>CM022300.1:320496620-323222868 GCA_011799875.1 Thinopyrum elongatum
TACCCAATTCCAATAAGGTTGGTTTCAATTTTAGAATGGTCTCTGGAATATTTGCTATTTATCTGACATTTTAGTTTTCATGTTGGTCAACTTTTATATTTCACTTTCATTTAAATTTGAATTTTGACTTAGGAGTTGAAAAGCAATATGATGTTAAAGATGACTATGCATTGTTAATCACGATGACATGGCATAATCAAAAGGGTGATTACTGTAGCTAACCACTGGGGGTGTTACAAATCTCCTCTACTAACAAGAATTCTCGTCCCGAGAATTAAGAAGTAGAAGGAAAAAGTTCGGGGTATTCCGCACGAAGATTATCCTCGCGTTCCCAAGTGGCTTCATCTTCAGTATGATTTGACCACTGTACTTTGAGGAACTTGGTAACCTTCTGACGGGTCCGACGTTCAGCTTCATCGAGGATGCGGATCGGATGCTCCTTATAAGAAAGATCATCTAGGAATTCAAGCATCTCGTGATCCACAGATCGGTGCGGAGATTCCTTGAAGCATTGACGAAGTTGCGACACATGGAAGACGTCGTGGATATGAGAGAATTGCGGCGGCAATTCCAATTTATACGCCACCTGTCCACGCCTAGCAACAATGCGGAAAGGACCAATGTAGCGCGGAGCTAACTTGCCCTTGATTCCAAAACGGTGAGTGCCCTTCATAGGTGTGACACGAAGATAAGCTTGATCACCAGGTTGATAAGTCAAACCCCATCGTTTGCGATCATAGTTGCTCTTCTGGCGGTCCTGAGCGCCTTGAGATTTTCGCCCAAAAATCACAGCACAATATATCCTACCACCAAAAACTAGTTTGGGGTAAATATCTTTTCATATTTATTTTAGATTAAATAAAAGGTTATTAAATATTACTTTCGGCCGCTGTTTGTGGATGTTCGAGCCACTTACCCAATTCCAATAAGGTTGGTTTCAATTTTAGAATGGTCTCTGGAATATTTGCTATTTATCTGACATTTTAGTTTTCATGTTGGTCAACTTTTATATTTCACTTTCATTTAAATTTGAATTTTGACTTAGGAGTTGAAAAGCAATATGATGTTAAAGATGACTATGCATTGTTAATCACGATGACATGGCATAATCAAAAGGGTGATTACTGTAGCTAACCACTGGGGGTGTTACAAATCTCCTCTACTAACAAGAATTCTCGTCCCGAGAATTAAGAAGTAGAAGGAAAAAGTTCGGGGTATTCCGCACGAAGATTATCCTCGCGTTCCCAAGTGGCTTCATCTTCAGTATGATTTGACCACTGTACTTTGAGGAACTTGGTAACCTTCTGACGGGTCCGACGTTCAGCTTCATCGAGGATGCGGATCGGATGCTCCTTATAAGAAAGATCATCTAGGAATTCAAGCATCTCGTGATCCACAGATCGGTGCGGAGATTCCTTGAAGCATTGACGAAGTTGCGACACATGGAAGACGTCGTGGATATGAGAGAATTGCGGCGGCAATTCCAATTTATACGCCACCTGTCCACGCCTAGCAACAATGCGGAAAGGACCAATGTAGCGCGGAGCTAACTTGCCCTTGATTCCAAAACGGTGAGTGCCCTTCATAGGTGTGACACGAAGATAAGCTTGATCACCAGGTTGATAAGTCAAACCCCATCGTTTGCGATCATAGTTGCTCTTCTGGCGGTCCTGAGCCGCCTTGAGATTTTCCCGGACAATACGGACTTGTTCTTCGGCGTGTTGAATAATATCCGGTCCAACAAGAGGTCGTTCCCCAGTTTCTGACCAATTCAGAGGGGTTCGACACTTACGTCCATAGAGTACTTCGAAGGGAGCCATTTTCAAGCTGGCTTGATAGCTGTTGTTATAGGAGAACTCGGCATATGGAAGAGATTCTTCCCACTTCTTGCCAAATGAAATAACACAAGCCCGAAGCATGTCTTCAAGCACTTGATTGACTCGTTCAACTTGGCCTTGGGATTGGGGGTGATAAGCTGAACTCCAGGTAATATGAGTTCCCATAGCTGTTTGGAAACTTTCCCATAATTTTGAGGTGAAAAGACCGCCACGGTCCGAACTGATCTCCTTCGGAATACCGTGGAGTGATACAATTCTGGAGATATACAACTCTGCTAACTGACTAGCAGTGATCGTCTCCTTGACAGGCAGAAAGTGTGCAACTTTAGAGAGTTGGTCGACAACGACAAGAATAGCATCGTGACCCTTCTGTGACCTGGGAAGTCCTGTAACGAAATCCATCTGAACCTTATCCCATTTCCATAGAGGAATAGGAAGTGGTTGCAGAATTCCAGCTGGTTTCTGATGTTCTGCTTTAACGCGGCGACACACATCACATTCAGCAACATAACGAGCAATGTCTTGCTTCATTCTAGACCACCAGTACCTTTGACGGAGATCACGATACATCTTGGTGCTACCCGGATGAATAGACAGCGGGGTATCATGTGCCTCCTTCATGACTTTGTCAGTCATAAGCTCGAAGCGAGGTATGACAATGCGGTCTCTGAAATACAAGGTTCCATCTTCAGACAGCGAGAAATCCCTGTACTTTACAAGGTGAAGGTCTTTCTTCATCAAATCAACTTCAGCATCTTTAGCTTGCGCATTCTTAACAGCTTTCTCAAGATCTGGTTGTATCACAAGGTTATTAAGAGAACCCTGTGGGACAATACGCAGATTCAGCTTGCCCAGTTCTTCGAAAAGACGAGGTTGAGCTCGCCTAACCATGAGGTTGTCGCAATAGGACTTGCGGCTTAAGGCATCAGCCATCACGTTAGCCTTGCCAGGGGTATAAGAAATACCCAAGTCATAGTCCGCAATGGTCTCCATCCATCTTTGCTGACGGAGATTCAGAGATGGCTGAGTGAACAAGTACTTCAGACTTTTATGATCCGTGTATATCTCGCAACGATTACCGAGGAGGTAATGTCGCCATAACTGTAGTGCATAGATGACAGCAGCTAGTTCTAGATCATGTACCGGATAATTCTCTTCATGTGGTCGCAACTGACGAGAGCCATAGGCAATCACTTTACGCTCTTGCATTAGGATACAGCCTAATCCTTCACGGGATGCATCACAATAAATCACAAAGTCTTTGCGGGTATCTGGAGGAGAAAGTACTGGGGTATTGTAACGGATTGACATCTGCCCCAGTGGATAAAGAATGTACTCTGGATGTATCCCTGCTCGAACAGCTGGTAGCTGCGTCGCAGGGTGTGGTGGAAACAAACGATCCATCTGAAACAGAGGAAACTCATGATTGTCAAAAGACAAGGAGAAGTATAACCGATCTCGGAGAGAAAGGTTAAACAAAACAATGGAAAGGAAAATGATTATCAGACTAATCAGATCAATGTCAGGGAAATCGCACATATATCCAGCTCTCCGGGTGGACGAGAATTACGAGATCCTAAGTGTCGGCGTTAGTAAACTTTAGTTAACCCGAAAGGAAGAGAGGTCAGAGTCCCAGAGTAAAGGTCGAGGAGTAAAAGATCCTAATACCACCCAATTGGCGACGTGGGCCCGTAAGCCACACAGCCAAGTTAGTAAAACAGTTTTCGGTTACTAGACTCAACTTCGGCCAAGGAGTTGGAAAGGGGATTCCTACAGGCAGCCGGCTCTGATACCAGCTTGTGACGCCCCCGGCCCGATCGCGCGCTAATCATACACGCAAATGCACACGATCAAGCCTAAGGACTCACGGGAAGATATCACAACACAACTCCAAAACATAAATAAAGTCATACAAGCTTTATATTACAAGCCAGGGGCCTCGAGGGCTCGAATACATAAGCTTGCGAACAAGCGTCAGCGGAAGCATCAGATATCTGAGTACAGATATGAAATAGAAACAGAAAGGCCTTTAGAAAGGCGGGGCAAAATAAAACACTACGATCGAAAGGCGAAGGCCTCCTGCCTGGGACCCTCCGATCCTACTCCTGGTCGACAGTCAACTCGTAGCAGTATCCATCCTCTGGGTAGTAGTAGCGATCGTCGGCGAGGACAGCTGTCTCAGGGGGCTCCGTCATCTTGGTCACGTCAAACTGATATGGGGAGAAAAAGGAAAACAAAGCAACCGTGAGTACTCAGAAGTACTCAGCAAGCAAGGATCTATACTACATATGCAACATTTTCAAAGGGAGGCTGTATATGTGGACTGGGCTGCAGAAATGCCAGAATAGAGAGAAGGCCTAGTCCTATCGAAGACTAGCATCTTCAGCGGTCTTGCAGCAATAGAAGAGAGTAGAACAATACCATATAATGTAGCAGTAATAATATCAACCTCACCCAGAGATCCTTTCTCGACTCCCTGCGAGAAAGCAATCCCAGAGCCATACAGTCATCAACCTCGTCCTGAGATCCCTTCTCGACTCCCTGCGAGAAGCAATCCCAGAGCCAATACAGTCATCAACCTGTTAACGTCTCAAGGGTCCAGTTCTAGTTGTATAGATCGGGATACAACTCCGAGTGTCCTTTACCGTAGGACCGGCTATCGATAGAAATGTTCTTCCCTGCAGGGGTGCACCAACTTACCCATCACGCTCGCTTAACTCCGGCCGGACACACTTTCCTGGGTCATGCCCGACCTCGGCCAAACAACACATCGCAACCCTACCTACAGCTTAGAAGAGAGGTCCCCGTCGGTCTATATCCTAAGCGCTCAGGGGTCATGGTCCATCGCCCTGTGCACTCCGGGTCGTTGCGAGCAGAGCGAATCACGGTACCACCCCTCAGGATGGCGCCGGCCCAGCCCGGCCGCAGTGCTGAACTGGACGTCTGACAGAGCTTTCGGCTGATGCATACGATGCAGAACGCCCATACTATGCCCACGTGATGGTTAGTGCTATCAGACCAGAGGCCTGCTCGGATCAAATATCCAAATCGTTAATGGACTAGGGCTTGCGGTAACGAGCAGAGACTCACGAAAGATGTGACCCCGTCGCCCCGTCTCGAGGACTTGCGGCAAGGGTTAAGAATGCCCGGCCGCGCCTCGTATTCACCACTCGGGCACCACACAGGCACCCGTCTTCACAACACTCGCCTCTCAGGCGCACGCGGGTACCCCTCAGGGCCGACCCGCCTATCCAAGGAACAGTGTAAAGTCCATGTATCCGTGTGTCCATAACATCAAGGGAATCCGAGGTATCACCCTCGTTGGATTCCTACTCGATATGTCTGTCAAGGTGAACTCGGAGGATTCACCCTCGATGGGTTCACACTTGATGTGTTGCACGACAGCGTCGTTATCGGAAGCGGTGAAGGAGGAATCACCCTCGATGACCACGACCGAATAGCTACTCTACAGAGTTAACATCAGAAGTGCTACAAGAGGTTTCACCCTCGGCACTCGATAGTAACGCTGCAGTGTCGTTACAACTAAGGGGGGGTGATGTGCGGTGTCGGGTCCTGGTCTTCAATCCCATTGATCGGGTCTTCTGACGATCCAGCGCGGCAGTCGGGGTAAGTGGGGTCACTGATAGGTCTCTACCCAGCCTAGACTAAACAGTTTAGGATATGCAGGTAATTATCAACAGCAGGTTACAATGAACAGGCTATGCATCAGAATAGGTAAAGCAGCAGCAGCAGCAGCAATTCTAATGCAAGCATGAGAAATAGAATGGGCGATATCGAGATGATCAAAAGGGGGGGGCTTGCCTGGTTGCTCGGCGGCAAGGGCAAGGTCGTCTATGGTGTCTTCGAGATCCGGAGCTGCGTCGGTGTCGGGGACGACGTCGGGGTCGGGGGCTATCGAGAGAGAAGAGGGGGAGGAAACAGTATAAATATAGAGCAAATATGAGCATGACAAATACGATACACGGTGCTAGGGGTAGTCTAACGCAGCATCACACGTAACAGACGGAGCGGGAGAATATCTGACGATATTTCCCGGGTCTTTGGAATTATCGGACAGAGGATAAGAGGGGAACGGTTGCAAGTTCGGATAGTTAGGGACGTGTGACGGACGAACGGACCGCGTATTCAGATTCGTCTCGTCGTTCTGAGCAACTTTCATGTACAAAGTTTTTCGATCTGAGTTACGGATTATTTTATATGATTTTCTAAAGCTTTTATTAATTTTCTGAATTTATTTTTATTATTTAAATTAAACATTATCCAGAATAGTGCTCGCTGGTGTCAGCATGACATCATGCTGACGTCAGCAGTCATTAGGGTTAGTTAAGTTAACTAATTAATTAGTCTAATTAAACAGGATTAATTAATTTACTAATTAATTAATTAATTAACTATTTATTTATTTTATTAATTATTTATTTATATATTTTTTTTTACAGAGGCTGGCCCACTGGTCAGTGGCACAGCCGGACATGTCCGGGTTGTGCCCGTTTGGGCACCGGACATGTCCGGTGCGCATACGGGCGCACGGGTGCGGCCAGCGGGTGAGGCGGCGACGGGCGCCGGCGTGAGCGGGGCCGCGCGCGGGCGGGAGGCGAGCGCGGGCGGGGCAGGGCGGCCGGGCGCGGTGGCCCGTCGGACAGCGAGCGGCGGCGCGGTGGAGCCGGGGCAGCAGAGCTGCGCGCGCGGCTGCAGCAGCGGGCGTGGGCAGAGGCGACGAGCGGGGCCGGCCTGGGCGTGGTCGCGCGCGAGCCCGGGCGCGTGGTGGGCGCGGGCGGCGGCCAGTGACCAAGGCGCAAGGGGAGGCGAGCAGAGGCGGCGGCAGGGAAAGCTCACGTAGGGGGAGGCCGAGTCGGGGCGGGATCGGCGTGGAGGCGGAGAGGGAGACGAGGCAGACCGGCGTGGCGGCGGGGGCGGCCGCCGGGTCGGGGGCGACGCTGGCGCCGGGGCGCGACGGGGCGCAGGCCGGCGCCAGAGCGGCACGGCGAGGGGGCGGGGCAGCGAGGTCGGGGAGGAGCAGGCGGTGACGGAGCGGGGCGACGCCGGGGACGAAGGCGGCGGCGGCGGCGGCGGTTAGCGACGGCATCGGCGCGAGGGCGAGGCGGCGACGGGGCGCGTCGGGGCGACGCGGGCGGCGGTGCGGGAGCTCCCCCGATCCGGTTCTGGATCGGGTGGGGTGGGGAAAGGAGTGAGCGAGGGGGTGGGGGGGTGTAGCGGCTAGGGTTCGGCCCGAGGGGGAGGTATAGGCCAGGGGGGGAATGGGCCGGCCTGGGTGGTGGCCTGGTGGCCAGCTGGGCCACGGCCCAGTTGGTCCGGGGGGGGGCTTTTCCTTTTTCTTTTTCTTTTCTTTATTTCTACACTCTGTTTAGTAAATTGTTGGGCATCCAAATGAGTTTTGTAAAATATGAGAGCTGGCCCAAAAATCACAGCACAATATATCCTACCACCAAAAACTAGTTTGGGGTAAATATCTTTTCATATTTATTTTAGATTAAATAAAAGGTTATTAAATATTACTTTCGGCCGCTGTTTGTGGATGTTCGAGCCACTTACCCAATTCCAATAAGGTTGGTTTCAATTTTAGAATGGTCTCTGGAATATTTGCTATTTATCTGACATTTTAGTTTTCATGTTGGTCAACTTTTATATTTCACTTTCATTTAAATTTGAATTTTGACTTAGGAGTTGAAAAGCAATATGATGTTAAAGATGACTATGCATTGTTAATCACGATGACATGGCATAATCAAAAGGGTGATTACTGTAGCTAACCACTGGGGGTGTTACAGCCGGCAAGAGCTAGCTTCATCCTTGTGGTTTGTCTTGGTCTTCTTTATGCGCTCCTTGATATCACGAAGAGCGGCTCTCTTTTGACTTGGAGGCCTCCGTCAAGGCCCTTTGCTGGGATGCGACCACCATCCATCCACAAGTCAGGAGTACTAGGGTCCCCGTTCTTAGTACACCGATAGGAGCCCTCGGGCCTAGTCCACACGCGCATTCGGGGCGTCATTGCGCTAGGCCCAAAGACATGCACGGACATACATGGCGGGGGATAACTGACATAATCTTCTGCAATAATCTATAATCATGACGGTTCCTGCTGACGCACGTCCAATCCGCGCATTAATCGTGGGGCATGGGAGCATGGGGTCCTGTTGCAGTTACTCGTCGTGGCGCGCCTGCGAGGGGCGCGGCTGGGGAGGACAGCGAATAGCCAGTTCCCTTGTGTATTCCCAATAAAAAGGTAACCACGAAGAGGCGCTGCTCATTCACTCTCATTCTCCCCTTGCTTCATCTTCCTCCTCTCGCTAGAAAACCGCATCTGCCATCGCCGCCGCCATTAACCCATCTCGACCTCGTGCTTTCATCTTTCTCGAGCCCCCGATGGCACCCAAGGCAGCTGCCTCGAAGGGAAAGAAGGCGGCCAAGCCGCTCAACCCCAAGGCGGAGCAAAAGAAGAGAGAGCTGGAGGAGTTGGAGAAATGGCGACAGGAGAATGTCGTCTTTGCGCCGTCGTCACTATCCTCAGATGTCCATATTGAGAGGTACGCCTACATGTGGGGAAGGGAGACCGGGGATCACAAAGCCCCCACGGTTATTGTTGATGGCCCTGAGAAGCCAGCAGATTCGTAGACTTTCTTCTGCGCGTACTTTTACTGCGGCCTGTCGCCCCCATACTCTGATTTCTTTCATGAGAAGATGTCCACCTACGGATTCAGGTTGCTAGACTTCACCCCCAATGCCATGACTTGCTTGGTGGTCTTTGCCCATTTCTGCGAGAATTTCATCGGGGTCATCCTCAATGTGGATTTGTTCCAACATTTCTTCGTCCCATGGGTCAAAGATAAATCTCTTTCTGGGAGTGTGACATGGTTCCCGCGGGGAAGAAAGGACCAGAGAGATTATCTCCCCAGGAAGCTCCATGGCAAGTGGGATGAGTGGAGGGGGCACTAGTGTTGGATCCAGGAGACGGATTTTCTGGCATTCTGCCAGCCACGGATGGAAAGGATCGAGCACAACAAGGACTGGAAGAAGTACGGCGCCACTGAGAAGAAATTTCGCCGAGTGTTGAACATGATTGCCCGCCTGAGGGATGCCGGCCTGACCATAGAGATGGTTGGGGCCGACTTCCTCAGGCGCCGGATCGCCCTGCTGCAGCAGAGGAATAGGCCCGTCTGGGAGTACCAAAATGCCGCTGACAGGATGCGGTTGTACCCCAGATGCAGCAACAACCTGACAGTGATGGGGCACGCCTGGCTCTGTCAGCAGTTGTTCCAGATGCTCGGCGCATTCCACTTGCCGTCCATGGTCGTGCCGCTGCACCTAAACTCAGAGAAGGATGCCATCTTGGCGTGGATGCCCAAGTGCATCGCCAAGGGGGCCAAGCAAAGCTGGAAGCTACCCAACCTGGCGGCCGAGACCAAATGGGCCTCCAAATTAGCGGAGGTGGCTCAGCGAGAAGAGGACGATCTCATCAAAGCCACCATGGCTGAGGAAGAGGCCCGTAGGCTGGAAGCTATGAAGGCTGCAGGTCCTGCCAGGGGCGCTGAAGATGATGAAGAGGAAGAAGAAGATGAGGAGGATGATGATGATCATGACGATGATGAGGAAGAGCCTACCGATGAGGGGCAGGAGGAGCTTGGCGGGGACGAAACCGCTGAGGGCGAGCCTGCCGGGAAGCCTGAAGAGGAGCTTCGGGTCACCGAGCCGCAGCGCCGTCTCCAAAGCAGGGGCAGCCACAAGCCCGTGGGCACCCGCCCACCCCGATCTGCTCCCGTGGTGAGGAAATCGACTACGAAGATGGGGCACCAGGGGATAATATGCCGGCAGTCCGTTCGGCAGGCTAAGCTCAAGCCCCATCTTCCTGGGAGGAGCTTGCCAAGGAGGGCAAGGTTTCTCACCTGCAAAACTCGCCACCGCCAGCCGTCAAGAGGGCCAAGGAGACTCCACAGCCGCCTCAATACAACATGACCGTCCTCCTCGAATCTGATGACGATGAGTGAGTAAGTCTTTGTCTCCTTCTAATCAATCTTTGACTTGCTCAACTGTTGCTTTGTTAAGATTTTCTCTTGTCTCCCAGGGATGAGAAGACACTGGTGCAGCGGGCGAACCACGTCAAGACCTCGGAGGGGCAAATATCTCTGGCAAGTCCTGGGCTAGGAGTGCCGATGGACGACGCCGCGACTACCGACCCCCTCTCCAGCCCTACGCAGGATGACGCACTGCCCGCCCCGTCATTTGGCACAAACACCGAGGTCCATCCCAGATCTGACAAGGAAATAGGAGAGGTTCACCAAGAGGAAGAGCGCCAAGAGGCGGATCCCATCATGGTGTCCCCATCGACCATTATCCCGGAGAATGCGTGTCCGACGAAGGCCTCCACTGATGGGCTCGTCCACGCAGGCGACATCCTGACAACGGAGGTTGTCGGGGGTAGTGTGCCGGCAACCCAAGCTGTCGGGGAAGAAAACGCCCCCCCCCCCCCACAACAAGCACCAACAGGTAATCCTTTAGATATGCTGCATCCTTGATGGAATCCTACTTTTCTTGTCTTGAACTTCAATTTTAAATCTCAATTCTTGATCTGATCAACAACCCTAGTTTCTCTAGAAGGAAGCAAGGTCTTCGAGACAATATCGGACATTGCAAAGGCCACCACCGAGGAGGCCACCAAGATTGTCACGGCGGAGGAAGCTGAACAGGTTGTCGGGGACCTTCAGGAAGCCCCAACAGAACCAGAGGAGCCCCATGGCAGCGGGTCTGATCCCGCCAAGATGGACGTGGATGAGACACCTGCCGCGGTCATCACTCCAGCCCCCGCCAAGCAAACACCGGCAGACACGTCCTCGCAGAACCCGTGAAGTGATGCCGGATTGAGCATTTCTCTACATGGACTTGGAGCCCCCAGCTCATCTAGAGCCGCGGGACCAAATTTCGACGAAGAGATTGCACGGATCTTCTCCCCTTCGCCCAGAAATCCAGAGATGCTGACGACATTGTCCATGAGCCGGAAGACTTTGCCTTGTTGCAGGACATGGCCGAGGGGTTCAAGGGCGTTCAAGACAGATACGGCAAGCGGTGGAAGCAAACCCTAGAAGAACGCAAATCCATGGATCTGGTTGATCGGGAGCTGAGGGAGAAAGCTGAAGAGCTGCGCACATGGTACAGTGATCGGTCCCATGAGCTCAGGAAGCAGGAGGAGAGGCTTGCCGCCGCCGGAGAGAAGGCATCAGCTCGTGACGGCCAGTTGATGAAGTTGGGGTTCTGGGACCAGGGGTACCTAGACCCGTCTGCCTACGGCCCAGCGCGCGGCTTCATCAGCGGCCCGACGCGGCCCAACTCCAAGACTTTGCGATACAGACCCTCACGAGATAAACTACACCAAGGTTTCACGAGGAGCGGTCTCCCGAGGCTGCCTCCCGAGGAGCGGATACTTCTAGGCTCGCACCCCACCTCACGAGGCGCGGGGTGATGTGAGCCGTGACGACCGGAGCCAGGAGGGCGCCAGCGGGCGCAATCCAGGATAGTTTCCTCTTTGGTGCTAGAGGGACAAGGCCAGCACGCGGGTTCCCAAGGAATCCCCCAAAGGTTGCAATTCCAGTGCAACAAGACGAAAACCACGGGCTCGGCAGGACAGAGGTCATCACCGAGCCCACCTGCATGTCACGGCCAGAAGCTTTGTAGGCGAATACCACCTTTAGTCAGGATAGGGTGTACTCCTGTGCCCCCTCAAATCTGGCCGTTGTGGTATCCCTTCCCGCCTAGAGCCTTGGGGGAAGAGGACCGGGCCAGTATAAATATAGACTAGCCTCCACTGTAGATAGGGATCGATCCTTGAGCTCTCCCGAGGCAGCTCACCCTTGTATGAGTTCATACTCATCCTCCTCACGAGGCAATCCACCACAACGCAGGAGTAGGGTCTTACACCGCAAGATGGCCCGAACCTGGGTAAATCACCGTGTCCATCTCTTCTTTCCTCTCACTCGAGCGCTCCGGAGACAAGCCATGAGGCGGTGGGTAGCAAGTCATAGCTAGGCAGAATCCTTCATGCATGCCCCAGAGTTCGAACCTGTTTCGGTCCGCGGAGCCCTGATTTCGACATTTGGCGTGCTTGGTAGGCGTGTGTCGAAGTCCTTCTGCCTTGCTCCATCTCCGTTTCACCACCCCCATGGCCGACGCTCATCGTGTTCGCGTGGAGCGCCGGGCCGCCCGCATCGCCCAGACGGCACCGATGGGCCTCGGCACCCCTCGCCGCGCCGCTTCTCCCGCGGCCCATGCCGCCACCTACCCTGCCGCCCATGAGAAGCAGGACTTTTTGCTGCCACCCTCCATGGAGCGTGATGGCCGCACTGCCACGCCTTCCCTCACTCTGGCCACGGCCTCATCCTCTCATGCTCGTCGCGGGCCGGCCAACTCGCAGGCTGCGCTGCTCATGGCACGCGAGCTTCTATGCTACTATCCCGCCAACGAAGGCTACGATGCCTGGCTGAGCCGCATCACCAAGCTCGTCAATGCCGCTGGTGAGGCCCTGGCGCTTTCCCACTCGCTCCGTCCCCTGCCGTCTTGTGCGGGCGACATGGCCCACGGCGCGCCTCCTCCTCCTCCCCTACACAGCGACGACATCGAGCCAAGGCACGATGCGCGTGCGCGCAATCAGCCACATGGAGCGCCGACGCAGGCCCGGGACGAGGCCAGCTGCCAGGTTGTGCAGCAGCCGCAGTATGACACATGCGCGCTGTCGGCACCACTGCACCAGCACCAAAGTCGGGCCGCTCTAGAGGCTACAGCGCCTGGGTGCCAGGACCATGTCCCTCTCGCGTGGGCCATGCTCGTGAGTGCGGCAGGCTACCGCCCCTTCACTTGCGAGCTGTGCCGTGTTGTCTGGCCGGTCAAGTTCAAGCCGGATCTACCCCCGTGCTACGACGGCATCCCTGACCCTACGGAGTTCCTTTAGCTCTATGCGCTGAGCATCAAGGCGGCGAACGGCGATGACAAGGTCATGGCGAACTGGTTCCCCATGGCCCGCAAGGACGGCGTGCGCTCTTGGCTCATGCACCTCCCGGAGGGGTCGATCTCCTCGTGGGATGAGCTCCGCGAGCAGTTCCAACTTCCAAGGAACCCGTGACCGTGCCCTCACCGTCAACGACCTGCGACGCATGAAGCAGCATCCGGGCAAGACCCTCTGCAAGTACATTCAATGATTCACCCAGTTTCGCCTCAAGATCCCGAAGGCCTCGGATGAAGCCATCATCTCCACGTTTACTGAAGGTGGCATGGATGTCAAGAAGCGAGGAGCTCGCCATCAACAATGACCTGTGCTCGGCGTTGGGGCTATTCAATATGGCCAACAAGTGCGCCAAGGCATAAGAAGCTCGCCTCTCCCTCCTCAAGCACCCAGACGTCAATCCCGAAGATAAGAAGGCCAAGGCATAGGAAGCGAAGTGCTAGGGCCCCACCATGCTGGCAGCAGAGCCTGAGCTAAAGCGTGGTCATGACCGTGACGAACCCCCAAGGATGCTTGTCTATTCTGCGTCTTCCACAATGTGCACACCCACAACACTGATGACTGTCAAGAGCTCAGGGCGCTCCGGGACAAGCGCCATGATCGAGTTTTACGGAGATGTGAAGAAACTAAACGTGTGTTTAATTGGGAGAAGTGCCACTTTATGGTTAATGAAGGTATTGTCTTGGGGCATAAAATTTCCGAAAGAGGTATTGATGTTGATAAAGCTAAAGTTGATGCTATTGAAAAAATGATGTGTCCTAAAGATATCAAAGGTATAAGAAGCTTCCTTGGTCATGCTGGTTTCTATAGAAGATTTATTAAAGACTTCTCTAAAATTTCTAGGGCTCTCACTAATCTTTTGCAAAAAGATGTTCCATTCGTTTTTTATGATGATTGTGTGGAAGCATTTGAAATCCTTAAGAAAGCCTTAATTTCTTCACCTATTGTTCAACCGCCTGATTGGAACCTACCCTTTGAAATTATGTGTGATGCTAGTGATTATGCTGTTTGTGCTGTTCTAGGACAAAGAGTTGATAAGAAATTAAATGTTATCCATTATTCTAGTAAAACTCTAGATAGTGCTCAAAGATATTTTGCTACTACTGAAAAAATAATTTTTAGCAGTTGTGTTTGCTTGTGATAAATTCAGATCTTATATTGTTGATTCTAAAGTAATTGTTCACACTGATCACGCTGCTATTAAATACATTATGGAAAAGAAAGATGCTAAACCTAGACTCGTTAGGTGGGTGCTCTTGCTACAAGAATTTGATTTACATATTACTGATAAAAAGCGAGATGAGAACCCCGTAGTAGACAACTTGTCTAGGTTAGAAAATATTCTTGATGACCCCCTACCTATTGATGATAGCTTTCTTGATGAACAATTAGTTGTTATAAATACTTCTCGTAGTACTCCATGGTATGCAGACTATGCTAATTTTATTGTTGCTAATTTTATACCACCTAGTTTCACATACCAACAAAAGAAGAAGTTTTTCTATAATTTAAGACATTACTTCTGGGATGATGCACACCTTTATAAAGAAGGAGTATATGGTGTTATTGGCGTTGTGTACCTGAGCATGAATAGGAACAAATCCTATGCAAGTGTCACTCTGAGGCTTACGGAGGACACCATGCTGGAGACAGAACTGCACACAAGGTATTACAATCTGGTTTTTATTGGCCTACTCTTTTCAAGGATGCTCATAAGTTTGTCTTGTGTTGTGATGAATGTCAAAGAATTGGTAACATTAGTAGACGTAAGGAAATGCCTATGAATTATTCACTTGTTATTGAAACATTTGATGTTTGGGGATTTGATTATATGGGACCTTTTCTTCCTACAATGGGTATACACATATTTTGGTATCCGTTGATTATGTTACTAAGTGGGTAGAAGATATTCCAACTAGTAGTGCTGATCATAACACCTCCATTAAAATGCTTAAAGAAGTTATTTTCCCGAGGTTTGGAGTCCCTAGATATTTAATGACTGATGGTGGTTCACATTTTATTCATGGTGCTTTCAGTAAATTGCTTGCTAAGTATGATGTTAGCCATAGAATTGCATCTCCATATCATCCTCAGTCTAGTGGTCAAGTAGAATTAAGTAATAGAGAAATAAAATTGATCTTGCAAAAGACTGTTAATAGATCCAGGAAGAATTAGTCTAAGAAACTTGATGATGCATTATGGGCTTATAGAACTGCTTATCAAAGTCCTACGGGTATGTCTCCATATAAAATGGTATATGGAAAAGCATGTCACTTACCTCTCGAACTAGAACATAAAGCTTATTGGGAAATTAAAGAACTCAATTATGATTTCAAACTTGCCGGTGAGAAGAGGTTATTTGACATTAGCTCACTTGATGAATGGAGAACCCAAGCCTATGAAAATGCCAAGTTGTTTAAAGAGAAAGTTAAAAGATGGCATGACAATAGGATACAAAGCGTGAATTTAATGTAGGTGACCATGTCTTGCTATACAATTCTCATTTAAGATTTTTTGCAGGAAAACTTCTCTCCAAATGGGAAGGTCCTTACATAATCGAAGAAGTTTATCGTTCCAGTGCCATCAAGATTAACAATGCCGAGGGAAATAACCGGAAGGTGGTGAATGGGCAAAGGATCAAACTTTATATCTCAGGTACGCCCGTAAATGTTGAAACAAATATTATTCATACCATAACACCGGAGGAGTACATAAGGGAAGCTTTCCAGAATGATCTAGAACCCTGAAAAGGAATAGGTATGTGATACGATAAGTAAGCCGACTCCAAAACTTTCCCAAAAGCAATTTTACTCCGTTTTGGAATATTTAAAAAATTTGGAAAATAATAAGTAGTCCGAATAGCGCACGAGGAGGCGACAAGCCGTGGGGGTGCGCCCTACCCCCCTGGGCGCGCCTCCCAGGCTTGTGGCTCGCTCGTGTGCCCTTCGGACTCCGTTTTCTCCCAGAATACATGTTTTGCACGTAAAAAATCATTATATAATCTCCCGAATGTTTTGACCACCATATCATGGCAACATTCTCTATTCTTGTTTCGTGCTGTTTTTCTGTCAGATCTGAAAATATGTCGTCTCAAGATTCGGAGGGAGATAGCTATGTCGCTGATTATATCACAAACCCAAAGGTCTATGGGGAGGTGGATCATTACGGTTGGACCACAGATGAGGAGGAAGACTTCGACATGGAGAAAACAAGGGATGACAGCTCTGATAAAGATGAAGATCCACTACCTCAACCTGGAGATATGCACATGGAATTCAAGGAGTCAAGCCTTCCTAACAAAGGAGGCAAATCTAAGGTTCAATTCATCCCATCCCGATTTCTGCAGGAAAGCAAGGCGGCATTATGCAAAAGGGTATTAAAGCTTGAGCTAGAGAATGATGATCTAAGGGAGGAAAATATTAGCCTTAGACGCAAGCTGGAGAAGAAGAATACTACCACACCAGCATCACCACCACCTCCGAAGAAAGAGACTTGAGTACATGGGTATGGGCACTCCCCTTGGCTAATGCCAAGCTTGGGAGAGGTGCCCTGGTATCGTATCTCCATCACATCTTTACTTTAAATCATTTACCTTAGTTTGATCCTTTTGGTTATATCTTGATTTAGTGGAATAAAAGTTTTTAGTATGATCTAGTTTTTGAGTTTTGCTTTGTGTTCTATCTTTGGAATCGAGTATGAGAGTTATATAATAAAGATTAGTTTTGAGTTGAGGGCTTTGCTTTCTTGCTTTGATCGTGAAAAGGAAAGAGAATAAAAGAAATAAAAAATATTATATAATAATCTTATGGAGAGTGATGACTTCACATATAAGAAGTATGTCGCATGAAATTTGTTGAGAGTTGACAAACATAGTATTGGTCATCGTTCCAATTAATAGGAAGTAATAAAGCAAGAGAGGTCTCACATGTAAATACATTATCTTGGACATCTTTTATGATTGTGATCACTCAATAAAATATTATATGCTAATAAGTTGATGTTGGACAAGGAAGACAACATAATGAGTTGTGGTTTCTTATATCCGAATAGAAGTTATATTGTCATGGATCCTCCAACATGTTGAGCTTGCTTCTCATCCTATGCTAGCCAAATCTTCTGCACCAAGTAGAGATACTACTTGTGCATCCAAATCCATCAACCCAGTTTTGCCATGAGGCTCCACCATATCTACCTATGGATTGAGTAAGATCCTTCAAGTAAGTTGTCATCGGTGCAAGCAATAAAAATTGCTCTTTAAATATGTATGCTCTTTTAGTGTGGGGAAAATAAGCTTTATACGAACTTGTGATATGGAAGAAATAAAAGTGATGGACTGCATAATAAAGTCCTTTATCACAAGCGGCAATATAAAGTGACGTTCTTTTGCATTAAGATTTCGTGCATCCAACCATAAACGCGCATGACAACCTCTGCTTCCCTCTGTGAAGGGCCTATCTTTTATTTTACTCTCTACCTTTATACAAGAGTCATGGTGATCTTCACCCTTCCTTTTAAATTTTCTCTTTTTGGCAAGCACTATGTGTTGGCGAAGATCCAGACATATATATCCACTCGGATGTAGGTGATCATAAATTATTATTGTTGATGTTACCCTTGAGGTAAATGGCTGGGAGGCGAAACTATAAGCCCCTATCTTGCTATGTGTTTGATTGAAACTTTGATCTCATAAGTATCGCGAGAGTGTTAGCAATCATGAAAGATTAAATGATGGTTGAGTATGTGAACTTCCTAAATAAAAGCTCTTACATTGACTCTTTCTGATGTTATGATAAATTGCAATTGCCTCAATGACCGAGATCATAGTTTGTTAGTTCCCAACAAAGTTTTTGATTCATACTTTACCTTGTGAATGAATTGTCACTTTAGCATGAGAAGTTATATGACAATATATTGTTGTTTTAAAAAAAGATGATCATGATGCCCTCATGTCCGTATTTTGTTTTATCGACACCTCTATCTCTAAACATGTGGACATGATTATCGATTTCGGCTTTTGCTTGAGTACAAGAGAGGTCTAAGCTTGGGGGAGTTGATACGTCCATTTTGCATCATGCTTTTATGTTTATATTTATTGCATTATGGGCTATTATTTCACATTATCGTACAATACTTATGCCTTTTCTCTCTTATTTTACAAGATTTACATGAAGAGGGAGAATGCCGACAACTGGAATTCTGGACCGGAAAGGAGCAAATCTGAGATACCTATTCTGCACAACTCCAAATGTCCTTAAAATTTACGGAGAATTATTTTGGAATATATAAAAAAATATTGGGCGAAGAAACTACCGAAGGGGACCCAGCAGGTGGCCACAAGCCTGGGGGCGCCCCTACCCCCAGGGCTTGTGGGCCCCTGGCCATCTCTGGTGCCCATCTTCTGCTATATGGAGGGTTTTGACATAGAAAAAATAAGAAGAAAGATTTCGGGACGAAGCGCCACCGTCTCGAGGCGGAACCTGGGCAGGAGCAATCTAAGGCTCCTGCAGAGCGATTCTGCCTGGGAAACTTCCCTCCTGGAGGGGGAAATCGAAGCCATCGTAATCACCAACAATCCTCTCATCATGGGAGGGTCAATCTTCATCAACATCTTCACCAGCACCATCTCCTCTCAAACCCTAGTTCATCTCTTGTATTCAATCTTTGTCTCAAAACCTCAGATTGGTACCTGTGGGTTGCCTGTAGTGTTGATTACTCTTCGTAGTTGATGCTAGTTGGTTTATTTGGTGGAAGATTATATGTTCAGATCCTTAATGGTATTCAATACCCCTCTGATCTTGAACATGAACATGCTTTGTGAGTAGTCACGTTTGTTCTTGAGGACATGGGAGAAGTCTTGTTATAAGTAATCATGTGAATTTGGTATTCATTCGATATTTTGATGAGATGTATGTTGTCTTATCTCTAGTGGTGTTATGTGAACGTCGACTACATGATACATCACCATGATTTGGGCCTAGGGGAAAGCACTGGGAAGTAATAAGTAGATGATGGGTTGCTAGAGTGACAGAAGCTTAAACCCTAGTTTAGGCGTTGCTTCGTAAGGGGCTGATTTGGATACACATGTTTCATGCTACGGTCAAATTTATCTTAAGTCTTCTTTCGTAGTTGCGGATGCTTGCGAGAGGGGTTAACCATAAGTGGGAGGCTTGTCCTAGTAAAGACAACACCCAAGCACTGGTCCACTCACATATCAAATTATCAAAGTAACGAACGTGAATCATATGAGCATGATGAAAACTAACTTGATAGTAATTCCCATGTGTCCTCAGGAGCGCTTTGCTTTATATAAGAGTTCGTCCAGGCTTATCCTTTGCTATGAAAAGGAATGCGCCACCTTGCTGCACCTTTGCTACACTTGTTACTTGTTACCCGTTATGAATTATCTTACTACCAAACTATCTGTTACAGATAATTTCAGTGACTGCAGAAAATACCTTGGTGAAAACCTCTTGTAATTTCCTTCTGCTCCTCGTTGGGTCTGACACTCTTACTTATCGAAAGGACTACGATTGATCCCCTATACTTGTGGCTCATCAGGCCTCACTCACCAGCTGCTCTCCTCCCGAATGTCCCATGAGCGGGGGCTGGTGGCATGACGTCTGTGCTCGGTCCGTCCCTGCAGCGCTGAAAAACCTAAGTGACCGAGCTCTGGCTCGCGGGCTAGCCCCGTGCACGTCACCTCATCAGGTCCTTAGCGCCATGTCTCCTCAAGAAACAATCATGAGCAGATCGGCAAGCGCTCATCGCCTTCATACCTCTTAACCTATCGGTGTGTAGGAGTTTTCAGGAGATAGACATCTGTTCAGCGCCTAGGCAATGCATTGCCGCTTCAGGAGGATTGACAACGACCAGGTAATGGCCCACCTGCTGAAAGCTAAGTACAGGCACCTCATACACCGCAACTATCACCGACCAAGGCCCCTTCCCCCGCAGCTCTCGTGAGGCGAGTCATTCCTTTTCACGCAAGTCACTTGCACGTCGAAGGGGGGCTCTTGAGCATCGCGCCTCAAGAGCCGCTATTGGCTCTCGAGCCCTCACCCCCTGGCCTTGTTCCAAGGCATCGTGACCTGGCATACTAGTGGCGGCTAAGCACCGCTCGAGGGCTGGGTCCTAAGGACGTAGAGAACTATGGCAAGCATGGGAGGGAGGAGCTAACCTTGCTAGGGGACACGGGAAGAGGGGCGCGGTCTGGCTGCGCTGGCATCGCCCAAAATGCAAAGGACTTTGATTTTTCTCGCATGCCTCGTAGGAATCGTGCTGACTCATCACATGTCAAAAGTGTGCCCTCTTGACGCAGGGGTGCTCTGCGAGCCGCGAGCACCTCGCGCAGCACCTTGAGCTAAGAAATAGGAAAGAACAAAAGAAACAGCCTCCCAGAGGCCACTGCTCCTGAAGCTCCGGCAGTGGCGTGGCGGCTCGTCGTAGTCATCGTCGCTCCCGCTTTCCCCGGAGGAGGTGCCGTCACCGCTGGAGGTGCCATGGTCGTCGCCAAGGGCAAGTTCACTGCCGAGGACGTCGTCGTCGCCGTTGTGGTCGTCGGCGCCAGAGGAAAGGTGGTCGATGCCGCTGCTATCGCCCTCCAGGCATCATCCGAGTTAGCAGACGGTCTCCCCGAAGATCTTCACGTAGAGTGTCGCCACCCCGTCAAACTTGAAGTCGGAGGGGGTGACTTTGACCTCCGCCTAGGAGGATTTGCTGCTGCATCCGTCAGGCTGCAGCCACAGCCCGACGGGGCCGTCCGCTGCTAGTTCCCCCGCGAAGGAGCCCGGGAGCTCGAGCCAGGTGTGCGGCGGGCTCTCCATCCACATGAAAAATTCTCGAGCCTACTCGGCACAGTGCGCGCACGCCCGAGGCGGCCGGGTGCTGACGCCGTTCCGCCCCCCACGACCACCGGTGTGCCATTTTCCATGGCCCCGTTCACGGATGGGGTTCTTCGCGCTGCTGCCGGAGCTGGTGCGGACCACCAAAGGAGGGCGCCCGCACCGTCGAGGGAGCGCCATGGGCGTAGCGTCAGATTTGCGGGGGCGGCCACGCCCCCTCTTGGGCTGCGGCGGCTCCGGCCCCTCCTGCACCGCCTTGCCCTTCTCGATGGCGGAGAACCTCCTCACGGGCACCATGGCAGCAGTGGCAAGGGATGAGGAAGGAAAGGCAAGAAGAAAGAGATGGGTCGAGGACTTCGCCCCTTCACCCTCTTATAAGCACTCGGAGAAGGCGAACCGATGCCCCTTCACCTTCAGAGCAATGATGGCCCCACGGCGCGCGCCAGACTTTTTGTCAGCCTGGGCAGTTATTGAGGCGACATGGGGAAGTGGGGGTGTCCATGCCCCGTTGTGGGCCACGCATCGAACCTAGCCGGTAGGCAGTTAGGGCCCGCGTCACTTCGCCTCACCTCTTCATCTCTGCCTCTGAACAAGGCCTAGCATGCCATGGGCCTGGGTGCTACTATCGGGGTTCTGGGACCGTGGGTACCCAGACCGTCTACCTACGGCCCAGCACGCGGCTTCATCACCAGCCCGGCGCGACCCAACTCCAAGACTTCACGAAAAAGACCCTCGCGAGGGCCCCCGCCTCGCGAGGCGAAGTACATCAAGGCTTCCCGAGGAGCGGTCTCCCGAGGCTGCCTCCCAAGGAGCGGATACTTCTAGGTTCGCACCCCACCTCATGAGGCGCGGGGTGACGTGAGCCGTGACGACCGGAGCCCGGAGGGCGCCAGCGAGCGCAGTCCAGGATAGTTTCCTCTTTGGTGCTAGAGGGACAAGGCTAGCTCGCGGGTTCCCAAGGAATCCCCCAAAGGTTGTCGTTCTGGTGCAACAAGACCAAGACCACGGGCTCTGCAGGACGGAGGTCATCACCGATCCCACCTGCACGTCACGACCATAAGCTTTTCAAGCGAAGACCACCTTTAGTCAGGATAGGGTGTACTCCTGTCCCCTTCAAATCTGGCCGTTGTGGTATCCCTTCCCACCTAGAGCCTTGGGGGAAGAGGACCGGGCCAATATAAATATAGACTAGCCTCCACCGTAGAGAGGGATCGATCCTTGAGCTCTCCCAAGGCAGCTCACCCTTGTACGAGTTCATGCTCATCCTCCTCGTGAGGCAATCCACCACAAAGCAGGAGTAGGGTCATACAACTCAAGGTGGCCCAAACCTGGGTAAATCACCATGTCCATCTCTTCTTTCCTCTTGCTCGAGCGCGCCGGAGCAAAGCCGTGAGGCGGTGGGCAGCAAGTCATAGTTAGGCAGAATCCTTCACGCATGCCCCAGAGTTCGAACATTGTTTTGGTCCGCGGAGCCCCAATTCCGACAGACGGAGCGCGAAGCACTGCTCGACGCCAAGGATAAAGATCTTACCGCGTGGGTGCAGACTATTGCCGCCACTCTCCGGAGCAAAGACGAGGAGATTGAGGAGCTCGTGAAGTAACGGACCTAGAAGCTGGTGGATGATCACAAGGAAGCCATGGAGAGCCAAATCTCGGAGAGTGCGGCCAAGCTTAAGGAAGTTGCTGACGAGGCCGCTTTTGCTGTTTCTGCCAAGGCAGACCTGGATGCCCAGGCGGGCAAGTTGAAGGAGGAGCTCATCGCCAGTGGCAAGGAAGTCGTGGCCCTCAATGCCGAGGCACAGAAAGCAGCCCTTGCTCTAGAGGGGCTGCAGATGCAGCTCTTGTCCAAGGGCCAGGAACTTTCCGCTATCAATCACGCAATCCAGGACCTGAAGTCCATACTTGCTGGCCTGGAGGAGAACCTTGAATCCACCAAGGAGCAGGAAAAGGCCTTGGTGGAGAAGCTAGCTGTTGAGGAAACCCTCTGGAAGAACACCGAGGGCGAGCTTGACCAACTGCAATAGTTGCATTCCCTCTGGACGGACAAGTTGGTTGATATAGTGGAGTGCCTCACTTTGCATCTTGCAGAAATGGACATGAGAAGCTGCAGCTTTCCCACTACTGAGCATGAGGTTGCCAGCGTCAGGTTGACCAAGTTCTTCGATGATCTGATCGAAGAGCTGAAGACGTATCATGAGGAACAGAGTACTTCCTTCGCCAACGAGTCCTGGCAATTCACCCGCAGTGTACTATATACCGCGCTGGTCAGCCTTGTCCATCGCAATCCGGGCCTCGACGTCTCCAAGGTCTTGAAGAAGCTGTCGGCAAACACAAACTCCACTGCTGCCAACAAGAACATCGCCCTATCACCGACAAGGTTCTTAATGTCCCGAGGGTTCAGGGCCACCGCACCGATTAAGCTTGCTACTCCGCCCGCTACTGCGCTGTCGGCGTACGACACCTATGGGATCCCGAGAGATCCCTTTATGATTCGGCGGGGGGAGAGGTATACGCAAAGAGCAGAACCAGTGATCGACGCGGGAAGTTTTTACCCAGGTTCGGGCCGCTGATCAGCATAAAACCCTACTCCTGCTTTGTGTTCTTATTGATGTTCTTGAGCCCAGCCTTCAGGAGCGCTCGCAATGAACAGTATGTTCAAAGAGCAGCTACGCATGCAGAATGGGCCAGAAGTTCTCTCCCTCTGTAGTAGTTGCCTTAGGCCTCCTTTTATATGCTCAAAGGGGTCTCCATAGTGGCAAAATGTACATACATTGAGGTGTAAAGTAGCTACAGGGTATCATACCTAACCCCTGACGAATTAGGACAAACGCATTTAATGCACCGTGAGGTGTCCGTTTAGGTGTCCTTACTTTCTTGGGGATGGAAAAAGGGGCCATCCCATCAGCACCGCTTAAGCTCTCCTCCACTGGCACGTTGCCACACATCCAGAGAAGGACCCAGAATGTCAGGCTTTGTCGCTGTGCCGGAGCGGTGGCATAGTGGCAGAATCTCGCCAGGCGCCGATCCTTGCCGGGCACCAAGGCTTGCCGGGCACTGAGCTTTGCTGGGAACCAAGCCTTGTCGGGCGCCGAGGCTTGCCGGGCTCCACGGGCCATCCCGGCAAGGATCTTGCCGGGGAGGCTGGCCTTCGATTACCAGCTTTTCTTATTTGTTGATTCTTAGATCTCTGACTTGATGATTTCCTTGATGACTTAAATCGACCTCGAGCTGATCCCGGCAAGCCTTGCCGCGAGGACGGCTACAACTGCCCGTGCACAAGTAAGGGGTACTAGTGGCCCAATACTTAGTACACCGACATGCGCTGCCACGAGAAATAAACATTTGTCCTTTGGTTAAACCCGCGCTACTTTTGTGACGCAATAAGACTTTGAATTGTATGTATGGATGTATGCTATCCCTTTGTTTTGTTCTGCTTTTAGTTCTTGTATAACTGAACACCCTACGCATGCCAAAACCTTGCCGGGGCGAATACTAGCCGCGAGCACTTTGGGGACGGATCCCTAGCAGCTAGCTGGCAAGACTGCCACCGGCAAGTTACCCTTCGACGTTTTCAATGTAGCCACCTAAACTATTGAGCGGGCTTGAAACAGACAAGGGCGCGAATGATATGGTAGGGTTCCTTCGCGTGCAGGTTTTCTTATAAGAACCTTGAGCTCAAACGAAGGGAATCGCATAAAATAACTAAGGAAACAGAGCTAAAGAAAATGTTCAACTTAGCTTTTTCCTTCTTGCTGCAATTTTTGCCATGAGGGATGGAAGGTTCTCCTCCTCCTTATTCCCCTGGAAAGCTTGCACACGTGAAACCCTTTTTCTGTATATTGCACATGTACAGGGAACTGCGATGTGCTAGAGATCCAGTCAGCAAAGGTGGAGTGAACATCTTGCTGCGGCATCCTCGCGATGACTAAGGCCTGCCGGCCCGGGCGGATACCAGACGGACTCACCGCGACCCGCGATGCTGCCGGGAACTCAACCCTATGCAGGGGAGTGCTCGCGACGGTAGGCGTAGGCTCGTCGACAACTAGGCTGATCACACGCGTTTTGTCATGGAGGATGCTTCCCAACTTAGGCATTCGTTTTCAAGAATAGCATGACCACCGGCATTGTTGCAAGGAGATCGCGGCCTTCGTCCGGCTAAATGTGACCATCCTGATGGCCACGCTCGCCGGCGCGCTGAGGAGGTAGGGGCGGCACGCCCGCGCCTCCTGCGCCATTGCTGCTATCTTCTCCGGAGGGGCGAGGCAGGTGCCTGCCTCCGGTGTCTCCTCCACTCATCGCCACCGTAGTGGGCACGATGACCGCACCTCTTGTGCCGGTCGCGCCCACCGTGGCGTCCGCACCATCCGCTCTGACGATGCCGCCTGCGCCGTCCACAGGCGCGTGCGGTGGGAGCTTGGATGTGGAGGGTTTCGTCGTCACGAAGCCCTTATTTTTGGGCACCATGAAAGGTGAAGAAGATGTTGAACTCAAAGAAGTTGACGTGCCAATCGTCAGCTAGGTTCACGTCGACGACACCCCCTACCTGGCCCGCCAAAGATGTCGGCGTGGAACCGGCGATCTATGGGACAGGGCTGTCCCTTTGCTGGTTCGGCGAGGGGGTGCGCACGACGCGAAGAGCAAGACGGCGAAAGAAAACAGTGGTTTTACCCAGGTTCGGGCTGCTGAGAAGCGTAAACACCTACTCTTGCCTTGGTTTATTGATGGGTGTATGCAAACGTACTCGGAGCGCTCTTCCCCGGCAAGTCGCAAGGGAGGGCAGCTGCACGAATACGTATGCGTGAGGTTGTGAAGGATTCGAACCCCTGTAAAGGTTGCCCTGGTCCTGCTTTTATAGCTCAAGGGGTTACCATAGTGGCAAAAGGGTCATTACAGGGTGAGTGGATTGATACAGAACTATCATACCTAACTCTGCTTGTTAGGACAAAATGCATTAAATGCATCGCTAGGTGTCATGAGGAGGAGGAGCCCCAGCAAGGTTGCCACACCGCTTGCTCATCTACCTCCTATTAGCTTGACACGCCATTAGGATGGGAGTCAATAAAGGTGTTTTCCCTCCAGCGGGCTGCCACGTGCCTGACAAGCCTCACCTACGCCTGTGAGCTCGACACCTAACCGATGGGTGACTACCTGCTTGGTCGGGTGGAGCACTGGTGGGTTGGTGATGACCTGCCGGGGCATGGCGCCTGTCGGGCCGTCCACTTGCCGGGCTCGCCTTGCCGGCAAGAGCTAGCTTCATCCTTGTGGTTTGTCTTGGTCTTCTTGATGCGCTCCTTGATCTCACGAAGAGCTGCTCTCTTTTGACTTGGAGGCCTCGGTCCAGGCCCTTTGTCGGGGATGCTACCACCGTCCGTGCACAAGTCAGGAGTACTAGGGACCCATTTCTTAGAAGGAGCCGAGAAGTACACTGAGTGAGTATCTCTCATTATGTTTCCTCTTTTTTCTTTTGTTTTTTCTAACTGCTAAATAAATATGACTTTAACTTCTCAATATATATATATATATATATATCCTGAATTGCAATGAATTCCTTATCTTCCTTTCCCTACTTTATTTTCTGTGTGTTGCAGTAATACATTCTCACTGATACCTCAGCCCGATGGTAGTGTAACTACCTTCACTGGCAATCACATCTGGGAAGTTTTTGCACCTGGACAACTGATGGTGGGGGGATGTAATGGACTTCCTCATTGATGAATGGAAGCGAGATCCCGAAAGAAATGTTGATTTAACATCTGGAAATAGGATCTTGCTGAGTCCATATTTCATCATGGTAACGAATTAGATAGATCCTTTTTCCCTGTGTATTTCTTTTTTCCTTTTTGCAGGTTGTGCTTGACTTTTTGTTTTTCGGTGATGAAGAGAATGAGTTTAATGTGGAGAGTGCAGCGAGAGAGTTCAAGAGCTATGTTCGAGATGGGGAAAACTTGCTCAGTGCCTATCTTGTGAGATATACTAGCTGATTTTTGGTTTTATTGTTTGCTGTGATGCAGGTTTTTATTTTGAATATCTACTATCTCTTTTGGTCATTGTTTTAGGTCATGATGCCTCTATTCAAACCTATGGTTTTATCAAAGGAGAAGAAATTGTTTGCACTATTCCTTGTATGTCATGAATCGGTACCGAAATACCATTGACATCCTTGATGCATTACCATATGGGAAGAACCATGATCCTTCAAAGAACACCTACCACAAGACTGCGAGAAGATTGTGAGTGATATTGATTTTCGCTAGCTAAAGATTTATCTCTACTAGATTAATTTTTCTATGTTTGTTTCTGCTTTTCTAAGACCTGAAATGTGTGGTTTCTTTCTTTTTTGGTGGTCTTTAATTTACTGATCACTAGATTGGTGCAAGTCATGAAGGTTGTGTATGGCCAGGGTCAGTATAATGCAAGCAAGCAGCCCAATTGGAGTGTTATTGCAAAGAGACCAAGGTTTGTCACGGTTCCCTTGCAAGGGCCGAATGAGGGTGGCCACTATGCTCTGAAGTTTGCGGCAACCTATGATGGTGAAAAGATTGTCGAGAACATTCAAAATAATGATGTGAGTTCTAGTTTAGCTTTCACTTTCCGTGTTTGGCTGATCGTCTTATCCTTTTTCTGTGTCATCATTTTTCATTATTTGTTTTTTGTTTGCAGCTTGTTGATTGGAATGCTAAAGATCTGTATACAATCATGTTCAACCCGAATAACCAGGTTTGGTGACGGAGCTCCCCGAGGACATTCAAGCTTTGGCCCCTGGTGCATAAAAGAATTGATTATCATTTGTGTAGTGATGGGATACTTCTGTGATTTATCTCTTGAAAACATTGTAGGCTTATTTTTTATGCAGGGTATGGATGTCTTGTCAACTATGTAATAACCAGGATACTTTGTGATGTTTTCAGTGTGGCACGGCATTTTTATAAACTTTTTTGTGTGATGAGAATGTGGTTGAACAGCTGTTTTACTTGTCTCTATTTTCTCGGGGATTTGTTTCGATTAAGTTTATTGGCACTGAAGTCTTATACACTAGTTGAACTGAACACTTTTTCACTGCATTGGGAGTTGTTGCTCAAAAGCGAGACTTATTTTATTTTCATCTGTCTCAACCTAAGTTGGACATTTATAATTTTTGTACCCTCTTTTCATGTACTTGTGGTATACTGTTGTTTGTACTGAATTGTAATTTCATACAACGTAAGGCTTTCAAAATTGGTGTCTCAGTACTATGTGGATGTAGCATGAGTGGACTGATTCTTCCTGGTTTTGTAGTACTGTTGTCATATATATGTTTGAACTGAAGTCATTTGGGATTGAGATTATTTACGACAAAGTCGTTAGTTGAGTTTTTATTGGAAGAAGAAATTTAGCAGAATTGATAACCATTGTTGGAACTTCTTGCATTTTATAGTTGAACTTCAAAGAAAAAAATTATTTCCCTGTTTTAAATTAGCTACATTTAATAGATAGCCTATTAAGGTCTGCACTTTTAAAGTATCATTGTTTTGTAGTGTATTTTTATTTTCCTTTTATCTGTGTTGTACAGCTAAATTTATTTTATTTTATTTTAAATGAAAAAATTTACCTGCGAACATGTATTTGAACTTTTCTATATTCAGTTTTTGAACTTTTTTTTGTAGTTTATTTTTCCCCACGCTCTGGTTCCTACAACGGGCCTTACGGGGTGGGGTGAGGACAATTTGTAGACGAGGCAGGCTTCCAACGCGCAGGCGTATTGCGCCCTTTTCCGGCCCAAATGGCTCGTGCGCGTGACTGTGCACTGCTGGCTATGCGTGCACTGTGAGTTTAGTCCCACCTCGCTAACCGAGGGGGCTCTCGACCGATTTATGATCGCTGCCAAGGCTCATTAGTCAAACTCCTCTGTATACTTACTTGATCGCTTATACACGGTGCATGCTTTGTATTCCCTGACCTGTGGGCCCTGGTCGGCTAGACCTGCGCAGTGCGGTTTGCTATGGATTCACAAACGGTTCACTATGGGCTCGAGTCCAAGTATCCTACAGCGTAGGGCCAGCCTGTCCCTTGGGCGGTCAACTGTTGGAAACTAGTACTTGCCTGCTCTAGTAATGTGGACTAATGCTTTTGTTGTAGTTCTTGTGAATTTTCTTGGCTTCTATAAGCATGATTTTATTAGTATTGAATGTTCTCCTTGGCTCAAACTGGTATCTTTTCAGTGATTTTTTGTCTTTTTTTTGTTGTCATTATTCTCAGGGTTCTTCTAGCATTATTTAGTATCATAGTACTTGCGTAAAAACTAAGTTGTACTGAGAGTTCAATTGTACTAGTACTATTATTCTTAGTCTGTCGGTGATTAAGAAATGCGAACTGATGCTTCTTGGCCCTTTTGTTGTAGTAAAGTTGTATTGTGCGTTCAAGTGTACTAGTACTGTCATTCTTAGTCCGTCAGTGATCAAGAGATGCGTACTGATGATTCTTAGCTTTTCTGTTATAGTACTTACTAATTTTTTTAGCAGCTAGAAGCATGATCTTATTAGTACTGAATGTTGTCCTCGGCTGGAACTTAGTCTTTTAGTGTGATGGCACCTTTTTGATGGGATTATTTTTATTGCTCTTTTGAAACTATTTAATGTGATAGTACTGGCATGTAAAACTAAGCTGTACTGAGCGCCAACACTACTACTGTTGTTATTCTTAGTCTGCCGGTGTTTGGGAAATATATGTTGCCGGTACAAGTCTATGTTAGTGTTGTCACTGATCGTAGTTGCAGGACAGGAGTGGTGTTGGGGCATGTTTTGTTCATATAAACTTAGATCATAGGGATCTAACCTATGTTTTTGTATATGTGTGTTTTTAGTTGAAATATTTTTTATGATGACAATAGTACATGAAGTACTAAGGTTTTTGTTTCAACTTTGAAGTGGGATATCCCGAGGGATTTTTTTTACAAGCGTGGTTAAGCTGCCCAAATTGTACTGATTGTTTTCAATGTTTTGTTTTCCATACAATGTTGAATCCAAACTACACATGAAACATCCTTGTGTGACTAGTTGCTCCATAACTAGTGCGGAAGAGCAGCCACGATGTTTCATTCCCCAACTAGTTCAACTTGACATGATGGATAAATAAAATAGCAAGCTAGCAAACTTGTTAAACCACATAAGCAAACTAGGTACATGACATAAGCAAACTTGTTCAACCTAACACACATGACACAAGCAAACTAGTTCAACCTAACAGAAGCAAACTATGAACTTGAAAAAATAGAAAGGACAAGCACAAGCACAAGCAACTCGAAGGGCAGACTTTGGTGTTTCGTCATCCCTAGTTGCCGTAGTAGTCGTTGGGGTCTTGATAATTCTCCTCCTCCTCTTTAGACTTCTCTAGACCATCTTTGATGGTGTCGATTTTCCTCCATGACATGTAGGTGGCGTACGCATCTATCCTTGCATACTCGATGAGGTACTCTGGCAGTTGGCTGATCCCCCACAGTTTATGGTCTTCCTCTGCGTTGATCTTCTTCTTCATGTTCATGTAGAATGGGTGGACCACCTTGGATGCAACATCAACCAAAGATTCGTAACTCTTTCTGGTGTATGGAACTCTTCACTTGCACCGGATGTCGATGTATTTGTCGGGGTTAATCTCCAAACCAGAGTTCTTCAACTTCTATTTGTCACCAGTAATGCAGAAGATGGCAAAGGTGTACAACTTGTCCATCAGAAACTCGTCGAGGCGCTTGGGCCTGCAAGTGCGAGACAGATTGAAGATGAGTGTTTTTTCATTATTTAATTCTGAAGTTTTTGGTTTACATGTGATGAATACATGTAGTATATGCTTATATATTATAATGCGCGGATGAATATAGTTCATAATCTAGTACACAAAGTTCAAAAATTAACTTCAACTATACCATGTTATTTTTCTTCTTGGTATTTACAGTTGAGTCCATTATCTATCTGTTGTTTAGTACTAGTTTAGTTTTCTTTGTTGAATAAAAAAACATATACCAGTGCATCACCTATTTCTTACTTTTTTGTTGATGAAAATAACATGAGTCCAAGTTCAGAAACTAATTTAGTACATCAAGTTCAGAAACTTCTTTACTACATCAAGTACAGAAACTACAGTAGTACATCAAGACCAGAAGCTACACTAGTACATCAGGTTCAGAAATTAATTTCATGCAACAATTTCAAAAAATAATGTAGTGCATCAAGTTCAGAAACTAACCTAGTGCATCAAGTTCAAAATCTATTCTAGTGCATGTACTTGAGAAGCTATAGTAGTACATCATGTTCCAAAATTAATCTTGTGCAACAATTTCAGAAAATAATCTAGTGCATCAAGTTCAGAAAGTAACCTAGTGCATCAAGTTCAGTATGCAGTACTAATTAAAAAGATGCATGAAGAGGTAAAATGAGTAGGATTGTTCACCTTTCTTTGGTTGCGGTGATGTGGTATACCAGGCAGAGCTCCTCCACGTATAACTGTAGAACAGCTGCCCTCTACGGAGGTTCGTCTTGCCTGGTATACTCCACATCAACGCCGATGCTCTGAGGATACATGCAGCCAGCCTTCATCCTGAGCATGTTGATCATCTTGTCGGCTTTGTCTGGATTGCTGGTGCATAGGACTTCCAGCTTATCCTTGCCATGGACGTCAACCTCCATGAGCCTGATGGTGTAGTCGCGCTTCTCACCGGGGACCTCAACATCATCAACCTTGCTGGTCTGGTCGGACATCTCTCCACGGTGACGCTTGGCAGACGGTTCCTCTGCCATTACCCTCTTCCAGCTATGGCGGGCCTGAGATAGAGATGTTGTGGGCAATTGCTAGGGGAGATGCAGCGGCAATGGTGTTTTCAGAGTGAGGCAGAGGTGTAGGCGGAGGGGGGTTACTTATGGCATGGTTTGGGAAGTGGTGGAGGCGGTTGGATGCTGGATTGCCGTGGTAGTGGGGGTAGTGGACGTGGGCTCGCAGTTGCAATTCGTCGCGACAGCTGCCGAGTGGCAGCACTCGCAGTTGTTTGGGAAAACCAACCGCCCAGGCCTCATTTTTTCACGGGAATTAACTAGTCGCACTGACCCGCCGTGTCAATGTGTACTTAGTTGTTTGTCCCACTTTGATGCGGCTTGAACTACGTCGGTATTACCCCAAAGAGGAAGGGATGATGCAGCACAGCTGCGGTAGGTATTTCCCTCAGTGATGAGACCAAGGTTATCGAACCAGTAGGAGAACCACGCAACACTATGTAAACGGTACCTGCACACAAAGAACAAATACTTGCAACCCGATGTGTAAGAGGGGTTGTCAATCCATCCCGGGTAAAAAGATAGATAAAATTGTAGTAGATTGGATAAATAGATCTCGCGGAAACGCGAAGTAAAATAAATAACAAAAAAGTGCAGCAAGGTATTTTTGGGTTTTTGGATTAATAGATCTGAAAATAAAAGCGAATAAAAATAGATCTCAAAGGCAAATATGATAAAGAATAGACCCGGGGGCCGTAGATTTCACTAGTGGCTTCTCTCGAGAAAAATAGCATACGGTGGGTAAACAAATTACTGTTGGGCAATTGATAGAACTTCAAATAATTATGACGATATCAAGGCAATGATCATTATATAGCCATCACGTCCAAGATCAGTAGACCGACTCCTGCCTACATCTTCTACTATTACTCCACACATCAACCGCTATCCAGCATGCATCTAGTGTATTAAGTTCATGGAGAAACGGAGTAATGCAATAAGAACAATGAAATGATGTAGACAAGATCTATTCATGTAGGAATAGACCCCATCTTGTTATCCTTAATAGCAACGATACATACGTGTCATTTACCCTACTGTCAGTGGGATTGAGCACCGTAAGATCGAACCCATCACAAAGTACCTCTTCCCATGGCAAGAAAAATCGATCTAGTCGGCCTAACTAACCCAAAGATTTGAAGAAGAAATACAAGGCTATAAGTAATCATGCATATAAGAGATCAAAGAAACTCAAATAACTTTCATGGATAAAAATATAGATCTGATCATAAACTCAAAGTTCATCGGATCCCAACAAACACACCGCAAAAAGAGTTACATCAAATAGATCTCCAAGAGACCATTGTATTGAGAATCAAAAGAGAGAGAAGAAGCCATCTAGCTACTAACTATGAACCCGAAGGTCTACAATGAACTACTCACGCATCATCGGAGAGGCACCAATGAGGATGATGAACCCCTCCGTGATAGTGTCTAGATTGGATCTGTTGTTTCTGGAACTTGCGTCGGCTAGAATTGTGTTTCGTCGACTCCCCTAGGGTTTCTGGATTTTCGGGGTATTTATAGAGCAAAGAGGTGGTGCGGGAGGCGGCCGAGGTGGGCACAACCCACCAGGGCGGCCGAGGTTGTGCGCCCCTTGGAGCCCCCCTCTGGTACTTCCTTGGCCCAACTTGTGTCTTCTGGTGCAGAAAAAATACCAAAAAGTTTCACTACGTTTGGACTCCGTTTGGTATTGATTTTCTGCGAAGTAAAAAACAAGCAAAAAATAGCAACTGGCACTGGGCACTATGCCAATAGGTTAGTCCCAAAAAATGATATAAAGTTGCTATAAAATGATTGTAAAACATCCAAGAATGATAATATAACAGCATGGAACAATCACAAGTTATAGATACGTTGGAGACGTATCAGCATTCCCAAGCTTAATTCCTGCTCGTCCTCGAGTAGGTAAATGATAAAAACAGAATTTTTGATGTGGAATGCTGCCTAACATGTTCATCACATATTCTTTTCTTTTGTAGCATCGACATTTGGACTTTTATATGATTGAAGGCAATAGTCTAGTTTTGACATGAAGATTTCAATACTCAAGCATATCAACAAGCAACCATGTCTTTCGAAATATCAACACTAAAGCAAGTTATGCCTAACCCATTATGCTCAATCATTGATCCATTCATGAAACACACTTGCATATTAGCTACACACAATGCTCAAGTACGATCATAGTGCCCCTTAGTTTGTGCTTTATAAGACAAGATGAAGACTCGAATAAAAATTGCATAAAGTAAAAAGAAAGGCCCTTCGCAGAGGGAAGTAGGGATTTGTAGAGGTGCCAGAGCTCAAAGCAAAAAATTAAGAGATAAAACATTTTGGGTGGCATGCCTTTCCTGTCAATGAAAACGATCGAGTAATTACTGTCGGATTCAGGGTTCCGCAGACCCAAGAAAGGTTCGGACTCTGGGGTGCGTGCAAAGAACTCACTCTCCCCAGCCTGTCCACTCGTCGATCTCACCGCCTAGCTCGATGAACAGGAAGGGAAAGGGACTCAGCAGTTTACCCAGGTTCGGGCCACGTTGCGGTGTAAAACCCTACTCCTGCTTTGTGGTGGATTTGGCCTCGAGGTGGGCTAAGGATGAACTAGTACAGAGGGAGAACAACCTCAGGAGGAGTGTTCTTGTGCTGGTGTGAGCTGGTCAGGATCATCTGGTTCTCCCCTTCTATGTTGGTGGCCTAGCTATATTTATAGTGGCCTCTGTCCTCTTCCCCCAAAATGAAGGCTGGAAGGGATCCAACAATGGCCCAGTTTGAAGGGAGACAAGTAGTACATCTTATCCTGACGAAAGGTGGTCTTCGCCTGCAAAGCTTCTGGTCGTGACGTCATGGTGGGCTCGGCGATGACCTCCATCCTGCCGTCCTGGTCTTGTAGCACGGGAATGGAAACCTTTGGCTGATTCCTTGGGACTCTACGTCTGCGCTTGCTTCCTTAGCATCGAAGAGGAAACCTGCGGTACTGCGCCTACTGGCGCCCGCCTGGCCTTGGTCGTCATGGCTTGCGTCATCTGAACCTCATGAGGTGGGGCTTGCATGGAAATCTCCACTCCTCAGGAGCCAGCCTGGGGAGGCCGCTCCCTCCGGAGGTCTTGGCATCGTCCGCCTCGCGAGGCTTGGCCCCTCGCGAAGGTCTTGTGTTGTTGATGCTGGAGAAGGGCCGTACCAGGCCGCTGATGAAGCCACGCTGTGGGCCGCAGGCAGGCAAGTCTGGGTACCCCGGTTCCCAGAACGCCAACAGTAGCCCCCGGGCCCAAGGCGCGCTAGGACTTGGCTTCGAGGCGAAGCCAAAGGGCAAGGGTGAAGCACCGTGGGCCCTAACCACCTGCGGACCCGGTCGACGCGTGGTGCTTGATGGGACGTGGGCGTCTGCGCTTCCCCATGCTGCCTCGGCAACCGTCCGACTTGACAATAACCTGCTGCATGCAAAAAGATCATCATTGCCGGAGATCGTGGAGGCCGGCGGTTGGCCTCCCTTTGGCTATAAATGGGTGGAGGGGCGGAGCCCCCTGCTCATCTCCGTCTTCCCACTGCTTGCTTCTTCTTCCTTCTTGCCTCGCCATCTTGACGAAGTGTCCATGGCGCCGATAAGGAGGTTTTCCGCGTCGGAGAAGGGAAAAGCCCCTCGGGAGGAGCCCGGGCCACTCCCGCCGAAGAAGAGGCTCGGCCACTCCCGCGACGCCGGCGAAGGGGCCGAGGTGACGCGGCCTTGGCACGAGCGGGCTCCACCGGGTTCCCGATCGCTATGTACGCCCACGTGCAGGGCCCTGCGCTTAGAGACAGCGCCCAGCGCCGCGTGGGCCAGGGTCGCGGAGGAGGACAGGCAACGGCTGCCCGGCCTTCCGGCTTGCAAACTCATGCTGAAGGTACGTCACGCGAGTTCGTGGTGTGGGCGGAAATGCCACCACGCACGTGGATCCGGCTCCCGCGGTTCTTCACGGAGGAGATACCACCAAGGGGGCCTGTTGAGCTGTGGCTGCAACACGCCGGGTGCTGCAGCCAAGCTACCGAAGCGGAGGTCGAGGTTGTCCGCACTGGCGAAGTCTTCATGACCCGGGGATGGGGCGAGGTCACCCGCGCCTGCTGCCCGGAGGGGGCCCTTGCCATCCACTTTGAATACCACGGAGCCTCCATGATTTTCTTCAAGGTCTTCGGCGAAGACGGCCGTCGCCTGGAGTACTGCTCCGGAGAAGGCGATCCACACGGCGCGGCCACGGGCGCTAAACTTGCCCTTGGCCTTGCCAGCAGCTCGTCTGGTGATAGCAGCTCTCAAGAATCCAGCGACTCTCCAGAGTCCAGCGACGACGACAGCTATGAGGCGCCGAGCTCTCACCGCGCGCGGAGCGCGGCAGCGGTGTCGACTCGGCGCCATCGGTGACGTCCTGAGGCCGGGGTTCTCCAAAGTCCATTCTTTTGTTTTTCCTGCATTAAACCGTGACGAGCCCTGTGGGGGCATGTAAGAACTGTAATGCTTTTACCTTAGTGTTATTGTTCCTATTTCAATGCTGCGATCGCGTATCTCATTTTGGCATGGTGCTCCCTTTCTTTCTCACGGTAGCTTTAGCGCACTACGCTGACAGGACCCAAGCCCCAGGCGGCTCCAGCCGTCGCTGGTATGCTAGGTCGTGATGCCGTGGTCAAGGCCAGGAGGTGGGCGGCCCGAGGTCCGGTAAGAGCCCCTGAGGCGCGATGCTCAGGAGGTCCCCTTTAGCGCGCAAGCAGCCCCTTGAAGACCTATAGGGAAAACGGCCTTGCCCGAGCGAGATCGCGAAAATCAAAATACTAGGTTGTGAGATTTACGCCGACATGTATGTGGTGACTTATCTTGGCAGGCCTGCAGAGATTCCTCCCCACGACACCTGACTGCGTCCTGGTGGTGGTGGTTCTAGGCAGGGCTCACGCCGTTGCCCTTTTTCTTGCTCATCTTGATGCTCTACGTTCTCGGGTCCCAGCCCTCGAGTGAGGCTCAGCCGCCGCTGGTATGCCAGGTCGCGATGCCGTGGTCAAGGCCAGGGGATGAGGGCTCGAGAGGCAGTAGGAGTCCCTAAGGCATGATGCTCAGGGACCCCCCCCCCTTTAACGTGCAAGTGAATTGTGTGAAAAAGGAGTGGCCTGCGGGAGCCGCTCGTAGTCTGGTTTCGGAGGTTCCTGCGAGTTAGTACACATAGCCGCGCTTGCCGTCCAGCCGTTGATCTTTACGCAAGAAGACGAAGGCACTGAGGATCCGGTGAGGTGACATGCGCGGGGTGGGCCGTGAGCCAGAGCTCGATCTCTCAGGTTTATCAGCGCTGTAGGGACGGACCCGAGCACAGGCGTCGTGCCAGCAGCCCCCGTGGCGGGATGAGCAACAGGCAAGTTTGCAATGCGTGGAGGCCGCGAAGGGGCGACAGGACACCGGGCAGGCAGGTGATAATCATAAAGCAACTCATGAAGAGGTAAGGCCAGCTCTGATAGATGCAAAGAACGATACATGCCACAAGGACGGACCCACACGGCTTGGGGATAATGCAGTCCGAGGGGCGCCCCCAACTGAACAAACTAAAAAATGTCACCTGGCACCGTTGCTGAAGAAGTGTTGGAGTAGCTGAAGACGCGAGCCGCAGAAGTTATTCCTCATGAGCCGTCCAGGTCCTGAGCCTCGTGAGGCCCCGGGGGCCCGTGGGGCTCGCGAGGGTCCGGCGCCTCCTCCGACAGGATCGCCTGGTGCCTGGCCTCATGAGCCGCTAGGACACTCCGCATGTGGCGCTGGTGCTTGGCAGCCTGGTTCAGCAAACCGAAAGGCATGCGTATGTAGCTGTCAGGGGGGCCCTCGCACCGGCCCACATGGGACGGCCAGTAGAGCTCCTGAGATGCGGCCCGGTTCAGCCCTAGGATGTTGATGAAGACGTGCAGCCCACTGCCCTCGTCAGGGGAGGGAGCTGCGCCTGGTGGTGCGGGGCAACGCTCGCCTCGCATGGCCCTCGCCTGCTAAAGATCGTCGATCGCCTTGGTGATGAACTCCTGAGCGCCTGGCGCCTTGCGCCCTGCGCTCTTCTCGTGGAAACGCACGTTGAAGCACGCCTCCACATGGTACCCGAACGCCTCCCTCGTGACGATGGCCAGGTCTGAGGCCCTCCAGAGGAGAGCCCCCGAGCCCAGCCTAAGAGGGGCGCCGGGCGCGCCTTCCTATGCAAGAGGGGAAGGCGCCCCGTCAATGGGCGCAGGTCCTGAGGCACGGTCGTCGGGCGCCCCATCCTCCTGGAGTCCCGGGTGGAGCAGCTGCTTCTTCTTCTTGGGAACGGCCTTGGGAGGGTAGGCAGCGCCCTCATCGTCTGGGTTCTCGACCGCTACCACCTAGTAGGCGTGCTCGAGGGAGCACACCGCATCCTTCTCGTCGCAGGCGACCGTGATGATGCCGCCGCTCCCTGGCATCTTGAGGACATTGTAGCCGTGGTGAGTGGCGGCCATGAACTTGGCCAGGGCTGGATACCCGAGGATGGCATTGTATGGGAGGCGGATGTGGGCGATGTCGAAATCGATGAGCTCAGTGCAGTAGTTGTCGTGGTTGCCGAAGGTGACAGGGAGGCGGATCTGCCCTATCGGGGTGGTGGAGCCGTTGGTCACTCCTGAGAAGGGCTTGGAAGGCTGAAGCTGGTCGTACGGCACCTGGAGTCTGTCGAACGTCTCGACGGAGAGGACATTGAGTCCCACACTGCCATTGATGAGTGTCTTGGTGATGAGGACGTTGCTGATGGTAGGCGAGCAGAGCATTGGGAGCGCGCCGGCAGCGGCCGCGCACTTGAGCTGGTCAGTAGAGTCGAAGGTGATGGCGTAATTGCACCACCTGAGCGGACGTGTCGCCTCGAGCTTGGGGAGGGCTGCATTCACCTCACGAGCGAACTGCTTGAAGATGCGGTGAGAGGAGGGAGCCCTAGCGCCGATCAGGATGCAAGCCACGGCACGAGGATCTTGGAAGCCCCCAGCCCCATCATCTTGGTGGTGGTCATCATTCCTCCTTGGTGGCGGCAGCTGCGGAGGAAGGCCAGCGTTGCCCTGAGGGTGGTCCTCGCGAGGCTGATCCCCCCAGGGGCCCTCGCGAGGCAGGTCCTGACAGGGATCCTCACGGGGCTGGTCGCGCCAGTCCTGGTGGGGGTCGTGGTTGCCCCAGCGTCCGCCACCTAGGCCTCCTCCATGGCTGTAGCCGCGATCGTTGCGCTCAGGGCGGCGGCCAAGGCGCCCATCCCGGATGGCCCTGAGCTCTTGGCAGTCGTTGGTGTTGCGGTTGTGCACGTTGTGGAAGACGCAGAACGGATGGCTGCCCTTGGAGGACTCCGGGTAGTCGCAGCCGCGCTTCATCTCAGGTTTAGCCACGAGCACAGCTGGCCCCTTGCGCTTTACGTCCTTGGCCTTGGCCTTCTTGTCTTCTGGGTCGGCTTCTGGGAGCTCGAGGAGGGTGAGGCGACCTTCCTCGGCCCTCACGCATCTGGCTGCCATGTTAAACATTTCCAGAGCCAAGCACAGGTCCTCGTGCATGGCGAGCTCTTCCTTCATCTTGACATCCAGGACGCCATCAGTGAACACGGAAATGATGGCCTCGTCCGTCACCTTGAGAATCTTGAGGCGAACGTTGGTGAAGCGCTGGATGTATTTGTGCAAGGTCTCCCCAGGCTGTTGCTTGACGCGCCGCAGGTCGCCTACAGCCGTAGTGCGGTCTCAAGTGCCCTGGAAGTTGGCGATGAAGCGCTCCCGCATCTCATCCCATGAGGAGATCGATCCAGCGAGGAGGTTCAGGAGCCATGAGCGCGCGCCGTCCTTGAGGGCCATGGGAAACCAGTTCGCCATAACCTTCTCGTCGCTGTTGGTCGCCTCGATGCTCAGCTCATAGAGCTGGAGGAACTCTGCAGGGTCGGGGGTGCCGTCGTAGCGTGGAGGCAGGTCTGGCTTGAACTTCCCTGGCCAGACGACGCTACGCAGCTCCGGGGTGAACGCACGGCAGCCCGCCGCGCCCACGGGAGCCCGCCGCAGAGGGGGAGCCTGGACTTGGCGCTCGCGCACTGCCGCCTCAGGCAGCATGCGGTCTTGACGTGGCAGCGCTGGGAGCGTGCGCGCCTCTCCTTGGGGACGCTGCACCACTTGGCAGCTTCCTTCGTCGCGCGCCGGCGCCCTGCGCGGCGGGTCGCGCTGTGGAGCCTCATGCCTAGGCTCGAGGGCGACTTCTTGCCTGGGAGGTGGAGGAGGCGCACCATGGGCCACGTCGCCCGCAAGAGGTGGCTGGGGAGGCAGCGAGCGAGACGGAGCAGGGGTCTCTCCGGCGGCGCTGACGAGCTCGGCGACGCGGTCCAGCCAGTCTGCTTAGAGGTCGTCGGTCGCGCGATAGCGCAGAAGCTCGCGCACCATGAGCAATGCGGCCTGCGCGTTCGCCGGGCCGCAACGGGCATGGGAGGACGAAGCAGCCGCCGGAGTCAGCGACGGGGTGGCGGTGCGCCCGTCGCGCCGTACGGAGGGATATAGCGACGAAGCCTGGTTACGATAGTATTTTTTATATGATTCTTCAGTGTGTACGGATGGGACTGAGAGTCACAGTTTATTTTGAATTCATGCATTAGCACAACCTCTATTGATTCTTCAGTCTTGAGCTCCTTCGAACTGGTTTCGAATGTTGTCCATTTCCAGTGCCCTTTCCTGCTTGAGCGTTGGTAGCTTCATCGTCAGTTTTAGGTTCCTCGTCGCCAATGCTATCATCTTCATTGTCTTCTTCTGATTGGTCGTCATTCTTGTCAAACTCTTCTTCTTCAACCTCTTGTTGTCTTGATTTTTTTGAACTCTTGACCTTGCCCTGTTTCTGTTCAGCTCCATTTGCCTTTGCCAGTTTGCATGTGTGGGCATTATGTACATCAGTCCCCCACACACTTGCCGCAAATGTAGCTTTTACGTGTGTCGTCTGCAGTGGTAGAATCCTGGGTGGCCCCGACTTGCTTCTACAGGTTTTGCTTGTTGACTATGGCATTTGTGCGTTGTGGGCATGTGCATGCATTATGAGGAGCCCGGGCGCGCGGGCTAGAGGAGTACGGTGATGTCGTCCGCAAGCTTCTTGACGACGATGAACTTGTTGATGGTGGCAACGATCATCTTGTCCAACTGAGAGTCGTAGATGGCGTCGACGATGGCCATGAACCAACCGGTCGCCAACACCCTCTAGAGACGATCCTCGGTGCCATGCCGCAGGCTGGCGTCGTGGACCATCTGGCACAGCCGCTGGCCGCTCGCGTGCATTGCTGCCATGGGTCTGGAGTGAGCACTTTTGCGCTTAGTGTAGGTGCTTAGGTGCGTACGATGTGGTAGATGCATTGGAATGAAGTGGCACCTTTATATGAGTGCAAACTGCGTTGCATTCACATCGTGCTGCCTCTTTTCCCTTAGCATGCTAATTAAAGGAGGATGCATTCGGGAACCGCTACCCTCTCCCTCGTCTGCATTAAAGCCGTATCGGGAACTGTCCTGGTTTACTCAATATATTTTTACCGTCCATGTTTACTAGTAGTAGCCGTCAAATCGAATTGTACTGCGCTGCCCGCTGCATGCCCGGCTGAACACGCCTCCTCGCCTCCATCAAACGCCTCCGTTAAACCCGCATGCAAACCGAGAAACCTACCCCGGCCACACATCCATTCATGAGCGGGCCGGAATTAAACGCAACGTCGGCCGAGCTCCTCCCGTCCGCCCTCAGTTTAAACCAGGCCAGACGCCAGCCAAGCTCCTACCGTCCACCCTCTATTCAAACAAGGCCAGACAGCGGGCAAGAATCGCACCCCTCCGCTGCTCCCCCATCTCCTCCTTCACCATTTTCTCCACTCTTTCGATGGCTTCCGAGGAGCCGTTCTCCGGCATACTAACCGGCTGGGTGGCCAGCCGAGCCATTCGGATATGAGTGAGGCCACTCGGTGCTTCACCTACCTCGCCTGGCTCAATGGAGCCAGTTGCCACCCCAAGGCGACGCGTGGTTCAGCAACTCGCCACTCCAGTTCAGCTCGATGAGGAGTGGCGAGTTGCTCCACGCCGGCACGACGGCGAGCAAGGCGGCACGAGCATCATCGCTGCCACGTCGTACCGTGCAACCAGTGTCTGCGGCCGCGCCTCCCATGTCTGCGGTGGCCGCGCCTCCCGTGTCTGTGGCCGTGCCTCCCGTGCCTGCGGCAGCGCCATGCAGGCAGAGACAGAAGCCTGGTGCGCGGAGAGCGACGAGTCGATGGCCAGCTTCTCCATGTCTGCCGCCATCATCGAGGAGAAGTAGAACACGGGAGGCTGCCACCACTTGGGTCCCATGAAGGCCACCACCGAGGCGATGACTGCATATACAGGTGGTCTCTTGGCTATTTCGTCTCTTGCGAGGACCTTCGTCAACCCCGCTAGTGTCTGCCGGACATGAGGAAGACAAAGGGATCCGCGGGCAGCCATTTAGATTAGGTATTAATTATACCATGAGAGCTGGATTAGCACCGCTTAGTTCATGTAAATGTAATGAGATCCTTCATGTTTATATGAAAATCCAGCTTTTTTATACGAAATCCTTCATGCTTATATGAAATCAGTCCGTGTTTGCACGAATTTCCTCTGGATGGTTAGAGTTGTGAAAATGCATGCCGCTGGTGTTGGATATCGTCCTCCGCGGAAGTAAGCAGGAGGAAATTTGCCGGTTGCCGTAGGAGATGCTCTTATGCTGGAAATAATAGTCACATCCAATCCATTTGAGTTAATTGCATGTATGATTTTCCCTCTATAAAAAGTTAATTGCATGTACAGTGTACATGACTTGCAGGGTGGCTACAGATTCGTAACAAAAAATGAAAAAGAAACAAATCCATCCTTAATCTTGTATTCTAAGTACTCTGTGGGTTCCACTGTCAGTATAGCAGCGAAAGAAGTATATATTAAAAAATATATAAATCTAAAGTTTTATTAAGACAGAATTCGAACTCAGGTCATTGCGTTGCGAGCATCCGGCGCTAACCTGTCCACCAGATGTTCGCTGTGGAAGATGCAGGAGATATATCCCTATTATTATAAGGCTGGTCGTAATGGGGAGTATCATTTACTCGTATCATGCATATGATACTAGTGTATGATACTACTTCCATAATGCATAGTATCATAAGTTAGTATCTTAGCTTGCCTTATTAATTTCCATGCATGACACAAAGTAGTACGACATTTAATATGATACGATATCATGATATGATACCACATCCTCTCTTTCCTCATTTAATTGTGTGCCACATCATAAAAAAAGTCTAGTTGGCATGCATGATACCACTTATGATACTCCCATTACGACCAGCCTAAAAATAGAGTTGGTGATGATGGTGTGCCTGCCATCCTGCAATATAGGCCGTCCGATTTATATCTGACGGATAGGAAGGAAACTACGGCAATTTCGCAAAAGATGCCCACACCCCTCTCCACATTTGCAAATAAGGCCTTCCCTCGTTCATTCTTTTCTCCCACAAGATAAACTACTCATACAAATGCATCTTGATGTTCCGTCCAACGCACGGGCATCTTGCTAATTTATTTTTAAATAGTTACTGTGGTAATTGGGTTGAAGTGATATATTTTATGTCTGCCCCGAATGATCTCAAATTCACTAGTAGTAACAAAGAAAAGGTTGCCTTGTTAATTAATAGAAAACAGGGTGAAAACAATCACATGATGCCGGTAAAAACAAGGCACACTACGTTCAGCGTCATCGTCACTACAGTTGTGCGCACAAGAGAAATCTACATATCGAGGGGGGCTATGGAGTGAAAGACATATCGAGTGTGTGTGAGCGAGGCACAGAGACACAACTAGCGAGTGTGTGTGCATGCGTGTGTGTTTGTATGTGTGTGTGTTTGAGAGAGAAGCCAATTCATAGATTAATATCAAGATCGAGGTGTCACCCTTCTGCTGTCATTGGAGGGGGAGGGGGAGAAAGACGTATTGAGAGTGTGCGTGCGGTAGGCACAAAGGCACAACTAGCGAGTGTGTGTGTGTGTGTTTGAGAGAGAAGCCAGTAGATAGATTAGTATCAAGATCGAGGTGTCACCGTACTCCTTCGGTGTCGGGAAGTGTGTGTGTGTGTGTGTGTGTGTGTTTGAGAGAGAAGCCAGTGGATAGATTAGTATCAAGATCGAGATGTCACCCTACTCCTTCGGTGTCGGGAAGTGTGTGTGTGTGTGTTTGAGAGAGAAGCCAGTAGATAGATTAGTATCAAGATCGAGGTGTCACCCTACTCCTTCAGTGTCAGGACGTGTGTGTGAGTGTGTGTGTGGGGGGGGGGGGGCAGTGACACTTAGATATAGGGAGAAGGAGTTTGTGTGATACATATCTATATTAAGGGATAGGTAGATAGCATGTGTGCGAGGCATGCTTAAAGCATCACGGAGATAAACAAGCGGTGTGCATTCAAGTGCCGGAAAAAACTGAAGAGAGAAACAACGTCTGCGCCAGCGTGTGTGTGTGTGTGTGTCTATGTGTGTGTGTGTGTGTGTGTGTGAGCGAAATCTCAAAACAAAAGGTGCTTTGCTGGAATCCCATTGTATGTATTCATATGGTTCTGGGACTCGAGTTAACCTTACGCATATGTGTGCGAGACATAGTTATACTTTGAGAAATTAGTGGCGGTGGGTGGGCAGAATTAAAGGGGTGGGCGTGTTTGATAGAGAGAGCGTGTGTTTTTTTGTGAGAGTGACTTGTGGGACGGGGTAGAAAGACGAATTCTAACCTTGACGGAGGGAGAGAAATACACGAAGAGCGCGTGTGTGATTCTGATGCCCACGGAGAAACGAGATATGTATGCGTGTGAGAGAGATTGCACAATTCATTCATGTATCACTATCTAGCGATCATGGACGTGCATCACTTGAACATAATCAATATCTACTTCGTATCGTGGCCAACGATACAATATCGATTCAACGCTACAAAGATTGGTCACTCACATATCGCATTTTTTTCAAATAGTCTTTTTCAATTGTGCATGCCAAAGTTATAGTGATGTTTCTTCAAACAGCCACTATATTTATCATGTACATGCACCATTGTTAGGTTTGCATTCAAATTCACTAGTCTTGGATGATTTAAGGTTCTATTATGAATTAATATATGTAATATTCATATATGAATTCAACGGGTAGGCAATTTATGAAATGGAGGCCATGTAATCATATGAGGTAACGCTTTTAAGTAGCGGACTACAATATCCGTTGCTTTTGTGCATCTATATTATCCATTTGTTACTGTGCAATATAATTAAAATTAACATGTCAATGCATTGTGTTTAAAATAAATAACCAATGGTGCTAAATTATATATTTATACGAGAAATACATAGGCTGAGCGTTTGATCCGTCTTTTTGTGAACGCGCCTCTACACCCGTACGATTGGTCACACCCGTGTGAATGTCCTAGTTATCGGTGCATCATCCCGAGTTATTTTCTTTTTTTCTGGGGTGGACTTCATACCAGTTATTAACTGCTGATGTGTGCCCCGTGTTCATAGTCTCGCATGACCTTCCCGCTAGCACTGTCCAAAATTAGTTGAAACTGGATACGAACGATCCCGCGGGCGGCAAAATCTCCCGCTTCCTTCTAAAATTTGCGCCACCTAGTCTTTACCTTGTGAAATTCCCGTTATGTCCTTGGTGCACGGAGAACAATAGTTACAATACGGCCCTCATTTACATAATAGGTCGGGGTTGCTTTGGTAACTTCCGGTTCCCCCCACCACACGGCACCCCCATTTCCTCTCCCCCCTCCCGCAAAAACGACTACTCCACAGCACCAGAGCATCTTACATCACGCTGTATGTACTTCATCGGCCTTTCTACCCCTTCCCTCTCGAAACCCTAGACTGGTCATCCACCAGCGTACCAGAGCCCATTCACTACCAGCGTTGTCCACCTCGCCGGATCTGCTTCTGCGGCCGCATCTACCCTTCCCACCTCCCCTAGAAACAAGTAGACTGCTCATCAACCACTGTACCACAGCCCACGCTGGCCTTGTCCACGCTGCCGGATCTACTTCGCCGGTACTCTCATCAACCGCAGTGCATCTGCAGCGGCTCCTTCGTACTCCCCACCGGAGACGCTTCGTCCACCCCCCGGAGCCACCCCACCGATGCCCCCATTGACGGCCTCTCATCCTCTTCGCTGACACCTTCGTCAACCCTACTGGAGCCGCTTCGCCGACACCATCCTCAACCCTACCGGAGTATCTTTGCCTATACCATTCTCAACACTACTGGGGCCGCTTTGCCAACGCCCAAGTCCATGGCCTCAGATTCGCTTCGTCGCACCCTCGTCCAACCTACCGGAGCAGCTTCTGACGCCCCATCCATGGCCGCAGATCCGCATCGTCAACACCATCCTGAACCCAACCACCGAAGCAGCTTCATCGACGCCCTCGTCCACGGCCTCAGATCCGCTTCGCCCACACCGTAGTCCACCCTACCGGAGCCGCTCCACAAACACCCTACTCCACGGTTCTAGATCTCCTTACCGGACCCCGACAGCCAGCGCAACATCATCACCCTTGACGTTTCTAACCAGATTCTCACCGTCTGGCAAGATGCCAAGCACCCGCCGCGGCCTAGGTACTTGTCACGTTTAAACCCGTCCAGCATCACCTGCCCGATATACTTCAAATATACTAACAGGTCGCTGTTACATGTTATGCAGCTGGCAAGAACTACAAGGACAATGTTTCTTCTGGATCTAACAGCCTGGCCAACCAAGATCCTGGACAGAGGCATTGCTATGATCTTGTAAGTGCGTCTCTCTCTTGTATTGTTCTGTGCCTGCCAGCGTGCTTTGCTAGGATTTTCGACCAGTAATACCTTTGTGCAGACAATGATTTCCACTACTAGTTGCTAAATTAGAGTTGTAGATGTCATACATGATACTCCCTCCATTCCTAAATATAATTCTTTCTAGAGATTCCACTATACACTACATACAGAGCAAAATCAATGAATCTACACTTGAAAATGCATCTATATACATCTGTATGTGGTCCATAGTGGAATCTCTACAAAGACATATATTTAGGAACAGAGGTAGTGCCTTACACAAAATCGTAGGTGGCATGTAGGAATTCCAGTGCACTACATTAGGCTCCCTTAGAGTGCTTGCTAGTCCAGTACACAGAGTCATGGCTAGTTTATGCTATGCACACAATCGTTAATTGGTGGTTTAAATATGCGCAAGGGATATGCAATGTATTATCATGTAGAGATATCTCAAATTAGCCGTGTCAACTTGCAGATGGGGTGCTAGAATGAAAAAGTACAAGATTTCTTAGTACAAGATGTATGTGGCAATTTCATGGAACATCGCAAAATAAGGAGAGGCAGCGGTGAGCCTATACAGTGTTCTATGGTAGGTCACTCCATTGCAATCATCGTGACATGTTATTTGTATGTCAGTGCTGTTGGCCAGGGTTCTTAGGGATAGTTATTTCGAGTTATCCTAAGAAAATAAGCACCTTTGAATATAAGCTCCAGATAATAAGCCAACCAGTTCTTTTCATTGCCTGCCTTTTCTGCTTATCTATGGTATGATCAGTGAAAATTCTAGATTGCATTATATTTTGTCATTTTGTTGTCCATACGAAAATTAATTTGACATGCAAACATCACAAATTGAACCCAGTGCAGTAATTAATATGATAGGAATACAAACCATCAATATTTGTTCAAAATGCAAATACAAAGATACCATCTACTTGGCACAATCTACTTTGGTCAATGTCTTCCATAGAGAGCCCATTGCCTAATTTAAATGAAGAACGCATTGCCTAAATTTAAATGAAGAACCATTATTTATCAAAATTCGATGGTCCAAGTGGCTGGTTATTATCATATAGCAGCACCACCTGAAAGCATCATATAGCAGCAGCAGCTCATAGCAACTCATCATACAGCAGCAGCAGCTAGCAATTCATCATATACCAGCAGTAGCTCATAGCAATTCATCATATAGCAGCAACAGGAGCAGCTCATAGCAATTCATCATATAGCAGCAGCAGCAGTAGCTTACAGCAACTCATCATATAGCAGCAGCAGCAGCAGCAGCAGCTCGTAGCAATTCATCATATAGTAGCAGTAGCTCATAGCAATTCATCATATAGCAGTAGCAGGAGCAACTCATAGCAATGCATCATATAGCAGCAGCAGCAATAGCACCTCATAGCAATTCATCGTATAGCGGATCAGAATTAAAATTTGGCAAAAAATCAGAGGAGATCCTCACCTTGTTGGATGAGCTCATCCTTCAACAGCACCTCAAGGCCACGGCCTAAAAGGAGGGGAGGGGAATGAAGTGCCTTCTGCTGGAGTGGGGCATCAGCTGTAGTTGTGCGGCGACCGCCAGAATAGTGCGTTGGACAGACCATAGCGAAGCAGCTACTGAAGACCATGAGAATGAGGGGCGACGCCAGAGGAAGGAGCAGCCGGGGAGATTTGGCCCTACCCGCTGGCCATCTAGCCTAGCTGGACAGAGCATCGTCGAGGAGCAGGCCAAATGGGACTGGTGGTGGCGGCTCGCTGGAGGAACCCTAGCGCTGCAGGTAGGGGATTGAGGTAGAGGGAAAGGGGAGAGGAGATGCAAGCGGGCAGGGCAATGAACGCTTGCGTGTTTGTTTTTACTTGAGGGTCAGGTGTGACGCGGGCGTGAGCAGTGGCATTTTGAGTGTAATATAGGCAGACAATAGAGCCATTTCGCTATTCCCCTTCCCTTCAATTTTTAGTGAGCTTCTACCCGAAGCACCCCCACCCCAAAGCGATATAAGTTAAGCCCAAGCCCATAACTCAAAAACGAGTTCATTACATCTTTTATGGCTTATTTTGACAATAAACTCTGAAAAGGCGGAATAGAATTGGCCCTTAACCTACAATTCAATTGTGCGTGCAATGATGAATCACTCCTGCCTACTATAGTGTATATTTAGGCATCATACATGGCATAACCTAATACATGTGCATTTCATTATAGAATGTGAAATATGCAATGTTTATGTTAGTTCGTACGTTGCACATGATGTTTAAATGCCCCTTAAATCTGGTCAGTCAAGTGATGGTCTTTAAGCCTCCTTCTATGCTTCTTTTCTTGATATGTAATTCAGTGTTGTGCAAGATTTGCTCACACATCTGTTCAATTGCTTGTTTGTATCAGCTAGCCATTCTAGGACTGTTTGCTTTAATTACTTGCTGTTCTTGACTTAACAGAGCTTGTCAACGATTTAAACACTAAGGGCTGCTGTAGTGGGGGCTTGTATAACTCATAGGTGACATAAAGGTTTTGCTATACACTAAAGTAGGCTCTCCAAGAGTACCTGGAGGTCAAGTTCAAAGGTATGCCTAGTTTTTACTAGCGCACACATAGTAAATGCTCCTTTCATTGTGTGCAAGAGATGTGGCATGTTTCATTATATGGTGTTGTTTTGTTATAAACTCATCCTTTGGTGTTGTTCACAGACTGGAAAGTATGCATATTTATCTTCCAAGGAGACCAGTAACTAGTTTGTGTCACCTTGCAGAAGGGGTGCAATGAAGATAAGATTGAGGATTTCCATGTACAAGATGTTAGGAAGGAGCCTTGCAAGAGAAGGAGGAGCAGCGTTGAGCCTGTTCAACCAGTTATGGTAAGTCACTGTATTACAATTACCAGGACATCCTATTTGTCTGACATTGTGCTTGCGTAGTATTCTTCACCTATAACCCAGTCATTGGGCCATTGATTAAAACTCCCTCCGCTCACTACTATATGATGTTCTAACTTTTTTGTAAATAAGATGTATGTAAACATATTTTAATGTGTCTGTTCACTCATTACGGATGTAGTCTACTTTTAAATATCTAAAACATCTTGTAGTAGTGAACAATGTGAAACTGCTTCCTGCTATGGTAGAGTTGTCGATGTCATAAATGTCATAACCAAACGCATATTCACATCATTAGCCTCCCTATCATTACTAGGATCTTGATTACATACTAGTCGAGATACTTCATAGGGAGCAAGCAATATTAGATTACTTGTTCCTTTATATAGTAAATGTAGCTAGGCCATGGATGTTATTGAGGCATGCATGCATGCATGCTGCCAACTCAACAGTTTAATTGCTTGTTTGTTCCAGGCATAGTTAAATTGCTCTTTTCAATTGCTTTATTTGTCCTCAGTTAATGAGATGCCCAAACAATGATGCCTAATGTAGGGTACTTGTATAACTATTAGTTGACATAATTAATGGCCTTACCATTTAATTATTCACGCGAAGTGTGCCTGAAGCTTTGAAGTCTATTAACCAACTATTACTGCATGAGGCTCACAATCTAGTTTATATGAGGCTAATGAGTGCATAGTTTTGCTTGCTGTAGTAGGTTTGTATGAATCCCTTTGCTATTCATTATGCTCCCTAAGACTCTTCTAGAACATGGCACACAATGTTCCCGCTAGTTAATTGAGCTACAGAATGACCAACTGCTTGCTTACTTATACGCAATATATATATATATATATATATATATATATATATATATATATATAGGACAGGGCTATTCTGTTACTAGTAACAGAATATTATTCTATTACTGTCGGCCCTTATAGGGCTCGATGCACACCGATCCGAACCGATACGAGCTGGCCCATATAACAAAACAAAGGTAAAATCCCACCCACCGCCTAGCTCCCATTAGCGAATGGCCGCCGCCCCTGCTTTCAGCGCACCGCCACCGGCCTCCCGCCACACGCGCCGTCCCCATCCTCCAGCCACACGCGCTGCCGCCGGCCTCCCACCACACGCACCGCCGCCGGCCTCCTGCCACACGTGCCGCCGCCGGCCTCCCGCCACACGCGCCACCGCCGGCCTCCCGCCACACGCGCCACCGCCGGCCTTCTGCAAGACTCGTTGCCGCTGGCCCCCGCATCCACCCGCCATCAGCCACCGTCAAGGGCCACCCAGTCACCTTCACCGCCGCCATGAGCGACACGCCTCCTCCCATGGATGCGGTTGCCGCCCTGCGCCTCCTGCTGGCGACGAGCCCAGTCCTCCTGCCTTCTTCTAGCGACGCGCGCCGTTCAACGCCACCACCACTGCCAGTTCAACGCTGCCCCGACAAATCCTGTGCGTCAAGCCCCTGGCTAGCTTTGCTTCTCTCAACTTCAAAAGGAGGTTCAGTTTAGAAGTTTGAACAAGAAAAAGAGATTCATTTCAGAACTTGCGTGTGGTGTCTGTACTGCTGCTAACCTTGTTTTGCTTCTTTACAAAGCCTCTAGGAATATTAGTACTGAATTGTTTCTGTCAGTTCCAGACGGTAAGTGGTCCTGTACAACAACATGCAGCAGTTTGACATGGGACTGTGGGTCAGTACCACGCCGACAAGTCAGGCAGACGTCCTTTGCATCACGAACTGGTGCAGTTCGATCTTGCGCAAGCGGGAAATTCCTTGGTGTCAAGTGTGTCAGTACCACCCTACACGCAATCATTGTCTTCTTACAGCTTCCATTGAACAATTAATCCAAGGAATTTTGGGTCGAGCAACATTTGTCGGTCTTAGGAATCTCGGTCATTATTCACCACCAGCCATGTTGATGGTCATTGCTGCTCTTTCCATCGCATGGGAGCCAGTTGTTGCTGCTCTTCTATATCTCTATATCTAAACTATTGTTGCTTGCTATCTCACCCATCTCAAAACCGTTCGATGATTCGTGTATAGAGAAATTAAATACCTTTTTTGGTGTTTCTTTTTTAAGTCATTATATGCTCTCAAAATGTTTATGTTTATGCCTCAAAGAGAGAAAGAGAAAACCAGTACATGTGTCTCACACTCTGTTACATAACATTTTAATTATCTTTGCCACAAAGCTTCATCTATCCGGAGAACTTCAAAGTAAAGATTAGTTCACACTTTAGGTTTTGCTCCTTTGGTCTATTTGTTCAGTTCTGACTCCTTCAGTTTTGGTTGCAAACAAAGTTCAAAGTTCATGCTCCTTTATTTTTTGTTAAGTCAGGGAGAGTCAGGTTTTGCTCGGGCATCATCTCGTCTCGTCCATTCAGCAAAAGCCTTCAGATAAGGTCACACTTGTGGTTTTGCTCGTTGATTTAATTCTTTAGTCCACACTCCTTGGGTTTTTGTTCCAGAGAAGTTAAAGAAAACCTGTAGAAGTTTGTGGTAAGCTATATTTCATTTGAAGCAGGAACATCAACTGCCACACCAATGGTGTTTTGTATAATTATTACCAATTGATTCATATGTTTGATTCTGATCCTTTAAATTTTACTGGACTACGCAGCTGAAGGACATGGTGTTCAAGCTGTTGGGCACGTAGAGGCAGGGGGTGCTGAAGTGCGGGGGCTTGCTGCTGCCGAGGGGCCGGACAACACCCATGTACTAGAGTAGGTAGTACTGTCTGGGCGTGCCCACCTGCGATGTACCTGGCCACGGTGGCGGCATAGCGGCGTCGAGCACGAGCTGCACGCCGCACTTGCCCATGCAACCCGCCGCCTGCTAGCCCTGCATCCTGCAGGCGGCCATCTCCACATCAGTTCGATTTGGGCACTCTATGTATTTTCTTATGCTTATAAGAATTCAGCCCTGTTTGCTTATGTATGGTACTAAACTGACCATGTTACTGAACTTGTGTTGTCGCTAATTCTAAACTTGTGTTCACTCTTATGTATTATAGTGACCATGGATGCGCCCAGCAAAGGACAATGATAGGCAAAAAACTACTAGTGCAACCGCTTGCCTCCTCTTCATATTCCATACCGGAAAACATCCTTCGCCCCTTTGTTTTCTTCAGTAAGTTTTCATTAAAAGACCTCAGAATAGCAAGTAGAAGTTCGACAAAAAGGATCGACATCAGTTCAACCGCAGAAAGAGAACAAGACCAGCGAAGGAGGAGGCGACAAAACATATAGCTTATCTATCCAGTGGAGCTTACTAATTGAATCAGTTAAAATTATTTGATTTTTAGTTCATCTTCTGTGTTATAGACCAGTTACATGTACTTGTGTCAGGTCTCCTGCAAATTTGTTATCGTTGTCTGTTCATGTGTGTTCTTCTTGTTAGGTCCTCTGCAAGTTTGTTATCAGTTCATGTGTATTTCGTCCTCTTTGTCAATTCATGTGTTTTCTTATTTGTCAGGTCGTGTGCAAGTTTGTTATCAGTTCATGTGTATGTGTGCTGGTAACCATTGTTATTGATGCAGGCTACCGATCTGACCATTGTATTACTGTAGCTGCTCTATGTAATTAGTCCCTTTGTTAGGTGGATCTCATACTATTTGCTGGCTTTGGAATTGTAAAAACACAACAAGTTGACAAATTTAAAAAGTTATAAGTTCAACACAATGTCACAGATAAATTTGGGGAAAAAGCTCAAACAAAGAGAAACCCCCCGGAAATTCAAATGATAAAAGTTCAAGTCGCAAAACAAGAGAAGTCGAACACATCGTTGCAAAAAAGTTGAGTTCAAAAAAATAAACACATGAAAATTTTCTTTTCAAAAAATATGATTCAGTTCAACATATAAACCATGCAAGTTCGGTGACTATGATATCGTGTACCATTGAAAAGTTACGAGGAAAATCATACCGAAAAAACAGAGTAAAAGTCTAGTCTATGAAAACACGCTCAGTACAAATCCATATGGACATCCGTTCAAGTACTCTCTTTTTGGAACCTTTCAAAGTTACTCTGTGAAAAATAAATCAGTACGGACACATACATAGTTCAGTACAAGTACTCTGTTTCTTTTGGCGGAAAAACATCACGACGTGGCTCACCGTATTCAAAATAACTCATCAACAATTGCGAATTTGAGAAAATATTCAACACGACTAAGTTTCTCATTTTCGATAGCTTTCCAATGGTCTATTATTTGCCCCATTTCGACAAACTTTTAAAAAAATCGCGTTCGAAATCAAATTTGACCGTATTCGAATTCATTTTTAAACCGTAAGGAATTAGAAAAACATTTCAATACGAAAAAGTTGTGCATTTTCCATAGCTTTCCAACGCCGTATCATTTGCGTCAATCCAACAAACCGTTTGCAAAAAAAGCGAAAATACGTTTCACCTAGAATTTCACCTTTTTCAAATTACTTTTAAATTGTATAGAATTTGAAAAAATAATAGATATATGGAATATGCGGATTTTTACCAGCTTTCCAACGCCATCTTATTTGCTCAATTCCGACAAACCATTTAAAAATTGAGTCCAAAATACGATTCGCGTTTTCAGTTTTGAAAAAAATGGTTTTTTCAAAACTGCTCTTAAACCATGATAATTTTGCAAAAAACAAATTATATGATTGTAATGTAGATATCAAGAGCTTTCCAACGATATATTACATGCCCCGTTTCGACAAAAAAAATTGCAAAAAAATTGAACTATAGAAGACGATTTTCAACGGAAAATGAAAGTATCAGTTCAACCGCTCGAATTCATCAGTCCAACCGCTCGAATTCATCAGTTCAAGTAGGGTAACAGAATAATATTCTGTTACGTGAAACAGAATAGCCCATATATATATATAAATATATATATATATATATATATATATATATATATATATATATATATATATATATATATATATATATATATATATATATATATATATATATATATATATGTTCAGTAGTTGCGTGCAGTCTAAATTTGTAACCTGTCTGTGTTTTGGAATTTGGCCCCAACATCCAGCTCCTATGGTGAGCTAAGATAGATTTCTGTATGCGGGCTGCAGAGACTACCATTTTTATAATTTTTTAAATAACACTTGATTATGCTTCATGACGTGTAACATTATTGTTAGTCCTGTTTTGCCATGTACAAGATAGTCTGTCTTGCTCGCTTCACTGTTGTAACTATATATTTGCCCTAGTCATGTGTACTTACAGAAACATTTCAGGATGAAGTGACAGCAACACAAAGATCTCAGAGCAGTGCGCAATGGCCATTACCAAATGATTATGGATTGGAATTGGAATGTGCTGATGTTCTCGAGCATCAACTAGAAGTGGCAAGACAACGTATATATGATTCTCAACATGTAATCAAAATGTTGAGGCTGGAGTTGCAGGTATTAGATGCAGGAGTCAAAAAATGAAACAAGACACTGAGGTAACCACAAAGGAATTGGAGATTTTGCAGACTGAAATTTGTGCTATTTGAATCCGGCCAATCCTATTTTCTGAAGAGATTATAGTTCAAATGGTAAGTTCTGTTGATGCGCGTCCATGATGTATGAGCTTTTTTGCCAAGTGTATGTAATTTGCTATTTCTGTACGCTTTATTATCACTGGTGCCGAACTATAATGCCCAGTGTGTATAATCTGTTGTAAATTCTTTATTCTATAGTGTAGGATTATTCTTCGTTTCTATGCCTTAGTCTCTTTATTGTATAGTGTAGGTTTTTAAGAGGCGATAGTATAGAGTAGGACAATTCTTTGTATATGCTATATCGTTGAAACGGGGGCCAACAAGCCCAAACATTACCTGGACGCCATCCGAACGAACAAACATGTGTAGTCAAAGCCGGCCTTAATTGGGCTGGTCAACTAATATTTAGTGGATCCCAATCGCTGTGGCCCACCGTAACAACCTTAGCAGACCGTTAACAGGCCAAAAGCTCGGTAGGGCTGTATAAATGGAAACGGCCCGTGGGCCTCTAGCAGGTCAAAATAAATATCAATTTTGTCTCGGCCCTTTTACTTGACGGGCCAGTAAGAGGCCAAAAGTGTTTTGGGCCAAAAGAGGACCAATTTACGAACTATGCTTTTAACAGGCCGAAAGTCACGTCGGGCTGAAATTGTGCCCTGCTAAAAGTGGGTCGCTAATGGACCCAAATTCAAGTGGCACCGACAAAGGCCCAACTGTTGTGCGGGCCATTAGCAGGCCGAAAGACAAAATGGGCTAGAAGTTGGCCCATGTATAGAATGGGCCGAGGAAAGGCCGAAAGTCACAACGGGCTAGAAGTTGGCCCAACTACAGAATGGGCCGAGAAAAGGCCGAAAGGCGTACCGGCGGCATATTGGTTAATATCTATAATGGGCTGCTAACAGGCCGAAAGAAGGTCAGGCCGTAATTGAGCCCAAAGACGTAGCAGGCCATTAACGGGCTAGAACTGAGCATGGGCTGGAAATTGTCAAATCTAAAATGGGCCTTTGATGGGCCGATTCTGTGTAACTCGTATGGGCCGTGGTTGTGAATGGGCCTTACGCAAGTAGGCCGCTAATGGGCCGGCCCGCTTATTCTGACAGGCCTGGCCTTTTAACCTGAATGGGCCACTGTTGGGCCGAGCCACATGTCGACTTATCATAGGCGCGTCCCATCCATTGGCTGGATGACAACTGTCCCAAGGCTGAGCTGACACGTGGATCCTCCGGCGAATCAGAATTTTACACGTGGAAATCCCCATTGGTCCGAGCTATTAACGGGTTATCGGATCAAAACCAGAACCCGATAGCTTAACGGCGACCCGTTATGGTGGATGCCACGTGTCGGTTACCCTTGACGAAAACACTTCCATGACGCGCCATTTATTGTCATGGAAGTGGACACTTCCATGATGATAATTTTGGTATTGTCATGGAACACTTCTACGACAGCACAGGTATGACTATCTTGATTCTGTCATAAAATAGTCATGGATGTACATGCATGACAGAAAACATGACCTACTGTGACAAACACGTATCATCACGGAAGTGATTTTTTTTGTAGTGAAAAGGGCAACAATATCTAACTCCAGCTTACAAAAGGTACAAAAGCATGAGGATTAATTGTTCATCAGGTTTAAACATAACCCGGATTGAACAGGGCAATAACATCTAACTCAACCAAAGTTTTTGGCAGTCACAATCAAATGGATCGGTCTGATCCATAAAATCAAGATCCTGGTACAAAAGATCTACTGGTCCATGATGACGACAAGTTGTTGTAAATATAAGCCGGGCACGATCGGAAGCCCTTAGGTCCACCTGAAACTTCTTTTTATGTTGTTCAACATACAGTTCTGTGAGAAATTTCTTGTTGAAAAACTTAATCCTCATGGACAATAGTGCACTCGCATTCCTCATGAAGAATGTGACAAAGCTAGTGTTTACATGGTTGGATGCATATCCTTCCACCGTTATTGTCTTCAAACGAATGTCATCAGATCTGAGAAAATCCTTGTGCTTCCTCTGCCATCGATTGGTTAGACCTTTTTCTCGAAGTCCTAGTACCTAAATAGACATGAAGATTGAAAACAGTTAATGTCTAAAATAGAGTATGTCGAAGGAGTGACAGTTGAACGATTAATTCTAGTACATTATATATGGGCTTTCAATGTGTGTGAAATCATCACCTTTCTATACAAATTCTCCAGACATGGAAAGCATCGCAGCAAGCCAATAGTGGTGTTCAGATCAAGACACCCTATATAAATATATAAGGCTTTGACAAAATCCAGCACCCCTGATACGCCATCCATGGACAAGCTCTTCATTCAGCATAGAACATAATATTAGCAATGAAAATGCACTCCAAGATGATATTTAACTTATGTGCACAAATGAAAAATGCAGATTACTAAAGTGTACATGGATAACATACAGTACCTGAATAAGTGTGGAGCCAACCACCAACTTGTAACCTTCAAACGGATCAGGAAATACACCCAAGGTCTCCAGTTTAGGCGCAAAGACCAAATTTATTTGCAAAGGTTTATAACAACAATCAAGGAGCAACCTTGGAAGTGAAGGGGCATCTTCGATGATGAGCTCCTATCCTTCAAAATGAATTCCAATGCTTACAAGGTGAGGCGACTTTATTTTGTGACAAGGGATATGGATTCCTTTTCCAAAAACAAGCACCAAACACTCCAGTGCAGGTAGGACTGGGTATTCGGTTAAACCAAAATGATCGGTTCAGTTCTCCGGTCAAAAAGGAAATTCAGTTTCCACTAAATGACCACCGATCGGTCTTCTGAAAATCTGGGAACCGAGGATTCGGTGGACCGATGTTTCGGTTCGGTGCTCTGTTTCTGACCGAACACCAAATGAAGGAACAGAGGCACCGGTCGTCAATGGAAAGTAGCAACCAAAAAATCTTCAAAAATAGGCGTATGACAGACGAATGGGAGAGGAGATGTGGTTGTACGAGCAGCTTGGAAAAACAGATTCAGGGAGCTAGCCGGTGCTCGCAAAGTAGGGGTCATAGGCGTGTTGCTAGTTAGCCAGGGCGGAGCGTCGGTTGTAGTTCGAGGTGGAGGTGGGTGCTATGGACAAGAAGAAGGGGAGGAGATGTCACGATGCCGGCGCCGGCGCCGGCGCCAATCACCGGGATCAAGCAGGAGCGGTGCGGCTGGCTGGTGGCTGCTAGATCTTGCGGCGCCTCAACCTGCACGGTCTGTGGATAAGATGCATTGTCTGCAGTCTGGTGAATTTTCCAAGGCCTAAATGGACGCATGTGACTAGTCGCTAGTGGGCTACAGCCTAGTGCATGGAGTTGGCCTGTACTAGTTTATTCGGTGTCATCGGTCCTTTCGGTTAACAAAGGGTTAAAACTGAACTAACCGAGCTAATTTCGGTTGTCTAGCGTAGCTGACCGAATTTAGTACTAATTTTTCGGTTTTGGTCTATTCGGCTTTGGCCCCGGTTTTTTCGGTTCGGTAATTCGGTCTTCAGTTAAAATGCCCACCCCTAAGTGCAGGGCAGCTGGAGTGGATGATGCTGTGCAGTAAGGCCACCGACAGATCAACCAACACAAGCGCAAGTTTTTTCAGCAGCGGGAGTCAAAGCATTTGTACCAGATTGTCTGCTAGATGGCACCAGGTCAAGGTGGCGGTGTGGAGAGAGGAGGAAAACCATGAGATGCGCATCGGTGGTGAGGGCACAGATGCAACTCTTGGTGGTAACCTATCGCTGTAGTAATGGTAGAACTCAGGCTGCTGGAGTTTATCAAATTGACGGGATGTCAGTCAGGCGGCCACCGTGCAAGGTATGTCCAGCAGGTCGCATGCTGGGATGCAGATGCATTGAACAGAGCCCTGGTAGGAGGAGATGATCGCTCCGGGGAGTTCAGAATCATCATCGACAGATAGCTGACGATAGTCAAGTTAAGAGGCGCGGCGCGCCACTAAGTGCGCCACCGAGATGAGAGGACTTGTGTGCGGCAGCCATCCTTGGTGGGGAGAAGGGAGATGATCTCCCCGAGGATGGCGTTCGGGAGATCGCTGATGCAGTCCGACGGAGATTTTACTGGTTCCTCAGGTCCAGGGGTGGGGCGTGGCCGCTTATGGCCGCACAGCCGGGTCCAAGATCTACATCCGGCGGCGGCGCTGGCCGGAGCCTCATCTGTGTACATACCAATCTGAAAGAAAAAAATGGTAGAAACATACATGTAGGACATTCAAAATCAATTCTAAAGATCTGGAAGAAAAAAGGCACAAACATATATGTAGGACATTCAAAATCAATTCTTAAGATGTGGCCATGAATTATTAGCATGCACGCTAACCCTAGTCAGATTATTAGCAAAAATCATTTGTACAGAACAAACAATTAATCACTAACCCTATACGGATACCATTCAAATAATGAATACACTACGTGCATCTAACGGATCTTAATTACTCTGATTTCATGGACTAAGAGAACATAACCATAGGATTTGTATTCCAAAAAATTAGAGAGAGGGGGGAGTAACCAGAGAAAACACATGATATGTTTCCCGCACAAATGGGTATGTAAATGACTAACCGGTTTTTCATCGAAGTCGCAGTCGTTGCCGGAGTTGCTGTTGACCTCCAGCTCTGGCTGGGGGGGCACGACGGCACCGACGAAGTCAATGTCGTGCTGCTACCCGCGTGAGACCTCATCAGCGGCGACGGCAACCTCTGTGCCCAGCTTCACGCATTGCATGGGTGCTTCACCAGCCCCGGCGTCGCCACTCCCTCCGATGGTGCGCTTCGGCGGCATCCTCATACACTCCAGAGTCCAGACGTTGGTGACCACTGTGCACCGGGGGTGCGGCTGCCTATTATGGCCGGCGGCTCGGGCGCGCCATTAATATGGACCAGTGGGAGCGATGCGGGTGGCGGTCAAAGGCTGTCTCGCCTGCCGGTGAGCCTGCGCGGCGGACTTCTGGCATTCCTACCATCATTTCACATAACTACACGCACGCCTCCTGGTGACACTGCACAGTGAAAACGCCTCTCGTCAATTCACACACCTGCACGTACGGCTCCCAGTATGCCTGTGTGGTGGACTGCTCGCATGCATCCCGTCAACTCGCGCCTGCTCGCACGGCACACGGGGCGCGTGGCAGCATGTTTTTTTTTTTGATGATTCATTCTGCCGCTTTACTGCTTAACCGAAGCATGGCACGACCTAACACACACGGTCCGAATAAATAATCTGTATTAGATATTGGTTGCCAGTTATTAACAATCTCCCGTTTGTAAGAAGATTATATCAAAACGTGTCTCAAATTTGACGAAAAAAATACAATATCATAGTCTACTGGTGTCCATATATGACACCACGATAAGTTTCATGAATTTCAACCAAGTTTTGGATTTACTGAATTTTAAAAATCTATATTCTCAATGTTTTGAAATCTCTTGCATGGGGAAACATGCACCCAGGGACACACATATGATTTTGCAATCCATTTTGGTGCACATGTAGCTCAAATTTGATTTTTGCACATTAAATCCCTAGGAAATCAATCAATGTATAAAAACGGTCGAATGATCTCTGTTTTTTTTTTAATTTTAACACGACACTCCTTTGGTCACATGTTCACTGCAGAAAAAGTTTGACATGCCTCAGAGTGGCTGTGGTGGTGCGGGATGTGTGTGTTTGTGTGTGGGGGGAGGCGGCAGTACACTACGAGTCGTGAGCCTCCGTGTGGGATTATTTATCATTTTGTGAGTCATATATGCCACATCAATGTCGTGAATTGGTTATTTAAAGCATTACACAACCCTTTCATACATACATGTTCGGGCCACATGCATGCATTGGTGGTCCTCTCGGACACTCCCTCGTACGGTTATCAGCGACGTACCCATCCGTTAGCCCGCAAAGGTTATTAGTTTCCACCGACAACGAGAGGCATTTGACCAAAGGTGGATTCATCTTGGCATGTGTGTTACGGTGTGGATCATGGTGAGATTCCATATTAGAGTTCGGGCACGTGCGTACACATGAGTCCCTCCCACCGGCTTGAAGTGAGGGGGCTACGCATCGTGGTGTAGTGCGTTTCTGGTTTGCGAAGCATGTGCCATGTCAAAGTTGTGCATTGGGTATTCAAACATCACATAACACATGTGCACATGCACGCGGTGGTTTTGTCCTATGACACTCACTCGTGTGTGACTCTCTCTATGGGCCCGCGATGTCGTCGTCGATCAGTTGAACGTACAGCGAGAGAGAGGTTAATTTGACCAACAAGGATGGTTCTTTTTTGGTTTGTGTTACATATATGCACGGTAGGAGTATGTAGTACATGTCAAAGAGGGGGCAACATGAATACTCTATATATATGCGTATTTCATAACCTCGCTCCATGTGGGGACTTTCCGGTTCCCGAGAGGCAGGTGCCACATCGAAGTTGTGCATTGGTATTCAAACATCACGCAATACCATGCAGGCGGTGGTTGCCCTATAGGAACTCACTCGTGTGCGGCGCTTCCATCTGTGGGCCTGCGAGGTTGCCCTCCATCACTTTGACCCATCGAGAGAGAGGTTAATTTGACCATCAAGGAATGATCCTTTTTTGGTTTGTGCTATACAGTAGAAGACATATATAACACGCGTCGAATGGGGGCGTACGTATAGCACATACCACGCATCATGAACCTTGCTCACTGTGGGGACTTTTCGATTTCCGAGGTATGTATATATATATATATATATATATATATATATACATACATAAACACTATTCTGACCTCGGGATCAGAATATTATTCTGATCACAATCTGAACTTCCTGAGTTACACAATCTGAACTTCCTTTTGTAGGAACCCGACCTTCGGGCTATCTTCGCAACCGTGTCTCCCCGCATGAATTATTCTGGTCAGTCATGTTCTATGTGATGCAAGTGTAATCTGCAAACAGTTTTTAGCAACTAAATGCCCGTTTTAAATAGGAATCTTGCTCATTGGCGGATTTGCTCTCGGGTCGTGATGAACATGCGTCTGTTGCAATTTTACTGTCTGACTTGTTCGACCTGAACTTCCCCCAGTGCTAGGTTGAACTTCCGCAAACATTGCCCAAATGGGGCTTGCGACATACCGTTAGAAAGCTATGGACACGAGTATCATGACCCAAGTTAAATTTTTGACAAAATGTAAGCGGTTTAAGAGCAGTTTTGAAAATCGTTTTTTCTTCATACAAAAAACGTGAATCATATTTTCGAACACATTTCTACATCGTTTATCGGAATGAGGCAAATAATATGGCGTTGGAAAGCTGCTGCAAAACCGCTCCTTCCATTGTTGAAAGTTTTCTCTAATTCTCTACGGTGAAAGAGTATTTTGGAAAATCATAAAATTTCGCAAACCGAACAGCCTAGTTCGTATTTTCGATGTCACTTCTAAATGGCTAATCCAATTGAGGCAAATGATATGGCGTAGGAAAGCTTATGAAAATGCGCTACTTTTCCATGTTAAAAGATTTTTCTAATTTTGAACGGTTTAAAAGTAATTTTGAAAACGGTACAAGTTCCACCGAGTTTGTATTTTCAAGCTAATTTTTTAACCGTACGTTCGAATGCAGCAAATGATATGGCGTTGGAAAGCTTCAGGAAATTCGAAACTTTTTGGTATATATTGTTTCTCCCAATTCCTTACGGTTTTAAGACAATTTTGAAAATGGCTAAAAACGTATTTTCGCCGTAATTTCTACAAACTTTATCGGAATGGGGCAAATAATATACCGTTGAAAAGCTACGAAAAATGCAAAACTTTTTCATGTTGATGGTTTTCTCTGATTCCTAGCTGTTTCCAAGTAATTTTGAAAACAGCGAGATCATGTGTTCTGCCTTTATCGCGAAACAGATTTTTCAAAAATGCACCGCGTGAAGAACTTGAACTTTTCGGCATGTCTACTTGAACTTCACTCTGTTTTTCACGTGCTTTTTTTTCCTCGTAGCTCTCCATCCACTCACCGGAATTGAGCAAGTGGTATACCGATGGAAAGCTGCTGTTAACACGCAACTTTCCCTTGTTGATCATTTTTTCATACTCGCGACGATTTTAAAAGTTTTTCATCTGAAATTCATTTAGTGTAGTAGTTGAACTTCCTCCTGTGTTCACGTTGAGCTTATGTGACCTATTTTCATTTGTAATTTTCTCATCCATTCGTCAGTGTTACACAAATGATATTCCTTTTGTACAAACCTCCCTCACAATATTTTTTTTTACTTTCTCCGACCGAGGACTTGAACTTACACAAATGATATTCCTACCGTTTTCAAGTAATTTCAAAAATGGTGAGATCATAATTTCTGCCTTCATCGCGAAAGGAAATGCACTGCGTGAAGTAGTTGAACTTTTTGGGCATGTATGTTTGAACTTCACTCTGTTTTTGACGTGCTATTTTTTGCCTGTAACTCCCCAACCAATTACCAGAATTGAGCAAATGGTATACCGATGGAAAGCTGTTGAAAACACGCAACTTTTTCGTATTGATCATTTTTTCCATACTTGCGACGGTTAAAAATATTTTTTTGAATTCGTAAAAATGTGTTTTTAACGTTATACATAAAACTTTTAAACCATTTATCGGAATGTAGCATATAATATACTGTTGGAAAGCTTATGAATAGGAGCAACTTTTTCATCAAGACAACCGTTACAAATTCGTTGCCGTTTGAGAGCAATATTAAAAATGGCAAAAACAACGTTGTTTTTCCTTGTTTTTAACATGTAATTGAAGGTTGGACATCTCGCACTAGAGATCTCGAACTGCACCAAGAGGAGCACGTGAACTTCTTGCAACAAACCTTTTAGAATTTTAGTTTTTGTTCGTTTTATTCTCATCTGAAACACATTCTGTGTAGTAGTTGAACTTCCTGCTGTTTTCACTTTGAACTTCTGTCACGTATTTTTGTTCATAATTTCTCACCCTTTCATCGGAGTTGCACAAATGATATACCATGCCGATTACCTCTCTCATAAGAAGTTTTGAATTTTCCTGTGCCGAGCACCTAAACTTTTAGCAATGAAATTTTTATACTTTAAATTTTTATTCTATTTTCTGATATGACAATACACACCATGCACTACATGAACTTCTGGCGGTTATGAATTTGAACTTCTCTCTGTTTCGCTTTAGTAACGAAAAAAATCTGAGTTTTTTATAGACATCGAACCGCTCTAACTTTTTCATTTGAAATTCTTTATGTTTTTTAGAAATGTGAAAATTGGATTTTTTTTTTTTAGAAACATCAAACTTCTTCGTTATTTCAAATATAACTTATTAGTTTTATTCTTTAGTAACCGGAAAAAACCAAGTTTTCAAATAAATATCAAACTGCTCCACTTTTTAAAATTGAACTTCTTGGTTTTATTCTTCAGTAACGAGAAAAAACTGAGTTTTTTATATGCAATGAACTACTCCGTTTTTTAAAATTGAACTTCTTGGTATTAATCTTTAGTATCGGGGAAAATCTTAGATTTTTATAAACATCAAGCAACTTCATTTTTTAATTAGGACTTCTTGGTATTATTCATTAGTAACGAGAAAGTTCTAGTTTTATAATAAACATTGAACCGCTTGTTATTTAATTTTCTACTTCTAGTTTTTTAACAGGGAAAAATGTTTTTATACTCTTTTTTTTTCTAATGTTCAATTATTTTAATTTGAACTTCTCTGTTTTATTCTTTTATTAACAAGAAAAACCTGAGTTTTTTATCAACTTCAAACTTCCCTATTTTTTTTTAATTTGAACTTCTTCAGTTCTATTCTCAGAAAAGAATAGAAATCTTTTTTTAATAAACATCGAACATTTGTCTAAGTTGAACTTCATATTTTTATTTCTCCAAGAACGGGGGAAGAATTTGAGTATTTTGTTTGAATTATTTGCTTATAATTTTTAAATAATGAAAAAATCCATGAGAGAAATTTTTTTACACCCATAACACTTTCTTCGAACTATTAAGTTTATTAAATTTGAACTTCCAAAGTTAACATTTTTCTAGGTGGCGCTTGCTTTTTTTCTTGTTATATAATCGTCAAACTACCCTTTATTTTTAAATTGAACTTCTTGGTTTATTCTTTATTAATGGAAGAAATTCTAGTTTTATTTTCAAACTACTATGTATTTTTACACACTGTACTTTATGTAGTTTTTCCAGTGGAATTCTTCTTTTTATTCTTTTATAAAGTTCTAGTGTGAATCAAAGTTTAAAAAAATATAAAGCTTAAGTTATAGCTGATCGTGGGCACTAGGTAAATGGATTGTTGCTTTTCCTCTGAACCACAAGTTACTTTTATCACTGAATAGTAACACACATTCCTTATCGTCTCACACACCACACGTTTCTTATCCACACCATGTAAGCATACTACTCTTTTATCACTTTCAATCCATAAACTGTTCACTTTGTGTTCTTCCTGCTAACGTCCAAATTGGCTGCGCAAGCATAAAAAAACAAGCAGCAGCAGCTCGGTGTCGGGGCGCACAGCTGCGTGGAGAGGCGCAAGGGAGACCACAGAGTGTTGTGTACGGCAGCAGTGAGAGAAGCAGGAAGGTCAACGACAGGCGCCGGGTAAGGTCGCTGAGAGACGCCCTTGCAGGTCAAGTGCGAGGGATGACGAACACCATTTTTCAGCTTGAAGAAATTGAAGGAAAAGATAAACCGGAACATGGGGCAGCGGCAGCTTGGAATCATGAGAAATCAGCGGGAGAGGCTGAAGTTCGAACCCACCTCGCCCTGACAGAGGAGCCAGCCTCGCGCCGGGAGGAAGGCCGGTTGCAGCACCAGGGGCGGATTCAGGAGGGGACACGGCACCGCGCGCGCCGTGATGGTCACGGCTGAGCACTATTGGTTGCTGTCGCGCGTCCCTGGAGTGACTTGGGGAGCTCCTTCAACTAGATTAGAACCGCCGGACCTTTGCCACCGGAATCCGACACGGAGGCCGGCGATGGTTGCCCGGCGTGACCTTGAGTTAGTTTCGGGAGCAGGGGGAGTGCGTGACGGCGGAGCTCTAGGGGCGGTGAAATCGAGCGGGAATGACGGGGTGGGACGGCGGCATCACGAGGGGATCCGGGGCGGCCGCGGGATGGGCCATGTGCCGACTACGGTGGGTAGTCAAGCCGGATCTGGAAGGAGGCTGCCGGCGGGGTTGCGGGAGGAGGCTCGTGGTGGTGGCGACCCTGTAGGAGGAGACCGGCGGCGGTGGCCCAGCGGGATGTGGCCAGCGGCGGCGGGGGGTCTGCTGGAGGAGGTTGGCGGCGGCGCTGGAGTTCGGGAGACGAAAGGGATCGAGGTTGGAGACGACGGAATCGGAAAGGTTGTGGGTAGTTATGCGTCCGTTCAGGATGTGATAGTGGGCCGGTCGGGTTGCTCGCTTTTTTGTTTTCTGCGATCCAGGAACATATGCCGTCAGGCCCTGTATAGGGCGATGTGATCCAAATAGTTATTCTAATCTCAGGATTAGAATAGTGTTGTCCTATATATATATGTGGTGCCACATCAAAGTTGTGCATTGCGTATTCAAACATCACACAAACACCTCTTTGGGCCACATGTAGACGGTGGTACGCAGTCCTATATAGGATGCTCACTCGCGTGCGACGTATGCTTCGCTTTCTATGGGCCAACGAGTTCGTTGTCCATCACTTTGACCCAACGAGAGAGAGGTATGTTTGATGAACAAGGAGGATTAATTCTTTTAGGGCTGTGTTACTAGGTGTATAGTATGTGTCGAAGGGGGGTGTGACCAGCATATACTAGGTGTCACATGAACCTCACTCTGTGTGGGGACTTTGCGGTTTTTGAGGCAAATGCCACATCAAATTTGTGCATTAGGTATTCAAAACATCACAACCACACACCTCTCTATATATATGTTCTGGCACACATGCAAGCGATGGTTGTTATCCTCTGGCACTCACTCACACGGTTATCGGGAACGCTTCCATCTGTCAGCCCGCTTGGTCCATCACTTTCACTGACAGCGAGAGAGGTTAATTAATTTGACTTAGGAGGGGATTAATTTTTTGTTTGTCTCACGATATAGATCATGATGTGAGATTACATATATATAATAGTGCATGTGTACACATGAATCCATCCCGCTGGATCGAAGGGGGGGACGAGCACACGACACGTCATGAACCTCTTGCTCTGTGTGGGGACCTCTGCGATTTTCAACGCATGCACCACATCAATATTGTGCATTGGGACGGGTATTCAACACATATGCATGCATCACACACCTCCATAAATATGTTCGGGACACACGCATGCAATGGTTCTCTTTGGACACACTCTCACTCGCTTGGTTATGAGCGGCAAGCCTATATATATTCGTGGTCCCGCGTGGACGTCCAGCATTTCGACCAACGACGAGAAAGGTTACCAGGGTGGATTCTTCTTCTTTGGTTCGAGTTAACATATAGTAGGTCGATCATTCCAAGCCTAATTAAGTTTGAGCGCATGCTACGCGTCATGAACCCTCGCTCAGTGTGGGAATTTTACGGTTCCAAAGCATGGTGCCACATCAGATTTGCACATTGGGTATTCAAACATCACACACCACTTCCATATACATACTTGGGCCACATGCACAGAGTGGGTTTATCATACAGTACTCCCTCGCGAGGTTATCGGTGACAAGCTAGCCCATTTTGTGGGGCCATGTGGACGTCCATCACTTTGACCAACAACGAGCGGGAGAGGTTGTACGACCAAGTTGGATTCTGCTTAGTCTGTGTTACAGTACGTCTTGGTGAGATGCCCTCGCCCCCGACGTGTGTGTGTGTGTGGGGCGGTGGGGTGGGGGGCTACTTCGCACTACCTGCAACCTCCGTGGGGTCGGGGAAGTCCGGTTAATTTGCGAGGCACACGTGCCACATCATAGTTGTGAATGGTAGTTAAATATCACACCACACCATTTTCATACATATAGTAGGGACACACGTAGGTGGTTCGTATGTGGTCTCACCCATCTCGCGCCACAAGCACACATTTGTTGGTCAGCACACGGTCCACCTTTGTCGGCAAGCGAAAGGGGAAGTTTGACCATATATATGCTGGACTCCTATAGGTTTTGTGTTCGTAGCTAGGATTCCCTTACCGCCGCCATGAAGTGGGATTCGTAGGGGGTGGCTGACTAGCAATACTGTGCTTTTGTGCGATAGGTGCCACATCAAAGTTTTGCATTGGGTATTCGAACATCAAACCACCCTTTTCATACATATATTTGGTCCACATGCAAGTGTGTTCATGTTCTGACCCTTTCCCGCGTTATTCTTTTTGCCAAATTTATAAACAGCACACGAGTTGGATGCAGAAACCGTTAGCGATTGGGGACGCAATAGACACGGTTTGTTCAGACTACCCGTGTGCCATGCCCGTGCCCCTGCAGTCACTCACATCAGCATAGTAGATTGGGCTCCACGAGGCTTGCCTCCCGCTCTCAAAAATATCTACTGCCTCGTAATCTCGAAAATATCTACCGCCTGGAAGGTTTTTATGTTTGATAGTACACGATTAGTATGTGTGGACCGTGTGCGATGTCTGTTACTCCTGCTCTGCTTCAATCCCTTGATTCCCCCGGCATTTTACTCCGCCTCTGCATCCCTCGCAATCTCAAAAATATCTGCTCCCCTTGATTCAAATTTTCAGTAGCCTCACCTTGTTACTCTCGCCTTTGCATCCCTCGCAATCTCAAAAATATCTGCCCGCCCTTGATCCAAATTTTCAATAGCCCCGGCATTTTACTCCCGCCTCTGCATCCCTCGCAATCTCAAAAATATCTGCTCGCCCTTGATCCAAATTTTTCAGTAGCCCAGCATTTTACTCCCGCCTAGTAAAATTTTCACTTGCCGCGGTATTTCCTCAAACACCACCTTGGCCCCCTCCCCTCCACACACAGCACACACACCCCAAAACCTCCGCTCGCACAGACACACACCACCCCTCCCTCGCTCGAAACCATCGCCGCCGCCGCTGCCTCCATCCTCAACCTTTGCCTGTGTGCCAGGGAGCTCGAGGAGCCAATGTCCCAAAAGAGGTTTATTGCGGCCTCTTCGCCCGATGCCGGCGACGTGTCCCCGTCATCCTCCGCGGTCTCTTTATTGATCTACCGTCGCTGGTCGCCCGATCCGCCCGCCGCCACGCCCCTACGCCGGTTCAAGGACTTCCCCGTCCTCCCTCGGGCCCGGCCGCCAAAGAGGTCCTACCTCGGGGTCCGGCAGCGGCGGTGGGGGACGTGGGTCACCAAGATTACGGATCGAGAGACCCACACCCGCCGGTGGCTTGGTAGTTTCCACACGGCCGAGCTCGCAGCCATGGAGTACGACCGCTGGCAGGTCCGCTACCACGGCGCGGCGGCTAGGCTCAATTTCCCCTTCGGCACATGTTTGGTCGACCTCGTCCCACCGGAGCCAGGGTGGTGAGCTCGGCTATGGCGCGGGAGGACCGCGAGGAGTGGGAGCGCCTCGAGGCCAAGGCCGCCGATGAGGCCTACATGCAAGAGCTCCGCCGACAGCACCCGAAGCTCATGGAGGCGGAGCGGATGATCTTTGCCGGCACGGAGGGCGGCAAGGTTATCGTGTTCTCCTCCGATGACGAGGTCGAAGGCGGCGAGGATGGCGGCATGGAGGGCGTCGAGGTGGGCAGCGACGACTAGGAGATCGACGTCGACGAGTGGACAAGTGTCTTCCCCAACGACCCCTACGATGGCATACCATACCTGACGAGGAAGGATTGGCTCGACCTCTACTTCGACCGAAAGTAGTTTAGTTTAGTTAAAATTTATGTTTTATGTTCGGTTATGCAAAACTATCCATGTTTATGTGTGAATGCATGGTACTTTCGGTTGAACCTGCTTTGAACTTGATCAAATTGAAGTTTACAATGTTAAGTTCAGGGGATCGACTAGAAACGGACAAAAATTGCTGGAGTATATATATACTCCAGTAAGGGTTTTAGTCCGTTAACTTTTAGGGGATCGGCTAGAGATGGCCTTATGCCTTGTTTATTTCAGTTCTTCACAATGTGATGCTCTATATGTGCAACTATTTGCCGTGCAGTTCAATTTCATCAATAACAGTTTCAACAATACCACTATGAATTATGATATTTGGTTGCTGTTAAGGATGTTGCAGTTAACACGCCTTTTCATTTTTTTAACAATAACTAGTGTACTTTAGACCTGCACAATACCAGTTTGAATGACTATATTTGCTTGTTTTTAAATGTTATGCCTGTTGCGGTTAACACACCTTTCCACTTCTTGTTTTGCTTAATTAACATGCTTAAACCTGCACACTGAAGTTATCGTTTGTAGATTATGTTGTCTACCATGGATATGTTTGGTTGATGTTTAGCATGTTGTGCTTAACATGCCTTTATATGTACTCATACAGGACAATATTGAGAACAGTTGATGTTTTCCATCGAGGTTAGTTTCATCGCATTGCTTATATATACTCATTGTTTACGATATCGATAGCTGGTACCATATAGCCTAGGGATTAATCATCGAATCGGACATTTCACCGAATATATCTTTAACCCATTTATCGGTAGATTAACTAGGGCCATATTTAATACTCCCTCTGTAAACTAATATAAGAGCATTTAGATCACTACTTTAGTAATCTAAACGCTCTTATATTAGTTTACTGAGGGAGTATATCTGAGGCTACATAGCAACATGCATTGTACTGAATGACTAAATATGCAATCCCAGGCTACATAGCAACAAGGAAGAGTGTTACCTTAATGTTCTGATAATGTCTAGAAATACATGTAATAAGATCTTATATAATGGGATGGAGGGAGTGTTGTACTACATCATTTTGCAATTGTTGTTTAGCTTCTAATATTAACTTGGTGCTTTTAGGTACATATGTCATTGCCAAAGATCCACACTTCGACCCTTTCTACGTATGGGGCAATGAGATATTCATGAACCAGCATCAAGTGAGGAAACTAGTAAAGATTTTTATTAAAATGGGTCAAAATATGTCAATCGAACTATTTGTTTACACTTTATGCAAGACAACAGTGAACTGCAGGATGGTAAGTAAGAACTCTGTAGCCTTCTTTTTACTGCCCGTAATGAGTTGTGTTAGATGACGATGTCTGAATCTTTTTCCTTTGCAGCGGATCCTGAAGCAGTTTACTCAAGATTACCTCTCAAACTACATGATTGGCGGACGGCCATCATAAGGGGTTGGACTAGAGTCGTGTGTGCCTTCTGCATCGAGGAGAGCACAATAGGGCCATTCCGCTTCACCTTGTTCAGCAAACAGAATGTCTCTCGCCTCTTTCTTTACCATCTTTAATAGTACAACTATACAACCCTAGTTCATCATTCTTAATTTGGTGCTTATGTAGTTCTCGAACATATGTACCTGTGAATCGAATAATGCATTGGTTGTTTGAACCTGATGGATATGAATAAAGCTATAGCCTACTTTCAAATTCAAATTAGGTACAATTTTCAATAGCAGCAATTAAATTAGGGTGAAATTACGCTCTGCAGATCATTACGACGCACACGGTCTATAAAGCACAGCATGTGTGATATACATCATAATATGACACGGTTCACGGAGAGGAAACGTGTGTAACCATGCACATAGTTGCTGTTTGTAAAGCGTGTGTGATGTCAGACAATATCACAAGCGGTGCGGGAAAACTAAATGTGTGTGATTGTCGACCTATCGTACACGGTTTACAATCATGAACTGTTTGTGATGTGCCAGGCATTGTAAATGTAGAGCCAGTTTGGTACGTGCCTGGAAAAAACTCGTGCCTGGAATCTGCCTAGACTGCGCCTGGTTTTTGGTAAAACCACATAAGTCCGAATGCGATGGCAATGCGAGCACGAACGAGTTGCAAGTATGAAGTGTTTGGGATATTCGAGATATCAGAAACAGTTTTATAGGGACAAGTGTATGCATCAAGGCTCCCTATCCCCGACGGTTTCTAGGTCGTGTGGGAAGGACCCCCCTATGGCACACACTCACTTGGCGACAGTTCAAAACGCCATCGCAGAAAGGGGTTAAAAACTGTTTGTATAGCACCTCGCTATACCAGTAGGAAGTTGAACTTGGAATGTTGGGCTTGCTTGTGAACTATACCATGTCCAATGGTTCGTCTGTTATTGTTCGGGAAGTAATGGATGTTATCACATGATCCGTAAAAAATATATTTTGTGCAACATCTCGGCAACACACACTTACATGACAGTAGATGCACGAACATCACAATAGGCATGCTGACTAGATAAATATTTGAACCTAGCTATTATGAATGAAAATTTGTATTGACAACAGTTTTAGATAGCAGGAGACGCCTAGCCTGCTCTGCCTCTGCTAGCTTCTTTCTGGCTTCTTCCATCTCTTCTTTGGCTTGGTTGAAGAGAGAATCTGATTGATCTTTTCGCTTCTTCAGGAACTTCTACATTCTCAAGGGCTGCTGCATGATTTCTTTCAGCCTTTACTAGAGCCATGAGGATATGAACAGTTGACGACTCCACCTGACTTGTGATTAATCCAGCATCACCTGGGAATTTGCACCTTGTGTCTAATCCGGCATTATTAGGGAACTGGCACCTTGTGTGTAATCCAGCCTCATTTTGGAAACATGATCTTGAGATTGACCATAATTCCCTCCTCGTAGGAACAGCATCCTGACATGAAGAAATTACTTCTTTTTTAGATCAATAGTCAAAGCTCCCCAGATCCATTAAGTAGAAGCCCTATAAACAGGACTAGGAGAAGTGAATTCAAAAGGAGAAATATAAAAACAGACTCCAAGGTGAGAACACCCACTTCCTACATCAAGCTAAAAAGGAAAGCATTAGGACGATTAAGACTATTCTTATTACATATCAAGCAGAGCCAGCTTATAGAAACTACAACATATACATCAAAGAACACAAGGCTAAGAGAAATAGAAAAACCAGCAGAGGAGTGCACTGAGCCAAGGGTTGCTGCAGCAAAACAACCAGCAACCAGATGATCTCTAGGGCATCTGTAGACGCGTTTGAATGACTAGCTTCAACATTAAATTACAAAGGATTCATCCTACGGCATGGTGAGTCCAGTGAGTACATTGAGATCCTACAAATGATTGAGAGCCTAATCAAGTGTACAGGAAATTGTTTGTCTCGCCTATTATTCTTTAATAATCTGCCACACTGTTGGATTGCATGGCAAGAACCCTAGCCAAACAGACAACATGGTTTGACGATGTTTTCGGCTTGGGGCTTGCTCAGGGCCCGGCCTGGTCCTGTGTTCACTACTGCGGCCTAACACATACCATGTCAAAGTAAAAAAATAAAAATTGATCAAAAGAGGGGGCTCCCTCCGATTTCATTAACGAAACCATCAAGGACACCCAAAACATCCACCACTGCTAGTCAGGTTCTCAATGTCAAAGTAATTGAAAGGCTGTTACTTACCAAAGCTCGTTTTACAGGTTCGCTGCAGGTCCTCCTTAACTTGCGACGTTCCTTGAAGATGTCCCCAACATCCCGTATTTGGTCTGCATTGCTCCTCTGCGTGTTCGCATTCGTAGTTTTAAAATCTCAACATGGCAAGAAAAATATAGTAATACTCATGCATCTTGTGGGCAACATTAAAGCACTCATCTGCCATGTTAGCAAGAGTGATTTTTAATATCCTACTATGTGGCTATTCAACTTTGCTAGAACTACGTTGTGGTTTCATTCTTAGTCAATAGAATAGGGGGATCACCTCCCTTCTATTTTAAAAAACTTCCCATCATTTGCCACACTACTGGTTACAGATGAAGAACCTACCCAAGCACAGCGCAATATAGGAGCGACACACAATTACAAGATGATATTCTGTTGAACAATGCAAGCTATAACCAATTACTTTTACCAAAATAATAGCAGCCATAAAATTAGAGGGTAGGTATGAACATAATCGAAACTACACATGTACTGCTAAGAGAATCAATATACACATTACCAATAAAGGAGGAGTACGAAGGTCGCGGCGGCGTCTGTGCATCATGGTCAGCAATGGGAGTCAGTTCATTGACGATGACGGTGTTGCTGTTGCGCTTGGCGTCGGCTTCTGGGAAGCAGATCCGAGACCATGGAAGACGACACCGGGGAAGCGGCTCCGTGTACGACGGCGACGTCGGACCGGCTGCAGTGCGGCGTACGACGTCGTCGATGAGCCAGATGCACTGCGCTGGACGAGTGTGCCGATGAAGAAGGGGAGGGGCACGAAGGTGTTGTGGTGCCGTGGAGAAGTCCATTTTGCGGTGGGGATAGAAAATGGGGAGTAATGAGGTATACTCTGGGTGCTGGGGTGGGGTTGGCTTGGTGGGCTGAACGTGAAGTTACCAAAACAGCCCCCGACCCACCAGCATCCATCGACCTGTTCGACAAAGGGTATGATGGTAACTTCGCATTGCTCGAATCTAACTTGCACGAGATCTCGATGGAAGCGGGAGATTTTGCCGCCGACCTAAAAATTTGTAACACTGTACTACTCCCTACTCCCAGTCTGGCGTGTTGGGTGATTGGACTAAGCAGCTAGGAGTACTACTAGTACTCCCTATGTTTTTATTTACTCTGCATATTAGGTTTGACTGAAGTTAGACTTCCTAAAGTTTGACCAAGTTTAGAGAAAAAATATAAACATTTACCAGAACAAATCTGTATGATGTGAAAGTACATTCAATAATGAATCTAATGGTATTGATTTGTTATTGTATATTTTAATATTTTTGTTTATAAACTTTGTCAGAGTTTACAAAACTTGACTTTGACCAATGCTAATGCATGGACTTAAATAAAATCAGAGGGAGTACACATCTGTTTTCTTAGTTTTCCGTGGCATTAATTATTTGTTGTAATTGTAAAATAAATGTATTAAGCTATTGACTTCGAATGTAATGGTTTATACAATTCAATATTTAGAATCGTTGTTGAATTCCAAGAGGAATACCAGGTCTATAGTACTTCACAATATGGTTAAACTCACATAATCGAACTCAAATGGGAATCTAAATGCATTCATAGTTATTAATTTGTTGGATGCAACAAAACCAACCATAACTCTACATGACCCAGTCTAAAGCAAATTTTTAACACATCCCAATGTGTGAATGAAACATAGAGAGAGAGTTTGTGAAGATGGAGCAATGGTGGGAGAGAGATGTGTCCGCTCAACACACAAGATATACACCCAATGGAAGAAAGAGACAAAGGGCGGGAAAGATTGTATATATGTGGGCCAGAGAGTAGGAGAGAAACCTCACGAGAGAGAGAGAGAGAGAGAGAGAGAGAGAGAGAGAGAGAGAGAGTGAGAGAGAGAGAGGAAGTGTGCGAGAGAGGGATATATATATATAGGGAGGAAGAAGTTAGGTCTGTGAGAAAGATGGAGACATGTAATATAAGGAGTGAGATGCATGTGCATCGGGATTTGGTACATGTGGAAGGAGAAGAGACAAAAGGTTTGATGAGAGAGCTCAAAAAATGGACGAGAGGGGAAGGATCTTGTTGGCTGAGGGATTTATAATTTTGTGCGGTAGGGAGGGAGATGGAGAGAGAGGAAACGAGTTACTCAGCCGTCGTCACGTCATGCTGCTACCAAATGGCCTCCGCAGTCTCTAGTGTGGTTTGATCGCCTTCTTCATTCTTCCCGATGCCCTCCTTGAAGATCGAGGTGGTGTGCATGAAGGGGTGCAGAGAAGCCCAAGCGAGAGTGGTCGCTATATAACCTTGGATGGGGATGGATAGTGTGCTCCGGGGGGATGGGGGGGTTGTGTGTGTGTGTGTGTGTTCAAATATTGAGAGAAATCAAACCTATGGAGAGAATGTGTGTGCATAGTGAGCAGGCGTGAGAGGCTAATGGTGCGAGACAGATACATCATGTGCGTGAATCTTTAAGTAATATTGAGAGATCATGTGCGGGGTACAAAGAGAGGACTATGGGAAGTGTGTTTGCGAGGAAAAGAGACATAGCGAGAGATAAATGTGTGTGTGTGGTACATGGTGTGTATGTGACGGAGAGGTACATGCCAAATAGGGTTTTCATGAAGAGATTCTACGTGCGAGATAGAGAGTGATGTAAGGGCCTTGAGGCGGGCAGGGGCTGGGTGAGGGTGTCAAAATGTGTGTGTTGATGCATGTGTTACATGCGATTGTGCGAGGGACGGTCAAATCGAGAGAGATGGTTGTTGTGCTAAGGATCCTCCTCTCTCCCTCTCACACGCACACACAAAAAGACAAATAGAAGACCATTCTATCATGTATACACAACATCTCGGCATATCTCTATGTCTCACTCATACATCATCATTTGCACATTCACACCTCTCTATGACTCTATCACACGCACACCGTATCCACATTGTCCTTCCGCCACAGCACACATATAGACACATACACACATTCTCTCTCCATTACACACACATAATCTATATTAAAAAATATTTCTAGGGGGCACCTAAAATGTCCAAATCCAAATAATCATGAAGTTAAGCTAAATTCAAATATATGGAAATATTGTAGCATGAAGAACTTTTCCAAAAAAAAGTAGAGTAATATTCGGGGATTGTTTTCACACACACAAAAAGGTTCGGTGGATGTCCTTCCAGCGCGACACCGTGACGCACCGCTCGATCGACCGCGCGGCTGCGGTGCACGCACTTGCACAGGATTCTGTATTGATGCTGTGCTAACAAATGTGGTATAAGCACGGAGACGATGCACGTGCTTGCACAAGATTACATGTACTAGTACGGTGTTCTTTTAAGTTTGACCAACCCTATATAAAACTAAACTAAGCTCCCATGAGCACACTCATCAATATGCTGCTGCCATTGCCCATGCGGGTTAGGATCCTCCGTAGTACTGTACGATGTCGTACAGTCGCTGCCATGTGGGACCCAGCCCCACATGTCATCCACACTAAAACACCGTATGCCGGCACCTGCCTGCTCTGACCGACCATTTCTCGCCCATCACCGCCGTGTCCCCGCCATCCCTATGCCATGAAGTCATAGGCTCGCCCGCTCACGTTGTCTACAGTCCCTCCTCGTGCTGCCAAGCACGCAAGTAGGTGGAGCCGTGTCTATGCCCGCAGCGTCTGAAGAGGAGGAGGAAAAGCGCGTGCTCCAGCATACCAGCGAGGAGGAGCTAGCGGGTCATCATCGTCTCCGCCCGCGCGGAGGAGGCCCGCATGGTGGCTGTCGGGGTGGAAGTCGGTTGCGCCCGCACTGAGCCTGCAAACCGGGTGCTGACATGGATCTACCTTCGAGACATTGAATGCGACGTGGATCCTGCAATCTGAAGGAACAATTTGGGTCAGTCGACTCTTGTGAGCCATTGGATGCAACATGGACAGCTAGAAGGGCTCCTTCAACCTCTGAAAATGATGCACTGTTCATCTTCTCTCTCAACCATCGAGCCGCCAGGCCGCCCCAGGCCTAACCGCCTGCCGCCGCCTTCCCCTGAACCACCTCCCGCTGCCATGCTCCCCCCACCCCACCATCCATTTAACCCCGGGCATGATCCATTTTTTCCGGCTGCATCCCACACCCAACACTCATAAGATAGATCATGGGCACTCGCCCACCCTAATATAGATACTGGGGTAGCTTCTCTACCGTCTTCTTCCTTCGCTGCAGCGAACTTCTTCTTTCACAAATCGACTGACCCAAATAATACTACTAGTACGTATGAAGTACAGTAGGAATGCGAAGAAACAAGTATTAGTACCAACTACAAGATGAACTGTAAGACATACTAGTACGTACTAAAGAGTTCAAATAACATAATTCTGCTGGGGTCTCAGCACAGCACATCCCTAAAATAAAACTAAGCAACTAGTCCACTTGACACTACAGTAGAACCAGCATGAGCAACAGCACTGCCACCTTACTCGGGGTCCTCGTCCACATCCTCGACTTCGTTATCATCCCTCTTCCTCTTCCTCTTTGCTGATACTTCTTCGCTTGAACCGGACATTGGGATCTTCTTCATCCAACCCTTGTAGATATTTAAACAAAGGTAGGCATCCATTGTTAGGTACAAGATGTGATCTTTATCTATTGTCTTCCACTCCCATGCATGATGAAACTCGTGGCCAAGTTTCTCCAGTTTACCGTACGAAGGATCAACCATGGTTCCTGCCAGGGTTAGCATTGAAGGTTGAGAGGACACCAGGCTTTTCTTCTGGAGATCGAAGGGTTGGCCTACAATGAGGCCTATCCGACCCAGGATTTCCTTGTCATTCCTAAAGTCTATAGTAACGAATTTCACTCTTTTGTCCTTGAGTAAGTCCTTAAAATTCTGACACCTAACGTCGGCATGGCATATGTGGTAGACCAAGGACATGTTATGTACACAAACCTGGGTCACGGCAGGCTTCTTCTTGTCTTCCTCCTTTAGAAGCTTCTCCTTTTCCAGGACTGTGGTGTACTCAACATCTAGCCCAGCGACCCACTCATCTTTTGAACTTTCGAACATGTGTTGGAAGCGACCAAGGCATGCTTCCACCGTCGCAGATCTACGGGTGTAGATGACGTCGAACTCATCGCCGGTGATGGTTTTAACCTTGTACTCACCGCTGATCAAGGAGATTTGGGAGGCCATGGATTTTGGAGGAGGGTTATGAGAAGTGAAAATGTTGTAATGTGAAAGGACGGGACTACTGGGAGCGAACAGCTGTAAGGTAAAAGATGGGGACGAGTAGGATCGAACTGCTAGCGGTTTTCCGATTGTAAAAATGCTGAGTAAGGTGTGCGAACAGGAGAGGGTAGTGGCTTGCCCGGTACGATAAACGGCTGCATGCCACCACAGAGTTCTCGAGTACTACGCAGGACCCACTAGACGTCATGTCTACTAGTAGTAGACCAACTAGTAGGCCTGACGATATAGCATCCGCGTGTTCGCACGCCATGCCGGTGTGTGCATTCAACTTTGACTTAATTCCATCAAGCGTCGCGCCTCCCACGACCATCGCCTCACTCACACGGTCGCTATAAATGAACAATTTCTTTTGCCTACTTCGCATCATCGCATGCATGATACTACTACTTCCTTCATCCAGGTGCGTTAGGATATATCACTCCGTCCCAAAATAAGTGCCTCAACTTTGTACTAGCTTTAGTACAAAGTTAGTACAAAATTGAGTCACTTATTTTGGGACAGAGGGAGTATGATGTTGCCATGCCATATATAGTCATCACTTATAGTCACTCAGACAACAAGGTTAGCTATAAGGTTGGCCAATGGAAAAAAAAATCGACGAAATTTCACTCATTTTGAGGATCCTCGAAATATTTGTTTTTCATTTAAATTATTTCATTATTTTCAAACTGAATGTATATTCGTAGCAAGGCCTCCCTGCCCACTAGGGTGGCGGCGACAATCATGATCGAGGCGAAGACTTGGGTAATTGTTGGGGCTAGGTCGTTGGGAAACATTTTACCGGGAGAGTAACCCCTTTTGGTTGGGCCTGCATGGCCCTGTAACAACTAAAACTATGTTCTCCTCCTTATTTAATGAGATGAGTCAAAGCTTTTGCCTCCGTTTGAAAAAAACTGAACGTATAAGAAAATTAAGGAATCGGCCTAAATCGTATTCCTTTGCTTAACACAGCGGTAGGCGTTGGTTGTCCTCACTTTAGTGGCCACAGTTCGAATCCCAGTCGTACTATTTATTAGTACTAATTATACTGCGCCTCGTTAACCTCAACTGCCCCTCGATTCATTTTTCTCGTTCACCCTACCAGGAAACCCGTTCGCCTCCAAATATTTTCCTCTCCATGTGTGAAAATAATCTGCATGCCTGACTCTCCTTCTCCCTCCCGCAGTCCCACCTCCTCCCCGTGTGAAAACAATCTGCATGCATGAATCTCCTCCCTCGCACGCTCGTCCAATCTGCTCCTACCGAAACCCGAAACCGTTGTGATAAGCAATATCTCCACCCCTCCCCCATAATTTCCTCCAACAAAAATATGCCCACCTAGTTGTTACGTTAATCACACAACATATCTTACGTAGGTGTGGCATTGCTCGCTATAAATAATGCGCCGCCCACAGCATTCGGAAGAACGCTCATGTTCATCGCCTTTATCTCCTCCCCTCCCTAGCCCTAGGCGCCCCATGCTACCCCACGCGCAGGGTCACACGTCATCATTCCATTCCTCGCTGCCATTAGTCCAGGAGGACACATCAGCGTTCCATTCCTCGTTGCCACCAGTGGAGGATGACGCGTCGGTGTTCCTCTCCTCGCCGCGATGCGTCGAGGTGGATGCGTCGGTGTTCCCAGTCTCGCCACCACACGCATCGGAGGACGCATCGGCTCCCCGCTACGAGGAGGACGTCACGCTGCCCGCCGAGCCCCCCAGCTTGGAGGAGCTTTGCAAAGAAATGGAGGTCGCCTTGTGGGAGGCTTTGCCTCCGGCAGAGTGCACCAATAGAGAGGCGGAGAAGAAGGCCGAGGAAGAGAGGCGCGCCACGAGGGATGCTGCCTAGCAGGCCTATGTAGCGTCCGAGAGAGTCAGGCAATTGTCTCTTTAGCAGAAGGCTCGTGCGAGGGCCGTGTGGGTGGCAGAGGACGCCCGTGCCAAAGCCCTGAGTGCATCAGGCCCAAGCGCCTCATCTACACTTGGCGGTACGTGGACCAGGTGCACGCTTCCAGCGAGGAGTACCTATTGCCGCTGGATCACTAGACCGGTGAGATCTCGCTCGCCTGCACGCAAACCGCTAATCAGCACCTCGCGAGTTGTGAGGCCGAGGAAGAGGCATTGTGTCACCGCGTTGGGAAACGGCCGCGCACCAAGGCACTTGTGGCATGCTGCAAGCGCTCCTGCCAGCGCTTTGGCTTTTATTAGGAATAATTTAGTGTCTTAAGGTCACCCCATTAGTGTTGGGACGGAAATGATAAATCCCAAATGTTCAGGAATTATTGAAATGAAAAGTTTGGAAACCTTTTGTATTTGTACACATTTGTAAGGACGTGCATATAGCACAAACTTCACTATATATCTTCTCTCTATATATACTATCTATGCTTGTAGACTGTACTACTACTAGTATGTATACACACGTGCAAATGTAGTTTTAACATTACAATGCGGTTTTGGTAAAAGTAGAAAAACAACACTACTCAAACTTGTGAAACAATTCAATGCAAAAGAAATGCAAGAATGCTCGTTTGATTGTTTACTTTAGCTTCCCTCTCTCTGGTTTTTTCTCTATCGTACTATGTACGGAGTATCTCACATGTCAGGAAGGCATGCAAAAAAATTTGACAAGTGCCCTTGCGATTGTTCCAAAACAGCATGAGGGCAGCAGCTAGTACTGTTCAAGCGAATCCCGCAGATCTATTCCCTATGCACCGGGAAGGGAGTAGTGGCCTTTGGGGGCACACCCTACGTACTAGCACGTACTCCTACGAGTGACTCCTACTATACTACCCTACGTTCCATGACATAGTGCATATAGCTTTTTGAAATGTCAAACTTCACTAAATTTTAAGCAGTTTTTGGGGGAAATATTTGCATCGATAATGCAAAACATATATAATTAGATTCATCACAACATATAGTTTCATAATTTATATATTTACTAATATAGATATAAGAGCAAGTAAAATAGAGTGACGTAGGCGGGCTACAAGAAATGCAAAATCAGATTTGTACAAGCTTACAACCGGCTGTAGCACGAGACCCAACAAGCTTTGTGAGAGAAAGAAGTGGGCCATATATTTATTGTATGACATACTAGTATGGCTAACTATTTTATGAGTGAGCTATATTATTAACCATTCTCCTGGCTGTGTTATTAACCATGCTCTAAGTATATTTGTATATAAACTTGGTCAAAGTTTGTAAAGTTAGACTTTTCAAAAAATCTATACGCACTATATTTTTTTGTAGGTAGTATACTACTACTACTCCCAGACCGCTTTGTACCCCCTCTGTCGAATTTTTAGCCTAAGAAGTTGTGTCGTGCAATTGAAATTCCAACTTGAGTACTACTACTACTAGTAGGAGTAGTAGCTAGGGATCGAGTGTGTGAGATGAACCGAACAAAATAAATGCAGAGAGATGAAATGCAAAAAAAGATAGGAGGGATGTGATGGTTGCTTGTCCGTTCATTTTACCAGGCCACTTATTACTGGGAGTGGCCGGGTTTTGTGATATGACAGCTTTACTGCCGCGCCACGAGTGGGGTGAGACTCCCGTGCAGCACCGCCCTCTACACTAGTACTCCCTCCGTAAAGAAATATAACAGTGTTTAGATCACTAAAATAGTGATCTAAACACTCTTATATATGTTTACGGAGGGAGTACTATATATATACTCCAACTAGTGAGTTGCATATTCTTTCCACGTGATTTGTGAGATATCGTTATAACACAATGTTAGTAACAAACAACTAACACTTACATATTACCTCATTGAAAAAGGAAAACCTTAGCTGCATAGTGTTCTAATACATGTATATGACACATTATATGTATGGACCTCAAGGCTAAATTCATGAATATGCAAAGATAGTGTTGCGGCATTTGGTTGAAATTCTCTGAAAAATATATATGCGCTGTAAGAAATGGTTCATCATAAGTCTTTCACCATTAGTAAAAATTCACAATTTATCAAATAAATGGCAAGCGAGAACTCTAATGGAGCAGGAGCATACATGGAAGATTCTAGGCTAAACCATAAATGGATACACTTTTATTCAAGTGTGATACTCTAATAGAGCAAGATCATGCATGGAAGGTTCTATACTAAATAAGAAGTGTCAACATGCTTAGACAGTCGCTTACATTGAGTGAAGACTAATGATGAACAGTTAACTTCGTAATGCATATGCCCGGGTGAACCTCCTTGGAGTCCCCGTGCATCATCTAGGGGTGTGCATGAAGCCAACCCAATTCCATGTCCACCTTGCCAGGAATGGAGCAGCTCGCCACAGTCTCATTCAGAGTGAGGGAGGCACCGAGGTCGGCCTCGTACGCCAAAGGGCATCAACAGTGAGCATGCACGGCCTTGTGTCAGCGTCGGCGGCGTTGCCCCTGACGCACATGACAGAGACGGGGCGGCGGCCTTCGCGGGCCTTGCCAGTGCCCACGGCCAAAAGGAAGACGTTGTCGTCCCCCTCAACGACTAGCAGGCGATGGTGATCCTCTAGCAACTCCGGCACGGTGAACGGGTAGCACGTCTCATACTTGATGTTTGCCGCGGGCCAGGAGTGATTGTCGGACGTTGTTGTGAGGTGATGCACGAGGCTTCTGGTGAGCCCTCAAATGGTGGCATGCACTCATAGAAGTAGCAGGGCGCGTGCGTGCATCTGGACCTATGCTCCACCACCAAGTGGTAGTTGACGTAACTATCACAGCCGAAACTCTTCTAGACGCAAGGCACCTTGCAGGCATCGACCAGGACGTCCATGAAACGGGAGTCGCTGTAGGGGACGCCGCGCCTGCTGCATAGAGTGCAGGAGTAGCACACGAAGCGGTAGATCATGTACTTACTAGTTCTCCCTCTGTTTCTTTTTACTAGTTTGCATATAATTCCAAACACCACATAGACACGTTCGCTGACCAGAAACACGGACTATGTAGTACAGTAGTACCATTTTACAACTATATTAGTATCATTGTTAGTGGTCAGCCGGTGCAAGTTCTAGCCCCTGGTGTTTTAACCTTTTTTTTAGTAATGATATCTGGCGATTGGTCACCACGAGCCCAATCCTGGTGAATACCCACATAACCGTCAGATTTTCATTCGATGGTGGCTCTTTTTTAAGCCATGGTATTTGACAAAACTGCCACCCTTACACATGTATTGTAACTACAATGCGGGCATTTGCAATTGCCATGTCTCCCAGCGAACGTTTGCTGGGGATTGGCATTAGCACCGATGGCGGTTCATAGTCGTTCCACGCTCGGGCATTGAAGTTTGTAACTATTTACAATATTCTACTCCTCCAGTTGCTAGTAGAGTAGAGTCCTACTGCACTATACTACTCGGGCATATTAGTAGGAACTATAGTTTATTGTACTAGTATTGTGATCACTCAAGTTGTCTGGCATCGATATGACCCTACGCTGCTAGAATGTGTCTCGTAAGTCAACTGGCGTGCTGCTTCTACATTGTCATCATCACCTGTCCACTTCTCGCAGCACATATTCGCTTCTTCATCCTCACCCGCACATAATCGTTCAATCTTCCATCCCTGCTAGGCGCCTCCCCCCTCTTCCGAAACCCAAGCACTAACAATGGCAGAACCGAGCAGCGTCCGCCAAAAGAGTGGCTGGAATTCACTCCCCACAGAGGTAATCAAACTCATTGTTTCGCATGTGGACAATCTCAGTACCATGCCACTTGCCGCGTGCTCGTCATGGCTGCACCGTTTACTCAAAGCTCTCAGGCCAGAACTTTTTAAGCCAGCTCCCTGCTTGCTGATACCGCCTGATCTTCAGAAATGGCATGTCACATAGCATAAGGATCGTTGGGTGGCGAGCATCAACACCGTTGACTATGATCCGATCCCCGTCACCCTCAACTACATTAATAGTATGTATTGGGTCGACATGAACACGTCTTGGATGGTGCTCGTCGATGGTCGTGGTAGGTGGATGCTCGTGGAGGTCTACACCCAGTGATTGATCCCCCTTCCTTCGATTAACACTTCACTACTTTGGCGCCGCGGCCCAGAATACTCGGAATCTTACAGTAGCCAACATGATACCAAGTTTGATTTTCTCACGGTTGTAATCTACCAAGTGCCCACAAGATCTGCGAATTACAAACACTTCAGGCTAATTGCATTCTTCAACAGCGGTCTCGCCTATCTGACAGGTCACTGGGGTAAGTGGATAAATCTGCACGTCCATCGCAGGATCATACATCCTCCATGGCTCTTTGATGCCATTGAACACAAGGGCTTCATTTACGCTGTGGACTCCTTCTATGGCTAGACGTATTGCTGGCCTACTCCAGTCATCGCTACAAATGGCTGTTACAGCAGTATGTTACTTTCATGCTCATAACATGTTGTTCTTAAGATTAACTATAGTAAGAGCCCTTTTTTCTTTGAATCCAACATGATATGATGATGTAGGCCGCCTGGTGTCCCTACCCTTCCTAATCCCAGAACCTTATAGAGAAAAGCAGCATGGCAATTGCAGGTGGTTCCTAGCTCAATCAGACGATGGCGAACGATTGATGATCGTTCACACGTACCGGATGTGTTGTTTCATGGAATACAATCACAGTCATTGCATGGTCTTTGAGCAGGATCCCAGCTTCTCTGGGCCTTCAGGAATTTTTGAATGGAGGCCGGTAAGTAGCCTCGGCACACGCTCTCTATTTCTCAAACTGAATTATCTGATTAACTAGGAGATAGCCGATGGCGAGGATCATGATGGCAGCGCAGTTTCGTTCATCAGGCAAAACTGTGTGTACACAAAGTACCATGCGTCTCTCCATGCACCATCCCTGACATGTGCCGCCATGCTTTGCAGCCCAAAGTAGGAGAGAGGGTCGCAAGTATGACACTTCGACCAGCTGGCTAGAGTTTCCCCCTTTAGGCACCCATCTAGTTCAAGCCATCAGCCTATCTCCACGGCTTAATAAATAGTAATGTCTAATTGAGCCGGTTAGTTAGATGCGTACACTTGGTGTAGTAGGATCTTTATTTAGTTTGATGCATACACTTGTTTTTATTTTGGTAGTCCTTTTGTAACATTGGCTGATGTTTGGTTTGGAAGAGAGAGCTGCGTCTTTACTCTTCTGGCCTGCTTACTGCTTCTGTTGCAACCCCAGCCCTGGTTGGTGTTGTTGCTGTTTTCAATGTACAATCAGTAATATATTTCGTTTGTTGGTTGAATATAAATGTGTTGTTAGAATGATAAACACAATGTTTTGGAAGTCGATGCACGGTCCGATCCTTTAGTGCCCCGTATGTAGCGCATCTTATTTTTTGGTACGAAACAAATTTTCCACTTGTCGATGACATGCAGCCCAGTAATTTAGGACCAATTGAGGAGCCCATAATTAACTAGAAGGGCGGCTCTCACATGAATCCAGCCCAGGTACATGCTCATGGTCCCCTAAATAAATAAAGGTAAATGCTCATGCATAAGTTCTTTAAATTTACGATTTTAAAAGTACAATTTTAAGAGGAGGATATTATTTCCTATGAGAGTATCGTTACATTCAGTCGATATTATTCTTATGCAAAGATAGTGACCAGTCTTTTTTCTCACACCATTTTCTTCCTGCAACCAGCGGACTGTTATCGGGCCCCCACCTGGTTGAAGCCCATGCAAATCGTAGTCAACATGGTCAACATCTAACAATTATTAGCGGCAAGTCATAATAAATATCACATTTTTTCCTTAGCATTTCTTTGTTTTAGGGATTGTGCTGCCCACGTATCCCGTGTGAATCCAAGTACCACAAGTTTTTTGAGAAACCGAGTTTTTTCTATGATACATAGTTCCGGCCCAACATTATTTTTTGATAAGAATGCCCAACCCACCCCAACACATTGGGCGACACCACTTTATCCCAGCGCTTCTGAATGTGCTCGGCTTCAGACCACAAGAAGAAAAAGGTGCTCCGCTTCATTTTACAATAAGCTGTAGCCTTATAAAATTAATTCTAATACTCCAGCATAATGAGTTTTTGGGTCTAACCGATCCAGCCGCCAAAACCAAACCTGTGCCAACGGGAGCGCCTGTTGCCGCCTTCCATGGCTGGTTGTGGTGCTGTGCATGCATCGCCGCCCTGTCGTACCCTGAAATGTTGGCCAGCCATCCCTCTACTCCCCCCACATCCTATTCCTCTCCGGCGATGGCAGCACACCCCGCACCAGAACCAGTGAACCCTCGTACTCCCCTCCGCCTATGGCCACACTGTTGCATCTTTCCCAGCTCCTATTCATTCTCGTCCGAGGCCTCGTCGTCGTCCTCCCCCTTGGTGCGCTCCCAGTGGCACCGCTGTCTGGCCTTGTCAACATGGTGAATCGCGACAGGACTGTAGTTGTGAGTATGATAGTAGGGACCCACCAGGTCCACTCTAGAATGCAAGCAAGTGCCACTTTTCTACTCACATGTACCCCTCGATTTTTTTACTCTAATCCGCCCTGGGGATATCTGGGACGCACATCATTGTCAATGTATAGTCAATTAACGACAGAATTGCACAAGGAGCGGCTGACACCTGGGATCCAGCAGCTCTAGTAGTTTCTTTTTGTTGTTCAGATGGAGCAGGGTATAAACTGGATAGTGCGGTGTCTGTGGCCCGTCTAACAACATGACTAGCCCAGCAGTTTTTTCTTTGGGAAAATAGGTAGCCCACCATTTCTTTTTGAAGAATACCCAACCTAGGCCTATTTGTTTTCTCTGACTTACTGGGCTGCAAATCTTTCAAGACGAGGAGGGATGCATTCAGCCTGGCCAGAATATGGGTAGTAAATCTTAAAAGTAATATGAAATGGGCTGCAAAATCCAACAAAAAATAGCAAATGGGCAATTAGTTTCTTTCTTTGTTTTTGTTCTTGATTGAGATTTTATATTTCATTGGATTTTAACATAATATTAATTTATTTTTATATTATTTTTAATATGGCTCCTAATTTGGGATTAAAAAAATTCGTACCCGAGCAAAAACATGCAAAATTTTGAAAATTTCGCATATTTTTTAGTTCAACTTTTTAACCCTGGTCCTAACCAGAAAATGGGCAGCAATTCTAAAAATGGAAAATGGGCTACAATAAATTCCATATGAATTAGCAAATGGGCTGCAAATTATAAAAATAATGGCAAATGGGTTGTACACGCCACAGATTTCGAGGTTGACTTGTTTACGCAAGGCTTTGTCAGTAATAGTCGAGACACGATTCTAGCGGCAGTGACTATTGGATGTCCATCCAACTGTCGTCGTGCTTCTTCAATATCTGATCTTCCTGCTCTAGCCGCCTAAACCAATGCTGGCGGGACTGCCTACTCCCTCCTCTCGTGGTCGACTGTGATGTCGTGCAGGCTTCACCGGCCCACCCTGCTCCCTCCGGTGGCATGGCCATCCCTCTACCCACCCGCACCTCCTGTTATTCTCCGGCGATGGCACCCTCACGCTGTAGCCGAACCAGTCAACCTTCATACACCCCTTAGCATGGGCATCCACTGATGTGTCTTCCCCGGCTCCGGGTCGTTCTATTCCTAGGCCTCGCCGTCGTCCACCGCGTTGGTTCACTAGCAGGCGCGGCGTGCTCAACGTGGTCAACAAACGACAGCCATCGGAATAGGGATGTACGTGGAGAGGTTGACAGTAGGGACCCCCATGGTCCATGGCCGCACACAAGCAATTGCCTCCTAATTACGCGAAAACAAAATGATTCCTCCCCTTGACATCTGGGGCCCACCAGTTATATCTTCGCACAGAAGGAATTGCCTCCTTATTACGAAAAAAATGATTCCTCCCCATGACAACTAGGACTCACCGGATTCGGAGGCTAACTTGTGGGCCTACTAAGTTGACGCGTACACAGGGCTTTGTCACCTTAGTCAACAAATGATTCTAGCAGCAGTGACCACTGGATGTTAATAGAACGGTCGTGTTGCTTCTTCAATCTCTGACCTTCTTGCAGCAGCTGCCCAAACCAGCGCCGGCGGGACCGCCTGCTCCTGCCTCCCGTGGTCGGTTGTGCTGCTGCACAAGCCTCACCGCCCCCACCTTACTCCCACCACTGGCCAGGCCTTCCCTCTACTCACCCACACCCCATGTTATTCTCCAGCGAGGACATACTCAAACCGCAGCCGAATCAGTCAACCCTCATACTCCCCTTCGCGTGGGCATCCACTGTCGCGTCTTCCCCGGCTCTAGGTCATTACCTTCCTAGGTCGCACCATCATCCACCCCCTTGGTGCTCTCGGTAAGGTGTCGTCAATGCGGTCAACGAACGACAGCCATCAAAAGAAGACTTTACATGGAGAGGCTGACAGCTAGGTCCATGGCCGCACGCAAGGAAGTTCCTCCCTATTACACGCAAAATAATGATTTCTCCACCTGACAGCTCAGACCCACCGGAAGGGCCTTTGTATTTCACATAATAAACTTTCCCCTGACAGCTGGGACCCATCGGCTTTATCTTCGCACACAAGGAAGTGCCTCCTTATTACATGCAAAGACATTTCATGACCCCTGACAACTGGGACCCACCAGGTCGAAGCGTACGTAGCGTTATCTGTCTAGTCGCGAACGTGTACGTACATAGCGGTCGATCAGTCTCTCTGCAGCGATGAACCGTGGCCGAGTAAGGAGCGGCACGTGTCGTAGTAGAGCCGTCGATGTAGCATGTCACATAGTCCCGTCTAAATCGTGTACACGTACGTACAGACACGCTGCAAGAAAGTAAATACGGTTAAGTACGTACATACTGGCGGGGTCTCGAATGCATACAACGACGGCGTCCTGTTCATTGGCATCCAACCGGCTGGGTCGGAATGGAGGAAACAGCATCATGTTCACCGGGAGCCAAGCGACTGGGTCGGAACACGTCTTGTTCATCGGGACCAAAGCGACTGGGTCGTAACACGTCCTGTTCGTCATGAGCCAACCGGCTTCGACGGACCAGCCAAAACGGAATCTGGCATACCGCAAAACGGAGGAAATGGACTTCTCGCCAACCCCCTATGGTCGAAACATGGTCCTATTCATCGGGAGGGATCTGGCGTACCGCAAAACGGAGAAAACGGACTCTGTTCGAGCTCCTACGGTCGAAATGGGGTCCTGTTCATCGGGAGGGGTGTGGCGTACCGCAAAATGGAACTTCACGGGGTACTATTCATCCACCATCTACTGCCTCACTCCAGCCTCCACGGGCTACTGTTCTTCCACTGTCAACTTCATCTAGCCTCCATCGGCTACTGTTCATCCACCATCGACTTCCTCTAGCCTCCACCTGCTACTGTTCATCCACCGTGACTTCATCCAGCCTCCAACAGCTACCGTTCATCCAGCCTCCACCTGCTACTCTTCATCCAGCCTCCACATGGGGTCATGTTCATCCACCCCTAACCGACTGCAGGGGTGTGTGGCGGCCTCCTCAAGGTCCTATTCATCCAGCGGCAACCATGGGGTCCTGTTCATCCAACCCCCACTGAGAACTGTCCATCCACAGCCAACCAACCGGCTCAACTCACCACGTCTCGACTTGTTCTACATATCATGCGCGCAGTAGCAACAGTCACTGTTCATCGAGAGGCAACCCAACACACCGGCTGGTTGCGTCTCGCACAGGGGATTGAAAGCACAAGTGCTCCCTGGGTGATTTTGCTAATTAATGTCAACATATCTCTTGTTGGACTAATACTTTCACCTAGTGTATTTCAGATGAGTTCGACCATGGCGTGGTAAGGGCAAGAGGATGTGGAACCCCTTCAAAATGCTCAGGACAAAGATTAGCAAAAGCTCAAGACTCTTCATTTCTATTTTAGTGATTCAAGATCACATTGAGTCCATAGGAAAGCCAATACTATTAAAAGGGGATGAGGTGTTGCTTAATGGTCTACTTGCTCAAAGTGCTTAGTGATATTGCTCCAAAACCCTCAGCCACTTTCTCATTTCCATATATGTCCAAAACTCAAAGTCAAACTCGGCCCCACAGATTTGATCTATCCGGCGCCACCGAGTTTAGTTGACATAGCCATTGCCAGAAACCCTAAACGATTCGGTTACACCGATACGAATCTCGGTCTCACCGAGATGGCCCTGCAAACTCTCTGTTTCCCTTTGTAACATTTCGGTCTCACCGAAATGAGTGATCGGTCCCACCGAGTTTGCTTGACCAACTCTCTGTTTGCTCTTCGCTGAAATCGGGCTCACCGAGTTCATGCAATCGGCTTCACCGAGATGAAGTTTTGCCCTAGCCCTTGCACATCGGTCCCACCGAGTTGTTCCAGTCGGCCCCACCGAGATTCCTAACGTTCATATTTTGAATTGAATCGGTCTCACCGAGTTCTTCTATTCGGTCTGACCGAGTTGAGTCAAATGTGTGTAACGGTTGGATTTTGTGTGGAGGCTATATATACCCCTCCACACCCTTCTACATTCAAGAGAGAGCCATCAGAACGTGCCTACACTTCCACTACTCATTTTCTGAGAGAGAACCACCAACTCATGTGTTGAGACCAAGATATTCCAATCCTACCACAAGAATCTTGATCTCTAGCCTTCCCAAGTTTCTTTCCACTCAAATCATCTTTCCACCATAGCCAAATCTGTGAGAGAGGGTTGAGTGTTGGGGAGACTATCATTTGAAGCACAAGAGCAAGGAGTTCATCATCAACACACCATTTATTACCTTTTGGAGAGTGGTGTCTCCTAGATTGGTTAGGTGTCGCTTGGGAGCCTCCGACAAGATTGTGGAGTTGAACCAAGAAGTTTGTAAGGGCAAGGAGACTGCCTACTTCGTGAAGATCTACCTGAGTGAGGCAAGTCCTTCGTGGGCGATGGCCATGGTGGGATAGACAAGGTTGCTTCTTCGTGGACCCTTCGTCGGTGGAGCCCTCCATGGACTCGCAAAACCGTTACCCTTCGTGGGTTGAAGTCTCCATCAACGTGGACGTACGATAGTACCACCTATCAGAACCACGCCAAAAATCTCCGAGTCTACATTGCGTTTGCACACTCCAATCCCATCCCTTTACTTTCTTGCAATTAGCATGCTTTATCTTTTCTGCTGCATATACTCTTGCCATGCTTGCTTGAAATGTATTGTGAATGCTTAATCTTGTGCTAAATCTCCACCTCAACTTGAAGAACTGAAAAACTGCTACTTTTGCTTGTTGAGGGTCTAATCACCCCCCCTCTAGACACCTCTTCTCAATCCTTTCAATTGGTATCTGAGCCTTGGTCTCCATTGCTTTGGTTTAATCACCATTGGAGGAAGATGGATGAGTGTACGATTGGGAGTATTAGATGTAGAGTGCCTATGCTTGACGGAGAGTTCTATAGTGCTTGGAAAAATGAGATGCTTGAGATTTTCAATTAATATAATTTGAACAAGTATATTACTAGCCCTTGTGCACCTCCTATTGATCCCTTGCATCCTACCCCTGATGAGTATCTTGACATGACCTGCAATCTTAGAGCTATTAATCTTATCATAAGAGGATTGCCAGAAATTTGCTTGATTGCTTGCCTACATTTGAGTGTGCTTATACTATATGGAGATATCTTGAGGAGTGCTTTCCAAACTATTCCTTGAAAAGTCTATATGAGATTCTTCAAAAGTCCATAGCTTTTCATAAAATGAATCCTATTGATCCTAAATTTGATGATTGTCTTTTTGAGCTTCGTGACCTTATGTGTGCCAAAGGAGATGTTGGAGTCATTAGTCGCATCATTTCACAAGTCATTAGAATTCATAAAGATGCACATTGTCATGGTCATAAATCTAATGAATCACTCTCTCTAGGTGATGATCATTCACATGATGATGTTGAGCATGAATATTATGATGAGGATGATGATAGTGACTTTGATCTTGATGAGTCAATGAGACACTTTGGTCTTATGGCTAATCTTCGTGGCTACATGGCCGGAGGAAAGGAATGGGTTCTTGATAGTGGATGTACCGATCACATGACCAGAGATAAGGAAATGTTTTGGGAGCTTGCTGAAAACGACGGTCCCCGAAAGTATGTCACTTTTGGTGATAACTCAAAGGGTAAGGTGGTTGGCCTTGGTAAGGTGGCCATCTCACATGACAGCTCTATCCAAAATGTTATGCTCATTGAATCTCTTGGCTACAATTTACTTTCCGTATCTAGACTAGTCGATTTTGGTTTCAATGTACTATTCACTGAAGTAGATTGCCAAGTGTTTTGTAGAGATAATCATAATATGGTCTTTTACCGGTATACGTAGAGGTGATCTATACATTGTTGATTTCACTAAAAGAGCTCAACCTTGTACTTGCTTAATTGCTAAATCTTCTAAAGGTTGGTTGTGGCATAGAAGGTTAGGTCACGTGGGCATGCAAAATCTTGATAAGCTTATTAAAGGTAATCATATCCTTGGTGTTAAAGATGTCATATTTGACAAGGATAGACTTTGTAGTGCTTGTCAAGCAGGAAAACAAGTTGGAGGAAGTCATCCCGTGAAGAACATCAGGACCACGAGAAAACCACTTGAGCTACTTCACATGGATCTTTTTGGTCCCAACGCTTACAAGAGTCTTGGTGGTAACTCGTTCAGTTTAGTCATTGTTGATGATTTTTCCAGATTTATGTGCGTGTTCTTTCTTGATGATAAATCGCAGGTCCAAAATATCTTCAAGAACTTCACTAGGAAGGCCCAAAATAAATTTGAAGTGAAGATCAAGAAGGTTCGAAGCGACAACGGAACGGAGTTCAAGAGCGCCAATGTGGATACCTTTCTTGACGAAGAAGGGATTTCACATGAGTTCTCGGCTACGTACACACCTCAACAAAACGGAGTTGTGGAGAGGAAGAACTAGACACTAATTGAGATGGCAAGAACGATGCTTGACGAATACAAGACGCCAAGACACTTTTGGGCGAAAGCGGTTGAGACAGCCTGTCATGCCACAAATCGATGGTATCTTCACAAGCTTCTCGGCAATACGGCATACGAGCTTCTCACCGGTAACAAACCCCAAGTTGGATACTTTCGAGTATTTGGCTCAAAGTTTTACATTCTTGATAAGCATCGTCGTTCGAAATTTGCCCCTAAATCTCATGAAGTTTTCCTACTCGGTTATGGCTCAAACTCTCACACTTACCGTGTCTACAACAATTTCACCCGAAAGGTTGAAGAGATGGTAGATGTGAAGTTTGATGAATCTAATGGATCGCAAGTAGAGCAATTGCCAATTGATGTAGGAGACAAAGATCCTTCAGAAGCAATTCAAGACTTGTCTATTGGCAAGGTTCGTCCAACGGAGGTGAAGGAGAGTACTTCGTCCATTCAAGTGGAAGCCTCAACTTCACAACAAGGTGAACCACAAGTTGACTTAGAGGCATCCACAAGTGGAACACGTCAAGACGAAGGAAATGAGGAAGTGCAACAAGATGATCCACCTCAACCTCCTTCTCCACCTCGGCAAGAGAATGACAACGCCAACAACAATGAAGAGGGACAAGAAGAAGAGGAAGACAATGAAGAGGATGTTCAACCCCGACCCAAACAAAAGCTCTCACGAGTTAGAGCAAGAGTCTCAAGAGATCATCCCGTCAAACAAATCTTAGATGATATTCACACCGGGAGAATCACTCGCTCTAAAACTTGTTTGGCTAACTTTTGTGAACACTATTCATTCATTTCTAGTATTGAACCTATGAAGGTTGAAGAATCCCTTGATGATCCGGATTGGGTGAACACAATGCATGAAGATCTACACAATTTCGAGAGGAATCAAATATGGACGTTGGTTGAGAAGCCCAACGAGAAGCACAATGTCATTGGAACCAAATGGGTGTTTTGGAATAAGCAAGATGAGGATGGACAAGTTGTACGCAACAAGGCCCGTCTAGTCGCTCAAGGCTACACTCAAGTCGAAGGTATGGACTATGGTGAGACTTATTCCCCCGTTGCTAGACTTGAGTCCATACGCATCTTACTTGCTTACGCCAATCACCATGATATCACTTTATACCAAATGGACATTAAAAGTGCATTTCTAAATGGTGAAATTGAGGAGGAATTTTATGTTAAGCAACCTCCCGGCTTTGTTAATCCCAAGAAACCCGATCATGTTTACAAACTTCACAAAGCTCTTTATGGTCTTAAACAAGCTCCTAGAGCATGGTATAAATGCTTGACCAAGTTTCTTATTGAAAAAGGCTTTGAAATTGGGAAGATTGATTCTACACTTTTTACTAAAAGGGTTAATGGTGAATTATTTGTGTGCCAAATCTATGTGGATGATATCATATTTGGTTCGACTAACCCTCATTTTAGTGAAAAGTTTGGAAGGCTAATGTCGGAGAAGTTTGAGATGTCTATGATGAGTGAACTCAAATTCTTTCTTGGTTTGCAAATCAAGCAAACTAAGGAAGGTACCTTTGTTACTCAAACAAAGTATACCAAGGACCTATTCAAGAAGTTCAACATGTAAGAAAGCAAAGGTATGAAAACACCCATGCCTACTAGTGGACATCTTGACTTGACAAAGGATGGCAAACCGGTTGACCAAAAGGTTTACCGCTCTATGATTGGTTCATTGTTATATATATGTGCCTCCCATCTCAATATTATGCTAAGTGTGTGCATGTGTGCACGATATCAAGCGGCCCCCAAAGAATATCATCTTAAGGCTGTGAAAAGGATAGTGAGATACTTAATTCATACACCAAACTTTGGCATTTGGTATCCTAAGAGGTCTTCTTTTGATCTTGTTGGCTACTCCGATTCGGACCATGCCGGTGACAAGGTTGATAGAAAGTCCACTTCGGGTACTTGTCAATTTCTTGGTAGATCTCTTATGTCTTGGTCCTCCAAGAAAGAAAACTCGGTATCCTTATCCACCGCCGAACCGGAATACATTGCCGCCGGATCATGTTGTGCTCAATTACTTTGGATGACCCAAACCCTTAAGGATTATGGGATACATGTGAAACATGTTCCATTGCTTTGTGATAATGAGAGTGCTATTAAGATTTCTCACAATCCCGTGCAACATTCTCGAACTAAGCATATTGAAGTTCGTCATCATTTCATTCAAGATCATGTTGCTAAAGGAGACATCAATCTTAAGCATGTTCGTACCGATAAGCAATTGGCGGATATATTCACCAAACCGCTTGATGAAAAAGCGTTTTGCCATTTGAGAGGTGAATTGAATATCATTGATGCCTCAAACTTGGAGTAGAAACTCCATTTGGAAACATGCAAGTCTTGAGCCTTTTATGACTAATCCTTGATATTTCTCTTATGATGATGAATATATGTCTTGGATCTATACTTGCACCCTTGCATGTTATCTAACCCTTGTAGGTACTTGGACGAATTCAAATCTATGAGATTGCAAGTCACTCACATTTTGAGCAATCTCTGTATCACCAAGTCCCTATGATATGGTTGTTGATTACAAGGAAGCATGAATCCACTCAACATATCCTTTTTGACTATCTCAATTGGAATCTAGATTCATGATTGTCATTTTGGATACACAAGTGCTTTTCCTTGCAAGACTAACCCATGTAGGAAGATGAACTCAAACTCCAAGTGGCGCTCCCAACTCATGATGGACTACAGCAACTTTGAGCATCCAACATAAGTTCAACTACATGATCAAGATCAACACCACTCAAGGTATGTCATTCCATCTTAGAGAAGCTTTGCCCCAAGACATGAGACAAAGCAACTCAACGAGATGTGAATACATCAAAATGCTTAAATGAAAAATGGTAACCCCATTTTGATCTTAAACGATGAGTATGACCTATGATCAAGTGATCTCACTTGACTCCTAAGTCAATATACTCTAACATAGGTGACTATGTCGCCGACCCCTTCTAGATGAAGTTCTCTAGTGTTTCTCTGTTCACTTACTTGGTGTTCTTGCATATATTTCTTGCTATCTTGTTCCCCTTATCAAAAAAAAACTTCATCTAGATATCTTTTATTAACCTATTTTCTCTGTGTCTTCTGTATCTAATTCATTGCAAATCTTTCAGTAAATTCCTTGCAAATCCTTGTGAGATTTAATTTGCTTAGTGAGCTGAGTTGAAAATGTTTTTACTCTGTGTTGAACACGGTCCGTCCGATCCAAACCTATCGGTCTGACAGAAGCACAAGGACTCCTTCTGAATAGTTCATCGGTACAACTGACATGGACTAACTCGATCGCACCGATCAGGATCTTCTGTGACTCTGTTAACTCGGCGTCACCGACGAAAAACAATCGGCATCACCGATTTCAACTCTGAGAAAAAGTTTTGCCATCTTTACTACCTATTTTCTTCAGCTCCACTCAATGATTCTTATCCTCTACCCGCATCTTAAACTACATGCTGCTTTGTAGTGTGTCTCAAGGACCAAACTTATTTGACTCATGCTCCAGAAGTACCCTTCTTGGAAATTGATGTCAAAGGGGGAGAGAGAGCACATCAAAGCTTATCATATGAGCACATCTAAGCTCTTCCAGATGCTAGTAAAACAAAGAGGAGAGAAGTCACATGTCTTTAAGAGGGGAAAGACATGTCAATATTTGTTTGATCTTAGCTATTGCTAACATTCTTGTTGCTCTAAATTTTGGTTGTCTACACCATTTGTTGCTCTGATTTTCTCTCACCCTACCTTCTCCCATTATCCAATATCAGATTCAGGGGGAGAAAGAGTTCACATCTAGGGAAGAAAATCTTTGGAATTCATTGCTTATCTTTAAACTCTTTGGGGACATGTCAATATCTAAATAGAGTACCTAGTACCTACCCATTACATGTCATCCCAGTCTTGGTACTCTTGTGGTTTCCTGAAATTGCTTTGTCTAGAGACCGAAAGCAATTTCTCAGTGAAACCCTAGCATCTCGGAGTCACCGAACTGCAACTTGGTCTAACCGAAACTGCATGTTTAGACTCTGTTAGTGCTTCGGTGTCACCGAGATTATTAAATCGGTAGCTCCGAAATGCTTTCTGCAGAAAACTAGAGTTAAGATTTTGAATCAATTTTGGCAAAAACCAGCTGTATTTTGTGATGCCCATCTACTCTACCGACACCCATCTATTCACATGGTCAGTTGCAGAGATGTCAGAGGCCAATGACAGCCAGAACAGGTCAGAGGAGCAAGTTAACCTCAGTGAGGGCAGTAGTCCCTCTGGTAGCTATGATGAGGGAAGCAGAAGCACCCCTAGCAACTTGCCAAAGGCAGCTACCAGACAGAGAAGAAAGAGAAATTCTGACAGTGAGGATGAGGACTTTGTGATTGAGGATGAAGTGACCTCCAAGAAGAAAGTGGTGAAGAAGGAATATGTTGGTGCTGCTGCTGCCACCAAGCCAGGCCTTCACAAGAAAGCTCCTACTAAGAGGACTCCAATGTCCAAATCCAGAGCCTCAACTCAAGAAACTATGCAGCTCACACTTGAGTCCAGAGAGGAAGATGATGCTGCTTGTGGGAAGAAGAAAAGGAAGGAAAGTGTTAGACAGTCAACTCCTCTCTCTCTCCTCTCCTATACATGCACGACTGCATGATCCCACGATCTCATGCACGTCGCCACACACGGCGCCCCGCGCCTCTGTTGTAACTCCTGTAAACCCGTATATAATGAGTGCAATACGATCAGCAGCACCTAAGAGTGCTATTGCCCATTCTTTCACCCAATCACATGGTATCAGACGTTGGGTTCCTCCCTCGCCGGTAAACCTCCTTCATCACCTCTCCTGCCGCGCGCATGGCGACGCTGCAGCCACCCCCTCCCCCACCTCCTCATCCCTACCCTGCCACGCCGCCGCGCACCCACGCTCATGTCCTGACTCCAGTCACGCCCACTGCATTCAACCGGGGTGCTCTTTTCGTCCCCAACCCCAGCGCCTCCTCTTCGACGGCGGCCCCCAACCCCACTCACCTGGCAGCCGTCTTCATCAACCACCTCGTCCCCATCGTGCTCTCTTCACCCCGCCCCCCCCCCCCCAACTTTTCCCACTGGCGCACCCTCTTCGAGGTCACGTTCCAGAAGCACGGCGTCACTGACCACATCTTCGGTCCATCTCGGGCCGGTGATCCACTCTGGAACCAGGACGAGGACGACGCTCACATCGTGTCCTGGCTCTACAGCCGCGTCTCCCCGGAGGTTTTTGGCCTCATTCGTCAGCGCGGTGCTACTGCCGCTGCCGTCTGGGAGGCCATCTGCACGCTCTTCCTGGAGAATGCCGAGCATCAGGTGGTGTTTCTCTCCATCGAGTTCCGTCGCATCGACCAAGGTTCATCGTCCATCCTCTCCTACTTTGCCCATCTCAAAGACTGCGCCGACCGCCTTGCCGAGCTCGGAGCCACCGTCGACGACCGAGATCAGGTTCTAAACATGTTCCGTGGCCTTCATCCTCGGTTTCACTACGCTGTCCCGATCCTTACGATGCAGACTCCATTCCCGGTGCTTCTCCACTGTCGGGCATTCCTGCTCCTTGAGGAGAGTCGCTTCGCCGCGGACACCAACAACGAAACCGCCCTACACGCTGCCCGTGTCCCCAACGCCAACACCAACAACACTGGCGGCGGCGGCGGTGGGCAAGGCAACGCCAACCGCGGCGGTGGGTATGGCGGCGGTCACTCCCGAGGTCGGTGCGGCGGGGGCAACGGCTCTGGCGGGGGCAGCGGCTCCAACTACGGCGGGGGCGGCCACCAGGCGCATCCTGCTGCACCATCCACCGCTCCCTGGACCGGTATGGTCCATGCATGGCCCATGCCGTGGTCCTCATGCACCGGGCGCCGGCATCCTCGGTCCTTGCCCCGACGGAGGAGCTCCATTCACCGGCATGACCACACACCACCCCGTCATTCCCGGCGTGCCTCCTAATGCGCCCCTAGTGGTCTGGCAGCCCGGTGCTATACCTGCACACCCTCTGTATGGCGCGGCGCCCGGTGGTGGCTACACTCCGCCGGCTCCAGCTTGGGACCAGAACGCGCTCGTGCAGGCGCTCAACGCCATGACGATGCAGCAGCCGGTAACTCCCACTACCGACTGGTACCTCGATACGGGAGCTACTTCCCACATGGCATCGTCATCTGGTATGCTCTCCTCCTCTAAACCCTACACTTCATCTCGTATAGTAGTCGGCGATGGTTCCTCCCTTGCAGTCACGCATACTGGCCAGCACCACATCCCCATCGCAGCCCATCCCATCCTTCTCAATGACGTTTTAGTTTCTCCTCATCTCATTCATAACCTAATCTATGTTAAAAAGCTTGCTCGCAACAATCCTCTTAACGTGGAATTTGATGACCTTGGCTTTTCTGTAAAGGAATGAAGAACGAAAAAGGTGATCCTCCGCTGTAATTCTGCTAACGATGAGCTCTACCCCACGACCACCTCGTCTCCCCAACGCGCGCACCATGCCTTCACCACCGTGTCCCGAGACATCTGGCACCAGCGCCTAGGTCATCTCGGTGATGAATCTCTTCGTCACACTCTTCGTTGGTCCGCCCTTGACCACATGGGTGGTTCATCTGCTGTTTGCCAAGCTTGTCAATTAGGAAAGAGCACTAGGCTCCCATTTGCTTTGTCAGAACATGTCTCGTATTTCCCTTTCCAACTTGTGCATTGTGATGTATGGAGCTCTCCCGGGTTGAGTGTTTCTGGATGTCAATACTATCTACTTGTGCTTGATCATTACAGCCACTTTACTTGGACTTTCCCCATTGGCACAAATCAGATGTGTTCCCTACACTACGCAACTTTCTCCAGTTCACGCGCACGCACTTTAACCTGCCCGTGCTCACCATCCAAACTGACAATGGCAGGGAGTTCGATAACTCCGCTGCCCGCACTCTTCTCTCCTTGCTCGGCACTGTCCTACATCTGTCGTGCCCATACACTTCCCCCCAAAACGGCCGCGCCGAGCGCACACTACGTAGCCTCAATGACATCACCCGTTCGCTGTTAGTGCATGCGCACATGCCGTATGCATATTGGGCTGAAGCCCTCTAGACAGCTACGTTCCTCCTCAACCGGAGACCGTGCCGTCCGCGCCATGATCATGCGCCTTTCTTTCTTCTTTACGGCACGCACCCAGATTACTCCCCTCTTCACGTCTTCGGGTGCCTATGTTACCCTAACCACACAGCCACGACACCGCATAAGCTGGCTCCGCACTCCGCCCCCTGTGTCTTTCTCGGATATTCATCCGATCACAAAGGCTATCACTGCCTAAACCGCGCCACCAAACGTCTGATCATTTCCCGTCAAGTCGTATTTGACGAGACCACTTTCCCCTTCCACACAACCTCCACCCCGCGTCTCACACCAGCCTCTGATGCTGATGATGGCGTTGACACTTTCCCCAATGCCCCCATCCCACGCCAGCCTTGCTTGTCACCGCTGCAGCATGCCACCTCGACTGCCAAAACACCTACCATGGTAGCCGCTTCACCCCCTAGCCGTTCTGCTGCCATGGCAGCAAAACCAACCTCGCCAGCTGCCAGCCCATCTGCGCCTGACGACTCGTCAGCCGTCCCCGAACCACCCTCACCTCTCCCCCCAAGCACAACGCCACCGCCCCTGCCTCCACCTAGTCGTCCTGCTCCATTAGCTCCTACTCATGGCATGTGAACCCGTGCTCAAGCTGGCAAGTTCTTCCCAAATCCAAAATACCAACAGGACCTCAACACCACCGTTTTCGCTGCTATCTCTCCCATACCCAAAACCATGCGTGCTGCATTACGGGATCAATGTTGGTTGGCTGCTATGCAGGTGGAGTACAGGGCCCTCGTGGATAACAAGACCTGGCGCCTCGTCCCTCACCCCCGCGGTGCCAATATCATCACCGGCAAGTGGGTGTTCCAACACAAGCTGAAGGCCGACGGCTCCCTCGAGCGGTACAAGGCAAGATGGGTCGTCCGCGGCTTCTCTCAACGCCCCAGCGTCGATTTCGACGAGACCTTCTCGCTTGTCGTCAAGGCGGCGATGATCTGGGTCGTCCTCATCGTTGCTGCCACGCGCCAATGGCTGGTTCACCAAATGGATGTCAACAATGCGTTTCTCCATGGCCACCTCTCCGAGCAAGGTTACTGCCAGCAACCTGCTGGGTTTGTTGATGAGGCGCAACCTAATCATGTGTGCCTCCTCGATAAATCTCTCTATGGCCTCAAGCAAGCTCCGCGCGCATGGTTTGCCTGGTTCTCCACCTACGCCCGCTCGATCGGCTTCGTCAGCTCGCGGGCCGACCCATCGATGTTCATCCTCAACAGCGATGCCGGCACTGCCTATCTGCTCCTGTACGTGGACGACATCGTCCTCGCTGCCACTACAAAAAAAATACACTTCTGTGATGATACGTGTTTGTCACAGTAGGTCACATTTTCTGTCATGCATGTACATCCATGACGATTTTATGACAGAATTATGATAGTCATACATGTGTTGTCGTAGAAGTGTTCCATGACAATACCAAAATTATCATCACGGAAGTGTCCACTTCCATGACGATAAATGGTGCGTCATAGAAGTGCTTTCGTCAAGGGTAACCGACACGTGGCATCCACAGTAACGGGTCGCCGTTAAGCTATCGGGTTCCGGTTTGTATCCGATAACCCGTTAACAGCCCCGACCAATGGGGATTTTCCACGTGTAAAATTCTCATTCGCTGGAGGATCCACGTGTCAGCTCAGCGTTGGGACAGATGTCATCCACTCATAGTACGGGAGGCGCCTATGATACGTCGGCACGTGGCAAGGCCCAAAAGTGGCCCATTCGGTTGAAAAATCCCAGCCCAGTAAGAATTAGCAGGCCGGCCCATATAAGGCCTACTTGTGTCAGGTCCATTTAAGCCCACGGCCCATACGAGATGTGCCAATTCGGCCCGTCAATGGCCCGTTAACGATTTGACACCATTGCGGCCCATTGTCAGTTCGAGCCCGTTAACAGCCCGCTATATATTTGGGCTGAATATCGGCCCGATGTGGTTTCGGCCTATTAACGGCCCATTCAAGGGATGGGCCAATTTTCAGGATGTACATCTTTCGGCCTTTTAGCGACCCATTTAAGTGTTGGGCCAATTTCTGGCCCGGTGTGTCTTTCAGCCTGTTAATGGCCCATAAATGAGTTGAGCCATTTGCAGTCGGACCTGAGTTTTGGCCTTTTAATGTCCCATGCTCTTCATGGTCCAATACCAGCCCGGTTTCTCTTTCGGCCTACTAAAGGCCCACAACACAGTTGGGCCATATACAGTACGACCTGACTTTCGGCCTCTTAGCGGCCCATGCTCTTCATGGTCCAGTACGAGCCCGCTGTCTCTTTCGGCCTGCTAAAGGCCCATAGTATAGTTGGGCCATATGTTACCCGACCTTAGTATCGGCCTGTTAACGGCCCGTGAAATCAAATGGGCCCACCTGTTGCCCGCTTCGATGTCGGCCTGTTAACGACCCGGGAGGTAACAGGGCCGAGAATTAACTGTCGGCTCGTTTCAATTATAGCGACCCAATAAAGCTTTCGGCATGGTTACGGCCCATTAACTTAATGGGCCCACTAAAGTTCGAACATATCTATAGGCCCAATTAGATAATTTGAGCCCATTACGACGAGCAATTATGCACAGGACCAAAACCGATCAATCAAAGGCCTATGAGAATTTTGGCCCCTGCGAGCCCATTAGGGAAGCCCATTAAGGGCAGTGGGCTGCTTCCTTCATATAGGGCCCATGATTGTTCATGCTAACTAATAATTTCACTGCCTTTTTAGCTTCCTAGCGACCAGTTAGCTGGAATGCGAGGCGCGCTAAGCAAAGGTACGGCATACAAGGAAACACGTTGCACATCCAGCATATATTACAGGAAATTACATCCACTGGGAAATCAAAGATTGATGCCAGTGCAAATAAATGAACAGAACCTAACGATCTACAACGTCACAATCTGCAACCTCAGCGTGGATGACGCCCATAAGCATGTGAGCAAGTTCTTCCTTCTTTGCTACACTGTCTCTGAAAACATTGATCAGTTGTTGTTGTGCAAGAATGTGCACCTCTGACTCCTCCATGATTTCCATCATTGCTTCAGCTAGTAATTGGTTCACAAACATACATTTTTTCCGTTGCATTCGAGACTGAGGAAACTAAACAGATTCAGATGGCGATTTTGGCAGGCTTGTATTATTGATAGTGGAGAGTGTCTCGACCACTGCATCATAACATAAATTAGGAGGGGAACCGAACAGATTAATCAAGAGTTATTGCCATATTACCTGGCCTAGATTTATTGGAAAGAAACAATGGGGTTGCCTTGCTGTTTTCAGAGTTTGTCTTCTTATCTTCAGCAGCCTGCACCAAATTAACACACTAGCATTGCTATCATTGGCCAGGTCAGATAATAGGAAAGCAACATTGACACAACGAACGTTTGGGCAACCAGACTACACCAGCCTACACCAAATTAACACAATATGGCACAGCTATCATCATCCAGGTAAGGTAATACAAAAGCAACATTGACACAATGAATGAATGGGCAACCAGAACAGCACTACAATTCAGTAATGTGCATGATATGAGATAGTACACTCATGCAGCTCAGTATGCAAAACTACCATGCAGTTTTCCTTACAAAAATCAACATTGTCGCCTTTAATTATACATTTTGCTACAACTAAATTTAGATCAGATAAAGGTTGGATTCACGCCGACTAACAAAATACATGCTGATGTAAAAATACAGTGATATACAACAGTACTTACATCAGCATTGGAGCACAGAGAATTCCCGCAAGATACTTCCCTCGAATACGATCCCAGTGCAAAAAGTCTTCTATCCTTTAAGCTTATTTTCTAAAAGAGAGATGGGTAAGAAACATGTAGAAAATATCATCAGAATGCTATAAAATTTCATGTTGCGAGGATACGCACACGCTTCTTAGAATGGAGTTGACATATTTTTGCTGGACTGGAGCGGACTAGTTCTTTGGCCACTGGAATCTGCTTATTATCAGTAGGAGTTGGGTTTCTCTGTGCTGGAGTAGTATCTATGAACACTGGAGTTGGTTTACTATCTCCTGGCATTTGGATCTTTTGCAAAGACCTTGTTTGTAACCCTTCAGATTCTAACATAGCCATCTTCCCCTTGCATGCCTTATATAGAAGAATGGTGCTTCTATAAAACATGCTACAGCAGAGAGATGGAATAGGTACTGAAGAATAGAAAGGCATGACATATTGACATGTATTCCCTCCATCCGGAAATAAATGGATGGGTCTAGGCGTATTTCAGTTCTAGATACATCCATTTTTATGCATTTCTGCGACATGTAATCCGGACGGAGGGAGTATGATGTAAGAGCTAGGGATACGACAGGACAATAGAGTAAAAAAACACTAGTTGAATGTAAAACCGTATGCTAGCGGAATACATACAAAAAAACACTAAGGCAACATATGCGTGTATCATTGGGAAACTAAGATGGCATTGTAACAGACCACTAGAACAGCACTTCAATGTAAAAAAAACATGGTATGGTAGACAGATGAAGTACATACTGATGAATAACAATGCATAAGATATTCAGAAGCATGATGTCCAAACTAAGCAGATGGCATTGCGATAGAGTAGAATGACAGTACTTGAATTTGAAAACATGTTATCATGAATGGAATAGGTACTGAAAAACAGGAAGGCATGACATATTTACATGCATGATCAGCAGGCTAAGCACATGGCATTGCAACAGAGTAGATGCACTCCAGGACATTATATGCATGATGTACCCATATCACGGGCCAAGTTAGAGCAAGGACCTTGTGGGGTGAATAGGATTCATCATCTTTCTGCAAGTCTTCTGAAGAACTGCCTTTACATGTTCCATCATATTGGGTATCATTGACGTCAAGTTTGTTGGCCGTTACATTGCTCCGTGAGGTTCTTGTGGATATATCAGTGTGTGCAATTATATCTGACATGCATGGAAGACAACTAGTAGTTAGATTTATGTAATGAGTGCCTATAGGAGACGACATAAATAGTAGGACTGGGGTTAACTAGCAACAACAGGTCTAAAAAACTAAAGGGAGAACACAGATGAAAGCTACAGAATATGTATCCTTTGTACTCGAGATTAACTAGATGGCACACAAAAGTATTAAAGAACAACATAGGTAATACTAGAAGTGGTATAATACTATAATCACCAGCCTGTGGGATAGCATTGGTTGATGGATGATAACTATGGAACAGCGTTACCTAAAGAACAAGTCTCTTAGCTGAACTATGGAACAGCGTTAACTCCTGAACAAGACCCGTAAGGGATCAGCATGAATATACAGTGAAATGTGATAATCTATTTTCCATGCTTAGATGAATAACAAAGCCATAAATGTTGCACACAAGTAAGATGAGGGTACAACCTATCTGGCCGCAATCCATAGGAGTGAGCATCACGTGCTGACTTGTCGATGGCCCTGCAGTTGTTGTGGCTGTCCATGTCGGGCACGCGCATTCGATGCAGGGAACTGTTGAGTGGGGACTATAGCTCCCTTCTGGTGTATGCTTCCCTTGTTGGAGCAGCTGCGGTGAGAAGGAAGACGGTGTGGCTGAAGATGCAGAAAACGCATAATGTAAAGAGCGACACATATCTCTGATCTGAAGAAATACCCTAAGAGATCAATAGTAAGGTACGAGAGTGGTCACACGTCTGTTACTGAAGACTAAATTGGGGTCACGCGATTTTATTTTATTTTGGTACTGTCCGATCTACGCCGGATGGCTTGATGGCCATCTTGTGCCTCCCGGCTGACACTATTCAGAATCTTCCCCGAAGAGCCAGCGACCACCGGCAGAGCAGCCTGCCTCCACCGTTCGTGGCCACGAGAGATCCGACCAAAACCCCGCTCCACCGCACTGTCATGGTTGCGCCTCCCCCAGCCAATCCACAAAGACTCATCATCATCCAGATCCGGCGGCGGCAGTACCTTCAACCCACACAACTCTAAGATAGCCATCTAAGCGCTGCTTTCGCGGTGAACTTCGCCCCCGCACCCTTATGTTAGACACCAGCCAACCGGCAGCCTAGGAGCTCCGCCGCCTCGAGGGGTGCTGCTTCCCATTGGGAATCGATTGGCCCAGAATAAAAATTCAGACAACTGACGCCTAAATAAAGTGATTTGAGATGAGTGTATGACCTATCTTGTGGCCCAGTGAAGTAGGCAGCTCTAGCTGCCGAGTCGGTGAGGCCGGCGCGGTTGCGGTGGCTACTGGCGGCAGGAAAGCAGAGATGTCGCGACGGTCGACGGCTACGGGGAAGTAGCGCCGGGGCCCTGGACGCATCCGAAGTTGGAGCCACTCCGGCGCTGTGCACAACGGCAGGGGTGAATCGGCTTCGGTACAGTTCATGCGGCCGTCGTCGAGGCAGCTTCAGCAGCACGGAGTAAGAGGCACACGGCCCAATGCATGACGGCAAACGGACATCGTCTCCGGCATTGGGGAGGAGGGCGGTGGTGAATTTGGTGCGGTGGGGGCGCCATGGAGGAAGGGCTGAGGTTTCACGGCTGGGGAGAAGGGAGCTTCCAGGGAGAAGGTGATTTGGCGCCCATGAGGTTTGAATGGGGAATTGGGAGGGGGAACCATGTCTTACGGACGCATTTGTCTGAAATGTGGGGGGGAGTTACAGTTCTACCCCCGCCTTTAGGCTTCTGGGCTTGGGTCTGTGTACTGAGGGTTGGGGATAGTAGAGTAACTTTGCTTCTCCCAAATAGTGGGCGCGAGCGATTTCGGGCGAGGAGGGCGTGTTTTGAAATAGTGGGCGCGAGCGATTTCGGGCGAGGAGGGCGTGTTTTGAAATAGTGGGTGCGAGCGATTTCGAATGAGGAGGGCGTGTTTTGCAATAGTGGGCCCAAGCGATTTCGGGCGAGGAGGGCGTGTTTTGAAATAGTCGGCACGAGCAATTTCGGGCGAGGAGAGGGTGTTTTGCCGCCCATGGTTTATGAATTATTCGGCACATGTCATTTCGACCGAGGAGAAGGTGTGATTGGATGAAGTTATGAACCTACCCTCGATGTACAACGGGCCAATTGATGCGTGTCCCACATAGGCCGGTAATTTCGCGTCTCCCATTTATTTGCTCGGGCGAATTCCACCGAGCAGAGGGTGTTTAGCGGTTCGTTCAAATTTTGGGAGAACAAGCATCCACGTCTACCTTACCAAGTCGATTCGAATCAAATTTTGAAATATTAGCTTGCCACTTCTTTTTTAGATGGAGAGATGATGCTCGGGACTAATGTGTTTTTACATGCTCGTTGCTAACGATTTACTATATGACAAATAGTTGACCCACTCAAAAATGGGAATCAAACCCAAAATGAAATATCTCGATTCAATGAAATAGCTCGTTCACCAGGTCAAAATAGTGAACTAAATCCAAAGTTGAACACCTCAATCGAGTAGCATGTTGTATAGTATTATAGTACTCCATGAACATGTTGAAAGTCAAATTAATGAACTTGTTTGATACGCATATCTCCGTTCATGTGTGGATTGCAGACAACATGTTCTCCAATTCAAATATTTTGAATGCAAGTTTATATCGAAACATGGTTTATATCAGCCTTTAATGCATAAAACGTGACCTCCCCCTCTCCCGGACTCCTACTCTCTCTCTCGCCGACAATCTTCAATTCTATCGCACGCATCCAAACACAAACCTTGTTGGTCCCTCTCCCTCTCTCTCTATCTCTCTCTCTCTCTCTCTCTGTGGGGGGGTCTTTCTAGTTCGCATGCACACTCCATGTATAGGTCTCTCTCGCACACTATGTATGATTCTCTAGTCCCAGATAATATCTTGGGTGCACTCATTGTATGCACACAAATTCCCTGGCTCGTTACCCGTAACTCTCTCACGCACCACTCTGCCGTCTCAGAGCTCTTCCCTCTCTCTCTCAAACTCTCCATCTCCCTGGGTCACACATACACATGCATATCTCACTCGCACTCGATAGACCCATCTAAAACTCTCTCTCTCTCCCCCTCGTTCTCTCTCCATCTCACACGCACAAACACACAATCTCACACCTAGCCAAGTATGATGGTCTCTCACTCAATTGTAGGCACACGCAGTCCCCCCTATATGTATATGACTAGCTAATTCTTAGTCTCCATCACAAACATGTGCATGGTCTATCTCGATTTCTCTCGGGGCATCTTTCTATCGCACACGCACCTCATCCCTCAATCTCCCACCCATATAGTCCCCTCATGATCTCGAGGGGATCTCTCTATCACAAACACACCCTCTCTCCCTCCCCATGCGTCCATCTTCTCCATGCATCCCTCTCGACCTTTTTCCCTTGTTGGCCAGACCTCTATTGGACATGTTCTATAGGGGTGTTTCTCTCCGTTGCAAACAATCACGCACTAGCTATCTTCGTGTATCTCCTCACCTCGCTTTTCTATCTCGGAGATGCATGCGTGATATGTTTGCATAAGAAACGAACACACTCTCTCTCTCTCTAATTTATCATTTGTTGTCCCTTTCTCTTTCACACACACAATCTTTTTGCACACTCACTCATTCTCCTTCACACGCACTTGATCTCTCTCCACTTAGGCACTCTCTTCGGTCCATAGCATATAGATTTATTGAAAAGTCAAACATCACAAAGTTTGACCATGTACGTGGAGAAAAACATTTACATCTAGAACGGCAAACATATATCATTAGATTCATCATGAGATGTAGTTTCGTATGAGGTATCTTTGGTATTGTAGATATAAATAATATTTGCGTAAACCAGGTCAAAGTTTCCAAAGTTCGACTTCTAAAAAATTTATATGCACTGCATTATCGAGCGGATGGAATATCTCTTTCCCCCTCTCAGCTATCCGACGCACCACTCAGCCGTATCGGGGCTCCTCTATCTCTCTCAAACTTTATATCTCCCTGGTTCACACATACACATATCCCGCTCGCGCTACATAGACCCATCTAACACTCTCCGCCCTTGTTTTCTCTATGTGACACGCACCCCCCTATGTACCATAATCCCTCACTCCATCATAGGCGCACGCACTCCCCCCCTAAGTATGACTATCTCTCACTAGCCATCAGGAACACACGTATTGTCTCCTTCCATCCATACGTCTATCTCGATATCTCTCGGGGTATCTTCTATCACGCACACACCTTGTCACTCGATCTCCCACCCATGTAGTCCCATCACGATCTCCAGGGGATCTCTCTGTCACAAACATACACTCCCTCCTCCCCATGTCTGCATTTTCTCCATACGTCTCTCTCGACCTCTCTCCCTTGTTTGTCAGACCTCTCTTGGCCACGTGCTAGGGGTCTTTCTCTCTCGGTTGCAAACAATCACACACTATCTCCTCACCTCGCTTCCACTGTCGAAGATGCATGTGTGATATGTTTGCATAAGACACACACGCTTTTTCCCTACTTTATCGTGTGTTGTCCATATCTCTTTCACACACGCACACACACTTTTTCACTCACTCTTTCTATTTCACACACACACTCTCTCTCTAGTTAGGTACTCTCTCACGTCCATAAGCATATGGATGTTTTGAAAAGTCAAACCTCAGAAAAGTTTGACCAGGTATATGTGGAGAAAAACATTTACATCTGGAACGATCATTAGATTCATCACAACATGTACTTACTTCATACTATCATTTATCTTTGGTATTGTAGATATAAGTAATTTCTTTATAAACTTGGTCAAAGTTTCAAAAGTTTGACTTTAAAAAAATATAGGCACTACATTATCGAACGGAGGGAGTAGCTCTTTCTCTCTCTCTACTATCTCTCACGGGCCTCCCCTCTCACTCGAACTCTCTATACCAAGGGATTATACGGTCACTGCATCAGCGTATAGCTCCATATATTGTTTAGTTAACCGGTCAACCAGTCCACATGCTGCCGTGTCAGCTCGTATTCTCTATCTTCGTGTGCTAGCCCATGTGGCAGTGGGTGAAAACAAGTAAACTAGAGGCCCATCTGACAGGTGGTGAAGTAAACAAAGTTGAAACCACTCAGGGTAGCACCCCGCACACTAGTAAATTGAGGGCACACTTCTTCCGCGTGAAGGACGCACTCGCGCACACTTCACCACTGCACGGCGGCATGCACACAAGGACGCACTCGCGCACACCCAGCACACAATACACACCAGCACACGTGTACACCGGCGTCGCCGCCGGCTGAGATGGACGGCGAGGCAGCCAACAAACGGAGGCGGCTCGAGCCAAAACCGCATCCGGCGAGCCTGGACTTCATCAACAGCCTTCCCGACGACATGCTGCTCGTCATCATCGGCCTCCTCCCCACCAAATCTGCCATGCGGACCACCCTGCTCTCCCGGCGGTGGCGCCCCCTCTGGCGCTGCGTCCCCCTCAACCTCACCATTGACAGGTGCTTCTGCGACGGGGATTGCAAACGCATGGCCGCAGTCTCCAAGATCCTTTCATCGCACCCTGGGCCAGCCAGACGCCTTGACATCCGCATGTTCAGTACCAACTGCAAGGTCCAAGCCAAGTTTGACGAGTGGTTCTTATCCCCCGCCCTAGATCATCTAAAGGAGCTCAGGTTTGAAGCTGGACGATGTCGCTCTCTACCACCGTCCGCGCTCCGCCTCACGCCAACGCTGCGCCGCGCTAGCTTCAGCTCCTGCTATTTTCCCCAGATTAATGTCGCGCCCTCCCTTCTTCTCCCTCAACTCAAGCAGCTCGACCTCTTCGACGTTGGCATCTCGAAGAAGGCTATGGAGCACCTGCTCTACAGCTGTACTGCGCTCGAGTACCTTCATCGTCGGTAGATCCACGAGTTCATTAGCCTCCACATCACCTCGATGAATCTCCGATGGATTTAGGTGTCTTGCTGGCCCCACAACATCACATCAATTTGGAAGAGATCACTCCAGCTGTTCCACGTTATGGTCATTGAGAATGCGCCTTTCCTTGAGAGATTGCTTGTATCTGATCAAGAAGGTGCAACAAAAATCAGGGTCATTGATGCGCCAAAATTGACAGCGTTGGTGTACTCGTCTGCCAAATTCTCTGAACTCTTTATTGGATCCGTAATCATTCAGGTACAACACTCATCTTCTTCTCCGTCTTCTTGAAATTCACATTTTTAAATTTCTTCTTGATGTATTTACGACTGTCATCCAGAAAATGATTCCCACAAGCTTGACCCAGTCTGTGCGCATAGTGAAGATCTTGGCAATAAAATCTATCGGCCCCAATCTGAATCAAGTTGTTGGATTCCTTACATGCTTTTCATGCACGGAGAAACTACTCATCGAGGTGAAACTTCTTTCCTATTAGTAAACGGTAATCACAATGTAGCTCAATTTTTTCGTAATTTTTAAATTACGATGGCAAGTGTAGTGTTCAAAACTGCATCTACGCACTGCACCGAAAGAAATGTTTTTAGTATTTTTTCTCACGTGATCACCTGCATCGTTTTTTTGTTGTACTACTAGTAGCCTAGGCTAGTCATAGTGGCAAGCAACTTAGACTAGTAACTCTATGGTTACCCTAAGAGCAAGTACCACCTCCATCCTGGTTTACTCTTCCTATTTTGTAGTATCAAAATTTGACCATAGATTTAACTGACAAAATGTTGATGCATGTCACTAAAAATTATATCGTTGGATTCGTATTTGAACATAATTTCAAATGGTATAATTTTTGGTGACATGCATTGGCATTTTCTTAGGTAAATCTATGGTCAAAGTTTTACACTAAATACGAGGTAGTACAAAAGTGGGCTATAACGGCCCTCCATTATGTAGGCCAAAACACGTGCCAAATTCACTTGTGATGCATTTGGCATCGATGCCCCTCCATTGCTCACTGGTGCCCCAATCTGGATCACCTACTTTGCTCCGGTGCCAAATTAATTCACGCAATGAAAAAACACTTGTGTGGGAGAGGGAGAGGATCGAGGCAATAAAAAACACTTGTTTGGGAGAGTGAGAGGCTGGTGTAGTTGGTTTGATTGATTTGTTTATACATGTGGGTCTGTGTGCACAGCGGTGCCAACTCTCTCACATCACAAGAGCGGTGCCAAAATCTTTTCATTTGACATCGATGCGTATTATGTGACATACTTTTGAGAAATATGGCATCGGCCACATAGTGGAAGGCAACAAATGCCCAAGCTCTTCATGTGCTCCTAGGTAAATGAGAGGAAAGAGAAAGAGAGAGAGAGAGAGAGAGAGAGAGAGAGAGAGAAATATCACTAGCCTTAGAGCCAACCCTATCGTATGAGCAAATGATATTGGTACCTCTTGATGACACGGCAAGTCTTCCGACGCAAAAGCGCGCCACCTCCGGTCCTTCTCCGTGCTATCATCAATGACGTCAAGCTTTGGGTTCTCGCCGGCGCTAAAAAACTGGGGTGTATTCTTGTGCGCGAGTAGTTGCCATGCCGGGCGTGTGGGTCATTTGTAACACTCTAAAACTCTTCTCTCTTATTTAATGAATGAGGCAAATCTTTTGCCTCTGTTTTGAAAAAAAATACAGCCAGCTGCTCTAATATGTTCTCTTCTTTTGCAGATAAAAAAAGACCCAAAAGTGAAAAATGTGTTGCACTATAACAATCTCATCGAATGCCTTGATCTCCATCTTACAGAAATTGATTTGATAGACTACCGAGGCAGCACATCTGAGATTAAATTGGCCAGGTTCTTTGTTCTGGAGGCAAGTGTGCTCAAGGTAATGAGGTTTGGCGTTCTCTAGCGCAACAATGAATGGCGTGCTGATCACCGCAAGCGTCTAAGCCTAAATGACAAAGTCTCCACAGAAGCTGAATTTGTTTTTGAAACATCAAGTCGCCAGAGACTCAAAAATTTATTCGCCCATTAGTGACTTGTCAGGGCGGTGGATTTTAGTTTGTACGATAATGCTGCATCCACCTAAAGTAACAAAAGTTCTTACGTAAACTTCCTAATAATTCCCTCTTCATAGGTGCAGCATTACTCCTAAAATTTGTAATATCAGCTTGAAACTTGTAATATTGCCGTGTCCTATTCCTGCGTTTTCAAAATCCTGCGAATCAAAGAGGTCCTGAGTAGGTGATGATGGTGTGCCTACCATCTTTCACCAATGGCCGTCGGATCTAGATCTGACGCATACAAAGCAAACTTCTGCAGTTTTGCAAAAAGATGCCCGCACTTGTTTCCTATTTACAAACAACTCCTTGTCTCTCACAATCAGCCTTATCTCCTCCCCACCACATCTAGAAGGCCATGGAACAATCTGGTGCGATGGCCGCTACCGGCGCCGTCCACCCCCAATCTTGGTGTTCTGTGCAATGCACGGGAATCTTACTTGTATAAGAAAAGAGTAGAGATACTCGTGGCAACGCACGGGAAATTATGTCAAACACGGCTAGTTGTAAGCAGGCTAGCTCTACAGCCATGATGATAGTGCTGCACATGGTGAGGCTGACTTTGGTATGCCAAACACGGCGCCTACAATCAGGTGTCATCTTCGGCACAGGGTCTTGTCACTTCACTGTGAGGAGTAATTTGACCAACGGGTAGTACAGTACTAGTACTACATTGGTAGTACTACTACTAGTCTAGCACCACCGTCTGGATTTAGTAGTACTACCACGTCCGTCTGGATTTAGTATTTGACTAGCAATATCTAGTAATGCATGTCACAAAAATATACTACTCCCTCTGTAAATAAATACATGGAGTATTGTTTTATTCGGTTTTGAACATAGTTCCCGATGATATTATACACTCTCCCTTCCGGTAGATGGCTCAAATCTGAAATCTCATCAATCAGACAACTATTGTACTCACCGAGCGCTCAGCTTGGTAAGCTACCAACAAAAAATTGCAATCAAAGACTACTATTGTACTCCCTCCGTACTGGTGCATTAGTCACGTTACGAAAACCAAATAATCCCAAAACTTTTAGGCGCGGTGCATTAACTACCCACCTCGTTTGAGGTCCCCTCGAGTTCGAAATGATATTTACCTTGAAGGTACATGGTTTGCAATTTTTTTATACTGTCATTAGTTAATAATGCTAGTTACCTTCAGACTTTTGTATTTGGTTTAATGCTGTTGCACAGCTAGTATACCAATGCTAAAACTTGTTACCTTTACATTTTGTACTATTATTGCTTATAGAAATCTTCCTTAACTCCGCCTATGCCTTCTAGGCACAGCCGGTTCCAAGCCCGGGTAAAGGAGGAGGGTTGTGATAGGCTTGGCGAGCCAACGTAAAAACTAGCCAGTTCCATGGGTATGAAACCCATTTGAGCGAGAGAGGTACTAGGATGGGTGACCTCCTGGGAAGTCCTCGTGAAAGGGTTTCATATCTAAGGGTTGTGATAGGCTTGGCGAGCCAACGTAAAAACTAGCCAGTCCTTTGGGTATGAAACCCATTTGGGCGAGAGTAGTACTAGGATGGGTGACCTCCTAGGAAGTCCTCATGAAAGGGTTTCATATCTAGCCTACCCCAACTTGTTTAGGACAAAAGGCTTAGTAAGTGTAAGTGTAATGCTTATAGAAATCTTCCAGTGCAAGCTTATGGAAATCTGTTCAGTAAAACCATTGTATTGTACCCCGTAATAAAAAAACTACTCTATTGTTGCACTAGCCACTGGATTAGTGTATATTTGTAATATTCGAATGGTGTTGCATTAGCGTATGGACATATATAAAGTGTGGCAAGCTTTCCCAGATATGTGCTCAAGAAAACTACTACCTATTTTTCTAAATACTAGACGTTTGGGTACTTTAAATTGAACTGCGAAAACGGCTTATTTTAAGGAACAGAGGGTGTAGAGTTCACTCAAATTATCCCGGTAAAGCTAGTCACACCTTTGTTAAAATTAATGTTCATTATGTTATCGGAGGAGGTCTATATGTTTGTCTCTAATGCCTGTCGATTACATACCTGACATCATGATGTAATGTTAAGTCATTTCTTTTTGTATAGTGTCACTGAATTGTCAAGGCGGTGTTGGCATTTTATTTTAGTTGAACTGCACAAAATATGCTTAAAAGAAGTGGAAAGGTCAAGAATGGTTTAGTTTTTAAGAAAATACTATGTATGCCTTCCTGACATCAGCTGTTGTTGCCTTATTTATTCCTTCAAATAGGTGGTTAGAAGCAGTCTTGCTACCTTTTCCCATTAAGAAATTAGAATGCTTATATTTGTGAGTCTATGCTTCAACTAGTGCCACTTTTATAGTAATCACACTTTCAATATCTATGCAAACAGGGATGCTCGATTTTAGTGGAACTGCACAAAAAGTCCAAATGGTTCAACATTAGGAGCATGTTTTCTTCCAAACCGTTATATCCAATTGGTGGCACTATGAGCTGTTCATTACGAAGGTACATGGTTTGCTACTATCTTGCTACTCTTTTTGTACTGTCATTAGATAGTAATATTAGTGGTTTGATTGTGAATTTATTGGCAGGGTGGACCTACATTGGAGGTGCAGGACATGATTCAATAATTGGATGCTCAATTTTGGTTGTATCGATTTCACCTCTTCCATCACTGCGAACATGGATATCCTTGGTCTGATGAAGAATAGGCGCTATTTTTCTGCTCTGTACCAGCAAATCAATTCAGTACGAAATTGTCCAGGGCAAAACATGACAATATCAAATTGTCCAGTGCAAAACATGACAGATGCTAAGCGGAAGAGACGTGTTTAAACCAAAAATACAAGGTGGGGTGTATGTTTACTAGCTGCTTGATATTTGTGCAGACAGATGTCTGCCCATTGCTATTTGGCAAACAAACAAAGTGACCGCAATTTTGGTGGAACTGCACAAGAGAATAGTATAGTCACTGCATGTAGTGCCATTTGAAAATAGACACAGAAAGATTGGATACTCACTTCATGGACTTCACAAAAGTAGTACTGTATATTTATTGGCCAACACTAGGTGCTTCATTGCTTTGGTCTGATTATACATTGGGCATCATTTTGCCTAAGTTAAAGTTTGTATTCCGAAAATAGTCTCGCTGTGTGATCGAGAGAAGACCAAATCATATTGCAGTGGATGTTCCTCCATCATGTGTGGTTCATTCTCATGGTTCCAGCTGTTGGTGAAACCACTTACGTTTGCAAGAGGAATTGTAGACTTCACAAACAAATTTGTCTTTCACTTTGTATTGAATGTTGGCCCAGAGAAGCATCCATGTTAGTAGGAAGAACAGATGTTTTTTCTAGATCTTTGCTTTTGGAGCTACATATGTGTATATGATATTTGAATCATTGAGATGCATTAACATGTTGATCTTATGTATGGGAATCGTACTAGTTGGTTGTGAATTTGGGCTACTAATGTGAACATATTACAATGCCACGCCTGTGAGTCTCGTGTGAACATTTCGAATGGATCGGCTCTTACTACTGTGCACAGCATGATCCATATTTCTGTGTTCTTAGTGTTTACAAGTTACTAGCAGTTCCTTATTTCTGTTCACTCAGTGTTTACAAGTTACTGATCGATCACTAGCTAGCCTACTAATACGCTCCTGGCAGTTTTAGTTGCGACGCAAGATCCGAAGTGGCAGTTTTTTGAATAAAAATGCCTACCTCTGAAGAAACTGACAAGCTGTTCTGAAGAAAATGCCATGCGAATCTGAAGAAACTGCCAGCAAAAACGTTCGCAAATGCCTTGTCTCCCAGCGAACGTTCATCAGCTAATGTGATCCTACACGTACACTATCCGACCTACTCGATCCTACACGAATAAATAGCAGATCACGCACGTACTACCTCCTTTCTGGTTTGCAGGGATCAATTCAAAAATCTCACCAACCAAGGTAGATGATGAGTGGTGGAATATTTTTTGACAAGGTGGGAGTACCTCATCTGGATGATTCGAGTGCACTCGTTTGACCGTCATGCCGATGTGCGATCCAGCACGGACGGGACGCACCACTGACGGGACGGGACGACACATCAGTTTTTCTAGTTTTCCACGGTAAGCTGGCATGCTAAGCCATGCCTGCTTATGCATTGAATTCCGATGACCGTCGCATTTCCCATGACACGCTGCTTCACCTACCTTCAACCTATAATTACTGGTTCCCGGCTTTCTCCGGTGACACCATCACCCAACTCGCCCTATCCTCATAAGCCCCCACCGGCCTGACGTCGCTCTCCACTTGTCCTCGCTCTCGCCACATCCGTCATGCCCCCGCCCGTCTGCAATAGGCGACACCGGAGGCGATCACCACCGGAACTAGTGTTCGGTTTTTCACCGGAAGGCAGACGGAGGGAGGAGGCATTCTATCGCTCTTTAGATGGCAATGCGGAGTATGAGGACTTGTTGGAGCGCGACCGCCTGGCGGAGGAGCAGCGTATCGCCGATTTGCGCCGCCAGCGGGGCATGGAGCAGCAGTGCACCGACGCTCTGAGTCGCGAGCAGAGCGCCCACAACTGGGCCGACTACATGGAGGCCGACGCCCAGCAAATAGCCCTGGAGGCTGTCGGGCACGCACGCATTCGCGATGCCAAATTTTACTACCAGCTCGTCAAGTGGGTTTCCCGCTTAGAAGCCGAAGCTTCGGTGGACCACGCCGGCATGGAAAGGGCCAACGCGCATGAGCAACGCGCCCTATCGCTCCTCTGGCAAGTCTGAGGCGAGGAGGAGGACGTCGGTGCCGGCGTATAGCGTGTACCGCAGATGGCAGCCGGCATCGTCTAGTTAGCTAAGAGTAAGTGAGTACTTGTACACTACTAGAGTATTACTGGGAGTAGATAGTTAACTTGGCTATGATGGTTGTCGACGTGGAAGTTCAGTACTCTATATCTGGATCAGACTTGTTACTTTGCTCTGAATGTTGAACTTTCCGTTTGAACTGATGGAATGGGCTGTTATTTTTTTAAATGGGTTGTATTTGTCTGCCACGGGTTTAGAGGCTGACTTGTGGGCCTACTAGGTTGACGTGTACACAATCAGGAGATGATTGTATGTGGAGAGGATGACAGCAGGGACCCACCAGGGTCATGGCAGTACGCAAACAAGTGCCTCCTTATTTCAAGCCAAAAAAAATGGTTCCTCCTAATGGATTTCTGACATCTAGGTCCCATGCCATTGTCAACGTAGTCAATAAATAAGAGAATTGCACAACGAGCGGCTGACACTAGGGACACAGCAGCTCGCCCAGTTATTTTTGTTTTCGAGACGGAAGCAGGGTGTCAACTGGGCTGTGCGGGGCACTCTGGCCTGTCTAGCCAGTCTTTTCTTTTATGTTTACCACAAGACCAGCCCAGTAGCTTTTTCTTTCTGAAAATGGCTAGCCCAATTTTTTTTGTTCTTTTGCAGAATACCCAACCGAGGCCTACTTGCTTTGTCAGCCCTGCTGGGCTGCAAATCTTTCAAGACGAGGAGAGCTTCATTCGGCTTGCCCAGAAAATGGGCTATCAGTAATGAGAAATGGGCTGTATATTTTTAAAACACATCAAACCGGCAATTAGTTTCAAATTTATTTATTTTCATTTCAAGATTTTAAATTCCATTGATTTTCATGCGTGGACAATTATTTGGATTTTATATTGATATAAATTTATTTTTAAAATTAGTTTGAATGTGACTCAAAATTTCGGGATTAAAAACAGTTCGGACCGCACCGAAATATGCAAAATTTCGTATAATTTTTTAACCGTGGCCACAATATGGGCTGTAATGCTAACAAAAAGAATATGGGCTCCAAAAAAACCTTAAGAATTAGCAAATGGGCTGTAAATTATTAGAAATAATGGCAGATGGGTTGTATGCTGTTTTCCACAGATTTGAGGCTGACTTGTGCGCCTACTATAGGTTGACGCGTATGCTTTCCTAAAAAAAAGGTTGACGCACACGCTACGCCGTGTCAACTTAGTCAACGCACGAGAGCAGTGATTGTTGGATGTCCATCCAATGGCCGTCGTGCTTCTTCAATCTCTGCTCTTCCTGCTCCAGCCGCTCAAACAAGCGCTGGCGGGACTGCCTGCTCCCTCCTCCCGTGGCCGGCCGTGCTGCCGCGCAAGCCTCACTGCCCCACCCTACTCCCATCGCTGGCCTGGCCATCCCTCTACTCACGCACACCTACTGTTATTCTCCGGCGACGGCAGACGAACCAGTAAACCCTCGTACTCCCCTCCGCATGGGAAACAACTGCCGAGTCTTCCCTGGCTCCGTGTCGTTCCCTTCCTAGGCCTCGCCGTCGTCCATCGCCCTGGTCCTCTCGGCGCGGCATGGTCAACATGGTCAACGAATGACATCCATCGGAAGTGGACTGTACGTGGAGAGGCTGACAGCTGGGTCCATGACTGCATGCAAGGAAATGCCTCCTTATTACGCGCAAAATAATGATTCCTCCACCTGACAGCTGGGACCCACCGGAAGGGCCTCTGTACTTCGCGAAAAAAATGTTCCCCCCGCTGACAGCTCGGACCCACCAGCTATATCTTCGCACGCAAGGAAGTGCCTCCTTATTACGCACAAAAAATGAATACTCCCCCTGCTAGCTGGGACCCACCATAGTGGGAGGCTGACTGTGGGCCTACTAAGTTGACGTGGCCGGCGGGCTTTGTCAACTTAGTCAATATGAACGATTCAAGCTCCAGTGAACGTACGATGTCCATCCAACGGCCGTAGTGCTTCTTCAACCTCTGGTCTTCTTGCTCCAGCTGCCCAAACCAGCGCCGTTCGTGCCGCCTGCTCCTATCTCCCATGGCCGGCTCTGCTGTCGCGCAGGCCTGACCGCCCCACCCTACTTCAACCTCTGGCCAGGCCATCCCTCTACTCACCCACAACCCCTGTTATTCTGTGGCGACGGCAGCCTCACACCGCAGCTGAACCAGTCAACCCTCGTACTCCTCTCCACGTGGGCATCCACTGCCACGTCTTCCCCGGCTCCGCGTCGTCCCCTTCCTAGGCCTCACCGTCATCCACCGCCTTGGTGCTCTCGGCGCAGCGTGGTCAATGTGGTCAAGGAATGACTTCCATCGGAAGAGTACTGTACGTGGAGAGGCTGACAGCTGGGTCCACGGCCGTAGCAAGGAAGTGCCTCCTTATTACACGCCAAATAATGATTCCTCCACTTGATAGCAGGGACCCACCGGACGGGCCACCATATTTCATGAAAAAAACATTTCCCCCCTGACTGCTGGGACCCACCAGCTACATCTTCGCACGCAAGGAAGTGTGTCCATATTACGGGCAAAAAATATGGTTCTCCCCCTGATAGCTGGGATCCACCAGCTATATCTTCGCACGCAAGAAAGTGCCTCCTTACCTCCCTTACAGCTGGGACCCACCCGGTTGAACTGTACGTAGGGTTGTCTGTTTGGTCGCGAACGTATACGTACATACTGGTCGATCGGTCTGTCTGCAGGCTGCAGCGATCAATCGTGGCCGTGTAAGGAAGGGCACGTGTCGTAGTAGAGGCGCAGACATAGCATGTCACGCAGTCCCGTCTATATCATGTACACGTACGTACAGCCAGGGTGCAAGAAAGTAAATACGGCCACATACGTACAAACGGGCGGGGTCTCGAACGCCTACTCACGCATACGTATGGCCAGGGCTCATGTACATGGAGAGGCAGCGGAGAGCAGCGACGGCGTCCAGTTCATCGGCAGCCAACCGGCTGGGTCGGAACGGAGAAACTGCGCCGTGCTCATCAGGAGGCAACGGAATGCGTCCTGTTCATCGGGAGCCAACCGGCTTGGATGAAACAGCCAAAACGAGGCCTGGCATACCGCAGAACGGAGGAAACAGCCTTCTGTTCGACCGCCTACGGTCGAAACGGGATCCTGTTCATCGGGAGGGGTCTGGCGTACCGCAAAACGGAGGAAACGGACTTCTCTTCGACCTCCTACGGTCGAAACGGGGTCCTGTTGATCGGGAGGGGTGTAGCGTACCGCAAAACAGAGGAAACGGACTTCTCTTCGACCTCCTACGGTCGAAACGGGGGTCCTGTTCATCGGGAGGGGTGTGGTGTACCGCAAAACGGGACTCCATGGGCTACTGTTCATCCACCATCTACAGCCTTGCTCTTGCCTCCACGGGCTACTGTTCATCCAGCGTCGACCTCCTCCAGCGACTGTTCATCCACGGCGTCTCCCTCCTGCCTCCACCAGCTACTATTCATCCACGGGGCTCCTGTTCATCCAGCCTCCACCGGCTACTGTTCAACCAGCCCTCCACGGGGTCCTGTTCATCCGGCCTCCACCGGCTACTGTTCAACCAGCCCTCCACGAGGTCCTGTTCATCCGCCCCCAACCGGCTCGATCGGGGTCCTGTTCATCCAGCGGCAACGGCCTCTCCTACCATGGGGTCCTGTTCATCCAACCCCCACCGGGAACTCTTCATCCAACCCCCAACAATGTTCACTGTTCATCAAGAGGCAGCAGGTTCGATCGGCTTCAGTTAGCAGTAGTAGCGAAGGAATCGCTCGGGTTCAGTTAACAGCCAAGGGATTGATCGCTCGGGTTCAGTAACGTAGCTAGTGCAATCGCTCGGGTTCAGTAAGCAAACGCCTCGCTCGGGTTCAGTTAGAGCCCAACGCCTCGCACACATGCGCGTACGTGTACGAGAGAAACGCGCAAACCTTCATACATCGCTCGGCCCCGACCACCCACCGTAATCGGCAACTCCCCGATATTTTCCTTGCCCTCGCTTCTACCACGGTTTTTTCCGTCATGGACAGCCCAAAGAATGTCATGCAGCTGCGTCTCTGGCCCACCCAGGACAAAAAGCCCATTTTATGTCATGATTTTTTGTCATAGAAGTAGGAGCCAACCACATCTATGATGATACCGGGTTTTGTCACAATTATCGTCATAGAAGTGTCATAAGCATGACAGAAAAAAAATTCATTCGGCCCAAAATGTCACGGATGTGTCTTTTTTTTGTAGTGCGCATCGTCGTCGTCACTGCTTCAACATCTTCAACGGCTTCTCTCCACCGAGTTCTCGATGAACGACCTCGGCCCCCTCCATTACTTCTTGGGGATCACGGTCACTCGCACGGTGGATGGCTTCTTCCTTTCTCAATGCAAGTATGCGGAGGAGCTGCTCGATCGCGCCAACATGCATGAGTGCAAGCCTGCTTCCACGCCCGTCGACACGCGCTCTAAGTTGTCTGTCACCGATGCTGATGCCTCCGAGTACCGCAGGCTCGTCGGTGCACTCCAGTACATGACGATGACGTGCCCCGACATTGCCTACACCGTTCAGCAGTGTTGCTAGGCAATGCATGACCCGCGGGTCCCACACATGACCCTCGCCAAGCGCATCCTACGCTATCTCTGCGGCACCACCACCCATGGTCTGCATCTTCATCGTGGCGCCCCTCTCGACCTGACTGCGTACTCCGACGTGGACTGGGCCGGTTGCCCGGACACCCGTCGCTCCACTTCCGGCTATGCCGTGTTCTTGGGAGACTCGCTGGTGTCCTAGTCCTCCAAGCAGCAAGCCACGGTGTCCCACTCCAGCACCGAAGCAGAATACCGGGTTGTCGCCAACGTAGTCGCCGAATGCTGCTGGCTCCATCAACTCCTCGCCGAGCTCGTCGTGCCGCTGCCCAAAGCAAGTGTGGTCTTCTGCAACAACATCTCATCCGTCTACATGGCTGCCAACCCTGTCCACCATCGCCGAACGAAGCACATCGAGTTGGATATACACTTCGTCCGCGAGAAGGTCACCCTTGGCGAGCTCCATGTTCTTCATGTCCCAACCATGCAGTAGTTCGCCGATGTCCTCACCACAGGGCTTCCCACGCCGGCCTTCGAGGACTTCAGAACCAGCTTGTGCATCCGGCCGCCAGACGCTCAAACTGCAGCGGGGTGTTAGACAGTCAACTCCTCTCTCTCTGTCTCCCCTCTCCTGTACATGCACGACTGCATGATCCCACGATCTCATGCACGTCGCCACACACGGCGCCCCGCGCCTCTGTTGTAACTCCTGTAAACCCATATATAATGAGAGCAATACGATCGGCAGCACCTAAGGTTGCTATTGCCCATTCTTTCACCCAATCATAGAAAGGGTCAAGAAAACTATGGCCAAAGTGATTGGAAGACCATCCATGATGAGGTATGAGGATGAAGATGAGGAGGAGGAAGAAGAGCATGTTGCACCTCCTGCCAAATCTCAGAAGCTGATGGCAGATGCTATCAAGACAGGTGCTGCTCCTTCAAAGCCCAAGTCCACTCCCAAACCTGCTGCACCCAAGTCAACTGCTCCAAAGAGATCCACTAGGAATATCTCAGCTGCAGAGAAGAACAAGGCCCCAGTGCCTGAGGTCCAAGAAGATGATGATCCACTAGTGCTCAGGAAATTGATGCCCAAGATCCCAGATCATAATGATGATCATCCAGTGGCTGAAAATATGAAGTTGAGAAAAGATGTAGGATTGATACAATGGAGGAAGACAGATCCATATGCCACAAGGAGAAGGATTGTTGTGGACTACCATTTTCACACCATAGAACAGCAGGACTTCTATGAAACTGTGCTCCTGGACAAGAAGCCCATAGTCTGTGATATGAAATGGGTTGATTGGGTGATGATAATGAAGACTATTTTCCCCATGTTCACGAGAGCTTCAGGCTGAATGGAGTTGATGGCTTTGTTGGACAGAAGCTCACGAAATGGAACGATAAGATGATCATGCAGTTCTACTCCACTGCCCATTTTTACCCTGATGGTAAGATTGTGTGGATGACTGAGGGAACCGGATACCAGTCATCAATTTTTGAATGGGCTGAGCTCATCAAAGCTCCCAAGGAAGAAGAAAATGATCTTGATGTGTATGGCAAACCCAGGAAGGATCACAACTCAATGGCTAACATGTACAAGCCTATTCCTGATGCATCCCTGGAGACACACAAGTTTGGATCTATATATTACCTGCTTGCTGGATTGACCACTATGAACACCATCTTGAGGCATACTTTGTTTCCCAAGTCTGGAGATCATAGGATGATATGAGGTCATTCCATAAACTTGCTACATTTATTTGATGTTCCCCAGAAATTCAAAGTCATGAGCTTGATAGTTGAGACAGTGAAGAGAACAGCAGCCGACCAAAAGAGGTCTTGTGGATATGCCCCACACATTCAGATGTTGATCAACTTCAAGGTTGGAACTGGGACATATCTGCTCGACAAAAAGCATCTACCTCTTAGGGCTGATTTTGAGGACAACGAGGTTGTCATGGATGCATCACATCCTACATGTGCTGAGGCCCAAGAGAAGATCGAGAAAGCAAAGGCTGCAAAAGCAACAAAGGCAGCAAGTACACCAGATGCTTCAATAGCGAATCTCAAGACCAAGCAAGATCAACTTATTTACCCGATTGAGGCTTCCGTGAGGATTGAGAAGAGCTTTGCACCTTGACTCAGAATCAAGAGCGTCTTGAAAGGATTGTTGAGAGAAAGATATATGACATAGATGTGAAGGTCACAGAGATTCAGACCATAGTGGAGAAGCTAAGGGATGATGCTAAGGACAATGATGACAGACCCACTACAGACAGGTTTCAGTCAGTGCCAAGGGCACAGAGGTCTTCTGCTGAGCCAGTTGCACACTTGAGACCAGCTCATTTTGCTCCTGCCCCCACAGCTACAGTTGCCCCTCCAGTGTCAACTCCTCTAGCACCAAAGACTTCAGCAGAAGCATTTGCAGACGCAGCCATCTCAACGCCTTCTACGCACACCGGAGCTACAAGCCAGAAGACCACTTCAGGAGCTCCCGGAGATCGTGCCTAGAGTGCCGCATAGCACTATACATTTTCAAACTTTTTGGTAACTTATTGCCAAAGGGGGAGAAAGTGTATAGATCATAGGCTTCGAGAGAGAGTATCTTTTGAGAGAGCGTCTTTTGCCTTTGTTGGTCTTATTTGCCTTGCCTCTTGCTACTTTGGTTTGTTGGTTGTTGCTACTCTTGCTACTTTTGTGTTATGCTCATGAGATACTTATGTGATCATGTGTTTGATCATACTTCGTTTAATGTGTGCTTGCATGATTATTACTATGTATGTTTGTGTATGATCAATCACTTGTATCCTTGTTGATGAGTGCATGTTATCCTATTCTTATCATTTTGTGCGCTCCACCAAGATGTATGTGACATGGAAGAGCGACCCATGATCCTAATCAATTGTGCATTTGCATTCAAACGCAAATTTTAAATAATGCACAAATTTAGGGGGAGCTCTTGCTTATCACATACTTATCAAAGCGACGATGTATTTCATTCATATCATAATTTTTTGAAGCTTTGATCTATATGTTCTCATCAATTACCAAAAAGGGGGATATTGAAAGTTTAACTAATCCCTGTGTAGTTTTGGTAATTCATAACAACATATAGCTCATTGAACTAATATCCATTCAAGTTTAATATTTCAGAAAGTTCAATGAATGGCATGGCATGGACTAGAGATGTGGACCCCTCAAAATGCTAAGGACGCATATTGGCAAAAGATCAAGACTCTTCATTTCTATTTTAGTGATCCAAGATCACATTGAGTCCATAGGAAAGCCAATACTATTAAAAGGGGATGAGGTGTTGCTTAATGGCCTGCTTGCTCAAAGTGCTTAGTGATATTGCTCCAAATCCCTCAACCACTTTCTCATTCCAAATATGTCCAAAACCCAAAGTCAAACTTGGCCCCACTGATTCTTTCTATCCTGAGCCATCGAGTTCATATGACATAGCCACTGCCAGAAACCCTAACAGTTCGGTCACACCGATACGAATCTCGGTCTCACCGAGATGGCCTCGCCAATCTCTGTTGCCTGTTGCAATTATTTCGGTCTCACCGAAATAGCGATCAGTATCACAGAGTTGGCTTGACATTTTCTCTGTTGCCTTATTGCTTCACTTCGGTCTCACCGAGTTGATGCAATCGGTGCCACCGAGTTGATGTTTTCCCTAAGCCCTAGCACATCGGTCCCACTGAGTTGTTCCAGTCGGTCCCACCGAGATTCCTAACGTTCACATTTTGAACTAAATCGGTCTCATCGAGTTCTTCTATTCGGTCTGACCGAGTTGGGTCAAATGTGTGTAATGGTTGGATTTTGTGTGGAGGCTATATATACCCCTCCACCCCCTTCTCCATATGAGAGAGAGCCATCAGAACGTGCCTACACTTCCACCATACATTTTCTGAGAGAGAAACACCTACTCATGTGTTGAGATCAAGATATACCAATCCTACCACAAGAATCTTGATTTCTCGCCTTCCCCAAGTTGCTTTCCACTCAAATCATCTTTCCACCATATCCAAATCTGTGAGAGAGAGTTGAGTGTTGGGGAGACTATCATTTTAAGCACAAGAGCAAGGAGTTCATCATCAACATGCCATCTATTACCTTTTGGAGAGTGGTGTCTCCTAGATTGGTTAGGTGTCGCTTGGGAGCCTCCGACAAGATTGTGGAGTTGAACCAAGAAGTTTGTAAGGGCAAGGAGATCGCCTACTTCATGAAGATCTACCCGAGTGAGGCAAGTCCTTCATGGGCGATGGCCATGGTGGGATATACAAGGTTGCTTCTTCGTGGACCCTTCATGGGTGGAGCCCTCCGTGGACTCGCGCAACCGTTACCCTTCGTGGGTTGAAGTCTCCATCAACATGGATGTACGATAGCACCACCTATCAGAACCACGCCAAAAATCTCCGTGTCTTCATTGCGTTTGCACTCTCCAAACCCTTCCCTTTACCTTCATATGCAATGTTTTACTTGCCGCTGCTACACTCTTAGAATTGCATGTGTAGGTTGATTGCTTGACTTGTGCTAATGGCTAAAATCTGCCCACAACTAAAATTGGGAAAAGGTTAGATTTTTATTTGGTCAAGTAGTCTAATCACCCCCCTCTTGACCTACTTTTGATCCTACACATGTTCACGGTGAACTCGCGGGCCGGCTCGGCGGAATGGCTCCCCGCCTGGGGAGGCAGGGCGGCCGCACCGCCACGGCCACCTCGGCCGCCAGCACCTCGTCCTTTGCGCCCATGCCCGCCGGTGGTGCCCCTTCCATGGCCTCTTGGACCAGCGTCGGCGGCCGCTGAAGAGTGCCCGCGCCCCCGGGGTGGCACCATGGGCGTTGCGGCAGATGCGTGAGCACGGCCTCTTCCCCTCGCCTTTGTATTCGCACTCTCTCCAAAGCAATCCCATCCAAGCAGGAGTAGGGTTTTACACCGCAAGGCGGCCCGAACCTGGGTAACCGTTGTGCCACCGATCCGCCCCCGCTAGATTGCTCTCGTCGTAGCCTCGCCGTGGTTAGCTGCAGGTAGGGACGAGACGGTAAGAAGGAGCTCACCCCAGTGTTCGAACCTTTGGGTCCCTGGAGTCCTCGATTCTGACAGTAGCCACCGGGGTCATCACCGCTTAGTATGCTCATGATTTTCGTGTGCTCAATGCCTTTGAACTGCAGGAACTTCACGTACTCCATGATTGTGGTGTCAAAGTTTTTGTGGGAGTGCAAGAAGACGAGCATTTATGGGCTGACCACTAGCCTGTGGTTGTGTTCCCAGCATATCTCTACGATAAGTGTTCCATCCTTTTCCTTCTTCAGCCTCATTTTAGCCTTGGAGTTAGTCTTGGCAGTGGCCTTTTTTCCCTGTCTATTGGCATCTGAAACCTTTGATTCATAGATTCCATAGCACGTGCACAAAAGGTACACTCTGGTGTCAACCTTAGAACCCTCCCTAACAGCAAAACCCGTGTGCCTTGCGTAGACGTTGTAGAAATCCTTTGCTTCTTTGAAAGTTTCAAACCGCATATATAGCCTTGGCAGGACATAAGCATCAATGGTAGGATGTTGCACGCAACAGTGAACAAACAAAACAAGGTGAGGAAAATGTGAGACGGGTGGTCATAGTACTATGGTATTTACTGTGCTTATATGTTTTTTCTAAAGGGATACTTACATGTGTATAGGACTGTGCTGCTTCCGGTGTTTGCTGTTCACCCTGGTGTATGGGCGTGGGTGGTGTCACCCTCGGCACATGCAGTAGTGCATCTCTTGGAGGGGGCAATGTTGATAGAGCTCTCCGTCTCTCATTGTACTGCCGTCGTTGCTCAGATGTGCTATGAGGTGGCTCCTATCTATACGGCTCATATATGCTACTTTGCACCCTAATAGATTGGTGAACATTGTTTTCTCTTTGGTGGTGTCTTCCTGTCACAACCGCTTTTGTAGCACGGATGATTGATGTTGATGGAGCGACTGGCGGAAGCCTATGTGTCCTCGACTTTCTGCATGTGGGAGGGAAGGAAATCATTGATTATTGGGGACAATGTTGACCTCGTTGCACCGCGGCAGTAGGAAAACTTGTATGCCCAGTAAGAAGCGTTTGCTTTAGAGAAGAACTAGACCATGCATCCGCTGATTCAGGTGTAGCTTTGAATCTACCTGTAGAGTTGTAGTACCCAGGTGGTATGTTTGGTGTTACCCAACCAGGCGGTGCCTCATATCTACTTGGCTCATCAAACACTTCCCGCGCGTGCCGCCTTGCAGTATTCTGCATTGTCATTCGACATAGTCAGGATTAGTCTTTCTGGCTTTTTTGCTAGAACTGATGTATTCACATTTCATGTACTGATGGTAACCTATCAATTCAACTTGCATCACTGGGGGTTAATAAACTTGTGTTTATTCTCCCTGATGTACTTATTCAGTCAAACTGATGGATGGACATATCATATACTGTTAGCACTAATGCGTCGTTGTGGGGTTAATAAACTTATGCATGTTTTTCCTGTTTTTCCCTAAAACTGATGCATGCACATTTCATGTACTGATGGTCACCTGAACACTGAACTTGGAGAAGTATGCAGGTATTGAACTGATGCATTTTCTTTTTGTTTTTCACTCGAACTGGTGCATCTACATTAGAAGTACTCTTAGTTTCTATATCATTGAACTTACTGTGTAAGAGGTGTATTAAAAATTTCAGCACAAGTCTTTCTCATTCGAACTGATGCATCCACCTGACACGTACTATCAGTAATCTCAACAAAAAACTTGCAGTGGCATTGGGGGTAATTGCATGTGGATGCATGACTTTATGTTTTTGACTCGAACTGAAGCAAGCACATCAGAAGTACTGACAGTAACCTTCACATCCAATTTGTGTACCAATTTGCAAGGGTGTAATGAACTAATGCAAGCATATGTAATGTACTATCAGCTTCTCTATCATCGAACTTGCAGCACAACGGGTGTATATGATTTTTTGTAAGTCGTACTGATGAACTTATAGTGTAACATCGAGCAAAGCAGATTGTATGCAATTTTTAAATTTAATGTTGCATAGTAGAACTGATGAACTGACACACACGTGGTATTTTTTGTAGGCATACAAGATCTGAGAACAATTTTTGAACTGGTCGTTTGTACTACTAGGAATCAGACAGATCGCAAATTGAGAAAAAGTAAAGTAGGAAACACGCGTCACCTGCACAGGCATATTCTTGCATCTGGCTTCTTATTGCTCACGGCGGCGGTGCATAGGAATCAGCTTGGAAGGCAGAGCCATCGATGCAGGCAACTCCAGAGGCGGCATGGGAAGACGGCAGCGCGCGGGCTGGTGGTGGAGATCTGACGAGGAGCTCCAGGGAGGCAGCGAGTTGTGGCGGAGATCACCGAGCCGGCGAGCAGCTCCGGGGATTGGGCGGCTGGTGGTGGAGATCACGGATCTGGTGAGAAGCTCCGGGGATTGGGCGGCTGGTGGTGGAGATCACGGATCCAGCGAGAAGCTCCGGGGATTGGGCGGCTGGTGGTGGAGATCACCGAGCCGGCAAGAAGCTGCAGGGATTGGGCGGCTGGTGGTGGAGATCACCGAGCCGGCGAGAAGCATCGGGGATTGGGTGGCTGGTGGCTGGTGGCTGGTGGCTGCACCGGCGAGGAAGTAGGCGGCGACTTTGGATCCAGCGGGGACCCATCACGGCGCCGCGGGCTACCTCGCTCCGGTTGCCGCCGTCGCTCGCTCGCCTGTGACGACTATTGGAAATATTTCCTAGAGGCAATAATAAAATGGTTATTATCATATTTCCCGTTCATGATAAATGTTTATTATTTATGCTAGAATTGTATTAACCAGAAACTTAAATACATGTGTGAATACATAAACTACACCATGTCCCTAGTATGCCTCTACTAGACTAGCTCGTTGATCAAAGATGGTTAAGGTTTCCTAACCATAGACATGAGTTGTCATTTGATAACGGGATCACATCATTAGGAGAATGATGTGATGGACAAGACCCAACCGTAAGCTTAGCATCAGATCATTTAGTTATTTGCTACAACTTTCATCATGTCAAGTATCTGTTCCTTAGACCATGAGATTGTGCAACTCCCTGACACCGGAGGAATACTTAGTGTGTATCCAAACGTCACTTCATAACTGGGTGATCATAAAGGTGCTCTACAGGTATCTCTGAAGGTGTTTGTTGGGTTGGCACGGATCGAGACTGGGATTTGTCACTCCGTGTGACGGAGAGATATCTCTGGGGCCCTCTCGGTAATACAACATCGTAAAGAGCTTGCAAGCAACGTGCCTAATGAGTTAGTCATGAGATCTTGTATTACGGAATGAGTAAAGAGACTTGCCGGTAACGAGATTGAACTAGGTATGGAGATACCGACGATCGAATCTCGGGCAAGTAACATATCGCTGGACAAAGGGAATTACATGCGAGATTAACTGAATCCTTGACATCGTGGTTCAACCGATAAAGATCTTTGTGGAATATGTAGGAACCAATATGGGCATCCAGGTCACGCTAGTGGTTATTGACCGGAGAGGTGTCTCGGTCATGTCTGCATGATTCTCGAACCCGTAGGGTCCGCACGCTTAACATTTGATGACGCTAGAGTAGTATTGGGATATGTGCATTGGTAACCGAATATTGTTAGGAGTCCCGGATGAGATCTCGGACATCACGGGGAGCTCCGGAATGGTCCGGTGATAAAGATTTATATATAGGAAGTCTTGTTTTGGTCGTCAGAAAGGTTTTGGGCATTATCGGTATTGTACCGGGAGTGCCGAAAGGGGTCCGGGGGTCCACCGAGGAGGTCCACCTGCCTCGGGGGTCACATGGGCTGTAGGGGGTGCGCCCTGGCCTATATGGGCCAAGGGCACCAACCCAAGAGGCCCATGCGCCTAGAACAAGGAAAAGGGGAAGAGTCCTAAGGGTGGAAGGCACCCCCCGAGGTGCCTTGGGAAGGGAGGAAACCTCCCTAGGCCTAGCCGCACCACCTCCCTTGGAGGAGGGGCCAAGGCTGCGCCCCAACCCTCCCCCTTGCCTCCTATAAATAGTGGGGGAGAGGTAGGGGCTGGACACACCAAATCCCACGCCCCGGCGGTAGCCCTACCTCTCCCAAAACTCCGTTTTCTCCTCAGATTGGTTCCGGCAGCGTTTGGCGAAGCCCTGCCGGGATTGAACCACCACCATCCTCACCATGTTGTCGTGCTGGTTGAGATCTCATCTACTTCTCCTCTCTTGCTTGCTGGATCAAGAAGGAGGAGACGCCATCGAGCCGCACGTGTGCTGAACGCGGAGGTGCCGTCCGTTCGGCGCTAGATCAGATTGGATCGTGATTGGATCGCGAAGAGTACGACTACATCAACCGCGTTATATATGTTTCCGCTTTCGGTCTACAAGGGTATGTAGACACACTCCCCTCTCGTTGCTTTGCATCTCCTAGATTAAATCTTGGGTGTTCCGTAGAATTTTTTTTTATTTTCATGCAACGTTCCCCATCAACGACTACCTCTGGCGGTAGGAGGCGGGGTAGGGTGGGACGTGTCGGGGGCGCGTCAGTGGACGATACGCCTCGTACCTGTTGGGAGCGTCGCGCCTTATAGGGCACGATAGTAACAGAATAATATTCTGTTAGTAGTAACATAATAGTCCAGTCCTACATCTGAGCTATTCTACTTCGCGTAGCAGAATATTATTCTGTTACTATTGTTGAACTGATGAATTCGAGCGGTTGTACTGATGTTGTGATTTCGTTGAACGGGGCGTGTAATATATCGTTGGAAAGCTCTTGACATCTAGATTATAATTATATAGAACGTTTTTGAAAAATTATCATCATTTAAGAGCAGTTTTGAAAAAATCATTTTTTTAAACCGAAAACCTGAATCGTATTTCGGAGTTAATTTTCAAACGGTTAATCGGAATCTGAGCAAATAAGATGGTGTTGGAAATCCGATGAAAATCCGCTTCTTCCATATATATAATGTTTTCTCAAATTCTATATAATTTAAAAGTAATTTGAAAAACAATGAAATTCTGGGCGAAATGTATTTTCACATTTTTTTTTTGCAAACGGTTTGTCGGAATGACGCAAATGATGCGGTGTTGGAAAGCTATGGAAAATGCGCAACTTTTTCCTATATAAAGTTTTTTATAATTCCTTACGGTTTAAATTCCAATTTGAATACGGTCAAAGTTGATTTTGAATATGATTTTTTTTAAGTTTGTCAAAGTGGGGCAAATAATATACCGTTGGAAAGCTATCAAAAATGTGAAACTTAGTCATGTTGAACGTTTTCTCAAATTCGCAACTAGTGAAGAGTAATTTGGAATACGGTGAGACCCGTCGTGTTGTTTTCTCATCAGAAAAATAGAGTACTTGTACTGACCAATGTGTGTGCTTGTACTGAGGAGGTATTTTCATAGAGTAATTTTGAATGGTTTCGAAGAAAGAGTACTTGAACTGATGTTCGTATGGGTTTGTACTGAGCGTGTTTTCACATACTAGACTTTACTTTATTTTTTTCAATATGGTTTTCCTCGTAACTTTTCAACGGTTTACGGTGAGATAGCCCCCGAACTTGTATGGTTTATATCGTTGAACTGAATGATATTTAAAAAAAATGTTTCGTGTGTTTCTTTTTCCTAAACTCAATTTTTTTTTGCAACGATGTTTTGGACTTCTCTCGTTTTGCGACTTGAACTTTTACCAATTGAATTTCCATGGCTTTTTTTTGTTTGAGCTTTTTTCCCAAATTTATCTGGGATGGCGTGTTGCACTTACTCCCTCCGTTCACTTTTGTAAGACCGTTTAGACATTTAAGACAACACCCAAAACAGTTTAATTTCAGCTGTCTAAAACGTCTTATAAAAGTGAACAGAGGGAGTACATCTTTTTTAATTATGAACTTGTGTTTTTACCATGCAAAGCTAGCAAATGGTAGAAGATTCACCCAACAAAGGGGCTAATTACATAGAGCAGCTGCAGTAATACAACGGTTAGATCGGTAGCTAGCGGGAATAGCAGTGGTTTACCAACACACATACACACGAACTAATAACAAACTTGCACACAACCGGACAAATAAACACACATGAATTGACAACGATATGTCGCTTCAGATGCATCTGTTGGACTGGGACTGATCTCCTAGTTCCCATCTGGACGGATCAGTTGTAGAATTTGAATGTCAACGTCACAGAATTGCACTTCGGGCGGATCACCTTCTCCCATCAGGACTGACCACAAAACTTGCATCAGGAAACTCACAAAACAAGGACGATTACAACGACTGACCACAAAACTTGCATCAGGAACGTCACAGAATTGCACTTCGGACGGATCACCTTCTCCCATCAGGACTGACCACAAAACTTGCATCAGGAAACTCACAAAACAAGGACGACTACAACGACTGACCACAAAACTTGCATCAAGAAACTCACAAAACAAGGACGATTACAACGAGATCGACGAGAATGTTTGAACCATACCATTTTCAGCTCGATAAATAATATACACAGAATAATTAGAACTTATTAAACAGGATGTTTTTGAAGTTTCTCACATTAACACTTTTTATAATCCAAAACCAAATGGTTCACTTTTACCTCCTTTCTTTTAAAGCATTACAAACTGACGAACTAAAAGAAAATGGTGAGCACAGTGCATTTTTATACCACAGTTTGTAATAGGGAGCACAATCCATGTGAATTGTATAAAAAATAAGTAACAGTAAAAATGGATTACTAATGTTTTTATAGAGTTTGTAGTGACATAAGCTCTGGTCGTGCTCCGTCAGAAAAAGATACATAAGTACACTGCGGCCGGAGTATTACAAACTAACAAACATAATCAGCCACCTCGCTAGAACAGAGCATCTCAGAAGGCTCTACTCCTGTTGCTTTTGAATGCGCAGGAGGCTGTTGATGGAGCACGCAGTGACGCAGGTGGCCATGGTAGCGACACACGCAATGGCGGAGTCTCAAACTGATGATCACGACAAACTCGGCCACCCTGAAGCCATGGGGTTGGACTGAGCATGGCGCTGAAGTTGAGTAGAATATTAGGAATTAGGATGATTAGGAAACAACAAACGGGTGCAGATAAACCATGAAGAGAAATGAGTTATAGAAGACAGTATGCATTACAACTTGCTGATTTCTGAACTGAAGCTGTTTACTGCACAGCTGCTATATTGACTGAGCTATCCTGAAGTTGCTGGAATGGACAAAAGTCTTGATCAGAATCTCACCAATGTTTGACACTAGAATAAATTTCCGAAAACTTACCCAGTTCGGTTAGCTGCTGACTTGAGAAGAGCCATCCTTTTTACATCAAAGAGCTGCTGTGATGTACTGAGCCATTGCTTTTTCTGACCTTACAAAATTATGTCTGATGAATCTCTCTAATAAGGATGTGTGAACCTTCCAAAATTAAATCCAAAAAATGTTGTGTACACACATTGTTTACTGTGTACCGAACGACCATATAAAATATTCCCTCCGTCCCAAAATAAGTGTCTTAAGCTTAGTGCAATTTTGTACTAAAGTTAGTACAAAGTTGAGACACTTATTTTGGGACGGAGGGAGTATAAATCAGTATGTTCATCAGCGCATTTGCATCACAAAGAAATCGAAGCAGCAGTAAACATGAACAACAGACCGTGAGAGAGAGCTCGCATGGGAGAAGAGTGCAAGCCTTGCATCAGTGAGCAAAAGGACCTTCGTGGAGGAAAGTTGAAGCCGACAGCCATGGACTGTTGCTCGCGACGAACTCGGTCGTCCTAATGCCATGGGGTTGGACTGAGGACATCGCACGTGCCATCTTGACGATGGAGGAGACCGTGGGGTGAGGGCCGGTGTCGTGCCACCATTTTTTGATTGGAGGTGACGGTGCACTGGAAGGACGCGGCGGCCGCACGCTGGTGGTTGCAGCAGCGGCGGTGTGCCGGATGGTTGAGGTGGAGGCGCGGCTGGATGGAGGCAGCGGGTAAGGGGATCCATGACCTCGACGACGCGGCATGGGGATCCACGGACGGGGCAGCGGTGGGGCTGCGACGGCAGGGGCCACGGCCGCGAATGAGGTAAGGGGCGCCAGCGGCCATGGCATAGCCGGATTTGGATCTGGTTTACATTTTTTGGCAGTCACCTCGCTGCTCTCTCTCCCTGCATTAACAAAAATAGAATGAGTCTGAACTTTGAACTTCTCTAGAACAAAAACCAAATGAGTGTGGACTGAAGAATTAAACCAAAGAGCAAAACCATAAGTGTGAACTAGTCTGGAGTTTGAACTTATCTTGAGCCTTTTGCTGAACAGACGAGATGAGATGATGCAGGAGGAAAACCTGACTCTCCCTGATTTAATGGAGTGTTAATTTTGAAATTCTCTGCAGCCAAGTTGAAGAAGTCTTAACTGAACAAATAAAGCAAAGGAGCAAATCTCGTATATTACAAACTGGATACCAGTGTAGATAAATGGTTAAAAGAAACAATTGTGTGGTTTTTTTCCCAAACATATCAGCATATTTTTGACAACCAAGATATGTGGTCCAAGAATTGTGCACCTTCACAGTCTCATTCAGAGTCACTGCCACAATTAATCTACGTCTCTTCACAATTAATCTACATCTCTTCACCATGGGCACGTGCAAGGAAGCACTCAGCAATTTGTAGCGAGCTTTTTACGACACAAAAAAAACTCCTAACTCGCCAAGAGGCACTGTGCAGAATGGAGGGATTCTCCATTTTCTCACTTGTCTGGATAATTAAGGAACATCAGATTTGTACTGTAGGTATGTATGATTGTGTGCAGCAAATTAAACTCCATTACCTAGCTCAATACTTTGTGTGACGTAGGGTTGTACTAACACACTCAGCATCAGGGAATTTCCAACTTGCGCAAGATCAAACTGCATCCATTCTCAGCAGTAAGTTATGAAAATTTCCCAAAACAAAATAAAAAATGAACGGACACCAGGAGCAACCTCTACTAGACAAGATGGACTTTGCTTTTTTCATTCAATGAACTGAAAGGCGCTGCAATTTTTCTGAACTTTCTTCATATTAACCCGTAGCCATACGCAAGTCTCGTTGTAGGAGAGAAAGCGAGCGGCGCTCTAATGAACTGACATCTCCATAATAATAGAATAATTGCACACACAGACCAGCGAATGCATGAGATGCCCGTGGAGCTTGGGATCAACGGTGGAATTCCCAAAAACAAAATCGGTAATAAACAACAGCAGTAATCTATACTAGACAAGATGAAATTTACTTTCTTCATACCACGAACTGCAGGGCGCAGCAATTTCCGAACTTACTTTGATATGAACTCGTGGCGATACGCTCGTCTCGTGCACGCGATCTTGCCGGTGGTTGCTCGACCTGGGGCGGATGGTCGTGCTGGAGGAAGGGAGAGTCGCCGCCGGTTGTGGGAGAGCTGGCCAGGGCAGTGCAGTGTGGCACAACCGCCGGTGTCGAGGAGATGGGACGACGGAGTGCAGGGATCGGTGGCGCTGGAGCTGGGAGACGGGGTCCGTCGCCGTGGCTGCGGGCGCCGCGGGGATGTGGCGGCCGGATCTGGGGTTTGGCCGGGGCGCGGGGAGGAGGCCGGTGACGGGGCAAGAAGCTGGGACGCGGGGAGGAAGCCGGCGGCAGGGCAAGAAGCCGGGGCGCGGGGAGGCGGCCAGCGGCCGGGCAAGAAGCCGGGGCGCGGGGAGGCGGCCGGCTGCGAGGGAAGAAGCCGGGGCGGCGGGGCAGCGGCTGGAAGAAACCAGGGTCGAGGTGGGAGATGGGACGACCGGGTGCGGGTGGGTTTTCTCTTTTGTGTTTTGGGCCGGGGTGGGCTTCTTATATAGAGGTGGGTAGTACGATAAATCACGAGTTGACATGGTGCCATGTGAGTGAAGATGGAATCAACCCCGTCCTATGCCACGTGATTCGCGCTGTTTGCGTGCATCAAGCTCTGTATATCGATTTTTCAGTGTCGTATCAATGTGTTATAGTCCATATATTACACGGTCAATAAGTGTGTTCCCTATCACACAATAACTGCACTGATGCCACGCTATTGTTTATAAAAGAGTTAATGGGCAACCTGCACCATCGACAGCTTCTCTCTCATCCTCATTCTCTAGTTCATGAACTATGTTCATCCTCTTTCTCCAGTTCATGCACTCTGTTCAAGTTCATAGCTATTTAGAATTCATACATGGAGATATAGAGCTCCTTATTTTTTGTAAAAATGGAGATGTAGAGTCGTACTGCAGTCCATCTTCTCCATCCCACACCCCCCCCCCCCCCCTCTCTCTATCTCTCTCCATCGTAGCACCAGCACCTTCAACACCAGTATTTTATATTCATGTCTTAGTGTCATGCATGTGCTCATCAATGTCCCAGAGCAGTTCTTTAGCTCCTCCAGCGACGCCCATGGCGATGTGGTTGCTCTATTCCCACTAGTCACCATAAACGTTCAGATGTACCTAGTGTGACATAATTAGCATACTAGTAGTTTACCATTCTAGATTCTGTGGAACGGTAATGTTCTAGGCGCCTAAATGTAATATTTCCCAGCAAGTTAATTAAAATATTCGATGCCAGTGTCGTGTGAGTTACTGTTTATACATGGTAAAATTTTAAATTTCTTTCTGTTTTCTTGTTCTTTGGAGATTGAAACCCTCTTTGTAAATGATGTAGTTTCTGGACAGATTTTTCCCCTTGTTTATTTATAATACAAATTTACAGTACGAGTGACTTCCCCTATTGTTCATGCGTAAAAAAATCTCACGCAAATATTATAACCAAAACATGCGACCTCTCTAATCCAAACTGTCGTCCACACTCGGGAGAGAGCAGTAATGCATCCTTAACATGCACGATCAATGCCTGGAGAAATTCAAACGCACCATTAACTGAACATGGCCCCATAGTCACATGTGCATTTAAATCTTACACCACTGACTCACTTGATGCATAGCTCAACCCACGTACTTCACATATCACTGACGCGTATTCACCAAATTAAACCATTGTATCGTTTTCGTATTCATTAATTCGCTATATTAAGTGCTAATCTCATAGCAAAGATGGGCAGCTCAGATTTCATCCTCGCGTGGCACCATGTCCCAAAAATTCACATCCCGGGTAGTAACAGAATAATATTCTGTTACTAGTAACATAATAGTCATGTCCTATATATAGTCAGCTAAAGCAATGAAGAATAACCTCAAATGACGAATTTGAAAAGTTTGAAGAAATTGCAAATGACGAAAAACTCAAATTTGAAGAATGTCATAAAGAGGTGGTGGCGTTACCCACCATATAAGAACTATGATGACTACAGATACCGCGTACAATTGTCGTAGGTTTCTGAGAGTCGAGTTCTTCATTCATTTCTTCACAATTAGAGGGTAAGTCTTCATTGATTGAAGAAATACGTTACTTCGTGTGTTGTGCATCAAAATCATCAAAAATGCATAAGCGTTAGGATGTGTGTCCACTTTAGAGGACATTCGAAGATTCTAGCATGTTTAGCTCACACCGCAACTTGCACAACCTCTTCTCATCCAAGGGCTTAGTGAAGATATCGGCAAGCTGATCTTCAGTCTTCACGTGGTCGATGACAATGTCTCCCTTCAGCACATGATCACGAAGAAAGTGGTGACGAATCTGAATATGCTTCATCTTGGAGTGTTGCACTGGGTTGTGGGCGATCTTGATAGCACTCTCATTGTCATAGTAGAGAGGGACTTTCTTCACATTGACGCCATAGTCCTTGAGGCTTCATCCATAGCAACTATGAGCAGCAGGCACCAGCGGCAATGTTTTTAACCTCGGTTGTGGAAAGTGCGACACTGTTCTGTTTCTTTGGGGACCAACAGACAAGAGATCGTCCGAGGAAATGACATGTGCCTAATGTAGACTTGCAATCCACACGACCTCTAGCGTAATCAGAATCAGAAAATCCAGCTAGATCAAAAGATGAGCCCTTGGGATACCATAATCCAAGCGTTGGTGTGTAAGCTGAATATTGAAGGATTCATTTCACAGGCTAGTGGTGTGATTCCTTCGGTGTCGCTTGAAATCGGGCACACATGCAAACGCTAAGCATAATATCTAGCCTAGATGCACATAGGTAAACCAGCGAACCAATGATGGAGCAATATACCTTCTGATCGAAATATTTGCCATTTTCGTCAGTGCAGAGTTGACCATTTGTAGGCATTGGTATTTTGAGGCCTTTGCAGTCTTGCATGCCGAATTTCTTCAGGCAATCTTTGAGGTATTTCTGTTGAGAAATGAAGATGCCATTTGGTTGTTGACGAATTTGAAGACCAAGGAATAATTTCAATTCTCCCATCATAGACATATGATATTCTTCATGCATCATATATGCAAATTCTTCACTGAAACGCTTGTTAGTGCAACCAAAGATAATATCATCAACATATATTTGGCATATGAATAGTTCACCATCATAAGATTTTGTGAAAAGTGCAGGATTAAGTGAACCGGGTTTGAAACCCTTTTTCTTCAGGAATTCCTTTAGAGTGTCATAACAAGCCCGTGGGGCTTGCTTGAGGCCATAGAGAGCCTTTTTGAGTCTGAAGACTTTGTCAGGATGCTTTGGATCCTCAAAACCTGGTGGTTGAGCAACATATACTTGTTCCTCAAGCTTACCATTGAGGAATGCACTTTTCACATCCATTTGATATAAAAGAATATTATGATGGTGAGCATATGCAAGCAATATACGAATAGTTTCACGCCTAGCAACAGGTGCAAAAGTTTCACCGAATCAATACCCTCAACATGTGTGTAGCCTTGTGCTACAAGATGGGCCATATTCCTCACCACTTGGCCATTTTCGTCTTGCTTGTTGCGGTAGATCCACTTGGTGTCAATGATGTTGTGCTTGTGTGGATCAGGACGATTGATAATATCCCACACATTGTTGAGCTCGAATTGTTGCAATTCTTCTTGCATGGCTTGAATCCATTCAGGTTCCAGAAATGCTTCATCAACTTTGGTGGGCTCAGTGATAGAGACAAATGCAAAATTCCCATAAAAGTTAGCTAAGTGTGAAGCTCTTTCGCGAGTGAGAGGACCAGGTGCATTGATGTTGTCGAGGATCTCCTCAATATGCACCTCATTCGCCACTCGTGGATGAGCTGGACGAAGAACTTGTTGTTGTTGAGCATTTTCCTTAGTGTCATTTTCTTCAGGATCAGCAGTTTCTTCACGACGGGGAATGATCACTTCTTCTTCAGCTATTTCTTCATTAGGAACAATTTCATCAGTGCCCATCAGCTTGATAGATTCAGAGGCATTTCATCTAGCACACGAGGTAGGTGCTCTCATTGTGACCCGTTAGTTTCATCGAACTGCACATCTACGGTTTCAACAACCTTGTTGTGGTAGGTATTGAAGACTCTGTAGGCGTGTGAGTCCTTTCTGTAACCAAGCATAAAACCCTCATGTGCTTTCGGTGCAAATTTAGAATTATGATGTGGATCTCTAATCCAGCATTTAGCACTGAAGACTTTGAAATAACTCACATTGGGTTTCTTGTCAGTGAGGAACTCATATGAGGTCTTCTTGAGGAATTTGTGAAGATATACCCGATTGATGATGTGACATGCAGTATCAATTGCTTCAGGCCACCATCGACGAGAAGTCTTGTATTCATCAAGCATAGTGCGAGCCATCTCGATGAGTTTCATGTTCTTGCGTTCTGCTGAGGAGTATATGGAGCAGATAGCTCATGAGTGATGACAAGTTTGTCAAGATAGTCATCAAGGCCGGTGTTCTTGAACTCGGTGCCGTTGTAGCTTCTGATGTGCTTGACCTTGAGACCATAATTCATCATGGCCCGATTTATGAACCGTCTGAAGACACCCTGTACTTCTGTCTTGAAGGTAATGATATGCACCCAGGTGTAACAAGAATAATCATCAACTATGACAAATCCATAGAGTGATGCTGCATTGGTTAGTGTGGCATAATGAGTGGGACCAAAGAGATCCATATGAAGTAATTCAAAGGGACGAGTAGTGGTCATGATTGTCTTCGCGGAGTGCTTGGATCTAGTCATCTTTCTAGACTCACAAGCAACACAAAGGTGATCTTTGACGAATTTGATGCCCTCGATACCAATGATATGCTTCTTCTTGACAAGTGTGCTCAAATTCCTCATTCCAGCATGTCCAAGTCGTCGATGCCAGAGCCAACACTCTGAAGCTTTTGCCAGTAGACAAGTGGCTGGTTGAGGACCTAGAGACAAATCTACAATGTACAAATACCTCTCCTAAGCCTTCGAAGACATTGGACTTGTCAGATTCCATTAGCACAATGCATTTATATTTGCCAAAGATGACAATCATATCGAGATCACAAAGCATTGAGACAGACATGAGGTTGTATCCTAGGGACTTGACAAACATCACCTTTTCCATGTGTCGATCCTTTGAGATAGCAACCTTACCTAGACCTAATACTTTGATTTTTCCTTTGTCACCGTAGGGGATATGCTTCAGATGAGACAGAGTAAGGGGAGCATCGATGAGGAGATTCTTGTCACCAGTCATGTGATTGGTGCAGCCACTGTCCAGAACCCATTCAGTAGTTTTAGGTGTGTCATCTTGTAGAAGCATTAGTCTCACTTACAAATTCATATACTTTAGTTTCAAGAATATGATGATCAATTTTGTCAGTGAATTTCATCAAATATAATACAACAAGAAGCATAGGGATGTGTGAAATGAAGAATTCATTTCATCATGATTAGCTTGCGTCCCAACAAGCATCATGTTAGGTCTTCAGCAAATTTATCAGACATTTATTGTGTCTGAAGACCTGACCCTGCAGAAGAGATAAGTTCTTCTTAACCACCCACATCTGAATGGGTGATTGAGAAGCAATGTAATGCAAACACTACTACAGGATGCTGCTAACGTGACACTATGATCAGAGACCCTTCGACGAAACTGTGTGCGATGCATTAATCACAAACGGTGATGTAAAAAAACCATCAAAAAGATGCAAAATGTTTGCGATGAAGAATACATCAAACACGGTTCGGATTTTAGTTGCGTGTGCGATGCGGGGCAAACGGTTCAGTTCAATGAATTGTTTGTGATGAGGCAGAATAACAGAAACGGGCAGCCAGATCAAGGCATGTGCGATTGACGGCATACAGTTCACTCGGATAAACTATTTGTGATGAGGCAAAACAACAGAAACGGGCAGCCAGATGAAGGTGTGTGCGATATACGACATACAGTTCACTCGGATGAACTATTTGTGGTTAGGCAACACAAAAGAAACGGTTAGCCAGATCAAGGTGTGTGCGATATACGGCATACGGTTCACTCGGATGAATTGTTTTCGATTAGGCAACGCAACAGAAACATCCAATTACATAGGTGGCTACTACACACATGACATTTCCACACACCAAAGTAAACTATATATTACATGCATAATTAACTAGGATAAACGATCATCTGATCATCATCTACTTCTTGTGACGCTAGCCGCCATTGCTCTACTAGGATAAATGGAACAGTATTCTTTACTGTGAATAGTGTGCTCTGTTGGGCACACAAGTATATGGATCATAGCCTTGGGCGAGCAATGTGCCTGCACGCGTCGTGCTAGCTCGATGTTCCTTCTATTCTAAGTTTCCATTAATTGATGGCGTTTTATGAACATGCCACCATTTCCCGCCATTTCCTCACAGGTTTCCTGCCGCCACCCAGCGATATTGCGCATAAACCTAGGCGGCGCGCGACGCATGGAGGCAACAAGCGCAGCCTGTAGCACATCCACCTTTTCCAAGCATGCCAACCCACCGAAGCGCCACCTCTGCCATCAACCTCCTCGACGAGGAAAATGAGAAGGCTCCATGACCCGTCGAGGCCGAGGCGCTCCCCAACAACGCAATGGACGACACCATGATGCGCGTCATCTCCAAGGTTGAGCAGACCCTTGGCGCATGGTGCTTCAGCACCGCGGATCAAGATAGGCATGTCAGCGCCGAGAGGCTGCAGCTCGCCGCACAACTTGATCGATGGCGCGCCGCAGAGCAAGCTAGGCGTGTCCGCGCCGATAGGCTGCGGCTCGCCGCACAACAAGACCGTTGGAGGGCCACAGAGAGAGAGGCGCGGCGCACCGCACAGCAAGAGCGGATCCATCGGCACTTGCCTGCTGTCGACAGGGCGTCGCAGCTGGGTACATGTCCCGTCAGTACCCCCATTCCTCGCCAGGAGTGGGCAGAGGCCATCTGCGCCGTACTTGCACCAGAGGCCGTCCGCGTTGTACTTGCACCGGACGCCCGCTATGCCGTTCGCATGGGTTGCGCCATTCGCCTTGTCCGCGGCCCGCTCGATGCCAACGCGCTAGTCGCTAGGCTCGACCGCCTCCTTGGCCCAGGTGTCCACCTGGGCGCAGTAGAGGAGCATGGCCGTCGCATCCTCGAGCTGGTGATCTCCGATGAAATAGCCAACTTGGAGATCAAGATCGCGCTCCAGATGTACCGCGAGCGTGTCGACCGCTTGGACGAACGCATGCACGAGTTCTGGCAGAGCCAAGAGCTACCGTAGGCAAGGGCTGCTGGTCATGGTCTCACGGACGCGTTTTATTTTGTTGAGTCGTTTCGACGTGGATCTCTATGTATTCACAGCAATCATAATATTGCTTTGTTTATTGCTCTGTTTCAATGTGTGTACTCTGTTTTCCGTTCTTATATGTTCTGTTTCAATGTGTGTGTATATGCTTTCCATTCTGTATATGTGGATGATAACAGCTAGATACAAATTAGTATACGAAAACAAATAGAAAATGGAATTCATAATATATATTAATTGTTCATTAGTTCATCACAGACTATATATAATATAATCACATATACGTGATGATACTTAACTACTAGGTACAATGCATAAAATTGAAAACAAACAATACTAATACTAAAACTAATAATCCGTCCTAGGGGTAGTATTCCGGCAGCCCCTCGCCAGCAGCTCCCTGGTGCGCGGCGTCTTCCCAGCACGGAGGCAGTACTCCGCCTCCTCCGCCTCATAGCACTTGACGTACCGATCTGCCTCTTGCTGGCGGACGAGCGCGGACGATCTTGCCATTTCCTTGGGCACCCACCGGAAATCCTCGTCGGTGGCACGCTGGAGCTTATCGGCCCACCTCCACGCAGCAACGAGGCGCCTAGCGCCTTTGACCTTCATTGCGAAGTACCCGTCTTCGTACACCTCCTCCGCACGACGACGCGCCCGCCCCCAAAGCTCCACCGCCTCCTTTTTCAAGGAGGCATCACGGGCTTCACAGGCCGCCTGGTACCTGGCTTCCTCCTCCACCATCTCCTTCTTGAACGCCACTTGCCTGGCTTTCTCAGCCGGCGGCAGCGACTTCCACAGACAAAGATTGTACTGGCCCCAGAACCACTCCAAAGTTGGGTGGTCCGGCGCAACCTCGTCCGGCGGCGCGTAGGGGTCCTCCTCGTCACTGCTCTTCGACTGAGCGTCCTTGGGGGGTGGCGGCTCCTCGTCGGCGCATGGGCAGATCGGCGGCGCCATGGCAGAGATTTGAGAGAGAGAGAGAGAAAGGGCGAGCGAGGGGAGGATGTAGATGAGAATGCAGGCAGGATGACGTGAGCAAGGTAGTATTTATTGGCGGGCAGAATCTAGATCGACGGGAACAGTACACACGCCGGTCGCCAGAATTTACGAGTACTGTAGTTTGAATTACACACGATTCCTGCAACAAAAGCCATGTGTGAACTTAATAGCTGACGGTTTCCAATACATAACCGTGTCTGATTAATAAACCGCGCCACTCACCTTCCAAACCTTGACGCGCGAAATAGAGTGCCAATCGTATGGGGCCCGGTTGTCTTGCCAGATCTTTACATTTTCTTTTTTGAACACCAGATATTTACATCATCTGATCATTTTTTAATTTTTTGGAGTTTAAATGCCATGGCACTCCACGCATGTGTCCAAGCCATGACACCAATATATTTGAAAATTCGTTCCAATTTACTGCAGATGGAATTAACTCACACACAAGTACACAAATTTTTTTTTCAAACCGTTATGGTTAGCCGCTGCATGTAAACGTAGTTCAAATTTGGATTACGGTCATTAAATGGCTAGAAAATCACTTAAATGTCTTAAAGAGGTCAAATGACCCCTGAAATTTTCCAAATTTCTACATGATAGTTATATTAGTGCACGTTAACTGTAGAAATTTTTTGAAGCCCATAAGAGGAAGCTATCGTTGATTCGTCATCAAACATGCATTGTTCCCTCTCGGAACAACGAGCCTTCTAGTGAGTTGCTCCGGTTTGTGAGGGGTGTGTGTCCAAACTTTCGTCAAACAGGACAATTTTTTTTATCACATCATCTTGGTGGCATGACATTACGTCAAGCAAGGTTTCATGTGTTTCTGATCATTTTTAATTTTTTTGGAATTTAAATGGCATGGCACTCCTTGCATGTGTCTCGGCCGTAACACCAATATGTTTGAAAATTGCTTCCAATTTACTGCACATGGAATTAACTCGCACACAAGTACACAAAAATATGATTTTTCAAACCCTTATGATTAGCCGTTGCATGTAGATGTAGTTCAAATTTGAATTACGGTCATTAAATGGCTAGAAAATCAGTTAAATGTCTTAAAAAGGTCAAATGACCCCTAGAATTTTCCAAATTTTCACATGATAGTTGTATTAGTGCACGTTAACTATAGAAAAAATTTGAAGCCCATAAGAGGAATCTACCTGTCGTTCGTCATCAAACATGCATTGTTCCCTCTCGGAACCACGAGCCTTCTAGTGAGTTGCTCCGGTTTGTGAGGGGTGTGTGTCCAAACTTTCGGCAAACAGGCTAATTTTTTTACCACATCATCTTGGTGGCATGACATTATGTCAAGCAAGGTTTCATGTGTTTCTGATCTTTTTTTTTTAGAATTTAAATTCCATGGCACTCCATGCATGTGTCCAGGCCGTGACACCAATATGTTTGAAAATTCCTTCCAATTTACTGCACATGGAATTAACTCGCACATAAGTACACAAATATGATTTTTCAAACCGTTATGGTTAGACGTTGCATGTAGATGTAGTTCAAATTTGAATTACGGTCATTAAATGGCTAGAAAATCACTTAAATGTTTTTAAAAGGTCAAATGACCCCTGGAATTTTCCAAATTTTCAAGTGACAGTTGTATTAGTGCACGTTAACAATAGAAAATTAATGAAGGCCGTAAGAGGAAGCTATCGCCCATTCGTCATCAAACATGCATTGTTCCCTCTCGGAACAATGAGCCTTCTAGTGAGTTGCTCCGGTTTGTGAGGGGTGTGTGTCCAAACTGTCGTTAAACAGGCCAATTTTTTTACCACATCATCTTGGTGGCATTACATTACGTCAAGCAAGGTTTTATGTGTTTCTGATCATTTTTATTTTTTTTGGAATTTAAATGGCATGGCACTCCATGCATGTGTCTCGGCCGTGACACCAATAAGTTTGAAAATTCCTTCCAATTTACTGCACATGGAATTAACTCGCACACAAGTACACAAAAAATGATTTTTCAAACCGTTATGGTTAGCCGTTGCATGTAGATGTAGTTCAAATTTGAATTACGGTCATTAAATGTCTAGAAAATCAGTTAAATGTCTTAAAAAGGTCAAATGACCCCTAGAATTTTCCAAATTTTCACATGATAGTTGTATTAGTGCACGTTAACTGTAGAAAAAATTTGAAGCCCATAAGAGGAAGCTATCTGCCGTTCGTCATCAAACATGCATTGTTCCCTCTCGGAACCACGAGCCTTCTAGTGAGTTGCTCCGGTTTGTGAGGGGTGTGTGTCCAAACTTTCGGCAAACAGGCTAATTTTTTTACCACATCATCTTGGTGGCATGACATTACGTCAAGCAAGGTTTCATGTGTTTCTGATCTTTTTTTTATTTTTTTAGAATTTAAATTCCATGGCACTCCATGCATGTGTCCAGGCCGTGACACCAATATGTTTGAAAATTCCTTTCAATTTACTACACATGGAATTAACTCGCACATAAGTACACAAATATGACTTTTCAAACTGTTATGGTTAGACATTGCATGCAGATGTAGTTCAAATTTGAATTACGGTCATTAAATGGCTAGAAAATCACTTAAATGTTTTTAAAAGGTCAAATGACCCTTGGAATTTTCCAAATTTTCAAGTGACAGTTGTATTAGTGCACGTTAACAATAGAAAATTAAGGAAGGCCGTAAGAGGAAGCTATCGTCCATTCGTCATCAAACATGCATTGTTCCCTCTCGGAACCACGAGCCTTCTAGTTAGTTACTCCGGTTTGTGAGGGGTGTGTGTCCAAACTTTCGTCAAACATGCCAATTTTTTTACCACATCATCTTGGTGACATGACATTACATCAAGCAAGGTTTCTTGTGTTTCTGATCTTTTGTTAACTTTTTGGAATTTAAATGCCATGGCACTCAATGCATGTGTCCAGGCCATGACACCAATATGTTTGAAAATTCCTTCCAATTTACTGCACATGGAATTAACTCGCACACAAGTACACAAAAATATGATTTTTCAAACCGTTATGGTTAGCCGTTGCATGTAGATGTAGTTCAAATTTGAATTATGGTTGAGGGAGTCATGGATTAAGGGGTCCTCGGGGCGACGACCCATTGTACGTGGGCCGGACTGGTGGAGCCGTGTGGTGACTGGAGACCTGTGAAGCCGTGGTGTACCCTCCAAGTTAAGGGTGGACGAGATCCTTTTCTTTCTTGTTGTAATCTATCTTCGATAACCCTAACCCTATCGGTGTCTATATAAACCGAGGGTTGTAGTCATTAGGGTTAGAGATATATTCATCACCTCATAGCCTAGGGTTTAGCTCATGCTGATCTCGAGGTAGATCTACTCTGTAAACTCCATCATATATTCAATACAATCAAGCAGGACGTACGGTTTTACCTCTTCGAGAGGGCCCGAACCTGGGTAAACACTATGTTCGTCTTCCCCTGTTATCCATTGATCCTAGATCCACAGCTCGGGACCCCCTACCCCGAGGTCTGCCAGTTTTGACACCGACGTTGGTGCTTTCATTGAGAGTTCCACTGATTGGATCGCCGGAAGGATCGATGGCTCGTTTAGTCCTTGGAGAGGACATCAGTTCCATGGACCTCTTCATCCCTGGGCAACTCTTCGCTTTTGGCAGCATCGTGCTACACACCGATCCGACCGGCCGTCTTGGCCAGGTCGACAACTTCGCTCCCGAACACCGGATTTGATTCGGCAATCTGGAGTACACCACTGATGCGTGGGGGGATCTGGTTTTCACCGGATTCACCACCCCCGCAGGCCTTGCCGCGCCTACTCCGGCTTACACCTCCGATCCGATCTGCGAATCGGTCCTGGTCTACCAAACAGCTTTGAGCCAGGAAGGACTCCTCGAGAGAGGAGACCTCACCCCACTGTTAACCAAACCTACATCGCCGGAGGATTTATCCCCGGCCCTCGAGGTAGAACCAGAGTTCAGAGGCCAAGATTTGATCTCAGCCGAGCTCCTCCCCCACAACACCTTGCTGGCCTCGAGCCCGCACCCTGAGTCAGCGAAAGGTGGCCAGAGGTCACCCCCGGCCCAAAACGACCTAACCTCAAACATCGGCGTGGAGGGCACACTGGAGGATCAAAGCACACCCTCAGTTTCCGAGGACAAACCGGTGCCCCTCGAGGTTTCAGTCCCGAATCCCGAAGACAGGTCCGTCCGGGACCAAGGATCGGTTGAGTCACAGACTGGTCTCCGCTTCGTCGCCACAAAGTCCGGCCTAGAGCTCTCGAGTCCGGCCACCCTCGATATATTGAACGAGGCGCTAGACCGAATTCAGAAAATGACTATCCAGGAGAATTTTCCCTCCGCCTTCAATCACCGACCCTTCGAGGCCTTCGACAGGGAATTTTGCGCCCCACCCACCACCCATTTAGTAGCAACTATCGAGTATTTAACCGATATGTTAGACTACAATTCGGAGAATGCCGAATACATGGACGAGGAGGACGTAACCACGGCTAACGCTGAGGTCGGTCCCCCCATCACTGGCCGCTGGACGGCCACGTCTACCTACAATATTTACATGGTGGACACCCCCAAAGACGGCGACAGCACCCCCAATCAGGATAGAGGCAAGCCCAGAGATGAGCCGCCCAAACGATGAAAACAACGCCGCCAGTCAAAACCACGCCGAAGCCATACGAGCAACATAGACTCGGCAGAGAACGGCACCGAGAGTAATACGGATGACCCCGTCGGAGCCGCAGCCAACGAGCATCACCAAGATAACCCTGCGGGGCAGGAGGACCCGCTCAGTCTAGAAGGCCGTGATGACTCCGAAGATAGCAATTACCTCCCACTCTCTGAAGAGGAGGCCAGTCTCGGGGAGGATGATTACATCGTCCTCGAAGACCCGTTGGACTAGGAACTGTTCAAACGGAGGCTTTTAGCCACTGCTCATAGCCTGAAGAAACAAAAGCGCAAAATCAAGGCCGAACAAGACACCCTCAATGATCGATGGACCAAAGTCCTCGCCGCCAAAAAGGGGTACGGCCACGAACAGCAAGTTAAGAGCTATCCTAAGCGAAAATTGCTACCCCAGTTCGACGATGAAGCCTTAGAGCCAACACGTCCAACATATACATGAGCCGAACAGCCGGACCGTCCCCCTAGAGGACGGGACAGAGAAGCTGACGAGGCCGAATGCCCAGCCGCCCCACCTCGCCGTTACGGCAAGGATCAAGCGCGGCCCACTTACGAGTATGATCTTCGCCATGACCTAGACACCAGGGGAGGTCGCACTAGGTCCATTTACAGACCTAGGCAAGACTCGCCCGCGTACCGGGAAGCATACTATGATCGGGTAAACCGAAACGATAGAATCCGGGAACAGCAGCAGATTCGAAGGACCGAAGTCCTCCGACGCGACATAGCCCGAGCCAGGGGCGCCGCACACCCCTTGTGCTTCACAAAGAGGGTCATGCAACATCAATTCCCGGAAGGCTTCAAACCTGTGAACATTGAATCATACGATGGAACCACGGATCTAGCCGTATGGATAGAGGATTTCCTCCTCCACATTCACATGGCACGAGGGGATGACCTCCACGCCATTAAATATTTGCCGCTAAAGAGCGAAGGCCCAACTCGGCACTGGTTGAACAGCCTCCCCGAAGACTCTATAGGTTGTTGGGAAGATTTGGAGGATGCTTTTCGAGCAAACTTTCAGGGCACCTATGTCCGGCCTCCAAACGCCGATGACCTAAATCACATTATGTAACAACCCGGAGAATCTGCCCGACAGTTCTGGAACCGATTCCTCACCAAGAAAAAACAGATTGTCGACTATCCGGATGCCAAAGCCTTGGCCGCCTTCAAGCATAGTGTCAGGGATGAATGGCTCATAAGGCAGCTCGGCCAGGATAAACCACGAACCATGGCAGCCCTTACTTCACTCATGACCCGCTTTTGCGCAGGCGAGGACAGTTAGCTTGCTCGTAAAACCACCAATCCCGATACCCCTGGTACTTCTGAAGTCCGGGACAGAAACGGAAAGCCACGATGCAGCAAGAACAAACATCGCCATAATGACGGCGAAGGAGAGGATACGACAGTAAACGCTGGATTCCGAAACCTGAAGCCCGGACAGCGCAAAAAGGCCCATAAAGGCAACATCGACGGCCCGTCCAGGCTAGATACAATTCTGGACAGGCCTTGCCAGATCCATGGCACATCCAAAAAGCCTGCCAACCACTCCAACCGTAACTGTTGGGTGATAAAGCAGGCCGGCAATCTCAACGCCGAAGACTCGGGCAAGAGCCCACGCTGCGAGGATGAGGACGAGCCCCGCAGGCCAAATAATGGAGGCCAAAAGCCCTTCCCTTCCAAAGTCAAGATGGTGAATATGATCTATGCAACCCACATACCGAAGAAGGAGAGGAAGCGAGTGCTATGGGACGTATACTCCGTCGAACCAGTAGCACCGAAGTTCAATCCATGGTCGGCTTGCCCGATCACGTTCGATCGCAGGGACCACCCCACGAGCATACGCCATGGGGGGTCCGCAACACTAGTGCTAGATCCCATTATCGATGGATTCCACCTCACTAGAGTCCTAATAGATGGAGGAAGCAGCCTCAATCTGATATACGAGGATACAATGAAGAAAATGGGGATCGATCCATCAAGGATTAAACCCAGTAATACCACCTTCAAGGGTGTCATTCCGGGAGTGGAGGCCCGCTGCACGAGCACCATGACGCTTGAAGTAGTGTTCGGATCTCCGGACAACTTCGGAAACGAGGACTTGATCTTCGATATTGCACCTTTCCGCAGTGGCTATCACGCCCTCCTTGGCCGCACAACGTTCGCCAAATTCAATGCCGTCCCGCATTACGTGTACCTCAAGCTGAAGAGGCTGGGCCCTTCAGGGGTCATAACTATCAACGGCAACACCAAACGCTCACTTTGAACCGAAGAACACACTGCGGCCCTAGCGGCCGAATATAACACCGGCCCATATAGGCTCGGATGCCGACCCGCCGTAAAGGACGGCGACAATAGAAAATGGATTCGAACCCATTCTCCGTCATGAGAGCCCGCATGTGTTCGCTGCAAATAGGGATACGCGCCCCACGACACGCCTATCTCCTCCATGCTCCATGTGCCTCGCCAGCACAACTTTGCGCTTAAAATTCCACGGGCAGCCGTGAGGCATTCTTTCATCCAAAGTACATGTTCAGCTCAACCAAACTCTGGGGTGACTTGGTCTTTGGATGATCCGGGGATTAACTCCGGATACCCCCAAGCATAAAGCACCACAAGCAGAGCCCTCGCCCAACAAGGTCTCATTGAAGGTCTCAGCCCCCACCTAACAGAAGCGAAGGCGTAGACGTGCAACAGGGCACAGTGAAGACTTCAACTCACGCATCAAGGCCCTGCGTCAACCTTTCCTCTATAAAAACACCTTTTTCCTTCTTACAACTGCTGCCTTCGCAGTTCGGATTGTACGTTTAGATGTCCTGAGCTTACGAGAAATAATAAAATACCTTTTATGGTGTTCGGATATCCGCATTCTTGCAATCTTTCTGTCCCTCTCCGAATCTCTCATCGCTCTTCGAACAGCCCGGCATGAAAAAATATATTAGTCAGTCACGAGTTCGATTTATGTGTCAGCTCAATACCCTTAAGTCCGACACCGCTTCCCGCTAGGTGTCTGGCGTCTCGGATATTGCACTATATGCATCTATTCCGAACTATGTCTTGGGTCAATAGTTGGGTTGCCCGGCTCCTGTGTTTGCCCCTTATGTTTCGCTAGTTCGGCTAAGAGGGCAAAGGGAGAACCCCTGCGATTGTACTACTGGCTTGCCCGGTCAAGTACCTCAGGAGGAAAAAGCCAAAAGTTGATCGTCATAGTAAGCGTGAAAGGGTCTACGATCCGATGACGAGGTTGGACTCTAAAAATCGTTGGCGATTTAGCCGTGTCACACGAAGGGTTCGTCTTAACACAAACCATGTGATTGGAAAGGGTAAGCTTCATCCCCCAAGTACATCACACATACACCGGGGGCTAGTCCCTAGTCCCCACCGTCAAGCTCCTACAGTTAAGTGAAGGCAGTAAAACTGAATAGTCTGATTGCCTGGTTTCATTCCCACACTACCACCTCCAGGCACCAAGACGTTGGCTAAGGGTTACAGTGCGGAGACAAAACACCCCTCGTGATATTCACTTGGGGGCTGAAGCCGATGACTGGTAGCGTTCAGAATTAACATACGACCACACATGAGTCAAAGTTTAATCACTACAATATCAAACAAGTTCGCCGGGCGCATAATAAAGCATAAGTCCCACTTGGTACACACTTGATTACAGCTACTCCAGCATTACATTTTTTGAACACTGGCCCTCTATCGCCCATGCTCCGGTCATCACCTGCGTGAAGTACTGCTCGGGGCAGAGGTGCTCCTTCCCCTGGGGCGGAGGACCAGTGGCCATCTCCATTGGATTAATCCTTGGCCAATAAACCATGGTCTTCGCAAACGCGAGCCTCGCCCCCTCAAGGCATGCCGACCTCTTCACTGCGTCAATCCAGAGCGGCGCCTCCCTCAGGCTCTGCACAAGGACAAAGTAGGTGTCCGAAAGGGGCTCCGCCAGCCACAGGCTGACACAGAGGTCCTTCAAGGCCAGCTCGGACATCCGATGCATCTCCATCAGCTGCCTCATTTGATTGCTGAGGAGGGGCGGATGCTCATAGTCTGAAAATTGTGACCAGAAGAGCCGCTGTGTGGAGTCCTCCTCGATGGTGGCATAGTGCCTCGCCGCAGCGGCCGCATTCTTCGGGAGCTCGGAGAAGACGCCTGTGGAGCGCCAGACCCTCGTCAGCAGGGCGAATCTGTTGCCTCTGAACACACTCTGTAGTAAATATTTCTTACCATTGGCAATTTGCGCCGCTTGCCGGAGCTCCTCCCGGACGCCTCGAGCGTCACTCCTCGCCTCATGAAGCTCCTTCTCCGCCTTGGATAGCCAGGATGATTGCTCCTCCTGCCCCTTCTCAAGGGCCTCCAGCTTCTTGGCGGCATCCTGGAGCTCCACTTGGACTTCGATCACCCGCGCCTCATGTTGCTCGGCAGCAAGCTTGGCCTTCTCAAGCTCGGCCACCACCTCTTCAGCGGTGGTCTTCTTCGCGGCCGCCTCGGCCTCGGCTTTCTTCAGGGCCTCCTTCAAGCCCTCGACCTAGGCGGCAGTATGTGCAGAATCATTAAGATTACGGATTAACACATAGTCCAGATAGTCAATATCCAACATCAAGTCAATTGCACATCTCCTTGCAGGGCTTACCTTGCGCCTCGTCAAGCCGTTTGTTGACAAGGTCAAGCTCTTTATTGGAAAGCTGGAGCTTCCAATCCATCTCCTCTAATGCCGCGGCATTAGCAGCTGTGGCAACGGAAGATGCCCGCATCAAGAAAAATACATCGACATTGTTATCCGGTTACCGAATTTGATCCTCTATAGGCCTCTTTGAGGTCCTGGCAGAGTCTCGGGGCTGCTATATGTGCGGCCTACCTACAACTAATAATCATTACCGCGTTATGACAAAAGAACATTACTTGACTTACCTCAAAGCCTGTTAGAAGGCCTTGGACAGCGTCGTTCAGCCTGGATTGGACGGACCGAACACCCTGCATAACCGCACTCATCAAAGTGCAGTGTCCGTCAATGATGATGGAGCCGCTCACCAGCTCCTCTAGAACCTCCGGCCAGCCAGCTGCCGCTCATGTGGAGGTGTTCAGCGTTGGCGTTTGCTCTCTGACCCCCTCCTCTCTGTGAGGAGCCTGTGCCGTCAAAGGCCTTGGGGGCTCGGGAGAGGTCGACGGCGGGGGTCCAGATGGTCCGGACTCCTTCTCTTGATCTTCGGCAGCCGAGGTGTTAACCTCGGCCATTATGGCGTCCGCCTCCCCCGCTGTGTTCAGAGGGGGAGGAGCCCTTTGGGACCGCACCTCCTCAACCTCTTCGGGGATCGGAGGAGGTGCGGAATGCGCCATAGACCCACTGTCCGCTAGTTCGGCGGTCGGAGACGTCCCCTCCGAGGTCTGCTCGTTAGGGTGTTCACGCGGGGGGCTGCAGCTCGGAAGGGTTTAGCTTTCAAACCAAAGCAAATTACTGAAAATATGATAACTAAAAAAGCCATAACGTGTACCTGGTCACGGGGGACTTGACCCTGGGTCCCTTTGGAGGGATCGGCTCGGACGCTTCAGACTCTTCGTCCGAGCTATCAGGCAGTACCAGCTTAGGCCGGCACCGCCTCTTGAGAGCTTGGGGACGATGAACCTCCTCGACGTCCTCGGACGCCGCTCTCTTCTTGGAGTGCGAGAAGGCACTCTCCTCCTCGCCCTCATCATCATCCCCATCCTGAACGGATGAGGCCGCTGCATCTCCGGGGCGGTCGCCCTCCCTGCGGCGGAGGCCCTCCCTGTCCTCCGATGTCTCCTTCTTCTTGCCCTTCTTGTCGGGCGCCTTGTATGGCGCCACGAGCAGCAGCTGCTCTAGCTGTTCGGATCAGGGGCCCTTTGGCAATTACGCTGGGCCGTTGATCTTCTCGGCCTTGGCAAGCCAGCCCTGAAAAACCCATATAAAGGGGTTCGGATTAAGTCATGCGAAATAAATGCTTAGACTTATGCTTGAACAAAGTATCGCTCACCTTCTTCGGAGGGTGCTCAGCGTCAAGGCCAATGTCCCCTTCCTCCGATGGCCACTCCTTTTGCGGCTTGAATAGCAGCCCCCACACCTTCTTGTGGGTCGTGCCGAAGAGGCGCCGCACGGTGGCCGGGTCTTTAGGTCTGTGTGCCCACATGGGCTTGGCCCTCTCGTGACAAGGGAGGATCCGACGATTGAGCATGACTTGGATCACATCGACCAGCTTCGCGCCGGTCTCCATCACACTGCCAACGCGCTTCCATAGCGCCTTTAAATCATCAGGTGACCCCCAGTCTGAGCTCTTCTCGACCCACGTGGTCAGCCTGGTGGGGGGTCCGGATCGGAATGCGGGGATTGCTGACTAGCCGGCTCCCTTTGGTTCGGTGATGTAGAACCACTCCTTTTGCCACATCCTGAGGTGTCGATGAATTGACCCTCCGGCCATTGGACCCGTGCCAGCTTGCTGATCATAGCCCCGCTGCAGTCCGCATGTTCGCCACCGACCACTTTGGGCTTGACATTGAACACCTTCAGCCAGAGGCCGAAGTGTGGCTGGACGCGGAGGAAGGCCTCGCAGAATATGATGAAGGACGAGACGTGGAGAAGGGAATTGGGGGCTAGATCATGAAAATCAAGCCCGTAGAAAAACATCAGCCGCCGCACAAAGGAATGCAGGCGAAACCCGAGCCCCCTGAGAAAATGAGGGAGAAATACTACTCTTTCGCCGAGACCGGGTGTTGGGATGACCTGGCCCTCTTCAGGGGCCCGATGAGCGGCATTGGCCGGCAAGTAGCTGGCCTCCTTCAGCTTCAGAATATCCTCGTTGGTAACGGAGGAGGCCTCCCACTTCCCATTGGCACCAGATCCAGCAATGGCCGAGGGAGGTGGAGTTGGATTCGCTGTAAGAGCAGAGAGAAAGGGCGCTGGAGCTCTGAGGATTTGAGCGAGCAGGAGGTGGAGGAGGGCGTGAGGTGCCAACTGTAGCGGCCCTCCCCCTTTATAGGATGTTGTTAGGCCGGGGATTCCTTTTTCCGCGCCGCTGGCCTCTCCTCTTCCCGATATCTCTGCAACGTTATGAGCGGGTGATACATCTCCATAGTATCTACTTTTCCAAACTCTTTTGCCCTTGTTTTGGACTCTAATTTGCATGATTTGAATGGAACTAACCCGGACTGACACTGTTTTCAGCAGAATTGCCTTGGAGTTATTTTTGGGCAGAAATAAAAGTTCTCAGAATGACCTGAAACTTCACGGAGAATATTTTTGGAATAAATAAAAAATATTGGCGAAAGAATCAACAGAGGGGGACCCACCTGCTATCCACAAGGGTGCAGGGCGCGCCCACCCTGCTAGGGCGCACCCCCTGCCTTGTGGGTCCCCTGGACCTCCACCGACCTCAACTCCAACTCCATATATTCACGTTCAGGGAGAAAAAAAATCAGAGAGAAGGATTCATCACGTTTTACGATATGGAGCCGCCGTCACCTCCTGTTCTTCATCGGGAGGCAAGATCGGGAGTCCGTTCGGGGCTTCGGAGATGGGAAATCGTCGCCATCATCATCACCAACCTTCCTCCATCACCAATTTCATGATGCTCACCGCCGTGCATGAGTAATTCCATCGTAGGCTTGCTGGACGGTGATGGGTTGGATGAGATTTATCATGTAATCGAGGTAGTTTTGTTAGGGTTTGATCCCTAGTATCCACAATGTTCTAAGATTGATGTTGCTATGACTTTGCCATGCCTAATGCTTGTCACTATGGCCCGAGTGCCATGATTTCAGATCTGAACCTATTATGTTTTCATGAATATATATGTGTTCTTGATCCTATCTTGCAAGTTGTAGACACCTATTACGTGTTATGATCCGCATACCCCCAGGTGACAATAATTGGGATTCTTTCCGGTGATTACCGTAGTTTGAGGAGTTCATGTATTCACTAAGTGCTAAGGCTTTGGTCCGGTTCTCTATTAAAAGGAGGCCTTAATATCCCTTAATTTCCATTAGGACCCCACTGCCACGGGAGGGTAGGACAAAAGATGTCATGCAAGTTCTTTTCCATAAGAACGTATGACTATATACGGAATACATGCCTACATTATATTGATGAATTGGAGCTAGTTCTGTGTCACCCTAGGTTATAACTGTTGCATGATGAATGCCATTCGACATAATTATCCATCATTGATCCATTGCCTACGAGCTTTTCACATATTGATCTTTGCTACGTTACTTTTCCGTTGCCACTGTTACAATTGCTACAAAACTGTTACTGTTACTTTTGCCACTGTTACCATTACTTCCATACTACTTTGCTACTAAATACTCTGTTGCAGATATTAAGTCTTTCAGTGTGGTTGAATTGACAACTCAGCTGCTAATACTTGAGAATATTCTTTGGCTCCCCTTGTGTCGAATCAATAAATTTGGGTTCAATACTCTACCCTCGAAAACTGTTGCGATCCCCTATACTTGTGGGTTATCAAGACCTTTTTCTGGCGCCATTGCCGGGGAGCATAGCTCTATTCTCTGAGTCACTTGGGATTTATATCTGTTGATCACTATGAGGAATTTGAAAGATACTAGAACCAAGATTTTTCCCTCTACTACGAGGGGAGGTAAGGAACTGCCATCTAGCTCTGCACTTGATTCACCTTCTGTTTTGAGTAAGCTTGCGACACCTACACCTGCTATTGATTCTGATATGTCGCATGTTATTGATGATGCTACTTCTACTATGAATAATGCTTATGATGCTACTACTTTGCTTGATAATACTATGCCACTGAGTGAATTACTTGATGAACATCTTGCTAGACTTAGAACTATTGACTATGCTGAAGATGATGATATTTCTGAAACTGATGAAATTATTGAAACTGAACACTTTGAAACACCTGATAAGACTAGCTCTCCTAGGTATGAACTTCCTGTTGTACCTGAGGGTTATATTATGGACGAAGAAACTGCTAGAGACTTTTTTGCTTGTAATGATAGAGATGATCTTAAGAAACTGTTAGCTAAGCTGAAAGAAAAGTCTTTGAATGCTAGAATGCAATATGATCCTAAGTTTGCTACTTCACCTATCTTTGTTACTGATAATGATTATGAATTCTCTGTCGATCCTGAGTTAATTACTTTTGTTGATTCTGATCCTTTCTATGGTTATGAACCTGAAACTGTTGTGGCACATATTACTAAATTGAATGATAAAGCCACCCTATTTACTCATGAGGAAAAAATTCGCTATTACTATATTCTTAAGTTGTTTCAGTTCTCGTTAAGGGGTGACGCTAAGTTATGGTTTAATTCTCTTGCTCCTGGTTGTGTGCGTAGTCCCCAGGATATGATTTACTACTTCTCTGAAAAATATTTCCCTGCTCATAAGAAACAAGCTGCTTTAAAGGAAATAGTTAGCTTTGTGCAAATTGAAGAAGAGAGTCTCCCACAAGCTTGGGGGAGGCTTCTCCAATTACTTAATGCTTTGCCTGATCATCCTCTCAAGAAAAATGAAATACTTGATATCTTTTACAATGGACTAACCGATGCTTCTAGGGACCACCTAGATAGTTGTGCTGGTTGTGTTTTTAGGGAACAAACTGTTGAGCAGGCTGAATTGCTATTGAATAATATATTGAGTAATGATAATGATTGGACACTTCCTGAACCAACTCCAAAGCCAACTCCGAAGAAAAGAGGTATTCTATTCCTCAGTCCTGAAGATATGCAAGAGGCAAAGAAATCTATGAAAGAAAAAGGTATTAAAGCTGAACATGTTAAGAATCTATCACCTATTGAAGAAATACATGGTCTTGATAACCCGACACAGGTAGTAGAGGTAAATTCTCTCTATAGATTTGATGAAGGTGATATTCCTCATAATAAGTCTGCTAGTCAATGCTTGGATGAGTTTGATGGTTTTATTGTTAAACAAGAAAATTTCAATGCTTATGTTAGTAGACAATTGAAACGTAATGCTCACATGCTTGACTGCTTGGGTGATTATATGAGTAGAACTGTTAATGATCTTAAGCTTATTAGTAAGCATGCTTCCATGGTTAAAACTCAAGTAGAACAAGTACTTAAGGCACAAGATGATTTGCTTAATGAGTTGAATAGTAAGAACAATGATAATGCTGTTAGGGTTATGACTAGAGGTGGTAAAATGACTCAGGAACCTTTGTATCCTGAGGGCCATCCTAAGAGAATTGAGCAAGATTCTCAAAGAATTAATACTGATGCACCTAGTCCTAGTAATAAAAATAAAAAGAAAACTGATAGGACTTTGCATGCTTCTAGTGAACCTGTTATAGACACACCTGAGAATCCAAATGATATTTCTATTTTTGATGCTGAGACACAATCTGGTGATGAACATGAACCTAGTGATAATGTTAATGATGATGTTCATGTTGATGCTCAACCTAGTAATGATAATGATGTGGAGGTAGAACCTGCTGTTGATCTTGATAACTCACAATCAAAGAATAAACGTTATGATAAGAGACTTCGTTGCTAGGAAACATGGTAAAGAAAGAGAACCATGGGTTCAGAAACCCATGCTCTTTCCTCCTAAACCATCCAAGAAAAAGGATGATGAGGATTTTGAGCGCTTTGCTGAAATGATTAGACCTATCTTTTTGCGTATGCGTTTGACTAATATGCTAAAAATGTCTCCTTATGCTAAGTATATGAAAGATATTATCACAAATAAAAGAAAGATACCTGAAGCTGAAATTTCCACCATGCTTGCTAAATATACTTTTAAGGGTGGAATACCAAAGAAACTTGGAGATCCAGGAGTACCAACTAAACCATGCTCCATTAAAAGAAACTATGTTAAAACTGCTTTATGTGATTTGGGAGCCGGTGTTAGTGTTATGCCTTTCTCTTTATATCGTAGACTTGAATTGAATAAGTTGACACCTACTAAAATCTCTTTGCAAATGGCTGATAAATCAACTGCTATACCCATCGGTATTTGTGAGGATGTGCCTATTGTGGTTGCAAACGTTACTATCTTAACGGACTTTGTTATTCTTGATATTCCCGAGGACTACAGTACGTCGATCACGCTTGGTAGACCCTTTTTGAATACTACAGGGGCTGTTATTGATTGCAACAAAGGCAATGTCACTTTTCATGTTAATGGTAATGAGCATATGGTACACTTTCCGAAGAAACAACCTCAAGTTCATAGTATCAATTCTATTGGAAAAATTTCAACTATTACTATCGGAGGTTTTGAATTTCCTATCCCTACTGTCAAAAAGGAATATGATATTCTTATTGTTGGGGATATGCATATCCCCGTTGAGGTAACCTAGTGTTATTAAAAAATTCTTCGGTTTCATGTTATTCGAAAGAGGTTTGTTAATAAGACTTGATCAACCTTGTTAACGGATTCCTTTTGATGAGCATGAGATGGATGAATTTAGAAGGCACAACTTTCTGTAGTTACTTTTTACTTTATGTTATTTAGAATAAATAAAGAAAAAATAGTATTATCTGTCTGTTTTCTGAATTATCTGTGCAATAAAAATATCCCAAAAATAAAAGTTCTCCAAATGCCCTGAAAATTTAGTATGATTTTTTATAGAATATTTTAGAATTTCTGGCACTAAGATTGCACTAGGGGGCTGCACCAGTGGACCACAAGGGTGGATGGCGCGCCCCCTGCCTTGTGGGTCCCATGTAGGCCCCCTCACTTATTCCAGCACCCATCCACTTTGTCTTCCTCCAGAAAAAATCATCCCAGTTCTCAAACCCGTGTTCTAGCTCATCTTGCTGCCATTTTCGATCTACTTGTGTAAAGCTCCATTTGCAAAACTGTTTTGGGGGATTGTTCTTCGGTATGTGACTCCTCCAATGGTCCAATTAGTTTTTTTTTCTAGTGCTTTATTTATTGCAATTTTTTGCTGCTATGGAGACCTTGTTCTTGAGCTTGCATGTCAAATTTTTATGGTCCAAAGTAGTTTTGATGCATGATATAGCCTCTAGACACTTGTAGGAGTAGTTGCTATCAATCTTGTTGAGTTTGGTTTACTTTTATTTTGAGTCACTAAAAATTTCAGAAATTTTTCAGAGGAAGAAAAATGTTGAGGAAAATGTACCAAGGTGGTTCCTCGAGGAAGCAAGCACCGAGGCTCGCGATACGTGAACCGGACCTTGAACCGCCAAGGGAAGTTCAAGTGCGGCCTTGTGAATGGCCGTCAGATGAATTCATGGTTTGTGCAGGTTTCAAGGATGAGTTTGCTGCGTACGTGCAAAATACTGAACTGGGGGACTTCTTGTCAGATAAGTGTCCCCAATACTATCAACTCACTGATTCATTTGTGAGAAGGTTTAAATTTACATCTCAGCGCAATACTCATACTATCCTATTTGATCTTTATGATGAATCATATACCATGGACCTTGAAGATTTTAATACTGCTTGCAAAATCCCACAATGGGGCATTCATAGCGAGCCTCATAAAACTGAGTGCAGTGATTTCCTTGCTAGCATTACTGTGGAAGAAACTAGACATATTACACAAGCCTTCATGGGGAGCATTCATTTTCCTGCCATACATTATTTTGCTCTCTTCATAGGTAGATGCATTAATGGTAAACATGATCATAGCCACCTTTGCGCATTGGATCTTAGTGTCCTGAAGTGTGCAGTGTTGGGTGATAAACGATATAACTTGGGGGCCATTATTGCGAGGAGGTTACATCTTAATGCTAAAGATGATGATTTATTTGGTGGGATTTATGCAACCCGTTTAGCTAATTATCTTGGAGTACCCATAAGGGGGAATGACATTGAGTTACCACCTGCTTTTCTTGATTATAATGCTTTGGTTCGCTACCAGTTTCTTGTGAGGAACGAACAGTCCCTCCTGTACCGACTAATCTTTGACTGACAGCGCGCTGTCCATATTACTCTTCCTGCTCCTGCCTTCTTTAACTTTCAGGTCAGAGGGAGATATTTTATAACTAGAGAGGAGGCAAACGAGTATGAGAGAGAGGTTGAGGCCACTCGCCTCCATGCTGCAGCCCTTCAGGCAGTAGCTGCCGCATCACAGTACAACCCGACTACAACTTTGGATATCCGTCGGGCCAGCCGTGGCCCTAGACCAACTTAGGCCAAAAGCCTAAGCTTGGGGGAGTACGTATTTCTCACCAACATTATATTCATGTTCACACACTCATTCCAGTTGTCGGTGTTCATACTTTTTCATTGTATTATCCATGTTAGTTTATTTTCTTTTTCCTGCTTTCTTCTTGTGTGTTTGAAAAACCTTAAGAAAAACCAAAAAAAATTAGTTGTATCCTATTTCCTTTCCATATTTATTTAGTAGTAGTATTAAAGAAAACCCAAAAAGATTTCTCGTTCTTCTTTTGCTTGTTGGGAGCTTTCCCGTGTAAATAGTTTTTCTCGTCTTTGTTTTACCTTCTTCAGAAAAACAAAAACTCCAAAAACATTTCAGTGTGTTTCTTTGAAATTCTTTTCTTTTCTTTGGGGGTCGAGAGGAGAAGACCACGATGAAAATGTTGAGTGGCTCTCATATGCATTATTGTTGATCTAACAAAGAGCCCATATTACCTTGTCTTCTCCTTTGAATAAATGTTTGCAGATTCCAGCTTAGTCCAATGCACGTGCACTATTATTATTATCCACACTGTTTGGTCGTGCAAGTGAAAGGCAATAATGATCATATATGATGAAATGATTGAGATGAGGAAAAGCTGGTATGAACTCGACCTATCTTGTTTTTGTAAATATGATTAGTTCATCGTTCTTGATTCAGCCTACTATGAATGAAACATGTTTGCAATGACAATTAGAGATTATAGTTACTCATGCCATGCTTAATTAGCTAGGAGTTTATAATGGTTTACCTTGCGTGCCAACATGCTTTTAAAATGGTTGTGATGTAGTATGATAGGATGGTATCCTCCTTTGAATGATTCGAGTGGCTTGACTTGGCACATGTTCACGCATGTAGTCGAAACAAAATCAACATAGCCTCGACGATATTTATGTTCATGGTGATTTATATCCTACTCATGCTTGCACTCAATGTTGGTTAATCTCAATGCATGTTTATGGCTGTTGTCGCTCTCTAGTTGGTCGCTCCTCAATCTCTTGCTAGCCTTCACCTGTACTAAGCGGGAATACTGCTTGTGCATCCACTTCCATAAACCCAAAGTTGTTCCATATGAGTCCACCATACCTACCTATATGCGGTATTTACCTGCCGTTCCAAGTAAATTTGCATGTGCCAAACTCTAAACCTTCAAATAATAATCTGTTTCATATGCCTAAATTGCTCATGTAGTGACTGAGGGCTGTTAGTATCTTCCATGCTAGGTGGGTTATTCTCATGATGAGTGGACTCCGCTCGTCCTTCATGATAAAATGGCTGGTAATCGGGATGCCCAGTCCCATGCTCAAATCAAATCAAATTATAATTGCAAACAAAACTCCCCCAGGATTGTTTTTAGTTGGACGGTACCCGTTGTTTCAGACCAGCCGTGGAATGTGCTTGTTGGTGGTGGGGGAGTATAAACTTCACCATTCTATTTGGGAACCGCCTATAATGTATGTAGCATGGAGGATACCGAGATCTCTTGGTCGTTATGTTGACAATGAAAGCATACCGCTCAAAATTATATTCATCTCTGTTTCAAAAAGCTCGAGCTCTGGCACCTCTGCAAATCCCTGCTTCCCTCTGCGAAGGGCCTATCTATTTTCTTTTATGCTGAGTCATCATCCTCTTATAAAAAGCACCAGTTAGAGAGCACCATTGTCATTTGTATGCGTTGTTATTAATTGATATTGAGTATGACTGTGACTGGATCTATTTTTCCATGAATTACAATGTCTAGTCAGTCCTTGATCTTCAGGGGTGCTCTGCATTTAAGTTTTGCGGTCTCAGAAAGGGCTAGCGAGATACCATTCTGTTATGTCATATCATGATTGTTTTGAAAAAGTGTTGTCATCCAAGATTTATTATTATTGCTCGTTAGTTGATTATGCCATTGGTATGAGTAAATGTGAGACCTAAATGTTATTATGAATATGGTTAGTTTATAATCTTTGCTGAAAACTTGAATGCTGGCTTTACATATTTGCAACAACAAGATCAAACAGAGTTTGTAAAAGTTTTTCTTTATTACTTTCAGTTTATCAACTGAATTGCTTGAGGACAAGCAATGGGTTAAGCTTGGGGGAGTTGATACGTCTCCATTGTATCTACTTTTCCAAACCCTTTTGCCCTTGTTTTGGACTCTAATTTCCATGATTTGAATGGAACTAACCCAGACTGATGCTGTTTTCAGCAGAATTGCCTTGGTGTTATTTTTGTGCAGAAACAAAAGTTCTCGGAATGACCTGAAACTTTACGGAGAATATTTTTGGAATAAATAAAAAATATTGGCGAAAGAATCAACAGAGGGGGACCCACCTGCTATCCACAAGGGTGCAGGACGCGCCCATCGCCTAGGGCGCGCCCCCCTGCCGTGTGGATCCCCTGGACCTCCACCTACCTCAACTCCAACTACATATATTCACGTTCGGGGAGAAAAAAATCGGAGAGAAGGATTCATCGTTTTACGATACGGAGCCGCCGTCACCTCCTGTTCTTCATCGGGAGGCCAGATCTGGAGTCCGTTCGGGGCTCCGGAGAGGGGAAATCGTCGCCATCATCATCACCAACCTTCCTCCATCACCAATTTCATGATGCTCACTGCCGTGCGTGAGTAATTCCATCGTAGGCTTGCTGGACGGTGATGGGTTGGATGAAATTTATCATGTAATCGAGTTAGTTTTGTTAGGGTTTGATCCCTAGTATCCACTATGTTCTAAGATTGATGTCGCTATGACTTTGCTATGCCTAATGATTGTCACTAGGGCCCGAGTGACATGATTTCAGAGCTGAACCTATTATGTTTTCATGAATATATATGTGTTCTTGATCCTATCTTGCAAGTTGTAGACACCTATTACATGTTATGATCCGCATACCCCAAGGTGAGAATAATTGGGATTCTTTCCGGTGATTACCGTAGTTTGAGGAGTTGATGTATTCACTAAGTGCTAATGCTTTGGTCCAGTTCTCTATTAAAAGGAGGCCTTAATATCCCTTAGTTTCCATTAGGACCCCGCTGCCATGGGAGGGTAGGATAAAAGATGTCATGCAAGTTCTTTTCCATAAGCACGTATGACTATATACGGAATACATGCCTACATTATATTGATGAATTGGAGCTAGTTCTGTGTCACCCTAGGTTATAACTGTTGCATGATGAATGCCATCCGACATAATTATCCATCATTGATCCATTGCCTACGAGCTTTTCACATATTGATCTTTGCTACGTTACTTTTCTGTTGCCACTGTTACAATTGCTACAAAACTGTTACTGTTACTTTTGCCACTATTACCGTTACTTCCATACTACTTTGCTACTAAATACTTTGTTGCAGATATTAAGTCTTTCAGGTGTGGTTGAATTGACAACTCAGCTGCTAATACTTGATAATATTCTTTGGCTCCCCTTGTGTCGAATCAATAAATTTGGGTTGAATAGTCTAACCTCGAAAACTATTGCGATCCCTTATACTTGTGGGTTATAAGCGGGGAGGGGAATCGATATCATTAACCATATCCCCTGAAAAGCGGGACACGATTTCCACCTTGAGAGGACATGTCGAACGTGGCGTCAGTCTTGAACCGCACTTCAAGGCACAGTTACCGCTTGGCATTTTGGCCGGAAGCGACTCTTCGTTGAGAGATAAGAAGTTGTCAGAAAAAGGAACTATTCACGCTTGAGCGACGTTTTTGTTTTCCTTCGGTGTTAAGTAAAATTGGCACTTCAGATTCCGGACATCACCTGGTCCCGAACATTGAAGAACTCGCCTCGCAAGCCGAATACTGGTCAGATTAGCGGATGCCGGATACAAGCTTTGGCGTTGGAGGCAAGTTTGGGGGCTACTGAGGGAGTCATGGACTAAGGGGTCCTCGGTGCAACGGCCCATTGTACGTGGGCCGGACTGGTGGAGCCATGTGGTGACCGAAGACCTGTGAAGCCGTGGTGTGCCCTCCAAGTTAAGGGTGGACGAGATCCTTCTCTTTCTTGTTGTAATCTACCTTCGACAACCCTAACCCTATCGGTGTCTATATAAACCGAGGGTTGTAGTCATTAGGGTTAGAGATATATTCATCACCTCATAGCCTAGGGTTTAGCTCATGCTGATCTCGAGGTAGATCTACTCTGTAAACTCCATCATATATTCAATACAATCAAGCAGGACGTAGGGTTTTACCTCTTTGAGAGGGACCGAACTTGGGTAAACACTGTGTTCGTCGTCCCCTGTTATCCATTGATCCTAGATCCACAGCTCGGGACCCCCTACCCATAGGCATGCCGGTTTTGACAACGACAACGGTCCTTAAATGGCTAGAAAATCACTTAAATGTCTTTAAAAGCTCAAATGACCCCTGGAATTTTCCAAATTTTCAAATGACAGTTGTATTAGTGCATGTTAACTGTAGAAATTTTTTGAAGGTCGTAAGGCGAAGCTATCGTCCGTTCGTCATCAAACATGCATTGTTCCCTCTCGGAACCACGAGCCTTCTAGTGAGTTGCTTCGGTTTGTGAGGGGTGTGTGTCCAAACTTTCGTCAAACATGCCAATTTTTTTTACCACATCATCTTGGTGGCATGACATTACATCAAGCAAGGTTTCATGTGTTTCTGATCTTTTTTTTAACTTTTTGGAATCTAAATTCCATGGCACTCCATGCTTTGTGTCATAGCCGTGAGACCAATATGTTTGAAAATTCCTTCCAATTTACTGCACATGGAATTAACTCGCACACAAGTACACAAATATGACTTTTCAAACAGTTATGGTTAGCTGTTGCAGGTACATGTAGTTCAAATTTGAATTACGTTCATTAAATGGCTAGAAAACCACTTAAATGTCTTAAAAGGTCAAATGACCCCTGGAATTTTCCAAATTTTCAAATGAAAGTTGTATTAGTACTGCAAATTTTCTTGTACATTTAAAACACCATCCGTTGCCACTTTACTCCAAATTCGTCTTTCACAGCTAATAAAAAATATCAAGAACATCACACACAGTTGTTTTGTAGGAACCGTTTGCGTTGAAAATTCGTGGGTGTATTTAAGTCTTCCTCCTTAAGCTTCGCCGACTCGTCTGCTCCAGTACCGGCAACCCCCAAATCCATGAATCCCGATCCCCATTCTCGCAACCCCTTCTTGCAAAGATGACACCGTGGAAATGCTTCGTGAGGGCCCGTACGGTGGCTGAGTCCTCCCCGAGCGCCGCCGCCTGCGCCGAGAGCGTGGCCGCCTACGCCGAGAGTGCCGCCGCATCAGCAATGAGCGCGGCCAAGAGGGCGTCTGCGGCAGCCGACAGGGCAGCTGCAGCAGCCGTGCGTGAGTAATTCCATCGTAGGCTTGCTGGACGGTGATGGGTTGGATGAAATTTATCATGGAATCGAGTTAGTTTTGTTAGGGTTTGATCCCTAGTATCCACTATGTTCTAAGATTGATGTTGCTATGACTTTGCTATGCCTAATGCTTGTCACTAGGGCCCGAGTGACATGATTTCAGATCTGAACCTATTATGTTTTCATGAATATATATGTGTTCTTGATCCTATCTTGCAAGTTGTAGACACCTATTACGTGTTATGATCCGCATACCCCAAGGTGGCAATAATTGGGATTCTTTCCGGTGATTACCGTAGTTTGAGGAGTTCATGTATTCACTAAGTGCTAATGCTTTGGTCCGGTTCTCTATTAAAAGGAGGCCTTAATATCCCTTAGTTTCCATTAGGACCCCGCTGCCACGGGAGGGTAGGACAAAAGATGTCATGCAAGTTCTTTTCCATAAGCACGTATGACTATATACGGAATACATGCCTACATTATATTGATGAATTGGAGCTAGTTCTGTGTCACCCTAGGTTATAACTGTTGCATGATGAATGCCATCCGACATAATTATTCATCATTGATCCATTGCCTACGAGCTTTTCACATATTGATCTTTGCTACATTACTTTTCCGTTGCCACTGTTACAATTGCTACAAAACTATTATTGTTACTTTTGCCACTGTTACCGTTACTTCCATACTACTTTGCTACTAAATACTTTGTTGCAGATATTAAGTCTTTCAGGTGTGGTTGAATTGACAACTCAGCTGCTAATACTTGATAATATTCTTTGGCTCCCCTTGTGTCTAATCAATAAATTCGGGTTGAATACTCTAACCTCGAAAACTGTTGCGATCCCCTATACTTGTGGGTTATCAGCGGGGAGGGGAATCGATATCATTAACCATATCCCCTGAAAAGCGGGACATGATTTCCACCTTGAGAGGACGTGTCGAACGTGGCGTCAGTCTCGAACCGTGCTTCAAGACACAGTTACCGCTTGGCGTTATGGCCGAAAGCGACTCTTCGTTGAGAGATAAGAAGTTGTCAGAAAAAGGCACTATTCGCGCTTAAGCGACGTTTTTGTTTTCCTTCGGTGTTAAGTAAAATTGGCACTTCAGATTCCGGACATCACCTGGTCCCGAACATTGAAGAACTCGCCTCGCAAGTCGAATACTGGTCAGATTAGCGGATGCCGGATACAAGCTTTGGCGTTGGAGGCAAGTTTGGGGGCTACTGAGGGAGTCATGGACTAAGGGGTCCTCGGGGCGACGGACCATTGTACGTGGGCCAGACTGGTGGAGCCGTGTGGTGACCGGAGACCTGTGAAGCCGTGGTGTGCCCTCCAAGTTAAGGGTGGATGAGATCCTTTTCTTTCTTGTTGTAATCTACCTTCGGCAACCCTAACCCTATCGGTGTCTATATAAACCGAGGGTTGTAGTCATTAGGGTTAGAGATATATTCATCACCTCATAGCCTAGGGTTTAGCTCATGCTGATCTCGAGGTAGATCTACTCTGTAAACTCCATCATATATTCAATACAATCAAGTAGGACGTAGGGTTTTACCTCTTCGAGAGGGCCCGAACCTGGGTAAACACTATGTTCGTCGTCCCCTGTTATCCATTGATCCTAGATCCACAGCTCGGGACCCCCTACCCCCAGGTCTGCCGGTTTTGACAACGAAAACGGTCCTTAAATGACTAGAAAATCACTTAAATGTCTTTAAAAGCTCAAATGACCCCTGGAATTTTCCAAATTTTCAAATGACAGTTGTATTAGTGCATGTTAACTGTAGAAAAATTTTAAAGGTCGTAAGACGAAGCTATCGCCCGTTTGTCATCAAACATGCTTTGTTCCCTCTCGGAACCACGAGCCTTCTAGTGAGTTGCTCCGATTTGTGAGGGGTGTGTGTCCAAACTTTCGTCAAACATGCCAATTTTTTTACCACATCATCTTGGTGGCATGACATTACATCAAGCAAGGTTTCATGTGTTTCTGATCTTTTTTTAACCTTTTGGAATCTAAATGCCATGGCACTCCATGCTTTGTGTCATAGCCGTGAGACCAATATGTTTGAAAATTCCTTCCAATTTACTACACATGGAATTAACTCGCACACAAGTACACAAATATGACTTTTCAAACCATTATGGTTAGCTGTTGCAAGTACATGTAGTTCAAATTTGAATTATGTTCATTAAATGGCTAGAAAACCACTTAAATGTCTTAAAAGGTCAAATGACCCCTGGAATTTTCCAAATTTTCAAATGATAGTTGTATTAGTACTACGAATTTTCTCGTACATTTAAAACACCATCCGTTGCCACTTTACTCCAAATTCGTCTTTCACAGCTAATAAAAAATATCAACAACATCACACACAGTTGTTTTGTAGGAACCATTTGCGTTGAAAATTCGTGGGTCTATTTAAGTTTTCCTCCTTAAGCTTCGCTGACTCGTCTGCTCTAGTGCCGGCAACCCCCGAATCCACGAATCCCGATCCCCATTCCTGCAACCCCTTCTTGCAAAGATGACACCGTGGAAAACGCTTCATGAGGGCCCGTACGGTGGCCACGTCCTCCCCGAGCGCCGCCGCCTACGCCGAGAGTGCCGCCGCATCCGCATTGAGCGCGGCCGCATCTGCCGAGAGGGCGTCTGCGGTAGCCGACAGGGCAGCTGCAGCAGCCGAGATGGCTACAGCAGCTGCTGCGACGGTGGCTGCAAACGCCGAGAGCGCTCGAGCTGCCGTCCGTGCCGCCGATGTTGCCCTGGCCCGGGTCGAGGCCATCCACGCCAAGATCAAGGACGCACACGCCAAGATATTCCAGGCCACCTCGGAATCCAGCATGCAACCCACGTCCGAAAAGGCGGCGGTGGCCATGGAGCACCTGCTTCCTCATGAGATCGCCGAGCGGGAGCTGGAGATGCAGGAGGCGGCGGAGATTGAGGAGCGCCGGGAGGAGGAGTTGCGTGTGGCCAAGGTCGAGGTAGAGAAGAGTCTGTCCGTCGAGGAATTGGCGGTGGAGTACCAACATGAGCTCTGGCGCAGCCACTACTACGAGTACTACAACCTTGAGGGCGGTGCCGAGGATGAGGACGAGGACGAGGACGAGGACGCGGTCGACTTCAGCAGGGGGGACGCGGAGTCCACTAATGGCGGCATGTCGCCAGGACAACTCATCGACGTCTCATCTCACACCGGCGATGCATAGGCCGGCGCGGTAGTGGCTTTGTTAAAATTATGCGTACTTACGCTTTGTTTTTAATGCTGGTCTTTTGTTAGAGCAATGTTTAGGTCAACTGGCTTTGTTTAATTACTAAAATTGCTCGATTCTGTAAGTGTGGTATGTGTGCTGTACGCGATTTTGTGTGCCCAAATTAGCAAGCGATGTTAAATTATCCAATGATGTGGATGAGGACAGTACCCAGGGAAATTTCCACTAAAATTTGAATTATCAAACTCATCCCATGTGCATAAAGCAGAAGAATCGTTTGCAATGCACACAATCGTTCAAAGTGAATGGTGTCCGGCGGCACCGCGCACAAAGTTTCTCTCCACATTTCGAAAACTTTGGCCTACCGCCGAAATATCTACCCCCGCCCCCCTTCCCCACCCCCTTTTCTCCCTGACCACAAGCCACATTTCCCCTGTTTCCTCCTTCCTTCCTTCTGAAGCTATAGCCGCTTCCTCGCTTGCTTCCTCGCTCTCGCCGTCTCGCATCCTACCGCCGGGGTCGCCATGGTCTTCTTCAATGACCTCTCCAATGGTTCCTCCTCCGACGACGACTCCTTCACCACCCGGGTATGCCTCTCTTCTCTCGGGTTATGACTTGAAATGAAGGATTTTAACCTGGTGGTCGATTTGAGTCATTTCTTCCTCTTGTAGCTCCCTAGGACCATCAGTTGCAACGAATGGAGCGGGGTGGCTGAAGATCTGCCTGCTCGTTGTCACCATGAATCTCCATGCATGAAGCTAGTTGCATTTGAATCTATGGATAGTGGGAGGAAGTTTCTAGCATGTGTAGAGAAGGTTAGACCCACTTTCGTTGTTACAAATCATTTGTTAGATGTGATTCAGACACTGTCACTGTGCTATGTTATTCTGGATGTTAAGACAGTGTCACAGTTTGTACCTAGTATCTAAAAATGTTGCCATCTCATCAGCAGTGCCGTTAGAAAATTATTTGGCACCGCTTCAGCAGTTTGTGCAGCCAACTTTGGTCCACCCATCCGAGCGGCCAAGCAGTAAAATACTAAATCTTTATGGCACGAAGGAACTGGGCATCGGAGCAACTAGGTGCTCCGGAGTCCGGGTCCCTGATTTTTTTTCGCTGCATCGGCTCGCCAGTGCAGGGCACCGATGCCAAATGTAGCAACAGTTGTCTTTACACTGGTTTTGGCATACACAGTGGACGGCCTTAGTGCTATTAGTTCTATGTTACTAAATTTGTGCATGTACACACCTGTTAGTATCAATTTGTTATCATCCAAACACTATCGCTATGCTGTTGCAGTTATATTTAGCTTCCTCATAAAATGTTCAATTTGTTATTTATAGTACATGACTAAGAACTTGTAGCGTTGTTGTAGTTAATTATAGCTTCTGATATTTCAGAATTTGGTTGTTGTCTCAGTAGCAATTAATTCATTTGCACATTGATCTTTTTGAGAAGATATGTCATAATTAACCTATTTCTTCAGTTTTTCAAAATATGTATTTGATGATTTTCTATGTTGCTTGAAACCCATTTCCCCTACAATTGTTACTGATCTTGTTTTAAATATTATAGGATGGACGGAAGTGTTCTTACCTGGAGTGGGTTGATCAAGAGTGGCCATAGTCTTTGAAGATGTGCCTAGAAAAGCTCTAGAGCATGTATGAGGAAGAGAATAGAGGTAGGCTTAGAGAAAGTATTGTCAATGCTGAAGAATATTTGAAGATGCGGGATAAAAAGAGGAAGATGGAGAATGAGCTCAGATTTTTTAAATCAAACTTTGATAAGATGGTGTTGGCGAAGGAGGAGGCACTTTCCCAGTTGGCCAGTGCAAAACAGGTTCTTACTGAACTGAAAGTAGAGGTGGATAAGATGAGCCTGGATGATCTCGATTAGGGAAATGAATATATTGTTCTAATATTGTTCTTATGAAGGTGAACTAGCTATATGTTGTACTGTGTTGTTTGCAGGTAGCTATCGTACTGTGATGTTAAAATATATTTATGTGCCTGATATGAAATTGGCAAACGGCTGTTCGATATGAAACACGAATTTGCGTAATACTAGAATTATTAATTATAAACTAATAAACCTGCTAAATGGGTCATGGAACTTTACAAACGGTTCTAGCAGTAAAAGCGCTTGTGATGGATAGCCCAATGCCGTACAATTTTCTTCATCAAATCATGTGTGATGTAGTTGAATAAAAGCAAACGGTTAACCGAGACAGAGCATGTGTGATAGTTACACCTATCACACACGAGGCTATACATAAAACTGTTTGGGATGTATATACGAACGGAAACGTTTCCCCTGGATTGACTGTGTGGGATGTACATACGAACGGAAACGTTTTCCCTGGATTGACTGTGTGGGATGTACATAAGAACGGAAACGTATTCCTTGAATTGACTATTTGGAATGTACATAACAAACGGAAACGTTTGTTTGGGACTGACTATGTGGGATGTACTTACGATTGGAACTGATTGGGCCTGTATAATCGTATTTCATCGCTCGCCCATCGCACACGACCTCATTTTGTCGAGCGTGTGTGTGCTAGGAGGGCCTATCCCCGACGGTTTTTTGGTCGTGTGGGAAGGACCCCCCTATCGCAGTCACTCACTTGGAGACGGTTCCAAATGCCGTCGCGGAAAGGGTTTAAAAACCGTTTGTATAGCACCTCGCTGTACCAGTGAAAGCATTGATAGAGAACTTAGGCATTGAAGAATATGCATTCCTCTTCACGGGAGGGGTATAGTACTCATAAGAGTATGCAGAGAAATTCTTACAAGATTTGTGCACATAGTGATTTGAAGAATAATGCACATATTCATCAGAACATTGGTTGTCTCGCTGTGAAGAAATGTTCGTACGAGCATGAGTTGGTCTGCGTCCATTTGACGACTTTGGTTCAGGTGAATAATTTTCCCTGGGGTTTTTCTTCTTCTTCAATGGTGTCATGATGACATTCACCTAAAGATTTTGAAGAAGACTTTTGGGCACCCAGATTTTCTTCACTGGGGGACTGTTCCTGCAGTTAGTACCAACAAATCTAGCAAATACTTCACCATTCTGATTTTTGCATAGCTTATATTTGGAGTCAAATGACTCATTAGAAGAATGTGGAGTATCACAATTGTAGCCAGATAGAGTCGACGGATCAACTGGAGGTCCTTTTGCAGCAACCCATGTGGTTTTGGGATACTACTCAGGTTTCCAATAAGATCCATCTGCATTAAGCTTTCTCTCAAAAGCAATACCATCTTTCCTAGGGTTCCTGTTCAGAATCTGCTTCTTGAGCACATCACAAAGAGTTTGGTGCCCTTTGAGGCTTTTGTACATGCCTTGATGTACAATTCCTTCAGACCTTCATTTTTGTCAGTAACACTTGTTGTCTCCTCGAATGAGGGGATTGAAATCACACAGACATTTGAAGATATAGCAGTAGTTGAAGCATTTGAATATTTAGCTCAAGAATTTGCATTATCACGTTCAAGGCATTTTAAGAATGGAGCAACAAATTCTTCCGGATCGATACTGATCTGTTGAGTGAGTAATGAATCATTGTCTTTCTAAAGATCATCATCAGATGCTCTCAGCTTCTCGAGTTCTTGCTTCCTTTGAAGAAATTCATAGGACAACTTCTCGTGTTCGGCTAAGAGGGCCACATGACGACTTTCAAGTTAGTCATACTGTGACTTAAGCCGTTTGAGGTCTTCAGACAAATCTTGACTATGATCCATTTCCTCATCTAACAGATTATCACTTTTGTCTAGCAATTTTTGCATCTTTTCCATAGCAGTTTGTTGTTCAGTTGCAATTTTAGCCAGTTTCTTATAGCTAGGTTTTGCTTCACATTCAGAGTCATCATCACTTGAAGTATTGATGTAAGCTTCTTGTGAGGTTACCTTGTCACCTCTTTCCATTAAACAATAGGTGGGAGTGTAGTCATCAGCGCTATCCTTAGGGTTGGTGGAGTCACCATTTTCTTTATGGTCAAAGATGGACTCGCTGAGGAACTCAGTAGCGAGGGCCAAGCTAGCCACCCCACAGTCGGACTCCTCGTCAGATTCCTCAGCTTCATCTTGATAAGATTCTACCTCAGAATCCATTTCCTTTCCAATGAAAGCACGAGCTCTGTCGGAGGTGCTTTTCTTCGTTGATGATGATTTTGATGAAGACTTTGAGGACTTCTTCTTTTTGTAATCAGAGTCACCATCCTTGCTAGACTTTTTCAGCGAGTCCAACTTCTCCAGTGTTCTTTGAGTCATACTTTGAAGACTCAAAGAGATTCCTCTTCGAGAACTTCTGGAACTTTCTCACAAGCATGGCCAGTTCTCTGCCAATTTCCTCAGCGCTATCAGTACTAAATTCACACTCTTCTTCTTTAGATGAAGAAATTGCCTTGGCTTTAGCTTTTGCCTTCAGAGCACGGGGGCGTCCATAGCTGGGACCATACATATCTCTCTTCTTAGCTTGCTGAAATTCATGAGTATTGAGCCTTTCAAGAATATCAGTAGGATCAAGTGACATGTAATCAGGACACTCTTGAATCATCAGGGCCAAGGTGTCAAAGGAGCTGTCAAGAGACCTTAGCAATTTCTTCACCACCTCGTGGTTAGTAATATCAGCAGCACCGAGAGCCTGTAGCTCATTTGAGATATATCAGTGAGGCGATCGAAGGTTTGGTGAACATTTTCATTGTCGAGCTTTTTGAAGCGGTTGAAGAGATTGAAAAGCACATCAACTCGAGAGTCACATTGAGTGGAAACTCCCTCATTGACCTTGGAGAGCCTATCCCAGATAAGCTTTGATGTTTCCAGTCCACTTACTCTACCATACTGTCCTTTGTTGAGATGTCCACATATGATGTTCTTCGCTTGAGAATCGAGTTGCTTGAATCTCTTCACATCCACACCATTGATGCTACGGCCAATAGTGGGTACACCTTTCTCAATGATGAACCAGAGATCATTGTCAATTGCCTCAAGATGCATGCGCATCTTGTTCTTCCAGTAAGGATAGTCTGTGCCATTGAAGATGGGGCATGCAGTGGAGACCTTAACCATATGTGCGGTCGACATAACTAAAACTCTAGGTGGTTAAACCAAAATCACAAAGAACAAGGGAGTACCTTGCTCTGATACCAATTGAAAGCGTAGGTTTACTCCCAAAGGGGGGTGAATGGGAGAGTTTTAGAAATTTGTCAAACTCCGATGAATTTGACAAAGATCAGATTGAAGAAATAGAAACGCGAGGGGACTAAATCATCACAGAAACAGAGTACATGCGTACAAGATACATATAGGTGAAGAACATGCAATCGCACAAGCATAAAAGCACGAGGAAGATGAACTGAAGAAATAAAATACAACATGATGAAACTCTTCAGTTCATGTTGTTCAGAAAGTAGATCACAAATTCTTTAGCAGCGGAATAACATAAGGCAAGGGTGAGGAATTTGAAACCCGGCTCGGTGAAGACACATCGATTTGGTAGACCACTTCCAGTTGTTGTATCAATTGTACCTCTGGTTGAGGCGGCTGAGACAAACTCAGAGGACACACAATCCTCACCGTATTCCTCTTGAGCTAAGGACACTTAGACGTCGCCCAATAACTCGTGGTAAGTCTTCAAGGTAGACTTCCAAAACCTTCACAGACTTGTTCACCGGCACACCATAATGACTCTTGGGTGCTAAGAACATGATGCCTAACCGTATGGAAGAATGACAGTCTTCAAAGGTAACAGGCGTCGGATCACACAGATCAATCTCTTTAGTGATGCTCAGTCACTTTGGCTCTGGGTTTTTCCTCACTTAGGATTCTCTTAAAGTCGTCAGAGGATGGGCTGCTCTCAAATGAAAAGTGTCAAGTTCTCTCTAAGCAGCCAACCAACAAGTGGTTGTGGGGGGAGGCTATTTATAGCCAGGGCAACCTGACATGAATTGTCATAAATGCCCTTCTTTGATATGACTGTTGTCAGGATAAGGATCCACTTGACAGCTGGCCCAGGCCGCAGCAACGGTCGGAATTCGAGCTCTCAAATTCATTGGGGCACTAAATTTCTTCATGGTAGGCAGATCGCACTGGCGAAATCCTAACTCCTCAGCCTGACCAAATTCGTCCTTGAGTAGATGAACTTCATCACTCTCGCTAGCAAATGCGTCAGCTGTTCCAGAGATTTCCAAAGGCTTCACCAAAGCAGCTTGTGTATGTATAGTTTGAGCATCACTTTGGAAATGATAACTATGATTCACCTAGACCCCCTTTAACAATACGATTTTTCCTATGACTCAAAATAACAAGAAAGAAACTACGAAAACAAAATTCTTCAAGCTTCAAGTATTCACATCAATTTCTTCAAAGGTCGTACCAATTTCATCACCAAATTCTTCACTTGAAAAAAAATCCATTTTTAGGGGTCGTCTTCCATGTGTTAAACCAAATATTTTGGGACTTTATCTCCTGTGTACACTGACAAACACATTAGTTCCTCAACCTATTTGTCTTCAATACTCCAAAACCACTAAGGGGGCACTTGATGCACTTACACTAGCCATTGAGGCTAAGACTGAGAGCCCCGACAAGGAGGTTCCCGGGTGTGCCTCGTGTCAAGCCTTGGTGGTTGCCGACAAGACAAAGGGCTCTGGCAAGCAGTATTGCAAGATTCACAGTACCAAGGGCCATGACCTTCCATACTGCTGGCAAGTTGAGGAGCTTGCCGAGAAGCAGAAAGCTGAGTACGAGAAGCGTGATAAGGAGAAGACTCAAGATGGTGCCGGGGTATCTGGCAAGAAGCATGGGGGCTGGGGAGGTCACCGCAGTAAGGCAAGCAGCAGAAAGAGAAGCCTACTAGAGGCCGTGACAAGAAAGAAGGAGATGATGATGATGAGGACGAAGAGGATGATGATGAGTCCAGTGAGCACGATTTCCAGAAAGCCACAAAAGCCATGTGCATTGACGGAGGTGCATCTTTGCACTCCTCTATCGGGGCCGGATTTCGGGGACACAAAATATCCCAGAAATTTAACCCCTCGTGTTACCACCAGCACAGGATTACTATTACTGGTGGACACGTCCTTGTTACAGATTACCAAGCTATTACAAGAATTGGGTACAAGACCATAAAGGTCTAATGATACAATAGTGATTCCGGTGGTGGATGACGGAAATAACTCGTGGTTCTCCAACGTCGATGGGGCTCCATTCCCACAGGAACAGCTGACCCGGATAATTCCTATCCTGCATGGCTGCAATCCTAGGCTCCGCATGGATGTCGCTGTGGTACTCCACGTAGAACTTCTGACCTGGCCAAGTAAATAGCCAGGGACAAGCCTGTGAGTACGTTTGAATGTACTCGCAAACATCATGAACAAAAGATATACCGAATGCAGCAGATAAAAATATTTGATCATGATGAGCCAAACTATATGCATATGCTCATGCTGACGGAAATTTAAATCATGACGATAAAATGATATGAACGTGAACATAGCATGTCAGTTATGATCAAACTTATTAGAAATAAAGCAAATGAATGCCACACGTAGTCTAGCCAGCCCAAGTGACATTCAGCAAAATAAAAGAAATGCCAATCGGGTGTCCACAAGAGTAGTGGCGGGACCGCCTGTTAACTCGAGAGACGCCATGAAAAGGTCTTGAAAAGAAATGCCAGTCGGGTGTCAAGTGACGCCACGATCGGACTTGAAGAGAAATGCCAATCGGGTGTCTGAAAGAGAAATCGGACGAGACAGGACCATCCGAGAACTCAGGCGACGCCACGAGAGGTCTTGAAAATAAAGCTGAGTGCCCGGGGTAGTCTAGCCAGCCCCTGAGACACTCAGGAAATTCAAAATAAGAGAAACGGGTTAGTCCTCAATAGTATGCATAATCATAGTAACATTTAACATAAAATATTCATGGTAGCATCAGGGTGTCAAATATTATCCTGCAAAATATTTCAGGCATATTTAATTATTTTCCTCGGAAGACCGACACTAAGACCGACACTTGACCAACCCAGACTGTAGCCCTTAACCGCGGACACGGCTATTCGAATAGGTTTAAACTCTGCAGAGGGTGTACTCTTTACCTACAAGTAAAGGATTTCTTTAGCCAGTACCGTGACACTGACTAATTCCCATTACGGTCTTTGGGTTGAAAACACACCTGATCAGTACACACCAGATTAACTTTCCTGATGCCAGGAATCACCCAAGGCATCGTTCAAGAAAAACTCTAAGACGGAGAGACCAACGTCCTGCATGGGATCACTATTAATACGCGCGGATTCCAAGGGGTGCCCCCCTCTCAGTCACAACCGGAACACACATGCCCCCTGACCCGATGACATGATTTAGTCCATGGCCCTGGAAACCCTCATCATGGCCCTCTGTACGGTGTGTGCATGGAAAGGGGTTAACAACTTACTAAACCATACCCTACATGTGGCAGGGACAAGTGGCAGCACGAATCAAGTATGGGGGTTACCGGAACAAGACTCGATCTACGGCCGACTCAGGAGGCTCAATTATTTCCTGAAGTGGTTAGCACAACAAAGTATTCCTTCAGTAGCAATACCAAGACAGGGCCACAACCCTTGCATGCTCCACATGCACAACCAAACAAGGCCTGACCACGCTCCAACGTGATCACCCTTCTGCCGGTAACGGTATTTCTTTTATGCCTGCTCCTGCAGGTTAGTCATGACGAGTACACGATGCACGGTACGATGAAACATGCCAACACTACATGCATGCAAATATAGCCATATGCCAGTTTTATTTGAATTCAACATATTCATGTTGCAATTATTCTTGCAAACAAACAACTATGCAATTCACCATATCAAGTGTTCAAGATGCTTGCCTTGAGCATGCAGAAATATTGGGTGCACTCCAAAAGTTTGAAAAGTTTCTTCCCTCCATTTTTCCTATTTTAAAGATTATAGCAATTACCACATAATTCCAAAATAGTACTAAAAGTTGTCTCAAATATTTTTCAAATAAATACTAAAATAAACTAGATGAAAAATCAAAAATAACAGAAAAAGAATCAATTCATTTGGAGTCCAGATGATTTACTTAGAGAATTTCTAAGCTGAAAAGAATAAAGAAATGGACTATTTAATAGTGTTCAGCAAGTACAAAGCCTAGGAAAAATGTTCACCTAGGCTTAAATAATAGAACATGATTTTATAAGTCTGTAGAAATTTGAATCATAAATTTTGGATATGATTTGGCCACTGTGGAAATATTTGAGAGCTATTGGAAAAAAATAAAAAGGGAAAAGGGAACAGAATCGCGCCCTGAGCGCTGGTAGCCGTCGGCGTCACTGGGCCGAGCCCAGTCGATCAGCCACGCGGAGGGCTTGCGACATCGAAAACGTATTCCTGGAAATAGGTTTTCTTCGCGCGGAAACGGTTGCAGGGAGAACCCGTCTCCACTATCCACACGACACGGGTCACAGGTCACTGACAGTGGGCCCGCGTGGCCCACTGATCAGGTTTGACCAGTCGACCCACGCGCCACCTCTCTCCTCGGCGGAACAGAGAGCCTCGCCGGCGGTGATTGCCGGAGGACGGCTGCAATTCACGGGGAGCTGAGCGCATGTGCGAGCTCAGGGGGTCGAAGCGATTCCAGGGAGGTGCGCCACGGTCGACGGAGTGGGTGGAGTCGTCGGCGGTGAGGTCCTCGGCGGACGGCGGTGTCGGCAGAATGAGGTCTCCCTCTATGGCGATTCCCGAGCCAAATTGAGAGGTGGATCGAGTTCGTGGGGTCAGTAGGGAGCTGCTGGTGAAGAGAATGGAGTGGGGGAAACACTGGTTAGCTCGAAACCGACCGGAGAGTGAAGGCGGCCGAGGCGATTGGAGATGGGGGAGACGACCTCTCCAGGTCGTCCTGCTGCTCGGGGAGGGTCAGTGATGGAGGGAGAGAGGTGTTGAGGGTATGAGCGAGCTCGGGGGCCCTTTTATAGCTGCGCGACGATGGTTCTGTGGCTTCTCGGGGAAGCAACGACGGCGGCAGCCATTACTGCGTCGTTGAGGTGGCTGGCGAGGTCAGCGTGGATGGTGGGGTCGGTGGGGAGTTGGCGGTCCGGAGTTAAGGCGGGGACGCTCTAGCGTCTGCGGATTGGGCCACGCGTCATGGGCGGCGGTGACAGCGACGGGTGGAGGTCGGTGGCGGCGCTAGGTGGCTGCTGGCCGGTGCTAGAGGTCAAGGGGAGGTGTTGGCGAGGGCGGTGGCTTGCCCGTGAAGCTTCCTGGGCGGTTGCAAGGACCGGAGCGAGAGCAAGGGGGCCACGGTTGCTCGGTGTCACTGACTGCAGAACGGGTGTTCTGCTCGTGCTCTGGGCGTGCACGCAGGGTGCTCGATGAATTGCCAGGGCGACCTAGGCTAGTCCAATTGGGTTGATTTTTGGTGGGGTGATGCTTACAAGGACAAAAAGGCTAGTGGACATGTCGTTCTGGCCAGAGGAGCTACTGTCACAAGGCAGTTTAATCTTTGCCAAATTCTGCCATGCGCATCACCTGCTTGACAGAATGCCAAGGCTATCTAGGTATATTTGTTGGTTATGAAACTTGGCAGAGGGATGTATCTTTTGATGGTATAGAGAGTGGTGTGATTGGTTTGGAAACATGAAAAACTTGCTAGTGCAAGTTTTACTAGTATTCATTTATGGACATAAACTTCAGAGGAATACTTGGTGAACTAAAAAGATTCCAATGGTGGTAAAATTTTGGACTTAAGGGTTTGGTTGGAAGGACTAAGAGTGGGAAAAATTCCAGGATTTTTGGGGCAAGGAAAATTGGGGTTGTAGTAGAAACTCAAATACTGGTCAGAATTGAAAAGAGATTGTTTCACTCAAAATTTTCAAAAGACCAAGTTTGGTTTTTGCATAAAAGTGATATGTAGGCATCATATGACCTCACCTAATTTTTTGTGGAAATTAAAAAGAATTATTTAAATTAGTTGTAGTGCAACAGAGGCATTTAAAATATAGAAATAGCTATTAAAAGAATTGTTTTGAGGAATTTTTATTATGAAAAAAATTCTTACTTTTATTAGACTATAATTGAAATGTTTTGAGAAAACTACCAAAACCAAAATATTATTACCGAAAAATTTCTATATGGAGGGAAGAATTTTGGAAAATAGAAACAGAAAATACCCTGAAAATAATAAAGGACTTGATATAATTCAAAATTTTATTTCTGGCCAAATTTTTATTTAGTAAAAACATGATTAAATTTTTGGGGTGTTACATCCTCCCACCTCTAACTCAAGTAGTGGGTGCGTGAAGACAATGCGGCAGAACCAACACTTGATGCCCAGTAGCTACTCAAATGGTCCAACACGCCCATCGTCTTTGACGCTGAGGACCACCCTGATCGCACAACTGCGGTCAGGTGCTTGCCATTGTTGGTTTCACCAACATACACAACCTTAAAGTGACAAAGATGTTGGTTGACGATGGGGCTGGTTTGAACTTGATCTCACCAGATGTGATCAAGAGGCTACAAATTTCCGATGAAGGTCTAAAGAAGACAGGCACTTTTCAAGGGATCAATCCGGGAAGAAGTCAGTTGAAGGGCAAGATCACGCTGCCGGTGACATTTGGTAGTGAGCTAAACTACAGGATGGAGAAGATCTTCTCCGATGTCATCAAAATTCCGTTGCCATATAATGGGATCCTTGGCCGCTCGGTGTTTGCTAAGTTCATGGCAGCATCACAGTATGCCTACAATACACTGAAGATGCCAGGGCCGATGAGCGTCATCACCATCAATTCCGACAAGAAAGACGTGCTCATTTCCGCTGACCAACTGTACCGGGAAGCAGTTGTAGCATCTGCCGCCAAAACACTTGCTCCTGCCGAAAAAGCTCCTAGGGGAAGAAGAGGAAGAAGACCGGCAAGATCTCTGACAAGGACTCCAGCAAGCGCACCTCTTCAGAGTGTTGCGCATCCGCTGAGGATGTGCCGGAGAGCTCTGCCGGCAAGAGCAAGAAATCCAAAGCAGCTCCACCAGCAACCAAGAAGTTGTCCGCCAAGGAAGATGACATGGGAGGCACTTTCACCATAAGTGCCACCCTTTATGAAAAATAGGAAAGTGCGCTTGTTGCCTTCCTGCGGGCGAATGTCGATGTGTTTGCATGGAAACCATCTGACATCCCAAGTGTTCCCAGGAAGGTAATTGAGCACCACCTTGATGTCTGCCCTCATGCGTGGCCCGTCAAGAAGAAGGTCAAAAAGCAAGCTTTGGAATGGCAACAGTTCATTGCCGAGGAAATCAAGAAACTAGAAGTGGCAGGCCTGGTCAGTGGAATCCTCCATCCAACATGGTTGGCCAATCCAGTTGTAGTGCGGAAGGCAAATGGAAAATGGAGACTTTGTATTGACTACACTGATATCAATAAAGCTTGTCCAAAATATCCTTTTCCCTTGCTGCTCATCGACCAGATTGTGAACTCCACTGCCGGCTGTGATGTGTTCTCTTTCCTTGATGCTTATTCTGGTTATCATCAGATTTTCATGTCCAAGGAAGATGAGTAGAAAACCACATTCATCACTCCATGTGGCACGTATTGCTTTATACATATGCCTTTCAGATTGAAGAGTGCTGGTTCTACATTTGCAAGAGTAGTCCAGATTGGTTTTGAGCCCAAGCTGCACAGGAATGTGGAAGTGTATATGGATGATATAGTGGTCAAAACCAAGGACAAAGAGACCCTCATACAAGATCTAGAAGAGACATTTGCAATCTGCGCAAGATCAATTTGAAGCTCAATCATGAGAAGTGTGTGTTTGGCATGCCATCCGGCAAGCTTCTCGGGTTCTTTGTATCTCAACATCGAATTGAAGTTAATGCCAACAAGATCAAAGCAATTGAGAAAATTGAAGTACCAAAACACATCAAGGATGTGCGCTTTCTTGCCGGCTGCATTGCTGCATTAAGAATGTTCATATCCTAGTTTGCTGAGTGTGCCTTGCCATTTTTCAAAATATTGAAAAAGGAGGTCCGATGATATGGACTCCGGAAGCGGAGGCCGGACTGCAAGATTTGAAGAAGTACCTCTCCTTTGTGCCAATGCTACTTGCGCAAAAGCCACAAGAACCATTGCTCCTATACATGGTGGCAACGAATCAAGTGGTTAGTGCTGCACTAGTGGCTGAGAGGGAAGCCAAAGACGAAGGAGTAGCAGATGCAGAACCATCAAGCGATGAGCCAGAATCTTCTCTGGCAAGTCTAGGTGCCGATAAGTCAAGTGCAAAACAAGCAAATGCAGCAGAACAACAATTAGTGTCGAAGAAGAAGTTGGTGCAGCGACCAGTTTATTTTGTTAGCCCTCTTCTTCATGAAGCTAGATCAAGATATTCTGGTGTGTAGAAACTGCCTTTTAGTCTTCTCATTGCCTCAAGAAAGCTGCGCCATTACTTCCAAGCACACCAAATCACCGTCGTCACTCGCTTTCCGATGCATAGGATTTTGAGAAATCCAGATGCAACCGACAGGATTGTGGAGTGGACTTTGGAACTATCAAGTTTTGATCTCAAGTTTGAGAGTACTTCAACCATACAGAGCAGAGCCTTGGTGGAGTTTATTGCAGAATGGATGCCAACGCCAGACAAAGAGATTCAAGAGACTTCTCTCCCCAGCAGGGAAACAATACAAGACTTGGTTATGTACTTTGACGGGGTTTTTCACTGCAAGGCACCGGTGCTGGAGTGCTGCTTGTCGCACCAACCACAGAGCACCTCAAGTATGTAGTTCAGATGCACTTTGCTAGGGAGAACGCAACAAACAACACTGCTTAGTATGAAGGATTGCTTGCCGGTCTTAGGATCTCAGTAGACCTTGGAATCAGAAAGCTTATCACTAGGGGCGACTCGCAGCTCGTTGTGAAGCAAGTAAAAAAAGATTATCAGATCCCATTGACGGAAGCATATGTAGATGAAGTGAGGAAATAGGAAGAGCACTTTGACGGATTGCCAACAGAGCACATTCCTCGTGCGGAGAACAACATTGTGGATGATCTATCAAAACGTGCCGCCCTCAAGTTACCTATGGAACCAGGAACTTTTGTGCTCCACTTAACTCAGCCATCCATATCACCGTCAATGCGACAAAACAAGAGAAGAAAGTTGTACACCGGCAAGTACTTTTCGGCAGAGCTACCAGTAGCCGCCAGCAAGGAAGTGCCAGAGACAACGCCAAGCTTGCCTGTGAGCAGCAGGCTCCGGAAGGATCCTAGATCCTTGCCGTTGAGACAAGGGCTCCTGTCGTGGGAAACCACGGCCACCTATGGGGCCATCAGCCCCTTGTGGTTCAGCAGGGGGATGAGCACATTGCACAAAGGGCAAAGAACGTAGCGCAGCACGGCAGAGATCACACGGGCAGTTTTACCCAGGTTCGGGCCACCGCGAGGCGTAAAACCCTACTCCTACTTTGGTGGATTGATGGTGGAAACGCAGCGCTCTTGCCCGGCAGGGTTGCCTCGGGGCGAGGGCAGCTACGCGTGTACGAGTGTACAAGGGTCCAAATCCTTTCTATGGTTGCCATGGCCCTCCTTTTATAGATCAAGGGGTCACCATAGTGGCAAATTAGTCATTGTGCACTGATTAGATAGCGAACAATGCTATCATACCTAACTCTGCCATCAGAGCAGAGCGCATTAAATGCGCTGCATAGTGTCACATCGTGGCGTGCCCGGCAAGCTTTGCCAGGCTGCTCGGCCACCTTTTCGCCTGTCTGCTTGGCACGTCGCCGGACGGGTGTCATTTGGAGGGGATTTTAGTAGGAAGTGGCTGCCACGTGCCAAATAACAGCCACTTAGTCACTTGGGAGCTTGACACCGCACCGATCGATGACTTGCGTCGCTGTGAGGTGGAGCGGTGGAGCCTTGGCGGGGTAGTTTGCCCTCGTAGTGCCCGGCAGGCCTGGCGGGACGGTCTTGAGGCTCGACTTCGGGGCCACCTCGTCCTCGCCAGGCTCGCCTGCCCGGCAAGGGAGGTTTCTCCTTAGTGGTGTCTTGCTCATTTAGCTTTTCTTGGTCTTCTTGATCTGCCTTTTGATTCCTCAAAGAGCTAATCTCTCCTTGCTTGGTCTTGTCTTGGATATTGCAAGTTTGCCTTTTCAGGCCTGTGCACGGTCTGGGCAACAGACCTAGGGTTTGTTGCACCGACAGGAGCCCCCGGGCCTGGCCCGAACACGCTGCCGGGCATCGTCGGGGTAGGCCCTATCTAGTGCACAAGCAAGAGGGGAGCTGTAGCTTGTCCTTTGAGATCTTCTTTGCTTCTTCATTAATCTGAGCTTGGATCAGTTTTCGGTTTTCCCGCGCGTCGCGTAACGCCAATTGTGGGGGGGCCATCCTTGTAATGGCTCGTGAATGACTTTAACGCACGGGCGAGTAACTGCCAATTCACTCTTCCCACCACGCTCTTATCCCTGGCCACATATGCTGCATGCATTGAGTGGGGTAGGTAACGGAGGCGCGTGGTACAGGAGAGCGTCAAGGCAGGGGCCCGGCCTTCTTGGATTGGTGGAGATGGACGGTGGTTACCCACCGATGGATCAGCCCCCAGTCCCCAGCCCGCCTATAAAAGGGGGCGGGGGGGGGGGGGGGGGGAGTGGAAGTGCTCATCCACGCACCACTTCTTGCCATTTCCTTCTTTGTTCTTGCAATGTTGAGAGGAAGAGACCGGGGGCAGGCCCCGGGCTCGGGCTTGGGGTTGATGACGCTGAAAGCTTGTGTAGGTGCCTGGGGAGTAGGAGGGCGTGGTCGCACCTTTGCTGAGACAATACCCCTCTCCCGTCTTCTCACAGGCCTCAGGAGGGCACGCGGGCGGTGCGGCGGTAGCGCCGAGGGTAGCGACTCTGGTGCACTAGTTGCTGGGCCGCCCTGGGCTTCAATTCCAGTGAGGGGCTATGTGAGCGAAACCACGCCGGAGCCCATAAAGTGTGGTAGTCGCCCATGGTGTCGGTGCAACAAACCCTGGGTTCGTTGCCCGGACTGTGCACAGGCCCGAAGACAAGATCACAACACCAAGATCAGATTGAAGCACAAGGGATCAGTTCTTCGAAGAACCAAGAAGAGCCAGAGGAGCAAGATATCGCTAAGGAAAGAACCTCCCTTGCCGGGCAGGCGAGCCTGGCGAGGTTGGGTTTGCCCCGGAAGCAAGCTTCCAGATCGTCCCGATAGGCCTACCGGGACTAGCGGAGGCAGAACACGCCACCGCTCCACCTCACAAGCGACCCAAGTCCTCGATCAGTGCGGTGTCAAGCCCCTAAGTGACTAAGTGGCTGCTTCTTGCCACATGGCAGCCACTTCCTACAGCAAACACCTCCGTATGACACCCGTCCTGAGACGTGTCAAGCAAACAGGTGCAAAGCTGGCAAAACAGCCCGGCAAGGGTTGCCGGGCACGCTATGATGTGACACTAGACGGCTCATTTAATGCATTCTGTCAGCCTGCAGAGTTAGGTGTGATAGCACTATTTGCTATCTAATCAGTGCGTAAAGACTGATTTGCCACTATGGTGACCCCTTAATCTATAAAAGGAGGCCCATGGCGACCGTAGAAAGGGTTAGTTGGCTGGCTGGTTCAGACCCTCAGACATCCATACGCGCGTAGCCACTCTCGCCCTGAGGCAACCTTACCGGGCAAGTGTGCTACGCTCGCCACCATATTTACACTATCAATCCACCAAAGCAGGAGTAGGGTTTTACGCCTCACGACGGCCCGAACCTAGGTTAAACTGCACGTGTGATCTCTGCCGCACTGTGCTACGCTTCTCTGCTCTTTGTACAACATGCCTATCCCCCCCGCTGAACCAAAAAGGGGCTCATGGCCCCATAGGTGGCCGTGGTTTCCCACGATATCTTTGGCACGCCAGGAAGCACTACTAGGAAAAGGGCTATAGCTGATATGGACATTAATGGCGCACCATGTATGTGGTGCGCCACTGCTATATAGCAGTGGCACACCAGATATAGGTGCGCCATTAGTGTCCTCATTACTAATGGCGCACTAGACACACGGTGCGCCATTACTAGCAAATTTTATTTTTTTATTTTTCCAAAACTATTAATGGCGCACCAGGGCACAGTGCGCCATTACTAGTTTTAACTATTAATGGCGCACCACACGCTCCGTGCGCCACTACTAACAATTTTTTTTTTCAAAACTAGTAATGGCGCACCTGTGTGAAGTGCGCCATTACTAGTTCAAACTAGTAATGGCGCACCACAACCACGGTGCGCCACTACTAACAATTTTTTTTTTTGCAAAACTAGTAATGGCGCACCACGTAACAGGTGCGCCATTAGTAACCAGGGTTACTAATGGCTACTAATGGCGCATTGGAAAAGTGGTGCGCCATTACTAACTTTCTGAGTCTTACAAAAAATTCACCAAATGCACCCCCCCCTGTGGACCGCCTTTTCAGTTTCAAAAAAATAAAATAAAATGATAGAAATGTCAAAAAAATAAAAGAAAATAAGATTCCCATGTGATATGTGGTCTAGTTGTTAGCAAAATTTACAAACATGAATTTTCGACTTTTTTGCAAAATCTCTCGAGAATTTGTAAAATGGGCATAACTTTTGCATACGAACTCCGATGAAAAAGTTTTTTATATGAAAAATCATCTACTCGAAAAGTTACATTCGAATTCAACCGGGGGGGGGGGGGGGGAACCCCGTTGAACATTTTTCAGATCCCCCAAAACAAACACTAACAGAACGAAAGATACGGGGCTTTTAAGATCTAGAGGGGGGAAAATGGAAAAAAATTCAAACTTACTAGTGGCGCACCATTTGCTAGGTGCGCCACTAGTAACAGAAAAAAAATTGTTTTTGAATTTTTTTTTTGGAATTTTTTTTCCAAAATATGATACGTAATATGACCGGGAAGTTTGAAATATTTTATTAAAATTTCATCACACTCATGAACATGAACAAAGTCCTAGACATCAACAAGGTTTAATAGGATTGATATGATAGATATATCAACAAGTGCTTGTTAAGTGAGGTGGTGCCGGGGTTGGATAGAACTGCGAAGTTAAGCATGCTCGGGCTGGAGTAGTGTGAGGATGGGTGACCTTTCGGGAAGTTTGACCACTTAGTGCAATTTGACTTGAGATTAAGCATATTGACCCGAGATTAAGCCATAGTGACACGAGATTAAGAAAAAAATGAAAAAAAAAATTTTGAATTTTTTTTTGAAAAAAATTGTTAGTAATGGCGTACTTCTATGTGGTGCGCCATTACTAAGTCAAAAAAAAATTTGAATTTTTTTTTTGAAAAAAAATTGTTAGTAATGGCGCACTTCTATGTGGTGCGCCATTACTAAGTCAGATAGTAATGGCGCACCGTTTGACATATTAATGGCGCACTGCCAGGTGCGCCACTATTGTCTTGTATACTAATGGCGCACCAGGGGTGTGCCATTAGTATTTGTTACTAGTGGCGTGATGATAGTGGCGCACCTGTAGTGCGCCATTAATGGCCAAAACAGGTGCGCCACTAATAAGCCTTTTCCTAGTAGTGAAGGGGATCACTTGTGTGAATCTGAGAGCGTCAGTAGCGCATCATCTTCATCGCCATTTTCGTCATCGACTATGGCGCCCAAGAAGAAGCCCGGAGCTACAAACCAACCATCCACCTCAAAGGTTCCGCCGCCCGTGACCGTCGACGTCGCGGGGAATGCGGGGACGTGTGAGGATGCGTACGCTACGGGGGACGTGGTCGATGCAGGCAGCGTTGTTACCACCTCCCCCATGGCCGACCCAGGGGCGGGAGGCACTAGGGAAGGACAACATCCGCAACATCCAAGCGGCCATGCTCCACGAGTAACAGATGGAGGGATTATTCCATTTGAACCCCTTCTCCTCGCCGAAGGGCACAACCGTAGTGGTGGCGTTCGTTCTGGGGCCGATCGCAACCCTCCGGCCGCCCCCGCTGTGGGCGCGATCGTAGGGCACACACCACCCCCGGAACGGGCTGACCCAGTTACTGTGCTCAATGGAGCCACTGGCCCTCAAGCGCCTCCACCGCGTCACCACACCCTCCAAGCGGCTTATTCGCAACAATGAGGGCACGGCGCGGTCGTCACCGGCACCATCAGGAGCCGAGCGACACTGCGATCTACATCGTCATCACCCATGCCAAGCACCGCCTCAGAGGCCATGGCGCGAGCCCGACTACTGTTGAGATTTCCGCCGGCAGTCGATCAGATGGATGAGTGGCGAGCCACCATCCAAAGTCTGATTGGTTTCGCCGAGGCGGAAGGATCACAGCGAGCTAGCCCGCCGTGGCCTCCCCAGGCAACGACAACGGCTCATGCGGTAGACCAGACGGTGGGGGTCACCCCCACGGTGCAATCCCCGCCACGGCAAGTAGCATGAGAGCCATGAAACCAAGAGCCCGATGATGTCTTGATGGCCTCTTCCGACCCTCGAGTGCGTCAAGGCCAACGGCGAGCCCCAGAGAATAGGTGGAGGGAAGCCGCGCATGTCGTCATCGAGCGGCGCCGCGACGACCACTGCCGGTCCAATGGGTGCGATGGCCCTGACATCGACGAGCCTGCGCTCGGAGATGGCGGGTGCCAGCCTTTCGAGGTTGGGTGCCCTGCTTTCACCCGTGAGCTGCGGCAAGTCCGTTGGCCGTCCGCTCGCACGTTCAAGCCAGAGATACCCGAGAAGTATGATGGGAAACTGAACCCGGCAGAGTTCTTGAGCATCTACACCATCGCTGTGCAAGCTGCTGGGGGAAGAGATGAGAAAGTGTTCGCCAACTACTTCCCTTTGGCACTCAAGTCAAAAGTGAGGTCTTGGCTGATGCACCTACCGGAGAACTCCATTTCGACCTGGGCTGACCTGTGCCATGAGTTCATTGGCACCTTCACGGGCGGCCACCAAGAACCAGGATGGCCCAGCGACTTGCAGCTTCTCCAGCAGAAGGAAGGAGAGGCTCTCCGGAAGTACTTGCAGAGATTCAGCCGAGTCCAGAGGAACATCCCAGACATCCACCCGGCAGCTGTGATATCTGCCTTCCAGTCCAACGTGCGCAACCGTAGGATACGTTCCAAGATGAACGTTCGGTTGCCCAAGACTGTGAAGGAGCTTTACACCTTGGCGGACAAGTGTGCTCAGGTGGAGGAGGGGAGAAAACTTCCTGGAGAGGAAGATTGAGTCGACATTGACTCAGAAGATGATGACGAGGCCACCAGTCAGAAGTAGAAGAACAAGAAGCGCAGCAAGAAGCGCAAAGATAAGGCAGTGATGACCGTTGAGGGATCAGGCATGCCTAGTACCAGTAAGAAGGGTAAGGCGGAAGCCCCCGGCAAGGGGGCTGCCGCGTGCGCTGACTGCCGGGAGGCTGCGGCTGCCAAGAAAGCTGGGAAAAGTGATGGACCGTACTGCAAGATTCATCAGACCAAAGGCCACGATCTCCAAGAGTGTCATCAAGTGGAGCAGCTCGTCAAGAGGCAGAGGGCCGAGTATGAGAAGCGTGATAAAGAAAAGGTTCAGAACGGTACTGGCGGGAAGGGCTGGGGCGGTGAAGCAAATCACCCCGGCAAGGCTCCTCGGAACCAAGGGAAACCAGCCAGGGGCCGAGAGAAATAGGATTGCAACAATGAAAGTGATGGAGGGAATGAAGAGGAAACCAGCGAGCGGGAATTCCAGAAGGCCACTGATGCCTTGTGTATTGACGGGGGGTTCATCTTTGCACTCCTCTCACCGCCAACTTAAACAGTGGGCACGTGAGGTCAATGCCATGGAGCCAGTGGCAGATTCTCGGAAGCCGCTCAAGTGGTCACGCACGCCCATCATCTTTGATGAAGAGGATCAGCCCGACTGCATCACTGTGGTAGGATGCTTGCCGTTTTTGGTCTCACCAACAATCCGCAACCTCAAAGACACAAAGATGTTGGTTGACAGCGGGCCGGGTTGAAGCTGATTTCCCCAAAAGTTATCAGCAAACTCCAAATAGCAGAGGAAGAGCTTAAGGACACTGGCACGTTTCAAGGAGTCAATCTCGGCAGGAGTCATCCTAAGGGAAAGATTACGTTGCCAATGACGTTCGGAGGAGAGTTGAACTACAGGACTGAGAAGGTTGTGTTTGATGTGGTTGACCTCCCCCTGCCATACAACGGAATCCTTGGGCGTCCAGCCCTGGCCAAGTTCATGGCGGCATCCCACTATGCCTACAACACTTTGAAGATGCCAGGGCCGATGGGCGTCATTTCCATTCCATCAGACAAGAAAGACGCAATTATTTGCGTGGATAAGATGTACCGGGACATGGTCGCGGCAGAGGCCGCTGAGGCCATAGTTCCCGCCAAGGAAAGTGAAGGAAAGAAGAAGGCTAGTAGGGGCACCGGCAAGGAATCCGGGAAGCGCACCTCTTCGGAGTGCACCACACCTGTTGATGACTTGTCGAGAAGTTCCAACAACAAGAAATCCAAGGCTGCTGCACCCCAAGTTAAAAAGGTCCCGGCAGGGCCGGCTGGCACTGATGGTACTTTCACTATCAGTGCCACCCTTGACGACATATAGGAAAGCGCACTCGTTGCCTTTCTGCGGGCGAATATCGATGTGTTTGCCTGGCAACCATCTGATATCCCCGGTGTTCCCAGGGAGGTAATTGAGCACCACCTTGCTGTCTGCCCACATGCCCGACCCGTCAAGCAGAAAGTCCGGAAGCAGGCCTTGGAGCGGCAGCAGTTCATTGCCGAGGAGATCAAGAAACTTGAGGCAGCTGGTTTGGTCAGAGGAGTGTTACATCCAACATGGTTAGCGAACCCAGTGGTTGTGCGCAAGGCTAATGGGAAATGGAGGCTTTGCATATATTTCATGGATCTGAACAAGGCATGCCCAAAGGACCCATTCCCCTTGCCGCGCATCGACCAGATTATGGACTCCACTTGTGGGTGTGACTTGCTCTCCTTTTTGGATGCATACTCTGGATACCATCAGATATTTATGTCTAAGGAAGATGAAGAAAAGACCTCATTCATTACCCCATGTGGCACATATTGCTTTGTGCGCATGCCTTTCGGGTTGAAGAGTGCCGGGTCCACATTTGCAAGAGCAGTCCAGATTGGTTTTGAACCACAGTTGCATAGGAACATTGAGGCTTATATGGATGATATTGTGGTCAAGACCAAGGACAGATCAACCCTCATCCAGGATTTAGAAGAGACATTTGCTAATCCTTGTAAGATCAACTTGAAGTTGAACCCGGAGAAGTGTGTGTTTGGTGTTCCCTCCGGCAAGCTACTTGGTTTCTTTGTGTCCCACCGTGGGATCGAGGCCAACCCAGATAAGATCAAAGCCATCGAGAAGATTCAGGCACCCAAGACAGTTAAGGATGTAAGGCGTTTGACGGGATGTGTTGCCGCACTCAGCAGGTTCATCTCCAAGTCTGCCGAGCGCGCCTTGCCGTTCTTTAAAATTCTGAAGAAGGCAGGACCCATGAAGTGGACCCCGGAAGCAGATGCGGCGCTACAAGATTTGAAGACCTACTTATCCTCTATACCCACTTTGGTTGCACCCAAACCAGAAGAGCCGTTGCTGCTATATCTAGCAGCAACCAATCAGGTGGTTAGCGCAGCTTTAGTGGCGCAATGGGAAGTGGAGGAGACAGCAGCCTCAGCAAGTGTTTCGCCCAGAGAAGAAAGAGAGAACAGCCCAACAAGGTCAGATGTAGGTCAAGATAAAGAGGAGCATGACAGCAGTGGCAACCCCAAGGACGCGGCAATGAAGAAGGTGGTGCAGCGCCCAGTATACTTTGTCAGCTCCCTATTGCAGGGGGCTAGATCCAGGTATTCTGGCGTGCAAAAATTGATTTTTGGCCTTGGCATGGCCTCAAGGAAACTGCCCCACTACTTCCAAGTCCATGAGATCACGGTTGTCACCCGCTTCTCATTGCAAAGGATACTCCAGAACCCAGAGGCTACCGGCAGGATAGTGGAATGGGCATTGGAGTTATCCAGCTTTGGCCTGAAGTTTGAAAGCACATCAACGATTCAGAGCAGGGCGTTGGCAGAGTTTATTGCAGAATGGACGCTAAGCCCTGATGAAGAAGTGCTGGAAACAGTTTTCCCCCGCAAGGAAGCGCCCCAAGAATGGATCATGTATTTCGATGGTGCCTTCTCCCTTCAAGGTGCGGGAGCTGGCGTGCTTCTTGTTGCTCCCACTGGAGAGCACCTGAGGTACGTCGTCCATATGCATTTTCCCCGGGAGGAGGCGACCAACAATACGACAGAGTATGAAGGGCTCCTTGCCGGGGTCAGAATTGGCACAGAATTGGGGATCAAGAAGCTGATAATTTGAGGAGATTCACAACTTGTGGCGAGACAAGTCAACAAGGATTACCAAAGTCCATTGATGGAGGCATACGTCAAAGAGGTGAGAAGATTGGAGGAGCACTTTGACGGATTGCAAACAGAGCACATACCCCATGCGGAAAATAGCATTGCTGATCATCTGTCAAAGTGTGCTATGTAGAAGCTTCCTGTGGAACCAGGAACTTTTGTTCTCCATCTTACTCAGCCCTCGGTATCCCCGACAACAATGGCCCGAAAGAGGAGGAAATTGGACTCTGGTTAGCCTCTCCCGGTAGAGCCTCTCGGGGCACCTGGCAGGGACCCTGCTGGAAACAACTCCCCTTCGTTTGCCGGGCTGCACCCTCCTGCCGGGCCTCTGGGCCCCGCGGTGGAGGGATGCGCTCCCATGAATGAGGGGGTGCCGCTAGTCCTCGTTGCTGAGCCCCAGGATCCAACTTGGGCAAGGCACATAGTCCATTTCCTCCAAACTGGAGAACTTCCCGAAGAGCAAGAAGAAGCGGAAAGAGTAGCCCGGAGGGCCAGTATGTATCAGTTTATCGACGACACACTATACAGTAGAAGGCCCAATGGTGTGAAATTTAAGTGTATTTGCCGGGAAGAAGGAAAGGAACTGCTAGCGGAAATACACAAAGTCATGTGCGGCTCCCACATTGGATCAAGGGCTTTGGTTGGGAACGTATTCTGGCAAGGATTCTATTAGCCCACAGCCCTCCAAGATGCGGTTGAGCTCGTCACCAAGTGTGAAGCCTGTCTGTTCCATTCCAAAAATATCCATCTGCCTGCCCAAGCACTCCAGACAAATCCCTTTGTCATGGCCGTTTTCGGTCTGGGGGCTCGATATCCTCGGCCCTTTCCCTCGAGCTGCCGGGGGCTTTGAATTCTTGTTCATTGCAATCGACAAGTTTACAAAGTGGCCGAAAGTAGATGCCATGAGAAAGGTGACTCCTCAGTCAGCTATCAAGTTCTTGAAAGGATTGGTGTGCCGTTTCGGGGTCCCTGCCCGGATCATCACCGACAACGGCACCCAGTTCACGAGCCGTGCCTTCATGCAATATGTTCATGCACTCGGAAGCAAAATCCCATTTGCCTCTATTGCACATCCCAGAAGAAATGGACAAGCTGAGAGGGCAAACGCTGAAGTGCTGTGGGGGCTCAAGATGAGAACATTTGATAAGCTGCAGTAGTGCGGCATGCGATGGATCGATGAGCTGCCGGTGGTTCTTTGGTCCCTCAGAATGACACCAAATCGAGCTACCGGGCAGACTCCCTTCTCCCTAGTCTATGGGCCAGAAGCAGTTATCCCCAAGAAACTCATTTACGGGTCACCTCAAGTACTTGCCTACGATGAAGTAGCGCAGGGACAGCACCGGCGTGACGATGCTATGCTTCTCGAGGAGAACCGTCTCCGGGCTGCTACGCGTGCTGCACGCTACCAGCAAGCCCTGCGTCGCTATCACAGCCGGAGGGTTCATGCCCGGTGTTTTGAGGAAGGCGACCTTGTCCTTAGGCGCGTTTAGTCCGCCAAGGGTACAAACAAGTTGACACCAAAGTGGGAAGGCCCTTACCGGGTAGTACGAGTCACCAGACTTGGCGCATTCCGTCTGGAGACCGGAGATGGCATTCGATTGCAAAACTCATGGAATATTGAGCATCTCCGCAAGTTCTACCCGTAAGGCGCGGCTGTCGGGCCCTGCCCGGCAACCACCCTCTTGTACCTGCCTTGCCTCAGTTGCATGTAACCCCTTGTACAAAGCCAGGCGCAGACCCTGAGCAACAGAGAAATAAATGAAGCGCTGGGGGGGCCCCGACAAGACTGCATGCATGCATAAGCATATCATAAGCATCCCTTGATCACATCATATGCATTGCATGAGCATCGCATCTGCATATAGATAAGATCACATCTGGCATCATTTTCATCTGCATAAACTACAGGCTCCTGCCATGGATTCAGTCCCTAAGGGGAGATGAGAAGACAAGCCAGCACTCCGGTCTCCGGCAAGCCAAACAGATAAATTCTTCCTTTTATCCATACGTGTTCTGTAAGTGAGGTCTTGTGCATAAGAAAACCCTGCTACCCTTTGAAACTTGGGTGCTCCCACCCTTCGACTCGAATGTTGCTTCGGTCAGGGTGGTCATAGTGGCCTTTGATGGAAAAGGACTGGCGGGGGGCTGGTCCCTCTTCATGATTTGTGCCCGATAGGCCTAACTCCCCGGCAACAAAACAGAGGGTACCGGCAGGATAGCCTGCCGGGGGAAGCTCGTTTACTTAAAATATAGAGGCATCCCACCTCTGCATGGACATATACATGCACGAGTCCCCGGCAAGGCTTATCTTTTTCATTAATGTGCTGATAAAAAAAGTACAAACCTTACAGGACACAAACATGGATTCAAGAGATTACATTATTTGAACTAAAATTTGGCAAGTGCCTACAGATTTAAGATTAAAAAAAGATAAGAGCCCCGTAATGCCCTTTCTTGTCCCTCTCCTTCTAAGCATAGCGGTCGAAGGCGAGGAGGGCAAAAGGAGTGCCTAGGCAGAAGCCCAGCCTAACCCTGTCGGGCTCCAGGAGAGGTAGCCTGGCGGGGACGGGAGGGCACTGACGAAGGCGACGATGGAGAGCATGGCGGAGACGACCCGTCCACCGCCACCACAAGGACCTGCAGGACGCGGCAGGGCTAACGGAGCTGCAGCCCGCGAGGAAGCCTGCTGGAGGAGCTGGGGGGCACCATCCCCACCTCTGCATCCAAATCCCCGGCAAATCGCCTTGCTGGGAAGGAAATGCAGGTGCAGATGATGGTGTTGCCGCCTGATGAAGATGGTGCGGGCGATGTTTAGCCGGAGTCAGAGTCGTCGCCCTCCCGGCCGATGCCGTCGTCATCACCGTCACTGTCCTCCTTGTCGCTATCGCTCGAGGAGGAGCTTTTGTCATCGGTTGAGCTCTCCGCGCAGCACCCTAAGCAAGCACCCGAGCTCCCAAAAACCTTTACGGAAAGGAAACTGTCCTCCAATAACTTAAAATGGAGGACGTGTCCTTCCGACAAGCTATGGGCACGAGCAAAAGTCTTCCAGCCTCGGCGGAAGTACATGACATGAGGGGCGGGGAAGTCTACATCCACTCGTATGCTGCCATTCCCGCAGCCACTCATGTGCAGCCTCAACGCTCGCGGCTGCTCGAGCTCCATCGCCCTTGCAAATGGAGTAGGAAGGCGGAGGCGACCGTGTGGAGGCTTGTATAGCCTGATGACGAACTCCAGAGGCTGGTCTCCGACGTGGCCTTCCAATGGAGGAGGAGCCTTCGTCGGGGGCGCGGTCAGGGTGCCGCCCCGTCCTCCTCCTCCCCGGGCGCCCCGACGGCCCCGGCCTCGTCCCCTCCCTCCTCCTCTGGTAGCAGGTTCCACCTCCACGCTCTCAGGAGGAGGAGGGAGACGCTGTCGAGCAGAGGCTCTCATCGCCGCCATTGGGGTGCTCCCGCGTCCTCGCCCTCTCATCATGACGAGCGAAGAAGAGTTTGAAGAAAGGGAGATGGAAAGTGTGTGGGCAAACTCACCACTCCTATCCCCTTTTATAATAGTACGAGGCAAGGGGGCTGGCCTCTCATTCACAAGGCAACCGCCCCACTCCTCCAATACGGCTTCCCTGCGCCTGCAACGGCCCAGGGAATCGGAGCCGACCCTCTGCGCCAATCAGCGACGCCCGGTTTTCTGCCATGGCACCCATTTCCGCACCCTCCGCATCCACCACCTAGCCCACGCAATGGATGTGGTACACGTGGCGGATACCCCAAGGGCGGGAAGTAAGTGGGATGGCAGTTTCTACCCCGTGATCATGGAACGTGGGCGATCCATGGATCGTGGCTCGGTTTCTCCTGTAACATTTCGCACGACATGCGGGAGAACCGAAAACTGACCCAAGCTCGGGTTAATGGACAAGCAAAAGAAGATCTCAAGGGACGGAGCCACCTCTGCACTCCTGCCTGTGCATCAGTTAGGGCCTACCCAGACGCCCAGCGGCGCGTTCGTGCCAGGCCCGCGGGCTCCTGTCGATGCAACAAACCCTGGGTCCATTGCCTGGACTGTGCATAGGCCCGAAGACAAGATCACAGCACCAAGATCAGATTGAAGCACAAGGGATCAGTTCTTCGAAGAACCAAGAAGAGCCAGAGGAGCAAGATATCGCTAAGGAAAGAACCTCCCTTGCCGGGCAGGCGAGCCTGGCGAGGTTGGGTTTGCCCCGGAAGCAAGCTTCCAGATCGTCCCGGTAGTCCTACCGGGACTAGGGGAGGCAAGACATGCCACCGCTCCACCTCACAAGTGACCCAAGTCCTCGATCAGTGCGGTGTCAAGCCCCTAAGTGACTAAGTGGCTGCTTCTTGCCACATGGCAGCCACTTCCTAAAGCAAACACCTCCGTATGACACCCGTCCTGAGACGTGTCAAGCAAACAGGTGCGAAGCTGGCAAAATAGCCCGGCAAGGGTTGCCGGGCATGCTATGATGTGACACTAGACGGCGCATTTAATGTGTTCTATCAACCTGCAGAGTTAGGTGTGATAGCATTGTTTGCTATCTAATCAGTGCGTAAAGACTGATTTGCCAATGTGGTGACCCCTTAATCTATAAAAGGAGGCCCATGGCGACCGTAGAAAGGGTTGGTTGGCTGGCTGGTTCAGACCCTCAGATATCCATACGCGCATAGCCACTCTCACCCCGAGGCAACCTTGCCGGGCAAGTGTGCTACGCTCGCCACCATATTTCCACTATCAATCCAACAAAGCAGGAGTAGGGTTTTACGCCTCACGGCGGCCCGAACCTGTGTAAAACTGCCCGTGTGATCTCTGCCGTGCTGTGCTACACTTCTCTGCTCTTTGTGCAACGTGCCTATCCCCCCAGCCCCGCTGAACAAAAAAGGGGCTCATGGCCCCATAGGTGGCCGTGGTTTCCCATGACACATGGCCTATCCCCTATTTCCCTGTGATGCTGAGGGGAGACCGCAGGAGTGGTTCACCTTTGGTAACGGCAGATCCCTTCCTTCGGGGTACTACCTGCCTTGTGTATGAGCGGGTTCCTCGTGCCCACGTATGCTCCTTCAGGGGACTGCATCCTTCTAACTTCGGGTTGATGGAGACGACCATGCTCTCTCTGGAGTCTCCCGTAGCACCCGGTGCCTGTCCTTGCTGCCGCGGCGGGGGCTTGAGCGGCGGCAGACGTGCCTCTTCGATCGACAACGACGAGGAGGCTGGCGGCAACCCATGACACGTCAAGAGCGGGGATGACCGCTCCGATGTGGCATGATTGCCGTCAGCACCATTGCCTCCGCCTGGGCTTCGGTAGCGCCACCATCTGCACCTGCCATCCGGTTTCTTCCTCTAGCCCGGGAATGGCGCCCTCCTAATCCTGGGGAGGCGCCGAATCCCAGCCAGGCCTTCCCTTCGCCTTCTTTGTCTCCCCTGCAGTTCCAAGGAGGGGGGGGGGGATAGAGCAAAGGCATCACGGGCATTTATCTTTTTTCAATCTAAAATATGTAAGCACTTGCCAAACTTTAGTCTAAATAATGTAATCTTCTTTATCCATGTTGGTGTTCTGTAAGATTTGTACTTGTTCATCAGCATATTAATGAAAAAGACAAGCTTTGCTGGGCACTTGTGCATGCATCATACCCATGCAGAGGCGAAATGCCTCTATACGTTCAAGTAAACAAGTTATCTCCGGCAAGCTATCCTGCCGGTACCCTCGAATTGTTGCCATGGGGCTAAACCTGCCGGGCACAAAACATAAAGAGGGACCAGCCCCCCGCCAAGCCTTCTTCGCCAAAGGCCACTGCGACCATCCTGACCATAGCAATGTTCGAGTCAAAGGATGGGAGCACCTAAGTTTCGAAGGTGACAAGGTTTTCGTATGCACAAGTTTTTTCTTACAGAACACGTAAGGATAAGAAGAGAACTTATCTGTTTGGCTTGCCGAGGATCGTTACATAGGCTCGTCTTCATTTCTTCTTTTTGGGACCGAGTCCACGACAAGAACCTTGCAACTCAATGCAGATGAAAACAATGCCTCATGCGACCTCATCTATATGATTATGCTATGCTCATGATATGCTTATGCATGCATGCAAGTTTTGGGGGGCCCCAGCGTTTTGTTTATTTCTGTTGCTCAGGGTATGCGCCTGGCTTTGTACAAGGGGTTACACGCAATAGCGGTAAGACCTGTACAAAAGGTAGGCTGCTGGGACATGGCCCGACAGCCGCGCCTTACGGGTAGAACTTACGGAGATGCTCAATGTTCCATGAGTTTTCCAACTGAATGCCATCTCCAGTCTCCAGACGGATTGCGCCAGGTCTGGTGACTCATACTACCCGATAAGGGACTTCCCACTTCGGCGTCAACTTGTTTGTACCCTTGGCGGACTGAACACGCCTAAGGACAAGGTCGCCTTCCTCGAAACCCCGGGCACGAACCCTGTGGCTGTGATAGCGACGTAGGGCTTGCTGGTAGTGTGCAGCACGCTTAGCAGCCCAGAGATAATTCTCCTCAAGTAGCACAGCATCATCACGTCAGTGCCGTTCCTACGCTACTTCATCGTAGGCAAGCACTCGAGGACATCCAAATATGAGTTTTCCATGGGGATAACTGCTTCTGCCCCATAGACTAGGGAGAAGAGAGTCTGCCCGGTAGCTCGATTTGGTGTCATTCTAAGGGACCAAAGAACCATCGGCAGCTCGTCAATCCATCGCCTGCCAGACTTCTGCTGTCTATCAAAGGTTCTTGTCTTGAGACCTCATAGCACTTCAGCGTTCTCCCTCTCAGCTTGTCCGTTGCTTCTGGGATGGGCGACAGAGGCAACCGAGATCTTGCTTCTGAGGGCATGAACATCTTGCATGAAGGCGCGGCTCGTGAGTTGGGTGCCATTGTCGGTGATGATCCGGGCAGGCACCCCGAAGCGGCACACCAATCCTTTCAAGAACTTGATAGCTGACTGTGCGGTCACCTTTCTCATGGGCTCCACCTCTGGCCACATTGTGAACTTGTCAATCTTGACGAACAAGAACTCAAAGCCCCCGGTAGCACGGGGGAAGGGGCCCAAGATATCGAGCCCCTAGACCGAGAAGGGCCATGACAAATGGATCGTCTGAAGAGCTTGGGCAGGCTGATGGATGTTCTTGGAGTGGAACTGGCAGGCTTCACATTTGGTGACGTGCTCAGCTGCATCTTGGAGGGCTGTGGGCCAATAGAAACCTTGCCGAAAGGCTTTTCCAACCAGAGCCCTTGATCCAATGTGTGAGCCGCACACACCCTTGTGTACCTCTGCCAATAGTTCCTTTCCTTCCTCCCGGCAAATGCACTTCAATTTCACACCATTGGGCCTCCTTTAGTACAGCGTGTCGTCAACGAACTGATACATACTGGCCCTCCGGGCTACTCTTTCAGCTTCTTCTTGCTCTTCGGGGAGTTCTCCAATTAGGAGGAAATGGACTATGTGCCATGCCCAGGTTGGGACTAGGGGCTCGGCAACAAGGACCAGCGGTACCTCCTCATTCGCAGGAGTGCACTTCTCGACCGCAGGGACCGATGGTCTGGCGGGATGGTGCAACTCACTGATCGAAGGGGAGTTGTTCCCGCCAAGCTCTCTGCCGGGAGCCTCGGGAGGCTCTACCGGGTGAGGCTTGCCGGAGTCCAGTTTCCTCCTCTTTCTGGCCATTGTTGCCGGGGATACGAAGGGCTGGGTCAGATGGAGAGCAAAAGTCCCTGGTTCCACAGGGAGCTTTTGTGCAGCACACTTTGACAGATGATCAACAATGCTGTTTTCCGCACGGGGCACGTCCTCTGTTTGCAATCCATCAAAGCGCTCCTCCAACTTTCTCACTTCCTCGACATATGCCTCAATCAATGGACTTTGGCAATCCTTGTTGACTTGTCTCACCACAAGTTGTGAATCTCCGCAGATGATCAGCTTCTTGATTCCCAGTTCTGTTGCAATCCTGAGTCCGGTAGGGAGCCCTTCATACTCTGCAGTATTGTTAGTAGCGTCCTCCCGGGGAAAGTGCATCTGGACGACGTACTTAAGGTGCTCCCCAGTGGGGGAAACAGGAAGCACGCCAGCCCCTGCACCTTGTAGGGAGAAGGCATCATGGAAATACATAATCCATTCTTGGGGTGCTTCCTTGCCGGGGATGATCGTCTCCAATACTTCTTCATCAGGAGTTGGTGTCCACTCTGCAATGAATTCTGCTAGTGCTCTTCATTGAATAGTTGACATGCTTTCAAACTTCAAACCAAAGCTGTACAACTCCAAGGACCATTCCACAATCCTGCCGGTGGCCTCGGGGTTTCGGAGTATGCGCTGCAAGGGGAAGCGGGTGACAACTGTGATCTCGTGGGCTTGGAAGTAGTGGTGCAGTTTCCTTGAGGCCATGATGAGGCAAAAAATCAACTTTGGCATGCCAGAGTACCTCGATCTAGCTCCTTGTAACAGAGAGCTGACGAATTACACTAGGCGCTGCACCACTTTCTTCCTTGCTGCAACCATAGAACCGCTTCCGCTGCCCTGCCTTTCTTCGCTCTGGACTGACTCTGGTCTTGCAGGGACGGGTTCGCTTTCCTCTTTAGAGGGGATAGTGGTTCTGGCTGCCGCATCATCCACTTCCCGCTGCGCCACCAGTGCCGCACTAACCACTTGATTGGTTGCCGCTAAGTATAACAGCAACGGTTCTTGTGGTTTGGGAGTGACCAAGGCGGGCACAGAGGAAAGATAGGTCTTCAAATCTGGCAGCGCAACGTCTGCCTCTAGGGTCCACTCCATGGGTCCTGCCTTCTTCAAGATTTTGAAGAACGGCAGGGCGCACTCGGCAGACTTGGAAATGAACCTGCTCAGTGCAGCCACGCATCCAGTCAAACGCCTCACCTCCTTGACTGTCTTGGGTGCTTGAATTTGCTCGATAGCCTTGATCTTGTCGGGGTTGGCCTCTATCCCTCGGTGAGACACAAAGAAGCCAAGTAGCTTGCCGGAGGGAACTCCAAACACACACTTCTCCGGGTTCAGCTTCAAGTTAATCTTGCGCAGATTAGCAAAGCTTTCCTCCAAATCCTGGATGAGGGTTGATCTGTCCTTGGTCTTGACCACAATATCATCCATGTAAGCTTCAACATTTCTGTGCAGCTGGGACTCAAAGCCAATCTGTACTGCTCTTGTAAAAGTGGATCTGGCGCTCTTTAACCCGAAGGGCATCCGTACAAAGCAGTACGTGCCACATGGGGTTATGAATGCGGTCTTCTCTTCGTCTTCCTTGGACATGAAGATTTGGTGGTATCCGGAGTAGGCATCCAGAAAGGAAAGCAGGTCACACCCGGAAGTGGAATCCACAATCTGGTCGATGTGCGGCAAGGGGAACAGGTCCTTCGGGCATGCCTTGTTTAGATCTATGAAGTCTATGCAAAGCCTCCATTTGCCATTCGCCTTGCGCACCACCACTGGATTTGCTAACCATGTGGGATGTAACACTCCCCTGACCAAACCAGCTGCTTCAAGCTTCTTGATCTCCTCGGCAATAAACTATTGCCGCTCCAAAGCTTGCTTCCAGACCCTCTGCTTGACGGGCCGGGCATGCGGGCAGACAGCAAGGTGGTGCTCGATTACCTCCCTGGGAACACTAGGGATATCAGATGGTTGCCAGGCAAACACATCGATATTCGCCCGCAGGAAGGCAACGAGTGCGCTTTCCTATTTGTCATCAAGGGTGGCACTGATAGTGAAGCTACCATCAGCGCCAGCCACCCCTGCCGGGACCTTCTTCACAGCAGGTGCAGCAGCTTTGGACCTCTTGCTATTGGAACTCTCCGGCAAGTCATCATCAGGTGCAGCACACTCCAGAGAGGCATGCTTCCCGGATTCCTTGCTGGCATCCTTGCTAGCTCTCTTCATTCTTACTTTCCTTGGTGGGAGCAGTGGTTTCTGCAGCCTCAGTAGCGACCGCCTCCCGGTACATCTTGTCCACGCATATGACTGCGTCCTTCTGATCTGACGGAATGGAAATGACTCCCATCGGCCCTGGCATCTTCAAGGTGTTGTAGGCATAGTGGGAAGCCGCCATGAATTTGGCCAGAGCTGGGCGACCAAGGATTCCGTTGTACGACAAGGGAAGTACAACCGCGTCAAACACGATCTTCTCAGTCTGGTAGTTTAACTCCCCCCCGAACGTCACTGGCAGCGTGATCTTTCCCTAAGGACGACTCCTGCCGGGGTTGATTCCTTGGAACGTGCCAGTAACCTTGAGCTCCCCATCTGCTATCTGAAGTTTGCTGATGACCTTTGGAGATATCAGATTCAACCCGGCCCCGCTGTCAACCAACATCTTTGTGACCTTGAGGTTGCGTATTGTTGGTGAGACCAACAACGAGAAGCACCCTACCGCGGTGGTGCGGTCAGGGTGATCCTCTTCGTCAAAGATGATGGGCGCGCGGGACCACTTGAGCGGCTTTCGAGAATCTGCCGCTGGCTCCACGGCATTGACTTCACGTGCCCACTGTTTAAGTTGGTGGTGAGAGGAGTGCAGAGATGCACCCCCGTCAATGCACAGGGCGTTAGTGGCTTTCTGGAACTCCTGCTCACTGGTTTCCTCTTCATCTCCTCCATCACTCTCATCATTGCAATCCTCCTTCTCACGGCCTCTGGCGGGCTTCCCTTGATTCCGAGGAGCCTTGCCGGGGCGACTTACTCCGCCGCCTCGGCCCTTCCCGCCAGCACCATCCTGATTTTTCTCTTTATCACGCTTCTCATACTCAGCCCTCTGCTTCTTGACGAGCTGCTCAACTTGATGACACTCTTGAAGGTCATGGCCCTTGGTCCTATGGATCTTGCAGTACGGCCCATCACCCTTCCCAGCCTTCTCGACAGCCGCGGCCGCCCGGCAGTCAGTGCACGCGGCAACCTCCTTACCGGGGGCCTCGGCCTTGGCCTTCTTGTCGGTACTAGGTGTGTTTGATCCTTCGACGGCCATCACAACTTTCTCCTTGTGCTTCTTATTGCATTTCTTGTTCTTCTTCTTCTGACTGGTGGCCTCGTCGTCATCGTCTAAATCGATGTCGACGCCATCCTCTTCACCGGGAAGTCACCTTCCCTCCTCTATGCGAGCACACTTATCCACTAGAGTGTATAACTCATTCACAGTCTTGGGTAGCTGCACGTTCATTTTGGAACGTATCCTGCGGTTGCGCACGTTGGACTGGAATGCGGCTATCACAGCTGCCGGGTGGTTATCTGGGATGTTCCTGTGCACTCGACTGAACCTTTGCATGTACTTCCACAGACTTTCTTCTTCCTTCTGCGGGAGGAGCAACAGATCACTAGGCCACCCTGGTTCTTGGTGGCCGCCCGTGAAGGCGCCAACAAACTCATGGCGCAGGTCAGCCCGGGTCAAAATGGAGTTCTCTGGCAGGTGCATTAGCCAAGACCTCACATTTGGCTTGAGTGCCAAAGGGAAGTAGTTGGCGAACACCTTCACATCTCTTCCCCCGGCAGCCTAAACACCGATGGTGTAGATGCTCAGGAACTCTACCGGGTTCAATCTCCCATCGTACTTCTCTGGCATCTCTGGCTTGAACGTGTGGGAAGATGGCCAACGGACTTGCCGTAGTTCACTAGTGAAGGTGGGGCACCCAACCTCGAAAGGTAGGTACCCACCCTCACCGGGTGCAGGCTTGTCGACATCGGGGCCATTGCGCCTATCAGACTGGCGGTGGTTGTCGCAGCGTCACTCAATGGTGACGCGCGTGTCTCCCCCTTGCCTGTCTTCCTGGGCCTGCCACTGGTCTCGACGTGCTCGAGGGCCGGACGAAGCCATCGAGACATCGTCGGGTTCTTGATCATGTGGCTCTGGCCGTGGCCCCTGCACAGGCTGCCCCGGAGGGGACTGCACCATGGGGGTGGCCCCTTCGGCATGGCCAGCAGCACGGGCCGTTGTCGTCGCCTGGGGAGGCCGTGGCGGGCTAGCTCACTGTAATCCTCTCGCCTCGGTAAAACCAATCAGACTCTGAATGGTGGCTCTCCACTCATCCATCTGATCGGCTGTCGGCGGAAATCTCAACAGCAGCTGGGCCCATGCCATAGCCTCCGAAGCGGTGCTTGGCATGGATGACAATGTAGACCGTAGCATCGCCTGGCGCCTCATGGTGCCGGTAGTAGCTGCGCCGTGTTCTCGTCGTCGTGAGCCCATTGCCAGGGTGGCGTAGTGACGAGGTGGAGGCGCTTGAGGGCCTGTGGCTCCGTTTGGCGCATCGACTGGGGCAGCTTGTTTCGGGAGTGTCGCACGCCTGCGGCCGCGCCCACGGCGGGTGCGGTTGGGGAGTTGTGATTCGCCCTAGAGCGAGTGCCACCACTGCGGCTGTGCCGTTCAGCTGGGCGGATAGGTGCAGACGAAATGATTTATCCACCTGTACCTCGTGGAACGTGGCCGCTGGGATGCTGTTGGTGCTGTCCTTCCCCGGTGCCACACGGAAGCAGAAACAGTATGAGGATGTGAAGACTACCCCAAATACAAGTTTCCATACTCCTTTCCGCGCCTTGTTTGGAAATCTCGGGGACGAGATTCTTGTAAGGGGGGTAGGTCTACAAGTACTTGATATTTAAAAAAAAAACCCTGAATTGAGGCTTGCACTACAAGTACTTAATTAAGGGAAGTAAAAATCTTCCAAAATATATGTTTGATTCCTATTAGATATAGTACCCCCATAAACCACAAAATTATTATTTTAAAAGTTATTTTGCTATTTTATTTAAAGGCTTTTTCTTAAGGCCAGAAATGGTCTTTAATAGGTTAAAATTATTTTAAAGCTTCAAAAATATTTGAGAAAATTTAGGGAAACTCAGTGGACATATATTTTCCATATATATGAGTTTCAACACATGGTCATGATCAAAATATTGGACAAAACCCTCCAAAACCATTTCTGTTCATTTCAAGTATTTGAAATATTTCTATAAGAAATATTTTCAAATAAATCCAGTAAAATTCTAGCAAGTCACATATGCATAATGTGATGATCTTGCAAAGTTTCATCTCAATGAAAATCATTTTGGTTCACAAAAGTGCCCCAAAACCCTCTTTGTCCAGAACCAAACTTGAACAACTTTGCATTGCCAACTTTCTCCATTTGATCCCAAACTCTATGGACATGCTCAAATACCCAAATAATGTCACTACACCAAGTGGTGCATCAAGGAGAAGAGATTAGCTTAGCTAGATCTAAGCAAATCCATTTCTTGTGATTTCTAGGGTTTACAAAAGTTACATTGTGAACTTTATCCAAATAAGCCCAAATTTCTACCACATTTCCAAATGGTCATGTGCATCATCCCCATCAAGTGGCACAAGTAGGAGACAAGTGAAACTGGCTCAAACTTGCATCAAACACCATCTGCCATTTTTCCAAAATCATCACTTTGACCTCTTCCACTATTCTCCATGAACTCAATTTTTTTACCACAGCTAACCATGATCACCTTCTACCTCTGGTAAAATTTGCAAGGCCATGGAACAATAAATGGAGGGTGAAATCCTCACTTTCTCTCTCTCTCCTTCTCCACCCTTCTCTCACCAGGGCCTCTCCAGGGCATCCAATGCCCCTTCCCACTTCTTTACTTCTCCCTAGAGCTGCTGGACACTAGGAGCCAAGCCCAGAGCGCCAAAAAATGGCCATGCCGGCCACACACGCGCTCTGGAGCGCGCTACAGTGCGCTCCCGCACTGTAGCCGCCCTCTGCCCAACGCCTCCGACAACCTCGGCTCTCCCCCGCGTGCCAGCAGGACCACCTCGACGTCCGCAGCACGCCACACCCTTGTCCCCCTCCTCTTTCTTCCTCCTGCTGCCTCCTTTCGCACGCGCGCCGGCCGCCCAAGAGCTCCAATGGGCGAGCTCACACGCACGATGCCTCTGGCCCTCCCCACTCTCTCTCTTCCTTCCCCTGGTCGTAGACCACCTCCACGAACGCCCCGGACACGCCCACATGAGCCCCCGTGACCTACAGCAACGGCAACAACCCCGCCGGCGCACTGGTCCACGGTGAGCCACGGGCCAGCTATTTAAAGCCTCCCCGAGCCTCTCCCTCACCACCACTCGCTCTCTCCCACTCCCAATCGTCCTCATGCGCCTCCCGTTCATCTCCAGAGGGCCTCGAGCTTGAGCTCCGCCGCTTCGGCTCACCGGCGTTCACGCGGTACAGACCTCCTCCACCACTCCTCTTACTCGATCTGGAACCACCGTACCCCACTGATCCTTTCCCCGTCATTTCCCCCTTCGTTTGCCGCCAGGGACGACCACAACCACCGACGCCCGAAGCTCCTCCGCCGCGTGACCTCGTCGCTGGCAAACCAGGCCACTCCGGCGACCGCAACCACCACCACCCGAATGGCGACACGACGAGGAGTCCAGCCGTGCCATCAGCTCGCCCCGCCATGCCCGAAAACGTCGCCGGTGAGCTCGCCAGCCTCTCTGCCGCGAGGTTGGAGATGACAGGTGGAGCCCACCTATCATCCTCACCTCTCTCTCCCCTCCTCTCTCTCCTGCTGGCAGCCGGGCCCCGCCCGTCGGGTTTAAACATGCGCCCGGGCCATTTCCCTTCTGGGCCTGCTACGCTGCGGCTGTTCTGGCCCAGTAAGCATAGTAGCCCCCAGCCTTTTTCCTTTTTCTTTTTACAGTGGGTTTCCAAAAATTCCACAGCCCACATTATTTATCCAAATTAAATAATTCCAACTCCAAAAATCTTGTAATAATCCCACCTATTTAATGGTGTAACTTTCATGCAAATCCATCAGACTTTTCTGTACTATTCAAATTTAAATTTAAATTTGAGCAATTAAATCCATATTTGAAAATCCATTTCTCTATTTCTATAGCTCCAATTCCAAAACTAAGAATTTTTGCATTCTTAGTTTTCATCCTAATATTTAACAAAAATAAGTTGACATTTTTATGAACACTTTTATTTTTCTGTTTGTGCTATTGCCTTATTGTGTGCCCGATACTTTGCGATGTTAGATTGCGAAGTTGACGAAGGAGTTGGACCAGAAGGATTTTAAGACCTCGAAGACTTGTTTAAGCCAGGCAAGCAGCCCTTTGACCATGTCTATGAAACCCTTTTATGCATTTCATATAGCACCTTATTATTGTTGCATCGGAATCATGATGAGATGGTAACCACTTTAGTGGGTTGCCTCCGTTACTTCCTCGTTGATACTTGCATTGTGCATGACCCTACCTTCCTATGAGGGTTATGCAGGTGGGAGTAGATAGGATGCCAAAGCAGTTGCTACGTAAATGATTTGGGTATATGCATGGTGATGGAGACAAGTATGTTTTCAAAGACTTTTCAAAAACCCCATCGGGTGCCACTAATGCCAGAGGGAGATGATGAGCTAGGTAACCACTTGATAAAAAAGTGGTGTATCGGAGCAAGTTGTGTGAGTGTAATTTTCGAAAACGGATTGGTTTAAGTTGCAACCGTTATTCCAACCTTCCATGTACAACCACAATACCCCTTATGGGATGTGACTTTGTTGATTACTTTGGTCAATACTAGCAGGGAGCCCGCATTACTTGTGGCGGCAGAGTATGAGTTACTCTCTCGATACGGAGTCGTGCCAGGTAGGGCGACCATGGCTATTTTTACAGACACCGGGCACACCGTTATGTCCGCTCTCGGATGGTACGATCTCGAGAGAGTCTCGTATGATGTACATCATGAGGACAAGGGCCAACAAGTGGACTCTTTGTTAGTGTTGTCAAGGGAAAGATAATGTTCGGGTGCTTACCTCGGGTATGTAATATACTGCGAGTCGTGGCTTGACACGGAAGTTCCCCGAGTCTTGTGGGTAAATTGTGCAACCTCTACAGAGTGTCAAACTATTTGAATAGCTGTGTCCATGGTCAAGGACAGTTGGGTAACCGCTCTTGGGCTACGTCCACATGTTTATGAAACCCGGTGAGTGTGTATGGGAAAGTGGAAAGAACTACTTGGGTCAAGTCAAAAGACTGGACATGATAAATAAGATGGGTTGGTTCCAACTCTATTTATGTTGATATCTGTAACCTGTCCTCATGGTTACTTGAATACTTATGATGCATGCCTTACAAATTGTTGAACATATCATAGCACTCAAAACTAGCGTTCCGCAAAAATTTACCTATGTCATACATTGTTATACCTTGATCGAAAACATGGGTTGCTTGTGAGTACATTCAAAGTACTCATTGGCTTGCCACTGGTTATTTAATTGGCCAGGCATGGAAGAGCAGGTGTTCGAGGGAGAGTTCTTTGGTGACGAACATGCGAACTAGGACGTTTCCCAGTCAAAATGCCTGTAGGGTTAAGGCAGATGGCATGGGTTCTACTTATCAACGAAGATTTGTGCTGCTTGTGTTTTATGTGATGTTCAGCCCTTGAGGCTTTATCTATGTAAGACTTGACCATAGAGGTCATAATTCGTGTAAGACGGTATGTATGGATGTAAGACTCTTGTTATTCAGCTTCTGTGTGTTCAGTGAGCATTGATCTCTGGGATCACTGTACACGTGCACTCGGTGACTTCGACTTGTAAGTCGGGGTCCCCACATAATTTTCTTCGAGAGCTTAGTATGACGATCCATTCGAGTAAAACCACTGCAGTGAAGATATTTTCATCTGCTGCTAGGTTTTCCTTCCCATCCAGGGCAATCAACGATGACATGGCCGTATAGTTTGCATTTGAAGCACTTCATATCTTTCGAAGGCAAACATCTTCTTGATGATTCTGGTGCATGGAATTCTTCATCATTGACGAGATAAAGGTTGTGTCTCTTAAGATCACTCAGTCGTTGTGTGAGCATTTCAAGTTCTTGAGTGATGGAGTGTTGATTTTCGACATCTTCTTCTTCTTCTTCTTCTTCTTCTTCAGAACTGCCATAATGTGAGAAATTTCTCCTTCACCTTCCGAAGAGGATTCTTGATTTGCCGTTTCCAGCTCCATCGTTTCTTTTTGGATTGACAACAACGTCATGATCTCAACATAGTGAAGTTCTTCATAGTCAGGTCTTTGTTTGATTTCAGACACAATGAGATCAAAGGATTCATCAAGAGCACTCAGAAGCTTGTTGACTACATCTCTATTAGTGATATCAGTTACCCCTAGCTGGTGTAGTCTTTCAACAATGTTTGTCAATCGATCAGTGAGTTTCATAACACTCTCCTTGCGCAGGCTTCTAAATCCAGTGAACATGGCCCAAAGCATTTTGATGTGAGGATCAGATCGGGCAACAAGATCTACATGAGCACTTTTAAGAGCATCCCACATTTGCTACGCGGTGTTGAGCCTATGAAACCGAAGGAAAATGTCTTTTGATAGACTGCCACATATGATATCTTTTGCTTGAGCATCCAACTGCAGATTTTCCTTGTCATCGAAGGACAGATTGTCTTGTTGCTGAATGGTGTATCCTTCTTCCACAATTTGCCATAGATCATAGTTGACAGCTTGAATTCTGATTCTCATTCGTTCTTTCTAGTACAGATAGTCATTTCCATCGAAGATGGGAAACCTTTCAGAGTGCGAGGATCTACCTGCAAGCGACATACTCAAAACTCCAAGGACGTTAGACCTTTAATAAACAGAGACAGGGAGAACCTACTCTGATACCAATTGTTAGGACCGAGAGTATATCGACCAGAGGGGGGGTGAATGGGAGATTCAAATTTTCTTTCGAAAGCTTTGAAACCTAGTCCACACACCGCAGTGGAATAGAGTATAGAGAGAAATGCACTGAATCAGATTTCCTCGTCAGAAGCATATTCATCGAGAAAGGCATTTACAATAGAGCGAGCTTGATTGATAATAGGTTTAACTACGATGAGATTTATGCAACAAGCAAATAAGTGTAATAGAATGAGACAAAACATAACGACCACTGAAGGAAATACAATCTCAGGGTTACACCATATAATAAGGATACATATTGATAATGTAGGAATAAGGACGAAGATAATGAAATGATTTGATACTACAACACAGGATAAATGACACAGATCAGAACGAAGATCAGATAAACCAGAGGGACTGAGCACAAATGTAAACTACTGAAAGAATTGCAGTAGAGTAGATATAACCAGTGGTGCTCGATGGCGACAAGAGGTTTGGTAGACCAGTTCACCCTTCTGCCAAAGGGCTACGTCTAGTTGGAGGGGCTGTGACTTAAAACGAAAGACAAACTCTCTTCACCCTATTCTCCTTAAACACAGAGCTGATCAGACTCAGGTTGATTTCACTCGTGGTAGATCCTTGTCGGCGATCTCCAAACCTTCGGTCGACCTTCGCGAACCACAATCACTCTTGGTTGCTGTAGATCAGGCTCGGTGAAGACAACGACTCTTCATCACTCGAAGCCAAACCTATCCGTCTAGAGAGTGCGCAGCTCTCAAGAGTAACAGGTACAAGAACTCTCACTCAGATCTGCTGTGATGCTAAACCACTATCTAAGTTTGGGCTCTTGATTTTTCTCTCGGTGGATCTTAAACTCAAATAACTTAGAGAGGGTTGCTCAAATCAATCTTCTCAGAAATCTCAAGCGGAGCAGCCAACGGATAAAGTTGGAGCGGGGTGGCTATTTATAGCCGCAGCCTTCCCAGATGGGAAATGACCAAATTGGACATCGGCCTCAGCCAATAGCCGAACGACACGATTCCAACGGTCGGATTTGAGCTCAACGGTAACATTCCTTGCTGAGCAAGAAATGCTAACTCGGTCCGAGGCAAATCTCTCGCTGCGAAGAAGATCACAGTCTCTTGCTGGCAAGTATTTACTCGGAGCACAAAGAGATTTCTCTTGCATCTTTCATAGGTTGTAGCTAAGCATCACAGCTGATCTAAGCAAGAAGAACCTATACCCCTCTTAATAGTACGGAGGTCCTATGACTCAAAAGACTGAAATAAGAAAAACTCAATGAATGCTACGTCTTCATTTTTTCTTCGACTTCAATCGCTGCAGTCAATTTCTTCGGATGACAGTATTGAAACTGAAAGCTTCGCTATCTCAGCAAATCTTTTGAGGGGTCGATTTCTTCACATTAATCTTCTTGACTCTATCTCTTCAGCAGATGTAGCTCATTCTTCTCTACAGCGCAGATATGCTTCGGTGAAGTTCCTCAAACTCAGCACCGGAGACAACATTCTCTTCGGTTGTGTGTGGGCTTTTCTCTCTGTGTGCACTAGGAAACACATTAGTCCATACCTGTTTCTGTCAACAATCTCCAAAACTCAAGGTAGGCAGATATTGCACCAACAACAACTTGGGCCAAAGAAGTACCAGAAGGGTGCCCCGAGGGGGGCACAACCCACTTGGGCGTGCCTGGGGGCCCAGGCGCGCCCTGGTGGGTTGTGCCCACCTCGGTGGCCTCCCGCACCGCCTCTTTGCCCTATAAATTGCCAAATATTCCAAAAACCCTCGGGGTAACCCTAGATTACAAGTTCCTCCGCCGCAAGCCTCTGTAGCCACGAGAAACCAATCTAGACCCTGTTCCAGCACCCTGCAGGAGGGGGAAATCATCACCGGTGGCCATCTTCATCATCCCGGCGGCCACCATGATGAGGAGGGAGTAGTCCACCCTCGGGGCTGAGGGTTTGTACTAGTAGCTATGTGTCTAATCTCTCTCTCTCTCTCTCGTGTTCTTGAGATGTCACGATCTTGATGTATCGCGGGCTTTGTTAATATAGTCAGAACATATGGTGTTTTCTCCTCTCTATCTTGTTATGAATTGAGTTTTCCCTTTGAGATTTCATTCTTATCGGATTGAATACTTTTATGGATTTGAGAACACTTTATGTATGTCTTGCTATGAATACCCGTGGTGACAATGGGGTATCATATTGATTCACTTGATATATGTTTTGGCACTCAACTCGTGGATTCCCAAGGTGACATTGGGGTAATCTATGTATAGGGGTTGATGCACGTTCTTGTCTTTGTTTCTCCGGTAGAAATCTTGGGGCACTCTTTGAGGTTCTTTGTGTTGGATTGAGTATTATGAATCTGAAATTGTTTCATGCATATCGTATAATCAACTCACGGATACTCGCGGTAACATTGGAGTATCTAGGTGATATTAGATTTGGTTGATGTGTATCATATGGTGTTATTTTAGTACAAACTCTTGGTTAGATCAATCGGAAAGAATAGCTTGGTGTTATTTTAGTATGAACTCTAGGATAGATTGATCGGAAAGAATATCTTTGAGGTGGTTTCATACCCTACAAACAATTTTGTCTTATGTTCTCCGCTAGATAGGAACTTTGGAGTGATTCTTCATCGCATGTTGAGGGATGGTTATATGATCCAATTAGATTAGCATTGTTGAGAGATTGCACTAGCAAAAGTACGGACCCTAGGCCTCATTTTCAAGCATTGCAATACCATTTGTGCTCACTTTTGCTACTCATTACCTTGCTGTTTTTTATTGTTACTATTACAAAAATCAATATCTACTATCGTTACTACACTTTTATCACTATCTCTTCGCCGAACTAGTGCACCTATACAATTTGCCATTGTATTTGGTGTGTTGGGGACACAAGAGACTTTTTGTTATTTGGTTGCAGGGTTGTTTGAGAGAGACCATCTTCATCCTACACCTCCCAGGGATTGATAAACCTTAGGTGATCCACTTGAGGGAAAATTGCTACTATCCTACAAAACTCTAGCTTGGAGGACCAACACGAGTCTACAAGAATAAAGTTGTGTAGTAGACATCAATACCACATCGCCTCTGGAGGCATCGCCCCAAGGGCTTTGCGTGTTAGCAGCTCTCCTCCTGAATGTCGCATGAGAGGGGGCTATCGGCATGGCGCCTGTGCTCATGTCCGTCCCTGCAGCGTCGATAAATCTAAGCGATCGAGCTCTGGCTCGTGGGCTGGCCCCATGCACGTCACCTCATCAGGTCCTTAGTGCCTTGTCTTCTCATGGAACAATCATGAGCAGATCAGCAAGCGCGCACCACCCTTTGTACCTCGTAATCTGTCAATGCGCAGAAACTTCGACAGGCAGGCATTCGAGCGGCACCTGGCGACGCCCTACCACCTTAGGAGGTCGGCCCCAGACAGATAACATGCTATACGGTAAAAGCTAAGTACAACCACCTTACACTTTATCACTGCCAACCGAGGTGCCCCTCCCCGTGACCTTCGCGAGGCATTTTACTTCTTTTTCGTGCGAGTCGCTTGCATGTTAAAAGGGGAACTCTTGAGCATCGCGCCTCAGGAGTTCCTAATGGCTCGCGAGGAGATATGGGCGAGAGGCCGCATTTCAGCCAAATTTACATCCGTTAAAACTCAAAGGACGTCGATGCTTTACATACCCATCGCGGGACTTGTGCTGACCCATCATAGAGAAATGATGCACAGGGAACCAAGGCCCTAAGGAAGTGCGCCCTCATGCTACAAAGATCGCATGCAGGCCACGAATGCCTCACATCGCCCCATAAGCTAAGTCGTCCCCTTCGCATCAAGCGAGAGTCTTTTAATAACGCTCCACCACTACTTTCGCGATCTTGTCTGAGCAAGGACCCTTTCTCTCCCAAGAGCCACTTGCACGTCAAGGGGGACCTCTTGAGCATCGTGCCTCAGGAGCTCTTACCGGACCTCGAGCCCCTCACCTCCAGGCCTTGCCCGTGGCATCGCGACCCGGCATACCAGCGACGACCAAGGCTTGCTTGGGAACTGGGTCCCAGCGACGAAGAGCACTAAGCAATCGTAAAGAAAAAGGGGCCGAGCCTGAATGAGAGACGCCACAATAATTTAAACGCAAGATGGAAGCATTAAAGTAAGGCGCAAGCGCCGTAGTTTCTTACACACCCCCACGGGGCCCATGTCATCCAAGTGCAGGCAAGAACAAAAGAAATTTCCCCCCGGAGGCCGTCGCTCCTGAGGCTGGCTTCGACGTCGTGGGCGCCTAGTCGCAGTCGTCCTCCACCTTGATGCAGTGGCGTTGTGGCTTGTGCTAGTCGTCGTCGCTTCGGGTCTCCCAGGAGGAGGCGCCATCACCGCTAGAAGCGCCACGGCCATCGCCAAGGGAAAGTTCACCACTGAGGAGGTCGCCGCTGCTGCTGTGGTCGTCCTCGCCGGAGGAGGGGTGGTCGTTGCCGTTGTTGTCGCTCTCCGGGCAGCATCCCAGGCGTCTGCCAGCCTCCCCGAAGATCTTCACGAAGAGCGTCGCCGCCCCGTCAAAGTTGAAGTGGAGGGTGTGCCTCCCCTTCAGGCCACGGGTGCGGACGAACGACTTCCACCCTCAAGTCAGGTACACGAAGCTGGAAGGAGTTACCTCGGCCTCCACCCAGGAGAACCTATTGCAGTAGCCGTCTGGCTGCAGCCACAGCCCGATGGGTCCGTCCGGTGTCATCTCCTCCGCGAAGGAGTTTGGGAGCTGGAGCCAAGTGGAGGGTGGACTCTCCATCCACACTATCGGCATTTTGGGACTGGGGGTACCCAGACCAGTCTGCCCGCGGCCCAGCGCGTGTCTCTATCAACAGCCCGGTATGGCCCAACTACAAGGCTTCACGGAAGACCCTCGTGAGGGCCCCCGCCTCGCGAGGCAAACGACATCAAGTCCTCCCGAGGAGCGGCCTCCCGAGGAGCGGATATCTCTAGGCAAGCATCCCGCCTCGCGAGGCGCGCGGTGACGTGAGCCATGACGACCAAGGCCAGGAGGGCACCAGCGAGCGTAGGAGAGGACAATTTGCTCTTTGGTGCTAAGGAGGCAAGGACGTACACGGGTTCCCAAGGAATCCCCCAAAGATTTCCATTCTGGTGCAACAAGACCAAGGCGGTTGGCTCGGCAGGACTGTCGGATTCAGGGCTCCCTGGAGACTAGATCAGGACTGTCGGATTCAGGCGTGCGCCCAGTATACTTCGTCAGCTCCCTGTTGCAGGGGGCTAGATCCAGGTATTCTGGCGTGCAAAAGTTGATCTTTGGCCTTGTCAAGGCCTCAAGGAAACTGCGCTACTACTTCCAAGCCCATGAGATCACGGTTGTCACCCGCTTCCCGTTGCAAAGGATACTTCGAAACCCAGAGGCCACCGGCAGGATAGTGGAGTGGGCATTAGAGTTATCCAGCTTTGGCCTGAAGTTTGAAAGCACATCAACAATCCAGAGCAGGGCGTTGGCAGAGTTTATTGCAGAATGGACGCCAACCCCTGATGAAGAAGTACAGGAAATAGTTATCCCCGGCAAGGAAGCGCCCCAAGAATGGATCATGTATTTTGATGGTGCCTTCTCCCTGCAAGGTGCAGGGGCTGGCGTGCTTCTCGTGGCTCCCACTGGAGAGAACCTGAGGTACGTCGTCCAGATGCACTTTCCCCGGGAGTAGGCGACCAACAATACAGCAGAATATGAAGGGCTTCTTGCCGGGCTTAGGATTGCTACATAATTGGGAATCAAGAAGATGATCATTCGAGGAGATTCACAACTGGTGGTGAGACAAATCAACAAGGATTACCAAAGCCCATTGATGGTGGCATATGTCGAGGAAGTGAGAAGATTGGAGGAGCGCTTTGACGGGTTGCAAACAGAGCACGTACCCCATGCGGAAAACAGCATTGCTGATCACCTGTCAAAGTGCGCTGCACAGAAGCTTCTTGTGGAACCAGGGACTTTTGTTCTCCATCTTACTCAGCCCTTGGTATCCCCAACAACAATGGCCTGAAAGAGGAGGAAATTGGACTCCAGTAAGCCTCTCCCGGTAGAGCCTTTCGGGGCTCCTGGCTGGGACCTTGCCGGAAACAACTCCCCTTCGATTGCCGGGCTGCACCCTCCTGCCGGGCCACTGGTCCCCGCGGTCAAGGGATGCACCCTCACGAATGAGGAGGTGCCACTAGTCCTCGTTGCCGAGCCTCAGGTTCCAACTTGGGCAAGGTACATAGTCCATTTCCTCCAAACCGGAGAACTTCCCGAAGAGCAAGAAGAAGCTGAAAAAGTAGCTCAAAGGGCCAGTATGTATCAGTTTGTCGATGACACACTATACAGAAGAAGGCCCAATGGTGTGAAATTGAAGTGCACTTGCCAGGAAGGAGGAAAGGAACTGCTGGCAGAGATACACAAAGGCATGTGCGGCTCCCACATTGGATCAAGGGCTTTGGTTGGGAACGTATTCTGGCAAGGATTCTATTGGCCCACAGCCCTCCAAGATGCGGTTGAGCTCGTCACCAAGTATGAAGCCTGTCAGTTCCATTCCAAAAATATCCATCTGTCTGCCCAAGCACTCCAGACAAATCCCTTTATCATGGCCGTTTTCGGTCTGGGGGCTTGATATCCTCGGCCCTTTCCCCCGAGCTGCCGGGGGCTTTGAATTCTTGTTCGTTGCAATCGACAAGTTTACAAAGTGGCCGGAAGTAGATGCTGTGAGAAAGGTGACTGCTCAGTCAGCTATCAAGTTCTTAAAAGGGTTGGTGTGCCGCTTCGGGGTCCCTACCCGGATCATCATCGACAACGACACCCAGTTCACGAGTCGCGCCTTCATGCAATATGTTCATGCCCTCGGAAGCAAGACCTCATTTGCCTCTGTCACACATCCCAGAAGCAATGGACAAGCTGAGAGGGCGACCGCTGAAGTGCTGCGGGGACTCAAGACAAGAACGTTTGATAAGCTATGGAAGCACGGTAGGCAATGGATCAATGAGATGCCGGTGGTTCTTTGGTCCCTCAGAACGACACCAAACTGAGCTACCGGGCAGACTCCCTTCTCCCTAGTCTATGGGGTAGAAGCAGTTATCCCCACGGAACTCATTCACGGGTCACCTCGAGTGCTTGCCTACGATGAAGTAGCGCAGGAATAGCACATGCGTGACGATGTCGTGCTTCTCGAGGAGAACCGTCTCCGGGCTGCTACGCGTGCTGCATGCTATCAGCAAGCCCTGCGTCGCTATCATAGCCGCAGGGTTCATGCCCGGTGTTTTGAGGAAGGAGACCTTGGCCTTAGGCGCATTCAGTCTGCCAAGGGTACAAACAAGCTATCGCCGAAGTGGGAAGGCCCTTACCAAGTAGTACGAGTCACCAGACCTGGCGCAGTCCGTCTGGAGACCGGAGATGGCATTCAATTGCAAAACTCATGGAATATTGAGCATCTCCGCAAGTTCTACCCGTAAGGCGCGGCTGTCGGGCCCTGCCCGGCAGCCACCCTTTTGTACAGGCCTTGCCTCAGCTGCATGTAACCCCTTGTACAAAGCCAGGCGCAGACCCTGAGCAACAAAGAAATAAATGAAGCGCTGGGGCCCCCCGACAAGTTGCATGCATGCATAAGCATATCATAAGCATCGCATGATTCATGTAGATAGGTTGCATGATCATGTAGATAGATTGCATCTGGCATCATCTTCATTTGCATAAACTGTAGGCTCCTGCCATGGACTTAGTCCTAGGAAGAGGATGCGAAGACAAGCCAGCACTACGGTCTCCGGCAAGCCAAACAAATAAGTTCTATCTCTTATCCATACATGTTCCGTGAGTAGGACTTGTGCATATCAAAACCTCGCCGCCTCCGAAACAAAGTTGCTCCCATTTATTGACACGAACATTGCTTCGGTCAGGATGGTCGTAGTGGCCTTTGGCTAAAAGGAGTTGGCGGGGGGCTAGTCTCTCTCAATGGGTTCTGCGCCCGGTAGGCTCAGCCTCACGGTAGCAGTCCTATGGGGTACCGGCAAGGTAGCTTACTGGGATCTACTTGTTTACATGAAAGTAGGGAGGCGTTTCACCTCCGCATGGATAACATACATGCACAAGTGCCCGGCAAAGCTTATCTTTTTCATTAATATGCTGATCAACAAGTACAAATCTCACGGAACATAAACATGGATACAAGAGATTACATTATTTGAACTAAAATTTGGCAAGTGCCTAAAGATTTAAGATTGAAAAAAGATAAGTGCCCTGTAATGCCCTTTCTTGTCCCTCTCCTCCTAGGCACGGCGGTAGAAGGTGAAGAGGGCCAGAGGAGTGCCTGGGCAGAAGCTCAGCCTACCCCTGTCGGGCTCCAGGAGAGGTTGCCCGGCGGGGGCGGGAGGGCATTGATGAAGACGACGATGGAGAGCATGGCGGAGGCGACCCGTCGGCCACCACCACCAAGGCCAGCAGAACATGGCAGGGCTAACGGAGCTACAGCCGGAGAGGAGGAGCTTTTGTCCTCCTTGTCGCTTTCGCTCGAGGAGGAGCTTTTGTCGTCGGTCGAGCTCTCCGTGCAGCACCCTAAGCGAGCTCCTGAGCGCCTAAAGACCTTGACGGAACGAAGGCCGCTCTCCATTAATTTAAACTAGAGAACGTGCCCCTCCGACAAGCTATGGGCTCGAGCAAAGGTCTTCCAGCCACGGCGGAGGTACATAACATGAGGAGCAGGAAAGTCAACATCCACCCGCATGCTGCCATTCCCACAGCCCCTCATGTGCAACCTCAGTGCACGCGGCTGTTCGAGCTCCATCACCCTTGCAAATGGAGTAGGGAGGCGGAGGCGGCCGCGCGGAGGCTTATACAGCCTGATGACGAACTCCAAGGGTTGATCTCCGACGTGCCTTCCATCGGGGGAGGAGCGTCCGGTGCGGGTGCAATTGAGGCGCCGCCCCGGCCCCCTCAGCCGCGCACACCGCGACGACCTCGGCCACGCCACCTTCCGCCTCCTCTCATAGCGGGTTCAGCACCCACGTCATCAAGAGGAGAGGGGAGACGCTGTTCAGCACCCACCGGAGTACCACCACGCCCTCGCCCCCTCACCATGGCAAGCAAGGGAAGCTTTGAAAGGGAGAAGGAAGGTGTGTGAGCAGACACACCACTCCTGCCACCTTTTATTAGAGAACGAGGCAGGGGGTTGGCCTCTCATCTAGCAGGCGGCCGCCTTACTCCTCCAATGCGGTTCCCCCGCACCTCCAACGGCTCGGGGAATCAGAGCCGCCCCTCTACACCACTCGGCGATGCCTGGCTTTCTGCCATGGCGCCCGTTCCCGCGCCGTCCTTGTCCACCACCTACCCTACGCAATGCATGCGGTACATGTGGCGGAGGCGCCCCAGGGCAGGAGGCAAGTGGGATGGCAGTTTCCTACCCCGTGATCATGGGGCGTGGGCTGCCCACAGATCGTGGTTCAGTTTCTCCCCTAAACGTTTCGCACGACGCGCGGGAAAACCGAAAACTGACCCAAGCTCAGGTTAATGAAGAAGCAAAGAAGATCTCAAGGGGCGGAGCCGCCTGTGCACTAGTTAGGTCCTACCCCGACGACGCCCAGTGGCGCGACCGTGCCAGGCCCGGGGCTCCTGTTGGTGCAACAGACCCTGGGTCCATTGCACGCACTATGCACAGGCCAGAGACAAGATTACAAGACCAAGATCAGGCCAAACAAGGAGGATCAATTCCTTTGAAGGATCCAAGTGCAAGTCGAGAAGGCCAAGGTGAGCCAGAGAAACAAGGCATCGCTAAGGGAAGGACCTACCTTGCCGGGCAGGCGAGCCTGGCAGGGTTGGGTTTTGCCCCGGAAGCAAGCTCCCAGATCGTCCTGCCAAGCCTACCGGGGCTGGCGGAGGCAAGCCACTCCATCGCTCCACCTCACAAGTGACGCAAGCCATTAATCAAAGCGGTGTCGAGCTCCAAGGTGACTAAGTGGCTGCTTTCTGCCACATGGCAGCCACTTCCAACAGCAAACACCTCCATATGACACTCGTCCTGAGACGTGTCAAGTGAGCAGGTGTGAAGCTGGCAAAACAGCCCGGCAGGGCCTGCCGGGCGAGCGGTGATGTGACACTGAGCGGCGCATTTAATGCACTCTGTCAGCCTGTAGAGTTAGATATGATAGCACTGTTAGCTATCTAATCAGTACGCAAAGGCTGATTTTCCACTGTGGTGACCCCTTAATCTATAAAAGGAGGCCCATGGCGACCGTAGAAAGGGTTGGACCCTCGCATATCCATACGCGCGTAGCCACTCTCGCCCCCAAAGCGACCTTGCCGGGCGAGTGTGCTACGTTCACCACCATTATCCACCATCAATCCACCAAAGCAGGAGTAGGGTTATATGCCTCGCGGCGGCCCGAACCTGGGTAAAGACTGCCCATGTGATCTCTGTCGTGCTGCGCGACGCTTCTCCGCTCTTTGTGCAACGTGCCCATCCCCCCGCCAAACCAAAAGGGGCTCATGGCCCCATAGGTGGCCGTGGTTTCCCACGACAAAGCCCCATGCTCCGTGCTGGCAGAACGGTCAAACAATGACCATGCCCATGCCCAAGTGGAGGCCCCATGCTCCGCGCTGGTGGGAAGACTAGTGTAGGCGCCGGATGTGGCAGCCTTTCCCTTTTTCTTGTAAACCGAATTTGCAATTTCTCTGAATAAAGCTTGAAGTTTTTGTGTCTTTGCTCAAAAAAGGGTTCGGGTTTTTCCTTGTGGTGTTTCTCTTCTCGAATTTCCTCCAAAAAAGCAGCAACGGCTGCCTATTGCCCCTTCCGAGCGTCCCGCAAGTGCGGGCTGGGCACGATTCTTGCGCTGGGGCCAGCCCTAGTGGCATTAAGGACCCAGGCAGCAATGGCCGCGGGTCTGCCCCTGTGCACACTACCTCACCAAGACTCTGGTGTCTAAGTCCTCACGCGATGCTCATGAGCGAGCCAGCAAGCACGTGTTGCCTTTGGTCTCTCACCTCAGGAGTGCTCATCTCCTGGCATTGCCCGGGCATCGTGACCCGGCATACCAGTGACGATCGATCCTCGCTCGGGGGCAATGAACACATAATAAGCATAAGGGAAAGGAAGCCTAGGAAGGCACAAATGCGGTTTGGTACATCGTTAAGGAGTTTCCATCAATTCCCTTTACATCCCTGCGGGGCCATGCTCAAGTGTCAGCAGGTAAACAGAAGAAAGGCAACCTAAGGAGATGAGTCATCATCATCACTGTTGTCAGTCCCACGCCCCTCGGCTTCGTGGTAGTCTTCGTGGCTGTTAGGGGCGAACCACGCGATTAGAGCATCCACATGGTCCTCCACCCACTCCCCCAGGGCATCGCGAATCACCATGGGTACGGTGGCTATCACGGCCTCTAAGTCAAAGTTGGGATCGGAGCAAAGGAGATGACTGAAAACGCACGTCGACGCCAGCGCAAGGAGGTCGTGGCTTTCTTCTTCAACAAGCTTACCCACCTTCTCCATGCCTCCCTCAAGCCAGTCCACAATCCTGGTGAAAAAGGCGAGGTAGCCGGTGTCGTTGGGCACGAGCGGGCTGGAGAGGCTCTCGTTGCAGATGGAGTTCAGGGCACGGTGATCCCTTCGCTCGAGGTTCTGGAACATCTCGGAGCGCGTGTGCTGCAGCCCCCGAGCCCGGTTCGCCTCATCCGCCGCCCGCTCCACGAGGGAAGTGACATCCCCCACTTGCTGAAAAAGGGATGCCAGCTCGGCTTTAGCCGTGGCTTGGGCGTCCTTTGTGGTTTTCTCGTGCTTGTCCACCTCAGCCAGCTTCTTTTTGAGGCCGTCGATCTCGTCCTTTAGTTCTCCGTGCCGTGCATAGAAACGGGTCTCCTGAAGCTTCAGTTTCTGGTGGTGGTCCTTAATGAGTGCCCGACGGGCCCTCGCGATCCCCTCCTCGACCTCCGCCTCAACCCTCGTCTACCAAGAGGACAGTGAAGCTTCAGCGGCTACTACTCGGCGCTCCATCACCTCTAGCCGCTCATGCTCCAAGCTTTGATCGGACGCCACCAGCACCAACGCCTCTTCAAGAGCGCGGAACCTCGCTACTCGCGCCAATGGCCCTTCCACTGAGGCGGTAAGGCCGGCTTCGCGTGCTTGGGCTTGCCACTCCAGGGCAGCGTTTGAGGCCAGGAGCTCCCGCTCGTGGGACTCTGCGGCCTCGCGCCGTCGGTCCGCGGCCTCGGCCACCTCGAAGGTGTGGTCCTAGGCTTCTTTCGCTGTGGCGGAGGACTTCTCGTCCTTCGAGCAAGCGGACTCATGCTGCAGGCGGTTGAGGTTGACGGCTACTTCAAGCTGGCGCAACCCGCGCGCCAGGCGCAAGAGCTCGGCATCAAGACACGAGTCGACATCATGAAGCTCCGTTTCGAGCCAGTTCAGTGCGCCCTCGCATCCTGGAGAAGGCCGTGCCTGATGGTGCCATGGCTGCGCGGGAGCTCCAATGCCCGGCCTGGGACTCGTTCCACGCTCCAGTCCATGGCGAAGGCACGGGAAGGTCCGGCCGCGCTCGCCGGGTACCGGGGGCCGGCCGGCCCCTTGTCCGATTCTCCTGCCCGAGGCACGGCCCTGCCCGAGCTCGACACCCTCCCCATGGGGGTTGTTGACTCGCGGAAGATCTGGCCACTGATGATAGTTGGCGGGATGAGCGGTGGCTTGGCCCTCACGAGCTCGATGCCATTTTCGATGGAGGGCGCCGGGGATGCAGAGTTGAGGCCCGCCAGGGGTCGCCTCAAGAAAGTCGTAATCACCCCTGCGCACGTGGACTCGGCCGCAAGGCCCATGGAATGCGCTGCCACTGCTCGCCGCACGCCCCCAGGAGATGGAGGCAAGAGTGCCCTTGTCTCTTCACCCAGAGAAGACCTGAGGAACAAGAGCTTAGGGAAGCTTGCCGCGTGAAAATCAAGGAGAGCGGGGCACTTACTTGTCTGTGGTGACCGACTTTCTCCTCTTCAGGGCCCGCGGTGGCAAGCCGGTGCAGTCTTCCAGCCGCCCCCTCCTCCGGGAGGCACGAGGCCCGGGAGTTGGCGCCCTAGAGCTCGGCGTATGGCTCCCCACATTTGGGGCAGTGACCGCGCCCCCGGGCGGGATGGCGCCACCGCCGTTCATAGGCGCAGAGACTGGCCACTGCACGGCAGGCGGTTCAACACGCCCCCCCACCGTCGCCAGGAGCGATTCGACCGTGCAGCCCTCAGGGCCTAGAGCCACCAGAAAGGGGTTGTCCCGAGGCCCCTCGTGGCCCTCGGGGAGCAGCCCCCACTCGTCAAACTGCGGCATCCCCCTAACAAAGTCTACCCTGCTCGTGTAATTGTACAGGGGAAGTCGCCAGGAGCCTCATTGCGTCCTCGCGGACGGTGAAGGCCCACATTGAGCGGGAATGGTGCTGGAGGCGGCGATTTGCCATCGGACGAACTCCCTCACCACCATCTTCACCATCACGCCTACCGCCCTCAGGTCAGCCATCCTTGCCATGACCGGTGAGAGCCTTGGGTCGACGAGCCTCTCGTGCTTCCACCCAGACGTCACTTCCACCGGGGACGATGGAGTTTGCAGTAAGGGGCTAAACTGCGCCGTGTCGACATACACCCATTGCCTCCAAAAGCCCTCCGCGTCTGGGCAAATCTCCATGTCAATGCCCTCGCCCTCCTTCGCACTGACTGCGCAGAGTGACACGCACCCGGAGCACTGTGCGTCGGCGGTCAACCGCGGGGAGAAGTGGTAGAGTAGCGCCACCGAGGGGGCGACGCCCACGAATGCCTCGCACAGGAATGTGAAGGCGGAAAGGAGGAAGACAGATTTCAGGTAAAAATGCAACGCATGGACCTGATAATGCGAAAGCACGACATTGAAGAAATCTGAGAACGGCGACAGCAAGCCGGAGAAGAGGACATGGAGGTGAAGGGCGACGGTGGTAGCTTCCAACTCGGTAGAAGGCCGAGAAGTAGGCCAAATCTTTGTTGCCTTCCACTCGTTGGAGTCGGCCGCGATCACTGGGAGGACCTTGTCAAGCCCCTCACGCTTGAGCACCGTGGACCGACCCAGAGCAAGTTCCGGCCCCGCTTGGCGGTCCACCACCATTGTGGCCCTGCTCCACTTTTTCGGGGAGCCATGGTGACGCGGTGAGCCGAGGCCGACGCAAGATCTGGCGGGCGAGGGGCAAGCTTGCTCGGGAAGGATGGAGCGGAGGACGGGTGAACAGCGGGGTACTGATGGCCCCGCGGCGTGTGCCAGGCTTTATGTCAGCTTGGGTAGTTGCCGAGGAGTCATGGGGAAGTGGGAGAATCCCACGCCCCATCGTGCGCCATGTGTCAAGCCTGGCCCACAAGCGGTCAGGGCCCACGCCGCTTCACCTCTCCTCTTCGTCTCCGCCTTCGAACAGGGTCGTATGCACCACAGGCCAGGGGGCTACTGTCAGGGTTCTGGGACCAGGGGTACCCAGGCCCGTCTGCCTGCGACACATCGCGTGGCATCGTCAAATGCCCGGTATGGCCCAGCTCCAAGACTTCTTGAGCAAGACCCTCGCGAGGGCCCTCGCCTCGCGACGTGAACTACATCGAGGCCTCCCAAGGCTACCTCTCGAGGGGCGGACATCTCTAGGCTCTCACCCCACCTCACGAGGTGCGTGGTGATGTGAGCGATGACGACCGGAGCCAGGAGGGTGCCAGCAGGCGCTGGCAAGGACAATTTCCTCTTTGGTGCTGGAGGGACAAAGCCAGCACGCGGGTTCCCAAGGAATCCCCAAAGCTTACCTCTTCGGTGCAACAAGACCAAGACCACAGGCTCGGCAGGACGGAGGTCATCACCAAGCCCACCAATGCGTCACGACCAGAAGCTTTGCAGGCGAAGACCACCTTTAGTCAGGATAGGGTGTACTCCTGTCCCCCTTCAAATTGGCCATTGTGGTATCCCTTCCTGCCTAGATTTTCGGGGGAAGAGGACCGACCCAGCGTAAGTATATCTAGGTCACCACCTTAGAGAGGAGAGAGTTCATTCACCCCTTGAGCCCTCGTGAGGCAGCTCACCCTTGTACTAGTTCATACTCATCCTCCTCGCGAGGCAATCCACCACATAGCAGGAGTAGGGTCTTACACCGCAAGGTGTCCCAAACCTGGGTAAATCTCATGTCCATCTCCTCTTACCTCTCGCTCAAGAGCACCGGAGCCAAGCTGTGAGGCAGTGAGCAGTGAGTTGTAGCCTAGCTGAGTTCTTCACGCACACCCCAGAGTTCGAACCTTGTTTGGGTCTGCGGAGCCCCGATTCTAACAGACGGATCCCAGGAGCCAGACGTCACCACCAACGACTACTACTACCCCGAGGGTGCCTACTACTACGTGGAGGCCACCGACGACCAGGAGTAGTTAGGAGGCTCCCAGGCAGGAGGCCTTGCCTTTTCGATGCATGTTGATGTTTGTGCTAGCCTTCTTAAGGCAGACATGTTTACCTTATGTCTGTACTCATATATTGTTGCTTCCGCTGAGCCATTTGTATTCGAGCCCTCTGCTTGTAATATAAAGCATGTATGACTTTATTTTGTGTCTAGAGTTGTGTTGTGATATCTTCCCGTGAGTCTCTGATCTTGATCGTGTGCATTTACGTGTATGATTAGTGCATGATTAAGTTGGGGCATCACACATAGTCAACGTCATTCTCCACCGCCGCATTCTCCCGCTCAAACTCCGGGCCACCCTGATGTGGGACCATAAATCTGAGGAAGCAGGGGCCGTCCTCAACTTCTTCCGCTCCAACTTGGTCGGCATGTGGACGCGGCTCTTCAAGCTGGCCAAGGACAAGATCCCTAAGGAGGGGTAGGACCTTGGCTTCGAGGTCGGCTACGAAGCCCCACCGGTAAGTGTTTTAACACACATGCATTCATATTCTCCTTTTCTTGTTAAGTGAGACAAATTTTGATGAATCACCTCGTTTTATATTTTGCAGAACTAGGCAGCCAAGATGCAGCAGATGTTGTGCCCGACCCCACTACCAGAGGAGGAGAGAGCCCCTCTACTCATGGCGCTCCTGGTCGAGGAGCCGCACGTGGTGATCCACAAGGGGCCGAAGTCCCAGAAGGGCAGGGCGGGTCTTTGGAATCGGGAGACCTCAGTCACCTGATCCGAGGAGACCCACGCCTCCTCCACCCACTAAGATGATGCGGGGGAGGATGAGGAGAAGGAGAACCCTTCCCTTAAAGGGAAGAGGGCGACATCAGAGGACGCCAAGGCCGGCATGCGGCCCAAGGGCCAGAAGAGATTGAAGGGAACCTCGATCGGGGCCGTCGGCAAGTCGTCGGAGAAGATCGTGCTCTCCGACGAGTCAGAAGATGATCCCCTCACTATGGGGAGGAAGAAACGAGCATCCTTATTGTACGTTATTGTTTTTATGTTTATGTTGCAACAAGTCCCTTTAGTAGGAGCAAGCTTACCCGAGCATCTTTATGCAGTCCGCCGAAGGTGCACCCCAGCGACTCCTTAAGCAGGTTCCCGTCCACCAGTGGGACGCCGTATCCCGTCACTCCTCCCCCAGCTCAAGATGGGCTGGGGGAGGCGACATCTACTCCGGTACTCCATGTTGATAAATAGGGGGCCGAACAGCCGGCGGTCATGGCCGAGGTTGAGACCTCGGCCCTACAAGGCAAAGGGGATGGTGTCCCCGAGGTCGTCAAAGGGGCTGGGTTATTCTTCGGCCCAGCCGAAGTCCACTCCGACTCCACCACCGCAGCTGGAGACTCCCGTTCCCAGCACCCAGGTGCTAGGGTCTGAGGTCTTACCACGCCCACCTCCTGCTCCAGGGCGGGTTAGCAAGGGGTGGACTGAAGAAATGGAGGCAGTCTTAACGGGCTCCTCCCTCAAGGAAGAGCACCACACTTTGATTGGCGCGGCGCTGCAGGGATTTTGGTCCACAAAGGCCTAAATGTGTGAGGTCTTCAAGGGCCTCATTACGAGCTTCGAGGTAATCTTCTGCCCTTGTGCAAAAATAATTTCTTTGTTTGAGTTTACTTTGAAAATCCATGTATATGTCCGAGGACATCTTCTCATTGAATTCTAGATGGCATGGTCAGTGAGTAGCTCCCGATCCAAGGCTGGTTTCAAGAAACTGGCGTTGGGATCGAATAAACGTGGGAGCGTAGTGTGTAGCCCCCATGACTCTGCTTATGTTATAGGGTGCTTGTCTGGAGTATCAATATATGTGAACATGGGGCTCATGATGAAGTGTTTGCATGCAGGTTTCAACCTCGGCTCCGAGCTCCCCCTCCGAGGAGATTGCGGAGATGAATCAGAAGCTTGAGAGGTCCGAGAAGGACCTAGATCTACTAAGTAAGTAGCTCCAGCAGTCTTAAGGTAAGCGACCAGTGCTTCGTGCCCTTAGATGTTTTTACTAAACATGAAGAGCATACTACTTTTTGATTTTGAAAGAGAAGCTAATGTCGAACTATTTTAATGATAGCAGTCTTGGCCAAGCTTGAGGGGCTCAATGCCGAGCTTAAGAAGGCTTGGTAGGAGGTCGAGTAGCAGAAGGATGCTATCTTCAAGGAGGAGAAAGACCGAGCTGCTGAAAAGGTGGCTAGGGAGAAGGACCAGGCACGGGTCCTGGAGGTCGAGGAGACACTTCAGGCCTAGGAGAAGAAGGCGGAAGAAGAGCTCAAGAAGCTCTGTCTTGCGCACTCCGAGCTCCAGACCAAGGCCCAGGCCAACAGCGAGGTGCTCCAACAACTGGAGCAAAGAGCCACGGGTAAGCCATATTTATTGTAGTGTGTGCTTGGCGGCAAAGCGTGCATCGAGCTCACCCAACTATGGCATTCTGTAGAGGTCTCCGCGGATCTCCCGAGGAGTGTGGCGGATGCCGTCCAGCACTGCGGCCAATTAGAGGGCCATGAGATGGAGAAGCCATACTGGTGGCAGTTCGAGGAGACGCCATCGTTGTAGCTGCTGAACCATCGAATGAAGCAGCTGGCGGAGTTATTCCGCGTGGGAAGGCCAGCGCTCCAGGACCTTTGCATCAAATTGTGGCCTATCAAAGCCCTACCGACCAGCCTCCTCGGTATCCAAGCTCGGCTATGAGTTGCTTCCCCGCAGGTGGATTGGTGGAAGCGATCTGCGTGCCTCGAGGGAGCATGCTGGGCGTACGATTGTGTGAAGACGTATTTCCGGAAGGATGATGCGGCGATCATTGCGGCGGGGCCCCCCAAAGGGAAGCTGCGCACAGCGGAGCAGTTCTTCGCCGAGATGGAAGAAGGCGCCCGGGCTACCGACGCCATGTGTCCGAAAGACACTTTGTATCTAGTTTAGCACTTCGGAATGCTGAAGTATATGGGATGTATAAAGACTATCTTTTGTTTTAATGAGCATGGCTTTGAATTCACTGATATGATTTTTTTGTTATTTACTTGATATTCCTCCTGTTTGACCGTATTTAACAAAAAGTGGCCACTCGTCAGCTTCTACCCTAGTGTAGAATATATATAGAGGGTGTTCCTTGAGATAGTTTATGACCCTTAGCCGACGTCTTGATACCTAGAGGTGGTATGTGCTCATAGGAACTAGACAATCGGACTATAACAGCTTTTTAACTTTCACTTAGTCATAGGCACTGGTACAACGAGGTGCTATACAAACGGGTTTTAACCCCTTTCCGCGACGGCATTTGGAACCATCGCCAAGTGAGTGACTTCAATAGGGGGGTCCTTCCCACATGACCCAGAAACCGTTGGGGATAGGGAGCCACCCATACGCTGCATCCTTGCAACTCGTTTGTGCTCGCATTGCCATTGCAGTCGGTATTCTGGGGTGCTACATTTACGATGCGCGGCCCATCACAAACGGTTCACGATTATAGAACGTGTATGATAAGCAGACAATCACACACATTCATTTTTCCCAAACTGTATGCGATAACTAATTAAGAAGATAAGCTAATCGTCGTACGAGTGTCGGATAGTATTACAAAACGTCGGACCATCATAACATCATCGTACATGACAACTATTGCACACGCTATTCTGTGGTGCAACGTTTACGATGCATACCACATCAGAAATAGATCATGGTTGCGAATCGTGTACGATAAGGCAACTATCACAAACATTTAGTTCGCCCGCACCGTTTGTGATATTGTCTGACATCGCACACGCTTTGCAAACGACAACTGTGTGCATGCTTGCACATGTTTCCTCTCTGTGAACCGTGTCAGATTATGGTGTATATCGCAAACGTTTGTGTTTTACCAACCATGTGCGCCGTAACGACCTAGAGATCGTAATTACCGTAATTTAATTGTTGCTATTTCAAATTGTACCGGATTTGAATTTGAATGTATGCTATAGCTTTATTCATATCCATCAGGTTCAAACAACCAATGCATTATTCGATTCATAGGTACATATGTTCAAGAATTACATAAGAACCAAATAAATAATGATGAATGACAGTTGTATACTTGTACTATTAAAGACGGTAAAGAAAGAGGCGAAATACATTCTGGTTGCTGAACAAGGTGAAGCGGAATGCCCATATTGTGCCCTCCTCCATGCAAAAGGCACGCACGACTCTAGTCCAACCCCTTGTGATGGCCGACCTCCCATCCTTCATGGTCTTCATGAAAACATCTAGATAATCATCGTGTTCTGGTAGAAAAACTTTAACCTTTGCATGCCCACCAATCATGTAGTTTGAGAGGTAATCTTGAGTAAACTACTTTGAGAACCACTGCAAAGGAAAAAGATTCAGACATTGTCATCTAACAAAACTCATTATGGGCAGTAAAAAGAAGGCTGCAGAGTTCTTACTTACCATCCTGTAGTTTGCTGTTGTCTTGGATAAAGTGTAAACAAATAGTTTAATTGCCATCTTTTGACCCATTTTACTAACAATCTTTATCAGCTTCCTCACTTGATGTTGGTTCATCGATATCTCATTGCCCCATACGTAGAAAGGGTTAAATCGTGGATCTTTACCAATGACATATGTACCTAAAAGCACCAAGTTAATATTAGAAGCTAAACATCAATTGCACAATGATGTAGTACAACACTCTTTTATAATATCTTATAACATCCAATATCTCACATATTAGATGAATTAACATCTTATATTATGGGCCGGAAGGAGTTTATTGCATTTTTACAAATTATCGGCTGATTAACTGCTGTTGTATCCATGGGTTAGAGTTAGTTTGAGCTAGTTCGGGCTCAAATAGCCCTAAAGTATATCCAAACATGAGGGCTAGTTTGAGCTAGTTGCATCTAACCCACCCAAAAAAACTATCGCACCCAAGAGGTGCTAATTGAAGCTAGTTCTCCTAGTGCATTTATTGTCAATCTAACCCTGTCATCCAAACACCTCTTTGGATGGAGTTTGTTCAGGGTTAGTCATGAGCTAGAAACTAACTCTAACCTCTAGCTAAGTTGAGTATCCAAACAGGGTTGTGTTGTTGTTGTTGTTGTTGTTGTTGTTGTTGTTGTTGTTGTTGTTGTTGTTGTTGTTGTTGTTGTTGTTGTTGTTGTTGTTGTTGTTGCTGCTGCTCTTCTACGTATATCTAGACATCATTAGAACATTAAGGTAACACTCTTCCTTGTTGCTATGTAGCCTAGGATTGCATATTTAGACATTAAGTACAGTGCATGTTGCTATGTAGCCTAAGATATATTACATATGGCCCTAGTTAACCTAAGGATAAATGGGTTATAGATATATTTAGTTAAAAGTCCGATTCACCGATTATTCCCTTATCAGCCCCCGGCCTATACGGTACCAGCTACCGATATCCTGAACAGTGAGTATATATAAGCCATGGGATGAAACTAACCTCGATGGAAAACAACAGTCATTCCCAAAATTGTCCTGTGTAGGTACATCAAGAGGCATGTTAAGCACAACAGGCTAAATATCGACCAAATATATCCATGGCAGACAAAAAAATCTCCAAAAGATAGCTTCAGTGTGTAGGTTTAAGCACGCTAGTAAAGCAAAACAAGTGGAAAGGTGTGTTAACTGCAATAGGCCTAACATTTAACAACAAGCAAACATAGTCATTCAAACTAGTATTGTGCCGGTCTAAGTACACTGGTTATTGTTAAATAAAAATGGAAAGGCGTGTTAACTACAAGATGCAGCAACCAAATGTAGTCATTCGTAGTGGTATTGTTGAAACTGGTATTGATGAAATTGAACTGCACAGTTCATACTTGCACATATAGAACATCACGTTGTGAATAATTGGAATAAAAAAGGCATACTACGAACAACCAAAGATAGCATTTGAAACTGGACATATGCTAACTACAAACAACCGAACAATCAAAAAACTTTAAAAGAGGCATATGCTAGCTATAACAGGCTTAACAACAAGCAAATATATGCATTCCTATCGGTATGTTTAAAACCGGATTGATGAAATGTACTGCACGCACATATAGAGCATCACATTGTGAACAACTGAAATAAACAAGGCATACTGCAAACAACCAAATATAGCAATGAAAACTGGACATATTCTCACTACACTACAAAAGGGACTCGACAAAACAAATCATGGGTTCCCCCCTGTGAAGAGGCACGGCAAAACAAATCATGGGTTTCATCACTTGTCACAGATGGGCTCGTTCCCGTGGGAAGAGCACAGACTCTGGATGAGCTCCATGTTGTCGCAGATCGGCTCCTTCCCCTTGGAAGAGCATGACTGTAGGGTGCCCTCCCTGATGTCGCAGACGGGCTCTTTCCCCTTGGAAGAGCTGGAGAGGGTGCCCTCCTTGTGGTCGCCGTCGATGAGGTCTATCTTGGAGGCCGTGGATCCCAAGCCAGTGTCGTAGAACGTGTCCTTCAGAAGTGACAAAAGGGGCTCGATGGCGATGTAGGATGGCAAAGTCTTGACAGTGAGCCAGAGGAGATCAGCGGCGGGGCCATGGATGAGATCGACGGCGGTTGAACCCGAGGGGTTGGGGGTGGGCCACTTAACCTGGGACATAGCCCGCGTCATGCCATAGCTGTCGATGACCTCGATGTTGTAGCCGGTGTCCGCGGCATACCTGCATAATCTAGCCCACTGATTGAGTGTCTGCGGCTAGTAATGGTCGTCAGCTTCCTCGGCGACGTCAGGCGAAGAGACCGCGATACACCTCTTTTGGGCCAGTCGCTCCTCGAGCTCCACGGGAAGCGTAGCCGGGCTTAGGCTGCGACGCTCTGGAGTGGGGGATGGGGATCTGTGGGAAAGGTGGCATTTGGCAGGCGTCATCTAAGAAACTCAGGGCGGCCAGTTTATGGAGATCGGTGGGTAAGCTGCACAGGCAAACTGGCAGATGTTGACAATGGAGGCCTTGCGGCGGCAGCGGCGGCGACCTTGCTAGGGTTTCGAGTGAGGGAGGGTGTGTGTGTGTGTGCGCGCGCCCCCGAGGAGGTTTTGGTGTGTGTGTGTGTGTGGAGGGGGGGCGGGGGTGTGTTTGAGGAAATGATGCGGCTACTGAAAAATTTACTACGCGGGAGTCAAACGTAGGAGTGAAATGCCGGGGCTATTGAAAATTTGGATGATGGTGCATCACAAATGGTCCGGAAATAACAACCGTGTGTTATGAAACAGAAAAACCCTCGAGGCGGGCATATATTTTCGAGGGATGCAGGCGGGAGCGGGAACAAGAAACATTACACACGGTCAAAACATAATAACCGTGTGTTATCAAACAAAAAAAACCTATAGGCGGGTAGATATTTTTGAGAGGGGAAGCCTCGTGGAGCCCAATGTACTATGTGGATGTGTGTGACAGGGGCACCGGCATGGCACACGGTTAGTGTGAGTGAACCGTGTCTGTTGCGTCATCTGACTTGTCTAATGTTCATAAATTTGGCGAAAAATGACGCGGGAGAGGGTCAGAACATGAACACACTTGCATGTGGACCAAATATATGTATGAAAAGGGAGGTTTGATGTTCAAATACCAAATGCAACTTCGATGTGGCACCTATCTTGCAAAGCGCATGGTATTGCTTGCCCCCCTCGTGTCGGCAGGAAGGGAATCCTAAGCTATAAATGCATGCCCCCCCCACGGAGGTTCACCTAGCAAAGTGCGAAGTAGCAATCCCTCCCCCCCACACACACTTTCAATCGGCGGGCCAGAGAGGGCATCTCACCAAGATGGATGGTAAAACGGATCAAGAATAATCCACCTTGGTCATACAACCTCTCTCTTGTTGTTGGTCAAAGTGATGGTCGTCCATGCGACCCCGGAGATGGGCTAGCTCGCCAATAGTCACGCAAGTAGCTAGTCCCCGAAGACAACCACTGCGTGTGTGTGGCCCAAACATATGTATTGAGAGGTGTGTTTGAATACACAATGGAACAACTTTGATGTGGCATCGTGCTTTCGAACCAGAAATCCCCACACTGAGCGAGGGTTAGTTGACGATGCATATGTATGTCACACCACACTTCAAGCCGATGACGGTGATTCATGCATGCATGCGTGCATAGTATGACCTATACTACGATAACACGAACCGAAGGAAGAATCCACCATGGCAACCTATCTTGTTGTCGGTCAAGGTGATCATGGATGTCCACACGGGCCCATGAATAAATAGGCTTGTCGCCGATAACCACGCGAGGGAGTGTACCGTTCGAAGACAACCACTACATGCATATGTATGGAGGTGATGCGTGCGTGCATGTTTGAATACCATTTCACAACATTGATGTGGCGCATGTGTCGAAAATCATACAGTCCCCACACAGAACGAGATTGGTTCATGACGTGTCGTGGTACTAGCCACTTCGACTCGATGGGAGGGATTCATGCGTACACATGCATGTGTGTGCTCAAACTGTATCATGTCATCCCAGAGCATGACCTATATATATACCGTATTACAAACAAAAAAATAATCCCCTCCTAAGTCAAATTAACCTCTCTCATTGTCAGGCAAAGTAGTGATGGACCAAGCGGGCCAACAGATGGAAAGCATCGATATCACTGATATCCGCTTAAGTGGGTGCGAGAGGACAACCACCATCGCTTTGCATGTGGGCCAAACATATGTTGAATACCCAAAATGCACAACTTTGATGTGGCACATGCCTCGAAAACCGTAAAGTCCTCACACAGAGCGAGGTTCATGAAGCGTACTACATATGATGGTCCCCTTCCCCCTCTTCGACGCATACTATATGCACTTACCGTAATACAACCCAAAAAGAATCCTCCTTGGTGGTGAAATTAATTAACCTCTCCCGATGTAGGTCAAAGTGATGCATGCATCGACGATGGCCTCGCGGGCTCACAGATGGAAGCGTCACACGTGAGTGTCCTAGGATAACCACAGCCTGCATGCATGTGGCCCAAAGAGGTGTTGTGTGATGTTTGAATAGCCAATTTCACAACTTTGATGTGGCACGTGCCTTGGAAACCGAAAAGTCCCGACACTGAGTGTGGTGTACTTGTTCACGGACGCGTACGTATAATATATATGCTAGTCCCCTCTCACCTCTTAGACACGTACTATATACTCCCACCATAACACAAACAAAAAAGATTCTACCTTGCTGGTCAAATTAACCTCTCTGCCGGCTGTTGGTCAAAGTGATGGACGACGACCTCGCAGGCCCACAGAAAGCGTCACACGCAAGTATCGAGTGTCGTGTAGGACAACCATCGACTACATGTGGCCAAAACATGTATGTATAAAAGGGTTGTGTAATGTTTTAAATAACAAATTCACGACTCTGATGTGGCACCTACCTCACAAAACGGCCAACCCACACGGTGGCTCATGACTCGTAGTGTACTGCCAGCCACCCCCACCCCCCCAGACGCGCGCGCACACACACACATCGTGAATCCACCGCAACTATGATGCATGTTAAATTATCCCGCGGTGAACATATGTTACCAAACGAGTTACATTTTAATTTTGAAAAAAAAACAGAGATCATTAAGACGTTTTACTACATTGATTGATTTTCTAGGGGTATAATGTGCAAAAATCAAATTTGAGCTACATGCACACGTGACAGTGCACCTAAATGGATTGCAAAAACACATGTGTCTCACTGGGTGCATGTTTACTCCCCGTGCAAGAAATTTCAACCATTGAGAATGTTGATTTTTAAATTCTAGTACATCCAAAACTTATTTGAAATTCATGAAACTTATCGTGTTGTCATATGGACACCAATACAAAGTGGCATTGTACTTTTTTTTGTCAAATTTGAGACCAGTTTTGATGTAATCTTTATCTTCTTACAAACGGGAGATTATTAGTAATTGGGAACCAATATCGCAAATGGATGATTTATTTGAACCATGAGCGTTAGACCAACAATGTATACGTGCAATGCTTCGGTTAAGCAATAAAGTGGCAACATTAATCATCCAAATAGAAAAACAATATACGTGCCACCACGCGACCCGTGTGCCATGCGAGCAGGCGTGAGTTGATGGGACGCATGCGAGCAGTTCGCCGCACAGGCAGACCGGGAGGCATGCGTGTAGGTGTGTGAATTGATGGGAGGCGTGCTCGCTACGCAGTGTCATCGGGAGGCGTGCGACTAGCTGTGTGAAACAATGGTAGGCATGCCAGCAGTCCGGTACGCAGGCTCACCGGGAGGCGAGCCAGCGGTTTGACTGCTGCCCGCCTCTCTCCCACTACTCCATGTTAATGGCGCGCCCGAGCGGCCGGACCCCCCATCCTCGCCACACACACAATACTCTCTCTCCGCTTGCATCCTCGACGCCGCTCTCAGTCCTCATACCCGTCAGTGTATGAGGATGCCGCCGAAGCGCCCCATCGGAGGGAGTGGCGATGCCGGGGCTGCTGAAGCACCGGAGCACGACATGGAGATGGAGACAGAGGTTGCCGTCACCGCCGGCGAGGTATCGCTGCACCCTGACGTCGTTGACGGCATCGTGCTTCCACAGCCGGAGGCGGAGGTCCACACCGACGACCCCGGCGACGACTCCGACGACCACTCCGGCGATGACTCCGACAACGACGGACAACCGGTTAGTCATCTATACCCATTTATGTGTCAAATAGATCCTAGGGTTTCTCTGGTTACTCCTGCCTCCCTCTTTTTGGAATAGAAATCCTATGGTTATGTTCTCCCAATCCATGAAATCTGAGTAAGTTTCGTTAGATCCATGTAGTGTATTGATTGTTTGAATGGTACAAGTGATAAGTGATTAGTTGTTTCATCTATGCAAATGATTTCTGCTAGTAATCCGACTAGGGTTAGTGTTCGTGCTAATAATTCCTAGCCAGGACTTAACAATTGATTTTGAATGACCTACATATATGTTTGTGCCATTATTTTCTTCAAGATTGGTCTGTACATAGACGATTGTGCTTAATAATCGAACCATAATCTCTGGATATGTATAAAAAAATAGCCATAAATTCCTAATCCTACTTCACGGCATTTAAACATTGATTTGATGCCAAATTTTGGCAACTACCAAATGTTCGCTAGAGATTAGTTTGTAAACATTAATTTGATGCCACATTTTTTTACTATTTGTATAGGTGCTGTCTGACGATGTGGACAGAGCGGATGAAGATGGCCAGAGGAGGTACAAGATGCAAGTCCTGAGGGAGCTTTATGCGGGAATGCATAACAGGCGTATTAGGACCTGGGACGGCGGCTATCGATGCCCATTTTGCAACCAAAAGCTTCATGATGTGTATGAAAGTGTTCTGGCACATGCAAGAGGACGAGCCATTGGCTCCTTCAAGCAGAAGTATTCTCGCAGGGTGGCGCACGCCGCGTACGCCGAGTACCTGGAGAAGCTTCGGGATCGTGCCGGCAGATGAGATGAGATGTGGGACCGAACTATGTACGCTTGAGCATGCTTAATGACGGTTGAATTATGTACTTATGGTTGAACTATGCTTGTGTACGCTTATTATCTATGTCTGAGTATGTTTAATCTATGTTTACTTATGTCTAAATTTGGGATATGGATGCAATCAGTTCGGTTGATGGAATCTACCTCCGTCCTGGTTTATTGGTCCCGTTTGTAATTTGTTTTAAATTTTTACAAAAGATTTAACTGAGAAAATGTTAGTGCAGGTGAGCAAAAATTATATCGTTGGATGCATATTTGAACGTAGTGTTCCATGATATAATTTTTGGTGACAAGCATAAACATTTTTTAGTTAAATATTTGGTCAAAATTTGGTACAAATTACAAAGGGGACCAATAAACTAGGACGGAGGTAGTATGCCAATCACACACGTTTCGCAAAATTGGAACCATGTGCAATGACTTTCATTTTCCCTGTTACGTCAATCACACATGGTTGGCTCTAGCAAACCGTTGCTTCCGAAACTCTTTGTGGGACAGAAAACCCTCACCACCCAATTCAAAAAAGAAAAAAGAAAACCCTCACCATCCCCACGTCACAAAAATGCTCACCCTGCCCGCCACCCCCTCCGATCCCCATTCACACCTGCACAAGCTCCTCCGCGTCTATGCATGGCACCTCCTATCGCGGTGGCAACCACTTAGCTCGACGCCTGCCGCCGCCGCCAGGTTGCCGGCAAACCCCACCGCATTTCGCCACTTCCGCTTGCCGCCGTCTATCACCATCGACTTTCTCGACGCTGCTCGTAGTCGACCCAGCTCCGCCCGGTTGGGGAATCCGCCGTATTGAGGGTTTTTTCTCATGCACAACAAGGTAACTAATTTAATGAGATATTATCTCATCTCTTATCCCAGTTCATCTACCTCCTTTAATCACTCGGCCGAAATCGCCGTGAATTCATTTTTATTTGAGCTGATTTGAGAGTTTTCTTTCATTCATAGAGTGTACAGTGCGTGGACACATCAAGACTTTGCGGCCTCCGCCAGACATCCATGGAGTTCCATCTCATCGTACCAGATGACTTGAGGATGCGTGCGATATGTTCAATCTCACCCTAAATCAGTTGGCATGGCCTACTTTCTTGAACATATAATAAATATTGCTACATTTGGATAAAAGGTGCCACATGCACCATATACATCAAAGGGGATTTTTTTCCTCTTCTTTCTATATTGGGCAAATTAATGATGTATTGTTCTTTCGATTACTCTCATATTTCCATGACATCATGTTTACCCTATCTGTTTAATTATAGATTTTTGTCCTTCAATTTCAATTGCTGTACAGTTCTTTTAATTTGGGCCCATATTTGCATGTTACCATATTTTCTTTAACAATCCTACCATTTTCTGCAGCATGTCCCTTGCTATGCAACAGAATCTGTAGTACACAATCTTTCCCTTTACATAAATCAAGACTGCAGGGATGTCTTACTGAACACAAACCATGGATTTACAATCGTTGCTACTGTAAGACTTGATGAACGTGGTGACTCCTATTTTGGCACTGGCCTTTGGAAAGAAATTTCTAAGTTTTATGTACTCAAAGCTGGCACTAAAAGAGCCTGGTCAAGAGATATATGCTAACTTCCCCGACGATATCATCCATCCAGACTTTGTTTGCAGTAAGTGTTCTTTTCAAGTATCTGCATGTTGACTTACCCAGCAATATCAAATGAATTGTGTAGTATTTAACCAACCAATTGTTATTCCATTTTCTTACTCTATTCCTACCTACTAACTTCTAGTTACCAATACACTTTTCTATTGCCCTGTTTTAACTAAATATTCCCTGTACTCCCACTTCTATCAGAAAGCGCCGCTCACAAGGAGACTCCGGAGGTGGAGAACGGGGCTGCCAACAAGCGGAGGCGGGTCGAGCAAGAACCGCAAGCGACTCCAATAGGCCTAGACTTCATCAGCAGCCTCCCCGATGATATGTTGACAGTCATCATCTCCCTCCTCCCAATCAAATATGAGGCGTAGACAACCGTCCTTTCCCAGCGGTGGCGTTCCCTATGGAACTTAACCCCTCTCGACCTCATCGACACCCACGAGCTCTGCCATGGCTATCGCAAAAGCTTGGATGCATTCTCCAAGATCCACGGCAGTCACCCTGGCGCAACCAGAGGCCTTAGCATGGGCAAGTTCCGTTCCAACGGCAAGGACCGAGCCAAGCTTGACGACTGGTTCCGATCCCCCGCCCTAGATCAGCTCGAGGAGCTCACTTTTGATGATGGGCATATGCGCTCGCTGCCAATGTCCACGCTCCACCTCGCGCCCACGCTGCGCGTCGCCAAGTTCATGAACTGACATTCCCCCCCCCCCTTAATGACGCACCCGCTCTTATTCAACCATGACTGAAGCACCTCCAGCTCGTCGCCGTCTACCTCCCAAACGGTGACATGGAGCGCCTGCTCCGTGGCTGTACTGCACTCGAGTACCTTGGTCTTCAGGCGATCAATGGGTTGAGTAGCTTCCACATCACCTCCATGACTATCCGGACTATTTATGTGTGTTGCTGGTGCGGCAAGAAGACATGACAAGATGTGTACCACGGTATGGTCATTGAGGACACACCATCACTTGAGAGATTACTTGTAGTTGATCAAGAAGGTCCAACAAGAATCAATGTCATTTCTACGCCGAAATTGACAGTGGTAGGCTACTCGTCTGACAAATACTCCAAACTTGTTATTGGATCCACACCCGTTCAGGTACAACAGCCACCTTCTACCTCTCCTTCTAGAAATTAACATTATTTCTAATTTTGAAGATGTATGTTCGTCTGTCATCTAGAAAATGATTCCGACAAGCTTGACCCCGAAACTACGCACAGTGAAGGTCTTGGCACTAGAATCTATCGGCCCCAACCTGGAGCAAATTGTCAGTTTCCTGAGATGCTTTCTGTGCCTGGAGAAGCTATATATCGAGGTGATGTTCCTTTCCTGTTAAATGTTAACCATAAGGAAGTTCCATTTGTGACACCTTTTTCCATGTTTATAATGACAATGTACTATGATTTCTGAAGGATTTTTTTGGAGGATTTCAGTACATACATGTTTTCCCCCCCATATTGGTTGCTTGATCCATATGGTTACAATCCATAAGCATTTCTCGTTTGGATTCATCTGTACTAGTTTTCTTAGGGAACTTTTCATCCACTCCAACCTCTTGTGAGGAAGGCTACATTTTTCTAGATTGTAATCAAATGCCCATGTTAATCATGTCGGATAGAAGATGGCATGTTAGTGCATTTTACAAATCCTGCTAACCAAATAGGCCTGTAGTAGTGTTCAAAACTGCATGTAGGCACTAACACGTTTTCTTCTTTTGCAGATAAGATTAGGCCCGGTGGTGGATAATGTGATGCAATATAACAATTACATCGAATGCCTAGATCTGCATCTCTCAGAAATTACTTTGAACTCCTACCGAGGGACCTTACCAGAGATTATATTCGCCAGGTTCTTTGTTGTCAGAGCAAGGGTGCTAAAGGTAATGAGGTTTGCCCTACATTTATTTCACAAAAATGAATGGTTTGTTGATCAGCGCCGGCAGCTGCGGCAGAATGGAAGAGGCTCCGAAAATGCTGAATTTCATTTTGGAACTATGACAGAGTAATCAGAAGTCATCATGTCAACCCCATACATGACTTCTCAGTGGCTGACCCATTTGCAAAAATTATGAGGTTTCGAAACCATACTTACTAGTGGTAATATTAGTTTGAACCTCTCTGATATCCATGTTCAGCGGATCAGCATGAGCGTTTGCAGCTGATGAGCTGAATTTCATTTCTAATATGAGTTTGAACCTTGTAATCTTCGAATTTGAGCCACATAACTCTGGAATTTGAACCTTGTAATATTTGAAGCTTTTGTGGTACAATCATTGAAATGGCATCATATGAGACTCGTATATTGGTAGCACTATTTTGACGTTAATATGCAATGGACTTAGATTTTATTAACCATTCTCGAATCTTTTTACCTTGTCGATCTCATAGCACACGATCTGTATAGCTAACTCGACTGCGATCTTCGACATTATTGCACACAGTTGGTTTCTTCAACCGTGTGCCCTGTAGAGCGCAGAATTAATTATCGCACTCGAGTGTCCATCATCGCCCTTCTGTGTAACTTTGACCTCATTACTCACGGGTGAACTTATGACCGAAGTCATTCCACACACTTCGTTTTTACAAAGCTTTTTGCTAATAAACGCCCATGATTTGTCCCTCTTTTAGCTAACGCGTGGCCAAACTAGCCGGGCGGGAAGCTTGCACGGTAAACTGCGCGGTAGCGTGGGAACAGGCTCACCGACGATACATTTGGCGCCTCTTCCAGCCCATGCGTGGTCAAACGAAACGCGTGCGGTGCGGTGTTGTCAAGCGTGCACTGGAATCCTCCGCTATGAACGCGGTGACAAGACGTGATGATTACAGGCCGGCCGGCCCCCATTTATTATAGCGGCCATTTAACCCTTGTGTCTCTTCAACCTTTCAATTGCGCCCCACCATTGCAAGAACCACACCCACCACGACAAATTCTTAGAGGGTATCCTGCGCGGCTCCAATGGCGCTCCGAGCGGCTGCCGACGACGAGCAGCAGTTCACCATGCATGCCGTGGTGGACACCCACAAAAGGTTCACGGAGCACTCGGTGGTGTACACCAACAACCTGGTCTGGGTGGAGCACTCCATCCACATCATGGAGCTGTTGCTTGTTGAGGAGAAGTACAAGGTGGTCGGGTTCAACCTCGAGTACACCCGCGCTCATGCCGGGTCTCGTCCCAAGGTCACCGTCGCCTAGATGTGCATGTGCGATCATGTCCACGTCTGCCACTACTACTTGGCCACAAGGCCTTGCGAGCGTTTCACCAGGTTTGTCAACAGCCCCCACTACATGTTCGCTATGGTGGACATCACCAACGATGTAAAGGTGCTCTAGAATTCGGGCATCGCCTGCCAGAATCTTGTCGACATCCAGGGCCAATACAAGATCTGGGGCAGCAACGAGCATGTGAAGGACTCACTAGTTCACCTCGCCGAGACCATCATCGATCCCTACTATAGAGATATGAAGGATTCTGCAACAAGGACAAGCGTACCTGGCACTCGGCCTGGATGGAGAAACTCGACAAAGCTCATGTCGTGTACGCGGCCAAGGAGGCGTACACGAGCTACGAGATGTACAGGCAGATCGTTGACATGAGGAAGTGCCTCCTTCCCCAAAACGGCCAGGGATCCAGCCAGAACCAGAGCAATGGCAAGCGTCGTCGCAACAAGAAGTAGATGATTAGATGCTCGATTCTCCTAGTTTAGTATGCATGTAATTGCTTACTTTGGTGTGTGGAAATGTTATGTGTGTAGTCACTTGTGTAATTGTATGCTTAATTTGGTTTTGCAATGCTGTCTTTTTAAGTATATATGTTGATGCTCTATAGACAGAGCGAATCACATCGCACATGGACTAAACAATAGAACCCGTCGGTGATGATTTCAGCAATCACTGACAATTGTATACCAGCAATCGTTTGCTCACAACACACACGGCTTGTTAACAGGAATCGTCTGTGTTGTTATCAGTCTTCCCACACATTTCTGATTATAAACCTATTTGCCGTGTATCACACACATCTCGTTAAGTTGAACCATTTATGTTCTCTTCCCTAATCGAAAACAGTTCATTCGAGTGAACCGTATGCCGTATATCACACACACCTTGATCTAGCTGACCGTTTCTGTTGCTTTCCCGAATAGCAAATAGTTCATCGGAGCGAACTGTATGCCGTATATCGCACACACATTGATATGGCTGCCCGTTTTTGCTGTTCTGGCTAATCACAAACAGTCGTATGGATCAACCGTATGCCCAGCATCGCACACGCAACTAAAATCTGAACCGTGTTTAATGTATCCACCATTGCAAATGTTTTGCTTTTTTTTGACGGTGTTTTACATCATCGTTTGCGATTAATGCATCGCACATAGTTTCGTCAAAGGGTCTCTGATCATAGTGTCGCATTAGCAGCATCCTGCAGTAGTGAGTAGTCCAACGGTGGGGGCTGATGATGAGCCCCCGGAGTGTGAAGTGGTCGGCATTAGTAGCCGAGGTCTAAGCCATCGTACACTTTGGCTAATGCTAAGAATAAGCCTTTTATTTAACACAGGTGATTGCTATCATCACGTCGCTTAATGTGGTCTTCAAATTGCTGACCAGTTTTCGCTTACCCAGGTAGTCAGTTTTCGGCTTTCTCCATTGAGGTGCTCTACCAATTGAACTGGGGGCACAATCACGGTGGTTCTCCCATTATGCCCTTAGCCGAATTTCTTGGGAACATAAGGGGTACACATAGGGGCTGGGCAACCCAACTATTGACCAAAACATAGGTTCCAAACTCATGCATATAATGCAACATCCGAGACGCCGATTACTTTGAACATGTATTTCAAGAGAGGGAAACAAATCCCTTTAGCAATTGTATCTTAAAGATATTCTTGTAGCTCACATGCAGTGCTTGTACAGAAATACATTAAGGATCTTGTAGGGCATGATTTATTTATTTTATAAGTACAAGCTTTACATGCCGAGCTGTAACGACTGAAACTAAAAAGATATAATGCAAATTAAAAGTAAATAAAGGAGCAAATAAAAACAGGGCGGATCATGTGATTGGATTTATGAGCCCGGGCAGCTTCCTGCCGCACGTTTGCATCTCCATGCTATTTACTAGCTCGTCCTTCATTGATGGCGAAGATTAATATGGACTGTATGCTACCTCGGCCCTGCATGTGCTTGAAGCATTCGCTGGCAGAGTCCTTTAAAGTGGTCTACAAATGTCTGTTGTATGGTTGAAACCACGTGAATATACTTTTGCTGGCTAGCTCTTTGATAGAACCTTGCCAATGTGGACACTCGAAGCTCCGTCGCTCCTTGGTCTAGCCGATCTGACGTTTCCGTGAATTTGGGTCCTCAGCAACCCAAGGAATCTTTAGCGCAAAATTGTGCACCTGGGGACGTAGTGCCCCTTCCAAGGGGAGCGCACTAGGAGCCCGTACCCCTATTTAGGGAGCTGGGTGCATGTCCGATGTCGACTTGCATAGCCCACATGCACTTCGATGAGCTAGGGGTGCGTTTACCGCCACGGGCTGCCTCCTCGGACGCCTGCACCTCGGTTGCGAAGGCCGCGGACTGCTCCTTAGTCCGGTGGGAGCCTGCTACTTGTGAGTTGCGTTGGGATTTCCTTGAAGAGGAGAGGATGATGCCATACAGTATAGATAAGTATTTCTTTCAGTTCAGAACCAAGGTTATCAATCCAGTAGGAGAACCACGCAACACCTCATTAGCAGTACCTGCACACAAAATAACAAATACTTGCACCCAACGCGAACAAGGGGTTGTCAATCCCTCGACGGTTAATTGCAAGGATCAAATCTCGTAGTGATAGATAGATAGCACAAAAATACAAAATAAAATAAAGTAAATAAAATTGCAGCAAGGTATTTTTAGGATTTTAATATATGATAAAAGTAGACGCGGGGCCATAGATTTCACTAGAGGCTTCTCTCTTGAAAATAGCATACGGTGGGTAAACAAATTACTGTTGGGCAATTGATAGAAAAGTGAATAATCATGACGATATCCAAGGCAATGATCATGTATATAGGCATCACGTCCGAGACAAGTAGGCTGACTCCTGACTGCATCTACTACTATTACTCCACACATCGAACGCTATCCAGCATGCATCTAGAGTATTAAGTTCATAAAGAACGGTGTGACGCCTTTAAGCAAGATGATATGATGTAGACAAAGTAAACTCACGCATGAATGAAACCCATCTTTTTATCCTTAATGGCAATGATACAAATATGTGTCATGTCCCCTTCTGTCACTGGGATTGAGCACCGCAAGATTGAACCCATCACAAAGCACCTCTCCCATTGCAAGAAAAATCAATCTAGTTGGCCAAACCAAATCAATAGATCAGAGAGAAATAAAAAGCTATAATAATCATGCATAAAAGAGTTCAGAGAAGACTCTAATAATATTCATGGATAATCTGATCATAAACTCACAATTCATCAGATCCCAACAAACACACCACAAAAAGTGATTACATCAAACAAATCTCCAAGAACATCGAGGAGAATATTGTATTGAAGATCAAAGAGAGAGAAGAAGCCATCTAGCTACTAGCTATGGACCCGTAGGTCTGTGGTAAAGTACTCACACATCATCGTAAGGGTGGCAAGGTTTATGTAGAGTGCCTCTGTGGTCGATTCCTCCTCTGACAGAGTGTCGGGGAAGGCCTCCAGTTGGGATCTCATGGGAACAGAAACTTGGGGTGGCCGGAAAGCTATTTAGGGTGGCTCTCTGATGTCACGGGAATATTTGAGTATTTATAGAGGCGGAATTAGGTTAAGAGGTGCCACGAGGGTCCCACAAGCCTGGGGGGCGCCCCCTGGGGCGCACCTCCTAAGCTTGTTGCTCCCTGGTGGCTCGTTAGGTTTTCTCCCAAACCTTCTAGGGTCTCTCCTGGTCCAGAAAAAATTAATCCAAAGTATTTTCTCCATTTGGCCTCTGTTTGATATTGATTTCCTGAAAAGCCAAAAACAAGCAAAAAAAGAGCAACTCGCATTAGGAAGTAAGTTAATAGCTTAGTCCCAAAAAATGATATATAATTGCATATAAAACATCCAAGATTGATACTATAATAGCATGGAATAAACAAAAATTATAGGTACATTGGAGACGTATCAAGCATCCCCAAGCTTAGTTCCTCCTCATCCTCGAGTAGGTAAATGATAAAAACAGATTTTTTGATGTGAAATGCTACCTATCATATTCATCATGTAATCTTTGTTTTGTGGCATGAATATTGGGATTCGAGTGATTCAAAGCAATAGTCTATAGTTTGACATAAAGATATAAATACTCAAGCATACCAACAAACAATCATGTCTTTCAAAATATCAACACTAAATAAAGTTATCCCTAGCCCATCAGGCTCAATCATTGATCCATTCCTGAAACACACCCAATATTAACTACATCCAAAGCACAAGTATGACAATAGTGCTCTCTAGTTGGTGCTTTATAAGAGAAGGTGAAGACTCCTAATAAAAATAAAAATTGCATAAAAGTAAAATAGATAGGCCCTTCGTAGAGGGAAGCAGAGATTTGCAGAGGTGCCAGAGCTCAAAGCTTAAAATAGAGAGATAAAATTATTTTGAGAGGCATGCTTTTCATGTCAACGTCACGACGGAGAGTTCTCAACATCTTCCATGCTATACACATTATAGGCAGTTCCCAAACAGAAACTAAAGTTTATTTCCTGTCCACCATTCATTCACAATTCATGGCTAGCCGTATCCACGGGTGCCTTCAAAACTTTCAACTTTCCAAGGAATTTATTATTATTTTGATTCATTATGGGACTAGGCATCCCTATTACCTGCCACCTTCTCATGCAATGACAAGTGAATAAACACACATCGTGAGAATGACCCGCCTAGCATGAAAGCTATTTGCCACCCCCTGCCGCTTCTGACTGATATGGGCACACAAAACAGGAATTGTTTTTTAATGATTAGAGTTGGCACATGCAAATTTACTTAGGATGGCCTGTAAATACCGCATATAGGTAGGTATGGTGGACTCATTTCACACAACTTTAAGTTTAGCTAGTTGGATGCACAAGCAGCATTCCCACTTAGTACAAATGGAGGCTAGAAAATAGATTGAGAAGCGACCAACCGAAAAACAAAAATGGTTAAAAACAGGCATTGAACATAAATAATACTGAATAATGCACCACAAGTAGGACATAATTTCGTTGCATAACTATTGACTTGACGTGCATGCATAGGGAATCACAAACCTTAACACCAATATTCTTAATAAACCACAATTTCTCACTAGCATAACTCACATATTATCATCTTCATATCGCAAAAGTATTGCAAGGAATCAAATTTATCATATTCACTGATCTACATGAAAGTTTTTATTATATCATTCTTGAATATTCATCATATTAGGACCAAATACACATCTTTTGCAAATTACCATTACTATTATCAACTCTCAAAAAGATATAAGTGAAGCATGAGAGTGAAAATATTTCTGAAAAATATAATCACCGCCGTGCTCAAAAAGATATAAGTGAAGTACTAGAGAAACTGCCTAGCTCAAAAGATATAAGTGAAGCACATAGAGTATTCTAACAAATCACGAAAAATGTGTGTCCCTCTCAAATAGGTATATCCAGCAAAGATGATTATGACAAACTAAAAAGCATACAAAGCAAAGACTCATATAATACACAACACTCCAAGCAAAACTCGTATCATGTAATGAATGAAAATATAGCTCCAAGTAAAATTACCGATAGTTGGTAGAAGAAAGAGGGGATGCCTTCCGGGGCATCCCCAAGCTTAGTGTCGGTGTACTAAGTATTGGGCCACTAGTACCCCGTACTTGTGCACGGGCAGTTGTAGCCATCGTCGCGGCAAGGCTTGCCGGGATCGGCTCGAGGTCGATTCAAGCCATCAAGGAAATCATCAAGTCAGAGATCTGAGGATCAGCAGATAAGCAAAGCTGGAATCCCAAGGCCATCTTCCCCGGCAAGATCCTTGCCGGGATGGCCTTTGGGGCCCGGCAAGACTTGGCGCCCGGCAAGCCTTGGCGTCCAGCAAGACTTGGCGCCCGGCAAGGCTTGGCGCCCGGCAAGTTTCGGCGCCCGGCGAGATTCTGCCACTGTACCACTACTCCAGCACAACGACAAAACCTGACATTCTGGGTCCTTCTCTGGATGCGTGGCAACGCGCCAGTGGAGGAGATCTTAAGCGGTGCTGATGGGATGGCCCCTTTTTCCATCCCCAAGAAAGTGAGGACACCTAAACGGACACCTCACGGTGCATTAAATGCGCTTGTCCTAATCCGTCAGGGGTTAGGTATGATACCCTGTAGCTACTTTACACCTCAATGCATGTACATTTTGCCACTGTGGAGACCCCTTTGAGCATATAAAAGGAGGCCCAAGGCAACTGCTACAGGAGAGGAGAACTTCTGGCCCATTCTGCATGTGTAGCTGCTCTTTGAACGTACTGTTCATTGCGAGCGCTCCTGAAGGCTGGGCTCAAGAAGATCAATAAGAACATAAAGCAGGAGTAGGGTTTTACGCTGATCAGCGGCCCGAACCTGGGTAAAAACTTCCCGCGTCGATCATTGGTTCTGCTCTTTTCGTATACCTTTCCCCGCGCCGAATCGTAAAGGGGTCTCTCGGGATCCCATAGGTGTCATGCCCTGACATCTTTGGCGCGCCAGGTAGGGGGATTGAAGGTTGCGTGAACCTAATCTAGTGCTCGGCGCCCTAGTTTCTTTATCATCTTCATCATCATGCCGCCCAAGAAGAAAAGCGCTGCGTTAGCACAGCCGTCCATGTCCGTTTTGCCTACACCTTCGTGTACAGGCGACGGCGTGGGTGCAGAAGGAAGAGGACTAGAACCCCCGCGGCGTTCTGGTGATCCAAGCCAAGCGAGCAGTATCGTTCGCAGTGGCAGTGGTAACCTGCACGCCGCTGGATCTAGAGATGGTGCTGTGTTACCTACGGGTGGCACAACGAACTGGAGAGATCGAAGGGCGCCTGCTGGAGCTCCCGCGCCGGCGCAAGCCTCGCGACCTACTCAGGTCGTGCAAGATGAGCGACGTCATGGCGCTGGTGGTTTGGGGCGTCCCCACGAAAAGGTTTCTGTGCATCGATCCCAAGATGCGCGGGGCCAGCATGCACACCAAGCTGCCGGCGGAGGTGGCGCACGGTCGCGTGACCGTGGTGGTGCTCCTTCTAACATGGTTAGGAGTCAGAGCACCTCACATACCTCGCACTTGTCGCCACCACCTACGCCAGCGGAAGCCTTGGCACGTGCACAGCTGCTCCTCTATTTTCCTCCCGCCCCGGAGAAGATGGAGGAGTGGCGAGCTACTATCCAGAGCCTTATCGGCTTCGCCAACAAGGATGGACCGCAAGAGGCAGGGCCCTCGCAGCGGAGGCCCATCGATCCGGCGCGAGCCGATGTAGAGAAAACCGGAGGTGGTGCTACCACAGTGCACTCCCCTCCGCGGCACCAGCGGTGGCCGACAACTCAGCAAGCCGACTGCCATGAAGAAGTTTCCATGGCGTCGTCCGATCCACGGATGCGCCGTGATCAGCGTCTAGTTCTCCAGGAACGAGGCAAAGAGGACGCTCGAACAACCATCGAGCGGCGACGAGAAGCGCGCTATCACTCTGATAGGCGCGCAGGGCCGGCTGTCGACGAGCCTGCGCCAGGGGACGTAGGAGACTTGCCTTATGAGGTAGGGACTCCAGCGTTCACCCGTGAGCTGCGGCAAGTCCGGTGGCCCAACTCCCGAACCTTCAAGCCGGAGGTCCCGGAGAAATATGACGGTAAGACCCATCCCTCGGAGTTCCCGAGCATCTACACCATTGCGGTGCAGGCTGCAGGGGTCGAGATGACAAGATACTTGCCAACTACTTCCCGTTGGTGCTCAAACCCAATGTTAGGTCATGGTTGATGCATCTGCCGGAGAATTCCATTTCTTCCTGGTCAGATCTGTGCCATCAGTTTGTTGGCGCCTTTGTTGGAGGCCAGCAAGCTCCTGGCCAAGAAAGCGATTTGCACATCATCCCTCAGAAGGAGGGCGAGTCCCTGCGCAAGTTTATGCAGAGGTTCAGCCGAGTGCAGTACAGCTTTATGCTCTGGCCGACAAGTGCGCTCGAGCTGAAGAGGGGAGGAAACTCCCTGGTGAGGCTGCTGGCGCGGCAGGCGACTCCGAAGATGAAGACGCCGCGGCCCCGTCAAGGAAAGGTCGGCGGTGGAACAGGAAGCGCGGAGGCAAGGCCGTGCTTGTTGTCGAGGAATCCGACAACCCCGGCGCCACCAAGAAGGCCAAGGTTAGCGACCCCGGCAAGGATCTTGCCGGGTGCCCTTCCTGTCAGGCCTTGGCGGCTGCCGACAAGTCGGAGAACTCCGGCAAGCAGTATTGCAAGATCCATCGCACCAAGGGCCACGATCTCCAGAATTGCCGGCAAGTTGAGCAGCTTGCCGAGAAGCAGAGGGCCGAATACGAGAGGCGAGACAAGGAGAAGGCCCAAGATAGTGCTGAGGGGTCCGGCAAGAAACACGGTGGCCGAGAGGGTCGTCGCGGCAAGGCCAAGCAGCAGAAGGATCGGCCCGCTCAGGGTCGAGACAAAGAAGGAGATGATGGTGAGGAAGATGATGAATCCAGTGAGCAGGAATTCCAGAAGGCTACGGAGGCTATGTGCATTGATGGGGGTGCCTCGCTGCATTCTTCCCACCGCCAACTTAAACAGTGGGTGTGGGAGGTTAATGCAGCAGAGCCGTCCCCAGAGGCATGTAGGCCCCTGAAATGGTCCAGCACGTCTATCATTTTTGACGCCGAGGATCACCCTGATCGCACAACTGCGGTCGGGTGCCTGCCATTGTTGGTCTCCCCAACAATTCGCAACCTCAAGGTAACGAAAATGTTAGTTCATGGCGGGGCCGGCCTAAACTTAATCTCACCGGATGTGCTCAGAAAGCTTCAGATTCCCGACGAGGACCTCGAGGAAACGGGTACGTTTCAAGGGGTCAATCTGGGAAGAACCCAGCCTAAGGGCAAGATCATGCTGCCAGTAACATTTGGCAGCGAGCTTAATTTCAGGACCGAGAAGGTGGTGTTTGATGTGGCCAAGATCCCCATGTCATACAATGGGATCCTTGGTTGCCCAGCGCTGGCTAAGTTTATGACGGCATCACACTACGCGTACAACGTCTTGAAGATGCCTGGGCCGTTGGGCGTCATCACTATCCATTCCGATAAGAGGGATGCGCTCATCTATGCTGACCAACTTTACCGGGAGGCAGTTGCAGCACCTGCCATCAAGGTACCTGCTCCTGCCGCTGGAACTCCCGAAGAGAAGGAGAAGACCGGCAGGAACCTTGGCGCGAACTCCGGCAAGCGCACCTCCTCGGAGTGCTGCGCTTCCATCGAGGACGTACCAGGGAGTTCCACTGGCAAAAACAAGAAGTCCAAGGCTGCTCCACCGGAGACTAAGAAGGTGCCTGTCAGAGAGGACGGAACGGGGGGAACCTTCACCATAAGTTCCACCCTAGATGACAAATAGGAAATCGCGCTCATTGCTTTCCTGCGGGCGAATGTCGACGTGTTTGCATGGCAACCGTCTGACATCGCCGGTGTTCCCAGGAAGGTAATTGAGCACCACCTTGCTATCTGTCCTCATGCGCAGCCCGTCAAGCAAAGGGTGAGGAAGCAGGCCTTGGAGCGGCAAGAATTCATTGCCGAAGAGATTAAAAAGCTGGAGGCGGCAGGACTGGTCAAAGGAGTGCTTCATCCAACCTGGTTGGCTAATCCGGTCGTAGTGCGGGAAGCGAATGGGAAATGGAGGCTTTGTATTGATTATACAGATATCAATAGAGCTTGTCCAAAAGATCCCTTTCCCTTGCCGCGCATCGACCAGATTGTGGATGCCACCGCTGGTTGTGATCTCCTGTCCTTCCTTGACGCCTATTCAGGGTATCATCAGATTTTTATGGCAAAGGAAGATGAAGAGAAGACCGCCTTTATCACCCCATGTGGTACGTATTGTTTTATACGAATGCCTTTCGGGTTGAAAAGTGCTGGTTCAACATTTGCCAGAGCAATCCAGATTGGTTTTGAGCCACAACTCCATAGAAATATGGAGGCGTATATGGATGATATAGTGGTCAAAACCAAGGATAAAGCAACGCTTATTCAAGATTTAGAAGAAACATTTGCAAACTTGCGCAAGATCAACTTGAAGCTCAATCCTGAGAAGTGCGTGTTCGGTGTTCCTTCTGGCAAGCTCCTCGGATTCTTTGTATCTTGCCGGGGAATCGAAGCGAACCCCGACAAGATCAAAGCTACTGAGCAAATTGAAGCGCCGAGACGCGTCAAGGATGTGCGTCGTCTTGCCAGCTGTGTTGCTGCTCTAAGCAGGTTTATTTCCAAATCTGCTGAGCGCGCCCTGCCCTTTTTCAAAATTTTGAAGAAGGCAGGTCCATTGAAATGGACTCCGGAAGCGGAGGCTGCGCTGCAAGATTTGAAGAAATACCTTTCCTCTCCGCTGACGCTAGTCGCGCCTAAACCACAAGAGCCGTTGCTGCTGTATCTGGCAGCAACAAATTAAGTGGTTAGTGCTGCGCTAGTGGCGCAGAGAGAAGCTGATGAGGAAGCAACACCAGCGGCAGGATCGCCGGATGACGCGGCAAGATCTTCCCCGGCAAGGGTTGATCCCGGCAAGACAGGATCTGCGCAAACAGAAGAACCCGTGCAGAAGAAGAAGAAGGTGGTGCAGCGCCCAATTTATTTTGTTAGCTCTCTTTTACAAGGGGCTAGGTCAAGATATTCTGGTGTGCAGAAGTTGCTTTTCGGCCTCCTTATGGCCTCAAGGAAGCCGCGCCATTATTTTCAAGCACATGAGATCACCGTCATCACTCGCTTTCCGTTGCAATGGATTTTGCAAAATCCGGAGGCAACCGGCAGGATCGTGGAGTGGGCGTTAGAGTTGTCCAGCTTTGGCCTTAAGTTTGAAAGCACTTCGACAATTCAGAGCAGGGCCTTGGTGGAGTTCATTGCAGAATGGACCCCGACGCCAGACGAAGAAGTTCAAGAAACAACTCTCCCCGGCATGGAAATCAATCAGCAGTGGGTTATGTACTTTGACGGGGCTTTCTCGCTGCAAGGCGCCGGTGCTGGCGTGCTGCTTGTCGCACCCACCGGAGAGCACCTCAAGTACGTAGTCCAAATGCACTTTCCCCGGGAGAGTTCGACCAACAACACTGCAGAATACGAGGGTTTGCTTGCCGGTCTCAGGATCGCGGCGGACCTTGGTATCAAAAAGCTCGTCATCAAAGGCGATTCACAACTTGTCGTCAGGCAAGTTAACAAGAGTTATCAAAGTCCATTGATGCAGGCCTACTTAGATGAAGTGAGGAAATTGGAAGAGCGCTTTGACGGTCTGCAGATGGAGCACATTCCTCGTGCCGAGAACAATATTGCTGATGACCTGTCAAAGCGTGCCGCCCTCAAGTTGCCTGTGGAACCAGGAACTTTTGTGCTCCGATTAACTCAACCATCCGTGGCGCCATCGATGCGGCAAGAGAAGAGAAGAAAGTTGAACTTTGGCCAGTACTTCCAGGCAGAGCTCCCTGGAGCCGCCGGCAAGGAAGTTGCCGGGATCGACATGCCTGCCGGGGAGCGACAGGCTCCAGCAGGGCCTCAGGTCCTTGCTGTCAAGACAAACGTTCCCCTGGCAGAGGAGATGCCTTTAGTCCTAGCTGTCGAGCCTCAGGCTCCAGCATGGGCGCAGCACATTGTCCATTTCCTTCAGAAAGGTGAACTCCCTGAGGAACAAGAAGAAGCGGAGAGAGTAGCCCGTCGGTCTGTTATGTACAAGTTCATCGATGACGTCCTGTACAGAAAGAGACCAAACGGTGTGAAATTGAAGTGCATTCCTCGGGAGGATGGACTAGAGCTGTTGGCAGAGATACATGGGGGCATATGTGGTTCTCACATAGGGTCAAGAGCGCTTGCCGGGAAAGCATTCTGGCAAGGTTTCTTTTGTCCTACCGCTCTCCAGGATGCAACTGCACTAGTAACCAAGTGTGAAGCGTGCCAGTTTCATTCGAAGAAATTACATCAGCTAGCTCAAGCTCTTCAGACAATCCCTCTCTCCTGGCCATTTTTGGTCTGGGGGCTCGACATACTCGGCCCTTTCCCCCGTGCTACCGGGGGCTTTGAGTACTTGTACGTTGCTATTGACAAGTTCACAAAGTGGTCACAGGTGGAAGCAGTGAGGAAGGTGACAGCGCAGTCAGCTGTCAAGTTCTTCAAAGGAATTGTTTGCCATTTCGGTGTGCCTAACAGGATCATCACCGACAATGGCACGCAGTTCACAAGTCGCACCTTCATGCAGTACGTCCAAGACCTTGGCGGCAAGATTTGTTTTGCCTCTGTCTCTCACCCGAGAAGCAACGGCCAAGCGGAGAGGGCCAATGCTGAAGTGCTGCGCGGTCTCAGGACCAGAACTTTTGACAGGCTGAAAAAGTGCGGAAGACGCTGGATTGATGAGTTGCCGGCGGTTCTTTGGTCAATCAGAATGACACCAAATCGAGCCACTGGCCAGACGCCCTTTGCTCTGGTCTACGGAGCGGAAGCAGTTCTCCCCACGGAACTCATATATGGATCTCCTCGAGTGCTCGCCTATGATGAGCTCGAGCGAGAGCAACTGTGGCAAGATGACGCTGTGCTCCTTGAGGAGAATCATCTTCAGGCTGCTGTGCGAGCTGCATGCTACCAGCAAGCTTTGCGCCACTATCATAGCCGCAAAGTTCATGCCCGAAGCCTTGAGGAAGGCGACCTTGTTCTTCGACGGATTCAGTCCGCCAAGAATTCAAACAAGTTGACGCCAAAGTGGGAAGGCCCTTATCGGGTAGTACGAGTCACCAGGCCTGGCGCTGTCCGCCTGGAGACCGAAGATGGCATTCCAGTGAGTAATTCCTGGAATATCGAACATCTTCGCAAGTTCTACCCATAAGGCGCGGTTGCCGGGGGCTCCCGGCAACCACCTTTTTGTACAACTCTTGCCGGCACGGCATGTGATCCTTTGTACAAAGCCAGGCGCAGACCCTGAGCACAGATGAATAAATTTAATTGTTGTACATTCCCTTATTGATTCTCATGTTCATATTTATATATATGCATGTTTGTCTAAGATGTTGTATGGCATCCAATTCCGGTAAGTTCTAACGAACCGCCAAGGTTTCATGTCTTTATTTTCTCTTCTTTCTTTTTCTTAAAAGACAGAAGGATTCCTCGCGTGCACATTTGCCGGGGGGGGAAGGGAGATACGAATACCAGTTGGTGACATTCGGAATCGATGGAGCCGGAGGAAGAACAAGGACAGTGACAGGAAGCTAAGTCCTAAAAACTCAGAGCAAGTTTTTCTTTTATTATAAAGTCATTTCCTTGGATGATTCCGGCTTTTGTATGGAAAATCTGCAGGCGAAGGAACCCTTGCTGTAATCGGTTGCGCCCTTATTTTGTTTCGAGTCTGCTCAACGATTTAAGTGGCTGCCCTGAGAACACCAAGCAGTCTTGCCGGCCGCTGCGCCTCCAGCAGGCTGCTGATGTCCCGCACCCAGCACTCGCGGCAGGTTGCACGCCGGCAAGTTTTTCAATAAGCGTAGGGTGAACTCCATACGTAAAGGAATCAGACAAGGAAAATAACGAGCATGAACCTAAACATAGGCAAATTGTATTACATCCATGAGTTACCGCAGTTCTAACTTGAGACTTAATTGTCTTTTACATGAGATGATGGCGGCAAGAATAAAAGGGAAGCACTCAATCCCTGCGCTGGCCTTCGATCCTTTTGATGAAGTCCACCTTCTCAAGGATAGGCGCGATGCACTCTTCAAGCGGCTCAACATTTGCATCCTTTGGCAGATGGTCGAGCGCGCTGGAGAGGTCGATGCCGGGATTGCTGTGCACCACCTTGATGAGCACCTTGCGGAGGACGGCCCGGCAAAGCCGGCGAGTCTCGTTCGCCAGTTGGGTCGCCCGGCTGGACTGGAGCGCCCTCAACGCGTTGATGATGCTTTCAAAGAACATCGTCAACCTGGCACTTGGAGATATTCTTTCCTCGGAAGAATATCTGAAGTTCGACAGGCCCATGGTTGACAGTTCTGCGGTAAGCTTCTCCGCGGTGGCGATGAGGCGTCCAGTCCAGATCTCCACTCCCTTCTCGTATTCGTTTTGGGCAGCGGCGGCGCTCTTGAGCAGGTTCCTCTCTCCTTGGAGATCCTTGAGTAGAGCCTTCTCACGGGCCTTGCCGGCCTCGAGAGACTTCTGCAGCGTGGTCAGCTTCAGCTCCAGAACCGAAATATTATCAGCCGCAGAGGAGAGCTGCTTGGTCTTGTCGGACAGGGCAACTTGCATCTCCGCCAAGGAGTGGAGGGTTTTTTCCCTGTCCCCCTTGAGCGTCGAGAGCTCCTTGCCGTGCTCTTCGAGATCTGTTTCCAGCCTCTTCACTTTGTCGCTCAGCTCATTCTTGGCGGCCTCTGCAGCTTCAGCAGCATCGACGGCCTCCTTGAGCTTGCCGGCGTGACTTGCAGTCAGAGCTTCGAGCGCCTCCTTATGTTTTTGCTCCAGCTCCTAGGTCCGCCGCGCGACAAGATTCTCGATGTCTTCATCCTTGCTACGAAGCTTGGCGGCGAGCGCCTGCTCACATGCGGTGAGATCTTCTTCGTGAGCATCAAGAGCAACGCGGCGCCCTGTCAGGAGAGCATCTTCGGCAGCAATCCTTTGAACAGCTTCATCATGTGCCTTCTCCATATCAGATTGCTTCAGGAGGATCTCATTCCACTGCTGGCTCACTTGTTCTCGGCCGGCAACTAACTCTTGGAGGGCCTCGGCGTGCCAGATCTGCATTTGTGCGATGCGCCTTTGAAAATCTGCTTCGGCTGCCTCGACAACTGCCATTCTGGAGTCCGCCTTCTCTTTTCGTGCGCGATGGAGAGCCTGGAGTTTGCGGAAATTCTCACCCATGGCCTGAAGGAGTTGATCCTCTTCAGATTTGCCGCTGCTAGTGCTGGGGTCGTCAACAACTTCGAGCCCGGCAGCGGCAATGATTTCCTCGAAAATTTCTCCTTCGGCTGGTGCCTCAGTGCTTGCCGTCCCCGGCAAGTTGACGAACAGGTTCTCGCCAACCTTGAGGTACTTGCTAGATGAAGGGCCTCCAGATGTTGATGGCTGGTCTTCAGTGGCCGCCTCACCAGTGACAGGGGGCTCTGTGGCCGGTGCAGCGCCTGGCGCTCCTGCTGCAGGAATGCTGCCAGTGCGGTCCTCAGCCTCCCTGTCGGCCTCTTTAGCAGGTTCTTCGGCGATTTCCTCTTGTGCTGTCTTGGCGGCCTCCCCGTCAAGAGCACCACCAGCCTCGGCAACATCATCCTTGGTGGCCTCGCTGGCAGCAATCCTTTCTGCTTCGGTGGCGGCATCCTTGGCGGTCTCCTCGATGACGACGTCGACGTCCATGTGTTCCATCACAGGGAACTCTGAAGGGTGAAGGAGGAAGACATAATAAGATCGAGGTTGAAGTTGAAGTGACTAAAGATAAAGAGATAAGAGAAAAGGATAACAAGCACTCTGAGGCAATCGAGTACCTGCGTCGGGCTGTCGGGAGGTGGCTTCACCCCTCCCGGCAACTCCGGTTGCCGGGGGCGTGTCGCCGGAGTCCGTGCTTGCCGGCTCCTCCTCAGTTAGGACGGGCTCGCCGGCAGGATCTCTTGCTGGGGACGTGCTTGTGGGCAGAGCGGTCGATGAAGGAGGCACAATGGGGATGTCTCCTCCTTGTTGTCGTTCTTCTCCTGCGAACCCAAAGATGTTAGTAGGCAAGAATGAAAACCTCGGCACCCGCCAGCAGAAAAAGAACAATGAACTTACGCTGGGGGCTGTGCTGGGGGCTACGCTGGGGGCTGCGTTGAGGACTAGACTCCGGGCTCACAATGACGGTTTCTGACATGCTAGTGGAGCCTGCCGGGGGCTCGTCGCCCGTAGAAGTCCTTGACCTCTTCGCCATCCTCTCCAGCAAGGTTTCTGTGTCGCTGCAGAGACAATACAAGCAAGTCAGTAAGATTGATGCAAGATTGGAAGGTAAAAGCTATGGCAAATACTCACTCTTCTTCCTCTCGCTCTGGACTAAAGCCGAAGATGTCGAAGTCGACCTCCGTTGCGGTGTCTGAGTGGGGAGGCGGAGGAGGAGTCCTAGGCCGCTTGGCTGTGACAAGCGCCGGGGCAGCTTCCGGTGCGGTAGTACGAGACCCTCCTGCCGCCCCAGCATCGGTCGCTGGTGTGGGTCTCGCACGCCGCGCGGGCTGTTGACGAGCCCCCTGCCGCGGTCCAGTCTTGCCGGCCACTTTCTTGCCGGGGGCTTCGCCGCTCGAAGTAGGCTGGCTTGCCGGGATGCCTGATGCAGCCTTTCGAAGAACACGATTTGTCTTCTTCGGGGGTGAGGGCTCTTCTCGCGTCTCCTCTTCGGCCGTGTCTTCGCCGGACGAGCTCTCAGCGGCTGCGCTGTCTTCTTCCCCGACAACCTTGTCCTCCTCGGTAGGCTTTGCCTCCACTACCACCTCTGCGTCGCTGGCTTCCCACTCTGTGAAGCCAACGTTGCCGGCCTCCGCGGCAAGATTCGCCTCCTCCACTTTAGTAGCGATGTAGGCTACTTCCTGATAAGTGGTGGCTCAGATAAAATCTGACTCTTGCCGGATAGGCTTCTCCGTCAAATTGTCAAAGAACTTCTGCGCTTCCTCCTCGCTTGGCTCAGCCCAGGTCGGGTCAAGGCCATGGGCATTGAACATCGGCATGAAGGCAATGATTGACCCCAAGGCAGAATTGTTGCACAAGGGGACAATCCTTGCCGGCAGCCGGTGCTTGTCTTCGCGCTGAAATAATTTCTGACGGAGAGCGCCAAGCTGCATGGCGGTCAGATTGTTGTTCAGCCCGGGTCGCAAACTCATGACATCTGCCGCGTTCTTGTACTCACAAGCTGGCCTTCCCCTATTCTGCAGAGGGGCGATGCGGCGGCGGAGAAAGTCGAAGCCGATCATCTCCATCGTCAGCCCGGCAGCCTTCAAGCGAAGGATCCTGGTGGTGGCGATTGTGAGCCTCTCGTCTTCCGCAGCGAGATCGCTCCAATCCTTGCCGCGGACCACTTTCTGTTGCCGGGGATAACAAAAAGGATGGGGATCTGCTTCCTGGATCCAGCACCATTCGGCCTGCCACTCGTCCCACTTTTCGTGGTAAACTCCCTCTAGGTAAATTTCTTTATTCCAAGCCCTTGGAATCTAGGCGATAGAACCAGAGAGAGCCTCTCCTTTTTGGATACGAGGGAAGAAATAATGGCGGAAAAGGGCAGAATTGGGGATCACACCAACGAAATTCTCACAGAGATGGGCAAAGATAGACATACAAAGTACTGCATTCAGCGTGAAATCAAGAAGACGGAAGCCGTATGTGTACATGATGTCATTGAAGAAATCAGAAAAGGGGGGACAGAGCCCGCAATAGAAATATGCAGTGAAGAAAGGGTATCTGTCCGATCCACCTTTGGAGCAAGCACCTAGGATTACGTGTGTGGCGGGGTGAGCTTGCGTTCCCTTCGCCCACATGCATTGGTATCGCCCCTTCAGAGCTTCATCATCGAGCGTCGGAGGGAAGACGACGAGCCTCTTCTGCATCTTCGCCAGTTCGCTCTCCGGAACTTCGGCTTTCGCCTCCTTGCTCTTGCCTTTGCTGGCCTTGGGCGGCATGGCGACTGTGAGGATGGAAGCTGGGGGCGGAGCGAGCGCGGGAGCAGCGGGCGGAAGAGGAAAAGGTTTCGCTGTGAGCTCGAGAGGAGGAAGGCGATGGCGATGGCAAGATTGAGAAGAAGAGGGGGGTAAATAGGTTTGTGCCTCTGCGACTTCTCCTTTTTATGGGGAAGGAGCAGGGCCGCCTTTTTTATTCCCCAATGTGAATGCGCCTCTATAGGCGCGAGACAGTTGCAGCCTTTTTGGCACACTTCCCATGTCGCGCGCTCCCTGCGCATAGTGGGGGGCACAGTAAAACGAGATATTTACGAGCAGTTCATTCCCTGCCACGCGTGCTCGTGCACTGTTTGGGCCTAGCCCAACAACGCCTCACACTTGTGTATGGCCTAGGCCCGGGGGCTCCTGTCGGTGTACTAAGTGTTGGGCCACTAGTACCCCGTACTTGTGCACGGGCAGTTGTAGCCATCCTCGCGGCAAGGCTTGCCGGGATCGGCTCAAGGTCGATTCAAGCCATCAAGGAAATCATCAAGTCAGAGATCTGAGGATCAGCAGATAAGCAAAGCTGGAATCCGAAGGCCATCTTCCCCGTCAAGATCCTTGCTGGGATGGCCTTTGGGGCCCGGCAAGACTTGGTGCCTGGCAAGCCTTGGCGTCCGGCAAGGCTTGGCGCCCGGCAAGGCTTGGCGCCCGGCAAGGCTTAGTGCCCGGCAAGTTTCGGCGCCCGGCGAGATTCTGCCACTGTACCACTACTCCAGCACAACGACAAAACCTGACATTCTGGGTCCTTCTCTGGATGCGTGGCAACGCGCCAGTGGAGGAGATCTTAAGCGGTGTTGATGGGATGGCCCCTTTTTCCATCCGCAAGAAAGTGAGGACACCTAAACGGACACCTCACGGTGCATTAAATGCGCTTGTCCTAATCCGTCAGGGGTTAGGTATGTTACCCTGTAGCTACTTTACACCTCAATGTATGTACATTTTGCCACTGTGGAGACCCCTTTGAGCATATAAAAGGAGGCCCAAGGCAACTGCTACAGGAGAGGAGAACTTCTGGCCCATTCTGCATGTGTAGCTACTCTTTGAACATACTGTTCATTGCGAGCGCTCCTGAAGGCTGGGCTCAAGAACATCAATAAGAACATAAAGCAGGAGTAGGGTTTTACGCTGATCAGCGGCCCGAACCTGGGTAAAAACTTCCCGCGTCGATCACTGGTTCTGCTCTTTGCGTATACCTCTCCCCCCGCCGAATCGTAAAGGGGTCTCTCAGGATCCCATAGGTGTCGTGCCCCGACACTTAGATTCTTCGGAGTTCTTGAATATTACCTTGGGGTGCCTCGAGCATCCCCAAGCATAGGCTCTTGCCACTCCTTATTCCTTCATCCATCGGGATCTCACTCAAAACTTGAAAACTTCAGCACACAAAACTCAACAAAACTTTCATGAGATCCATTAGTATAACAAACAAATCACAAACTTTAGGCTCTTTTGTCAACCCATTCATATTTTATTATTGCATTATACCTACTGTATTCTAATTTCTCCATGTCTTATACCCCCCGATATAATCCATAGTTTCATCAAAACAAGCAAACAACACAACGAAAACAGAATCTTTCAAAAACAGAACAATCTAGTAATCTGAATATTGACTATACTTATGTAACTCTATTTTTTTTGAAACACTAGGACAACGTGGGAAATTTGTATATAAATCATGTGTAAAAAATTTAGAATTTTTCCACGTTCCAGCCAATTTTAGGGTTTTTATCATTTATGCCACTAGTTGTGTCTCAACTACTCACTTTTGCCATTAGAAATTATAACTGCTCAAAAATGCCATCGTTCTGTGAGATATTTTCTCAAAAATGCCATTAGATATCTCAAAAATGCCATCGTTCCATTAGATGTTTTCTCAGAAATGCCATTAGACATCGTTATTGTCAGGTCAAACTCGTTGACCATGTTATATGACAAAAATACCCCTATACCAACATGTCAACTCTCTGTATCTCACAATTTTAAGTGTGGACCCCACTTGTTAGGTGTAAGCAAGCGAATAATTTTAGAGAAAATAAGAATGCTGTTGGGATCAAGTGGGACCCACACTATTGTAGTGAGATAGAGGGAGAGCTAACATATTGGTGTATAGGTATTTTGTTCATTATGACATCCCAAACGAGATTTGTGCTGACAATCATGGTGTCGAGTGGCATTTTTTAGCATGCGCCTAATGTAGCGATGGCATTTTTGAGCAGTTGAAATTCCTAGTGGCAAAACTGAGTAGTGAGACACAACCAGTGGCATAAATGAGAAAAACCCATTTTAATAATTCTGCTACTGGACGCAAAGTTTCTATTTTTTGAGAGAATCAATGCAACTATCATCCAAATCATCCTAAAGGCTTTACTTGGCACAAACACAAATTAAAATGGAAAAACACAACCATAAAAGTAGAATAATTGTGTGCACACTAAAAAAAGAAACAAGAAAATTAAGATAACTATTGGGTTGCCTCCCAACTAGCGCTATTGTTTTACGCCCCTAGCTAGGCGTAATGCATAGTTTCAAGTGCTGTCATCCTTCTTCTTCTCATCCAAAGATGTCTTTTTATCGAGAGGCTTTTCAAGTATGAAACACATCCATAGAAATTTTAGCATTAGCAAGTTGACCATCCGCAAATCACTATTGATTACCGGTTACAATCCACGAACATTGTTTACTAATACCATTAAAAAGTTGGTCGATTATATTCAAAGGAGGGACTTCCTTTTTGCTGTTCTCATCAAAGGTTTTACCGTCACAAAATAAATATCTCAACAAGTAATTAGTATTGTATAGAATCTCATATATTACTAGTTTTTCATGATTCATACCGTAGAAATGAAAGATCTCTCTAGCTTCTCATACTATGTCATCAAATTCATTCATTAGGACAAGGATAGAGATCTTCTTAGCTCTAGGATTTTGTATAACCAGTAACTCATAAAACAATCTTTGCAAAGTAGGATGAGTATGAATAAATCTTCTCTCAAGTTTAAGAACGAGTTTGGAAATAGCTTTGGCATAATTTTTGGTTCTTTTAAGAATACGAGCGTCATTACAAGCCAAAGTTCCCGTGCAATTAATGAATTCTTGGATGACACTTTTTCCTATGATATTCCTGTCATAACCCTATAGCTTTAGCCTTTGCTTGACTCTACATGCTCCTCATGTCATCATGTTTAATTTTTTGAAACTTGAAATGGGGATTGATCCAACCCTGGCACCCCTCTGAAATACCAAGTTCAACTGAAAATTGTTTCAATGAACCCAAAATGCCCCTCACAAAAGTTCATCATTTTTGGATTGGTCTAGAACCTCTGCCAAAAATGGTGCACATTTTTCTAGGTCACTTTGGATTTTTGAATTAAATCATAAGGTATTTGCATTTGGACATTTAAATGTTATAAATATTTTTAAATGTCCAAATAATCTTGAAAGCATTATAGGGCTGTTGGAAATAATTTCAGAAGTGCCCACAATTATTTTCATGATTTTATAATGTGGTTTAGCATTTTTACTAAACCAGAAACAAATAACAGAAAAATAAAAAGAAAACTAAAACAAAAAGAGAGAGAGAGAGAAAGGCTAGAGGCCACTTACCTGCACTGGGCCGGCCCACCTGGCTTGGTGCCAGTCACCCCCTACCTCTGCCAGTAGGCAGAGGGGGACAGCGCACGCGCGCCCGAGCTCGCCACGCAGCTCCCTGCTCGCCTGCGTCGCCTGGACAGCGCGACGACGCCTCAAAACGCCTCCTCGGTGCCGCCCCGAGCTCCCCAACACCTCACTCTCCCCCCTGCTCTCTCTCGCGCCCTTTGATCACCATGGCCGACGCAGCCGCGCCCGCGCCGCCGTGAAGCCGCAGCCACCGCCGCTCCCTCGTCGCCTCGACGTGCCCACGAGCTCCCCCGACGTCCGCTACGTCGAGCCAGCTGAGCCCCGAGCGCTCGCACACCCTGCACCGCCCTCATCGAGCCGTCCCCGACCTCTCGCCGTCGGAGATCCCCCTCGCCGCCCGACCGCTTCGGTTCTTCCCTGAGCTCGTCGTCCGCCACGCCCGACTCGCCGTGAGCCACTGACCATTCTCCCCCTCTCCGTTCTCGCTGCCGCACGCCGTAGCCACCACGCTGCAATCACCCGCACGTGCTGCCACCTGCTCTCATCGCCGACGCGCCCCTGGCCATCTAATGGCCCAGCCGTCGTGCCCAACCTGCTCGCCGCGCTGTGTAGAGCCCGTAGGTGCCACGCCCCATGTCACTGTGCGCACCCGAACACCGGCCGCTGCCTCGAGGTCGTTCCCAACGAGCTCTGACCGCCCTAGCTGCTGCTTCTTGCTGCAACGGGCGCGGGTGAGCCCCAGCTCCCCGTAGCCGCTCTCCGCCGTCCATTTGGTCGCCGGAGGAGCAAGCCCGAGTCCCTCCGCCGCGTCTGCTGCCACTGGAGGCTAAACGCCAGTGGTTTAGCCCAGATTGACTAGGGGTTTGACCTCCCCTGGGTCACTGACATGCGGGCCCTGCCCTGCTAATTAACCTAGGTTAGTGCTAATTAAATTAGGTTAGTTTAGTTACACTGACAAGTGGGCCCCACTGGTCAGTTTGACCTGGGCTGACCCGTTGACTCGCTGACATCATCCTGACATAGTGCTGACGTAGTAATTCATTTTCTGGAACTAGTTTAATTCTAAATAATTAGAAAATCTAGAAAAATGCCTAAACTTCTAAAAATCATAGAAAATCAACCGTAACTCCAAATGCAATAATTTATATATGAAAAATTATCAAAAAAATCCAATCTAACCATTGGTACTGGTTTCATGCATGATAAAGCAACTTAACCTTGCTGTATAGATCAAAACATGTTAATGCACTTTGGAAATTCATAGTTTGAATTTGAATTTGAACCTTTGGTTCAAATCAACCCAAACCGTTCTGTTGCTAGCTGCATTAGGTCAAATCATAGCATATTGCCAAGTCACATTCATGCATCATATTGTTGCATTGCATTGATAGTGTTCCTTCTCTGTTTGCCGGTGTTGTTCCCTCTCAGTGGACGTTGTTTCGATGTTGTGATCGTTGACACCCATGAAGAGCTATACTATCTTCAGAAGTGCCAGGCAAGCAAAACCCCCTTTGAGCATTCCGATACAATCCCACTCTCTCGCTCTTGCTCTCTTTTATTGCATTAGGACAACAACAATTCAACTATTACATGTTGCGGTAGTTGAACCCCTTTCCTCTGCATGACCTGTCTTTGCCACAGTAAATAGTTGAAACCTACTAGCATGAGTAGGAGTTGTTTGAGCCATGATGTGCCTACTCATTCATGTTTTGCTTGTTATGCCTGCTATGCTTAAAGTTGTGTCAGGTCTAATTCATCTGGGATTGATTGGAATGGTGTGTGTCCTACTTTTTGGAGCTAAGTGTGTGAACATGATTTGGTAAAGGTAGCGATGAGAGGCCATGTAGGAGTACATGGTGGGTTGTCTCATTGAAACCGTCCTCAGGAACTGAGTTCCGTGTTTGTGATCCAAGAACAGTTACTACCACGCGTTGGGCCCGAAACCAATGGACCCTCTCGACTTATTAATCGCCTTGTCCTCTGTCCAGGAGTTGCAAGTAGTTTCTGGTGTTTGTAGTATACTGGAGGTCGTGCGCAGCGCTGACCCTAGGGGTGGGCTGTGACGTGGCAGGTACATGGCCCGGTGTACCGAGACGCCCGTTTGGTGCCTCGGGAACCCTGCACACATCGTTCGGGGCCGTAGTGGAAAGCTCGGCCGGACTCCCTGCGGATGGAACCTGAATAGGTGATAAACCTAGACTAGGGACTTGTGTGGTTAGTCATGTCATGGCTGACACCCTCGCTGGGCTTCCGCTTGAAGGTTGCTGAGTACATGTTGTGTAAACGGCAATAAGTGGTGAGAGCGTGCGTGAAGAAGTACACCCCTACAGGGTTATAAATGATCTATTCGAATAGCCGCGACCGCGGTAATGGACTACTGGGTTGCTTATGCAGTTCATAGACAAGTGAAAGTGGATACTCTAAAATGCGCAAGATAAGCGTGAGTGCTATGGATGGCCTTCTCATAGGGAGACGGGAGTGGATCCATAGCGGTGTATCGATATGGTGAATATGTGGACTCGTGTGCGCCACCTCAAAAGAGTTACCAGCAGTCGTAGTACAGGATAACCACTGAGTCAAAGCTAGCTTACTGCTGTCAAAGTCCACCACCCTTTGTTGATACTGATGCATGAGTAGTTAGTTCTGATGTAAGTCTTGCTGGGTACAATTGTACTCACATTTGCTTAATTTATGTTTTGCAGAGGAGACTTCAGTCTCACTAGTAGTTCCGCGTGGACTTCGACGTTTAGCTTGTTACCTCAGCTATGATCTTGTACCCTTGGGAGGGTCTTGTAGATAGTCAGGCTTCTCAGCCTTTTTCATTTGTAGTTGTCTATACTCAAACATTTTATGCTTCTGTTGCTTGTATGCTCTGTATGTTGGGTCATGTGACCCCTGTTTGTAATAAATGCTATGACGGCTTTTCTGGGCCTTTATCTATATGTGTTGTTGAGTTATGTTGTGATGCCATGTTGTACAACACATACTTGCATGTTATGTGTACGTGTAACGTGTATTGCTATGTGTGGGATCTGACACCTAGTTGTTTATTCTTGGTAGCCTCTCTTATGGGGAAATGTCTCCTAGTGCTTCCATTGAGCCATGGTAGCTTGCTACTGCTCCGGAACACATGGGATGATTGGCATGTGTCCTTCTTTGTTCCTGTGTCTGTCCCTATGGGGAAATGTCACACGGTGCTTACCGGAGTCCTGCTAGCTTGCTACAGCCCGGCTTCACTCGCTGCTGACTGACACATGCATTGATGGGTTATGTATGCCTGTCCCTGTAAGTTAGTGCCACCTTGGGTTTACGACTAGTCATGTCGGCCCGGGTTCTCTGTCATATGGATGCTAGCGACACTATCATATACGTGAGCCAAAAGGCGCAAACGGTCCCGGGCTAGGTAAGGTGGCACCCGTGGGGATACCGTGCGTGACGCCGCAAAGTGATATGATGTGTTACATGCTAGATCGGTGTGACTTAGGATTGGGGTCCTGACAGCTTTGGTATCAGAGCCTGACTGCCTGTAGGATTACCAAGCCAAACTGGTCGAAGTTGAGTCTAGAAATGCTTTAGTTATATAAGGAAATTGATTGTGGAAGGGAACGTAAGGCTCTTTTTACTCCTTTACCTTATGTCCTTCTGATCTGAGTCACCCTGTCCTTTCCTACGGGGATTAAGAACTAGGCTTCTCATCTTTCTATCAGGATCACATGGTACTAATCCGTAGACTTATTGGATTGATGGATTAAAGTCTCAGTTCAGTTTCTACTATTTCCGTGTGTTGACAGTTGATCTTGAAACCTTGATATTGTGATGCTGAGTGGTTATGCCACCATTTTGCAGGATGTCTCAAATCTTTTTGAGCATTTATAGCCGTTATGCTGTCCGAGTCATCCCAGGTTTCTAAATAGTCTGATGCATTTGCAAATCTTTCCTCCATCTTCCCGATGTCCTTTTGGGTCAGATTAACCACACTAATTGCCGAGTTGAGGTACTCCATTGCCTCGACATATATGTTGAAGCTATTATTATGACACTAGGGCATCTTAGAGAACCACCTAGTAATCCAGCCATGTTTTGTGTTCCCAGTGTGATGATTCTGGCCATCATTCTCGAAAGCATCCCATGATGCCATTTAGTTATTAGGCATTCTATTTCTGGGTCCTTGGACCCAAGATTTACTCTACTTACCTCATGTTGATAGTGTTGTACATTCCTTCAGGATATTAGTAACCTTTGTGATAGCCCTCGAGGTCCGTGGTATATCCTTCTTCCACATATCATGAACTGCTTATGGCAGAAGTTCTTCATTGAACCAAAAGATCACAATAAGAGTGCTCTTAATGAGTTCTCCATTCTACATTGTGACTCTGCCAGTCCTACCTTTCTACATGGGTTACCTGGAAGAAATATGTTGAACTTGTTTGACATGCTAGTCCATGCATCCACAAATCAGAAAACTGTATGTTCCTTTGAGTTGTCCCTCTTCAGTGGTATTCCGACCTTAGTCTATCAGTTGATAGTCAGGAATAGTTGCGCATTTGTGTTCATCAATGCCTATTATTCCTATGGTCTGTCAAGTCTTCTATTTTAGAATGACTAGGAGAAACAAACTCCAGTACCTCATCCATATCCAGGATTGGGTTAAAGTAGTTGTGCTCTGCAGATCAAAATGCCAATCCAGCTTCTGTTCTGTTCTACCCTGGAGTATTACCCCCATTATGTCAGGATTGTCATGAGAATTGCACCATCTCTCATGAATTCTTGATGCAGTGATACTTCTCGCCATCGTTGTTCATTCCTCAGTCCCCGTGTTGTTGCAGCCGAAATACCGACAAGTGAACCATGATGTGTGAAATCAATACTCCTAGCTACTCTGTTGCTTGGTAGTTAATGGACAATACTCTCATTCTTATCGTGCTGGTTATTGAGTCATCATCCTAAGAATGATCGGGCTACCTAGTCCATTTTCTTGGTGCACCCTTCGATCAATGAGTTCGGATTGTATCAATCTCTCACTTTTTGATCATATCATCTTGCCTGGAAAGCAAGATTGCTCTCGAACTTAATAACATATCAGTGGTTCATGATTTTCCGAATATTTTCTCGGAAGTATCACCAGGTTGTCCCCTGACTGTTATGTTGAGCTCGTGATCAAGTTGGTTTCTTGTAAATCACCCCTTCTCCAAGAATATGTGTTGGATACCCCTGGGCTAGTTGGTTAAGCTAAACAACAACTTGGAGAGTTGGAAGATAAAAGCTTTGCTAACTTAGTACGTTCTGAAGGGATATCTTTGCGTTTGTGTGTGTGTTGAAGAAAGATGATATCTCCATCGGTTGGTCCTCGTGATCAGTTGTTGGATCTATTGTCTTATCAAAACTTTGATTTGTGTGTGGGCTATCATCAAATCAAATCAGAACCAATGATGTTCGTAATGTTGTCTTACTCATGGTTGTTCCTTGAGCATACACCATTATATCTTTGGGTCTGACCAATGCTATCACTTTGTTCACATAATTGTGGAATTCCATCTTCATGGAAATTTTGATGAATTGTCGTTGAGCCCATTGACAACATCCTTATCTTCTCCATGATTCTGTTGAACATTAAGCTAGTGTTGGAAACTTTTGAAAGCATTTCTTCATGCTAGCTCATGAAGCATATGCTTGGATGAAAGAAGTGACTTCCTCTAATTCATGTGCATTTGATGCAACTTGCCGCCGTGAATTTGAGAAAGCTTGTTTTTGCTTCCCCTAGAATCGTCCCAAGTTAGTCACACATGTGCGAAGTACTCTATGGTTTGATAGGTTGGCCACTTCGATATCCTCAATGATGGTTCCTGACCAGAACTCGGTAGTGCTTTGTTGTAAGACTACCACGTGGTCATGCTTGTCTGGGACAGTGTGTTCACATGTGTGTAGCAGAACCAGCTCATGTTTTGGAGCTTACTACCATAGTCCATTTCCTGAGAATCTCGCAACGTTATGTTGTCGATTTGTGTTGCAACTCTTCTTTTCAGACATGTTGAGTCTGAAGTATCCTGTTACTAACCAGATCTGAATCTCAGGCAGATATGATGGTTGGAACATTCCCACCATTTGCATTTTGTTCCTAGCTTGCACCGCCATTGTGCCAATTTCCCATGGCTGCCCTTCTCAGTAATTGCTGTTCGGGATCATCTTCAAAAGTGGTCCTACCATGGGTCCCATCCATTTTCGATGACATGCAAAAATCATCTATTACGTTGTCTTCAACAAGGTAGTCCACATCATCCATCCCAGTCTGAGTATGTCATTCTTTCGAACTCCTTCAAATGATCGATTGTGATTGCCTCAGGCTGGTATAAAGAGTTTCAATGATCTTTGTATCAAAAGTAAATCTTTTTGCCACTCAAGGGAATACTTCTACGAGTCACCTTCCCAAGGTGTACCGAGACGCTCGTTTGGTGCCTCGGGAACCCTGCACACATCGTTCGGGGCCGTAGTGGAAACCTTGGCCGGACTCCCTGCGGATGGAACCTGAATAGGCGATAAACCTTGACTAGGGACTTGTGTGGTTAGTCAGGTCGTGGCCGACACCCTCGCTGGGCTTTCGCTTGAAGGTTGCCGAGTACATGTCGTGTAAACAGTGATAAGTGGTGAGAGCGTGCGTGACGAAGTACACCCCTGCAGGGTTATAAATGATCTACTCGAATAGCCGCGTCTGCGGTAATGGACTACTGGGTTGCTTTTGCAGTTCATAGACAAGTGAAAGTGGATACTCTAATATGCGCAAGATAAGCGTCAGTGCTATGGATGGCCTTCTCGTAGTGAGACGGGAGTGGATCCATAGCGGTGTATTGATATGGTGAATATGTGGACTCATGTGCGCCACCCCAAAAGAGTTACCAGCAGTCGTAGTATAGGATAGCCACTGAGTCAAAGTTGGCTTGCTGCAGTCAAACTCCACCACCCTTTGTTGATACTGATGCATGAGTAGTTAGTTCTGATGTAAGTCTTGCTGGGTACATTTGTACTCATGTTTGCTTAATTTATGTTTTGCAGAGGAGACTTCAGTCTCACTAGTAGTTCCGTGTGGACTTCGACATTTAGCTTGTTACCTCAGCTACAATCTTGTACCCTTGGTAGGGTCTTGTAAATAGTCAGGCTTCTCAGCCCTTTTCATTTGTAGTTGTCTGTACTTAGACATGTTATGCTTCTGTTGCTTGTATGCTCTGTATGTTGGGTCATGTGACCCCTGTTTGTAATAAATGCTATGACGGCTTTTCTAGGCCTTTATCTATATGTGTTGTTGAGTTATGTTGTGATGCCATGTTGTACAACACATACTTGCATGTTATGCGTACGTGTAACATGTATTGCTATGTGTGGGATCCGACACCTAGTTGTTTATTCTTGGTAACCTCTCTTATGGGGAAATGTCTCCTAGTGCTTCCACTGAGCCATGGTAGCTTGCTACTGCTCCGGAACACATGGGATGATCGACTTGTGTCCTTCTTTGCTCCTGTGTCTGTCCCTACGGGGAAATGTCACGCGGTGCTTACCGGAGTCCTGCTAGCTTGCTACAGCTCGGTTTCACTCGCTGCTGACCGACACGTGCATTTCGGGGTCATGTATTCCTGTCCCTGTAAGTTAGTGCCACCTTGGGTTTACGACTAGTCATGTCGGCCTGGGTTCTCTGTCATATGGATGCTAGCGGCACTATCATATACGTGAGCCAAAAGGCGCAAACGGTCCCGGGCCAGGTAAGGTGGCACCCATGGGGATACCGTGCGTGAGGCCGCAAAGTGATATGATGTGTTACATGCTAGATCGTTGTGACTTAGGATCGGGGTCCTGACAATTCCCATGTCCCATTACAAAAGTTTTAGCGTCTAAATTTGAGGGGATTTCAATTTTAGGTGTTTTACCATCTTCACTTTTTTCCATGCAAAATCACCCATGACACCAGTTTCAACCAAGCAAACAAGAAAATACGAAAAAGGGCAAACAAAAGATATTTTTGTATTTTTGTGATAACATTTTAGAATTGGGGGAGATGAAAAAGAGAGGCAAATGGCAAGTAATGTAAATGCAAGGAGTTGAATGTTTATGCATAGGTACTTGATAGATGTTGATGATGTCCCCCCTACAATGGCGCTAGAAATTCTTCCTGCTACTTATGAGCTGCATTGGGATTTCCTCGAAGAGGAGAGGATGATGCAGTACAGTAGAGATAAGTATTTCCCTCAGTTAAGAACCAAGGTTCACTAGTCAAGTAAGCTGCTATACAAACGGTTTTTAACCCCTTTCCGCGACGGAGTTTTAAACCGTCGCCAGGCTAGTGTGTGCGATAGGGGGTCCTTCCCACATGACCCAGAAACCGTCAGGGATAGGGAGTAGTAATTGTCATCGGAAACCATGGCCACCTATGGGGCCATCAGCCCCTTGTGGTTTGGCAGGGGGGATGTGCACATTGCACAAAGAGCGGAGAATGTAGCGCAGCACGACAGAGATCACACGGGCAGTTTTACCCAGGTTCGGCCCGCCACGTGGCGTAAAACCCTACTCTTGCTTTGATGGATTGATGATGGATTGTGGTGGAAATGCAACGCTATTGCCTGGCAGGGTTGCCTCGGGGCGAGGGCTGCTACGCGCGTACGAGTGTACAAGGGTTCAAATCCTTTCTATGGTTGCCATGGCCCTCCTGTTATAGATCAAGGGGTCACCACAGTGCTAAATAAGTCATTGTGTACAAATTAGATAGCGAACAGTGCTATCATACCTAACTCTGCAGTCAGAGTAGAGCGCATTAAATACGCCGCTTAGTGTCACATCGTGGCTTGCTCGACAAGCCTTGCCGGGCTGCTCGGCCACCTCCTCGCCTGTCTGCTTGACACGTCGCTGGATGGGTGTCATTTTGTAGGTGATTTCCATAGGAAGTGGCTGCCACATGCCAAATAACAGCCACTTTGTCACTTGGGAGCTTGACACCGCACTGATCGATGACTTGCGTCACTATGAGGTGGAGCGGTGGAGCTTTGGCGGGGTAGTTTGCCCTCGTGGCGCCCGGCAGGCCTGCCGGGATGGTCTTGAGGCTTGTCTTCGGGGCCACCTCGTCCTCGCCAGGCTCGCCTGCCCGGCAAGGGAGGTTTCTCCTTAGAGGTGTCTTGCTCATTTAGCTTGCCTTGGTATTCTCGATCTGCCATTTGATTCTCTCAAAGAGCTGATCTCTCCTTGCTTGGTCTTGTCTTGGATATTGCAAGTTGCCGGGCCGGTGATTTGTTGTCCGTGCACAAGTCAGTGGGAAACATACACCCCTGTTTGTGTACCCCGACAGAAGACCCCGGGCCTAAGCCATACATGTCACTGGGCACATTGGGTTAGGCCCCAAACAGTGCACGGACACGTGGCGAGAGAATGTTGCGCGCGCAGCGGTTTGTCATGATGACCAGTCAATCCAACGTCCAATTCCCGTAATTACCGCGGTTCGTGGGGTAGTGGGACTGTAGCAGTTAATGTGAAATGGTAACTTTCTGAAGAGTCGCCCTCCCATGTCTTTTCCCACAAGAGAGAAAAACGCGGAAGGGCTCTGCTCATTCATTGTCTTCCTTGCCCCTCCATTATCTTCTTTCGCAAGCCAAGCGACTGTTCTTCCGTTCCACCCTGCCCGATGCCGATCCTCACCCAATTTTCTTCCCGTCTCCACTGTAGTTCGAAGCGATGGGGAAGAAAACCGCCGCTTCAAAGGGGAAGAGGACGACCACCACGAAAGAGGCGGCCGCCGAGGGGAGCAAGAGGGCGTCAGAGCTGGATAGGAAGCGAAGGGCAGACGTCGTCTTCTTCCCGTCGAACCTAGATGGTGAAGTGCTGAAAGCAAGGTACGGATATCTGTGGGGGCGGGAGGTCCCAAAGGGGCATGGTGCTCCCAAGGTTATGGCGGAGGGAAAAAAGGATCCGCCAGATTCATATCGATTCTTCTGCGCATACTTCATTTGCGGCCTCTGTCCTCCTTTCTCGGATTTTCTTGAAGCAATGATGGTGATCTATGGATTCCATCTTCTGGACTTCATGCCAAATGCAATGGCGTGCATGGCGATTTTTGCTCATCTGTGCGAGAAGTTCATCGGAGTCGCCCCCAACGTTGATTTGTTCAGGCACTATTTTGTCCCGTGGGTGGAGAACAAGAACCACCATTCTGGGAACATAAGTTGGATGCCACGAGTGCCAAGGGAGAACTGGGATTACCTCCCTAGTCAATAGCGTGACAGATGGGAGGAGTGGAGGGGAGATTGGTGCTGGATCCAGGACGAGAAGGCCCCAGATTTCTGCCAGGCATGGGCAGAGTGCCTCGAGCGCGGCAACGATTGGAGGGAAACCGGCCTTACCGATGATAGGCTCCTCCCGGCAATAAACAGGATCACCGCCTAAAGGCTGCCGGGCTAACCATCGGGCACATGGGGGCCGACGTCCTCCTTCGCCGTATTGCGCCATTGCAGAAGAGGGATAGGATTGCCTGCCGGTATGGGGATGCCGCAGATAGGATGAGCCTGCTTCCTGGCCTGGCCAACAATTTGTCAGTCTATGGCCATGCTTGGTTGTGCGAACAACTGTTCGGCAGCCTAGGGCTGTTCAAGTTGCCAGCAAATGTCATCCCTCTGAACATCAACTCCGCCAGGGACCAAATCCTGAAATGGATGCCAGACTGGAATGCACAGGGAGTCTCGGGCGATTGGCAGCTGCCCGGGCTCGACGAAGAGATTGCGTGGTCCTCCACCTTGGTGGAAAGGGCTACAAGGGTGGAGGCCAACATGTACAAGCGCACCTCCAAGGTGGAGGAGGCATACATCAAGAGGCGGCTTGAGGAGGACAGAGCACTCCGTGCTGCTGCGATGGCGAAGGCCGAGAAGGCAATGAAGGGGAAGGGGGAGGCTAAAGGCGAAGGCCCTTCCCACGGCAGGAGCAAGGCGCAAACCATGGAGGGGGCTGCCGGGGATGAGCCTGCCGGGGACAAGCCTGCCGGGATTGAGGCTCTGTATGGCGCAGCAATGGAGGCTCTGGGGTAAGAGGGGGTTGAGGAGGCGGAGCAACCTGAGGAGGAGGGGCTCGCGGAAGGCCCTCAAGCCCCCGAGCCAGACCTGGAACAGCGCCCTCGCAGGCGAGCGGCTAGTCGAGGAGCAGCAGTTCCTGACCCTGCATCTGCTGCCAAGAAAGTGAAGAAGACCACCTCCAGGAGCAGCGTCGCCGATGCAGTGCGCCGGCAGTCCCCACGGCCTTCTAGGGCTACGGCTTCTCCCGCCAAGCGACCGGCAGCCGCTGGAGGCGACTCCAGCTCCCAGTCCATCTTGAGTTCTTCGCAGAGCTCTTCCTTGATGGATCCCCCTGCACCTCAGCAAGGCTTGAAGTTGTCAGGGAGCTCCATTCCCCCGCCTCAGAAGACGAGCAGGTCACCCTCGCCACCCTTGGAGTTTGAGCTAAGCTCCATGCTCATCGACGAAGAGTAAGAAAGAGCAATTTCCTTTCCTCTTTGCCATTTGTGCATATCATCTTGCCTGTTAGCTGATCTTTACTTGTCGCCTTTCTCAGGGAGGAGGAGGAAGAAGGCGAGACCCTCATCCACCAGACCAAGCGGCTCAGGCACGCGGGGCTGCCGAAGACTGTGGAAGGCGTGGGCCCGACAGGGAGCAGCACGGACGACCCGGCACCAAGCCCCCAGCCCAGCCCCCGGCCTGAGAGTGCAGAGCTAGCCCCTCCCTTTGGAGGTGATGGCGGAGAATTCCCCACCCCTATAGCCAGAGGAGGGGAGGGGACTATTCCGGGCGAGTCCTTCCAGGAGGGACCCACTCCACCCATCGATCGAGCCGAGGGATCCCCGCCCAAGGTTTCCACGGAAGGGTCCGCCCCAAGCGGCATCGTGGTTTCCGAGGAAGGGGATGGAGATCTTGGCCCGACAACCGAAGTTGCCGGGGAAACCAAAGCTCCTCCACGGCAGGCATCTCCAGGTAATCCATTTATTCCTTCCGTGTCGTGCTGCCCTTATCATCCTGCCCCAGGCTCTTGTCTTGTTAAAAATTCTGCATTCTTGTCATTGATTGCTGATTTTGCTCATAGCCCTTTTGAGTGAAGAGTCAGATCTGCTGGACGAGGTGGCCAGCATAGGGAAGGACGCTGCAGAAGAAGCCGCCAAGATTGCTGCCGTTGAGGGGCAGGAACGCGCTGCTGAGAGTGTCCAGGAACTCCTGGGAGGATTAGAAAAAACCCTTGGCGGCACGTCAGGGTCGGGGGTTGTGGTCGAAGGGAAAATCCCCCTTCAAACCATGGACCCTCTTCCCTTATTTGGCACTTCAGCAGGGGCCCTGCCGCCAACTTCCAGTCAACTGGCGCTGGTACTTGCGCAGCCTAGTCTCGGAGCTCCTAGCTCATCAGCGGCGACGAGCGCGGAACTCGACGGCGAGCTCCAACGCATCCTCGCGTCACTGTACCAGGGGATCGAAGAGACAGACGACCCTGCTACCGTCGCCATGGATTTGTCTTTCCTAGAGTCCATGGCGGCGGGCATTAAGGAGATGCAAGCTTGGCACACCCAAAAATGGCACGTGCTCAAGGAGCAGCGTGAGTCCATCAACAAGGTTGATCAGAAGCTGAGGGACAAGGGCATCGAGCTGCGTGAATGGCACGGCAAGCAGTTCCAGGTCCTCATGAGGCAACAAGAGACCATCTCGATGGCGCGGGAGGATGTCATTGCCTAGGAGGCTCGCCTGGCGGACCGCAAGGTACTTCTGGAAGCCAGTGAGCAGGATATTTCTCTCCGAGAGGAGAAGCTTGAGACCACCCTCCGCGCCAAGGACGATAATCTGGAGGCCCTCATGCTACAGTGCACTAAGGAGCTGGAGGACAAGCACAAGGCCGCCCTGGATGCCCTCTCTACCGATTCTGCTGCCCAATTGAAGAGGCTCGCTGACGATCTTGCCGCTGGCTCTTTTGCCAAGGTTGATCTCGACCAGCAGGTGGCCAAGCTGACCGAGGAGCTTGCCGGGAGTGTCAAGGAGGTCGAGGCCCTCAAGGAAGAGGCGCAGAAAGTGGAGATCCTTTTGAAGGAGGTGCAATCGCAGCTCTTCTCCAAGAGCCAAGGCCTCGAGACTACCAACGGCACCATTGAAGATTTGAAGGCTAGGATTGGCACCTTGGAAAGCTCGGTAGAGTCCAGCGGGGCCCGTGAGCAGCAGCTGACAAAGGACCTGGATACCGCAAGGCGTCTTCGTAAGGATGCATAGGATAAGCTGGCGAATCATTCCGAGCAGGTCGACCTCTAGATCAAGAGCTTGATCGACATTGCCGAGCGTCTCACTACTCAGACTACAGCGATGGGCATGGAAGGGCAAGTCTACTCAGCCAGCAAGCACGAGGCCCCCAGCGTCAAGCTAGGGGTCTTCTTCAACGAGCTGATCGAGAAGCTGAAGGCCCATGAAGAGGGAAGGGTCGGCCGCTTCATGACTGAATCTCAAAAGCTTGCCCGTAATGCCCTCTTCATGGTTCTGAGCAACATCGCCTGCCACCACCCGGACCTCAATCTCACCGATGGCTTCAAGAAGCCGCCGGAGGGCGCAGACATTTCGGCTGCCGAAGAAAAGGCCGCCCCTCTCACCGACAGGGTCCTTGGCGTTCCTACTGCTCCACGAGGTCGCCAGGCCCGGCCTTGAACTATCCTTGCCGCTGCGCTGTCCTATAACAAAACATGATGTATGTCTTGTGTTTAGACACCGTATCTCATATGTTTGTGTGGAACTAATGTTTTTACTTAATTCCGATTGCATGTTTATCCCTTTAGAGTTTACCCATTGGTGCTCGTACTATTAGTCTCCGTGCGTATTTCAGCTGCCTGCCGGTATCGTATTGCCGCGATTGTCGCAAGGGTCGGGCCCTTAGCAGTTATCTTGGCAAAGATACGTCCCAGCAAGTTTTTCCTTGACAGTTTTGGCATTGCTACCCATTCTGCGAGCGGGCTCAGAACAGAGCCAGGGTGTAGACAAAAACTGATAAGGTGCCGTCCATACGACATATTTCCTCATACGAACACCTTGGTATCCAATGGATAAACAAATGCGAAATCTTAAGGTCATGACTGGGCAAGGATTGCATAAACTTAGCTTATTTCATCACTTCCTTCTACCCCTTTCAGCCGCGGCCGCTCATCGCATTCGCATGCCTTGGGAAGGATAGCTGTCGTGCGTGTTGTTCTCTGGTTCCCGGCAGGGACCGGTAAAGGATCATTCGTATCTTGCAGGCGGCAGGATGCGGTGTAAGGCACGACCGGCCTCTCTCTCCTCTTCACACACTCTAGACAACCTGGTGGCAGCTGGCATAAAAAGTCACGCTAACGCGGACTGCCTTGCCGGGCACACTTGCCGAGTGGCCGATCAATGGATTCGCACCAGCGCTCCACTCAAGATTTCCCTAAGCAGGGTAAATGCTGAACCGAGTTTCGTGCGGTGCTCATTGACATTGATGATGCCAAAACCCAGAGTGGCTCGATTGTCAATAAGTGGGAGTGGTGGAGAGAGAAACATTGCACCCGTACACTTTGTGTCCTTTCCCCTGGACGGGATTTGCAAGGCATTCATGCTGCCCGATCCGTTGAGGTTGGCTTGCCTCCGCCATTGCTGGTTTCTACCGCTGCTGCGGCCGCGGTGGAGGAAGGCGGTGGAGATCAAACGGGGGGGTGGGGGGAACGGGGGAAGCGGCATCGCTTCCCCTCTCCGCCCCCTCCGTCCTCCGCCTTTTCTTAGGCGCCGTGGATGGCGAAGCCGTCGATGAAGCAAGTGAGGAAGATGATGCGCTGCGTACACTTCTCGGGTTCGCGCAAGTGCTTCCCCCTACCTCGCGCGCCAAACATGTCGTGGGAAACCACGGCCACCTATGGGGCCATCAGCCCCTTGTGGGTCGGCGGGGGGATGAGCACAGTACACAAAGAGCAGAGAACGTAGCGCAGCACGACAGAGATCACACGGGCAGTTTTACCCAGGTTCGGGCCGCCGCGAGGCGTAAAACCCTACTCCTGCTTTGGTGGATTGATGGTGGACTGTGGTGGAAACGCAGCGCTCTTGCCCGGCAGGGTTGCCTCGGGGTGAGGGCGGCTACGCGAGTACGAGTGTACAAGGGTTTGAATCCTTTCTATGTTTGCCATGGCCCTCCTTTTATAGATCAAGGGGTCACCACAGTGGCAAATCAGTCATTGTTTACTGATTAGATAGTGAACAATGCTATCATACCTAACTCTGCACTCAGAGCAGAGCGCATTAAATGCGCCGCTTAGTGTCCCATCATGGCGTGCCCAGCAAGCCTTTCCGGGTTGCTCGGCCACCTCCTCGCCTGTCAGCTTGACACGTCGCTGGACGGGTGTCATTTGGAGGTGATTTCCATAGGAAGTGGCTGCCACATGCCAAATGACAGCCACTTAGTCACTTGGGAGCTTGACACTACACTGATCGATGACTTGTGTCACTATGAGGTGGAGTGGTGGAGCCTTGGCGGGGTAGTTTGCCCTCGTGGCGCCCGGCAGGCCTGCCGGGACAGCCTTGAGGCTCATCTTTGGGGCCACCTCATCCTCGCCAGGCTCGCCTGCCCGGCAAGGGAGGTTTCTCCTTAGTGGTGTCTTGCTCATTTAGCTTGCCTTAGTCTTCTCGATCTTCCCTTTGATTATCTCAAAGAGCTGATCTCTCCTTGCTGGGTCTTGTCTTGGATATTGCAAGTTGTCGGGCCGGTGATTTGCTGTCCATGCACAAGTCAGGGGGAAACATACACCCCTGTTTGTGTACCCCGACAGCATTGCATATGTTTTGCATAACTAAGTGTATGCATTGCCGACATGTATCCCAAATGTGAGTCTTCAGACAACTGTTTGTGATATCTCGCATATCCCAAATGCTCCATCCTTGCTACTCGTTTGTGGTTGCATTACCATCGCAATCGGACTTCCATGGTGCTACATTTATGATGCACGCCCCATCACAAATAGTTCACGATTATGGAACAAGTATGATAAGCAGACAATCACACACATTTACTTTTCCACAACTGTATGCGATTCGATGTAAGAGTGCATACAGTTATCCCTATAAAACTATATGCGAATCTTGAACATATCCCACACAATTCATCTGTCGTACCCGTGTCGAATGAGGGACTATTGCACGCATTCTTCTATGAGCAAACGTTTACGATGCGCACGACATCATAAATAGTCCATAATTGCTAAGCATGTGTGATACGGTGACTTTCACAAACATTTAATAAGAAGTAACTATGTGCGCAACAGTTGTTAATCTCACACATTTTTTCTTGGCTGATCATGTGTGCAGTAGAGATTCATCGCACACGTAATGGATCTGAGAAACATGTCTGATCCTGATGTTTATTGCAGATGTTTTGCTTTCACAATCCGTGTGTAGTGTACTGGCCTGCAGAACCTAACTTATCCCTAATTTAATCCCTGCATTTAAAAATCACAGATTTTAAATTTGAAAGTAGGCAATCACTTATTTCTTATCGAACCATGTTTATTACAAATATAGGTTCAAGCACGAATGCATAATTCGATGCACAGGTACATATACTGAAGAACTACAGAAGCACCAAGTAAAGAATGATGAACCACAGTTGTACTGAAGACTGTAAAGAGAGAGGAGAAAGACATTCTGGTTGCTGGAGAAGGTGAAGTAGAATGCCCATATTGTGCCCTCCTCCATGCATTATGCGCGCACGACTCTAGGCCAACCCCTTGTGATGGCTGCCCACCCATCCTTCACTGTCTTCATTAGGACTTCTCGACGCTCATTGTAGTCTCAAGGAAATACTTTAACCTTCATTGTTTGTCCACCAACACTGTATTTTGTGAGGTAATCTTGAGAAAATTGCTTTGGGAACCACTACAAATGAAAAAGATTCAGACATTGTTGTCTAACAACTCATTATGGGCAGTAAAAAGAGAAGACTATAGAGATTGTAGATACCATCCTACAACTCACTGTTGTGTTGGATAGAGCGTAAACAAATAATTTGATTGCCATCGTTCATATCTTTTTGCTAATAATCCTTATTAGTTTCCTCACTTGATGTTGGTTCATGAATATCTCATTGCCCCATACGCAAAAAGGGTCGTTGCATGGATCTATGCCAAGGACATATGTACCTACAAGCAACAAGTCAACATTAGAAGCTAAAAAGTGTCCAGGCCTGGATCTATATGCACTACATTATGGAACGACAAGGGGAGTACAAGACGAGGGATGAAACTAACCTCGGCGGAAAATGCTGGCCACTCCCGTTGTTGTCCTGCATAAGTAGTGGGAAGGCATGATAAGTACAACAACCTTAACATCAAACAACTATAGCCAAGGTAAACAACATCATCTCCAAATGATAGCTTTAATGTGTTGGTTTCAGAATGCTGTTAAAGCGGATATAAAATGGAAGGGAATGTTACCTACAACAGGCTTAATAGCCACCAAATATTGCAATTCAAACTAGTATTGTTGAAAATGAATAGAATGTAGCTCATGCTTAAACATCACACTGGATAAATGTGTAAAACTGAAATAAAGGGCATGTGTTAACTACACCAGGCATAACAGGAACCAAATATAGCCGTTCAAACTGGTATTGGTGAAATTGAGGTGCACAGTTCTAACTAGCACATTATGAACATCACATTGTGAATAACTGAATAAGCCATATATGATCAGTATAACAACCAAATATGGCCATTGAAAACTAGACATAGGCTCACTACAACCAACCTAACAAGCAAATATAGATAAATAGGGCATATGCTTCAAAACTGGACAAATGCTCACTGCAACCAACCTAACAAGCAAATACAGATAAACAAGGCATCTGCATGAAAACTAGACAAATGCTCACGGCAACCAAGCTAACAACCAAATACATATAAACAAGGCATCTGATTGATAACTGGACAAATGCTCACTTCAACCAACCTAACAACCAAATACGGATAAAAAAGGCATCTACTCACTATAAACAACCAAATATAGCCATTCGTGAAACTGAAGTGGACAATTCATACTTAAACATCACATAGCCCGATTGAACATTACATTTTTGCATAACTGAAATAATTAAACATGGCACAGTTAAAACACCGCATGGCAAAAGCTAATACAACAAAGGGTACGGGTTGGTTAGCTAGAAAAAGTAAGATTTGCTGATAGGATATTGCCTCACTTGTCATGGATGGGATCCTTCCAGTTGGAAGAGCACAGACCCATGGTGCGCTCTTTGATGTCGCAGATGAGTTGTTTCGCCTTGGAAGATCCTTTCTGGGTGCCCTCCTCGTGGTCGTGCTCGATGAGATCTGACTTGGCAATTGAGGATCCAAGCCGCCGTCGTAGAACGTGTCCTTCCGAAATGACAAATTGAGGATCCAAACCGCCGCCATGGAACATGTCCATCCGAAATGACAAATTGAGTAGTCAGTGCTGTCCAGAGAAGAAAAATGAGGTTTTCACCCCCAAATAATGTGATGTGGATGAGTGGGAGTTACTGGAGGTAGAAGAGGACAAGGAGAAGCTCTGGTAAAAAGTTGAGCTCAAGGAGAATAGTGTAAGTGGTCAAAATGGTGATTTTGGCAACATGACAAAAGGTGTTTGATGCAAATTTGAGCCACTTGCACTCATCTACTTCTTGTGCCACTTGATGGGGGTGCTTCTCATGATCATTTGGCAATGTGGTAAAAAAATTTGGGCTCATTTGGATAAAGTTGCCAATGTAACTTTTTCAAACCCTAGAAATGTGCAGAATTGGTTTTGGCAAGATTTCATCAAGACAACTTGTTCTCCTTGATGCACCACTTGGTCTAGATGAATTACTAGACCATTTTAGCATGTGTACCAAGTTTGAGAACGTTTGGACATGTGGCAATGTAAAGTTGCTCAAACTAGAAAATGAACTGAAATGGTTTTGAAGGGTTTTGGTGGGGTTGTCTTGTTCTCCAAGACATGAGGACTGCCAAGATCATCAATTATGTCATTTTTGACATGTTAGAATTTTCTTGGAATTTATGGAGAAAATTTCCGCTGTAAATATTTCAAAATCTTGAAATATCTAGAAAGGGTTTTTGAGGGATTTGACCAATATTTTGGTCATGACCATGTGTTGAAACTCTTATATATGGACAATATATGTCCACTGAGGCTCCCTAAATTTTCTCAAATATTTCTGAAGCATTAAAATAATTTTACCTATTAAAGACCATTTCTGGCCTGAAGAAAATGCCTTTAAATAAAATAGCAAAATAACTTTTAAAATAACATTTTTGTTGTTTCAGGGAGTCCTATGGATAATAGGATCAAATATAATTTTTGAAAGATTTTTATCAACCTAAATTAAGTACTTGTAGGTCAAGCCTTAACTCAGGGGATTGTGAAAAACCTAATTTAGAAAATACTTTTTAGCCAAATTATTTTTGTAAGAAAATACTTTTATGTCCTATACACATGGTATGATCATTGGACAAAGTTCTGGAGCAAGCAGATGAAGTATAATACTTTGGGAATTTATTTGATTTAAGAGCACTTTGAAAATAGCAATAGAAACCCAAATCAAAATAAAGCCAAATCACACAAAAGTTTTTGTTGGTCCAATTTTTCATGCTTAATTAAATTAAATGATGTGGTATGAAAATCAGGATGTGACAGACCTATGCCCTTACAAGAATCTCGTCCCCGAGATTACTGAGCTAGGCGCGAGAAGGAATACGGAAACTTGGATCTAGGTAGTCTTCACGCTCCTATGTGGCTCCTTCCTCGGTGTGGTTGCTCCACTGAACCTTGAAGTACTTGATGGTGTGGCTTCCTGTATGATGTTCTCCTTGATCCAGGTTGCAAATGGGTATCTCGCGGTAGGTCAGATCGGGCTGGAGGTCGATGGCTCGGTGGTCGATGCCCTTGTAGGGATCGTGCTTGTCAGGAAGTTGGAAACACTTCTGGAGTTGTCACGCGTGGAAAAATATTGTGCACATTGGATAACTCTCCAGCTGGTAGCCGTCTACTCTTTGTCTTGCAGTGATCTTGAAGAGGGCCGATGAATCTTGGTGTGGGTTTTCCTTTGTCATGGAAACCCTTAGTTCCATGTGAGGGGAGTGAGTCGCAAGTGCACATGGTCTTCGACACGGAAGTTTACTTCTCGCTGATGGTTGTTGGTATAGTTCCTCCTCCTTAACATGGCGGTCTTCAGATGTTCTCTGACTACTTGAATGTCTCTTCTTTCGTCTTCGGGTAGACAAGTCTCTCACCAATAAGGATGACAACCAACTTGTCCAAGTACTCGATGAAGACTTTGTTCATGGGGGTACATAAAGTAGGCTTGGGTATTTGTGGTGGTCACAGTTGAGTATTGGCCAAGGTCTTCTCGACCTATAGCCAAAGCCCGTGGTCAAGATCCGACCATGTTGTGGCTTGGTAGAGATTAAGGGTTTCAAGGATTCTAGGGTGCGAGTGAACGTTTATCATCTCATCCTTGAGCACAGTTTCTTTTATGCCAATTGTTCTATCTAATCTCCCAAACAAAATCACCTGACACCACCAAAAACATCATATCGTATAGGTCAACTCCAATCATTACTCCTGTTATTCGCATCCTCATGACTCCCAAGAGGAGGTCTAACAAAATTATACATGTCATCTTTCCCCAAACTCATATGTATGGCTATCCTTATGTAAAAATCCATGGGTAGAACATACAAGTTGCTAAGCTTGAATTAAACACCATAATCCAAGTGCTCAGCCTATTCTTCCAAGGTCCATGATAGTGCATCTCTATCTAAGGAAACATGTCGTATACCAATCCAAGATCTTGTTTCCTTCCTATGAATCAACTCCAACGGCCCATTAAGTTCCATCAATCGCTACATAATTCATTAATGCTACAAATCCAGTGTCTATGGTGTTCCACATGATCTTCTAATGTCTGATAATCCCCTAATACTTGAAAGGGCCATCTTTACTATAGTAAGTCCACCAATTTCCATTATCAGGATCATGTAAACCCCAATGTCAAGATTATATGGATCCCCAAATCAACCCTGACAAATAATCCAATCTCCTAGTTTATCTTCCACCAAGAATTAGGGTACTAAGATCGAGATCTTCGGACTAGACCCAATTTTCTCGGAACCATGTAGACTTATGTCATGGTGGAACACGATCACCTATGGGGCCGTCGGCCCCTTGTGGTTCGGCAGGGGGGAGATCACGTTGCACAAAGAGAGGAGGCCATGGGACAACACGACAGAGGTGACGCTGGTGATTTTTACCCAGGTTCGGGCCGTTGTGAAGTGTAAAACCCTACTCCTACTTTGGTGGATTGAAGAGAGGACCGTGGTGGTCGCGCAGTGCTCTAGCCCGGCAAGGTCGCCTCGGGGGGGGGGGGGGGGGTGATCAGCTATGCGCGTATGAGTGTACAAGGGTCCGAATCCTTGCTTAGGTTGCCATGGCCCTCCTTTTATAGGCTAAGGGGTTACCATAGTGGCAAAATAGTCATTATATACTGATTAGATAGCCAACAGTGCTATCATACCTAACTCTGGAAGTTAGGACAAAGTGCATTAAATGCACTGCTAGGTGTCACGCTGTGGATGCAGCCCCGCAAGCCTGCCGCGCTGCTTAACCATCATCCACCTGTCTGCATGACACGCCTCTGGACGGGTGTCATATGGAGGGAATCTCCCTTCCAAATGGCTGCCACGTGCCAAATGACAGCCACTTTATCACTTGGGGGCTCGACACCGCACTGATAAGTGACTTGCATCGCTGTGCGGTGGAGCGGTGGAGTCTGGGCCGGGAGATCCGCCCTTGGCGGCCCCTTCAAGCCTGCCGGGGGGGGGGGGGGGGGAAGATCTTGGGACTTGTTCTTGGTGTGGCCTCGACCTGACCAGGCTCGCCTGCCCGACAAGGGAAGTCTTTCCTTAGTGACATCTTGTTCCCTTGGCTTGTCTTGGTCTTCTTGATCCGCCCTTTGATTCCTCAAAGAGCTATCTCTCTGGTTTGGCTTTGTCTTAGAAGCTTGGTGTTGTTGTATCTTCACTATTGCGCCTGTGTACAGTCTGGTAAACATACGTGAAGGTTTGTTGCACCGACAACTTATTTATCCTCAACACGTTACTGGGATTACTAATTAATCTCAATCCCAATCTCATGTCCAGCGAGAATTCCCTACTCATTCGTCCAAGCCATTACCATAGCGTCACCAATATCATATCAATATCCCCTGGTTAAGTCAAATTCTTACACCTCCAAGAATATCAACTGGCGATCATAATTGTCCTACTAAATCCAATTTACTCGAGGGTAATGAAAGTTATACTACTCTATTAACATGATCCCCCAAGTTCATCTTCCCACATGAAAATCTCATAATCCACCAAAGAGTCTCAGATATTTCCTCAAGGTCATTAGTATCAAGTCATTTGTCCTTTATTCCAATATCCTCAAATTGGTCTTCCCTATGGCATCATCGGTTCTGGTGCTATCTTAAGATGACAATGTGCTTATTCACTGCTATGTCCACTAGTTCCATAATGAACCCAGTGATGACCAAAGGTTACTGAATCTTAACTGGTTCTCTTGCAATTCCGTAGGTCAAACACATGGTTAAGGATTCTAGCTGAAGTAACACGTGAAGTCTAGAATGGTCTAGGGATGGATTTCCAATCCTGAGGGAAAAGCTTGAATCCACTGAGTCATACTTGGTTGGATAGGTTGTCGCAGAAAGTCTTCAGTGGTAGTTGTTTGTCGAGGCGGAATGCTTTGCGCATCTTGTCTCGAGGAGCTTTAGTTGATGAGATAGAGGAGAGGGAAAAGTATCATGGAGGGGGGGGGGGCTGCCTTAAGGGGGAGCTATAGTGCAAGTGTAGTTAAACAAGGGCCGAAAGGGCCAAACACAAACAACAAGGTAAGGTAGGTGATATAGTCACGTACTTGTTGCCTAGGGTGAAAGTGTGACTTATATCAAAACATAAACATGTAAAAACAAGCATCACACAAAATGGTACTATTTGAACAATCACACGGACTCGACTTCGCATAGGGGATACACGACTCATCCTACCCTAGTGGTTCTTGGACTCAGTAGTCACGCTTTGCTTCGTGTTTCGGAGAGAAAGACATGCAGTCTCCTAGGCATTCCTCAGGTGCCGCTACGTCTCTTGTAGTTGTTCGATGAAATGATCTGGGTTGGGCCTGAAGAATCTTCAACAACTTCTCACATGATGAGTTGATGGGGTGAAGGTGGTTCCTCGTAGCTGGCATTGACTCGGTCTCCTGTCGTCTCCTTAATCATGACGATCCCTTTTGCCTTCTAAGGCATCGACGGTACCAGGTAAGCAATCCTTCATGCAATGATATTCATAAGGCGTGCTAGAGGTCCAACCTATCGGTCATGTTGGTAACAACATCGACACCAAGAGCAGGGGACAAATAGAACCGTTTTCCTGCTCACTATAGTGAGGCAGACCAAATGGCAAGGTTCTCATCCACCGGTGGTTGCCGATACAATAACGATAAGGACATGGCTGCTCGATTAGTGATGTATATCATGATCTTGCATATCTCATGCCCTGATCATTGTAGGCCAAGGTTGCATCATCTCGAGGCAGTGTCAATGGTGTCACCATCTTCTGAGTCTTGGTTTCCTCATTCCTTGAGAAGGTATCTTCTGTCTTGTCTTGGTGTTGCCAAACTTGTGTTCAGAAGATGTGAGTGAATGTCTAGCAAGGCGACTTCCTTCTAGGTTATCCACGAGGATTACAAGGAATCTAGTGGTCAGGGGCATAAGGGTACTGGTGACCATTTACAAAAGTTTTGAAGGGGAAGAGATCAATAAGGAAAATATATCTGAATTTTTGGAAAAACTCATAAGGGAAGAGAAGCATAGATAGTTTTTGAAATTTAGTGATAGTTTGGAAATTAGTTTTACCCTAACTAACGACCATTCTAACTAAGGCTTCCTATAGTCAGGATGGCTCTGATACCAGCTCTGTGGGGACCCCGAGCTACACAGTCGAAGCTACCGGTTACACGTGCACAGTGATACCAAGGATCAATGCTCACTGTACATCACATACTGAATATCAAGAGTTTACATCCATTACTTATCGTCTTACACAAATAGGATCATTATTGTCAAGTCTTGAGTATAACATCGCAGCGAAAGTCTTTGCGGATAACTTGGACCCATGCCATCTGCGTTAACCCTACACGCATTCTGACTGGGAAAGCATCCTAGCTCGCATGATCGTCACCAAAGAACTCTTCTTCGTATTCCTGCTCTTCTAGGCCTGGCCAAGTAAATAGCCAGGGACAAGATAGTGAGTACGTTTGAATCTACTCGCAAGCAACCCAAGAGTGATAACAAAATAATTATGCAAGGCTCTAATACTAAGTTGGCATTTTGTGGAAAACTAGTTTTTCTTATGCAAGTATGATCAACATTTATTAAGGTCATGAATGCGTTTGCAACAAGTATCAGGAGGTTATAGACATCAATGTCGAGAATAAGTTACAAACAACTCATGCTCAAGCTCATCGTGACTTCCTCATGAATCATATATACAATATTCTCAACTGGTGTTGTTTTCCTCTGAAACTTATGGACATAGTCTAAGCAGCACCACCCAACTGTCCTTGACCATGAACACGGCTATTCGAATAGTTTGACACTCTGCAGAGGTTGCACACTTTACCCGCAAGATCCGGGAAGCTTTTGTGTCACCCACGATCCCGCGGTACCTCAAGTACCCAGGGTAAGCACCCGATCACTATCTTTTCCTAAACACCACCAACATGGAGTCCACTCAATTGATACCATCCCCCGTGCCACAATTAGTTTTGTTGAGCCACGCTCCAATACACATGCACGGGCGTACCAACGGTGTGTCTGGTGCCCTGTAAAAATAGTCATGGCCACCTATCAAAGCATGACCCCGTCCCGAGAGTGACCACACCACTCTCGTCACTACTAATGTGGGCACCCATGCTAGCACAGACTAGGTAATCAATAATGCCCTTTCCCATATAAGGGTAGACTGGTTGCGCATGGTTGGTTTGGACGGTCAACAAATCTTAAATCTAATGTCTCTGTAAACAACACAGAATCACTTGCTTCGGTGCACCACTTCTTTATCAAGTGGTGACCTAGTTCAACATCACCCACGGGCATTAGGGACACCCGAGTGGTTTTTCGAAAGATTGTAGCTACGAGATGATCATGGCATGGATGCAACATCATGCGTCAATATCAATTACTTGCCATTATATCTCCAAGCACATGGTAGAGCTACGAACATGCAAGTGTCAATGGGTATGCATCAATGCAATGATTCACAACAAGTTCATCATCTTCGTCATCATTATGCATTCAGAAATTTATCGATGCACAAGAGAGGGGTATCATGGTCAAAGAGCTCCTTGCCTGGCTCAGAAAGGTCTTCAATTCTTCTGTTCCATCTCCAGGTACTTCGTCTACTTCGTCATCTATCGTCGAAAGCAATCACAATAAGCAACACAAAAAGGCAGAAAATAGAAGTGCTCTAAAAATATGAATTTGACTTTTCCGGGATATCTCTGGTTATATGAAAAATAACAAGAGTGATTTCATTGGAATTAGATCAATGAGGATCTGTGAACATTTCAATATGATGGAAACCGGGGAATAATGGATTTGCAAGAGGTGTGCAGAAATATATTTTTGAGAAATGAGCAAGGGCACCCATTTAACAAGACATGATTTTAGAAGTATTTAGGAATTGGTTTTACTGGATTTGGAGTTCAAATGATTTTCCTATGAATTTGCAAAGTTGGCTATACATGAAGAAATGGACAAATAATTGATATGACACAGAAAGTATTGGGAAAAATGTACATAACCTAAGTTATGAACTTAGAAGCATCTAGAAATTTGAATCATGGCATTTGGATAAAAAAATGGGCCCTCTGTGATTTTCCAAAGTCCATCACAGGATTATGAAAATAGGATTTACTAAATATGTTTGATTGAAAGTTTGGTGGAAAAATGTGTAAGGTACTCCATGAGGTAGAGTATGATTTATGGAGTCACTAGAAATTTGAATCACCAAATTTGGACTTGAAATGAATTATGTGGAGATTTTACAAGCTATCTGGAAAAAGAAAAAGAAAAAGAAAAAGAAAAAGGGCTTTGACCTTATTATGCACACTGGGAGACGCTTAGCATCGGAGCGCACTAGGCCGGCCCAGCGGCTCGGCCACGCTGGCAGATGGAGTGACGCAGAAGGCATATTCGCGAAGAACGCCTCCTCGTGGGGTTGGCTCTTTCCACCGGTCGGTGGCTCAGGCCTCGCGCTGAGCCGTTGACCTACCTCCCGCGCTTGCCCAGTAGAGGGGAGGGGCAGCTTCCGACGGCACCTGCCGGAGTTACAGGCCACCGTTTGGGGCGCCGGAGGCACTAGTCAGGGAGGCACAGGTCGAGGAGTGCGCCGTCCATGGTGGACGAGGCCGTCCATGGCGGACGAGGCCATCCGGAGCGGGGAAGCAGAGGGGGCTCGAGTTGGTCCGGGGGCACGATGGCGGCACCCCGGCCATGGAGGGTGCTGGAGGGCAGGAGAGGGAGAGTGAGACTGGCTAGGAGGTGCATGAGAGAGAGGGGGATCCAGCCGAGGCGAGCGAGAGATCAGGGGTGGATCTATATGGAGGGGGCACCGGTGCACCGTGGGCATGGTCTAGGGCGTGCTCGGGCGAGCTCGCAGAGGGGAGAGAAGAGAGGGTCATGAGGGGGCTGGCATCTTAGCGTGCTGCGGACGCCGAGGAGACCTCGGGGGACACCACCCTACCGCTCTAGGTCGCCAGATTGTCTCGAAATGGGCAACTACAGTGCTGGAGAGCACTGTAGCATGCTCCAGAATGTGTCTATGGCTAGCATATGCATTGTTTAGGGGCCATGAGCACGGCCACTAATGTCTGGTAGTGCTAGGGAGGAGTAAACAATGGGAAATTGCCCTTGGATGCTTTGGGAAGTCTCTGGAGGAGAGGTGAGGTAGAGAGAGAGTAGTCAATACTGTCCAGAGATGAAAAATGAGGTTTTCAGCCCAAAATAATTGACATGTGGATGAGTGGGAGTTACTGGAGGTAGAAGAGGACTAGGAGAAGCTCCGGTAAAAATTTGAGCTCAAGGAGAATAGTGTAAGTGGTCAAATGGTGATTTTGGCCACATGACATAAGGTGTTTGATGCACATTTGAGCTACTTACACTCATATCCTTCTTGTGCCACTTGATGGTGGTGCTTCTCATGATCATTTGGCAATGTGGCAAAAATTTGGGCTCATTTGGATAAAGTTGCCAATGTAACTTTTTCAAACCCTAGAAATGGGCAGAATTGGTTTTGGCAGATTTGATGAAGACAACTTGTTCTCCTTGATGCACAACTTGTTCTAGATGAATTATTAGACCATTTTAGCATGTGTACCAAGTTTGAGAACATTTCAACATGTTTGGCAATGTAAAGTTTCTCAAACTAGAAAATGAACATAAATGGTTTTGAAGGGTTTCGTGCGGTTGCCTTGTTCTCCAAGACATGAGGCTTGGCAAGATCATCAATTATGTCATTTGTGACATGTTAGAATTTTCTTGGAATTTATGGAGAAAATTTCCTTTGTAAATATTTCAAAATCTTGAAGTATCCAGAAAGGGTTTTTGAGGGATTTGACCAATATTTTGGTCACGACCATGTGTTGAAACTCTTATATATGGACAATATATGTCCACTGAGTCTCCAAAATTTTCTCAAATATTTTTGAAGCATTAAAATAATTTTAACCTATTAAAGACCATTTCTGGCCTGAAGAAAATGCCTTTAAATAAAATAGCAAAATAACTTTTAGGGAGTCCTATGGATAATAGGATCAAATATAATTTTTGAAAGATTTTTATCAACCTAAATTAAGTACTTGTAGTTCAAGTCTTAACTCAGGGGTTTGTGGAAAACATAAATTAGAAAATACTTTTTAGCCAAATTATTTTTGTAACAAAATACTTTTATGTCCTATACATATGGTATGATCATTGGACAAAGTTTTGGATCAAGGAGATGAAGTATAAGACTTTGGGAATTTATTTGATTCAAGAGCACTTTGAAAATACCAATAGAAACCCAAATCAAAATAAAGCCAAATCAGACAAAAGTTTTTGTTGGTCCAATTTTTCATGCTTAATTAAATTAAATGATGTGGTATGAAAATCAGGATGTGACAATACAGTAATATGCTAGCCCGCTAACATGAAGCCTTCGGCATGGCGACGTAGTCAATGTCTTCGCCGACTTCCGCAGCGAGGTGTTGCTCCGGGATCGGCAAGTCGGGACGAACGGCGGCCACCTTGCCAACGTCCGCCAGAGAGGCCATGATAAACCTCTTTTTCTCCGAACGCTCGTCTGGATCCCCAAATACGTGGTCGGGCTTAGGCTGCGACTCTCGGGAGTAGGGTATGTGGATCTGGCGGGAAGGGACACCGTAGGCCTCATCTAAAAACTCGGGGGCCAACGGTATGGGAATCATTGGGTAACCTGAACTTTATTATCTAAGCTAGGAGGCACAGGCAGACCGGCAGGGGTTGGCGGCGGCGGTGGCGAGCTAGGCTTCGAGCGGGGGGTGGGGGACTGTGGAGGGGTGGTGGGGTGGCGTTTGAGGATACGCCGCAACTACTGAAAATTTTAGTAATGGTGGGTGGAGATGGTGGTGGACGAGGGAGGGCGACAGTTCAAATGCCTCGGCTACTGGAATTTTACTATAAGGTCGGTGGTGGAGGAGTAGGGGCGACATTTGAAATACCGCGGCTACTAAAATTTGGGTAAAGGAATTGATGCCAGCGGGAGGACCCAAGATTGCACACGGTCCTAAAATAATATGCGTGTATGATAATAAGGAAAAGTGGCGGAACCGCTGATTTTTGCATCGCTCGAGGCGGGTAGTTTGTTTTTAGATTTCTAGCTAGCTGGTCCATCGCACACGGTTCATCCTAATTTTTAGACGCAGATGTGGAATTCATCCTAAATAAACTACTCGCATTGAGCTTCGAGGCAGAGGGAGGGGATGTCGTCCAACGCATGTGCTCAAACTTGATTTGGTCTAACATGGCACATAGATCAATAGGAAACCGTCAAGGTTAAACCCTTCTCGTACGTTGTGACAAAGGGATAGATTCTATGGACCCCTCGTTATTGGTCAAAGGGATGATATATAGACCCCGGGGAGCCCACAGATATGCGTGTCATCTAAAATCCGCACAGGAACTCCGCGGGGTCGGGAACACCCTCATAGCATTGGGGCAACTCTGGCTTGACCTTGGTGGGCCAAACCACCCGGCACAGCTCATGAGTGAAAGCCTGGCAGCCCACGCCGCTTGAAGGGACTCCACCTGCGAGGGCGGCATGGTTCTGGCGCCCGGCTGCCGTGACCTCCTGGACTACACGGTCCTAGCGCTGGCGTTGCTGCTCGAGTAGTACGCGGGCATTGGGCGGTGCGCGACGAATGATCTGGCAGCTGGCCTCGTCCCGAGCCAGTGGAGGCGCCCCGCAGGCCAGTTCGCATGGACGCACATCACACTGGGGCTCAATGAGGTCGCTGCGCAGTGGAGGTGGTGGAGGCGCGCCATGCGCCACATTCCAACACGAGAGCGTGGAGGGCGGAGCGAGTTGGAGGGCGCCGGGGCGTTTCCGGCGGCATTGACGAGCTCGGTGATGCGGCCAAGCCAGGCATTTTTGAAAGTGCAACTAATCCCCGGGTGGTTTTGGTAATTCATAACAACATATAGCTCATTGAACTAATATCCATTCAAAGTTGAATATTTCAGAAAGTTCAATGATTGGCATGGCATGGACTAGATATGTGGACCCCTCAAAATGCTAAGGACACATATTGGCAAAAGCTCAAGACTCTTCATTTATATTTTAGTTATCCAAGATCACATTGAGTCCATAGGAAAGCCAATACTATTAAAAGGGGATGAGGTGTTGCTCAATGGTCTACTTGCTTAAAGTGCTTAGTGATATTGCTCCAAAACCCTCAGCCACTTTCTCATTTCCACATATGTCCAAAACTCCATGTCAAACTCGGCCCTACCGATTTGATCTATCCAGTGCCACCGAGTTCAGTTGACATAGCCACTGCCAGAAACCCTAAATGATTCGGTCACACCGATACGGATCTCGGTCTCACCGAGATGGCCCTGCAAACTCTCTGTTTCACTTTGTAACATTTCGGTCTCACCAAAAAGAGCGATTGGCCCCACCGAGTTTGCTTGACCAACTCTCTGTTTTCTCTTTGCTCAAATCAGTCTCACCGAGTTGGTGCAATCGGCTTCACCGATATGAGGTCTTGCCCTAGCCCTTGCACATCGGTCCCTCTGAGTTGTTCCAGTCGGTCCCACTAAGATTCCTAATGTTCACATTTTGAACCGAATCGGTCTCACCGAGTTCTTCTATTCAGTCTGACCGAGTTGAGTCAAATGTGGGTAACGGTTGGATTTTGTGTGGAGGCTATATATACCCCTCCACCCCCTTATACATTCAAAAGAGATCCATCAGAACGTGCCTACACTTCCACTACTCATTTTCTGAGAGAGAACCACCTACTCATGTGTTGAGACCAAGATATTCCAATCCTACCACAAGAATCTTGATCTCTAGCCTTCCCAAGTTGCTTTCCACACAAATCATCTTTCCACCATAGCCTAATCTATGAGAGAGAGTTGAGTGTTGGGGAGACTATCATTTGAAGCACAAGAGCAAGGAGTTCATCATCAACACACCATTTATTACCTTTTGGAGAGTGGTGTCTCTTAGATTGGTTAGGTGTCGCTTGGGAGCCTCCGACAAGATTGTGGAGTTGAACCAAGAAGTTTGTAAGGGCAAGGAGATCGCCTACTTCGTGAAGATCTACACGAGTGAGGCAAGTCCTTCGTGTGCGATGGCCATGGTGGGATAGATAAGGTTGCTTCTTCGTGGACCCTTCGTGGGTGGAGCCCTCCGCGGACTCGCGTAGCTGTTACCCTTCCTGGGTTGAAGTCTCCATCAACGTGGACGTACGATAGCTCCATCTATTGGAACCACGCCAAAAATCTCCGTGTCTACATTGCGTTTGCCTTCTCCAAACCCTTCCCTTTACCTTCAAATGCAATGTTTACTTTCTGCTGCTATACTCTTAGAATTGGATGTGTAGGTTGATTGCTTGACTTGTACTAGTTGCTAAAATCTGCCAACAATTATAATTGGGAAAAGGCTAGATTTTTATTTGGTCAAGTAGTCTAATCACCCCCGTCTAGACCTACTTTCGATCCTACAAGTGGTATCAGAGCTTTGGTCTCCATTTTCCTTGATTTCCATAGCATGGTGATCATAGCCTTGGTTTTACAACCTAGGAGAGTATGGCGTCTAGCAAGGGAAATTACCATCGTACAGGTCCTTATTTTGATCGAACAAATTTTGCTAGTTGGAAGCATAAGATGAAAATGCATATTCTTGGTCATAACCCCGCCGTTTGGGCTGTTATGCGTATTGGCTTGCAAGGTTATTTCTTCGAGGATGGAAAAGAACTGGATCGTGAAGCGACATCGAAAGAAATGAAGATGCTGCAATACAATGCTCAAGCTTGCGATATTCTCTTCAACGGATTGTGCCCCGAAGAATTCAACAAAATCAGCCGTCTTGAGAATGCAAAGGAAATTTGGGATACCTTGGTTGATATGAACGAAGGTACCGAGTCCATCAAGGAATCCAAATTGGATGCGCTTCAAAGTCAACTTGACAAGTTCAAAATGAAGGATGGTGAAGGATTCGCTGAGATGTACTCTAGGCTTGCTCTCATCACAAATGAGATTGCCGACTTAGGAAGCGAAGAGATGACCGACAAATTCATCATCAAGAAGATCCTAAGAGCCTTGGAAGGAAAATATGATACCATGTGCACCTTGATCCAAATGATGCCCAACTACAAAGATCTCAAGCCAACGGAAGTCATTGCTAGAATTGTTTCTCATGAGATGTCACTCAAGGATAAGGAAGAGCTCCACAACAAGTCAAGTGGTGCTTACAAAGCTTCATGTGATGCTCCTACAACATCAATTGAGAAACAAGTCTTCAATGAAGAATTCAGCTTAATGGTGAAGAACTTCAACAAATTCTACAAGAATAGAAGCAAAGAGAGAAGTTCCAAGTCAAGGTCCTACAATGACAAAAGATCTTCTATTCGTGATCGCAATTGCTACAATTGTGGAAGACCTGGACACTACTCCAATGAGTGTACGGCTCCCTACAAGAGAAGAGAAGATTCACCTAAGAGGAGAAGTAAGAGAGATGAATCACCACCAAGACAGAGAAGGAGTAGAGATGATCGGTATGAACAAAGACCCTCTCGTAGAAGCAAGGATTCGGAAAGGAAGGACAAGTCATCAAAGAGCTACACAAGACGAAGACATCAAGCTCACGTTGGTGAATGGGTATCCGGTTCTTACTCCGACAACTACTCCGAGAGAAGTTATCACTCCGACTCCGAATATGCTCAAGTTGAAGGTGTTGCCGGTCTTGCACTTGTGTCATCCAACTCCTACGACATATTTGACTCACCCAATGAAGGAATTAGAAGATGCTTCATGGCTAAAGGCCCTAAGGTATCACACCCCGAGTATGTTGATTTCAATAGTGATGAAGATGATTTGGTAGGTGATGATGATTTGCTTGTTGACAACACTAGTGATGAAAACTATGATGAAATTGCTATTAATCATGCTAATCAAGATGAAATGAATGACAACGGTAAGATGGAGATTGAGCATCTAACTAAAGAACTAAACACTCTTAAGTTAGCTCATGAAACAAGATCATAGAGAGCTCCTAAGGACTCATGAGAAGCTACGCTTCGAGAAGCTAAATTTAGAGCAAGAGCATGGGTTCCTAAAAGCAATCAATGATGATCTTTGAAAGGAGAGTTCTTCTTACATTGCCAAGCATTTACTCTTGTCTACTTATATGCCACAAGTAAAATCTTGCAACAAGAGCAAGAAAGATTCTTCTTCTAGTAGTAACAATAACAATGTTAAATCCAATATTGTTGCTTCTAGTAGTTCTCTTGATTCCACTAATGATTCTCTTAGCCAAGTTACACTTGAGCAAGAAAATAGCTTATTGAAGGGAATTATAGAGAAAGGTGTTTACAAGAGCCTTGCCGGAAGTAAGCAATTTGAGGAAATTGTACGCAAGCAAGGAAGGCACCAGAAGAATCAAGGTGTTGGTTTTGAACGAAAGTTCAATGCCAATGGAGTTGAGTGGGAAAAAGATCAATACCCCAAGACGAAGTTTGTTCCTCAACAAGAGAAGTATGATCCCACTTCTTTGAAGGGAACACAAGCTCAAGATGATCTTCCAGCACAAGACCACAAGCTAAAAGGCAAGGACAAGCTTCAAGAAGAGATTAATGCATTTGAAGAAGCTCCTAAGGCCATGGTCAAATGGGTTCCCAAGACTACATCAAGTTCTACTTCATCAAGTACGACTACAACTCCAATGATTCACATCAAGTTGATGTGGATCCCAAAGAAGAAGAACTAGAGAGTTCTTGAGGGTGACTCCGCCAACATACTTCACTCAAACTCATTTTGGCAAGGACAAGTGCAACCAACTTCCTTATCTTGCACTAGTTCAAGGAGTCACAAACCCTCTTGTAGGTAAGACAAGGGACAAGGTAACCTAATGCTTTCATGGACATCATCATATGTGTGCTTCACTCTATGACTATGGATATCCTTGTATGTTCCTTGTGGGACTAACCCGTGTAGGTATTGAAAGTGCAACTCACTCCAATGGATTGCTCCAAATGATCTACATCAACATTAAGCATCCACATCTTCAACACCTACATGAAGTCATCATCGACAAAACCCAAGGTTAGTTCATCCCTCTAAGGGGGGATATCACATCTAGGGGGAGCTTTGCTCTAAGAATTGAGCTAAAGCAACTCTAATGGTGTGAACACAACAATGCTTTATGTAAAAGTGGTAACCCCACATGTGCTTAAACGATGAGTATGACCTATGATCAAATATTCTCATTTGACTCCTAAGTCAATATACTCATATATAGATGACCTAGTCATCGCCAATTGCTTGATAGATGCTAGAGTGTTTGTGCATGCTTTGCCACATGTTTTATTTGCCATCTTATTGTGTGAGCATGTTTGATGCATAATTTTCTCCATTCGAGGACATCCATTTGTCGCTTTGATTGTTTGGTTTTTCTTTTTTCCAAATGGATGGACCAGAATGCCTAAGTACTCCCTCTAGCTATCTATGCTTTTTCTCATCTCAAACTCTATTCATGCTACATCACAAAGTTTGAACAAGTCGAATTCGGACCCTCCGGGTGAGGAGCACTCGGAGCCACCGATCCGTCAAGGGCTTAACTTACAAAACCTCTTAATGCCTTTCAGTCAGACCAACTCACTCCTATTCGGTCTCACCGAATTCATTAAGTTGATCTAGGTTTTCATCTCGGTGCAATCGATTTGACAAATTCGGTCACACCGAGTTGCAGCAACTGCTAGCCGTTTTGCATCTCAGTGCCACCGAGTCATTCCACTCGGTCACACCAACAGTGACTGGGTATATATACCGCGGGTTGAAATTTTGGAAATTTCTTCAAAACACTCAACCGCGCCTCCCAGCTTTGCCGCCCCCTTGGTCTCCGGATCGTCGCCGTCGTCACCAGTGACCTCCTGTCGCTGGTCTACGCCGCCGTCAACGGAATTCTCATCGCCATTGCCGTCGTAGCAAATCCGTCGCCAAGTTAGGGTACGGATTTGACCCTTTGTGCTTTCATAACAACATATAGCTCCTTGAACTAATATCCATTCAAGTTGAATATTTCAGAAAGTTTAATGATTGGCATGGCATGGACTAGAGATGTGCACCCCTCAAAATGCTAAGGACACATATTGGCAAAAGCTCAAGATTTCTTCATTCATATTATAGTGATCCAAGATCACATTGAGTCCATAGGAAAGCCAATAATATTAAAAGGGGATGAGGTGTTGCTTAATGGTCTACTTGCTTAAAGTGCTTAGTGATATTACTCTAAAACCCTCAGCCACTTTCTCATTTCCACATATGTCCAAAACTCCAAGTCAAACTCGGCCCTACCAATTTGATCTATCCGGCACCACCGAGTTCAGTTGACATAGCCACTGCCAGAAACCGTTAATGATTTGGTCACACCAATATGGATCTCGGTCTCACCGTGATGGCCCTGCAAACTCTCTGTTTCCCTTTGTAACATTTTGGTCTCACCGAAAAGAGCGATCGGTCCCACCGAGTTTGCTTGATCAACTCTCTGTTTGCTCTTTGCTGAAATCGGTCTCATCGAGTTCATGCAATCGGCTTCACCAAGATGAGGTTTTGCCCTAGCCCTTGCACATCAATCCCACCGAGTTGTTCCAGTCGGTCCCACCGAGATTTCTAACGTTCACATTTTGAACTGAATCAGTCTCACCGAGTTCTTCTATTCGGTCTGACCGAGTTGAGTCAAATGTGTGTAATAGTAGGATTTTGTGTGGAGGCTATATATACCCCACCACCCCATTCTCCATTCAAGAGAGAGCCATCAGAACGTGCCTACACATCCACTACTCATTTTCTGAGAGAGAACCACCTACTCATGTCTTGAGACCAAGATATTCCAATCCTACCACAAGAATCTTGATCTCTAGCCTTCCCAAGTTGCTTTCCACTCAAATAATCCATCCACCATAGCCAAATATGTGAGAGAGAGTTGAGTGTTGGGGAGACTATCATTGAAAGCACAAGAGCAAGGAGTTCATCATCAACACACCATTTATTACCTTTTGGAGAGTGGTGTCTCCTAGATTGGTTAGGTGTCGCTTGGGAACCTCCGACAAGATTGTGGAGTTGAACCAAGAAGTTTGTAAGGGCAAGGAGATCGCCTACTTCGTGAAGATCTTCCCGAGTGAGGCATGTCCTTCATGGGCGATGGCCATGGTGGAGTAGACAAGGTTGCTTCTTCGTGGACCCTTCGTGGGTGGAGCCCTCCATGGACTCGCGCAGCCGTAACCCTTCGTGGGTTGAAGTCTCCATCAACATGGATGTACGATAACACCACCTTCACTGGCACTGTTATTATTGAAGAACAATTTGCTTTAGGTATCAATTTCATATCCACTCAAAATGCTCATAGCTGGAATTTGGTTAATATCTATGGTCCATGTCAAGGGGAGCAACGAGATACGTTCACGCAATGGCTATTTGACCTTCACATTCCCTCCTCTGAAGATTGGTTACTACTTGGTGATTTCAACTATATTCACTCGCCTGAAAACCGCAATTTACCAGGAGGAAACACTCAGGATGTGTTCACATTCAATGATTTCATACGTGACCAAGAACTCACTGAACTTCCTATTAAAGGTCGTGCATATACGTGGTCTAACATGCATCTAAATCCTCTCCTTGAACAACTGGACTGGTTCTTTACCACTCTCAATTGGACTACATCTTTCCCCAACACTATGGTAAACCCCTTGGGACGCCTTGTTTCTGATCATATACCCTGCACTGTGGAAATTCAATCCAGCATACCTAAGAGCAAAATATTCAGATTTGAGTCATATTGGATTGCTCACCCGGGCTTTATGGAAGTGGTGGAAACTGCATGGAACAAACCAATCAAATTTGGTAGAAACAAAAACTCGGCATCCATCCTATGCCAAAAGCTCAAGGCTGTATGGCATGCCTTAAGTCACTGGAGTAAAAAGATTTCCCGCCTCAAGGTAGCTATTGACAATAGAAATAAGGCAATTCTTGATCTTGATGTCATTGAAGACCGAAGAACCCTCACTGTCCCTGAAAGTAAATTCAGGAACATCCTTAAAAACCACCTCATTAGACTGCTCAGTTACCGGAAAGAGTACTTGAAGAAGAGATGCACCATCCGTTGGATCAAATTTCGTGACGAAAACTCGAAATTCTTTCAGACTGTGTCCACAAAAAGATACAGACGTAACTGCATTGCTACTTTGAAAACAGATGAAGGGGTGACTGTGGATGACCACGCGGGCAAGGAATCCATTCTATTGGAGGCCTTTAAACAAAGACTGGGTACATGCACTGCGCCTAATATGAAGTTTAAGCTCTCGGCTTTACTCAGGCCACAGGTAGACTTTGATAGCCTCACCACCCCATTCACACATGCTGAGATTGACGCGGTGATCAATGAGATGCCACCCGACAGGGCACCTGGTCCTGATGGCTTCAATGGAGCCTTTATGAAAGCTTGCTGGCTAATCATCAAAGCTGATTTTTACAGTTTATGTGATGAATTCCATAAAGGGGAACTTGACCTGGAATGTCTGAACTATGGTTACATTACATTAATAGCAAAGAACAACTCACAAGAGACGGTCAACGACTTTCGCCCGATCACATTGCTCAACTGCTGCCTCAAACTGATCACTAAATTATTGGCCAACCGTCTCCAGAAAATCATTTTGCAAATCATTCACCGCAATCAGTATGGATTTCTGCGTGGGAGATCGATACACGACTGTCTGGCGTGGGCTGTCGAATATATACATCAATGTCAGACGTCACAGAAAGAGATAATCCTACTTAAACTAGACTTTGCCAAAGCCTTTGAAAAAATTCAGCATTCGGCCATGTTACAAATTATGAAGAATGTGGGATTCAATGACAAATGGATTCAGTGGATCCAATGCATCTTTACATCTGGAAAATCCTCTGTCCTGCTTAATGGCACACCTGGAAAAGTCCTCCATTGCAAATGTGGAGTGAGGCAAGGTGATCCCCTATCACCGCTTATTTTTGTCATTGCCGCAGACCTGCTTCAGACAGCAATTAATGACACCCTTCATAGAAACCTCCTGGAATACCCCATTCGACACACTGATAATGGAGATTACCCCGTCATACAGTATGCGGACGACACGATCATCATCATGCCAGCGTGCCTGCGCCAAGCTACCAAGATCAAAGAAGTTCTCGAGGATTACACCATGTCCATTGGTCTCAAGATCAACTTCCATAAATCAACTATAGTCCCGATCAACACCCCACCTGATAAATGCAAAGAGCTGGCTGACCTATTTGGCTGTACGGTAGGCTCTATGCCATTCACGTACCTAGGACTTCCATTGGGCACCACAAGACCGTCAGTCCATGACCTGACACCGTTGGTCTGCAAAGCCGAGAGAAATATCATGTCTGCTATGTCTCTGATGTCGTACACTAGCAAACTCTCCCTCATGAACTCGTTGATCACCTCTTTAATCATGTTCTCGATGGGCACCATTCGACTCCCCCCGAGAATTGTGGCTCTGCTTGACAAGATCAGACGACATTGCTTGTGGTAGAAAAAGACAGACGATGGCATCAAGAGCAACTCACTCGCTGCTTGGGATATGGTGTGCAGACCCAAGAAGAATGGGGGTTTAGGTATCATTAACCTAAGAATCCAGAATGATGCACTGCTCCTCAAGTTTCTTCATAAATTCTACAACAGGCATGATGATCCCTGGGTACACTTGATTTGGGAGTCTTACTACGGCAACACAATCCCACACGCACATGACCCTTGTGGATCCTTCTGGTGGAAAGATTTAGTCCAACTTATGCCTACCTACCGTGGGGTGACACACATTAAAATTGGAAGTGGATCTTCCGATCTATTCTGGAAGGATAATTGGAACCAAACAATTTATGCCGAAGCATATCCTAGGGCCTTTTCTTACACTATAACTGAAGATTTCTCGGTGAAAGATCTTCTGACTTCAATGGACTTGCATGCAACCTTCCACCTCCCCCTCTCAATACAAGCTCGCGATGAACTGAGGGACATCCAAACTGAGGTGGCCATGATCACCCCTTTGGTTACTCATGACACATGGCAATGTGTGTGGGGCGGTGATACTTTCAAAACCTCTTCATATTACAACTTCTACTTTCGGGAGGTGATCGCTCATGAAGCATTCCGGTGGCTGTAGAAAGCCAAATGCATACCCAAGATTAAAATCTTCGTTTGGTTCCTGCTTATAGACCGCCTCAATACCAGAAATATGCTCAAAAGGAGACACTACAACATTGGCACCAACTTTGGCTGTCTCCTATGTGGCCAACACGTTGAAGAAACGGTTGAACACCTATTTTTCCTTTGCCCTTTTAGTCAGGAATGCTGGAGATCACTAGGCTTCCATTGGTCCATGCATGATCACAGACTAGAGATGATAAGTCACCAGAAAACTACCCAAGCCCGCAAGCTATGGATGGACATTTTCCTGACATCCGCATGGAGCCTATGGAAAGAGCGTAACAATCACCATTTCAGAAAAGTGAAGCCTACTACAGAGGCCTGGAAATAGAGGTTCAAGGTGGAATTTTCCAGCCTTAGATATAGAGTGCATCCCTCCAAATTGCAATTTATTACTGCACTCTTAGACTCCATCCAATAGTTGTTTGCTCCCTCATTGTAACTTAGTTGTGTATCCACACCCCCACCCCCTCTCTCCACCACCCACCTTGTATGTACCACTCAGATGTAATTGTATCCTATATTACAAAGTAATATATATGCAGTAGGAGCCTTTCCTACTGTCTTCATAGTCAAAAAACGATAGCACCACCTATTGGAACCACGCCAAAAATCTCTGTGTCTACATTGCGCTTGCCTTCTCCAAACCCTTCCCTTTACCTTCATATGCAATGTTTACTTTCCGCTGCTATACTCTTAGAATTGGATGTGTAGGTTAATTGCTTGACTTGTACTAGTTGCTAAAATCTGCCAACAATTAAAATTGGGAAAAGGCAAGATTTTTATTTGGTCAAGTAGTCTAATCACCCCCCCTCTCGACCTACTTTCGATCCTACAGTTTTAGCTAGCATTGGCCGGGTGGTAGCCGAGTAGCGGCCTGTGCGTTCGGTAGCCCACGACGAGTGAGGGAAGAAGAGGCCGTAGCAGTGCGGCCATCCGGCTGCACGGAGGGATGCATGGAGTAGTCCTGCTACTCGCGGGCAGCAGGGTCAGTGGCGGCGGCAGCCACGGCCACGGAAGAGTGGCGGCGATTGCACCAAGGTCAGTGGTGAGCATCAGCCATGGAGTTGGTGAAGTAAAATTCAAAGACGAGTGGAAGAACAGCGGCGCACCCCTACCTGGTGCACCAAATGTCAGAATCGGTGCTCCAGGGACCCAAAAGGTTCTAACACTGGGGTGCACTTTTTCCTACCGCCCTACTCCTTCTTGCTACAAACCACAGCGAGGCTGTGACGAGAGCGAGCTAGTGGGGGCAGGCCAAAGACACAATAGTTACCCAGGTTCGGGCCACCTTGCGATGTAAAACACTACTCCTTCTTGGTGGTTGGATTGCACTCGTGAGGGAGCATGAGAGCACAAGGGTTGTGGGGGGAAAAGATCGATCCCCTGCTACGGAGACACCCTGCCCTCATTTATACTAACCTTGGTCCTCTTCCCCCGAGAACATTGGCGGGAAGGGTAGCCACACAACAGCAATTTGAAGGGGGACAGGGGCGCAGTCTATCCTGACAAAAGGTGGTCTTCGTCTGCAAAGCCACCATCCATGATGCACCGGTGGGCCCGGTAATGACCTCTGTCATGCGCGCCCGTCGCCTTGCTCTTCTAGCACTGATCAGGCAACCTTTTGGGATTGCTTTGGGAACCGGTGGCTGGCCTTGCTCCCTTAGCATGAAGAGGAAAGCCTCCTCATTTGCGCATGCTGGCACGACCTCTGGTATCATTCGTCGTCGTGCGCATCACCCACGTGAAGACTCTGGGCCGCACGACTAGGTTTGAGCAGCTCCTGACTTGCTCGCATCCGAGAGGGGCCTTGGAAGGCATCCTCGGGAGGTCGCCTCGTGAGAGGGCCTCGTAAGGCTCCTCGTGGCGCCTCCCAATCTGCCTGGGATGCCAGCTGACGTGTGCCTCGTAAGCAAGGGCTTCGCGAGGCTTCTAACTCATGAAGCTCACTGGTGGGCCATCCACTGAGCCCAAGATATGCGCCGCGCACTGGGCCGCAGCCAGACGGGCTTGGGTACCCCCAGTCCCACAGGCCCGACAGTAGCCCCCAAGCCCGCAGCGCGTGCGTCTCTGCCTGCTAGGGGACGAAACAGCGCGGGCCCCAACCGCCCGTGGGCCAGGCTCGGCGCGTGGCGCACGATGGAAAATGGGGCACCCCCACTCTTCCCATGACGCCTCGGCAATCGCCTTCACTAACATAAAGCCCGCCTATGCGCTGAGTGAGGCCATCATTGCCTTCCTTGCCTTGCATCTGCCTCTGAAGGCGAAGAGGCTTAGGCCGCTCCTCTTCGGGTGCTATAAAAGCGAGGGAGGGAGAGAACCCCCCGACCCATATTCTTCCTCCAACTCCTTCCTCCGACTCCACGATCCAAGCCACCTCTGCCACGATGGTGAGGGGAAGAGGTCGCGCTCGTGCAGTTGCCGCAACGCCCAGGGTGTCGCTGCGGGGGTGCGGGCGCTCTCCTGCGGCCGCCGACGTCGGCCCAAGCGGCTACGGAAGAGGCAGCGCGTGCGGGCGTGGGCGTGGAGGGCAAGGTGCCCGCGACCGAGGTGGTCGGGGCAGCGCTGCCGTGTTGCCTCCCCAGGTGGGGCACCACTCAGCCGAAGTGGTCCGCGAGTTCATCGGCCCTGCACCTGGCTCCGGCTCCCAGACTCCTTCGCGGCGGATAAGGCGGACCACGCACCGCTGGGCCTGTGGGTGTAAGCGGACGGCTGCTGCAATGGCCCCTCCTAGGTGGCGACGGAGTTCATCCCTACTGGCTTCATGTTCTTGAAGCGAGGGTGTAAGTCGTTTTCCCTTGTTCGTGGCTTGAAGCGGGGGCACATCCTCCAGTTCAAGTATGACGGGGGTGCCACGGTCTTCGTGAAGATCTTCGAGGTCACTGGCGACCGCCTAAAGTGTTGTATGGAGAGCGAGGACAGCGAGACATCTGGGGAGGACGACGGCCATGGCGACGTGTCCCCCTCTGGCAGAAGCGGCAGCAGCGACGACTCCCCCCGCATCAAGAGTGAGGACGAGGACTCCGACTAGGGTGCTACCGGCGCCTGAGCCGGAGACCTGAGGAGCGGACGCGTCCGCTTGAAGTTTCTTCTTTTATTTCTTTCTCTTATCTGCACTGGATCAATGTAGGCCCGTGGGGTGTGTGTGAAAACTATGACTTTTTGTGTTTGTAATTAATGCTTTTGTGGCTCAAATCGAATGTTCCCACCTAAGATTCCCTCGTGAGTCTTGCCACCGTTTTCCTTGCTTGCCAAGGTGCTCTATGTTGTCAGGACCCAGCCCCCGTGCGAGCCTCAGCCGTCGCTGGTATGTCAAGTCGCGATGCCTGGACAAGGCCAGGAGGTGAGGAGCATCGGAGGCTAGTGAGGGCTCCTGAGGCGCGATGCTCAGGGAGCCCCCCTTTGACGTGTAAGCGACTCACGCGGAAAAGGGCAACAACCTTCACCTGGGTCATGAGAGGAGAGAAATCTAGGGACGATTGCTGTGCCCCGTGAGGTGGTTACACTTAGCTTTTTGCGTGGAGCGGCGTCGGGTAAGTGACGACTCGGTCCTTGGAGTCTTCGCCTCACAAGGCCCTTTGGTAGTCATGTGGGGTTCCCAAGTGCTTGGTTCCTGGGCCAACTGCACATTTCACAAGTTTTGGAACGTGGAGGGTGACGCACCCTCATTGACATGCTCATGTATGTTCCATGAGGAGATAAGGCACCAAGGATCTCCGTGAGGTGACGTGCATGGGAGCAGGCCCGTGACCCAGAGCTCGATCGCTTGGATTTATCAGTGCTGTAGGGACGGACCCCGGCACACATGCCGTGCCTAGCCCCCGCTCATGGGACGGTCAGGAGAAGAGTCACGAGGGCGTGGCGCTCTCAACTGTGGCACGGCACCGAACACATGATTTAGCGGCAACAATAACTCGTTAGGGTATAACTAAATTCGTTACACAACCAAAAAGTGATACTGATGCCGGGGCGGACCCTGACCAGCTTGAGGATGATGCAGCCCGTGGGGCACCCTCAATTTGAGCAAACCAAAAAATCACCCGGCGACATGTTGCCATAGGAGCGTCGGGCTGCTTGATGAGTTGCACCATTGGGGTTCGCCTGTTAGGGGCCGATAGGCTCCCGAGGCCTCAGGGGATCGCGAGGGGCTGAAGGCTCGTGAGGCGCCATCGCAGTCTGTGCCAACCTCTGAAAGGTGGCGCTAACGTTCCTTAGACCAAAGGGCATGTGGTCATAGTTGGGGGTGAGGCCCATGCTCCGTCCAATGCGCGACGGCCAAGCGAGGTCTAGGAGGCAGGCCGTGTTGAGGCTCTCAGTATCGGTGCACACACGCTCCTTGCCGCCCTTCGCTGGGACGATGATTGGGCCGGCGGGCCACTTGGAGTGGTGCACACCACGGACGGCTCCCCCTTCTCGCAGCTTGTAGATTGCTTGATCAATGAACTGTTTTCTTCCTGGCAGTTGGCACCATTGTCCTCGCCTGGCGTGGCACGCGCTGAAGCACACCACCAAGTGGTGCTCAATCACCTCCCTTGCCGGCTCGGACAAACCGGATGCTTCCCAGGCAAAAACATCAGAGGCTGCCCGAAGGGAGGCACCGAGCGCGCTTTCCTATGCGGGAGGAGGGTAGGCACCGACGGCGAGAGCGGGGCCCGTGGCATTGGTATCAGTCGATGCCTTCTTTGCTTTGGTGGGGCCTTGGGAGGATAGCTGCTGCTTCGTCCTTGCGGGCGCGGCCTCAGGAGGGCCGGCATCTTCCTTGTCGTCTGAGTGTTCGGCCGCGACGGCCTTGTAGGCACGCTCGAGGGAGCAGACGGCGTTCTTCTCATCGTAGGCGATGGTGATGACGTCGCTGCTGCCGGGCATCTTGAGGACGTTGTAGCCATCGTGCGTGGCAGCCATGAACTTGGCGAGCGCCGGGTACCCCATGATGGCATTGTACGGGAGGCCAATGTGCGCCACATCAAAATCGATGAGCTTAGTGTGGTAGTTGTAGCGAGTGCCAAAGGTGGCGGGGGGTCGCACTTGTCCCAGAGGGATGGTGGAGCCATTAGTTACCCGGAGAAGGGCCTGGTCGGCATCAGTTGGTCGTAGGGTACCTGGATGGTCTCGAAGGTTTCGATGAAGATCACGTTGAGGCTGGCGCCCCCGTCGATGAGGGTCTTGGTGACGCGCGATGTTGCTGCTGGTGGGGGTGCACCGCATGGAAAGCATGCCCGTGGCACCCGTGGACTTGAGATGGTCCTTGGAGTCGAAGGTTATGGCGTACTGTGACCACTCGAGGGGCCGCGCACTCTCAGGTCTTGGGAGGGCGGCGTTCACCTCGTGAGAGAACTGCTTGAACACGCGGTTGGACGCGGGGGCATGAGCTCTGCCAAGGATGCAAGCTATCGCTTGGGGCTCTTGGTAGCCCCCGGCGCCCTCATCGTGCTGGTTGGCATCGTTCCTTCGAGGCGGCGGCGGCAGCGGCGGAAGAGTGGCGTTGGCCTAAGGATGCGCCTCATGAGGCTGATCGCGCCAGGCGCCCTCACGAGGCTGATCGCGCAAGGGGCCCTCACGAGGCTGTGATGCTTAGCCAAAACCTATGAAAGTTGCGAGAGAAATCTCTTTGTGTTCCGAGAAAATACTTTCCAGAAGAGACCGTGATCTTCTTCGCTGTGAGAGATTTGTGTCACACCGAGGAGTTAGCATTACTTGCTCCGTAAGTAATGTTACCATTGTGCTCAAATCCGACTGTTGGACTCGTGTTGTTCGGCAATTGGCTGCTCTCGATGTCCAATTTGGTCTTTTCCCATCAGGGAAGGCTGTGGCTATAAATAGCCACCCCGCTCCAACTTTGTCTGTTGGCTGCTCTACTCGTGATTTCTGTGAAGATTGATTTGAGCAACCCCTCTCCGAGAGATTTGAGTTTAAGATCCACCGAGAGAAAATCAAGAGCCCAAACTTGGATAGTGGTTTAGCATCACAGTAGTTCTGAGTTAGAGTTCTTGTACCTATTACTCTTGAGAGCTACGCACTCTCTAGACCGATAGGTTTTTGCTCGAGTGTTGAAGAATTGGTGTCTTCATCGAGCTAGATCTTCAGCAACCAAGAGTGATTGTGGTTCGCGAAGGTCGACCAAAGGCTTGGACATCGCCGATGTCGGTGTACTAAGTATTGGGCCACTAGTACCCCGTACTTGTGCACGGGCAGTTGTAGCCATCCTTGCGGCAAGGCTTGCCGGGATCAGCTCGAGGTCGATTCAAGCAATCAAGGAAATCATCAAGTCAGAGATCTGAGGATCAGCAGATAAGCAGAGCTGGAATCCGAAGGCCAGCTTCCCCGGCAAGATCCTTGCCGGGATGGCCTTTGGGGCCCGGCAAGGCTTGGCCTCCGGCAAGGCTTGGCGCCAGCAAGATTCGGCGCCTAGCGAGATTCTGCCACTGTGCCACCGCTTCGGCACAGTAACATGCCTGACATTCTGGGTCCTTCTCTGGATGCGTGGCGATGCGCCAGTGGAGGAGAGCTTAAGCGGTGCTGATGGGATTGCCCCTTTTTCCATCCCCAAGAAAGTAAGGACACCTAAACGGACACCTCACGCTGCATTAAATGCGCTTGTCCTAATCCATTAGGGGTTAGGTATGATACCCTGTAGCTACTTTACACCTCAATGTATGTACATTTTTCCACTGTGGAGACCCCTTTGAGCATATAAAAGGAGGCCCAAGGCAACTGCTACAGGGGAGGAGAACTTCCGGCCCATTCTGCATGCGTAGCTGCTCTTTGAACATACTGTTCATTGCAAGCGCTCCTGAAGGCTGGGCTCAAGAACATCAATAAGAACACAAAGCAGGAGTAGGGTTTTACGCTGATCAGCGGCCCGAACCTGGGTAAAAACTTCCCGCGTCGATCATTGGTTCTGTTCTTTGCGTATACCTCTCCCCCCCGCCGAATCGTAAAGGGGTCTCTTGGGATCCCATAGGTGTCGTACCCCGACATCTTTGGTGCGCCAGGTAGGGGGATTGAAGGTTGTGTGAACCTGATCTAGTGCTCGGCGCCCTAGTTTCTTCATCATCTTCATCATCATGCCACCCAAGAAGAAGAGCGCTGCAACAACGCAACCGTCCGCGTCCGTTTTGCCTGCACATTCACGTACTGGTGACGGCGTGGATGCAGAAGGAAGAGGACCAGAACCCCCACGGCGTTCTGGTGATCCAAGCCAAGCGAGCGGTATCGTTCGCAGTGGCAGTGGTAACTTGCACGCCGCTGGATCTAGAGATGGTGCTGTGTTGCCTACGGGTGGCACAACTAACTCTAGGGATCGACGGGCGCCTGCTGGAGCCCCCGCGCCGGCACAAGCCTTGCGACCTACCCAGGTCGTGCAAGATGAGCGACGTCATAGCGCTGGTGGTTCGGGGTGTCCCCATGAAAAGGTTTCTGCTCATCGATCCCAAGATGCGCGGGGCCAGTATGCACACCAAGCTGCCGGCGGAGGTGGCGCACGGTCACGTGACCGTGGTGGTGCTCCTTCTAACATGGTTAGGAGTCAGAGCACCTCACGTACATTGCACTTGTCGCCGCCACCTACGCCAGCGGAAGACTTGCACATGCACAGCTGCTCCTCGATTTTCCTCCCGCCCCGGAGAAGATGGAGGAGTGGCGAGCTACTATCCAGAGCCTTATCGGCTTCGCCAACAAGGATGGACCGCAAGAGGCAGGGCCCTCGCGGCGGAGGCCCATCGATCCGGCGAGTGCCGACGTAGAGAAAACCGGAGGTGGTGCAACCACAGTGCACTCCCCTCCGCGGCACCAGCGGCGACCGACAACTCAGCAAGTCGACCGCCATGAAGAAGTTTCCACGGCGTTGTCCGATCCACGGATGCGCCGTGATCAGCGTCTAGTTCTCCAGGAACGAGGCAAAGAGGACGCTCGAACAACCATCGAGCAGCGACGGGAAGCGCGCTATCAATCTGATAAGCGCACGGGCCGGCTGTTGATGAGCCTGTGCCAGGGGACGTAGGAGACCTGCCTTATGAGGTAGGGACTCCGGCGTTTACCCGTGAGTTGTGGCAAGTCCGGTGGCCCAATTCCCGAACCTTCAAGCCAGAGGTCCCGGAGAAGTATGACGGAAAGACCGATCCCTCAGAGTTCCTGAGCATCTACACCATTGAGGTGCAGGCTGCAAGGGGGCCGACATGACAAGATACTTGCCAACTACTTCCCGTTGGTGCTCAAGCCCAACGTCAGGTCGTGGTTGATGCATCTGCCGGAGAATTCCATTTCTTCCTGGTCAGATTTGTGCCATCAGTTTGTTGGCGCCTTTGTTGGAGGCCACCAGGCTCCTGGCCAAGAAAGCGATTTGCACATCATCCCTCAGAAGGAGGGCGAGTCCCTGCGCAAGTTTATGCAGAAGTTCAGCCGAGTGCAGTACAACATTTCCGACGTTCATCCTGCCGCTGTCATTAGCGCGTTTCACCAGAACGTGCGTAACCGCAGAATGCGGGAAGAGCTGGCAATGAACAAGGTCTGGAGTATTGCCGAGCTTTACGCTCTGGCCGACAAGTGCGCTCGAGCTGAAGAGGGGAGGAAACTCCCTGGTGAGGCTGTTGGCGCGGCAGGTGACTCCGAAGATGAAGACACTGCCGCCCCGTCAAGGAAAGGTCGGCGGCGGAACAGGAAGCGCGGAGGCAAGGCCGTGCTTGCTGTCGAGGAATCCGACAACCCCGGCGCCGCCAAGAAGGCCAAGGTTAGCGACCCCGGCAAGGATCTTGCCGGGTGCCCTTCCTGTCAGGCCTTGGCGGCTGCCGACAAGTCGAAGAACTCCGGCAAGCAGTATTGCAAGATCCATCGCACCAAGGGCCACGATCTCCAGAATTGCCGGCAAGTTGAGCAGCTTGCCGAGAAGCAGAGGGCCGAATATAAGAGGCGAGACAACGAGAAGGCCCAAGATGGTGCTGAGGGGTCCGGCAAGAAACGCGGTGGCCGAGGGGGTCGCCGCGGCAAGGCCAAGCAGCAGAAGGATCGACCCGCTCGGGGCCGAGATAAAGAAGGAGATGATGATGAGGAAGATGATGAATCCAGTGAGCAGGAATTCCAGAAGGCTACGGAGGCTATGTGCATTGAGGGGGGTGCCTCGCTGCATTCTTCCCACCGCCAACTTAAACAGTGTGTGTGGGAAGTTAATGCAGCAGAGCCGTCCCCAGAGGCATGTAGGCCCCTGAAGTGGTCCAGCACGCTTATCATCTTTGACGCCGAGGATCACCCTGATCGCACAACTGCGGTCGAGTGTTTGCCATTGTTGGTCTCGCCAGCAATTCGCAACCTCAAGGTGACGAAGATGTTAGTTCACGGCGGGGCTGGCCTAAACTTAATCTCACCGGATGTGCTCACAAAGCATCAGATTTTCGACGAGGACCTCGAGGAAACGGGTACGTTTCAAGGGGTCAATCCAGGAAGAACCCAGCCTAAGCGCAATATCACGCTGCCAGTAACATTTGGCAGCGAGCTTAACTTCAGGACCGAGAAGGTGGTGTTTGATGTCGCCAAGATCCCCATGTCATACAATGGGATCCTTGGTCGGCCAGCGCTGGCTAAGTTTATGGCGGCATCACACTACGCATACAATGTTTTGAAGATGCCTGGGCCGTTGGGCGTCATCACTATCCATTCCGATAAGAGGGATGCACTCATCTGTGCCAACCAACTTTACCGGGAGGCGGTTGCAGCACCTGCCATCAAGGTACCTGCTCCTGCCGCCGGAACTCCCGGAGAGAAGAAGAAGACCGGCAGGAACCTTGGCGCGAACTACGGCAAGCGCACCTCCTCGGAGTGCTGCGCTTCCGTCGAGGACGTACCAGAGAGTTCCACCGGCAAGAACAAGAAGTCCAAGGCTGCTCCGCCGGAAACCAAGAAGGTGCCTGTCAGAGAGGATGGAACGGGGGGAACTTTCACCATAAGTTCCACCCTAGATGACAAATAGGAAAGCGCGCTCGTTGCTTTCCTGCGGGCGAATGTCAACGTGTTTGCATGGCAACCGTCTGACATCCCCGGTGTTCCCAGGAAGGTAATTGAGCACCACCTTGCTGTCTGTCCTCATGCGCGGCCCGTCAAGCAAAGGGTGAGGAAGCAGGCCTTGGAGAGGCAAGAATTCATTGCCGAAGAGATTAAAAAGCTGGAGGCGGCAGGATTGGTCAAAGGTGTGCTTCATCCAACCTGGTTGGCTAATCCAGTCGTAGTGCGGAAAGCGAATGGGAAATGGAGGCTTTGTATCGATTATACAGATATCAATAAAGCTTGTCCAAAAGATCCCTTTCCCTTGCCGCGCATCGACCAGATTGTGGATGCCACCGCTGGTTGTGATCTCCTGTCCTTCCTTGACGCCTATTCAGGGTATCATCAGATTTTTATGGCAAAGGAAGATGAAGAGAAGACCGCCTTTATCACCCCATGTGGTACATATTGTTTTATATGAATGCCTTTCGGGTTGAAAAGTGCTGGTTCAACGTTTGCCAGAGCAATCCAGATTGGTTTTGAGCCACAACTCCATAGAAATATGGAGGCGTACATGGACGATATAGTGGTCAAAACCAAGGATAAAGCAACGCCCATTCAAGACTTAGAAGAAACATTTGCAAACTTGTGCAAGATCAACTTGAAGCTCAATCCTGAGAAGTGCGTGTTCGGTGTTCCTTCTGGCAAGCTCCTCGGATTCTTTGTATCTTGCCGGGGAATCGAAGCGAACCCGACAAGATCAAAGCTATTGAGCAAATTGAAGCACCGAGGCGCGTCAAGGATGTGCGTCGTCTTGCCGGCTGTGTTGCTGCTCTAAGCAGGTTTATTTCCAAATCTGCTGAGCACGCCCTGCCCTTTTTCAAAATTTTGAAGAAGGCAGGTCCAATGAAATGGACTCCGGAAGCGGAGGCTGCACTGCAAGATTTGAAGAAATACCTTTCCTCTCCACCGACGCTAGTCGCGCCTAAACCACAAGAGCCGTTGCTGCTGTATCTGGCAGCAACAAATCAAGTGGTTAGTGCTGCGCTAGTGGCGCAGAGAGAAGCTGATGAGGAAGCAACACCAGCGGCAGGACCGCCGGATGACGCGGCAAGATCTTCCACGGCAAGGGTTGATCCCGGCAAGACAGGATCTGCGCAAACAGAATAACCCGTGCAGAAGAAGAAGGTGGTGCAGCGCCCAGTTTATTTTGTTAGCTCTCTTTTACAAGGGGCTAGGTCAAGATATTCTGGTGTGCAGAAGTTGCTTTTCGGCCTCCTTATGGCCTCAAGGAAGCTACGCCATTATTTTCAAGCACATGAGATCACCGTCGTCACTCGCTCTCCGTTGCAACGGATTTTGCAAAATCCGGAGGGCAACCGGTAGGATCGTGGAGTGGGCGTTAGAGTTGTCCAGCTTTGGCCTTAAGTTTGAAAGCACTTCGACAATTCAGAGCTGGGCCTTGGCGGAGTTCATTGCAGAATGGACCCCGACGCCAGACGAAGAAGTTCAAGAAACAACTCTCCCCGGCAAGGAAATTGATCAGCAGTGGGTTATGTACTTTGACGGGGCTTTCTCACTGCAAGGCGCCGGTGCTGGCGTGCTGCTTGTCGCACCCACCGGAGAGCACCTCAAGTATGTAGTCCAAATGCACTTTCCCCGGGAGAGTTCGACCAACAACACTACAGAATACGAGGGTTTGCTTGCCGGTCTCAGGATCGCGGCGGACCTTGGTATCAAAAAGCTCGTCATCAAAGGCGATTCACAACTTGTCGTCAGGCAAGTTAACAAGAGTTATCAAAGTCCACTGATGCAGGCCTACGTAGATGAAGTGAGGAAATTGGAAGAGCGCTTTGACGGTCTGCAGATGGAGCACGTTCCTCGTGCCGAGAACAATATTGCTGACAACTTGTCAAAGCGTGCTGCCCTCAAGTTGCCTGTGGAACCAGGAACTTTTGTGCTCCAATTGACTCAACCATCCGTGGTGCCATCGATGCGGCAAGAAAAGAGAAGGAAGTTGAACTCTGGCCAGTACTTCCCGGCAGAGCTCCCCGGAGCCGCCGGCAAGGAAGTTGCCGGGATCGACATGCCTGCCGGGGAACGACAGGCGCCGGCAGGGCCTCAAGCCCTTGCTGTCGAGACAAACGTTCCCCCGGTAGAGGAGATGCCTTTAGTCCTAGCTGTCGAGCCTCAGGCTCCAGCATGGGCGCAGCACATAGTCCATTTCCTTCAGACAGGTGAACTCCCTGAGGAGCAGAAAGAAGCGGAGAGAGTAGCCCGTCGGTCTGTTATGTACAAGATCGTCGATGACGTCCTGTACAGAAAGAGACCAAACGGTGTGAAATTGAAGTGCAGTTCTCGGGAAGATGGACTACAACTGTTGGCAGAGATACATGGGGGCATATGTGGTTTTCACATAGGGTCTAGAGTGATTGCCGGGAAAGCATTCCAGCAAGGTTTCTTTTGGCCTACCGCCCTCCAGGATGCGACTGCACTAGTAACCAAGTGTGAAGCATGCCAGTTTCATTCGAAGAAATTACATCAGCCAGCTCAAGCTCTTCAAACAATCCCTCTCTCCTGGCCATTTTCAGTCAGGGGGCTCGACATACTCGGCCCTTTCCCCCGTGCTACCGGGAGCTTTGAGTACTTGTACGTTGCTATCGACAAGTTCACAAAGTGGCCAGAGGTGGAAGCAGTGAGGAAGGTGACAGCGCAATCAGCTGTCAAGTTCTTTAAGGGAATTGTTTGCCGTTTCGGTGTGCCTAACAGGATCATCACCGACAACGGCACGCAGTTCACAATTCGCACCTTCATGCAGTACGTCCAAGACCTTGGCGGCAGGATTTGTTTTGCCTCTGTTGCTCATCTGAGAAGCAACAGCCAAGCGGAGAGGGCCAATGCTGAAGTGCTGCGCGGTCTCAGGACCAGAACTTTTGACAGGCTGAAAAAGTGCGGAAGACGCTGGATTGATGAGTTGCCGGCGGTTCTTTGGTCAATCAGAACGACACCAAATCGAGTCACCGGCCAGACGCCCTTTGCTCTGGTCTACGGAGCGGAAGCAGTTCTCCCCACGGAACTCATATACGTATCTCCTCGAGTGCTCGCTTATGATGAGCTCGAGCAAGAGCAACTGCGGCAAGATGACGCTGTGCTCCTTGAGGAGAATCGTCTTTAGGCTGCTGTGTGAGCTGCACGCTACCAGCAAGCTTTGCGTCGCTATCATAGCCGCAAAGTTCATGCCCGAAGCCTTGAGGAAGGCGACCTTGTTCTTCGACGGATTCAGTCCGCCAAGAATTCAAACAAGTTGACGCCAAAGTGGGAAGGCCCTTATCGGGTAGTACGAGTCACCAGGCCCGGCGCTGTCCGCCAGGAGACCGAAGATGGCGTTCCAGTGAGCAATTCCTGGAATATCGAACATCTTTGCAAGTTCTATCCATAAGGCACGGTTGCCGGGGGCTCCCGGCAACCACCCTTTTGTACAAGTCTTGCCGGCAAGGCATGTGATCCTTTGTACAAAGCCAGGCACAGACCCTGAGCACAGATGAATAAATTTAAGTGTTGTACATTCCCTTATTGATTCCCATGTTCATATTTATATATGCATGTTTGTCTAAGATGTTGTATGACACCTGATCCCGGTAAATTCTAACGAACCGCCAAGGTTTCATCCCTTTATTTTCTCTTCTTTCTTTTTCTCAAAAGACAGAAGGATTCCTCGGGTGCACATTTGCTGGGGGGGGGGGAAGGGAGATATGAATACCAGTTGGTGACGTTCGGAATCGACGCTTGCCGGAGGAAGAACAAAGCCAGGAAGCTAAGTCCTAAAAACTCAGAGCAAGTTTTTCTTTTATTACCAAGTTATTTCCTTGGACGATTCTGACTCTTGTATGGAAAATCTACACGCGAAGGAACCCTTGTTGTAATCAGTTGCGCCCTTATTTTGTTTTGAGTCCGCTCAACAATTTAAGTGGCTGCACTGAGAACGCCAAGGAGTCTTGCCGGCCGCTGCGCCTCTAGCAGGTTGCTGAAGTCCCGCACCCAGCGCTCGTGGCAGGTTGCGCGCCGGCAAGTTTTTCAATAAGCGTAGGACGAACTCCATACATAAAGGAATCAGATAAGGAAAGTAACAAGCATAAACCTAAACATAGGCAAATTGTATTACATCCATGAGTTGCCACAGTTCTGACTTGAGACTTAATTGTCTTTTACATGAGATGATGGCGGCAAGAATAAAAGGGAAGCACTCAATCCTTGCGCTGGCCTTCGATCCTTTTGATGGAGTCCACCTTCTCAAGGATTGGCGCGATGCACTCTTCAAGTGCCTCAACATTTGCATCCTTTGGCAGATGGCCGAGCGCGCTGGAGAGGTCGATGCCAGGATTGCTGTGCACCACCTTGATGAGCAACTTGCGGAGGACGGCCCGGCAAAGCCGGCGAGTCTCGTTCGCCAGTTGGGTCGCCCGGCTGGACTGGAGCGCCCTCAACGCGTTGATGATGCTTTCAAAGAACATCGTCAACCTGGCACTTGGAGATATCCTTTCCTCGGAAGAATATCTGAAGTTCGACAGGCCCATGGTTGACAGTTCTGCGGTAAGCTTCTCCGCGGTGGCGATGAGGCATCCGGTCCAGATCTCCACTCCCTTCTCGTATTCGTTTTGGGCAGCGGCGGCGCTCTTGAGCAGGTTCCTCTCTCCTTGGAGATCCTTGAGTAGAGCCTTCTCACGGGCCTTGCTGGCCTCGAGAGACTTCTGCAGCGTGGTCAGCTTCAGCTCCAGAACCGAAATACTATCAGCCGCAGAGGAGAGCTGCTTGGTCTTGTCGGACAGGGCAACTTGCATCTCCGCCAAGGAGTGGAGGGTTTTTTCCCTATCCCCCTTGAGCGTCGAGAGCTCCTTGCCGTGCTCTTCGAGATCTGTTTCCAGCCTCTTCACTTTGTCGCTCAGCTCGTTCTTGGCGGCCTCTGCAGCTTCGGCAGCATCGACGGCCTCCTTGAGCTTGCCAGTGTGACTTGCAGTCAGAGCTTCGAGCGCCTCCTTATTTTTTTGCTCCAGCTCCTGGGTCCGCCGCGCAACAAGATTTTCGATGTCTTCATGCTTGCTACGAAGCTTGGCGGCGAGCGCCTGCTCACGTGCGGTGAGATCTTCTTCGTGAGCATCAAGAGCAACGCGGCGCCCCGTCAGGAGAGCATCTTCGGCAGCAATCCTTTGAACAGCTTCATCATGTGCCTTCTCCATATTTGATTGCTTTAGGAGGACCTCATTCCATTGCTGGCTCACTTGTTCTCGGCCGGCAACCAGTTCTTGGAGGGCCTCGGCGTGCCAGATTTGCATTTGTGCGACGCGCCTTTGAAAATCCGCTTCGGCTGCTTTGACAACTGCCATTCTGGAGTCCGCCTTCTCTTTTCGGGCGCGATGGAGAGCCTGGAGTTTGTGGAAATTCTCACCCATGGCCTGAAGGAGTTGATCCTCTTCAGACTTACCACTGCTAGTGCTGGGATCGTCGACAACTTCGAGCCCGGCATCGGCAATAATTTCCTCGAAAATTTCTCCTTCGGCTGGTGCCTCAGTGCTTGCCGTCCCCGGCAAGTTGATGAACATGTTCTCGCCAACCTTGAGATAATTGCTAGATGAGGGGCCTTCAGATGTCGATGGCTGGTCTTCAGTGGCCGCCTCACCAGTGACAGGGGGCTCTGTGGCCGGTGCAGCGCCTAGCGCTCCTGCGGTAGGAATGCTGTCATTGCGGTCCTCAGCCTCCCTGTCGCCCTCTTCAGTAGGATCTTCGGCGATTTCTTCTTGTGCTGTCTTGGCGGCCTCCCCGTCAAGGGCACCACCAGCCTCGGCAGCATCATCCTTGTTGGCCTCGCTGGCAGCGATCCTGTCTCCTTCGGTGGCAGCATCCCTGGCGGTCTCCTCGATGACGATGTCGACGTCCATGTGTTCCATCACAGGGAACTCTGAAGGGCGAAGGAGGAAGACAGAATAAGATCGAGGTTGAAGTTGAAGTGACTAAAGATAAAGAGATAAAAGAAAGAGGATAACAAGCACTCTGAGGCAATCGAGTACCTGCGTCGGGTTGTCTGGAGGTGGCCTCACCTCTCCCGGCAACTCCGGTTGCCGGGGGCGTGTCGCCGGAGTCCGCGCTTGCCGGCTCCCCCTCAGTTAGGATGGGCTCGCCGGCAGGATCTCTTGCCGGGGGTGTGCTTGTGGGCGGAGCGGTCGATGAAGGAGGCACAAAGGGAATGTCTTCTCCTTGTTGCCGTTCTTCTCCTGCGAACCCAAAGATATCAGCGGCAAGAATAAAAGCTTCGGCACCAGTCAGCGAAAAAAGGAGAGTGAACTTACGCTGGGGGCTGCGTTGAGGACTGGACTCCGGGCTGACAACGACAGTTTCCGGCACGCTCGTGGAGCCTGCCGGGGGCTCGTCGCCCGTAGAAGTCCTTGACCTCTTCGCCATCCTCTCCAGCAAGGTTTCTGTGTCACTTCAGAAACAACAGAAGCAAGTCAGCAAGATTGATGCAAATTGGAAGGTAAAGGCTGTGGCAAGTACTCACACTTCTTCCTCTCGCTCTGGACTAAAGCCGGAGATGTCGAAGTCGACCTCCGTTGCGGTGTCTGAGTGGGGAGGCGGAGGAGGAGTCCTGGGCCACTTGGCTGGGGTAGGCGCCAGAGTAGCTTCCGGTGCGGTAGTGCGAGACCCTCCTGCCGCCCCAGCAGTGGCCGCTGGTGCGGGCCTCGCGCGCCGCGCGGGCTGTTGACGAGCCCCCTGCCGCGGTCCAGTCTTGCCGGCCACTTTCTTGCCGGGGGCCTCGCCGCTCGAAGTAGGCTGGCTTGCCGGGATGCCTGATGCAGCCTTCCAAAGAACGCGCTTTGTCTTCTTCGGGGGTGAGGGCTCTTCTCGCGTCTCCTCTTCGGCCGTGTCTTCGCCGGACGAGCTCTCGGCGGCTGCGCTGCCTTCTTCCCCGGCAACCTTGTCCCCTTCGGCAGGCTTTGCCTCCACTACCACCTCTGCCTCGCTGGCTTCCCACTCTGTGAAGCCAACATTGCCGGCCTCCGCGGCAAGATTCGCCTTCTCCACTCTGGTAGCGATGTAGCCTACATCCTGATCAGTGGTGGCTCGGATTAGATCTGACTCTTGCCGGACAGGCTTCTCCGTCAAATTGTCAAAGAACTCCTGCGCTTCCTCCTCGCTTGGCTCGGCCCAGGTCGGGTCAAGGCCGTGGGCATTGAACATCGGCATGAAAGCGATGATTGACCCCAAGGCAGAATTGTTGCACAAGGGGACAATCCTTGCCGGCAGCCGGTGCTTGTCTTTGCGCTGGAATAATCTTTGGCGGAGAGCGCCAAGTTGCATGGCGGTTAGATTGTTGTTCAGCCCGGGGCGCAGTCTCATGACATCTGCCGCATTCTTGTACTCCCAAGCTGGCCTTCCCCTATTCTGTAGAGGGGCGATGCGGCGGCGGAGAAAGTCGAAGCCGATCATCTCCATCGTCAGCCCGGCAGCCTTCAGGCGAAGGATTCTGGTAGTGGCGATTGTGAGCCTCTCATCCTCTGCTGCGGGGTCGCTCCAATCCTTGCCGCGGATCACCTTCTGTTGCCGGGGATGACAAAAAGGATGGGGATCTGCTTCCTGGATCCAGCACCATTCAGCTCGCCACTCATCCCACTTTTTGCGGTATACTCCCTCTGGGTATATTTCCTTATTCCAAGCCCCTGGAATCCAGGCAATAGAACCAGAGAGGGCCTCTCCTTTTTGGATGCGAGCGTAGAAATAATGGCGAAAAAGAGCGGAATTGGGGATCACACCAACGAAATTCTCACAGAGATGAGCAAAGATTGACATGCAAAGTACTGCATTCGGCGTGAAATCAAGGAGACGGAAGCCGTATGTGTACATGATGTCATTGAAGAAGTCGGAAAAGGGGGGACAGAGCCCGCATTAGAAATATGTAGTGAAGAAAGGGTATCTGTCCGATCCACCTTTGGAGCCAGCACCTGAGATTACGCGTGTGGCGGGGTGAGCTTGCGTTCCCTTCGCCCACATGCATTTTTATCGTCCCTTCAAAGCTTCGGCGTCGAGCGTTGGAGGGAAGACGACGAGCCTCTTCCGCATCTTCACCAGTTCGCTCTCTGGAATGTCGGCTTTCGCCTCCTTCCCCTTGCCCTTGCTAGCCTTGGGCGCCATGGCGACGGCGGGAGCGGAAGCTGGGGGTGGAGCGAGCGCGGAGGCAGCGGGCGGAAGAAGAAACAGTTTCGCTCTGAGCTCAAGAGAAGGAGGGCGATGGCGATGGCCAGATTGAAAAAAGAAGGGGATAAATAGGTTCGTGCCTCTGTGACTTCTCCTTTTTTATGGGGAAGGAGCGGGGCCGCATCTTTTATTCCCCAATGTGAATGCGCCTCTATAGGCGCGAGACAGTTGCAGCATTTTTGGCACGCTTCCCACGTCGCGCGCTCCGTGCATGTAGTGGGGGGGCACAGTAAAACGAGATATTTACAAGCAGTTAATTCCCTGCCACGCGTGCCCGTGCACTGTTTGGGCCTAACCCAACAACGCCTCGCACTCGTGTATGGCCTAGGCCCGGGGGGTCCTGTCGGTGTACTAAGTATTGGGCCACTAGTACCCCGTACTTGTGCACGGGCAGTTGTAGCCATCCTCGCGGCAAGGCTTGCCGGGATCAGCTCGAGGTCGATTCAAGCCATCAAGGAAATCATCAAGTCAGAGATCTGAGGGTCAGCAGATAAGCAGAGCTGGAATCCTAAGGCCAGCTTCCACGGCAAGATCCTTGCCGGGATGGCCTTTGGGGCCCGGCAAGGCTTGGCGCCCGGCAAGGCTTGGCGTCCGGCAAGGCTTAGCGCCCGGCAAGATTCAGCGCCTAGCGAGATTCTGCCACTGTGCCACCGTTTCGGCACAGTAACATGCCTGACATTCTGGGTCCTTCTCTGTATGCGTGGCGACGCGCCAGTGGAGGAGAGCTTAAGCGGTGCTGATGGGATGGCCCCTTTTTCCATCCCCAAGAAAGTGAGGACACCTAAACGGACACCTCACGGTGCATTAAATGCACTTGTCCTAATCCGTCAGGGGTTAGGTATGATACCCTGTAGCTACTTTACACCTCAATGTATGTACATTTTGCCACTGTGGAGACCCCTTTGAGCATATAAAAGGAGGCCCAAGGCAACTGCTACAGGGGAGGAGAACTTTCGGCCCATTCTGCATGCGTAGCTGCTCTTTGAACGTACTGTTCATTGCAAGCGCTCCTGAAGGCTGGGCTCAAGAACATCAATAAGAACACAAAGCAGGAGTAGGGTTTTACGCTGATCAGCGGCCCGAACCTGGGTAAAAACTTCCCGCGTCGATCATTGGTTCTGCTCTTTGTGTATACCTCTCCCCCCGCCGAATCGTAAAGGGGTCTTTCGGGATCCCATAGGTGTCGTACCCCGACAGCTGACAAGGATCTACCACGAGTGAAATCAACTGGAGTCTGATGAGCTTCGAGTTGAAGGAGAATAGGGTGAAGAGAGTTTATCTTCCGTGTTAAGTCACGCCCCCTCCAACCAGACGTAGCCCTTTGGCAGAAGGGTGAACTGGTCTACCAAATCTCTCTGTCGCCACTGAGCACCACTGGTTCGATGTACTTTACTACAATCCCTTCCACAGTTTACATTTGTGCTCTGTGTCGATAGTTTTTCTGATCATTATCATCTATCGTAGATTTACTCTCTTATATGCAATTGTTGTCATTCACATGAGTTAATCTTCGTATCTCATTCCATTGCCTTTTCTTCATTCTGTTCAGACATCATCATTTCATGTCGTTAACCATCTTGCATATCTCTGACCACCCGCATCATGTTATGTCTCGTACTACTGCATCTGTTTGCTTGTTGCATTACTCTCATTCTAGTTAAACCTGTGATTTCCCAACCTCACACTATTATTACTTCTTTCATCGATGAATATGCTTCTGAAGAAGAAGATTAATTCAGATTATTTTATCCTTTACATTATTCCGCTGCTGTGATTGGGATCTGTTCAAAACTTTCAAAAGAAATTTTGAATCTCCCATTCACCCGCCTCTGGTCGATATACTCTCAGTCCTAACAATTGGTATCAGAGCGGGTACTCTTTGTCTCTGTTTATTAAAGGTCTAACATCCTTGGAGTTTTGAGTATGTCGTATGCAGGTAGATCCTTGCACTCTGAAAGATTTCCTATCTTTGATGGAAATGACTATATCTACTAGAGGGAAAGAATGAGAATCAGAATTCAAGCAATCAACTTTGATCTCTGGGAGATTGTGGAAAATGGATTCACCATTCAGCAACCGAATGATCTGACCTCCGATGACAAAGCAAATCTACAGTTGGATGCTCAAGCAAAAGATATCATCTGTTGCGGTTTGTCAAAAGATATTTTCATTCGATTCCAAAAGCTTGACACTGCAAAGCAACTTTGGGATGCCATAAAAAATGCTCATGAAGAGTTCATTGCTAGAGCGGATCCCCACACACAAATGCTTCGTGCCATGTTTACTAGTTTCAGAAGTTTGCGAAAGGAAAGTGCTATGGAACTCACTGATCGATTGACAAACATTGTCGAAAGGCCTCATCAGCGAGGAGTAACTGATATCACCATTAGAGATGTGGTCAAAAAGCTTCTAAGTGCTCTTGATGCAACCTTTGACCCCATCATAGCTGAAATCAAGCAAAGACCAGACTATGAAGAACTTCACTATGTTGAGGTCATGAAGTTGTTGTCTCTTCACGAAGAAAAGATGGAGCTTGACAATGCAGATCAAGAATCTTCTTTAGAAGGTGAAGGAGAAATCCTTTCTCACTATGGTAGCGAACAAGAAGAAGAAGACATTGAAAATCAACACACTATCACAAGGGAACTTGAAATGCTCACAGAAAGGCTGAGTGATCTCAGAAGGCAAAATCTCTGCCTCACAAATGATGACGAATTTGACGTGCCTGAATCGTCAAGAAGAAGATTGCCTCTGAAAGATATGAAGTGCTTCAAGTGCAAATTATATGCTCACCTAATAGCGGAATGCCCCTGCTGGAAAAAACCAAGCAACCGATGGAAATATCTTTACTACAATGGATTCACATGAGTGGATCATCATACTAAGCCCCCAAAGAAAAATGAATCTCCATCATCATCTTCTTCGACGAGACCAATCACTGACGTACAAGCCAAAGCTACTATCGAATCCAACATGAAGAAAATCTCTCAGCTGAACAGAGTCTACACTGAAATGAGAATGGATTGCGAAGATGATACATCCGATTCAGAATCAGATGATGAAGAACTTCAAAGAAGGATAGGAAGGAGCAATGCCTTCATTGCCTATGAATCAACTGAAAATTCATTCGAATCAGATGCTGATGATGATGCTTCAAGTGATGATGAACCAATTGCATTCTGTCTCATGGCAAAATCATCTAAGGATCAGGTATCAGCAAAAACACCAAAAATCCTTGAATGGATACTCTCCTGAAGACATTGCCTATGCTAAACTTGTTAAGATTGCAAAATCTCAACAAGATGAGCTTGAAATGCTTGAGAGAAATCTTAGGAAAACTGAAGGATTGCTGGTCGAAGAGATGGAGAAGAATAAAAAGTTGATCGAAGAGCAATATGCTTTTTCTTCAACTATTGATGATCTTACCAATCGATATGATTCCCTTACAGTTTACTACGAGAGTTTACCAGATGAACTCCTTAACAGGAATCAAGAACTCGTGTCACTGAAAGAATCTCATAACAAGCTGGTGTTAGAAAAAGCTTCTCTCTTCGCCGAGCAATCTAATTGTCTTCCTGATGATTTTGTTCCTCCATGCTTAAAATGCCTAGAACATAGCAATGCTGATTCACATGCTGAAACCTCTAGCGCTGTCATTGAGAACATTGCAGTAGTTATGAATGATAACTCTAACCCCTCCTCCGAGGAATATGCTGCTATCACTACAAAAAAAAATACACTTCTGTGATGATACGTGTTTGTCATAGTAGGTCACGTTTTCTGTCATGCATGTACATCCATGATAATTTTATGACCGAATCAAGATAGTCATACCTGTGCTGTCTTAGAAGTGTTCCATGACAATACCAAAATTATCATCACGGAAGTGTTTACTTCCAAGACGATAAATGACGTGTCATGGAAGTTCTTTCGTCAAGGGTAACCAACACATGGCATCCACCGTTACGGCTCACCGTTAAGCTATCGTGTCCGGTTTTGGATCCGATAACCCGTTAACAGCAACGACCAATGGCAATTTTCCACGTGTAAAATTCTCATTGGACGGAGAAAACACATGTCAGCTCGTCGTTGGGTCATATAGGCGCCTATGCTATGTCGACACGTGCGACGGCCTAACACTGGCCCATTTAGCTTACAAAGCCCGACCCATTTGACTTGGTCAAAAGCTAGCGGGCCGGCCCATGAAAAGCCTGTTAACGGTCTGTTCGCATATAGCCCATTTTATGGCCCGGTAACTCACGGCCCGTTATGGCGTTCCCGAAATCGGCCCAACAGCATCATGTGGGCCGTCCAGTATAATACCAGCCCATTTCATTTTCGGCCCATGTATGGTCCACGACCTCTTTCGGCCCATACGTGGCCTTTCATATCTTTGGGCCCTTTAATGGGCTGCGGTGGCTCTGGCCCATAATAAACAGTAAATTTCTTTATGCCTAGTAACGGCCCATGATTCACATGGGCCGTTTCCAGCCCATGTTAGCTTTCGACCTACTGATGGCCCATACATTCTTGGGCTCCTTTCTGGCACTCGATTACTTCTGGCCCATTACTGGCCTGTTCCCCTAATGGGCCAATTTCAGCCCGTGTTTAGAATCGGCCCGTTTGTGGTCTGTTAACCCGTTCCGCCGTTTCCAGCCCGTCCTATATTCTGGCCCATTAATGACCCGTTATGCGTGTGATAGAATTAAGCCTTTGCTGTCTTCCGGCCTGTTAACGGCCCATTACCGTGCTGGCCCGCTACCAATTACGCCTGTTGCTGAAGGTGTTGCAACAACTAGGGCTGTCACTGCTCATTTGGTGGCACCTATTAGTTTGTGTTTGGATTGTTTTGCAGCTGGTGTAGCACGGGATACCGTGTTTGTACAATTTTCCGGTGGACTGTGACCTTCTATTGCACCATCAGTACCAGCAGAATCTGCATAATTCTTCCGCTTCCATTTTCGTGCGTCCTGAGTACTAACACCATCCCCTGCCATTCTGTGTTCCTTCCTCTTTCGATGTGCCATGTCAAGTCAAGTCGACAACAAAAAGGAATAAAAATTTAGTTCTTCAGAACAAATTGATGCATGATACAAACGAACTGAACTTTGATATTAGACAACCGCATGATAGGAGGATGTAATATGTACAAAAAATAGAACAACATGAGATAATCAGAACTATGATGTGTAAACTAAGCAGAAGGCATTTCAATAAATTAGAAGCAATGCAATGGAAGGTAGACACCATATGAAAGATGCTACAAATATTGCTCTGCCAAGTTAACAGTGTCTCATCATAACTGGCATTTAAACAAATGTGAAGCAGTACTAGAAATAAATCATATGCAAGATGCAAACAACATCATACTACCAAGTTAAAGGTCTCTCATCATTAGTGCCATTGCATATTCACAGCATTGCATATTCACAGCTATGATGTGTAAACTAAGCAGAAGGCATTTCAACAAATTAGAAGCAATGAAAGCTAGACACCATTTGTAAAACGCAACGAAAATCACTCTACCAAGTTAAAACTTTCTGGTCCTTAGTGTCATTTCATCAAAAGTAGTACAAGCTAGAAACTAATGCGAGATGTAAACTATATCAGACTCCCAAGTTAAACATGTCTTGTGAAAAGTGATTGTTGCAGGTTACACAATAGTAGTACTTTGATGTAAGAACATGGTGTGATAGACATATATTGTATGTTCTAGAAACAGGAACACGTGTCTTATTCACAAGTATAATGTGTAAAGTAAGCAGATGGAATTCAACAAAATTAGAAGAAATAAAAGCTAGACATCATACATAACATGCAACCACATATAACAATGCCAAGTTAGAGGGAGCACCTGTGATAGTCGACTAGGGGAGACGTGGTCATCATCAACACAGCTACGTTGAGTGTCTATGCATGTGTTGTGTTGCAAATCTTGTTGGGGTGATGGCGGAGTAGAATCTGTAGAGGCCCTCCGTTTCAGTTCTTTGGAAGGAGCACCTTTATCCACTGCCTTGCTAATTTCGTTGTGCTTTATTGATTTTGCATTGTCAAGTAAAACCGACAAGAAAAAGCAATAAAATTCACTCTTCAGAACTCATTCATGCATGATATTGACAATCACTACCTTGATGTTAGGCAGACACATGATACAAGGATGGAATATGTACGAAAAACAGGACGACATGGCATATTCACAACTATTTGTGTAAACTAAGCAGAAGTATTTTAATCAAATTACAAGCAATACAAGCTAGACACCGTATGTAACATGCAAGACAATATCACACTGCCAAGCTAGAGAAATCACCTGGGATGCCGGTTTCGTCGGAAGAGCGCCATCAGTCCCTGCCTTAATTTTGTCCTTCCTCTTACTTAATTTTATTGCTTTGTCAAGTCAAACCCACAAGAAAAATGAATAAAATTTGCTTTTAGAACTCATTGATGTAGGATGCTGACGAGCACTACTTTAATGTAAGGCGACCGCATGATAGGACGATTGAATGTGTAAGAAAAAAGGACAGCATTGCATATTCACAGCTATGATGTGTAAACTAAGCAGAAGGCATTTTAACAAATTAGAAGCAATGAAAGCTAGACACCATATGAAAGATGCAACGAATATCACTCTACCAAGTTAAAACTGTCTCGTCATAAGTGACATTTCAACAAATTAGAAGTAGAACAAGCTACAAAAGAATGCGAGACGTAACCTATATCACACTCCCAAGTTAAACATGTCTTATGATAAGTGATTGTTGCAGGTTACACAACAATAGTACTTTGATGTAAGAACATGGTGTGATAGACAGATATTGTATGTTCTAGAAACAGGAACACGTGTCTTATTCACAAGTATAATATGTAAAGTAAGCAGATGGAATTCAACAAAATTAGAAGCAATACAAGCTAGACATCATACATAATATGCAACCACATATAACAGTGCCAAGTTAGAGGGAGCACGTGTGATGGTCGACTAGGGGAGACGTGCTCATCATCAACACAGCTACGTTGAGTGTCTATGCATGTGTTGTCTTGCAAATCTTCTTGGGGGATGCCGGAGTAGAATCTGTAGAGGCCTTCCATTTCAGTTGTTTGGAAGGAGCACCTTTATTCACTGCATTGCTAATTTCCTTCCGCTTTATTGATTTTGCATTGTCAAGTAAAACCGACAAGAAAAAGCAATAAAATTCACTCTTCAGACCTCATTCATGCATGATACTGACAATCACTACTTTGATGTAAGGCAAACACATGATACGAGGATGGAATATGTACGAAAAATAGGACGACATGGCATATCACAACTATTTGTGTAAACTAAGCAGAAGCCATATCAACAAATTAGAAGCAATGCAAGCTAGACACCACATGAAAGATGTAACCAATATGACTCTGCCAAGTTAAAAGCGTCCCATCATAAATGGCGTTTCAACAAATTAGAAGCAGTGCATGCTATAAATCATATGAAAGATGCAACCAATATCACTCTGCATATACTAAAGGTGTCTTGTCATAATTGATTGATGCGGGATACAAAAAAATAGTAGTTTTATGTAAGGACATGCTCAATAGACAGATGTACTATGTACCAAAAACAGGAAGGCATGTCACATTAATAGATATAATGTATAAACTAAGCAGAATAGCACATGCAATTTAACCAGATTGGAAGAATTACAATCTAGACACTATATGCAACATGCAACCACATATCACGCTGCCAAGTTAGAGCAAGCACCTGCGATGGTGGTGTAGGGGAAATGCGGTCATCAACTACAGAGCTACGTTGACTATCTTCATCTAGCATTGCTATTTCTTGAGAATCATGTGGGGAGGCTGACACTCCATTCTTTAAAAGAGGATCTTTTCTTACAGCAGTCCACGAGCCTGACTGCACTACAAAAAAAAGCACTTCCGTGATGATACGTGTTTGTCACAGTATGTCACATTTTCTATCATGCATGTACATCCATGATGATTTTATGACAGATTCAAGATAGTCATACCTATGCTGTCATAGAAGTGTTCCATGGCAATACCAAAATTATCATCACGGAAGTGTCCACTTCCATGACGATAAATGGCACGTCATGGAAGTGTTTTCGTCAAGGGTAACCGACACGTGGCATCCATCGTAACAGGTCGCCGTTAAGCTATCGGGTTCCGGTTTGGATCTGATAACCCGTTAACAGCCCCAACCAATGGGGATTTTCCATGTGTAAAATTCTGATTCGCCAGAGGATCCACGTGTCGGCTCAGCGTTGGGACAGATGTCATCCACTCATTGTATGGGAGGCGCCTATGATATGTTGGCACGTGGCAAGGCCCAATAGTGTCCCATTTAGGTGAAAGAGGTCGGCCCAGTCAAAATTAGCAGGCCGGCCCATATAGGGCCTACTTGTGTCTGGTCCATTTAAGCCCACGGCCCATACGAGATGTGCCAATTCGGCCCGTCAATGGCCCGTTAACTATTTGACACCATTGCAGCCCATCGTCAGTTCGAGCCTGTTACTAGCCCGCTATATATTTGGGCTCATTATCGGCCCCATGTGGTTTCGCCCTGTTAACGGCCCATTCAAGGGATGGGCTAATTTTCAGGATGTGCGTCTTTCGGCCTTTTAGCGACCCATTTAAGTGTTGGGCCAATTTCCATCCTGGTGTGTCTTTCAGCCTATTAACGGCCCATAAATGAGTTGGGCCATTTTCAATCGGACCTGAGTTTTGGCCTCTTAATGGCCCATGCTCTTCATGACCAATATCAGCCTGATTTCTCTTTCAGCCTGCTAAAGGCCCACAACACAGTTGGGCCATATACCATCTGACCTGACTTTCGGCCTCTTAGCGGCCCATGCTCTTCATGGTCCAGTACGAGCCCGCTGTCTCTTTTGGCCTGCTAAAGGCCCACAATACAGTTGGGCCATATATAGCCCGACCTTAGTATCGGCCTGTTAACGGCCAGTGAAATCGAATGGGCCCACTTATTGCCCGCTTCGATGTCGGCCTGTTAACGACCTGGGAGGTAACAGGGCCGAGCATTAACTGTTGGCTCGTTTCAATTATAGCAGCCCAATAGAGCTTTCGGCCTGGTTACGGCCCATTAACTTAATGGGCCTGCTAAAGTTCGAACATGTCTGTAGGCCCAATTAGATAACATCGATTCCGGCCCAGCTATAATTTGAGCCCATTACGATGAGCAATTATGGACAGGACAAAAACCGATCAATCAAAGGCCTAGTAGAATTTTGGCCCATGCGAGCCCATTAGGGAAGCCCATTAAGGCCAGTGGGCCACTTCCTTCATATAGGGCCCATGATTGTTCGTGCTAACAAATAATTTCACTTCTTTTTTGGCTTCCTAGTGACCAGTTAGCTGGAATGCGAGGCGCACTAAGCAAACGTACGGCATACAAGGAAAAACGTTGCACATCCAGCATATATTACATGAAATAACATCCACTGGGCAATCAAAGATTGATGCCAGTGCAAATAAATGAATAGAACTTAACGATCTACAACCTCACAATCTGCAACCTCAGTGCGGATGATGCCCATAAGCATGTGAGCAAGTTCTTCCTTCTTTGCTACACTGTCTCTGAAAACATTGATCAGTTGTTGTTGCGCACGAATGTGCACCTCTGATTCATCCATGATTTCCATGATTGCTTCAGCCAGTAATTCGTTCACAAACATACATTTTTTCCGTTGGATTCGAGACAGAGGAAACTCAATAGATTCAGATGGCGATTTTGGCAGGCTTGTATTATTGATAGTGGAGAGTGTCTCGACCACTGCATCATAACATAAATTAGGAGGGGAACCGAACAGATTAATCAAGAGTTATTGCCATATTACATGTCCTAGATTTATTGGCTAGAAACAATGGGGTTGCCTTGCTGTTTTCAGAGTTTGTCTTCTTATCTTCACCAGCCTGCACCAAATTAACACACTAGCATTGCTATCATTGGCCAGGTCAGATAATAGGAAAGCAACATTGACACAACGAACGTTTGGGCAACCAGACCACACAGGCCTACACCAAATGAACACAATATGGCACAACTATCATTAGCCAGGTAAGGTAATAGGAAAGCAACATTGACACAATGAATGATTGGGCAACCAGAACAGCACTACAATTCAGTAATTTGCATGATATGAGATAGTACACTCATGCAACTCAGTATGCAAAACTACCAGGCAGTTTTCCTTACAAAAATCAACATTGCCGCCTTTAATTATACATTTTGCTATAAGTAAATTTAGATCAGATAAAGGTTGGATTCACGCCGATTAACAAAATACATGTTGATGTAAAAATTTAGTGATATACAACAGGTACTTACATCAGCATTGGAGGATAGAGAATTCCCGCAAGATATTTTCCTCGAACACGATCCCAGTTTAGAAAGTCTTCTATCCTTGAAGCTTATTTTCTAAAAGAGAGATGGGTATGAAACATGTAGAAAATATGATCTGAATGCTATAAAATTTCATGATGTGAGTATACGCACACGCTTTTTAGAATGGAGTTGACATATATTTGCTGGACTGGAGCGGACTAGTTCTTTGGCCACTTGAATCTACTTCTTATCAGTAGGAGTTGGGTTTATCTGTGCTTGAGAAGTATCTATGGACACTGGAGTTGGTTTACTATCTGCTGGCGTTTGGTTCTTTGCCAAAGACCTTGTTTGTAACCCTTCAGATTCTAACATAGCCGTCTTCCCCTTGCATGCCTTATATAGAAGAATGGTGCTTCAGTTATAAAACATGCTACGGCAGAGAGATGGAATAGGTACTGAAGAATAGAAAGGCATGACATTTTGACATGAATTCCCTCCATCCGGAAATAAATGGATGTGTCTAGGCGTATTTTAGTTCTAGATACATCCATTTTTATCCATTTCTGCGACATGTAATCTCGACGGGGGGAGTATGATCTAAGAGCTAGGGATACGATAGGACAACATAGTAAAAAAACACTAGTTGAATGTAAAACTATATGATAGCAGAATACATACAGAAAAACACTAAGGCAACATATGCGTGTATGATTGGGAAACTAAGATGGCATTGCAACAGACCACTAGAACAGCACTTCAATGTAAAAAAAACATGGTATGGTAGACAGATGAAGTACATACTGATGAATAACAATGCATAAGATATTCAGAAGCATGATGTCCAAACTAAGCAGATGGCATTGCGACAGAGTAGAATGGCAGTACTTGAATTTGAAAACATGTTATCATGAATGTAATAGGTACTAAAAATAAGGAAGGCATGACATATTTACTTGCATGATCAGCAGGCTAAGCACATGGCATTGCAACAGAGTAGTTACACTCCAGGACATTATATGCATGTTGTACCCATATCACGGGCCAAGTAAGAGCAAGGACTTTGTGGGGTGAATAGGATTTGTCATCTTTCTGCAAGTCTTCTGAAGAACTGCCTTTACATGTTCCATCATATTGGGTATCATTGACGCCAAGTTTGTTGGCCGTTACATTGCTCCGTGAGGTTCTTGTAGATATATCAGTGTGTGCAATTATATCTGACATGCATTGAAGACAACTAGTAGTTAGATTTATGTAATGAGTGCCTGTAGGAGATGACATAAATAGTAGGACTGGGCTTAACTAGCAGCAACAGGTCTCAAAAACTAAAGGGAGAACACAGATGAAAGCTACAAAATATGTATCGTTTGTACTCGAGATTAACTAGATGGCACACAAAAGTATTAAAGAACAACATAGGTAATACTAGAAGTGGTATAATCACCAGCCTATGGGATAACATTGGCTGATGGATATAACTATGGAACAGTGTTAACTAAAGAACAAGTCTCTTATTTGAACTATGCAACAGCGTTACCTAAAGAACAAGTCTCTTATCTGAACTATGCAACAACGTTAACTCCTGAACAAGACTCTTAAGAGATCAGCATGAATATACAGTGAAATGTGATAATCTATTTTCCATGCTTAGAAGAATAACAAAGCGATAAATGTTGCACACAAGTAAGATGAGGGTAGAACCTATTTGGCCGCCATCCATAGGACTGGGCATCATGTGCTGACTTGTCGATGGCCCTGCAGTTGTTGTGACTGTCCATCTCGGGCACGCACATTCGATGCAGGGAACTGTTGAGTGGGGACTATAGCTCCCTTCTGGTGTATGATTCCCTTGTTGGAGCAGCTGCGGTGAGAAGGAAGACGGTGTGGCTGAAGATGCAGAAAACGCAAAATGTTAAGAACGACACATATCTCTGATCTGAAGAAATACCCTAAGAGATCAATAGTAAGGTACGAGAGTGGTCACACGTCTGTTGACTGAAAACTAAATTGGGGTCACATGATTTTATTTTATTTTGGTACTGTCCGATCTACGCCGGATGGCTTGATGGCCGTCTTATGCCTCCTGTCTGACACTGTTCACAATCTTCCCAGAAGAGCCAGCGACCACCGGCAGAGCAGCCTGCCTCCGCCGTCCCTGGCCGCAAGAGCTCCGACCAAAACCCCACTTGTCAGTGCAACAGACCCTGGGTCCGCTGCACGGACTGTGCATAGGCCAGAGACAAGATTGCAAGACCAAGATCAGACCAAACAGGGAGGATCAATTCCTTTGAAGGATCCAAGTGCAAGACGAGGAGGCCAAGGTGAGCCAGAGGAACGAGGCATCGCCAATGGAAGGACCTACCTTGCCAGGCAGGCAAGCCTAGCAGGGTTGGGTTTCGCCCCGGAAGCAAGCTCCCAGATCATCCCAGGAGGCCTGCTGGGGCTGGCGAAGGCGAGCCACTCCACCGCTCCACCTCACAAGCGACGCAAGTCAGTAATCAAAGCAGTGTTGAGCTCCAAGGTGACTAAGTGGCTGCTTTCTGCCACATGGCGGCCACTTCCTACGGCAAACAACTCCATATGACACCCGTCCTGAGACGTGTCAAGCGAGCAGGCGCAAAGCTGTCAAAACAGCCCGGCAGGGCCTGCCGGGCGAGCTGTGATGTGACACTGGGCGGCGCATTTAATGTGCTCTGTCAGCCTACAGAGTTAGATATGATAGCACTGTTAGCTATCTAATCAGTACGCAAAGACAGATTTGCCACTGTGGTGACCCCTTGATCTATAAAAGGAGGCCCATGGCGACCGTAGAAAGGGTTGGATCCTCGCATATCCATACACGCGTAGCCACTCTCGCCCCCAGAGCGACCATGCCGGGCGAGTGTGCTACGTTCACCACCATTATCCACCATCGATCCACCAAAGCAGGAGTAGGGTTTTACGCCTCACGGCGGCCCGAACCTGGGTAAAGACTGCCCGTGTGATCTCTGCCGTGCTGCGCGACGCTTCTCTGCTCTTTGTGCAATGTGCCCATCCCCCCGCCGAACCAAAAGGGGTTGATGGCCCCATCGGTGGCCGTGGTTTCCCACGACACCGCTCCCTGCCCCACCGCACTGCCGTGGTTGCGCTGCCCCCGGCTAATCCACAAAGACTCAACGTCATCCAGATCCGGGGGCGGCAGTACCTTCAACCCACGCAACTCTAAGATAGCCACCTAAGCGCTGCTTCTGTGGCGAACTAGCGCCCCCGCACCCTTACGTTAGACACCAACCAACTGGCAGCCTAGGAGCTCCACCGCCTCGAGGGGTGCTGCTTCCCATTGGGAATCGATTGACCCAGAATAAAAATTCAGACAACTGACGCCTAAATCGTACGACCTATCTTGCGGCCCAGTGAAGTAGGCAGCTCCAGCTGCCGAGTCGGTGAGGCCGGCACGGTTGCGGTGGCTCCTGGCGGTAGGAAAGCAGAGATGTCGCGACGGTCGACGGCTACGAGGAAGCAGTGTCGGGGCCCTGGACGCATCCGAAGTTGGAGCTGCTCTGGCGCCGTGCATAACTGCGGGGTTGAATCGGCTCCAGTACGGTTCACGCGGTCTTCGTCGAGGTAGCTCAGGCAGCACGGAGTAAGAGGCACATGGCCCAGTGCACGATGACAAACGGATAGTGTCTCCAGCATTGGGGAGGAGGGCGGCGATGAATTTGGTGCGGTGGGGGCGCCACGGAGGAGGGGCTGAGGTTTCGTGGCTGGGGAGTAGGGAGCTTCCGGGGAGAAGGTGATTTGGTGCCCATGATGTATGAATGGGGAATTGGGAGGGGGAACCATGTCTTACGGACGCATTTATCTAAAATGTGGGGGGGAGTTACAGTTCTACCCCTGTCTTTAGGCTTCTGGGCTTGGGTCTGTGTACTGAAGGTCGGGGATAGTAGAGTAACTTTGCTTCTCCCAAATAGTGGGCGCGAGCGATTTCGGGCGAGGAGGGCGTGTTTTGAAATAGTGGACGCGAGCGATTTCGGGCGAGGAGGGCGTGTTTTGAAATAGTCGGTGCGAGCGATTTCGGCAGAGGAGAGGGTGTTTTGCCGCCCATGGTTTATGAATTATTTGGAACCTGTCATTTCGGCTGAGGAGAAGGCGCGCTTGGATGAAGTTATGAAACTACCCTCGATGTACAATGGGCCAATTGATGCGTGTCCCACATAGGCCGGTAATTTCGTGTCTCCCATTTATTTGCTCGGGCGAATTCCAGCGAGTAGAGGGTGTCTAGCAGTTCATTCAAATTTTGGGAGAACGAGAGTCCATGTCTGACTTACCAAGTCAATTCGAATCAAATTTTGAAATATTAGCTTGCCACTTCTTTTTTAGATGGTGAGATGATGCTCGGGACTAATGTGTTTTTACATGCTCGTTGCTAAGGATTTACTATATGACAAATAGTTGACCCACTCAAAAACAGGAATCAAACCCAAAATGAAATATCTTGATTCAATGAAATAGCTCGTTCACCGGGTCAAAATAGTGAACTCAGTCCAAAATTGAACACCTCAATTGAGTAGCATGTTGTATTATAGTACTCCATGAACATGTTGAAAGTCAAATTAATGAACTTGTTTGATACGCATATCTCCGTTCATGTGTGGATTGCAGACAACATGTTCTCCAATTCAAATATTTGACTGCAAATTTATATCGAAACATGGTTTATACCAGTCTTTGATGAATAAACGCGACCTCCCTCTCTCCCAGACTCCTGTTCTCTCTCTCGCCGACAATCTCCAATTCTACCGCACTCATCCAAACACAAACCTTGTCGGTCCCACTCCCTCTCTCTCTATCTCTCTCTCTGTATGGGGTGGTCTTTCTAGTTCGCATGCACACTCCATGTATAGGTCTCTCTGGCACACTATGTATGATTCTCTATTCCAAGCTAAATATCTAGGGTGCACTCATCGTACGCACACAAATTCCCTAGCTCGTTGCTTGTAACTCTCTCACGCACCACTCTGCCGTCTCGGAGCTCTTCCCTCTATCTCAAACTCTCCATCTCCCTGGGTCACACATACACATGCATATCTCACTCGCACTCAATAGACCCATCTAAAATTCTCTCTCTCTCCCTCATTCTCTCTCCATCTCACACGCACACACACACAATCTCACGCCTAGCTAAGTATGATTGTCTCTCACTCAATTGTAGGCACACGCAGTCCCCCCTATGTATATGAATAATTCTTAGTCTCCATCACAAACATGTGCATTGTCTCTTAACCTCACTTGGTCTATCTCGATTTATCTCGGGGCATCTCTCTATCGCACACACACCTCGTCCCTCAATCTCCCACCCATATAGTCCTTTCACGATCTTGAGGGGATCTCTCTATCACAAACACACCCTCTCTCCCTCCCCATGCGTCCATCTTCTCCATGCACCCCTCTCGACCTTTGTCCCTTGTTGGCTAGACCTCTATTGGACATGTGCTATAGGGGTGTCTCTCTCCGTTGCAAACAATCACACACTAGCTATCTTAATGTATCTCCTCACCTCGCTTTTCTATCTCGGAGATGCATGCGTGATATGTTTGCATAAGAAACGAACACACTCTCTCTCTATTTTATTGTTTGTTGTCCCTTTCTCTTTCATACACACTCTTTTTGCACACTCACTCATTCTCCTTCACATGCACTTGATCTCTCTCGACTTAGGCACTCTCTTCGGTCCATAGCATATAGATTTATTGAAAAGTCAAACATCACAAAGTTTGACCATGTACATGGAGAAAAAAATTAAAATCTAGAATGGCAAACATATATCATTAGATTCATCAGGAGATGTAGTTTCATATGACGTATCTTTGGTATTGTAGATATAAATAATATTTGCGTAAACCTGGTCAAAGTTTCCAAAAATTGACTTCTAAAAAATTTATATGCACTGCATTATCGAACGGATGGAGTATCTCTTTCCCCCTCGCAACTATCTGACGCACCACTCAGTCGTATTGGGGCTCCTCTATCTCTCTCAAACTTTATATCTCCCTGATTCACACATACACATATCTCGCTCGCGCTACATAGACCCATCTAACACTCTCCGCCCTTGTTCTCTCTGTATGTGACACGCACCCCCTCTAAGTACAATAATCCCTCACGGCGGCCCGAACCTGGGTAAAGACTGCACGTGTGATCTCTGTCGTGCTGCGCGACGCTTCTCCGCTCTTTGTGCAATGTGCCCATCCCCCCGCCGAACCAAAAGGGGCTGATGGCCCCATAGTTGTCCGTGGTTTCCCACGACATCTTTGGCACGCCAGGTAGGGGCATCACTTGCGCAAAACCGAGAGCGTATGCTGCGCATCATCTTCATTGACATTTTCATCGTCGACGGTGTCATTGACTATGGCGCCCAAGAGGAAGCCCGGAGCTGCAAATCACCCGTCCACCTCGAAGGCTCCACCGCTCGCGACCGCCGATGTCGCGGGGAATGTGGGGGCTCGCGACGGTGTGGATACCGCGGGGGATGTGGTCGGCGCAGGCGGCACCGTCACCACCTCCCCCATGGCCAAAGCAGGAACGGGAGGTACCGGGGAAGGACAGCATCCGCAACATCCCGGCGGCCATGCTCCACGAGGTACGGATGGAGGAGTCGTTCTGCCTGAACGCCTTATCCTAGCCAATGGGCACAGCCGTAGTGATGATGCTCGCAATGGGGCGAATCGCAACCCTTCGGTCACCCCCGCTGCGGGCGCGACCGCAGGGCATGCGCCACCCCCGGGGCGGGCTAACCCAGCTACTATGCCCAACGGAGCCGCTGGCCCTCAGGCGCCTCTGCCGCATCACCATGCCGTACAAACGGCTGGTTCACAGCAGCAAGGGCGTGGCGCAGTCGCCACTAGCAACATCAGGAGCTGAGCGACGCTATGATCTACATCGTCATCACCTATGCCAAGCACTGCCTCAGAGGCCATGGCGCGAGCCCAACTATTGTTGAGATTTCCACCGGCGGCAGACCAGATGGATGAGTGGCGAGCCACCATCCAAAGTTTGATCGGTTTTGCCGAGGCGGAAGGATCACAGCGGGCCGGACCGCCACGGCCTTCCCAGGCAGCAACGACGGCTCGTGCGGCTGGTCGTGCGCGAGGGGCCACCTTCACGGTGCAATCCCCACCATGACAAGCCGCCCGGGAGCCACAAGTCCAGGCACCCGATGACGTCTCGATGGCCTCGTCAGATCCTCGAGCGCGTCAAGGCCGACAGCGTGCCCTGGAGGGCAGGCGAAGGTAAGGCGCGCGCTTCATCGACGAGTGGCGCCACGACAACCCTCGCTGGTCCAATGGGTGCGATGGCCCCGACATCGACGAGCACGCGCTCGGAGATGGCGGGTGCCTGCCTTTCGAGGTTGGGTGCCCTGCCTTCACCCGTGAGCTGCGGCAAGTCTGTTGGCCGTCCACTCGCACGTTCAAGCTAGAGATACCCAAGAAGTATGATGGGTGACTAAACCCGCCAGAGTTCTTGAGCATCTACACCATCGTTGTTCAAGCTACCGGGGGAAGAGATGAGAAGGTGTTCGGCAACTACTTCCCTTTGGCCCTCAAGTCAAATGTGAGGTCTTCGCTGATGCACCTGCCAAAGAACTCCATTTCGACCTGGGCTGACCTGTGCCACGAGTTCATTGGTGCCTTCATGGGTGGCCATCAAGAACCAGGGTGGCCCAGCGACTTGCAACTTCTCCGGCAGAAAGAAGGAGAAACTCTGCGATTGTACTTGCAGAGATTCAGTCGAGTCCACAGAAATATCCCATATATCCATCCAGCTGCCGTGACAGCTGCCTTCCAATGCAACAAGCGCAACCGCAGGATACGTTCCAAGATGAACGTTCGGTTGCCCAAGACTATGAAGGAGCTCTACACTTTGGTGGACAAGTATGTTCGGGTGGAGGAGGGGAGGAAACTTCCTGGAGAGGAAGATTGCATCGACATCGACTCAGCAGATGACGACGAAACCATCAGTAAGAAAAAGAACAAGAAGCACAACAAGAAGCGCAAGGATAAGACAGTGATGGCTGTTGAGGGGTCAGGCACACCTAGTACAGGCAAGAAGGCCAAGGCTGAAGCCCCCGGCAAGGAGGCTACCACATGCGTTGACTGCCGGGAGGCGGCGGCTCCCGAGAAAGCTGGGAAAGGTGATGGGCCGTACTTTAAGATTCATCGGACCAAGGGCCATGATCTCCAGGAGTGTTGTCAAGTTGAGCAGCTCGTCAAGAGACAGAAGGCTGAGTATGAGAAGCGCGATAAGGAAAAAGGTCAGAATGGCGCTGGTGGGAAGGGCCGGGGTGGTGAAGCAAATCGCCCCGGCAAGGCTCCTCGGAACCAAGGCAAACCCGCCAAGGGCCGAGAGAAGGAGGATTACAGTAATGAGAGTGATGGAGGGAATGAAGAGGAAACCAGCGAGTAGGAATTCCAGAAGGCTACTGACGCCCTGTGCATTGATGGGGGTCCATCTTTGCACTCCTCTCACCGCCAACTTAAACAGTGGGCGCGTGAAGTCAATGCCATGGAGCCAGCGGCAGATTCTCGGAAGCCGCCCAAGTGGTCACGCATGCCCATCATCGTTGATGACGATGACCACCACGACCGCATTACTGCGGTAGCGTGCTTGCCGTTGTTGGTCTCACCAACAATTCGCAACCTCAAGGTCACAAAGATGCTAGCTGACGGCGGGGCCGGGTTGAATCTGGTTTCCCCAAAGGTTATCAGCAAACTCCAGATAGCAGAGGAAGCACTTAAGGCCATAGGCATGTTTGAAGGAGTCAATCCCGGCAGGAGCCATCCTAAGGGAAAGGTTACGTTGCCAGTGACATTTGGAGGGGAGTTGAACTACAGGACTAAGAAAGTTGTGTTTGATGTGGTTGACCTTTCTCTGCCGTATAACGGGATCCTTGGGCGCCCGGCCCTGGCCAAATTCATGACAGCATCCCACTATGCCTACAACGCCTTGAAGATGCCAGGGACGATGGGCGTCATTTCCATTCCGTCGGACAAGAAAGACGCAATTATTTACGGGGATAAGATGTACCGGGATGCGGTCGCGGTAGAGGTCCCGAAAACCACAGTTCCCGCCAAGGAAAAGCATAGCAGAGGCACTGGCAAGGAACCCGGGAAGCGTACCTCTGTGGAATGTGCCACGCCCACTGATGACACGCCAGAGAGTTCCAACAACAAGAGATCCAAGGCTACTCCACCCCAAGTGAAAAAGGTCGCGGTAGGGCTGGCTGGCGCTGATGGTACTTTCACTATTAGCGCCACCCTTGATGACAAATAGGAAAGCGCGCTCGTTGCCTTCCTGCGGGCGAATATAGATGTGTTTTCCTGGCAACCATCTGATATCCCCGGTGTTCCCAGGGAGGTAATCGAGCACCACCTGGGTGTCTGCCCACATGCCCGGCCTGTCAAGCAGAAGGTTCCGAAGCAGGCCTTGGAACGACAACAGTTCATTGCCGAGGAAATCAAGAAACTTGAAGCAGCTGGTTTGGTCAGAGGAGTACTGCATCCAACATGGTTAGCAAACCCAGTGGTTGTGCACAAGGCTAATGGAAAATGGAGGCTTTGCATAGATTTTAGGGATCTGAACAAGGCATGCCCAAAGGACCCATTTCCCTTGCCGCGCATCGACCAGATGGTGGATTCTACTTCAGGATGTGAGTTGCTCTCTTTTCTGGATGCATACTGTGGATACCATCAGATTTTTATGTCCAAGGAATACGAAGAAAAGACCTCATTCATCACCCCATGCAGCACGTATTGCTTTGTGCGCATGCCTTTTGGGTTGAAGAGTGCCGGGTCCACTTTTGCAAGAGCAGTCCAGATTGGCTTTGAGCCACAGTTGCACAGGAACATTGAAGCCTATATGGATGATATCGTGGGCAGGACCAAGGAACATTAAATCCCTCATCCAGGATTTAGAAGAGACATTTGCTAATCTATGCAAGATCAACTTGAAGCTGAATCCAGAGAAGTGCGTGTTCGGCGTTCCCTCCGGCAAGCTGCTTGGTTTCTTTGTGTCCCACCATGGGATAAAGGCCAACCCCAATAAGATCAAGGCTATTGAGCAGATACAGGCACCCAAGATGGTTAAGGATGTGAGGCGTTTGACAAGATGCGTTGCCGCGCTTAGCAGATTCATCTCCAAGTCTGCCGAGCGCGCCTTGCCATTTTTCAAGATTTTGAAGTGGGCGGGGCCCATGAAGTGGACCCCGGAAGCAGATGCAGCACTGCAGGATTTGAAGGCCTACTTATCTTCTGTGCCTACTTTGGTCGCACCCAAATCACAAGAGCCGTTACTGCTATATCTGGCAGCAACTAATCAAGTGGTTAGTGCGGCCCTAGTAGCGCAGCAAGAAGTGGAAGAAGCAGCCACCTCAGCAAGTGTCCCGCCTGGGGAAGAGGAATAGAGTGGCCCGGCAAGGCCAGATATAGATCAGGACAAAGAAGAGCACGGCAACGGAAGCAACCCCAAGGACACGACAAGGAAGCAGGTGGTGCAGCACCCAGTATACTTCGTCAGCTCCCTGTTGCAGGGGGCTAGATCCAGGTATTCTGGCATGTAAAAGTTGATCTTTGGCCTTGTCATGGCCACAAGGAAAACTGCACAACTACTTCCAAGACCATGAGATCATGGTTGTCACCCGCTTCCCGTTGCAAAGGATACTTCAAAACTCAGAGGCCACCGGCAGGATAGTTGAGTGGGCATTGGAGTTATCCAGCTTTCGCCTGAAGTTTGAAAGCACATCAACAATCCAGAGCAGGGCATTGGCAGAGTTTATTACAGAGTGGACGCCAACCCCTGATGAAGAAGTACATGAAACAGTTATCCCCGGTAGGGAAGCGCCCCAAGAATGGATCATGTATTTCGATGGTGCCTTCTCCCTACAAGGTGCAGGGGCTGGCGTGCTTCTTGTGGCTCCCACTGGAGAGCACCTAATGTACGTCGTCCAGATGCACTTTCCCTGGGAGGAGGCAACCAACAATATAGTAGAATATGAAGGGCTTCTTGCCGGGCTCAGAATTGCCACAGAATTGGGAATCAAGAAGCTGATCATTCGAGGAGATTCACAACTGGTGGTGAGACAAGTCAACAAGGATTACCAAAGCCCATTGATGGAGGCATACGTCGAGGAAGTGAGAAGATTGGAGGAGCGCTTTGACGGGTTGCAAATAGAGCACGTACCCGTGCGGAAAACAGCATTGCTGATCACCTATCAAAGTGCGCTGCGCAGAAGCTTCCTATGGAACCAGGGACTTTTGTTCTCCATCTTACTCAGCCCTCCGTATCCCCGACAACAATGGCCCGAAAGAGGAGAAAATTAGACTCCGATAAGCCTCTCCCGGTAGAGCCTTTCGGGGCTCCTGGCAGGGACCCTGCCGGAAACAACTCCCCTTCGCTTGTCGGGCCACTGGTCCCCGCAGTCAAGGGATGTGCCCCCACGAATGAGGAGGTGCCGCTAGTCCTCGTTGCCGAGACTCAGGCTCCAACTTGGGCAAGGCACATAGTCCATTTCCTCCAAACCGGAGAACTTCCCAAAGGGCAAGAAGAAGCTGAAAGAGTAGCCCGAAGGGCCAATATGTATCAGTTTGTCGATGACACACTATACAGAAGAAGGCCCAACGGTGTGAAATTGAAGTGCATTTGCCGGGAAGGAGGAAAGGAACTGCTGGCAGAGATACACAAAGGCATGTGCGGCTCCTACATTGGATCAAGGTCTTTGGTTGGGAAAGCATTCCGGCAAGGATTCTATTGGCCCACAGCCCTCCATTATGCGGTTGAGCTCGTCACCAAGTGTGAAGCCTGTCAGTTCCATTCCAAAAACATTCATCAGCCTGCCCAAGCACTCCAGACAATCCCTTTGCGTAGGATCGAAAGTAGGTCTAGAGGGGGGGGGGGTGATTAGACTACTTGCAAATAAAAATCTAGCCTTTTCCCAATTTTATTTCTTGGCAGATTTTAGCAACTTAGCAAAAGTCAAGCAATCAACCTACACATGCAATTCTAAGAGTGTAGCAGCAGAAAGTAAAAAATTGCATATGAAGGTAAAGAAGGGTTTGGAGAAGGCAAAAGCAATGTAGATACGAAGATTTTTGGCGTGGTTCCGATAGGTGCTGCTATCGTATATCCACGTTGATGGAGACTTCAACCCACGAAGGGTAACGGCTGCGCGAGTCCACGGAGGGCTCCACCCACGAAGGGTCCACGAAGAAGTAACCTTGTCTATCCCACCATGGCCATCGCCCACGAAGGACTTGCCTCACTCGGGTAGATCTTCACGAAGTAGGCGATCTCCTTGCCCTTACAAACTCCTTGGTTCAACTCCACAATCTTTTCGGAGGCTCCCAAGTGACACCTAACCAATCTAGGAGACACCACTCTCCAAAAGGTAATAAATGGTGTGATGATGATGAACTCCTTGCTCTTGTGCTTCAAATGATAGTCTCCCCAACACTCAACTCTCTCTCACAGATTTGGCTATGGTGGAAAGATGGTTTCAGTGGAAAGCAACTTGGGGAAGGCTAGAGATCAAGACTCTTGTGGTTGGATTGGAATGTCTTGATCTCAACACATGAGTAGGTGGTTCTCTCTCAGAAAATGAGTAGTGGAAGTGTAGGCGCGTTCTGATGGCTCTCTCTTGAATAGAGAAGGGGGTGGAGGGGTATATATAGCCTCCACACAAAATCCAACCGTTACACACATTTGACCCAGCTCGGTCAGACCGAATGGAAGAACTCGGTGAGACTGATGTGCTAGGGTTAGGGCAAGACCTCATCTCGGCATGACCGATTGCATGAACTCGGTGGGACCGGTTTCAACAATGAGGTAAACATAGAGTTGGTCAGGCAAACTCGATGGGACCGATCACTCATTTCGGTACGACCGAAACGTTACGAAGGGAAACAAAGAGTTTGCATTGTGAACTCGGTGGGACTGATCGCTCATTTCGGTAAGACCAAAACATTACAAAGGGAAACAGAAAGTTTGCATTGCCATCTCGGTGAGACCGAGATCCCGATCGGTGAGACTGAATTGATTAGGGTTTCTGGCTGTGGCTATGTCATAGAAACTCAATGGCGCCGGATAGATCAAATCGGTGGGGCAGAGTTTTACTTTAGGTTTTGGACATATTTGGAAATGAGAAAGTGGTTGAGGGCTTTGGAGCATATCACTAAGCATTTTGAGCAAGTAGACCATTATGCAACACCTCATCCCCTTTTAATAGTATTAGCTTTTCCTATGGACTCAATGTGATCTTGGATCACTAAAATAGAAATGAAGAGTCTTGAGCTTTTGCCAATCTTTGTACTTAGCATTTTGAGGGGTCCACATCTCTAGTCCATGCCATGCCAATCATTGAACTTTCTGAAATATTTAACTTGAATGGATATTAGTTCAATGAGCTATATGTTGTTATGAATTACCAAAACCACCCGGGGATTAGTTGCACTTTCAATCTCCCCCTTTTTGGTAATTGATGACAACATATAGATCAAAGCTTCGACAAATGATAATATGAAGGAAATACATCGTCGCTTTGAGAAGTATGTGATAAGTAAGAGCTTCCCCTAAATTTGTGCATTATTTAAAATTTGCTTTTGAATGCAAATGCACAATCGATTAGGATCATGGGACACTCTTCCATGTCACATACATCTTGGTGGAGTGCTCAAAATGATAGAATTAAACAACATGCACTCATCACCAAGGGAAACATGATTGATCATACACAAGTATTCAGATATCATCATTCAAGCACACAATAAAGCATAATATGATCCAACACATGATCATAAGAGTATCTCACACATAAGCACAAATAGTAGCAAGCAAACAATCAAGTAGCAAGAGAGGCAACAAAAGGCAAAACGCTCTCTCTCTCTCTCGAAGCCTAATGATCTATACACTTTCTCCCCCTTTAGCAACAAGTTACCAAAAAGCTCAAAAATGCATAGTACTATGCGGCACTCTAGGTACGATCTCTGGGAGCTCCTGAAATGGTCTTTTGGCTGGTTGCTCCGGTGTGCGTAGATGCCGTGGAGAGGTGTCCGTCTGCAAAAGCTTCTGCTGATGTCTGAGGAGCTGGAGGAGTTGAGATTGGAGGTACAATAGTGGCAGTTTCTGCAGGAGCTGAGAGTGTAGTCCTCGTGTCACTGACTACTAGCACTGCTGAAGACCTCTGTGCCCTTGGCACACGCTGAAAAGTGTCGGTGGTAGGTCTGTCATTCCTATCTTCAATCTCTTCCTGGAGCTTCTCAACTGTGGTTTGAATCTCGGTAATCTTCACATCTAAATCATGAAGTTTGGTCTCAAAGATCCTCTCGAGGCTCTCTTGATTTCGAGTCAGGGTGGCCAGTCCTTTCTCTATTCCAACGGTTGCCTCAAGCAGATAACTGAGTTGATCTTGCTTGGTCTTGAGATTGACACCTGAAGCATCTGGCATTGTTGAAGTCTTTGCAGCCTTTGCTTTCTCTTGCTTCTCCTGAGCCTCTACTGAAGTAGGATGTGCTACATCCATGACAACCTTGTTATCCTCAAAGTCTGGCCTCAGGGGAAGATGCTCTTTGTCAAGAAGATATGTCCCTATCCCCATCTGGGAGTTGATTAGCATCTGAATGTGAGGGGCATATCCACACGATCTTTTCTGATCTGCAGCAGTTCTCTTCATAGTTTCAACAATTAAACTCATCACCTTGAACTTCTCTGGCACATCAAACATATGAAGCAAGTTGATTGAGTGACCACGGATCATCCTATGATCTCCTGACTTGGGCAACAGAGTGTGCCTCAATATAGTGTTTATCGTGGTTAGACCTGACAGCAGATAATAGATGGATCCAAACTTGTGAGTTGCCAAAGCAACATCTGGAATTGGCTTGTACATGTGAGCCATGGAGTTGTGATCCTTTCTGGGCTTGGCATACGCATATGTGTCTTCTTCAGCTTCTTCAGGGGCATTGATCAACTTGGCCCATTCTGCAATTGACGATTGATATCTTGTGCCTTCAGTCATCCAGATAATCTTGCCATCTGGATAGAAATGAGCAGGAGAATAGAATTGCATTACCATTTCATCATTCCACTTGGTCAACTTTTGACCAACAAACTTGTCAACTCCGTTCATTCTAAAACTCTCATGAACTCCTGGGAAGTAATCCTCATTGTCATCAATGAATTTCCAATCAACCCATCTCATGTCACTGACAATGGGCTTCTTGTCCAATAAGACTGTCTCATAGAAATCTTGCTGTTCCTTGGTGTGAAAGCGATAATCAACAGCAGTTCTTCTCCTTATAGCATATGGATCAGTCTGTCTCCACAATCTGAGACCTGCATCCTTTCTTAACTTCATATTCTCAGCAACTGGATGATTGTCATCATGATTTGGAATCTTGGGTTTCAGCTTCCTAAGCCTTGCTGCTCTTCATCCTCTTGAGCTTCAGGCACTGGGGCCTTATTCTTCTCTGCAGCTAGGATGTTTCTGGTGGATCTCTTGGGTGCAGATGGTTTTGGAGCTTGAGCTTGGGCAGATGGCTTGAGAGCTGTCTTGGGCTTAGATGGAGCAGCCCCATACTTGATAGCATCTCCCATGAGCTTCTGAGATTTTGGAGGTGGTGCAGCTGGCTCTTCCTCCTCCTCATCATCCTCTGACTCTCTCATCATAAATGGGTTGCCAATGACCTTGGCAATAGTCTTCTTGACTCTCTCTTTCCTTTTCTTTCCTCCAGCAGCCTCATCCTCTCTTGGTTTAAGAGTGAACTCCATGGTTCCTTGAGTGGAGGCTCTGGCTTTTGACATAGGCACTTTCTTAGCAGGAGCCTTCACCTTCATTCCAGGCTTGGTTGCAGCAGCAGCAGCATACTCTTTCTTGAGTACCTTCTTCTTGGAGGTCACCTCCTCCTCAACAACAAAATCCTCATCTTCTGAATCTGAGGTTCTCTTCTTCCTTTGCCTAGTAGCAGCCTTAGGCAAATTGCTGGGTGTACTTCTGCTGCCTTCATCATAGCTGCTGTTGGAGGGACTAGTGCCCTCACTGAGATTTACCTGCTCCTCTGACCTATTCTGACTATCACTGTTGTCTGACATCTCTGACACTGACCCTGTGAATAGTTAGGTATAGATAGAGTAGATGAGCATCACAAAGCACAGCTATTTTTGCAAAAACATTGAGACAAAAACTTAACTTTAGTTTTCTGCAGAAAGCATTTCGGAGCTACCGATATGACAAACTCAGTGACACCAAAGCACACTCAGAGTCTAATCATACAGTTTTGGTTAGACCAAAATGTAGTTCGGTGACTCCGAGATGCTAGTGTTTCACAGAGAATGTGAACTCGGTCACACCAATTCGTACACTTCGGTCAGACCGAGTTGGACAAGTGCAATGGCATGGGCCAAATCGGTGAGACCGAAATTTTCATATTGGTCGGTCCGAGATGAGTTCGGCAGAAACCTAACACTAAGTTTTTGCATCAAATCTATTCTAGAGCAAGTTTTTGGTGGATAGATTTATCTCAATCGTGTTAAGAAACATGGCATTGTTCTTTGTGCAAGAATCGGAGTTAAAGAAAGCACAAAGAGATCGAGTCCATACCCTAACTCGGCAACGAACTCGCTACGGCAACAACGGCGGTGGAGATTCCCGTTGACAGCGGCGGAGACCAGCAGCAGGAAGACACTGGCGATGACGGTGACCATCCAGAGACTAAGGGGCGGCAAAGCTGGGCAGGCGCGGTCGAGCGGTTTGGAGTAATTTCCAAATTTTGACCCGCGGTATATATATCCAGTCACTGTCGGTGTGACCGAGTGGAACAACTCGGTGGCACCAAGATGCAGAATCGCAAGCATTTACTGCAACTCGGTGAGACCGAACAGTTCTAATCGGTTGCACCGAGGTGAAAACGTAGATCAACTCAATGCTTTCGGTGAGACCGAAAAGAAGGAATCGGTCAGACCGAAAGCCATTAAGAGGTTTTGGAAGTTTAAGACCTTGACAGATTGGTGGCTCCGAGTGCTCCTCACCCGGAGGGTCCGAATTCGACTTGTTCAAACTTTGTGATGTAGCATGAATAGAGTTTGAGACAAGAAAAGCATAGATAGCTAGAGGGAGTTCTTAGGCATTCTTGTCCATCCATTTGGCAAAAAGAAAAGAAATCAAACAATCAAAGCAACAAATGGATGTCCTCGAATGGAGAAAATATGCAACCAACATGCTCACACAATAAGATAGCAAATGAAATATGTGGCAAAACATGCACAAACACTCTAGCATCTATCAAGCAATTGGCGATGACTAGGTCATCTATATATGAGTATATTGACTTAGGAGTCAAATGAGAACATCTGATCATAGGTCATACTCATCGTTTAAGCACAAGTGGGGTTACCACTTTTACATAAAGCATTGATGTGTTCACACCATTAGAGTTGCTTTAGCTCAATTCTTAGAGCAAAGCTCCCCCTAGATGTGAAATCCCCCCTAAGAGGGATTAACTAACCTTGGGTTTTGTCGATGATGACTTCATGTAGGTGTTGAAGATGTAGATGCTCAATGTTGATGTAGATCATTTGGAGCAATCCATTTGAGTGAGTTGCACTTTCAATACCTACATGGGTTAGTCCCACAAGGAACATACACGGATATCCTAGACATAGAGTGAAATACACATATGATGATGTCCATGAAAGCATTAGGTTACCTTGTCCCTTGTCATACCAACAAGAGGGTTTGTGACTCCTTGAACTAGTGCAAGATATGAAAGTTGATTGCACTTGTCCTTGCCAAAATGAATATGAGTGAAGTATGTTGACGGAGTCACCCTCAAGAACTCTTTAGTTCTTCTTCTTTGGGACCCACATCAACTTGATGGGAATCCTTGGAGTTGTAGTCGTACTTGATGAAGTAGAACTTGATGTAGTCTTGGGAACCCACTTGACCAAGGCCTTTGGAGCTTCTTCAAATGAATCAATCTCTTCTTGAAGCTTGTACTTGCCTTTTAGCTTGTGGTCTTGTGGTGGAAGATCATCTTGAGCTTGTGTTCCCTCGAAAGAAGTGGGATCATACTTCACTTGTTGAGGAACAAACTTCGTCTTGGGGTATTGATCTTCTTCCCACTCAACTCCATTGGCATTGAACTTGCGTTCAAAACCTAGACCTTGATTCTTCCGGTGCCTTCCTTGCTTGCGTACAATTTCCTCAAATTGCTTACTTACGGCAAGGCTCTTGTAAACACCTTTCTCTATAATTCTCTTCAATAAGCTATTTTCTTGCTCAAGTGTAACTTGGCTAAGAGAATCATTAGTGGAATCAAGAGAACTACTAGAAGCAACAATATTGGATTTAACATGATTATTGTTACTACTAGAAGAAGAATCTTTCTTGCTCTTGTTGCTAGATTTTACTTGTGGCATGTAGGTAGACAAGAGTAAACGCTTGGCAATGTAAGAACTTTTCTTATGAAGATCATCATTGATTGCTTTTAAGAACCCATTCTCTTGCTCTAGATTGAGCTTTTCAAAGCGTAGCTTCTCATGAGTCTTTAAAAGCTCTCGATGATCCTCTAAGGTAGTTTCATGAGCTAACTTAAGAGTGTTTAGTTCTTTAGTTAGACACTCAATCTCCATCTTATCATTGTCATTCGTTTCATCTTGATTAGCATGATTAATAGCAATTTCATCATAGTTTTCATCACTAGTGTTGTCAACAAGTAAATCATCATCACCTAGCAAATCATCTTCATCACTACTGAAATCAACATACTCGGGGTGTGATACCTTGGGGCCTTTAGCCATGAAGCATCTTCCAATCCCTTCATTTGGTGAGTCGAATATGTCGTAGGAGTTGGATGACACAAGTGCAAGACCGGCAACACCCTCATCTTGAGTATGTTCGGAGTCGGAGTGATAACTTCTCTTGGAGTAGTGGTCGAAGTCAGAACCGGATACCCATTCACCAACATGAGCTTGATGTCTTCGTCTTGTGTAGCTCTTTGATGACTTGTCCTTCCTTTCCGAATCCTTGCTTCTACGAGAGGGTCTTCGTTCATAAACGATCATCTCTACTCCTTCTCTCTCTTGGAGGTGATTCCTGTCTTTTACTTCTCCTTTTAGTTGAGTCTTCTCTTCTTTTGTAGGGAGCCGTACACTCACTAGAGTAGTGTCCGGGTCTTCCACAATTGTAGCAATTTTGATCACGGCTAGAAGATCTATTGTCATTGTAGGACCTTGATTTGGAACTTCTCTCTTTGCTTCTACTCTTGTAGAACTTGGTGAAGTTCTTCACCATTAGGCACAATTCTTCATTGAAGACTTGTTTCTCACTTGATGTTGTAGGGGCATCACATGAAGCTTTGTAAGCACCACTAGACTTGTTGTGAAGCTCTTCCTTATCCTTAAGTGACATCTCATGAGCAACAATTCTACCAATGACTTCCGTTGGCTTGAGATCTCTGTAATTGGGCATCATTTGGATCAAGGTGCACACGGTATCATATTTTCCATCCAAAGCTCTTAGAATCTTCTTGATGATGAATCTGTCAGTCATCTCTTCACTTCCTAAGCTGGCAATCTCATTTGTGATGAGAGCAAGCCTAGAATACATTTCAGTGACTCCTTCACCATCCTTCATTTTGAACTTGTCAAGTTGACTTTGAAGCACATCCAATTTGGATTCCTTGACGGACTCGGTACCTTTGTGCATATCAACCAAAGTATCCCAAATTTCCTTTGCATTCTCAAGGCGGCTGATTTTGTTGAATTCTTCGGGGCACAATCCATTGAAGAGGATATCGCAAGCTTGAGCATTGTATTGCAACATCTTCAATTCTTCTGCGGTTGCTTCACGATTCGGTTCTCTTCCATCTTCGAAGAATTCACCTTGCAAACCAACTCACACAATAGCCCAAACGGCGGGGTTATGTCCAAGAATATGCATTTCCATCTTATGCTTCCACCTAGCAAAATTAGTACCATCAAAGTAAGGAACCCTACGGTGGTAATTTCCCTCGCTAAAAGCCATACTCTCCTAGGTTGTGAAACCAAGGCTGTGATCACCAAAGCTATGGAAATCAAGGCAAATGGAGACCAAAGCTCCAATACCACTTGTAGGATCGAAAGTAGGTCTAGAGTGGGGGGGGGGTGATTAGACTACGTGACCAAATAAAAATCTAGCCTTTTCCCAATTTTATTTCTTGGCAGATTTTAGCAACTTAGCACAAGTCAAGCAATCAACCTACACATGCAATTCTAAGAGTGTAGCAGCGGAAAGTAAAACATTGCATATGAAGGTAAAGGGAAGGGTTTGGAGAAGGTAAAAGCAATGTAGATACGAAGATTTTTGGCGTGGTTCCGATAGGTGCTACTATCGTATGTCCACGTTGATGGAGACTTCAACCCACGAAGGGTAACGGCTGCGCGAGTCCACGGAGGGCTCCACCCACGAAGGGTCCATGAAGAAGTAACCTTGTCTATCCCACCATGACCATCGCCCACGAAGGACTTGCCTCACTCGGGTAGATCTTCATGAAGTAGGCGATCTCCTTGCCCTTACAAACTCCTTGGTTCAACTCCACAATCTTGTCGGAGGCTCCCAAGTGACACCTAACCAATCTAGGAGACACCACTCTCCAAAAGGTAATAAATGGTGTGATGATGATGAACTCCTTGCTCTTGTGCTTCAAATGATAGTCTCCCCAACACTCAACTCTCTCTCACAGATTTGGCTATGGTGGAAAGATGGTTTGAGTGGAAAGCAACTTGGGGAAGGCTAGAGATCAAGATTCTTATGGTTGGATTGGAATGTCTTGATCTCAACACATGAGTAGGTGGTTCTCTCTCAGAAAATGAGTAGTGGAAGTGTAGGCGCGTTCTGATGGCTCTCTATTGAATAGAGAAGGGGGTGGAGGGGTATATATAGCCTCCACACAAAATCCAACCGTTACACACATTTGACCCAACTCGGTCAGACCGAATAGAAGAACTCGGCGAAACCGATTTAGTTCAAAATGTGAACGTTAGGAATCTCGGTGGGACCGATATGATCAACTCGGTGGAACCGATGTGCTAGGGTTAGGGCAAGACCTCATCTCGGTGTGACCGATTGCATGAACTCGGTGGGACCGTTTTTAGCAATGAGTTAAACAGAGAGTTGGTCAGGCAAACTTGGTGGGACCGATCGCTCATTTCGGTAAGACCAAAACGTTACGAAGGGAAACAGAGAGTTTGCATTGCGAACTCAGTGGGACCGATCGCTCATTTCGGTAAGACCAAAACATTACGAAGGGAAACAGAGAGTTTGCATTGCCATCTCGGTGAGACCGATATCCCGATCGGTGAGACCGAATTGATTAGGGTTTCTGGCAGTGGCTATTTCAAAGAAACTCGGTGGCACCTGATAGATCAAATCGATGGGGCCGAGTTTGACTTTAGGTTTTGGTCATATTTGGAAATGAGAAAGTGGTTGAGGGCTTTGGAGCATATCACTAAGCATTTTGAGCAAGTAGACCATTATGCAACACCTCATCCCCTTTAAATAGTATTGGCTTTTCCTATGGACTCAATGTGATCTTGGATCACTAAAATAAAAATGAAGAGTCTTGTGCAATTGCCGATCTTTGTCCTTAGCATTTTGAGGGGTCCACATCTCTAGTCCATGCCATGCCAATCATTGAACTTTCTGAAATATTTAACTTGAATGTATGTTAGTTCAATGAGCTATATGTTGTTATGAATTACCAAAACCACCCAGGGATTAGTTGCACTTTCACATTGTCATGGCCGTTTTCGGTCTGGGGGCTCAATATCCTCGGCGCTTTCCCCCGAGCTGCCGGGGGCTTTGAATTCTTGTTCGTTGCAATCGACAAGTTTACAAAGTGGCCGGAAGTAGATGCCATGAGAAAGGTGACTGCTCAGTCAGCTATCAAGTTCTTGAAAGAATTGGTGTGCCGCTTCGGGGTCCCTGCCCGGATCATCACCACAACGGCACCCAGTTCATGAGCTGCGCCTTCAGGCAATATGTTCATGCCCTCAGAAGCAAGATCTCATTTGCATCTGTCGCACATCCCAGAAGCAATGGACAAGCTGAGAGGGCGAATGCTGAAGTGCTGCGAGGACTCAAGATGAGAATGTTTGATAAGCTGTGGAAACACGGCAGGCAATGGATCAATGAGATGCCGGTGGTTCTTTGGTCCCTCAGAACGACACCAAACCAAGCTACCGGGCAGACTCCCTTCTCCCTAGTCTATGGGGCAGAAGCAGTTATCCCGACGGAACTCATTTATGGGTCACCTCGAGTGCTTGCCTACGATGAAGTAGCGCAGGAACAGCACGTGCGTGATGATGACGTGCTTCTCGAGGAGAACAGTCTCAGGGCTGCTACGTGTGCTGCACGCTATCAGCAAGCCCTACGTCGCTATCATAGCCGCAGGGTTCATGCCTGGTTTTTGAGGAAGGCGACCTTGTCCTTAGGCGCGTTCAGTCCGCCAAGTGTACAAACAAGCTATCGCCGAAGTGGGAAGGCCCTTACCGGGTAGTACGAGTCACCAGACCTGGCGCAGTCCGTCTGGAAACCGTAGATGGCATTCAATTGCAAAACTCATGGAATATTGGGCATCTTCGCAAGTTCTACCCGTTAGGCACGGCTGTCGGGCCCTTCCCGGCAGCCACCCTTTTGTACAGGCCTTGCCTCAGCTGCATGTAACCCCTTGTACAAATCCACGCGCAGACCCTGAGCAACAGAGAAATAAATGAAGCGCTGGGGGCCCCCGACAAGTTGCATTCATGCATAAGCATTTCAAAAGCATTGCATGATTCATGTAGATAGGTTGCATGATCATGTAGATAGATTGCATCTGGCATCATCTTCATTTGCATAAACTGCAGGCTCCTGCCGTGGACATAGTCCTAGGAAGAGGATGCGAAGACAAGCCAACACTACGATCTCCAGCAAGCCAAACAGATAAGTTCCATCTCTTATCCATACATGTTCCGTGAGTACAACTTGTGCATACGAAAACCTCGCCGCCTCGGAAACAAAGGTGCTCCCATCTACTGGCACGAACGCTGCTTTGGTCAGGATGGTCGTAGTGGCCTTGGGCTGGAAGGGGTTGGCGGGGGGCTGGTCTCTCCCAATGGGTTCTGCGCCCGGCAGGCTCAGCGTCACGGCAGCAGTCCTATGGGGTGCCGGCAAGGTAGCTTACCGGGATCTACTTGTTTACGTGAAAGTATGGAGGCGTTTCACCTCTGCATGGATATCATACATGCACAAGTACCCGACAAAGCTAATCTTTTTCATTAATATGCTGATCTACAAGTACCAATCTCACGGAACATAAACATGGATACAAGAGATTACATTATTTGAAATAAAATTTGGCAAGTGCCTACAGATTTAAGACTGAAAAAAGATAAGTGCCCCGTGATGCCTTTGCCCTTGTCCATCTCCTTCAGGAAATCGTAGGAAGGAACGCAGAAGGCGGAAGGCAGGCCTTGATTCAGCGCCTCACCAGGATCAGGAGAACACCGTCGACGGGCTAAGAGGAAGAAACCGGAGGGCAGGCACGAACGGTAGCACTGCCGGGAACCCAGACGGAGTCACGGGCAAACACGACTCGTCAGAACGGTCGCCCCCGTTCTTGACGCGTCGTGGGTTGCCGCTACCTTCGATGCGAACGCCGCGCGCCCCAGGGGACCCCCACAGAGAGCATGGGTGTCCCTGAAGGCCCGGCGACACGAAGGCCCCGCCTGTTAAGGAAGCATGCACAAGGACTAGAGGCTCTCCCATGCGTTGGACGGGCAGAGTACGGGGAGACAGGGTCTGCCCTCACCAATGGCGAACCATTTTTGCAACCTCCCTCCAACGCCGCAGGAAAAGGGGGGATAGGCCGCAATCGACTATCACACCTTCTGCCCATTATGGGCCTCGGCAAGGTGTCATTTGCGTCGCCTCTCACTATTGTTGAAGCCACGGGTGACCCGGCGACAAGCACACCAGAGTCGCCACCTCTAGTGCTACCGCCGCGCCGCCCGAGCGCCCCCATGGGGCTCACACGAACTCCAAGCTAGGGCCCGGGGGCTGGCCCCAGGCTCTTCCTTTTAGTATACCCAGAAGAAGCAGAAGGCGGAGGAGGAGTGGAATGTAGATGAATGCCTCCGCTCCTCCCCCGCTCCCCTTTTTATAGGTGAGCTGGGGATGGGGGTTGATTCCCCGGCGAGTACCTGCCGTCCTCCTCCACCTATCCAAGAAGATCGGGCCCCTGCTTGATGCTCTCCCGCATCACGCACCTACATTTACCTACTCCACTCAATGAATGCGGCATACGTGGCTGAGGATAAGGGAGCGGTGGGAAGGGTGAATTGGCAGTTACCCGCCCATGCATTAAAGTCATTCACGGGCCATTGCAATAATGGCCCCACCACAATTGGCATTGCACGGTGCGCGGGAAAACCAGAAACTGACCCGAGCTCAGGTTAATGAAGAAGCAAAGACGATCTCAAGGGGCGGAGCCGCCCTTACATTTCTGTCTGTGCACTGGTTAGGGCCTACCCCGACGATGCCTAGCGGCGCGTCCCTGCCTGCCCGAGGGCTCCTGTCGGTGCAACAGACCCTGGGTCCATTGGACGGACTGTGCACAGGCAAGAGACAAGATTGCAAGACCAAGATCAGACCAAACAAGGGGGATCAATTCCTTTGAAGGATCCAAGTGCAAGACAAGAAGGCCAAGTCGAGCCAGAGGAACGAGGCATCGCCAAGGGAAGGACCTACCTTGTCGGGCAGGTGAGCCTAGCAGGGTTGGGTTTTGCCTCGAAAGCAAGCTCCCAGATCATCCCGGCAGTTCTGCCGGGGCTGGTGGAGGCGAGCCACTCCACCGCTCCACCTCACAAGCGATGCAAGTTAGTAATCAAAGCAATGTCGAGCTCCAAGGTGACTAAGTGGCTGCTTTCTGCCACATGGCGGCCACTTCCTATAGCAAACACCTCCATATGACACCAGTCCTGAGATGTGTCAAGCGAGCAGGCGCAAAGCTGGCAAAACAGCCCGGCAGGGCCTGCCAGTCGAGCTGTGATGTGACATTGAGCGTCGCATTTAATACGCTCTATCAGCCTGCAAAGTTAGATATGATAGCACTGTTAGCTATCTAATCAGTAGGCACAGACTGATTTGCCACTGTGGTGACCCCTTAATCTAAGAAAGGAGGCCCATGGCGACCGTAGAAAGGGTTGGATCCTCGCATATCCATACACGCGTAGCCACTCTCGCCCCCAGAGCGACCTTGCCGGGCGAGTGTGCTACATTCGCCACCATTATCCACCATCAATCCACCAAAGCAGGAGTAGAGTTTTACGCCTCACGGCGGCCTGAACCTGGGTAAAGACTGCCCGTGTGATCTCTGCCATTCTGCGCAACGCTTCTCCTCTCTTTGTGCAACGTGCCCATCCCCCCACTGAACCAAAAGGGGCTAATGGCCCCAGAGGTGGCCGTGGTTTCCCATGACACCGCTCCCTGCCCCACCGCACTGTCGTGGTTGCGCTGCCCCCAGCTAATCCGCAAAGACTCGCCGTCATCTAGATCCGGCGGCGGCAGTACCTTCAACCCACGCAACTCTAAGATAGCCACCTAAGCGCTGCTTCCCTGGCGAACTTGCGCCCCCACACCCTTACGTTAGACACCAGCCAACCGGCAGCCTAGGAGCTCCACCGCCTCGAGGGGTGCTGCTTCCCATTGGGAATCGATTGGCCCAGAATAAAAATTCAGACAACTGACGACTAAATCGTACGACCTATCTTGCGGCCCGGTGAAGTAGGCAGCTCCAGCTACCGAGTCGGTGAGGCCGGCGCGGTTGCGGTGGTCCTGGTGGCAGGAAAGCAGATATGTCGCGACGGTCGATGGCTACGGGGAAGCAGTTCCGGGGCCGTGGACGCACCTGAAGTTGGAGCTGCTCCAGCGCCGTGCACAATGGCGGGGTTGAATCGGCTCCGGTACGGTTCACGCGGTCGTCATCAAGGCAGCTCAGGCAGCACAGAGTAAGAGGCACAGGCCCAGTGCACGATGACAAATGGACAGTGTCTCCGGCATTGGGGAGGAGGGCAGCGGTGAATTTGGTGCGGTGGGGGGCGCCATGGAGGAGGGGCTGTGGTTTCGCGGCTGGGGAGAACAGGGAGCTTCCGGGGAGAAGGTTATTTGACGCCCACGATGTCTGAATGGGGAATTGGGAGGGGGAACCATGTCTTACGGACGCATTTGTCTGAAATGTGGGGGGGAGTTACAGTTCTACCCCTGCCTTTAGGCTTCTTGGCTTGGGTCTGTGTACTTAGGGTTGGGGATAGTAGAGTAACTTTGCTTCTCCCAAATAGTGGGCGCGAGCGATTTCGGGCAAGGAGGGCGTGTTTTGAAATAGTGGACGCGAGCGGTTTCGGGCGAGGAGGGCGTGTTTTGAAATAGTCGGTGCGAGCGATTTCGGCCAGGAAGAGCGTGTTTTGCCGCCCATGGTTTATGAATTATTTGGAACCTGTCATTTCGGCCAAGGAGAAGGCGCGCTTGGATGAAGTTACAAACCTACCCTCGATGTAGAACGGGCCAATTGATGCGTGTCCCACATAGGCCGGTAATTTCGTGTCTCCCATTTATTTGCTCGGGCGAATTCCACCGAGCAGAGGGTGTTTAGTGGTTCGTTCAAATTTTGGGAGAACGAGAATCCACGTCTACCTTACCAAGTCGATTCGAATCAAAATTTGAAATATTAGCTTGCCACTTCTTTTTTAGATGGTGAGATGATGCTCGGGACTAATGTGTTTTTACATGCTCGTTGCTAAGGATTTACTATATGAGAAATAGTTGACCCACTCAAAAATGGGAATCAAACCCAAAATGAAATATCTCGATTCAAGGAAATAGCTCGTTCACCAGGTCAAAATAGTGAACTCAATCCAAAATTGAACACCTCAACTAAGTAGCAGGTTGTATTATAGTACTCCATGAACATGTTGAAAGTCAAATTAATGAACTTGTTTGATACACATATCTCCGTTCATGTGTGGATTGCAGACAACATGTTCTCCAATTCAAATATTTGAATGCAAATTTATATTGAAACATGGTTTATATCAGTCTTTGATGCATAAACGCGACCTCCCTCTCTCCCAAACTCCTGTTCTCTCTCTCGCCGACAATCTTCAATTGTACCGCACGCATCCAAAAACAAACCTTGTCGTTCCCTCTCCCTCTCTCTCTCCCTCTATCTCTCTCTGTATGGGGTGGTCTTTCTAGTTCGCATGCACACTCCATGTATAGGTCTCTCTGGCACACTATGTATGATTCTCTAGTCCAAGCTAAATATGTTGGGTGCACTCATCGTACACACACAAATTCCCTAACTCGTTGCCTGTAACTCTCTCACGCTCCACTCTGCCGTCTTGGAGCTCTTCCCTCTCTCTCAAACTCTCCATCTCCCTGGGTCACACATACACATTCATATCTCACTCGCACTCGATAGACCCATCTCAAACTCTTTCTCTCCCTCGTTCTCTCTCCATCTCACACGCACACACACACAATCTCACGCCTAGCTAAGTATGATTGTCTCTCACTCAATTGTAGGCACACGCAGTCCCCCCTATGTATATGACTAATTCTTAGTCTCCATCACAAACATGTGCATTGTCTCTTAACCTCACTTGGTCTATCTCGATTTCTCTCGGGGCATATTTCTATCGCACACACACCTCGTCCCTTGATCTCCCACCCATATAGTCCTCTCACGATCTCGAGGGGATCTCTCTAACACAAACACACCCTCTCTCCCTCCCCATGCGTCCATCTTCTCCAAGCGTCCCTCTCGACCTTTGTCCCTTGTTGGTTAGACCTCTATTGGACATGTGCTATAGGGGTGTCTCTCTCTGTGCAAACAATCATGCACTAGCTATCTTCGTGTATCTCCTCACCTCGCTTTTCAATCTCGGAGATGCATGCGTGATATGTTTGCCGAAGAAACGAACTCTCTCTCTCTATTTTATCGTTTGTTGTCCCTTTCTCTTTCACACACACACACTCTTTTTGCACACTCACTCATTCTCCTTCACACGCACTTGATCTCTCTCGACTTAGGCACTCTCTTCGGTCCATAGCATATAGATTTATTGAAAAGTCAAACATCACGAAGTTTGACCATGTACATGGAGAAAAACATTTACATCTAGAACGGCAAACATATATCACTAGATTCATCATTAGATGTAGTTTCATATGATGTATCTTTGGTATTGTAGATATAAATAATATTTGTGTAAACCTAATCAAATTTTCCAAAGTTTGACTTCTAAAAAATTTATATGCACTGCATTATCGAACGGATGGACTATCTCTTTCCCCCTCTCAACTATCTGAGGCACCACTCAGCCGTATTGGGGCTCCTCTATCTCTCTCAAACTTTATATCTCCCTGGTTCACACATACACATATCTCGCTCGCACTACATAGACCCATCTAACACTCTCTGCCCTTGTTCTCTCTGTATGTGACACGCACCCCCCCTAATTATAATAATCCCTCACTCCATCATAGGCACACGCACTCCCCCCAAAGTATGACTATCTCTCACTAGCCATCAGGAACACACATATTGTCTCCTTCCATCCATACATCTATCTCGATATCTCTCGGGGTATCTTCTATCGCGCACACACCTTGTCACTCGATCTCCCACCCGTGTAGTCCCATCAAGATCTCCAGGGGATCTCTCTGTCACAAACATACACTCTCTCCTCCCCATGTCTGCATTTTCTCCACACGTCTCTCTGGACCTCTCTCCCTTGTTTGTCAGACCTCTCTTGGCCACGTGCTAGGGGTCTTTCTCTCTTGGTTGCAAACAACCACACACTATCTCCTCACCTCACTTCCGTTGTCGAAGATGCATGTGTGATATGTTTGCATAAGACACAAACACTTTTTTTCTACTTTATCGTGTGTTGTCCATGTCTCTTTCACACACGCACACACACTTTTTTCACTCACTCTTTCTATTTCACACACTCTCTCTCTCTCTAGTTAGGTACTCTCTCATGTCCATAAACATATGGATGTTTTGAAAAGTCAAACATCAGAAAAGTTTGACCAGGTATATGTGGAGAAAAACATTTACATCCGGAACGATCATTAGATTCATCACAACATATACTTACTTCATACTATCGTTTATCTTTGGTATTGCAGATATAAGTAATTTCTTTATAAACTTGGTCAAAGTTTCAAAAGTTTGACTTTAAAAAAAAATAGGCACTACATTATCGAACGGAGGGAGTAGCTCTTTCTCATTCTACTAGTATCTCTCACGGGCCTCCCCTCTCACTCGATCTCTCTATACCGAGGGATTATATGGTCACTCTGTCAGTGTATAGCTCTGTATATTGTTCAGTTGACTGGTCAACCAGTCCACATGCTGCCTTGTCAGCTCGTGTTCTCTATCTTCGTGTGCTGGCCCATGTGGTAGTGGGTGAAAATAAGTAAACTAGAGGCCCATCTGTGTTGGGGCACGACACCTATGGGATCCCGAGAGACCCCTTTACGATTCGGCGGGGGGAGAGGTATACGCAAAGAGCAGAACCAATGATCAACGCAGGAAGTTTTTACCCAGGTTCGGGCCGCTGATCAGCGTAAAACCCTACTCCTGCTTTGTGTTCTTATTGATGTTCTTGATCCCAGCCTTCAGGAGCGCTCACAATGAACAGTACGTTCAAAGAGCAGCTACGCATGCAGAATGGGCCAGAAGTTATCCTCCCCTGTAGCAGTTGCCTTGGGCCTCCTTTTATATGCTCGAAGGGGTCTCCATAGTGGCAACATGTACATACATTGAGGTGTAAAGTAGCTACAGGGTATCATACCTAACCCCTGACGGATTAGGACAAGCGCATTTAATGCACCATGAGGTGTCCGTTTAGGTGTCCTCACTTTCTTGGGGATATAAAAAGGGGCCATCCCATCAGCACCGCTTAAGCTCTCCACACTGGCGCGTTGCCACACATCCAGAGAAGGACCCAGAATGTCGGGTTTTGTTACTGTGCCGAAGCGGTGGCACAGTGGCAGAATCTCGCCAGGCGCCGATCCTTGCCGGGCTCCAAGCCTTGCCGGGCTCCACAGGCCATCCCGGCAAGGATCTTGCCGGGGGAGCTGGCCTTCGGATCCCAGCTTTGCTTATCTGCTGATCCTTAGATCTCTGACTTGATGATTTCCTTGATGGCTTGAATCGACCTCGAGCTGATCCCGGCAAGCCTTGCCGCAAGGATAGCTACAACTGCCCGTGCACAAGTACGGGGTACTAGTGGCCCAATACTTAGTACACCGACAGGAGCCCCCGGGCCTAGGCCATGCACGAGTGCGAGGCATTGTTGGGCTAGGCCCAATCAGTGCACGGGCACGCGTAGCAGGGGATTAACTGCTCGTAAATATCTCGTTTTACTGTGCCCCCCACTACGCGCACGGAGCGCGCGACGTGGGAAGCGTGCCAAAAAGGCTGCAAACTGTCTCGCGCCTATAGAGGCGCATTCATATTGGGGAATAAACAAGGCGGCCCCGCTCCTTCCCCATAAAAAGGAGAAGTCGCATAGGCGCAAACCTATTTACCCCCCTCTTCTTCTCAATCTGGCCATCGCCATCGCCTTCCTTTTCTTGAGCTCCTCTTCCGCCCGCTGCTCCCGCGCTTGCTCCGCCCCCAGCTTCCGTCCTCACAGTCGCCATGCCGCCCAAGGCCAGCAAAGGCAAGGGCAAGGACAAGGAGGCGAAAGCCGAAGTTCCGGAGAGCGAACTGGTGAAGATGCGGAAGAGGCTCGTCGTCTTCCCTCCGACGCTCGACGCCGAAGTTTTGAAGGGGCGATATCAATGCATGTGGGCGAAGGGAACGCAAGCTCACCCCACCACACGCGTAATCCCAGGTGCTTGCTCCAAAGGTGGATCAGACAGATACACTTCTTCACTGCATATTTCTATTGCAGGCTCTGTCCCCCCTTTTCCGATTTCTTCAACGACATCATGTCCATGTACGGCTTCCGCCTTCTTGATTTCACGCCGAATGCCGTACTTTGCATGTCTATCTTTGCCCATCTCTGTGAGAATTTCGTTGGCGTGATCCCCAATTCTGCTCTTTTCCGCCATTATTTCTACCCTCGTATCCAAAAAGGAGAGGCTCTCTCTGGATCTATTGCCTGGATTCCAAGGGCTTGGAACAAAGAGATATACCCAGAGGGAGTTTACCGCGAAAAGTGGGACGAGTGGCGGGCCGAATGGTTCTGGATCCAGGAAGCAAATCCTCATCCTTTTTGTCATCCCCGGCAACAGAAGGTGGTCCGCGGCAAGGATTGGGGCGATCTCGCCGCAGAAGACGAGAGGCTCACAATCGCCACTACTAGGATCCTTCGCTTGAAGGCTGCCGGGCTGACAATGGAGATGATCGGCTTCGACTTTCTCCGCCGCCGCATCGCCCCTCTGCAGAACAGGGGAAGGCCAGTCTGGGAGTACAAGAACGCGGCAGATGTCATGAGACTGCGCCCCGGGCTGAACAACAATCTGACCGCTATGCAGCTTGGCGCTCTCCGCCAAAAGTTATTCCAGTGGGAAGACAAGCACCGGCTGCCGGCAAGGATTGTCCCCTTGTGCAACAACTCTGCCTTGGGGTCAATCATTGCCTTCTTGCCGATGTTCAACGCCCACGGCCTTGACCCGACCTGGGTCGAGCCAAGCGAGGAAGAAGCGCAGAAGTTCTTTGACAACTTGACGGAGAAGCCTGTCCGGCAAGAGTCAGATTTTATCCGAGCCACCACTGACCAGGAAGTAGCTTATATTGCTACCAGAGTAGAGGAGGCAAATCTTGCCGCGGAGGCCAGCAACGTTGGCTTCACAGAGTGGGAAGCCAGCAACGCAGAGGTGGTAGTGGAGGCAAAGCCTGCCGAGGACGACAAGGTTGCCGGGGAAGAAGGCGGCGCAGCCGTTGAGAGCTCGTCTGACGAAGACACGGCCGAAGAGGAGACGCGAGAAGAGCCCTCACCTCCAAAAAAGGCAAAACATGTTCTTCGGAAGGCTGCATCAGGCATCCCGGCAAGCCAGCCCACTTCGAGCGGCGAATCCCCCGGCAAGAAAGTGGCCGGCAAGACTGGACCACGGCAGGGGGCTCGTCAACAGCCCGCGCGGCGCGCGAGACCCACACCAGCGACCACAGCTGGGGCGGCAGGAGGGTCTCGTACTACCGCACCGGAAACTGCCCCGGCGCCTGCCACAGCCAAGCGGCCTAGGACTCCTCCTCCGCCTTCCCACTCAGACACCGCAACGGAGGTCGACTTTGACATCTCCGGCTTTAGTCCAGAGCGAGAGGAAGAAGAGTGAGTACTTGCCACAGCTTCTACCTTCCAATTTGCATCAATCTTACTGACTTGCTTGTGTTGTTTCTGAAGTGACACAGAAACCTTGCTGGAGAGGATGACGAAGAGGTCAAAGACTTCTACGGGCGACGAGCCCCCGGCAGGCTCCACGAGCGTGCCAGAAACTGTCATTGTGAGCCCGGAGTCTAGTCCCCAACGCAGCCCCCAGCGCAGCCCCCAGCACAGCCCCCAGCGTAAGTTCATTGTCCTTCTTCCGTTGGCGGGTGCCGAGGTTTTCATTCTTGCCTACTGATATCTTTGGGTTCGCAGGAGAAGAACGGCAACAGGGAGAAGACATTCCCATTGTGCCTCCTTCATCGACCGCTCCGCCCACAAGCACGTCCCCGGCAAGAGATCCTGCCGACGAGCCCGTCCTGATTGAGGAGGAGCCGACAAGCACGGACTCCGGCAACCGGAGTTGCCGGTTGAGGCGAAGCCACCTCTCGACAGCCCGACGCAGGTACTCGATTGCCTCAGAGTGCTTGTTATTCTTTTTCTCTTATCTCTTTATCTCTAGTCACTTCAACTTCAACATCGATCTTATTCTGTCTTCCTCCTTCGCCCTTTAGAGTTCCCTGTGATGGAACATATGGACATCGACGTCGTCATGGAGGAGACCGCCAGGGATGCCGCCGCTGAAGCGGACAGGATCGCTGCCAGCAAAGCCACCAAGGATGACGTTGCCGGGGCTGGTGATGCTCTTGACGGGGAGGCCACCAAGACTGCACAAGAGGAAATCGCCGAAGAACCTGCTGAAGAGGGCGACAGGGAGGCTGAGGACCGCACTGACAGCATTCCTCCCGCAGGAGCGCCAGGCGCTGCACTGGCCACAGAGCCCCCTATCACTGGTGAGGCGGCCACTGAAGACCAGCCATCAACATCTGAAGGCCCCTCATCCAGCAAGTACCTCAAGGTAGGTGAGAATCTGTTCATCAACTTGCCGGGGACGGCAAGCACTGAGGCACCAGCCAAAGGAGAAGTTTTCGAAGAAATCATCGCTGCTGCCGGGCTTGAAGTTGTCGACGATCCCAGCACTAGCAGCGGCAAATCTGAAGAGGACCAGCTCCTTCAGGCCATGGGCGAGAACTTCCGCAAACTCTAGGCTCTCCATCGTGCCCGAAAAGAGAAGGCAGACTCCAGAATGGCAGTTGTCGAGGCAGCCGAAGCGGATTTTCAAAGGCGCGTCGCACAAATGCAAATCTGGCATGCTGAGGCCCTCCAAGAGCTGGTTGCCGGCCGAGAACAAGTGAGCCAGCAATGGAATGAGATCCTCCTGAAGCAATCAGATATGGAGAAGGCACATGATGAAGCTGTTCAAAGGATTGCTGCCGAAGATGCTCTCCTGACGGGGCGCCGTGTTGCTCTTGATGCTCATGAAGAAGATCTCACCGCACGTGAGTAGGCGCTCGCCGCCAAGCTTCGTAGCAAGGATGAAGACATCGAAAATCTTGTCGCACGGCGGACCCAGGAGCTGGAGCAGAAACACAAGGAGGCGCTCGAAGCTCTGACTGAAAGTCATGCCGGCAAGCTCAAGGAGGCCGTCGATGCTGCCGAAGCTGCAGAGGCCGCCAAGAACGAGCTGAGCGACAAAGTGAAGAGGTTGGAAACAGATCTCGAAGAGCACGGCAAGGAGCTCTCGACGCTCAAGGGGGACAGGGAAAAAACCCTCCACTCCTTGGCGGAGATGCAAGTTGCCCTGTCCGACAAGACCAAACAGCTCTCCTCTGCGGCTGATAACATTGTGGTTCTGGAGCTGAAGCTGACCACGCTGCAGAAGTCTCTCGAGGCCGGCAAGGCCCGTGAGAAGGCTCTACTCAAGGATCTCCAAGGAGAGAGGAACCTGCTCAAGAGCGCCGCCGCTGCCCAAAGCGAGTACGAGAAGGGAGTGGAGATCTGGACTGGCCGTCTCATAGCCACCACGGAGAAGCTTACCGCAGAACTGTCAACCATGGGCTTGCTGAACTTCAAGTATTCTTCCGAGGAAAGAATATCTCCATGTGCCAGGTTGACGATGTTCTTTGAAAGCATCATCAACGCGTTGAGGGCGCTCCAGTCCAGCCGGGCGACCCAACTGGCAAACGAGACTCGCCGGCTTTGCCGGGCCGTCCTCCGCAAGGTGCTCATCAAAGTGGTGCACAGCAACCCCGGCATCGATCTCTCAAACGCGCTCGGCCATCTGCCAAAGGATGCAAATGTTGAGGCGCTTGAAGAGTGCATCGCGCCAATCCTTGAGAAGGTAGATTCCATCAAAAGGATCGAAGGCCAGCGCAGGGATTGAGTGCTTCCCTTTTATTCTTGCCACCATCATCTCATGTAAAAGACAATTAAGTCTCAAGTTAGAAATGCGGCAACTCATGGATGTAATACAATTTGACTATGTTTAGGCTCATGCTCGCTATTTTCCTTGTCTGGTTCCTTTATGTATGGAGTTCATCCTACGCTTATTGAAAAACTTGCCGGCGCGCAACCTGCCACGAGCGCTGGGTGCGGAACTTCAGCAGCCTGCCGGAGGCGCAGCGGCCGGCAAGACTCCTTGGCGTTCTCAATGCAGCCACTTAAATTGTTGAGCGGACTCGAACCAAAATAAGGGCGTGACTGATTACAACAAGGGTTCCTTCGCGTGCAGATTTTCCATACAAGAGTCGGAATCGTCCAAGGAAATAACTTGGTAATAAAAGAAAAACTTGCTCTGAGTTTTTAGGACTTAGCTTTCTGGCTTTGTTCTTCCTCCGGCAAGCATCGATTCCGAACGTCACCAACCGGTATTCATATCTCCCTTCTCCCCCCGGCAAATGTGCACACGAGGAATCCTTCTGTCTTTTGAGAAAAAGAAAGAAGAGAAAATAAAGGGATGAAACCTTGGCGGTTCGTTAGAACTTACCGGGATCAGGTGTCATACAACATCTTAGACAAACATGCATATATAAACATGAACATGGGAATCAATAAGGGAATGTACGACACTTAAATTTATCCATCTGTGCTCAGGGTCTGCGCCTGGCTTTGTACAAAGGATCACATGCCTTGCCGGCAAGACTTGTACAAAAGGGGGTTGCCGGGAGCCCCCGGCAACCGCGCCTTATGGATATAACTTGCGAAGATGTTCGATATTCCAGGAATTGCTCACTGGAACGCCATCTTCGGTCTCCAGGCGGACAACGCTGGGCCTGGTGAATCGTACTACCTGATAAGGGCCTTCCCACTTTGGCGTCAACTTGTTTGAATTCTTGGCGGACTGAATCCGTCGAAGAACAAGGTCGCCTTCCTCAAGGCTTCGGGCATGAACTTTGCGGCTATGATAGCGGCGCAAAGCTTGCTGGTAGCGTGCAGCTCGCACAGCAGCCTGAAGACGATTCTCCTCAAGGAGCACAGCGTCATCTTGCTGCAGTTGCTCTTGCTCGAGCTCATCATAAGCGAGCACTCGAGGAGATCCGTATATGAGTTCCGTGGGGAGAACTGCTTCCGCTCCGTAGACCAGAGCGAAGGGCGTCTGGCCGGTGGCTCGATTTGGTGTCGTTCTGATTGACCAAAGAACCGCCGGCAACTCATCAATCCAGCGTCTTCCGCACTTTTTCAGCCTGTCAAAAGTTCTGGTCCTGAGACCGCGTAGCACTTCAGCATTGGCCCTCTCCGCTTGGCCGTTGCTTCTTGGGTGAGCAACAGAGGCAAAACAAATCTTGCCGCCAAGGTCTTGGATGTACCGCATGAAGGTGCGACTTGTGAACTGCGTGCCGTTGTCGGTGATGATCCTGTTAGGCACACCAAAATGGAAAAACAATTCCTTTGAAGAACTTGACAGCCGACTGTGCTGTCACCTTCCTCACTGCTTCCACCTCCGGCCACTTTGTGAACTTGTCGATAGCAACGTACAAGTACTCAAAGCCCCCGGTAGCACGGGCGAAGGGGCCCAGTATATCGAGCCCCCAGACCGAAAATGGCGAGGAGAGAGGGATTGTTTGAAGAGCTTGAGCTGGCTGATGTAATTTCTTCGAATGAAACTGGCACGCTTCACACTTGGTTACTAGTGCAGTCGCATCCTGGAGGGCGGTAGGCCAAAAGAAACCTTGCCGGAATGCTTTCCCGGCAAGCGCTCTTGACCCTATGTGGGAACCACATATGCCCCCATGAATCTCTGCCAACAGCTGTAGTCCATCCTCCCGAGAAATGCACTTCAATTTCACACCGTTCGGTCTCTTTCTGTACAGGACGTCATCGACGAACTTGTACATAACAGACTGACGGGCTACTCTCTCTGCTTCTTCTTGTTCCTCATGGAGTTCACCTGTCTGAAGGAAATGGACAATGTGCTGCGCCCATGCTGGAGCCTGAGGCTCGACAACTAGGACTAAAGGCATCTCCTCTGCCGGGGGAACATTTGTCTCGACAACGAGGCCCTGAGGCCCTGTCGGAGCCTGTTGTTCCCCGGCAGGCGTGTCGATCCCGGGAAGTTCCTTCCTGGCGGCTCCGGGGGGCTCTGCCGGGAAGTACTGGCCAGAGTTCAACTTCCTTCTCTTTTCTTGCCGCATCGATGGCGCCACGGATGGTTGAGTCAATTGGAGCACAAAAGTTCCTGGTTCCACAGGCAACTTGAGGGCAGCACGCTTTGACAGGTCGTCAGCAATATTGTTCTTGGCACGAGGAACGTGCTCCATTTGGAGACCGTCAAAGCGCTCTTCCAATTTCCTCACTTCATCTACGTAGGCTTGCATCAATGGACTTTTATAGCTCTTGTTAACTTGCCTAACGACAAGCTGTGAATTGCCTTTGATGATGAGCTTTTTGATACCAAGGTCTGCTGCGATCCTGAGGCCGGCAAGCAAACCTTCATATTCTGCAGTGTTGTTGGTCGAACTCTCTCGGGGAAAGTGCATTTGGACTACGTACTTGAGGTGCTCTCCGGTGGGTGTGACAAGCAGCACGCCATCACTGGCGCCTTGCAGCGAGAAAGCCCCGTCAAAGTACATAATCCATTGCTGATCGATTTCCTTGCCGGGGAAAGTTGTTTCTTGAACTTCTTCGTCTGGCGTCGGCGTCCATTCTGCAATGAATTCCGCCAAGGCCCTACTCTGAATTGTCGAAGTGCTTTCAAACTTAAGGCCAAAGCTGGACAACTCCAACGCCCACTCCACGATCCTGACGGTTGCCTCCGGATTTTGCAAAATCCGTTGCAACAGAAATCGAGTGACGACGGTAATCTCATGTGCTTGAAAATAGTGGCGCAGCTTCCTTGAGGCCATAAGGAGGCCAAAAAGCAACTTCTGCACCCCAGAATATCTTGACCTAGCCCCTTGTAAAAGAGAGCTAACAAAATAAACTGGGTGCTGCACCACCTTCTTCTTCTGCACAGGTTCTTCTGTTTGCGCAGATCCTGTCTTGCCGGGATCAACCCTTGCCGGGGAAGATCTTGCCACGTCATCTGGCGGTCCTGCCGCTGGTGTTGCTTCCTCATCAGCTTCTCTCTGCGCCACTAGCGCAGCAATAACCACTTGATTTGTTGCCGCCAGATACAACAGCAACGACTCTTGTGGTTTAGGCGCGACTAGCATCGGCGAAGAGGAAAGGTATTTCTTCAAATCTTGCAGCGCAGCCTCCGCTTCCGGAGTCCATTTCATTGGACCTGCCTTCTTCAAAATTTTGAAAAAGGGTAGGGCGCGCTCAGCAGATTTGGAAATAAACCTGCTTAGAGCAGCAACACAGCCGGCAAGACGACGCACATCGTTGACGCGTCTCAGCGCTTCAATTTGCTCAAAGGCTTTGATCTTGTTGGGGTTCGCTTCGATTCCCCGGCAAGATACAAAGAATCCGAGGAGCTTGCCGGAAGGAACTCCGAACACGCACTTCTCACGATTGAGCTTCAAGTTGATCTTGCGCAAGTTTGCAAATGTTTCTTCTAAGTCTTGAATGAGCGTTGCTTTATCCTTGGTTTTGACCACTACATCATCCATATACGCCTCCATATTTCTATGAAGTTGTGGCTCAAAACCAATCTGGATTGCTCTGGCAAATGTAGAACCAGCACTTTTCAATCCGAAAGGCATTCGTATAAAACAATATGTACCACATGGGGTGATAAAGGCGGTCTTCTCTTCATCTTCCTTTGCCATAAAAGGTCGTGCATGATGAGCGACGTCATGGCGCTGGTGGTTCAGGGAGCCCCCATGAAAAGGTTTCTGCGCATAGATCCCAAGATGCGCGGGACCAGCATGCACACCGAGCTGCCGGCAGAGGTGGCGCATGGTCGCGTGACCGTGGTGGTGCTCCTTCTAACTTGGTTAGGAGTTAGAGCACCTCACATACCTCGCACTTGTCGCCGCCACCTACGCCAGCGGAAGCCTTGGCACATGCGCAGCTGCTCCTCGATTTTCCTCCTGCCCCGGAGAAGATGGAGGAGTGGCGAGCTACTATCCAGAGCCTTATCGGCTTCGCCAACAAGGATGGACCGTAAGAGGCAGGGCCCTCACAGCGGAGGCCCATCGATCCGACGCGAGCCGATGCAGAGAAAACCGGAGGTGGTGCAACTACAGTGCACTCCCCTCCGTGGCACCAGCGGCGGCCGACAACTCAGCAAGTCGACCGCCATGAAGAAGTTTCCATGGCGTCGTCCGATCCACGGATGCGCCGTGATCAGCGTCTAGTTCTCCAGGAACGAGGCAAAGAGGACGCTCGAACAACCATCGAGCGGCGACGGGAAGCGCGCTATCACTCTGATAAGCGCGCGGGGCCGGCTGTCGACGAGCCTGTGCCAGGGGACGTAGGAGACTTGCCTTATGAGGTAGGGACTCCAGCGTTTACCCGTGAGCTGCGGCAAGTCCGGTGGCCCAATTCCCGAACCTTTAAGCCAGAGGTTCCTGAGAAGTATGACGGAAAGACCCATCCCTCGGAGTTCCTGAGCATCTACACCATTGTGGTGCAGGCTGCCGGGGGCCGAGATGACAAGATACTTGCCAACTACTTCCCGTTGGTGCTCAAGCCCAACGTCAGGTCGTGGTTGATGCATCTACCAGAGAATTCCATTTCTTCCTGGTCAGATCTGTGCCATCAGTTTGTTGGCGCCTTCGTTGGAGGCCATCAAGCTCCTGGCCAAGAGAGCGATTTGCACATCATCCCTCAGAAGGAGGGTGAGTCCCTGCGCAAGTTTATGCAGAGGTTCAGCCGAGTGCAGTACAACATTCCCGACGTTCATCCTGCCGCTGTCATTAGCGCGTTCCACCAGAACGTGCGTAACCGCAGAATGCGGGAAGAGCTGGCGATGAACAAAGTCAGGAGTATTGCCGAGCTTTATGCTCTGGCTGACAAGTGCGCTCAAGCTGAAGAGGGGAGGAAACTCCCTGGTGAGGCTGTTGGCACGGCAGGCGACTCCGAAGATGAAGACGCCGCGGCCCCGTCAAGGAAAGGCCGGCGGCGGAACAGGAAGCGCGGAGGCAAGGCCGTGCTTGCTGTCGAGGAATCCGACAACCCCGGCGCCGCCAAGAAGGCCAAGGTTAGTGACCCCGGCAAGGATCTTGCCGGGTGCCCTTCCTGTCAGGCCTTGGCGGCTGCCGACAAGTCGGAGAACTCCAGCAAGCAATATTGCAAGATCCATCGCACTAAGGGCCACGATCTCCAGAACTGCCGGCAAGTTGAGCAGCTTGCCGAGAAGCAGAGGGCCGAATACAAGAGACGAGACAAGGAGAAGGCCCAAGATGGTGCTGAGGGGTCCGGCAAGAAATGCGGTGGCCGAGGGGGTCGCCGCGGCAAGGCCAAGCAGCAGAAGGATCGGCCCGCTCGGGGCCGAGATAAAGAAGGAGATGATGATGAATCCAGTGAGCAGGAATTCCAGAAGGCTACGGAGGCTATGTGCATTGATGGGGGTGCCTCGCTGCATTCTTCCCACCGCCAACTAAAACAGTGGATGCGGGAGGTTAATGCGGCAGAGCCATCCCCCGATGCGTGTAGGCCTCTGAAGTGGTCCAGCACGCCTATCATCTTTGACGCCGAGGATCACCCTGATTGCACAACTGCGGTCGGGTATTTGCCATTGTTGGTTTCCCCAACAATTCGCAACCTCAAGGTGACGAAGATGTTAGTTGACGGCGGGCCGGCCTAAACTTAATCTCACCAGATGTGCTCACAAAGCTTTAGATTCCCGACGAAGACCTCGAGGAAACGGGTACGTTTCAAGGGGTCAATCCGGGAAGAACCCAGCCTAAGGGCAAGATCACGCTGCCAGTAACATTTGGCAGCGAGTTTAACTTTAGGACCGAAAAGGTGGTGTTTGATGTCGCCAAGATCCCCATGTCATACAATGGGATCCTTGGTCGGCCAGCGCTGGCTAAGTTCATGGCGGCATCACACTACGCATACAATGTTTTGAAGATGCCCGGGCCGTTGAGCGTCATCAATATCCATTCCGATAAGAAGGATGCGCTCATCTGTGCCGATCAACTTTACCGGGAAGCAGTTGCAGCACCTGCCATCAAGGCATCTGCTCCTGCCGCTGGAACTCCCGGGGGGAAGAAGAAGACCGGCAGGAACCTTGGCGCGAACTCCGGCAAGCGCACCTCCTCGGAGTGCTGCGCTTCCGTCGAGGACGTACCAGAGAGTTCCACCGGCAAGAACAAGAAGTCCAAGGCTGCTCCACCAGAAACCTAGAAGGTGCCTGCTAGGGAGGACGGAACGGGGGGAACTTTCACTATAAGTTCCACCCTAGATGACAAATAGGAAAGCGCGCTCGCTACTTTCCTGCGGGTGAATGTCGACGTGTTTGCATGGCAACCGTCTGACATCCCCGGTGTTCCCAGGAAGGTAATTGAGCACCACCTTGCTGTCTGTCCTCATGCGCGGCCCGTCAAGCAAAGGGTGAGGAAGCAGGCCTTGGAGCGGCAAGAATTCATTGCCGAAGAGATCAAAAAGCTAGAGGCGGCAGGACTGGTCAAAGGAGTGCTTCACCCAACCTGGTTGGCCAATCCGGTTGTAGTGCGGAAAGCGAATGGGAAATGGAGGCTTTGTATCGATTATACAGATATCAATAAAGCTTGTCCAAAAGATCCCTTTCCCTTGCCGCGCATCGACCAGATTGTGGATGCCACCACTGGTTGTGATCTCCTATCCTTCCTTGACGCCTATTCAGGGTATCATCAGATTTTTATGGCAAAGGAAGATGAAGAGAAGACCGCCTTTATCACCCCATGTGGTACGTATTGATTTATACGAATGCCTTTCGGGTTGAAAAGTGCTGGTTCTACATTTGCCAGAGCAATCCAGATTGGTTTTGAGCCACAACTTCATAGAAATATGGAGGCGTATATGGATGATAAAGTGGTCAAAACCAAGGATAAAGCAACGCTCATTCAAGACTTAGAAGAAACATTTGCAAACTAGCGCAAGATCAACTTGAAGCTCAATCCTGAGAAGTGCGTGTTCGGTGTTCCTTCCGGCAAGCTCCTCGGATTCTTTGTATCTTGCCGGGGAATCAAAGCGAACCCCGACAAGATCAAAGCCTTTGAGCAAATTGAAGCGTCGAGACGCGTCAAGGATGTGCGTCGTCTTGCCGGCTGTGTTGCTGCTCTAAGCAGGTTTATTTCCAAATCTGCTGAGCGTGCCCTGCCCTTTTTCAAAATTTTGAAGAAGGCAGGTCCAATGAAATGGACTCCGGAAGCGGAGGCTACGCTGCAAGATTTGAAGAAATACCTTTCCTCTCCGCCGACGCTAGTCGCGCCTAAACCACAAGAGTCGTTGCTGTTGTATCTGGCGGTAACAAATCAAGTGGTTAGTGCTACGCTAGTGGCGCAGAGAGAAGCTGATGAGGAAGCAACACCAGCAGCAGGACCGTCGAATGATGTGGCAAGATCTTCCCCGGCAAGGGTTGATCCCGGCAAGACAGGATCTGCGCAAACAGAAGAACCTGTGAAGAAGAAGAAGGTGGTGCAGCGCCCAGTTTATTTTGTTAGCTCTCTTTTACAAGGGGCTAGGTCAAGATATTCTGGGGTGCAGAAGTTGCTTTTTGGCCTCCTTATGGCCTCAAGGAAGCTGCGCCACTATTTTCAAGCACATGAGATTACCGTCGTCACTCGATTTCCGTTGCAATGGATTTTGCAAAATCCGGAGGCAACCGGCAGGATCGTGGAGTGGGCGTTGGAGTTGTCCAGCTTTGGCCTTAAGTTTGAAAGCACTTCGACAATTCAGAGTAGGGCCTCGGCGGAATTCATTGCAGAATGGACCCCGACGCCAGACAAAGAAGTTCAAGAAACAACTCTCCCCGGCATGGAAATCAATCAGCAATGGATTATGTACTTTGACGCGGCTTTCTCGCTGCAAGGCGCCGGTGCTGGCGTGCTGCTTGTCGCACCCACCGGAGAGCACCTCAAGTACGTAGTCCAAATGCACTTTCCCCGGGAGAGTTCGACCAACAACACTGCAGAATACGAGGGTTTGCTTGCCGGCCTCAGGATCGCGGCAGACCTTGGTATCAAAAAGCTCGTCATCAAAGGTGATTCACAGCTTGTCGTCAGGCAAGTTAACAAGAGCTATCAAAGTCCATTGATGCAAGCCTACGTAGATGAAGTGAGGAAATTGGAAGAGCGCTTTGACGGTCTCCAAATGGAGCACGTTCCTCATGCCGAGAACAATATTGCTAACGACCTGTCAAAGTGTGCTGCCCTCAAGTTGCCTGTGGAACCAGGAACTTTTGTGCTCCAATTGACTCAACCATCTGTGGCGCCGTCGATGCGGCAAGAAAAGAGAAGAAAGTTGAACTCTGGCCAGTACTTCCCGGCAGAGCCCCCCGGAGCCGCCGGCAAGGAAGTTGCCGGGATCGACACGCCTGCCGGGGAACAACAGGCTCCGACAGGGCCTCAGGCCCTCGTTGTCGAGACAAATGTTCCCCCGGCAGAGGAGATGCCTTTAGTCCTAGTTGTCGAGCCTCAGGCTCAAGCATCGGTGCAGCACATTGTCCATTTCCTTCAGACAGGTGAACTCCCTGAGGAACAAGAAGAAGCAGAGAGAGTAGCCCGTCGGTCTGTTATGTACAAGTTCGTTGATGACGTCCTGTACAGAAAGAGACCGAACAGTGTGAAATTGAAGTGCATTTCTCGGGATGATGGACTACAGCTGTTGGCAGAGATTCATGGGGGCATATGTGGTTCCCACATTGGGTCAAGAGCGCTTGCCGGGAAAGCGTTCCGGCAAGGTTTCTTTTGGCCTACCGCCCTCCAGGATGCGACTGCACTAGTAACCAAGTGTGAAGCGTGCCAGTTTCATTCGAAGAAATTACATCAGCCAGCTGAAGCTCTTCAAACAATCCCTCTCTCCTGGCCATTTTCGGTCTGGGGGCTCGATATACTGGGCCCCTTCCCCCGTGCTACCGGGGGCTTTGAGTACTTGTACGTTGCTATCGACAAGTTCACAAAGTGGCCGGAGGTGGAAGCAGTGAGGAAGGTGACAACACAGTCGGCTGTCAAGTTCTTCAAAGGAATTGTTTGCCATTTCGGTGTGCCTAACAGGATCATCACCGACAACGACACGCAGTTCACAAGTCGCACCTTCATGCGGTACATCCAAGACCTTGGCGGCAAGATTTGTTTTGCCTTTGTTGCTCACTCGAGAAGCAACGGCCAAGCGGAGAGGGCCAATGCTGAAGTGCTGCGTGGTCTCAGGACCAGAACTTTTGACAGGCTGAAAAAGTGCGGAAGACGCTGGATTGATGTGTTGCCGGCGGTTCTTTGGTCAATCAGAACGACACCAAATCGAGCCACCGGCCAGACGCCCTTCGCTCTGGTCTACGGAGCGGAAGCAGTTCTCCCCACGGAACTCATATACGGATCTCCTCGAGTGCTCGCTTATGATGAGCTTGAGCAAGAGCAACTGCGGGAAGATGATGCTGTGCTCCTTGAGGAGAATCGTCTTCAGGCTGCTGTGCGAGCTGCACGCTACCAGCAAGCTTTGCGCCGCTATCATAGCCGCAAAGTTCATGCCCGAAGCCTTGAGGAAGGCGACCTTGTTCTTCGACGGATTTAGTCCGCCAAGAATTCAAACAAGTTGACGCCAAAGTGGGAAGGCCCTTATCGGGTAGTACGAGTCACCAGACCTGGCGCGCCAAAGATGTCGGGGCACGACACCTATGGGATCCCGAGAGACCCCTTTACGATTCGGCGGGGGGAGAGGTATATGCAAAGAGCAGAACCAATGATCGACGCGGGAAGTTTATACCCAGGTTCGGGCCGCTGATCAGCGTAAAACCCTACTCCTGCTTTGTGTTCTTATTGATGTTCTTGAGCCCAGCCTTCAGGAGCGCTCACAATGAACAGTACATTCAAAGAGCAGCTACGCATGCAGAATGGGCCAGAAGTTCTCCTCCCCTATAGCAGTTGCCTTGGGCCTCCTTTTATAGGCTCAAAGGGGTCTCCATAGTGGCAACATGTACATACATTGAGGTGTAAAGTAGCTATAGGGTATCATACCTAACCCCTGACGGATTAGGACAAGCGAATTTAATGCACCGTGAGGTGTCCGTTTAGGTGTCCTCACTTTCTTGGGGATAGAAAAAGGGGCCATCCCATCAGCACCGCTTAAGCTCTCCTCCACTGGCGCGTTGCCACGCATCCAGAGAAGGACCCAGAATGTCAGGTTTTGTTACTGTGCCGAAGCGGTGGCACAGTGGCAGAATCTCGCCAGGCGCCGATCCTTGCTGGGCTCCAAGCCTTGCCGGGCTCCACAGGCCATCCCGGCAAGGATCTTGCCGGGGGAGCTGGCCTTCCGATCCCAGCTTTGCTTATCTGCTGATCCTTAGATCTCTGACTTGATGATTTCCTTGATGGCTTGAATCGACCTCGAGCTGATCCCGGCAAGCCTTGCGGCAAGGATGGCTACAACTACCCGTGCACAAGTACGGGGTATTAGTGGCCCAATACTTAGTACACCGACAATCTGACATGCGGTGAAGTAAACAAAGTTGAAACCACTCACGATAGCACCCCGCACGCTAGTAAATTGAGGGCACACTTCTTCCGCGTGTGTATGAAGGACGCACTCACGCACACTTCACCACTGCGCGGCGGCATGCACACAAGGACGCACTCGCGCACACCCAGCACATGTGTATAACGGTGTCCCCGCTGGCTGAGATGGACGGCGAGGCAGGCAACAAGCGGAGGCTGCTCGAGCTAAAACCACATCTGGCGAGCCTGGACTTCATCAGTAGCCTCCCCGACGACATGTTGCTCGTCATCATCGGCCTCCTCCCCATCAAATCTGCCGTGCGAACCACCCTGCTCTCCCGGTAGTGGCGCCCCCTCTGGTGCCGCGTCCCCCTCAACCTCACTGTCGACAGCTGCCTCTGCGACGGGGATTGCAAACGCATGGCCGCAGTCTCCAAGATCCTTTCATCGCACCCTAGGCCAGCCAGACGACTTGACATCCGCATGTTCAGTACCAACTTCAAGGTCCAAGCCAAGTTCAATGAGTGGTTCTTATCCCCCGCCCTAGATCAGCTCGAGGAGCTCAAGTTTGAAACTGGACGATGTCGCTCTCTGCCACCGCCCGCGCTCTGCCTCACTCCAATGCTGCGCCGCGCCAGCTTTAGCTCCTGCTATTTTCCCCAGATTAATGTTGCGCCCGCCCTTCTTCTCCCTCAACTCAAGCAGCTCGACCTCTTCGACGTTGACATCTCGAAGAAGGCTATGGAGCACCTGCTCCACAGCTATACTGCACTTGAGTACCTTCGTCTTCGGCAGATCCACGGGTTCATTAGCCTCCACATGGCCTCGACGAATCTCCGATGGATTTATGTGTCTTGCTGGCCCCGCAACAAGACATCAATTGGGAAGAGATCACTCCAGCTGTTCCACGTTATGGTCATTGAGAATGTGCCTTTCCTTGAGAGATTGCTTGTATCTGATCTAGAAGGTCCAACAAAAATCAAGGTCATTTTCGTGCCGAAATTGACAGCGTTGGTGTACTCATCTGCCAAATTCTCCGAACTCTTTATTGGATCCGTAATCGTTCAGGTACAACACTCATCTTCTTCTTCGTCTTCTTGAAATTCACATTTTTAAATTTCTTCTTGATGTATTTACGACTGTCATCCAGAAAATGATTCCTACAAGCTTGACCCAGTCTGTGCGCACAGTGAAGATCTTGGCAATAAAATCTATCGGCCCCAATCTGGATCAAGTTGTTGGATTCCTTACATGCTTTCCGTGCACGGAGAAGCTACTCATCGAGGTGAAACTTCTTTCCTATTAGTAAACAGTAATCACAACGTAGCTCAATTTTTTCGTAATTTTCCAAAATTACGATGACAAGTGTAGTGTTCAAAACTGCATCTACGCACTGCACCGATACAAATGTTTTTAGTATTTTTTCTCACGAGATCACCTGCATCGTTTTTTTGTTGTTGTACTACTAATAGCCTAGGCTAGTCATAGTGCCAAGTAACTTAGACTAGTAACTCTATGGTTAGCCTAAGAGCAAGTACTACGTCCGTCCTGGTTTACTCATTTTGTAGTATCAAAATTTGACCATAGATTTAACTGACAAAATGTTAATGCATGTCACTAAAAATTATATCATTGGATTCGTATTTGAACATAATTTCAAATGGTATAATTTTTGGTGACATGCATTGGCATTTTCTTAGTTAAATCTATGGTCAAAATTTTACACTAAATACGAGGTAGTACAAAAGTAGGCTATGAGATCCCTCCACTATGTAGGCCAAAACACATGCCAAATTCACTTCTGATGCATTTGGCATCGATGCCCTCCATTGCTCAGCCGGTGCCCCAATCTAGATCACCTACTTTGCTCCGGTGCCAAATTAACTCACGCGATGAAAAAACACTTGCGTGGGAGAGGGAGAGGACCGAGGCAATAAAAAAACACTTGTTTGGGAGAGGGAGAGGCTGGTGTAGTTGGTTTGATTGATTTGTTTATACATGTGGGTCTTTGTGCACAGCAGTGCCAACTCTCTCACATCGCTAGAGTGGTTCCAAAATCTTTTGATTTGACATCGATGTGTATTATGTGGCATACTTTTGAGAAATATGGCATCGGCCACATAGTGGAAGGCAACAGATTCCCAAGCTCTTCACGTGCTCCTAGGTAAATGAGAGGAAAGAGAAAGAGAGAGAGAGAGTGAAAAAATATCACTAGCCTTAGAGCCAACCCTATCGTATGAGCGAATGATATTGGTACCTCTTGATGACATGACAATCTTATACAGCCAGCTGCTCTAATATGTTCTCTTCTTTTGCAGATAAAAAAGACCCGAAAGTGAAAAATGTGTTGCACTATAACAATCTCATCGAATGCCTTGATCTCCATCTTACAGAAATTGATTTGATCGACTACCGAGGCAGCACATCTGAGATTAAATTGGCCAGGTTCTTTGTTCTGGAGGTTTGGCGTTCTCTGGCACAACAATGAATGGTGTGCTGATCACCGCAAGCATCTAAGCCTAAATGACAAAGTCTCCGCAGAAGCTAAATTTGTTTTTGAAACATCAAGTCACCAGAGACTCAAAAATTTATTTGCCCATTAATGACTTGTCAGGGCAGTGAATTTTAGTTTGTATGATAATGCTGCATCCACCTAAAGTAACGAAAGTTCTTACTCTGTACGTAAACTTCCTAATAATTCCCTCTTCGTAGGTGCAGCATTACTCCTAGCATTTGTAATATCAGTTTGAAACTTGTAATATTACGACTATCCAGCATGAGGTACTATGTTACGATAAATGTTCGCGTGCATAGGTGCGGCCACGATATACCCATTACTCCAGTACAATATTTATTATTACCAGCAAGAGGCCCATGCATTGCACGGAACATCAAGATGCATTTATACGAGCTTTTTATCTTGTGGGAGATGAAGATGAATGAGGGAAGGCCTTATCTGCAAATGTGGAGAGGGGTGCAGGTATCTTTTTGCAAAATTTCCATAGTTTATAAGAGTTTATAGATCGGACGGTGTATATTGTAGGATGGCAGGCACACCATCATCACCAACTCGGTTTTTTATAAGAGTTTCTCTATTTCTCTATACTACTCCTATAAAAACCTGAGGGCTCCTTTGATTCAAGGGAATTCTATAGGATTTTTGGAGGATTGAAATCCTTTGAAAATTTTCCTGCGTTTGTCCTTTGATTCATAGGATTGAATACCTTAGGAATTTTTCCAATGGAATCTTTTGTACTACATTTCATAGGAAATGTAACATCCACTGTAACCTCTTTTTACAATTCCTTTGCTTTTCCTGTGAAATCAAACGCTCCTTGCTAATCCTATAGGATTCAAGTGGGCATGACACTCCAATCATATACTTTTCCTATTCCTGCATTTTCAAAATCCTGCAAATCAAAGAGGTCCTGAGTTGGTGATGATGGTGTGCCTGCCATCTTTCACCAATAGCCATGGGATATAGATCTGACACATACAAAGCAAACTTCTATAGTTTTGCAAAAAGATGCCCGCACTTGTTCCCTATTTACAAACAACTCCTTGTCTCTCACAATCAGCCTTATCTCTTCCCCACCACATCTAGATGGCCATGGAACAATCTGGCGCGATGGCCGCTGCCGGTGCCGTCCACCCCCAATCTTGGGGTTCCGTGCAATGCACGGGCATCTTACTCGTGTAAGAAAAGAGTAGAGATACTCGTGGCAATGCACGGGAAATTATCAAACACGGCTAGTTGTAAGCAGGCTAGCTCTACAGCCATGATGATAGTGACTGCACACGGTGAGGCTGACTTTGGTATGCCGAACACGGCGCCTACACTCAGGTGTCATCTCTGGTGCAGGGTCTTGCCACTTCACTATGAGGAGCAGCACGTAATAATTTGACCAACGGGTAGTATAGTACTCTACATTGGTAGTATTACTACTAGTACTAGCACCACCGTCTGGATTTAGTAGTACTACCACCTCCGTCTGGATTTAGTATTTGACTAGCAATATCTAGTAATGCATGTCACAAAAAATATACTACTCCCTCTGTAAATAAATACATGGAGTATTGTTTTATTCGGTTTTGAACATAGTTCCCGATGATATTATACACTCTCCCTTCCAGTAGATGGCTCAAATCTGAAATCTCATCAATCAGACTACTATTGTACTCACCGAGCGGTCAGCTTAGTAAGCTACCAATAAAAAATTGCAATCAAAGACTACTATTGTACTCCCTCCGTACTGGTGCATTAGTTGCGAAAACCAGATAATCCCAAAACTTTTAGGCGTGGTGCATTAACTACCCACCTCGTTCCCTGTTTTTTGCCACGAAAAAAGAAATCACCCAATAGGATATGTAGGGTGCGTATGCATTCAATGACTTGAGACTACTTAGCACAACATGCAGTGCTCAATTCTCTTTATGCAATGACATTAATTACAAAATGCTACTCCTACCTCCGTCCTGGTTTATTGGTCCCGTTAGTATGTTGTGCCAAATTTTGACCATAGATTTAACTAAAATAATAATAATGCATGTCACCAAAAATTGTATCATTGGATTCGTATTTGAACATAGTTTCCAATGATATTATTTTTGGTTACATGCATTAACATTTTATTAGTTAAACCAAAGGTCAAAACTTGGCGCAAAATGCGAAGGGGGCCAATAAACCAGTAAACATCAAAGTTCTCTCGTTTCGCCCAAACTTGGTCTCGGTGAGATGACTATACTGCACCGTCACGGAGGGAGGAACAAGGAGTAGATGGCCAACACACACGTGAATGCAACGCAGTCTGCACTTCTCATATAAAGGCTCCCCGCCAGTCCAATCTACGAAATCCTACACACCTACGCACCCTAACCAAGGGCAAGAGTGATCACTCCAATCGCAAGATCAGTTAACTAGAAGCTAGACCCATGGAGGCGATAAGCGCGAGCATCAGCTGGCTGTGCCAGATGGTCCACGACGACGGCTTGTGGCCCGGCACCGAGGAACGTCTCTAGGTCGTGCTTGCGGCCGCCAGGGCGAGAGGCCTCTTGGACGACAGCTTTGTCTCCTTGTTCTACGAGGTCCTCGTCAGCTTCCTCGACAAGTTCACCGTTGTCAAGAAGCTCGCAGACGACCTTGACGAACGCCTCCAGCCCACGCACCTAGGCTCTGCGATGCCCGCCACCCTCAACGGCCTCTATGGTGACAACCTCTTCGACGCACTGGTGGCCCTACGACTGCCCGCCGTCGCGCCGGAGAATGTCCACCTCATGGTCGCGCTCGCCGCGCAGCGCCTGGCGCAGCAAGACACCATCGACATAATCACCCACGTCTACACGCAAATCATCCACAAGGACTACTACGTGCAAGAGGAGGACGATAGGACGCCGGCCTTCTTGGACCGCAGGGCAACCTTGGACGTCACTATTCAGGAGCACATTGAGCTCGCCGCCAATGCCGCTGCTCCTCACACGTCGGTTCGTGACCCGGCACACTAGGGCGTGAGGATGTCGTTGATGGATCCCTATGTATCTTTATCTTTCCGTCAATTCCATGTAGTAGTATATTGTACTAGTAATTATCTTACCTTTCGCATCAACTTCATAATTTTCATACGTACTCCATGCATGAACCGCGCCAGAACCAAACTTCTCATTACTCTAGGGAAAATCGTTATTTCTATCTATTGGTCGTGCCATGGAGCAGAACCAAATTTTACAAGTTACAAGTTCAAAAGGAAAAGCCTACCGTGTTCGCGTCTCACCCCCACACGGTTGGTCCGGCATGCCGCTCAAGGGGGAATGTGTGTTGTGTTGCATCTTTCACTTACAAGTGGGACCGCAGTTGAGCAAACTGACTATCTGCAAACCCCCACCCCGCCCATCGCGCGATGGCTGAGTTAGAAAAAAAATAAGGGAGAAGAGATAGCTGTAGCATGGACTCCAAGAAAATTGGTGTCAGATGGGACTCGTGTGGGTGGCGTGTGCTGTACTGCTAGACGTGAATGCTAGTTATGGCCCATGCCACCCCACTATATCGAGGTGCTGTGTCGTGGGAAACCACTGCCACCTATGGGGCCATCAGCCCCTTTTGGTTCGGCGGGGGGATGGACACGTTGCACAAAGAGTGGAGAAGCATCACGCAGCACGACAGAGATCACACGGGCAGTCTTTACCCAGTTCGGGCCGCCGTGAGGTGTAAAACCCTACTCCTGCTTTGGTGGACTGATGGTGGATAATGGTGGTGAAACGTAGCACACTCGCCCGGCAAGGTTGCTCTGGGGGCGAGTGTGGCTACGCGCATACGGATATGCGAGGATCCAACCCTTTCTACGATCGCCATGGGCCTCCTTTTATAGATTAAGGGGTCACCACAGTGGCAAATCAGTCTTTGCGTACTGATTAGATAGCTAATAGTGCTATCATATCTAACTCTGTAGGCTGACAGGGCGCATTAAATGCGCTGCTCTGTGTCACATCAAAGCTCGCCCGGCAAGCCCTGCTGGGGTGTTTTGCCAGCTTCGCGCCTGCTTGCTTGACACGTCTCAGATGGGTGTCATATGGAGGTGTTTGCTGTAGGAAGTGGCTGCCATGTGGCAGAAAGCAGCCACTTAGTCACCTTGGAGCTTGACACTGCTTCGATTAATAACTTGCGTCGCTTGTGAGGTGGAGCGGTGGAGTGGCTTGCCTCCGCCAGCCCCGGTAGGCTTACCGGGACGATCTGGGAGCTTGCTTCCGGGGGAAAACCCAACCCTGCCAGGCTTGCCTGCCCCGGCAAGGTAGGCCCTTCCCTTAGCGATGCCTCGTTCCTCTGGCTCGCCTTGGCCTTCTCGACTTGCTCTTGGATCCTTCAAAGGAATTGATCTTCCTTGTTTGGTTTGATCTTGGTCTTGCAATCTTGTCTCTGGCCTGTGCACAGTCCGTACAATGGACCCAGGGTCTGTTGCACCGACAGGAGCCACCGGGCCTGGCACGGACGCGCCATTGGGCGTCGTCGGGGTAGACCCTAACCAGTGCACAGGCAGAAATGTAAGGGTGGCTTCGCCCTTTGAGATCTTCTTTGTTTCTTCATTAACTTGAGCTTGGGTCAGTTTCCTGTTTTCCCGCGCGTCATGCAACGCTTTAGGGAAAAAACTGAACCATGATCTGTGGGCGGCCCACGCCCCATGATCACGGGGTAGGAAACTACCATCCCACTTGCCTCCTGCCACGGAGCGCCTTCGCCACGTGTGCCGCATGCATTGCGCAGGTTAGGTGGTGGACGCAGAGGGCGCGGAAACGGGCGCCATGGTAGAAAGCCAGGCGTCGCCAAGTGGTGTAGAGGGGCGTCTCTGATTCCCCGAGCCGTTGGAGGCGCAAAGGGTAACCGCATTGGAGGAGCAAGGCAGTCGCCTGCTGAGTGAGAGGCCAGCCCCCTGCCTCGTTCTTCTATAAAAGGGGGCAGGAGTAGTGTGTCTGCTCACACACCTTCCTTCTCCCTTTCTTCAAAGCTTCTCTTGCTTGCCATGGTGAGGGGGCGAGGGCGCGGTAGTACTCCGGTGGTGGCGACGAGAACTTCTGCTTGACAGCGTCTCCCCCCTCCTCTCGATGATGTGGGGATGGTACCGGCTGTGAGAGGAGGCGGAAGGGGGCGTGGCCGAGGTCGTTGTGGTGTGCGTGGCCGAGGAGGCCGGGGCGGCACCTCAATTGCTCCCGCACCGAACACTATTCCCCCGATGGAAGGCCACATCGGATATCAACCCTTGGAGTTCATCATTACGCTGTACAAGCCTCCGCGCGGCTGCCTCCGTCTCCCTACTCCATTTGCCAGGGTGATGGAGCTCGAACAGCCGCGTGCGCTGAGGTTGCGCATAAGGGGCTGTGGGAATGGCAGCATGCGGGTGGATGTTGGCTTCCCTGCTCCTCATGTCATGTACCTCCGCCGCGGCTGGAAGACCTTTGCTCGAGCCCATAGCTTGTCGGAGGGGCACGTTCTCCAATTTAAATTAATGGAGAGCGGCCTGCTTTCCATCAAGGTCTTTGGGCGCTCGGGAGCTTGCTTAGGGTGCTGCGCGGAGAGCTCGACCGACGACGAAAGCTCCTCTTCGAGCGAAAGCGACGAGGAGGAGACTGACGGCGATGGCGACAGCAGCGGCCGGGAGGGCGACGACTCTGACTCCGGCTGAACGTCGCCCGCACCATCTTCATCAGGCGGCAGCACCATCATCCGCACCTGTGTTTTCTCCCCCGGGAAGTTGGATCAGAGGTGGTGATGGTGCCCCCTGGCCCTTCCAGCAGTCCTCCAGCTGAACCCCGGCAGGCTTCCTCTTGGGCTGCAGCTCCGTTAGCCCTGCCATGCCTTGCTAGCCTTGGTGGTGGCGGTCGACGGGTTGCCTCCGCCATGATCTCCATCGACGTCTTCGTCCACGCCCTCTCGCCCCTGCCGGGCATCCTCTCCTGGAGCCCGACAAGGTTAGGCTAGGCTTCTGCCCAGGCACTCCTCTTGCCCTCTTCGCCTTCTACCGTCGTGCCTAGGAGGAGATGGACAAGAAAAGGCATTACGGGGCACTTATCTTTTTTCAGTCTTAAATCTGTAGGCACTTGCCAAATTTTAGTTCAAATAATGTAATCTCTTGTATCCATGTTTATGTTTCGTGAGATTTGTACTTGCTGATCAGCATATTAAATGAAAAAGCTAAGCTTGCCAAGCACTTGTGCATATATGACATCCATGCAAAGGAGAAACACCTCCATACTTTCAATGTAAACAAGTAGGTCCCGGTAAGCTACCTTATCGGCGCCCCATAGGACTGCTGCCGTGAGGTTGAGCCTGCTGGACGTAGAACCTATTGGGAGAGACCAGCCCCTCGCCAACCCCTTTCAGCGAAAGGCCACTACGACCATCCTGACCGAACCAACGTTCGTGACAGTAGATGGGAGCACCTTTGTTTCCGAGGCGGCGAGGTTTTCGTATGCACAAGTTCTACTCACGAAACATGTATGGATAAGAGATGGAACTTATCTGTTTGGCTTGCCGGAGATCGCAGTGTTGGCTTGTCTTCGCATCCTCTTCCTAGGACTAAGTCCATGGCAGGAGCCTGCAGTTTATGCAAATGAAGATGATGCCAGATGCAATCTATCTACATGATCATGCAACCTATCTACATGAATCATGCAATGCTTATGAAATGCTTATGCATGCATGCAACTTGTCGGGGGCCCCCAGCGCTTCATTTATTTCTCTGTTGCTCAGGGTCTTCGCCTGGCTTTGTACAAGGGGTTACATGCAGATGAGGCAAGGCCTATACAAAAGGGTGGCTGCCGGGCAGGGCCCGACAGCCGTGCCTTACGGGTAGAACTTGTGGAGATGCTCAATATTCCATGAGTTTTGCAATTGAATGCCATCTCCGGTCTCCAGACAGACAGCGCCAGGTCTGGTGACTCTTACTACCCGGTAAGGGCCTTCCCACTTTGGTGATAGCTTGTTTGTACCCTTGGCGGACTGAACGCGCCTAAGGACAAGGTCGCCTTCCTCCAAACACCAGGCATGAACCCTACGGCTATGATAGCGACGTAGGGCTTGCTGATAGCGTGCAACACGCGTAGCAGCCCGTAGACGGTTCTCCTCGAGAAGCACGATGTCATCACGCATGTGCTATTCCTGTGCTACTTCATCTTAGGCAAGCACTCGAGGTGACCCATAAATGAGTTCCGTGGGGATAAGTGCTTCTGCCAATAGACTAGGGAGAAGGGAGTCTGCCCGGTAGCTCGGTTTGGTGTTGTTCTGATGGACCAAAGAACACCGGCAGCTCATTGATCCATTGCCTGCCGTGCTTCCGCAGCTTAACAAACGTTCTCATCTTGAGTCCTCGAAGCACTTTAGTGTTCACCCTATCAGCTTGTCCTTTGCTTCTGGGATGTGCGATAGATGCAAATGAGATCTTGCTTCTGAGGGCATGAACATTTTGCATGAAGGCGCCGCTCGTGAACTGGGTGCCGTCGTCGGTGATGATCCGGGCAGGAACCCTGAAGCGGCACACCAATCCTTTCAAGAACTTGATAGCTGACTTAGCAGTCACCTTCCTCACGGCATCTACTTCCGGCCACTTTGTAAACTTATCGATTGCAACAAACAACAATTCAAAGCCCCCGGCAGCTCGGGGGAAAGGGCCGAGGATATCGAGCCCCCAGACCGAAAACAGCCATGACAAAGGGATTGTCTGGAGTGCTTGGGCAGGCAGATGGATATTTTTGGAATGGAACTGACGAGCTCAACCGCATCTTGGAGGGCTGTGGGCCAATAGAATCCTTGCCGGAATGCTTTCCCAACCAAAGCCCTTGATCCAATATGGGAGCCGCACATGCCTTTGTGTATCTCTGCCAGCAATTCCTTTCCTCCTTCCCGGCAAATGCACTTCAATTTCACACTGTTTGGCCTTCTTCTGTACGGTGTGTCGTTGACAAACTGATACATACTGGCCCTCGAGTCTACTCTTTCAGCTTCTTCTTGCTCTTCGGGAAGTTCTCCGGTTTGGAGGAAATGGACTACGTGCCTTTCCCAAGTTGGAGCCTGAGGCTCAGCAACGAGGACTAGCGGCACCTCCTCATTCGTGGGGGTGCATCCCTTGACTGCGATGACCAATGGCTCGGTAGGAGGGTGTAGCCCAGCAAGTGAAGGGGAGTTGTTTCCGGCAGGGTCCCTGCCAGGAGCACCGAAAGGATCTACCGAGAGAGGCTTACCGGAGTCCAATTTCCTCCTCTTTCGGGCCATTGTTGTCTGGGAGATGGAGGGCTGAGTAAGATGGAGAACAAAAGTCCCTGGTTCCACAGGAAGCTTCTGCGCAGCGCACTTTGACAGGTGATCAGCAATGCTCTTTTCCGCACGGGGTACGTGTTCTGTTTGCAACCCGTCAAAGCACTCCTCCAATCTTCTCACTTCCTTGATGTATGCCTCCATCAATGGGCTTTGGTAATCCTTGTTGACTTGTCTCACCACCAGTTGTGAATCTCCTCGAATGATCAGCTTCTTGATTCCCTATTCTGTGGCAATTCCGAGCCCAGCAAGAAGCCCTTCATATTCTTTTGTATTGTTGGTTGCCTCCTACCAGGGAAAGTGCATCTGGACGACGTACCTCAGGTGTTCTCCAGTGGGAGCCACGAGAAGCATGCCAGCCCCTGCACCTTGTAGGGAGAAGGCACCATCGAAATACATGATCCATTCTTGGGGCGCTTCTTTGCCGGGGATAGCTAGTTCCTGTGCCTCTTCATCAGGGGTTGGCGAGCATTCTGAAATAAACTCTGCCAATGCCCTGCTCTGGATTGTTGATGTGCTTTCAAACTTCAGGCCAAAGTTGGATAACTCCAATGCCCACTCCACTATCCTGCCGGTGGCCTCTGGGTTTTGAAGTATCCTTTGCAACGGGAAGTGGGAGACAACCATGATCTCATGGGCTTGGAAGTAGTGGCACAGTTTCCTTGAGGCCATGATAAGGCCAAAGATCAACTTTTGCACGCTAGAATACCTGGATCTAGCCCCCTGCAATAGGGAGCTGAGGAAGTATACTGAGCGCTGCACCACCTTCTTCCTTGCCGTGTCCTTGGGGTTGCTTCCACTGCCGTGCTCTTCTTTGTCCTGATCCGTATCTGGCCTTGCCGGGCCGCTCTCTTCCTCTTCTCGGTGTGTTACTAGGGCCGCACTAACCACTTGATTAGTTGCTGCCAGATATAGCAGTAACAGCTCTTGTGGTTTGGGTGTGACCAAAGTAGGCAAAGAAGACAAGTAGGCCTTCAAATCCTGCAGCGCAGCATCAGCTTCTGGGGTCCACTTCATGGGTCCTGCCCTCTTCGAAATCTTGAAGAACGGCAGGGCGCGCTCGGCAGACTTGGAGATGAATCTGCTAAGCGCGGCAATGCATCCTGTCAAACGCCTCACATCCTTAACTGTCTTGGGTGCCTGTATCTGCTCAATAGCATTGATCTTATCGGTGTTGGCCTCTATCCCATTGTGGGACACAAAGAAACCAAGTAGCTTGCCGGAGGGAACGCCAAACACGCACTTCTCCGGATTCAGCTTCAAGTTGATCTTGCGCAGATTAGCAAATGTCACTTCTAAATCCTGAATGAGAGTTGATCTGTCCTTGGTTCTTGACACAATATCATCCATATAGGCTTCAATGTTCCTGTGCAACTGTGGTTCAAAGCCAATCTGGACTGCTCTTGCAAAAGTGGACCCGGCACTCTTCAACCCGAAAGACATGCGCACAAAGCAGTACGTGTCGCATGGGGTGATGAATGAAGTCTTTTCTTTGTCTTCCTTGGACATAAAAATCTGATGGTATCTAGAGTATGCATCCAAAAAAGAGAGCAACTAACATCCTGAAGTAGAATCCACGATCTGGTCGATGCGTGGCAAGGGAAATGGGTCCTTTGGGCATGCCTTGTTCAGATCCGTAAAATCTATGCAAAGCCTCCATTTTCCATTAGCCTTGCGCACAACCACTGGGTTTGCTAACCATGTTGAATGCAGTACTCCTCTGACCAAACCAGCTGCTTCAAGTTTCTTGATTTCCTCGGCAATGAACTGCTGCCGTTCCAAGGCCTGCTTCCGAACCTTCTGCTTGACGGGCCGGGCATGTGGGCAGACAGCAAGGTGGTGCTCGATTACCTCCCTGGGAACACAGGGAATATCAGATGGTTGCCAGGCAAACACATCGATATTCGCCTACAGGAAGGCAACGAGCGCGCTTTCCTATTTGTCATCAAGGGTGGCGCTAATAGTGAAAGTACCATCAGCGCCAGCCAGCCCTGCCACGACCTTTTTCACTTGGGGTGGATTAGCCTTGGATCTCTTGCTGTTGGAACTCTCTGGTGTGTCATCAACGGGTGCGGCAAATTCCACAGAGGTACGCTTCCCGGATTCCTTGGCAGTGCCTCTGCTATGCTTTTCCTTGGCGGGAACTGTGGCTTTTACGACCTCTGCCGTGGCTGCATCCCGGTACATCTTATCCACGCAAATAATTGCGTCTTTCTTGTCCAATGGAACGGAAATGGCGCCCATCGGCCCTGGCATCTTCAAGGTGTTGTAGGCATAGTGGGATGCTGCCATGAATTTGGCCAGGGCCGGGCGCCCAAGGATCTCGTTGTACGGTAGAGGGAGGTCAACCACATCAAACACAACTTTCTCAGTCCTGTAGTTCAACTCCCCTCCAATTGTCACTGGCAACGTAACCTTTCCCTTAGGACGGCTCTTGCCGGGAGTGACTCCTTGAAACGTGTCTGTGGCCTTAAGTTCTTCCTCTGCTATCTGGAGTTTGCTGATAACCTTTGGGGAAATCAGATTCAACCCGGCCCCACCGTCAACCAGCATCTTTGTGACCCTGAGGTTGCGAATTATTGGTGAGACCAACAATGGCAAGCACCCTACCGCTGTGATGTGGTCAGGGTGGTCATCTTCATCAAAGATGATGGGCGGGCTTGACCACTTGAGCGGCTTCCGAGAATCTGCTGCTGGCTCCATGGCATTGACTTCACGCGCCCACTATTTAAGTTGGCGGTGAGAGGAGTGCAAAGATGCACCCCCGTCAATGCACAGGGCATCAGTGGCCTTCTGGAATTCCTGCTCACTGGTTTCCTCTTCATTCCCTCCATCACTCTCATTACTGCAATCCTCCTTCTCTTGGCCCTTGGCGGGTTTCCCTTGGTTCCGAGGAGGCTTGGCGGGGCGATTTGCTTCACCACCCCGGCCCTTCCCGCCAGCGCCATTCTGACCATTTTCCTTATCACGCTTCTCATACTCAGCCTTCTGTCTCTTGATGAGCTGCTCAACTTGAAAACACTCCTGGAGATCATGGCCCTTGGTCTGATGAATCTTACAGTACGTCCCATCACCTTTCCCAGCTTTCTCGGTAGCCGCCGCCTCCCGGCAGTCAGCGCATGCTGTAGCCTCCTTGCCGGGGGCTTCAGCCTTGGCCTTCTTGCTGGTACTAGGCGTGCCTGACCCCTCAACAGCCATCACTATCTTATCCTTGCACTTCTTGTTGTGCTTCTTGTTCTTCTTCTTCTTACTGATGGTTTTGTCGTCATCTTCTGAGTCGATGTCGACGCAATCTTCCTCTCCAGGAAGTTTCCTCCCCTCCTCCACCTGAGCACACTTGTCCACCAAAGTGTAGAGCTCCTTCACAGTCTTGGGAAACCGAACGTTCATCTTGGAACGTATCCTGTGGTTGCGCACGTTGGATTGGAAGGCAGCTATCACGGCAGCTGGGTGGATATCTGGGATATTTCTATGGACTCGACTGAATCTCTGCAAGTACTTCCGCAGAGCTTCTCCTTCTTTCTTCCAGAGAAGCTGCAAGTCGCTGAGCCACCCTAGTTCTTGATGGCCACCTGTGAAGGCACCAGTGAACTCGTGGCATAGGTCAGCCCAGGTCGAAATGGAGTTCTCCGGCAGGTGCATCAGCCAAGACCTCACATTTGACTTGAGGGCCAAAGGGAAGTAGTTGGCGAACACCTTATCATCTCTTCCCCCGGCAGCTTGAACAGCGATGGTGTAGATGCTCAAGAACTCTACCGGGTTTAGTCTCCCATCATACTTCTCGGGTATCTCTGGCTTGAACGTGCGAGTGGACGGCCAACGGACTTGCCGCAGCTCACGGGTGAAGGCAGGGCACCCAACCTCGAAAGGTAGGCACCCGCCATCTCTGAGCGTGGGTTCATCGATGTCGGGGCCATCACACCCATTGGTCTGGCAGGGGTTGTCGCGGCGGGCTCATCGATGAAGCGCGCGCCTTCCCTTCGCTTGCCCTTCGGGGCATGCTGTCGGCCTTGACGCGCTCGAGGATCTGACGAGGCTATCGAGACGTCATCAGGCGCCTAGACTTGCGGCTCCCGGGCGGCTTGCCATGGTGGGGATTGCACTATGACGGTGGCCCCTCCCGCACAACCAGCCGCACGAATCGTCGTTGCTGCCTGGGGAGGCCATGGCGGTCCGGCCCTCTGTGATCCTTCCGCCTCGGCATAACCAATCAAACTTTGGATGGTGGCTCACCACTCATCCATCTAGTCTGCCACCTGTGGAAATCTCAATAGCAGTTGGGCTCACGCCATGGCCTCTGATGCAGTGCTTGGCATAGGTGATGACGATGTAGATCGTAGTGTCGCTCGGCTCCTGACGTTGCCGGTGGCGACTGCGCCGCGCCCTTGCTGCTGTGAACCAGCCGTTTGGACGGCATGGTGACGCGGCGGAGGCGCCTGAGGGCCAGTGGCTCCATTGGGCATAGTAGCTGGGTCAGCCCGCCTCGGGGGTGGCGCATGCCCGGCGGTCGCACCCATAGCGGGGGCGGCCAAAGGGTTGCGATTCACCCCAGAGTGAGCATCATCACTACGGCTGTGCTCGTTGGCGAGGAGAAAGGATTCAGGCGGAACGACCCCTCCTTCCGTACCTCGTGGAGCATGGCCGTATGGATGTTGCTGATGCTGTCCTTCCCCGTTACCTCCCGTTCCTACTTCGGCCGTGGGGGAGGTGGCGACAGCGCCGCCTGTGCCAACCACGTCCCCCGCAGCATCCACATCCTCGTGAGCCCCCACATTCCCCGCGACGTTAGTGGTCGCGGGCGGCGGAGCCTTCGAGGTGGACGGGTGATTTGCAGCTCCGGGCTTCCTCTTGGGCGCCATAGTCGATGACGCCGTCGACGATGAAAATGTCGATGAAGATGACGCGCAACGTACGCTCTCGGTTTCGCGCAAGTGATCCCCTACCTGGCACGCCAAAGATGTCGTGGGAAACCATGGCCACCTATGGGGCCATCAACCCCTTTTGGTTCGGCGGGGGTGGACACGTTGCACAAAGAGCGGAGAAGCGTCACGCAGCACGGCAGAGATCACACGGGCAGTCTTTACTCAGGTTCGGGCCGCCGTGAGGCGTAAAACCCTACTCCTGCTTTGGTCGATTGATGGAGGATAATGGTGGTGAAACGTAGCAGACTCGCCCGGCAAGGTTGCTCTGGGGGCGAGAGTGGCTACACGCGTATGGATATGCGAGGATCCAACCCTTTCTACGGTCGCCATGGGCCTCCTTTTATAGATTAAGGGGTCACCACAGTGGCAAATCAGTCTTTGCGTACTGATTAGATAGCTAACAGTGCTATCATATCTAACTCTACAGGCTAACAGGGCGCATTAAATGCGCCGCTCTGTGTCACATCACAACTCGCCCGGCAAGCCCTGCCGGGCTGTTTTGCCAGCTTCGCGCATACTTGCTTGACACGTCTCAGGACGGGTGTCATATGGAGGTGTTTGCTATAGGAAGTGGCTGCCATGTGGCAGAAAGCAGCCACTTAGTCACCTTGGAGCTTGACACAGCTTCGACTACTGACTTGCGTCGCTTGTGAGGTGGAGCAGTGCAGTGGCTTGCCTCCGCCAGCCCCGGCAGGCTTGCCGGGACGATCTGGGAGCTTGCTTCTGGGGGAAAACCCAACCCTGCTAGGCTCGCCTGCCCGGCAAGGTAGGCCCTTCCCTTAGCGATGCCTCGTTCCTCTGGCTCGCCTTGGCCTTCTCGACTTGCTCTTGGATCCTTCAAAGGAATTGATCCTCCTTGTTTGGTTTGATCTTGGTCTTGCAATCTTGTCTCTGGCCTGTGCACAGTCCGGGCAATGGACCCAGGGTCTGTTGCACCAACATGCTGGTTACGTAGAGCGAACACATTATCTCTCCAGGAGTACGGTACACCACTAGTACTACTCACATTGTCGCAAAATTTCCTCGAGTCCGTGCTCAGCCCTCCTCTCTCTCTCTTCACAGCCAGCCAGCAGACGCGTGGAGTGTGCCCATCGTCTGTTTGCTCACATGCGGTCCCACATGTCAGTGAAAACGCAAGACGACCCACTGAATTTGCACATCTTTCACCTCGACGTGCTGGTGATGAAAAACAAATCCAATAACGATCTTCGGTGGCCGCTTTTGGAGTTACTCAAGAGTAAGATTCTATTTACAGTTTAACCCAAGATGCACATCACGTGGCTTCAACTAGCACTCCATTTTCTTGCATGACACGACCTGAATGATGGATGTCCCACGTGTCGGCAAAAGGAGGAAGAACTCGACCAAATCTTCTCCACATTTAGACCGGAGGAGTAGGAAACACGGCAAGCCCTGTGCCTGCATCATACGTACTGTACAAGCCCACCTCACGCTATGACCATATTTCTCGGCCTCCATGTGACACCTAGCTCTAGTTGATGGTATACTACTACTAGGATAACTATTGTACTAGCATACTATTAGGTTGGCTCTATGTGATGTGGCAACTTCATATAACCGGATGTTGGATATACTACTACGGTACTCACACTCCAAGAAGTGACTCAAAAACCATTCATAAATTGAGTTTATCACATGCATATGCAAACATACCATTCATTACATACAACAAGTCATCAACACACAACAACAATGAAGATACATGTTGCATTATAGATTACTTCAAACAAAACATTCTAGTAAATACTAAAGTTTTTATCACACAACAAATAACAAGCAATGAAATGAACTTCAGCTCAACCAATCCTCGGCATTGGAAACACTTGCTTTGAACCATAAGTAAGCCTCTGGGAAGGGCTAGCTATTGTCAATATGGAGACCAACACAGGACTCATCATCCAGGCTGAAGCAGCCTATATCAGGACGCATATTGATATAGCCAGGGTAGGGAACCATGGAAATGTCCGATGTATAGATACAATTGCTTCTCATAAATGGTAGTAACGTTGTGCCAACAGCAGCTGGATCGACTTTCACCATCATTGGATAGTTTAGTCCAAGGAAGAGCGAGTTTTCTCCAAGACTATCAATATTGAACCAGGGAGAAGGTGTTGGCGCTAGCACACTAGTATCCATCCCGAATACCCTGCAACGGATGTTGGAATAGGTCCGGAGAGTGTGACCATGGGAGACAACACCTGCTTCCTTAGTAACATCAGCAGTGCCCTGTATACAGACAAGAAGAGGTGATCCATCAGAATAAGTTGCCAGGCACCACTGAGTATGTAGGTCCTACTCGTCTTCATGCTCGTGATCATCACCATCATCATCTCCCCCTTGGTTATAATTTTTTTTCAAGTATAGGTGGTGGAATGTTCACAGGACCTTGGAAACACAAGAAGGTTAATTAGCACGGGGATACTAACTCGCATGCATGTGGATAAAACAATTCTAATTACCATGGAAGACAAACGTACCGAAACCATAAGGATTCCATGCAAAAATAGTGCCACGAGTGGTGGCAGCAAACACAAGACGCTCGTATTGAATTGCATCACAGTACTCATCTGTGTACAGAAATTGATTTTTGAGCAATATCCATCGAGGCGTGGAAGTAAGGACAGCAACAAGCTTGTCGAAGATAGCAACACCATCATAGTTCGTGTAATCCCAAGAGCGGTTGGGAACTTGACAAATTGCTATCTTCCGTAGACGACAGTCACCATGATCGTATTTGAACGTACATAGAACATCTCTGTGCTCAACCTCAGGGCACTCTGAGATTTTCGGAAGTGGAACCCGGTGACGAGTGTACACACTCACAAGTTCCCACTCGCAGTTGTACCCAATATAAATAACCCAACCTCCATTTGTGCCTGCCCAGGCCTTACCCTTAAGCGATGGCATCTTAACATCACAATTATCATTATCTAGCGGCATCAACTTGCACAAGGCGAGGCTTCCATCATCCGCGCGCCAGCGAGCAGGGTCATGGCGAAGAAGATAGGGGAGATCAAACCGCTCCTGGACCCTTGGGTTCTTTGTAATGATGTTATTTGTTGAGTCGAGAATGGTCTTGAACAAACCTGCCATGCTAGCCGAGGTGATGACATCACACCGATCAATGAGTTCCTCCACCACGTCATCTTTCAGATCGGGGCAAGAATAACGGGGCCGTTTCCGGCCTATTCCCTCCATGGAGAAGATGATCGGACAATGGCAGAAGGAAGGGTGAAGGCAAATGGAGGGAGGAAGAGCGTGCGACAGCAGTTCCAAATCAAGAGGGAAAGGAGAAGAGGTGGTGGACGATTGCCACGGTACAGGAAGAGGTGCCCCAGCCTACATAGATGTCCATTCGGAAATTGTACAAAAGGACTCGCCGTCGTCTCACTGACATGTTGGAACCGGACGACATGTCAATGAAACATGGTGTGTCATTTCTCGTGCAAAATGCGATCTGGCCGCGCTGGCCCGAGTTGCCGCATTATTTCTCGACTTTATTTTTTTAATGGCGTGCCATTCAGTTTTGAAGCACGACTAACTGGTACTGTATGCAGATAAAATATAAACTACTCTGCCACTACTCCACCTCTAGTACTAGTATCAAAAAAGATATATAGGCTGGAGCTTCAGCGCTTGCTTGCTAAGGGCTGCCCACTTGCTTCTCACACTATCACCCTCTCTCCAGATCAAAAAAATACGACAGTGCCCCTCTCTCTCCCTCCTCACCGGTGGTCACAGATCCGCTGGGGAAGAAAAGGACATGCAGCATTGACGCACTCGTCGTTAGTGAGCGAGGTAACGCACTAACAACAAGGCCGTCCTCTTAGACCTAGCGCCCGCGCGGGATGGCCTCCGTCCCCAAGCTCGCTGCCGTAGTGTGTGCAGGGGACGACGACCACGAGCGAAGCCACTTCCCACCGACCCTCAGGTATGTTACCTCTTTTCGAACCATACCCTTGTTCTATTGCCCCATCTGCCACGTCCCTCCATGTGGATCTTTTTCCACTCCACCATCTCCCCAAGTTGCTATCCTCTGCTCTGCTGGTCATGCAGACGAAAACCTTAATTTGCACTATTAAAGGAAACCCTACTTCATGCAGACTAATCCATGTCTGGGTTTGTCGTGGTATCACACGGCCACCTATGGGGCCATCGGCCCCTTGTGGTTCGGCAAGGGGGAAGAGCGCATTGCACAAAGAGCGGAAAGCATAGAGCAGCATGGCAATGATGACACGGGCAGTTTTACCCAGGTTTGGGCCGCCGCGAGGTGTAAAACCCTTCTCCTGCTTTGGTGGATAGATGGAAGGACCGTGGTGGAGACGCAGCGCTCTAGCCCGGCAAGGTCACCTCGGGGCGAGAGCAGCTACGCGTGTACAAGTGTACAAGGGTCTGAATATCCTTTATAAGGTAGCCACGGCCCTCCTTTTATAGATAAAGGGGTTACCACAATGGCAAAAAAGTCAATTATCCAACGATTAGATAGCCGCAATGCTATCATACCTAACTCTGCGGAGAGGACAGGGCGCATTAAATGCACCGCTTAGTGTCACATCCTGGCGTAGCCCGGCAATCCTTGCCGGGCCATACAGTCACCTTTTTGCTTGTCCGCGTGACACGTCGCCTGGACGGGTGTCATTTAGGGATGATCTTCCTTAGAAATGGCCTGCCACGTACCAAATAATACCAGTTAGACACTTGGGGGCTCGACACCACACCGATGGGTGACTTGCGTTGCTGTGAGGTGGAGCGGTGGAGCTTTGGCGGGGTAATCCGCCCTTGGCGTCCCCGGCAAGCCTGCTCGGGGAGTCTTGGGGCTTGTCTTGGGGTAACCTCGACCCTGCCAGGCTCGCCTGCCCGGCAAGGGAGGTTTTTCCTTAGTGATATCTTGCTTATTTGGTTGGTCTTCGTCTTCTTGATCCGCCCTTTGATTTCTCAAAGAGCCATCTCTTCTGCTTGGCCTTATCTTGAATGCTTGGTGCAGTTTGCTCTGCTGCGGTCGCACCGGAGATCGGCCTGTCCGGGCACAAGTCAAGGGGAAACATACACCCCTGTTTGTGTACCCCGACATAAGCCCCCGGGCCTGAGCCATACGTGTCACTGGGCACGTGGGGTTAGGCCCCAAAATGGTGCATGGACACGTGTTGAAGATATGCGCTCCTCTGAGCAACCTCGCATACCGCCACCTCAAACTCAACCTTGCTGATGGCTTCAGGAAGCTCCTGGCAGGTGCTGATGTTTCTGCTGCTGAGAAGAAGGCTGCCCTCTACGCCGACAAGGTGCTCTCCGTTCCCAGGGCTCAATAAGGTTGTCAAGCACGGCTCCAAACCATTCGCATTAGCGTTCCGCACTGTAACAAAACATTATGCATGTCCTATGTTTAGACAACGTACTTCTTTTGCTTGCGCTGAACTAGTGTACTAATTAATTCCGAACACATGCTATCCCCCCTTGCGTTTTATCCATGGATGTTCGTATGGTTAGTTTCTTTTTATGTGTTTTGGCTGCCTGCCGGTAGCATACTGCCGCGATTGTTGCGAGGAACGGGTCCTTAGCGTTTGGCTGGCAAAAGTACATCTCGGCATGCTTTTCCTTTAGGAGCCCTTGATGGAGCCACCCGCTCCGTGAGCAGGTTCAGAACAGAGCGTGGGCGCAGGCAAACCCGTTAAGGTGCCATCACACAAAAGGCTTGACCATACGAAAGAACATTGGTTTCTGGAGGATAGGCCAATGCGAATTCTGGATCTATAAAAGAACAATGATCATGCGAACTTAGCTTTTTGCTCATGCTTTTCTCCCTTCTTGGTTGCGGTCGCTTGCCGCGTTTGCATATCTTGGGCGAATGGCCCATCGCGTGCCACTATCGGACCCTCGGCAAGGGCCGGAGGGGGGCGCAAATCTCTTGCGGGTGGTAGAACTTGGCTTAAGGTTGGGCTGGTTTCACCCTCCTTCCACTTACACTTTTGACAATCTTACGGTAGTTGGCACAAAGGTCACGCTGACGCAGACAGCCCTGCCGGGGCATCAATCAACAGATTTGCACGGGCGCTATACTCAGGATTCTCCCTTAGCAGGGCAAATGCTGAACCGAGTTTCACGCGGGCTCATCGACGTTGACGACACTAAAACCCAAGGTGGCTCAATCGTTGACAAGTGAAAGCGGTGGAGGGAGAAACCATGTACCTTACCACCTCGCTCTTTTCCCCGAACGGGGCGCGCATAGTGGCCGCGCTGCTCGAGCCGTTCAGGGTCGCCATGCCGTCGCTGTCCGTTGTTTCCGCCGCCACTTGTGGCCGCAGCGGAGATAGATGACGGAAACAGGGCAAGGCGGCGGAGGAGCGATGTCACTTCCTCCTCGAGCTGGCGCGTCGGGGGCCATGAACAACGAGGCTGCCGATGAAATCGATGGTGATGAAGATGACGCGCTGCTTATACTCTCGGGTTCATGCAAACGCTTCCGCCTACCTGGCGCGCCAAAGATGTCGTGGTATCACACGACCACCTATGGGGCATCAGCCCCTTATGGTTCGGCAAGGGGGAAGAGCGCATTGCACAAAGAGCGGAAAGCATAGAGCAGCACGGCAACGATGACACGGGCAGTTTTACCCAGGTTTGGGCCGCCGCGAGGCCTAAAACCTTACTCCTGCTTTGGTGGATTGATGGAAGGACCGTGGTGGAGACACAGCGCTCTAGCCCGGCAAGGTCGCCTCAGGGCGAGAGCAGCTACGTGCGTACGAGTGTACAAGGGTCCGAATATCCTTTCTAAGGTAGCCACGACCCACCTTTTATTGGTCAAGGGGTTACCACTATGGCAAAACAGTCATTTATCCAATGATTAGATAGCCACAGTGCTATCATACCTAACTCTGCGGACAGGACAGGGCGCATTAAATGCACCGCTTAGTGTCACATCCTGGCGTAGCCCGGCAAGCCTTGCCGTGCCATACAACCACCTTTTTGCCGGTCCGCGCAACACGTCACCTGGACGGGTGTCATTTAGGGACGATCTTCCTCAGAAATGGCCTGCCACGTACCAAATAACAGCCACTTAGTCACTTGGGGGCTCGACACCGCACCGATGGGTGACTTTCGTTGTTGTGCGGTGGAGCAGTGGAGCTATGGCGGGGTAATCCGCCCTTGGTGTCCCCGGCAAGCCTGCCGGGGGATTCTTGGGGCTTATCTTGGGGTAACCTCGACCCCGCCAGGCTCGCCTGCCCGGCAAGGGAGCTTTTTCTTTAGTGATATCTTCCTTATTTGGTTGGTCTTGGTCTTCTTGATCCGCCCTTTGATTTCTCAAAGAGCCATCTCTTCTGCTTGGCCTTGTCTTGAATGCTTGGTGCAGTTTGCTCTGTTGCTGTCGGGCCGGAGATCTGCCTGTCCGGGCATAAGTCAGGGGGAAACATACACCCCTGTTTGTGTACCCAGACAAGGCTGAATAAGGAAAGGAAGGGAGAAAGTACTGTCAAAGAGACTAGGCATCGAACCTGCATCTAGGTTGAAAAGGGGAAAATCAGTAGCTAAGGAATGTGTCTCGTGTCTCTTGGTTGAAAAAGGGTAGAAAGGCATGACAACACAATAGAGAATGACCAGGTCGATCGGTTTTTTGTCCTCACATAGGAAAAAGGTGGCTAAAGAGAACAAAAATGGGATGTAATCCACATATGCTACCTGGATATTTGTTGCTCTGGGCAACCATCCCTCCCTCGCCACTCTATGTGTCCGTGGAGGTACATCATACTGGTGCGCCCACTGTTCGAATGGGCCTCCCATGCTCTTATTGCCACTTTTTTGCTGTTAGTATAACGCCAGCGGTAAAGTCAAGCAATGCTACTGCTAAACTGATGCCACATTTAACTAATGTCGCACTCAGTCTAATGCCACCGATAAATTTAAGCAATGCTATTTAATGTCACTGGATTATTTCAGGGTTAGCTGTTGATTGTGGATGTATTAAAGATTTTTCAGCTAAGGCATTCTAATGCTGTTGCACAGCCAGTATACCAACAATAAAACTTGTTACTACCTTCAGAATTTTGCACTGGTAATGCTTATAGATTACATACCTCACTTTCATGAGATAAGTCACCAAAATGCCAAGGCACTGATGTCATTTTATTTTGGTTAAACTGCACAAAAAATTATGAAGAGAAGAGGAAAGGTCAAGACTGGGCACCTCCTCCTCCGGCTGTTTTCTGGATTCGGTTGATCAAGTTTTTATATTTGATCGATTATCAAGATTGGGATAGCAATTTTTCAAGTCCCCTCAAGTTTGAAATTATATTTACCTTGAAGGTACATGGTTTGCAATTTTTTATACTATCATTAGTTAATAATGCTAGTTACCTTTAGACTTTTGTATTTGGTTTAATCCTGTTGCGCAGCTAGTATACCAATGCTGAAACTTGTTACCTTTACATTTTGTATAGTTAATGCTTATAGAAATCTTCCAGTGCTAGCTTATGGAAATCTGTTCAGTAAAACCATTGTATTGTTCCCCGTTATAATAAAACTACTCTACTATTGCACGAGCCACTGGATTAGTTTATATTTGTACTATTTGAATGGTGTTGAATTAGCGTATGGACATATATAAGGTGTGGCAAGCTTTCCCAGATATGTGCTCAAGAAAACTACCACCTATTTTTCTAAATACTAAACATTTGGGTACTTTAAATTGAACTATGAAAACGTCTTATATTAAGGAACAGAGGGTGTAGAGTTCACTCAAATTATGGCGGTAAAGCTAGTCACACCTTTGTTAAAATTAATGTTCATTATGTTATCGGAGGAGGTCTGCATGTTTGTCTCTAATGCCTGTCGATTACATACCTGACATCATGATGTAATGGTAAGTCATTGCTTTTTGTACAGTGTCACTGAATTGTCAAGGTGGTGATGGCATGTAATTTTAGTTGAACTGCACAAAATATGCTTAAAAGAAGAGGAAAGGTCAGGAATGGCTCAATCTTTCAGAAAATACTATGTATGCTTTCCCGACATCAGTTGTTGTTGCCTTATTTATTCCTTCAAAAAGGTGGTGAGAAATAGTCTTGCTACCTTTTCCCATTAAGAAATTGGAATGCTTATATTTGTGAGTCTATGCTTCAACTAGTGCCACTTTTTTAGTAATCACACTTTCAATATCTGTGCAAACAGGGATGCTCGATTTTAGTGGAACTGCACAAAAAGTCCAAATGGTTCAACATTAGGTGCATGTTTTCTTCCAAACCGTTATATCCAATTGGTGGCACTATGAGCTGTTCATTATGAAGGTACATGGTTTGCTACTATCTTGCTACTCTTTTTGTACTGTCATTAGATAGTAATATTATTGGTTTGCATGTGAATTTATTGGCAGGGTGGACCTACATTGGAGGTGGAGGACATGATTCAATGATTGGATGCTCAATTTCCGTTGTATCGATTTCACCTCTTCCATCACTGCGAACATGGAAATCCTTGGTCTGATGAAGAATAGGCGCTATTATAAGTGCATCTAGTGCCCCTTAGTGATTTTGGTGTATTGAAGACTTATAGGTTAAGGGTCTAATGTGTTTGTGAGTGTACACAGGTCTATAAGTCTATGAGGAGTTTGTTAATTACGATGAATGTCGACCCCTAAAAATGATTATCTTCAACTAAAGATTTTGGTTTTCTTGAAGACTTTGAAAGTGAAGAAATTGGTGTGACCCTGAAGACTTGATATTCATGCGAGGATTATGAAGCGTGAAGACTTTTGTTTTCGTAGTTTCATTTTCTTCTTCTTGAGTCATAGGAAACACCGTACTGTTAAAGGGGGTCAAGGTAAAACTAAGGAAAAATTTACAAGTGATGCTCAACTCAAAATCCTACACCTACCCAATCCTTTCGAGTGAAGCCATTGGAAATCTCATACAGTTTAGTCAAGTTCTTCATTGACAGAGACGAAGTTCTTCTGTTCTCTGAGGAATTTGTTCTGACTGAGGAGTTAGAAATTCGCCAGTGCGGATTGCCTACAAGTGAGGATTATGATAGCCCTGAGGAATTTGATACTCAAATTTCCGACCGTTGCTGTGCGACGTGCCAGCTGTCCCAAAATATCTACCCACCTAACGGTCATATCATTGAAGGGCATTTATGTCTTATCATGTCGGGCTGCTCCCTAGGCTATAAATAGCCGCCCTCTACAACCACTAGCTGGTCGGCTGCTCCAAGAAATAGATTGACACTTGTCATTTAGAGCATCCCATCCTCCGAGGACTTTGAGCGAAAATCATCAAGTGAGGAAAAACCCAAAAACCCAAACACCTACAAACCCAAAGTGATTGAGCATCACTGAAGAGATTGTTCCTGTGTGGAACCGACGCTTGTTACCTTTGAGGACTGTGCATCCTCCAGACGGTTAGGCGTCATGGTCTAGAGCATCCAAGAGGAAATTGTGGATTGCCGAGTGACCGAGTATGTGAAGGTTTGGAAGTCACCTGAAGACTTACCACGAGTGGTTGGGCGAGGTCTGTGTGACCTTAGCTCAAGAAGAATACGGTGAGGACTAGGTGTCCTGGACTGTGTGTTCAGGACTGGGTGTCCGGGACTGTGTGTCCTCAGGTTTAAATACCTAGCCGCTCCAACCAGACGTACAACTGTCACAGCAGTTGGAACTGGTCTACCAAATCAGTGTCTTCACCGAGCTACTGGTTCTATTTCCTCAACCCTTTCATTTCCTCGCATACTTGCTATGTATTTGATCATTACTGTTTGAAGACTTTGTCTGAAGACTTTCTCAATTTCCTCAGTTCAAATTCTTCAGTCAGTTTGTCTTCAGCCTGCTTATCCTGTGTTTACGCTACTCGTACTCTGTGCTTGTTTTTATTTCATCATGATGACTGTGCTACTGCTCTGTTATGCTTGCATCTGAGTACTCATTCCGCTGCTAAGTAGTTCGTCGCTTAGGAATTTCCTCACCTTGAAATTCCTCAGTGACGAATTTGTAAAAATCGCATATTCACCCCCCCTCTAGTCGATATAACACACTTTCAATTGGTATCAGAGCAAGGTACTCCCTTGTTCTGTGTGATTTTGGTTTAACCACCTGGAGTTTTAGTTATGTCGACTGCAGGCATGATCAAGGTCTCAGTTGGGTGTCCTACCTTCGATGGGACGGACTACCCCTACTGGAAGAACAAGATGCGCATGCATCTTGAGGCAATTGACAATGACCTCTGGTATGTTGTGGAAAAGGGTGTTCCCTCTGTCATTCCTTCTGTAAACGCTGCTGATGTGAAGAGATTCAAGCAACTCGACTCTCAAGCGAAGAATATCATATGTGGCCATCTGAGCAAAGGGCAGTATGGCAGAGTGAGTGCTTTGGAGACAGCTAAGCTTATCTGGGATAGGCTGTCCAAGGTCAACGAAGGAGTCTCAACTCAACGTGACTCTTGAGTTGACGTTCTTCGCAATCTCTTCAACCGCTTCAAAAGACTCGACAACAAAAATGTTCAGCAAACCTTTGATCGCCTCACTGACATTTCAAACGAGCTTCAAGCACTGGGTGCCACTGACATCACCGACCATGAGGTGGTGAAGAAATTGCTGAGGTCACTTGATTCTTCATTCGATACACTGGCCCTGATGATTCAAGAACGTGGTGACTACAAGTCACTTGATCCTGCTGATATCCTCGAGAGGCTAAATACTCATGAATTCCAACTAGCTGAGAAGAGAGATCTCTACGGACCGAGCTATGGTAGATCTCGTGCACTGAAAGCCAAGGCAGTCTCTGAATCTAAAGATGAAGATTCTGGTAGCAGCCTTGGTGATCCTGAAGAACTGAGTCAGGAGCTAGCAATGCTCGTGAGGAAATTCCAGAAGTTCTCTAGACGTGGCCGATTTGGAAAATCCTCAAGAGGTGATGACATGAAATCAGATTCCTCATCCCGTGATTACAAGAAGAGAACTTGCCATAAATGCAAGAAACCTGGTCACTACATTACTGATTGTCCTCAGTGGGAGAAGGAATCAAAGAAGAAGAAATACAAGGATGATAGTTCAGATGACTCTAAGAGGAAGAAGAAATCTTCAAAGTCCTCATCGTCAAGATCTTCAAAGTCTTCATCTCACAAGAAGAGCAGCTCCAAGAAAGCTCGGGCATTCATTGGCAAGGAAATGGACTCTGAAGCTGAATCTGAGGAACATGAGGAAGAGGAGGCATCTGAGGAGTCAGACTCTGGTGTGGCAAGCCTAGTCCTCGCTACTGCTTACGTTAGCAAGTCCATCTTCAACACTGAGGAAAATGGCTTCCCCAACACTGCTGATGACGACAACGATGACTATGCTCCCACCTATTGCTTCATGGCAAAAGGTGCCAAGGTACTCAAATATCCCTCCTCTGAATCAAGTGAGGATGAATCTGATGATAACCTCAAACCCAGCTATTCCAAACTTGCTAATATTGCTGTTAAACAACAAAAGGCTTTGGAAAAGGTTCAAAATATGCTAGACAAAAGCGATGATCTGTTAGGTGAGGAAATGGATCGAACTCAAACACTGACTGATAATCTTCAGCAACTACAGTCTAAGTTTGACAACCTTCAAGGTCGTCATGAAACTCTCCTAGCCGATCATGAGAAGCTTTCTTATGAATTTCTTCAAAGAAAGCAAGATCTTGAGAAGCTAAGGGTGAGTCATGAAGATCTTCAGAAGGAAAATGATTCTTTGCTTGCTCAACAGATCAGTTCCGCTCAGGAAGAATTTATTCCACCATGCTTGAAATGCATTGAACGTGAAACTGCTAATTTTTCACCTGAATGTTCAAATGCTTCCATTGCTGCAAATTCTTCAACTATCTCTATGGTCACAAATTCCTCATCTGAGGATACCACTAGTATCACTGACGAAAATGCAGGGTTGAAGGAATTGTATGTGACAGGCATGTACAAAAGCCTCAAAGGGCATCAGACTCTTTGTGATGTGCTCAAAAAGCAGATCTTGAACAGGAACCCTAGGAAAGAGGGTATTGCCTTTGAGAGGAAACTCAATGCTGATGGAACCTACTGGAAACCGGAGCAGTATCCCAAAACCTCATGGGTTGCTGCGAAGGGACATCCCGTAGATCCATCCACTTTATCTGGCTTTACTTGTGAATCCTCATATTCATCTGATGAGTCATTTGACTCCAACTATAAACTGTTCAAAAATCAGAATGGTGAGGTATTTGCTAGATATGTTGGATCTAACTGCAGGAATGGTCCCCCTATGAAGAAAATCTGGGTTCCCAAAAAGTGCCTTGAAAGTCTTCAGGTGAATGTCCTCATGACACCACCTGTGAAGAATAAGAACCCCAGATCAAATTCTTCATATGAATCAAATTCCTCACATGGATCAAAGTCCTCACATGAACATCATCGTGCTAACACTTCTGTTTCGCAGGGAAAGCCTAAGGGCTATGAATATATGCATTATTCTTCAAATCATTATGTTCATAAGTCCTCGAAGAATTTCTCTGCTTATTCATATGCTTACCCTAACCCCTCTTATGTGAAACGAAGTGGTCTGGCGTCTATGCCACCTTTCTCTTATGGAGCTCGCAGAATGATGAACTCTTTGCCACCCCTCTAGATGTGGGTGTTGAAGAAAAGGAACTAATCTCTTATGCAGGGTCAGGTCTCCAGACGAACTAAATCGTCTGAAGAATTTGCTGGAGACCTGAAATGCTTGAAAGGACGCAAGCTAATCATGAAGAAATGATTTATTCATTTCTCACGTCCTCACATTGCTATATATACATATGTTGCTTTAATTGATGAAATATGTCTGATGAATTTGATGTCATATTCTTCACTCTGAAGTATATGAGTTCGTAAGATGCACTAATTCATCTGCAGGATGATTTACCCAAAGCTACTGAGTGGGTCCTCGATAGTGGATGTACAAATCACATGACCGGTGACAAGAGCTTACTGATGAACACTCCTTTATCTCCATCACACTTGAAGCATATCACCTACGCTGACAAAGGCAAAAGCAAGGTATTGGGTCTAGGTAGGGTTGCAATCTCAAAGGATCAACACATGGATAAAGTCATGCTTGTCGAGTCCCTCGGATTCAACCTCATGTCTGTCTCAATGCTTTGTGATCTTGATATGGTTGTTGTCTTTGGCAAATATCGTTGCTTAGTGCTCATGGAATCTGACAATTCCAAAGTCTTCGAAGGCTTTAGGAGAGGAGACTTGTATATTGTTGATTTCTCTGCAGGACCACAGCCTGCCACTTGTCTACTTGCTAAAGCTTCAGAAGGCTGGCTATGGCATCGACGACTGGGTCATGCTGGCATGAGGAACTTACACACACTCGTGAAGAAAAAGCACGTCATTGGCATCGAGGGTGTCAAATTCCTCAAAGATCATCTTTGTGGGGCTTGTGAGGCTGGAAAGATGACCAGAGCCAAGCACCCCTCTAAGACTATCATGACTACTTCTCGTCCTTTTGAATTGCTTCATATGGATCTCTTTGGCCCTACTCATTATGCCACACTAACAAATGCAGCATCTCTATATGGCTTTGTCATTGTTGATGACTATTCTCGTTACACATGGGTGCATGTCATTACTTACAAGACTGAAGTGCAGGAAGTCTTCAGACGATTTTCCTCAAGGGCTTCGACGAATTTCGGCGTGAAGATCAAGCATATACGTAGTGACAATGGGACTGAGTTCAAGAATACTGGTCTTGATGACTATCTCGATGAACTTGGTATTACTCATGAGCTATCTGCCCCATACACTCCTCAGCAGAATGGCGTTGTGGAGCGCAAGAACAGGACTCTTGTTGAGATGGCTCGCACCATGCTTGATGAATACAAGACACCTCATCACTTCTGGCCTGAGGCAATTGATACTGCATGCCACATCATCAACAGGGTATATCTTCACAAATTCTTCAAGAAGACCTCATATGAACTCCTCACTGACAAGAAATCCAATGTGAGTTATTTCAAAGTCTTCGGTGCTAAATGCTGGATTAGAGATCCACATCACAATTCTAAATTTGCACCGAAAGCACATGAAGGTTTTATGCTTGGTTACGGAAAGGACTCGCACACCTACAGGGTCTTCAATGCCTATCACAACAAGGTTGTTGAAACTGTAGATGTGCGGTTCGATGAAACTAACGGCTCGCAAAGAGAGCACCTACCTCCTGTGCTAGATGAAAAGACGCCTGAGGAAACCATCAAGTTCAAAGCTACTAAGGATGTCATTCCTACCGAAGAATCTGCTGAAGAAATCATTCCAGAACATGAAGAACAGCATGCTGGCGCATCTGAAGAAAATGGCTCTGAAGAAAATGCTGAGCCAAATCAAAGTCGTCAACCTGCTCATCCCCGCGTTGCAAATGAAGTACAGATTGAGAGAATCATCAACGACATCAACGCACCAGGTCCTCTGACTCGCTCAAAAGCTTCACATTTATCTAACTTTTGTGGGCATTTTGCTTTCGTCTCTATCACAGAGCCCACCAAAGTTGATGAGGCATTTCTGGAGCCTGAATGGATTCAAGCAATGCAAGAGGAATTACATCAATTCAAGCTGAACAATGTGTGGGAGCTTGTCAAGCGACCGGACCCATGCAAGCACAATATCATCGGTACCAAATGGATCTACCGCAACAAGCAAGATAAAAATGGCCTAGTGGTGAGGAACAAGGCTCGTCTTGTAGCTCAAGGCTACACACAGGTTGAAGGAATTGATTTCGATGAGACTTTTGCACCTGTTGCTAGACTTGAGGCTATTCGCATATTGCTTGCTTATGCTAACCATCATAATATCATCTTATATCAAATGGATGTGAAAAGTGCATTCCTCAATGGTAAGCTTGAGGAAGAAGTATATGTTGCTCAACCCCCAGGTTTTGAAGATCCTAAACATCCTGACAAAGTCTTCAGACTCAATAAGGCCCTCTATGGCCTCAAGCAGGCCCCTCGGGCGTGGTATGATACTCTGAAGGAATTCCTCATGAAGAAAGGCTTCAAACCCGGTTCACTCGACCCAACTCTTTTCACCAAAACCTATGATGTTGAATTATTCGTGTGCCAAATATATGTTGATGATATTATCTTTGGCTGTACTAACCAACATTACAATGACGAATTTGCTTACATGATGAGTGAGGAATATCAAATGTCCATGATGGGAGAATTGAAATTCTTCTTAGGTCTTCAAATTCGTCAACAACATAATGGCATTTTCATTTCTCAAGAGAAATACCTCAAGGACATTCTGAGAAAATTCGGTATGCAAGAATGCAGAGGCGTCAAAATCCCTATGCCCACAAATGGCCATCTATGCACTGATGAAAATGGAATAGACTTCGATCAAAAGGTATACCGCTCCATGATTGGTTCTTTATTGTACCTATGTGCATCTAGGCTGGATATTATGCTTAGTGTTTGCATGTGTGCCCGTTTTCAAGCTACACCGAAGGAATCACACTATAAGGCTGTGAAACATATTCTTCGATATCTAGCTCACACTCCAACACTTGGATTATGGTATCCCAAGGGCTCGGTTTTTGATCTCATTGGATATTCTGACTCTGACTATGCCGGTGATCGTGTGGACCGCAAGTCAACTTCAGGCACATGCCATTTCCTCGGACGATCCTTAGTATGTTGGTCCTCGAAGAAGCAGAACTGCGTATCACTCTCTACTGCTGAAGCTGAGTATATTGCTGCTGGTTCTTGCTGTGCTCAATTGCTATGGATGAAGCAAACCCTCAAGGACTACGGCATCAATGTGAAGAATGTGCCACTCTACCGCGACAATGAGAGTGCCATCAAAATTGCTCATAACCCAGTTCAGCACTCGAAGACAAAGCACATCGAGATTCGTCATCATTTTCTTCGAGATCATGTGTTGAAGGGTGACATCTCTATTGATCCCGTGAAGTCTGAAGAACAGCTAGCGGATATCTTCACAAAGCCCTTGGATGAGAAGAGATTTAGCAAGTTGCGGTGTGAGCTAAATATCTTAGAATCTTCGAATGTCCTTTGAAAAGGACACACATCCTAACACTTATGCAAATTGATGACTTAGATGTGCAACACACGAAGAAATGTTTTTCTTCAATCAATGAAGACTAACCCTCTAAGTGTGAAGAAATTAATGAAGAATTTGATTCTCAGAGCCCTACGACAATTGTACGTGGTGTCTGAAATCATCATTCTTACACGGTGGGTCACGCCACCACAAAAAGTTGAAAATCTTCAAAAATTGAGTTTTTCATCATTGTGCAAATTCTTCAAATTTTCAAATTCTTCAACTTTGCAAAATCTTCACTCTTTCCGTCTATGTTCTTCATTGACTATATATATATTTGAGTTTTCTGTCCTCTACAGCATTCACTTATTGCTAATTCTTCAAGTTGTGTTTCTTCTAAGTGAATGTGATCGGACGCGTTACCCCTCAATGATAAACTCAATCCAGTCCATTCACAAATTCTTCATGTGCGTTCTATTTGAAACCCGTTCAAAGTCTTCACTGTGTCCTTGACAGCTGAAGAATTTGCGAACGAAACATTAAAATATTCTTATCTGAATTTTCGGCTTTTGCCGTTCAAACCGTTCCTTATCCCTCGATAAGATTTATCTATTCACCCTCGATCTAACACGATCTCCACTTCACAGTTCGTGGGTGACACATGTCGCTAGGATGAGAAGGGTCAGGGGCACGTTTGTCCATTTTCTTCAAACGAGCGGTTTTTCACCTCTGCTATAAATACCCCTCACCCTCCTCAGAGCTCATTTACCCCGCTCGATCTTACTCCCTCGCTCGAGCCCTCAGACCTAGCGCCGCCGCTACACTCCATCGTCGCCGGTGAGGAAGAGCTTCACTGCCTCGACCTCGTCGCCGTCGTACTCACGCCGGCCGCGGAAATCCTCACTCCGCCGCCGCCGTAGCTGTTTTCCATCGCCAAGTTAGGGCGTGGAAGATCTGAACGGACGAACATCTCCACTGCCACTCTCAGTTCGTCGTGTTCTTCGTCAAGGGTAAATAAAATTTATTTTTACTGCCCTTGTTGATTCTGATGATTTCCACAAAATCTTCAAAAGGTGTTTATTCTTCAACTTTCATGTTCTTAAACACCAACTTGCTTCTGTCCTTGATCAGTTTCTCTAAGCAACGTTTTTCTTCAAGATTCCTCAATTGTGTGGATTTTCAATCTACACAACTCTGGAACCTAAGTCAAAAATGCTTAGTGAAATTCCTCAAGACACCCCTGGTCATCTTCCTCAAACTTGATACTTTTGAAAATCTTCTGAGAACGCATATGACCTCTCCAAAACTCTTCGCACCTATATTCTGTTCACAGGTACACATGTCCGCTGCTGAATCTCTAGGTTCTCATCAACTTAACTCATTTCCAGCGTTCCTTGAAGAAAAATTGCACACCTCATCAGAAAATTCGATTGTTCAAAACCCTCGAGTGAAGAAAATGGCTGATGGTAAAAGACCTCAGAAGGGAGGAAAGAGGCCAGAAACAAATACTGCTTTTGAGATCCCTGATGACATCTATGATGAATATTGTACTCCTGATGAAGCAACTCATGGCAAGGAGAACAAAAATCAGCGCAAAGTGCGCATTCAGAAGATTGAGAGGAGATGGGCAAGAGAATGGAGGGAATATCGCTATGTCACTCCCAAGTACATGAAGAAATTTGCTGTTAACCCTCCATGTCCAAGACCTCCATTGGCTCCTGGCCAAGAAGCTGATCCCACTAGCATCAGAAGAGGTGAGGAATTTCCTCAGGAGTGGGCTAAGCGTCAAGCCAAGCTGGCCAAAGTGGCTAAAGAGGCAGTAAAGAAATTCAATGAAGATTCTGTTGCTGCCGCCGCTGAGGCCTCTGCTCTCAAGCCTAAGAAGGCTATGCTGAAGAAATCAGCTATTAAGACAAGTTCCTCAGCTGCAATGCCCTCACGGCCTATTCCTCAAGCAAATTCCTCAAAAGCAGCTCCAACTCCCTCGGTTGCAAAATCCTCAGCTGCTCCTGCAAAGTCCTCAGCACCTGTGCATCTTGCCACATGCCAAAGGACTACTGGAATCTCAATTGCTTCAGGAGTCTCTGCAAGTTCTTCAGCTCCACCTCAGTCTTCAACAACTCCGACCTTGCTGAAGAAAAAGGCCACTGCTGGACGAGGCACAAGGCCAAGTCCTCACAAGAAGCAAGTCGCCTTTCAGGTTCCGTCAAGCGAAGACGAAGCTGATGATGAAGAATTAGCTGAGCTCATCAGAGATCGACAACAAAGGGCCGCTAGAGCCAAAGGCAGTGCTGTGCCCCTCATGCTGGATCCAAGGAAGATCCTTGATTTTATTGATCTATGGCACAAGAACCCTAACACACCTTTGCCTGAATTAAACCTCACTCCTGGTCAAAGTGACATGTTGACGGCCTTCATAAATGAAGAAAAATGGAAATTTGAAAAGGCCAGGCAGGTGAAGAAGGCTCAGTACAAGAAGGAGCGTTTTCTGAAGAACAATGTTGTGAAAATGTCTCCTGAAGAACTTGTGACTATGCAGGCTGAGATCAAAGCACTCAGTGATGAATTTCATGCATTCCATGCAGATTGGCTAGGTGCCAAAGTCAGATTCGTCAGAATGGCAAAAGGATTTACTCCAAGTGTTGCAGCTTCATCGCAACCCAAATTTCCTCAGACTGGAACATCTGTTCAGTCTGCTGAAGAAAATGAAAGCGCCAGAGCTGATGAAGAAATTCCAGTCTCTGAAGAAAATGCTAGGGCAACCTCCAATATTGCGCCTGAAGAGCAATCCAGGCCAGTTGAAGCATCTGCTACTGTGCGTGAGGAATCTGAACAAGCCAGGGCAACTGCATCAGTTGTGCCTGAAGAAATTCAACCAACTTCCTCTGCTTCTCCTGCACCGATGACAAGCATCAACCTTCCTTCTGCATCAGAAGCGAAGAAAACCAAGGCTGCGGAGCGAGCAGCTGTGAAGAAAAGGAAAGCATCTGCATCTTCAGAGTCTTCAGCCCCCAAGAAATTGAAGACTTTGAGGAGTTCATCTGAAAACCCAATTGATGCTATTCCAATATCAAGCATGCCATCAAAGGAGATCATTCCCTTTGGTGAGGAATATGAAATTCCAAGTAAATCTGATGAAGAAATTCCTTCTGCTGCTTCGACAGAGCAGATGGATGAAGAAATTGAAGTGGATACTTTCCCTTCAACCCCACTGGTATCATCGCCCATGCCTCAGTTCACAGCTGAAGAGGCAGGCGTCGAAGGAACTGAAGAAGATGAGGATGTGGATATTGGGTCTACAACACCTATTCTGAATGATGACTTTTGGGAAAGTCATCACCCCAATTCACCTCTGACAACCCCTCTACATCATGTTCCTCAGTCTCCTATGCAAACTGAAGAAATTCATACGGGCTCTGATGAACGTCAAGCTTCACTTCACTCTATACCTGAAGAAGTTCCAGTCACTAGCGCTGATGTACATATGTCTGAAGAAATGAAGGCCAAGGCTGCTGCTGAAATTCCTCAGCAAGTGGCTCCAGTGGCTACACCTCAAGAGGCTGTAAATTCTTCAACTGTTAATCTTCAGCCCAAGCCACAGAACCCTCACTCCAAGAAGCAGAAGTTTAATGCTGAGGATTTCTTCAATGAGCACATATTCTTCACTGACTACAATCCCTATGACTCTGCTCATCTTCGTCGCAAGCGTTTCTGGACTGCAAGCCAGATGAACTTCTACTCCTCATTGTTGGTTGATAAGGATAAGATCTTTGAACATGAGCAAATTCCTCATGTAGATATGGAATCGCTGCCCTGCTTCACACCAGTCCTCAGTGTTCTTCATGACGCTGGGTTACTCCATTTCTGCACCGACATCTGCGATTGGAATGAAGAACTCATTCTTCAATTCTTCGCCACGCTGCACATTACTGGAAATGTTGATGATGTCAATTCATGGGTATTGGACTGGATGACCAATAATACTCATTTCAAAGCACCGGCCTCTGAATTGCTTCATGCCGTCCCAGTCAGTCCTCCCACTGAAGGTGCTAGGCTTCTCTATGTTGAACCTGAATTGTCTGATCATCTAATGCAAGTGCTGATGAAGCCTTTGAAGCCAGGCCAAGCTCCAAGGACCAAATTCCTCGTCAAGGAATTGCTCTATGTGCCAAGGACAGTCTATCGCATATTGACCAAAACCCTCAGTCCAATCAAGGGCCACAACTCTGATGATGAAGAAGTTGTTGGCATTATGAAGAATCTGCTGTTCAATATCATTCACGGTATTCCTATCAACTACCACGATTTCTTCATGAGGACTTTGGCCAATGCTGCACTGTCACCTTTTGAGTTGACGCCTTATGCTCCCTGGATCATGAGATTCATCAGATCAAGGTCTTCAATTCATTACATTGCTGACTTTCAAAATCATCTCAGCTATTTGCCCCCTATTGAAGTCCTCAAACGGACTATTTCCTCAGCTGACGAGAAGGGCAAAGCTGCTGTTATTGATGAAGGTACTCGTCCACTGGACGGACAGTTTCGCAAAGCTACTTCCTATTCCACCAATGATGACTCTGCAACTCAAGATTCTGCCGCCAAAGCTTCAGAACATCATCCTCAAGCCACAGCTCCGCGTGTGATGACTGATCGTGAACTTCTCCTTAGTCTTCATCAGAAAGTTAATCGAAATCACAAGTGGGTCAAGCGTCAGTTTGGTGCAATTCTTCAGAACATGACAGTCACTCAAAATACTGTGAAGAAGAATCACTACTACTTGCATGAAGTCTTTGACCGCACTTGGGCGATTCTGTCTAATCTTCATAGTGCTGAAGAACTCAAGGAGATGGGCTTCCAACAGGACTTTGACTGGTCCCAGCCACCTTCGAAGAAATTCAAGAAAGTCAAAGTTCCTCAGCTTGTTGCCAGTTCATATTCTTCATCGCGCGAGACGGATGAAGCTGAAGACTTGAACGACACTGCGGCAGGCCCTACCTCAACAGTCGACCCCAACAATGCTGGCGCTCCTCCATCGACATGATGATGATATTCTTCAGGTGCGTTAATCCTCATTTTTCGTCCCTTTTGGTCATTCGATGACAAAGGGGGAGAAATTTGAGTTTAGTCTTCAAGCGGGTCTTATATATGGGCTATATTTCTGTTAAGTTTCAACTCTTGCTCTTCTGAGGTGTTTGCTTTGATGAGTTGTAAACTTAAGTCCTATGGTGTTCTGATACTTTTGAACTGCTTTCTGCATGCTTATTTCCTCAAGTACCTTAATGCACGCATGCTGAATTCCGTCAGACACCATATTTCATCATGCATTTCAAATTCTTCATATCATATGATAAATGCGTGTATGAATTTCAAGATATAGGAGGAGATCTCCATGATATTACTCAACAATGTGCATTTGCTATTTCAAAGCAAATTCTTCAAATATGCACATCTTCAGGGGGAGTTCCTCTATATCTTGCAATCAAATTCCTCAATATTAGTATTTACACTTCATATGTTTATCCCCGTTGAAAACTTAACCTATATTGTCATCAATCACCAAAAAGGGGGAGATTGTAAGTGCATCTAGTGCCCCTTAGTGATTTTGGTGTATTGAAGACTTATAGGTCAAGGGTCTAATGTGTTTGTGAGTGTACACAGGTCTATAAGTCTATGAGGAGTTTGTTAATTATGATGAATGTCGACCCCTAAAAATGAATGTCTTCAACTGAAGACTTTGGTTTTCTTGAAGACTTTGAAAGTGAAGAAATTGGTGTGACCCTGAAGACTTGATATTCATGTGAGGATTATGAAGCGTGAAGACTTTTGTTTTCGTAGTTTCATTTTCTTCTTCTTGAGTCATAGGAAACACCGTACTGTTAAAGGGGGTCGAGGTAAAACTAAGGAAAAATTTCCAAGTGATGCTCAACTCAAAATCCTACACCTACCCAATCCTTTCGAGTGAAGCCATTGGAAATCTCATACAGTTTAGTCAAGTTCTTCAGTGACAGAGACGAAGTTCTTCTGTTCTCTGAGGAATTTGTTCTGACTGAGGAGTTAGAAATTCGCCAGTGCGGATTGCCTACAAGTGAGGATTATGATAGCCCTCAGGAATTTGATACTCAAATTTCCGACCGTTGCTGTGCGACGTGCCAGCTGTCCCAAAATATCTACCCACCTAACGGTCATATCATTGAAGGGCATTTATGTCTTATCATGTCGGGCTGCTCCCTAGGCTATAAATAGCCGCCCTCTACAACCACTAGCTGGTCGGCGGCTCCAAGAAATAGATTGACACTTGTCATTTAGAGCATCCCATCCTCCGAGGACTTTGAGCGAAAATCATCAAGTGAGGAAAAACCCAAAAACCCAAACACCTACAAACCCAAAGTGATTGAGCATCACTGAAGAGATTGTTCCTGTGTGGAACCGACGCTTGTTACCTTTGAGGACTGTGCATCCTCCAGACGGTTAGGCGTCATGGTCTAGAGCATCCAAGAGGAAATTGTGGATTTGCCGAGTGACCGAGTATGTGAAGGTTTGGAAGTCACCTGAAGACTTACCACGAGTGGTTGGGCGAGGTCTGTGTGACCTTAGCTCAAGGAGAATACGGTGAGGACTAGGTGTCCTGGACTGTGTGTTCAGGACTGGGTGTCCGGGACTGTGTGTCCTCAGGTTTAAATACCTAGCCACTCCAACCAGACATACAACTGTCACAGCAGTTGGAACTGGTCTACCAAATCAGTGTCTTCACCGAGCTACTGGTTCTATTTCCTCAACCCTTTCATTTCCTCGCATACTTGCTATGTATTTGATCATTACTGTTTGAAGACTTTGTCTGAAGACTTTGTCAATTTCCTCAGTTCAAATTCTTCAGTCAGTTTGTCTTCAGCCTGCTTATCCTGTGTTTACGCTACTCGTACTCTGTGCTTGTTTTCATTTCATCATGATGACTGTGCTACTGCTCTGTTATGCTTGCATCTGAGTACTCATTCCGCTGCTAAGTAGTTCGTCGCTTAGGAATTTCCTCACCTTGAAATTCCTCAGTGATGAATTTGTAAAAATCGCCTATTCACCCCCCCTCTAGTCGATATAACGCACTTTCAGCTATATTTCTGCTTTGTACCAGCAAATCAATTCAGTACGAAATTGTCCAGGGCAAAACATGACAATATCAAATTGTCCAGTGCAAAACATGACAGATGCTAAGCGGAAATGACTAGAAGAGACGTGTTTAAACCAAAAATACAAGGTGGGGTATATGTTTACTAGATGCTTGATATTTGTACAGATAGATGTCTGCCCATTGCTATTTGGCAAACAAACAAAGTGACCTTAATTTTGGTGGAACTGCACAAGAGAATAGTATAGTCACTGCATGCAGTGCCATTTGAAAATAGACACAGAAAGATTGGATAGTCACTTCATGGACCGCACAAAAGTAGTATTGTACTATTTATTGGCGAACACTAGATGCTTCATTGCTTTGGTCTGATTATACAATGGGCATCATTTTGCCTAAGTTGAAGTTTGTATTCCGAAAATAGTCTCGCCGTGTGATCGAGAGAAGACCAAATCATATTGCAGTGGATGTTCCTCCATCATGTGTGGTTCATTCTCATGGTTCTAGCTGTTGGTGAAACCACTTACGTTTGTAAGAGGAATTGTAGACTTCACAAACAAATTTGTCTTTCACTCTGTACTGAATGTTAGCCCAGAGAAGCATCCATGTTAGTAGCAGGAACAGATGTTTTTTCTAGATCTTTGCTTTTGGAGCTACATATTTGTATATGATCTGTGAATCATTGAGATGCATTAACATGTTGATCTTATATATGGAAATCGTACTAGTTGGTTGTGAATGTGGGCTACTAATGTGAACATATTATAATGCCTGGCCTGTGAGTTTCGTGTGAACATTTTGAACGGATCGGCTCTTACTACTGTGCACAGCATGATCCTTATTTCTCTGTGCTCAGTGTTTACAAGTTACTAGCGGTTCCTTATTTCAGTTCGCTTAGTGTTTACAAGTTACTGATCGATCACTAGCTAGCCTACTAATACGCTCCTGGCAGTTTTAGTTGCGACGCAAGATCCGAAGGTGGCAGGTTTTTGAATAAAAATGCCTACCTCTGAAGAAACTGACATGCTGTTCTAAAGAAAATGCCATGCGAATTTGAAGAAACTGCCAACAAAAACCTTCGCAAATGCCTTATCTCCCAGCGAACGTTCATCAGCTATTGCGATCCTATACGTACACTATCCGACTGACTCGATCCTACGTGATTAACCAGCAGATCACGCACGTACGTCATCTGGATGAATCGAGCGCACTCGTTTGACCGTCATGCCAACGTGCGACCCAGCAAGGACGGGACGCACCACTGACGGGACGGGACGGGGCGGCACAGTCATACTTTCAGTTTTTCTAGTTTTCCACGGCAAGCTGGTGCGCTACGCCATGCCTGCTTATGCATTGAATTCAAATGACCGTGATGATCGTCGCGTTTCCCGCGACACGCTGGTCACCTTGATGGATTATGGATGGGCTTAGGCCCATATAAGACAATAATCCCTGGTTAATCTCTAAGGCCCATGCATGTGTACGGCAGGTGGTGGGAAGTGTGGGAAGTTTAGTACCATACTGCTACAGTAAAAAGAGTGAGACCTCTTTATAAGGGCTGCTCTACCACTTGCTATTGGGAGATTGGGAATAGGAGCTGTACACGCGCGCTCCTCATCCTCCGTTGCCTGCCTCGCCTCGCCACGCCTCGCCTCGTGACGATGCGTGCACGCGCCGCCGATTGCGGGAATGAGCCGAGCTGAAGCTTATTTTTGCCGGTCAAGAATGGTTAATTAATCTCATATTAATTAATGAGTGACTTACGAAAGCGCCACTGTCCGAGACGTTGGACCTTGGGCTGTTCGCGGACTCGGTCGTGCGCCTGAGCCCATGCCCATCTACTCGATGGCCTATATAAGAAGGCGCTGGCCAGTGGAGTGAACCCTAACTCAGTTCACTCACTCCCTCTCGCACAACCCTAGCCATCATCTACTATTCCTTTCACTATGCTGCTTTCGGCGAAACCATCCCGACGACCGCGTGCACGGTTGGTCGGGAGAGCAGGTGCCTCCGGAACCCTGTCGTTCGAGATCCTACCCGGGAGAACGACAATAAGGTTTTTGGGGAGCATCTCGATGCGACTGCTCCCGATCCGTCACCGTCTCCGTCCGCCTCTGCTTCCACTACTTCCCCTGCATCGACTCCATGGCTGACGACAAAGCCGCCAAGAAGAAGGCCTCGGCCGATGCCGAGGCTGCCGTTGCCGCCGCCGCGTTGGCCTGGCCAACCGGAGGGTATGACTCGTTCATCCCCTATTTGCTCGTTCATGTGCTAGCTGTATATATGCTATTCATAGATGTTTCGGTTCTATGTACTGTACGTGCTCACATACTTAGGTATCGGTATGAGATGCATACCGTATTTGCCATGTTTACTGTTTACTCATGGATTAGATTAGTCGAGAAAGTGCAAATATTTCCAACAATCCAAAAACCTTATTTTAGGCACTTTTCAACTCATGGCTTCGCCGCTACTCTGAAACCGGAAAAGTTTACCGGGACGCATTTTAAGCGTTGGCAGACGAGGACTAACTTGTGGCTCATAGCAATGAACGTGTTCTGGGTTGGTGGTGTGTCTCCCACGGTAACGATTGCTCCTGAACAGGAGAATGCGTTTAGGAAGGCAACCACCATCTTCGTGGGAGCAGTTCTTACTGTGATCGGAGACAAGCTAGTTGACGCATATCTCCATATGCATGTTGCCAAGAATTTGTGGGATGCACTCGAAGCTAAGTTCGGCGCAACCGATGCCAGAAGCGAGTTGTATGCTATGGAGTAGTTCCATGATTACAAAATGGTTGATAACCATTCTGTATTGGACCAGGCCCATGAGATACAATGCATCGCTAAGCAGCTAGAGCTCCTGAAGTGTGAGTTACCAGACAAGTTTGTCGCGGGTTGCATTATTGCAAAACTCCCTCCTGGATGGAGGAAATTTGCTACTTCTCTCAAGCACTTGAGACATGAATTCTTTGTTGAGGATGTCATTGGTCATCTAAGTGTTGAGCAAAACGCGAGAGCAAAGGACTCACACATGAAAGGGGCAGAGGGTTCTTCTAGCGCCAATGTGGTGCAGAAGAATTCCCACAAGTTCAAGGGAAAGAACTCTGTCCAGCAGAATACTACCTTTAAAAAGAAGGGTAAGAAGAAAGACAAAAAGAGAGATGGCTGCTTTACTTGTGGTTCAGAGGAACACTGGGCAAACAAGTGCCCAAACAAGTACAAGAAGCCAGGACGCCAAGTCTATCAATGTCACTCTGAGCAACAATGATGGGGCATCTGGGTATGGTAATCTGTTTACCATACTTTCAGTTTGTCAGTCCACCAATTGGTGGGTTGACACTGGGGCCAACATTCATGTGTGTGCTGACGTGTCATTGTTTTCTTCTTACCAGGTTGCACGAGATTGTTCCGTCCTAATGGGGAATGGCTCGCATGCTTCTATTCATGGTGTTGGCATGGTAGATCTGAAGTTTACTTCGGGAAAGATCATGCAACTGAAGAACATGCAGCATGTCCCCGCCATCAAGAAGAATCTCTATGTAAAGAAGGGTTTAAGTTAGTATTTGAGTCCAACAAAGTAGTCGTATCTTGGTATGGACTATTTGTTGGAAAAGGATATGATTGTGGTGGTTTGTTTCGCCTTTCCCTGGAGGATTTCTGTAATAAAGTCGTGAACCAAATTCATTCTAATGTGAACGAATGTGAGGTTTGGCATTCACGTCTTTGCCACATAAATTTTGGTTGTATGACGCGGCTAGCTAAGATGAATCTAATCCCAAGTTTCACTTTAGCCAAAGGCTCTAAGTGCCATGCGTGTGTGCATGCAAAGCAACCTCGTAAGCCTCATAAGCCTGCGAAGGAGAGACACCTGGCAACACTAGAGCTAATACATTCATATCTCTGTGAGATGAATGGTGTGTTAACTAAAGGTGGAAAGAAATACTTCATGACTTTAATTGATGATTCCACTAGATTCTGTTATGTGTATCTGTTAAATACAAAGGATGAGCCTCTACACTACTTTAAAATCTATAAGGCTGAAGTTGAGAACCAACTTGAGAAGAAAATAAAACGAGTACGGTCTGATCATGGAGGAGAGTACTTTTCTAGTGAGTTTGATTTATTCTGTGCAGAACATGGTATTATTCATGCGAGGACGCCTCCCTATTCACCCCAGTCAAACGGGGTTGCCGAACTGTCGGTGCAACAAACACTGGGTCTATTGCCCAGACCATGCACATGCCCAAGATCAAGATTACAACATCCAAGACAAGGCCAAGGTAAAGAGATAGGCTCTTTGAGGAATCAAAGGGCAGGTTGAGAAGACCAAGTCAAGCCAAGAAGCAAGACACCGCTAAGGGAAAACCTCCCTTGCCGGGCAAGAGAGCCAGGCGAGGTCAAGGTTGCCCCGGAAGCAAGCCTCAGGATCGCCCCGGCAGGCCTGCCAGGGCATACAAAGGCAAAACACCCCGCCAAGGCTTCACCGCCCCACCTCACAGTGACGCAAGTCACTGATCGGTGCGGTGTCAAGCCCCAAGATGACTAAGTGGCTGCCTTTTGCCACATGGCAGCCATTTCCTACAGGAATCACCTCCAAATGACACGCATCCTACAATGTGTCATGCAGACAGGAGAGAAGGTGGCCAAACAGCCCAGCAAGGCGTGCCGGGCAGGCCATGATGTGACACTGAGCGGCGCATTTAATGCGTACTGGTCTGTCTGCAGAGTAGATATGATAGCACTGTTCACTATCTAATCAGTACACAATGACTGATTTGCCACTGTGGTGACCCCTTGATCTATAAAAGGAGGCCCATGGCAACCATAGAAAGGATTCGGACCCCTGTACACTCATATGCGCGTAGCTGCTCTCGCCCCGAGGCAACCCTACCGGGCAAGAGCACTGCATTTCCACCAACATCCACCGTCAATCCACCAAAGCAGGAGTAGGGTTTTACGCCTCACGGCGGCCCGAACCTGGGTAAAACTACCCGTGTGATCTCTGCCGCGCTACGCTGTGCTCCTTCGCTCTTTGTGCAACATGCTCAGTCCCCCTGCTGAACCAAAAGGGGCCCTTGGCCCCATAGGTGGCTGTGGTTTCCCACGACATCTTTGGTGCACCAGGTAGGGGGCTGCGCTTGCGCGAACTCGAGAAGTGTATGAAGCGCATCATCTTCACCGCCATCTTCTTCATCAACGGCTCCATCATCCATGGGGCCCAAGAAGAAGCCCGGTGCCGTAGCTCATCCATTCACCTCAAAGGCCCCGCCGCACGCGCCCGCCGACGCCGCGGGGGCTACGGGGACGCTTGGAAGTGCGGACGCTGAGGGGGACGTGGTCGGCATGGGCGGCGTCGCTACCACCTCCCCTGCAGCCGAAGCAGGAGCAGGAGGCACCGGAGAAGCACATCACCAACTACATTCTAGTGGCCACGCCCCACGAGGTACGAGAGGAGAGATCATTCCATCTGCACCGCCCCCCCCTCGTCTGGCCGAGGGGCACAGCCACAGCGGGGGGAATCGAAATCCCCGACCGCTCTCGCCGTGGGAGCGGCCGTAGAAGATGCGCCAACACCGGAACAAGCCGACCCAGCTGCTATGGCAAATGGAGCCGCTGGCCCTCAAGTGCCTCCACCTCGTCTACACGCCATCCAGGCGGTTGGCTCATGATGACGAGAGCACGGCACGACCGCTACCGGCACCGTCAGGAGCCGGGCGACGTTACGGTCTTCATCGACATCCATGCCAAGCACCGCTTCAGAGGCCATGGCGCGGGCTCAGCTACTGTTGAAATTTCCGCCAGCAGCCGATCAGATGGATGAGTGGAGAGCCATCATTCAGAGTTTGATTTGCTTCACCGAGGTGGGAGGATCGCAGCGGGCTGGCCCGCCATGGCCTCCCCAGGCAGCGGCAACGGCCCACGCTGCTGGCCGTGTGGATGGGGCCACTCCTACGATGCAGTCCCCTCCGCGGCAGCCGACGTGGGAGCCGCACGACCAAGAACCTGACGATGTATCGATGGCTTTGTCCGACCCTCGAGCGCGTCAAGGCCCACGGCGAGTCCTGGAGGACAGGCGGAGGGAAGGCGCGCGTATCAACACCGAGTGACACCGTGACGCCCATCGCCAGTCCGACAGGCGTGATGGCCCCGATGTCGACGAGCCCGCACTCGCTGACGGCGGGTACCTGCCTTCACCCGCGAGCTACGGCAAGTCCGTTGGCCGTCCACTCGCATGTTCAAGCCAGAGATACCAGAGAAGTATGACGGAAGACTGAACCCGGTAGAGTTCTTGAGCATCTACACCATCGTTGTTCAAGCTGTCGGGGGAAGAGATGAGAAGGTATTCGCCAACTACTTCCCTTTGGCACTCAAGCCAAATGTGAGGTCTTGGCTAATGCACCTGCTAGAGAACTCCATTTCGACCTGGGCTGACCTGTGCCATGAGTTCATTGGCGCCTTCACGGGCGGCCATCAAGAACCAGGGCGGCCCATCAACTTGCAGCTCCTCCCGCAGAAGGAAGGCGAGAGCCTGTGAAAATACATGCAGAGATTCAGCAGTGTCCACAGGAATATTCCAGACATCCACCCGGCAGCTGTGATAGCTGCGTTCCAGTCCAACGTGCGCAATCGTCGGATACGTTCCAAGATGAACGTTCGATTGCCCAAGACTGTGAAGGATGTTTACACTCTAGTGGATAAGTGTGCTCGAATAGAGGAGGGGAGGAAGCTCCCCGGAGAAGAGGATGGTGTCGACATCGATTCAGAAGATGATGACAAGGCCGCCAATCAAAAGAAGAAGAACAAGAAGCGCAACAAAAGGCGCAAGTATAAGGCAGTGATGACCGTTGAGGGATCGGGCATGCCTAGTACCGGCAAGAAAGCCAAGGCTGAGATACCCGGCAAGGAGGTTGCCGCGTGCACTGACTGCCGGGAAACCGCGGCTGCCAAGAAGGCTGGGAAAGGCGATGGCCCGTATTGCAAGATCCATCGGACCAAGGGCCAAGATCTCTAGGAGTGTCATCAGGTTGAGCAGCTTGTCAAGAAGCAGAGGGCTGAATATGAGAAGCGAGATAAAGAGAAAGGTCAGAATGGCGCTGGCGGAAAGGGCCGGGGTGGCGGAGATGGCCGCCCCGGCAAGGCTCCTCAGAATCAAGGGAAACCCGCCAGAGGCCGTGAGAAGGACGATTGCAACGATGAGAGTGATGGAGGAGATGAAGAGGAAACCAGCGACCAGGAATTCCAGAAAGCCACTAACGCTCTGTGCATTGACAGGGATGCATCTTTGCACTCCTCTCGCCGCCAACTTAAATGGTGGGTGCATGAAGTCAATGCCGTGGAGCCAGCGGCAGACTCTCGAAGGCTGCTCAAGTGGTCCCACACGCCCATCATCTTCGACGAAGAGGACCACCCTGACCGCACTATCGCGGTAGGATGCTTGCCGTTGTTGGTATCACCAACAATCCGCAACCTGAAAGTCACAAAGATGCTGGTTGACGGCTGGGCCGGGTTGAATCTGATTTCGTCAAAGGTCATCAGCAAACTCCAGATAGCAGAAGAAGAACTCAAAGTTACTGGTACGTTTCAAGGGATCAACCCCGGCAGGAGTCGTCCCAAGGGGAAAATCACGTTACCGGTGACATTTGGGGGGGAGTTGAACTACCGGACTGAGAAGATCATGTTTGATGTGGTTGACCTCCCCCTACCATACAATAGAATCCTTGGTCACCCAGCTTTGGCCAAGTTCATGGCGGCATCCCACTATGCGAACAACACCTTGAAGATGCCAGGGCCGGTGGGCATCATTTCCATTCCATCACACGAGAAGGACGCAATTATTTGTGTGGACAAGATGTTCCAGGATGCAGTCGCGGCAGAGGCCACTGAAGCTATAATCCCCGCCAAGGAAAGTAATGGAAAGAAGAAGGCTAACAGGGACACCGGCAAGGAATCCGGGAAGCGAACCTCTTCGGGGTATGCTGCGCCTATTGATGACTCGCCGGAGAGTTCCAATAGCAAGAGATCCAAGGTTTTTACACCCGCGGTGAAACAGGTCTCGGCAGGGCTGGCTGGCGCTGGTGGTACTTTCACCATCAGCGCCACCCTCGATGACAAATAGGAAAGCGCGCTTGTTGCTTTCCTGCGGGCGAATGTCGATGTGTTTGCCTGGCAACCATCTGACATCCCCGGTGTTCCCAGGAAGGTAATCGAGCACCACCTTGCTATCTGCCCACATGCCCGACCCATCAAGCAGAAGGTCCGGAAGCAAGCTTTGGAGCGGCAGCAGTTTATTGCCGAGGAGATGAAGAAACTTGAGGCAGCTGGTCTGGTTAGAGGAGTGTTGCATCCAACGTGGTTAGCAAATCCAGTGGTGGTACGCAAGGCCAATGATAAGTGGAGGCTGTTCATAGATTTTACGGATCTGAACAAGGCATGCCCGAAGGACCCATTTCCCTTGCCGCACATCGACCAGATTGTGGATTCCACCTCCGGGTGCGACCTGTTTTCCTTCCTGGATGCCTACTCTGGATATCATCAAATCTTCATGTCTAAGGAAGATGAAGAGAAGACCGCGTTCATCACCCCATGTGGCACATACTGCTTCGTGCGGATGCCTTTCGGGTTGAAGAGTGCCGGGTCTATTTTCACAAGAGCAGTCCAGATTGGTTTTGGGTCATAGTTGCACAGGAACGTTGAGGCTTACATGGATGATATTGTGGTCAAGACCAAGGACAGATCAACCCTCATCTAGGATTTGGAAGAGATGTTTGCTAATCCGCGCAAGATCAACTTGAAGCTAAATCTGGAGAAGTGTGTGTTTGGCGTTCCTTCCGGCAAGCTACTTGGCTTCTTTGTGTCCCACCGAGGGATGGAGGCCAACCCCGACAAGATCAAGGCTATCGACCAGATTCAAGCACCCAAGATAGTCAAGGACGTGAGGCGTTTGACTGGATGTGTTGCTGCGCTTAGCAGGTTCATTTCCATGCCTGCCGAGCGTGCCTTGCCATTCTTCAAGGTTTTGAAAAAGGCAGGGCCCATGGAGTGGACCCCCGAGGCAGACGCCGCACTACAAGATTTGAAGGCCTACCTTTCCTCTGTGCCCACTTTGGTTGCTCCAAAACCTCAAGAGTCGTTGCTGCTGTACTTGGCAGCAACTACTCAGGTGGTTAGCGCATCACTGGTGGCGCAGAGGGAAGTGGATGGAGCAGCAGACGCAGCTGGTGTCCCTTTCGGGGAGGAAAGCGAACACACCCTGGCAAGGTCAGATGCAGATCAAGGTAGAGAAGAGCAAAGCAGCGGAAGCAGTTCTCTGGTCACGGCAAAGAAGAAAGTGGTGCAGTGCCCAGTATACTTTGTCAGCTCCTTGTTGCAGGGGGCTAGATCCAGGTACTCTGGAGTGCAAACATTGATCTTTGGCCTTGTCATGGCCTCAAGGAAACTGCGCCACTACTTCCAAGCCCATGAGCTCACAGTTGTCACCCGTTTCCCTTTGCAACTGATACTCCGAAACCCTGAGGCTACCGGCAGGATAGTGGAGTGGTCTTTGGAGCTATCCAGCTTTGGTTTGAAGTTTGAGAGCACATCAACCATTCAAAGCAGAGCATTGGCAGAGTTTATTGCAGAATGGACGCCAACTCCTAATGAAGAGGTATTGGAGACAGTTATCGCCGGCAAGGAAGCGCCCCAAGAATGGATCATGTATTTCGATGGTGCCTTCTCCCTACAAGGTGCAGGGGCTGGCGTGCTTCTCGTTGCTCCCACCGGAGATCACCTGAAGTATGTCGTCCAGATGCATTTTCCTCGAGAGGAAGCTACCAACAATACAACAGATTATGAAGGGCTCCTTGTCGGGCTCAGAATTGCAATAGAACTGGGGATCAAGAAGCTGATCATCCGCGGAGATTCACAACTTGTGGTGAGACAAGTCAACAAGGATTACCAAAGTCCATTGATGGAGGCATATGTTGAGGAAGTGAGAAAGTTGGAGGAGCGCTTTGAAGGATTGCAAACACAGCACGTACCCCGTGCGGAAAATAGTATCGCTCATCATCTGTCAAAGTGCGCTGCGCAGAAGCTCCTTGTGGAACCAGGAACTTTTGTTCTCCAACTGACTCAGCCCTCCGTATCCCCGGCAACAATGGCCAGAAAGAGGAGGAAACTGGACTCCGGCAAGCCTCTCTCGGTAGAACCTCTCGAGGATCCCGACAGAAAGCTTGTCGGGCACAACTCCCCTTCGGTCGCTGAGCTGCATCCTCCCGCCAGGCCACCGGTCCCCGCGGTCGAGGATTGCTCTCTCAAGGATGAGGAGGTGCCATTAGTCCTCGTTGCCGAGTCACAGGCTCCGCCTTAGGCACGACACATAGTCCATTTCCTCCAAACTGGAGAACTTCCCGAAGAGCAAGAAGAAGCTGAAAAGAGTAGCCCGGATGGCCAGTATGTATCAGTTTGTTGACGACACGCTGTACAGAAGGAGGCCCAACGGTGTGAAATTGAGGTGCATTTGCCGGGAAGGAGGAAAGGAACTGCTGGCGGAGATACACAAGGGTATGTGCGGCTCCCACATTGGATCAAGGGCGTTGGTTGGGAAAGCTTTTCGGCAAGGATTCTACTGGCCCACGGCCCTCCAAGATGCGGTTGAGCTTGTCACCAAGTGTGAAGCCTACTGGTTCCATTCCATGAACATCCACCTGCCTGCCCAAGCTCTTCAGACAAACCCTTTATCATGGCCGTTTTTGGTCTGGGGGCTCGATATCCTCAGCCCTTTCCCCTATGTTGCTGGGGGCTTTGAATTCTTGTTCGTTGCAATCGATAAGTTTACAAAGTGGCCGGAAGTAGAGCCCGTGAGAAAGGTGACTGCTCATTCAGCTATCAAGTTCTTGAAAGATTGGTGTGCCACTTCGGAGTTCCTACCCGGATCATCACTGACAATGGCAGCCAGTTCATGATTCGCGCCTTCATGCAATACGTTCATGCCCTCGGAAGCAAAATCTCGTTCGCCTCTGTGGCCCATCCAAGGAGCAACGGGCAAGCTGAGAGGGCGAACGCTGAAGTGTTGCGAGGACTCAACACAAGAACTTTCGATAGGCTACAGAAGTGCGGCAGGCGGTGGATCGATGAGCTGCCGGTGGTTCTTTGGTCCCTCAGAATGACACCAAATCGAGCTACCGGGCAGACTCCCTTCTCCCTAGTCTATGGGGCAGAAGCAATTATCCCCACGGAACTCATTTACGGGTCACCTCGAGTGCTTGCCTACAATGAAGTAGTGCAAGATCAGCACCAGCATGACAATGTTGTGCTACTCGAGGAGAACCGTCTCTGGGCTGCTATGCGTGCCGCACGCTATCAGCAAGCCCTGCGTCGCTATCACAGCCACATGGTTCGTGCCCGGTGTTTTGAGGAAGGCGACCTTGTCCTTAGGCGCGTTCAGTCCACCAAGGGTGCAAACAAGTTGACGCCCGAGTGGGAAGGCCCTTACCGGGTAGTACGAGTCACCAGACCTGGCGCAGTCCATCTGGAGACCGGAGATGGCATTTAGTTGCAAAACTCATGGAACATTGAGCATCTCCGCAAGTTCTACCCGTAAGGCGCGGCTGTCAGGCCCTGCCCGGCAGCCACCCTTTTGTACAGGCCTTGCCTCTGTTGCATGTAACCCCTTGTGCAAAGCCAGGCGCAGAGCCTGAGCAACAGAGAAATAAATGAAGCGTTGGGGGGCCACCGACAAATTGCATGCATGCATAAGCATATCATGAGCATTGCATGTTCATGTAGAATAGATCGCATGAGGCATCATTTTCATCTGCATCATACTGCAGGCTCCTACCATGGATTCGGTCCTGAAAAAGGAGAAGAGAAGACAAGCCTACATTGCGATCCCCAGCAAGCCCAAACAGATAAGTTCTCTCTCTTATGCATACGAGTTATGTAAGTAAAAACTTGTGCATAGGAAAACCTCACCGCTTTCAAGACTTAGGTGCTCCCGTCCCTTGACTCGAACATTGCTTCGGTTAGGGAGGTTGTAGTGGCCTTTGGCGAGAAAGTTGGCGGGGGGCTCGTCCCTCTTCACGATTTGTGCCCGGCAGGCCCAGCCCTGTGGCAGCAACTTGAGGGTACCAGCAGGATAGCCTACTGGGGAAAAACTTGTTTACTTGAGCGTATGGAGGCATTCTCCCTCTGCATGGACATGTTACATGCACAAGTGTCAGGCAAGGTTTGTATTTTTCATTAATATGCTGATCAACAAGTACAGACCTTACAGAACACAAACATGGATAAAAGAGATTACATAATTTGAACTAAAGTTTGGCAAGTGCCTACATATTTTGGATTTAAAAAAGATAAGTGCCCCGTGATGCCCTTTCTTGCCCCTCTCCTTCTAGGCACAGTGGCAGGAGGAGAAGAGGGCAAAAGGAGCGCCTGGGCAGAAGCCCAGCTCGGCCTTGTCGGGTCTCCTGACGAAGAGCCTAGCGAGAGTAGGAGGGCGCGGGCGAAGGCGATGGTGCAGAGATCGGCGGAGACGACCCGTCAACCGCCACCGCCAGAGCTAGTAGGATGCGGCTGGGCGAACGAAGCTGCAGCCCGGGAGGAAGCCTGCCGGGGCCCAGCTAGAAGGCTGCTAGAGGAGACAGGAGCACCACCCCCACCCCTGCATCCAAATCCCCGGCAAATCACCTTGCCGGGGAGGAGATGCAGGTGGAGATGATGGTGCCGCCGCCTGACGGTGACGGTGCGGCTGGTGCTCAGCTGGAGTCAGAGTCGTCGCCCTCCCGGCCCACACCGTTGTCATCGCCGTCACTGTCCTCCTCATCGCTATCGCTCGAGGAGGAGCTTTCGCCACCGGTCAAGCTCTCCGCGCAGCACCCTAAACGAGCACCCAAGCTCCCGAAAATCTTGACAGAAAGGAAATCGGCCTCCATTAACTTAAATTGGAGGACGTGCCCTTCTCATAGGCTATGGGCACGGGCAAAGGTCTTCCAGCCACAGCGAAGATACATAACATGAGGGGCGGGGAAATCCACATTCACCCGTATGCTGCCATTCCCGCAGCCCCTCATGTGTAGTCTCAACGCACGCGGCTGATCGAGCTCCATCACCCTTGCGAATGGGGTGGGGGAGATGGAGGCGGCCGCGCGGAGGCTTATACAGCCTGATGATGAACTCCAGAGGCTGGTCTCCAACGTGGCCTTCCATCGAGGGAGGGGCGGCCAGCGGGGGCGCGATCAGAGCGCCACCCCGTCCAACTCGGCCCCGTGCGCCATGACGGCCTCGACCTTGTCCTCTCCCACCTCCCCTCGTCATGGGCTCCGTCCCCGCATCTTCGGGGGGAGGAGGGAGACGCTGTCGAGCAGAAGTTCTCGTCGCCACTTGGGGAGGACCGGACCCCCGACCTCTCACCATGACAGACGTGGGCAACTACAGAAATGAAGAAGGAAGGAGGTGTGGAGGAACTTCTCACACCATGCCCCCTTCTTATAGGCGGGCGTGGCAGGGGGCTGGATTTTCTACGTGGAGGTGGCCGCCCCGCTCGGCCAGTCTGGCTCCTCCTCGCCATCAACGGCTCGAAGAATCAAGGCTGACCCCCTGTTCCAATCCACAACCCCTAGGTTTCTGCCATGGCACTCATTCCCGCACCCTCCACATCCGCCACCAACCTTGCGCAATGAATGCAATACACATGGCAGAAGCACCTGGAGCGGGGGAGGATAGTGGGGTGGCAGTTACCACCCCGTGAACAAGGGACGTGTGTAACTCCACGCATCGTGGCCCATTATCTCCATTACTGCAGTTGGCGTTACGCAACAGGCGGAAGAACCGGAAACTGATCCGAGCTCAGGTTAATGAAGAAGCAAAGAAGATCTCAAAGGGCGAGCAGCTATTTTCCCCTCGCCTGTGCACAAGTTAGGGCCTACCCCGACGACACCCGGCAGCATGTTCGGGCCAGGCACGGGGGCTCCTGTCGGTGCAACGAACCCTGGGTCTGTTGCCCAAACCGTGCACAAGCCCAAGATCAAGATTGCAACATCCAAGACAAGGCCAAGGTAAAGAGATAGGCTCTTTGAGGAATCAATGGCACCTTGAGAAGACCAAGTCAAGCCAAGAAGCAATAGACCGCTAAGGGAAAACCTCCAGATGGCTAAGTGGCTGCCTTTTGCGGTGTCAAGCCCCAAGATGACTAAGTGGCTGCCTTTTGCCACATGGCAGCCATTTCCTACAGGAATCACCTCCAGATGTAACCCGTCCTACGACGTGTCATGCAGACAGGAGAGAAGGTGGCCAAACAGCCCGGCAAGGCGTGCCGGGCAGGCCATGATGTGACACTGAGCGGCACATTTAATGCGTACTGCTCTATCTGCAGAGTAGATATGATAGCACTGTTCGCTATCTAATCAGTACACAATAACTGATTTACCACTGTGGTGACCCCTTGATCTATAAAAGGAGGCCCATGGCAACCATAGAAAGGATTTGGACCCCTGTACACTCGTACGTGCGTAGCTGCTCTCGCCCCGAGGCAACCCTGCCAGGCAAGAGCGCTGTGTTTCCACCACCATCCACCATCAATCCACCGAAGTAGGAGTAGGGTTTTATGCCTCGTGGCGGCCCGAACCTGGGTAAAACTGCATGTGTGATCTCTACCGCGCTACGCTGCACTCCTCTGCTCTTTGTGCAACGTGCTAAGTCCCCCTGCCGAACCAAAAGGGGCCCTTGGCTCCATAGGTGGCCGTGGTTTCCCACGACATGAACGGAAAAACCGCATTCTAACAGAGTTGGCTAACGCCATGTTAGATACATCGGGTTTATCCAAGGCATGGTGGGGGGAGGCTGTATTGACATCATGTCATGTCCTGAATAAAGTTCCCGTGAAGGATAATGAGACTACTCCCTATGAGCAATGGGAAAAGAAAAGAACTACACCTTCTTACTTGCGCACTTGGGGCTGTTTGGCAAAAGTCAATGTGCCGATCCCCAAAAAGCGTAAGCTTGGTCTGAAGACCGTGGACTGTGCTAATTTGGGCTACGCTAAGAATAGCGTCGGCTATAGATTTCTAGTAGTGAAATCTGAGGTACCTAACCAGAAGGTCATTACAATTATAGAGTCTAAGGATGCTACATTCTTGGAGGATATTTTCCCCATGAGAGATATGCAAAGCAGTTCTAGATTGGAATCTGAGGAGACTCCTGAACCTGTCATTCCGATGCAATATTATGAACACAAAAGTGATGAAACTTCATCAGAGGATGACGAGGAAGCTCCTGTTAGGAGCAAAAGACAAAGGACTGCAAAGTCTTTTGGTGATGATTTCCTTGTGTACCTCATGGATGACGACACTCCTAGTTCCATTTCAGAAGCATATGCATCTCTGGATGCTGACTACTGGAAGGTCCGTAGCGAGATGGATTCCATCATGGCTAACGGGACATGGGAGATCACTGATCGTCCTTATGGTTGCCAACCATTGGGATGTAAGTGGGTGTTCAAGAGGAAGCTTAGGCCCGATGGTACTGTTGAGAAGTACAAGGCTAGGCTTGTGGCCAAGGGTTATACCCAAAAAGAAGAAGAGGATTTCTTTGATACTTACTCACCTGTGGCTTGACTGACAACCATTCGAGTGTTACTCACTTTGGCTGCCTCGCATGGTCTTCTTGTTCATCAGATGGATGTTAAGGCAACTTTCCTTAACGGGGAGCTAGATGAGGAAATTTACATGCAATAGCTAGATGGCTTTGTAGTAAATGGTCAGGAAAGAAAGATGTGCAAGCTAGTGAAATCTTTGTATGGCCTGAAACAAGCGCCTAAGCAATGGCATGAGAAGTTCAATACAACTTTGACATCTGTTGGCTTTGTTGTTAACAAGGCTGACAAATGTGTATACACTACAGGAATCAGCTTCTTTGCCGTCTGCCATGGCAGACGGCAAAGGCATGAATGGCGGTCGGCAAAGCTCTTTGCCGACTGCTAGCTGTCGGCAAACAGTCCGGCTCAATTCCTGCCGGTAAAGGCCTTCTTTGCCGTCTGCTTCAGAGAAGCGGACGACAAAGGTTTATGCCATCAGCCGTTTGCGGCCAGCAGACGGCAAAGAGCGTAGACGGCAGTGAGGTGAGGTGGGAGCCGTTAGGGGTTAACGGCGTGCTTTGCCGTCAGCCGGCAGACGGCAAAGAGGCTAAGGTCTTTGCCGTCTGCTGGCGGACGGCAAAGAGCCCAAATAGGAGTCACTGGGAAGCTGCCACGTGGCCTTATTTGCCGTCAGCCGGCAGACGGCAAAGAGGCTAAGGTCTTTGCCGTCTGCTGGCGGACGGCAAAGAGCCCAAATAGGAGTCACTGGGAAGCTGCCACGTGGCCTTATTTGCCGTCTGCTAGCTGTCGGCAAAGGGATTTGAATCTTTGCCGTCTGCCAGCAGTCGGCAAAGACTTTAGCCTCTTTGCCGTCTGCCAGCTGACGGCAAAATGCCCAAATAGGCAACCCAGTGTTCCCAGGTTGCACAGGTAGCTGCCACGTGGCCTTCTTTGCCGACTGCTAGCTGTCGGCAAAGCTCTTTGCCGACTGCTAGCAGACGGCAAAGCTCTTTGCCGTCTGCTAGCAGACGGCAAAGAGCCTATATAACCCCTGTTTTTAATTGAATTCATTCAATTTGACAGAAATTCATAGATATACACAGATAATACATATATACACAACAAGCATATCCAACAATATATTTCCACAAGTCCAACATATATCCATATGACATAAGAAGTTTCCAACAACATATCCATAGTGACATACACATCCAAACAAGTTCCCAAACATGTTTTCATAAACAAAAAGGAAGCACAAGGAGAATATATGAGTCCATCAATGCAAGCTTCCTCATCTCAAGCAAATCTGCAAATTGGGAAAGATGTGAAAGTAGAAGAGAAGAAGAAGAGAAAAGAGAAGAAGAAGAAAAAGAAGAAGAGGAAATAAGAAGAAGATTTTATATTCTCTTTCTTTCTCTCCTCCCCCTCTTCTTATCTTCTTCTTTTCCAACAAATGTAGTTAAAAAAGCCAATTTAGAGCTAAGCTAGGTAAAGGTCATTTTGGAGATAAGCTAAGTTCAATGTATCATATTGGAGCTAACACTACGTAAACTTGGTCATTTTGGAGCTAAGCTAAGTTAAATAGATCATATTGAAGCGCAACCTAGGTAAACTTGGTCATTTTGAGCTAACCTACGTAAAAATGTCATTTTTTGCTATGCTAGGTAAAAATGCTAGTGTGTAGGTCAATTTAGAGCTAACTTAGGTAAATAGGTCATTTTGGAGCTAACGCGGGTAAATGGATCATATTGTAGCTAAACTTAGGTAAACTTGGTCTTTTTGGAGCTAACGTAGGTTAAATGGATCATATTGGAGCTAACATAGGTAAACTTGGTCATTTTGGAGCTAACCTGGCTAATTAGGCCATTTTTGACATTACTAAGCTTATTGTGTCATTTTAGAGGACAACAAGCCAAGTATATGACATTTATGAGGTTAGCAAGGTTATTATGCCATTTACGAATAAAAACAAGTAAGAGGAGGAAAAGAAGAAGAAGAAGAAGAAGAAGAATAAAGAAAAGAAGAAGATAAGAAAAAGAAGAAATGTTCTTCTTCTTCTTCTTTTTTATTCTTCTTCTTCTTCTTCTCTTCCTATTCCTTCTTTTCTTCATTCCTTGATTTTCTTCATCTTATTATGTCATTTGTGGACTAAATAGGCTAATTATGTCATAAATGGGCTAAAAAGGCTAAGCAAGAGGAGGAAAAGAAGAAGAAGAAGAAGAAGAAGAAGAAGAAGATAATAAGAAAAGAATAATAATAAGAAAGAAGAAGAATAAGAAAAGAAGAAGAAATGTTCTTCTTCTTCTTCTTCTTTTCTTATTCTTCTTCTTCTTCTTCTTTCTTCTCTTCCTATTCCTTCTTTTCTTCCTATTCTTGATTTTCTTCATCTTATTATGTCATGTGGACTAAATAGGCTAAATTATGTCATAAATGGACTAAATAGGCTAAATAAGAGGAGGAAAAGAAGAAGAAGAAGAATAAGAAAAGAAGAAGAAGATATTCTCTTCTTCTTTTTTTTCTTTCTTTTCTTCTTCTTCTTCTTCTTCTTCTCTTCCTATTCCTTCTTTTCTTCCTATTCCTGATTTTCTTCATCTTTTATGTCATTTGTGGACTAAATAGGCTAAATTATGTCATAAATGGACTAAATAGGCTAAATAAGAAAGAAAAATACGTTACCCGGAGGTGAAAGGACCGGTCGGGGCTGCGCCAGTGCCAGACTGAGGTGAAGGGCCGGTCGGGGTTCCACCAAGGCCAGACGGAGAAGCATCGGTTGATGCTTGTCGGGAAGCATTCTACACCAAAGATCATTTCCAATGTCTCGTTAGCATGATGCAACATAAATGTGAATACTAGTAACTAACGACCATTCAAATCAAACTCACCGTGGTCGCCGGAGCAATCTGGGGCATCGGCGGAGGGGTCTGACCGCTTTTCTCGCACATGCTCTACACATTTGGTTCTCACGAGTTAGTCATATTAGTTAGTAATGGAACAAACATTATGTGCATGATTTGGCTAATATGCAGGAGAAACGTACCACCAAGATGTCGTATAGGGCCCGGTTTTGAGCATCGTTCCGGTTCCTCTCCTCCTCCAACAGCCTGGCCGTCCTCTCCTCCAGCTCCCTCTCCCTCTCCTCTGCCTGCCTTCTTGCCGCCTCCAAAAGCGTCTGCGTGTTTGCTCTCTCTTTCTCAAGAGCAGCCTGCAACACACCACTCCTCGTTAGCATTGTAATCATCGACGGACGCACACACAATGTAATGGATAGGAAAGGTATCCGAGTCTGTATAACTAACCGCCATGGCGAGCTCCGATGGCCGTGCACGAGGCATTATCTCAGGATCAGAGCTACTCTGGCGCTTCTTGATCTGTGTGAGAGTCTTAGGACAACGTATCAGTCCATCACCAATGGTTATCGAGCCATGGGACCTCCCACCACCAGATATCATAACCAGCTCTGTATCAAAAGGATCCTGGCTCGGGTTAAAGTCCTCCCCTTTCCTTGCCTTCCCCTCGTCTCTGTACCTCACGAGCTTGTTGCGGGAGGAGATGTTGGTGAAGGTCTCTGGATGATCTAGGTCAGACTCCGAGAATGCCTTGGCCTTCTTGTACGGGGCACTATGGGCCATGCCATAGAGGTCGAACAGACTTGGCACGGGCTTCTTGTTGTGGTGCGACTGAGAGAGAGGAACAAAATATTAGTCAAGGGCTCAAGCTAGCATGAAGATTGAAATTGCTATGTAAATAATGTCATTTTGGAGCTAAGTAAGGTTATTATGTCATTTTTGAGGAAAAAAAGCTAAGTTTAGGTCATTTTGGAGGTAACCAAGATTATTATGCCCATTTTGACCAAACTATGCTAATTATGTCATTATTGAGCTATCCAAGGTAGTTATGCCTTTTTTTAGCTAACTAAAGCATATTTAGGCATTTTATAGAGCTATCTTAGGTTATTATGTCATTTTAGAGCTAATTATGTCATAAATTAACAAGCTAAGATTATTTTACGTCATTATTGAGCTATCAAAGGTAGTTATGCAATTTTTTAGCTAACTAAAGCATATTATGTCATTTTAGAGCTAATTCTGTCATAAATGAACGAGCTAAACTAAGTTTAGGTCATTATTGAGCTATCCAAGGTAGTTATGCCATTTTTTAACTAAGTAAGCATTATTGAGCTATCCAAGGAAAAATGCTATCATGTAGAATGAAATTGCATGAATCATGAAGCAAACCACATACCCAGTGACCCCCGTACTCAAACAGGTCGGAGCTCCCTTGATGGTGTGGCACACCAACCATTTGGGCACGCTTATCCTTGGCCCTTTGGTGTTCGACTAGCCATTTGGGAGAGCACCACTCATCCACCAACGCCTCCCAACAGTCCATCCTATCCGCACACCATCTCGGGGGCACCTAAGTTAGTCAAGAGAAATTTCAGCGCTACGCCTACGAATCAAATCAAGAGAACTAAGTTCAAGGCCTTAAGAATAGGTAATTACCAGCATGTACTTCTCCTTAGTCAGAAACTTGCCGCGACACTTCTTCTTCGCCCTCCTAATACCCTTTGAGGCGTAGTAGTCTCGAACGGCCTGCAGCCGAGCCTCGTGCCGTAAGTTCTTAAGTAGGCGCTTGCACTTGACTTCGACAACCGAAGCCGCAGCCTCCTGCTCTCCATCTGAAATCCTGTAGAAGGTCTGCAGTCAAACAAGACAACGCTGATTAGTAAAATCACTACGTACTGTTGATCTTTAATTCTGTAAAGGAGAAATTACCCAGAACCGACGGAACACAATGTCGGCCACCGTCTCGCACTCGACACCGGCGACCATCTACCCCGGCGGGGCCGGGGCAGCCTCGTACGGCTCCCAGCTAAGTGCTAGCTGTGGAACCTGACCCTCACCGGGCAACGTGACCCACCCAGGGAAGTGCTGCCGGCAAAGCACACCAAGGACCTGGTTGGGCCTGCGGACACCACGGGGGTGTACCCAGCCCCTGCAGTATGTCAAGGCCAATGCATTAGATATTAATTTGAAGAAACATGAAGGAAAAAGGTTAAAAAAGAGTAAATTCACTTACTTCAACCCATTAGGCTGTATCAACCACCTCTGGTCGGGGGTCGTCGGCACGGGCGGGAGCTTTGTACCGCCACGCTGGTAGACCTTCTTGCCCTTGTCAACCATCTCGCCCTCGCTGTAGCTATCATCAGAGAAGGTGTCCTCGCTATCATCAGTAGGGCCACTAGCATCTGGAGTCTCGTGCGAAGAAGACTCCGGGACTGGAGTCTTCTAGGACGAAGACTCTGGGACCGGACTCACGTGGGGCGAAGGAGAGGCGCCCAGAGTCTGGTGGCGCGAAGGATCAGCGACCCCAGTCTGGTGGGGCGAAAGATCCACGTCCCGAGTCTGGTGGCGCGAAGGAGGGGCGACCCCAGTCTGGTGGGGCGAAGGATCCGTGACCCGAGTCTGGTGGGCCGAAGAATCGACGACCGGAGGCTCATGGACCGGAGTCCGAGATGGGTCCACGTCAGACGGAGCGGTCCTGTGGTCGGGTGAATCAGCTAGGGGTGGCGGCGAGGAAGGCGTAGCAGCCTTCCTACCTCTCCCGCTGCCACGTCCACCTCTAGCAGCCTTCTTCGTCCTCCCCCGACCTCTGCCGGCCGAAGAAGAAGGGCCCGCCGGTGCTGACTGCATACTGTCTAGCAGCGCTCTCCGGAGGGGCTGGGCTGGAATAATGGAAGCACCCCTCCCAGGAGCGCTCGCACGAGGCTCGGAGCGCTCTGGACCCTTGCCCACCATCCTGTCAACACCTGCAATGACAAAAAGTAAATGACATTAGTATAACATAAAAAATTTGAATAACTGACATGAATACTATGTATATAATTTAAGAGTATCATCATCATGAACATAATAAAAAATTGAATACCTGACATTACTAATATTACTCTGAATCGTCTATATATGCTCCGGGATCATTAAATGCATCATCATCATCACTATCAGTGATGAGCTCATCATCATCATTAATAAATGCATCAACATGTGGAAGGCCTCCTTTACGTAATTGTTCAAGCATTGAAAGGTCATCTGCAGCAGTAACTTCTTCTTGTTCCGGCTCTTCTTGTTCCGGCTCAGGGGTGAAGTCGGATTCACTATCGCTGTCTACTTCAATGTTCAGGGGTACAGTTGAGCGGTTCTTGAAATGTTTTTTGGAAAGACGTGTTTCTTGGAAGAATTCTCCTTCGTCATATGTGTCTTGGTCATAATCCTCTTCATTGGGGGGAGGTGGTCTAACACGTGGCGGCACTTCATAAACGACATCCCAACCACTGAGATTTGAATCACTTTGACAGGCCCACGGTAGATACAAAACTTGGGTTGCCTGTTGAGCCGTAATATAGACATCGGGAACATCCAAATGGGTGCTTTGTTTGATTTCGACTAGCCCTATATGTTCATGAGTCCTTCTAGTATCCTTCGGCTGGAACCAATAACATCTGAAGACTACGATGTTTGGTGGGTTTTCACCATAGAATTGAAGTTCATAAATTGCTTCAACTCTTCCATAATACTCAATACCTCCTTCGCCGATAGCAGAGACACAACAATTTGTAGACTTTCGGTCGGCCATAGATAGCTCTTTGCCATAGGTACGAAAGCGATACCCGTTGATGTCGTATTTGTCAAATGAACGGACCTTATAGTCAAAACCATTAGCTACTTGTCTCAATTCGGCATCCATAATCTCTGAATTAGCCTACAAGTTTAATACGAAAGGATTGTTGCATTAGTCGCAAATTAGCCAAAGAAATGAAATGGTCTAATGGAAATTACCGTTTGTTTGAACCAAGAGATGAAACCGGGATAGGCGCCTCCTTGCTTTGCGAGAAGCTCATACTCTTCGATGGAATCCTTTTGTATCACTGCACCATACAAGAATATGGCGACGTATCGACTGCATCAAATATCCCAGAATAAGAGCAGTTCAAAGGAATTAGAAATTGCGAAACAATGTACGGAGATCTTACTCGATGTACGGCCGCACTTCTGTTAGGTTGTTGAAGAGATACAGCGAAATGGTCCGCCATTCTTCAACACCCAACGGTACTGGTTTCCAACCACTGGCTGGTGCGAGATCCCCTTTGAATAGGCTGAGGTTGGATTGACCCTTTTTAGGGTCGTCAGCATTGTACCGAGGCTTCGGATTATGCAAATGACGATTTTTGGCTTCGTAGTGTGCTGTCACGAAGTTTGCCGCCTCCTCAGTGATGAATGCCTCGGCCATCGATGCTTCAATTCTACGTTTGTTTTTACATTTTGCTCGAAGCGTCTTCTGCATTCTCTCAGTTGAGTAGCACCAACGATTTTGCACGGGCCCTCCCAATCTTGCCTCGGTCGGGAGATGCAAAATCAAGTGCTGCATTGGATTAAACATGCTCGGCAGAAAGATTTTCTCTAACTTGCAGATCAACTCCGGTGCCAACTGTTCCATTTCTTCGAGGAGGCCAGGCGATAGTTCTTTCGCACAAAGAACACGGAAGAAATAGCTCAGCTCTGCCAGTACTAGCCATTCATCCTCAGGGATGAACCCACGCAACATCACCGGCATTATCCGCTCAATCCATATGTGCCAATCATGACTTTTTAGACCAAATATTTTCAATTTTTCAAGACTCGCTCCCCTCTTTAGATTTGCTGCATACCCATCGGGGAACATCAACTGCATTTTCACCCACAGAATAATTTCCCTCATAGCTGGCCTTCCAAGATTGAACCATGCCTTTGGCTTCGTGAAGTTCCGCTTTCCTTTCGGATCTTGCATGTTTTGTAACGGTCTATCACATAGCTCCTCTTGATCGACTCTAGCCTTAGGATTATCCTTTGACTTCCCCTCTATGCCGAACAATGTGCCAAAAATGGCTTCGGCGATGTTCTTTTCGGTGTGCATCACGTCGATGTTGTGTGGGCAAAGGAGGTCTTTGAAGTAAGGCAGATCCCATAAGCATGTCTTGTGAGTCCAGGCGTGTTCCTTATTATACCCCTTGAAATACCCTGGACGCACTGGATCTGGCTCGAGAGCATTTAACTGATCTAGGGTTTGTTGGCCTGTCAACGCAGGTGGTGCAGAGTGTTTGACAACTCTACCTTTCATGAAGTTCTTCTTGTCTTTCCTGAACTTATGGTGAGGATCCAGAAATGGTCTATGCAAGTCAAAGCAACTATACTTGTGCCCTGCGGTCAGCCAACGAAACTCAAGAGCTCCCTTGCATGTGGGGCACGGGAACCTTCCATGCACACACCAGCCAACGAATAGCGCATACGCCGGCAAGTCATGCGTCGAGTACATGTACCAGGCACGCATTATGAAGTTCTGTTTGCTAAAGGCGTCGTATGTCTTGAACCCATTATCCCAAGCTTCTTGCAATTCGTCCTTAAGCGGCTGCATGTACACATTCATATTCTTCCCCGGATAGTTGGGCCCTGGAATTATCAACGTCAGGAAAATGTTCTTTCTTTGCATAATCTGTCCGGGGGGGAGATTGAGTGGAATGACAAACACGGGCACAAACTGTATTGGGTGCCGCTATGGACCATACACACTGAAACCCATCCGTGCTGACGGCGACTCGAGGATGCCTTGGATCTGCCGTTTTTTTTTCCTTATGTAATGCATCGAAGCGCTTCCACGCTTCACCATCCGATGTGTGCCCCATCATCACAATTCCCATCTGCATCACGTTCGGTTCTTTTGCCCGTTTGTGCCATGTCATATGTCTGGCCGTCTCTTTGACCATGAAAAGACGTTGAAGTCTTGGTACGATTGGCAAATACCGAAGAGAAGAATTACGGGTATTTTGGTTGCGTCTTCTCACCCATACCATTGTCTACCACAACATACCTGGATGACTCGCAGATGGGACAATAGTTCAAGTCCTCATACTGGTGCCTAAAAAGACACATCTTCTCACAGGCAGCATGTATCTTCTCATAGGGCATCTTAAGAGCACGGAGGATTTTGTCTGACTGGTACAGGTTTGTAGGTAGCACATGGCCTGGGTAGAAATCGTCCGAATACTGTCATCATCGCGTCGTAGCATTTTCTACCCAAGTTGAACTGAGCCTTCAAAGCCATGATTTGTGAGATGGCATCCAGCTGACAAGCTCAGTGTGCTCGTGGAGAGGACGTTTTGAGGACTCCAACATTTCAGTGAAGGCCTTTGCAGATTCCTCCATCTCCTCGTCCGAGTCCCGGCATCGTCAAAGGTTGCACATGTTTCATCCCGGTACCATGTCGTCGGTGCGACGACGAACCACCTCAGGTCTGGCACGTTGGGCAGACTCACCATGAATGTCCAGACCGTGTGTAACCAGGCGTAAAACCAAACTTTGCAGGTGTTTACTCATTTCAAGCTCGTCCCTCTTATTAAAGTCGCACCGGACACAGGGGCACCAGCTTAATCTCTGGCCATTAGCAAAGGGCTCTAACAAACTCTTTGGTTTTTGTTAACCATTCACCGGTCCAAACTTTCTGACTAGTAACCGGTGTACATCCACGCACGATCACTCATATTGACTTCCTACTAGACAGACAATAAATATATACATCATTAAGACAAACCATATCCATTAGTTAATGGAGTTTGTCAGTTCTCTTACGTCATGCAACCTACATGCTAATAGGTAAAGATAGGTCCTAATCCCACCCGAGTAGTGTAGATTGAGTTCGTTTTCCATGCTCTGCTCCGGATCCGACGCCAAAATTTCGGCAGCACCTCCCGCTGTTCTCCTGATACACATCTCGGCAATAAGCAGAGAGGAGTGTACCCGGAGAACAATAGGGAGGCACTGACGAAATTATGCATCGGATCCGGAGCAGAGCATATAGGAAAACGAACCCAATCTACACATACTCGGGCTGTCATGGATAACGTTGGACAAATTCGAAAGAATCACGATTATAAATATGCAAATGCATGCTATTATAGATGTAACCCTTTCGAACGGGAGGGAGACGCATAGTGGTTACGCATACTGATGACGGACACCTATAGCTAGCTAGTTTCATTGGCACGAAGACCGGAATAGAGCAAAGTAGGGGGGAGGAGGAGATGTCATTGTTGCTCACCAAGGAAAGCAGGGGCGGAGCTCGTCGAACGCACGGGGAGGTCGTCAACACACCACACCCTTGAGCGACGAAACATGCACATTTAAATCCACCTGATTAACACAAATATATATGATGTTTTGCATAACAAATCGAAAAATATACGACCTAACTCATAATTCACAAATATATGACCCCGTCGGGGTCGGGGTCGGGGCAGGGTCGGGGTGTGGTGTCAGGGTGTAGGTGTCGATCGGGATGTCAGGATGTCGTATGTCGGGGTCGATCAGGGTGTCGATCAGGGTGTGGGGTCAGGGTCAGGGTGAATGAAAATTTCATGAGAGAGACATAAACATCAAGTGAAACAATTAACATTGTACAAAGTTGGAAACTTGCTACTACGACGAGGTAAAGTTCCTTTGCGAAATCTATAGTCTTGAAAGCGATATATAATAGCATCATCATAAACCTTTGCAAATATTTCCGCTCAGTAATTATTTGGTCAGTAGCAACAACGATAAGCAGTACATGCAGTAGCAAATCTAACATTATAGCAAGCAGATCAAAAAATGTTCAATCTACAAAATTTTACAACAACAGCAAGGCAGTAGAGTCAGTTAGCACAATGCACATGCACATATTATCCTGTCTGATGTGAGTGAGTGAGTCTGTCATATACCAATCCGGCTCTTCAGTGCGGCTGCGGGCGGCAGACGGCGTGGCGGACAGGCAGAGTCGCAGAGACCAGGGCAAGGGAGGCCGGAGCCCGGAGCAGAGCCGGCGTGCAGAGCAGAGTAGAGCCGCAGCCGCCAGAGGAGAGCGGAGAGAGGGAGAGTGGCGGAGACGGGCGGTCGTCAGTGGCGGAGGCGCGGAGCCGGCGAGCACCGGATGGGGGGACAGCGGCAGTGGAGGAGGAGAGGGGGAGGAGGGGGGCGCGATGGGAGGGGATGGGGAAGGGAGGGGAGGGGGGGGGAGGGAGCTGGGCAGGGGGGACGGCCGAGGCCAAGGGACGGGAGGGAGGGGGCTGGAGGAGGGGGGGGAGGAAGGAGAGATGGGAGGAATGGGAGGGGAGGAGGATGGAGGAGGGGGGAGGAGGACGAGAGAGGGCTAGGAGGGAGGGGGGGGAGAGGCAGGCGGCTGCGACGGGATGGGCGGGAGGACGGAGGAGAAGCAGGGAGGGAGGCGGGGGAGCGGAGGAGGAGAGAGGAGGATCTCCATCGGGACGGGGGACCCTGGTCGGCAGGAGGATATGGAGGAGCGAATCGGGAGGCTAGAGGGGGGGCGGCGGCGGCGGCCTGCGCGGGAGGGGGCGGCGGCGGCGGCGGCCTGCGCGCGTGCGGGAGGCAGAGGGTGGGGAGGCGGGAGAAAGAGATGGAGGAGGGCGCGCGCGCGGTGGGCCAAATTAACCCCCCGCATTGCCGTCTGTTTTTTTTCTCTTTGCCGTCTGCCAGCAGACGGCAAAGAATTCTTTGCCGTCCGACAGCAGACGGCAAAGAGGATGACCGTTAGACGGCCACCGCCGTGAAACTGTGGGCCCCTCTTACCTCTTTGCCGTCTGCTGGCAGACGGCAAAGAAATCTTTGCCGTCTGCCAGCAGACGGCAAAGAAGTGGCCCGTGTGACCTACCCAGTGCAGTACCCCTGTGGGGTCCACTTTGGACTTTGCCGTCTGCTAGCGGATGGCAAAGAACTCTTTGCCGTCTGCTGGCGGACGGCAAAGAGCTCGCAGATGGCAAAGACCCTGTTTGCCATCAGCTGGTTCTTTGCCGTCTGCTTTGAGAAGACAGACGGCAAAGAGCCTCTTTGCCATCAGCTGGCAGACGGCAAAGAGCTGGCAGATGGCAAAGACCCAGATTCCAGTAGTGATACTATCACTATGGTGGGGGCGAAGGAGTAATACTGTGTCTGTATGTCGCTGACATACTGATATTTAGGACCCACCTCAAAGTCATTGAGGAGGTCAAGGATTTTCTATCTCATAACTTTAAGATGAAAGACCTGGGTGTGGCTGATGTTATCTTGAACATCAAGCTACTATGAGATACTGAGGGTGGAATTACACTTTTGCAATCCCACTATGTTGAGAAGATTTTGAGCCGTTTTGGATATTCGGAGTGCAAACCTTCTGCAACACCATATGATCCTAGCGTGCGGATTCGAAAGTTCGAAGGCACAGCTGTAGATCAGTTGAGATATTCTCAAGCGGTTGGTTCACTGATGTACCTAGCTTGTGCTACTCGTCCTGACATCTCATTTGTTGTGTGCAAACTGAGCCGGTTTGTTTCCAATCTGGGAGATGTGCAATGGCATGCTGTTGAACGGGTCATGCGCTATTTGCAAGGTACTGTGAGCTATGGAATTCACTATTCTGGGTACCCGACGGTACTTGAGGGGTATAGTGATTTGAATTGGATATCTGATGCTGATGAGATGAAAGCCACAAGTGCATATATCTTCACACTTGGTGGTGTTGCTATTTCCTGGAAGTCTTGCAAGAAGACGATCTTAACGAGATCGACAATGGAAGCAGAACTCACAGCATTAGACACATCATGCGTCGAAGCAGAATGGCTTTGAGACCTTTTGAAGGATTTTCTAGTGGTTGATAAACCACTCCCGGCTGTCCTTATGAGCTGTGACAATCAAACTGTGATTGCCAAGGCTAAGAGTTCAAAGGACAATACGAAATCCACTAAGCACATAAGAAGAAGATTGAAATCTGTCAGAAAATCAAGAAACTTTGGAGTGATAGCGTTGGATTATATCCATACTGCTAAAAATCTGGCAGACCCTTTTACGAAAGGGCTATAACGGATTGTGATAGAAAATGCATTGAGGGAGATCGGTATGAGACCCACATAAGTTGCCATGGGGGTAACCCAACCAATGTGATCGGAGATCCCGTGAATTAGGACCTGGGAAAACAATCCAGCGGTCAACTGAGGAGAGTATCCTTAATTAACCCACTCCATTGGAGATGCATAATACTCTCAATTCTGTAAGGCAGGCTGACTTTTGTCTTAATGTGTTCCAAATCTTATGTAAGCAAGTTGCTAACCTACAGAGCATTCTTTGGAGGAACACACCTATGTGAGCCCGACTGCTGGTCACAGTCTATGAGATTGGGTGATCTCTAGGAAGCTCATGAGAAGATATGGAGTATGACTAATAAGCTTCACCCATGGGGTTTAGCCTTCGGCAGCCACATATCAGCTGACAATAGGCGAAACTTCTGCACGCCAAACTGACAATTCAAGGCATAGTCCATTGTTCAGTTGTGAAGAAGTCTAATCCTATTGCTCTAGGTGGAAGTTCAACTTAACAGTCTCCAATGAAAATTCTGGTATATCAAACATTGTTTGGAACAGTTGACAAACTTATGTGCCTCGAGATCTGGTGGGGGATTGATGGATTATGGATGGGCTTAGGCCCATGTAAGACAATAATCCCTGTTTAATTTCTACGGCCCATGCATGTGTATGGCAATTGGTGGCAATTGTGGGAAGTTTAGTACCATACTGCTACAGTAAGAAGAGTGAGACCTCTTTATAAGGGCTGCTCTACCACTTGCTATTAGGAGATTGGGAATAGCAGCTGTACACGCGTGCTCCTCGTCCTCCGCCGCCTGCCTCGCCTCGCCTCGTCACGACATGCGCGCGAGCGCCGCGGGTTGCGGGAATGAGCTGAGCCGAAGCTTATTTTTATCGGTCAAGAATGGTTAATTAATCTCGTATTAATTAATGAGTCACTTATGAAAGCACCGCTGTCCGACCGTGGGCTGTTCGCGGACTCGGTCGTGGGCCTGACCCCATGCCCATCTACCCAACGGCCTATATAAGAAGGCGCTGGCCAGTGGAGTGAACCCTAACTCAGTTCACTCACTCCCTCTTGCACAACCCTAGCCGTCTTCTACTGTTCCTCTCACTGTGCTGCTTCTGGTGATCCCATCCCGACGATCGCATGCATGGTTGGTTGGGAGAGCAGGTGCCTCCGAAACCCTGCCGTTCGAGATCGTGCCCGGGAGAATGGCAATAAGGTTTTTGGGGAGCGTCTCGACGCAACTGCTCGTGATCCATCCCCGTCTCCATCCGCCTCTGCTTCCACTACTTCCCCTGCATCGACTCCATGGCTGACGACGAAGCCGCCAAGAAGAAGGCCTCGGCCGATGCCGAGGCTGCCGTTGCCGCCGCCGTGTTGGCCTGGCCAACTGGAGGGTATGACTCGTTCATCCCCTATTTGCTCGTTCATGTGCTGGCCGTATATATGATGTTCATAGATGTTTCGATTCTATGTACTGTACGGGCTCACATGCTTAGGTATCGGTATTAGATGCATATCGTATTTGCCATGTTTACTGTTTACTCGTGGATTAGATTCGTCGAGAAAGTGCTAATATTTCCAACACACCTACCTTCTGCCTATAATTACTGGTTCCCGGCATTCTTCGGTGGCACCATCACGCAACTCGCCCTATCCTCATAAGCCCCCAGCGACCCGACGTCGCTCGCCACTTGCCCTCGCTCTCGCCACATCCGTCATACCCCTGCCCATCCGCAATAGGCGACGCTGGAGGCGGTCACCACCGGAACTATTGTTCGGTTTTTCACCGGAAGGCAGACGGAGGGAGGAGGCATTCTATCGCTCTTTAGATGGCAATGCGGAGTATGAGGACTTGTTGGAGTGCGACCGCCTGGCGGAGGAGCAGCATATCGCCGATTTGCACCGCCAGCGAGGCATGGAGCAGCAGCGCACCGATGCTCTGAGTCATGAGCAGAGTGCCCGCAACTGGACCGACTACGTGGAGGCCGGCTCCCGGCAAATAGCCCTGGAGGCTGTCGGGCATGCACGCGTTCGCGACGCTGAATTTTACTACCAGCTCGTCAAGTGGGTTTCCCGCTTAGAAGCCGAAGCTTCGGTAGACCACGCCCGCATGGAAAGGGCCAACACGCGCGAGCAACGCGCCCTATCACACCTCTGGCAAGTCCGAGGTGAGGAGGAGGACGTCGGTGCCGGTGTTTAGCGTGTACCGCAGATGGCTGCCGGTATCATCTAGTTAGCTAAGAGTAAGTTAGTACTTGTACACTACTAGAGTATTAGTGGGAGTAGATAGTTAACTTGGCTATGATGGTTGTCAACGTGGATGTTCAGTACACTATATCTGGATCAGACATGTTCTTTGCTCTGAATGTTGAACTTTCTGTTTGAACGTATGGAATGGGTTGTTATTTTTTAAAATAGGCTGTATTTGTCCGCCACGGGTTTAGAGGCTGACTTGTGGGCCTAGTAGGTTGACGCGTACAAAATCAGGAGATGATTGTACATGGAGAGGATGACAGCAGGGACCCACCAGGGTCATGGCAGTACGCAAGCAAGTGCCTCCTTATTTCAAGCCAAAAAAATTGGTTCCTCCTAATGGATTTCTGACATCTGGGTCCCATGCCATTGTCAACATAGTCAATAAATGAGAGAATTGCACAATGAGCGGCTGACACCAGGGACTCAGCAGCTCAACCAGTTCTTTTTGTTTTTGAGATGGAAGCAAGGTGTCAACTGGGCTGTGCGGGGCACTCTGGCCTTTGTAGCCAGCCTTTTATTTTATATTTACCACAAGACCAGCCCGGTTGTTTTTTTCTTTCTGAAAATGGCTAGCCCAGTTTTTTTGTTCTTTTGCAGAATACCCAAACGAGGCCTACTTGCTTTGTAAGCCCAGCTGGGATACAAATCTTTCAAGACGAGGAGAGTTTCATTCGGCTTGCCCAGAAAATGGGCTCTCAGTAATGAGAAATGGGCTGTACATTTTTAAAACACATCAAACCGGCAATTAGTTTCAAATTTCTTTTTTTTCATTTTGAGATTTTAAATTCCATTGATTTTTATGCATGGACAATTATTTGGATTTTATATTGAATGTGACTCAAAATTTTGGGATTAAAAACAGTTCGGACCGCACCAAAATATACACAATTTCGTATAATTTTTTAACCATGGCCAAAATATTGGCTGTGATGCTAACAAAAAGAATATGGGCGACAAAAAAACCTTAAGAATTAGCAAATGGGCTGTAAATTATTAGAAATAATGGCAGATGGGCTGTATTCTATTTTCCACAGATTTGAGGATGACTTGTGCGCCTACTATAGGTTGCCGTGTACGCTTTCCTAAAAAAAGGTTGACGCGCACGCAATGAAGTGTCAACTTAGTCAACACACGAGAGCAGTGACTGTTGGATGTCCATCCAACGGCCGTCGTACTTCTTCAACCTCTGCTCTTCCTGCTCCAGCCGCTCAAAGAAGCGCCGGTGAGACTGCCAGCTCCCTCCTCCTGCGGCCAGGTGTGCTGCCGCGCAGGCCTCACCGCCCCAGCATACTCCCATCGCTGGCCTAGCCATCCCTCTAATCACCCAGACCTCCTGTTATTCTCCGGCGATGGCAGCCTCACACTACAGCCGAAGCAGTAAACCCTCGTACTCCCCTCCGCGTGGGAAACAATTGCCGAGTCTTCCCCAGCTCCTGGTCATTCCCTTCCTAGGCCTCGCCGTCATCCCCGCCTTGGTGCTCTCGACATGGCGTGGTCAACATGGTCAAGGAACGACTTCCATCGGAAGAGGACTGTATGTGGAGAGGCTGACAGCTGGGTCCACGGCCGCAGCAAGGAAGTGCCTCCTTATTATGCACAAAATAATGATTCCTCCACCTAACAGCGGGGACCCACCGGAAGGGCCTCTGTATTTCATGAAAAAAACATCCCCCCCCCCCGCGCTGACAACTCGGACCCAGCAGCTATATCTTCGCACGCACAAAAAAATGAATACCCCCGCTGCTAGGTGGGACCCACCATATTTGTGAAGGAAATATGCCCTAGAGGCAATAATAAAGTTGTTATTTTATATTTCCTTATTCATGATAAAGTTTTATTGTGCATGCTAGAATTGTATTGATCGAAAACCCAAATACATGTGTGAATACATAAACAAATACCGTGTCCCTAGTAAGCCTCTACTAGACTAGCTCGTTGATCAAAGATTGTTAAGGTTTCCTAACCATAGACATGTGTTGTCATTTGATAACGGGATCACATCATTAGGAGAATGATGTTATGGACCCACCCGTTAGCTTAGCATAATGATCGTTCAGTTTATTGATATTGCTTTCTTCATGTCAAATACATATTCCTTCGACTATGAGATTGTGCAACTCCCGGACAACGGAGGAATGCCTTGTGTGCTATCAAATGTCACAGCGTAACTGGGTGATCATAATGATGCTCTACAGGTATCTCCGAAGGTGTTTGTTGAGTTGGCATAGATCAAGATTAGGATTTGTCACTCCGAGTTTCGGAGTGGTATCTCTAGGCCCTCTCGGTAATACACATCATAGGCTTGCAAGCAAACGACTAATGAGTTAGTCACGAGGTGATGTATTACAGAATGAGTAAAGAGACTTGCTGGTAATGAGATTGAACTAGGTATAGAGATACCGACGATCGAATCTCGGGCAAGTAACATACCGATGGACAAAGGGAATTACGTATGTTGTCATAATGGTTCGACCGGTAAAGATCTTCATAGAATATGTAGGAGCCAATATGGGCATCCAGGTTCCGCTATTGGTTATTGACCGGAGAGGTGTCTCGGTCATGTCTACATAGTTCTCGAACCCATAGGGTCCGCACGCTTAACGTTCGATGACGATATAGTATTATATGAGTTAAGTGATTTGGTGACCGAATGTTGTTCGGAGTCCCGGATGAGATCATGGACATGACGAGGAGTCTCAAAATGGTCGAGAGGTAAAGATTGATATATAGGACGATAAGAAAAAACTCTATCTCGCCTGTGGCCAAAAGTAGTGAAAATGGTATTTAGCGTAGTCAACCTGGGTTTTTAGATAGTGGTTGATTGCCCTGGATTCGTAACTACTACCCTCGCCGTTTCGGTTTTGAAGAAGACAGGAATGAGTCAGTGCCAGGTGTCCCCGGCTCGCACAAAGACTCCAAAATCCATCCCGAGCTTTTTATTCCACCTCTCCCTCCTCTCTTGCTGGGGCGGACACGGATTTCTCTCTAAAGGCGGAGAAAAAGAAGTGGGTGAACACTCGGCCCGTCTTTTCTTCTCCTTCGAAGGTTAGGTATCCGCTTGTTAGTTTAGCGCCGCATAAATACTGACTTTAAAGCGAATAATTGCATTCCTTCCAGGAGGTCGAGCGCACGCTTTCCTCGGGAACCACCGATTTACAAATTTTATTAACCCCTGAATTTAGTGAGCGGCGCCAAATCTCGTTAGGATTAAAGAATTGCTGCAATTCTTCCTGAATAGACTCGATTCTCTTCGGACACCAGAAGTGTTTCGGGGGTCACCAGGTACTTATCGGGTCACCGAAAGGGGTTCTGGGCACCCCCGGCAAAAGATATGGGCCTTATGGGCCAAGAGGGGAAACGCACCGGCCACAAGGGGCTTGTGCGCCCCCCCCCCATATGGGCCGGCCTAGGAGGAGAAGGAAAGAGGGGAAGGGAAAGGAAAGAGTGGAATAGGATTCCCCCTTCCTTCCCTCTCCCCCCTTCTTTCCTTCCCCCTCGGATAAATATGGCAGGGGGTGCCACTTGGGAGCCTCCCCTCTCCCTCCCACCTATATATATGAGGAGGGGTGCGCCTAGCACATCCCAGACAATTGCCTAGCCGTGTGTGGCGCCCCCTCCACCGTTTACACCCCCGGTCATATTTTCGTAGTGCTTAGGCGAAGCCCTGCGGAGATCACTTCACCGTCACCGTCACCACACCATCATGCTGACGGAACTCATCTACTACCTTGACGTCTTGCTGGATCAAGAAGGCGAGGGACGTCACTGAGCTGAACGTATGCAGAACGCGGAGGTGCCGTATGTTTGGTACTTGCTCGGTTGAAGCGCGAAGAAGTTCGATTACATCAACCGTGTTTTGAAACGCTTCCGCTTATGGTCTACGAGGGTACGTAGACACACTCTCCCCCTCATTGGTATGTATCTCCATGGATAGATCATTGCGTGTGCATAGAATTTTTTTTGTTTTCCATGCAATGATTCCCAACAATTTGAAGGCTGACTTGTGGGCCTACTAAGTTGACGCGGACGCATGGCTTTGTCAACTTAGTCAATATAAACGATTCTAGCTGCGGTGACCGTACGATGTCCATCCAACGGCTGTCGTGCTTCTTCAACCTCTGGTCTTCTTGCTCCAGCCGCCCAAACCATCGCGGACCGTGCCGTGTGCTCCTGCCTCCCGTGGCCGGCTGTGCTGCCGTGCAGGCCTCACCGCCCCCTCCTACTCCAACCTCTAGCCAGGTCATCCCTCTACTCACCCACAACCCCTGTTATTCTATGGCGACGGCAGCCTCACACCGCAGTCAAACCAGTCAACCCTTGTACTCCTCTCCGCGTGGGCATCCACTGCTGCGTCTTCCCTGGCTCCGCATCGTCCCCTTCCTAGGCCTCGCCGTCGTCCACCGCCTTGTTGCTCTCGGCGCAGCGTGGTCAATGTGGTCAAGGAATGACTTCCATTGGAAGAGGACTGTACGTGGAGAGGCTAACCGTTGGGTCCATGGCTGCAGCAAGGAAGTGCCACCTATTATGCATCAAATAATTATTCCTCCACCTGACAGCAGGGACCCACCGGAAGGGACTCTATATTTTTCGAAAACAAACATTTCCCCCCTGACAGCTGGGACCCACCAGCTACATCTTCACACGCAAGGAAGTGCGTCCATACTACGGGCAAAAAAATGATTCTTCCCCCTGACAGCTGGGACCCACCAGCTATATCTTCGCACGCAAGGAACAGCTGGGACCCACCTGGTCGAAGCGTATGTAGCATTGTCTGCCTGGTCACGAATGTGTACATATATACTGGTCAATCATTCTCTCTGCAGCGATGAACTGTGGCCGAGTAAGGAGAGGCACGTGTCGTAGTAGAGGCGCGGACGTAGCATGTCATCGAGTCCCGTCTATATCATGTACACGTACGTACAACCACGCTACAAGAAAGTAAATACGGCTACGGACATACATACGGGCGGGGTCTCGAACGCGTACAGCGATGTTGTCTTGTTCATTGGGAGCCAACCGGCTGGGTCGCAACGGAGGAAACAACATCGTGTTCATCGGGAGGCAATGGAATACGTCGTGTTCATCGGGAGCCAACCGGCTTGGACGGAACACCCAAAACGAGGTCTGGCGTACCACAGAACAGAGGAAACAGGCCTTCTGTCAACCGCGTACAGTCGAAACAGGGTCCTGTTCTTCGGGAAGGGTCTGGCGTACCGCAAAATGGAGGAAACAGACTTTTGTTTGAGTGCCTACGGTCGAAACGAGGTCCTGTTGATCGGGAGGGGTGTGGCGTACCGCAAAACGGAGGAAACGGACTTCTGTTGGAGCGCCTACGGTCGAAACGGGGTCCTGTTCATCCACCGTCTACTGCCTCGCTCCAGCCTCCACGTGCTAATGTTCATCCACCATCGACCTCCTCCAGCCTCCACCAGCTACTGTTCATCAACGGGCTACTATTCATCTAGCCTCCAATGGCTACTGTTCATAGAGCCTCCACGGAGTCCTGTTCATCCAGCGGCAATGGCCTACTACCACGGGGTCCTATTCATCCAACCCCCACCAGGAACTGTTCAAGCACACCCAACCAACCGGCTCGACTCACCACGTCTCGACTCGTTCTACGTACCGTGCGCACGGTAGCAACAGTCACTGTTCATCGAGAGGCAACCAACACCGACTGGCTACGTCTTGCACGGGGGCTCGATCGGCTTCAGTAAGCAGCAGCAGTGATCGATCGCTCGATTCAGCTAGCAGCAGTAGCGAAGGAATCGCTCGGGTTCATTCAGCAGCGAATGAATCGCTCGGGTTCAGTTAACAGCCAAGGGATCGATCGCTAGGGTTCAGTAACGTAGCTAGCAGTGCGATCGCTCGGGTTCAGTTAGAGCCCAACACCTCACAACCATGCGTGTACGTGTACGAGAGAAATGTGCAAACCTCCGTGCATCGCTCGGCCCCGACCACACACCATAATCGGGAACTCCCCGAAATTTTCCTCGCCCTCGCTTCAACCATGATTTTTTTTCCGTCATGGACGGCCCAAAGAATGTCATGCAGGTGCGTCCCTGGCCCGCCCAGGACAAAAAGCCCATTTTCAGTCATGATTTTTTGTCATAGAAGTAGGAGCCCACCACATCTATGATGATATGTGCTTTTGTCATAATTATCGTCATAGAAGTGTCATAAGCATGACAGAAAAAAAATTGTTAGCCCAAAATGTCATGGATGTGTCTTTTTTATGTAGTGCTGTCTCATCATAAGTGATTGATGAGAGATACACAAGAACATTAGTTTGATGTAAGAACATGGTTAATAGACAGATGTAGTAGTATGTACCAAAAATAGGAAGGCATGTCATATTCAAAGGTATAATGTGTTAGCTAAGCAGATGCAATTTAACCAAATTGGATGCAATAAAAGCTAGAGACCCGGCTGGAGTGGTGAGCATGATCATCGAGGACCTGAGAGCCTGGTGGGAGGCGGGCTACTTCGCCACCACCGTGGCTTTTTAGTTGGCTTGCAGGTGATGCCTGTCTGTGCTGGGCTTGTCACTGGCTCGGCCAGTGCCCTGACTAGCTATTTGGCTTCTGGTGCTCCCGGGATGGTGGTTCATGTAAAAAATATATTTCCTTATCTTAATAAAGACCGAATTCGGCCTTTCGAATACAAGCTAGACACCATATGCAACATGCAACCACATATGACACCGCGAAGTTAAAGCAAGCACGTGGGATGGTGGTTCATGGCGAGCGAGATCATCAACTCCGGAGCTACGTTTACCGTCTCCATCTACTGACACTACACCCTTTATAGCGCCCAAATGTGTCTTGCCTAAGCACGAAGAAAGCTGGAGCAACTTATCTCTTTTATTTTGTGCTTCTATCAACCGGTTGGCAGAGGCTGAAATACCCATGCATAAAAAAACAATAGTGAGAGTATAGGTGAAGTGTGTGCAGAACTAGTGCACTGTAAAAGTAGCAGATAGCTGAAAAATAAATGACAGGAGATATACACTACAAAAAAAAGACACATTCGTGACATTTTGGGCCGAACGAATTTTTTTTCTGTCATGCTTATGACACTTCTATGACGATAATTGTGACAAAACCCGGTATCATCATAGATGTGGTGGGCTCCTACTTCTATGACAAAAAATCATGGCAGAAAATGGGCTTTTCATCCTGGGCAAGCCAGAGACGCAGCTGCATGACATTCTTTGGGCCATCCATGATGGAAAAAATCATGGTAGAAGCGAGGGCGAGGAAAATATCGGGGAGTTCCCGGTTACGGTGGGTGGTCGGGGCCGAGTGATGCATGGAGGTTTATGCGTTTTCTCTCGTATACGTACACGCATGTGTGTGCGAGGCGTTGTGCTCTAACTAAACCCGAGTGAGGCATTCGCTTACTGAACCCGAGCGATTGCACTGGCTACGTTACTGAACCCGAGCGATCGATCCCTGGCTGTTAACTGAACCCGAGCGATTCCTTCGCTACTGCTGCTAACTGAAGCCGGTCAAACCTGCTGCCTCTTGATGAACAGTGAGCATTGTTGGGGGTTGGATGAATAGTTCCCGATGGGGGTTAGATCCACAGGACCCCGTGGTAGTAGAGGCCGTTGCCGCTGGATGAATAGGACCCCGATCGAGCCGGTTGGTAGTGGATGAACAGGACCCCGTGGAGGGCTAGTTGAATAGTAGCCGGTGGAGGGCTGGATGAACAGTAGCCGGTGGAGGCTGGATGAACAGGACCCCCCCCCCCCCCCCCCCCCCGTGGTGAACAGTAGCTGGTGGAGGCTGGAGGAAGTCGACGATGGATGAACAGTAGCGGGTGGAGGCTGGAGGAAGTCGACGGTGGATGAATAGTAGCCCATGGAGGCTGGAGCGAGGCAGTAGACGGTGGATGAACAGTAGCCCGTGGAGTCCCGTTTTGCGGTACGCCACACCCCTCCCGATGAACAGGACCCCGTTTCGACCGTAGGTGCTCCAACACAAGTATGTTTCCTCTGTTTTGCGGTACGCCACACCCCTCCCGATCAGCAGCACCCCGTTTTGACCGTAGGAGCTTGAATACAAGTCCGTTTCCTCTGTTTTGCGGTACACCAGACCCTTCCCGATGAACAGGACCCCATTTCAACCGTACGCGATCGAACACAAGGCCGTTTTCCTTCGTTTTGTGGTACGCCAGACCCCGTTCCGGCTGTTCCGTCCAAGCCAGTTGGCTCCCATTGAACATGACCCATTCCGACCCAGCCTGTTGCCTCCTAATGAACAGGACGCGTTCCGACCCAGTCACTTGGCTTCCGGTGAACACGACGCTGTTTCCTCCGTTCTGACCCAACCGGTTAGCTGAAGATGAACAGGACAACGTCGCTGCCGTCCGTTGCCTCTCCATGTACACGAGCCCTGGCCGTCCGTATGCGCGAGTATGCATTTCGAGACCCCGCTCGTATGTACGTACATGGCCGTATTTTTTGGCGTGTGGCGATATGTACGTGTACACGGTTTAGACGGGACAGCCTGAACTGCTACGTGGGGGGCTCTACTATGACATGTGCCGCTACTTACTCGGCCACGATTCATCGTTGCAGAGCGATCGATCGACCAGTATGTACGTACAGGTGCGCGACAAGACAGACAACACTACGTACGCTTCGATCGGGTGGGTCCCAGCTATCAGGGAGGATAAGGACGCACTTCCTTGCATGTGAAGATATAGCTGCTCGGTCCCAGCTGTCAGGGGGGGAATCATTTTTTTGCCCGTAATAAGGATGCACTTCCTTGCGTGCGAAGATGTAGCTGGTCGGTCCCAGCTGTCAGGGGGAGAAAACATTATTTTTCATTATAAAAAGGATGCAGTTGCATGCATGCGTCCATGGGCGTGGTGCATCCCCACTATCAGCCTCTCACGTACAGTCATCTTCCGATGACTCTCGTTTGTTGACCACATTGACCACACCGTGCCGAGCGCACCAAGGCCGATGGACGACGGCAAGGCCCTAGACTGGAACGACCCAGAGATGGGGAAGACGTGGCAGTGGAGTCGCAGATGGAGAGGAGGGGGAAACTTGACTGGTTCGGGTGCGCGGCAGCACTGCCGCCCACGGGAGACAGAAGCAAGAAAAGAGGTTGAAGAAGCAGCACGGCTGTTGGATTAAATCCAATGGTCCAGCTTCTAGAATCATTTGTTGATTAAGTTGACAAATCACTGTGTACGCATCAGCTTAGTAAGCCCACAAGTCAGCCACCAAATCTGCCGGGTCCCAGCTATCATCGGGCGGAATAGTTTTTTTCGCTAACAAGGAGGCACTTCCTTCCGTGCGAAGATACAACCAGTGGGTCCCAGCTGTCAGGGGGAGGAAACATTTTTTTCCAGCTTAATAAGGATGAACTTTCCTTGCACGCGACCATGGAACTCGTGGGTCCCAGCTGTCAGGCTCTCCATGTACAGTCCTCTTTCGATGACTCTTGTTTGTTGACCACGCCGCGCCGAGCGCAGCGAGGCGGTGGACGACGGCGATGCCCTGGACAGGAACGACCCGGAGATGGGAAGACATGGCAGTGGAGTCGTAGATTGAGAGGAGTAAAAGGGTTATAACTGGTTCTGCTGCGGCGTGGGGCTGCAGTCAGTGGAGAATAACAGGAGGTGTGGAGGGGTGGAGGGAAAGCCTGGCCGGCGGCGGGGTAACGCTTCGCAGCGATGCATGCTAAGCAGAGCCGCTAGACACCGGAGGCCAGAGCAGGCGGTCTCGGCGACGCTGGAGGAAGAGGACGAGAGATTGAAGGTGCATGCCGGCCGTTGGATATAAATCCAATGGCTGTGGATGTCACAATCATTTGTTGACTAAGTTGACAATGCCTTGCGTACGCTTCGACCTATTGGCCCACATGTCAGCCTGCAAAAATGTGGCATATATTTAACCCATGTTTTCTAGAATTTACAGTCCATTTGCTGGGCCGGGTGAACAAATAATTTCAAATCAATGCGGCCCATTTAATATTTTCTAAGAAATCCCACCCCATTTGCACTTTCTTGAAATACACGAATTAGCTGGGCTTGTTCTATATATAATGTTAGGTTAGAAGGAGCAATTAATATCAAAAAATAAACCAGAGCGACACATTTTTTATATATATAATTCACAAATTACTGAGTTATTGCTCAAAAGAAAAATGAGAGCGTTATTATTACATTGGTCCTTAAAATCTTCGCAAGCTTTTGTACGCAATCACCAGGATTTTCCTTGCCTGTGAGTCAAAAACAACCAGGATTTGCCTTGCCAACTTCTGTTAAACATTTACTTTTATAAGTTAATAAGACGTGGGATGTTTTTATAATGTATATATAAGTCTCTATTAAATATAAGATAATTGTAATAATATAAATATATATAATGTGGTTAGAAGGGAAAACATAAATTGGACACAGCATTATTATTCTTATATATAGATAAATAGAACAAAGACCTGCGTTTTATTAAAAAAATACATTTGGCTGCCGATCTTTAAGAAAAAGTAAAACCTACGCTGGGAGGCCCATAGGCCGGTACGTACATGATGGACCTCAAAAAATAAGTTGAAACCACTGTCTCGGTATGTCATGGGCTACGAATGTTAAAAAACAAAACCTAGGCCTAGATGATACTTGTTCGCCGTCTGGAAAAAAATGATACCATCTAGATCCCCGATACCCCTTTCCCGCAACAACAACAACAAAAAAAAGATCCCCGATACCCCTAAAAAAAAGCTCCCCGATGACAGTCATCGTTTGAAATTTATTTCATTTATTGACTAGGTTGACAAACCCGTGGGCCCCAACATCAGTATACAATTAGGAGGAAGCTTTTTTTCCAATGAGGCACTTGCTTGCGTACGGCTTGGACCTGGTGGGTCCCCACTGTCAGCCTCTCGGCGTACAGTCCTCTCCGGATTCCTATCGTTTGTTGAGCATATTGACAACGGCATACGGCGGCGCCACGATAAGCGCACACAGACGGGAAAGAACCGGAGCCAGGGAAGACGCCTTCATTCTTTCAAACATACCACACTAGCCCGATGGCTGCAGCCCTCTCACCCAAAAGCTGTACTGCCCGGGTTTGATTCCAACTGGTGCAGTTGAAAAATATCTAACACTTGCAAAAATTTCGTCCCTAGTTTACCCAGTTTTTCGCACACTCAACATTGTCTTGCCATTTTGAAAATAGTATATCTTTTTGACTTTGCATCATATGAAGATGTGCTATACATGAATGTTGATCAGCATGATGTTAACTTGTTGTTAGTTCTAGTTTTTACCATGAATAAAATTTCCAACATTCTGTTATCCATGTTTGAAGAGTGCCTGCTGATTTAAATGCTCTGCCTCTGAAACATGCAGTTTCTTATCTGAAAATCACTTGGACAAGCAGCCATCACCGGTGTTGGATTCGATGCCGTGCTTCTTCAATCCCCCGGCAGCGCGAGGGGGAAATAAACTTCCATCCCGTGCTGCCGGTTGGGGAATGGAGCAAACTGGATTAAAGAGGGGGCCAGCGGCATGACTGAAGAAGCACATCAGACGCGATTTTTTTTCAGTGCATGGCTCTCAATGGCGTTTTTTTTTACTTGCCTCTGCACCATACAACTTGTATTTTTAGCCTCCTAGTCCGCGGTGGACCAGCAGCCCATTTGCTAGGCGGGCCAACCTACAGAAAGCAGCACTCGATTTTTCATCAAGCCCCAAAAACAACGCAGTACTATGTTTGTTTTGAGGCCGAAAACATTACGGCAGGGGTTGAGCGGGGGAGGGGGAAGACAGAGCAAAAAGATAAAAAAAGAGTTGATGCACCGTTGCTACCCTAACAAGCAGGTGCAATTCTTCTCGGGAAGAAGGTGTGCCGTTGACACCCACACTTCACAAATCCCATAGTAGACATACTAACAAGTTCACACACAAGTACAACAGAAAAGGTAAACATTCGTATCAAACTCAAGTTCACAAGACACGTTCATATTCATAGACAACATTCACAATCAACAACTCAAAAGATTCATATATACACAAGTTCAGCATGTCTATGCATCCAAATGATTGATAGATCACAAGATAATATTCACAGATAATTCACAAAAAGATTCAGATATACACATGTTCAGTATGTTTATGCATCCAAATGATTGAGATCACAGCCAATATCATCCATAGATGAACTTTAATTCCTAGGGTACAAACTGGTAAATGGTGTTCAGTCGGTGGTACTTCTTGCTAAAATTAATGCTTGTATGAGTAAACTTTCGAGTACATATAAGAGGCAGCATAGACAATCTGAACTTTGCTTGTAAGTTTATCCTTGAGATAGTGGCCTTGATGCCGAGGGAGGTTTGAGCAACTTGGCCACTACTTTCATCCAACTAGTTTACTGGCTCATCTTCGTCCTGTAGCTCGCCAAAATTCTACATTGCAGCCAAGAAAGGAGGCGGTCGATAAAATGAACCACCCAATTTTTTTGTGCAGTTCAATTGAAATGGAGCAACCCTGGCGTGCAGACTGATTAAGTGCCAGATGAATATACACGTCAACCAACTTGTCTGGAATCTTTAGAGTCCATGCCATAAAGTTTGCTACCATATGTGCCGATAACCAAAAGGCACAAGTTGGGCCCTAAGACTGGACTGCGTTTTTCTGGGCTATGCGCCAAGCAATATTGTTGGCGTTCACTCTCCTAATACTTGGAGTTTGACAACTGGTTGACGCCGATTGATACTCGAATGAATATAGGCACTTCTTCTTGTCAACATCGATGCTTGTCTGAGTGAACTTTGGAGTACATAGCAGCAGCATAAGTATCTATCCATCTGATCTTTTTGTGCAGTTCTACTGAAATTGCCCAATGTAATGATTTGCCTGTGAGTTCAGGCTCCAAGTTACTCCTTTATGAAATCTGCAAACAGTAACACAATACCAAATTACCAATACATATGACAAGCACAATAATCAGGATAAAAACTGGTACCAACCTGTGTGAGGTAGCATATCAATTACTATTTTCTTTGACTGGAAGCCGAGATAAGTGACTGACAGGAAAGGAAGGAAGCAAGCCGAGATAAAGCGACTGACAGGAAAGGAAGGAAGCAGTCGAGGCAATGAAGCACCCAAAGTTTTTGTGCAGTTCCAACAAAATCGAGCATCCCTGTTGGCACATATATTGAGAGAGTGAGATTACTGTAATAGTGGGACTAGTTGATGAAACATACAATAACAAATAGAAGCACCCTCATTATCTTAATGGGTAAAGTTAGCAACATAGTAGTTGTAACACCCCAAAATTTTGGTTCAATTTTTTTCAAATTCTTTATTTGATTTAAAGGAGGTTATTTGATTTTTTTTTCTAAAGAGGGACTCTTCTTCCCAAATCCTTTCGATGACAAATATTTTATGAGTCCTTCTCAATCTTGATTCTGGTCTTGAGGGTTTTTCAACATGTGTTGGTTCAACACAAATACTCTTGGGTTGTTTTACTTTTTCTTTTATTAAAAAGAATTTCTATAATTTTTGGATTTATCTTTCCCTATTCAAAAATACTCTTATGTTGCTCTCTTGCCATGACCTATGTTGTAAAATTTTCTTCCTAAACCCTCCTCCCTACTTTGGGTCAAGCCAAGCATCCTATTCCAGCAAGTTTCAACCTCTTTTAGATTTTATTTCTATTTATTTCATCATCAAATCATTTTCTGTCTTTTATTTGGACCCTTGGGATTTACAAAGTAAGTGCCAAATTCCTTTGAGCTTTGACCCCAAGTAAATTACCCTAGCTACTCCTTGGTACCCTCAACCTATATCCATCAAGAGCTGCTGGTCCACAGTTCAATTTTTTCAAAAATTGTTTCCTGCAAGTCTGGACCAGATTTGCTATTTTTGGTGAAATTCATTCTTTTCCCTTTCTAAAAATTCTGAGAAAATTTAGGTAGTCTGTGGATGCATCAAGAGAACACCCCTCCAAGTTTCAGCTCAAGAAAAATTGTCCACATGCGTCAAACATTTCGTTGAGCAGCTGGCCGGCACTGTTCCTGTCAAGGTTCAAAGTTCAGTGCTCAATCTTCAGAGTCAGTGTCGTTTTCTTCAGAGCTTCGACGTCAATCTCGCCAGTAACTGCAGTGGCGCCATGTTCCCTGTTCCTTCTTCTTATCCAGTGGCCACGCGGTCGGTTGGCATCTTCCCCTGGTCGCCGGTTAGCTGGCAGGGAGTACGTCATCCCCGTGTGCGGCGGCAGCGATGCCCGCTGTGGTCGGCAGAGAACTCAGCAAGGAGCGGCACCGTCCAGCACCGCCCACACCACCCTGAGCCTCCGCATGGCCGTCCTCTTCGCTGGGCACGCTGCAGAACCGTCGTCGTGGCCTGAGAAGCGCAGAGCACGCTCTCTGCCGCCGACGTGCCCGTGAGGCCGTTTCGTCGAGAACCTGGAGTATCGCCCAAGTTGGACCAAGATTAAGCCAGGGATGGAACCGGTGAACCAATCCGCAGCTGCCCAGTCGCCTAAACCTGCAGCTCGACCACCACCTCGCTGTAATTTCTCGCCGGAGATATTTTGGTCATGGCACCCTCCTCGCCTGCCTATAAATAGAGGCTCTCGAGCCACTTAGCAACTCAGTACCACTCCACCTCATCACCAGAGCCTCGCCCAACCTCCAGGAGGACCTCGGGGAGGTCATCTCCCTCAGCTCCGGCCATCTCGATCCGCTTCAGGCGCCAGCACGATTCGCTTTGGTTGCTCTATCTCCTCAGCTCAATTTTGGTCAGCAACCTCCTAGTCCACCACCTCTTCTAAGCCGAGCTCTAATTCGGTGATAGCAGCCCTCCTCGACGAGATCCCTCATCGCCCGACGCCGCCGTCCGCCGGAGAGGAAGTGGCTGTCGACGTGGTGCTCCCCGACGTCTCCTTCCACCACCCACCGACATGGAACCGTCTCGTCCCGTGAGTACAACCATCCCCTTGCCCTCCTCTAGTTCACCGTCGATCGTTGCCGGCGTTCACCGTTTGCTTCTGGCGCCGGCGAGCTCTGTTTTTAAACCTGACATGTGGGACCCCCTCGACAGCCTCTCCTCTTCTTCTCGAACCATTTTCTGAAAACGCCGCGGGTAGAATATGTTTTCTCGTCTGGTTGATGTATTTTCATCCGAAGCGTTTTCTATTTTTTTTAAACTAGCCCCTGGAAAGTTTTCTGTTTATAACAGAATAGTCCCTAGACTAAAACCTTTATAACTTTTAAACAAAAGATGATTTTGAGTTGATTCTTTTTCTGTCATCTCTATTTTTCTGTCTAGTTTTTTATCATATTTATTTGAAAAAAATTTGGAACAATTCTTATTCACGCACGGTATTTACGTTAGAATTCGATATTTTTATGTAACGTAGATACCGAAGGAGGTAACGGTGCCGCCAACTTCACCGAGCTAGACTCCGACTACTGCGAACCAGGCAAGCATGTTTGAACCATTGATATGATGAGTGTTTTTCATGTTTGCTTGAGTGGTTTTCTCATGGCATGTTTATATAAGCATTTGTTGAATGTGATATTTCATGCAAGGTAAGTTGCAAGTGAGCTACAACACTTGATGTGATCATAAGACGGTGAAACAACCTAATCATGTGGTGGCATGGTAGGTTGCAAGCTGGTATTGTTGGAGCATGTCAGTTCTATAGCAAACTATTTAACTCCAGTGTTGACATAGATCGAGTCTTGTTCCCGTTCGCCTTCTTTTCGTGTTGCCACATGTTTTCTGCAAAGAATGCGGTTTAGTAAGTTGCAAACCTCTTTCCATGTACACACCAAATAGAGGGGCCGTGATGAGGGTTCCATGGCCCTGGATTAAAGCCCGTCATCCGGTCAGGGGGCATGGGTGTTTCCAGTTGGGACCGAGAGGGGGGCACCCCTTAGAGCGCGCGGTATAAATTTGATCCCATGCTATTCGAGGTTGTTGGCCTCCCCGTCTTAGAGTTTTTCTTGAATGTTGCCTATGGTGATTCCTGGCATCGGGATGTGGAATGGGTGTGTACTGGTTAGATGTGTTTTCTTCTAAAATACCGTAGACGGAACTAGTCCTTTGTGGCTACTGAAATCCGTTGGCTGTGGGTAAAGAGTACAAACTCTGCAGAGTCAAAACCATTCAAGTAACCATGTCCACGGTCAAGGACGTTGGTTGACAGGTCAGTGTCAGTCTCAGTGTCAGTCTCTGGAGAACAAATATGTTAACTGACAGTAGTAAACCTGGCTGAATATTATTCCTGTGGATGGACTAACCTGTTTATTATTATATACCGAGTATTCCTTGGGATGGTGCTACCTCCATGGACTTCTCGAATTCGAATGATGAAATATAAGCCCTTTATGTGATGTCGCTCAGACGTCCGACTGTGGCATTCTTGTGATTTACTTTTGATATAAGCCCTTTATGTGATGTCGCTCAGATGTCCAACTGTGGCATTCTTGTTATTTACTTTTGATATAAGCCCTTTATGTGATGTCGCTCAGACGTCCGACTGTGGCATTCTGGTCATTTACTTTCATTATAAGCCCTTTTCGAGATGTCGCATTCAGACGTCCGACTGTGGCACATATTGTCATTTACTTTTCAGTATAAGCCCTTTATGTGGTGTCGCCCTGACGCCCGACTGTGGCATGTTAATTTATTTTTACCTTTTGAGGCGTCGCTTCAGACACCCGATCGGTCTTCTGCTATTTTATTGGGATTTCGGGAGGACTACCGCCTGACTTCCTTTTTATTTATCTTGCAGTGCAAATTTGTTACCTGAGTGTGTATTACCAATTTTCTCATGTGCATCATGTTTGCATTTGTTATATCTTATGTTCAAACTGTCTTGCGAGTACATTCAAAGTATTCACCTGGCTTGTTGATTTGGCCAGATGTTGACGAAGGCGATCTTATGGATGAAGAGTACGATAGCGAGTCCGACACCTAGAGGAGTCCCAGTCAGTCCCTTGCGATCCTGGAGTTGGTCACTTGTATTATATACGCTTCCGCTACCCTAATAAAATCATCGAGCCTCACTCCGGCGCTTGATGAGTTGTAAGATTTTGGAGTCATGTCACCCACTTCACTGTGACATATCCACCACCACTTTTATTACGAGTCAGTAGTTATGCCACCATACCCTTTGTGTCATATCCGCTTTTATGTGTAATATTGGCATACTTGTAATAAATTGTTGAGCAGCCTCAGCTCAACCCTGTAAAATATTTAGTACTGCTGAATTTCTTTATCAAGGAATTGTCTAGCAGTAAGAAGGATTTTTCTATACTGGTCTGACGAAAGGGGCGATTTTTCAATAAATGTTTGTTAAAAAACCGGTCCTGACAGTAGTCTTGCTTAAAGAGAGGTATTTGTTTATTTAATCAGTGCCAATTAGCTCAACACTCAAAGCATTGCCATGTATCATAGGTTGCAAAACTTTAACGTGCAAAGATAAAGGAGTTTCTCATGACAGTAGCAACACAGTAGCACAATAAAAATAGAGATGACAGCAAACTAATATGGATGAAGGCCTTAGGCTAGTACCAACCTGAGCAAAAAAGCTTATTGAAGTAGTCCCAGAAGAGATACACTACTAGGTAAAACCCTAGTAGTAGCGCTTGAAATACATATAGTAGTAGCGTTGGGTCCAGCGCTACTGCTAACGCGCTACAGCTAAATTGTAGCAGTAGCGCTGGTCAAGGCAGCGCTACTGGTAAGTATGGTTAGCAGTAGCGCTGCCATGACCAGCGCTACTGCTAACTCTCTGTAGCGCTTGAACAAATGAAGCGTTGCTGCTAATCCAGCACTGCTAGTAGATGCTTTCTAGCGATACTGCTAGTATTCCTACTTTCACAGATTTATACCCCCTCTACATATTTGTGATGTATTTGTACAGGCTCTATACAGTAGTTTCATTAGATCATACTAAACATACACTATTCTCATCATATCATACACGTACAGTAGTCTCATCATACCATCATCATCATCATTCAACACAAATATCATCACATCTCGAAAATAGCGATACACAAGTCATGTCATGTCTCGAATAAGTGCAACTGCATGGTCATGGCACACCCACAAGTTTCATCATCTCTATCTAAACCATGATGTAGAAGAGAAGAGCGATCAGCATGAGCAAGACCGCGACTATGTAGTACTTGAGGCACCGGCGGTTCCGCCACCGCTCTTGCCAGAGCGTCCACCTCAAGTAACTACTTTCTGCTTCGGCTCTGCTGTTGAACCCTCTATGGCTAGCACCCGGGTACTTGTCCACCTGGGCCTGAGCGTCTGGCCAGTGGTCGTAGACTCCTGGAACCCTCCCAACGAACACGGCATAGCAGTCCTTCGCCATCTCTGATCTATGTACCTGCATCATCAGTTGAAGAATTGAACGATAATATGCAACATAATGTACTTAAGAAAACAAAGAGGCATAATTAGCAAAATACAAGCAACATATAGTAAACATAAATGACGAAGTTCCTCATACCCAAACTAATTAACTAGAGAGATCTACGCTAGTTCAGCACCACGCGGTTTAATTACATCACATAGTTTTGCCGTGCATAAATTCAAAGTTTTGCGGTAGAAAGATAGTAGTGACACATTGTCATCGACAATCAGTCCTCCGTGTCGGCGGTCCAATCTTCATAGTCAGGGAGGAAGCACCCAAGCTTCTTGAAAGGCTTCAGGACCAGACGCTGGGCGAGTAGCAGTGCTCGAACATCATCCCGCGTGATTGGCCCATGGTAGAACATCCCTGTTGGTCCGAGGACCTGCTTCATGATCACTTGGGCAAGTTCACACTGTACGTGATAAAACTCAGCTCGGATTCGATGATCCGGTGTCTTTCCTATGCTTGTGGCCCAGTTGACAATCTCGGCATCGTTGGTAGTAGCTGAAATGCGAAGGCGTTGATTATCCCTTCTGTACTTGAGCAGGTGATGCATGAGGTAGAATCCATCAGCCTTACTGGTGTGCGGTTGCTGGATGCAGCAGAAGTCGGTCTTATGGCGAAAAACCAGCCCGTTCTTCCTGTACCTTTTCACCTTGATATATCGACCAGACAGGCTGAAGGTTAACAGGGCACTATCGAGAACACTCTTTATGTGCGTGTAATCCTTTTTCTTAATGTTCTTCGATGAGTCCAAGTACATAGCATGGGAGTATTTTGGGTACAGAACGATGAGGACGGCACCCCCCCCCCAGCTGCGTAAATTAAGTACACCTCAAATTAGCCTCCATGCTTGCAAAGGAATGATTAACACTTACGAAAGGATATGCATGGATGAATTACGTGGGATGATAAGGTAGGAGAATTGCTTCTTTGTCCTTATTAGCGATCATGAAGTAACCGATGTACTTGCTCCCATAGTCACGGTGCGCTTTGCAGACTGCCAAGAAGCTCTCGTGTATATAGTACGGGTCCGCGATGCACATATATTTTATGTTCTCGATCCTGATGAAGTAGTTGAGATACAGCGCATACATGCGGATGAACTGGAAATCCAGCTTGGTCTTGTGGAACATGTCGTAGATGTAGTCAAATCGTAGGATGAACTGATTTGCGGGCTAGGTCTCGACGTACAACTTCCCACCCGGCACCTGAGCCGCGTAAAGCGGGTATCCTGGTTTTTCCGCGATGAGAAGGCTTTTCTCTCTGGCCAACACATCTTCATGGAGTCTCCTTAGATCATTGTTCAGTATGTGCTCTAGCGCTTTGGCAGGTAGGATCGGATCACCGGCGACATGGAAATGCTTCTTACCTTCGACAGGTATTCTGTTTACCAGCCGGGGCTTCGGAGGCGGCTGGCTGCTTGAAGCAGCTCTGGTGCCTTTAGGGCCTTTCCTATCTGGTCTCCTCCTTTGCTTCTTGGTGGGTGGCGGTAGTGAGCCCACCATACCTTCCCTAACCACCACCCCCAGTGTCGTCGGGCTAATCAGTGGACGGCCCTCGGGTTGTTGCTGGGTAGAGGCAGCATCTGGAGGCGTCTCCTGCGAGGATCGCTTGAAGAGAGACTTTTTGCATTCCACCTTAGGACGTTCTGGCTCCGGCAAATCAGGCAGCATCAAGTCATCATCTCCATGCTCATAGCCTGAGTCTTCATCGTCCTGAGCCATCAATCCTCCATCATCATAGGCGGTATTGAAATACTTGTCTAGGTCATCATCATCCTCCTCCATGTCATCATCAGCATTTGCTTCTTCGACAACGGGGGCGACGTCATCTGGCACTAATGGAGGCTCTCCCTCGCGTCGTCCGCTATCACCCGCTATGATAGGTGCAGGTAATTTGGTAGGTGGGGTGGTGTTCATACCTTCTTGAGAAGTTGTCGTTAGTGTGATACTGGGCGCCTCGAGACGAAGAATAGTCTTCGGCCAAGGCAAGAACCAGCTCTTGCATGCGCCAATCCGCTTAGGGGTCTCCTCGTCATCGACTGGTACCAGAGGAGGCAAATCCTCGAAGCCCGCTAAGACACTGGCCACGTTAACCTTGAAGACGCCATCGGGCATCTCTCAGTTGTGGAACATGCGGTCCTTCGGCTTCACGATCGTTGCCTTTCCCACGGCCACCTTCTGGCACTTGATGTCATAGAGTAGGGTGCATGGGGTATCGTCGGCCTACGAAGAAGACATGTCTGCGACGTCAAACATCCAAAAGGCAACTGAAACGGAAGACTATAGACATGCTGGTGAAAAGGGTATGACGCGTAATTACCATGAGGGCGTTGAGCTCAGCCAGTGACGAAGGCCCGCCGAGCATGCCAGAGACGGAGGTCGGGCTGCTATGAACAGGAGCGGGACCTTTTGCGGTTGCTTGAGCAGGTGCTGGTGCTATGATGTTCACCGAATTGCTCCCGACAAAGCTGGGAAGGAGAAAGTCCTCCGGCCCTTTATTAGGATTGCTATTCGACCAATCGAAAATTGCCGGAATCAAGCAGGCCACCGCGTCACTGACTGCTACATTGACTACCCCGAGCAACTCTTCTTTGGTCTCAGCTTTGGTCTTAATGACCGCAATCGCGACCTTCTCGTCGATGGTCTGCTGAGTGACGACCAACCGTATGTTCCTTCTTTCCTCTGGCTCCTCGCGGTAGCACGTCTTCCATGAGGCGCCATCTTCGACGCTGTGCACATGTCCATAGGACGACAGTTTGTCCTCCGGGACCTTTTTCAGTATGTTCAGGGCCCGGTTGAATGGGGTGTCCCACTTGGGCCTCGCCGATGACTGTGATGACTCGTCGCTTTCTGCTGCCTTCTGGTGCTGCTCTTTCTGTAAAAGGAACATGGATGGTTTACTAATAATGTGACAAAACTTGTAGTCGAATTGATTGGAAGCTAATATGATAATGTGGTAATATAACAATTACCAGAAGTCTCATGAACTTCCTCGTGTTCGGGTCCGTGTAAAATATCTTTTTGACGCGGTCCAACTTGTACCGGGCCCTGATCCAGTCATGCTCCAGTGGGTCGGTGAACTCCGCCAAGGGGTCTGGGATTTCGTGACTTTCATGTTCGGCGTCCTCCTTGGCCCATACGTGCCTCTTCCCCACATAACCACGGCTTCCGAGGTGGTGGGGAGGCATGTTCCTGGCCTGGAGTGCCTTCATTTTCTCCAACTTTAGCGTAAGTCTCCTTGAATTTTTCAAAGTCCTCTTCCTTTATTGACGGATTATCAGCATGAAACTTGGACCACGGTTCATTCTTCGCAATCGCTTTTTTCACCCGAACTTTCCAGGCGGACAAGTCGTTGGAAAACGTCACCATTGCCTTGTCGTTTATCTTTGTCATGGCGACGTCGTCCCATGGCTCTTTAAATTTGCTTTCATCCCGGCCGGGGAACAGGAACCTATTGTGCAACTTCTTTAGGAGCATGTTCTGCATATGTGGTATCTTCTTCAACTTCTCATCGTTGATGTTGGTAGTTTCCCTGAGAATGTATCCTAGTTGGTTGCCCCAGCACTTGCGCGCTTCCTCCGGCGCCGTTGGCTCTAACTTCTTGGGGTGCATCTCCGTGACCACAATTTGTTTGATGCCGAGCTCATTTGGACTTCATGACCTCTGCTGCTTCGGTGCTTTACCGGCTACAACAGCATCGTTGCCGGTATCGGGGGTGTTGTCGGTGCCGGTGCCAGTGCTGGTGCCGGTGTCGGCATCGGTGTCGGGGTTGGTGCCACTGCCGCCACCATGCACCCCCGTCTGGTGTTCGTCCAGGTAATCGAAATAGTGATTTGCTGCCTCGATGGGGTCTTCTTCGAGGTGAGCAGAACCCCCGGCTTCGGCTTGGCTAGACATGTTTCCTATTCAATAATTGTAAATAAAAGATATAATGAAGAGAAAAAAGGGGCCTATGTTTGGTTGGCATGTTGATTCATTCCCCCCGGCAAATCCTGGGCACTCCATATGTCCTAGTTTCTAGCACAAGTCATGCTGAAAATCACGGAAATTTTTGGCATGACCTTTGCTAAAAATTGGACATATGGAGCTCCTGAAATTTGCCGGAATGGAAATGAATCAACATTCCGGCAAAACATAGGCCACTCGGATATTTTTCAACATTCAACCAACATTGCAAAATCATATAACATCAATGACATATATCATTTGCAAAATATATCATTCAAGCAAGTAAATAGAGTGAAATGACCTCACTAAACATTGCAAATTAGTGGTCTTTTCAAAAACCAAAAACATTTGCATAATGAGCTCACTAATTAGCAACTATTTTTTATAAATTTTAGCTACTGTTTTTTATAAAACCAAAAAATTGGCCCTAGCTATATTTGCTACTGCCCTAATTAGCTACTGTTTTATATAGCTAATTTATATACCTACAAAAACTAATTAGCTACTGTTTTTTATAAATTTTAGCTACTGTTTTTTATAAATATTTGCTACTGTTTTTTAGTTTAGTGCAATTTGCTACTGTTTTTTATTTATAGGTATTTTATATACCCTAAACTAAATTGCCCTAAACAAAATTGCCCTAAACAAAATTGCTAAATTCCACTAAACTAAATTTGCTAAATTGCCCTAAACTAAATTGCTCTCTCTCTCTCTGCTACATCTCCTAGCTAGGGTTCATACATCCAAGAGGCTTACGGGGTTCATATTAGAGAGAGAGTGAGAGCAGAGAGCAGAGAGAGCGCAGAGAGAGAGAGAGAGAGAGAGAGAGAGAGAGGAGGGCGGGGGAGAGGAGAGGGAGAGGCTTACGGGGCGGGGGAGAGGGCGGCGGCGGCGAGGTCGAGGGCGGGCCCGCGCGGTGATGGAGGTCGAGGGAGGGCTCGGAAGACGGCCGGCGTCGAGGTCGATGGCGGGCAGGGGCGTCGACGGCGGGCAGGGGCAACGGCCGGCGACAGAGGGGGGAGAGGTGGAGATGGGGGGGAAATGACTTGGTGAAATTTTGAGGCCGCGCGGCGGGGGTTTAACTCAAAATAACAGTAGCGCTGGTTTGGAATCTAGCGCTACAGCTAAGTTAGCTATAGCGCTGGATCCTAAACCACCGCTACTGCTAACTATTCCAATTTTTATTTTTTTGATTCTAAAATACAAATAGCAGTAGCGCTGAACTAGGATCCAGCGCTATAGCTAACTTAGCTATAGCGCATGTTCCCAAACCAGCGCTACCGCCATTTTTCTTTTCTTTTTATTATTTCCTTTTCTAGCTTTTAGTTTTCTTTTCTTATTATTATTTTCCTTTTATTTTCAGTTTACTTTCATTTTTCTTTTGTATTGCTTTCTCCCTTTTATTTTTTTCTCCCGACGACGGCGTCTCCCTCTCCCACACTGCGTGAATATCCCCGGAACCATGCATGTGGTGGTAACATATTAGTTGACCGATAACGGTTACTTAAGTGCGTACACAAAATAGATACATATATATAAATGATGGTTTCTCAGCTATGTCGACGACGTTTCACATTGAGCTTCGTCCCCTTCTTGTTCGTTGCTGAATAATTGAGCCCCTCCTTGTGACTTTTCCAGAACCATGGAGTACGATATTTCTTAGGTAATGTAGAATTGATTCTTCTTTTCACGTATGCTTCATCGTCATCGTCATCTTCCCTCATCGGGTTGCCGTATTGGTCGTAGTCTTCCTCGTTGGCGACTCCATCCATTCTGACGATGCTCCTTTTGCCTCTCCTCACGACAACACGGCTGGGATTGGCCGGGTCGGTTATGAAGAAGCATTGTGTCACGTGCTTAGCGTGTACCCATGGCTCATTTTTGGCGATGACGTTAACGTTCACGGGAGTGCTCTTCGCGTCGGGTATAGAGATGGTAGTGAAATACTTGTTTTCTCTTACGACGTCCTTAGCCCATCTAACACGAAACATTGTCGCATCATGCATTCCAGCATAGTCAAGCTCCCAGATCTCTTCGACCCTTCCGTAAAATCTTTCAGTTGTGCCATTGGCGTCGGTCACACATTCAATTGTCACCCCAGAGTTCTGGTAATCATTGTCCATGTCTTTGGCCTCCGTGTAGATCATGTACCCATTGATATCATATGACTGATAGGTCGCGAGTTTGGGTGCGGGGCCATGTGCTAAGGCGTGTATGAGCAATCCGTCTGAACTGCCCTCTTCCTGGGGATTTTCAAGAACTTGCTCTTTGAACCAATGCACGAAAGTGGCGTTGTGCTCTACAGTAACTTCATCGTCCGTCTTGAGCATCCCCTTATCATGGTACTTCTTTGCGATGCTTTCTTTGTGTCATGCCACATAATCATCTACCACATGTAGGTGTTGTAGCACCACTAAGTTAGCCCTGTCAAACTCGTTCTGTCGATCCAAGTAGTTGTTGTGACCTTCTCCTTCGAGCCTCCCATCGTGCTTCTTGACTGGCAAACCAACAATAGGGTCTCCGATGCCTATATAATTCTCGCAAAAGGAGATGCACTCATGCGTTAGATACCCCTAGACGATGCTCCCATCGGGATGGGACATGTTACAAACGAATCCTTTGATGACCCCATTCATCCTCTCGAACGGCATCATGCTTGTCCATTATCCCACTAATGGCAACCGGGAGTATCTGCATCATCATCACGTGATAGTCATGAGACTTCATCCCGCTGAACCTTTTCTTCTTGGTGTCTAGAAATTTGCTTATCTTCCCACAGTAACCGGAACTGACTTTGATTCCCATTAGGCACTTGATGAATTGATTGATCTCCTTCGCACTTAAGGTGAAGCAAGAAGGGGGGCAATAAATCTCCTCCTTCTTGTTGACTTTTCTGCCCCTTTCCCCCTCCTCCGTCTCCGTCTCCGTCTCCTCCGTCGACTTTTTTTGGGGGAGATCTTCCCTGATCTTCAAATCTTCCAAGTCTTTCCTTGCCTTTGGCCCATCCTTGTTCTTCTCCGTCATGTTCGTAAGCGTGCCAAGCAAGCTCTCAAGGACATTCTTCATGATATGCATTTGATCAAGGCTATGAGGCGTGTCGTGATTGGGCCAGTACTCCAAGTCCTAGAAAACAGACCTCGTTTTCCATACCTTCAGCAGCGGCTCCGGCACCTTTTTCATCTTTCCCGGCGCGGGGCACTATTCCCAGTTTTTTGACAGCTCATTGATTTCGGCGCCGCTCTTCTTACGTGGAGGTCCTCGATGCTCAGCCAACCCATTGAATAGTTCTCCATGCTTTCTCCATGGGTCATCCTTCTCGAGCCATCTATGATGCCCCATGTACACAATTTTCCCGGACCCGCCATCTTTCATTGACGTAAGCTGCTGAGACATTGTATCATCCATGCACCTCGTGCATCCGCAGTATCCGTGGCACACCTGACCTGAGGTGTACCCGTAACCGAGATAGTCGTGCACCGTCGTCATCAGCGCGGCTCTTATATGGAAATACTCTCCTTTGCTGGTGTCCCATGTCCATCCCGGTGTTTTCCATAACGTGTCTAGCTCCTCTTTCAGAAGCCCCATATACATGTTAATATTATTTCCCGGTTGTTTCGGCCCTTGAATCAGCATGCTCATGTGTATGTACTTTGTCTTCATGCACTTCCATACAAAGACGGGCCATGTGCTGTGGTTGGTGTTCTGGTTTCCAAAGGGATTCATGCCATCGGTACTCGCACCAAGCATGATGTTCCTTGTATCTTCTGCAGCAAATCCATATACGGTGTTGAATGCTCTCCACTGGCTACCTTCTACGAGGTGTCTCAGCTTCGGATCATCTCCATCGTCGGGCTTCTTCCTCTCCGCATGCCAGCGCATGAGCTTTGCTTCCTTAGGATCTACGAAATACCGCTGCAGACGGGGAGTGGTCGGAAAGTACCATACAACTTTCTGAGGAGCTTTCTTTCCTGCCTTCTTGTATCGAGAAGCATTGCACACTGGTAGCTGGATTTTTCCGCGTGCTCCCACCGATAAATGATGCAATTGTTGATGCATGCGTGGTACCTAATGTGCGGCAAATCAAAAGGGCAAACGATTTTCTTGGCCTCCTTGACACTAGTTGTAACACCCTGGATTTTTCCCATTTTCTATTTCTTTTGATTTTGTTCCGGATTTGCTTTTCTGTGGCTTGATAGTCTTGCAACCTGGAGGGATCACCCTTCATTTCTCTTCCCGAGTGGCTTGCCAACCGCAAAACCATCCCAAGAAGATGTCATTTCCATCTTGGACCAACCCCCAATATTCTTTTTCTTGGGAATATTCCTTTTTCTATTAAAGGAATAACCCTGTCTAACTTGAGTTGTGAAGCAACCCACATTTCCATCATTCCCAAAATTCCCAAATAATTCTCATAATTTTTTTGGGTCAGATATTCCACAAATATGTCAAACTGTTCCTTGACATGTTCAAAAATATTTCCCAAATATTCCTTTTATGATTCTGCCCTAGCTGCCAAGTTGAGAAGCAAGTACCATTTATATTTGCTTGCTTGGTCTCAAACTTTTTGTGCACTCTTTCCTATCCATATCATTGCCACATGCCAAAATTCAACTTTATTTGGATATAAAATCTCTCTTGGCTAATTTCCAAAGTTTCTGGGCAACTGGAATCTTTGTGAAGCAAGTGCTAGCTAGGTGTATCCAACTGAGTTGAAATTTTGCAAGCATCTTCATATTCTCAAATCATCACTCTCCACCAAGTTTCAACCTTATCCAATCACTTATGTGAGCATAGCATTAAATCTTGGTTTCTGGTCAGATTTTCACATTGTGTAGCAACTATATTTTATACTGCTTCATAATTGTTGAAAATTTATCAGAGCATTCTCCTACCCATATAACCTATCTCCACAAAATTTGGGCTCATTTCATCTTCCCAATAATTCCCTAGAATTTTTCTAAGATTCTGGTCAGAGAGGATAGCTGTGAAGGAAGTACCATTTTGGCTTGTCCAAATGGCACTAAATTTTTATGGCACTCTCATATGACCAAATCATCAACCTATGCCCAATTTCAGCTCAAGTTGCTACTCCATGTGAGTGGCACATCAAGATCTAGTTTCTGGACCAGATTGGTCAGTTGCAAAGCAACTCCATTAATTATTTGTCCATTTCCCTCCAAATTTCACAGGATTGTAGTCCTTCCTACCCTAAACCCCCCAGACATCTTATATTGTCCTTATCAACTTCATGTGGATCACAGTGCGGTGGTCAAGTTTGCTACAGCAAACTTGCAGTGAAGCCTCACATCCACTCTTGGCCTCTTTTGATGAACTATCACTTCAGAGGGGCCCTTACTTGGATGTATTTTGTGCTGGACATGACTTGGCATGCCAAGGAGCACCGCGTGCGCCAGTGCATGCGGTGACCACGCTGCTGGCATGTCAGCCAACGCGCTCTAGTGATTAGACCGCTCGGTTTCGTCCGTTCACTCGCTCTCTCGCCACCTCTCCATGTCCAGGAGGTTCTTCACGTCATCGTCCATCTCCTGAAAGCCTCTCCCCCTCCAGTTTCTTCCTCCTCATGCCACGGCGATCGCCGCCGCTATTCGGCCCATGACCGTCATTGTCATTTTCTTCTGTCCCTTCCTCCCCGATCCCTCCCGAGCGCTCCTGAAGCCTCTCCGCTCCTCCGTGAAGCTCCCCGAAGGCCGCAAACCACCAGCCACGCCACCCGCACGTGCCAGTGCGCGAATAAGTTCGCCACCACGGTCAGGCTTATCCGGCGAGCTCGCTGTGCCTATATAAAGCCACTCCGCGCCTTTTTGAGCTCACCACCAGCTCCACCTCACTCCCCTACGCCTCCCATCCTCTCCCCGGAGCCTCAGAGCTGCTCCTGCTCAACCCCCATCGCCGCCATGGCCGCCTCTGGCCTCCTCCTAAATTCGCGACAACCGGAGCCCTACTCCTCCCCTTGCCACCACCACTCAACTCACTGAACCCCGGTGAAGCTCCCCACCTCTCCAGCACCTCGTCTCCGCGCCCGTAGCATTGTGTCCATCTTCGCCCGACGCCGCCGTCTGCCCTGCTCGAGGCCACCATCGCTCTGGTCTTCCCCGGCATCCGTTCGGTGCAGGGATGGGAGCGGCTTGGCCCCATGAGCACATCGGTGGTCGAAGTGTGGCAAACGGTTGCCGGAGCCGGCCAGGCGAGCGCCGGCGATCGCACCACTCCTCTAGTCCACGGGCGAACGGGAGGAAGAAGAAGGAGCCGGGTCACTTGGGCCCCACCTCCCGCGGACCCCACCTGTCAGCCTAACAAAGCCCGGTCCCGCTACTGCCAGCGTGGATAAGTGGAAGCGCATTCTGCGCTTTACGCTTTCCCCGTGGGAAGACGTATTTTACTGGAGTACGCGACCCACCGAGCTATCAGGGACCCCTTTGTGAATATTTTCTTTGCAAACAAGTCCCTGGCAGAAAACCCCTCGTATTTTTTTGCTCGTGACTCCGATCGAGGTGATTCCAAAGCCCACTTCTTCGTCTTGTCGAGGCCGTCATGTTGGTCTCATTTTCACTATGTGGTCCCATAGTGGAAATGACCATTTTGCCCTTGCCCGTAAACAGCCCCTCCGAGATAGAACTGTTTCCGGCAGTCAACTCCGCGGACTCTCCGCACTTCTTCCCGATGGTCCCTTCCTCCCCAGGCAAGCCACAACTCTCATCTGAATCATTGCACTGCAATATCATAGTTCAACTAATTACTTTAATAGCAAGAATGAGTTATTTGTGAAATGAATCGGACTATGCAATGTTGGAGTTAATTCTCGAATAAGTGACTGTCATGTTGAGTACCGGATTATTAGTAACTAGTAGCTTACCCACTTGTTGATACTATGATGTTGAGATCACTGTCTATGATTATTTTGGAGTTCATCCGGTAGTTCGTGGAGATGAATTGGTAGCAGTGGCTTAAGTATACTGGTTGTCGGAGTGTCAGCCATGACAGAAATATTATTCGGGGATTAGATATTTCATGGTTGACCTTGAGTCACCTGTCCGGACTTATCCGTGCAGCCACATTTGCCAGTATGGGACGGCCTTGACTTGGTCTGATCGCGTGCTCTTTCACTGGTACCGCCTGACAGGGAAGGTTATGCGTGCGCGCTACCCTGGCCCGGTAGGCGGCGATAACCTTCTAAGCCCAGTTGAGTTATTTGGATCCAGGTCCCCGTTTGGGACAGTTTAGTTTGGCCACGACAGTGGCAGGTGTCACGAGGTGACACAGGGGCCACCCAGGGCTTGACTCCGGGGGAGGATGGTTGCTGGTGGTACGATGGGAGAGTCACGGGTCAGGCGGGTTTCGATGGAGCAATGCTGGTCCACCCGAATGGGATCACGAGGTCAGTGCTCCATGGTGTGGGTAAAGTGCGCAACCTCTGCAGAGTGTAAAATCTATTCGAATAGCCGTGTCCACGGTATTGGACAGTCCGACTAGACCTCACTAGGTGGTCAACCATAGTAGTGATAATGATGGAAGAACTCGTCTTATGATCGGAAGTACTCGACGGATCATGAGTATTCTGAGGGTTGTGAGACAGCCCAAAAGAGAGTAAGTTTGTCAGACTTGTGGTATAGTTGGTATCAGGTATATGATATGTTAGCCATGGGATGGCAATGAGATGAGTGGTCGAATGACCACATGATTGGGATTGGACTTGGATCAGATTCGGGTTGGATCCTAAGATTATTCGAAGTATGTATTAAATATGTTTTACCTTACTGCATCTACTCTGCTATGATGTTGTCTTGCCTTAATGCTGATGTTTGCTGTGAGCTTGCGAGTACATTCAAAGTACTCACCTGGCGTGTCATGCCAGTTTGCAGGTCATGCCATGATTGCTTGCTTGTCGAGGATCCCGAGTTTACGACCTAGGATACGCGTTCTAGCCAGAGTCCCTGCGGAGTGGAGTCCATCACCGTCGTCGCTGTTCCGCTGCCGAGAGAGTTACTCCGCTGTTAGTATAGAGCTACCCTGGGCAGGCGTAGTGTCGCCATGCCGATGTAATCCATGTACCCTTTGTAACCATATTCATTGTAAATAAGAGCTGATTTGTTCTATGCCAACAGTGCCGTATTCCAGAAGACTTGTCCTTGGGCTGGAATACGGGGCGTTCCGGTTTACTCTGAGCCGGGGTGCCACAAGAGTTGGTATCAGAGCAGGTTTGGCTATAGGACGTGCGGTCTAGGCGCGAGCGTTAGTAATCGGTAGTATAGGATCCAGTTGGTTTGTTGCACTTGTTTGTTGCATTTGTCTGTGCATAGCATGCATATAGACTAGATATTTTATCACTAACGATGGATCTGGTGAGTGTAGGTGGCATCGGTTTCGATTCCCTACCTGCGCTCTCCAGTTTGCATATTTGTTCCTTGGTGTGGTGTCATCTTCGTCCTAGCGGAGTGATGCCAAGGTGCTTGGTGGTGTCGATCCCTTGACAGATTGATGCACCGGTACCACACCAATATATTATCTTCTGCTACGCCTATCGTTTCAGTGATAAACAAGTTCTGTCCCGGATCATGCCATTCCACTAGCCCCTTCGGCAACCCTTACTGATCTTTGCTATCAGAAAAGGGCAATGCCCGCAAGCCTATCTCTCCACCGCTAACTCATTCGGCCACCTATTCTTTGGACGTGTACGGTTTTCTTCCGTACGCTTGATGATGATGTGGTCGTAACTTCTGTGTTCCGACCCCCGATCACCAAGTTCGTCCTCACCACCGTGTCCGGTGTTAAGCCCGTGTTTGGTGTAGCCTTGTTTACACCAATTTTCTTCCACACATTGATTCACTTTCGTGCACATCGCCACAACATGTTAGACCGTAATACCAGAGTTCTTGCGAGATTTGTGTGCTTAAGTAGGGATGCATATTATTGCTGTGAATAGCTTTAGAATGTGATATTGCTTGTGTGTGTGGTCTTGCTGCTTTGTGTGCTTCTGTTTAGTTGTTTCTTTTGTTGTTTTTGGGCCCTTGGTGTTACCTTATTTTCCCCTTAAGGAAGTTGCTCACCGACCCTGAACCAAAGAGTCAGTGAAGAGATAGACATTTGGAAGCCCAGCTCAGCAATAAGGGATTTTCAGCAGACTGTGTTGTATCGGGCATATCGGGCCTGAATATAAATGATATCTTGGCCGGATGGATAATCAGCATCAAGTATACCTCAATGTGCAACTACCACAGCAGTAATGATCGCATCAGCAAGAAGACAAATTGTGTACATGATCCACAGTGCATTCTGTGCCAAAGGTATGATTCATATATACAATGTTTGAGTCTGCTATGAGTAAAATTTGAACCATGCTATGTCTTGGAAGCAAGCCAGAATGTTCTATGAACTTAGTGCTCAGCAAGAAGGATAGTCGAACAACATTTTTCCTACATCAAGTAACCGACAGCAGAAACATTAAGGGATATATATATATATGCACTCAGTCTGCATATGGTAACAAGAAAGCTTCAGATGTAAGCAACCCAGTCTTTCCCTACAAGCTACCTGAGAAGCGTATGACGCAAGGACTCCTGTGTCTTCCTCGAGACGACACATGGATATCTTCCGATGCAAGGTACTCAGGCTTCCTCGGTAAGATACCTTGATGGCTTCCAACACAAGCTAATCTATCGACAGTTAGCAGCATATGACAATGCATCCCCAGGGTCAGATCCGCAACAGTTGGTCTGAAGGCAAAAATCAGTCAGGACACAAGCTTGCCTCGGGAATCAAGTGGTCAGCTACACATGTTTCCATAGATATGGTGGACATGCTGCCAAGGTCATATGGGTTACTCATACATTAATGTCAGCCCGGTGAGGATCTGACCATTGCATGAGCTATGTTAGAAGAAGAGAACGTCAGTTATACACTACAGTGTGATGACCAACAACCTATGGAGCAAGCCGACCATCTGATATATGCCCAATAAAATTGCTCTGTGTTATTTTGGTATGTTCAAATTATTATGCTCATACTTGTATGCATAATAGTGAGCTGTATGGGACATGGATGAACCCTTGTCTGTCTTTCTTTGGTGACGGCACCATGCCTGTGCTCTGAGCTGTTTCCGGCCGTCCGAGGTGGATGCCGATTTTTATCTCTCTTGTCAGTAACTCGCCTGTGTTCTGAGCTGCTTTTCGGCCGTCTCGGGTAGCTGTTGAATTTCTCTTCGTAGCAATGACCCTATGCTCTAAGCTATTTTTTGGCCGTCTTAGGGAGCTGCTACTTTCTTCTTATCGACACCGTCTCATGCTCTGAGCTGCTTTTCAGCCGTCTTGAGTCCGGGTTGAGTTACTCCAGTAATGTCCCATATCTGAGTTGTAAAGACCATTCTGGTGGCTACTGGTTTATTTGCCGGTTTTATTCCAGGGTTCAGACGGTCGTTACCTTACAGCTACAACTTGTAAAGTAATATGCTTGCCAGAATATTGCACCTGACAACACCTATGGTCACACGAAGAATCAAGAGCATTAGGCCAAGTTCTCTCAGCTAAGGATCCAGGCAAAGAGAACCATAATGAAGGAGCAAGATTGGCCAAACATGTATGATAATGGTTGCAAGATCAATCTGGTACAGATACTCAGAGCAGTCGGGTTCGATACTAGTCACCATGGATACACACCCACGGGGTCTATTCCATTTACAAGGACCCCATATCGAGAGAACCCGCCCAGCCAACCAGATATGCTCAGAAATGGTCAGAAGAGGGCAACTAAGCTGGTCAGGTCAGCCGAAAGATTAACTCAGTAGTTCAAATTCAGCAACCGTGTCAAAGCATTATATGACCTACCATCCATATGGAGATACCGACAGACTAAGTAATCAGAAGGATGAACAACAGTCTCGAAGCATGTGTCCTCACAGATGGAATCAGCTAAGGACTAACCTACCGTGAACAAGATTCTCCTGCCAGGACCACCGTCAGACTGTACACCTTTATGCTGATCATCACAGGTGACAATCAAATATTTGGTAGAAGCGTTACACCCAAGACAGTGAAGATACCAAGATGACCCAGCTATCCATGTGAAAAGACAGATTCCGCCAGGAGAATGGTACGATTCACAATACTATTTTGAACCGGGAGGACACCCAGTTATTTTAAGTCACCCAATGCAACGAGTAAAAGATTTCGTGTCCACCGAGAGAATATGTTCACAACTCAGCAAACGATCGATCATATTGGACCTCGTCACGACATGTCCATGAGGAATCACCCTCGGACTTACGCGCAAGGCACATTGTTTGGTCCAGATAATTTATTGCCCCAGACAGGTCAGCAGACACAAAAGGAGTGAGTCAGAGTAGCATATGAGGTAAGATTTGCCAGAATAAGGATCCAGTGAAGCAAACCACCGCGAAGCAAGGCAGTCGGTCATATGAAACTCAGTGGGAGCATTATACAAAGGTAAAAAGAAACCCGAGATGGAAACGGTTTCCTCAAGTGGAAATATTCATGTGTTGATCCCTGAGCAACCAAATCTCGAGGACGAGATTTCTTTAAGGGGGGTAGGTTTGTAACACCCTGGATTTTTCCCATTTTCTTTTTCATTTGATTTTGGTCTGGATTCGCTTTTCTGTGGCTTGATAGTCTTGCAACCTGGAGGGATCACCCTTCATTTCTCTTCCCGAGTGGCTTGCCAACCTCAAAACCATCCCAAGAAGATGTCATTTCCATCTTGGACCAACCCCCAATATTCTTTTTCTTGGGAATATTCCTTTTTCTATTAAAGGAATAACCCTGTCTGACCTGAGTTGTGAAGCAACCCACATTTCCATCATTCCCAAAATTCCCAATTAATTCTCATAAATTTTTTGGGTCAGATATTCCACAGATATGTCAAACTCTTCCTTGACATGTTCAAAAATATTTCCCAAATATTCCTTTTCTGATTCTGCCCTAGCTGCCAAGTTGAGAAGCAAGTACCATTTATATTTGCTTGCTTGGTCTCAAACTTTTTGTGCACTCTTTCCTATCCATATCATTGCCACATGCCAAAATTCAACTTTATTTGGATATTAAATCTCTCTTGGCTAATTTCCAAAGTTTTTGGGCAACTGGAATCTTTTTGAAGCAAGTGTTAGCTAGGAGTATCCAAATGAGTTGAATTTTTGCAAGCATCTTCCTATTCTCAAATCATGACTCTCCACCAAGTTTCAACCTTATCCAATCATTTATGTGAGCATAGTATTAAATCTTGGTTTCTGGTCAGATTTTCACATTATGAAGCAACTATATTTTATATTGCTTCATAATTGCGGAAAATTTACCAGAACAATCTCCTACCCATATAACCTATCTCCACAAAATTTAGCCTCACTTCATCTTCCCAATAATTCCCTAGAATTTTTCTAAGATTCTGGTCAGAGAGGATAGTTGTGAATGAAGTACCATGTTGGCTTGTCCAAATGGCATGAAATTTTTATGGCACTCTCATATGACCAAATCATCATCCTATGCCCAATTTTAGCTCAAATTGCTACTCCATGTGAGTGGCACATCAAGATCTAGTTTCTGGACCAGATTGGTCAGTTGCAAAGCAACTCCATTAAATATTGGTCCATTTCCCTCCAAATTTCACAGGATTGTAGTCCTTCCTACCCTAAACCCCCCAGACATCTTATATTGTCCTTATCAACTTCCTGTGGATCACAGTGGGCTGGTCAAGTTTGCTACAGCAAACTTGCAGTGAAGCCTCACATCCACTCTTGGCCTCTTTTGAAGAACTATCACTTCAGAGGGCCCTTCCTTGGATGTATTTTGTGTTGGACATGACTTGGCATGCTAGGGTGCACCGCGTGCGCTAGTGCACGCAGTGACCACGCTGCTGGCATGTCAGCCAACGCGCTCTAGTGATTAGACCGCTCGGTTTCGTCCGTTCACTCGCTCCCTCGCCACCTCTCCATGTCCAGGAGGTTCTTCTCGTCGTCGCCCATCTCCTGGAAGCCTCTCCCCCTCCAGTTTCTTCCTCCTCACGCCACGGCGATCGCCGCCGCTGTTCGGCCCATGACCGTCGTTGTCGTTTTCTTCTGTCCCTTCCTCCCAGATCCCTCCCGAGCGCTCCTGAAACCTCTCTGCTCCTCCGTGAAGCTCCCCGAAGGCCGCAAACCGCCAGCCACGCCACCCGCACGCGCCTGTGCGCGGATAAGTTCGCCACCGCGGCCGAGCTTATCCGGCGAGCTCGCTGCGCCTATATAAAGCCACTCCGCGCCTTTCCGAGCTCACCACCAGCTCCACCTCGCTCCCCTACGCCTCCCTGTCCTCTTCCCGGGGCCTCAGAGCTGCTCCTGCTCCACCCCCATCGCCGCCATGGCCGCCTCTGGCCTCCTCCTAAATTCGCGACAACCGGAGCCCTACTCCTCCCCTTGCCACCGCCACTCAACTCACTGAACCCCGGTGAAGCTCCCCACCTCTCCAGCACCTCGTCTCCGCGCCCGTAGCGTCGTGTCCATCTTCGCCCAATGCCGTCGTCCGCCCTGCTCGAGAACACCATCGCTCTGGTCTTCCCCGGCGTCCGTTCGGTGCAGGGATGGGAGCAACTCGGCCCCACGAGCACGTCGGTGGTCAAAGCGCGGCAAACGGTGGCCGGAGCCGGCCAGGCGGGCACCGGCGATCGCGCCACTCCTCTGGTCCACGAGCGAGCGGGAGGAAGAAGAAGGAGCCGGGTCAGGCGGGCCCCACCTCCCGCGGACCCCACCTGTCAGCCTAACAAAGCCCGGTCTCGCCACTGCCAGCGTGGATAAGTGGAAGCGCATTCTACGCTTTACGCTTTCCCTGTGGGAAGACGTATTTTGCTAGAGTGCGCGACCCGCCGAGCTATCAGGGACCCCTTTGTGAATATTTTCTTTGCAAACAAGTCCCAGGCAGAAAACCCCTCGTATCTTTTTGCTCGTGAATCCGATCGAGGTGATTCCAAAGCCCACTTCTTCGTCTCGTCGAGCCCGTCATGTTGGTATCATTTTCACTATGTGGTCCCATAGTGGAAATGACCATTTTGCCCGTGCCCGTAAACAGCCCCTCCGAGAGAGAACTGTTTCCGGTAGTCAACTCCGTGGACTCTCCGCACTTCTTCCCGATGGTCCCTTCCTCCCCAGGCAAGCCACAACTCTCATCTGCATCATTGCACTGCAATATCATAGTTTAACTAATTACTTTAATAGCAAGAATGAGTTATTTGTGAAATGAATCGGACTATGCAATGTTGGAGTTAATTCTCGGATAGGTGACTGTCATGTTGAGTACCGGATTATTAGTAACTAGTAGCTTACCCACTTGTTGATACTATGATGTTGAGACCACTGTCTATGATTATCTTGGAGTTCATCCGGCAGTTAATGGAGATGAATTAGTAGCAGTGGCTTAAGTATACTGGTTGTCGGAGTGTCAGCCATGATAGAAATATTATTCGGGGATTAGATATTTCATGGTTGACCTTGAGTCACCTGTCCGGACTTATCCGTGCAGCCACATTTGCCGGTATGGGACGGCCTTGACTTGGTCTGACCGCGTGCTTTTTCACCGGTACCGCCCGACAAGGAAGGTTATGCGTGCGCGCTACCCTGGCCCAGTAGGCGGCGATAACCTTGTGAGCCCAGTTGAGTTATTTGGATCCATGTCCCCGTTTGGGACAGTTTAGTTTGGCCACGACGGTGGCAGGTGTCACGAGGTGACACAGGGGCCACCCAGGGCTTGACTCCGGGGGAGGATGATTGCCGGTGGTACGATGGGAGAGTCACGGGTCAGGTGGGTTTCGTTGGAGCAACGCTGGTCCACCCGAATGCGATCACGAGGTCAGTGCTCCATGGTGTGGGTAAAGTGCGCAACCTCTACAGAGTGGAAAATCTATTCGAATAGCCGTGTCGACGGTATTGGATAGTCCGACCAGACCTCACTAGGTGGTCAACCATAGTAGTGATAATGATGGAAGAACTCATCTTGTGATCAGAAGTACTCGATGGATCGTGAGTATTCTGAGGGTTGTGAGACAGCTCGAAAGAGAGTAAGTTTGTCAGACTTGTGGTACAGTTGGTATCAGGTATATGATATGTTAGCCATGGGATGGCAATCAGATGAGTGGTCGAATGACCACATGATTGGGATTGGACTTGGATCAAATTCGGGTTGGATCCTAAGAATATTCGGAGTATGGATTAAATATGTTTTACCTTACTGCATCTACTCTGCTATGATGTTGTCTTGCCTTAATGCTAATGTTTGCTGTGAGCTTGGGAGTACATTCAAAGTACTCACCTGGCGTGTCATGCCAGTTTGCAGGTCATGCCATGATTGCTTGCTTGTCGAGGATCCCGAGTTTGCGACCTAGGATACGCGTTCTAGCCAGAGTCCCTGCGGAGTAGAGTCCATCACCGTCGTCGCTGTTCCGCTGCCGAGAGAGTTACTCCGCTGTTATCATAGAGCTACCCCGGGCAGGCGTAGTGTCGCCGTGCCGATGTAATCCATGTACCCTTTGTAACCATATTCATTGTAAATAAGAGTTGATTTGTTCTATGCCAACAGTGCCGTATTCCAGAAGACCTCTCCTTGGGCTGGAATATGGGGCGTTCCGGTTTACTCTGAGCCGGGGTGCCACACTAGTAGGACACAGGTTCCCCATTGGAAGAACTTTATTATCTAGATACTTCAAATGCTCATCGAGGCTTTTGTCTGTCCATTTGTTTTTCGCCTTGGTCTTTAGAAGTTTGAGCGTGAAAATCAAGCGGGTCACCTCGGTATCGCAACCGTCATACAATGGAGTCTTCGAGTCTACTTCAAGTTGCGCCAGCTTGGCCTCCTCTCTAAAAGCAGCTCTCTCACTAGTCGTACTCTTGCGAAGGAGGTCTCGAACATGAGGATCATGCACGACTGCACTTAGTAGCGTCAAAGACTGCGGCGTGACCGCCATGTCTGAACTCTTCTTCGCCGTGTCTGGAATCTTCTCCGCCGCCGTCATTTCCGGACTCTTCCCCGCCGCCATGTCCGGCGCCATCATCTTCGTGTCGATCGGTCATCTCTTCGTCTAGCCCCATGTCGTTATTCCCTGCCATGTGGACGTCGTCATCATCATCATCTTCTTCACTTATCCACCCAGTATAGCCATCCATGAAACCATTCATCAGCAGGTGCGCCTTCAAAGTGCCACGATCAAAAGGGTCCAAAAGGACTCCTTCTTTGCATCTTGCACATGGACATCTAATCCTAGTCCGATTATTTGCATACATGTCCATCACCGCGGATTGCATGTATCGCTCCACGTTCCATCCACTCACCTTCATGATCGACTGCACGGTATAACAAGCAAAAGGGTTATAAACAAAATGCATGCATGCATCAAAGTCATATAAAAATTTGGCATGACCTTGCCTAAAAATAGGACATATCGAGTTTGCTCGAAATTCACCGAAACGGAAATAAATCGACATTTCGGCAAAACATAAGCAACTCGAGGGCATGTCACTCGCACAAACATCTACATATCCCAAACACACATATTCCCATTCTTGAAATGAACAACTTTTTACTCACCTATATATCTCCTGAGAGAGACCGAGCACGGTTAGATGAGGCCTTTCACTACCTATAGGGATCGAAAGTGTGGATGGCTAAATAGCTAGCTAGATCTAGTTGTTGGGGAGGAGAGATGACTCTAGCTAACTAATGGAGAGGGAGTTATGGTGGAGGGGGCATTAATGGGGAGAGAAGAGAGGTAGGAGGAAGAGAGAGATGAGAAGGCCATTTATGGAGGAGAGTTATGGTGAAGGGGCATTAATGAGGAGAAAAGAGAGGTAGGAGGAAGAGAGAAGAAGGGTAACAATGGTGGCGACGGGAGAGGGGAAAGGAGGGGGAGAGAGGGCAAAGGGGGGAGGAGGGTGAGGGGGTGAAAAGGTGGCACCAGCCGCAACTAGCAGTAGCACTGCTTCCCCGAAAGCGCTGCTACTATGGTACTTAGTAGTAGCGCTTTCCAGGAAAAGTGCTACTATTAAGTGGGGCCCATTAGCAGTAGCGTTGCCGTAAAATAAAACGCTACTTATAAATTCTTAGTAGTAGCGCTGTTTTCTGGACAGCGCTGCTACTACAGCTAGCGTCGGTGGGAGCGTTGGGTCCCACTTAGTAGTAGCGCTTTTCCTGTTTCCAGCGCTACTTCTAAAGCATTACTTGTAGCGCTTCCCCGGACCAGCACTACTGCTAATTAGCAGCAGCGATTGCTTTTTCCAGCGCTACTACTGATGTCCTACCTATAAGTATTTCCCTAGTAGTGATGATAAAGCACTCACTGGAATCACTCAATAGTACATATTTTTGTGCACTTCAAATGTATGGTTGAAATCACTGTTGTTTACCAGTGGTGAGATTATATCGAAAGATTATGAAGAACTTCCAGTAGAGTTAAAGAACTGGCTGGGATATAGTTCATTGTATTCTCTTGTGCAGTTCCACTAAAATGTACGATTGGCAGAACATGATCCCTGTTTGCACAAGTAGGAACAAGGTGAAACCTTCATTAGCTTAGTGGGATAGAAAGACATTAGCATATTACTTTAATAGTAGCATCAAATTCGTGATGGACAATACGCAAAACATTGCCTCATTGAACCAATGGCAATAAATTGACATGCAAAACAATAGCATTATTATGTCATGACACTACCAAGATTCCCTCCCTGCTCCACCACATGATTCACCTCCATAGACACACATACACACGTACATGATTCAGCATAGGGTGCTACTAAAGATTTGTTTAACTCCGACAGGAAAATTAGGCAGCAATAAATTAGTGCTACTTAAGTACTCCTAATTAATTAAGTGACCTTGCAGGAGAGACAGTAGAAGTGGAAGGGCTCCCTCGAGGATCGTCTCACATGTAAGGGAGACGTTGCCGGAGCCCTTGAATGGCCTCGACTGAGGCCTCGGCTTCAGCAAGATCACCTTGGCACTGTTGATCGTGTAGAGCTGGGTCACACATGCATCCAGAATCCAGTTAATTAGTATGATGTGTCGTCAAGCCAAGTACTACTCTGCTGAATTTCTCTATCTATCTGTACTCTACTCTTATAAAAAATAGAGTTGGTGATGATGGTGTGCCTGCCATCCTGCAATATAGGCCGTCCGATTTATATCTGACGGATAGGAAGGAAACTATGGCAATTTTGCAAAAAGATACCCACACCCCTCTCCACATTTGCAAATAAGGCCTTCCCTTGTTTATCCTTTTCTCTCACAAGATAAACTACTCATACAAATGCATCTTCATGGTACGTGCAATGCACGGGCATCTTGCTAGTCTTCCAAGTAAATTAAGACTAGTAGCAACACAGCAATACAATACCACTAGCAAGATGTCAGGATAACATAGGACGATACCATCATGTGATCTTCTTCATTTCCTCCTTCTTCTTCTTCTTCTTCTTCGTCTTCCTCTTCATGCTATGTTTCTCTTTTTCCTCACCAGTTGGTGAAACCAAGTACATGATTGGCCTTCTATTTAAGAATTGGTTTTGTCAGTGAGGGAGTACAAGTGTACTAGTAAACAATAGCATTATTTTCTCATGGTAGTCGCAAAATAGAGATGAACACATGCATTAAATATCATTCTTACCTAAAGGAAGGTTATGATGCCAATATGGATGATGAAGATTGGAACACAGATCTCCCTTTGTGCAGTTCCACCGAAATGAACCAACGGTTCCATTCTGACATTCCAGTTAAACAACACAAAATTCAGTTCTTTTAAGAAGTGGTTTGTGCAGTGCACCAAAAGGTTGCAATAGCAACGAGGTGAAATGGATATCCCTGTTTTCACAAAAAGCTGCAGAGGAAACAGTCAGAGTCTCAAACAATTACTGGCAAAAACAATTGGCTAAACTTGTCATGGCTTATAACAGTGGCATGGCTTCATTTTACCAGGGGCATTAGATTAAGAACAGCTAAATAATTTCTATAAGGGCATGGGACAGTGGGTGCATCAGCAGCCTAGCACCATGTACCTAAACCGGGGCATAAAGTGGTGATTCAGAGTTTGTTGCCCCGAGAAACAAATATCCAAGAAACATATCTGGGTTGGTCCCATTTTTGTTCACTCTAGCCACCTACTCCTATGTGTGGATAGCAAATCTAGTCCTGGTCATACCACTGTGTACAGCGTTTCCCCTATATTTCTCTTTTCGACCAAGAGACCGGTTGGATGACCAGTCTGTACTACTTTCACCCCCTTTCCTTCCTGTTTGTACCAGGTCCGATGTACATACGAAATTTCCCCCCTTTATTTCTTGTTTGAACCAAGTACAAGATTCGACTCCATGAAGTAGCTTTACCTCCAACAATAGAAAAAAAATTAGGTGACGTTGGACCATCTAATCGAGCCTAGCTATGAGGGGGGCTGAGAGGTAGAAAATGATGCGCATGCAGTGATGTAGTGAGCTGGGGAAGTAGAGCTAGGCCGGTTTCAATGGAAGATATACCTGAAGGTCATCGGGGTGTGGATAGGTGGGCGGCGGGAGGCCGGATCCGCCCACACTAGGGCAGCGACGAAGGGATCGGAGGACCTCCCACACCGGCGCTCGGCCAGAGATAACGGTGCGGCCGGCAGTGGGTCTCCTCCCTCACTGTCGACGACGGCCTAAACGCTGCCCCTCCTTCCCTTCACCGGTGAAGGGGGATACGTCCAGATCTATAACCAGCGGTGAGGATAGAAAGACAGTGTTACCACCGCTATCTTGTTTAGATCTGGAGAGGATGAGAGTGTGTGAATAGAGCAACCCTAGCAAGCAAGCGCAGAGGCTCCGGCCTATATATGTACATGCCAGGTCGCCATTTTTTTTGAGTTGTTGATTGTTTTTTGAGATAGCTACCCGCTTATTCCAAGTGGTGTTACGGTGTGCCAGGTCGCACTTTGTACCGTTCAAGTCTCGTACTAGACCCTCCATTAAGTGAACAACCACCGCCTTGTAAAAATTGTGAACAAGCCCACGGCCAAAATTATCGAAAACGTGGGCTGCCCCAACATGCATTATTATTTATATTTTCTATGTGCGAGTATCCTCAAAACAAAATGTGAGAGTACAATCTTTATTGGGCCCCTTTGTAATTTGTGCTAAATTTTGACCAAAGATTTAACTGAAAAAATGTTAGTGCATGTTACCAAAATTTATATCCTTGGATTCGTATTTGAACATAGTTTTCAATGATGTAATTTTTTGTGACAGGCATGAACATTTGGTTAGTTAAATTTATAGTCAAAATTTGGCATAGATTATCATAGGGACCAATAAACCAGGACGGAGCTCCTCGTCTGTCGTCCAAACTACTAGTGTATATGACTGGCCGCTCTATCTACATGCAGGACATCAAGCATCCGGGCCCGCGTGCCATCCACCAAATCACAGCGAGGTGCTATAGTCAAGACTCACCGGTCACCCCTGTGTGGCCGTCATGACCTGTCATATCACAAAACCCACACCTTTACTAGCAGGGGTAAAGTGGCCTCGAAGTTGGACTGGACGAGGCAACCATCATTTCACTGGAACAGTCGTTGAAGCCCTTTCTCCCCTTGAAGAAAACCTCACTCCAGGCTACTCACTTCTGCCATTTTTCTTCTGTACCGACGAAGGAAAGGTGGGCGAATCAGTGATGCTACTATATTTTCATTCCAAGAATCTTCTTTTTGAGAAGCACCGAGCGATTCTCACAGCCTATTCTTTTCCCGTTTTCATTGCGATTGTGGTTTCCTTTCGATTGCTTTTTGTTTGTCAGTTTATTGATGGATCCTGAAGCACTAGGCAAAGAGTTGCCGGCGGACAACCCACTCAAGACAGAGATCTCCAGGAAGCGAGCACCGACCAACAAGTTTGCCTTGTTGCCGGGCGAACCCATGGAGACGAAGAACTCCAAGAAACAAGCACTGGCCAAAGAGTTGATGATGTTGGCGGACGAACTCCTCAAAGAAAGCTGGAAGAACAGCAAGGGCCCCACCGTGCCTACCCCAGAAACTCTAATGGCCACCTATGAGAGGCTCAAGGCCGAGTTTGAGGAGATAGTCGCCGTTGAGAAGCAGTATTTCCCTGGCAAGGCGATGGCCCCCGGAGGGATGGGATCCCCCGGTGAGCTGCACATGGTAAAAAAATGGCTTACCATAGTTGTCGTTTTTGATTATTTGCAATGTGCTTGCTAATATGTTAGGGTTGTGCAGGTGCCGGTGGACGTCCTTGATGATTCCGATGTCACGGTCCGTCCTGTGGACAACGCCCCAGAGATCGTTTTCGATGTCGCGGTCCGTCCTATGGACATCGCCCCGGAGATCGATTCCGATGCCGCTGTCCGTCCTGTGGACATCGCCCCAGAGATCGATTCCGATGTCGCAGTCCGTCCTGTGGACATCGCCCCAGAGATCGATTCCCATGCCGCTGTCCGTGCTGTGGTCATTGCCCGAGAGATCGATGACAACAAATAGTTGGTCGCGCTAATCCTTCAAGGTAGTTTGCATTGTGTTTAATTACCAGAATGATGCGTGTTATCAAACCATCTTAGGGCTAGTGCACTGTCTTGTGTGGGCGGTACTTGCTACTTTTGTTTGATAGTGAATCATGCGAACCCTCTCCGAGTTATGGAAATAGATGTATCCTCACCAGCTTTTGATGTAATATATGGCATGCTTAGATGTAAGTTTGAACTGTTTATCATATCAGCAGGGCTTGTTTAATGATTCTTGGTGTTAGTAGGCTAGCTACTGTGCGAGCTATAGTACTTGCAAAACACTCACCGAAGAGAAACGTTGGGGCTGATGAGCTCGTGGTACGCTTATAGGTCTGATCCGTCGTTGATCGGCCAATAGCCCAAGCTCCTAAAATTGTAGGCTTGGCAATCGATCAGACAATAGTCCACAATTATACATTAATTCACATCAAACTCAAAGAGTTGGTTCATGGATACATTCAGGCCTCATTTGGTTCATAGGGTAGGAAAATCGTAGCAGTAGGGAAGTCATAGGAAATGAGATGACATGTATCTTAAATCCTATGAGTAGGAATAGGAAAGGAGATGCCCTTTGATTCACATCATAGGATTTTTTCCATTGAGTCTAGGCTAATGTTTATTTTCCTATGAAATGTGGAGGATAGGAAGAATTCCTCCATAGGAATATGATTCCATTCCTATTAACCAAAGGGCTCTACAGAAATTTTTCGTATAGAAATCCTATCCTATGAAATTCCTACAAGATTCCTCTAAACCAAAGGATGCCTCACATTAATAGCTAGCAAAATTGGCACATACTTGTAACATGCATGAATGTGTAATTTTTTTGTTGGAAGCGTGAATGTGTAGTGACGTCGTACTTTCGGAGTGGCTATAGAGAATGTGTACGTGTACAACAGGGGTTGTGGGATGGAGAGAGATCTAGAGAGAGAGGGAGACCCTCTTTCTACTCCTAATAGTTAGATTGACAAAGGATATTTTTTGAGAACACAAAATATAGCAGTACAGAGACGTACAAATCCTAGGCAGGCTAGTTTGGCCTAGTGGGTTTCAGTGATATGACGTGCTACAGTGCCGTCCAGTCTTCGCGTGTGGTAGCAGTATTGCGGGTACAGTAAGTTTTCTTGAAGAAGTGGAATTCAACGAAGTCATGATGGTTCCTTCGTCTGACCAACTTATAGTGGGAAAGGTTGGGCCTGCGCTACGACCGGGGTGGACCAGGATAATTTTGTGCATGGCAAGCGGACCAGGATGATCGACGTCCCACATGTTGGCGAATGAAAGTATTCTTTCCCATATCAAGGACGAGCAATGAGTATTCATTGTTTATTTTTGATGAAAGATATTGTCTCCACTGTTACGATGGAGGAGTGTGAAACACGGCAGCCCAATGAACTTGGCATGTGCACAAATCCCTCCTTCCTCATGTACCATAGTGTTGACTATAAGGTTGGCTATAAGGTTACAACTTTTTCTCACTTTCTCTCTATCTATTTCCTCTCAAATGTTTGTTACCTTCTTCTTTTTAGACACAATTGTTTTTTATACCTCTTTTTTTAGAATTAGTATTTTTTATACCTAGGAGCACGTGTAGAGACGGGCTCTTGCAGAGCTCACTCCTTGACTTTGTCAATGCGTCTTTCTCCTCCACATAAGCGGGCTTATAGCCCAGTATTGTACTTGCTATGAATGCGGGCAGCTCGCGTCGAAGGCGGGAGCACGCGCGGGAGGGGGGAGGGGTTTTCTGGTGGGCCAGGGCGGTCAGAAGCGGGCTTGGAAACGGTCCGGACTCCCGCATGGCCCACCTCACATTATCACCATATTTCTTGGAGTCCGTGTGCAGCGGGCGGGCGGTCTCTTCTCCCTCCCCCGTCTCTCTCTTCTTAGCCGATGCCTGCCGAGCGATTAGATTTCGGCTATCGACAGTTTATTCAATTGCAGTCCCACATGTCAGTGAAAATGCAAGACAACGTGTGTCCCCTCTGGTAAGCGGCGTGCGAGCCGGACTGTCGGGGGTGTGACGCGAACGCGACAGGCGTGCTTTAAGTGTGCCGCCTTTTCCTTTTGAACTTGCAAAGCATAACATTTTCGTGCGATCGATCGATAGAAATCCAGAACAAAATGACGAGGGCGGGGCTTTCCCGCGCGTTAGGCAGGCTAGTTTGAGTGATATGATGTGCTACAGTGCCGTCCACTTGCTCCATTTTTATGTAAGCAAGCGTCTACACTCCTACATGGGAGGAGTGCGAAACACGGCGGATCTAATTTTGATCGAGGCATAACTGTTCCCTGTGAAATAATGGAGCACTGTTAGCAGTTATAGCATGATAGTTAGGGCATCTCCAGCGCTGACCCACAAATTTACACCGGCATCTGTCCGAGGACACTGATGCCAGAGGATGCCATCCAATGCTGCCCGCATACCTTTCGACAACTATATGAACTAACCGGATGAAATTCGTGCAAACAAAGCAAATGTTAAATTAACTGCATGAAATTCATTACATTTCGAAAACTTTTCCTATAAACTAGACAAAATTCATTACATATTTCGCACAAATCGTACTAAAACCTACTGTAAACCTAATCTAAACGATCGCCGGCGCCCGACCACCATGTCCTGCCATGAGCCCCGAGAACTGACGCTCCGGCTATTGCCTTTGCCTCCTCCTCATCCGCCTCAGCTTTGTCCAGCTCCGCCTCGATAACCTCCTCCTCCGGAGCACAAGGTTCTGAAGATTTCCGCCTCCACGTCGCCGTCAAGCGGCTAATCGGCCGCCGATGTTTACCCCACCAAGCTTGGCGTCGATTGAGTGGAGCGGTGGCCTTCCTGGGAACAAAGCGGCGGCGACCTACCATGTACTACTCTTCCTCACTGCCGGCTGCGCCCGCGCACGCGCGCCGGCTTCGTGGTCGTGGCGGCGGAGGGCGGCCAAGGGGGAGCCGGCGATGTCCGTTGTCTGCTCCTGCGACAGTACGTCCAAGAGAGCTTTGGAGCGTGCCCGGAGCGGAGCCGCCGATGTCCTTCATCTGCTCCTACGATAGTACGTCCAAGAGAGCTTTGGAGCACCAGGAGGCCATGGTTGGAGTGGTGCCGACAGAAGGAAGGGATCAGAGGAGAATGACTGTGGGTCTTTGGCTATGGCTGGGAGCTGGGGCTGAAGTTAATATAGCGGGCGAATGGCAATGAGCCACGGCAGACGGATGGACGGCTGGCGCCGGAGTTGGTTCGTTGGCAGCCATGTGTCATTAATGTGGGTGGTGGACGGATGGCCTTGGTGTCGTTAACGCGGAGCAGTCGCTTGGACCAGGATGCCGCGCGGGTGGCGCTCTCTCGGCCGTCGCGCTGCTGCAATTCCGGCGCCAGTGAGAGGTCGCGTCGGGCGTGAATGCGGCATTGACGTTCTAGAGCGACGGTGACCGTTTCAGGCGGGAAGCGCACGCTAGCGATGGAAGGGGTTTCGGTAGGACAGGGCGGTCAGACGCTGGCGTGGTGGTAAAATGTGAACTCGTGGATGACGAGCCTTTGAAGGGTATGCGGCACGTATATACAACCAGGCATCCATGCAACCTCTCTTGTCGCCAGCTAGCCTTTGACAACCACCATTAGACACCAGACAACCATGCATAACTTACGAATAATGGACGAATCGATCAAACATACACTCGTGTGCAGTGGCACTATGATCGGTCGCTCACGATACATATATAGGTACCATAGTACCCTCTCTAGCTAGGCTATTTTATCGATTGTCATTGTGATGGATGATATACATGAGCAAGGCTCCGAGTCATGTCGTCGAGTCGTGTGTAGAGCCATGGCTAATGTCGAGCAGCTCGACGCTCAAGCACGAGTATGACGTTGGTGTTGAGCCAAGTGAATACATGCTCGGTGTTCGCGGAGGCCGCCAGCAAACGTCTAAACAGTAATGTTAGGCACCGCCGGGGCGCGCAGGTGACGGGCTCGCCGTTCGCATTGTGCCATGAGCTGGACTTTGATTGAGAGGGCGATGTGCATGCATTAGCATGGTTTGACAGCATGAGCGTGAGTGTCTGCACGCGTACATGCTACTTGCGTCTATGGACGGTGTGCGCTAATGTGTGCATCACATATAATATAAAAAAATTGGTTTGTGCATTTAGCGCAAAGTATTTCATTTTCATTTGGCTGACGAGTGTGCGTTGCAGCAACGAGTCTGTGGTTTGATTCCTCACGTATGCATAATTTTGGTTTTTATTTCTTTCTCCTCTGACAGGTAGGCCCGCATAGATAGATAGATACAGAACACGAGCTGATGAGGCGCGTGCGGACTATTTGATTGGTCAACCAGACAAATACGGAGCTATACGCTGAGCCAGTGACCGTATAATCACCATATCTCGTATATAATGACCGTATTCTTAAGTACAATGATCACAGTGAGCTATCAAGACAAGTTCGATGACCGCCAATGCATTTTACTCGGTAATAAATGACCAGGATTGAAGGGGAATCCAAATTTCCTTCGTCTTCTGTCCTTGAGCTCTTGACAAACCAATGCACTATACGGTTGTCCGGCCACTCTGCCCCAGAGCTCTCACCAAGCGTCGTTCATGCCACCGCGCTGCACACTAACCGGTAACGAAGTGATGGCATCCCGCCGCGCCGAGTTCCTTGCCACCCACGACTGCACACAAAATGGTAGGGAAGCGATGGCATCCCGCCGTGCCGAGTTCATTGCCGCTCGCGACATCACACCTACGTGGTCGGACCTTGAAGCTGCCAAGGCCGAATGGGTGGTAGAGCAAGAGGCGGCCAAAGTCGCACAGAGGTAGTGGAAAAGGCAGAAAGCACTCAAGAAAAGAGAGGTCCGCCGCCGCAAGAAAGAGAGGGCGCACGCGCTGCTGCGGAGAGCTCGGCGGAGATCCAAGCACGGTGGGGTGTCGCCGACAAAGCTGGGAAGGAGAACGACGGCGTCTGGCCAGCATGTGAGAAGTAGTAGTACTAGTAGTTAGTGTGTGTGTGTGTCTGTGTCGCCCGTACGTTTGTTTAATTAATTACGAGCATGTACCAGTACTAGTTACTACTGTAGTTTTTAGAGCAAATTACCAGTACATTAGCCTAGACTCAATGGAAAAATTCCTATCCTATGCATCAAATGGCATCTCTTTCTCTATAGGAATTGAGATGCATGTCATCTCACTTCCTATGATTTTCATATTCCTATAAAATTCCTATCCTATGAACCAAAGGAGGCCTCTGCTGGAGTACAGTACTACTGTAGCTAGCAGTATTGCTGGTACAGTAGTTTTCTTCAAGAAGCGGAATTCAACGAAGTCATGATGGTTCCTTCTTCTGAGCAACTTCAAAGTGGGAAAGGTTGGGCCATGATTTGACGGCTCATTAGTCATTATTAATGCGGCACGACGACCGGGGTGACTCTCATTAGAGTTCTGCGTGCATGGCAAGTGGACCAGGATGGTCGACGTCCCACATGTCGGCGAACAGAAGTATTCTTTCCGATATCGAGGAGCAAGGAAACCGCGTGGTATAGTATCACTGCTGATTTATATTTATTTTTGATGAAAGCTAGCATTTCAACTCTTACGACGAAGGAGTGCCAAACACGGCATGTGCTGGATGTCCCACACATCAGCGAAAGGAGTGGGACATGAACAGCGTGGTAGAGCGTCTCCACTTCTTCCATTTCTAGGTCGGAGACCACACGTAGTACTAGTGGTATGAACGATACAAAGTGCGACCCGGAGAGAAAGACACTTCTAGTTGGAAGGTCTCGGACCATACACGTAAAGAAATATAAAACTTAATATGTGCCTCCAATTAATATAGTAGTAGAGTAATTAGGCACGTACGTCATAACATCACCGTGCATTGCACGTACAACATTTAGTGGTAGTAAGAGACAAATGCCTATATGCCACGCATGTTCATACTATTTGTGCCTTTCTACTTCACTTACTGCGCTACATTACTCAGGTTCGTATGTCCACTCCTGGATACATGTCCATCTCATAGTTCTAGTCCCACGTGTTCTTCATAGATGGAACGATCCATAACGATGGGCAACGGGAGTCCATATCATCGCAGCTTCTTAGTGTGGCTCCCCACGATGGAGACTCATCCAAACTGAAGTGGCATAGATCAGGGATAGGGGCGTTCAAGATATGAATCCGTCGGTGCACAATGAAAACGCACCCTTTCTTCATGAACGGCAGGCCATCGGCATCGTGCACGGAAGGTGGCATCATTTGCACTATGCGGTAGTTGTCCCCAATGAAAATCGAGTACTCTTCAAGTGTGTTCATCCGCACCCAGGTAGCATCACGGGGGTCGAACACACCGCCGTCCATCTGGTACACCTGCCATCTCAAACCTGGATACATGCTGACGTACATGGTTATGGTCCATGCAGTATAATAAGGTGACATAAGCAGGGGATACGAACTAAAATAAAATACTTTATAGTGCTTACTTCTTTGAGGGGGAACGGAAGCAATGTATAGACCAGCTGTGGCACGGGCGACGACAAACAATTTGAGAGTGTTACCTGGGCCATGTACATTAATTAAAGTAGGAGTAGTTTTGTTTGATGGGATTATGGCTACCTAGCTAGTAATACACGGAATTGAAATTGTTAAGTCCTTTATCTCTACTCTTATAAAAAACCGAGTTGGTGATGATGGTGTGCCTGCCATCTTGTAATTAGACCATCCGATCTATATCTGACGGATAGAAAGCAAACTATGACAATTTTACAAAAGATACCTGCACCTCTCTCCACATTTAAAAATAAGGCCTTGCCTCGTTCATCCTTATCACCCACAACCTCATTGCTGAGCAATTAAAAAAGGAAGTCTCTGGAACAATCTGGCATGGTGGCCGCTGCCGACACCGTCCATCCCCATGCCTCCGCCCAGTCCGACCACCAGTCACCACCACGCCCTACTCCTCCTCACCTTATCTCTCATCTTTCTCGAGATATCATTTTTTCGATGAAATTCTCGAGATACCATTTTTCCGATAAAATTCTTGAGATATCATTAGTTTTTACACATGGGATTACTCCTGCATGGGTGAATCACAATAGGGGTTTTGTAAAAAAATGCATCTTGATGTTCCGTGCAATGCACGGGCATCTTGCTAGTAGTTTATACAACTTGGCATATAAAGTTCCGTAGATGACTATCCCAATCAATAAAAAAAGAAGGAAAGAACTACTCCTGCTCATGGAGTACAAAGAGACATGTACTGAAATGTTATAAGATGACATGGCAATAAGATATACGATAGTTCCTGGCTCTACTACTCTTGGATCGGAGAGAAGGGATTACCTAGGTACATGATCAGGGTCCGATCGTGATAGATCGTGGCACCTTGTTGCCCTTCAATGGTACCATGGGCAACGACTGCTAAGATAGTACAGTACGTCCCAAATGGGTGTCGTCAGCTACAAGGTTCCAAGTTAGACCAAATGCCCCATGCACATCCACGATTGGCGATCTAATTTTGATCAGGGGATGACTTTGCCCTGCATAATCGTGCAAACAAGGAGGAATTCATAGAAACCGAACGAAAATCATTACATTTCGAAAACTTTTCATATAAACCGGACGAGATACATTATAGTTTTCATACAAACCGGAGTAAAACCTACTCTAAACAAGTTGCAACTATAATGTGGGTGGCGCACGGACGCCGGCCGGCTGTGGTGTCGTTTGAGGCTACTCATAGTGGGGAGTATCATATACAATATAGTACTAGTGCATGATGCTAGTGTATGATACACTACTTTTATAGTGCATAGTATCATAGAGTAGTAGCATAGATGATCATATTTATTGCCATGCATGACCCCCTGTCTCTTCTTTAATTCTCTACCACATCACCATGTCTGCTATTCCCGAGTGTATGTACCAGCTAAGTTACCACCACCACCACTATGGCCAGCCTCGACGCGGATCAGTTGCGTGCACCGGGAAGCGGCGCTCTCTCGGCCGCCGTGCTGCTTCAAAGCCGGCGACAGTGAGAGGTCGCCTCCGCTCTGGCCGGGCATTAATGCAGCACTGACGCTGCGGGGCGACGCTGACCGTTTCACGCGGGAAGCGTGTGCCGGCAAGGGACGGGGTTTGGGTCGGCCAGGGCGGTCAGACACGGGCATGGTGGTGGTATTGATTTTGAACCGTTTCAGGTGTAGTACTGGTAGTTTGCAAAACTACTCAATTACTGCACTCAATTATTGCAAAACCGTTACTTGCAATGTATGCATGCATGACCAATAAAAAACTAGTACATGCACGCAACGATTTAATGGACATTGTAATCTCAACATGTGATGGGGAGCTCTAAATTTGAATTTGAAACTTATAAAACAAAAAAATTCAAAACAAATAAACTGGAAGAGAGGGAGTATACCGTAGGATGTGTCCCATACGAAACAAGTCCCCTGGTTTGTCACCGCGAAGATGTGGTTAGAAAGGAGCACAACGTCTTCGTACTCGTACGGCAACAAATCGGCCGCAGACAGCATGGTCCACCTTTGACCGCCATGTGCAGGGTTCGTGAAAGCAATCACGATGTCGAACACCGCGATGAGAGTGTAATTTTGGTTGGCGGACGACCTTATCGGGGCTTCCAGGACTGCTATCTTCTTCAATCTCACTGTGGTTCCATCGTACCAATTCAGGCGATGGCCCATTGCATGGCTGATCCCAATGTTGGACAAAGGTTCTATAGGAATGGTGTCACCGTTGTAAATGTTGTGCAAATTGATGTTGGTACCCTCCCGTACATATGCAAGCCAATCTCCACTGGCACCAAGCCTAACCTGTGAAACAGTGGGCAGCGGGGGAATTAGGAAATGGACACGGAAGTAGTCTTTAGAATGCATTTACTACATGATCAAACTCATCACTTACCTGCTCATCGGACAAAATCCGAGTGCCCCTCAACGTCAGCATCTCAAGGGGCGTCAACTTGCAACTACGGCCACGCCGCACTGGAGAGACCCCCAAGGAAACATCCTCGTCCTCAAGGACGCGTGGCAGACCAACTAGCACGGCCTTCTCCCACGCATATTTACGCACCCTCTTAGGCTGATGCTAATGCATGGGTGCTTAGATGAGGTGCTAAGCACATTAAATAACTTAGCAACTATACTCCCCAATGCATAGGTGCTTAGCTTATGGTTGCTAAGCTTGCTTCATTTAATGATTTAGCAACTAAAGCTCTTCATGTATTGGTGGGCTTCCTTCCTTTAAATGTTTTTTCTAGGATTCACGCGCTTAGCATTGTTTCTTCCTGGGGTCACCACACTCATCTCTCTCCTCTTAAATAACTTGCCACATCAGATTTTTTGCCTACGTGGAAGGCTTAGCACCTGTACAAGGTGGACCATTGGGAGGGGCCTTAAAATATTTGGTGCAAGTACCGCTAAGTCTTGTGGATGTGAGGAAGTCGGAGCGACTTACGATTTGTCCCAAAGGATCGTCGTCTAAGGTCTCCCAACCTCGATGAGGACGAGAAGCACCACCGCCTTGCGAATCCATGGCAATGGCGACCAACTGCCTTGTGCCTTGTGGAGCTGGTTTATACGAGAGAAGATGGTAACTGCAGGGCTTCGTCCCTTCGGAAAGGATGTTCTGCGAGCGCGCACTAGTACAGTTTATATTTGAGACTAGCAAGAGGCCCATGCATTGCACGTAACATCAAGATGCATTTATATGAGCTGTTTATCTCGTGGGAGACGAAGATGAATGAGGGAAGGCCTTATCTGCAAATGTGGAGAGGGGTGCGGGTATCTTTTTGCAAAATTGCCATAGTTTCCTTCCTATCCGTTAGATATAAATTGGACGGTCTATATTGCAGGAGGGCAGGCACACCATCATCACCAAATCTGTTTTTTATAAGAGTAGATTATTATTTATTACTAGCAAGATGCCCGTGCATTGCACGTAACATCAAGATGCATTTGTATGAGTAGTTTATCTTGTGAGAGAAAAAGGATGAACGAGGGAAGGCCTTAGTTGCAAATCTGGAGAGGGGTGTGGGTATCTTTTAGCAAAATTGCCATAGTTTCCTTCCTATCCGTCAGATATAAATCGGACGGCCTATATTGTAGGATGGCAGGCACACCATCATCACCAACTCTGTTTTTTATAAGAGTAGTAGAAGAGAGATAGAGATAGATAGATTATTATTATTATAAGAGTAGAGATAGAGATAAGGGAGCTGGCGGGCGGTTCGTTGTACGGCATGTTCGCGTCCATCCACTAGCCCGGAATTAAAGCATGCACGACATTTACAGCGACTGGGATTAGTTGTTTTCCGGGCGCATGGACCAACACGGACTAGTGGACCTTGTCGCCCTTTTTCGAGCACACCTTCGACAAGTATGTGCGTGACATGCGTGCATGCAAATCTTGCGTGACCAAACCATGCGAAGCAGAGTGGTAGGCTGTCGAACTGTAGTGCATGTTGCCGCCATGTCATCCACATGCAACCTAAAGGCCAATTCGTACTCCACTGGACTATACTGTACAACTATGCATTGTTTGGCACGAACATTCCTTGGAACTCGTGCTGCAACTAGCGTACTCCACAGCCCGCTTCCCTTCTCCTTCCTCTTCCACCGCCCGCGCACGTCCGTGGGAAGCGACTGGTCAACCATTATATAGGAGTGCTAGCACAAAAAGATGCATGCCTGACCACTAAAATTTCCTTTCTCTTATCTCTATGAAATAAATGTGGCGTGAAACTCAAAGCCCTTTAAGTCTGAGTATAATGGAAATCATCATCCTCCTGCGTCTCCACTTCGCTAGCGTCGTCATCCTCCTGTTCCGGCTCCGCGTCGTCATTCTCCTCCTCCGGCTCCGCGTGCTGCTCCGCCTCCAACGCCTCCTCGTCCGGCTCCGGCTAGTCCGGACTCCGGAGGCAGGGCAGCTGCGATCAGGGCTTCGCGCCGCCTCCAGATTAAAGCGCCGCTCCGGCGGGAGTATGGCGTATGTCGTTACCTTTGGCCGCGCAATGGCTATTGGGCGATGGCGACCAGAGAAGAGGCGGCGGGAGGGGAATGAATGCAGTTGCTGTTTGGGTTCGCCGTCCGGCTTAAATAAATGCGCACCATCACATGTACCTGCGGGTGCACAAATTGTAACATGCGGGTTTGCTTTGGGGGCATCACGTAACTGGTATGTGTGTGAGATTCTGAGAGACAGAGTGCGTGTGTGTGACTCTACTCTTCGGACATGTACTCAACCTTTTGCATCGGGATATAAGTATAATTGTATTACACTTTAGCTAGTGATTTACGTGGCCATGTTAACGTGGTTGTGTAAAAAAATGTCACTTCCTGCACGTGATTTGCATTATATAATTATGAGAAGTTTGCTAACTACTAAAGTAAAGTGGAATTTGTCCATGTTATACAAGTAAATTAAGGTGATTGTTTCTCATACGGGTAAGTTTGGACGAAGGGTGGTAGGAACAAATGCTCCGCTTAGAGGATGTGTGTGTGAGATGGAGTCTTAGTGTGTGTGTGTGTGTGTGCGCGCGCGCGTGTGTGCATGTGTGTGCGTGTGTGTGTGTGTGTGTGTGAAGCGGAGTCTTCGGTGGAGAAAGTAATTTAAGTGTGTGTGGCTTCATCGTAGAGAGGTGATGTGTATGGCAGAGGCCACCAACGAGGGGGGTGCGAGAGAGAAGAGGCCCGTAGAGAAGGAAGAGAAAGCGTGTGCGTGTGAGAGGAGTCGACATCGAGAGAACGTGTTTGTTCGAGAGACACCGAGGAAGACTACTATATATCGATGGTGCATGTAGGCGGGAATTAAACGAAGGGATGGTCTTATTGGTTTCGGGGATATAGGGGAAGAGTGAGAGAGGGGGTAGCTAGAAGGAGATTGTTAAGTGTGAGTGTGTGTTTTGCCCATCCAGGCGGAAGTTATGTGCACACAAGAAGAGTACGATTCGATGTGGGGTTAGGGCTGAGGGTAATTAACTACGTATGGAGACATAGGAGACCTTGAACGTGCATGTCCGAGAGGTATAGATGTATACGTGGGATGTGTGCTTGTGCGTGCGTGCATGATCGAGATAGAAGAAAGAAGACATAAGTCATAAGATCAACGACATGGGAGAGACGGATCGGTTTGACAATATGCATGCATGTGAGAGTGGAGGGAAGAAGGCCCGATAATTGAGCATGTGTTTTTGTCTTTAAGAGATAGTGGCGTGGGCTGGAGCATGCATCTATGGCGAGCAGAGGGAGCGAGACACAATGATTGTGCAAAAGAGATCAACCAATAGATGCATGTATGGAGAGACCGATATAGTGTGCGTGATAGGAAGCAAGAGTGCGTGCGAGAAAGAAATGTTGATGGAGAAACTACAGATAGATAGAGAGATAGAGATGCTAGCTAGAGGGACATCGGCTAGTTTGTGTGTTAGAGATGACCGCCGAGTGGTTCAGAGGGTGAAGTTATGTGTGTGTGAGAGAAAGATAAAAAGAGGGCGCATGACTGCATGTAGAGAGAAACATATATAGTGTGCGTGATAGGAAGCAAGAGTGAGGGCGAGAAAGAAGGTTGATGGAGAAACAGACAAATAGAAAGATAAAGATGCTAGCTAGAGGGAGATCGGCTAGCTAATGTGTGTGTAAGAGATAAGAGTCGAGTGGATTAGAACGCTGAGTAATGTGTGTGGGTGTGAGAGATATAGAGAGAGGGTGCATGTGAGTCACATACAAACAAATATCAGAGAGAAATGAGATCCCGAGAGACGGAGTTTTGTGTTTGCGAGAGAGAAAGTTATTTCACAACGAGAGTGATAGCTAGAGAGACATATCAGGGAACGCGAGATATCTCTAGGGAGAAAGAGTGTGTGTGAGAGACATACAAGAGAATGGTGGAGAGATATGAGACCCTGGGAGACAGAGTTTGTGTTTGTGTGTGAGAAAGAGATATTTAAGAGGAAGAGTCATAGCTTCTCATACCTAAGGAGCGCAAGACATCTCTGTGTGAGAGGGGGTGTGCGAGTGGCACACAGGGGAATAGTAGAGAGAAATGAGACCCCGGGAGATGAAGTTTGTGTTTGTGTGAGAGAAAGAGATTTCACAGGGAGAATCATAGTTAGAGACACATAGCAGGGAGCAAGATATACTTAGAGAGAGATAGAGTGAAGGTCGAGGGAGAGAGTACCATCAGTGTGTTACGAAGATAAAAAATCATTGTCGACATACAAGTAGCACGAAAGATACCCGAGAGACGAAGAAGGCATATAGGTCTAGAGAGATATATAAGCATGAGTGATAGCTATATGAGACGAATATCTGGATTAAAGGGGATTCAAATATTTAAACTAGAGGTCATGACATCGATAATATCATAACAAAAATCGGTCTATCAAACAGGCATATTCATTTGAATTTGGGGACATGTGTAATGTTATATAGTTTATCAATATTAGTGATCCATAGATTCTTTAATTAGAGACAATGCATGGTTTATATCCAATTAATGTCTAAACGGGATTACACTATATGTTGCGTGTGTGAAACACATTATACATGTTTGAGAAGTAAAAAAAACCGCATGAAACACACATTAATTGGAGACAGTTAGCGAGGAATGCATACATTGGATTTCAACATAAACTGGTTTCAACTATTTGAAAATCCAAATTAAGATGGATCCAGCCTTATGAATCTGAGATCATGCCATTTGTAAACCATATTTATGTATAAAGGGTGTTGTGCTTTTGAAAGTATATATAAAAAATGATGTATATAGATTTGTATTCGAATACAAAATGGATCCTGCCCAAAAAAAATACAAACTGGATTCGAATTGAGTTGGCACGGTAAACGTGCACTCTTTCTCTGCAAAAATTTGAACGAAGCGGGGAAAGTCGCAGTAACCGCCCGAAACCAAAATCTGCGAGATGGAAATTACTACCTATCCCTGACACGCAAAGCCTATCGGCTCGATTTCTATAGGTTTCGATAGGGGTAGGCTTGTAATTTCCCTCAAACATGACATAACCGCCTCCGCCTCTCACCTCCCCGGATTCATACATAGTGGGCGCCAAAACACAGTTTCTCCTCGGCCGAAATCGCCTCTGACCTCCCTCCCTGATTCATACACAGTGGGCGCCAAAACAAACTCTCGTCGGCCGAAATCTCTGTCGGCAAATATTCGGTGTATGCGAGATTACCGTCCTATCCCCAACCGATTAATATTGCTGTGATGTAGGAAATTTTAAACGGGGGCTAAGTTTGTAAATTTCCTCGCATTTGAGACAAGCGCGCCCTGAAGACATGGTTCCCCCCTTCCTCTCTCCCTCCATTTCCCCATTCGTACTCCGTGGGCGCCAAAGCACCCTCTCCACCACAATCTCCTCCGTCCGCCACCCCACACACCGCCGTCCTCCTCCACCTTGCCGGAGCTGATACCCCGACGCCATCGTCCATTACAAGAGATCGACCTCTCTCATCCACGGCTTCGGACCAGGATCCTTGATTCACGTCCTCTCGCTTCATCCGCACCGTCGTCCTCCTTGCCGAGGCCTCTTGTACGACCGTCTCGTCCACCGCGCCAGGATATTTCCCTCGCCGCCACCGTTTGCCCTCCTAGATCTGCTTCCACGCCACCAACAGCCATCGCTACCGCAACACCCTCAACGCCTCAGCAGATGCTTACATGGCACCACACCAGAGGCGGTACTCTTTCGTATCTGCTCAAGTTATTTATCTCAGCATTAAAATAGATCACCACTGCTTTACTGTGATTTCTTGTCCATCACTTAGAATCTTAATTGTTAGTCGAAAACAAACATTGGTTGCGAAGTTGCCTTTGTCTGGTTTGCACCTTCAGATCCACCGTGGCACACGCACCACTCTACTCGCAATGCTTATGGTTTTCCCCTTTTATATTCCACATTAGCTTAAATGACAGTCGACTAAATTTCAAATTGGGGTCAGTCCATTTTTGGGAGTTCGCCGGAGGGAAGGAAGAGGCTCACCGGAGGGCTGCCCCATTATCTATCTTAGGGTTTTGGGTGGGGACAGTGGTTGTGGGGGTTTGTCGTCGGGCTATGGTGGGGCCTCGCCGGAGGCAAAACTCGACACGGGTGGGGGGGTGGGGTTACCTAGAGGGATGGCCTGGGGCGGCGGAAGATCGGAGGTGGTGGGCGGTTCAGGGGAGGGCGGGGCCGGTGGTTCGGCCGGCGACCCGTGGGGTGGTCTTTAGGGGAAGAATAAGAGGCAAGGAAGAAGAAGGGTTAGGAGACGTAGGATCTTCATCCAACCGCCTGAAATGGTCGACTGACCCAAATGACGGAAGTCAGGCGACTTGCATGTAGACATTCCCATATATTCACAACCATTATCGTAGGTGCTTCGAGAAGCAGTGCTCCTCAACCCATCAAGCTAAACAACGTGCCACTCATAATTCCAAACTTAGTTGCTCAAATACGAATCAGATATGATGCTGACATGTACTAAAACAGAGAATGTTTAATTGGTCAGTTAATGTTCCTACTTTACTTTCGAAAAGCACATGCACCACATATCGATGGACATCAGGGAGTTGCGTTCTTTATGCGCTCTGGTTCTTCATGTCGGCCAACCAACATTTTATTATCCAAAATCTGCTTGCTCTTCTTTAGCATGCTCCTCTTCTGTTCTTCCTTTGTAAGTACTCTCTCCGTACCTAAATATAAGTCTTTTTAGAGATTCCTCCATGGAATACATACGAAGCAAAATGAGTGAATCTACACTCTAAAATGTATCTATATACATCCGTATGTGATCCATAGTGGAATCTCTACAAAGATTTGTATTTAGGAACAGAGGGAGTATAATAGTTGTACAGTATGTTCTTTGTAGTGAAGAGGAGCAGGGACCTTTCCAGTGTACAGGTCTATTCGGTCGCTTGTCATGGACGCTTTCAACTCTTCGTGTTGGTCTTCATGTTGATTGTCATGGACGCTTTCAACTCTTCGTATTCGATCGTATGTGTCGCCTTTGAGAGTTAGACTGATAGTAACAGTACAGCGCCTTCAGTTGTAGAGAGGTGGTATTCGAAGCCTTTCTAGCCGTACCAGCAATACTAGCACATATATTCCAGCAAGTTCCACTTTTTTTATTTTACTCCTGATGCTTAGGGTTTTCCCATTATATCTACACTACGATCTGCGTAGGTGCTTTGTGTCCTACTAGCAGCTGTCTACCCTTTAAAGCTAAATAACACACAAATCATACGTCCTAAGGTTCTTCAAATACGAATGTGATATGATACTGACAATAGCTAACAGACATACATTTAATTGGTTAGCTAATGCTCCCACTTGAGTTTCCAAATGCATGTGGCCACATATAGAGAGACATCATGGAATTGCATTTCTTTGGGCGCTCTGATTCATGATGGGTGGGCAACCAACATTGTATAGAAAGAAGGGGAATCGCAATAATATGCTTCCCCTTCTATTCTTTAACATGTTCCTCTTCTGTTCTTCTTTAGTAAGTACAGTATGTTCCTTGTCAGGAAGGGGAGCAGGGACATCTGCAGTCGACAGCTCTATTGGGCTGGTTCTGCTACATGATTTCGCACTTCGAGTTGGTCTGCCATAATATCCCGGAAATGGTGGGAGCCGCGCGGCCTTTGATAGACTAGACTGATAGTAACAGCTGTGCGCCTTCAGATGAATAGAGCTGGCCTGTAGGTGATCGATAGGCTGCATATTAGTAGCGGCAAAACCATGTATTTTCCAGCCAGTTCCGCTTTCCCGATTTATTTATGGTGGTTATGGTGTACCCCTATTATCTACACTACGATCTGCCTAGTGGCTCTGCGCTCTCGTTATCATGGTTTGGCAATAAACTTTCTATACGGTATATTCTGAACCTATCATCTGCCAACTATCCTTACATCTGGAGTTCCCAACAGGGAGCCTATTTTTTTGTGTAGTTGTGCCAGATTATATTAATCTACTCACCATATTACAGCACACATGGGCTCTCTCATTAGAATCCAGTGATAGCACACAAGGGTTTTCAGGGAGCCCCTATTATATTACAATATCCTCTGCATTACAAAGATAATCTCACTACTATTTATGTTTTCATGCTTTTCAGATATTGTACGTAATCACAATGAATATAAGAATGCGCACATCAAAAGAATATTGCAGAACAGTTCAATGGGTAACAAACTTGGCATCAAGGGATTGAGGTCCATTGTGGATGCAATGAAACCCACATGCTCCCGACCTATAGATTCGTATTCAAAATATGATCCTAATGACTATTCTGAGCTCAAGGAGTCAAAGGCAGATGGCCTATCCCATTCACCCAATAAGGTGCCTGTTCTAATTTGGCAAGGTTTTATTGGTTCCACATATCTTGCATCAGGTGTCTTGCATTTCTTTTGCTTCGTTGCACCGCCATCTGCTTAGTTTAGTCATGATATATGTGAAGATGCCATGCCCATCCATTATCAACACCTATGCCATTTGTCGTCATACCATGTTTTTCCATTCAAATGTTGTTCTTGTGTTTCAGACATCCAAAAGGAAGGGGGTGATTGCAGAACCTGAAGGAGTACAAGCAAAGTCCTTGAAAAAGGTGGTGCTACTGGAGAAATCACATAGCACCTGACGTATATTGGCGATAGAACCAGTGCCGCAAAACCTAGGATATCACAACTATGATGGTCACTACTTTGCTCTTGTGAGTAGCTATTGTCCTATCGATGTCCTTACATTCATACCTGGTGGATTATGTGACATCATTGTGCATTATAGCTTGCTTATCCACTGTTCGCTCCAAATTACCAGAACTATATTAATGCTTAAATTAATGTAGAATAGACCCAATGCTTATGAAGAAATTTAGTTCTGCATTGTTCTTGTAAGTATCTGCTATCCTTCATCACTGTACTTATATTTGTCAGCTAGTTCTTCATGCACACTTTGCAGCTTATTTTCCCTTGCCCTCCATTTTTTACACATCAGATCTACATTTACTCTTGCCAAAATATTGAATAAAACCAATGTTACTGAAGAAGTTTAGCTCCGCATTGCTCTTGTCAGTGCCTTTTGCCTGTATGTTGTATTTACATCTGTACGCTGCATCTTAAGTTAAATAATCGCCATTTGTTTCTATATTTTCACATCTATATTTACTCTTAACAAAATGTAGAATAAAGGCAATGATCTTGAAGAAGAGTGTGCGGTAAACTTCTTGAATTGCCCCCCCATCAATATGGACAAGGGCTTTATAGAGCCTAATGTAAGTTTGTCCTCCTCGAGCCTTCAAACTTTGTTGTGTATATTTGGATAACTATGAGTTAAAATGCTATTTATTTTTGTCGTCTAGATCAAATTGCTTGTTCAAAGTTTATAAAGAAGTACATAAACATAAGTTTGTCCTTCTCAATTTCAGTCTTTAGTTGTACAACCTAGTTCCTTATTCGTACCATGTAAATTAAACTAAACATAGCAAGTTATCTTCTTTAGCACTATGTGTATGCTTGTGTTCTTGATCTGTAATCCAGTGGTGTGGTGAAACTACCAACAACAGCACAATGTCATATCCTGCTATGTCTCAACTATGAACAATGCCATATTATATTAATGTTATTTAAACTGTGTCTCTTTATTTACCAATCTGAAATGGTATAAATTGACAGTACACTCACCATTCATGCTTGTACGTTGTTTAGAACTACATGTATGCTTGTGTTCTTGATCTATAATCCAGTGGTCTAGTGAAGCTGGCCGCTCGTGCACAATGCCATTTCCTGCCGTCTTAACTATGAACAATGCCTATTATGTTAATGCTATTTTAAACCGTGTCTCTTTATTTTTGACAAAGAAATGAGATGAATTGACAGCGTTGAAGCTTATACGTGCAAAACCTATTATCTACCTACTTGTTTCTCTTTCAGGGTGACAGCACCACTGCTAGGAAGAACTGCCACAATGATAGTGAGACGAAACCATTGTTTGTCCCTCTAACATATATTCCAGAGAAGAAGGCAACACATCTTGCGGGTAGGGATACAACCACAAAGTCATATCGTGATGTAGTGTCGAACTTACTCAGTGACACAAGCTCGATGAAGTCGTCGCCTGAATCTGTTCGACTTCTTCAGTCTGAAATTCAAGCAGAAAGACATGCTTCCGCTCAAATCCGACTTGAACTCCAATCTCTGTGGAAGATTAACCATAAGTACATGACGTCTATTGATGCTATGCAGCTTAAGCTGGTGGATATAAGCGTCAAAGAAGCGCAGTCTCATTAGCTTGCTAAGCTGCTTGTGCTGCAGCTCCTGGGCCGGGCTAACCTTTCTTGAACTGTGTTGAAGTGCTGTCGGTTCTGTCTATTATTTTGTCAGCCTGTTTACTTCCACTGGTGGCGACCTGCCTAGTTTAGGGAATTTGTTGTCTGGTTGCCCTTTATTATCACCGGCGGCGAACTTTGATGCCCAGGGGATGTAATATGCTATAATTTGTTTGTTGTATAGTCTAGGTTTATTCTTCGTCACGATGCTGTAATTTATTTGCTATTTATGCTATCATCGCTCTGAGAAAAGGTCGTAATCTTCGATCGGTGCGCAATGAGCCAATAGGTTAGGTTTATAAAATAATAATTTCTGTACTAAAACTGGCCGGTCGCCAATCGCTAGTACGGGCCGAACCGTGGGCCTACAATCATCTTGGTCCATTAGTTATGTCTAGTCTTAATCTGGCCCACTATTAGTTTCGGGCCTTTAAAGGGCCGAGTAAACCGCTTGCCTTAATTGGGCTGAAAAATTAAATAGGCTTTTAACAGGTTGAAAACTAGATTCAGCCTTAATTGTGGCGAACAAATCACGGGCCGACAGCATGCTGTAATATAAATCGGCCCATTATTGGCCCATTTGGGTGACGGGCCATTAACAGGCTGAAATGTTTTTGGGCCTTGGCTGACCCAATTACATGACGGGCGGGAAGCAGGCCAGATGTATAATGGGCCAAAATTAGGCCTAACACTCTCAAGGGCCTTTAACGGGCCGATAGGCAGTTTGGGCTAGAATGTATCCATGAAGACTACGGGTCGTTAAGAGGCCGAAAGTAACTACGGACCAGAATTAGGCCCAGGTGCAACTCAGGCATTTAAATGGCCGAAAGTGAAACCGGGCCGAAAGAGGCCCATATGTAGACAGGGCCGCTGACAGGCTGAAACTAATATCGGGCCGAACTGTTAAACGGGCTATTAAGAGCCCGAAGAGCAAATCAGGGCCCCAATGGGCCCAATGGCATAGTAGTTGTTAAAGGGCAGTATCTGCTATGGGCCGTAATTTGGCCCAAGAAATGAAAGTCAGTTAACAGGCCGGATCAGGTATGGACCGTAATTTGGCCCAAACTATTGCAGGCTGTTTACGGGCCGGATCTGATATGGGCCGTAAACTGGCCTAGAATATTGCTATCATTTAACGGCCCGTATCTGATGTGGGCTATAATTTGGCCCAGAAAATGTTAGCCTGTTAACGGGCCGACCCATTAGATCTGACAAAATTTTGTGGGCCTGTTCCTAGGCCGGCTTTTAAACCTATATGGGCCTCTATTGGGCTGTCCCACGTGTCAACGTTTCATTGGTGATTCTTGTCAAATGGATGGTTGACATCTGTCCCAACGCTGAGCTGACACGTGGATCGTCGGCGAATGAGAATTTTACACGTGGAAAATCACCATTGGTCCGGGCTGTTAACGGGTTATCGAATCCAAACCGGAACCCGATAGCTTAACGGCGACCCGTTACGGTGGATGCCACGTGACGGTTACCCTTGACGAAAGCACTTCTATGGCGCATGATTTATCGTCATGGAAGTGGACACTTCTGTGATGATAATTTTGGTAATGTCATGGAACACTTCTACGACAGCACAGGTATGACTATCTTGATTCTGTCATAAAAGCGTCATGGATGTACATGCATGACAGAAAACGTGACCTACTGTGACAAACAAGTATCATCACGGAAGTGGTTTTTTTTTTGTAGTGATATGATAGCTCTACAGCATTGCATGGCAAACAAAATTAGATTCTACTCCGTATGATTTTGTAATATATGAGCACAGGGATGGCTGGGATATGCAGGTACTCCTCCAGCACACCACCACATGTGGTCCTATCAAAATAACAGTCGACTGAAAATAAATAGGTCAGTCGATTTTTATATGAACCGTCTGATCTACAAGGAACAGGCAGATGGCCTTTGTCTACCTCCCGCGAGTCACTGTTGACGATCTTTCTCAAACCGCAGGCGACCATCGGCCCAGACCCCTGCCTCCGCCGCCCCGCCCTCCCCTCGACCTCATATCACCGCCGTGCTTAGCAGCGCCCCCGGCCATCCCTTTAAGCCTGGCCGACCTCCATATCGCGCGCCAGCAGCTCCTAGGCCCCACACACACCCCTAAGATAAACACCGAGGCGCTGCTTCCCCGGCATAATAGGCGGACTAGCGCCTATTACGCTGGGGAATGCTTCCTTTAATTGGGAATCAACTGACCAGGAATAGAAATCCTGGGGGGCGACGGACCTCTAGCTAAGGTGAAATAGTATATGAGGAGAAACCTAGTGCATCGAGAGTTACTAGGAACATCTAGTATTAGGAAGAAGGTGTAGGAAGAAGCGGTCAACTAGTGTCTTATGTGGGATGAATACCGTGCAAGCAGACACGTAAGATTTGCACGAATAAGGGAAGAGGAGTACCAGTTCTGGTTGCCAGTGTTGTGCCATCCTTATTTCACGGTGATGTTCTTCTTTTTACCGGGGGAACCGATGTTTTGGAGGAGGTTGGAGCCTTGGACAAACCCATGGCCAAATTGTTGACTGTGTTGCGGTGGCCGTCTGTTGGCAAAGGGGAAGCAGATCTGAGGCGGCGAAGGATGGCGTAGCGGGAACAGCTCTGGTGCGGTGGACGGTGGCGACGTTGGAGCAGCAGTGGTGAGGCGCAGGATGGCATGGTTGAACTGGCTCGGGTATGGCGCACGTCGGCGTCCTGGAGGTAGCTCGGCCTCGGCTTCAACTACTAGCCGTGTAGGGCATTGCGATTGCGGTTGCGGTGGATGACAACGTCAGTGTATCGGCTCCAGCGTAATGGAGGAGGGCGGCGGTTGATGTGTGGGATGGGGTGGTGGACGGAGGACGCCGGGGTTTCGCGGCTGGTGGAGAGGTAGTTTTGGCGCCCATGGAGTACAAATGGGGAATCGGACGGGGGGGAGCTAAGGGGGAACCATGTTTCGGTCTGGGACGCGCTTGTTTGAAATTTGGGGAAAGTACAAACTTTGCCCCCCTCTTACGGACCTACTACGGGTCGGGGGTAGGACGGTAATCCCAGGTGTCCCAAATAGTGGGCGGGAGCGATTTTGGAAAAGTGTATGTGTGTTTAGGCGGCCACGGTGTATGAATGTTTTTCGGAGGCGGTTGCGTGGCGTCTAGATAAAGTTACAAACCTACCCCGGTTTAGACCTTTGGACGTCGGGCTGGTAGGTTTCATGGGTCGGAGTTAGAAAAGTAATTTCCTTCTACCAAATATTGGTCTCACGCGGTTTCGGGCGAGTAGAGGCTCTTTTGGCGCTTCGTTCAAAATTTTAAAACAGAAGCATTCAGGTTTAGAGTGCTCTTGAACTTTGAGGATTGACCTAAATAGACAACGTTAAATTTGACCTTGTATGTTTGAAAACCTCATTAAATTATGCACTTCTTTTTGAAATTTTGACACTTGAAAATCCTATAACTATGATTATTTTGGAATGGAGGAGGTAAATTTGAATCTATTTTGTACACAACTATATATGCTATTATGTACAAAAGCAGAGCAAAGATTGGTGCCCCCGTAATTTAGGTATGATTTACAAATGCCATTATCTTGAATTCAAATAATTGAATGGAATTCATGTTGAATTCGAATTTTTTAAACAACCTTAAGTTGAATTGAAATGTATGCTAGTTCATAGTTAGCTATTTATAATGTTCATCATGTAACCTTTGTATGTATAATGTTCTTTACACACACAACATGAACTATACTCACATTTATATTCGAATTGCTAAAGCGATGCATTGTCTGGAGTTCAAAATACTGACTCTATGGATCAATTATGTTGAATAATAACATAGACATGCTCAAATTCTATAGAATATATATGTCTGATGGATCAATGACGGTTCCATATGCGAATTGCAAATATCATGATCCCATCTTAATATTTGGATACAATTTATATTTTTAATCAATGTGTACATTAGTCTTTTACGTGTACTTTCACTCTCCATAGGCCCCTTCTCACACACGAGCTAACTTTCTCTCTCACACATACGCGCAAATGGTGTATATCCATCGGTGGTCTCACACACATGCTCACACACTCTCTCCCGATGTGTCTTTCTCGCACACATGCTCTCGATATCACCCTCCCTCCATCTCACAACCATTTACGACTGTTTTCACTAACCTTTATCACAAGCACTCTTCCTCTCACACGCATATGCACACAGAATCCCCATCGACCCTTTCTCTATACATAGACCTGCCTACGTGTCTCCCGCACGCACATTATCTTTAGGCTTGTCTCGCACGCATTGTCTCCACTTCTCTTCCTAATTGACGAATATGATTGCAGCAGAACATTCTGTAGGATGCCCCTTAAATTTAGGTTGGATGAATGGTAATATCAGAGAGAAGGGGTTACCTTAGTGCGAGGACCTAGGGTTACAAATCCTAGCCGGCTTTGTAAGTGGACACAGAGTCCTTCACGACTCCGGTATCTTTGTCTTGTACAACTAGTCCTCCATGTGTCTCCCTGAATGCATCACGGGCTGACCAATGTGGCAAAGGATGGAACCGACCCAAGGGCCTCACCTCGGCCCACCGGACCTCACGCGGTGACACCCTCTCTGCCCCTAGGTCTCGTTATCTTCTCACACAAACACATACCAACACAGACACCACACAAAATATTTTCTCCTCACCCCTCTATCCCCTCACCCCTTGCATGTACACACTCAAGGGAATCTCTCGCCGTGACATCCTATTCGTCTCTCTCTCTCTCTAGACCTCTTTTATTTCTCGTGCTATCTCTCCCACGTCGCCCCCCCAACGGCCCCTCTATCCATGCCTCTCTCGAATACGTACACATACCCTCTCTAGGCCCTGCCAAATACGTCAACTACACATTCACACATGTTACATCTTATCACGTACCCCATTGATCTACAAAGCCCTCTATTCACGTTTACTTCGCATACAACATTCCTTTTGAATAAAACCACACAATGTGTGGCCAAAATTTTATTTTAGAATTTCTACATATATACAACATTACAAAGTTATCTGGAGTATGAAAGTTAATTTGCATTGCATGGTGCACCCAATGATATTTATTCCGCACTGTGAATTTATATATTTTTATACTATATATAAAGTTAGTCATAATAAAGAGGAAGGAAGAGCATCTCTCTCTCCATTGCACACACCCCCTCTATGCCCCTTTCATGTACGCACACAAACTATCTCCAGGTCCTCTAAAAGTACGCCCCCAGCACATTCATGCATGTTTCATCTTTCTCTCGCGATATATACAGTGACGATCATTGTATTTAAAGCGAAAGCACGATACGTACATTGGACTTCAGAATCCACTCATTACGGTCACCATTTACGTTTTGTGGTTATTATACAGTCACGGGCTCACCGTACAGCTCTTTATTTGTTCAAGACACGACTAGTTGACCAGTTAAACGCTCCACATGGCACCTCTAGTGTTGCATCACATTATCTCACTACCATTGGCCCCACCTATCAATGTGTATAAGAATGAAAACAAATGATAAAAAAATATTGGACGGTGGTTCGAAGTCATGACCGCGGGCTCAGCGGACAAGGTGGCCTTGTATTGGTATGCTGAGCCGTCTGTTTTAACACACAGGAGCTGGTGTGGCGATTATACACACACGCACGCATGCACACGAACTGCATGCACGCAACACTCACACGTACACACGCAGCCGCGCACGCAACACTCACACGCACACACGCACGCATGCATGCACACACCACACGACCAGCACACACGCTCATGCTCAAGTGCTCAACCTACACGTGCATGCGCACACATCAGGCCCTGATAGACACATACACAACCAGGTGGTTCCCGCGCACAGGTTGGAGTCTTGTCGCGCCTGCGTAAATTTGTGTTTATCTTACTTTTTTCCTATGCGAACTCATAGGTGGGACCCACAAGGAACATGGTCAATTTAACTAGTCAACATAGTGCCACGCAGACTATTTGGTCGGTCAACAGAGTGCAATCTGATGATGAACATTGAGCAAGTGACCGCATAATCACCGCAAAACGTATATAGTGACCGTAATGAGCGTATTCTGATGTCCGGTGACCGTATTACGCTTTTTGCTTGAAATACACTGACCGCCAGTGTATTTATCTCTTCTCTCGCTCTCTATGTGGAGCCGACTAGGCCAACATGCCAGTGCCTAAATTGGCGCACGCCACCCCATTATTGTTGTACTGGTTTCGTAAGAGCGAACAAGCATTCACGTCTACCGTACAAATGGTAGATATAAGTTACAAATGCTATGAAGACGAATACAAATATTTGAATCCACTTTATGCCCAATTTCTGTCTGTAAGCCCTCCAAAAGTACATCTCTACACGTTCTCGCATGCTACATCTAACAACTATGCAATACAGCACTACTACTACACTCTAACACAATAAATCATATGTGTTTTTAGTTTTACTAGATCTCATATTGTTACTTAATTATTCAGCTTACATACATTAAAATTGGCTTTGAAATGTATGGCTAGTATCATCTACTGCAAGGGGAAAATCTCGCCCTTGCCTGTTTAATCGGGTTTGTATCGATGGATCGTGTGAAACAGCAAAACTATGGTAGTACTACAGTACAAGTAACAGTTCACTGGGCCACCGTGTCGTGTACTCCTCCGTCGTGAGAGTGGAGCGCTCGCTTTCATAAATGTTCTAATCCCTTTCACCAACATGTGGGACATCAAGCAACTGGGTCCACGTGCCATATCGAAATAACAGTGCAGAGCAGCAAGGGTGAAGCACCCCGGTCATGGTGCCGGCGTAGTAATGAGCAATGAGGCATCAAATCACAAAGCTGCACCTTTCCCGCAGTTAAGTTGGAGGGACGAAGTGATGCTAAAAAAAGAAGTTGGAGGGACGAAGCAACCATCATTTCACTTGTTGCTGAATCCGCTTCTCCCTCATCTTCTTCAAGTTAACCACATGTTGCTTCTGCCATTCTTCTGCCTCATGTGGGACGTGGATAGGCTTGGTAAATCACTGACACGTGGGACCCCATGTTAGCAAACCACCAGGCCAACGTCCTCTAAAAATAAGAGACACCCCCCGCCTTCCTCGCGGCAAAATCACCTCCTTTTTACTAATCTTGATATAATTTTTTAGATCAATATAATCGAGATTTGTATAGATAGCACATAGGAGCAAAACCAAGTGGTATGGTTAAGGGCATCCACAATGTGTAGCCAAATGTGAAAATAGCTTTTGGCATCGATGGGAACCATTATGGAGGGTGCTGCCAAAGCCAAAAAGATGGAACCGAAGCTCCCTAATTGATTGATTGAAGGAATAGAAAAATGCAACCTCTCTCCTCTTTCTCCCATGCTTGGACGCATGTACAGTATAGAGCACAGAGTCTACTCCCCTGTCCCTTCTATCACAAATCACAAAGCAGTGAGGCGTCAAATCAGAAAGCACGGACGAAGCAACCACCATTTCACTCTTCGCTGACTTCGCTTCTCCATCATCTTCTTCAAGAAACCACCTTACCACACTAAGCTGGACGGACGACGCTATTGTGTAGTAGTACATTTACGCCTCCTTTGGTTCAACGGACTTCCTGGATGCAAAGAAGGCGGTTGTCTCGGCTTGCAGGTGGCACTTGCAAACGACTTACCGTGGTCTCCCTCAATGGTGTGCTCCGTCGAACGCACTTCGCCAAAGCCACAATGTTTGAGATATCGTCGATGTCACCGCAATGGGGAAGGAAGTCAAATAGTTAATACCTCCATTTTTTTGTATACAAGGCCGTATCAAAATTACAATTTGCAGAACGCCACTAACACTAATCAAGGCAAAATTGATGGGGTTTGCCTCGTACTAGCAACCAAGGACATTAATATACCCTTGCATGCATGCAGAAGTGAGAAGGTTGGTTTGCATGGCGCTGCATTAATCAAGCAATGAGGAGTGAGATGGTTAGCTCTTTGGGGGTTGGAGAAAAAATATGCATTAACTGACACGTCAAACGAGGATTTGTATCGATCAATCCAGCGAAGGAAAACCCCGCCTTTCTTTTTTCACACAAGTAGTACTACGTACTTGTATCCTGTTTGGGTCTAGGCCTTGCATTGCCATACTTTGCCACACATTTTTTGCCAAGCTTGCCTAAAGTTTTTCAAAATGAAAAGGAGGTACACTTGCGCATGGCTGTCGCGGTCGCACCGCACCCTCACACAGTCACTACTGCATGCCGCAAACCCAACCAAGGGAACGCACCCTCACTGACACGTGCTACCACATGTGATGAAACCAAACTCATCCATCCTACCGCTGACACATAATTTTTGTTCATACAGTATGTTTATCCAACCGCATGTTGGGGAAGATCCATGCGGCCCGGGCGGTGGTCTCTTGGGAAAAAAGAAGAGGTGAGGAAGAAGAAGGGTTAGGAGACGTAGGATATTCATCCAACTGCCTGAAATGGTTGACTGACCCAAATGATGAAAGTCAGGCGACTTGCATAAATATATATTTTTACAAAGCAAAAGATCCCTAAAAACAATAACAAAAAGAAAAACTATCACTGCTCGCGGAACGAGACGGTCTCGTCATCTTTGGCTACCGGCACGAACCAGCGATAGCTGCCGACGTGTGTCTCTGCACCGTGGTTGTCCTCGGCGTCCAGCTACTCGTTCACGTGGAGCATGCGGGCGCTCTGCATGGACGTGAGCACCGCCCTTTTCACGTCCACGACGTTTGGTTCCGCCTGCAGGAGGGCCTCGATGGCAGCGGCATCCGCGCGCTCCGCGTTGAGTTGAGCCTCCGCCACCCGGTTCAAGTCCAGGACGTCTGGTTCCGCCTGCAGGAGGGCCTCGATGGCAGCGGCATCCATGCGATCCGCGTCGAGTTGAGCCTCCGCCGCCCGGTTCAAGTCCAGGACGTCCGGTTCCTCCTGCAAGAGGGCCTCGATGGCAGCGGCATCTGCGCACTCCGCCTCAAGTTGAGCCTCCGCCGCCTGGTTCACGTCCACGACACCCGGTTCTGCCTGCAGGAGGGCCTCGATGGCAGCGGCATCCACGCGCTCCGCATCGAGTTGAGCCTCCGCCTCCCGGTCCTCCTTTAGGATCGCCAGGTTGAACCGCTGGTCTGCCTACACCATGGGGGACCCAAACGCCGGCACAAAGTCGACGTCCATCATCTCATACGCATCGGGGGCCTTCTGCGCCACGACCTCCGCCATGAACATTGGATCGGCTTCCTCCTCCTCAGAGCTTGGCTCCAGAGAACTCGGGGATTGGCCCACCGCAAAGCGAGCTTGGGAACAGAGGTCTGTGTCCCCGACCGCCGCCGCGATTTTTGCGCGGCACTCCGGCGTCATCATCTTGTAGTACGTGATCTTGCGGCGCACCATGGCTTTCCAGCGAACTAGGGGACGGCTGATGCGGGCTAGGGGATCGAAAGGTGGGGCAATGGGCTGGAGAGGAGGTGTGGTTTTGGGGCAAAGGTGACCGGCCGGTAAGTAGCTGGCGTAGGCCGAGCAGCGAAGGTTCTGGTGTGAATAGTGGTTCCGGTGATGACCGGTCAATCGATTTTGACTTGCCGAGTTTGCAAAGCCGGACGGCTGGAGCGTGGAGAGTTGTGGGGTGGGATGGGACCAAAGTTTCAGAGTTTCATGTGGCAGACGTCCGGACCTCGCCGCCGTTCCTGTCGACGACGAGGCGGTGACTTTGTAAATCTCAAGATGACTAGCAAGATGCCCGTGCATTGCACGGAACATCAGGATGCATATTTTTTTTTTAAACACCTGTTGTGATTGACCCATGCAGGAGTAATCCCATGTATAAAAACTAATGATATCTCGAGAATTTCATCGAAAAAAATGGTATCTTGAGAATTTCATCGAAAAATGATATCTCGAGAAAGATGAGAGATAAGGTGAGGAGGAGTTTGGCGCGGTGGTGATTGGTGGTGGACTTAGCGGAGGCATGGGGATGGACGACGCCGGCAGCGGCCACCATGCCAGATTGTTCCATAGGATTCCTTTTTTAATTACTCAACAATGAAGTTGTGGGAGATAAGGATGAACGAGAGAGGTGCGGGTATCTTTTTGCAAAATTGCCATAGTTTGCTTTCTATCCGTCAGATATAGATCGGACGGTCTATATTGCAAGATGGCAGGCACACCATCATCACCGAGAGTAGAGATATATTATAGGTATGACGGCTCAGTCTCTCGAAGCTGCTCATAGGGGTAGGGTGTGCGTGTGTGCGTTCACAGCGGTGAGTGTATGCGCGCATGTATGAGCCCTTGTGTCTGTACCGTGTTAAAAAAAGGAGTACTCGAAGTATGCAAGTTCATAAGGAACGGACGGTGGACATCACTCTTGTCGCATTTGCGTTGCAGCCCGGCATGATGGACCCTGCACGTCACTCACCGAATGGAACGCGCTTCGTCTAGCGTTTTCGCTCACTTGTGGGACCGCAGTTGAGAGCAAACTAGCGTCCGTCCCCCTCCCCCGCCCGCATCATTTACGAATACTACTAGACTAGAAGAGAGAGAGGTCGGCCGAGTGTTAATGAGGCCATACTGACGCTTGAATTTGGCCGGGAAAACAGGGTAACCGACATGTGGGGCACACCTGTCGGGATGACGTGGCGCAGACTAGTCCAATGGAGGAGCTGGCCCATGACCTCCTCACCACCGGCAACCGTTCATGTGGGTCATGGGGGCTAGCAACATGGCGCAGCTCCCACACCGCCTCTGGGCACGGCGACCGCGGTGAGCGACACGCTCATCGCTGCTGGACAGGCTCGACTTCAGGGTGCCGAGGGTGGCGCTGCCGCTGTGGCACGACCAGCAGATCAACACCTGGCTCGTAGACGATGCACGGGGCGCCAAAGTGCGCGCGTGCCATGACGCATCTGTGGAGTGTTCTAGCGCGGCCAACTGCATCCCTAGGACCTGAGACCATGTCGGGTCATCTTTCAATGACATGTGGGATCGCATGTGAGGAAAGGGCATGTCCAATGTTGCCACGCCCAGAGCTGACTACCCTGGCACACAAAAAAATCTCGTCCCTCGCGCCGTCGCGCGCGTGCGTTCCCCGCCGGCGCCAGCTGCCCGCATTCATGCCGTCCATCCATATGCCGTCATTTAGCAGGCTCGCTGCCCAAGGAACCAACTCCGGCGACTTATTGACGCAACCGGACGCTTGGCCTCACCGGAATGCGCTACTTAAAGCGGCACCGCCCAGCTAAACTCCACACCATAGTGCATACTCCTACCTGGCACCACATCCACCATGACCATGAGCAGGAACGCTCTGCAGGAGAGCTTGTCTTCGGGGATGAAGCTCGAGGTCACCGCCCTTGCTCAACTCGCCGCTCACAATGCAATACCGGTGTAGCCGGACGCGGAAGCAACCGCACAAGCGGTGGCCACGCTGGCGGCCGATGATGGGAGCACTGCCAGCCACGCGTCCTACTTGCCGCCATTCAACATTCGGTGGCACATGTGGCAGGTGAAGCAACGGACCGTCCACGTCCATTATCATCAACCTCATGTCCACCGGCACCGCCGAGGTCGGGGACTCCTCCGAGGATGAGTATGGCATGGGAGGCTGCAGGGCATGATGTGCCAACTGGCCGGTCCGTCTCCCGTGTTCTACTCTTCCTCGCCGGAGACTGCACCTTCACTTCATGATTCTTGAACCCCGCTACCATTCATGGAGACATCAGATGGAGGACGTCGTCGCCGATCCGGAAGTACAAAGGAAAGTGGACGTCGGTCGCCGACATAGAATAGGTTTAGGTCGGATTTCTTTTCTTTTTCTGTCCTATAAAAGTTCAAAATGTAATGAAAATCTGTCGTGTTTGCATGAATCTTGTCCGGTGTATATGAACTTTCACAACAATAGTAAGATATATTGTATGAAAATATATTGAATGATGATTCATTTTTGTGTGTATAAACTTGGTCTAAGTTTAGAAGGTTTGACCCGAGACAAAGCTAACATGTGAAGTAAATAAATACTACGTCCACTACACATTCACGCATCTCATATCTTTCTCTCGCTCTCTCTGTCAAACCAACTAAGCCTTGTCCTAAAAAATAATGTCCAAAAAAAACCAATTAAGCCAACCTCCCAGCATATCGCGCAGGAAAAGACCCGGCCGTGCTGTTTTAGTCGGGATTACCGGATTACTAGTAGTAGTATCGATGGATCGCGCGAAGCACCAAGTTTAAAAGGAAAAAGGCGGTACACTCACAGCATGCCTGTCACGGTCGCATTGCACCCCTCACATGGCCGGTCCTGCACACGGCTCACGCAAACAGAATGCACTTCGGCTTGCCTCTTCACTGACATGTGGGACCGCATTTGGAGAAACCGACCGTGCGCCAAACTCCCCCGCCCACCGCGCGAAAATTCCCCCCAAATCCCAAATTCAACTGCCCTTCGGCCAACTAGCCAATAATACTCCCCAAACCCCCTCCCCCCCGGCCCCCTCCACTCCATTCGCTCCGCCAAAGCTGCCCTCCCCGCCACGCCGATACGTCGGTGCCCCGTCCTCCAGCCGCGCCGCCACCGTTGGCGACGTTCTTGTGGAGACGCACGGTGGTCAGCTTCTCCCATGGTATGCGCATTCTAGACTGAGGCCCCGTGCTTGTCGGAGTAGCGCTGAATATTAGCTGATAAACGCTGTTAATCTCACTGTTTGCTGAAATAGTTTACAGTCAATATGCTCTGCTTAAGAAGCTTCCTTGCCCTGTTCTGCACTCAATCTGCTTTGCTGAGATGGCATGCCACGCCCAATTAGTTGCTAAAATATCCTGCCATATATTTATTGTGAAGTAGATTGCCATGGTCTAGCAGCCAATCTGTTAGGTGAAATAGCTCGAAACTGCTTTATACTCGATCTTTGTTGCTGAGATGGCCTTCGATGGCTATGTCCTCGGCCTCATTGACTGCTGAAATAGCCTGCCATAATTTAGCACTCAAATCTGTTTGCTCAATTAGCTTTACATATATTTCGTTACTTGGATTTTCTTTTCCAAATATCTTGCCATAGCTTTAGACATTGACCTAGGTATTATTTTCCGGACTTAAAAAAAGCATATATGTTTTTCCTGTAATATCTAGTAGAAGAACTTATTTGTATGTCTAACAGATGGACAAGACTTGGATAACTTCTGCTCGAAGATTCTCCGCTGCATATGTCGAGGGGGTTGAAAACTTCATGAACTTTATCAGAGCTGAGTACAGTGGTCCGAAATTAGATGTGCTCTGCCCGTGTAACAGTTGTATGAATTCAGTTACAAGATCCCAATCAACTATGCAAAATCATCTACACTTGTATGGGATGTCAGTCACATATACTAGGTGGGTTCATCATGGTGAAGCTGTGAACGTTAATGTTACTGACTATGTGGAAGCAGCAGATCACCATCTTGATCTGCCTGATGCTCAGGTGGAAGAGGAGGAGGAGGTGCTGGTGGCGGCGGAGCCAGTGAGTTTGACCAACATTGAAACAATGCTACGAAATGCTCACGCATTTCGTGAACATTCACCTGCAGAAGAAAAACGGTGGGCCCGCATGTTGGAACAATGCAACATGGCAGTCACCCCACGAAATAAGCTGTTAGTATTCTCAGCTATGGTCACCTTTCTTCAGGTGAAGACATCTGAGCGGATGACCAACAAATCATTCGATGCGATGTTGGCTGCTTTCCGCAAATCTTTCCCAGATGCGTCTGAGCTGCCACACACCTACAGTAAAATGAAGAATTTCCTTCTTGCAGTTGGAATTGGATATGATATGATCCATGTTTGTAAGAATAATTGTGTTCTGTTCCGGAAGGATTATGCCAACTTAAGTGAATGCCCAAAATGCAAATCATCAAGATGGAAAGATGGCGATGCTGTGAAGAGGATTCCTCATAATGTTCTGAGACATTTTCCAATTATACCAAGATTGCACAGGTTGTTTCATGATGCTGAAACAAGAGAGGATGTATTGTGGCATTCTAGGAACTAGGAGTATAGAGATCAGAATGTAATGAGCCATCCATCTCATGGTAGTGACTGGAAAAGCTTCAATCAGAAACACAAAAAGTTTGCTGCTGACCCAAGAAACATTACACTTGGCTTAGCTACAGATGGATTTAACCCATTTGGCCACCAGAGCGCCACATATAGCATTTGGCTAGTGCTTGTTATCCCTTACAACATGCCAACAAATGTCTACACCAAAGAATCAAACTTCATGATGGCCTTGCTCATCCCAGGTCCAAAAAGTCATGGAAAGGATTTTGATTTATTCATGGAGCCTCTTGTGGAGGAACTTCAACAGCTATGGAGGGGTGTTCTCACTCGAGACCTATATAGCAGCCCACCAGCTGATTTCTTTCTACGTGCTGTTATAATTTGGTGCATCCATGATTATCCGGCTTTGGGCACTATGTCAGGGCGAATGACACATGGTTACAATGCATGTGTTTGCTGTGACAAGAATCCACTGTCATACGCAATACTTAGCAAGATCTGTTACATTGGACACCGCTGTTTCCTTGCCAAGGACAAGCCGTGTCCTACAAAATACCGAAGACATGTGCTCAATGCAAAGTATGAAAACCATGATGCGCCAAAGCGGCTCACCGGCGATGAGTTGCAAGAGGAATTAGAGAAGGTCAGGCATATTACACCAGGAAACCATCCTGATAATGTTAGCGGGAAAAGGAAGCATGGCAGGGCAGAAGAGAGATTATTGTTTACCCGCAGGTCCACTTTGTGGAACTTGGAGTATTGGAAAGATTTGGATCTGCGGCATAATCTTGATGTGATGCACATTGCGAAAATTATATGTGACAGCATTATCAGCACACTTCTTAATATTGAAGGCAGGACGAAAGATACCTTAAAATCTAGGATTGATTTGACACACTTGGGTATTAGAACCGATTTGTAGGTGAAGGCTGATGGTGCATCACGGGATATGGCACCAGCTGTGTACGTCTTGGACAAGGTAAAAAGAAAAGTATTCTGCAAGATCCTGTCACGTGTGAGATTCCCACATGGATTTGCTTCCATCCCTGAAAGGAGAGTCAGTGCAGATGGAAACAAGGTACAAGGGTCGAAAACTCATGACTGCCATGTCCACTTCAAAAGGTTTTACCTGTTATCCTTAGAGGATTGGGCCGCCCTGACTTATACAGAGCAGTTGCAAAGTTGGGACAATTCTTCAGGGAACTCTGCAGTAGAAATATCAGGATAGATGCTTTGGAGCATCTTAGAGACAAGATACCAACTATCCTATGCGACCTTGAGAAGATATATCCTCCAGCCTTCTTTGATGTGATGGTGCATTTGGCTGTTCATCTACCTGATGAGGCACTACTTAGAGGTCCAGTGCAGTATGGCTGGATGTACCCTATTGAAAGGTGGCTAGGCACTTTCAAGGGCTATGTTAGGAACAGAGCTAGACCTGAGGGTTCCATTGCAGAGGCCTACATCGCTACAGAAGCGTTGATATTCTGCTCAAAATACATTGAAACAGTTGATCAGCTTAGCAAAAAGGTGGGTGAAGACAATCCTGAGCTCAATGTTTTCGATTGTTCTGTTCGAGTTGCAGGGAAGAGTTGACAAGATGACAAACCTAAAGATTTGGACAAAATGGTTTGGTTTGTGTTGAATAACTATCCTGAGATTCTACCTTATATCGAGTAAGTGCTAAGTACTGCGGCTTATACATCATAATCTACTAAACTTGCAGCACATTCTTATATATTTAGATGTTTGACGCGATCACTATGTTGTGCAGCATCTACAAAAAGGAGTTACTGGCGCAAAATCCAAGAAACATTGACAAACTGGTTATGGCAGGATTTGTAAAATGGTTCAAGACCCGTGTAAGCTTTTGAATTGCACTGTCAGTTTTTTTAATATATTGAGAACATAAGATGATCAGCTTGTCTATTTTCTAACCATAGGTTCAGAAGATGCGGGAGGATGGGCAGGCAGTTAATGATGCCCTTTACGCACTAGCAATGGGTCCTGATACTCGGGTAAGACATTATGAATCTTGCGTTGTTGGAGATGTGCGCAACAACACCCTTGCACGCGACGAAGGCAGGAAGACACAAAATAGTGCCGTCATGAGCACGGATACGTACGGCGATGACACAACTGAAATGTATGCTAACATAATGGACATTGTTCAGTTGCAGTATATCTCCAGTTTCGAGGTTCATCGATGTGTGGTTCTGTTCTGCTGTCGTTGGTACAACCTGTTTTCCAGGATCGGAAAACCGAAAGCTGATGATTATTTCAAATCCATCGATGTCAAGGCGGCGTACCACACCGACGAGCCTTTTATTTTGGCAAATCAAGCAACATAGATATTTTTCTTGGAAGACACATATGCACGTAGCGATGACTGGAGAGTATTGCAAAGGTTTTAGCAGAGGAATTCGTTTCATGAAGTTGCACAACAAGATGATGCTTACACTGCACCTGATGTAGAAGATTCCACAGAAGTTCATAGTATCTTTGTGGACCATCACGTCAATAAGGCTGGCGAAAAGATTCCCTGTCGGGCTATGGACATACGAGAGGTGATGGATAAGAGGCCAATGTTCGAGGACATTGAGGATGAAGAAGAAGATGACACTGGGGGGAATTACGATTCAGACTAATACACATGGCGAAGATGTTGACGCTGCTGCTGTGGATGATGATTAGATTGCTTTTGTCGTATTTGCCTATGAGAAGACGACTTTTTATCTACTATATGTGAAATTGTGTTTGATGTGACAACTGAAACCTGATGAAGTTGTTGTTTAGTATTTTGCTGTGAGAACATCACTTATTATGTTTGTTGATTTGTGTTTAGTGATTGTATGACGACTAAAACATGCTGACATTGTTGTTTAGTTGTACTCATATTTGGCTATGAAACTTGTATTTGATGACATAGTTTGTTGTTGGACTGCAATTTGCTCTACGTCTTCGAATGGGAACGAAGCTGACCCGATAGGGCCTCTGCTAATTTATTTATTTATTAGCAAAAGGGCCTCTACTATTTATTTATTTATGAGGAAAAGGGGATACCCCTCGATTTCTGTTAATAGAAATCATTAGATGTTCAAAACACTACGCCCAGCCTGCTAAACAGGTTTCATTCATTACTAGTTTCAGCAAAGTGCTCATGTCATAGCCACTGAATACATCATGAGTGCTACATACACTACAAATAAAGAGACAATAATCATCCTACAGAGCACAACAATTTTGCCCATTATCTTCACAAGCTCTTTCATCTCCTCATTGATGTCAAGGCCGTTCAGCAGTTGTTGCTTGGCCATGATCAGAGGAACTACATCTTTAACCTTCTGCTCTGCATCTTCTTCTTCTGCCGTTCCTTCAGTTACTTGTCTAGCACCCCAACCTACTGGTATTGGGATTCCTTGGCTAACCAAATAATCAGCGTAGTTCCGTTCCCCCACATCAACAACTTCCCAAAAATACAAATCACACGAATCTTCTCTTTTCTACATGAATCAAATTGGAAGATCATCAACCAAACTATCAAAAAAATCTGCAACTGAAAGCAGGCGAACAACACTTAAACATATTATTACCCCATGATTCGGGCATTTGTAGAAGACTCGGCCAGGGTTGAGGATTGTGGTTGAGACACGACGGATGACTCTGCGCGATTTGCAGTAGTGGCACCACACCAACGGCAGCGGGTTGCGATGAGCAACCGACTGCGGTGCGTGTGCCGGCGGGGGTGTGATGAGACCCACAAGCGATGGTACGGGTGGCGACTTGGTGCATATCTAGTTGTTGCCTGCTAAAGAGCAGGTGGATGAGCCGCCAGCGGACATGGTTGCTGCGGCCAGGGCTACTGATGCTAGGCAGAGTAAGTAGAGAAGAGGAGAAGCGAACGTTGGATATGTCAGTTTCATTACTTGTAGAGTAGCATAGCACTATATATAGTCATAGTCTAGGTTTGGATTCGAACCAGCTATAGGAGCACATCTCTCTTTTTTCTAAAACTTAGCAAAGTCTCTTTACTGGTACACTAGCTTGTTCTGTACGCCTTCTCAAGTCTTTGATTTTCTTTTTTTTTGCGAGGAAGGAAGGAGGAGAAAATTGAGGGTTCCTGTGACTCGAACCCAAGACCTCTCGGTTGAAAACCAAGGGTGCTAGTCACTTATGTGGCGAACGTTCCCTAGGAGGAGGACGGCAAACGAACGCATTTTCCTGGCAGTTTTAGTTGCGACGCAAGATCAAATGGTCGCAGTTTCGGGAATGTTATCTCGAGAACGAGCCCGGTTTTTCTTTTCTTCATATAAAAAAGTATGCTACGTGGTGTCAGCTTAGTCAACAAATGATTATGCCAACCTTGACCAATGGATTGACATTCAATGTCTGTCGTGTTTCTTCAGTCTCCTTTTCCTCCAGCCGCCAAATCCAAACCAGAGCCGGCGGGACCGCTTGCTCCTGCCTCCCATGGCTGGCTGTGCTGCCGCGGATGCATTGCGGCCACATCATACTCTAAAACTCTGCGCATCTTCCCCGGCTCCTGTTCGTTCCCATCCGAGGCCTCACCATCGTCCTCCTCTTTGGTTCGCTTGCCGCGACGCCGCCCTCCGGTGTTGTCAACATGGTCAACAACCGAGAGGAATAAGGAGATGAATGTACATGGTGAGGATGACAGTAGGGACCCACCAAGATCATGGCAGTAGGCAAGCAAGTTCCTCCTTTATTACAAGAAAAAAGGGTTCCGCCTGATGGTTTCCTGACATCTGGGTCACATGCCACTGTCAACGTAGTCAATAAGCGAGATAACTGCACAAGGAGTGGCTGACACCCGGGACCCAGCAGCGCGCGCAGTATTTTCTTCTTTTTTTCATGACGGAGAAGGGTATCAACTGGGTTGTGCTGGAGCTGTGGCCCGTCTAGCCCAGGCTTTTATTTCATATGTTTAGCACATGACGAGCCCAGTTTTTTTCCTTTCTGAAAATGGCTAGCCCAGCTATTTTGTTTTTTTGCAGAATAACCAACGTAGGCGTACTTGCTTTTCTACGGCCTGCTGGACCAGAAATCTTTCAAGACGAGGAGGGATGCATTCCGGCTTGCCCAGAAAATGGGCTATAAGTAATAAGAAATGGGCTATAAGTAATAAGAAATGGGCTGTAAAATGAAAAAATACAGCAAACAGGCAATTAGTTCCAAAATACTTTTTTCTTTCGAATTTTGATATTTTAAATTTCATTGTTTTTGTGCGGGTAAAATTTCATTGGATTTAAATTATGGTATGTTTAGTTTTAAATTAATTTGAATCTGGCTAGAAATTTTGGGCTGTATGCTGTATGGGACAGATTTGGAGGCTGACTTGTGGGTCTACTAGGTTGACGTGTATGAAAGGCTTTGTCAACTTTAGTCCACAAATGATTCTAGCAGCAGTGACCGTTGGATGTTAATCCAACGGCCGTGCTGCTTCTTCAATATCTGATCTTCTTGCTCCAGCCGCCCAAACCAGCGCCGGTGGGACTGCCTGCTCCCACCTCCCGTGGCCGGCTGTGCTGCCGCACAGGCCGCACCGCCCCACCCTACTCCATCGCTGGCCAGGCCATTCCTCTACTCACCCACACCTCCTGTTATTTTTCGGCGACGGCAGCCAAACCAGTAAACCTTCATACTCCCCACCGCGCGGGCAACCACTGCCGAGTCTTCCCCGGCTCTGGGTTGTTCCCTTCCTAGGCCACGCCGTCGTCCACCACCCTGGTGCTATCGGCGCGGCATGGTGAACGTGGTCAACGAATGACATCCATCCGAAGAGGACTGTACGTGGAGAGGCTGACAGCTGGGTCCACGGCTGTACGCAAGTAAGTGCCTCCTTATTACGCACAAAATAATGATTCGTCCACCTGACAGTGGGGACCCATCGGAAGGGCCTCTATATTCCGCGAAAAAATGTTCCTCCCGCTCACAGCTCGGACCCACCAGCTATATCTTCTTTTTTTTGGCGGCAACACCAGCTATATCTTCGCTAGCTGGGACCCACCATATTTGGAGGCTGACATGTGGGCCTACTAAGTTGACGGGGACGCATGATTTGTCAACTTAGTCAATATAAACAATTCTAGCTGCAGCGACCGTACGATGTCCATCCAACACCCGCCGTGCTTCGTCAACCTCTGGTCTTCTTGCTCCAGCCGCCCAAACCATCGCCGACCGTGCTGCCTGCTCCTGTGTCCCGTGGCCGGCTATGCTGCCGCACAGGCCTCACCGCCCCACCCTACTACCATCGTTGGCCTGGCCATCCCAGTACTCACCCAGACCTTCTGTTATTCTCCGGCGACTGCAGCCTCACACTGCAGCCCAAGCAGTAAACCCTCGTACTCCCCTCCGCGTGGGAAACAACTGCCGAGTCTTCCCAGGCTCCTGGTCATTCCCTTCATAGGCCTCGCCGTCATCCCCGCCTTGGTGCTCTCGACACGGCGTGTTCAACGTGGTCAAGGAACAACTTCCATCAGAAGAGGACTATACGTGGAGAGGCTGAGAGCTGGGTCCACGGCCGCAGCAAGGAAGTGCCTCCTTATTACGAGCAAAATAATGATTCCTCCACCTGTCAGCAGGGACCCACCGGAAGGGCCACTGTATTTGTCAAAAAAACTTTTCCCGCCTGACAGCTGGGACCCACCAGCTACATCTTCGCACGCGAGGAAGTGCGTCCATACTACGAGTAAAAAAATGATTCTTCCCCCTGACAGCTGGGACCCACCAGCTATATCTTCGCACGCAAGGAAGTGCGTCCTTATCCTCCCTGACAGCTCGGACCCACCCGGTCGAAGCGTATGTAGTGTTGTCTGTCTGGTCGCGAACGTGTATGTACATATTGGTCGATCGGTCTCTCTGCAGCGATGAACTGTGGCCGAGTAAGGAGTGGCACATGTCGTAGTAGAGGCGCGGACGTAGCATGTCACGGAGTCCCATCTATATCGTGTACACATACGTACAGCCACGCTGCAAGAAAGTAAATACGGCTACGTACGTACATACGGGCGGGGTCTCAAACGCGTACAACGACATCGTCCTGTTTATTGGCGGCCAACCGGCTGTGTCGCAATGGAGGAAACAGCGTCGTGTTCATCGAGAGGCAACCGACTGGGTAGGAATACGTCGTGTTCATCGGGAGCCAACTGGCTTCGACGGAACAGCCGAAACAAGGTCTGGCGTACCGTAGAACGAAGGAAACGGGCTTCTGTTCGACCGCATACGGTCAAAACGGGATACTATTGATCGGGAAGGGTCTGGCGTACCGCAAAATGGAGGAAACGGACTTCTGTTTGAGGGCCTACGGTCAAAACGGGGTCCTGTTGATCGAGAGGGGTCTGGCGTACCACAAAATGATGGAAACGGACTTCTGTTGGATCGCCTACGGTCAAAACAAGGTCCTGTTCATCCACCGTCTACTGCCTCGCTCCAGCCTTCATAGGCTACTGTTCATCCACCGTCGACTTCCTCCAGCCTCCACCAGCTACTGTTCATCCCGCGGGCTACTGTTCATCAAGCCTCCACCGGCTACTGTTCATAGAGCCTCCACGGGGTCCTATTCATCCACCCCCAACCGGATGGGGTGCGGCGGCCTCCTCGGGGTCATGTTCATCCAGCGGGAACGGCCTAGTACCACGGGGTCCTGTTCACCCAACACCCACCGGGAACTGTTCATCCACAGCCAACCAACCGGCTTGACTCACCACGTATCGACTCGTTCTACATACCATGCGCATGGTAGCAACGATCACTGTTCATCGAGAGGCAACCCAACACTGACTGGCTATGTCTCAAACGTGGGCTCGATCAGCTTCAGTAAGAAGCAGCAGTGATCGATCGCTCGGGTTCAGTTAGCAGCAGCAGCGAAGGAATCGCTCGGGTTCAGTCAGCAGCGAATGAATCGCTCCGGTTCAGTTAACAGCCAAGGGATCGATCGCTCGGGTTCAGTAATGTAGCTAGTGCAATCACTCGGGTTCAGTTAGCCAACGCCTTACACACACGCGCGTACATGAGAGAAACGCGCAAACCTCCGTGCATCGCTCGGCCCCGACCACCCACCGTAACCGGGAACTCCCCGATATTTTCCTCGCCCTCGCTTTTACCACAATTTTTTCCATCATGGATGGCCCAAAGAATGTCATGCAGTTGTGTCTCCGGCCCACCCAGGACGAAAAGCCCATTTTCTGTCATGATTTTTTGTCATAGAAGTAGGAGCCCACCAAATCTATGATGATACGTGTTTTTGTCACAACTATCGTCATAGAAGTGTCATAAGCATGACAGGAAAAAATTTCGTTCGGGCCAAAATGTCACGGATGTGTCTTTTTTTTTAGTGTATTACTGATGAAAATTGCGGGCTAAAGGACTTGCTTGAGACAGGAATGCTAAGAATCCTAAAAGGGCATCAAACCCTATGTGATGTGCTCAAGAAGTCAATACTGCATAGAAATCCTCAAAAGGAAGGATTGGATTTCGAAAAGGAACTCTACGTTGATGGAACTTACTAGACTCCCGAACATGATCCTCGAACGAGTTGGGTTCTTGCTACAAGGAAAACACTCAAACCTACAATTCTATCAGGATATGATTCTTCCATTCCTGCCATTTCTGATGAGTCAGATAACTCGAATTACAAATTGTTCAAACAACAGAATGGTAAGGTTTTCGCTCGATATATTGGGACTAACTGCAGGTTTCGTTCACCCAATAAACAAATTTGGGTGAAGAAATGCTTCATTGGAAATCTGTCTGTCACTGCTAACTTGAACATGCAGAGTAATTCTCTTCGAGACAACGATTATCATTCGCAGAATGGTTCAGGAAAATTATTGAATGGGTATCAATCAAACCTTCGATAGAACGAGTACATGCGTACCTATTCAAATCATTATACTCATGTCTCTGGAAATAACTTCAATGCTTATTCATATGATTACTCTCGAAGTGCACAGGTGTCTCACAGATCTCGTCGAAAGAATGCTGCCGCTCAAACGAAGAAAATGAGATCCTCGTTGCCCATGCAAGTGTGGGTTGCGAAAAAGAACTAACAACTTCTTGCAGATGTTATCTCAGGGATTTTCATCGTCCTTCTTTTAACCTGAGATCCATTGTTGGTGCTAGTTCATTGTGTTTTCTTTCGTATCTTTCTGTTTGATTGTGTTTGCGTTCTGTCCGTATGTCAATGCACATAGAGCTCTCTGGTTTTGTGTTTTCCTTCATTTGGCTGAGTGTTTTGTTTTGGGCCCTACTCCAATCTTTGTTTCTCGTCATAAACATGCAACTTGATCTGAAGAAGATTTCAATCCTGCGTCCTTGGTCGTGAATGAAATAAACTTCAAACATTTATCTCCTTTCGAGCTTGCCCTTCTTCAAACCCTTCGGTCTTCCGTTCAGTTACCGAGATTTTCACAGGAAATGGCTGACACGTGCCCATGATCTCACGATCGTAATCTCATCCCTTGAATGTGTAATGTCCCATGTTTTTCGGCCATAGATTTTGGAGGAAGCAGTTTTGCCTTCGGGCTATAAAAACCCCCTCCGGGCATCTTCTTCCTTTGTTCTCTCTCAGTTCATCCTCAAACCCCCTCTCGCTCTCCGCCGAGCCCGAGCTGGAAGCAGCGACATCGTTGCGCCTCACCGTGCAACTCCGGTGAAGCCTCGCCGTCGTTGGTCACGCCAGTGCGGTACTTCTTCCTCTCTGCATTACCGGAGTCGATCTCTGCTGCCAAGTTAGGGCACACAGATCTGGAGCTAGCCCTATCTATTCCTCTGTTCTAGGGCTGTTCTTACCGACGTGATTTCTCATTATTTATTTTTCTTGCGGTAGATCTTTAGGCCTCTCTTTGTTATAACTAGTGCAGTTTGTAGTTTTCCCTCATGCTAGTTATCCTGGACCTAGGGTTCATGTGTATTTATTTGAAAGATTAGATAGGTTGTCACTTTGCCTTAGGGCATGTTACAGATCTATCAATGATATCTTGCATACTTACATACCATGGATTCCTTTGCTGCTTCCGAAAAATTTGTTATTTTTAGTCAAAAATGCTTCTTTGCATGTTTGTGACCATTTCTTGTTTTCCCTCACTTTTTGATGTTTCTCTCTCAGGAGTGGTCATGGCTCATAGTTCGGAAGAGCAGTATGGGTCTGAAGAAGAAATCCTCAGCTGCCGTATGTGGCTCAAAGAGCAAAGTTGGCTGGTGAAAGAAAAGCATCTAAGCCACCAAAGATTCTGAAGAAGAAATCTAAATCTGAATCTTAATCTGAAGAAGAAGAAGAAGATGATATTCCCTCATCTCACATTCAGCCTGAGGATGAACAGATCACTGATTCAAAGACCTTGTTCTCTGATGGAAATCCCAAGAAGAGTGGTGGTGGTAGAGAAAGGAACACCGCAGCTGAGATGTCTGATCCCGAGACTTACAAAACTCCACCTGGAGTTGAAACAGCAACCGAAAGAAATAACAGGTTTTAAAGGATTCGCCGTCACTGGGTGAAGAAGTGGTTCAATCATGAAAATGTCTGAAGGAAATATCAAATTTGGTTCACTTTCACTCCACCCTGGAATGACTGCATAGTTGAAGGCTGTCTCGGTCTACATGACGAAAAAGTCAGGCCACCTCCTCCTGTGAATGCTCATGCTGACTCAATGGAAACCATTGCTGATTTTCTTGAAGAAGTGGAAAAGAGAGCAAAGGCCAAGGCCAAGCATGAAGCCAAGGCCACGAAGAAAAAATCAACTGGAACAAAGAAATGTTAAGTTGACTTGGCAAGATGTGCAAGAGAAGAAGGATCGGGATTCTGCTCAAAAGGAAAAGAAGAACAGGAGGTCTCTTTCCCCTCGAGCTTCGAGAAAGAAATCAGTTGCCCAAAAATCAAAGAAGGCAGCTTCTGCCTCATCTGATGATTCTTCCGATGATAATGTTACCGATGAGATTCCAATGTATGATCAACAAGTTCTTCTGGACAAGTTGTATCAAACTCCCTCACCAGCAAAGGTCTCACCTCCGTTGAGAATGTCAGCAAGGCTTGCACCTGCTCCAGTCTCAGATAAATCTTCGGGTTCTGCTGCCCCGTCTGCGAAGAGAAAGCTATTGCCCGAAGAAAAAGCTTCTGCTTCTATTAAGAAAGCCAAGTCAAGTGTTCCTGCTCCCACAGAGGAACTAAAGTATGACTTCGACCTGAAGATTGATCTTATTGAAAGTGCTGCCTATGATGCAAAATTAGCTAATCTGAGCAGTTTGTGTCTTCCTGATGATGTTACCAAGCTAGTAGCAAAACACTTTGCTAAGCTGGGAGAGATTACCAAGGAACTGAACCAAGCTATTGAGGACAAGAAAATCCTCGAGCAAATGAGGAAGGATGCCAGTACTGATTCTGAGAGGAAAGAGTTGAACAAGGAGATTCTTGAGCTCATGAAAGCCCTCACTGTTATGAGGAATAATAAGATTGAGTGGCACTCAAGGCTGAAGATGGATGTTTCTCAGCTTTGTGATCAAAGAAATTGTGAGATTAAACGTCAAGCAGATCTTGCTCGACGAAGAATACAAGAAGAGCGTCAGAAAGCTAAGGCAAGAGCCAATAAGCCGAAGGCTATCAAAGATCACCGTATTCAAACTATAGCAACTGATGTTCCTGTCGACGCAAGTGCTCCACTGCAGCAGATACCACCATTCCCTCGTCACGAGGAAGAAACCATGCAACACACTGGGCCTGCGGTAGTCATCATTCCTACCACAGTTGCTCAAGAACCTGATGTGGTGGATATTTTTTTGAACAAGACTGACGAAGAAAATGTCGTCCCCGAACAGCAAGCCTCTGAAGAGAAAGTTGACGAAGAGATTGACGTAGAGAAGGCAGTTTCATCGCCTCTGAAAGAATGCAAGTTGAGCCCTCCGGATCCAACAAGGAGGATGATAAATTTGGGGGGGAGAAAGATGCTTCCCGAGGAAATACCACTCCGGTCACCTCATCTAGTGCCCCTACCCAGCTGCAGGTTGATCTTGCTCTTGGTTCTTTGGCTCACAAACAAGTTGTACCACCAGTTGTGCCCCAAGAGACCGACAGAGAAGCTGTTGTTGCCCAAGTGTCCGAAGAGGTTGTCGTGCCTCCCTCTATTGAGAGCTCACCGAAAGAAAAGGCCCTAGTGCTTGAGAGCCAGAAAGCCCCAGAAGGAGTTCCAGCAAAAGAAATTGAAGGTCGGACTAGTGCCCCAATGCCATCAGCACCAGAGAAGATGAAAAGGCCTCTTGCTCCACTAAAGCCAATCGATGAAAATGTGCCAGCTTCTGATGATGTTTAACCTATGGAAATTAGCGACGAAGAAAATTGAAAGAATCCTTAGGAAACATTTCCCGTCTTCCCTACTGGATATGGCCCTAATGGTCCTATGTTCAATCAAGAGCTTCATCTTTTGAAGCTAGCTTTCTTTGGGAAAAGTCCGTTTGAAGGAGAAAGGACTTCACTAACACCCAGGTTCTGGACTGAAGAGCAAGATGTATATTACGCTCGGATCTTGTATGGCAAGAATAGAATTTTCAATCACAAGATATTAAACTTCGCTGAGCTCAAAGAAATGCCCTGTTTCCTCCATGCAATCGAGCATATTGAACATGCCCTCCTGAAAGGATTCATGCGCCTCAATCATAGCTAGAATAGAGAAATTATACTTCAGTTCTATGCCTACATCTCAGGAGAGCTTGGAAACACCTCAACCTGGATTCTCGAATGGATGACAGGCAGAGATAAGATCAAATGCTCAGCAGATCAGTTTTTGGCCATGACGAATCTTCCTTGGTGCAAGTTTAAAAAAGATAGAGAACACATGCTGCATTTATGGGAAGTGTCCGAAGCACAACTCCACATTCTGATGGATCCCAACTTGGTTGGTGATGAATGCGTTAATGTAGATCCCAGGAAGTTGGCCTATGACAATGAAGTGATGTTTCAGATTCTGTGCAATACTCTCACGCCAACGAACAGACCAAATTCCATCAATGGCATTGTGGGAAATGCACTTCTGGCCATCTCTCAAGGAATTATGTTTGATGTTCCTGATCTTTTCATTCGAAACTTGGCTTGTGCAGCTGACAGCACTCAACCATTGAAGCCATATGCTCCATGGATCATGTTTGCAATCGAGTAGCTCATCAATGAGAAATTCTTCTGGGCTTATATTCCTAAAGTTTTCATGCCACAAGTATGTGATACTCTCCGTATGGTGAAGGATATTGGAAAAGGGAAGGAACCTATTGATGCTGCTGGCACTACGTCTGCGTCTGAAAATGCTCCTAAGGTCAAGAAAGGCAGGGTTGAAATCTCTCGTGAGGAAAATCCATCTCTTTATGAGATTTGCATTCGCACTCAACAGGCATTGGAGAGCCACATCAAGTTGGATCAAAAGGAAAAGCTAGAATTGATGACTGAGCTAAATTTATAACATTATCATATTCGCCAAATTCCTCTGTATGAGAAGGAAGCAAAGAATCGCTCCTGGACTTTGCTGAGACAACATTATTCTCGCAAGCAGCTGCTTTCCAAGGGCATCAATAAGGAGTACGACTACCTGGACTTACTTGCTGTTCCTCGCATCCGAAGGCAAACTCATGTGCTCCTACAAGGTTCTGCTTCCACGGACCTGCTGTTTGTCAGTCATGATGATGAAATTGCAGACACAGCCGGAACTCTCATCTACAAGCCAGATGTTTCATCCAGAGCCCATACTGCCACTTCTGCTTCTGCCTCGACCATTCCTTGCCCCTCGGATTCAGATTTGTCGAGTGGTTTTAATTCTGATTCTGAGGACACTCCGGAAGAGTACTTCCTCGTATGTTTTCTCATTCCTTTTTTACACTTGTTGACAAAAAGAAGGAGAATTACATCAAGTGATAGATTATCAGGGTATTTGCAGGGTGTTTTCATTCGCCATTTGGTTTTCCCTCAAACATTTTGCTTGATGAACTTAACGCACCGCTTGTGGTGTTGAAATACTCGGTCGCCGTGTAATGTTAATAACCCCCCTGTAGTGTTATTTGCTTCGTACTATCTGTTTGCACGTACCATCCAAAGTTTTTCTTGCAATGATTATCCTTTCTATTTATCTATCGTGCAGGGAAAGGGTTTGCTCTACAAAGAGGACAGGAAATCATCATGTGATAGCACAAATGGGAGAAGTACATTGAGTACTATATGAATTATATCTTTTGTGGTTGGATATGCTATGATTGTTATCCTTCATTATCTAACCTTGGAGGAAGAAAAAGTCAGTCCAAGCATTAATCTCTTATGATGTGAAAGCTATCTATTCGACTGACTAAGTGTTTTTCCTCGCAATTATTCCTCATATTGTCCTTGATGCAGGAAAATCACATCTGAAGCATATCCACTCCGAGCAATATATTCTTGTTTACCTTGCTCTACTCATATCGAATATCTAACTTTCAAGAAACCTACATCTCGTGTGGATTCAAATTTTGTTTTGAGAAAACCTTCATATTATATCCGTCGTCACAAATCTTTCATAATATATCTTATACCTAATTCTTTTTGAAGATTATGTGACAGGAATTACCTGAGACACCGTCGAGTGCATTGAAATAAGTAAAGTATAAGATCATTTGTCAAAGACACTCATACGAAGAATTACCTCGCCACCCTCCGGTTTATTTTATGCTTTGATGCATATCTTCGGGGGGAGCATGTTTAATCTTCGTCAATATGTCTCGTCTTTTATTATCCTTCGCATTACATTCCATTCATTATCTATCCTTTGATGTGATCTGTTTTGACAACAATCGTACAAAAAGGGGGAGATTGTTGGTGCAATATCTGCCTACCTTGTGTTTTGGAGATTGTTGACAGAAATAGGTATGGACTGATTTCTTTGCTAGTGCAAACAGAGAGAAATAGTGCATACAGAACCAAAGAGAATGTTGTCTCTAGTGCTAAGTTTGAGGAACTTCACCGAAGTATATCTGCGTTGTAGAGAAGAACGAGCTATATCTGATGAAGTTATATAGATGAGAATTTTGATGTGAAGGAATTATCCCCTCGAAGATTTACTGCTGAAGCACAGCATATGTTTCGGTATGGTCATCCGAAAAATTGACTACAGCGAATGGAAGTCGAAGACAAAGTGAAGATGTAGTATTCATTTCGGTGTTCTTCTTCTACTTATTTGAGTCATAGGACCTCCGTACTATTAAGAGGGGTATAGGTTCTCGAAGCTTAGATCCGCTGTGATGCTTAGCCAAAACCTATGAAAGTTGCGAGAGAAATCTCTTTGTGTTCCGAGCAAATACTTGCTAGCAAGAGACTGTGATCTTCTTCACTGCGAGAGATTTGTCTTAGACCGAGGAGTTAGCGTTACTTACTCTGCAAGTAGTGTTACCGTTGTTCTCAAATCCAACTGTTGGACCCATGCCGTTCGGCCATTGGATGCTCTCGATGTCCAATTTGGTCTTTTCCCATCAGGGAAGGCTGCGGCTATGAATAGCCACCTCGCTCCAACTTTGTCCGTTGGCTGCTCCACTTGAGATTTCTGTGAAGATTGGTTTGAGCAACCCCTATCCGAGTGATTTGAGTTTAAGATCCACCAAGAGAAAATCAAGATCCCAAACTTAGACAGTGGTTTAGCATCACAGTGGTTCTGAGTTAGAGTTATTGTACCTATTACTCTTGAGAGCTGCGCACTATCTAGACGGATAGGTTTCCGCTCGAGTGTTGAAGAGTTGTTGTCTTCACCGAGCTAGATCTTCAGCAACCAAGAGTGATTGTGGTTCGTGAAGGTCAACCGAAGGTTTGGAGATCGCCGACAAGGATCTACCATGAGTGAAATCAACTAGAGTCTGATCAGCTTCGAGTTGAAGGAGAATAGGGTGAAGAGTGTTTATCTTCCGTGTTAAGTCACAGCCCCTCCAACCAAACGTAGCCCTTTGGCAGAAGGGTGAACTGGTCTACCAAATCTCTTTGTCGCCATCGAGCACCACTAGTTCAATGTAGTTTACTGCAATCCCTTCCATAGTTTACATTCGTGCTCTGTGTTGATTGTTTTTCTGATCATTATCATCTATCGTAGATTTATTCTCTTATATGCAATTGTTGTCATTCACATGAGTTAATCTTCGTATCTCATTCCATTGCCTTTTGTTCGTTCTGTTCAGACATCATCATTTCATATCATTAACCATCTTGCATATCTCTCACCACCCGCATCATGTTATGTCTCGTACTACTGCATCTGTTTGCTTGTTGCATTACTCTCATTGTAGTTAAACCTGTGATTTCCCAAGCTCACACTATTATTACTTCTTTCATCGATGAATATGATTTTGAAGACCAAGATTAATTTAGATTATTTCATCTTTCACATTATTTCGCTGCTGTGATTTGGATCTGTTCAAAACTTTCGAAAGAAATTTTGAATCTCCCATTCACCCCCCCTGCTGGCACGGCCTCTGGCATCGCTCATCATCGCGCGCGTCAACCACGTGAAGACTCTGGGCCGTGCGACCAGGTTTGAGCAGCTCCAGACTAGCTCGCCTCTGATAGGGGCCTCGGGAAGCAGCCTCGGGAGGTCACCTCGCGAGGCTCCTAGTGGTACCTTTAATCTGCCTGGGAGCCTGCTGACGTGTGCCTCATGAGGCAAGGGCCTCGCAAGGCTTCTAGCTCATGAAGCTCATTGGTGGGCCATCCGCTGGGTCCAAGATATGCGCCGCGCACTAGGCCGCAGGAAGATGGGCCTAGGTACCCCCAGTCCCATGGCCCCAACAAAATACCCAATGCACAACTTTGATGGGGCACCAACTACATTTAAACTTAACACCATACCCCCAAGCCAGGTTCAAGACATACGATGTCGGTTCCACAACTTCGACGCAGGGGGAGGGGGGTTTCGTCCAATGCATGTGCTCAAACTTGATTTGGTCTAACATGGCACACATAGCAAGAGGAAATCGCCATGTTCAAACCCTTCTGGTATGTTGGGTCAAAGGGATAGATTGTGTGGATCGGACCCCCCTTGTTATCGGTCAAAGGGATGATATATAGACCCCGAGGAGCCCACAGATATGTGTGTCATCTAAAAACCACACAAGGGCGATGTGGTCGATGAGAAGACCCCCTATACCCTGCATGTAGCCCAAAAATATGTATGGGTGGTGTGTCATGTGTTCAAATCCACAATGCACAACTTTGATGGGGCACCAACTACATTACAAACCAAACATCGTACCCCCAAGCCAGGTTCAAGATGTACGATGTCGGTTCCCCAACTTCGAGGCAGGGGGGGTCGTCCAACGCATGTGCTCAAACTTGATTTGGTGTAACATGGCACACAGAGCAAGAGGAAACCGTCATGGTCAAACCCTTCTCGTACGTTGGTCAAATGGATAGATTGTGTGGGCCTATAGATCTCGATCAGTCTCCGATTTTTTAGAACAAGAAATAACGAAAAAAACATCATTCTACAAATTACCAAAACAAGGATCCCAAGGTTTATATAATCAACATGATAGGTCAGTATAGACATATTTAGATGCTAAATGTCTGTAATGACCATATCATGGCGCTTTAATGAAGCTTGAGATATGCAACTTCCCACCGGGTCACCCATCCTTAGACTCCTCCAGCCCCAGCACGCTTAACTACTGCATTCTATTCGACTCGGCTAGCAGATGGGAAGCCACCCCTTGCTGATAAGAATTGCCTCCTTGCCATTAAGGCATTTCACGCTGGTCACTGTATGGGACCTACTCCCTACTATCACACACGTTTGTGCTTTTAGAAACTATGTGCAATCTTTACATTGCCGGTGTGTCGCCGCCTAGCCTTCTACGAGCACTAACACTGGCAGCGGGAACCCGATGGGAGAAGAGGCGGGAAATTAATGGGAGGAGTGGTGAGAAACGGTAGCGTGTTTGGATATATAACAACATTAATATGGAAAACTTAGTAAAGAAGTACATGCGAGCTAGCAAGACGCATGCAAATAGTGCTTACCCATGGGTGCTAGACGGTTGACAAGAACCGCTTTAAATAATTAGGGTTCTTTTGGCCTTTTTTTATACATTATAATTAAGTTTTCTAAGCATTAATTTAATGTGCATAATTCAAATTAGTGCACCAAAATGGCTACAAAAATCATACATGTGTCCTTGGACGCATGTTTAGGTCCCATGCAAAGAATGGGAATGAATTACAACCGTCTCGGCTTCTGGCTCGGCCTCGAACATTGTGAATCTCGGTTTTTAAAACCCCACAAGTCCAAAACTCACCCAAAAATCGTGAAACTTGGCATGTTGTCACGACATGGCACTTATATGTCGTGGAAAATTTTTGTCCAATTTGGGGCAAGTTTTATTACAAGCCTCTTACAAACCGGAGCTTCTCTCAAGAAGCCTCGTGGTTCCAATAGGGAAACGTGTCCCCCTTGTGGGCGAAACGATAATCGCTGCCTCTTCTCTCCTTGTTTTTTTTCTATAGGCAACATGGAAAATAGGAGATTTGTGCTGAAATTTGAAATTATTCAGGGTTCGTTTGGCCTTTTTTATACATTAATTGAGTTTTCTAGGCATTTAATGTCCATAATTCAAATCTGAACTACAAATATATGCTCGAGTGCACCAAAATGGTTCGAAAAAATCATACATGTGTCCTTCGGTGCATGTTTAGGTCCCATGCAAGTAATGGGAATGAATTCAACCATCTCGGGGTCCTGGCTCAGCCTCAAACATTGGGAATCTTAGTTTTTAAATCCCCGTATATCAAAAACTCCCTAGAAAATCATGAAACTTCGCATGGTGTCACAACATGGCACATATATGTTGTGGTAAAAAAATTGTCCAATTTGGGCCAAGCTTTATTACAAGCCTCTTACAAACCGTAGCCTCTCACAACCCTTGTGTTTCCGGTAGGGAAATGTGCCCCCCTTGTGGGCAAACCGATAATCGTTTCCTCTTCTCGCCTTGTATTTTGTTTTCTACAGGCAACATAGAATAGCAGGAGTTTTGTGCTAAAATTTGAAATTATTCAGGGTTCGTTTGTCCATTTTATATATTTATTGAGTTTTCTAGGCATTTAATGTCCATATTTCAAATTTGAAATACAAGCACATGCTCAAGTGCACCAAAATGGGTTGAAAATCGTACATGTGTCCTTGGGTGCTTGTTTAGGTCTCATTGAAGGAATGGGAATGAATTACAAATGCCTCATCATCCAAAAACATTGAGAATCTTGGTTTTTAAATTCCAGTAAATCCAAGACTCACCCAAAAATCATCAGACTTGGCATGGTTTCATGACATGGCACATATATGCCATGTTAAAAAATCATCTAGTTTGAGACAAGGCGCACACATTAATAGCCAACTAATTCCGTTTGGAACAAATAGCTAACACGTTAATATCGCAAACGATTGTATTATTTGAATCATGTGTGTTCCCGTAACCATTTATGTGCGGCCACGCGTCCCTCTTTTTATTGGAGAGTACTACCTCGGTCCTCGTTCATTGGTCCTCTTTTTATTTTGTGAAAAATTTAACCATGGCCGGTGGTGTGCGTGCAGTTGTTTGATTCGACGGGACGAGCGCGAGAAGTTTGCCGTGCAGTTTCGACGAAACGCATGCGAGCAGTCCACCGCGCAGGCTCGACGGGATGCGTGCGATCTGTCCACAGGGCAGGCTCGATGGGACGCGTGCGACCTGTCCGCCGTGCAGGCTAGAGGGGACACAAGCGGGCAGTCCGCCGCGCATGCTCACCGAGAAGCGAGTTCTTTTACTTCCATCCACCAGCCGCCCACCTCGCTCACAACTTCTCCATTAATGGCGGCCGAGCCAGTGTTTAACATGCGGTTAATTAAAGCACCTGGACGAAGGTTGTTTGCTTGTGATCCCATGGCCCCGCTCAATGTTAGCATTTTAGCTTATTTTCAACTCGTATTCTAGATAATTTAAAGTGCAACATGCGGCAACAGATAATATAATGACAAAATAAAATGGCAACGGATAATACGATGAGATATTTACAATGGTGCGGATAATAATTGTCTTACATATTCCGAATAATTTAAAATGCCAAATACGGCAACGCCCGGAAGACACGGGGGCAAGAGAAGAAGGAAATCACAGAGAACGATCTGGGTCGCTACTGTCTCTACTCCTTGATGGAAAGCCGGGCGATGAGATTCTCCAACTCATTCTTCAATTCCTCACGACTTTGCTTGAGAGCAACCACGGATTCCTCCACCTCTAGCTCGCGCTCGATGTGGAGCTTCCTCAAGTCAATCGTATGTTCCTTGACGACCGCTTTCAGTGTCATCCCCGAGGCACTGCTCTACTCATGCAGCTTCTTCCAGTCGGCGGCCACCTCCTCTGTCTTTGTAAGCGCCTTGAGGATCTTTGCATTGTCACCCATGAGTTGCATGACGAGGCCGGTCGCCTTCTCAACCAAGGCATCGCTAATCCCGAGCAGCTTCACCAAGCCGTCCACTAGCTCCTGCTGCTTAATTAGGCCAGCAAGACTGTCATCGTCGTTGGCCAAGGACTTCAGCACCGCCAGCTCATCGCGATCACTGACGCAGCGAGTGTGCTTCTGAGAGCCCTCGCCTGCCGGTGAGAGCTCGTTCGAGGGCTCTGTGGCGCGCCAGGACATCGCTGCTGCTGCTGCCGCATAGTGGCGGGACCTCTCTAGTGCTCCCGTGGCCTTGGACTTTGCTCCCTGGTTGTATGTCGACCCGAAACTCCTCCTACCGGTCATGGTGGAATGACTTGATAGGAAAGACCTCTTTTATGGGTAATCAGGAGAGGAATTGTGAAGTAATTTTTGAGTGGGTAGTTTTTATATCCTAGTGCTAAGTGGGAACACGTTTAAGTTTGACCGGTGTGAACATATTTGCAATTACTTATGGCGTGGTAATCTGGAATTTGTCGAGAAACAAGATCAAAATTTATTGATGGTTCTGGGCTCGAAGCCCGAAACGGTTCCCGGATGGCATACGTGGGCCCGCGTTCTGTAAAATGTGTATGTGTCTACCCACTATCACACATGGTCCAGATATCACCATCGTGTCTGATGATGGGCCATCACGCCTCCCACGCGGTGCCAGAAGGTTGACCAGAAATGCAATATGTAGGTGTGGTTACTCGATGTTGAGGCAGCCGCGGTGCGCACTGCTCGTGGCCCCCGCGCACTCTGCTCGATGTTGAGGCGGCCATGGCACACTCTGCTCGCGTCTGTCCACCCGGTTTGCTCGCCATTGTGGCGGCCGCGGCGTGGTCCGCTCTAGCATCCCTGCGCGGGCTCTGCTCGCCGCTGAGGCAAATTTACAATGGCAATGGTTGATAATTGTCTTACATATTCAAGATAATTTAAAATGCCACATGCGGCAACGCCCAAAACACACACGAGCAACATATGCTTAGTGACTTAAAATGTCGATATGTGACATTTGCATATAATTATAATAAAATATGGGCTAAAAGGCTAAGCTGGCGGCCTTCCGATGATGGTCTTCTCGGACTCCATGATCATCGTAGCACCCTTGAGGCCGTTCATTTCGAGTTTCCTAACCCGCGGCCATGTTACCCGTCTCCGCCTACGGAGCTGCTGGCGCTGGGAGGCTCTTGTGGCTGCTGGGCCTCTTCTAGTAGAGCTTGACAGCATGCAATCGCATGCATGACACGCCCGCAGAACTGCTCCATTTCCATGTCTCTACCCTGGTAGCAAATTTCGTCCATCACCTGCATCCTCAAGATACCACGTTAGTGATGTTCCACTTCGTCGGGGATGTCAACTCCACCAAGGATGTGCTCGAGCCTGGCCACCACATCGTCAGGATCAAGGTTGACACGGCCGCCATCGGCAATGATGAAGCCACAGGCTGGCTGTCTCATAACTGAACTGCAGAGGTCCTTTGCCAATTCCTGGTGGGGCATCAGGCTCTCGATGAGCACTGGTGACCGCGGCTCTGGATCTTTTGCATAGTTGATGGCAAACTACACATCACACTTCCTCTGCAATTTGTCCATTGTGCGCCCAAGGAATGACACGGCTATATCGCTGTCGATGGGCCATGGCGCCTGCACCGGCCGATGAAGCTCTTGCTCCCTGACCTGCTCCGGTTCGTTCTCCTCGTCGAAGATGTAACGCAGAAAGGGGTCGGCGTCAAAGCTTTGGTCATTGCCTGGCATGCTTGGAATAACTAATGCTAGATGGCTGTGGACTAGATCTGCGCACAGTGTTGCTATGGTACGTTGCCGCCTGGGTCATAGGAGCAAGCCACTAGTTGGTGGCGGGAAACCGATGAGGTAAGAGGCGGGAAGCATTGGCGTGGATTGCGGGATACGTGTATAACATCATTATACTTTACTAGGCGTCTGTGTTGGTATAGGTACTACCTCCGTCGTGGTTTGTTGTTCCTCTTCATATTTTGTAGTACCAAAATTTGACCTTAGATTTAACTAAGAGTATGTTAATGCATGTCATCAAAAATAATATTGTTGTACGGCTATTCACTGCTATGTTCAACTACCATATACAATAATTATGCATGTCCTTGCTCGCCGTTTAGGCAGCCATGGTGCACTTTGCTCGCGTCCCTTCGCGTGCTCTGCTTGCTGTTTAGGCGCTGAGGCACCCTCGGGTCGCGTCCCTCTGCGCGCTCTGCTCGCCGTTTAGTCGCCAAGGCGCGCTCGGGTCGCCTCCCTCCGCGCGCGCTCTGCCAGCGGTTGTGGTCGGCACACGATCACGTTGGTGAAGCTTTAGTTATTTGATCACATATTATGTTAATTAATTATACGTCCAGAGCCAGAATCACCCGAATCTGGACGTATAATTAATTAACCTAAACTATGATCTCCGGCGCCCGTTCCCGTCACGCAACTCCATCATGTCGTTGGCCGTTGGGGGTATGCCGGTATGTGTGGGTAACTAGCTAGCAAGTGGATTAGTAGTGAGTCACTGCCGCCAGCCATTGCTGTGGTTATTTATAGCTAGCAGCTGGCTAGGGGATTGGGGATTTTACAATTGACCACTTAGGAGCGCGGCAATCCTTCGCTGGAGCGCGGGAAGACTAAGTGGAGCACACAACCCGACAACCGTATGCGGTGTCACGCGTTATCACACACATGTTAACATAAGGAAACATATGTGTAACTTACTAATCATCGCACATGAGTACTCGCACATGCAGCGTGTGCAATACTCCTAGCCATCACAAGTAACTAATTTGCATTTTCAAAGTTTTTTCTACACACAGAATCGCACACAAATTAACTGTAGTAACCGTCTATGTTATATTTTCTCATCGCAAACAGTTCATTCGAGTGGGCTGTTTGCCGCATATCACACACATCTTGTTTACATGAATCACTTGTGTTCCTTTGGCTCATCGCAAATAGTTCATCTATGTGAAAAGGTATGCCGCATATCACACACATCTTGTTAAGTCGAACCATTTCTGTTGTGTTGCCTAATCTAAAACATATCATCCAAATGAACTGTATGTCCTATATCGCACACACCTTGATCTTGTTGACCGTTTCTGTTGTGTTCCCTAATTACAAACAGTTCATTTGAATGAACTGTATGCCGTATATCTCACACACCTTGATATGTCTGCCCATTTCTGTTGTTCTGGCTCATCGCAAACATTTCTTATGGATTAACTATATGCCATGCATTGCACACGCAACTACAATCTAAATCGTGTTTGATGTCTCTGCCATCGCAAACATTTCGTATCATTTTTATGGTTATTTTACATCACCGTTTGCGATTAATGCATCGCACACAATTTCGTCGAAGGGTCTGTAATTGTACTGTCACCTTTGGACCATCCTGTAGTAGTGGTTATCAATCCAGTAGGAGAACCACGCAACACCTCATAGCAGTACCTGCACACAAAATAACAAATACTTGCACGCAATGCGAACAAGGGGTTGTCAATCCCTCGGCGGTTAATTGCAAGGATCAAATCTCGTAGTGATAGATAGATAGCACAAAAATACAAAATAAAATAAAGTAAATAAAATTGCAGCAGGGTATTTTTAGGATTTTAATATATGATAAAAGTAGACCCGGGGGCCATAGTTTTCACTAGAGGCTTCTCTCATGAAAATAGCATACGGTGGGTAAACAAATTACTGTTGGGCAATTGATCGAAAAGTGAATAATCATGACGATATCCAAGGCAATGATCATGTATATAGGCATCACGTCCGAGACAAGTAGACTGACTCCTCCCTACATATACTACTATTACTCCACACAACGACTGCTATGCAACATGCATCTAGAGTATTAAGTTCATAAAGAACGGAGTAACGCCTTAAGCAAGATGACATGATGTAGAAAAAGTAAACTCAGGCATGAATAAACCCCATCTTTTTATCCTTAATGGAAATGATACAAATATGTGTCATGTCTCCTTTTGTCACTGGGATTGAGCACCGCAAGATCGAACCCATCACAAAGCACCTCTCCAAATGCAAGAAAAATCAATCTAGTTGCCAAACCAAATCAATAGATTGGAGAGAAATACAAAGCTATAATAATCATGCATAAAAGAGTTCAGAGAAGACTCAAATAATATTCATGGATAATCTGATCATAAACTCAAAATTCATCGTATCCCAATAAATGCACCGCAAAAAGTGATCACATCGAATAGATCTCCAAGAACATCAAGGAGAACATTGTATTGAAGATCAAAGAGAGAGAAGAAGCCATCTAGCTACTAGCTATGGACCCGTACGTCTATGGTAAACTACTCACACATCATCGAAAGGGCAACAAGGCTGATGTAGAGCCCCTCCATGGTCGATTCCCCCTCCAAAAGAGTGATGGGGAAGGCCTCCAGATGGGATCTCACGAGAACATAGTCTTGTGGCAGCGGAAAAAGTATTTCCCGTGGCTCTCTAATGTCAGGGGAATATTTGAGTATTTATAGAAGCAGAATTAGGTCAAGAGGTGCCACGAGGGGCCCACAAGCCTGGGGGGCGCCCCTCTTGGGGCGCGCCTCCCGAGCTTGTCTCTCCCTCATGGCTCGTCAGGTCTTCTCCCCAACCTTCTAGGGTCGCTTCTGGCCAGAAAAAATTAATCCAAAGTTTTTTCTTTGTTTGGACTCTGTTTGATATTAATTTCCTAAAAAGCCAAAAACAAGCAAAAATTAGCAACTAGCACTGGGCACTAAGTTAATAGGTTAGTCCCAAAAAATGATATATAATTGCATATAAAACATCCAAGATTGATACTGTAATAGCATGGAACAATCAAAAAAATTATATACATTGGAGACGTGTCAGACCGTTCCGTGTTACCATTAACTGTGATAACACTGTTAGGTCCTGGCATTTTAAGCTTGAGATAAGCATAATGCAGGACTGCATTGAATCGAGCTAACGCTGTGCGCCCTAGGAACGCGTGGTATCCACTTCTAAAGGGGATGATGTCAAAGATTAACTCCTCGCTCCTGAAGTCCACAGGTGACTCGAAGACTACCTACAAAGTCACAGTTCCAGTGCAGCGGGCCTCGACGTCTGGTATGACACCTTTAAAGGTAGTGTTGCTCGTCTTGATCCGAGATGAGTCCATGACCATCTTCCTAACCGTGTCCTCATAGATTAAGTTGAGGCTGCTTCCTCCGTCCACAAGGACGCTTGTCAGATGGAAACCATCGACGATTGGGTCCAGGATGAGTGCAGCCGATCTGCCATGCCTGATGCTGGTCAGATGGTCATGCTTGTCAAATGTGACCGGATAAGCCGACCAAGGGTTGACTGTGGCGACTGGCCCTAGTGCATAGATGTCCCGAATTACGCACTTCCTCTCTATTTTATGGATGTGGCTAACATAGATCATGTTTACTTCTGTTACCTCATTAGTAAACTTCTTTTAGCCTCCATGTTGGGCCGTCGAGGTTCATCCTCGGCCTTGCTGTGATTTTGGGTTTTACTTTGACCCTCCGTCGCTACCTTGCCAGCTTGTTTGAAGACCCAGCAGTTCCTCTTAGTGTGGGTTGCTAGTTTGTCCTAAGTGGCATGGATTTGGCACGGTCGATCCAGGATCTTATATAACTGGCTCGGTCCATCATTGTTCCCTTTAAAGGGTTTGCTTTTCTATCAGGATCTATGTCTGGTGAACCCTCCATTGGCTACGGCATCCTCTGTGTCGCTTCTGCCATTTTTATGCATGCGCTTGTTTTCATTACGTAGAGGTTTTCCATTGGCATGGTGTGTCTCCGAGGTGCCTGCCTCACCATTGTGGGTACTGCGGGCAAGCCGGCTGTCCTCTCCCACGCAAAAGTGGGTCATTAGCAAAGTAAGGGTTGCCATGGTCCTCGGCTTATCCTGGCTGAGCTGGCGGGACCGAGTAGTATCCCATAGGAGGTTGGGGGAGAGCCGTGTGTAGGCTTGATCTCGGGCACGGCCATTGCTGTCTAACTAGGTGTCACAGCCATCAGGCCCGGCGGGCGCGTGCCCTCTTGACCCGTCGATGGACCATGGAGGTGCTCGGTTTGCCTCAATATGACGTCGAACATCGTGAGGGTCTAGGTAATCTACATGGTCCTTGCCATAACGGCGTGGAGCCGGTCGGGTATTGAGGTGTTCATGCATTGGCCTGTCCCGGCCTCCAGGGGGTCGGGTAGGCGCATCGGCGAATAATTCGACATCGGACTCCAGCAGCAAACGCCTGCGAGGATATGATTTGGGCGCGCTATGGATTCGGTCTTCGAGATCTTGTTCAGTCGAGAGTACTTCGACCCACTTTTCATTCAACACATATGTATTAGCTTGCAGCTGCTGCTGCTTGTGTTTTATACATCAAGCGGTGGTGACAAGGCATCGCCGGAAGCGCTCATGTTTGAAGGGGTCTTCGGGAACGATGTTGTCCTTGGTGCCGAGGCTCTTGTCTTCCTCGGAGTCCGGCATGTAGGTTCCATCGGCCCCTTCAAAGAGGTCGCTGGGATCCAAGTCCTCAGGATTTCCTTCGGGACTGCCATTCTATACTGGGGAGGCTTGAAAGTCCTCTCCATTGTTATCGGCTTTGCTAGCTGTGGCCTCGCCATTATCAGTGATGGTGTTGTTGCCACTGGGTTCCCCGTTGGTGCCCCTTCTGTGTCTACTCTGAAGTCTTGGAGGGGATCTGGGGGTGTCAACCATATAGATATCATATGTGGATGTTGTCGTCCACTTGCCAGTATTTACTAATGGCGAGACGTGTTCTGTGGGGCCATCGGCATCTTCATCCATTTACGGGGCCTCGTCGTAGTCTAGCATGTCGATTAGATCATCTACCATGGTGACTAGGTCGGTGGTGGGTGGGATGTAAATTTCCCGTTCGTCGGCTTTAATTCTGATCTTCTCGTAAACCGATGTCTTGACATCTGAGACTGACATGCTCTGGATACGATCAAGCATCTCATTTTGGTGAGATGGTTCTTCGGGATTCATGGCCTGGCTATAAGCGGGGCTGACTCGAAGTGTGCCCGGCGTATAGCTCGGTGCATTTTTGACGCGGAGAGGATCCGAGAGCGACGCTAGATCCTGCGTCTGGGTCGGCTCTAAATCCGACGTAGCTTTAGAGATAGGGACCGGAACTAAATCCGGGTCGAGGAGATCGCCCGGAGTTGTTACGTCGGGGCTCTCCATCGACGCCAAGCATCCTGCAATGACACCCTCAAAGGAGATCAGTTCCGGAGTCGGGCCTCCGACGTCGGGCAGATCCTCAACCCAGCCGGGCATCCAGCCTGACAGGATGAGTTCATCACGGGAATCTGTGATGTACTCTAGGCCTCCAAAGGTCATGATCTGAACCGGGGCATAGTTCTAGATGGAGGCCAGATGGCCAGCAAAGTCGGCGCAGAAGATCATGCTACCGAACATGAAGAGTTGGCCGGGGATGTAAACGTTCCCATTGCCGTTGATGCAGTTGATCTGCAGATGAGCCATCGATCCTTTTGTCGATCTCACAGCGGAAATCTCAATGAAAGCAACAGTGTCGGTGTAAAAACTAGCATACCTAGGGGTAGGGGGTCCCGAGGTGTCGATCTCGGACAGATGGTAATAGGAGCAAGGAGATGATGCTTACCCAGGTTCGGGCCCTCTTGATGGAGGTAAAACCCTACGTCCTGCTCTTGTTTATATTGGATGGAGATGTATCGAGTACAGAGTTGATCTACCTCAAGATCGTTAGATGTGTTCTAACACTAGGGCTAGGTGAATGAGATTGCGTTAATGTCCCCTCTACAGGCTAAAACCTTTGGCTTATATACACGCCAGTTAGGCTATCTAGGGTTACAAGGTCGATATATTGGCATAGAGGCGGTAGGTGATGTCTTGGAGTATACAACAAGTCTTCGATAGATGCAGTCTCGATCATGCCTCCAGCCTGCAACTTCCGAGTCCATCTTAAGAAGAATGAGGGCCCATCAGCCCAACCCAAGGAGGAAGGGCTGACTAGGTTAGTACCCCTAGTCGGGACACCATCAACGAAGTATCTCTCCAGGTGTTATATATATATCGGAGAGTAGGAATTCTTTTTACTCCTTACCCCGAGGTCTGTCGGTGTGAAAACTGGCAAACCTCGGGGTAGGGGGTCCTAAGCTATGGATCTCGGACAGATGGTAACAGGATCAAGGAAATGATGTTTAACCAGGTTCGGGCCCTCTTGATGGAGGTAAAACCCTACGTCCTACTCTTGTTTATATTGATGGAGATGTATCAAGTACAAAGTTGATCTACCTCGACATCGTCAGATGTATTCTAACTCTAGGGACTAGGTGGATGAGATTGCATTAATGTCCCCTCTACGGGCTTAAACCTTTGGCTTATATACACGCTAGGTAGGGTATCTATGGTTACAAGGTCGGTATCTTGGCGTGGAGGTGGTAGGACAAGCCTTGGAGTATATGACAAGTCTTCGGTAGGTGCAATCTCGATCATGCCTCCAGCGTGCGACTTCCGGAGTCCATCTTGATAAAAATGAGGGCCCATCATCCCAACCCAAGGAGCACGGGCCGACTAGGTTAGTACCCCCTAGTCCAGGACACCGTCAGTAGCTGCCGCACTAGTCTTCTATGCCGAGGACGATTCTTTGATGAAGACAACCTCGGATCCGAAGTCCTTGGCTGGACAGACGAGTTCCCCTTTGTTACTTTAAGACTCCCAGGCCACCCTTTAAAGGAGTGGCGTCTTACAAACAAGATTTAGCCGTGCTCACACATCGCTCGAAGATGCGGTGTAACTTATCCCCAAAGGCCGACCATGTAGGTTTGAATAGTACAACCTAGTCTAGCTAGTTTATCGAAGCGGCGCATCCCACGACGGGTCAGGTAGTTACTGCTTACCCCAGATCATGGCCTGAGGCAGCCTTTTATTGGCGCATCCCATCAAGGTGGAGATCATGCCTCTTTTCTTAGGGATATCATCAAGATTTTGTTTCCCCCCATGGGCAGAACGACATCTTTTGCGGGGGTGTGGCGTTTTTATCGGTGTAGCAAAGTGGGAACGCTTGGCCATTCACTAGCCTATAAGAGTAAGAAATCCATAGCGCAAACAAGCACGGTCCCATTTCTCCCGTCTGCCGCCTTCTCGAGCTCTAGCGCCCAGATCCAATCTCGCTTTCTTCCTCAGCCACATCCAAGGTTCCTCACCCCACCATGGCCGACACCCTCAAAGGGAACTGGGGTGGCTCCACCATGACAGATGACACCATCATGGAGCTGCATAGTGCGGGATATCTCTCAGCCAACGTCGCCGCCCGCGCTCCTGATGCCGATTAGCAGGTGCCCGCTCTCAACCCAGGGAGCGGGTAGTCTTCGTCCCCCACCTCATCTGAGGCCTAGGATTCCCGCTGCACCCGTTCATGGGTGGGGTGATGTTCTACTATGGGCTCGACTTCCACCACATGGCCCTGAACTCCATCTTACACCTAGACTCCTTCATCATGGTCTGCGAGGCCTTCCTCCACATCGAACTGCACTTTGGTGTGTGGCTTAAGACCTTCGGCGTTAAGCCGAAGTCCAGTGGCTCCGATCTGGCGGAGTGCAGAGGGGCCATAGTTAGCAAGAACCAGAATGCCGACTAGTTTAAAGGCACTTTCATTGAGATGGTCAAGAAATGGCAGCGCGAGTGGTTTTATATCACCGAGCCGCTTACCCCCGGTCAAACCGAAGTCCCAGCCTTTTCGGTCGGGCCCCCAAGGAAGCTCAAGTCCTAGATGGTGAAGGGCGTCATCTGGGGGAACCAGAGGAGGTGGAGACACTGATCAAGAAGATAAAGTGGTGTTCTACCAAGGACCTCTTGCTCGCCTACGTAGTCAACGTCATGCTCCACCACCGCATTGTCCCACTCCAACTCCAGGCCACCCCGATGTGGGAGCATAAATCCGAGGAAGCGGGGCCCGTCCTGAACTTCTTCTGCTCCAACTTGGCCGGCATGTGGACGCGACTCTTCAAGCTGGCCAAGGACAAAATGCATAAAAAGGGGCAGGACCTTGGCTTTGAGGTCGGCTACGAAGCCCCAACGGTAAGTGTTTTAACACACACGCATTCATATTCTTTTTTTTTGTTATGTGAGGAAGATTTTCATGAATCGCCTTGTTTTATATTTGTAGAACTGGGCAGCCAAGATGCAGTAGATGATGTGCCTGGCCCCACTCCCATAGGAGGAGAGAACCCCTTTGGTCACAACGCTCCTGGTCGAGGAGCCGCATGTGGTGATCCCCATGGGGCCGAAGTCCCAGAAGGGAAGGGCGGGTCTTCAGAATCGCGAGACCTCAGTCACCCTGTCCGAGGAGACCCACACCTCCTCCACCCTTGAAGATGATGTTGGGGAGGATGAGGGGAAGGGAAGAGGGAGGAGACAGAGGACACCGAGGCCGGGATGCGGCCCTAGGGCCAGAAGAGGTTGAAGGGAACCCCGGCCGGGGCCGCCGGCAAGTCGTCGGAGAAGATCATGCTCTCCGATGAGTCAGAAGATGATCCCCTCGCTATGGGGAGGAAGAAACCGGCAAGGGTACATTATCGTTTTATGTTTATGTTGCAACAAGTCCGTTTAGTAGGAGCAAGCTCACTCGAGCATCTTTATGCAGTCCGCCAAAGGTACCCCCAGCGAGTCCTCAAGCGGGTTGCCATCCTCCAGCGCGACATCGGATCCCACCACTCCTCCCATAGCTCAAGACGAGCTGGGGGACACGATGTCTACTCCGGTCCTCCATGTTGATACGTCGGGGCCGAAGAGCTGGCAGTCATGGCCGAGGTTGAAACCTCGGCCCTACAAGGCCAAGGGGATGGTGTCCCCGAGGTCGTCAAGGAGGGGCTGGGCCAATCATCAGCCCAGCTGAAGTCCACTTCGGCTCCACCACTGCAGCTGTAGACCCCCGTGCCCAGCACCCAGGTGCTAGGGTCTGAGGTCTTACCACCCCCACCTCCCGCTCCGGGGCGAGTTTGCGAGGGGTGGACTGAAGAAATGGAGGCTGCCTTAACAGGCTCCTCCCTCAGGGAAGAGCACCGCACTTTGATTGGCACGACACTGCAGGGATTCCGGTCCACAGAGGTCGGAATGCGTGAGGTCTTCAAGGGCCTCATTACGAGCTTCAATGTACACTTCTGCCCTTCTACGAAAATAATTTCTTTGTTTGAGTTTACTTTGCAAATCCATGTATATGTCCGAGGACATCTTCTCATGGCCTTCTAGACGGCATGGTCAGTAAGTAGCCCCCGAGCCCAAGGCTAGTTTCAAGAAACAGGTGTTGGGATAGAATAAAAGTGGGAGCGTAATGTGTAGCCCCTAGGAGTATCAATATATGTAACCATGGGGGTCATGATGAAGTGTTTGCATGCAGGTTTCAATCTCGGCTCTCAGCTCCGCCTCCGAGGAGATTGCGGAGATGAACCGGAAGCTCAAGAGGTCCTAGAAGGACCTAGTCCTAATGAATAAGCAGGTCCAGCAATCTCAATGTAAGCAAGCTGCCATGCATACGACGATCTTTGGCACTAGAAGAGGCCCCTTTCTTACGTTCGGCGGGGGCGCGCGACACGCGAAGAGCATAGTGGCCTCGGAGCTCACACGGACGAATTTTACCTAGGTTCAGGCCGCCATGAGGCGTAAAACCCTACTCCTTCCTTAGGTGTATTCATTCTATATGAACAAGCCCCGCCATTACAGAGAGGGCAACCCTCTGACATGGAGCTCGAGAGCACAGCTAGGCTGCTGTGAAAGGGTAGGGGTTCGACCCCTCACAAAAGTTGCAATGGGCCTCCTTTTATAGATGAAAGGGGTTACCACAGTGGCAAAGTAGTAAATACAGAGAGTGAATATCAGCTAGACACGCACTGACACGGGTGTCAATAAATATGATCTCCAGGCGGCAGGCTGCCATGTGCCCTGACAAGCTTGACCTAACCACCTTCCTGCTCGACACCTACTTGACAGGCGACTGGGGTGTCGCTGAGGTGGAGTGGTAGAAGGATGAAGAGAGCTTGCCAGCATGGGGCTTGCTGGGTCTTCACTTGCCAGCTCTGTCTTACCGGCTTGAAGTTTGCCGGGAAGGTAGCTTGTTGGTATCTTCAGTATGGATCATCGTCACGAGAGAGATGCTCCCCACGCGGTAGTAGGGCTTGCCAACGCAGTGCAAGTGCTTGCCGGTTGTTGTTGAGTACTATCAATGGCCCAAGCTCAGAAGGTTTGTGGGACCCTGGTTCTCACCACACCGTCAGTAACCCCTAGGCCCAGCTTCAGCAGAGAACTTCATGAACTCGATGCTAGAGGTGGGACTAAATTTTGCATTGGTCATGATAGCTATAACTTTCTTTCCGAAAATGATTGTTTCCGGAAAAGCAGTTCCCAAGGAAGTTGCTTTCAAAGGCGTTACCAGCCCCCGAGCCTACTTCCACAGAAACTTTGATGGTCTCGCTTCCAGCAAGATTATTGCCGGGAAGGCTTATGATTTCAACGGAGGACTATGATGTTCTCGACACCGGCTTCCGGCATGATTGTTGCCGGAAGGCTTTGGTTTCAGCAGAGAACTCTGATGTTTTCGACACCGGCTTTCGGCAAGCTAGTTACCAAAAAAGCTTATGGTTTTAGCCGAAAACTTTGATGTTCTCGACACCGGCTTTCGGCAATCTGGTTGTCGAAAAGGCTTATATATGGTTTCAGCGGAGAACTCTGATGTTCTCGACAACGGCTTCTGGCAAGATCTTTACCGGGAAGGCCTATGATTTTGCCAGAGAACAATGATGTTCTCGATGCCTGATTTCAGTGGAGAACTCTGATGTTCTCGGCACCGGCTTCTTACAAGATTGTTGCCGGAAGGCTTTGTTTTCAGCGAAGAACTCTGATGTTTTTGCATCGGCTTCCGGCAAGCTGTTTACCGAAAAATCTTATGGTTTTAGCAGAGAACTCTGATGTTCTCAACACCGGCTTCCGGCAAGCTCGTTGCCGTAAAGGCTTATGCTTTCAATGGAGAACTCTGATGTTCTCGACACCGGCTTCCGTCAAGATCGTTGCAGGGAAGGCTTATGATTTCGGCAGAGAAGTATGATGTTCTCGATGCTTGATTTCAGTGGAGAACTCTGATGTTCTCGACACCGGCTTCTGGCAAGATTGTTCTCGGAAGGCTTTGGTTTCAGCAGAGAACTCTGATGTTCTCGAGACCGGCTTCCGGCAAGCTGGTTACGGAAAAGCTTATGGTTTTAGCGGAGAACTCTAATGTTCTCAACATTGGCTTCCAGCAAGCTGGTTGCCGGAAAGGCTTATTGTTTCAGTGGAGAACTCTGATGTTCTCAACACCGGCTTCCAGCAACCTGGTTGCCAGAAAGCTTTGGTTTTGTAGAGAACTATGATATTCTCGATGCCGGGGAGATCGTCAGTCGGGAAGATATGTGGTTCCAACGGGTAAGGCTTACGGTTCCAGCAGAGAACTCTAAAGTTCTCTATGCGGATGGTAGCTTCCGGCGAGATTGCTTCCGGAGGCGATGACCTGCAACACTGATCTGGACATGAAATGCCACAGCAGCGTTTTAACCCAACAAATTAGTTAGCATTTGATGAGCAACCAACTTGTATGAAGCTTGTGTTTTATTGAAAATTCCCGCTTTCCTAAGAATTTCCTTTTATATACGCTGAATGTTGTTGGAATGGTTGTAGGTGCACACGTTCTAGTCAATGGCGCTCAGGATCTGGTCCTGGTCAGCAGCTGAAGGAGAACACCGCCTTCCTAACAAGCTTTACATTCTTAGGATAAGCACAGCTATAAAATAGCATTCCTGAGCGGATCAATACTAGCTACGAGCCTGATCATATCCCGTGAATGCTCCTTAACAAATAGGATATATAAAGTAAAATTTTAAGAACGGGGAAATTGCTAAATTTGTTCTTTAGGTGACCACATTCTTTCTCATTATCCCCTACGTCTGCCGGAATGCTTCTTGATCGCGCATGTTCAGTCAATGGCGATTAGGACTGGGTTCTAGTTAGCAGCCTATCGAGAGCGCCGCATCCTCAGGAGATTAACGTTCCGGAAACAAACACAACTACATCAGCGTTGTTAGGTGGATCAGAACAGCCAAGAGCACGAGATGTTCCAAGGACGCTCCTTTACGCATAAGTTATGTACAAAATTATTGTCAATGAAAAGATTTATACAACAGAAAGCAACTAAAGTTCTGAAACATAGTTCTTTCTGAAGTATGAGGAAGACTCAAGGGTCCATCACTTGGGGGTGAACCGAGGTTGACGAAGGAGACGCCATTGCTTGGTGAAGAATATGAAGCTACTGACGTGGCCGACGCAGATTCACATGTGCGACGCCCCAACCTGGCGCGCCAAAGATGTCATGCGTACGACAATCATTTGGACCTGAAGAGGCCCCTTTCTTACGTTTGACGGGGGTACGTGGCACACGAAGAGCAGCAGCGGCCTCGGAGCTCACACGGACGAATTTTACCCAGGTTCAGGCCGCCATGAGGCATAAAACCCTACTCCTGCCTTAGGTGTATTCATTATGTATGAACAAGCCCCACCATTACAGAGAGCACGACCCTCCGGCAAGGAGCTCAGGGACGTAGCTAGGCTACTGTGAATGGGCAGGGGTCCAACCCCTCACTAAAGTTGCCATGGGCCTCCTTTTATAGATGAAAGGGGTTACAACAGTGGCAAAGTAGTAAATAAATAGAGTGAATATCAGCTGGGAACGCACTGAGACAGGTGTCAATAAAGGTGATCTCCAGGCGGCGAGCTACCACATGCCCAGATAAGCTTCACCTAACCACCTGCCCGCTTGACGCCTACTTGACAGGTGACTAGGGTATCGCTGAGGTGGAGCGGTGGAAGGATGAAGGGAGCTTGCCGGGTCTTCACTTGCCGGCTTGAAGCTTGCCGGGAAGGTAGCTTGCCGGTATCCTGAGTTTTGGTCATAGTCACGAGAGAGATGCTTGATGACCCACAAGTATAGGGGATCAATCATAGTCCTTTCGATAAGTAAGAGTGTCGAACCCAACCAGGAGCAAAAGGAAATGACAAGTGGTTTTCAGCAAGGTATTTTCTTTAAGCACAGAAATAGTCGGTAAACAGTAGTTTGATAGCAAGATAATTTGTAACGGACAAGTAACGGTAATGATAAATAAAGTGTAGCAAGATAGCCCAATCCTTTTGTGGCAAAGGACAGGCCAAACCGGTCTCTTATGATAAGCAAAGCATTCTTGAGGGCACACAGGAATTTAACCATGTCACTTTCATCATATTGGTTTGATTCGTGTTCGCTACTTTGATAATTTGATATGTGGGTGGACCGGTGCTTAGGTGTTTTTCTTACTTGAACAAACCTCCTACTTATGATTAACCCCCTTGCAAGCATCCGCAACTACGAGAAAAGTATTAAGATAAAATCTAACCACAGCATTAAACTTTTGGATCCAAATCGGTCCCTTACAAAGTAGCGCATAAACTAGGGTTTAAGCTTCTGTCACTCTAGCAACCCATCATCTAATAACTACTCCACAATGCATACCCTTAAGCCCAAATATGGTGAAGTACCATGTTGTCGACGTTCACATGACACAACTAAGGGAATCACAACATACATATCTTCAAAATATCGAACACATATCAAGTTCACATGATTACTTGCAACATGACTTCTCCCGTGACCTCAAGAACAAAAGTAACTACTCACAAATGATAATCATGCTCAAGATTAGAGGGGTATTAAATTGCATAATGGATCTGAACAACTAATCTTCCACCAAATAAACCATATAGTAATCAACTACAAGATGTAATCAACACTATTAGTCAGCCACAGGTACCAATCTGAGGTTCCGGTACAAAGATTGAACACAAGAGATGAACTAGGGTTTGAGAGGAGATGGTGATGTTGAAGATGTTGATGGAGATTGTCCTCCCAAAGATGATAGGGTTGTTGGTGATGATGATGGCGATGATTTCCCCCTCCGGGAGGGAAGTTCCCCCAGTGGAATCGCTCAGCAGGAGGGCAAAAGTGCTCCTGCCCAAGTTCCGCCTCAAGACGGCAGCGCTTCGTCCCCAAAGTCCGCCCTGATTTTTTCTAGGTCAAAATGACCTATATACCAGAAGATGGGCACCAGAGGTGGGCCGTGCAGGGCACAACTCACCAGGGCGCGCCTGGGGGCCCAGACGTGCCCTGGTGTCTTGTGCTCACCAGGTGGCACCCCGCTGGTAGTTATTTGCTCCAGTATTTTTTATATATTCCAAAAAAAATCTCCGTAAATTTTCAGCTCATTTGGAGATGTGCAGAATAGGTAACTCTGGCATAGCTTTTTCAGATCCAGAATTTCAGCTGCCGACAGTCCCCCTCTTTGTGTAAACCTTGCGTATTATGAGAGAAAAGGCATTAGAATTACTCCAAAAAGCATTATTATGCATAAAAACATTATAAATAACAGTAGGAAACACATGATGCAAAATGGACGTATCAACTCCCCCAAGCTTAGACCAAGCTTGTCCTCAAGCGAAAAACCAAAATCGAAAAACATGCCCACATGTTTAGAGACAGAGAGGTGTCGATAAAAACAAAATACGGACATAGAAGCATCATGCTTATTATTATAACAGCAAAGAACTTTAATATAAAAAATTGTCACACAACTTTTGTCATATCACTTCTCATGAACAAGTAGCGATTCATCACAACATTGAAGTATAAAGCATAAACCTTAATAAAAACCAAGAAACTATGTTCTCAGTCAACTTTGCAACTACAATTCATTATATTTTCAGGAAGGGTCATGTATCAGAGCCTTTAGGCAAGTCCACATACTCAACCATCATTTAACCTTCTATGATTGCTAACACTCACAGCATACCCATGAATAAAAAGTTTCAACCAGACACATAGAAAGATAGGGGCTTATAGTTTCGCCTCCCAACGTATTCACCTCAAGGGTGATGTCAACAATAATAACTCATGCTCACTCATATCCAACTGGATATATGTGCCTAGATCTTTCCTCACCACATGATGCTTGCAAAAAGAGAAAAATAAAAGGAATAGGGAAGAATACTTTGACTCTTGCATAAAAGTAAATACATAAAAGTAAAAGATAGGCCCTTCACAGAGGGAAGCAGAGGTTGCCATGCCCTTTTTGTTTGTATGCCAAATCCCTTAATGCAAAAGAACGTCATGTTGTATTCCCCCTTATGGTAGCAACCTTTATTATGCAGTCTGTCACTTTTATTACTTTGCCATTATAAGTTCGTACAACGCTCAATTTTCTCTTACACTAAATGATCCAACACATTTAGGAGCAATTTTTATTGCCTTATTGCACCGATGACAACTTACTTGAAGTATCTTACTGAATACATAGGTAGGTATGGTGGACTCTCAAAATAAGATTTTGGGTTTAAGGGTTTTTTGGATGCACAAGTAGTATCTCTACTTAGTGCGGAGTTTTTGGCTAGCAAAGATATTGAGAAAGCACCACATGTTGAAGGATCTATGACTGTGAATATAAATAAACATAAATCATTACATTTTCTTCCTTGTCCAACGTCAACAATTTTGACATATAATATTTAATGGGGGCTCCCAATCATAAGAGATGTCCAAGATAGTGTATTTGCATGTGAATCTTCTCTTCCCTTATTAATTCTTTCATGAATTGCATCATTGACCAATGCTATGTTTTTCAATCTCCAATAAATTTTACCACTTATACTTTCCTTATGTGATGTCATTACTTACCATGAGATTAGCATATGATCTTTTTCATTTATTTTCCTTTCTTTTTATTGGAACTTAAGAGTAAAGAAACAAAACTCAAACTACTCATTATATACTCCCTCCGTTCCATTATATAAGGTGTATTATTTTCAGCACGGTGACCAAGGCACAGAATTATATACATGTTAGGATTAAATTACCCTTGGCAAATTTGTTGATTATTGGTAAGTAAATCAATTAGTCCAGGAAAGTAAGAGACGCATGCAATCGACAAAGAGATACTTTCCCTGTTTTGCTACGCTGAGAGATACAGACAATAAGGAGAAAGATACTTTCCATTTTTCAGGAGGGCTAACAAGGGAATTGTGAGGAATTTGAAGAAATGCACCTTACATTTTGGAATTTTATGAAAAAACAAATACACCTTATATAAAGGAACGGAGGGAGTATCTCGCACACAATTACATAGATAGGTAGATCACTAAGCAAGCACCCGAAAATAGATTGAACTAAACTTTTATTCAACTAAATGATAGGATAACTAAAGATCAAACTAAAATAGGTAAAGGCAAAGATAGTGGTGGTGATACGATACCGGGGCACCTCCCCCAAGCTTGGCACAAGCCAATGGGAGTGCCCATACCATGAACTCAAGTCTCCTTTCTTGGGGAAGATGATGATGGTGGTGGTGATGAAGTAGTGAGTTTGTCCAGCTTGCATCGGAGGCTAAAGTTTTTCTCCCTCAGATCTTCATTCTCCAGCTCGAGCTTTAATATTTTCTTGCATAACGCTTCTTTGCTTTCCTGCAGGAAACGAGGAGGGATAGGTTCGGTTTCATCCTCCTCATCAGTGAACCACACATTGGCAAAACTATCCTTGAAGATATTTGAGTCCAGAGGTTAGTAAGAAACAGGGCACTCTTCCTCCGAATCTTGAGATGACATATTTTCAGATCTGCTAGAAAATCAACATGAAAGAAGAACAGAAGATTTCTCCGCGATACGGTGGTCAATACGGTCGAGGGATATATAAAGATTTTTCATCTTGGGAAACAAGCAAATGAGAGGAAAACAGAGTCGGGAAGGTTCCTGAGGTGGGCACAACCCACCTGGGTGCGCCAGGCAAGCCAGGCGCGCCCTGGTGTCTTGTGCCCTCCTCGATTGCCTTCCTGGTTGTTTCTTATTTTCCTAATTTTTGTAATATTCCAAAACTGACAAAAAATATTTTTGTCGATTTTTCGGAGTTCGTTTACTTACCATATCACGTACCTCCTCGTTTCAGGATTCTGGAGTGTTCCGGAAGGTTTCCTTTATTTGTTCCTCCGGTGTCATGGTTTGAATAATATTGCTTTCAACATTAATAGGCATACCTGAGATATAGTGTTTAATTCTTTGCCCATTGACCACCTTCGGGTTAGTACCTTCGGCATTATTAATCTTGATAGTTCCAGAGCGATAAACCTCATCGATAATATATGGTCCTTCCCATTTAAAGAGAAGTTTTCCTGCAAACAATCTGAAATGAGAGTTGTACAAAAGAACATATTCTCCAACTTTGAATTACCACTTTTGGATTCTTTTGTCATGCCATCTTTTAACTTTTTTTTAAAAATAATTTGGCATTTTCATAAGCTTGGGTTCTCCATTCATCTAATGAGATAATATCAAATAACCTCTTTTCACCGAAAAGTTTGAAATAATAGTTGAGTTCTTTAATTGCACAATATGCTTTATATTATGTTCTAACTCAAGAGGCAAATGACAAGCTTTTCCATAAACCATTTTATAGGGAGACATACCCATAGGATTTTTATATGCTGTTCTGTAGGCCCAAAGTGCATCATCCAATTTCTTAGACCAATTCTTTCGGGACCTATTAACAGTTTTTTGTAATATTAGTTTTATTTCTCTATTGCTAAGTTCAACTTGACCACTAGATTGAGGATGATAGGGTGATGCAATTCATTGTTTAACATCATATTTAGCAAGCATTTTATGGAAATCACCATAAATAAAGTGTGAACCACCATCAGTCATTAAATATCTAGGGACTCCAAACCTTGGTAAAATGACTTGTTTAAGCATTTTAATGGAAGTGTTATGATCAGCACGACTAGTTGGAATAGCTTCTACCCACTTAGTAACATAATCAATAGCAACCAAAATATGTGTATACCCATTAGAGGAAGGAAAAGGTCCCATATAATCAAAACCCCAAACATCAAATGGTTCAACAACAAGTGAATAATTCATAGGCATTTCTTGACGTTTACCGATATTACCAATTCTTTGACATTCATCGCACGATAAAACAAACTTACGAGCATCCCTAAAGAGAGTAGGCCAATAAAAACCAGACTGCAATACCTTATGAGCAGTTCTATCTCCCGCATGATGCCCTCCATAGGCTTCGGAGTGATATTTCCATAGGATTTGTTCCTGTTCATGCTCAGGTACACAACGTCTAATAATACCATCTACTCCTTCTTGAAAAAGATGTGGGTCATCCCAAAAGTAATGTCTTAAATCATAGACGAATTTTTTCTTTTGTTGGTATGTGAAACTAGGTGGTATGTATTTAGCAACAATATAATTACCATAGTCAGCATACCACGGAGTGTTATGAGAAACATTTATTGCAGCTAGTTGTTCACCAGGAAAGCTATCATCAATAGGTAGTGGGTCATCAAGAATATTTTCTAACCTAGACAAGTTATCAGCTACGGGGTTCTCAGCTCCTTTTCTATCAATAATATGTAAATCAAATTCTTGTAGCAAAAGAACCCACATAATGAGTCTAGGTTTAGCATCTTTCTTTTCCATAAGATATTTAATAGCAGCATGATCAGTGTGAAAAATTACTTTGGAATCAACAATGTAAGATCTGAATTTGTCACAAGCAAACACAACTGCTAAAAATTCTTTTTCAGTAGTAGCGTAATTTCTTTGGGCACTGTCTAGAATTTTTCTAGCATAATGGATAACATTTAATTTCTTATCAACTCTTTCTCCTAGAACAACACCATCAGCGTAATCACTAGCATCACACATAATTTCAAAAGGCAAGTTCCAATCAGGTGGTTGAACAATACTTGCAGAAGTTAAGGCTTCTACACAATCATCATAAAAACAAATGGAACATACTTTTGTAAAAGATTTGTAAGAGGCCTAGAAATTTTAGAGAAGTCTTTAATAAACCTCCTATAGAAACCAGCATGACCAAGGAAACTACGAATACCTTTAATATCTTTAGGACATGGCATTTTCTCAATTGCATCAACTTTAGCTTTATCCACCTCAATACCTCATTCAGAAATTTTATGCCCCAAGACAATACCTTCATTAACCAGAAAGTGACACTTCTCCCAATTCTAGACAAGGTTAGTTTGCTCACATCTCTGCAAAACTCGATCAAGGTTGCTGAAGCAATCATCAAAAGAAGTTCCATAAACAGAAAAATCATCCTTGAAAACCTCAACAATCTTTTCACAAAAATCAGAGAATATAGCAGTCATACATCTTTGAAAGGTAGCAAGTGCATTGCATAAACCAAAAGGCATACATCTATAAGCATAAGTTCTAAATGGGAAGTAAAGGTAGTTTTCTCTTGATCAGGTTGTGAAATAGGTATTTGTGAAAAACCAGAATATCAATCTAGAAAACAAAAGTGTGTGTGCTTAGATAATCTTTCCAACATTTGATCAATAAAAGGCAAAGGGTAATGATCTTTCCTAGTTGCTTTATTTAATTTTCTAAAATCAATTACCGTTCTATAGCCAGTAACAATTCTTTGTGGAATAAGTTCATTTTTATCATTAGGAACAACAGTAATACCTCCCTTCTTAGGGACACAATGAACGGGACTTACCCATCTAGTATCAGCTATGGGATAGATTATACCTGCTTCCAGAAGCTTTAATATTTCAGTTCTTACCACTTCTTTCATCTTAGGATTCAAACGTCATTGATGATCAACAACGGGTTTAGCATTAGGTTCCATATTAATCTTGTGCTGATAGAGAGGGGGACTAATGCCCTTAAGATCATCAAGAGTATATCCAATGGCAGCACGGTGCTTCTTCAGAATTTTCAATGATCTTTTATTCTTCATGTTCTGAAAGGTTAGCACTAATAATAACAGGATATATCTTTTTCTCATCAAGATAAGTATATCTCAAAGTGTCAGGCAATTGTTTTAATTCAAACACAGGATCACCTTTAGGTGGAGGAGGACCTCCTAGAGTTTCGATAGGCAAATTGTATTTGAGCAGAGGTCGTTGTTCAAAGAAATTTTTAGCTATTTCATTTCAATCATGCATATGCATATCATTTTCATGGTCTAGCAAATATTGTTTGAGTGGATCAGTATGGGAGACGGCAATAGAAGCAAGACCAATTATTTCATCCTTACTAGCTAATTATTTCTTATGTGGTTGTCTACTAAACTTGGAGAAATTAAACTCATGAGACTCATTACCAAAGCTAACACCGACAGTTTGTTTTTCGCAATCTATTTTAGCATTCACGGTGTTCAAGAAAGGTCTACCAAAGATAATGGAACAAAACTCGTCTTGTGGGGAACCAAGAACTAGAAAATCAGTAGGGTATTTTATTTTCCCACACAAGACTTCAGCATATCTAACAATCCCAAGTGGTGTGATGGTGTCTCTATTAGCAAGTTTAATAGTAACATATATGTCTTCTATTTCAGTGGGTGCTATGTCATTCATAATTTCTTGGTATAAGGTAAAAGGAATAGAACTCACGCTAGCACCTAAGTCACACAAACCATGATAACAATGATCTCCTATTTTAACTGAGACAACAGGCATGCCAACAACAGGTCTATGTTTATCTTTTTCATCGGGTTTGGCAATTCTAGCAGCATCATCGCAGAAGTAAATAACATGCCCATCAATATTTTCTACCAGGAAATCTTTAACCATAGCAACACTAGGTTCTACTTTAATTTGTTCAACAGGTTTAGGTGCTCAAATATTACTTTTGCGAACCACCGTTGAAACCTTAGCATGTTCCTTTATCCTAACAGGGAAAGGTGGTTTTTCAATATAAGCAAGAGGCACCACTGGATCAACATTGTAAATAATAGTTTCATCTTTAACTATGACTGGTTCTTTAATTTCTTCTTTAATAGGGGAATGATATTTGAACCACTTCTCCTTAGGGATATCAACATGAGTAGCAAAAGATTCACAAAAAGAGGCTACTATCTCAGAGTCAAGTACATATTTAGTGCTAAACTTGTGAAAAGCATCGGTATTCATAAAAGATTTAACACAATCAAATAAAGCTTAATACCTGACTCTTTACCTTCATCTAGTTCCCAATCTTCAGAGTTGCGTTTAATTCTTTCTAAAAGGTCCCACCTGAATTCAATAGTCTTCTTCATAAAAGAACCAGTACAAGAAGTATCGAGCATGGATCGATCATCATGAGAAAGCCGAGCATAAAAATTCTGAATAATAATTTCTCTAGAGAGCTCATGATTGGGACATGAATATAACATTGACTTAAGCCTCCCCCAAGCTAGAGCGATACTTTCTTCTTCATGAGGCCAACAATTGTATATATAATTCCGATCATGATGAACTAGATGCATAGGATAATTTTTTTTGGTGAAATTCCAATTTCCATCGATTCCAGTTCCAAGATCCAATATCATCGCATAGCCTATAACATGTGAATGCTTTTCTCTTCAAAGATAAAGGGAAAACCTTCTTCTTAGCTTCATCTCCAGATAAACCTGCAAGCTTAAATAATCCACAAATTTCATCCAAATATATCAAGTGCATATCAGGATGTTCAGTTCCATCTCCTACATAAGGATTAGCTAGCAATTGTTCTATCATACCCGAAGGAATTTCATAACCAACATTTCCAGTAGGTGTAGTAGGTTGAGGGGCAACTAATTGTGCTTCCGGTCGAGGTGAAGATACCCCGAACAAACCCCTCAAATGATGGTTCTCCGTAGTAACAAGTGAAAATAAATTTCAGCACGTAGTAATAATTTTTCCTTACCAATTTCCACTAACCAAGAGCGCTTCACTCACTGGCAATGGCGCCAGAAAAGAGTCTTGATGACCAACAAGTATAGGGGATCAATCGTAGTCCTTTCGATAAGTAAGAGTGTCGAACCCAACGAGGAGCAGAAGGAAATGACAAGTGGTTATTAGCAAGTTCTTTTATGCAAGCACTGAAATAGTCCGTAACAAGTAGTTTGATAGCAAGATAATTTGTAACAAAAAAGTAAGAGTAATGATAAATAAAGTGCAGCAAGATAGCCCAATCCTTTTGTGGCAAAGGACAGGCCAAAACGGTCTCTTATGATAAGCAAAGCATTCTTGAGGGCACACGGGAATTTCACCATGTCACTTTCGTCATGTTGGTTTGATTCATGTTCGCTACTTTGATAATTTGATATGTGGGTGGACCGGTGCTTAGGTGTTGTTCTTACTTGAACAAACCTCCTACATATGATTAACCCCCTCGCAAGCATCCGCAACTATGAGAAAAGTATTAAGATAAAATCAAACCATAGCATTAAACTTTTGGATCCAAATCGGTCCCTTACGAAGTAGCGCATAAACTAGGGTTTAAGCTTTTGTCACTCTAGCAACCCATCATCTAATAACTACTCCACAATGAATTCCCTTAGGCCCAAATATGGTGAAGTGCCATGTAGTCGACGTTCACATGACACCACTAAGGGAATCACAACATACATATCATCAAAATATCGAACACATATCAAGTTCACATGATTACTTGCAACATGACTTCTCCCGTGACCTCAAGAACATAAGTAACTACTCACAAATGATAATCATGCTCAAGATCAGAGGGGTATTAAATAGCATAATGGATCGGAACATATAATCTTCCAGCAAATAAACCATATAGTAATCAACTACAAGATGTAATCAACACTACTAGTCACCCACAGGTACCAATCTGAGGTTCCGGTACGAACATTGAACACAAGAGATGAACTAGGGTTTGAGAGGAGATGGTGATGTTGAAGATATTGATGGAGATTGTCCTCCCAAAGATGAGAGGGTTGTTGGTGATGACGATGGCGATGATTTCCCCCTCTAGGGGGGAAGTTCCCCTGGCAAAATTGCTCCCCCGGAGGGCAAACGTGCTCCTGCCCAAGTTCCGCTCGAGACAGCGGTGCTTCGTCCCGAAAGTCCCCCTGATTTTCTAGGTCAAAATGACCTATATACCAGAAGATCGGCACCGGAGGAGGGCCGTGCAGGGCACAACCCACCAGGGCGCGCCTGGGGGTCTTGTGCTCACCAGGTGGCTCCCCTCCGGTAGTTATTTGCTCCAGTATTTTTTATATATTCCAAAATAATTCTCCGTAAATTTTGAGCTCATTTGGAGATGTGCAGAATAGGTAACTCTGATGTAGCTTTTTCAGGTCCAGAATTCCAGCTGCCGGTATTCCCCCTCTTTGTGTAAACCTTGCATATTATGGAGAAAAGGCATTAGAATTACTCCAAAAAGCATTATTATGCATAAAAACATTATAAATAACAGTAGGAAAACATGATGCAAAATGCACGTATCAATGCTCCCCACGCGGTAGTAGTGCTTGCCGGCAAAGTGCAAGTGCTTGCCAGTTATTGTTAAGTACTGTCAATGGCCCATGCTCAGAAGGTTTGTGGGACCTTGGTTCTCACCACAACGTCACAACCAGTGCTTTGTGTCGTTAGATGTTTTTATTGAATATAAATAGCATATTGCTTTTCGATTTTGAAAGAGAAGCTAATGTTGAACTGTTTTAATGATAGTGGCCTTGGCCTAGCTTGAGGATCTCTAGGCTGAGCACAAGAAGGCTCGGCAGGAGATCGAGCAGGAGAAGGCTACTGCTGCCAAGGCAGAGAAAGATCGAGCTGCCGAAAAGGTTGCTAGGGAGAAGGACCAGACGCAGGTCCTGGAGGTCGAGGAGACCCTGAAGGGCGTGTTTGAAGCACGTGACAAACTTCAGGCCGAGGAGAAGAAGGCAAAAGAAGAGCTCAAGAAGCTCCGTCTTGCGCACTCCGAGCTCCAGACCAAGGCCCGGGCCGACCCACGAGGTGCTCTAGCAAGTGGAGCAAATAGCCGCAGGTAAGCCATATTTTATTGCAGTGTCTGTTTGGCGGCAAAGGGTGCGTGGAGCCCACCCATCTTTGGCGTTCCGCAGAGGTCTTCGCGGATCTCTCGAAGTGTATGGCGGACATCGTCCAGCACTTCAGCCAATTGGAGGCCCATGAGATGGAGAAGGTGTTTTGGCGGCAATTCTAGGAGTCGCCATCATTGCAGCTGCTGAACCATCGAATGAAGCAGCTGGTAGAATTATTTCCCGGGGCAAGCCCACCGCTCTAGGACCTCTGCATCAAATTATGGCCTACTAAAGCCCTGCCGACCAGCCTCTTCGGTCTCCTGGCTCGGATGCGAGTTGCTTCCCCGCAGGTGGATTACTGGAAGTGATTTGCGTACCTCGAGGTAGCATGGCGGGCGTATGCTTGCGTGAAGACGCATTTCCAAAACATTGATGCGGCGATCATTGCGGTGAAGGCCCCCGAAGGGTAGCTGCGCACCGCGGAGCAGTTCTTTTCCGAGGTGGAAGAAGGCACCCGGGCTACCGAGGCCATGTGTCCGAAAGACACTTTGTATCTAGTTTAGCACTTCGGAATGCCTACGTATATGGGATGTATAAAGACTATATTTTGTATTAACAAGTATGGCTTTAAATTCCCTCATATGATTGTGTTGTTATTTACTTGATATTCCTCTTGTTTGACCGTATTTAACTAAAAGTGGCTAGTCGTCGGCTTCGACCCTAGTGTAGAATATACAGAGGGTGTTCCTTGAGGTAGTTTACGACCCTTAGCCGACGTCTCGGTACCCGGAGGCGCTCTATGCTCATAGGAAATGGGCAATCAGACTAGAACAACTTTATAACTTTATTTTTTTACTATATTTATAAATTTAACTTAGTCATAGGAGTTTGACCATGGGGGCTGATGACGAGCCCCCGGTGTGTGAAGTGGTCATCTTAAGTAGCCGAGGTGTAAGCGATCGTACACTTCGGCTAATGCTATGAATAAGCCCTTCATTTAACACGGGTGATCGGTATTGTCATGTCGCTTAACGCGGTCTTAGGATTTCCGACTAGTTTTCGCTTACCCAGGTAGTCAGTTTTCGGCTTTCTCCACTGAGGCGCTCTGCCAATTGAACTGGCGGCACTATCGCAGTGGTTCTCCCATTACACCCTTAGCCGAATTTGTTGAGAATGTAAAGGTTACACATAGGAGCCAGTCAACCCAACTATTCACCAAAATCTAGGTTCAAAACTTATGCATATAATGCAACATCCGACGTCGAATACTTCGGACTTGTATTTCAAGATAGGGAAACAAAGCCCTTTAGCAATTGTATCTTAAAGACGTTCTTGTAGCTCACATGCGGTGCTTGTACTGAAATACATCAAGGACCTTGAAGGGCATGATTTCTTTATTTTATAAGTTTAATATTTATGTGCCGAGCTGTAACGAGAGAAACTAAAAAGATACAATTCGAATTAAAAGTAAATAAAGGAGCAATTAAAAACATGGCGGATCTTGTCATTGGGTCTATGAGCCCGGGCCGCTTCCTGCCGCACGACTGCGTCTCCATGCTGTTGACCAGCTCATCCTTCGTTGATGGCGAACATTAATATGGATTGTATGCCACCCTGGCCATGCATGTGCTTGAACCGTTCGCTGGTCGAGTCCTTTAAAGAGGTCTGCAGATGTCCGTTGTGTGGTTGAAGCCACGTGAATATACTTTTGGTGGCTAGCTCTTTGACAGAACCTTGCCGATGTGGAATCTCAAAGCTCCATCGCTCCTCGGTCTAGCCGATCTGATGTTTCTGTGAATTTGGCTCCTCGGCGACCCAAGGAATATTTAGTGCAAAATTGTGCAGCCTGGGGACGTAGTGCCCCTTCCAAGGGGAGCGCACAAGGAACCCGTACCCCTATTTAGGGTGTGGGGGCACATGTCCGAGGTCGACTGATGTAGCCCGCGTGTGCTTTGACGAGCTAGGGGTGCATTTACCACCACGGGCCGTCTCCTCGGACTCCTGCACCTTGGCTGCGAATGCCATGGTCTGCTCCTCTATCTGGATGGAGCGTTCCATGTTACCATTAACTGTGATAACACCATTAGCTCCTGGCATTTTAACCTTGAGAAAAGCGTAATACGAGACTGCGTTGAATGGAGCAAACTGTAGCGCCCAAGATGCGATTCTATCCCAATCACGTGATGAATTCATGATTGGGGCACAATCGCATTTCGAGCACATAGCAAGGTGGATATCATTACAACATACCATGTAATGAACAGATGAGGATACAAGATAAAGGCTTACACTCGCCACAAGCTACAACATGAATACAACAATTCATCAATACATAGCAATCATCATACAGAAGAGCAGGATCCGACTATGGATGAAATCAAATGAAAAAAGAAGAACGACATCCACCCTGCTAATCACAGTCTCCCGACCCAGAACCTATCCCTTGATCGAAGAAGAAGCAGAAGAAGAGCTCCAAAACAAGAAAGCATCGCTCTCACGTCATGATCATTGCATTACCTGTACCTGCAACTGTTGTTGTAGTAATCTGTGAGCCACGAGGACTCAACAATCCCATTACCATGTGTATCAAGACTAGCAAAGCTTAATGGGTATGAAATGGATAAGTGGTGAGGTTGCAGCAGCACTAAGCATTGTATGGTGGCTAACTTACGAGTACAAGAATAAGATGAGAAACTACGCATAACAGGTCGCAAACTACTAATGATCAAGAAGTGATCCTGAACTACTTACGTTCAAACATAACCCCACCGTGTTCTCTTCTCAAACTCACTCGAAAAGATACAGTCACGGCTACACACGTGGTTGGTGTATTTTAATTCAGATCTAATGTTAAGTTCTCTACAACCGGATATTAAAAATTCCCATCTGCCACATAACCGCGGGCACGAATTTTGAAAGTTTAAACCCTGCAGGGTGTCCCAACTTAGTCCATCACAAACTCTCATGATCAACGGAGGAAAATCCACCTCCCGGAACAACCCGATCAAGCTCAGAATCCCGGTTCACAAGACATTTCAACAATGGTAAAACAAAACCAGCAAGACCTCCCAACGTGCCGACACCCAGATAGGAGCCACGCGTATCTCGTCTTAGGACATTATCGGATGGGACATCCTACGAGTAAAACCAATCCTCGAGTTTCCCCATGGTGGCCCCGCACTCTACCCAGTTTGGACCAACACTCATGAGGAGCACTGGCCCGGGTTGTTTATTAAGAGTCCTCGGGTGCTAGCCGGTCCCTATGCAAGTTTTAGTTGTTATTAGGCAAATGGTAAAACCAAAGTTGGGCCTTGCTGGAAAAGTTTTATTCAAAGTGAACTGTCAAGGGGGTCCCATAAACGCCGACCGTGTTAGGAACACAAAATCAAGGAACATAACACCGGTATGACGAAAACTAGGGCGGCAAGAGTGGAACAAAACACCAGGCAAAAGGCCAAGCCTTCCACCCTTGACCAAGTATATAGAAGCATTAATTAAATAAGAGATATTGTGATATCCCATGATATCCATGTCCCAACATGGAACCACCTGCACTGCACCTGCAACTAGCAATGCTATAAGAGGGGCTGAGTAAGCGGTAACATAGCCAAACACCGGTTTGCTGGGATGGTGAAAATGTTAGAGGCTTATCATGGCAATTTGGGAGGCTTGATAAACAAGTGGTAGGTAGCGCGACATAGCGATAGCATTAAGACAACTAGCACAACAAAGATAGTAGTGCTATCCATGGTAACGGTCATCTTGCCTGAAATCCCGGTAGGAAGAAGACCGAATCCATGAAGTAGACGAAGGAACGTAGTCTAACGCATCCTCACAATCGCAACGTAACTGGAATTATCGAGAAGAAGCACAACCGGAAAGAAACAAACAACACGGTAAACCAACAAGCATAATCATGGCATGATGCACAACCAAATAAGATGCATGTCCAGTTTAATGAGTCATGGTATGGCAAAGTGCAACAAACAATACTACAAATTAAGTGGAGCTCAATATGCAACGAGTTGCATATCGACGAAACCCCACATTCAAATTATTTAGTTCACTCTCGGTTATGTACTCATCAATATTAAATGTTGGTTAACATGGCAAGAGGTGAAGCATAATAAAACTACCTATCTAGGCAAGTTTAAATGAGGCCGGAACAACAAACAACAATTCCGAAAAATCCCCATGTGCATATTTTGAATTTGTTACCGTTCTACCCAAAACCATACTTTAGAGTTGTTAAACATGCGAAGTAATGCCACAAGTTAATCTATGCAGTTTTCTACCCCATTTACATATAAAGTTTATTTAATTCGGAGCTACGGTTATTTAGTTATGAAATAAACCATTTTAACATGTCATTTAAGGAAACTAATGCAAACAGCAATTTAAACATTTTTAACATGGATGAAAGTTGCATATTATGAAACTAGATGAAATTCTAAGCATTTTACATGTATAAAGTATTTACATATGATGCACAGCTTGTGGAATATTAAATACATGAACATGAGGGACTTTTCTGTAAAATTGACGTTCTCTAGATTATTAGGCAAATTCGCAGACATGAAAAAAACACTACACGGGCCAAAACTGCTGGGCAAACTAGGCTGCTCACCATGGGCCAAGCCCAGTCGGTGGAGAGGTAGGCCAGTGAGGAAGCGGCCTCGCAGGGGCATGTGCGGCTGGGCCTGGCGCTGACGTGGCATAGTGACAGCGGGGAGGCACTGAAGTGGGCGCAGTACTCTGCTCATCAGGAAGTAGAGCAGCGGCGGCGCTGGACGGGAAGGCAACAGTGGGGTCCAGCGAGGCAGGGGACTCCTGCGGGACGGCAGGGATGGAGCGGACATGCGGATCCGGCCCTCGGGAGCCAATCTAACCAGACGCGAGGCGTGGAACGAGGCAGTGACAGAGCTTCAGGTTCGGGCGGCCATGGCGGGGAGGCGCTCGGGCGAGGCAGGGGACGGCCGAAGGTCGGGGATGGGCTGGATCTAGCGCGGGGGCGAGGACTTGTCGAGGTCCGACGGCACGGAACGGTGTCCTTGGCAGCAGGGGCGAGCTCCTGTTGCTCCTGTACCTGGCGAAAGAGAGAGGCCGGGGCATAAGAGAGAGGATAGCAGATGAGGCATGGAAGGAGGAGGAAAGGAGCAGGGGAGGCCTGGCCTGGTTGATGATGGTCGGCAGGGACGGCGGCGTGCTCGATGACACGCTCGGCGTGGGGCGCAGGATGGATCGAATGGAGGAGGTGGTGGCTGATGGCTGGATGGAGTTGATGGGGGTAGGAGGCAGGGGCGAGCGCTGGTTGGGCGGCGGCGGAAATCAAGGGAGTTGGTCGGGAATGGATCGGGAGGGGATCCCGAGGGAGACAGGAGAGAGGTGGTTGGCTGGCGGCGGCGGGTGAGGGGATTTGGTGGATGGGATAGCTAGGGGTTAGGGTTAGGCTGTATATATAGCATGAGGATTTTTGGTTAGGGGCTAATTGGTCCCTCCGATTAAAATCGAGCGGTCGAGATAGATAGGCTAGGTAGACCAAACAAGAAACCAAAGATGTTTTGGGGATGTTTGAGAATGATCCGAATCCAATGGTCATGATTGAGCGGGTCGGGTTCGGGTAAGTTTTCGGATGCGCACGCGAGGGGGTCTGAGAGAGGCTAGGTGGTTTGACAAGAGGGAATCGAAAACCCAGTTGGTCTCGGAACGGTCAACGGCGACAATGGGGAGAACCGGCAACTACGGGTGGACGCAAGTTTTACGAAAACATGTGGATGCATTGCTCATGATGCGATGATGAAATGCAACAAGCAAAATAAATCATACGGCGACAACGAAATAACTGGAAAGCTTCTGGATCGTCAGTCTCGGGTCGTTAGAACTCTCCTCCACTTACAAGAGATCTCGCCCCGAGATCTAGGGATGATAAACGGAAGAGGAAGAGGAGAGGTAAAACTAAGTTGCTTCTTTGACAAACGAGTGAAACCAAAGAACCTTGAGAGTTTGAACAACTTGAAAGAAATAATACAATGGAGACGAACAAGATTGCAAACAGTCCGTTGGACAAGAGGAACAAGGAATATGATGAGAACCAAGAGCTTAGGGGGCAAGATAGACTTTGAAGCCCCTCCGGTTAAAATTACCTGCACAAGGAATAAGACTAAAAGAATTCAGGCAGCACTCCGGTTGAAAAGAGACGCAAGACTTGATAAGATGAAAGAACTTGAATGAGAACACAACACTGCGGTTAAATGGATAAGCAAGGAAAAGAACATGGTCTTGACCAAACAAGATGATGGATCGAAGAGAACAAAATCACAAGGCCTCCGAAACAAAAGAGTAAAAGCTAGATCGTTGAAAGAAAAGAATGGAGAAGAAAATGCCAACCTCTGCCACAATGAAGTTGGAAAGCATGCTTACGAGAAATGCTAGAACGGAGTTGCTGGACAACCAACAATGAAAAGATATGCTCCTCGTGGGCTTATGGGAACATCTCAAAACTAGAGGTGAAATTCTGCCACTAACGAAAACAATTGCTTACTTGAGATTAATGAAGAGATGAAAACTTCTTCCACCGAGAGCATAGGAGAAAACTTGGATTATCGATAGACACCATAATTGGCGACATTCCTTAGGGAAGGCTTTAGGCGAAAACATTACCAAGATAACTCCAACGAAGAGATTGATGGATTTGATTATCTCATTCTTGACAAGTTGTGAATCATGAACACAAAGGGAAATTGTCAAGAATGATATAAGACCACCCCAAAAGATAAGGTAGAAGGAATTGCACTTTGGAATGCAAGAAGAAGAATACTTGAGCTCCTCCAAGAAAATCTTGAAGGACACTTCGAGAATGAATTAAATCTTGATGAACCACCACGTAGAACCTCTTGGAAGAACTCCGGACAGAAAGGATACTAGAAAAGAAATGATGGTTGAAAAGAATAAGATTGGAGTCTTGCAATGAATTGGAGCTTTGAGACGAGACAACCGAGAAAACTTGAAACTCCGGAAAACAAAAGATGAAAAACTTAGACCGAGAAATTGATATCATGAATGAACTCCAGAAGAAAAGAATTGAATCACCTCGAGGAAACAAGAATAAGAATTATGTTATGCTTATCCTTCACCAAATTAAATTGATGACAAGCAACGGATTTGGCATGCAACTTATTCCTCTTGAAAAGGATTGAGGAGAGATATAGCGCAAACTTGAGAAAGTCTTCAACGAATCACCGGTAGGATTATGAGAGAACAAGTGGATTGATATGAGACATAAGAAGAGGAATCTTGAACAAACCACTGTAAGAATTGAAAACGATTGAAGAGAGAGAACGAATTGCTGGGAAGAATTAGAAAACAACAAAGATACTTGATGGAATTTAGATATATGAGAACGAAGAGATCACGAGCTGAACTAAAGAATACTTGAACGATGCACCGGTAAGATTTGGAGAATAGGAGCTGAAAGCTGAGAATGAGTAATATTAAAAAATGATGGCCTTCGGATTATCCATAAGGAAAGCAACTCCTAAAATGCTTCGGATGGGTATGAAAAGAATTTCTCATGATCAGAATAATTATGAGGATGACATGAAGCTAAAACCACGAATCTTCGAGAAAAATGAACCAGATTTGCAGGAAAACTCTTCTTCAGTCTTCAAAAGCTGAGAATGATGATGGGAAACACCACCATGAATTGTTTAGACACTCCGGAAGAATGAAAAGAGAAAAGGTTGAGCCAACGATGAAAATAATTTGGAAGCGATCTTGAAGAAGGCATATGACTGATGAATAATTCATTCTTATGTCAAAGTTTGAGAAGAATTTGAGAATAGCTCTCGAAAAAATAGAAGAGTGAGGTAGGATCCTGGGAAAAGACCTGTGGGTTATGAGCCCACTCAAAGAAACACCGTTGAAGTGATTTTTAAAAGAGAGATTGCACCGGTTAAATTAAGTGGCTTGAATGACATAACAACCTCGAAATAACTTGAATGGATTAAGAATGGAAGCACGAATCTTCTGAGATATCTTCTACACTCCGGATATAAATAGGGAGAGGTGAATAATTAAGAGAGACTTGGATAAGAAATTGCAAAATGGGAAAATATGTGAAACAAAAAGAAGAGATATGATCAATATCAAAGCTTGAATTTAGTCCACCGGAGCAGAAAAGAGAATGAAGAATAATAAACTTGAAGCTTCCTTAGCATCTTCATGAGAATCAACAAGTAAGAACATTGAAGGAAAAGAATGAAGAGACTTCACATTAATAAAATGGATACTTGATTAAGAAATCTGAGTCCTTGAAGAAAAGGGTGGGATGGTGGAAAAAAAACAAAGGCAACTTGGGACGAATGAAACAGATGACTCCTCAGGCTTCTCAACGGTGCCCGTATGGAATAACTTGGAGAGAAGCGCACCGGTTGAAAAGGATTGACATGACAATCTCAACGATCAAGAAGGATTAGCACTCCCATAGAAATATGAGAACACCGCTTAGGAAAAGGTATGGAATCAACACTTGACTTCGAAGCAACTCGAATACCACAACTCAAAACAAACCAAAGGATTGGCTTGCAGAATAAGCCGGAAACAAACATATGATAGAGATTTCGCCCAAAGTGTTCGCGATGAGGCCCCACGGGCATGACGTACAGTGGGCATCATGAATGACAAATGAGACTTCCCCGGATCATCATAGCCAAGGATTCTTTAAGACGTCTCGCGACCACTGTAAATCGACCGTGAAAAATGAACCACTAGACGTTGGACCCCAATCTCAACTCATACATCTGTCGAAAAGAAATCCTGGGTAACTACTTGAATTCCCATCTAAAAACTCCCCAAACTTTCTGGTTATGCAATCTGGTGTTGGGGACACAGGGAGGCACAAATATCTCACACAACTAACAAATCCTACACTCCAACTATATCCATCCGTCAACACAAAAACAAGAAAACCTCGGAAATCGTGTACCTCAGACCTTCGAAAAACATCCGATTTACTAGCTGCGGCAATACATTTGATCGCTCTCCCCAGTACTGGGTGTCGTCAAACTACTCTCACCACAAAGAGTATAGAAACATTTTCGATGTCGGCGTCCTCTGGTATTCCGGAACTGAAACGATAACCACTGTGACGAAAACACCTTGGAGCTCAACTCCCCGGGACACTGCCACAACCCCTAAATGCTAGGAGGCACCAAGACAGAATTCCCGTCACACCGATATTGCAGCGATTCCAACAATACCCGCGTGATCCTAAAAAAATTGAGTGAAAAAGGAGAGTGATGGAAACAAAAACACCTACGTCACGATTCCTCACCAGAGCGACGAAGGGGCTGAGGAGTAAAAAGAATTCCTACTCTCCAATATATAGCTAGACTCAAAATAGTTTTCTTTCTAGACCCAACAACGTCAGCGGTTCGATCAATCAAGGGGGCTCCTGTAGTCAGTAAGGCTCTGATACCAACTTGTAGCGCCCAAGATGCGATTCTATCCCAATCACGTGATGAATTCATGATTGGGGCAAAATCACATTTCGAGCGCATAGCAAGGTGGATATCATTACAACATATCATATACTGAACAGATGAGGATACAAGATAAAGGCTTACACTCGCCACAAGCTACAACATGAATACAACAGTTCGTCAATACATAGCAATCATCATAGAGAAGAGCAGGATCCGACTACGGATGAAATCAAACGAAAAAAGAAGAACAACATCCACCCTACTAATCCCAGGCTCCCAACCCAGAACCTATCCCTTGATCGAAGAAGAAGCAGAAGAAGAGCTCCAAAACAAGCAAGCATTGCTCTCACATCATGATCATCGCATTACCTATACCTGCAACTGTTGTTGTAGTAATCTGTGCGCCACGAGGACGCAGCAATCCCATTACCGTGGGTATCATGACTAGCAAAGCTTAATGGGTATGGAATGGATAAGTGGTGAGGTTGCAGCAGCACTAAGCATTGTATGGTGGCTAACTTACGAGTATAAGAATAAGATGAGAAACTACTAATGATCAAGAAGTGATCCTGAACTACTTACGTTCAAACATAACCCCACCGTGTTCTCTTCTCGAACTCACTCGAAAAGAGATGGTCATGGTCACACACGCGGTTGGTGTATTTTAATTCGGATCTAGTGTCAAATTCTCTACAACCGGATATTAAAAATTCACATCTGCCACATAACCACGGGCACGGCTTTCGAAAGTTTAAACCCTGCAGGGGTGTCCCAACTTAGTCCATCACAAACTCTCACGATCAACGGAGGAAAATCCTCCTCCCGGAACAACCCGATCAAGCTCGGAATCCTGGTTCACACGACATTTCGACAATGGTAAAACAAAACCAGCAAGACCTCCCGACGTGCCGACACCCTGATAGGAGCCACGCGTATCTCGTCTCGGCCACGATCGGATGGGACATCCTACGAGTAAAACCAATCCTCGAGTTTCCCCGTGGTGTCCCCGTAGTCTACCCAGTTTGGACCAACACTCGTGAGGAGCACTGGCCCGGGTTGTTGATTAAGAGTCCTCGGGTGCTAGCCGGTCCCTATGCAAGTTTTAGTTGTTATTAGGCAAATGGTAAAACCAAAGTTGGGCCTTGCTGGAAGAGTTTTATTCAAAGCGAACTGTCAAGGGGGGCCCGTAAACCCCGATCGTGTTAGGAACACAAAATCAAGGAACATAACACCGGTATGACGGAAACTAGGGCAGCAAGAGTGGAACAAAACACCAGGCAAAAGGCCGAGCCTTCCACCCTTTACCAAGTATATAGATGCATTAATTAAATAAGAGATATTGTGATATCCCATGATATCCATGTCCCAACATGAAACAACCTGCACTGCACCTGCAACTAGCAATGCTATAAGAGGGGCTGAGCAAGCGGTAACATAGCCAAACAACGGTTTGCTGGGATGGTGAAAATGTTAGAGGCTTATCATGGCAATTTGGGAGGCTTGATAAACAAGTGGTAGGTAGCGCGACATAGCGATAGCATCGAGACAACTAGCAAAGCAAAGATAGTAGTGGTATCTATGGTAACGGTCATCTTGCCTGAAATCCCGCTAGGAAGAAGACCGAATCCATGAAGTAGACGAAGCAATGTAGTCGAACGCATCCTCACAATCGCAACATAACCGGAACTATCGAGAAGAAGCACAACCGGAAAGAAGCAAACAACATGGTAAACCAACAAGCATAATCATGCCATGATGCACAACCAAATAAGATGCATGTCCCGTTTTATGAGTCATGGCATGGCAAAGTGCAACAAAAAATACTACAAATTAAGTGGAGCTCAATATGCAACGAGTTGCATATCGACGAAACCCCACATTCAAATTATTTAGTTCACTCTCGGTTATGTACCCATCAATATTAAATGTTGGTCAACATGGCAAGAGGTGAAGCATAATCAAACTACCTATCTAGGCAAGTTTAAATGAGGCCGGAACAACAAACAACAATTCCGGAAAATCCCCATGTGCGTATTTAGAAATTGGTACTGTTCTGCCCTAAACCTATAATTTAGAGTTGTTAAACATGCAAAGTAATGCCACCAAGGTAATCAATGCATTTTTCTACCCCATTTACATATAAAGTTTATTTAATTCGAAGCTACGGTTATTTAGTTATGAAATAAACCATTTTAACATGTCATTTAAGGAAACTAATGGAAAGAACAATTTAAGCATTTTTAACATGGATGAAAGTTGCATATTATGAAACTAGATGAAATTCTAAGCATTTTACATGTATGAAGTATTTACATATGATGCACAGCTTGTGAGATATTAAATGCATGAACATGAGGGACTTTTCTATAAAACTGACGTTCTCTGGATTAATAGGCAAATTCGCAGACATGAAAAAAAACACTACGCGGGCCAAAACTGCTGGGCGGCTGGGCTGCTCACCATGGGCCAAGCCCAATCGATGGAGAGGTAGGCCGGTGAGGAAGCGGCCTCGCAGGGGCATGGTGCGGCTGGGCCTGGCGCTGACGTGGCGCAGTCAACGCGCGGCTGGACCGGGCGAGCTCCTCTCGCTTGATCTGGACAGCAGGGAGGCACTGAAGCGGGCGCGGTCCTCTACTCGTCAGGAAGCAGAGCAGCGGCGGCGCTGGATGGGAAGGCAGCAGCGGGGTCCAGCGAGGCAGGGGACTCCTGCGGGATGGCAGGGATGGAGCGGACGTGCGGATCCGGCCCTAGGGAGCCAATCTGACCAGAGGCGAGTCGTGGAACAAGGCAGTGATGGAGCTTCAGGTTCAGGGGGCCATGGCGGGGAGGCGCTCCCACGAGGCAGGGGACAGCCGGAGGTCAGGGATGGGCTGGATCCGGCGCGGGGGCGAGGACTTGTCGAGGTCCGACGGCACGGAACGGTGGCCATGTCAGCAGGGGCGAGCTCCTGTTGGTCCTGTACCTGGTGAAAGAGAGAGGCCGGGGCATAAGAGAGAGGATAGCAGAGGAGGCAGGGAGGGAGGAGGAAAGGAGCAGGGAAGGCCTAGCCTGGTTGACGACTGTCGGCAGGGACGGCGGCGTGCTCGATGACGAGCTCGGCGTGGGGCGCAGGATGGATCGAAGGGAGGAGGTGGAGGCTACTGGCTGGATGGAGTTGATGAGGGTAGGAGGCAGGGGCGAGCGCTGGTTGGGCGGCGGCGGAAATCAAGGGAGTTGGTCGGGAATGGACCAGGAGGGGATCCCGAGGGAGACAGGAGAGAGGTGGTTGGCTGGCGGCGGCGGGTGAGGGGATTTGGTGGATGGGACTGCTAGGGGTTAGGGTTAGGCTGTATATATAGCATGAGAATTTTTGGTTAGGGGCTAATCGGTCCCTCTAATTAAAATTGAACGGTCGAGATAGATAGGTTAGGTAGACCAAACAAGAAACCAAAGATGTTTTGGGGATGATCCGAATCCAACAGTCATGATTGAGCGGGTCTGGTTCGGGTATGTTTTCGGACGCGCAGGCGAGGGGGTCTAAGAGAGGCTAGATGGTTTGACAAGAGGGAATCGAAAACCCGGTTGGTCTCAGAACGGTCAACAATGACAATGGGGAGAAACGGCAACTACGAGCGGATGCAAGTTTTACGAAAACATGTGGATGCAATGCTCATGATGCGATGATGAAATGCAACAAGCAAAATAAATCACACGACGACAACGAAATAACTGGAAAGCTTCTGGAGCGTCGGTCTCAGGTCGTTACACAAACGCTGTGCACCCTAGGAGCGGGTGGTATCCACTTCGGAAGGGGACGATGTCGAAGATTAACTCCTCGCTCATGAAGTTCTCGGGTGACCTGAAGACTACTTCCAAAGTCACAGTTCCGGTGCAGCGGGCCTCGATGCCTGGTATGGCACCTTTAAAGGTGTTGCTGCTCGGCTTGATCCGAGATGAGTCAATGCCCATCTTCCTTACCGTGTCCTCATAGATTAAGTTGAGGCTGCTTCCTCCGTCCATAAGGACGCATTTCAGATGGAAACAATCGATGATTGGGTCCAAGACGAGTGCAGCCGATCTGCCATGCCTGATCCTAGTCGGATGGTCATGCTTGTCAAATGTGACCGGATAAGCTGACCAAGGGTTGAACTTCGGGGTGACTGGCTCTAGCGCATAGATATCCGGAAGTACATGCTTCCTCTCCCTTTTAGGGATGTGGGTAACATAGATCACGTTTACTTCTATTACCTCATTAGGAAACTTCTTTTGGACTCCACTGTTGGGCCGTCGAGGTTAATCCTTGTCTTCGCTGCGATTTTGGGTTTTACTTTGACCCTCCGTCGCTACCTTGCCAGCTTGTTTGAAGACCTAGCAGTTCCTGTTAGTGTGGGTTGCTGGTTTGTCATGAGTGCCATGGATTTGGCACGGTCGATCGAGGATCTTAGCTATCCGGCTTGGTCCATCCTTGTTCCCTTTAAAGGGTTTTCTTTTCTGTATGGATCTTGGTCTGGTGAACCCTTCTTTGACTACGGCGTCCTATGTGTCACTTTTGCCATTTTTATGCATGTGCTGTTTTTATTACGTTGAGGCTTTCCATTGGCGTCGCGTGTCTCCGAGGAGCCTGCCTCACCATTGTGAGTACTGCGGGCAAGCCAGTTGTCCTCTCCCATGCAAAAGCGGGTCATTAGCGAAGTAAGGGCTGCCATGATCCTTGGCTTATCTTGGCCGAGCTGGAGGGCAAGCCATTCATCTCAAATATTATTTTTGAATGCGGCGATGCCTTCGGCGTCGGAGTAGTCTATGATCTGGTTCTTTTTGGTATGGAACCTGTTCCCAAACTTCCGAGCTGATTCGCCCGGCTGCTGGGTGACACGGCTGAGGTCATCAGTGTCTGGAGGTCAGACGTAACTGCCTTAGAAATTTCCCAAAAGGCATCCTCAAATGCTTCCCAGCTGCCAATAGAATTAGGAGGCAGTATGTTAAGCCAATGCCTAGCCGGCGCCTTTAACTTGAGCGGCAAGACATGATGGCATGGAGGTCATCCCCGTTAGCCATGTGTATGTGGAGAAGGAAATCTTTGATCCATACTGCTGGGTCTATCATGCCATCATACGTTTCTATATTGATGGACTTAAACCATTATGGAAATTGATGTTCCATTATGCTATCTGTAAAATAGATCGGGTGGGCTGGACCTCAGAACCTAGTAGTATCCCGTCGGAGGTCGGGGGAGAGCCGTGTGTAGGCTTGATCTCAGGCACGGCCAATCCTGTCTAACCAGGCGTCGTAGCCATCAGTCCAACGGGCGCGCATCCTCTTGACCCGTAGATGGACCGAGGAGGCGCTCGGTTTGCCTCTATGTGATGCCGAATGTCGTGAGGGTCTAGGTAATCTATGGGGTCCTTGCCATAACGGTATGGAGTCGGTCGGGTATTGAGTTGTTCCCATATTGGCCTCTCTCGACCTCTAGGGGGTCGGTCAGGTGCATAGGCAGCTAAATCGTCATCAAACTCCGGCAGCAAACGCCTACGAGGATATGATTTGGGCGCGCTATGGAGTCGGTCTTTGAGATCTTGTTCGGCTGAGAGTACTTCGACCCACTTTTCATTCAGCGCAGCTATATTAGCTTGCAGCAGCTATTGCTTGTGTTTCATACTTGGAGCGCTGGCGACGAGGCGCCGCCATAAGCGCTCTTGGTCAAAAGGGTCTTCAGGGACGATGTAATCATCGGTGCCGAGGCTCTCATCTTCCTCGGACTCCGGCATGTAGTTGTCATCGGGCCCTTAAAGGAGGTCGTCGGGATCCAAGTCTCGTCCTCTCAAGACTGTCGTTCCATACTGGTGAGGCTTGAAAGTCATCTAGAAGGAAATCCCGAGGACTTGGATCTTGATGACCTCTTTGAAGGGGCCAATAAAAACAACATGCCGGAGTCCGAGGAAGACAAGAGCCTCGGCACAGAGGACAAAATCGTCCCTGAAGACCCATTCGAACAAGAGCGCTTCTGGCGGAGCCTCGTCGCCACTGCTCGAAGTATGAAATGCATGCAGCAGCTGCTGCAAGCTAATACAAATGCGCTGAATGAAAAGTGGGTCGAAGTACTCTCGGCCGAACAAGATCTCGAACACCGACTCCATAGAGTGCCCAAATCATATCCTCGCAAGCGTTTGCTGCCGGAGTTCAATGACGAATTAGCCACGGATGCACGTGACTGATCCCCTAGAGGTCGGCATAGGCCAATACAGGAACAACTCAATACCTGACAGGCTCCACGCTGTTATGGAAAGGACCACATAGATTACCTAGACCCTCACGATATTCGGCTTCACACTGAGGCAAACCGAACGGCTCCTCGGTCCATCTACGGGTCAAGAGGACGCACGCCTGCCGGGTCTGATGGCTATGATGCCTGGTCAGACAGGAACGGCCGTACCCGAGATCAAGCCTACACACGGCTCTCCCCTGACCTCCGACAGGATACTACTCAGTTCTGAGGTCCAGCTCACCCGATCTATTTTACAGATAGGGTAATGGAACATCAATTTCCAGAAGGGTTTAAGCCCATCAATATAGAATCATACGATGGCGCTACAGACCCAGTAGTATGGATCGAAGATTTCCTTCTCCACATACATATGGCTAACGGGGATGACCTCCATGCCATCAAGTACTTGCCACTCAAGTTAAAGGGGCCGGCAAGGCATTGGCTCAACATCCTTCCTCCTCATTCTATTGGTAGCTGGGAAGCCCTCGAGGATGCCTTTTAGGAAATTTCTAAGGCACTTACATCCGATGTCCGGATGTTGATGACCTCAGCCGTGTCACCTAGCAGCCAGGCAAATCAGCTCGGAGGTTCTGGAAGAGGTTCCTTACCAAAAAGAACCAGATCATAGACTGCTCCGACGCCGAAGCCATCGCTGCATTAAAAAATAATATCCGAGATGAATGGCTTGCCCTCCAGCTCGGCCAGGATAAGCTGAGGACCATGGCAGCCCTTACTTCGCTATTGACCAGCTTTTGCATGGGAGAGGACATTTGGCTTGCCCGCAGTACCCACAATGGTGAGGCAGGTACCTCGGAGACACACGACATCAATGGAAAGCCTCGACGTAATAAAAACAAGCGCATGCATAAAAATGGCAGAAGCGACACAGAGGACGCCGCAGTCAATGCAGGGTTCACCGAACCAAGTTCCGTACAGAAAAGAAAACCCTTTAAAGGGAACAAGGATGGACTGATCGAGATAGATAAGATCCTAGATCGACCATGCCAAATGGATGCCACTCAGGATAAACCAACAACGCACACTAACAGGAACTATTGGGGTCTTCAAACAAGCTGGCAAGGTAGCGACAGACGGTGAAAGTAAAACCCAAAATCGCAGCAAAGACGAGGATGAACCTCGGTGGCCCAGCAATGGAGGCCAAAAGAAGTTTCCTAATGGGATAACAGAAGTAACATGATCTATGCTACCCACATCCCAGGAAGCGTGTACTTCAGGACATCTATGCGCTAGAGCCAGTTGCCCTGAAGTTCAACCCTTGGTCGGCTTATCTGATCATATTTGACAAGCATGACCATCCGACTAGCATCAGGCATGCCGGATTGGCTGCACTCGTCCTGGACCCAATCATCGATGGTTTCCATCTGACACACGTCCTAACGGACGGAGGAAGCGACCTCAAATTAATCTATGAGGACACGGTAAGGAAGATGGGCATCGACTCATGTCGGATCAAGCTGAGCAGCAATACCTTTAAAGGTGTCATACCAAGCGTCGAGGCCCGCTGCACCAGAACTGTGACTTTGGAGCAAGGTGTTAATCTTCTACATCGTCCCCTTCTGAACTGGATAGCACACGCTCCTAGGGTGCATAACGTTCGCTCGATTCAACGCAGTCCCACATTACACTTATCTCAAGCTAAAAATGCCAGGACCTACCGGTGTTATCATAGTTAATGACAGAGGAGCAGACCGCAGCCTTTGTAGCTGAGGTGCAGGCATCTGAGGAGGCGGCCCATGGCGGGAAACGCACCCCTAGCTCATCGAAGCGCACACGATCTATGCCAGTCGACCTCGGACATGCACCCCCGCACCCAAAAGAGGGGTACGGGCTCCTTGTGCGCTCCCCCTTGGAAGGGGCACTACGTCCCCAGGGTGCACAATTTTCGAACTAAAGTTTCCTTGGGTTGCTGAGGAGCCAAATTCACAAAAATGTCGGATCTGCTAGACTAAGGAGCGACGGAGCTTCAAGCTTCCACATCGGCAAGGTTCTGCCAAAGAGCTAGCCAGTAAAAGTATATTCACGTGGCTTCAACCACATAGCGGACATCTGCAGACCTCTTTAAAGGACTCGGCCAGCGAACGCTTCAAGCACATGCAGGGCCGAGGTTGCATACTGTCCATATTAATCTTCGCCATCAACGAAGGACGAGCGGGTCAACAGCATGGAGACGTATACATGCGGCAGGAAGCGACCCAGGCTCATAAACCCAATGACAAGATCCGCCCTGTTTTTCTTTGCTTCTTTATTTACTTTTAATTTGCATTGTATCTTTTTAGTTTCTCTTGTTACAACTCGGCATGTAAAGCTTGAATTTATAAAATAAAGAAATCATGCCCTTCAAGGTCCTTAATGTATTTCTGTACAAGCACTGCCTGTGAGCTGCAAGAAAGTCTTTATGTGGGGACCCTGACTTATACGGTCGAAGCCACCGGTTACACGTGCATAGTGATCCCAAGGAACAATGCTCACTATACACCACAGACTGAATATCAAGAGTTTACATCCATTACATACTGTTTTACATAAATAGGACCATTATGGTCAAGTCTTGAAAAAATCATCACAGTGGAAATCTTCGTCGATAACTTGGACCCATGCCATCTGCCTTAAACCAACAGGCATTCTGACTGGGAAAGCGTCCTAGTTCGCATGTTCATCACCAAATAATTCTTCTTCGTATTCCTGCTTTTCCAGGCCTGGCCAAGTAAATATCCAGGGAAAAGCCAATGAGTATGTTTGAATGTACTCGCAAGCAACCCATGTTTGATAACAAAGTAAATATGCATGGTTTCAATTCGAAATTGGCATTGATAACCCACAAGTATAGGGGATCGTTTGTAGCCTTTTTCGATAAATAAGAGTGTCGCACCCAACGAGGAGCTAAAAGTAGAACAAATATTCCCTCAAGTTCTATCGACCACCGATACAACTCTACGCACACTTAATGTTTGCTTTACCTAAAACAAGTATGAAACTATTTTTCAGGAATAAAACTACGAGTACTTTGCGAGAATAAAACTATGAATAAATTGCAAGGTAATAAAAGTAGATAGCTTTTGTCAACAAGAAAGTCATTTGTCCCTAGGCAATCGATAACTAGGCCGGTAATCATTCTTGGAATTTTATATGAGGGAGAGGCATGAGCTAACATACTTTCTCTACTTGGATCATATGCACTTATGATTGGAACTCTAGCAAGCATCTGCAACTACTAAAGATCATTAAGGTCATAAAACCCAACCATAGCATTAAGTATCAAGTCCTCTTTACTCCCATACGTAACAACCCACTTATCCGTGTTCAGGCTTCCGTCACTCTGGCAACCGACAACAAGCAAATTATGAATATATTGCAACATCCTACAGCGGGGACCCCTCACATGTGTGCGAGATGGAGGGCACCATAGGACAGCACCATAATTAAATATACACTCAATCCAACCAAGATCATCAATTAGCCCATAGGACAAAACAAAAATACTCAAACATCATAGGATAACTACTTATCATTGGGAAATAATATATAGTGTTGAGCACCATGTTTAATTAGAGATTACCGCAGGGAGAAGGGGTGTTACACCGCTGCATAGAGGGGGAGAGAGTTGGTGTTGACGGTAGCAAGATTGTTGATGTAGATCACCGTCATGATCAATGCCCCGGCGGCGCTCTAGCGCCACCGGGAGAGAGGGGGAGCGAGCCCCCCTCCTTCTTCTTCTTCCTTGCCCCCCCTATATGGGAGGAGAGTTCCCTCTCTGGTCCATGGCCTCCACGGTGGCGAAGGGGCAGGAGCCCCTCCTAGATTGGATCTATCCCTCTGTTCTCTTCTGTTTCGCATTCCTGTTTGCAGGCCCTTCACCGTTTCTTAAATTCCCAGAGATCCCTAACTCCGATTGCGCTGAAATTTTTACAAGTTTTTTTTCATAAATTATCTTTCTTTCGCCCATAGAAGGGCCCCAACTGACTTACGGGGAGGGCTTAAGACACCTAGGCGTGCTAGGGGGTGCCCTGCGTGCCCTGGTGGGTTGTGGAGGCCGTGGGCCTCCGTTTGCGTTGATTCCACCTCCCAAAATTCACATATATTCCAAAATAATTCTCCGTTATTTTTTATCGCGTTTGGACTTCGTTTGATGTTGATATTCTGCGAAGCAAAAAAACAAGCAACAAACAGGAACTGGCACTGGGCACTAAATCAATATGTTAGTCCAATAAATCATATAAAATGTTGCCAAAAATATGTGAAAGTTATATAATATTGGCATGAAACAATCAAAAATTATAGACATGACGGAGACGTATCAGCATCCCCAAGCTTAATTCCTGCTCGTCCTCGAGTAGGTAAATGATAAAAAATATAATTTTTGATGTGGAATGCTACCTAGCATAATCTTGATCGTATATCTAATCATGGCATAAATGTTAATACACTAGTGATTCAAAGCAATAGTTTTTAATTTGACATAAAGACATTAATACTCAGGCATCCCAAAAAACAATCATATCTTTCAAAATATCAACACTAAAGAAAGCTGTCCCTACAAAATCATATAGTCTTATCATGCTATGTCTTCTTAACATAAAGTATTTATCATGCACAACCCCGATGACAAGCCGAGCAATTGGTTCATACTTTTTAACACGCTTCATCTTTTTCAACCCTCAAGCAATACATGAGCGCAAGCCATGGATATAGCACTATGGGTGGAATAGAGTATAATGATAGGGGTAAATATAGAGAAGACAAAAAAGTAAGAAAGCCTCACATCGACGCGGATAACCAATAGGCTATGGAGATGCCCATCAATTGATTTCAATGCGAGGAGTAGGGATTGCCATACAACGAATGCACTAAGAGCTATAAGTGTATGAAAGCTCAATATGAAAACTAAGTGGGTGTGCATCTAACTCTATAATGAAAAATTCCCACTAGTATATGAAAGTGACAACATAGGAGACTCTCTATATGAAAAACATGGTGCTACTTTGAAGCACAAGTGTGGAATTAGCATGCCCCTTCTCTCTTTGTCTTTTTTTCTTTTCTTTTTCTTCTTTTTTTTTCTTTTTTTCTTTTTTTCTCTCTCTTTGTCTAGAGTCTCATCCCGACTTGTGGGGGAATCATAGTCTCCATCATCCTTTCCTCACTAGGGCAATGCTCTAATAATGAAAATTGATGATCATCACACTTCTATTTACTTACAACTCAATATTACAACTCGATACCTATAACAAAATATGACCCTATATGAATGCCTCTGGCAGTGTACCAGGATGTGCAATGATCTAGCATAACAACGATGTCAAAAAACGGACAAGCCATGGAAATATCATGCTAGCTATCTTTCGATCATGCAAATCAATATGACAATGAATGCTCAAGTCATCAAAACAGAAGCGGTGGAAGTTGCATGGCAATATATCTCGGAATGTCTATGGAAGGGCCATAATAGGTAGGTATGGTGGCTGATTTGAGGAATATATAATGAGGCTTATCTGTGATAGAGCGTATCATATCACGGGGTTTGGATGCACCGGCAAAGTTTGCACCGACTCTCGAGGTGAGGAAGGGCAATGCACAGTACCGTAGAGGCTAGCAAATTGCGGAAAGGTAAGAGTGCGTATATTCCATGGACTCACATTAGTCATAAAGAACTCATATACTTATTGCAAAAGTTTATTAGCCCTCGAAGCAAAGTACTACTACGCATGCCCCTAGGGGGATAGATTGGTAGGAAAAGACCATCGCTCGTCCCCGACTGCCACTCAAAAGGAAGACAATCAATAATAAATCATGCTCCAACTTCATAGCATAACGAGAGACTGTATGTGCATGCTTCGGGAATCAAAAACCTTAACACCAATATTCTTACTAACCACAACCATTTACTAGTACCTCCCACATATTACCAGCTCTATATCGCAAAACTATTGCAAGGAATCAAACATATCATATTCAGTGATCCATAAGTTTTATGTAGGATTTTATGACTAACCATGCAAATGACCAATACCCATTGACTCTCTAAATAGATATAAGTGAAGCATGAGATTTTAATTCTTTCTACAAAATACCATGCTCTAACAAATATAAGTGAAGCAAAAGAGCATTCTTCAAATAACGGTTTTCTATGTGAAGAAAAACAGGCAATCCAAACTTCAAATGATATAAGTGAAGCACATAAAGCATTCTATAAAGCCATACTCAAAAGATATAAGTGAAGTGCAATGAGTATTCTATAAATCAACCATGGACTATCTCATACCAGCATGGTGCATAAAACAAAAGTGAAAACTAAACACAAAAGACACTCCAAGATTTACACATATCATGTGAACGAAAGAAGACGAAAACATACCGATACTTGTTGAAGAAAGATGGGATGCCTTCCGGGGCATCCCCAAGCTTAGGCGCTTGAGTCTCCATGAATCTTTAATTGGGGTACCTTGGTCATCCCCAATCTTGAACTCTTGCCTCTCCTCCTTCTCCTCATATCAAGACCTCCTCAATCTTTGAACACTTCAACCACACAAAACTTAATAGAAAACTGGTGAGATCCGTTAGTATAATAATGCAAATCACTACTCTAAGTACTATTGCAAACCCATTCATATTTAATTTTTGCATTGTAGCTAGTGTATTATAACTTTTCCATGGCATATACCACCGATAAAATCGATAGTTTCATCAAAACAAGCAAAACAATGCATCAAAAACAGAATCTGTCTTAAATAGGACAGTCTGCAGTAATCTGAACATTCACCATACTTCTGGTACTCCAAATTTTTTTAAAAATAAGGAAAAATAAAAATTTGTATAGAAATATTGTGCAAAATGTTTCAAAAACTTTTGACGTTCCAGTAAAAAATGTAAAATCACGCATTACAGCCAAAGTTTCTATTTTTGCACCGCACATACCAACAAGCAATCTAATCATCCTAAAGGAAAATCTTGGCACATTATTTTTATAATACAATGGATTTGTACAAGGGGAATTATTTTTGTTGAAAATTTTCTGTAATTCAAGATTCACAAAGTTTTCCATGGGCATGAACGAAGTTCAAGCCATGCTCCCGCTTCCACGGTGCTCGTCCTTCTCGCTTTCATTTTTCCTTTTGTGAAGTTTTAGGTTCCCCTCTATATTTTTTTGTTTTTAAACTTTATAAAAGCACTCAACAGAATAAAATGACTCTCTAAAACTTCTGGGTTGTCTCCCTGGCAGCACTTTCTTTAAAGCCATTAAGCTAGGCATAAAGTGCTCAAGTAATGAACCCACCCGGATCCCAAGGTATATCAAAGCCAATTTTAATTAACAATGAGTTGGCATTTAGTAGTTCGCACAAAGCAACATATATCCTGTAATGACGAAGTCTAACTCTCTTCCTATGCATCAGCATGTCATACAAGAACAATTCATGCACATCAAGTAAAGGCCAATACATAGCATAAGTAGTTTCTTGCAATTTTATCGTGTTTGTAAACATAGAGAGGTGGAGATATAGTTCCTCTCTCATAATAATTACAAGTAGGACCAGCAAGCACATGCATATTATATTAATCAAAATCATCATGTGCAACGGTAATAGGCAACCCATCAATGTAATCCTTAATAAGTGCAAACTTCTCCGATATAGTGTAGTTTGGAGAATTCAAAAAGATAATAGGACTATCATGTGCGGGTGTAATAGGAACAATTTCATTCTTAACATAAGGAACTATAGCAAGTTCATCTCCATAAGCATAATTCAAATTGGCATCATGGCCAAAAGCATAGCAAGCATCAAGTTCATCAAAAAGGGACATTTCAAATGAATCAACGGGATCATAGCAATTATCATAGCATTTATCCTTCGGTAAGAATGAAGGGACATTAAACAATGTATGAGTTGAAGAGTTACTCTCATTAGAAGGTGGGCACGGGTGATCAATCCGCTCTTCCTCCTTTTGTTCTTCGCTCTCCTCATCATCTTTTTCATCCAATGACCTCATAGTTTCATCAATTTCTTCTTCCATAGACTCCTGCAAAATATTAGTCTCTTCTTGGACAGCGGAGACTTACTCAATAAAAGCATCAATATCGACATTGTATTTATAATTTTCATAGCAATATTTAAATATAGAAAAAAATTCAGGTCTATAAACATCATCATCAAAAGCTTCATATTTTTCAAACAAAGATTCAATTTCACAAGCACCCTTAAAAGCAACAAATTCTTGTATTCATTCCACATCATAATAATCATATCTACCATTAGCATAGGAAGCTAAGGTTTCATTTTCATTAAATTTGCATGAAAAGGGAAGGTGTGGAGCCTTCATCCTAGATCAACAAGTATAATCATATCTCAAGCATAAATTCCGAGCATACCAATGCAACATATCAATTTGATCCCATAATAGTTTCCCTATTTGTGTCAAGCGATAATCCCTAAAGTATTCATGTTGATCCAACGTTACTCCCATTATCAAGTTGAATGGGGTTTTCTCAGGATTATCAAAGTAGTTTTTAATATTTTTCACATAACGAGCATCGAGGGTTTTAGGAGGTTCCCTATCTACATGAGTAGCAAGTAGAACTAATTTTTTTGGTGTTTCGTGTTCCATAACCATAACTAAAGATAGAGAACAACTTAGAACAGAAAATAAAAACTACTTAGTGATAAAGCAAACAAGCACATGAGAGAATATTCACCCCATGCTATTGCTCCCCGGCAACGGCACCAGAAAAAGGTCTTGATAACCCACAAGTTTAGGGGATCGTTTGTAGCCTTTTTCAATAAATAAGAGTGTCGAACCCAACGAGGAGCTAAAGGTAGAACAAATATTCCCTCAAGTTCTATCAACCATCGATACAACTCTATGCACACTTAATGTTTGTTTTACCTAAAGCAAGTATGACACTATCTTGCAAGAATAAAACTACGAGTACTTTGTGATAATAAAACTACGAATAAATTGCAAGGTAATAAAAGTAGATAGCTTTTGTCAACAATAAAGACATTTGTCCCTAGGCAGTCAATAACTAGACCGGTAATCATTCTTGCAATTTTATATGAGGGAGAGGCATGAGCTAAAATACTTTCTCTACTTGGATTATATGCACCTATGATTGAAACTCTAGAAAGCATCCGCAACTACTAAAGGTCATTAAGGTCGTAAAACCCAACCATAGCATTAAGTATCAAGTCCTCTTTACTCCCATATGCACCAACCCACTTATCCGTGTTCATGCTTCTGTCACTCCGGCAACCGACAACAAGCAAATTATGAATGTAATGCAATACCCTAGAGCGGGGACCCCTCACATTTGCGCGAGACGGAGGGCACCGTAGGACCGCACCATAATAAAATATACACTCAAATCAACAACGACCATCAATTAGCCCATAGGACAAAACAGATCTACTAAAACATCATAGGATAACTACATATTATTGGGAAATAATATATAGTGTTGAGCACCATGTTTAAGTAGAGATTACAGCAGGGAGAAGGGGTGTTACACCACTTCATAGAGGGGGAGAGAGTTGGTGTTGATGGTAGCAAGATTGTTGATGTAGATTGCTGTCACGATCCTTGCCCCGGCGGCGCTTCGGCGCCACCTGGAGAGAAGGAGAGAGAGAGCCCCCCTCCTTCTTCTTCCTTGGCCTCCCCCCTAGATGGGAGGAGAGTTCCCCCTCTGGTCCATGGCCTCCATGGCGGCGTAGGGGCAGGAGCCCCTCCTAGATTGGATCTATCTTGCTGTTCTCTTCTGTTTCGCGTTCCTGTTTTCTGGCCCTTCACCGTCTCTTAAATTCACGGAGCTGAAATTTTTATACAATTTTTTTCCATAAATTATCTTTCTTGTGCCCGAAGAAGGGCCCCAACCGACTTACGGGGAGGGCACAAGAGACCTGGGCGCGCTAGGGGGTGCCCAGCGCGCCCTGGTGGGTTGTGGAGGTCGTGGGCCTCCGTTTGCGTTGATTACACCTCCCAAAATTCACATATATTCCAAAATACTGTAAATTTTTATCACGTTTGGACTTCATTTGATATGGATATTCTTTGAAACAAAAAAACATGCAACAAACAGGAACTGGCACTGGGCACTGGATCAATATGTTAGTCCAATAAATCATATAAAATGTTGCCAAAAATATGTGAAAGTTGTATAATATTGGCATGAAACAATAAAAAATTATAGATACGATGGAGACATATCAGGCATCTCTGGGAATGCTAGTTTCATCATGCAGCAAGTATGATCAATACCTTTTTAGGGGTCATGCATGTGTATCCAACACATAACAAGAGGTTGCAGATATCAACATAGCGAGAGAGTTATCCACAACTCCTTCTCAATTCCATCGTGACCTTCCTCACGATTCACAACATCAATAATACTTCCAATCTCTGTTGTTTTTCAGGAACACATGGACGTAGTCTAAGAAGCACCGCCCAACTGTCCTTGACCATGGACACGGCTATTCGAATAGTTTGACACTGTGCAGAGGTTGCACACTTTACCCACAAGATCCGGGGAACTCAAATGTCATCCACTACCCTTCCCTAGTCGTGACTAACATAGAGTCCACTCGATTGGTAATAGCCCCCGTGCCATACATTCTCACATTTTTTATCACTGTCTCCGGAGCCTCGCTCCCAGACATATCACATAGCCACGCTCGGAGGTACCAACGGTGTGTCCGGTGCCCTTTAAAAAAAATAGTCATGGCCGCCTATCCAAGCACGACCCCGTCCCGAGAGTGACCATGCCACTCATGTCACTAGTAATGCAGGCATCCATGCTAGCATGAACTAGGTAATCAATAATTCCCTTTCCCATATATGGGTAGTGTGGTTGCGCATGTTCAGTTGGGACGGTCAACAAATCTTAAATCTATTCCATTTCTGGAAATAACACATTCAACTTGCCTTGGTTCACTACTTCTCCATCAAGTTGTGACCTAGCTCATCATCATCTCCCAAGGGCATTAGGGGCACCCATTGGGGCTTTTTGAAAGATATTTCTCAGGGTGGTATTCACGGAATTTATGCAAGTTCATCCATCAACAACTGTGATTCACCATCGTATCGCTATGCACAAAATAAAGCTACAAATCATGCAAGTGTCAACGGATCATGCATCAATGCAACATGCATAGCAATCTCATCATCATTATCATCAATTGCCTAGCTCAGCAAAGTCTTCAACTCCTCTGGTCCATCTCCGAGCATTCCGTCTACTTCATCAACTATCGTCGAAAGCAATCACAATAAGCAACGCAACAAGGCAGAAAATAAAAGTGCTCTAAAAATAGGGATACACTTTTCTTGGACATCTCTGGTTATATGAAAAATAACCAAAGAGGTTTTATTGGATTTGGGTCAATGAGGATTTTTGAACATTTCAATATGATGGAATCAAGGGATTTATGGATCTGCTAGAAGTTTACAGAAACATATTTTAGTAAAATAAGAAAAGGCACTAATTGAACAAGGCATGATTTTTGAAGCATCTAGGAGTTGGTTTCACTGGATTTGGAGTTCAAATGAATTTCCTATGAATTTGCAAAGTTGTCCATGCATGAAGGAATGGACCAATATCTGATGTGGCAGATAAAGCATAAGGAAAAATGTTCATAAACTAAGTTATAAACTTAGATGCATCTACAAATTTGAATCATGGCATTTGGATCAAAAGTGGGCTCTCTGTGAATTTCTAAAGTTCAGCACAAGAATAAGATAATAGGATTTATTAAATATGTGTGAGGGAAAGTGCTATGGAAAAATGTGCATGATGCACCATGAAGTAGATCAGGAATTTATAAGCTACTAGGAATTTGAATCACCAGATTTGGAGCTCCTATGAATTCTTTATGGATTTTACAAGTTTTCCAGAAAAAGAAAAGAAAAGGAAATTACCAAATAGGGATGGATCTGGGGCGGCAGCAGCGCTCACTGGGCGAGGCATAACGATACGGTGCCACTGGGCCAGCCCAGCACCTCGACCACGCGGTCAAAGGGGGTGACGCTGAAGGCGGCTTCGCCGAAGTGCGCCTTCGCGCGGGGGAAGCGGATCCGGCCGAAGCCGTTTCCACTTAAACGGACGGGCCCGCCAGCTGGGTCACTGACGCGCGGGGCCCATCGACAGGCCGTCTTCAACCTCCCACACATGTCCTGGCCGCGGGGAGGAGCAGCTCCTGACAGCGATTGTCGGGGCTACAGGGCGCCTCCAGGGATGTTCTGCCCACCGGTGTGACCATTGCGAAGAGGTGCTTCCATCCACGGGTCACACGCATGCCGGGGAAGGCCAGGTCAAGGAGAGCGCCGGCTGTGGTGGACGTGGCCAATGGCAATGCTGAGCATGGCGCTTTAGCCATCGAGAGGAGTAACCAGAGTGCGGGGGAGCTCCGTGGGGGTAGTGGCGATGCAATGAAACCCAGAGGTGGAGAGGAGGGGGCTTAGCCGGCGGCTTGGTTCCAGCCTTGGAGATGGACGGGGGGCACTAGAGAGAGAGATAAGTTTTCTCGGGGTTCCTGGGAGGGAGAGAGAGAGCGAAGGGGCTCCAGAGGGAGGCCTGGGGCGGCCTTATACGATGAGGCCACGGCTCCCCGTGGACGCAGCTGCGGGCATCCGCAGAAATGGCCGTGGTGGCCACGGGAGGAGGCTAGGGGTGGTCTGTGGAGTTCATGGGGGTGGTGTTGGGTGCAGGGAAGGGAGAGAGAGAGAGCGGGGTGAGCTCCGGGTGGAGCCACAAGCTCGCACGTGCATTGGCAGGCTCGGGCAGCTCTGGGCACGCGCGGCACGGGCATGACAAAGAGGGGAAGGATGGGGCCACCGCAGTGGCGTGTTGCGGACGTCAAGACACCTCGACTGGCGAGCGGAGGAGGCTAGAGGTGGTTGGAGGATGTGGCATTAATGGTCGCCTGCTCTGCCACGCGCTCCAGAGCACGTCCTTGGTCGGCATCCACGGCTTTTGTGTGCACCCGCGCGTCCACTTGTGTCTAGCGGTTGTACGGGGCATGGGCAAAAGCAGAGAGCGAGCTAGGATGCTCTGAAAGGCTGAGGGGAGAGAGGGAGTCTTAGAGAGAGAGAGGGAAAAAGCTACTGTCTAGAGAAGAAAAATGGGGTTCATCCCCACTTCATCAGGGCTTCCTCGGGTAGGCAAAGATGCAGCAGGTAGAGGTGGACTAGGTGGGGCTGTGGTAAAAATCTTAGCTCAAGGAGATTAGTGTAAATGGCCAAAACTTAGATTTTAAGTTTCTGCCAGAAGGTGTTTGATGTAGGTTTGGGCTAGTTGAACTCATCCTCTACGTGTGCCACTTGGTAGGGATGAAGATCATTATCATGTGACACTGTGGTAAAAAATTCAACTCATTTCGGGGAACTTGCCAATGTAACTTTTTCAAACCCTAGAAATGGGCAGAAACCCTAGAAATGGGCAGAAATAGTTTTGGCTAGATTTGATCATGCTAACCTATTCTCCTTGATGCCCCACTTGGCCTAGGTGAATGATTAGGCCATTTCAGCATGTGTACAAAGTTTGAGAACATTTGGACATGTTTGGCAGTGCAAAATTGATCAAACTTGGAAATGAGCAGAAGGGGTCTTGAGGGGTTTTGGTGATGTTAAATTGTTCTCCAAGACATGAAACTTGGCAGGATCATCAAGTAGGACATTTGTGACATGGTAGAATTTTCTTGGATTTAATGGAGATTCCTTCCTTTGTAAATATTTCAAAACCTTGAAATATCCAGAAAGGGTTTTTGAGGGATTTGACCAACATGTTAAACATAACCATGTGTTGAAACTCATATATATGGACAATATATGTCCACTAACACTGAGTCTCCATAAATTTTCTCAAATATTTTTGAACCATTTAAATAATTTTAACCTATTAAAGACCATTTTTTTCCTAAAGAAAAAGCCTTTAAATAAAATATCAAAATGACTTTTAAAATAATATTTTTGTGGTTTTAGGGAGTCCTATATCTAATAGGATCAAATTTAATTTTTTAAAGATTTTTCACAACCTAAATTAAGTACTTGCAGTTCAAGCCTTAACTCAGGGGTTTTTGGAAAACCTAATTTAGAAAATACTTTTGGGCCAAATTATTTTTGCAAGAGAATACTATCCTGTCCTATACACATGGAATGATCATTGGGAAAAGTTTTAGATCACGGGAAAGAAGTATAAGAGTTGTAGGATTTATTTGATTTTTAGAGCCCTTAGAAACAACAAACAAAGACAAATCAAAGCAAAGACCAAATCAACAGAAAAGTTTTTGTTGGATCAAAATTTTATGCCTAAATAATCCTAAATGTTGTGGCATGAAAATCAGGGTGTGACACTTTAAGATACATTTGCTAAAGGGCTTTGTTTCCCTATCTTGAAATACAAGTCCGAAGTATTCGGCCTCTCGGATGTTGCATTACATGCATTAGTTTCAAACCTAGGTTTGGTCAATAGTTGGGTTGCCTGGCTCGTATGTGTACCCCTTACGTTCCCGACAAATTCGGCTATGGGTGTAACAGGAGAACCACTATGATAGTGATGCCAGTTCAATTGGCAGAGCGCCTCAATGGAGAAAGCCGAAAACTGACTACCTGGGTAAGCGAAAACTGGTCCGCAATTCGAAGACCGCGTTAAGCGACATGACAATAGCGATCACCAATGTTAAATGAAGGGGTTATTCATAGCATTAGCCGAAGTGTATGATGGCTTAGACCTCAGATACTTAATCCGACCACTTCACACACCGGGGACTCGTCATCGCCCCCCACCATCAAACACCTATGACTAAGTGAAAGTTATAAAGTTGTTATAGTCCGACTACCTAGTTCCTATGAGCACTGTCCACCTCCGAGTAATGAGACATCGGCTAAGGGTCATAAACTGCCTCAAGGAACACCCTCTATATATTCTACACTAGGGTAGAAGCTGACGACTGGCCACTTTCAGTTAAATACGCTCAAACAGGAGGAATATCAAGTAAATAAGAACACAATCATATGAGGGAATTTAAAGCCACACTCATTAAAAAAAAAGATAGTCTTTATACATGCCATATACTTCGGCATTCCGAAGTGCTAAACTAGATACGAAGTATCCTTCGGACACATGGCCTCGGTAGCCCGGGTGCCTTCTTCCACCTCGGCGAAGAACTGCTCCACGGTGCATAGCTTCCCTTTGGGGGGCCCTGCCGCAATGATTGCCGCATCAACCTTCCGGAAATGCATCTTCACGCAAGCGTACGCCTGCCATTCTCCCTCGAGGCACGCAGATCGCTTCCAGCAATCCACCTATGGGGCAGCAACTAGCAGCCGAGCCAGGAGACTGAAGAGGCCGGTTGGCCGGGCTTCGGCAGGCCACGATTTGACGTGGAGGTCCTCGAGCGCTGGCCCTACCAGGCAGAATAACTCTGCCAGCTGCTTCATTTGATGGTTCAGCTCCTGGAACTGCGGCCAGAATGCCTTCTCCACGTCATGGCCCTCCAATTGGCCGAAGTGTTGGACGGCATCCGCCACACTCTTCGGGAGATCCGCAAAGACCTTTATGGAACACCACAGCTTGGAGAGGTTGATGCACACTTGCCTCCAAACACACACTACAATAAATATGGCTTATCCGCGCTATTTCTCCACTTGCTGGAGCACCTCACGGTCGGCCCAGGCCATGGTCCAGAGCTGGGAGTGCACAAGACGGAGCTTCTTGAGCTCTTCTTTTGCCTTCTTATCCTCGGCCTGAAGTTTCCCGCGTGAATCAAACACGCCCTTCAGGGTCTCGTCCGGCTTGATTGTATTGAAGTGTATAGGATGATTACAGAGTCGATCTACCACGAGATCAGATAAACTAAACCCTAGATGAGTAGGATGATGGTTGTTCTTCTAGCCTCTATGGACTAAACCCTCTAGTTTATATAGACACCAGGGGTACTAGGGTTACACATGGTCGGTTACAAAGAAGGAATAAACATGCCGATTCTCTTGTCTTTACTTGGAGGACACACCAAGGCTCCATAGGTTTCCTCGTCCAGATACGGAGTCGCCCTATAGCTCGGCCATATAGTAGTCGCAGAGCGGCCCACCTGTCCGGCCCATAAGAAATAGGCCGGATGCCCGAGGACCCCCTAGTTGAGGACTCCCTCAGTAGCCCATGAACTAGTCATCAGAGCCGAGGTATGTGTGGAGATCGTTGGCTTCGTAGACCAGTTCCTTCCCTCACCGGTGTTTTATGCCAGGTAAGTGGTCCTTCTCATCCATACCTTCAAGGGTCATAAATTCAGCCATGTGCTGCCCAGATTATGTACTGATTTCGATTCATAAATATAGCTTAGCCTCGAAGGCCAACCTTCCAAGTGTGAATAGTGCCCTCGCCTAACAACTTTTGGCGAAAGGTCACAGCCGGGCACGAATACTGAGCCGTTGTGAAAACTCAAGTCGCAGTTTGAGGCAGTTCCTCCATTGGCATGTCCCATCCATATGGAGATCGTGCCCCGTTTTTTAAGGGATATGATCAATGATCTTGTTTATCCCACTCACGCATAATGGCACGATTATATTGGGAAGGGGCGTGATCCGCGATGCAGTAAAAGGTACTCTTGGTATTACAGTAGCTTATAAAAGGCAAACAACCACCACTATATCTGCATGCTTTCTCCTCCCTCTCGCCATTTCTTTCCCAATCTGCAGAGCTCCAGCGCCCCGATCCGTCCTTCCTCAAGAACCCCCTCCTAGCCACTCCCTCAATTCAGCCATGGCCGGATCTGGTTCGAAAGGCAAGTGGGAGGCCTGCAGTGTCACCAACGATGACATCGAGGATCTGAAGCACGTCGGCTACCTCCCGGCCAACGTCACTCACCAGGCTCCAGAAGAGGGCCAGGTCGTCCCCAAGCCCCGATCGGGTGAGAGGATGGTGTTCGTCCCCCACTTCATCCGGGGGCTGGGCTTCCCGCTCCACCCCTTCATCAGGGGTTTGATGATCTTCTAAGGGCTAGATTTTCATGATCTGGCCCCGAACTCTTTTCTGCATATTTCGGCCTTCATCGTCATCTGTGAGGCCTTTCTGCGGATCCAACCACACTTTAGCTTGTGTCTCAAGGTCTTCAACGTCAAGCCAAAGATAGTCGACGACCAGCAGGAGGACTGTGGGGGGCGATGATTAGCAAGCTCACCCGTGTCAAGTGGCCGGAGGGCACCTTCATAGACACCGTCGAGGTTTGGTAGAAAGAGTGGTTCTATATCAATGAACCATGCAGCGCAGCATGGGTTGCTGCCCCCGCATTCAGATCCGGACCCCCCACGAGACTGACCTCATGGACCAAGTAGGGCCTTGACTAGGGATCGCTCACAAAGGTGGAGTCGCTACAGAAGCACGTCTCTATCATGATAAAGGCGAAGGCCAAGCTGGCCAACGTGGTCCAGGTGATGCTCTGACGCCACCTCCTACCTTGCCAATAGCGGGCAGCCCCGATGTGGTCCTACAAGCCCGAAGACCCATCCACCATGCTCCACTTCTATGACATCACCCCACGACAAGCTGTGGAAGGTACTGTTCAAGCCCCAGGAGTGGCCGGCCAAGGAAGAAGACATTGGCCTTGACGCTACAAACCCCCCTCGGGAGGTAATGAGATTTTTTTTTCATGTTCCAATATTCACCTTTTAGCAAGAAACCTGAGTCTTTCTTCCCCGCATTCGTAGAGCAGGCTAAACAAAGCCCTGGTAATCGACAGCCTGGATCCATTGCCCGAAGACCCCAGGTTGGCCTTGCTGGAAGAGATGCTAGCCGTGGCAACGTAAAAGGGACCGAAGAAGAAAGAGAAGAAGAAGGTCGAGACGAGGGAGGCCCGAGAAGGCCTCCGCCCAAGAGGGCATTCGGACACCAAGTCCGAGGAAACCCAAGCTCCCTCCACTCACGAGGGGGAGCAGGAAGAGGACGGGGAGGAGAGCGACTCTTCCCGCACATGGAAGAGGGCCGCGTCGGGTGGCGCCGAGGAGGAACAACCTCCTCAAGCCCCAAAGAGGCAGTGCAGGGCCAAAGTGGTCCTGTTCGATGACAGCTCGGACTTCGCTGAGGGGTCCGAAGTGTCTGAAGAGGTTCCTCAAAGGGGTTCCTCCTCGGCGTCCTCCCCACCTTGTAGGCCACCGTGCGACCTCCCCACCTATCCGAAGACTGTCCGGGCATAAACCTTAGGTTCTGTTACTAATCGCATGCATGTCTTTCACATTGCAGGCTACCGCGCGACCTCCCCACCGATCAGGTCTCAGAGGGGGACTCCCCACCAGCCGAGCTGGCGGAGAGCGGGACCGCCTCATGCTCCACGCCTCCTCCGTCCATCGGGGATACCAGAGAGGTGTTGTCCCGAACGACCCCTCCTGGTCCGAAAACAGGGGGCGGTCGTGACGACATCATGGCCGAGGCTAACACCTCGGTCGCCGAAGACTAGGAGGGGAGATCCCTCCTAGTGAACAAAGAGGGGGAGCTCGGTTAATCTGAGCCCCCCCCCCCGAAGACGGTTCCGGAGCCGCCGAGCCCCTCGGAGTCGTCAGTTCTGCCCTCCACTGAAGGGGGAGCCGGGGCCCCGCTGCCAGTGCCAAACACCGGAGATCGGGTTGCGGCTGGGTGGCCGGACGTTATGGAGGAGGCTTTGTGTCACGAGCCAGATTTGGTAGAATCCATGTCTCTATGCTTACTGTGCTATCCCTGGATCATAGCTAGCACACACAGTAACAAAAATGAATATCAGCAAGACATACATCATTTTGTTACAATGATAGATCCGAAGTTAAGCCAATACATACCATTGGCACAGCTCAATGCTGGCATGTCATATAGCGGAATAATACGTAGTCGCTTAGTTAGGGCTCCATCAATGTCACTGGGCTTGTTGAGTGTAAACCATAACCCTATCATCTCTTAATCTATTGAGATCTGCACATGACAAGTGCATATGAGTACGTGGAATGTACTCGCAAGTTGCAAAGGAAAGTTTAACAGAATATATCACTACTAGGGAAAACCTTATACACAGAATCTTACTAGTAGCGCTTGTTAAAATGAGGCGCTACTGCTACTTAGCAGTAGCGCGTGGGCACAAAGGGCGCTACTGCTATCCACATAGCAGTAGCGCGTCAAGAAGAAAAGGCGCTACTACTATAATTGTCACGTCGTTGCCGCGAGGCTAGGTATAGTAGTAGCGCCCTTGCAAAAACCATGCTACTGCTAACAAAATAGTAGTATCGCGTTTTTAGGGTAGGGCGCTATGGCTAAGTTTGAACTTGGCCACATGGCGGGCCCCACTTAGCAGTAGCGTGTCTCCCAGGAGAGCGCTACTAGTACATATTTACCCGTAGCGTGTTTTCCTTAAGCGCAGCCACCACCTTTTCCTCCCCCTCCCCCACCCTCTCTTCCTTTCACTTTCCCCTAGCTCCCCCCTCCTCTCAACCTCACTTTGCTTCTTCCTCAGTACTTCTCCCACCATTACTCTCTTTCTTCTACCTCTCTTTCTCTCTCTTTATTGCTCCTAGCTAACTACACCACCTCAATTAATGCAACTCCTTTCTCTTTTTCCTCTCCTCCACTAGTTGAAGTCATCTCCTTCCCCAACTAGCTAGGTAGATCTACCCATTTAATGAAGTGACCTATGTACCTCCCTAATTTGATCTAGCCATGCCAACAAGCAAGCTTGTCCACTTTTGATCATTCCCTAGGTGTGTGGCGATACTAATGGACATCAACATCACCGTGCTAGCTATATATCTTGAGATAGGTGAATAAAAATTTGTGCGTTTGCAAGAATGGAAATATGTGTATGTGTGCGATATGACATAATCGGGCGATATGATGGAAATTGTGTGCGTGGCATGAGTTGCCGCCGAATTGTGCTTGAATTGCCTATGTTTTGCCAAAAAGTCGATTTATTTCCGTTTTGGTGAATTCCGAGCAAACTCTATATGTCCTATTTTTAGGGAAGGTCATTCCAAATTTTTGTATGACTTTGATGCATGCATGCATTTTTATAATCAATTTGTTTATTATTACTATGCAGGCGTTCAAGATGGTCAGTGGAACAATGGTGGAAAGGTGGTTGCGGTTGGCGGTGTAGGACATGAATGAAAATAACCGGACAGAGATTTTATGTCCGTGTCGAAGATGCAAAGGATTTTGGCTCGACCCCTATGAGGATGGTCGTTTGATGGCGCACCTGCTCATGACTGGTTTCATGGATGGCTATACTCGATGGATAATTGAAGATGATGATGATGATGATGAGGAGGACGCCGACGGGGCAGGCAATGACGACACAGGGCAAGACGAAGAGATGATCGATAATGGCGGCGGAGAAGGGGCCGTACATGGCGGCGGAGAAGAGGCCGGCGGACATGGTAGCGAAGAAAACGTGGACACACCGCAGACTTCGTTGCTACTAAGTTCAATCGTGCCGGACCCTCATGTTTGAGAACTCCTTCGCAAGGAGATGAGTACCGACAGAGCTGCTTCTAGAGAGGAGGCCAAGCTGGAGAAACTGGTGGTAGACTCGAACACTCCATTGTGTGATGGTTGCAATCCCGAGGTGACTTGCTTGAGTTTCACGCTCGAACTTCTGAAGACGAAGGCTAAAAACAAATGGACCGACAGTAGCCTCGATGAGCTTCTCAAGTACCCAAAGGATGTTCTTCCCGCGGGGAATCTATGTCAAACTAGTCTGGATGAGGCCAAGAAGATCGTGTGCCCTCTTGATCTGCCACACGTTAGATACCATGCATGCATCAACGATTGCATAATTTATCGGAAGGAGCACGCGGAAAAAACCAGATGTCCGGTGTGCAATGCTTCTCGATACAAGAAGGCCGGAAAGAAATATCCCTAGAAACTTGTATGGTACTTACCGATCACTCTCAGTCTGCAACATTATTTTGTAGATCCCAAGGAAGCAAAGCTCATGCGTTGGCACGCAGAGAGGAAAAAGCCCGAAGATGGAGATGATCCGAAGCTGAGACACCTCGTGGATGCAAGCCAGTGGAGAGCGGTCAACGGAGAATATCGATATTTCGCATGTGAGGCAAGGAACATCATGCTTGGCACATGTACCGATGGCATGAATCCGTTTGGCAACCAGAACACCAACCATAGCACATGCCCCGTGTTCGTATGGATGTACAACATCCCCCCATGGGTGTGCATGTAGTCGAAGTACATACACATGAGCATGATGATTCAAGGGCCGAAACAACTAGGAAATAATATTAATCTGTATCTGGGGCTACTTCAAGAGGAGTTAGACACGTTATGGAAAACACCGGCCAAGACATGGGATGCCAGTAAAGGCGAGTATTTCTTTATGAGAGTCGCGCTAATCATGACGGTGCACGACTATCTCGGTTACGGATATGTCGTAGGCCAGGTGTGCCACAGATATTACAGTGCACGTGGTGCATGGATGATACGACCTCTCAGCAGCTAATGTCAAGGAAAGAAGGCGGGTCTGGGAAAATCGTATACATGGGGCATCAAAGATGGCTCGAGGAGGACGACCCGTGGAGAAACCGTGGAGATCTATTCAATGGTGAGGCTGAGCATCGAGGACCTCCATGTTAGTGAAGCAGCGCTGAAATCGATGAGCTATTGAAAAACTAGGAATAGTGCCTCGCGCCAGGAAAGATGATTAAAAAGGCACCAGGACCCACTGCTGAAGGTATGGAAGACGAGGTCTATTTTCCGGGACTTGGAGTACTGGCACAAACTCGACACGCCTCATTGCCTTGATCAAATGCATATCTGTAAGAATGTTCTTGAGAGTTTGCTTGCGACACTGATGAACATGTCGGATAAGACCAAGGATGGGCCGAAGGCAAGAAGAGACTTGCAAGATTTGAATATCAAGGCAGATCTGCACATGCCGCCTCATAAAAAGTCAGAGGAGACAGAGACAAAGAAGGAGATGCGGGAGAAGAAGGGCAAAAAAGTGAAGGAAGAGGATTAATGCCCCACTTCTTGCTTCACCTTAAGTCCGGCTGAGATCGATCAATTCTTCAAGTGCCTAACCAGAATCAAAGTTTGTTACGGTTACTGTGGGAAGATAAGTAGATTTCTAGACATGAAGAAGAAAAGGTTCAGCTGGATGAAGTCCCATGACTGTCATGTGATGATGACGCAGTTACTACATGTTGCCCTTAGAGGAATAATGGACAAGCACATCCGTGACACGCTTATTGGTCTCTGCAACTTTTTCGACGTCATTTCTCGAAAGTCGATAAATGTGAAGCAGCTTCGAAGGCTACAGGAAGAGATCATTGTGATACTAAATGAGCATGAGATGTACTTCCCGCCCGCGTTCTTTGATGTCATGGTGCATCTGTGTGTCCATATTGTGGATGACATAATAGACCTTGGGCCGTCATTCCTTCACAACATGATGTTGTTTGAGAGGATGAATGGGGTCATCAAAGGATTCGTTCGTAACATGTCCCGTCCGGATGGAAGCATCGTCCAGGGCTATCTGACACAAGAGTGCATCTCTTTCTGCGAGAATTATCTATATGGTGGAGACCGGCCTGGTGTTGGTTTGCCCGTTAAGAAGCACCTTGGGAGGCTCGAAAGAGGAGGTCACTCCAATGGTCACAGGGAACACTGCATGTGGGTTAATCAGATTGACACAACGACTTTGACATAGCAAACTTAGTAGTGCTACATCACCTAGACGAGGTAGATCCTTTCGTGACACTACACAAAGAAACCATCGCAAAGAAGTATCGTGACTGTGGACTATGCAAGACGGACGCCGAAGTTACTAGAGAGCACAACTCCACTTTCCTGCATTGGTTCAAAGAGCATATTCTTGCTAATCCCTCAGAAGAGGGCTCTAAGGACGGATTGCTCATATACGCATTAGCACATGGCCTCGCGGCCAACCACGCGACCTATCAGGCATATGATATCAACGGATACACGTTCTACACGGAGGCCAAAGGTATGAATAGTGATTTTCAGAACTCAGGGGTGACGATGGAATGCATGACTGGCGATAACTGCGCAACTGAGAGATTCTATGGAAGGGTCAAGGAGATCTGGGAGCTTGACTAATCTGGACTGCACAGCGCGACGATGTTCCGTGTTAGATGGGCTAAGAATGTCGAAAGACAAATCCGGTATTTCACTACCATGTTTATACCCGACGCCAAGAGCGCTACCGTGAATGCCATCGCAAAAAACGAGCCATGGGTACACACTAAGCACGTGACACAATGCTTCTTCATAACCGAGCAATCCCAGCCATTTTGTCGTGAGGAGAGGCAAAAGGAACATCATTGGAATGGATGAGTCACCAACGAAGAAGACTACGACCAGTACGGCAACCCGATGAGGGAAGATGATGATGACGATGAAGTATAAGTCAGAAGAAGAATCAATACTACATTACCTAAGAAAGATCGTACTCCATGGAAAATGAAAAGTCACAATGAGGGGCTCAATTATTCATCAACGAACAAGAAGGGAAATAAGCTCACTCAAAAACGGAAACGTCGACGCTGAGAAACCATTATCGGTCAAATAATGCAATATATATGTTCCTATTTTGTATGCACACCTAACCGTTATGGGTCAAATGATGTAATATATATGTTCCTCTTTTGTATGCACACTTAACCATTATGGGTCAAATGATGGAATATATATCGCCTTAGTTATATACATTGTATCACCTTCCCTTCTTTCCAGCTCTCAGAAAAAAAGGAAAAGAAAAGAAAAGAAAGAAAGCAAAAAAGAAAAGGAAAAGAAAAGAAAATAAAGAAAGAAAAAAAGAAAAGGAAAAGGAAAAAAGAAAGCAAAAAAGAAAAGGAAAAGAAAATAAAAATAAAAAATGAAAACAATAGCAGGAGCACTGGTTGGAGAAAAGCGCTATAGCTATGTTAGATAGCAGTAGCGCTGTCTTAGAAACGCGCTATAGCTACTTCAGATAGCAGTAGCGCTGTTTTAGGAAATGCGCTATAGCTACCTTAGCTATAGCGCATTTTCTGGAACAGCGCTACTGCTATTTTGACATAACCCCCCCGTGCGGGCTTCCCTCCTCTGCTTCCGCCCCCAATTCCCCACTATCTTCTCCCCCTCGTCGCCGCCGCCGGAGCCCCTGCCCTCGCCCTCGCCAGAGCCCTGCCCTCGACATCGCAACGCGCCTGTGCCTCCTCCTCCTCGACCTCGCCGGAGCCCTTGCCCATGCTCTCCGCCGCCATCTCCCCCGACCCCGCCTCGCCGCGCCTGCTCCCCCGACCGTGCCTTGCCGCCGCCGGAGCCCCTGCCGCCGTCTCCCCGACCCCATCTCTCTCTCCGCCCTCTGCAAGCACTCTCCCCTCCATTGAACCCTAGCTATTTAGTGGTAGTTAGTATGAATTAGTATGAACCCTAGGCTATTTTATAGTGCTAGTTAGTTAATTATAATTAGTATGAACCCTAGGACAGTTTAGTTAAAGCAATTGTTACTATTTAGTTTTTTTAGTTAAAGCAATTGTTGCTATTATAAAAATAGAATTAGTATGAACCCTAGTTAATTAGGTGGTATGAACCCTATTTAAAAAAATAGAATTAGTATGGGTTAAATGAATTCTAGGTATTTTTGGTGTTTTAGGTGTATTTAACAGAATTCTAGGTATTTAATTTTCTTTAGTTAAAGCAATTGTAGGACAGATTAGGTAGTATGAACCAAGTTAATTAGTATGAACCCTATGTTTCAAATTTGGACAGAAATTTAGCTAGGTTTCAAATTAGGACAGAAATTTATGTAGGCTGAATTTAGTTTCAAATATTGTGAAGAAAAAGGACTTCTTGCATTTTTCTTCAAGTTCTATATTTTTCTTCATGTTATATGCAAATTTGAAGTGGACATGTGATATTTGGAATTTGGACATGTCATATTTGGACATGTGATGTTTTGGACATGTCATATTTGGAAAATGATGATAATGTGCAGGGTAAATGATCCGAGTGGCCGATGTTTCACCAAAATGTTGATTCATTTCCGTTCCAGTGAATTTCAGGCACTCGATATGTCCACTTTTTAGCAAAGGTCATGCCGATGTTTCTCGTGAATTTTGGCATGACTTGTGCTAGAAATTAGGCTTATCGAGTGCTGGGATTTGCTGCGACGGGAATGAAACAGCATTCCAGCAAATAGACATTTTTTATGTCATTACTCATTTTTATTATACTTTAAGAATTAAAAGAGAAGACTTAATTGTAGGAAACATGTCGAACAACGAAGAAACCGGGCCTTCTGACCACGATGCAGATGAGATGGATTATGAGGGTGAACAATAGTACCTCGACTATTCGTTTGCTATGCATAGTCAAGGATTGCAGGGTGGCCTCGGTGATGGTACTGACGCTGAAATCAACACCTACGGCACCGGCACCGATGGCGGCGCCGAGACCGGTGGGGAAGGAACCGACGCCGAAGCCACTAATGAAAAGAAGAAGCAGAAGAAGCAGAGGATCCGAAAACCTAACAAACTCAACATCGGACGACTGCTCGTCACAAATATGGCCCCTGGCAAGTTTGAGCCATTAGAGCCGGATGAACCTCGCAAGTGCTACGGGAACCAACTCGGATGCATCCTAAGGGAAACCGCGAGCATCAACGACAATGACTTAAGGGGTAAAGAACATTTGAAGCAGTTGCTCCTAACGAAGTTGCATAAGAGATTCTAGTTCCTCGACAGGGATGACAGCATAGAATTCCCGTGGGATGATCTGAAGATGAAAAAGATTAACAATCACGCCATGGGCATGTTTAGCAATGATTTGGCCTCCTAGAAAGGGATGGTGAAACGAGCTATTGAGGCTGATGAACCGCTCTCCAAGATTCTAGAGGAAAATCCGACACTTACGGAAGAGGAGTTCCAAAAGTTCAAGGACCCTTGCGCTACCGAGGAAGCCAAGGCTAAGGTGCAAAATTCAAGAGCCTTCAACAAAGGAACACAAGGAACTAACGCCTTGGAAGCCGTGGCTACCTTGGCAAAAGGCCCATACGGGATAAGGAGGATGCGGAACATGAAGCCGCGGTTCTGCCAGACCCAATCGCGAAGTTCACTAACCCCTTGGAGCGTGATTTCATCAGGGCCCGCTACAAGTGGGACAAGGAAAAGAAGTTTTTTTACACGGACCCGATCATGAGGAAATTGATTAGAATACTGGTAATTATTCTTTTACCACCTTACATTTAGCTTCTGATCAAATCGACTACACACTCGTAAACGGTTCACGTTCCTTCTGCAGGAGAAGCAACACAAGCTTGCAGCCGAAAGCGAGTCTTCATCGATGAGGCCCAAGTGGGACACCCCTCTCAACCGGGCCTTCAATGAACTTAAGGGACTCCCTTTAGACCAGCGACCGCAATATGGATGTGTGCAAGGCACCGGAGACGGTGCCACATGGAAGGTCTTTTACAACGACGGCGCGGAGGCCAAGAAGCAGAAAAAGAAGTTCAGTCAGGCTGACATCAACGAGAAGGTGGAGCTTGCATTCGAGAAAAAAGAAGCTGAGGAAGCGAAAAAAGCAGCTCAGGAGAAAAATGAGTTGGTCCAGCAGGCAGTCGCTGCAGCTGTAGATGCCTGCAGAAATGATTTCGCTACTAACTTGATCCCGGCTATCATCAACTGGACGAAGGAAAATCCAGAAAAGACGGTAGATGATTTCCCCATGCCCAGCTTCGTCGGGAGCAACTCGGTGAACATCACAACCGCACAATCACCTGCTCATGCAACCGCGCCCGCACCCGCACCCGCTCATAGCAGCCCGTCCTCAGTCTCTGGCGCACTAGGTGGGCCTTCGTCTTTGGCTGAGCTCGATGCCCTCACATTAATTACACGTCGCACCAACATATATCTATAACATTCCATTTTCATTGCCTTTCGGATGTTTTACGCCGCAGGCATATCTTTGCAGGCCAACGAAACCCCGTGCACCGTACTCTACTTGATCAAAGGCTAGAAGCTGGACGTGGGAAAGGCGGTGATAATGAAGCCCTTGGAACTCATGTTCAACGGCCAGCCGATCCCCGGTGGCCACGTCAGGGTTACCTTGTCGAGTGTGAAAACGGGGCACGAGGATTGCCTCCTTTAGTATGGCTCAGGGGAGAGGACGACGAGACCCCGCCGCGGCTTGGAAACTGCAAGGGTTCGATGCTGCTATGTCCGAAGAATCTTCTTCGTCTGGAGGCGGCCGAGAGCACACCAATAACCACACATCAGCAAGAAGGTATGAACACCACCACCCCGCCTACGCAATTACCAGCGTCTATAGTGCCGGGTGAGAATGGCAGACGACATGAGGAAGGGTGTCCAATAGTGGTTGATGTAATCGCCCCCGTACAACAAAGAATGGATGATGAGATGGACGAGGATGACACTCTTCGGTTCCTCAATACAGGCGCGTATGACGATGTCGGCGTACGACACCTATGGGATCCGAGGGACCCCTTTATCGTTTGGCAAGGAGAGGGGTATGCACAAAGAGCAGAACTGATGATTAAAGCGAGGGGATTTTTATCCAGGTTCGGGCCGCTGATCAGCGTAAAACCCTACTCCTGCTTTAGTTTATTATCAGTGATCCATCCCAGTTCTTGGAGTGCTTGTGATGAACAGTAAGTTCAAGCAACAGCTACGCATGCAGAATGGGCTGAGAGTTGTCCTCTTCTTGGGCTTGGGCGCCGCCGCGCGGGGGCCGGGGCCGCCTTCTTGGTGGTGGCCGTCCTCTTCTTGGACTTCACGCCGAATGCCGTAACTTGCATGGCTATCTTCGCCCATCTTTGCGAAAACTTTGCCGGGGTAGTTCCCAACACTGCCCTCTTCCGCCATTACTTCATTCCTTGTGTCCAAAAAGGGGAATCCCTTGCCGGTTCTATCGCCTGGATCCCAAGGGCATGGAACAAGAAGATATATCCGGACGGGGTTTACCGCGAGAAGTGGGAAGAATGGCGGTCCGAGTGGTGCTGGATCAAGGAAGCAGACCCCCATCCCTTCTGTTCACCCCGATGGCAAAAAGCAGTCCACGGCGAGGACTGGAGCGATTTTGATGCTCAAGATGACAGGCTCACAATCGCCACGACCAGGATTCTCCATTTGAAAGCCGCCGGGCTCACAATAGAGATGATAGGCTCTGATTTTCTTCACCGGCGCATTGCTCCTCTGCAGAATAAAGGGAGGCCAGCTTGGGAGTTCCGGAACGCGGCAGATATCATGAGGCTGTGCCCCGGACTAAACAACAACCTGACAATTATGCAGCTTGGCGCTCTTCGCCACCGGCTATTTCAGCGCGAAGACAAGCATAAATTGCCGGCAAGAGTTGTTCCCTTGTGCAACAACTCTGCCCTGGGGTCGATCATTGCTGCAATGCCAATGTTCAACGCCCATGGCCTTGACGCGACCTGGGCCGAGCCATCTGTGGAGGAGGCACAAAAGTTCTTTGACAACTTGTCGGAGAGGGCCGTCCGTGAAGAGACAAACCTCATCCACGCCACCGCTGACGAAGAAGTGGCGTATATTGCCACTAGAGTGGAAGAGGTGAATCTTGCCACGGAGGCCGGCAACGTCGGCTTCACAGAATGGGAAACCAACGACGCAGAAGTCGTACTGGAGGAAAAACCTATCGGGGAGGATGAGGTTGCCGGGGAACAGAGCGGCGCAGCCGCTGAGGGCTCATCAGGCGAGGACGCAGCCGAAGAGCAGCCGCGGGAGGAGCCCCTAGCTCCAAAGAAGGCAAAGCACGTCCTTCGGAAAGCTACCTCTGGTGTCCCAGCAAGCCAAACCTCTTTGAGCAGCGAGGTTCCCGGCAAGGGGGCGGCCGGCAAGGCTGCACCGCGGCAAGGGGTTCAACAGCAACCCGCGTGGTGCATGAGACACACACCTGCGGCAACCACTGGGGCGGCAGGGACGTCTCACGCAGCAGCACTGGAAGCTGAGGCGGCAGAGCCACACCAACCCCATGCACCTGCCGCAGCCAAGCGACCCAGGACCCCTCCTCCGCCTCCCCATATGGACACTACAACGGAGGTCAACTTCGACACCTCTGGCTTCAGCCCGGAACGGGAAGAGGAAGAGTAAGTATCCTGTCACAGTCTTTATCTCCCAAATTCTGAATTCAATTGATCTCATCGCCTTGCTTTGTCTTGTCTGTGCAGGGAGGCAGAAACTTTGGCGGAAAGGATGGCGAAGAGGGCGAAAACCTCCACAGGCGACGAGCCACCGACAAGCTCTACGAGCGCGCCAGAGACTATCACCATCAGCCCAGAGCTTAGCCCTCGACGCAGCCCCCAGCACAGCCACCAGCGTGAGTTCACTACTCATTTTTCGCTGGCGGGTGCTAAGGTTTCTACCTTTGCCGCTTACATCTTTTGGGATTGTAGGAGAAGAACGGCAACAAGAAGAGTCGTTGGAAGACACCCCCGTCGACCGCGCAGCTCGCAAGCGCATCCCCGGCAAGGGTTCCCATCGACAAGCCTACCTTAGAAGAGGAGGAGCCAGCAAACATTGGCACCGGCAACCTTTCCTCGACAAGCAAAGTTGCCGGGAGGGGTGAAGCTACTCCTCATCAGCCCGACACAGGTGACTGCTTACTTCAGAGCACTTGTGATTCTTTCCTTTACCTTTCTGAACTTTGATCTTGACTTGATTTTGTTTCCCTCCTTCGTCTTTGTCGCGGCCTTGGGTGGGCCTCTCATTCTGTTGCTTAGCCTTGCCGCGGCGGCCTCCTGGGCCACCAGGCTTCTTGCCGGATCCCTCAGCACCGTCCTGGGCCTTCTCCTTATCTTTTCTTTCGTACTCAGCTCTCTTCTTCTCGACAAGCTGCTCAACTTGCCGACAGTTTTTGAGGTTGTGGCCCTTGGTGCGATGGATCTTGCAATACTGGTTGCCGGAGCCTTCCGGCTTGTCGGCAGCTGCCAAGGCCTGACAGGAAGCGCACCCGGCAACTTCCTTGCCGGGGTCGTCAACCTTGGCCTTCTTGGCGGTGCCGGGGTTGCCGGATCCCTCGACAGCAAGCACGGCCTTGCCTTTGCGCTTCTTGTTCCGCCGCCGGCCTTTCTTCGACGGGGTGGCAACATCTTCATCTTCAGATTTGCCCCCTACGCCAACATTCTTGCCGGGGAGTTTCCTCCCTTCTTCAGCTCGAGCGCATTTATCTGCCAAAGCATAGAGCTCGGCAATACTCCTAACCTTGTTCATCGCCAGCTCTTCGCGCATCTTGCGGTTACGCACGTTCTGATGAAACATGCTAACAACAGCGGCAGGATGAACGTCTGGAATATTGTACTGCACCCGGCTAAATCTTTGGATAAACTTGCGCAGGGGCTCGCCCTCCTTTTGAGGAAGGAGATGTAAATCACATTCTTGTCCAGGAGCTTGGTGGCCTCGAACAAAGGCGCCAACAAACTGATGGCACAGATCTGACCAGGAAGAAATGGAATTCTCCGGCAGATGCATCAACCACGACCTAACGTTGGGTTTGAGCACCAACGGGAAGTAGTTGGCAAGTATCTTGTCATCTCGGCCTCCGGCAGCCTGCACCGCAATGGTGTAGATGCTCAGGAACTCCGAGGGGTGAGTCTTGCCGTCATATTTCTCCGGAACCTCTGGTTTGAATGTTCGGGAGTTGGGCCACTGGACTCGCCGTAGCTCACGGGTAAACGCTGGACAACCTCCCTCATAAGGCAAGTCGCCTACGTCCCCTGGCGCAGGCTTGTCGACAGTAGGCCCTGCATGTTTATCGGACTGATGACGCGCCTCCCGTCGCCGCTCGATGGTAGTTCGAGCGTCTTCTTTCCTTCGTTCCTGGAGAACTTGACGCTGATCGCGGCGCATCCGCGGATCGGACGACGCCGCGGAATCGTCATCACGGCCGTCGGTACGTCGGGTTGACGACCGCTGCTGCTGTCGTGGAGGGGAGTGCACCGTGGTCGCACTGCCTCCAGTCTTCTCACCATCGGCTCGCGCCGGAACGATAGACTGCTGCCGCGAGGGCCCTGCTTGCTGCGGCCTATCCTTGTTGGCAAAGCCGACGAGGCTCTGGATAGTAGATCGCCACTCCTCCATCTTCTCTGGAGCAGGAGGAAAATCAAGGAGCAGCTCCGCACGTGCCAAAGCTTCTGCTGGCGTAGGCGGCGGCGACAGGTGCGAGGTACGTGAGGTGCTCTGACTCCTAACAGTGTTAGAAGGAGCATCGTCACGACCACGCGACCACGCGCCACCTCCACCGGCAGTTTGGCATGCATGCTGGGCCTACACACCTTGTGATCGGTGCGCAGAAGTCTCTCCATGGGGACGTTCAGAACCAGCGACGCCACGGCACTGCTCATCGCATGCGGCCTGGGAAGGCCGCGACGCCTGCGCAGGCGCGGGAGCCTTGGACGGCGTCCCCCGATCTCTGGACTTCGCTGCACCGCCTGTAGGCAGCACGGCTCCATCTCTGGATCAAGCGGCGTGCGGGTTGCCGTCGCTGCTGCGAGCGACGCCGCTCGCCTGGCTCGGATCACCAGAATGCCGTGGAGGCTCTAAACCTCCACCTCATGCATCCACGCCGTCGCCCGTCCGAGCAGGCACGGGCAAGACGGACATAGATGGAACAACCGCTACTGCACCCTTCTTCTTGGGCGGCATGGTGACAAAACCGATGAAGAAACTGACGCGCTGATCACCAGATCAGGTTCGCGCAACCTCGATCCACCTACCTGGCGTGCCAAAGATGTCGGCGTACGACACCTATGGGATCCGAGGGACCCCTTTACGGTTCGGCAGGGAGAGGGGTATGCACAAAGAGCAGAACCGATGATCAACGCGAGGGGATTTTTACCCAGGTTCGGGCCGCTGATCAGCGTAAAATCCTACTCCTGCTTTAGTTTATTATCAGTGATCCGTCCCAATTCTTGGAGCGCTTGCGATGAACAGTAAGTTCAAGCAGCAGCTACGCATGCAGAATGGGCTGAGAGTCGTCCTCCCCTGTAGCAGTTGCCTTGGGCCTCCTTTTATATGATCAAAGGGGTCACCACAGTGGCGAACTGCTCCTTTGCGAGGTGTAAAGTAGCTACATGGTTATCATACCTAACCACTGAAGGTTTAGGACAAATGCATTTAATGCACCGTGAGGTGTCCTTTTAGGTGTCCCTACTTTCTTGGGGATGGAAAAAGGGGCCATCCCATCAGCACCGCTTAAGCTCACCTCCACTAGTGCCTTGCCACGCATCCAGAGGTGGGGCCAGAATGCCAGGCTGGTCGCTGTACTAGAGCGGTGGCACAGTGGCGGAACCTTGTCGGGTGCAAATCTTGCCGGGCTTGGCGGGCTACCCCGGCAAGATCTTGCCGGGAGCCGAGCCCTTGGTCTTTAGTCCTCCTTATCTTCTAGTCCTTGGCGTGGATGTCTCTTGATAACCTTGGATCGATCTTCAGCTGTTCCCCTGACAAGCCTTGCCGCAGGTATGGCTACAACTGCCCGTGCACAAGTATGGGGTACTAAAGGCCCAATATTTAGTACACCGATAGACGATGACTTAGATATGATGAGTCAGCCATATGACAACTCGGGCTATCAGCATGCTGATGAGGAGATGGATGATGTGCCCGGGCAGGAACGTCCTAGCAGGGTTGATTGCAAGAAGTATCTCTTCATGCAATCCTCACAGGACACGCCTGAAGATGCCACCTCAATGAAGGCTCAACTAGCCGAGGGTCGTACAATGCTTAGCCCGACAACACTGGTGCAGGGGTTAAGGAAGGGTCTGGAAGGTCAGCCCAAGAAAAAGGAGGGAAGAGACCGGCGAAGAAAGGCTCTGCTGTCTACAAACAAGCCAGAGCACATAGCAGCCAGACGGTGGATTTTGAAGAGCGTGTACCCGTTAAAGGTGCGGCCATGTTCCATGTCACGGGCGAGCCGATGCTACCACTGAAACCGCTGGAGGCCATATCAGGGAATCTCAGGAGATTGCATGACCATGTGCTATTGACTGAGATAAGCCTACTAGCCTCGAAGGATCCAGGATATCCGACATACGCGTCTCGTGTGCCTGAGGGGAAGTTCTACGTCGACACACGGCCCGCGGAGGTGTTCTTCCAGCGGTTTGATCATATCTTTGAGATGTTTCTGACAAGGCGGCTCGATTTTACAATCGTCCGTCTTTTTGCACTACATATGAGCTCCGTCATGAAGAAAGAACAAGTCTCACAAATCTGTGTGGCGGATCCATACTACATGCACGAGTCCTTCTTGAGTCTCAGCGACTTTGAGCATAAAACTGCTAGGGAGTACCTCGAAAACTTCATGATACAGAATAAGGACCAGGAAATTGTCCTCCTGCCTTATCATCGAATATAAGTCAGTGCCGGACAACTCTTTCATACATTTCAATCATTCCTTCTCACTCATATGGAGAATAATTTCAGGTGTTTTTTCCCCGCACCAATGGGCACGCCATCCTTATCGTTCTTTACCCGTGAGTCTCCCACGCCGTGTATTTTGACCCTACCAGAAACTACGAGAAGAAGGACTACACCCACGTAATGAATATTCTAGATGATGCTCTCCATGGCTTCAGCTTGAGGGGTGGCCACCTGCAGATCAGGAAACAAAGGAACCGCAAGCTGGGTTTCTCGCATAAAACCAAGCAGGAACAATGGATTCTACCTCCTCCATCTCATGATGGAGTTCAGAAGGGATCACCAAAAGCTTCGCATGACAACCAGAAGCGATGATCATATCCGCAAGTGGGTAGAATCTCAAGGAGAACTGGATTATAAACTTAGAGATGACTTCTTTCGCATCAAGAGGGACATGGCGACGATCATCATGAAAGATGTCGTCGAAGAGAAGGGGATGTTCCACCATGGCCCTATATTGCGAGCTGACGTCCGAATTCGCATAGGCATGCAACGTCAGGACCTCACGCCGTCCAAGAAGCTAGGGTGCATCCTCGATGATACGGAAGGATGGAACTTCTAGTGATTTACGATGCCGATGTTTATGATATGTGTCGGTTGAACTTGTATACTTTCTGTAGCGATGAAACTTTGTGTTGTCCACAGTCCCTGCCGAACTTGCGTAACGCTACTTTGTTAGTTTGGGTACGATACTGCCTACCTCTAGTTAATTAGTTTGCGTACGATGAAACTTTGTTGATTATTTACGTTTACTATATGTTGCATCTATTTGCTAACACTTTCTTTTTTGTGTTGCTCAAGTATATTTTGTTGCATATGATTCTACATTCTCTTGATGAAGATGCATCTCTAACAGGTACCTAGATCCTTGATGGCGAAGAAGTAGTGCTATGTCGTGTACACAGGGAAGGTTCCGGGAGTGTACGACGAGTGGCCCGAGTGTCAGGCGCAAGTGGACCGGTTCTCGGGCACCACCCATAAAGGGTTCAAAAGAAGACAAGAAGCAGAAGCTAGTTACTTGAGGTTCATGCTAGCGCGATAGAGGACTCATAACCACCGCCTCATGTACTGCATAGTTCCGCTCTCACTCATAGTGATAGCTCTTCTTGTGTATATCATTGTTTAGATGGATGACGATGTAGTTGTAAAGTATTCGAGACTTGTATCGCTATTTCGAGATGATGACGAGAGACCACTTTGTGTTGGATGATGATTATGATGATGACATGATTTGATGAGACTATTTGTATGTGTATGCTATAATTACATTAGTATGTGTATGATATGATAGAGATTATTGTATAAAGCCTACACAAATACAAAAGGAATATGCAGAAAAAAAATCAAAAACTAATAAAACTAGAAGTAGCGAGGGGAATGAAGTTAGCAGCAGCGTGCACTTAGCAGTAGCGCTGCTTATGCTAAAGCGCTACAGCTATTAGCAGCAGCGCGTTTCGGTGAAGCCCGCTACTGTTACCCATGTATAGCAGTAGCGCGGTTCAACCCGCACTACTACTACAAGTTAGCTGTAGCGCCCGTGCTACTGATACACCTTAGACCCGCGGTACTGCTAGGCTTTTTCCTAGTAGTGAATATGCAGGGTAAGTATTGGTGGAGGTTTCCTTTGCATAAAGCCAGTTTTCTCCTATACTAAATTTTGTAAACTTGTTTTGAAATAAAAATAGTTTTTAGTATAAAAGGTAGGAGTTAGACACTTGGATATACGCACTTGTGCTCATTCTCCAAAATTAGTTTAAAACATACATAGGTTTGAAGTGAAACACATTCCCTATGCTCAATCCTCAACCTATTCCCTTAAAACTGATTTTAGAAAAGAGAGGGGAGATTCTTCTTCAGTCCAAGTCTTTACTTGCTCAAAATTGCCCGTAATCGGGGGCACAAATAATCGATTAGTTTTAACACTCTGTAGAGATTGTACACGTCCCCCACATGACACAATCAACCCTTTTGTGTCGTGACACCATTTCGGGTGTGTGACCGGAAGAAGATTGTGACGAAGCCTTTCCAAACGGCCCCCTTTATTTAGTTCTAGTACGACCCGCTCCCTTGGCTATTAAGACCCACCTTTGATGACCATACCTAAATAAGGTTTTCCCACTAAGGAAAAGCTAAGCCAGAGCCATAATAGCATGTGGCTATACTGGAAGCTACATCAAACTATACTTGGAAGATCTCGGTCTCGTGGATGGCGGTCCCCACCAAAACCTGTGTGCAAGACCCCAATCGGGCTCATTCACTGCAAGATCCCGATGGACGCAATCACATGTGGATGCTCCCGTCATACCGTTCCGCCAGAGAGTAGAAGTAAAATAATATATTGTTTTTGTTTTTCAAAAGTTTTCACAGAACGTTACCCCGAAAGAGGGCAAGTTTATTTGTTTAAAACTTGTTTGATTTTCAACCCACCCATTTGTGCAAGCGCGGCCAAGCATGGTAGTAAGTCTTGAACCTAATGTTGTAGCTACTAATAATACTTTGCAAAACTTTTGTAAAACATGCTTAGTATTAAATTTAAAGAGATATGCATAATATAAAAATATAGGTCAGGGCATGATCAAATTGCAACTTGTCTATTTGAAGTTGATTCCCTACTTGCTATCGTCTCTCCTTTACTTTACGTTATATCTAACGATGAAAGAAAATACTTCAACACACAAGAATTCAAATAAAGATCCAAATAAAAGATTCAAATTAACAATACAAGTACATTCTTAGGATAATTATCATGATGTGGCTATGGTTTGAGATAGGATCTAGTTTGGTCTTGAAGGAGACTTGGCATAGGCATATCCTAGAGTTGGAAAAATTGGTACAAAGTGAAGATCATGGTTTGATAGAAGGAGGGTTTCCATTTGTAAATTTTTATCAGATGCATAAAATGTTTCCATTCGTAAATTTTTATCAGATGCATAAAATGTTTCCATTTGTTTCCTACTGTCTCATGTAGGTATTTGTGTGCTTGTGAGGCATTTTGGTGCATGTTTTCCTTTGGCATACATGGCCATGAACCTTCGGTTGAGCGCCTGGTTGTCCACCTACCTGGAATGAACAGAACAATATTTAATGAGAATACTAAGCTGGATAAATTGATCAGAAATCCTAATGCACACAGAACAATGCTTACTGAATGGTTTGTGACTAATCAAGAAAATGAGGATGCCAGGCATTTGTCATACCTTAACTTTCCTTTGGAGTAGATTTGGGACAATTCTGATAAAATGTGGTCTAGAAGATGAAGCAATCAAAAACTAGGTTGAAGAATTGGCAGAACTTTTCATGTGCATCCTGCAACAGGTGAACTTTTTTTTCTTCGGATGTTACTTACGGTTGTCACAGGCGCAACATGTTTTGAAGATCTCAAATCCTACAACGGTGTTGTTTATGGCACTTTCAAAGAAGCATGTCAGGCTCGATGTTTAGTTGGAGATGACAATGAATGGTTCAATCTTTTTGAAGAGGCAAATGTATGGGCTACTCCTTTTCAGCTAAGACATCTTTTTATGACAGTGCTCTTACACTGTGAGGTTACAAATGGTGCTACACTATTTGATAGGTATTGGCCCAGTATGGCAGAGGATATATCGCATAGATTATCTCTAGCCTTTGGCAATACAGCTTATGATGTTCCTGAACATCTACTTCGGAACCAACTTCTGGATCAGATGTCTTCCATGTTTAGTAACTATTGTTCATCTCTGCCTGCATTTAACATTACACCTTGAGCTGTGTCACTAAATAAGGAGCGTGTCAACAAATTATTAGTAGAGGAGATGGTGTATGATAAGACTGTACTTCATATGGAATCTTAGGCTATGCAAGCACAGCTAAATAATGATCAACGGGCAATATATAATGAGATTGTCCAAGCTATCAATACATGTGTCGGTGGTGTGTACTTTGTTTCAGGACATGGAGGAACTGGGAAAACATTTCTGTGGAACACCATTATTAAGTCACTCAGGTCAGATAGCCGAGTTGTTCTTGCTGTTGCTTCTTCCGGTGTTGCTTCACTGCTATTGCCTGGTGGATGAACTGGACATTCCCGATTTAAGATTCCTATTCAGACTGATCATGATACTATGTGTTCTATCTCTAGAGGCTCTCATCATGCTACACTAATTGAAAAGCCCCAATACACACACAAAAGACAACATCAATTGAAACAACAAAAAAATATAAAACAACCAGCCCCCTCCTCCCCCCTCCCAAAAAAAAACCTAGATGCAACAACAAAAGAAGACACTCCTAATAATAGCTCGACAATAAAACAATATAAATAAAATTCACTCGACAAAAAAATAAAAATAAACACAAGGACAACCCTAACGCCGTGCGCGGCGTGCCGCCGTGCCATTACCCAGCTAGTACATGCTTTAGATGTGTCTCAAAACAAAAACAAAAATACGTGCATGAGACAGGTATAAGAAGGCAAGGAAGGGAACGTGTTTGTCCATGGACCAATTGGAGAGATAATCTTATTATTTTTTTAGGGTAAATGGGAGAGATAATCAATATAATATTGATTTCATAACTTATTTATGGGATAATTGTATTTATACCCTTAGTTGTGTCCCCCTCAATAGGATTGCCCCTTGTTTTTGAAAACATGTGGTCTTGCCCAACCCACTTTGTTGTCTTGTGCTTTTGCCCTTTGACCATTTGACCGTCACTTTGAAAACTTCATAACTAATTCATACTAAATTAGAAAAATGCAAATAAGATACCAAAATGTTCCGAAAAACATCACATATATGTCAATGTCACTTGCATTCATGACAAAAGTGTTGGTAAGTGCCCATCCGAGTTTTAGCTCTTATCATACCACCATGAACAGTAAAATAAAAAAAAATCAAAAAATTCAAGAAAAATTTGGTGGCAAAGAATTGCAAATGTTTTAAGTCCTTGCCAAGTTTCATGAGGGAATGACATTCGTGGAAGTCGTGGCAAAAAAAAAATATATTTTCGAGTGTTGATTGTTTATTTGCCACGACTTCGACGAATGTCATTCCCTCATGAAACTTGGCAAGCACTTAAAACATTTGTCATTCTTTGCCACCAATTTTTTTAATTGTTTAATTTTTTTTAGATTTTCCTATTCATGGTGGTATGATAAGAGCTAAAACTCAGATGGGCACTTACCAACACTTTTGTCATGAATGCAAGTGACATTGACATACAGGTGATGTTTTTCCAAACATTTTGGTATCTTATTTGCATTTTTCTGATTTAGTATGAATTAGTTATGAAGTTTTCAAAGTGAGGGTCAAACGGTCAAAGGGCAAAAGCACAAGACCACGTGTTTTCAAAAACTTTGGGCAATACTGTTGAGGGGGACACAACTAAGGGTATAAATACAATTATCCCTTTATTTATTACACAAGAAAATAACTGTAGAAGAAAAAAAGAATGGCTTCGGAAAAATCCAGAAAAATCCATGAAAAGATGGAGAAGGAGAATACAAAAGAATATTACGAATGACCAAATCGACTCAGAAAATATAGTCTCGCATAATCTAATACGCTAAAGACGACAAAAATAAAATCAACTAAAATAGAAGATCAAAACTCAAATGTTAATTTAGGTTGGTATTATAAAGCTCCATTTATTTGTGGTTTCAAAATATTTCATAGGAGTCCGGAAGAGAAGAAATCTAAATTCAAAATTTGAAACAAGGCTCAAAAAGGTTTTAATGTCCCCTCAAAATCATAGCAACTCACTAAGTAATAATAAATATTAACATTCCAAAATTTGGAAAATTTTGGGATGTGACAAACTACCACCCTTAAAAGAAATCTCGTCCTCGAGATTTGCAGAGGCTAGCAATAAATAGGTTAGGGTTGTGGTCTCTTGGGTTACTTCCCAGGGTTATGTCTTAGCATCCGCAGGCTTGCGGTTTATTCTTCACTTCCAGCTTGCAGGAATATCTTCCGTTGGTACTCCTTTTACTGCTGCCACTTAAACATATCATGAGGCCTTAGACACCATCCTTCATCTTAGCAAATTGTTTATTCGATCATTTATCCTCCTAGGGAGTTCTTAGGGTACTACCACCCTTAAAAACAAACTTGTGGGGATTTCCACAATTTCTTCATTCCCTGAATGTTCTTTATTGGACTTTTACAGGGAAGACTAAGCTAATGTTCAAAAGAACAAGCCTGGCTCAAAATCCATAGATTCCAAAACTACTGCCGAGACTCTCATTGCGGTCGATAGCTTCAGATAGAATTCCTTGAAGATCTTTGGGTTTCTTTCTCACCGTTTAGTTTACATTAGGCACGACCGCCTATTTATAGGGGTAATACGTCCTACCATTATATGGTGTTAGGCTTGTCGCATCGACACTCAACTAGGGTTTCAAATATATCCGATTTACCAATCAAACATACAAAAGTATATAATAAGAGTCTCCGGTATGGGGGCCAATCCATCCCGTACTCAAATCATTACTCCATATGTACACAGGTGAATCGCGTGTTCTAACACTCAGTCAATCTCACTCCTCTTTAAGAGGTCTTCACCTGCAAAGCTAATAAAATGTCTTTGGGTGGCGATTATCCTACATAGGTTGCATTAAAACTTGCATCTTGAAATTTCCTTGCATCTTCACGACTTTCTTCAAATTCTGTATGACAAGAAGACACTGAAATAGAACTTATTCAATTGTTCCCAAGTAACTGGCATTTTGGGGTTCATTGATGTCCATATGCATCTTCCATCAAGTGTTAGCCTCTCTGATGAAATTCCTAGAAGCATACATCACCTTCTTCCTTGGTTTTACCTTGGCGTCTCCCATTACTTTTTCAATATTGTTCATCCATTCTTTTGCTTCTGAATGTGTCACTGGTCCCATCCAAATAATTCTGTCCATCTATGGGGTTTAAGCTTTGGTCAGAGATGAGGTATAGCTTTAGAGAAAGAGAGATGAATACACACACGACAATCAATAAACAACTCATATCCAAACATTTAGAATGGGCTCATTTTCGATGGTTTTGTCATAGATTCTTCATTTCTTCGGTTCTTGAAAGTCTTCAGTGCGTAACGCTTCACCCATAGAATGGTCTTCTATTACATCTTCCATAATCCACACCTCTCAAGGTTGAATAAATATTGCAACCTATAGAATTCGTATCCTAATAACGCAAGATTTTAAATCACATAACTCAATTGACAACAAAAATCACATCAATGGCGAAGAATTCCAACAAACATGCAAATTGCACTCATAGATTTCATTCACACCCTTCCAATGGTACCTTCATCCACATGAGTTGGAATGGTGAGGTACACTACTCGCACTCTTACGATTATTTCACAACTCTCATGGTGGCTTGGATACTATTAGAATTATGTGGGATATTCCATGATAGTTGTAATCTTCAACTTCTTCATATCCATCTTAGTCTTGAGTGTCTTCAGTTCTTCTTCAACCTCTTGGATGTAAACTTCAGTACTGAAGACGCCTTCACTTAGCATCAATTCCATGAAGTAACCTTTAGGCTCTTGTAGGATCGAAAGTATGTCTAGAGGGGGTGATTAGACTACTTGACCAAATAAAAATCTATCCTTTCCCCAATTTTAGTTGTGGGCAGATTTTAGCAATTTGCACAAGTCAAGCAATCAACCTACACATGCAATTCTAAGAGTATAGCAGAGGAATGTAAAACATTGCATATGAAGGTAAAGGGAAGGGTTTGGAGAAGGCAAACGCAATGGAGACACGAAGATTTTTGGCGTGGTTCCGATAGGTGGTGCTATCGTACATCCGCGTTGATGGAGACTTCAATCCACGAAGGGTAACGGCTGTGGGAGTCAATGAAGGGCTCCACCCATGAAGGGTCCACGAAGAAGCAACCTTGTCTATCCCACCATGACCATCGCCCATGAAGGACTTGCTTCACTTGGGTAGATCTTCACAATGTAGGCGATCTCCTTGCCCTTACAAACTTCTTGGTTCAACTCCACATCATGTCCGAGGCTCCCAAGCGACACCTAACCAATCTAGGAGACACCACTCTCCAAAAGGTAATAGGCGCTGTGTTGATGATGAACTCCTTGCTCTTGTGCTTCAAATGATAGTCTCCCCAACACTCAACTCTCTCTCATAGATTTGGCTATGGTGGAAGAGGGATTTGAGTACAAAGCAACTTGGGGAAGGCTAGAAATCTAGGTTCAAATGGTAGGAATGGAATCTCTTGATCTCAACACATGAGTAGGTGGCTCTCTCTCAGAAAATGTATGGTGGAAGTGTAGGCATGTTTTGATGGCTCTCTCTTAAATGGACAAGGGGGTGGGGGGTATATATAGCCTCCACACAAAATCCAACTATTACACACATTTGACTCATCTCGGTGGCACCGATTAGTTAAACTCAGTGGCCCCGATCTGTTCAAAAATATGAACGTTGGGAATCTCGGTGGGACCGACTGGAACAACTCAGTGGGACCGATGTGTTAGGGCTTAGGGCAAACCTCATCTCGGTGGCACCGATTGCATCAACTCGGTGAGACCGAAGTGAAGCAATAAGGCAACAGAGAGTTGGCAAGCCATCTCGGTGAGATCAATTGCAATTCTGGGTGAGACCAAAATAATTGCAACAAGTAACAGAGAGTTGGCAATGCCATCTTTGTGAGACCAAGATCCGTATCGGTGAGACCGAACTGTTAGAGTTTCTGGCAGTGGCTAAATCAAATGAACTCGGTGGCTCGGGGTAGAAAGAATTGGTGGGGCCGAGTTGGAGTTTAGGGTTTGGACATATTTGGATGGAGAAAGTGGCTGAGGGTTTTGGAGCAAAATCACTAAGCACTTGAGCAAGTAGACCATTAAGCAAAACCTCATCCCCTTTTAATAGTATTGGCTTTCCTATAGACTCAATGTGATCTTGGATCACTTAAATAGAAATGAAGAGTCTTGAGCTTTTGTCATTCTTTGTCCTTAGTATTTTGAGGGGTCCACATCTCTTGTCCATGCCATGCCAATCGTTGAACATCCTGAAATATTTATCTTCAATGGATATTAGTTCAATGAGCTATATGTTGTTATGAATTAACAAAACCGCCCGGGGATTAGTTGCACTTTCAGCTCTTGAAAATCCATACCACATATCATTGTCAAAGTCATTTGAGTCTCGAAGGTTAGTCATCTAAGTTTTTGAAAGCAAACGAGAACTTAGTAAAGAAAAGAGGAGGATACGAGAATGCTATTATTACTACTGAAAATATAAGTTCTTCCTATCATGGTCTTCCTATTTCTAAGCCATTTTCTAGGGTCATGTCCTACAGTCAATGTATGCTCTGATACCATTTGGTCATGACCCAACTTTGGTAGAATCCAAGTCGTTGTGCTTACTGTGCTATCCCTGGATTGTAGCTAGCACACAGTAACAAAAATGAATATCAGCAAGGCATACATCATTTTATTACAATGATAGATCCAGAGTTTAGCCAATACATACCATTGGCACAACTCAATGCTGGCACATCATACATCGAATTAATACATAGTCGCTAAGTTAGGGCTCCATCAACGCCACTGGGGTCGTTGAGTGCCCTATCGTCTCTTAATCTATTGAGATCTACACATGACAAGTGCAGATGAGTACGTGGAATGTACTCGCAAGTTGCAAAGGAAAATTTAACAGATTATATATGCAGGGTAAGTATTGGTGGAGGTTTCCTTTGCATAATGCCTATTTTCTCCTATACTAAATTTTGTAAATTTATTTTGAAATAAAAATAGTTTTTAGTATAAAAGGTAGGAGTAAAACACTTGGATATACGCACAAGTGCTCATTCTCCAAATTTAGTTTAAAACATACATACGTTTGAAGTGAAACACATTCCATGTGCTCAATCCTCAACCTATTCCCTTAAAACTGATTTTAGAAAAGAGAGGGGAGATTCTTCTTTAGTCCAAGTCTTCAGTTGCTCAAAATTGCCCGTAACTGGGGGCGCAGCTAATCTATTAGGTTTAACCCTCTGTAGAGGTCGTACACGTTCCTCACATGACACAATCAACCCTTTGTGTCGTGACACCACTTTGGGTGTGTGACCGAGAGGAGATTGTGACGAAGCCTTTCCAAACGGCCCCCTTTATTTAGTTCTAGCATGGCCCACTCCCTTGGCTATTAAGACCCATCTTCGATGACCGTACCTGAATAAGGGTTTCCCGATAAGGAAAAGCTAAGCCAGGGCGATAATAGCATGTGGCTGTACTGGAAGCTACATCAAACTGTACTTGGAAGATCTCGGTCCCCTGGACGGCGGTCCCCACCGAAACCTGTGTGCAAGACCCCAGTCGTGCGCATTCACTGCAAGACCCCGATGGGCGCAATCACTTGTAGACGCTCCCGTCATACCGTTCCGCCCAGAGAGTAGAAGTAAAATAATATATAGTTTTTGTCTTTCAAAAGTTTTCACAAAACGTTGCCCTGAAAGAAGGCAAGCTTATTTGTTTAAAAATTTATTGATATTCAACCCACCCATTTGTGCAAGTGCGGCCAAGCATGGTAGTAAGTCTTGAACCTAATGTTGTAGCTACTAATAATACTTTGCAAAACTTTTGTAAAACATGCATAGTATTAATTTAAAGAGATATGCATAATATAAAAATATAGGTCAGGGCATGATCAAATTGCAACTTGCCTGTTTGAAGTTGATTCCCTACTTGTTATCATCTCTCCTTTACTTTACATTATATCTATCGATGAAATAAAATACTTCAACACACAACAATTCAAATAAAGATCCAAATAAAAGATTCAAATTAACAATACAAGTATATTCTTAGGATAATTATCATGACGTGGCTATGGTTTGAGATAGGATCTAGTTTGGTATTGAAGGAGACTTGACATAGTCATGTCCTAGAGTTGAAAAAAAATGGTACAAAGTGAAGATCAAGGTTTGATAGAAGGAGGGTTGTGAGGCAAGATTCTACGAAAATTTCATAATGGGTTTGTTCGGAATATTTGACTTGGTTAAACGGAAGTGGGTATGGCATAAATTTCAAGATAAAGAAATGAATTCTTAATCTTGTAACCCAAATTTTGGTGGTGGTTTCAAATGACCAGAGAGGGTTTCTAGGGATCAATCTAATGGTTTTAACAATGAAACAAATTTTAGTTTAATGAGTTTATTAATCGATGATCAAAGAAGGTCGAAACTAGGGTATTGGGCAAAAACAGTAACTAAACCTTGTTGAAAAGTTATTGTATGAGTTCTAGCAGATAGGTATGGTTCCAAAGACCAATTTTCATATATAAATCTTTTTGATATGATTTACAAAATAATAGATATAGCAAAAATACTCAAATTACCATTTAAATCAAACCAAAAAGTTTAGTTGCCAAAAACTAAGAACTCAATTTTTTATAATAAACTAGATGTTCTAAGCAATCTAGAGATATCTTATTTGTCAAATTTGGATAAGTAGATCAAAAGATATGAATTTCTAAAGATTGGGCATTTTTATGGAAATTAATTACCGGATTTTAATATGAGCTGCCACGTGGCGCGCTGCTATAGGAGGATACTATCGTTGTCAAAACTGGCAGACCTCAGGGTAGGGGGTCCCGAGCTGTGGATCTAAGGTCGATGGGGAACAAGGGAGGATGAACACGATGTTTACCCAGGTTCGGGCCCTCTCGAAGATGTAATACCGTACGTCCTGCTTGATTGTAATGGATGTATATTATGGTTACAGAGTAGATCTACCTCGAGATCAGCATGAGCTAAACCCTAAGGTGATGAGGTGATGAATATATCTCTAGCCCTAAAGACTACAACCCTCGGTTTATATAGACACCGGTAGGGTTAGGGTTAACGGAGATGGATTACCATAAGGAATAAGGAGATCCTGTCTATCCTTGACTTGGAGGGCACACCACGGCTTCATAGATCTCCCATCACTATACGGCTTCACCAGTCCAGCCCATACTCAATGGGCCGTAACCCCGAGGACCCCTTAGTCCAGAACTCCCTTAATAGCCCCCCGAACTTGCCTCCAACGCCAAGGCTTGAGTCCGGCATCTGCTTACCTAACAGTGTTCGGCTTGCGAGGCGAGTTCTCTGATTTGCTTCATTCATGTTGAGAGCCAAGGGATGTCCGGAATCTGAAACAACAGTTTTTCTTAGCAGCGAAGGCAAAAACAAAGAACCGTTCGAGTGTAAATAGTGCCTTCGCCTGGCAACTTTTTCACTCTCGAAGAGTCGCGTCCGGCCATAACACCGAGCAGTTACTATTTCTCGAAGCGCGGCTCGAGGCTGATGCCATGTTTGGCATGTCCCCTTGAGGTGGAGATTGTGTCATGCCTTTCGGGGGATATGATTAATGATTTCGATTCCCCTCCCCGCACATAATGTTGCGGGTCTATCGGGAAGTGGAGAAGCCAACGGCGTGGAAAAAGGAACCCCTGGCCTGTCAACAGTCTATAAAGGAGGAGCTACTATAGTCAACATCCCATGCCTTCCTCCACCTTCCGCTCACGCAGATCCTCAAAGCTCCAGTGCCCATTTCCTCTGCCTCCATAGCAAATCCCACTCCGTCTGCAGCCATGGCCGGATCCGGTGCCAACGGGAATTGGGAGGCTTCCACCGTCACCGACTGCGACATCGTGAAGCTGAAGCAGGCTGGCTATTTGTCGGCCGACATTGCCCCTCGGGCCCCCGAAGAGGGCCAGATCATCCCTACACCCGAGCTGGGCGAAAGGGTCGTATTCCTCCCTCATTTCCTTAGGGTGCTTGGATTTCCCCTACACCCCTTCGTGCGGGGGCTGATGTTCTTCTACGGGCTAGATTTTCACGATCTAGCCCCCAACTCCCTTCTCCACATCTCGTCCCTTATTATCTTCTGCGAGGCCTTCCTCCGAGTCCAGCCACACTTCGACCTGTGGCTAAAGGTGTTCAACGTCAAGCCCAAGGTAGTTGGCGGCGAACAGGTGGACTATGGGGGGGCATGATCAATAAACTGACGCGGGACCAGTGGCCAAAGGGCCACTTCGTCAATACCGTCAGAATGTGGCAAAAGGAATGGTTCTATATCATCGAGCCATGGGGAGCCGGCTGGGCGGCAGCTCCCGCATTCAGATCCGGACCCCCTACCAGGCTGGCCTCATGGATCAACAAGAGCCCGGACTGGGGATCCGCTGACGATTTGAAGGCGCTGCAGAAGCACGTCGTCAGCGTTATAGAGACCGGCGCAAAGCTGGTCAACGTGATTCAGGTCATGCTCCATCGTCGACTCCTTCCCTGCCAGGAGAGGGCCAAGCCAATGTGGGAGTATGACCCCGAAGATCCGGCCACCATGCAGCACCTCTTCGGCACGACCCACAAGAAAGTGTGGAGTCTGCTATTCAAACCGCAGAAGGAGTGGCCGGTCGAGAGGGAGGACATCGGCATCGACGCTGCGAACCCTCCGAGGAAAGTGAGCAACACTTTTCTTATCATGAATCTGAATATTAGTACCACACGATTTGATCCGAACATCTTTATGTGGATTTTTCAGGGCTGGCTTGCCAAGGCCGAGAAGATCAGCGGCCCAGCGCCGCTGCCAGAAGGGCCCCGATTCGAGCCCTACAAGGCGCCCTACAAGGCACCCGACAAGGTGCCCGACAAGAAGGGCAAGAAGACGGAGGTGCCGGAGGCCCGAGAGGGCCTCTGTCGTAAAGCCCATCCAAACAGCAGGTCCGGAGACACCACGGCCCAGTCCGCATAGGAAGGGGACGAGGACGAGGAGGAAAGTGCCTCCTCGCACTCTAAGAAGAGGGCGGCGTCCAGCGACGTCGAGGAGGTTCAACCTCCTTAGGCCCGGAAGAGACAGTGCCGACCCAAGCTGGTCCTGTCCGACAGCTTGGACTCCGATGAGGAGTCCGAAGCGTCCGAAAAGGTTCTGTAGAAGGAACCCAGGGTCAAGCCCCAAGCAGCCAGGTACATATTGCGACATTTTCAATTGCTTTATCCTTTTAGTAGTCCCCGGTAGATCGTAGATTGATTGTTTTTCTGGTGGTGCAGCCCTCCGCGTGACCACCCCACTGAGGAGACCTCTTTGGGGACGTCCCTGCCTGCCGGACTGGCAGACAGTGGCTCATGTTCTGCACCTCCTCTAATCCCCTAAGAAGTTGGGGAGGTGGTGTCACGAAAGACCCCTCCTCGTCCGAACACAGGGGAGGAGGTCGATGCCACCATGCCCGAGGTCGACGCCTCGATCGTTGAAGACCAGGGGGATGCATCCCTCCTGGCTACCACGGGGAGGGGATCCGAATCATCCGAACCACTGCAGAATTCGGCTCCCGAGCCCCCAAGGGAGCCAATACCTCCTTTCAATGGGGAAGGTGCTGGGGGGCCGACGCCCACGCCGAACACCTCCACTCGGGTGGCGGTGGGCTGGCCGGACATGCTGGCAGAGTTGGTGAACAACTTTGCCATCGTCTATGAGCATCGCACTCTTATTAGTGCGGTTATACAGGGTGTTCGGTCCCTTCATTCCGGACTGAACGACGGTGTTCAAGGCCTGCTATCAGGCTTTGAGGTAAGTCAAGTAATGTTCTTTCCTCATAAATTGGATTTAATCCTTAGTTTAAGTATGCCATATCTGTAGTAGCCCCCGAGACTCTGCAAGGTTTGCGAAGAAAACCTGCGGAGGATCTTGTTCTACAGGCCATTATCTGAAATGGTGTGAATTTTTTAATGTCACAGGTGTCTTCTCTGGCCGCAACTGCTAATGCTATGACACTAGAGGAGATGGATCAGAATCTCAAGTATTCCGATAAAGAGCTTGACCTTGTCAACAAACGGCTTGACGAGGCGCAAGGTAAGCCCTTTGATAAGATGTACAACTGCTTGATGCCGGATATTGATGATCCGGACTGTATGCAGATCTTTTATTGTGATTATCTTGCAGCTGCCACCGCCAAAGTCGAGGGCTTGAGAGAGGCTTTGAAGAAAGCCAAGGTAGAGGCGGCTGCCAAGAAGACGGCCACTGACGAGGCGGTGGCCGAGCTTGAGCAGGCCAAGCTTGCTGGTGAGCAGCACGAGGCTCGGGGAATCGAGGTGCAAGTGGAGCTCTAGGATGCCATCAAGAAGCTTGAGGGCATTAAGAAGGAGCAGGGGGAGCGATCCTCCCAGCTGTCCAAGGCGGAGAAGGAGCTCCAGGAGGCAAGGACTGAAGCGCGAGGTGTCTGGGAAGAGCTCTGCTAGGTCGGGCAAATTGCAAATGGTAAGAAATACTTACTGCAGAGTGTGTTCGGAGGCAATAGGTTCACCCTACTGGTGCAGGTCTGGTGCTCGGCAGGCGTTTTCGCTGAGCTTCCGAAGAATGTGGCGGCCGCCAAGGAGCATTATGCCACTCACGAGGAGGACTCCACGCAGCGGCTCTTCTGGTCATAGTTTCTGGATTCCGAGCGTCCTCCCCTCCTCAGCGATCAAATGAAGCAGCTGATGGAGATGAATCGGATGTTCGAGCTGGCCGTGAAGGACCTCTGTGTCAGTCTATGGTCCACCGAGCCCATTCCGGACACCTACTTTGGCCTTGTGCAGAAGCTGCGGGAGGCGCTGCTCTGGCTTGACGCCGTGAAGCACTCAGCGTGCCACGAGGGGGCGAGGCTTGTGTTTGCGAAGACCATGGTGCATTGGCCAAAAATTAATCCAATGGATATGGCCACTGGTCCTCCGCCCAAGGGAAAAGAGCATCACCGCCCTGAGCAATACTTTACACAGGTGATGAATGGCGCACGGGCGATAGAGGGCCAATGTTCAAAAGATGTAATGTTTGAATAACTGTATTGAGTTTTTACCGATTGGACCTTATGCTTTATGATGCGTCCGCCTGACTTATTTTATATTGTCATGATTTTAATTTTGACTCCTATTCGGCCATATGTTTATTCTGAAAGCTACCAGTCATCAGCTTCAGCCCCCAGGTGAATGTCACGATGGGTGTTTTGTCTCCGCGCTGTTACCCTTAGCCAATGTCTTGTTACCCGGAAGCGGTAGCGCGTGAGCAAAACTAGGCAATCACACTATTCAGTTTTATTGCTTTCACTTAGCCTTAGGAGCTTGACGGTGGGAGCTAAAGACTAGCCTCCTGTGTTTTGTGATGTACTTGGGGGCAAATGCCTACCCTTTCCGATCACGTGGTTTGTGTTAAGACGAACCCTTCGTGTGACACGGCAAAATCGCCAACGATTTTTAGAGTCAAACCTCCTCATCGGATCGCTGATCAGCTCACGCTTACTATGACGGTCAGTTTTCGGCCTTCTCCTCCTGAGGTACTTGACCGAGCGAGCCAGAAGTACAATCGCAGGGTTTCTCCCTTTTCCCTCTTAGCCGGACGTGCGGAACATAATGGGCAAGCACAGGAGCCGGGCAGCCCAACTATTGACCTAAGACATAGTTCGGAACTTGATGCGTATAGTGCAATATCCGAGACACCGAACACTCTGCGGGAAGCAGTGTTGGACTTGGGGTGTCGAGTTGATATGAAAATCGAGCTCTAGGTTAGTTAACCGATCATATTTTCATGCCGGGCTGTTCGCAGAGCGAGGGGAGAATCAAAAAGGAAATAGACAATCGCAAGATGCGGATAACTGAACACCATAAAGGGTGTTTTTATTATTTCTCGTAGGCTCAAGACGTCTAATCGTACAATTCGAACCGCGAAGGCATTATTTGTAAAAAAGGAAAAAGTTTTACAGAGTAAAGGTTTACGTAGGGCCTTGACGCATGAGTCGAAGCCTCCACTTTCCCCTGCTGCACGTCTACGCCTTTGCTTCTGAGAGGTGGGGGTTGGGACCTTCGATGAGACCTTGAGGGGCAAGGATCCTGCCGATGAAGCTTTGTGGTTGGGGGGGGGGGGGGTTCCGGAATGGGTCCCCGGGTTGTCCGAAGACAAGGTAATTCCAAAGTTCGCTTTAGCCGAACATATGCATCGGGTTTGTTTATATATGCCTCATGGCTGCCCATGGTATTTTGAGTGCGAAATTGTGCTGGCAAGGCACATGGAGCGCGAACAATGTGGGCTTGCCATGGGGCGCGTATCCCTATTTGTGGCGAACGCATGCGGGTTCCCATGACGGGGAATGGGTTCGAACCCGTTTACTGTTGTCGCCGGCCTTTATGGCGGGTCGGCATCGGGACCTGTATGGGCCGGTTTGGTCTTCGGCCGCGAGGGCCGCAGTGTGCTCTTCCGTCCGGAGTGAGCGTTCTGTATTGCCGTTGATAGTTATGACGCCCGAAGGACCGGGCATCTTTAACTTGAGGTACGCGTAGTGCGGGACGGCATTGAATTTAGCGAACGTCATTCGGCCGAGGAGGGCGTGATAGCCGTTGCGAAAAGGTGCAATGTCGAAGATCAAGTCCTCGCTTCGGAAGTTGTCCGGAGAGCCGAACACTACTTCAAGCATCACAGCGCCTCTGTAGCGGGCCTCCACTCCCGGAATGACCCCCTTGAAGGTGGTGTTACTGGGTTTGATCCTTGACGGATCGATCCCCATCTTCCTCACTGTGTCTTCGTATATTAGATTGAGGCTGCTACCTCCATCCATTAGGACTCTAGTGAGGTGGAATCCATCGATTATGGGGTCGAGCACTAAGGCTGCGGACCCTCCGTGGCGTATGCTGGTCGGGTGATCCCTGCGATCGAAGGTGATCGTGCAGGCTGACCATGGATTGAACTTCGGCGCTACGGGCTCGACGGAATATACATCTCGCAGCGCTCAATTCCTCTCCTTCTTTGGTATATGGGTTGTGTAGATCATGTTCACCATCTTGACCTTGGAAGGGAAGGGTTTCTGGCCTCCACTATTCGGCCTGCGAGGGTCGTCATCTTCCATGCTGCATCGGCTTTTGCCCAGATCTTCGGCTGTGAGTTTGCCGGCCTGTTTGATCACCCAACAGTTATGGTTGGAGTGCTTGGCGGGCTTCTCTGATGTGCCATGGATCTAGCAAGGCCTGTCCAGAAATTGTGTCTAGTCTGGACGGGCCATCGCTGTTGCCCCTAGGGGCCTTCTTTCGTGGTACGGACTTCTGGTTTCGGAATCCAGGATTTACTGTCGTATCCTCGCCCTCGCCGTCATTGTGGCGTCGTTTACTCTTGCTGCGTCGGGGCAATCCATTTCTGTCCTGAACCTCGGAGGTACCGGGTGTGTCGGGGTTGGCGTTTTTACGAGCGAGCCAACTGTCTTCGCCCGCGAAAAAGTAGGTCATGAGAGAAGTAAGGGCTGCCATAGTTCTTGGCTTGTCCTGGCCGAGCTGTCTTACAAGCCATTCGTCCTTGACACTATGCTTGAAAGCGGCCAAGGCTTTGGCATCCGGACAGTCGACAATCTGGTTTTCCTTGGTCAGGAATTGGTTCCGATTCTCCGGGCTGCTATGTGATGCGATTTAGGTCGTCAGCGTCTGGAGGTCAGACATAGGTACCCTGAAAGTTCGCTCGAAAAGCATCCTCAAGCTCTTCCCAATAGCCTATAGAGTCTTCGGGAAGGCTATTCAACCAGTGTTGAGCCGGACCTTTAAGTTTTAGTGGCAGATATTTAATGGCGTGAAGGTCGTCTCCTCGCGCCATATGAATGTGGAGTGGGAAATCTTCTATCCATACGGCCGGGTCCGTGGTTCCGTCATATGATTCAATGTTCACGGGCTTGAAGCCTTTTGGGAATTGGTGTTGCATTACCCTCTCTATGAAGCACAGGGGGTGTGCGGTACCCCGAACTCGGGCTACATCGCGTCAGAGGTCTTCGGCCCTCCGAGTCCGCTGCTGCTCCCGGATTCTATCATTTTGGTTTAGCCGATCGTAGTATCCTTCCCGATAAGCGGGCGGGTCCTCTATGGGTCCATAGATGGACCTGGTACGGCCTCCTCGAGCGTCTAGGTCATGGCGGAGGTCATACTTATAGGTGGGCCGCACTTGATCCTTGCCGTAACGGCGAGGTGGGGCGGCTGGGTGCTCGGCCTCATCAGCTTCTCTGTCCCACCCTCTAGGGGGGCGGTCCAGCTGTTCGGTATATGTCGGATGTGTTGGCTCTACGGCCTCGTCGTTGAACTGCGGCAATAGTCTTCGCTTGGGATAACTTCTGATTGGCTGTTCGCGGCCATACCCTTCTTCGGCGGCTAAGACTTTGGTCCGTCGGTCGTTGAGGGTGTCCTGTTCGGCCTTGATTCTGTGTTTTTGTTTCTTCAGGCTGCGGGCGGTGGGTAAAAGCCTCCGTTTGAACTGCTCCTGCTCTAGTGGGTCTTCGGGGACGATGAAATCATCATCCCCGAGACTGGCCTCATCTTCTGGGAGTGGGAGGTAGTTCCTATCTTCGGAGTCGTCAGGGTTTTTTGGGTTGAACGGGTCCTCCTGCCCCGCGGGGTCATCCTGATGATGTTCGTTGGTTGCGGCTCCGACGAGGTCATTGATTGACGGTGCTGCCTTTAGCGTTTAGGCGGCTCATCTGCAGGCTTGTCTCGGTCCAGTTTGGGAGTGCCATCGCCGCCCTTGGGGGTGTCCACCATGTAAATATTGTAGGTGGACGTGGACGACCAGCGGCCGGTGATGGGGGGAGCGGCATCGGTGTTAGCCCTGGCTCTGCCATCCACATCCATGTATTCGGTGTTTTCCGAATTATAATCTAGCATATCAGTTAAGTCATCGACAGTGGCTACCAAGTGAGTGGTGGGTGGGTCGTAAAATTCCCTGTGGTACGCCTCGAAGGGTTGATGATTGTGGGCGGAGGGCAGGTCCTCCTGGATGGTCATTTTCTGGATTCGGTCTAGCGCCTCGTTTAACATAGCGAGGGTCGCCGATTTTGAAGGCTCTAGGCCAAATTCTGTTATAACGGGGTGGGGGGCAGTCAGTGCCCCGGCCAATCCTTGGTTTCCATAGGGCCAGCTGAACTCGGGGTGCGGTGCCGAATCCTTGAGGGAATCTGGATCGTCACTGGTGATCAAGGGCGGGCCTTGATTTTTGTGTGTGGTTTCTATGCCGGGGTTCGAGGTCGAGCTGCTTTGGGCCGGGGGCGACCCCTAGCCATCGGCTGCCGCCTCGTCGTAAGGGCTCAAGGCCAGAGGAGCGTTGTGAGGGAACGGTCCGGCCGAGATTGACTCTTGGCTTTCGCCTCCTGATTCTGCCTCGAAGGCTGAGGATATGCCCTTTGCAGAGATGATGGACTCAGCCAAAGGTGGAGTCTGGCCCCCACTTGAGGCGGAGCCTTCCTGGCTTGAAACTGTTCGGAGGGTGGGGGCCGACCTATAGATCAGATCGGATGGGAACTCCAGAGCGGGCATGGCGAGGCATGCGAGGGTGTGGAAGGGGGTAGTGAATCCGACGAAGACCAGATCGCCCCGTGTGTCCGCAACGTATTTCAGATTACCGACTTGAATTCGATGTTTAGGAGCGAAGTTGTCAATCTAATCCAAACGACCAGTCGGGTCGGCATGCAATACGATGCTGCCAAACGCGAAGAGTTGTCCGGGGACGAAGAAGTCCCCGGATCCGATGCCTTCTCCCATGATCAGGTGAGCCATCGATCCTTTGGGCGACCCCACAGCGGAACTCTCAATGAAAGCACCAATGTCGGTGTCAAAACCGACAGACCTCGGAGTAGGGGGTCCCGAGCTGTGGATCTAAGGTCGATGGGGAACAAGGGACGATGAACACAATGTTTACCCAGGTTCGGGCCCTCTCGAAGAGGTAATACCCTACGTCCTACTTGATTGTATTGGATGTATAGTATGGTTACAGAGTAGGTCTACCTCGAGATCAGCATGAGCTAAACCCTAAGGTGATGTGGTGATGAATATATCTCTAGCCCTAAAGACTACAACCCCCGATTTATATAGATAGCGGTAGGGTTAGGGTTACCGGAGATGGATTACAATAAGGAATAAGGAGATCCTCTATATCCTTGACTTGGAGGGCACACCACGGCTTCATAGATCTCCCGTCACTATACGGCTTCACCAGCCCGGCCCATACTAAATGGGCCGTCGCCCCGAGGACCCCTTAGTCCATAACTCCGTAAGATACCCCTTCATTTTTATAATAGAAAAGGAGGAGTGCCCTCATCGGAGATGGAGATGGCCGCCGGTGGTGACTCATGCGTGGCGGGATCCGGCATTGTAGCGGTCTCCGGCAAAAGGCGTGATGTGAACGGGAAAGAGGACGGTGTGATGAGTTCCCTAGACATGAAGGACTCCTCGGGTTCGTCCTCGGTCATCAGGGAAGGGCGTCTGGAGTTCTCTGGGCGGAGCTGGGAGCGCGGCGTCATCGGGTACGTGCTCCGGCTTCGTTTTGAGAAGAATAAAGATGTCAAGGATGTACGAAAGTAAGTGGAGCGTCCAAATAGGGAGTTTAAGTGGAAGGGCTTACTGGAGAGGTCGCGAGCTTCCACGAAAGAAGGTGGCAGTGCTCGACTCCGGCAAGCAATTTCTCAGTAATTGGAGGGATTTGGAGTGGGGTTCGTGGGCTGGAGATGTGGGTGGAGAGGGGTTCCTAGGGCTCCCTTTCATAGCATCGCGGAGAGCCGACACAGAGCGGGGCATTGTCAAAGTTAAGGGCATCGATGGGAGCCGTTTATGTATGGTAATGGCCATTAGGGCGAGTTAGGCGCAGATTATGGGAGAGAGAGAGGTTAGGGAAGGGAGAGGGTTCCGTTCTGGAGTGTTCGGGGTGAGGGAGATGAAGGGAGGGGGTCGGGCGCTCGTGGGGTTTGGGCGGCCATGGTAGGGAGATGCTTGTGCTGCTCCACGCTGCCGAAGGAAGGAGATACGGCATAGCTTTTTCTAGGAATTGATAATGCTTACCTGGATGGCTCCCTGGGCCGTGTCGTTGCTGCTCACGCTAGGATGGCCTTAAGCCTCAATTTCATTTGGTGGCTATCCAGAGTATAGAAAGGAATAAAGAGAAGAAGAACAATTAGTGAATAGAGAGATGTGACGCTGTGGCACATATACGTGCTTTAGATGTGTCCCAAAAAAAAAATGTGCATGAGATAGGTATAAGAAGGCAAAGAAGGGGACGTGTTGGTCCATGGACCAATTGGAGAGATAAGCTTATTATTTTTTTAGGGTAAATGGGAGAGATAATCAATATAATATTGATTTCAGAATTTATTTATTACATAAGAAAATAACTGTAGAAGAAGAAAAAAGAATGGCTTCGGAAAAATCCAGAAAATTCCATGAAAAGATGGACAAGTAGAACATAAAACAATATTACAAATGACCGAATTGACTCAGAAAATATAGTCTCGCATAATCTAATACGCTAAAGACAACAAAAATAAAACCAACTAAAAGAGAAGATCAAACCTCAAATTTTAATTTAGGTTGGTAATATAAAGCTCCATTTATTTGTGGTTTCAAAATATTTCATAGGAGTCCGAAAGAGAAGAAATCTAAATTCAAAATTTGAAACAAGGCTCAAAAAGGTTTAATTGCCCCTTAAAAATCATAGCAACTCACTCAGTTATAATAAATATTAACATTCAAAAATTTGGAAAATTTTGGGATGTTACACTTTGAATAGCTCATCCATCATCGCGGAACACCACGCCCTGATGGGCGTGGTTTTTCAAGTTATTCGGTCCGTTAACAGCGGACTGAAGGAAGCTTTTGGCGGCCTCCTGACGGGCTTCGAGGTAAGCCATGTAATATCCTTTTTATAAAGCAAATTTCTTGAGCAAGGACATGCCATCCACATATGTAGCAGCCCCCGAGACTCTGTCAGGATTTAAAAAACCTGGCGGATGATAAAAAAATCACTAATTTGGGAGTCTAAATTATGTCAGCTATTTTGTAGGCCTCGTCCTTGGCAGCAGCTGCCATTGCCGCAGAGCTGGCCAAAGTGAATTGGAAGCTCAAAAGCTCTGATGAGGAGCTCGACCTTGTCAACAAGTTGTTCGACAAAGCACAAGGTTAGTCTGGACTAGACTTTTTAGCAGTTCGGTTTTCCTTATCAAGCGAAGTATCCGGGGTTAACCATAACCAAGGAATGCATTACTATGACTGCAGCTGTCACCACGGAGGTCGAGAGCCTCAAGGACGAACTAAAGAAGGCCAAGCAGGAGGTGGCCAAACAAAAGGCGGTGGCCGAGCGAGTGGCCGCCGAGCTTTCGATGATAAAGACCGTCAGCGACAAGCACGAGGCCAGAGTGGCCGAGGTGCAGCAGGAGCTCAAGGATGCCGTCCCTAAATGTGAGCACATTGAGAAGAAAATTAAGGATCAAGCCACCGGCTATCTACGGTGAAGCTGGAGATCCAGGAGGCGAGGTCGAAAATGCGAGGCGCCCAAGAGGCACTCCGCCAAGTGAAGTTTATTGCGGATGGTAAGCCATACTTACTGTAAAGTGTCTTTGGCAGTCATAGGTTTGCTTTTCTGACGCGGGTGTGGCGTGTTTGCGGATCTCCTGAGGAGTGCGGCAGATGCGGCAAGGCATTTTGCGTCTCGGGAGGGCGACTCCTGAGGGAGTCCTAGATTAGGGGGTCCTCGGGTGTCCGGTCTATTCGATATGGGCCGGACTGATGGACCATGAAGATACAGCAGAAGACTGTCCCCCTTGTCCGAGTGGGACTCCTGTATGCGTGGATGGCAAGTTTGGTGTCCGGATGTACTCTTTCCTTCCTTTGTAAACAGACTTTGTACAACCCTAGGCCCCTCTGGTGTGTATATAAATCGGAGGGGTTAGTCCGTAGAGGCCATCAGAATAATCATAGTCTAGACAGCTAGGGTTTAGCCATTAGGATCTCGAGGTAGATCAACTCTTGTAACTCCTATACTCATCGAATACAATCAAGCAGGACATAGGGTTTTACCTACATTAAGAGGGCCCGAACCTGGGTAAACATCGTGTCCCCATTGTCCATTGTTACCATCGATCCTTAGACGCATAGCTTGGGCCCCCCTACCCGAGATCTACCGGTTTTGACACCGACATTGGTGCTTTCATTGAGAGCTCCGTTGTGTAGTCGCGAGAAGCGATCTATGGCTCGCCTTGTCATCAACGACAATATCACCTCTAGAAGGAGCCTAACTTCAGGACAGGTCCTCCAGCTCAGCACTTGCACCGTGGGTGCCGGCATGGCCATCAAGCCAACAGCGCCCCCCGTGATCGCCAAACATCACCCCCGCATCGGTCTCGAACATTCCAAAAAGATGGATCCGGCGGATGTCTCGTCTTTAAACTAGCTGCTAGATCGCATCGCCGCCCTGGGGCTTTCAACGGATTATGATCGGATCGGGCTCAAACCCGACCAGAGGGAAATTAATTCCCCGCCGATCACCCACCTGGTAGCGGTCGTCGAGGAACGAGCAGAAAACACTTCTTCCCCTAAACTAAAGACCAGCTATGTTCGGGTCTCCGAACCTCTTGGGTCGGACACCCTCCCTTTGGATGAGACTCCGCGTCCCCCAAACTCAGGGTCGGACATTGGGTCTGGGGAGCACTTGGATCTCCCTGGACCCGAAATGGTGACTTCGGAGATTTTACAGGCTCCGGATGCAATCTTGGGTCGGGATTCGAGTTTTTGCCCACCCACCCACCACAATCAATACTCTCCAAGTAATTCAGGCCCTCCAGACATATGTGACCTAAGGTATGTACGGCAGCAACCTCCGGAAACGGTCCATCACTTCTGGGCCAGATTCCTACTTGTCAAAAACAAGATTAAAGATTGCTGCGACGATGATGCAGTCTCGGTCTTTCATCGTAATTGTACCGACGAGGGAATTCGGAATTGCGTCAACCTCTGTCGCATACAGAGTTTCATGGAGCTATCACACGTAGTACGAAAGTATTGCGTGATGGAAAGCGCTTGGAAGGCACAGAAAACCTAATTGTAACCTGCTGCCTTTAAGCAGTGCACTACCCGGGCAAAACGGATACACCCTTACGAGGCATCCGACCATAAGCCCGTCGACAAGAAAAAACCCTCTACGGGATACATGTCCATTCTTGACGAACTCCTCGACAAGCCCTGTCCGAGACATACAACGCCGAGCACTGACTCAACCCACAGCCTTCGAGCATGTTGGGTACTCTGGCAGGTAGCTAAAAGTGGCAAGGCCATCCTCACCACCGCCACTCCAGAGAAGCATTCTCCGGAGGATGACGATTTCAATGTCCTTACGGTCTTCGAGACTTTCTCCTCAAATAATTAGCGTAAGAGGGCACTCTGCGACCTTGCCGAAGTCCACCAAGTAACTGCAGTAAGTCCATGGAACGACGCAGCAATAACCTTCACCACTGACGATGAACCAAGGGCCCGATCAGTCCGAGCACCCGTTGCTTTATTCCTAAACCCAATTGTGGACAGCTTTCGACTTACCAAAGTGCTCATGGACGGCGGCAGCGGGCTTAACCTCATCTACGAGGACACGCTCGATAAAATGCAGATCGATAGAACACGCATCGAGCAAAGCAGTACCACCGTTCGAGGTATCATCCCCAGTCGAGGAGCACGATGCTCGGGGAGAATTAAACTTGACATAGTATTCGGCACGCCTGAAAATTACAGGTCGGAGGAGCTGCTCTTTCACATCGCTCCCTTCAATAGTGGCTACCACGCCCTTCTAGGGCATGGCGCTTTTTTACACTTCCAAGCCGTACCCCATTATGGGTACATGAAGCTTAAAATGGCGGGGCCCAATGGAATAATCATACTTACAAGTGATCCGAATACAGCACTCCGCACCGAAAACAAAACCGCATCCTTGGCCCTTGAGGCACTCTCCGAAGCCGTTGCGGCCGAAGAATTAACCACCCTACGATCCACGGTGGACAAGGATGATGTGATTCTCGATAAGAGACCTAAATCCACCTCTTTCAAGCCAGCAGATGAAATAGTTAAATTTCAAGTGCACCCGACGGATCCTAACAAAACAGTGTCCATCGGAGCACAACTGGATTCGATGGTAGATGCTGCCTTATGCGCGTTCCTACATGAAAATTGGGATATCTTCGCCTGGCACCCTTCGGACATGCCCGGTATCCCACGTAGACTGGCCGAACACAGCCTCAACATAATTAAGTGGTTCAAACCAGTCAAGCAAACGCTATGGCGATTTTTTGAACCCAAACGACAAGCTATGGGGGAGGAGCTAGCCAAACTACTCGAGGTCGGGTTCATTAGAGAAATCAAACACCCAGATTGGCTAGCCAAATTGGTCATGGTGCCAAAGAAGGACAAATCTTGGCGCCTTTGTGTCGATTTCAAAGACCTCAATAAGGCTGGCCCTAAAGACCCTTTCCCATTGCCCCGCATTGACCAGATTATTGATGCGACTGCGGGACACAACTCATTGTGTTTCCTCGATGCTTACTCTAGATACCATCAGATTAAAATGAAGGAGTCCGACCAGGCCTCAACGGCATTCATCACCCCGTATGGGCCTTTCTGTTTCAACACTATGCCTTTCGGGCTTAAAAACGCTGGCGCCACTTACCAACGCATGATTCAAACATGCTTGGAAAAACAAATCGACAAGACAGTAGAAGCATATGTGGACGACGTGGTCATCAAGACCAAACACGTCGAGTCATTGGTGGACGATCTCCGCCTCACATTTGACAACCTACGAACATACGACATATGGCTCAATCTGGAAAAATGCGTCTTCGGCGTTCCAGCCGAAAAGTTATTAGGGTTCATTGTCTCCCATAGAGGAATTGAAGCAAACCCAACTAAAATCCGAGTCTTGTCACAATTGGCTACGCCAACAGACCTAAAATAGGTCCAAAAGCTAGCAGGGTGCGTAGCGGCCTTGAGCTGCTTTATCTCCAGATTAGGAGAAAAAGCATTACCACTTTATAGACTGCTCAGATGCACCGACAACTTTGAATGGATGGAAGCGCCCACAACCGGATTGGAAGAAATAAAAATCATATTAGCAGGCAATCCAATCCTAGCCGCCCCAAGTGTTGGCGAGCCTATGCTGCTTTATATCTCCGCAACTCACCAGGTAGTGAGCGCTGTACTCGTCATCGAGCGAGGGGAAGAGGGACATAAATTCCCCATCCAAAAGCTAGTGTATTATGTATCGGAGGTCCTTACACACTGCAAATCCCGATACCCTCACTACCAAAAGATAGCTTACGCGGTCTTTATGGCATCCCGAAAACTCCGACACTATTTTCAAGAGTGTTCGATCACGGTGGCATCCGAAGTACCACTTAACGACATTATAAATAACAGGGACACCACTGGCCGCATAGTTAAATGGGCCATTGAGCTCTTACCTTTTGAAATAACATACAAGCCACACCGAGCTATTAAATCTCAGGTGCTGGCCGACTTCATCGCAGAGTGGACGGAAGTCGAGCTCCCCAAAGAGTACAGTTCCTACTCCAACTAGATCATGTACTTCGACGACTCTAAAATGCTAGCCAGACTGGGGGCTGGCGTCATCTTGGCATCCCCTACGGGGGACACAGCCCGCTATGTGCTGCAAATCATGTATACGGACTCCAATAACGCAGCCGAATACGAGGCACTTCTACATGGTCTCCGCATGGCTGTCTCCATGGGCATACAACGCCTAGAGGTGCGCGGCGATTCGAACCTCGCAATATCTCATGTAAATGGAGAGTTCGATGCAAAAGATCCAAAAATGGCAGCATATCGAAACATCGTATTAAAAATATCAGCTCGGTTCGAGGGGCTCGAATTTCATCACGTCGCTAGAGACAGTAACCAGGCAGCGGATATACTCGCTCGCATGGGCGCCAAGCGCGACCCCGTCCCGCCTAATACCTTCATGGAAAGGCTCTTGAAGCCATCCGTGGTATGGCAGGACGAGAGCAGAGACGCAAGTACGGACCTGATCACACCCCCATTAGCCAAACATGATACAAGTATCATCGGCGGTTTGGATACCGAAATAACACCCTCTGATCATGAGATCATGGCCGTTAATGCTCCTTGGACTGAACCCTTCCTAGCCTACCTTAATAGGCAGGAGCTTCCTGATGATCAAAATGAGGCCCATCGCATAGTTCGGTGTTCTAAAGCCTACAAAGTTCATGAAGGTGAACTGTACAAGAAAAGCACTACCGGAGTTCTCCAAAGGTGTATCTCCAAAGAGGAGGGACGGCAACTCTTGGCTGAAATACATGCTGGTCTGGGCGGCCATCACACCGCACCTCGGGCCCTCGTAAGCAAAGCTTTCTGGACAGGTTTTTTCTGGCCAACGGCCCAAGCAGACGCACAAGCCCTTGTCCAGCGTTGTGTGGAATGTCAGCTTTTCGCCAATCAAAGTCATATGCCTCCCACCGCCTTAAGAACAATCCCCATTACTTGGCCCTTCGCGGTCTGGAGGCTCGATATGGTCGGACACCTTAAAGGGGGAAGCCATAAAAAGAAATATTTACTGGTTATGGTGGATAAATTCACTAAGTGGATAGAGGCCAAACCAGTAAAAACGGTTGAAGCAGGACCAGTGATTGACTTTATATCCGGCGTGGTACACCGCTATGGTGTCCCGCACAGTATCATCACTAACAATGGCTCCCATTTCACAGCTAATGAGGTGAAAAACTGGTGTGCTAAATTGGGCATTAAACTCGACTATGCATCCCTCTACCACCCTCAAACAAACGGTCAGGTTGAACGGGCTAATGGCCTGATAATGAGCGGCATCAAACCTCGACTGGTGCGCTCCCTACGGGAGTCAGATAAACACTGGGTTCAGGAACTCGATTCCGTGCTCTGGGGGCTGCAGACTACACCTAACCGGACAACCGGATATACACCTTTCTTCATGGTGTATGGTGCGGAAGCTGTCCTGCCCTACGACATTATTCATGACTCATATCGAGTGCGCATGTACGAAGAGCGAGAAGCCGAGCTCGATCGGCAGGACGACCTAGACGGTCTTGAAGAGGAGCATGATATTGCACAAGCCTGTTCCACACTTTATTAACAACAGGCCAGGAGATACCAAAGCAGAGAAGTGCGGGCCAAGACTTATAACATTGGCGAACTCATCTTGCGTCTCCTGGAGAAGAAGAAGGATAAGCTCAAACCGAGATGGGAGGGCCCCTTCATCATAGATGAAGTTCTCACAGGAGGAGCCTATCGCCTTCGTAACGCATCGGATAATCGCCTTGAGCCAAATCCATGAAACACTGCTCGGCTACGACGATTCTATGGATAGTTCGGTCGCAAACTTTTTTCTTTTTTTTTGATTAGGTTCCTTTTTTCTCCTCTTCTTTGTTATTTTTTCCTTCTTTTCTCCCAGGGTATGTTCGGATCTACCAAACTGTTAGGGGTACACATCTTTAAATGTATACACCCCACTATAACTGGGGGCTTCTTTGACGAAGCATATTACTGAAAGCTTGTTGCTTACTTTGTTTACGTCGTTTGTTCTATACATATTTTGCCATTATATGCACCACTATGACTTAACTTTTTGCCAAGCCGGGTTGCCTCGCTCCTGTGTTTATACCCTACATTCCCGATTGTTCGGCTAGGGTGCAAAGGGAGCACCTCTACGATTGTTACAACCGGGTACTCTGGATCTGTACCTCAGACGGGTGAAGCCGAAAGCTAGCGTTCTTAAGGGAATAATTGGTCGGCAAGCAACGGTAGATTATTTACATTTGTGTAATTCTTCTAACAAATACGGGATAGGCTACCCATAACTCGGATCAAAGCCTAGGCATGCGTACTTAAGCGTGCCGACCCAAGGAAAGGAACCCTTAATGGAACTATTTTCCCTAGAAGATGTTTCTTACGTTAAAAAAGTAATATAACATAACTCCCCGAACAAATTTTGTCTGTTCGAGCAACATGACCGGATTGCTTGGTTTCCGGACATAATGAATGTTTATTACATTCTAACATCGTATCCGGAAACACTCCAACTTCTTGGTTTGGAGGTTGAAGCCGAAGGCCTGCGATGACATATTTTGACAAGTTCGGTTGGAGATAAGTTCGATGATAAAGTACATTGATACATTGAATCGAACGCCTACTCTTTATCTATGTCATCTATAAGACTGCTTAAGCTACAGTCTTCTTGCGAATATTTCGCAGCTATCATCACTTGGTCATATACCAAGTTCACGGGAATCTCTTTTCCGTCCAGTCCCTGCGGTCCAACTCGGGCCATACGATTCGGATCAAGCCCGGTGTAGCATGTCTTCACCATTGCCCATGCCTCTCGTGCACCTTCCTGGCATGCTGACGTCTTCCATAGCTCAAAACGGCGACGGGCACCTTTGAATAGGTTTGCTAACCCCTCCATACTTTCTGGAGGGACATCGGATGGCTTTCTGGGCTCGCTCATGCACTACGGACAGCTCTTTTAAAACGTCGCCTCAGAATCCGGATACTTCTTCTTCATGACGCCCGGTTAACATACCTGCAAGAGCAGCATTATAACACTCCGAATTACGGGATAATATGATTAACTTGGATGGTTCAAAGGTCATACTGAATATGCCACCTTTTAACTTTTTATTATCTTTTTGAGCGTCCGATAATTGAGCCTGTAAGCTCTTTATCTCTTCGGCTTGCTTATCATTTTCATCCTCCAGTTTGTTCTTTTGATCAACGGTCATCGTGACCTTCTTCAGTTCTTCTAGCTCTGTGTTGGCGTCGTTTAGCTTTGTTCGGCTTGTTTCAAGCTCCTGGGACAGTGCGTTGTTCTTCTCTTTGAGGACCTACGGTTATAACAATCCTTAAATCGGTTGGCCTAAACCGCTTCAAGTCTCGGGGTCTACTAGCATATATCTATTAAATTTACACAAACCATTACCTGCATATCTTTTGAAAACAGGTGGGCAACTCCAGCAAGTCCGTCCCGGGCGGCTCGGATATATGCATCCTCGATGCTGAGGGCATTAAATTCTTGCTCCATAAAAACTAGAGTGCGCATGGTCTCTTTCAGTCGTCGATGATTCATCATGCTCTCTACTTTGGAATTTGTGACGGATACGTCATCCGAATCTTCATGAGGCGGATGAGTTGGCGCTGCATCCGTATTGGCTCTTGTCCTGGTTGATGAGCCTGGCACTGGATTAGCTGATGATCGGCTAACAGGGATTTTGGACAAGGTTCGCCGTGTGCTCCTCCTGGAATAAGATGGGAGGAGAAATATGACAATCTGGTTTTATGCCTAGGCATATATTAAAGGTTATACCTCTTTGATGAAGGAGGGGGTTCGACGGCGCTCCCGGTTTCCTTTCGTTTTGAAGGCTCACCCTGCACAGATGCTACCTTCCTAGGGGCCGCCCTCGATGGAGTACGGCTCGCAGAGCGCCGATCCTATAAAGCACGATTCAGTGTGATTGGTGAGGTGCAAGTGGGGACTCCTCTTTCTGAGGATGATTTCCGAATACTTAACTTAGAGAAAGGGAGAAGGCCGGGGTAGTCGGCCGTAATGGCCACTTCCGAACCGTCAAGGCTTGCTTGATAAAAAAATCCATCATCAAACTCTATAAATATATCCGGATCCTCGTAGAGGCTGGGATCTTCGTGGCGAGCATAGTCCTCTGGTTGTGGGGAGGGGTAGTGCACATTTTCGACGACCTTCCTCCATGTCTGTTTTAAAGACGACCAGAACAATTCAATTAGTATGCCTCGATAATGAGGTAGGACAATGCTGATAATCAAAAAACTCACCAATTCAATGGGGTTATACATGGAGAAATCTTCCCGACAATTTAAACAGAGGAATTCTTCTTTCTCCCCCTTATAAAGATCTGCCAGAATGGCGGCCAGAGCGGCGGGGGTATCCGGGCCCTCACGCCTATAGTGAGATGCGTCGTCCTCTCGTTGTAACACCATAAAGGGGTCACTCTGGACTGAAGGGGCTGGATGCATCTCTTTATCGCGATAGCCATGACTTCGATTATCGAGAGTCCGGAATGGGCAAGTAACCTGACCTTGCTGACCAACCTCTTTACTTCTGCACTATTTTCTTCTTTGGGGCTTCGGGGGCGCCAGTTGAGGCGTTTCTTTAAAGGAGCACTGTTGAATTCGGGAAGTCCATGTCGAACTGGGTCCGAAAGGGGAACATCCTCGATATAAAACCATTCTGAAGCCCATTCTTCGGATGCCTTCTTGGGAGTTCCGATGAGGTAACCTGATCCGGCTATGCGCCATACTTCGGCGCTGCCAACTTTAAAATAGAACCCCCTTGATGACGAGGGACGAGGCAAAAGAACTTTCTCCATAGTTCAAAATGAGCCTCGTAGCCTAAGAATAGTTCGCAGAGAGCGACAAAACCAGAAATGTGCAGAATAGAACCTGGTGTGAGGTTGTGTAGCTGGATCCCATAGAATTCCAATAGACCTCTGAGGAAGGGGTGGATCGGGAATCCTAAGCCCCTCAGAAGAAACGAGACGAAGCAGACCCTCTCCTCCTTGTTGGGATTGGGGAAGTTCTTTGCTAGCACATCATTGCAATCGAGGCCAATCCCGCCCGCACGGAGACTGGATCTGCGGGAGGGAGATATCCCTGTGTCTGAAGTCGATTCAGCTGAAGGTGAGACAGCGAGCAGCTTCGCCAATCACCTGTTTGAGGTCCATGAGGGCGCAAGGAAGAGCCAGGAGCGCTCGCCATGTTTTGATTTTTCGTGGTTTGCTTTGATGTTGTTTGCCCGATATGGGATTGCATTAGGAGATCTAACCTCCTTATATAGATACCACCCTTGCATGATAAGGGGCTTATTTGTAAAAAAATATGGACTGTTCACATTCGCCCGACGCGTGGAAATCGAGGCGATGACATGGAGGAATCATAAAGGCAGAACATGGAGGTCAAAACCGGACTGTTGTCAATCCGGAATATGATGAAGAACCCGCCTTGCAAAGCCGAAGCCATAAGCCGGATACTATATCGTCATTGAAGGCAAGTTCAGGGGCTACTGAGGGAGTCCTGGATTAGGGGGTCCTTGGGTGTCTGGTCTATTCGATATGGGCCGGACTGATGGGCCATGAAGATACAATAGAAGACTGTCCCCCGTGTCCGGGTCGGACTCCTGTATGCGTGGATGGCAAGTTTGGTGTCCGGATGTACTCTTTCCTTCCTTTGTAAACCGACTTTGTAGAACCCTAGGCCCCTCCGGTGTGTATATAAACCGGAGGGGTTAGTCTGTAGAGGCCATTAGAATAAGCATAGGCTAGACAGCTAGGGTTTAGCCATTACGATCTCGAGGTAGATCAATTCTTGTAACCCCTATACTCATCGAATACAATCAAGCAGGACGTAGGGTTTTACCTCCATTAAGAGGGCCCGAACCTGGGTAAACATCATGTCCCCATTGTCCATTGTTACCCTCGATCCTTAGACGCACAGCTTGGCCCCCCATACCCGAGATTTGCCGGTTTTGACACCGACAACGCCGAGCATAGGTTGTTTTGGGCGCAGTTCTAGGCGCCCGAGCACCCTCCCCTCCTAAGCAATCAAATGAAGCAACTGATGGAGTTGCACTAGATGTTGCAGCCAGCCATGAGGGACCCCTGTGTCCGACTGTGACCTTCAGAGGCGCTGCCAAGCAGCTACTTCAGCCTGGTGCAAGAGCTATGTGACGTTGCGCCCCGGATGGACGCCTTGAAGCGGTCATTATGCATCGAGGGAGCTCGGATGGCTTTCATGAAGGTGATGGTGCACTGGCCGAAGATCAAGCCGGTCGAGATGGCCACCGGACCCCCTCCCCCCCGGAAAGGAGCACAAGCGCCCCGAGAAATATTTTCCCATCGTAATGGATGTTGCTCGGGCGATAGAGGCCAAGTGTTCAAAAAATGTAATTTATGAGTGAGCCCACTATCATGTGTCAAATGAAAGTTGAACCCTTCGCTTTATTATGCAGTTTCTTTGTATGGTTTACCATACTTGGTCTGCTTTTGTTTATTTTGACTCCTGTGCGGCCATTTTAATCCGAAAGTTATTGGTCATCGGCTTTAGCCCCCATGTAGATGCTGCAAGGGGTGTTTCGACCTCCGCACTGTGACCCTTAGCCAATGTCTCGGTGCCCGAAGCCGGTAGTGTGTGAGGGAAACAAGGCAATCAGACTATGTTGTTTTAGTGCTTTCACTTAGCCGTAGGAGCTTGATTGCGGGGGCTAGTGACTAACCCCCAGTGTTTTGTGATGTTCGGGTGAGCCGAGGTATATACCTTCATCACATGGTTGCGTAAGGCAAACCCTTCGTATAACGCGGTGTAATCTGTAGGAACAAAGTATGTCTAGCAGAGGGGGGAGTGATACGTCTCCAACGTACTATAATTTATGAAGTATTCATGCCATGTTTACAATAATTTTATATGGTTTTGGTATGATTTGGATGGAACTGACCCGGACTAACGCTGTTTTCAGCAGAACTACTGTGGTGTTGTTTTTTGTGCAGAAATAAAAGTTCTCCAAATGCAACGAAACTTTTTGATGATTTTTTTTGGGAACAAAAGAGGCACTAGAAGCTTCATGGGAGGACCGCAAGCCTCTGTAGCCACGAAAAACCAATCTAGACCCTGTTTCAGCACCCTGCCGCAGGGAGACATCATCACCGGTGGCCAGCTTCATCATCTCAGCGGCCACCATGATGAGGAGGGAGTAGTCCACCCTCGGGGCTAAGGATTTGTACGAGTAGCTATGTGTTTAATCTCTCTCCCTCATGTTCTTGAGATGGCATGAGCTTGATATATTGCGGGCTTTGTTAACATAGTTGGATCATATGGTGTTTTCCCCTCTCTATCTTGTTGTGACTTGAGTTTTCCCTTTGAGATTTCGTTCTTATCAGATTGAATAATTTTATGGATTTGAGAACACTTTATGTATGTCTTGCTATGAATACCTGTGGTGACAATGGGGTATCATATTGATTCACTTGATATATGTTTTGGCACTCAACTCGTGGATTCCCCATGTGACACTGGGGTAATCTATGCATAGGGGTTGATGCATGTTCTTGTCTTTGTTTGTCCAGTAGAAATCTTGGGGCACTCTTTGAGGTTCTTTCTGTTGGTTTGAGTTTGATGAATCTGAAATTATTTGGTTTTATCTTAGTAAGAACTCTTGATAGATCGATTGGAAAGAATAACTTGGTGTTATTTTAGTACGAACTCTAGGATAGATTGATTGAAAAGAATAGCTTTGAGGTGGTTTCGTACCCTACAAATAATTTCTTCTTATGTTCTCCGCTAGATAGGAACTTTGGAGTGATTCTTCATCGCACGTTGAGGGATGGTTATATGATCCAATTATATTAGCATTGTTGAGAGATTGCACTAGCGAAAGTATGGACCCTAGGCCTCATTTTCAAGCATTGCAATACCGTTTGTGCTCACTTTTGTTACTTGCTACCTTGCTGTTTTTTATTGTTACTGTTACAAAAATCAATATCTACCATCATTACTACACTTGTATCGCAATCTCTTCGCTGAACTAGTGCACCTATACAATTTACCATTGTATTTGGTGTGTTGGGGACACAAGAGACTCTTTGTTATTTGGTTGCAGGGTTGTTTGAGAGAGACCATCTTCATCCTATGCCTCCCACGGATTGATAAACCTTAGGTCATCCACTTGCGGGAAAATTGCTACTGTCCTACAAAACTCTGCGCTTGGAGGCACAGCACAAATCTACAAGAACAAGTTGTGTAGTAGACATCAGGGGGTGAATGGGAGTTTTAAATTTTCTTCAAAAAAACACAAAACTCTCGGAACCCAGCAGCGGAGCGAATGAAAAACAAACTACAGTGAGCTAAAACAAAGTACCGAATGGAAACAGAAGCATGCATCAAAACAAATTACATGAAGGAAAACAGATCGAATGTAAACCAGGGTAGCAGACGTAACCAGTGGTGCTCGATGGCGAGAGGGTATTTGTTCGACCAGTTCATCCTTCTGCACAAGGACTACGTCTGGTTGGAGGGGATGTGACTTAACAAGGAAGATAAACTCTCTTCACCCTATTCTCCTCGACAATTGGTTCGTCAACCAATGTCGATCAATCTTGGTAGATACTTGAGGTGATCTTTGAACCTTTACAGACTTCTTCTTCGTGAACCACAATCACTCTTGGTCTCTGAAGAAATTGACACCTAACCGTCTAGAGAATTTGCAGCTCTCAAGAGTAATAGGTGGAGCGTACTGGACTTAGATTCGAGTGATGCTGAACCACTATCTAATTCTTCGGCTCTAGGGTTTTTCTCTCGGTGGATTTTAAACTCAAATCACTCAGAGAGTGGGTTGCTCAACAATCTTGTCAAAATCAAATGGAGCAGCCACAAGACAACGCCGGCGCGGGGTGGCTATTTATAGCCGCGGCCTTCCCGGATGGGAAATGAACATTTGGGCCACAAGGTCCAGCCAATGGCCAACCGACATGTTTGCAATGGTCGGATTTGGGAGCAACTGTAACATTACTTGATGAACAAGTAATACTAACTTCTCGGTCTGAGACAAATCTCTCGCAGGGAAGAAGATCACAGTCTCTTGCTGGCAAGTATTTGCTCGGAACACAAAGAGATTTCTCTCGCAACTTTCATAGGATTTGGGTTTAGCATCAGAGAATCAAAGTTTCGAACGCTACACCCCTCTTAATAGTAGGGTGGTCCTATGACTCAATAAAGAGAAGAAGAACTAAAAAATAAATGCTGCATATTCATTTCGTCTTCAATCTCCTCGGACACAGTCATTTTCCTCGGACAGACATCGAACCAATTGCTTCACTTCAGCAATTTTTGAGGGGTCACTCTTGTTATCATAATCTTCGGTGATAACCTTCGCTGTCATTTGCATCAAACTCCTCGATATCTTCAGGAATGGTAGCTTGAGGCTGAGATGATGAAGGCATATTGGGATTATCCACTTGAGTTGTCCGCGAAAGCACATATCCTTCGGCTGGTTTTACAGTCGGTGAGGTGGCTTCAGATTCTTCGATTATCTTGTGAAGCTTTATATGCAGAAGATCAATAGTTGGCACTCGAGAAGGAAGTGGAGGAGCACTATGAGGTTGATAATCATCAACTGAGAGGCCTTTGTCAATGTATTCATAAAGTTCTTTGAGATCAGAGTCTCAGAGTTGTTTCTTGGAGAAGAACTTGTGAAGAAGTTTCCAGAGCCTTTTCTTGTTCTCATCTGCAATAAGATGCGTGATTCTTGTTCGGTTGTTGATGGCATTCAGCTTGGCAGCAATGTGTTCTTTCTCTTGGCGATCTTCAGCAATGTGTTTGAACAACAATTGTTGCGTGCGCAAACTAACTTTGAGATGTGATGGAGGTTGATGAGTAACCATTCGGTCGCGCTGAGGCAGACGTGGCCCATCAAATCCTTTGTGATAATCTTGCGAGTTTGATGCAGACAATTTACCCGAAGAAATATTTTGTATGACTAGCAGGGTGCCCGAACAAGAGGAATAAAACTTCTATGGCTCGCCTTTGCCAAATACTCGGTTTTCATGGTATAATCAACGACTTTCTGAATCCATGGCCCATATACTTTTGGTGTTTTCGGATACTGAGCAGAATCTTTCAATATTTGCAGAAACATATGCTCAACATCAAAGACATATTTCTCGGAGATGGCATTTCGAAGAACATCTGAGATTATAACGTCAGTATTCATCCCGGCCAGAGGGCAGATAGTATAAGTGAGCATATGATAGAGAGTTTGATTCTCGAAGGTTAAGTGGTCTGGCTTGGGAGTACCATTGTAGTCTCGAATGTTTCCTTGTCCATGGTGCACCGAAACATATCATCTGAAATGGCGTCAATGTTCTGCACTCGGATTTCAGTTTTCCCATGCTCAAAACAAGGGAAATGAAAGTGCAAAACAAAATCCCTGGAGGTGCAATTGATACGTTTTCATTCGGTCATCCATTCCATGATCCATTTGGAACTATCAGATGCATCACCAAAGATGTATAAGGTTGCATAGAACTGAAGAATTATCTCTCGGTTCCATGGATGTTCGAAAGCAAACACACTGGTGAGGCAGAAATCTTCTAAATCTTGCATCAACTGATCAAAGCAACCAATACTCTTCATTGCGGTGATATCCGGAATTTCATGAGGGAAGATCTTCTTGCTATCATACAGAATCCGAGAGTAATAGATGGCCTGTTCTTGAGTACAGAAATGAGGCGATTCAGATGTGCGTGGCCCATTGTAAGGACTTTCTTGAAATAATTGAGGGTGCATATTCCGATTGAATAGCGGTCCCTTGTCACCAGCACCAGTCGAGAACAATGGCAGTTCTTCACGAGAAAATGGATATTTGAGTTCATCCTCGATTGAGATCACTTCATCAACATATATGACATAATCAGTATGATGAGCAGAAATAGATTTATGTCCAGGTGAACCATCTTCACAAATTATTTTCGCTGTGTCGATGGAAATCCGTAGTTGAGAGGGAGCTGATGCCACCACAGTTGGAGCAGATTCTTTTTCATTTGGCACTGAGCCCGAATCAGGGACTGGAGCAGGAGTGGGTTGTTCTTCGGTGGACAGAGGTGGTGCAGAGGGAGGAACTGAAACATTTGATTCGTCACGAGTAGGAGAAGCTTGGGGATCGGACTGAGGGATTTCACCATCCTTAGAAACTACTTGCTGCGATGAAATTTCATCTTGAGCAGAGGAGGCCACAGGCGCTGGTTCAGCTGGCCTTGGTGAGGGAATTGCATCAGTAACTTCAGTAGTTTGTTATGAGGGAACTGCTGGCTCAGGGGAGTTTTCTTTCGCATGGTGAGCTTCAGAGTGATCAGGAGTATTTGCAGTCATAGGAGGAGCATTTTTCTTCGAAATTTTCTTTTGCTTCTTCTGCTAAGCATTTGGATCAATGTGTCCCTTGACAAGATCATTACAGCCATTGGCTTGTGCTTGATGCTCAACACAGATCTTTCGAACAATATCATCGAGATTTGAGTGAAAGCCCAATCTTCTGTTGTGGAGGATATTCAATGTCCGATTGATATCCATGTAAGATTCTTCAAGTTCCTTAATGACAAACCTGGAAGATGTTGTTTTCATTCGATCATTCAGATCATTGATGTCGTGGTATTCTCGCGTCATTCGGCAGGGGGTACCGCGAGACGACAGATGCCACGGGGTGGCTTGAGGTGATGGCAAGACTGCCATGGAATATCCGGGGACGGGTATGCGAGTAGCACGCGGTGGTTTACCCAGGTTCGGGGCTCTCCGAAGAGATAATACCCCTACTCCTGCATGTCTGAATATATATGCGATGTACATGTCTGGCAGTACAAAGTGCTTCTGGAGCTGTGTCTGAGATCAGTGCCATGGGCACCTGATCTCGTATACGCATATGAGCACAAGTGTGTGCTTGGCCGTGGCTTGCGGCCGCATGTGCCTGAGCATGCATGCGTGAGTGTGAGCATGTGCTAGTGTGTGTGCATGAGAGCGTGAGGGTGAGAGAGCTCCCTGGGTCACTTTATATAGGAAGTGCCCAGGGGACAAGAGGCGGCTCGCGCGGCCTAACTACAATATTCGGGAGACGTCGATGTGACATGTTACACCTGCTACAGTGCACCACTATTAGCCAGCAGTGCCTGGTATGGTTTTCTTGTCGGGGTCTTGTCGGTGTCGGGTCGGTGCAGCGGTTGACTCCGTGCAGCAGGCCGGCTGGAGCAGCCGGACGGGTAGCCGCCCCGGCAGCCGGGTGGCGAGCCGGTCGGGGCAGCCGGACGGGGAGCCGACTGGAGCAGCCGGGAAGCGAGCCAGCCGTAGCAGCCGGATTGAGGGGCGTCGGCCGCCCTGATGTCTTGAAGCATTGCTTCACCGCCTTTGGGGTACCCGGGGGTCATTCCCCCGACAGTAGCCTCTGAGCCTCCGGGCAACTTGGAAAGTTGGGCGGAGGTTTTTTAGCGAACGTCGATGTAGAAGATGCTGATGACGGCTAGCTGCGGGCCGCAGCCAACGCGGCTTGCTTCCGGCGGGGGCGCGCGAACGCACCCGCTGGGTGTAGCCTCCGAGCCTCCAGGCAACTTTGGAAAAGTTGGGTGGAGGCTTTTCGCTGTTGTTGGTGTAGAAGATGGCGTCAAGGGGCCGGTTCCAGCCAGCGGAGGGCATGCAACATGCGCGACATGTTCCGAGTGGGGGCGCGCAAGCGCACCCGCTGGGTGTAGCCTCCGAGCCTCTGGGCATTTTGGAAAAGTTGGGCGGAGGGTCTTGTTGTTGATGATGAAGCAGACGGCGACGTCGAGGGTGTCGGGCGCGGACGCGGGGTCCGCCGGCTGATGGGTGCGAGGCCCTGCCGGGCGCGGACGCGGGGTCCACCGGCTGATGCTATCGGGCGCGGACGCGGGGGCCACCGACTGGAGCTGTCAGGTGTGGACGTGGGGTCCGCCGACTAGTGCTGTCGGGCGCGGATGCGGGGTCCGCCAACTGAAGCTGTCGGGCGCGGACGCGAGGTCTGTCGACTGGTGCTGTCGGGCGCGGACACGAGGTCCGCCGACTAGTGCTGTCGAGCGCGGAGGGGGAGTCTGCCGACTGGAGTTGTCGGGCACGAACACGAGGTCCGCTGACTGGTGCTGTCGGGCACGGACGCGAGGTCCGCCGACTGGTGCTGTCGGGCGCGGACGCGGCGTCCGCCGACTGGTGCTGTCGGGCAAGGACGCGAGGTCCGCCGACTGGTGTTGGTGATGACAGCCGGCTGCGGGCTGCAGCCGGCGCGGTTTGCTTCCAGTGGGGGCGCGCCAGCGCACCCACTGGGTGTAGCCTCCGAGCGACTCGAAGAGTCAGGCGGAGGGTTTTTGTAGTCGATGTAGCAGAGGCAGCCGGGAATGCCGGTTGCAGCCGGCGTTGGGCCTGCAACCAGCCTCCGGGCGAGGAGGGGTTCCCCAAGGAGATGATCATGCAAAAAGACAAGATTAGTCTGCGCAGATGTATCAAATGTTTGCTTTTAGCAGTGCAAGATTTATGCGGAGGGTGCCGACTCATTTTCGTCCGAGCCCCCTTCAAACTTTTTCATGTTCCCTTCGCTCTTTGGCTTGTGCTCTCGCTAGCCGGACAGCCGCGCTGCGGTCTGTGGCTAAGAGTGGGCCGCAGAGTGAAGCGCACAGTACTCAGACTCTGGGAGCAGATTCGACCGAGCAGATACTCATAAAGCAAATGGCCGGGTCGCCCAAACCATTTTCTCCCTGGACGTGTTTCGCGTGGGTGGCCTCCAGCGTTTGCTCTTTCTAGCCGGACAGCCGCGCTGTGGTCTGTAGCTGAGACAATAATGAGCCTTTGGTACCGCGCACGCTCCTAAGCCGTCTGCGGGAACGAACGTCTCAGGCCAAGCGGCCAGCCTCCGGGCCAACTCTGGCTGACGCCGGGGCGAACAGTGGTGCAACTGTAATAAAATGCGGAGGGTTATCCATGTTTGCGCGGTGCAAAAATATGCGGGTGAGGAGCTCACATTGCTTTCACGCAGATGAGGCAGAGGTTGACGAAGACAGCCGGCGCTGCGCGGCGCTTGCGGCGCGCGCCGGCACACCCGCTGGGTGTAGCCTTCGAGCCTCCGGGCGCTCGAAGGGGGTCCCGGCCGGTCAGGCTCGACCGGCCAGGCGGCGGAGCGGGACACAGCCGAGCTTGCTTGGCACAGTCGGCGATGCGTCGAGGCGGCCGGGTCAGCTTGGCACGGCCTACCGGGCGCTGAAACGGGCAGGTAGGGAGGGTCGCGGCTGGCCGTCCGGATGGCGAAGCAGGCGGATGGGCCAGCCGGACGTCATCTTCTTTTTCTCTTGGGCCGGCTTCTGGCAGCCGGACGGAATTTTTTCTCTCTGCGGCCGGCTGCTGGCAGCCAGACGGACACTTTTTTCTCTTCGGCCGGCTGCTGGCAGCCGGACAGAATTTTTTTTTGATAGCCGGCCTCTCCCTTTCCTTTTAAGCAAGCCGGCCCTCTGTTTCTTTTCGGGCACCCGGCCAAAGCGGAGCTGGTAGGGGCAAGTCGGACGGAGCCGGCGCGAGCGGCCATGGCCGTGGCCGGGTGCGGCGAGCCGAAGACCGGGCACGGCAGGTGGCACACGGCCGAGCACACGGGGCGGAGCCGGCCAGAGGGGCACGGGAGTCGGCCAGGTGCGGGGAGCAGCCGGCCGAAGCACAACGACCTGGCAGTCGGCGCGGGAGGCGGGGCCGGGGCACGTAGCCATGTGGGCGGGGCGGGCGCTTGCCCACGGACACACTGGCGGGCGGAGGAGGAGCCGGCAGGGGCGGAGCCGCGGGCGCACAGGGGCAGCCGAAACCGGCGTAGCGCGGAAGGAGCCGGACCTGGCTCTGCGGGCGCAGGTGGCGAGCGTCAGTCGGCAGGGGGTATTCTCGCGTCAGTCGGCAGGGGGTACCGCGAGACGACAAATGCCACGGGGTGGCTTGAGGTGAGGGCAAGACTGCCGTGGAATATCTGGGGACGGGTATGCGAGTAGCACGCGGTGGTTTACCCAGGTTCGGGGCTCTACGGAGAGATAATACCCCTACTCCTGCATGTCTGAATATATATGCGATGTACATGTCTGGCAGTACAAAGTGCTCTTGGAGCTGTGTCTGAGATCAGTGCCATGGGCACCTGATCTCGTATACGCATATGAGCACAAGTGTGTGCTTGGCCGTGGCTTGCGGCCGCATGTGCCTGAGCATGCATGCGTGAGTGTGAGCATGTGCTAGTGTGTGTGCATGAGAGCCTGAGGGTGAGAGAGCTCCCTGGGTAACTTTATATGGGAAGTGCCCAGGGGACAAGAGGCGGCCCGCGCGGCCTAACTACACTATTCGGGAGAGAAAGATGTGACATGTTACACCTGCTACAGTGCACCACTATTAGCAAGCAGTGCCTCATATGGCCGTCTTGTCGGGGTCTTGTCGGTGTTGGGTCGGTGCAGCGGTTGACTACGTGCAGCAGGCCGGCTGGAGCAGCTGGACAGGGAGCCGCCCCGGTAGTCGGGTGGCGAGCCGGCCGGGGCAGCCGGACGGGGAGCCGACTGGAGCAGCCGGGTGGCGAGCTAGCCGGAGCAGCCGGACTGAGGGGCGTCGGCCGCTCCGATGTCTTGAAGCGTTGCTTCGCCGCCTTTGGGGTACCCGGGGGTCATTCCCCCGACAATTGAGTTCAGCTAGGAGGTTGTTGATCTCAACAGAATCTTCTCTCATGTCCCGAACAACATCAGATGCTTGTGTAATAACTTCAGAAGGAATTGGCAAAGATGCCACTTCACCATCGAATGGATTTCAAATGAATTTGTCAAGCTACTCCATGATGAATACATGATTGAAATAGTGTGGAGCAACGGATTGGACATCAGTCTATGCAACTGGTGCAGGTTGCACAATAACTTGCTTGGTTGGAGGCATAGAAGCCAATGGTTGTATCAAGGTGGGAGCAAACTGAGCAGCCTTTACTTTTGGTGCAGCATCACGAGGAGCAGTTTTCTCAGTGGTTGGAGCCTTGGAATTTGCTCGCCTGGCTTAGCTGTGCTAACAGGGGCATCAACGACCAAATCCTGCAAGTTGATTGTAGCCGGATGAGGGGTTGTATTCACATGATCTACCACAGTGACAGTGGTCTGTGGGTTTTTTCTCTTCAGAATGATCTTCTTCGGAGGTGCTATTGGAGTGGTACGAGCTTGTAGATCAGGTAGCACGGTAGATTTGGTGATGTTCACTTGCTCGGAGAGAGAATCTTGAACTTCTTCTCTTGTGGGTGGAGGATCATCTTGATTGGAGGAATTGCATTCAGTATTTCTATCGACTGGTGCAGCCGGCCTCTTCTTCAGTGCACTCTTTCTCTTCAGTGCAGCAGTGCTGGGATCATGTTTGCACTTAGAACACCCTTCTGATATTCCTTCAGCTTTTTTCTTCTTAATGTCAGATTTGATAAGGCGACGATTTTCTTCTTCTCCAGCTCTTTCATTTTCTGCCTTCTTGGCTCTCTTTTCAGCGTTCTTTTGTCTCTTGGCCTTTTCATCAGGATAGGAGTCAGGAGTCTGAAAAGATGACTCATCAGCATCTAGTGGTGGAGGTGGTCTCTCCTGGGGATCACTTGCAGGAATTAGACCAATTTCATGGCAGTCGTCCCACGGAGGATGAAATGCAAAGTTGTTCGCAAATCAAGGATGAACCATTTCATAGTTAAACCACTTGCGCACCCAGTGGCATTGAATCTTTTGCAGACGGTTGTCTCTTTCCCATTTTGTCTCTCCTGGAACAGTATTTTGATTGCCATGAGAGATGTACTGAGCTGAATTTGCGTACGGTTGCCTGCCACCTTTCTTTTTCTTCAGAGCATCTTCTTCTTGCCCATCTGCATTTTGCTCATGTCTCTTTCTTTTGCTGGTTAAAGGGCCTACCGTTGGGCCTTTTGCATTTGGAGCTTTTGAATCGTCAGCTGTACCCAAAATTACCTCATCTTCATTGGCCATGCTCATTGGTCGAGCTAAATCCTCAACTGATTGCATACACCTGTGAATAAGAACAGATGTGAGGGAAAATGGGGACAGGGTTACAAATGCTCATAGCGAAGATTTTTCGAGCGAAAACGCTTTGATGAAGAATTAGATGTAGACTTTGAGAAATTTTTCGACTGAAAGAAATGTATAGAACTAACTAGTAGGTCCAAAGAAAAATACTAGTCAGCGTGCTAGGCATTCCATTCGTACGAGACATAACACAAACCCTAGATCTGAAATTTTTTCGGATGCGAGGGACAACTACAAACCACATCCGCACAATTTACCTAAGCAGGAAAGATCTAAGATATGCGGTAAAATTGGAGAGAAATAATCATGGACGAACTCGAACGAGAAGGACGGAGGCCCGAGTTCGAATTGCACGTACCCTAGCTTGGTGTCGTGCAACAGCTACGGTGGCGCGGGGAAGAGATGTCCCGCGGCGGCGAGGAAAGACTCCGGCGACCGCTTTCCGGTAGTGAAGCGGCGAAGGGGTCATCAGCGTCAAGCTCAAGGTGGAGCACTGCGGTGAGGGTTTCAGTGGAGATGAGGGCGAGAAGAAGAAAAGTGAATGAGGGAGTGGGTTGCTGTGGTATATATATGCGAGGGAAAATAACCGCACGGAGTGAATCCGATCGAACAGGCACTATCGAGAGGCTATTGCAATTCAATGGACAGGATAGGGTGGCAGTTGATGGATTGCATGTGGAAACCGTGATGAAGGATCGTGGTCCTAACTTGGGCGGGAAATCCCAAATTTTGGACAGCTTTCGCCAAAATAGATTAAAGTTCGGACCGAATCTTAATCGTGGTCAAGGACACCCGATAAAGTTTCGTTCCAGATGAAATTGAGCATTTGTAACGGAACAACATAGACTGGAAGAGATAGAACAGAGGGAAAACAGGGTCCTAGGCATTTCACTCAAACAACGAAACACAAACCCGAGCGAATAGCTATGAGAGAAATGCATTCGGACTAACACAAGATTTTTGATCGAACAGAAACTCAACTAAAGAAAATTGTGGTGGCGTGACCCACCGTATAAGCACTGTATGACCCCGAGCATCGCACAATTATCGTGGCACCCGGTTAGTCTAGTTCTTCATTAATGTATTCACTCTTAGAAAGAAACTTTCACTTTGTCGAAATTTTCAAACTCTTCGAGTGTTATGCACCCATTCCTTCTAAGATGTGGAAGTGTTAGCACGGGTGCTGAGTCCAGCTTACTACACGTTTGCAAAGTCCAGGATATTTAGCTCACCCTGTAATGCATAGAATCTTTTCTCATCAAGAGGCTTGGTGAAAATATCAGTGAGATTGTCTTCGGTCTTGACGTGATTGATGACAATATCCTCTCAAGCAACATGATCGCGAATGAAATGATGTCTGATTGCAATATGCTTCATGCGAGAATGCTGCACTAGATTGTGTGCAATTTTGATGGCACTCTCATTGTCACAATATAGAGGAATCTTCTTGACCTTGATGCCATAATCCTTTAGTGTCTGCTTCATCCACAATAACTGAGTGCAACAAGTGCCAGCAGCAATATATTTGGCCTCAGCCGTAGAAAGTGATACACAGTTCTGCTTCCTTGATGACCAACACACCAAAGATCTACCGAGGAAATGTCATGTCCTCGAAGTAGATTTTCTGTCAACCAAGTCACCTGTGTAATCTGAGTCTGAATATCCAACGAGATCAAACTGTGCTCCCTTAGGATACCATAAACCTAAGGTGGGGGTGTGAGCCAAATATCTCAGAATACGCTTAACCGCTTGGTGATGCGATTCTTTCGGTGCAGCTTGATAGTGGGCACACATGCAAACACTCAACATAATGTCAGGTCTAGATGCACATAGGTAAATAAGAGAACCAATCATAGAACGATAAGCCTTCTGATCGTAATCCTTACCGTACACATCTGCATCCAGCTTACCATTCGTGGGCATAGGTGTTTTGTAGCCCTTCATTTTGGAATCTTGCATTTTGAACTTCTTTAGGCATTCCTTAAGATATGTCCCCTAAGATATGAAAAATCCATTTGCCTATTGACAAATTTGCAGTCCTAGAAAGAACTTAAGTTCATCCATCATAGACATTTGATATTTATCGGACATCATTTTCCCAAACTCTAAGATGCAAGCATTGTTAGTATAGCCGAAGATAATATCATCCACATAGATTTGACATACGAATAGATCATTATCAATAGCACGAGTGAAAAGTGTGGGATCAGTGGATCCTGGCTTGAATCCTTTATCGTGCAGAAACTTCTTCAACGTGTCATACCAAGCTCGAGGGGCTTGCTTCAGCCCATATAGAGCCTTTTTCAACCTGAAAACTTTGTTAGGAAACTCGGGGTGTTCAAAGCTAGGTGGTTGTCTAACATAAACTTCCTCATCAATTTCACCATTGAGGAAAGCACTTTTCACATCCATTTGATAAAGCAATATATCATTGTAATTTGCATAAGTGAGAAGAATACGAATTGCCTCAAGGCGTGCAACAGGAGCATATGTTTCACCGAAATCAATACCTTCTACCTGTGTGTACCCTTGAGCAACAAGACGTGCTTTATTTCTCACCACAATGCCATTGTCATCTTGCTTATTGCGAAAAATCCACTTTGTGCAGATGATATTGTGCTTCTTAGGATTCGGTTTGTCAACCAATTCCCAAACATCATTTAGTTCGAATTGCACCAACTCCTCTTGCATTGCATTCATCCAATCTGGATCATTAATGGCTTCTTCAAACTTGGTAGGTTCTACCAATGAAACAAAGGAGAAACTACCATAGTATTTAGCCAAACGAGTGTGTGAACGAGTTGTGGGTCGATAACCTGGATTCTTGAGTTCATCGAGAATTAATGAAGGATCAACTCGATTAGCCACTCGAGGACGAGGATTTTCATCTTGATTATCATCATTGTTTTCATCTGTATCAGCATTTGTATCGCCATTCCCTTCAGGATTGCCATTTTGCTTGGCATTTGGATTTGGGTTGCCATTAGTATTTGGAGTGGCATTTGCTTCCGCAGTGGCTTGACGAGTTCTGCTTCGAGTCATAGGAGCATCATCATCGGAAGACTTAGGTGCATTTTCTTCAACAGGCTTGACGCTCCCGATGGCCATTTGCCGAATAACATCCGAAATGGGTGGTTCATCAATCACATTTGGCAGGTGCTCCTTTTGAGAGCCATTAGATTCATCAAACCACACATTTACCGTTTCCATAACTTTCCCGTGGTGAGAATTATAGACACAATAAGTATGCGAGTTCGAGCCAAAACCAAGAAGAAAACCTTCATGTGCCTTAGGTGCAAACTTGGAAGAATGATTCATATCACGAATATAACAAGGTGCACTAAAGACACACAGATAAGAAACATTTGGTCTCTTGCCAGTGATAAGCTCATATGAAGTTTTCTTATGGAAATTGCGAAGATAAACACGATTGATAACATGACAAGCAGTATTAATAGCATCAGCCCACAAGCGAATCGGATTTTTACACTCACTGAGCATTGTTCTCGCCATTTCAATGAGATTTCTATTCTTTCGTTCAACAACTCCATTCTGTTGGGGAGTGTAAGCAGCCGAGAACTCATGAGGAATACCATTTTCGTCGAGAAATTTATCGATATGAGTATTTTTGAACTCAGTCCCATTATCACTTCTGACATGCTTAATTCACACATCATATTCATTCTGGGCCTTCTTGGCGAAGCTTTTGAAGATGTCTTGGGTGCAGGTTTTGTCTTCGAGTAAGAATACCCAAGTGTATCAAGAGAAATCATCAACAATAACCAGAACATAATGACTGCCACCAAAACTTGCATAATTTTTTGGACCGAATAAATCCATATGAAGAATTTCCAGAGGTCTTGTCGTGGTCATGACAGTCTTTGAAGAATGATGCTTCTTGGCCAATTTACCGGCCTCACATGCAGCACAAAGACGACCCTTGTCGAATTTTACTTCAGGAATGCCACAGAGATGATTTTTCTTCACCAGAGTCTGCAAGTTTCTCATACCTGCATGACCAAGCCTACGGTGCCACAGCCAACCTTCGATTGCTTTTGCAAGCAAACAAGTTTGGACTGAGGGACCCTTAGAGCAATCCACAATATATAGATCACCTTTTCTAATTCCCTCGAACGCGAAGGAATTGTCAGAGGCCATAAAGACAATGCATTTGGATATCGAAAAGAGAACTAGCATGCCTAGATCTCATAGCTTGCCAAATGACATAAGATTGAATCCAAGAGATTGAACCAGTAAAACATCATCAATGGACTTGTCTTTGGATATGGCAACTTTACCTAGCCCAATTACCTTTCCTTTATTGTTGTCGCCAAAAGTGATATACTTCAGAGGCAAAGCAGTTAAGTTGGGTTCGACGAACAACGACTTGTCTCCGGTCATATGACTAGTGCATCCACTATCCATTACCCATTCTGTACACCCGGAGACATAGTCCTGCAGAAGAAGTAGGCTTTCTTAACCACCCACATCTTTGCAGGTGGCTTCGAAACAAATGAGCGAGAAGGGTAGGATTTCTTTCAGTAACCATAGTTGTTACTCGATGAGGTGCGAGTATAATCAAAGGAATAAGCATTGAAATTCTTTCCAGATGAATGAGTATAGTGATTGAATGAGGCATGCATGTACTCATTCTGTCGAACTTTTTCAAGGAAGTAACGAGCATTTTGAGCCTGCATGGTTAGTAATATGGTAACAGGTAATGCTTCGATGGTTTTCTTAGGCACCCAAATGGCTTTGTTTGGGGGACCATTCCTGCTATTTGGTCCAACATAGCGAGCAACTGTCAGGACCCCGATTCCAAGTCACATCGATCTAGCCGGTAACACCTCATATCACTTTGCGGCCTCACGCACGGTATTCCCACGGGTGTCGCCTTACCATGGCCCGGGACCGTTTGCGCCTTTTGGCTCACGTATATGATAGTGTCGCTAGCATCCATATGACAGAGAACCCGGGCCGACATGACTAGTCGTGAACCCAAAGTGGCACTAACTTACGGGGACAGGCATACATGACCCAGCAACGACCGTGTCGGTCATCAGTGAGTGAATTCGGGCTGTAGCAACTGGGCTAGCAGGACTCCGGGCATCCGGGCTGTAGCAGGCTAACAGGACTCCGAAAGACACCGTGTGACGTTTCCCCGAAGGGACAGACACAGGATCGAGGAAGGACACATGCCGGCCAGTCTAAGTGTTCCGGAGCAGTAGCAAGCTAACAAGACTCCGGTAAACCGGGCTGTAGCGGACTACCAAGGCTCAGTGGAAGCACCAGACTACATTTCCCCATAAGAGAGGCTACCAAGGATAAACAACTAGGTTGTCGGATCCCACACATACCAAGCATTTCAATCATACACACAATATGCTGGATATGGGCAAATACAACATGGCATCACAACAAGACTCTACGACTCAGAGTATTTATTCATTAGGCTCCGAGGAGCCAAGTATTACAAACATGGGTCTCATGACCCAACATTCAGAGCATACAAGTCAAAGCACATGCGGAAGCCTATCATGTCTGAGTACAGACATCTACAAATGAAAAAGGCTGAGAAGCCCGACTATCTACCAGATCCTGCCGAGGGCACAAGATCGTAGCTGAGGTAACAAGCTAAACGTCGAAGTCCACACGGAACTACTAGCGAGACTGAAGTCTCTCTGCAAAACATAAAATAGGCAAACATGAGTACAAATATACACAGCAAGACTTACATCAGATCTAACTACATATGCATCATTATCAACAAAGGGATGGTGGGATTTAACTGCAGCAAGCCAGCTTTGACTCGGTGGCTATCCTGAACTACGACTGCAAGTAACTCTTTTGAGGTAGCGCACACGAGTCCACATATTCACCATATCAATACACCACTATGGATCCGTTCCCGTCTCCCTACGAGAACGCCATCCATAGCACTCACGCTTATCTTGCACATTTTAGGGTATCCACTTTCACTTGTCTATGAACTGTACAGGCAACCAAGTAGTCCTTTACCGCGGACGCGGCTATTTGAATAGTTTTATACCCTACAGGGGTGTACTTCTTAAAACACGCTTTCACCACTTATCGCCGCTACATGACATGTACGCGGCAACCTTCAAGCGGAAGCCCAGCGAGGGTGTCGGCCACAACCTGACTAAACACACGAGTCTCTAGTCCAGGTTTATCACCTATTCAGGTTCCATCCGCAAGGAAATTTGGCCGGGGTGTCCTCAACGGCCCCAAAATATGTGTGCAGGGTTCTCGAGACACCAAACGGGCGACCCGGTACACCGTGCCACGTTCCTACCGCATCACAGCCCACCCCTAAGGTCAGCGCTGCGCACGGCCTCCAGCAACTACAAACACCAGAAACTACTTGCAACTCCTGGACAGAGGACGGGGTTGGTTAATAAGTCGAGAGAGTCAATTAAGGATCCCAATGTGTGGTAGTAGCTGAATCTTAAATCACGCATACAGATCTCAGTTCTTAAGGATGGCCTCAATGAAACAACCCACCATGTACTCCTACATGGCCTCTCATCGATACCTTTACCAAATCGTGTTCACACACTTAGCTCTCAGTAGTAGGACATGTTCACAACTTTCCAATTCATCCCCGATGAATCAGACCTGACACAACTCTAAGCAATAGCAGGCATGACAAACAAGCATGAATGAGTAGGCACATCAGGGCTCAAACAACTCCTAGTCATGCTAGTGGGTTTCATCTATTTACTGTGGCAATGACAGGTCATGCAGAGGAAAGGGGTTCAACTACCGCAGCATGTAACCGTTGAATCGTTGTTGTCCTAATGTAGTAAAAGAGAGCAGAAGCGAGAGAGTGGGTTTGTATCAGAATGAACAAGGGGGTTTTGCTTGCCTGACACTTCTGAAGATAGTATAGTTCTTCATCGGTGTCATCGATCACATCATCGGTAGGTCGTCTACTGAGAGGGGACAATTACCGGCAAACAAGGAAGAACACAATCAATGCAATGCAACAATATGATGCATGATCATGACATGGCAATATGTTGTGGTTTGAGCTAATGCAACTAGAAACCAGATTGAATGAAGTTGGTTTGAACCAAGGGTTCAAATTCAAACTCCATATGTGCTTAGTGAAATGCCAATTATGCAAATTTCCATATACAACAACCTTAAGTTGTTCAAACATGCATGCAAATGGTATAGATGGAAAGATTGGATTTTTCTCATCCAAAAACATATATAAAACTTTGCATTTGGAGTTACAGATTAATTTCTATGAATTTTTGAAGTTTGCACTATTTTCTGGAATTTTCTGAATAAGAATAAATCCAAAAAATAATTAACTACGTCAGCACTGTGTCACTGTGATGTCAGCAGGGTCAACAGGCCGCCCAGGTCAAACCTGAGCAATGGGACCCACTGGTCAGTCTCACAGTGCTGGCTCGTGTCACAGACAGGTGGGACAGGTCAACGGCCACGTCAGCAGGGTCAACTCTGACGCGTGGGTCCCGCTGGGTTAATCTAAACTAAACAGGAAATAAAACCCGGGGTTAATTAGGCAGTGGGGCCCATCTGTAAGTAGCTCTAGGGTTAATTAGTGATGTCATTAGCTGCTAATGATGGGGCCACGTCGACCTCGCCGGAGTTCAGCCGGCGGCGACCATAGAACACGGCGGGGCACGCCGGATTTGCGCTAGAGGCGTCGGCTTAGCGCGCTGAGGGCACCAGGGCATAGCCCTTGCTTGCCCGCATCTAGGGGAGGTGACGAGAGGACGCGGGGTGGCCTGAGCTCGCCGGAGCAGAGCTCGCTGCGGCGGCCGGAGTTCGGTGGCGTGCGGGTTTGACGCTACGGGGCACGGCAGGGGCTGCAGGCGGGTGCGTTCGGCTGCTGGGGCTGCAACGAACGTGCTGATGAGCTCGGACACGGGTGGCAGCAGCTGTGGCCGCGGCGGCGCCATGGACGGCGGCAGCAAGCTCTCGGGCGCGGCAGCGCTAGTGCTAGAGGGCGAGTTAGACTGCGGGGAGAGAGGGGAAAGGCGCAGGTGCTCACGGCGGTTCTTCTGGTGCAGCTGGGTGGCTCAGGGAAGCGCTGGCGACGACGAACGGGCGATAACGATCTCGGCGACCCGAGGAGGAAGAAGACGGTGGTGACAGCGAGGCAGGGCGCCCGGCGACGTGTAGCTGGATGGGGACGAAGAAAAGGTCGTGGCGGAGCTCTGGGCACGTCGAGCGGCCGAGGGGGAGGCTCTGGGTGCGGCAACGGTGAGCGGTGGCGACGAGCTCCGCTCGGGCTGCGCAGGAGAGAGAGCAGAGGAGGGGGAAGGGTCCAGGGAGAGTGAGAGAGATCCAGGGGGTCGGGGCGATGTACGTGGCATCGTCAGCCGCGTCGGGGAGGAGCCAGGCAGGCAGGGAGGGAGGAGGTGGCCGCACGGTGGTGCGCGCGCGTCGGGCACGTGCCCGTCCTCCTGGCAAGGAGGAAGACGACAGGAGGAGGTGGCCAGGTGGGCTGGGCCGCCAGCTGGGCTGCACAGGACCTGGGCCAGCCAGGTAAGGCCAGGTAACTCTCTCTTTTTTTTCTGTTTTTCTATTTTCTGTAGTTGTGTTTGGCTTTATTAAAAAATGCCAGAGCATTTCCAAAAATCATGCAACTGACTGTGGCCACTGTTTGGAATATTTCCAACAGTAAATATTTCAGTTTGTGATTATTTGGGCATTTAACATATTTATATGATTTAAATGCCCAAATGCAAATACTATATGATTTAATTCAGTGACCCCCAATTGACCTAGAAAAATGGGCAATATTTTTGGCAGAGGTTCATGACCAATCCAAAGATGATGAACATTTTTGGGAAGGCATTTTGGGTTCATTGAAAATATTTTTATTTGAACCTAGTTGAATTCTTTCTGATGCTAGGGTTTGGTCAATCCCCATTTCAACTTAAATAGAATTTAAACATGATGCAACAAGATGCAAAACACCAGGCAGTACCAGAAGCTAGGGATGTGACAACTCACCCCCACTAAACAAGAATCTCGTTCCGAGATTCAAGACGTGAGGTAAGAAGACAGAGGGGACATGGAACTAGCATAGTCTTCATGGTCCATTGCATCACGTTGATCTTGGCATCTTTGCCTTCGAGATCTTCATCTAGCTATGACGATGGAAGAGAGGAAAACTCTATAGGATTTGATCTTCATAAAGATCAAGCGAGTCATGACCAACTCATGGAATGAGATGTTGGAGCATCTCTTGAGCTGAGACACAACACATACATCCGGGTGATGGAGGGAAGTAGAAGACGAGGGTTTCAATTTGGTAGGCAACAATTCCACGCTTAGATAAGATGATGAACAGTTTCAAAGTAGCGAGGAGATAGTTACCACGATTTCATCATAGGGCACCTTTGAGGAGGTGACTCGTAGAATTATTCCCTTAGGTGGCAAAAAGAATTACTTTTGATACAGAGATCATTGACACTCTTTATACCAGCCTAAGGCATTCACAAACGATCATTTGAAGGAGTCCAAAAGAATGACATACTCGGACTAGGATGGATGATGTGGACTACCTTGTTGAAGGCAACGCAATGGATGATTTTTGCTTATCATCGGAAATGGATGGGACCCATGGTAGGACCACTTTTGAAGATGATCCCGAACAGCAACTGCTAAGAAGGGCAGCCCATGGGAGATTGGCACAAAGATGGTGCAAGCTAGGAACAAAATGCAAACTGGGGATGTTCCAACCATCATATCTGCCTGAGATTCAGATCTGGTTGGTAACGGGATATTTCAGACGTCATTTCTGGAAAGAAAATTTGCAACACAAACCGACGAGATGACGTTGCGGATTCTCGGGAAATGAACTACGATAGCAAGCTCCAAAACATGAGCTGGTTCTGCTACACACATGTGAACACGTTGTCCCAGACAAGCATGTCCACATGGTAGTCTTACAATAAAAATACTACCGGGTTCAGGTGGGAACCATCATTGCGGAGAGTGAAACCCATACATAAGTCATATGATTAGCTCTTATGAAGGAACTTCTTCTCCTTGAACAAATCAATCAGTGGCTTGGTGTGCTAGGGATTACATATGGAATGGAGATGATCAGTCTATCAGACCATAGAATGCTTCGCACGTGCATGACTAACTTGGGATGATTGCAAAGGAAGCAAAATACAAGCTTTGTCGAATTCACGGCGGCAACTTGCTTCAAATGCACATGAACTAGAGGAAGTCACTTCTTTCATCCAAACATATGCTTCATGAACGGGACATGAAGGCAATGCTTATAAAGTTTCCAACACTACTTAGATGTTCGACATGAATCATGGACAAGATAAGGATGTTGTCGATGGGCTCAACAACAATTCATCCAGGTTCCCATGAAGATGGAATTCCACAACTATGTGAACAAGGTGATAGCATTGATCAGACCAAAAGATATAATGGTGTATGCTCGAGGGATCAACCACGAGTAAGACAACATTATGAGCATCGTTGGTTCTGATTTGATTTGACGATAACCCACACTCAAATCAAAGTTTGACAAGACAATAGATCCAACAACTGATACGAGGACCAATTGATGAAGATATCATCTTTCTTCAACACACACACAACACAAGACATCCCTTTAAATGAACTAAGTTAGGCAAGCTTTTATCTTCCAACTCTCCAAGTTGTTGTTTAGCTTAACCAACTAGCTCAGGGTATCCGACAAAGATTCTTGGAGAAAGGGAGGTTTATGGAAAAACCAACTTGATCACGAACTCAACATAGCGGTCAGGTGACAACCTGGTAATACTTCCGAGAAGATATTCGGAAAATTACGAACCACCGATATGTTATTAAGCTTGAGAACAACCTTGCTTTTCAAGGCAAGACGACATGATCAGAAGAGCAAGGGATTCAATCCTAACTCAAAGATCGAAGAGTGCACCAGAAATAAGGACAAGTTAGCACGATCAATCCTAGAATAGTGATTCGATAACCAACACGCTAAGAATGATATTAATGTCCATTAACTACCAAGCAACAGAGTTGCTAGGAGTATTGATTTCACACATCATAGTTCACTTGTCAGCATTCCGGTTACAACTAACACAGAGACCGAGGAATGAATAATGATGGCGAGAAGTATCACTGTACCAAGAGTTCATAGGATGGTGTGCAATTCCCATGATATTCTTGATATAAAGATGGTAATACTCCGGGGTAGAACAGAACAAAAGCTGGATTGGCATTTTGATCTGCGGAATACAACCGCTTTGACCCAATCCTAGATATGGATGAGGTACTGGAGTTTGTTTCTCCTAGTCATTCCGTAATAGAATGGCTTGACGGACCACAAGAATAATAAGCATCGATAACACGAATGCACAATTAGTCCTGACTATCAATTGATAGACAGAGGTCAGAATACAACTAAAGAGAGACAACTCAAAGGAACATATGGTTTTCTGAGTTGCGGATGCATAGATTTAGTATGTCGAACAAGTTCAACATATTTCTTCCAGATAATCCATGCAGAAAGGTAGGACTGGCAGATTCACAATGTAGAATGGAGAACTCACCAAGAGCACTCTGGTTGTGATTTTTTGGTTCAAAGAACTTCTGCCTTAATGGTTCATGGTATTTGGAAGAAGGAAATACCACGGACCTCGAGGACTGTCGCAAGGTTACTAATATCCTAAAGGAACTAGCGAACACTAACAACAGGAAGTAAGTAGAGTGAATCTTGGGCTCAAGAACCCAAAAATAGAATGCCTACTAACTAAATGGCATCACGGGATGCTTTTGGGAATAATGGCCAGAATCATCACACGGAGGATACAAAGCATTGCTAGATTACTGAGTGGTTCTCTAAGACACCTAGGGTCATAACAATAGCTCCAACATATATGTTGAGGCAACAGAGTACCTCAACTCACTGATTGGTGTGGTTAAACTGGCCCAAAGAAACATCGGGAACAGAAAGAAGCGATTTGCAAATGCATCAGACTATTTAGAAACCTGGGATGACTCGGACAGCATAACGGCTGTAAATGCTCAAAAGATTTGAGACATCCTGCAATTGGTGGCATAACCACTTAACATCACAATATCAAGGTTCTGAGGCTAGCTATGAACATACGGAAGTAGTAGAAACTGAACTGAGACTTGAATCCAGCAATCTTATAAGTCTACGGATTAGTAACACATGATCCTGATAGAAAGAAGAGAAAGCCTAGTTCCTTAACCCACGTAGGAAAGAAGATGATGACTCAGATCAGAAGGGCATAAGGTAAAGGAGTAAAAAGAGCCTTACGTTCCCTTCCACAATCAATTCCCTTATATAACTAAAGCATTTCTAGACTCGAGTTCGACCAGTTTGGCTTGGTAATCCTACAAGCAGTTAGGCTCTGATACCAAGACTGTCAGGACCCCGATTCCAAGTCACATCGATCTAGCCGGTAACACCTCATATCACTTTGCGGCCTCACGCACGGTATTCCCAGGGTGTCGCCTTACCATGGCCCGGGACCGTTTGCGCCTTTTGGCTCACATATATGATAGTGTCGCTAGCATCCATATGACAGAGAACCCGGGCCAACATGACTAGTCGTGAACCCAAAGTGGCACTAACTTACGGGGACAGGCATACATGACCCAGCAACGAACGTGTCGGTCATCAGTGAGTGAATTCGGGCTGTAGCAACTGGGCTAGCAGGACTCCGGGAATCCGGGCTGTAGCAGGCTAACAGGACTCCGAAAGACACCGCGTGACGTTTCCCCGAAGGGACAGACACAGGATCGAGGAAGGACACATGCCGGCCAGTCTAAGTGTTCCGGAGCAGTAGCAAGCTAACAGGACTCCGGTAAACCGGGCTGTAGCGGACTACCAAGGCTCAGTGGAAGCACCAGACTACATTTCCCCATAAGAGAGGCTACCAAGGATAAACAACTAGGTTGTCGGATCCCACACATACCAAGCATTTCAATCATACACACAATATGCTGGATATGGGCAAATACAACATGGCATCACAACAAGACTCTACGACTCAGAGTATTTATTCATTAGGCTCCGAGGAGCCAAGTATTACAAACATGGGTCTCATGACCCAACATTCAGAGCATACAAGTCAAAGCACATGCGGAAGCCTATCATGTCTGAGTACAGACATCTACAAATGAAAAAGGCTGAGAAGCCCGACTATCTACCAGATCCTGCCGAGGGCACAAGATCGTAACTGAGGTAACAAGCTAAACGTCGAAGTCCACGCGAAACTACTAGCGAGACTGAAGTCTCTCTACAAAACATAAAATAGGCAAACGTGAGTACAAATGTACCCAGCAAGACTTACATCAGATCTAACTACATATGCATCATTATCAACAAAGGGATGGTGGGGTTTAACTGCAGCAAGCCAGCTTTGACTCGGTGGCTATCCTGAACTACGACTGCAAGTAACTCTTTTGAGGTGGCGCACACGATTCCACATATTCACCATATCAATACACCACTATGGATCCGTTCCCGTCTCCCTACGAGAACGCCATCCATAGCACTCACGTTTATCTTGCGCATTTTAGGGTATCCACTTTCACTTGTCTATGAACTGTACAGGCAACCAAGTAGTCCTTTACCGCGGACGCGGCTATTCGAATAGTTTTATACCCTGCAGGGGTGTACTTCTTCACACACGCTTTCACCACTTATCGCCGCTACACGACATGTACGCGGCAACCTTCAAGCGGAAGCCCAGCGAGGGTGTCGGCCACGACCTGACTAAACACACGAGTCTCTAGTCCAGGTTTATCGCCTATTCGGGTTCCATCAGCAAGGAAATCCGGCCGGGGTGTCCTCAACGGCCCCAAACGATGTGTGCAGGGTTCCCGAGACACCAAACGGGAGACCCGGTACACCGTGCCACGTGCCTACCGCATCACAGCCCACCCCTAAGGTCAGCGCTGCGCATGGTCTCCAGCAACTACAAACACCAGAAACTACTTGCAATTCCTGGACAGAGGACGGGGGTGGTTAATAAGTCGAGAGAGTCAATTAAGGATCCCAATGTGTGGTAGTAGCTGAATCTTAAATCACGCATACAGATCTCAGTTCTTAAGGACGGCCTCAATGAAACAACCCACCATGTACTCCTACATGGCCTCTCATCGATACCTTTACCAAATCGTGTTCACACACTTAGCTCTCAGCAGTAGGACAGGTTCACAACTTTCCAATTCATCCCCGATGAATCAGACCTGACACAACTCTAAGCAATAGCAGGCATGACAAACAAGCATGAATGAGTAGGCACATCAGGGCTCAAACAACTCCTACTCATGCTAGTGGGTTCCATCTATTTACTGTGGCAATGACAGGTCATGCAGAGGAAAGGGGTTCAACTACCGCAGCATGTAACAGTTGAATCGTTGTTGTCCTAATGCAGTAAAAGAGAGCAGAAGCGAGAGAGTGGGTTTGTACCGGAATGAACAAGGGGGTTTTGCTTGCCTGGCACTTCTGAAGATAGTATAGTTCTTCATCGGTGTCATCGATCACATCATCGGTAGGTCGTCTACTGAGAGGGGACAATTACCGGCAAACAAGGAAGAACACAATCAATGCAATGCAACAATATGATGCATGATCATGACATGGCAATATGTTGTCGTTTGAGCTAATGCAACTAGAAACCAGATTGAATGAAGTTGGTTTGAACCAAGGGTTCAAATTCAAACTCCGTATGTGCTTAGTTAAATGCCAATTATGCAAATTGCCATATACAGCAACCTTAGGTTGTTCAAACATGCATGCAAATGGTACATATGGAAAGATTGGATTTTTCTCATCCAAAAACATATATAAGACTTTGCATTTGGAGTTACAGATTAATTTCTATGAATTTTTGAAGTTTGCACTATTTTCTGGAATTTTCTGAATAAGAATAAATCCAGAAAATAATTAACTGCGTCAGCACTGCGTCACTGTGACGTCAGCAGGGTCAACAGGCCGCCCAGGTCAAACCTGACCAGTGGGACCCACTGGTCAGTCTCACAGTGCTGGCTCGTGTCACAAACAGGTGGGACCGGTCAATGGCCACATCAGCAGGGTCAACTCTGACGCGTGGGTCCCGCTGGGTTAATCTAAACTAAACAGGAAATAAAACCCGGGGTTAATTAGGCAGTGGGGTCCGTCTGTAAGTGGCTCTAGGGTTAATTAGCGATGTCATTAGCTGCTAATGATGGGGCCACGTCGACCTCGCCGGAGTTCAGCCGGCGGCGACCACAGAACACGGCGGGGCGCGCCGGATTTGCGCTAGAGGCGTTGGCTTAGCGCGCTGAGGGCACCAGGGCATAGCCCTTGCTTGCCCGCATCCAGGGGAGGTGACGGGAGGACGCGGGGTGGCCTGAGCTCGCCGGAGCAGAGCTCTCGACGGCGGCCGGAGTTCGGTGGCGTGCGGGTTTGACGCTACGGGGCACGGCAGGTGCTGCAGGCGGGTGCGTTCGGCTCCTGGGGCTGCAACGAACGCGCTGATGAGCTCGGACGCGGGTGGCAGCAGCTGTGGCCACGGCGGCGCCATGGACGACGGCAGCGAGCTCTCGGGCGCGGCAGCGCTAGCGCTAGAGGGCGAGTTAGACTGCGGGAAGGGAGGGGAAAGGCGCTGGTGCTCACGGCGGTTCTTCTGGTGCAGCTGGGTGGCTCAGGGAAGCGCTGGCGACGACGAACGGGCGATGGCGATCTTGGCAACCCGAGGAGGAAGAAGACAGTAGTGACGGCGAGGCAGGCCGCCCGGCGACGTGTAGCTGGATGGGGACGAAGAAAAGGTCGTGGCGGAGCTCTGGGCACGTCGAGCAGCCGAGGGGGAGGCTCTGGGTGCGGCAACGGCGAGCGGTGGTGACGAGCTTCGCTCGGGCTGCGCGGGAAAGAGAGCAGAGGAGGGGGAAGGGGTCCAGGGAGAGTGTGAGAGATCCAGGGGGTCGGGGCGATGTATGTGGCGTCGTCAGCCGCGTCGGGGAGGAGCCAGGCATGCAGGGAGGGAGGAGGTGGCCGCACAGCAGTGCACGCGCGTCGGGCACGCGCCCGTCCTCCTGGCAAGGAGGAAGACGACAGGAGGAGGTGGCCAGGTGGGCTGGGCCGCCAGCTGGGCTGCACAGGACCTGGGCCAGCCAGATAAGGCCAGGTAACTCTCTCTCTCTTTTATTTCTATTTTTCTATTATCTGTAGTTGTGTTTGGCTTTATTAAAAAATGCCAGAGCATTTCCAAAAATCATGCAACTGACTCTGGCCACTGTTTGGAATATTTCCAACAGTAAACATTTCAGTTTGTGATTATTTGGGCATTTAACATATTTATAGGATTTAAATGCCCAAATGCAAATACTATATGATTTAATTCAGTGACCCCCAATTGACCTAGAAAAATGTGCAATATTTTTGGCAGAGGTTCAAGACCAATCCAAGGATGATGAACATTTTTGGGAAGGCATTTTGGGTTCATTGAAAATATTTTTATTTGAACCTAGTTGAATTCTTCCTAATGCTAGGGTTTGGTTAATCCCCATTTCAACTTAAATAGAATTTAAACATGATGCAACAAGATGCAAAACACCAGGCAGTACCAGAAGCTAGGGATGTGACAGCAACAGCCTCACCATGTTGATTTTTGAACAACTTATAGTTGTCTAGTGAATCATCATCAGGTTATTGAGGGATGGGAGAGTTATATCCTGAAAGCAACGCTGCATCGAGCATTTTGCTCTTGGCAGGTACCCATACTGTACGAGGATATTAATCAGGTTCCCAGTAGGCGCCATTTTCATTCAGTTTCCTTTCGAAACCGATGCCTTCTTTCCTGGGATTTTTTGCCAAGAATGGATTTCTTTGAAACATCACAAAGGGTTTAATGCCCTTTGGGAGATTTGAACATTCCTGTCTGAAGAAGATCCTTCAACCTAGCATTTTCATCAGAAACAGAACCATTTTCCTCGACCAAGGGATTAGCATTCATAGATGATTCAACATTTGATTCAGCATTGGTTCATTCAAGATATGTTAAGCAAGGTGGTACAAACACTTCAGGTTTCTGTTTGAGTTGTTGGGTGAGAAGAGAATTTTCCCTGATCAAATCCTCATGAGCCTCTCTCAGCACCTCAAGTTCATGTTTCCTTTTTAGGTAATCATAGGTTAATCTTTCATGGTCGGCTGAGAGAAAATCATCACGATTTGTCAGTTCTTCCATTCGTGACTGGAGAGCAGAATACTCTTCGGTCAATGACTAATTTTTCTCCATCACCTCAACCAACAACCCTTCAGATTTCCTGAGGGTTTTCTCAGTTTTCTCAAGAGAGTTTTGTTGAATATTGGCAATTTTTATCAGTTTAGTTGGAGATTGTGTTTTCACTCAGATCTCGATGATATTGTTCGAAATATCTGTCTTGAGCATCAAGCACAAGCCACTGGCTATAATGATCTTGTCAAGGGACACATTGATCCAAATGCTCAGCAGAAGAAGATCACAGTCTCTTGCTGGGAAGTATTTGCTCGGAACACAAAGAGATTTCTCTCGCAACTTTCATAGGATTTGGGTTTAGCATTAGAGAATCAAAGTTTCGAACGCTACACCCCTCTTAATAGTACGGTGGTCCTATGACTAAATAAAGAGAAGAAGAACTACAAAATAAATGCTACGTCTTCATTTCGTCTTGAATCTCCTCGAACGCAGTCATTTTCCTCGCACAGACACCGAACCAATTGCTTCAGTTTAGCAATTTTTTAGGGGTCACTCTTGTTATCATAATCTTCGGTGATAACCTTTGGTGCACCGCAGGGAGATTATCTTCATCATTTGCATAAAACTCCTTGATATCTCAGGGACCTGTTACTCTGTGTGCACTAGCAAACACATAAGTCCCATACTGTTTATGTCAACAAACTCCAAAACATAGGGGGCCTATCATTGCACCAACATAATCTCCATCGATTTATAGTTTAACACTTGTCATCAGATCATCGACCAGTTCTCGCCTATTATGACCGTCAGTTTTCGGCTTTCTTCAATGAGGTGCTTAACCTGGCGAGTAGGAAGTACAATCGCAGTGGTTCTCCCTTTACCCTCCTAGTCGAACATGCAAAACGTAAGAGGGTTCACACAGGAGCCAAGCAACCCAACTATTCACCCAAGACATAATTCGAAACTAATTCATCTAATGCAATATCTGAGACGCCGAGCACATCAAATAGATACTGGTGCTGGGGCGCTTCTTGGGCAAGTTTTATAATCAAGCCCCTGGTCTATTAGCCTATCGCATCTAAAGAAAATATGTACCAAACTAGTTAGTTTCGGCGTGGCGAGCAGAAAGGATTATGCAACATGAATGACTGCAAGGGGACCGTAAAGGGTGATCTTTATTTCTGAAAAACTCGTGACATCTAGCCGTACAAGCCGAACTGCCGAAGCAACTGTTACAGGTACATTGGTATAAAAAAGAAATTTTATAGGGGAAAGGTTTACACAGGGCCTTTATGCGTGGTTTGACCTCCCTACTATGCCCAGCTGCACGTCTGCGCGTTTGCTCTTGGGCGGAGTATTCCTTGAATGGGATGGTCATCGGCTGACGGGCCCTTGAGAGAGGGTCATGAGAAGTTGCTGTGGCATATTGGCTTGATGCCGGAGAGGTCCTAGTTGGTACATATTATTGTCCGAAGATGTGTTTGGGCATAGCACCGTTGAGCCGAACACTTGGCATTCGAGGGGTTAGTCCCCACAGCTGCCAATGGTATTTTAAGCGCGAAGTTGTGCATCCGAGGCACGTACTTTGCGAATGTGGTCGGCATGCTGTGGGGTGTGTATCCCTATTTGTATTGAGCATAGGGGGGCTCCGAGCTGAGATATAGCTCTGGCCCTTTGCTCATTTCTCTTGCCTTGACGGTGGACTGGTACTTCGGCCCTTCGTTGCTGATTTGATCTTCAGCTGCGAGAGCCGCTGTATGCTCCTCGGTCTGGAGCGAGTGCTCCGTGTTCCCATTAATCGTGATGACACCCTTGGGACCTGGCATCTTTAGCTTCAGATATGCATAATGGTGGACGACGTTGAAGCGATCAAACGCCGTACGGCCCAGAAGTGCATGGTAGCCGCTGCGGAAGGGGACGATGTCGAAGATCAAGTCTTCACTGCGGAAGATATCGGGCGAGCCGAATACTACTTCCAAGGTCACAGTGCCCAAGCAGTGGGCCTCGACACCTAGGATAACTCCTTTAAATGTTGTGTTGCTGGGCTAGATCCTTGACGAATCAATACCCATTTTCCTCAGTGTTTCTGAATAAATCAGATTAAGGCTACTGCCTCCGTCCATGAGGACTCTAGTGAGGTGGTACCCATCAATAATGGGGTCAAGAACCAGGGCCGCTGATCCTCCATGACGGATACTGGTCGGATAGTCCGTGCGGTCGAAGGTGATCGGGCACGCCGTCCATGGGTTGAATTTCGGGGCTACCTGCTCTACAACGTAGACACCCCAAAGTATGCGCTTCCTCTCCCAAAGTATGGGTGGCGTAGATCATGTTCATCGTTTTTACCTCAGGAGGGAATTACTTCTGGCCTCCATTGTTCGGCCTGCGAGGCTCTTCATCGTCCTTGCTGCAGGGGCCCTTGCCTTGCTCCTCGACTGTGAGTTTGCCGGCTTGTTTGATCACCCAACAGTTACGGTTGGTGTGGTTGGCCGTCTTGTCTGAGGTGCCATGGATCTGGCAGGGCCTATCCAGGATTTTTTTGAGTGTGGTTGGGCCATCCCTGTTCCCTTTAGCGGGCTTCTTCCATGGTCCCGATTTTGAGTTGGTGAATCTGGCATTTACTGCCGTGTCTTCGACTTCACCGCCATTGTGATGACGCTTGTTCTTGCTGCGTAGTGGTTTCCCGTTTCTAGCCCGGACATCTGAAGTGCCGGGGTCTTCGGGGTTGTTGCTTCTACGAGCCAACTAGCTATCTTCGCCCGCGCAAAAGTGAGTCATGAGTGAGGTAAGAGTCGACATCAACCTCGGTTTGTCTTGGCCAAGCTGACGAGCTAGCCATTCATCTCGGATGCTATGTTTGAACGCAACTATCGCCTCAACGTCCGGACAGTCGACGATTTGGTTCTTCTTAGTCAAGAACCGATTCCAAAATTGCCGTGCTGACTCACCAGGCTATTGTACCACAAGGCTCAGGTCATCGGCATCTAGAGGTCGGACATAAGTTCCTTGGAAGTTAGCTCGGAAGGCATCCTCGTGCTCTTCCCAGCTCCCTATGGAGTTTTCGGGAGGCTATTTAACCAATGACGGGCTGGTCCTTTAAGTTTTAATGGTAGGTATTTTATGGCATGGAGATCATCTCCTTGGGCCATATGAATGTGGAGAAGGAAAGCTTCAATCCACACGCCCGGGTCTGTAGTCCCATCGTATTGTTCGATGTTTACGGGTTTAAAACCTTTAGGGAACTGATGTTGCATCACCTCATCTATAAACACACATCGGGTGAGCGGCGCCCCTGACTCGGGCCATGTCGTGCTGGTGTTCAGCTGCCATCCGGGATCGGTGCTGCTCCCGAGCTCTATGGGTATTCATCCCGTCTAGTGATGTCTACTACACAACTTGTTCTTGTGGACTCGTGTTGGGCCTCCAAGCGCAGAGTTTTGTAGGACAGTAACAAATTTCCTTCAAGTGGATAACCTAAGGTTTATTAATCGGTGGGAGGCGTAGGATGAAGATGGTCTCTCTCAAACAACCCTACAACTAAATAACAAAGAGTCTCTTGTGTCCCCAACACACCAAATACAATGGTAAATTGAATAGGTGCACTAGTTCGGCGAAGAGATGGTGATACAATTGTAGTAATGATAGTAGACATTGATTTTTGTAATAGGAACAATAAAAAACATCAAGGTAGCAAGTAACAAAAGTGAGCACAAACGGTATTGCAATGGTTGAAAATGAGGCCTAGGGTCCGTACTTTTGCTAGTGCAATCTCTCAACAATGCTAATATAATTGGATCATATAACCATCCCTCAATGTGCAATGAAGAATCATTCCAAAGTTCTTATCTAGCGGAGAACATAAGAAGAAATTGTTTGTATGGTACAAAACCACCTCAAAGTTATGTTTTCCGATCGATCTATATCTTTCTTAACCCTTCAATGAGAATTAGTAGTTTGCCAAATCTGTTGCTTGTCATCAATTTAAATTGGTGAAGGATATGCATAACGTAATTCTTATTCTTCTTTCATCCAAGTGATTAATTCCTTCCATCGGAGTTTGTTCATGAGGAATAAATTCTCGGTTTCAAGTGCTTCATATTTTTTTCTGGATTTCCAATCTCTCTCAATTATTTTTCTGCAAAGCTCCATCTAAATCATTGCAAGGCCTCATCTTGTTCTTTTCAACCTTCCGTTCAGTTCGATCATCCTTTTATCTATCCGGAGTTCTTTGAAGAGTTTCTTCATGGTGGTTCATCGAAGATATAATTCACTCTCGAAGTGTACTTCAAGATTCTTGTTGGAGGAGCTAAATTCTTCTTCATCTTGCATTTAGAAGTGCAATTCATTCTCTCTTATCCTTTGAAGTGGACTTTTGCATCTCTTCGTTCCTCTCAAACTAATCAATCATTTGGTAGTGGCAGAATTTCACCTCAAGTTTTGAGATGTCTCCATAAGCCCATGAGGATCATATCCTTTCGCTGTTGATTATCGAACAACTCCGTTGTAGCATTTCTCGTAAGCGTGCTCTTTCAAGCTCTTGGTGGTACAATATGTTGTTTTCTCCTCAGTTCTTTTCATTCCATTCTTTCATTTGTTCCGGAGGCATTATGTTGTTGCTCTTGTCAAGCATCATCCCATCTTATCAAGTTCATATTCTATTCCTTCCATGTTCAACCGGAGAGCTGTCCAAATTATGTGATTCTTGTTCCTTCTATCTCGTTATACCGGTGTGGTTTCATATTCTTTTAGTTCATTAAGCTCTTCTTTCATGTCTTTCAACCTACAACATTCTCGTAATGTTCCTTGTACCTCTTTTCTAATGGGATGTTTTCAATTTCGTTCATCTCTGTTGTGTCATTCATTCAAGTTTTCAACCTCTAAGGTTCTTTGGTTCCACTCTTTTGTCAAGAAGCAACTTAGTTTTACCTCTTCTCTTCCTCTTCCATTTTTCATCCCTAGATCTCGGGGCGAGATCTCTTGTAAGTGGGGGAGAGTTGTAACAGCCCGAGACCGACACTCCAGATGCCTTCCAGTTACTTCATTGTCGCTCTGTATTTTATTTGTTTGCTGCTTTCATCCATGTTTAAAATGTTTAAACTTGCTAGTTGCATTAATTTTCATGAATGACATGTTAAAATGGTTTATTTCGTAACTAAATAACCGTAGCTCCGAATTAAATAAACTTTATATGTAAATGGGGTAGAAAATTGCATAGATTAACATGGTGCACTTTACTTTGCTTATTAACAACTCTAAAATATGGTTTAGGGCAGAAGAGTACCAAATTCAAAATATGCATATGGGGATTTTCCAGAATTGTTGTTTGTTGATTCCGGCCTCATTTAAACTTGCCTAGCTAGGTAGGTTAATTATGCTTTTGCCTCTCGCCATGTTAACCAACATTTAATATTGATGGGTAGCATAAACAAGAGCGAACTAAATGTGGTGTTTTGTCAATATGCAACTCGTTGCATATTGAGCTCCACTTAATTTGTAGTATTATTTGTTGCACTTTGCCATGCCTCATTAAAGTGGACATGCATCATACTTGGTTGTGCATCATGCCATGTTTATGTGAGGGTTGTTTATCATGTTGTTTACTTCTTTCCGGTTGTGCTTCTTCTCGTTAATTCTAGTAACGTTGCGATTGTGAGGATTCGTTCGCCTACGATGGTTCGTCTACTTCATGGATTCGGTCTTCTTCCTAGCGGGATTTCAGGCAAGATGACCATTACCCTGGATATCACTACTATCTTTGCTGGCTAGTTGTCTCAATGCTATCGCTATGTTGCGCTACCTACTACTTGTTTATCAAGCCTCCCAAATTGCCATGATAAGCCTCTATCCTTTTTCCACCATCCCAGCAAACCATTGTTTGGCTATGTTACCGCTTGCTCAGCCCTTCTTAGAGCGTTGCTAGTTGCAGGTGCAGTTGCAGATTGTTCCATGTTGGGACATGGATATCTTGTGATATCACAATATCTCTTATTTAATTAATGCATCTATATACTTGGTAAAGGGTGGAAGGCTCGGCCTTTTGCCTGGTGTTTTGTTCCACTCTTGTCGCCCTAGTTTCCATCAAATCGGTGTTACGTTCCTTGATTTGCGTTTCTAACATGGTCGGGGTTTATGGGCCCCCTTGACAGTTCACTTTGAATAAAACTCTTCCAGCAAGACCCAACTTTGGTTTTATCATTTGCCTAATAATAACTAAAACTTTCATAGGGACCGGCTAGCGCACGAGGACTCTTAATCAACAACCCGGGCCAGTGATCCTCAGGAGTGTTGGTCCAAACCGGGCAGACTGCGGGGCCACCACGGGGAAACTCGAGGATTGGTTTTACTCGTAGGATGTCCCATCCGATCATGGCCTGAGACAAGATATGCGCATCTCCTATCGGGGTGTCGGCATGTCGGGAGGTCTTGCTGCTTTTGTTTTACCATTGTCAAAATGTCTTGTTCACCGAGATTTTGAGTTTGATCAGGTTGTCCTGAGATGGAGATTTTCCTCGGTGGATCATGAGAGTTTATAATGGATTAAGTTGGGACACCCCTGCAGGGTTTAATATTTTAGAGAGCCGTGCCCGTGGTTATGTGGCAGATTGGAAATCTATAATATCCAGTTGCAGAGAACTTGACACTAAACCCGAAATAAAATACACCAACCGCGTGCATAACTGTGACCGTCTATTTTCGATTAAGTTCGAGAAGAGAACATGGTGGGGTTATGTTTGACTCGTAAGTAGTTCAGGATCACTTATTGATCATTACGAGTTTGCGTTCGTTATGCGTAGTTACTCTTCTTATTCTTGTACTCATAAGATAGCCACCATACAATGCTTAGAGCTTGCTGCAACCTCACCACTTATCCATTCCATACCCCATAATCTTTGCTAGTCTTGATACCCATGGTAATGGGATTGCAGAGTCCTCATGGCTCACAGATTACTACAACAACAGTTGTAGGTACAGGTAATACGTGGGACGCCGCAGCGAAAGAATATTTCCCTATGAGAGCCGCACTGCTCACGACGGTGCACGACTATCTCGGTGACGGATATGTCGCGGGGCAGGTGGTCCACGGATTTTGTGCATGCGTCAGGTGCATGGATGACACAATGTATCGCCAGCTAGATAGAGATCCTGGGTCTTCGAAAACCGTGTTCATGGGACATCGAAGGTGGCTTCGCGACAATGATGCATGGAGAAAACGCAAGGATCTGTTCGATGGTGAACAGAACCCCGAAGACGCCCGCGTACGAGGAGCGGCGAGGAAATAGACGAGCTGTTGAAAAATTGGAAAGAGTGCCCACCGCCGAGAAAGAAGCGAAAGGCGCCAGAGCCGCTGCTGAAGGTATGGAAAACGAGGTCTGTTTTCTGGGACTTGCCGTACTGGAAGATCGTCCGTGTGCCTCACAGCCTTGATGTCATGCATATCACGAAGAACGTGTGCAAGAGTCTGCTTGGTACCCTGCTCAACATGCCAGAGAGGACCAAAGATGGGCCGAAAGCAAGGGCAGACTTGCAATCAATGGGCATCAGGGAGGAGCTTCACGCAAAACACCCTAATGATGATGATGATGATGATGATGAGGCGAAGGACACGGAAAGTCGTCGCAAAGGCAAAAAGGCCAAGAATATCGAATATGACTGCCCTCCCGCGTGCTTCACTCTTAGTCAGGAGGAGATCGAGTAGTTTTTCACCTGCCTCGTAGGAGTAAAACTTCCTTACGGTTACGCGGGGAAGATAAGCAGATACTTAGACTCAGCGAAGCAGAAGTTCAGCGGGATGAAGTCTCACGACTGTCACGTGCTGATGACGCAGATACTTCCAGTTGCAATCCGTGGGATCATGGACGCGCACGTCCGTGAAACGCTATTTGGCCTATGCAACTTTTTCGACGTCATCTCTCGGAAGTCGGTTGGCGTGAGGCAACTCAGAAGGCTACAGGAAGAGATCGTGGTGATACTATGCGAGCTTGAGATCTACTTCCCGCCCGCATTCTTCGACGTTATGGTGCATCTGCTGGTCCATATCGTGGAGGATATCATCCAACTCGGGCCGACGTTCCTGCACAGCATGATGCCGTTCGAAAGGATGAATGGTGTCATCAAAGGATACGTTCGCAACAGGGCACGTCAAAATGGAAGCATAGCCAAGGGCTTTCTGACCGAAGAGTGCATCTCCTATTGCACGAATTATCTAGGCATCGAGAACCCCGTTGGTCTGCCCATCAACAGGCACCTCGGCAGGCTCGCTGGATGGGGTCACCGCGAGGGTCGCCGCGAAATGCATGTCGACTTCAAGGGTCGACTCGCCGACTTTGAAAGAGCAAACCTAGTAACGCTACAACACATAGACGTGGTCGATCCTTGGGTGGTAGAGCACAAAACCTTTATTGAGAAGACGTACAATGACCAAGGCCAACAGAGGACGGACGGAGATATAATCAAAGAGCACAACTCATGTTTCACGCGTTGGTTCAAGGAGAAGCTTCTGTCGTACCCTTTACATGAGGATTCTTCCGCGGAAGAAAAACTCATATTCTCCTTGTCACAGGGCGCCGAGCACAACCTGATGACCTATGAGGCGTACGATATCAACGGCTACACATTCTACACCGAGGAAAAGGACATGAAGAGCGATTATCAGAAATCCGGGGTAACGATGGAATCCTACACCGGTAACGACAAGGACAGATACTACGGAAGGATCGAGGAGATCTGGGAGCTGAGCTATGCTGGAGAGAAGGTCCCGATGTTCCGTGTCAGATGGGCCAAGAGCATCCTAAAAGAAGACCGGTATTTCACCACCATGGTTATACCCGAAGCCAAATCCAAGACCGCAGGCGCAAACGTCACCGCGAAAAATGAGCCATGGGTACTGGCTTCCCAAGTGGACCAATGTTTCTTCATTACCGACCCGTCAAAGCCCAGTCGTGTTGTCGTGAGGAGAGGCAAAAGGAACATCATTGGAATGGATGGAGTCGCCAATGAGCAAGACTTCGACAAGTACGGCGACCTGAAGATGGAAGATGACGACGACGATGAAGTACCATACACCACAAGAAGAAGCAGGACAACCCTACCTAAAGGATGTCCGTTCAAGAGAAGAACTCCATTTGCGAAAAAGAAGGGCAAGAAGATTGTGAAAAGATAGATAAGATCGAATCACGACATGTCGGCCGCGTGTGTGTGTGTCAGTGGCAAGCTCAATTATTACATGTATCACTTGATTTCAACCATGTCATCTAATTCTAAATCTTTGCACAATGGTTTTATCACTCCATTTGAATTTTCCTTTTCTTTTATCTCAAATCTTAAATTATTACATGCAACTAAAAATCCAAAAAAATAAAAAAAAGTTAGTAATGGCGCACCAGGAGAAGGTGCGCCATTGCTATCACGGTGTTTACGGCGCACCCCTAAAAGGTGTGCCATTGATATACCCCTTTTTATGGCGTACCCCAAAAAGGTGCGCCATTGCTAACCCAACCGGCTAGCCGCGGCCCGGCCCAACTACTAGCCGCCCCTCCCCTCAAAACCTAGCAACCACTCAAAAAAAAAACCTAGCAGCCTCGCCCTCTCCTCCTCCCTCGTCTCAAACCCTAGCCTCCGCCGCCGCCTCCCCCTCCCCGCCGCCTAGTCGCCGCCCCCGTCCGCGTGCGCCGCCAGAAGCCAGAAGGTGCTCCTCCTCCTCCTTGCACCTCTTCATCCTCTCTTAGCACCTCTTCCTCCTCTCTTAGCAGCACCTAGGGTTGGTCTGAAAGAAGTTGTTTCTTTTACAGGAGGATATCGTCGCTGTCGCTGTCCCCGTCCCCGTTCGCGAGCGCCGCCGTCCTTCTCTGCTCTGTCGCCAGAAGCCAGAAGGTGCTCCTCCTCCTCCTACTCTTCCTCCTCCTCTCATTTCTATTTTTACTGACGCTCTGTGGTAAAATGACACTATCGGGACTCGGGGCAAGCCATAATACAAAAATAACATCAGTTATATGTGACACAAAATAAAATGATTTATTTCTCGTATAAGTGGCGTGCCCATCTTTCTCGCGTTTGATTTGCCTTGTCTCTGTTCTTGTACCTTACGGATCTAGGGCTGTGGATTGTTGCTAGTCGTATTTTTGATGCCTTCTTGTAGATTTAGTGGCTGCTTCTGCTTTGTGCTTTGACTAGTTCCCCATGGATGTCCGTCTGCTTGCGTCAGTAGTTCCCCATGGATTCCCCTGTAAGGTTTTAGGAGAGATGCATTTTCTTTATCTTTTTGTACATATCAACAGTACCATACACACATACACACACATGCAAAGTGAAGTAGCTATGTTGAGGTGACGATAGACACTGTGTCAACCATCAGGCCTCTCTCATGGCATGCCACGATGGCCACTGTGCCGCTACTGAAATGTTGACAAATAGTTACCCCTTTCTCCTGAAATGTTGATTAATTTCCGTTTCGGTTGAGAATGGGGCACTCCTATGTCAAGAAAATAGCAAAGGTCATGCCCAATTTTCTTGACCTAGAAGGTGCCCGATTCTCAACCGAAGCCACCGTCTTACAATTAATCATTCTAGCCTTTTTTCCTATTTAGAGCGAACATGGCCGACAACAATGAGGCCGGCGGTTCGGGCAAGTCATTCTGGGAGCTGTCCCAGGAGATGGAGGAAGAACCTCACCGCTATGAGGACGCCGCGGAAGACACCGATCCCGACTACACAACCCCTAGTGGCGTCGGGGATGACACCACTGATGGTGCTGCCGGGGATGCCACCACTGATGATGGCAGCGCACGCACAGATGGCAGCCAACCGAAGAGGCAATGGAAGGACCGGCGCCTGAACATGCTCGGCACCGTCAAGGAGGAATTTACTGAAGTGTCCTCCAGTGGGCATCCAACGGCGCCCAAAGAATTAGTCAGTGGGTACGTGGGACAACTCGGGTGCATTCTCCGGAGCACCGTCTCGATCAACACAGAGAACCTAAGGCATCGTGACCGAGGGAATTTGCGCAACCTCCTCTTCATGAAGCTGCACGAACGATACAAGTTCCCCGGTGACTTCGCAAACACACGCCTCTCAGGGAATAAAGTGAACAGTGCCGCCCTCACGAAGATGAGCACGGCCCTGGCTACTTGGAGAGCCGCGGTGAAGAGAAGGATTCTAAGTGGTCATAGTTATGAGAAGATCAATGAGACAAATCCTTCGATAAGCGAAGCTGACTACCTAGAATTCAAGATCAAGTGCGAGAGCAACGCATCCGCGGAATCAAGTCAGTGGGGGAAAGATATGCGGGAGTTGAACTTAGGGGTCCACAAACTCGGTCCCGGCGGTTACAGAGTGGCAGAACCTATATGGGACAAGGAGGACGCGGAGCATGCCGAGCAAGGCCTACCGCCCCTCTTCGATAAATACCATGAAAAGCAGACCAGGAACTATGTCAGGGCCTGGTACAAGGTGGACCCGGTAACAAATGAGCTTACCACGGATCCAAAGGTGAAGGCGCTTGAGCTTGTTCTGGTAAGGAATACACCCCCGCGTAATTAGCTCCATATGGTTGCATTCTAATTAATGAAGCCAAATTTCTAAATGGTTCACGTTCCTTCCGCAGGAAACTTAAAGCAGTAGCGCTGGGTCTCAGAGCTCCCCATCTGCCCCTTGGGACACCACTTTAAATAGGGTGTTGAACGTAATGAAACACAAGGATAAGTTCAGTAAGCCGTCGTCAGCTGGTCGTGTGGCCGGTAAAGGCTTGTCCATGAAATGGTCGGAATACTATAAGGCTGGGCGAAAGGAGAGAAAGACCAGCTCGGAAAGCCAGGAGCGCGAGGTTAAAGAACTCAAGGCACAAGTGGCGCGAATTTCGGAGATAGTCCAAGAGCAAGTGTGAGACCAATTGGGAGCGACGATCACCGCCATTATGCCTACCTTGCTTGAGGGGCTGCAGGCGTGGATTGCGGGCGGCCAACAGGGGCCGCCCCCGATTCCCAGCTTCACGGGCAGCAACTCGCACAACGCGCCGGCATTGGTGTCTCCGGCGGAGGCGGCATTGGTGTCTCCGCTGTCGGCGCCGGCATTGGAGCTTAATGCACCCGGGTGTGGGAAGAATACGCCGGCCGGCACCTCGGCAGCAAGCGGCCCCTCCGTCACTTGCACGCCCGCCGTTGGCGGTGCCTCGACATTAGCCGAGCTCGACGCCATCACGATAACTAAGCCTCGGCCGATGACTTCATCTCCTTGCCTTTGACTGGGCATCCCTGACGCCCTACATGTTTTCGCAGGGTGCCGCCGACATTCCATGCACTCTCCTGCACTTCGTGGACGGCGAGTTGATCGATGTCGCCAAGGCCAAAATCGTTCAACCGGGCAACCGCGTGTTCCACGGTAATTCGATGCCACCCACCGTGTATAGGGTTCAACTGGTTCGGGTGCTGCGGGGATGCGACGACTTGTTACCTCCGTTTCGACCCCCTGGGGCCGATGAAGATGATGTGATGACCCTCAGTGCCTGCTTAAGTTGGTCCATGCTTTGGCCAAAGAGCCAGATTCGTTTGGGGGCGGGAGACACCACCCCACAGACAACACCGCCAGTCGTGCTGGCGCCAAGCCATGGCAAGACCGCCGCAACGCTACCGCCGTCAGCTGATTCGGACATGCATATGGCACAGGATCCGGACGACGACGGTACATTTTCCAACGTCGATAAGTACTTCAACGAACATGGGTACGGTGACGAATTCTTGGGGCCTCCTTCTCAAGAACCCAACCCTGCAAAAGACGATCGCGATCTAGCTGGTACCGCGGAGAAACCCAATTGCAATAGGCATCATCTGGCGTTCAGTTCTCAGGAGACGCCTCCAGCTGCTGCCTTCACCGAGACTCAAATAGCCGAGGTGTGAAATATTATCAGCCCCAACACACTCAAGAAGGTGGTCTCTGAGCAGAACTCGATCCCATTACAGCAGAAGAAGCAGAAGGGATGGAAAAGAAAAAATAACAAGGGTGCGAGCCAGCCGGCACCGAGTACGATCCGTGCTTAGGACGGGCCACCAATACCTAAGGATATCTCGAGGAGGGTGCATGTGGCGGGTAGGCCGATGCTACCGACTAATCTGCTCAATGCTGCAACCGGTGCTATGCGGAGTCTGCATGACAGCGTTCTTTCTATGGAGAAGCGGCGTCTCTCCGAGAATGATGTGGCATACCCGGTTTTCGTGGCCAAGGTGCCAGAGGGCAAGGGCTTTGTCGATAGCACCATCGGGCGTATGATCGTCCTGCGGTTTGATGACATCTTCGCTATGTTTAACCTTCATCCGCTGCACTACACCTTCATTCGGCTATTTTCGCTCAGTATGGAGATGCGGATCATTAGAGACAAGACCCCGGACATCGTGATAGTCGACCCCTTCTACATGCGTGCCAAGATCTTGGGCAGCGCTGGGGACCGGCAAGTCACGAGTTCATACCTCGAAGGCGTCATTCTGGCGAATCCAGATAAGGATAACTTCCTCGTGCCTTACTTTTCTGAGTAAGTAATCCCCTCACCGCCCCGTAACATATGATTTCTTAGATTTCGATCGTTCTTTTTTTTCTAACATTCCGTGTTTTGTGCAGTGACACACATTGCACACTCATCCTCTTAAGCCCGAAATATTCCATGGCCACGTATTTCGACTCGGAACATCGGTCGAAGAAAGACTACACAAATATGAAGAAAGTTCTTGATGATGCTCTCCCCGGCTACGCCAAATCTGGAGGCACCTTCAGGAGGCCAATTTGAAGGTACGGCAAGCACATGTTCACCCACGTAACGACGTTCCCCTGCGTCAAGCAGCCGCCTGGCAGTCAGAAGGATGCCTACTATGCCCTCCATCACATGCGGGCGATCATACGGGACCATAATCACCTTATGCTACCAAATAATCTCAAAGATTGGGCCGCACGCTTGTCGGCAATCCAGGACGAGGACATCAGACAAGAATTCTTTCGCATCCAGTCGGAGTTTGCGGAAATCATCTATCAAGATGTCCTTCGTACCTCGGGGCAGTTCTACCTCAAATATCAACCGTCCAACAGTGAAATAGAAACAATGCTACAAATGCAGGCTGACAACGACCGCACATTCATGACCATCACGAAAGACTGCGGCTTCATCCACGCTCCGGTCCCTTAGTCGAGTCAAAAGTATTGATGCTATGTAGTTCTGAAATATCGATTAGCTCATGTTGTAATTAAACTTTAATGAACTTGTATGTCTCTTTAGTTTGGACAGTCGTTCAACTTATATGTAATCGATGCTATTTATTAGTAGGACCATGAATCGTGCTATTAATGTGTTGCTTTTCTCTTCCGATCCTTTTGTTGCATACTTATATATTGCTTATATATTATCTGTGAATTGCTACTAGCGTTTTGTTTGTCTAGTGCATAGAGATGCCGTCGTATGTCGTGTACAAGGGTAAGGTTCCCGGAGTCTACGACGACTAGGAGGAGTGTCGGAGACAGGTTCACTGTTTCAGCGGTAACAGTTACAAAGGGTACACCACTAGGGCGGAGGCGGAAGCTAGATACGCGCGCTATCTAGCGGGAGAGAGGAGGGAGCGGAGGAGGAACCGAATGAAGACTAGTTTCATCGCGATGATGCTCATCGTGACCGCAGCTCTCTTCTATGTGATGGTAGTTTAGATGATCGATATCGACTTTGTAATGTGACGACAAACTCGGCTAATATGATGAACTTTGCTAATGTCTCGAGGCCTAAACTTGGCTAATGTTTGAACTTTGTTCGCTATTTCGAATTTGGAGACTAATATGATGAATTCTATTATGTGATGTTTATATTCTGTGCTGTAACGTATTTTGTAACCTGTGCAAATACCAGAAAAGCAAAAAATAATAATTCCTAATATTCATAGTAGTGGCGCACCATATTGAGAATTAGTGGCTCACCAAGATAAATACCAGTGGCGCATTATCGGGCATAGTAATGGCGCACTTGGGGCATAGGTGAAGGCAAATATGGCCCCCAGTTGTGGCGCACCATATTGAGCATTAGTGGCGCACCAAGGCTAAATACCAGTGGCGCATTATGGGGCATAGTAATGGCGCACTTGGGGGCATACGTGAAGGTAAATATGGCCCCCTAGGAGGCATAGTAATGGCGCACTGTTGGACATAGTAATGGCGCACTATGTGGTGCGCCACTATTATCTGGGATACTAATGGCGCACCAGAGGTGCGCCATTACTATTTGTTACTAGTGGCGTGTTAATAGTGGCGCACCTATAGTGCGCCATTAATAGCAAAAACTGGTGCGCCACTAACAGCCTTTTTTCTAGTAGTGTATAAAGCGATGCTTTGACGTGAGAGTGATGCTTGCTTGCTTGTTTTGAGTTCTTCTGCTTCTTCTTCTTCGATCAAGGGGTAGTTTCCGTGCCAAGAGCCTGGGATTAGCAGGGTGGATGTCGTTCTTCTTTTTCGTTTGATTTCATCTGTAGTCGGATCCTGCTCTTCTGTATGATGATTGCTATGTATTGATGTATTCATCTATTCATGTTGTAGCTTGTGGCGAGTGTAAGCCTTTATCTGGTATTCTCATCTATTCAGTACATGGTATGTTGTAATAATATCCACCTTGCTATGCGCTCGAAATGCGGTTGTGCCTCAATCATGAATTCATCACGTGATTGGGATAGAATCGCATCTTGGGCGCTACATTCTACGAGCCAACTAGCTATCTTCGCCCGCGCAAAAGTGAATGATGAGTGAGGTAAGAGCCGACATCATCCTCGGCATGTCTCGGGCAAGGTGATGAGCTAGCCATTCATCTCGGATGCTATGTTTGAATGGAGCTATTGCCTCAACGTCCTGAAAGTCGACGATTTGATTATTCTTAGTCAATAACCGATTCCAAAATTGTCGGGCTAACTCACCGGGCTGTTGTACCACATGGCTCAGGTCGTCGGCATCCAGAGGCCGGACATAAGTGCCTTGGAAGTTAGCTCGGAAGGCATCCTCGAGCTCTTCCCAGCTCCCTATGGAGTTTTCTGGGAGGCTATTTAACCAATGCCTGGCTGGTCCTTTAAGTTTTAATGGCAGGTATTTTATGGCGTGGAGATCATCTCCTCGGGCCATATGAATGTGGAGAAGGAAATCTTCAATCCACATGCCCGGGTCTGTAGTCCCGTCATATTGTTCAATGTTTACGGGTTAAAAACCTTTAGGGAACTGATGTTGCATCACCTCATATGTAAAACACATCTGGTGAGTGGCGCCCCTGACTCGGGCCACGTCGCGCCGGAGTTCGGCTGCCATCCGGGCTCGGTGCTGCCCCCGAGTTCTATCGTTTCGATTGAGCCAAGCTTGGTATCCGTCCCGTCTAGTGATGTCTACTACACAACTTGTTCTTGTGGACTCGTGTTGGGCCTCCAAGCGCAAAGTTTTGTAGGACAGTAACAAATTTCCCTCAAGTGGATGACCTAAGGTTTAACAATCGGTGGGAGGCGTACGATGAAGATGGTCTATCTCAAACAACCGTGCAACTAAATAACAAAGTCTCTTGTGTACCCAACACACCGAATACAATGGTAAATTGTATAGGTGCACTCATTCGGCGAAGAGATGGTGACACAAGCGTAGTAATGATAGTAGATATTGATTTTTGTAATAGGAACAATAAAAACATCAAGGTAGCAAGTAATAAAAGTGAGCACAAACGGTATTGCAATGCTTGAAAGAGGCCTAGGGTCCGTACTTTCGCTAGTGCAATCTCTCAACAATGCTAATATAACTAGATCATATAACCGTCCCTCAACGTGCAATGAAGAATCATTCCAAAGTTCATATCTAGTGGAGAACATAATAAGAAATTGTTTGTAGGCTACAAAACCACCTCAAAGTCAGACTTTCCGATCGATCTATCCAAGAGTTCTTACTAAAATAACACCAAGTTATCCTTTCCGATCGATCTATCCAAGAGTTCGTACTGAAATAACACCATATGATACAGATCAACCAACTCTAATGTCACCTAGATACTCCAATGTCACCATGAGTATCCATGAGTCGATTATACGATATGCATCAAACAATTTCAGATTCATAATACTCAATCCAACACAAAGAACCTGAAAGAGTGCCCCATGATATCTACCGGAGAAACAAGGATGAAAACATGCATCAACCCCTATGCATAGATTACTCCAATGTCACCACGAGTATCCGTGAGTTGATTATATGATATGCATCAAACAATTTCAGATCCACAATACTCAATCCAACATAAAGAACCTCAAAGAGTGCCCCAAGATATCTACCAGAGAAACAAGGACGAAAACATGCATCAACCCCTATGCATAGATTTCCCCAATGTCACCTCGAGAATCCGCGAGTTGAGTGCCAAAACATATATCAAATGAATCAATATGATACCCCATTGTCACCACGGGTATTCATAGCAAGACATACATCAAGTGCTCACAAATCCATAAAGTATTCAATCCAATAAGAACGAAATCTCAAACGGAAAACTCAATTCATCACAACAAGATAGAGTGGGGAAAACACCATATGATCTAACTATATTAACAAAGCCCGCGATACATCAAGATCGTGCCAAATCAAGAACACGAGAGAGAGAGAGAGAGAGAGAGAGATTAAACACATAGCTACTAGTACAAACCCTCAGCCCCGAGGGTGGACTACTCCCTCCTCATCATGGTGGCTGCCGGGATGATGAAGATGGCCTTCGGTGATGATTTCCCCCTTCAGCAGGGTGCCGGAACAGGGTCTAGATTGGTTTTTCGTGGCTACAGAGGCTTGCGGTGGTGGAACTTCTGATCTACGTTAACTTTCGAAGGTTTATCAATATATAGGATTTTTTGGCGTCGGTTTCACGCGAAGATGGGCCTCAGGGGGCCCACTACCCACCAGGGCGCGCCAAGGGGTGGCGCGCCCTGGTGCCTTGTGGGTAGCAGGGGGCCGCCTCTAGTGGTTCTTTGCTCCAGTATTTTCTTTTCTTCAAGAAAAAATGATCAAAAAGTTTCGTCCAATTCTGAGAACTTTTATTTTTGCACAAAAACAACACCACGGTAGTTCTGCTGAAAACATGGTTAGTCCGGGTTAGTTCCATTCCAATCATACCAAAACCATATAAAATTGTTGTAAACATGGCATGAATACTTCATAAATTATAGATACGTTGGAGACGTATCAGCATCCCCAAGGTTAATTCCTGCTCGTCATCGAGTAGGTAAATGCTAAAAGAAATAATTTATGAAATGTGAATGCTAGCATAGTGCATAAGTTTGATCAATGATAATTTCAATCAGTTTTCCTAGCATCATAACAACAACCCTTTCTCATAAAACTTATCATGATAAAGTAGCAATTGAATACGGAATTTTTGATGTGGAATGCTACCTATCATATTCCTCATATACTCTTTTCTTTTATAACATGGACATCTGGACCTGAATGATTCAAAGCAATAGTCTATAATTTGACATGAAGACATCAATACTCAAGCATACTGAAAAGCAACCGTGTCTTTCAAAATATCAATGCTAAAGAAAGCTATCCCTAGCCCATTATGCTCAATCATTGATCCATTCATGAAACACACTCAAATATTAGCTACATCCAATGCACAAGTATGACAATAATGCTCCCTAGTTGGTGCTTTATAAGAGAAGATGGAGACTCAAATAAAAATAAAAATAGCATAAAGGTAAATAGATAGGCCCTTCGCAGAGGGAAGCAGAGATTTGTAGAGGTGCCAGAGCTCAAAGCTTAAATTGAGAGATAAAATTGTTTTGAGAGGCATGCTTTTCCTGTCAATGAAAACGACCGAGAATTCCCAATACTTTCCATGCTAGATACATCATAGGCAGTTCCCAAACATAAAATAAAGTTTATTCCTTTTTCCACCATTCTTTCACAATCCATGGCTAGCCGTATCCATGGGTGCCTTCCATACGAACACTTTCCAAGGAATTTATTATTGACAACATAAATAAAATTTCTTTTCATTTCATGACTGGCATCCCTATTACTTGACAGACTCTCATGCAATGACAAGTGAATAAACACTCATCTTGAGAATAACACATCTAGCATGGAAAATATTGGCCACCCCATGCAACTTCATGAGCGGTACGGGCACACAAAAAGGAAATTCATTTTGAAAATTAGAGTTGGCACATAAAAATTTACTTGGAACGGCATGGAAATACAACATATAGGTAGGTATGGTGAACTCATTTGGCACAACTTCATTTAAGGAGTTTGGATGCACAAGCAGTATTCCCTCTTATTACAAATGAAGGCTAGCAAATAGATTGAGAAGCGACCAACCAAGAAAGAAAACGCTCGTAAACGAGCATTAAACATAACTGACACCGAATAATGCACCACAAGTAGGATATAAGTTCATTGCATAACTATTGACTTTACATGCTTGCATATGGAATCACAAACCTTAACAACAATATTCCTACTAAAGCATAATTACTCACTAACATGACTCACATATTATTATCTCCATATCGCAAAACTATTGCAAGGAATCAAACTTATGATATCCAATGATCTATATGGAAGTTGTTATTATGTCCTTCTTGGATATTCACCAATTTCATAGCTTGTGCAAATTTTCATCACTATTATAAACTCTCATAATTATATAAGTGAAGCATGAGGCTGTTTGACAAACTACTTAAAAAAGATATAAGTGAAGATCAAGTGAGTAGTTAAGTAAATAGGTAGCTATATGAGGACTCTCTCCCATTTAATAATTTTAGTTCTCAAATATTTTATTCAAACAACAAACAAAACAAAATAAAATGGTATTCCAAGAATAGCACTTCTCATGCGAAGAAGCAAAAACTTAGGTTCAACCGATACTAACCGATAAGTGTTGATGAAGAAAAGGTGGGATGCCTATCGGAGCATCCCCAAGCTTAGATGCTTGAGACTTCTTGAAATGTTATCTCGGGATGCCTTGGGCATCCCCAAGCTTGAGCTTTTGTGTCTCCTTAATTCCTTTTATATCACGGTTTCCCTAAATCTTAAAAACTTCATGCACACAAAACTCAACAAGAACTCGTGAGATAAGTTAGTATAAATCAATGCAATAACCTTATCATTCTCTACTGTAGCAAATCACTAAAATTATTATTTTACATTTCATACTAAATTTCTCTGCATATTTAATACTCCTATCCTCAAATAGAATCACTAAGTAAGCAAACATATGCAAACATGACAACAATCTGTCTAAACAGGACAGTCTGAAAAGAGTGCAATTATACTCATATTTCCCTAACTCCAAAAATTCAGAAAAATTATCACACTGTAGAAAATTTATCATATCTAACTGTGTAAAAATTTCAAGATTTTATGAAGTTCTGACTATTCAAAATATTCGAAACATTACCACAAATGTTCTATTTTCGAACAACAACATATAGACTTGCAAAATAAGCATGGTAAAGGCTATCCTTGACACTTTTATTGAAATAAAAGATATTAAACATTATTCTAAATAACAGCAAGCAAATCCTAATAAAATAAAATGACGGTCCAAGCAAAACAGATACCATATGACGAATAAAAATATATCCCCAAGTAAGGTTACCGATATTGTTGGAGACGAAAGAGGGGATGCCTTCCGGGGACAAGATTCATGGTGATCACTATTCTCTATATCATAAGTGTCATCACAATAATCATCATAGATAGCAACTTTATTATCAAAATCAATTGAAACCTCTTCCAAGATAGTGAAATCATCATTAAATAAAGTCATGACCTCTCCAAATCCACTTTCATCAATATAATCATCATAAATAGGAGCCATGCTTTCATCATAGTAAATATTCTCATCAAAACTTGGGGGACTAAAAATATCATCTTCATCAAACATAGCATCCCCAAGCTTGTAGCTTTGCATATCATTAAGATCATGGATATTCAAAGAATTCATAATAGCAACATTGCAATCATGCTCATCATACAAAGATTTTATGCCAAACATTTTATTGAATTCTTCTTTATCAATTGAGCACAATTTTCCTTTCCATCATTTTCAAGAAAGACATGATAAAGACAAATAATATGAGGCAACCTCAATTTGATTTTTTGTAGTTTTCTTTTATAAACCAAACTAGTGATAAAACAAGAAACTAAAAGATTCAATTGCAAGACCTAAAGATATACCTTCAAGCACTCACCTCCCCGGCAACGGCGCCAAAAAACAGCTTGATGTCTACTACACAACTTGTTCTTGTAGACTCGTGTTGGGCAGTAGCAAATTTCCCTCAAGTGGATGACCTAAGGTTTATCAATCCGTGGGAGGGGTAGGATGAAGATGGTCTCTCTCAAAAAACCCTGCAACCAAATAACAAAGAGTCTCTTGTGTCCCCAACACAACAAATACAATGGTAAATTTTATAGGTGCACTAGTTCGGCGAAGAGATGGTGATACAAGTTTAGTAATGATAGTAGATATTGATTTTTGTAATAGGAACAATAAAAAACAGCAAGGTAGCAAGTAACAAAAGTGAGCATAAACGGTATTGCAATGCTTGAAAATGAGGCCAAGGGTCTATACTTTCGCTAGTGCAATCTCTCAACAATGCTAATATAATTCGATCATACAACCATCCCTCAACGTGCGATGAAGAATCACTCCAAAGTTCTTATCTAGTAGAGAACATAAGAAGAAATTTTTTGTTGGGTACGAAACCACCTCAAAGTTATCCTTTTCGATCGATGCATCCAAGAGTTCGTACTAAAATAACACCAAGTTGTCCTTTCCGATAGATCTATCCAAGAGTTCGTACTAAAATAACACCATATGATACACATCAACCAACTCTAATGTCACCTAGATACTCCAATGTCACCACGAGAATCCGTGAGTTGATTATATGCATCAAACAATTTCAGATTCATAATACTCAATCCAACACAAAGAACCTCAAAGATTGCCCTAAAATTTCTACCGGAGAAACAAGGACGAAAACATGCATCAACCCCTATGCATAGATTACCCCAATGTCACCTCGGGAATTTGTGAGTTGAGTGCCAAAACATATATCAAGTGAATCAATATGATACCCCATTGTCACCACGGGTATTCATAGCAAGACATACATCAAGTGCTCTCAAATCCATAAAAGTATTCAATCCTATAAGAACGAAATCTCAAAGGGAAAACTCAATTCATCAAAACAAGATAGATAGGGGAAAACACCATATGATCCAACTATATTAACAAAGCCCACGAGACATCAAGATCATGCCAAATCAAGAACACGAGAGAGAGAGATTAAACACATAGCTACTAGTACAGATCCTCAGCCCCGAGGGTGGACTACTCCCTCCTCATCATGGTGGCCGCCGAGATAATGAAGATGGGCTCCGATGATGATTTCCCCCTCCGACAGGGTGCCTGAACAGGGTCTAGATTGGTTTTTCGTGGCTACACAGGCTTGCGGCAGTGGAACTTCTGATCTAGGTTAACTTTCGGAGGTTTCTAAATATATAGGATTTTTTGGCGTCAGTTTCATGCGAAGATGGGCCTCAGGGGGCCGACTACCCACCAGGGCGTGCCACCCCCCTCCAGTGGTTCTTTGCTCCAGTATTTTTCTTTTCTTCCAGAAAAATCGTCAAAAAGTTTCGTCCAATTCTGAGAACTGTTATTTCAGCACAAAAGCAACACCACAATAGTTCTGCTGAAAACAGTGTTAGTCCGAGTTAGTTCCATTCAAATCATACCAAAACCATATAAAATTGTTGTAAACATGGCATGAAAACTTCATAAATTATAGATACATTGGAGACATATCATCTAGTGGGAGGGCATCCTCTAGATACATAGATGGATCTTGCCTGACCTGTTCTAGCATCCAGGTCATGCCGTAGGTCATATGGGTCCTAAGGCTCTATTGGCTCTTTTTCTCTCCTGCGGGGAGGCGCTAGTGGGTCTTCAGCCTTTCCAGCCGTCCTGTCCCATCCTCGAGGGGGGTGATCTGGCTGGTTGCCCTGAGTGCGTCTAGGTGGTGCGGGCTCAAGGGCCTTGTCCTCGAATTGTGGCAGCAGTTTCCGTTTTGGATAGCTTTTGTCTTGGTCCAGTTGTGTATTTCCGAAGCCTTCTTCGGGTGCCAAGACCATCGTCCACCTGTTGTGGAGGGTATTTTGTTCGACTTTTAACTACTGCTGCTTCTTTTTTAAACTTTGGGCACTCGCATTGAGTTGCCGTTTGAACTGCTCATGTTCCAAGGGGTCTTTGGGGACAATGAACTCCTCAGCCCCAAGGCTTTCCTCATCCTCGGATGGAGTGAGGTAGTTGATGTCTTCGGAGTCATTGAGATCCTCAGGGTTATCTTGGTCCTCGTGTCCCTCCAGGCCATCGAGTTGCTGTTCGGGGGCGACATGGTCGCCGAGGTCCTCCATACCATCCCGGGTATTGTTTTCTCTAGTGGCCGTGTTGCTTTCCCTGCTCTTGCGCCCCTGCTACTTCTTGAGCTTGCGTTAGTTTTTCCCTTGAAGATGAAAGGGTGATGCAGTAAAGTAGAGATAAGTATTTCCCTCAGTTAGAGAACCAAGGTATCAATCCAGTAGGAGGCACAAGCAAGTCTCCAATCTATGCACCTACACAAACAATCAAACACTTGCACCCAACGTGATAAAGGGGTTGTCAATCCCTTCACGGTCAATTGCAATGGTGAGATCTGATAGAGATAGATATAAAAGATTACTAAAACATAAAATAAAATAAAAGTAAATAAATTGCAGCAAGATATTTTTGGTATTTTTGGTTTATAGATCTGAAAATATATAAGGAAAAATAGACCCGGGGGCCATAGGTTTCACTAGAGGCTTCTCTCTTGAAGGAAAATAATACGGTGGGTGAACAAATTACTGTCGAGCAATTGATAGAAAAGCGCAAAGTTATGACGATATCCAAGGCAATGATTATGCCTATAGGCATCACGTCTATGTCAAATAGACCGAAACGATTCTGCATCTACTACTATTACTCCACACATCGACCGACTCCTGCCTGCATCTAGAGTATTAAGTTCAAGAGAACAGAGTAACGCATTAAGTAAGGTGACATGATGTAGAGGGATAAACTCAAGCAATATGATGAAAACCCCATCTTTTTATCCTTGATGGCAACAATACAATACGTGCCTCGCTACCCCTACTATGTCACTGGGTGAGGACACCGCAAGATTGAACCCAAAAGTAAGCACCTCTCCCATTGCAAGAAATACCAATCTAGTTGGCCAAACCAAACCGATAATTCGAAGAGAAATACAAAGATATCAAATCATGCATATAAGAATTCAGAAAAGATTCAAATAATATTCATAGATAATCGGATCATAAATCCACAATTCATCGGATCTCGACAAACACACCGCAAAAGAATATTACATCGGATAGAACTCCAAGAACATCGAGGAGAACATGGTATTGAAGATCATAGAGAGAGAAGAAGCCATCTAGCTACTACCTATGGACCCATAGGTCTGAGGTAAACTACTCACACTTCATTGGAAGGGCAATAGGGTTGATGTAGATGCCTTCCGTGATCGAATCCCCCTCCGGCAGATCGCCAGAAAAGACCCCAAGATGGGATCTCATGGGAATAGAGGCTTGCGGCGGCGGAAAAGAAATTTTGTGGACGCCTCTGATGATTTGGGAATATTTGGGAACTTATAGGCCAAAGATTAGGGTTAGAGGAGCTCCGAGGGACCCACAAGGCAGGGGGCGCCCCCCCAGGGGCGCGCCCTGCACCCTTGTCGTCGTATCACGCCCAATATGCGATCCTATCCGAGAGGAACTCGAAGGTCCCACCAAGGATAGAGCCGCATATTGAAGACACTTCGCAAGGAGGATATCATTACATCGTACCATTACAAAATAGATGGGGATACATACAAAGGCATACAATTGCCACATGAATACATCAAACATCATACAGAAGAGCAGCATCCGACTACGGATGAAAGCAAATGGAAAACAAGAACGACATCCACCATGCTAGCCCAGGCTGCCGATTAGGAACCTATCCCTTGATTGAATAAGAAGAGTAAGCAGAAGAACTCCAAAACAATCAAGCATCGCTCTCATGTCATGATATCGCATTACCTATAACCGCATCTGTTGTTGTAGTAATCTGTGAGCCACGAGGACTCAGCAATCCCATTACCATGGGTATCAAGACTAGCAAAGCTTAATGGGTATGGAATGGATAAGTGGTGAGGTTGCAGTAGCACTAAGCATTGTATGGTGGCTAACTTACGAGTATAAGAGTAAGAAGAGTTACTACGCACAGCGGTCGCAACTAGAAATGATCAAGAAGTGATCCTGAACTACTTACGAGTCAAACATAACCCCACCGTGTTCTCTTCTCGACTCACTCAAAAAGAGGCGGTCACGGTTACGCACGTGGTTGGTGTATTTTAATTTGGTTACTAACGAGAAGAAGCACAACCGGAAAGAAGCAAACAACATGGTAAGCAAACAAGCAAAATCATGGCATAATGCACAAGCAAGTATGATGCATGTCCATTTTAATGAGTCATGGCATGGCAAAGAGCGACAAACAATACTACAAATTAAGTGGAGTTGCATATTGACGAAACACCACATTCAAATATTTAGTTCACTCTCGTTTATGCTACCCATCAATATTTAATGTTGATTAAAATGGCAAGAGATGAAGCATATGAAAAAAACCTATTTAGGCAAGTTTAAATGAGGCCGGAGCAACAAACAACAATTCCGGAAAATCCTCATATGCAATTTTGAATTTGGTACTATTCTTCCCTATACACAATTTTAGAGTTGTTAAACAAGCAAAATAAGTGCAACATGTTAATCTATACATTCTTCTACACCATTTACATATATAGTTTATTTAATTCGGAGCTACGGTTATTTAGTTGTGAAATAAACCATTTAGCATGCCATTTGTGCAAATTAATGCAACTAGAAAGTTTAAACATTCTAAACATGGATGAAAGTTGGATTTTGTGAAACTAGATGAAATTCTAAGCATGTTACATATTAAGTTTGTTTAATTCCGATGCACGGTTTGTGAGATATGATATGCATGAAAAGAAGGGACCAATCTATAAATATGCACTTTCTGGATAACTGGACAAATTCCAAGCAGCAGTAAAAACATACGCGGGCCAAAAGTGCCAGGCTAGCAAAACAGGAGGGAAAAAAAGGAGGGGCGCGGGGTAGCTCACAATGGGCCAGGCCCACTAGTACCGAGGCTGGGCATGAGCGGACGAAGGGAGCTGGGCTGCTCCTGGACGCAGAAGTGAGGGGCGCGAGATTGGTCAATGCGGGGACGACGCGTCTCCTTGTTCGTTGCACAGGAAGCAGGGCGATGGCGCTACTTGCAGGGACGGCGACGACGGGGCAGGGGCGGTCTCTGGCCGGTTCCCACTGGACCTCGCCACAACGGGTGAGGGGATCCTCCGGGAACAGCGCGTGGCAGCAGAACCTGGGTGGCTTGCTGGCGAGGAGGCTCCATGGCGGCCAGGTTCACCTGAGAGAGAGAGATGAGAATTTGAGACAGGAGAGAGAAGTAAAGCAGAGGGAGGGCAGCGAGGCAAGGGTGGCACTGGGGTCTCATCGGCAACAAGGCTCGCGGTGGAGGTGGGCAGAGGAGACCGACAAGGGACGGCTCTCGAAGGAGGTCGAGGGCGGCTTGACGCCATGGCGGCGGAGTCCTGTAAGATAAACAGAGAGAGAGAGGGAGATCGTGAGAGGGAGAGAGAGTGGTGAAGGGAGGAAGATGGAGAGAAAGGCAGGGGGTCAGGTGCTCGTGGTGGCCGCTGATGCTGTTCGTCGGGCTGGCGTTCGAAGGCCGAGGCGGCCCTGCGGGTGCGGTTGAGCTCCTCGCTCGGGGAGGTGCTGCAGAGAGGGAGCTCGTGGGTGGAGGCGCTCAGGTGCAGCCGCAAGGCGACCAGGCGGCGGCGGGATCGAGGGGAAGCTTCGGGGCAGGTTCTGGTTGGTGGAAGGAGCGAGCGGGTGGAGAGGTGGAGGCTGCCGGTTGGGTGGACGGGGAAAACAAGGTGGATCTGGTGGAGATCAGTGGCGGCGGTGGCGCACTTGAAACAAGGAAGGTTGTCCCGATGGTTAGGGTTACACCTCCTTAAATAGGGAGGTGCTAGGTTTGGGGCTATTAGGTTCTCTAATAAATCGGACAGTCGAGAATAAATTTGTTATGGAGTTCATGAAGAAATCAAAGATATTTTAGGGATGTTTGGGGATGATCTGAATCCATCGGTAACGACTGCCCGGTTCGGGTTTGAGGAAGTTTTTAGACGTGCGTGTGGGGGTCTAAGAGAGGTCGACAAGGACAAAGGGGCCTGACAAAAGGTCAACGGAGACAAGCGAGAGAAACGACAAATAAAACGGATGCAAGTTTTAAGAAAACATGGGGATGCAATGCGAATGATGCGATGATGAATGCAACAAACAAATAAATAACACGACGACAACGAAATAACTGGAAGGCTTCTGGAGCATCAGTCTCGGGGTGTCACAACACTCCCCACTAATAGAAGATCTCATCCCGAGATCTTAGGAACGAAACAGAAGAGAAAGAGGATGATGGCAATGAAAAGACAGGAAGACAAACAAGAAATTCCGGAGAAGAGAATCAACTGAAGAGGACTCATCGTGACGTCGAACTTGGAAAAGAATTTGAGAATTACTCCGGAAAAATAGAAGTGTCAGGTAAGATCCTGGGGAAATCCTATGGGTTAGGGCCCTCTCAAAAGAAACACCATTGAAAACGAATGAAGAAGAGATGATGCACCGGAACGACTGAAGGACTTGAATGAGGCGAGATCCTCGGATTAATTTGTAGGCAAACACGAATCTTCTGAGATGTCTTTAGTACTCCGGAATGACTAAATGGCCAGAGGCGAACGAGTAAGGGGAAACATTTGAACCAAGGCAAAGAATACGATCAACATCAAAAACTTAAATTGGACCCACCGAAGAAGAAAAAGAGATGAAGAATGGCAAACTAGACGAGAATTCACCGGTTGAAATAATTGAGGAAAGAATGAAGAGGCTTCCCTGGAATAAAATGGATGCTCGATTAGACGCTTCAGACTCTGGGAACAAAAGGGCGGGAGGGTGGGAAAAGAAAAATAACCAGGGATGGGGAAACGACGCCGTTGAGAAAATGAGAGTTGGTCTTCCAAGGATGGAGAGGATGGAATAACTTGAAGATGAATGCACCGGTTGAAAATGATTGACAATGCAACGATCAAAAGAAGCCTGTGTGACCCTAAAGAAAATTTGAAGGGGAAGAGGACTAGAATCAAAACACCTAGGTCAAGATTCCTCACCAGAGCGATGAAGGGGATAAGGAGTAAAAAGAATTCCTACTCTCCGATATAACTAGACTCCGAAAAATAGTTTTCTTCTAGACTCGACAACATCCAAACTACGATCAATCAAGGGGGCTCCTATGGTCGGTCGAGGCTCTGATACCAACTTATCACGCCCAATATGTGATCCTATCCGAGAGGAACGGGAAGGTCCCACCAAGGAAAGAGCCGTATATTGAAGACGCTTCGCAAGGTGGATATCATTACATCGTACCATTACATAGTAGATGGGGATACATACAAAGGAATACAATTGCCACATGAATACATCGACCATCATACAGAAGAGTAGCATCCGACTACGGATGAAAGCAAACAGAAAACAAGAACGACATCCACCCTGCTAGCCCAGGCTGCCGACCAAGATCCTATCCCTCGATCGAAGAAGAAGAAGAAGCAGAAGAACTAAAAAACAATCAAGCATCACTCTCACGTCATGATATCGCATTACCTGTACCGGCATCTGTTGTTGTAGTAATCTGTGAGCCACGAGGACTCAGCAATCCCATTACCATGGGTATCAATACTAGCAAAGCTTAATGGGTATGGAATGGATAAGTGGTGAGGTTGCAGCAGCACTAAGCATTGTATGGTGGCTAACTTACGAGTACAGGAGTAAAAAGAGTTACTACGCACAACGGTCGCAACTAGAAGTGATCAAGAAGTGATCCTGAACTACTTACGAGTCAAACATAACCCCACCGTGTTCTCTTCTTGACTCACTCGAAAAGAGGCGGTCACGGTTACGCACGCGGTTGGTGTATTTTAATTTGGATCTGGTGTCAAGTTCTCTACAACCGAATATTAAAAATTCCCATCTGCCACATAACCGCGGGCATGGCTTTTGAAAGATAAAACCCTGCAGGGGTGTCCCAACTTAGTCCATCACAAACTCTCATGATCAGTGGAGGAAAATCCTCCATCCCGGAACAACCCGATCAAACTCGGAATCCCGGTTCACAAGACATTTCTACAATGGTAAAACAAAACCAGCAAGACCACCCGGTGTGTAGACACCCCGAGAAGAGTCTCGCGTATCTCGTTCTCAGGACAACACCGTCTATGCAAAGTGGACGCTAGCCAAAATACCATCGAGTTTCCCCGAGGCGGCAGTGCCGACTGCTAGGTAGGTGGACCAACACTCATGAGGAGCACTGGCCCAGTTTGTTGATTAATTATCCTCGGGGACCGGGAAGTCCCTATGCAAGTTTTAGTTGTTATTAGGAAAATGGTAAAACCAAAGTTGGGCCTTGTTGGAAGAGTTTTATTCAAAGCAAACTGTCAAGGGGGCCCATAAACCTCGACCGGGTTAGGAACGCAAAATCAAGGAACATAACACCGGTATGACGGAAACTAAGGCAGCAAGAGTGGAACAAAACACTAAGCAGAAGGACAAGCCTTCCACCCTTTACCAAGTATATACATGCATTAATTAAATAAAAGATATTGTGATATCCCATGATATCCATGTCCCCACATGGAACAACCTGCACGCACCTACAACTAGCAATGCTATAAGAGGGGCTGAGCAAGCGGTAACATAGCCAAACAACGGTTTGCTGGGAGTGTGAAAAGGTTAGAGGTTGTTTCATGGCAATTGGGAGGCTTGATAAACAAGTGGTAGGTAGCGCGACATAGTGATAGCATCAAGACAACTAGCAAAGCAAAGATAGTAGTGGTATCCAGGATAATAATCATCTTGCCTGAGATCCCACTCGGAAGAAGACCGAATCAATGAAGTAGACGAACCAACGTAGTCGAACGAATCCCCACAATCCGCAACATAACTGAAACTAATGAGAAGAAGCACAACCGGAAAGAAGCAAACAACATGGTAAACAAACAAGCATAATCATGGCATAGTGCACAAGCAAGTATGATGCATGTCCATTTTAATGAGTCATGGCATGGCAAAGAGCAACAAACAATACTACAAATTAAGTGGAGCTCAATATTCAATGAGTTGCATATTGACGAAACACCACATTTAATTATTTAGTTCACTCTCATTTATGCTACCATCAATATTTAATGTTGATTAACATGGCAAGAGATGAAGCATATGAAAACAACCTATTTAGGCAAGTTTAAATGAGGCCGGAGCAACAAACAACAATTCTGGAAAATCCTCATATGCAATTTTGAATTTGGTACTGTTCTGCCCTATACACAATTTTAGAGTTGTTAAACAAGCAAAATAAGTGCAACATGTTAATCTATGCATTCTTCTACACCATTTACATATATAGTTTATTTATTCGGAGCTACGGTTATTTAGTTATGAAATAAACCATTTAGCATGTCATTTATGCAAATTAATGCAACTAAGAAGTTTAAACATTCTAAACATGGATGAAAGTTGGATATTGTGAAACTAGATGAAATTCTAAGCATGTTACATATTAAGTTTGTTTAATTCCGATGCACGGTTTGTGAGATATGATATGCATGAACAGAAGGGACCAATCTGTAAATATGCAGTTTCTGGATAATTGGACAAATTCCAAGCAGCAGAAAAAAAACATAAGCGGGCTCAAACTGCCAGGCTAGCCCAACAGGTTGGGAAAAAAGGAGGGGCGCGGGGTAGGTCACCATGGGCCAGGCCCACTGGTACAGAGGCTGGGCATGAGCGGACGAAGGGAGCTGGGCTGCTCCTGGACGCAGAAGTGAGGGGCGCGGAATCGGTCAACGTGGGGACGACGTGTCTCCTCGCTCATTGCACGGGAAGCAGGGCGATGGCGCTGCTTGTAGGGACGGAGATGACGGGGCAGGGGCGGTCTCTGACCGGTTCTTGCCGGATTCGGCGATGACGGCTGAGGGGATCCTCCGGGAACAGCGCGGGGCAGCGGAACCTGGGCGGCTTGCTGGCGAGGAGGCTCCATGGCGGCCAGGATCACCTGAGAGAGAGAGATGAGAATTTGAGATGGGAGAGAGAAGTAAAGTAGAGGGAGGTCAGCGAGGCAAGGGTGGCGCTGGGGTCTCACCGGCAACAAGGCTCGCGGTGGAGGTGGGGAGAGGAGACCGGCAAGGGGCGGCGCTCGAAGGAGGTTGAGGGCGGCTTGAGGCCATGGCGGCGGAGTCCTGTAAGAGAAACAGAGACAGAGAGAGGGAGATCGTGAGAGGGAGAGAGAGCGGCGAAGGGAGGAAGATGGAGAGAAAGGCAGGGGGTCAGGTGCTCGTGGTGGCCGCTGATGCTGTTCGTCGGGCCGGCATTCGAAGGCCAAGGCGGCCCTGCGGGTGCGGTTGAGCTCCTCGCTCGGGGAGGTGCTGCAGAGCGGGAGCTTGTGTGTGGAGGCGCTCAGGTACGGCCGCAAGGCGACCAGGTGGCGGCAGGATTGAGGGGAAGCTTCGGGGCTAGTTCTGGTTAGTGGAAGGAGCGAGCGGGCGGAGAGGTGGAGGCTGCTGGTTGGGTGGACGGGGAAAACAAGGTGGATCTGGTGGAGAGCAGTGGCGGCGGCGGCGCACTGGAAACAAGGAAGGTTGTCCCGATGGTTAGGGTTACACCTCCTTAAATAGGTAGGGGCTAGGTTTGGGGCTATTAGGTCCTCTGATTAAATTGGACGGTCGAGAATAAATATGTTAGGGAGTTCAATGAAGAAATCGAAGATATTTTAGGGATGTTTGGGGATGATCCGAATCCACCGGTAACGACTGCCCGGTTCGGGTTCGGGGAAGTTTTTAGACGCGCGCATGGGGGTCTGAGAGAGGTCGACAAGGACAAAGGGGCCTGACAAAAGGTTAACGGAGACAAGCGAGAGAAACGACAACTACAAACAGATGCAAGTTTTAAGAAAACATGCGGATGCAATGCGAATGATGCGATGATGAATGCAACAAACAAATAAATAACACGGCGACAACAAAATAACTGGAAGGCTTCTGGAGCATTGGTCTCGAGGTGTCACAACACTCCCCACTAACAGAAGATCTCGTCCCGAGATCTTAGGAATGAAACGGAAGAGAAAGAGGATGATGACAGTGAAAAGACGGGAAGACGAACGAGAAATTCCGAAGAACAGAATCAACTGAAGAGGACTCATCGTGACGTCGAACTTGGAAAATAATTTGAGAATAACTCCAAAAAAATAGAAGAGTCAGGTAAGATCCTGGGGAAATCCTGTGGGTTAGGGCCCACTCAAAAGAAACACCGTTGAAAACGAATCAAGAAGAGATGATGCACCGGAATGACTGAAGGACTTGAATGAGGCGACATCCTCGAATTAATTTGAAGGCAAACACGAATCTTCTGAGATGTCTTCAGTACTCTGGAATGTTTAAATGCCCAGAGGTGAACAAGCAAGGGGAAACATTTGCGCCAGGGCAAAGAATACGATCAACATCGAAAACATAAATTAGACCCACCGAAGAAGAAATAGGGATGTAGAATGGCAAACTAGACGAGAATTCACCGGTTGAAATAATTGAGCAAAGAATGAAGAGGCTTCCCAGTAATAAAATGGATGCTCGATTAGAGGCTTCAGACTCCGGGAAGAAAAGGGCGGGAGGGTGGGAAAAGAAAAATAACCAGGGATGGGGAAACGACGCCGTTGAGAAAATGAGAGTTGATCTTGCAAGGATGGAGAAGATGGAATAACTTGAAGATGAATGCACCGGTTGAAAATTATTGACAATGCAATGATCAAAAGAAGCCTGCGTGACCCTAAAGAAAATTTGAAGGGGAAGAGGACTAGAATCAAAACACCTACGTCAAGATTCCTCACCAGAGCAACGGAGGGGATAAGGAGTAAAAAGAATTCCTACTCTCCGATATAACTAGACTCCGACAAATAGTTTTCTTCTAGACTCGACAACGGCCAAACTACGATCAATCAAGGGGGCTCCTATGGTCGGTCGAGGCTCTGATACCAACTTATCACTCCCAATATGCGATCCTATCCGAGAGGAACTGGAAGGTCCCACCAAGGATAGAGCCGCATATTGAAGATGCTTCGCAAGGTGGAGATCATTACATCGTACCATTACATAATAGATGGGGATACATACAAAGGCATACAATTGCCACATGAATACATCAAACATCATACAGAAGAGCAGCATCCGACTACGGATGAAAGCAAACGGAAAACAAGAACGACATCCACCCTGCTAGCCGAGGCTGCCGATCAGGAACCTGTCCCTCGATCGAAGAAGAAGAAGAAGCAGAAGAACTCCAAAACAATCAAGCATCGCTCTCACGTCATGATATCGCATTACCTGTACCTGCATCTATTGTTGTAGTAATCTGTGAGCCACGGGGACTCAGCAATCCCATTACCATGGGTATCAATACTAGCAAAGCTTAATGGGTATGGAATGGATAAGTGGTGAGGTTGCAGCAGCACTAAGCATTGTATGGTGGCTAACTTACGAGTACACGAGTAAGAAGAGTTACTACGCACAACGGTCGCAACTAGAAATGATCAAGAAGTGATCCTGAACTACTTACGAGTCAAACATAACTCCAACGTGTTCTCTTCTCGACTCACTCAAAAAGAGGCGGTCATGGTTACGCACGCGGTTGGTGTATTTTAATTCGGATCTGGTGTCAAGTTCTCTAAAACCAGATATTAAAAAATCCCATCTGCCACATAACCGCGGGCATGGCTTTCGAAAGATCAAACCCTGCAGGGGTGTCCCAACTTAGTCCATCACAAACTCTCACGATCAGTGGAGGAAAATCCTCCATCCCGGAACAACCCAATCAAACTCGGAACACCGGTTCACAAGACATTTCTACAATGCTAAAACAAAACCAGCAAGACCACCAGGTGTGTCGACACCCCGATAAGAGTCGCGCGTATCTCGTTCTCAGGACAACACTGTCTATGAAAAGTGGACGATAGCCAAAATACCATCGAGTTCCCCGAGGCGGCACCGCCAACTGCTAGGTAGGTGGACCAACACTCATGAGGAGCACTGGCCCGATTTGTTGATTAATTATCCTCAGGGCGCGAGAAGTCCCTATGCAAGTTTTAGTTGTTATTAGGCAAATGGTAAAACCAAAGTTGGGCCTTGCTGGAAGAGTTTTATTCAAAGCGAACTGTTAAGGGGGGCCCATAAACCCCGACCGTGTTAGGAACGCAAAATCAAGGAACATAACACCAGTATGACGGAAACTAAGGCAACAAGAGTGGAACAAAACACCAAGCAAAAGGCCAAGCCTTCCACCCTTTACCAAGTATATAGATGCATTAATTAAATAAAACATATTGTGATATCCCATGATATCCATGTCCCCACATGGAACAACCTGCACTGCACCTGCAACTAGCATCGCTATAAGAGGGGCTGAGCAAGCGGTAACATAGCCAAACAACGGTTTGCTGGGAGGGTGAAAAGGTTAGAGGTTGTTTCATGGCAATTGGGAGGCTTGATAAACAAGTGGTAGGTGGCGCGACATAGCGATAGCATCGATACAACTAGCAAAGCAAAGATAGTAGTGGTATCCAGGATAATGATCATCTTGCCTGAGATCCCGCTAGGAAGAAGACCGAATCCATGAAGTAGACGAACCAACGTAGTCGAACGAATCCTCACAATCCGTAACGTAACCGGACCTAATGAGAAGAAGCACAACTGGAAAGAAGCAAACAACATGGTAAACAGGCAAGCATAATCATGGCATAATGCACAAGCAAGTATGATGCATGTCCATTTTAATGAGTCATGGCATGGCAAAGTGCAACAAACAATACTACAAATTAAGTGGAGCTCAATATGCAATGAGTTGCATATTGGCGAAACACCACATTCAAATATTTAGCTCACTCTCGTTTATGCTACCCATCAATATTTAATGTTGATTAACATGGCAAGAGATGAAGCATACGAAAACAACATATTTAGGCAAGTTTAAATGAGGCCGAAGCAACAAACAACAATTCCGGAAAATCCTCATATGCAATTTTGAATTTGGTACTGTTCTGCCCTATACACAATTTTATTGGTAAACAAGCAAAATAAGTGCAACATGTTAATCTATGCATTCTTCTACACCATTTACATATATAGTTTATTTAATTCAAAGCAATGGTTATTTAGTTATGAAACAAACCATTTAGCATGTCATTTATGCAAATTAATGCAACTAGCAAGTTTAAACATTCTAAGCATGGATGAAAGTTGGATATTGTGAAACTAGATGAAATTCTAAGCATGTTACATATTAAGTTTGTTTAATTCCGATGCACGGTTTGTGAGATATGTTATGCATTAACAGAAGGGACCAATCTATAAATATGCAGTTTCTGGATAATTGGACAAATTCCAAGCAGCAGAAAAAAACATACGCGGGCCGAAACTGCCAGGCTAGCCCAACAGGAGGGAAAAAAGGTGGGGCGCGGGGCAGCTCACCATGGGCCAGGCCCACTGGTACAGAGGCTGGGCCGGGGCGGACGAAGGGAGCTGGGCTGCTCCTGGACGCAGAAGTGAGGGGCGCGGGATCGGTCAACGCGGGGATGACACGTCTCCTCGTTCGTTGCACGGGAAGCAGGGCAATGGCGCTGCTTGTAGGGACGGCGATGACGGGGCAGGGGCGGTCTCTGGCCTGTTCCCGCCGGATCCAGCGACGACAGGTGAGCGAATCCTCCGGGAATAGCGCGGGGCAGCAAAACCTGGGCGGCTTGCCGGCGAGGAGGCTCCATGGCGGCCAGGTTCACCTGAGAGAGAGAGATGAGAATTTGAGATAGGAGAGAGAAGTAAAGCAGAGGGAGGGCAGCGAGGCAAGGGTGGCGCTGGGGTCTCACCGGCGACAAGGCTCGCAGTTAAGGTGGGCCGAGGAGACCGGCAAGGGGCGGCGCTCGGAGGAGGTCGAGGGCGGCTTGAGGCCGTGGCATCCAGCTCGCTTGCTCACGAAGACCTAGGGAAATTTGAGGAAGCCCATCATTGGAATATACAAGCCAAGTTCTATAATGAAAAATTCCCACTAGTATATGAAAGTGACAATATAGGAGACTCTCTATCATGAAGATCATGGTGCTACTTTGAAGCACAAGTGTGGAAAAAGGATAGTAGCATTGCCCCTTCTCTCTTTTCTCTCATTTTTTTATTTTGGGCTCTTTGGCCTCTCTTTTTTTTCCTTTTTTTTTATTTTTCGTCCGGAGTCTCATCCCGACTAGTGGGGGAATCATAGTCTCCATCATCCTTTCCTCACATGGGACAATGCTCTAATAATGATGATCATCACACTTTATTTACTTACAACTCAAGAATTACAACTCGATACTAGAACAAAATATGACTCTATATGAATGCCTCCGGTGATGTACCAGGATGTGCAATGACTCAAGAGTGACATGTATAAAAAAATATGAATGGTGGCTTTGCGACAAATACGATGTCAACTACATGATCATGCAAAGCAATATGACAATGATGAAGCGTGTCATAATAAACGGAATGGTGGAAGTTGCATGGCAATATATCCTGGAATGGCTATGGAAATGCCATAATAGGTAGGTATGGTGGCTGTTTTGAGGAAGGTATATGGTGGGTGTAATGCACCGGCGAAAGTTGCGTGGTACTAGAGTGGCTAGCAAAGGTGGAAGGGTGAGAGTGCGTATAATCCATGGACTCAACATTAGTCATAAAGAACTCACATACCTATTGCAAAATTCTATTAGCTATCGAAACAAAGTACTACACGCATGCTCCTAGGGGGATAGATTGGTAGGAAAAGACCATCGCTCATCCCCGACCGCCACTCATAAGGAAGACAATCAATAAATAAATCATGCTCCGACTTTATCACATAACGGTTCACCATACGTGCATGCTACGGGAATCACAAACTTTAACACAAGTATTTCTACCAATCCAAAATTACTCACTAGCATGTCTCTAATATCACCATCTTTATATCTCAAAACGACATGCAAGGAATCAAACTTCTCATAGTATTCAATGCACTTAATATGAAAGTTTTTATTATATCCCTCTTGGATGCCCATCATATTAGGACTAAATTCATAACCTAAGCAAATTACCATGCTGTTTAGAGACTCTCAGAATAACATAAGTGAAGCAAGACAGTTCAATAATTTCTATAAAATAAAGCCACCGCCGTGCTCTAAAAAGATATAAGTGAAGCACTAGAGCATATTGCCTAGCTCAAAAGATATAAGTGAAGCACATAGAGTATTCTAATAAATTCACGATTAATGTGTGTCCCTCTCAAAAGGTGTGTACAGAAAGTATGATTGTGGCAAACTAAAAAGCGAAGACTCATATCATACAAGACGCTCCAAGCAAAACACATATCATGTGGCGAATAAAAATATAGCCTCAAGTAAATTTACCGATGGATTGAAGACGAAAGAGGCGATGCCTTCCAGGGCATCCACAAGGTTAGGCTCTTGGTTGTCCTTGAATATTACCTTGGGGTGCCTTGGGCATGCCCAAGCTTAGTCTCTTGCCACTCCTTATTCCATAGTCCATCAAATCTTTACCCAAAACTTGAAAACTTCACAACAGAAAACTCAACAGAAAACTCATGAGATCCGTTAGTATTAGAAAATAAAATCACCACTTTGGTACTGTTGTGAACTCATTCTTTATTTATATTGGTATAATATCTACTCTATTCCAACTTATCCATGGTTCATACCCCCCGATACTACCCATAGATTCATCAAAATAAGCAAACAACACAAAGAAAACAGAATCTGTCAAAAACAGAACAGTCTGTGAAGAATAGAATTGTTCTAATACTTATGTAACTCCAAAAATTCTGAAAAATTAGGAAACTATAGGAAATTTGTACATAAATCTTTTGTCAAAATTTAAGAGTGTTTCGTCACTTCTGTGAATTATTAAAATTCTGAAACTGGATGCAAAAGTTTCTGTTTTTCACCAAGATCAAATCAACTATCACCGTAAGCCATCCCAAAGGTCTTACTTGGCTCAAACACTAATTAAAACACCAAAACACAATTACTACAGAGGTAATAATGTGTATTTTATTCAAGAACATAAGCAAAACAAAAAACATAAAAATAAAATTGTGTTGCCTCCCAACAAGCGCTATTGTTTAACGCCCCTAGCTAGGCATAATGCAATAGATCTAGGTATTGTCATCTTTGGTATTGACTTCCTCAATTGCACACTTATAATCTCTAGGGGATCCTTTGGTTTTATCAATAATCACACTCCTAGGCAAGAGATCAAGAAATTTACTCGTAGCAATTGGTTCCCTAATAATTTTGAGAAAGTTAGGGTGAACACTTATCATCTTAAGATCTCCGTTTTCTTTACTAGAAGAATCACCCTTATTTTTAGGAACATAAATAAACTTGGCAGCTTTTGTAGGAGGAAAATTGGGAGTAGTTTTAACAGAAGCAAAAGCGGAACCCACATTGGTAATAATATCTTCTAGCTTGCCAATTCTAGTACAATCTTGATCTATCTTTTCATTAATTATGGGTTCTTTTTCCTTTAAATTCTTCAAAGTGACTCCTACTTTTGATCCATATTGGGTAATTTGATTATGAATCTTATTATCCAAGTTTTCAATAAGATCTACGGTAGCAATTTTATTCTCAATAATATCAAGTCTTTGCATCACATGTTCTAAAGTCAAAACAGTTTCATTGACCATAAGAGGTGGTGAGCCTACCAAATCTATCATAGCATTATAAGCATCCGCGGTGTGGCTCCCCAAAAAAATTCCCCCAGTAATGATATCTAGAACATATCTATTTCAAGGAGTAACTCCCACATAAAAATTTTCAAGGAGAATGGTAGTAGATTGCTTACGAGTAGATCTATTTTGAGTATTGCAAATTCTATACCAAGCATCTTTTACATTTTCTCCCTCGCTTTGCTTAAAATTAAGAACCTCACTCTCAGGACTACTAGTGATTGTGGAAAGACTAGCCATGAAAGCATATCAAACGATCTGGCACACGAGCGAATAAAAAGCAAACGAAAAGACAAACGGAAGAAGGGCGAATAAAAAGGCAAATCTTTTTGTATTTTTCTGAAAATTGTTTTAGAAGTGGGGGAGAGGAAAACGAGAGTCAAATGGCAAATAATGTAATGCAAGAGATGAGAGTTTTATGATGGGTACTTGTTAGGCTTGATGTAGAACCTCCGCGGCAACGGTGCCAGAAATTCTTTCTGCTACTTCTTGAGCTTGCGTTGGTTTTTCCCTTGAAGAGGAAAGGGTGATGCAGCAGAGTAGAGATAAGTATTTCCCTCAGTTAGAGAACCAAGGTATCAATCCAGTAGGAGGCACAAGCAAGTCTCCACTCTATGCACCTACACAAACAATCAAACACTTGCACCCAACATGATAAAGGGGTTGTCAATCCCTTCATGATCAATTGCAATGGTGAGATCTGATAGAGATAGATATAAAAGATTACTAAAACATAAAATAAAAGTAAAGTAAATAAATTGCAGCAAGATATTTTTGGTATTTTTGGTTTATAGATCTGAAAATATATAAGGAAAAATAGACCTGGGGGCCATAGGTTTCACTAGAGTCTTCTCTCTTGATGGAAAATAATATGATGGGTGAACAAATTACTGTCGAGCAATTGATAGAAAAGCACAAAGTTATGACGATATCCAAGGCAATGATTATGCATATAGGCATCACGTCCGTGTCAAGTAGACCGAAACGATTATGCATCTACTACTATTACTCCACACATCGACCGACTCCTGCCTGCATCTAGAGTATTAAGTTCAAGAGAACAGAGTAACACATTAAGTAAGATGACATGATGTAGTGGGATAAACTCAAGCAATATGATGAAAACCCCATCTTTTTATCCTTGATGGTAACAATACAATACGTGCCTCGCTACCCATACTATGTCACTGGGTGAGGACACCACAAGATTGAACCCAAAACTAAGCACCTCTCCCATTGCAAGAAATACCAATCTAGTTGGCTAAACCAAACTGATAATTCGAAGAGAAATACAAAGATATCAAATCATGCATATAAGAATTCAGAGAAGATTCAAATAATATTCATCGATAATCTGATGATAAATCCACAATTCATTGGATCTCGGCAAACACACCGCAAAAGAATATTACATCGAATAGAACTCCAAGAACATCTAGGAGAACATGGTATTGAAGATCATAGAGAAAAGAAGCCATCTAGCTATTAGCTATGGACCCATAGGTCAGAGGTAAACTACTCACGCTTCATCGGAAGGGCAATAGGGTTGATATAGATGCCCTCCGTGATCGAATCCCCCTCCGGCAGATCGCCGGAAAAGGCCCCAAGATGGGATCTCACGGGAACAGAGGCTTGCGGCGGCAGAAAAGTATTTTTGTGGATGCCTCTGATGGTTTGGGAATATTTGGGAATTTATAGGCCGAAGATTAGGGTTAGAGGAGCTCCGAGGGACCCACAAGGTAGGGGGGCGCCCCCCCTGGGGCGCGCCCTGCACCCTTGTCGTCACCTCGGGACTCCTTTTCCTTGGTCTCCAAGTCCTACGTGTGTTTCTGGTCCAAGAAAAATCATCGTAAAGTTGTATTCTGTTTGGACTCCGTTTGATATTCCTTTTCTGCGAAACTCAAAAACAAGGAAAAACAGAAACTGGCACTAGGCTCTGGGTTAATAGATTAGTCCCAAAAATAATATAAAATAGCATATTAATGCATATAAAACATCCAAAATAGATAATATAATAGCATGGAACAATCAAAAATTATAGATACGTTGGAGACGTATCAGCCCCTTGGATCGTCTGCGGTGACATCGGCGTTTAGGCGGCTCCTCTCAGGGTTTATCGCCATCCTGTCCGAGGGCGCCGTCGCTGTTTTCCCTAGTGGTGCCATCGCCCTTATCGCCGGGTGTGTGCACCATATAGACATCGTAGGTGGAGGTGGTTGTCCACCGTCCGGTGATGGGAGGGGCAATAGCGGTATAGGCCATGGTGTCAGCATCTTCATCCATGTCGTTGGCCTCTTCAGAGGCATAGTCTAGCATGTCGGTTAAATCTACGACAGTGGCTACCAAGTGGGTGGTGGGTGGGACAATAAATTCCTTTCTACCTGCGTCGGGCCCGATCCCATCGTAGATCAAAGGAGGGGCGCCGGTGATGCTCATTATTAGGATCGGACCTAGCATCTCATTTAACAAGGAAAGTCTAGCCGGATCTTTGTCCGGGATTTCTTCGGAGTCAATCTCCGGTGTGGTGGGGTGAGGGGTGAGTTCGGCCAGGATTGACTCCCTGTCTTCGGACGCCGGAGCTGCATCCAGGCTTGAAGCCGGATCTGAGGTAAGAGAGGTGAGTCCGACCAGGGTTGACTCCTGGTCTTCGGACATCGAAGTCACATCCAGGCTTAAAGACGGATCCAAGGTAAGGGCCAATCTGGGGATCGAGTCGAAAAGAGAGTCCGAAGTCAAGGCTTCAGGGTTTTCAGGATACTCAGGCAAGGCTGAGAACCCGATGAAGATCAGATCACCTCGAATATTAGCGACGTACTCTAGGTTACCGAACCTGATCTGGTGCTTAGGGGCGAAGCTGCCGACCTGGTCGAGGTGACCGGTCTGGTTGGCATGCAAAACGATGCTGTCGAACGCGAAGAGATGGCTGGGAATGAAGATGTCCCCGGTACGGATGCTATCTCTGATGATTAGGCGAGCCATCGATCCTTTGGTGATCCCAGCGGAACTCTCAATGAAAGCACCAATGTCGGTGTCAAAACCGACGGATCTCGGATAGGGGGTCCCGAGCTATGGATCTTGGATCAATGGGGAACAACGGATGAAGGAGACAATGTTTACCCAGGTTCGGGCCCTCTCGAAGAGGTAAAACCCTATGTCCTGCTTGATTGTATTGAAGTGCATAGGATGATTACAGAGTTGATCTACCATGAGATCAGATGAACTAAACCCTAGATGAGTAGGATGATGGTTGTTCTTCTAGCCTCTATGGACTAGGCCCGCTGGTTTAGACACCAGGGGTACTAGGGCTACACATGGATGGTTACAAAGAAGGAATAAACATGCCGATTCTCTTGTCTTGACTTGGAGGACACACCAAGGATCTATAGGTTTCCTCTTCCGGATACAGAGTCACCCTACAGCTCGGGCTTGTAGTAGTTGCAGAGCGGCCCACCTGTCCGGCCTATGAGAAATAGGCCAGCAGCCTGAGGACCCCTAGTCTAGGACTCCCTCACCAAGCAAACTCCAGGCCCGACAAGTTTCCACTGTCCAGCCACCGCTCGACTTCAGTGACCAGCTTGTCACTTGTCGTATAGGTGTCAAGCGGGCAGGCAGTTAGGTAAGTTTTCTCTGGGCATGTTGTAGCTCGCCGCTGAAGACACAACTTTAATGACACCAGTCCCAGGATCGTGTCAAGGAAATATGAGGTAGATTGGCGAACAACACAGAAGGAGAGTCAATTCTTGCCGGGGAGCTTAATCAACATGACACCTCACGACGCATTAAATGCATTTCTCCTAACCCGTCAGGATTGGGTATTTGGCACTGTAGCCATTATTTATAGTGTGTATTTAGCATTTTGCCATTGTGGTGACCCCTTTCCCAATAAAAGGAGGCCCATGGCTACCTTTACAAAGGTCCACACTTTGCCCAATTACACGCGTAGCTGCACTTCCCGTGCAACCTTGGCGGTAAGTAGCGCTCCTTGTACTTGTGCTTACACACTCAATACAACAAAGTAGGAGTAGGGTTTTACGCTTCACCGTGGCTCGAACCTTGGTTAAACTACCATGTTGATTGCTTGATCTGCTCTTTGTGCTTGTTGATCTCCCCAGTCAAACCAAAAATGGGCCTTTGTTGGTCCCATAGATCATCGTACGCACGAAAAATTTGGTGCGTCAGGTAGGGGGATCGCTTGCGCGAACCTGATCTAGCAGTTAGCGCATCAGCTTCATCATCTTCATCATCATGGTTCCCAAGAAGAATGGCACCACGACGGTCGGGCCATCTACATCCAAGTTGCCGATGCCCATGCACACAGGCAACGGCACAGGCGTTGGTGGAGGAAGTGGAGGCCACGAGCAGCTTCCGCGATGATCTGGTGATCAGAGCTAGGCATGCGGTGTCGTCTGCAACGAGAACAACAATCCACATGCCACCAGGTCCAAGGATGAGGTTGTGCTACCTGCGGGCTGCATGGCAAATTCCAAGGACGGCATGGCATCCTCCAAGTCACCCACGCTGGTGCACATGCCGCAGCCATCTTAGGTCGCGCGCGATGAGCATCATCATGGCATCGGCGGCTCCGAGTGTCCCCATGGAATGCCCATGTGCATCATTCTCAGGATGTCCAGAGCCAACATGCATGCCAACATGCTAGCGAAAACAGGCCACAGTCATATGTTCGAGATGGAGTTCCTTCCAAGTCTGTTGGAAGTAAAAACACCTCTCGTTCCTTGCACCATTCCCTGCCGTCTACGCCATCAGAGGCTTTGGCACATGCACAGTTGCTACTAGACATGCCTCCTGTGGCAGACAAGATGGAGGAGTGGAGAGCTGCTATTCAGAGCCTCCTCAGCTTCGCCAACAATGACAAGCCGCAGCAGGTGAGGCCCTTGCAGCAGCAGCCCACCACCCCGGTGTGCGCTGCTGGTGAGAGGACTAGAGGTGGTGCGGCTATGGTGCAGTCCTCTCCACGTCAACTACAACAGCGGCAGAGCCAGCGGGCTGGCACCCATGATGATGTTTCCATGGTGTCATCGGACCCGCAAGCTCACCGCGATCAGCGCCAAGTTCTTCAAGAACGACGCAGAGAAGATGCCCGTAGTACCATCGAATGGTGGTGCGAAGCACGCCGTCAATTTGACAGGCGCGCAGGGCCCATTCTAGATGAGCCAGCGCCAGGGTACCCTGGCAGCTTACCTTACGTGGTGGGCTGCCCGACATTTACTCATGAGTTGCGGCATGCCCTGTGGCCTAATTCTCGAAACTTCAAGCCAGAAGTGCCGGAGAAGTACGATGGCAAGACTCGCCCGTTAGAGTTTCTTAGCATCTACACCATCATGATACAGGCTGTTGGGAACAAGATGACAAGATCCTCACCAACTACTTTTTGTTGGTGCTCAGGCCCAATGTCAGATCATGGTTGATGCACGTGCTGGAGCATTCCATCTCCTCTTAGGCGGATCTGTGCCACAAGTTTGTCGGCACCTTCATAGGGGGCCACAAAGCTCCTGGTCAGGAAAGCGATGTACATGTCATACCACATAAGGAGGGCAAATCTCTCCGCAAATACAAACAGAGATTCACCCATGTGCAGCACAATATCCCTGATGTTCATCATGCCGCTATCATTAGCACATTTCATCAGAATGTGCGTAACCCCAAGATGCGGGAAGATCTGGCGATGAACTAGGTGAGACACGTCGCAGAGCTTTATGCTCTAGCCGACAAGTGTGCACGTGCTGAGGAGGGAAGGACACTTCCTGGGGAGGATGCTGGGGGAGAGGTTGACTGAGAAGACGATGACGCCACCACCACCCCGAAGAAGAAAGGCCGCAAGCACAACAGAAAGTGCAAGGGCAAGGCAATGCTCGCCGTTGAGGGGACCGACAACGTTGACACTGCCAAGAAGGCCAAGACTGAGAGCCCCGGTAAGGAGGTTGCTAGGTGTGCCTCGTGTCAAGCCTTGGCGGCTGCCGACCAAACCGGGGGCTCTGGCAAGCAATATTGCAAGATCCACCATACCAAAAGCCATGACCTCCATGACTGTCGGCAAGTTGGGCAGCTTGATGATAAGCAGAAGGCTGAGTATGAGAAGCGATACAAGGAGAAGGCTCAATAAGGTGTTGGAGGGTCCAGGAAGAAGCATGGTGGCTGAGGTGGTCATTCTGGCGAGACCAATCAGCAAAAGGAAAAGCCTGCTAGGAGCAGCGACAAGAAGGAAGAGGATGGTGATGAAGACGAAGAGGGCGACGACGACTCCAGAGAGCATTAGTTCCAGAAGGCCACGAAAGCCATGTGTATTGATGGAGGCGCATCTTTTCACTCCTCTCACCGCCAACTCAAGTAGTGGGTGCGTGAGGTCAATGCAGCAGAACTGGCAGTTGATGCCCAGAAGCCATTGAAGTGGTCCAACACACCCATCATTATTTATGCCGAGGACCACCCTGATCGCACAACTGCGGTCGGGTGCTTGCCGTTGTTGGTTTCACGAACAATACAGAACCTCAAGGTGACAAAAATGTTGGTTGACGGTGGGGCCGGCCTGAACTTGATCTCACCAGATGTGATCAAGAGTCTGCAAATTTCTGACAAAGATCTCAAGAAGACAGGCACATTTCAAGGGATCAATCCAGGAAGGAGTTAGCCAAAGAGCAAGATCACACTGCCGGTTACATTTGGCAGTGAGCTCAACTATAGGACAGAGAATATTATCTTTGACATCATCAAGATTCCATTGCCATACAACGGGATTCTTGGCCGCTCGACACAGGCAAAGTTCATGGCAGCATCTCACTATGCATACAACAAACTGAAGATGCCAAGGTCGATGAGCGTCAACACCATCCATTCTGATAAGAAAGATGCACTCATTTGCGTTGATCTGCTCTACTAAGAGGCAGTTGCAGCATCTGTCACCAAGGCACTTGCTCCTATCGACAAAGCTCCCGGGGGGAAGAAGAGGAAGAAGACCGGTGAGACCTCTAACAAGGACTCCAGCAAGTGCGCTCGGAGTGCTGCGCTCCCGTTAAGGACATGCCAGAGAGCTCTGCCGGCAAGAGCAAGAAAGCCAAAGTAGCTCCGCCAGCAACCAAGAAGCTTCCCGCCAAGGAGAACGACACGGGGGGAACTTTCACTTTAAGTTCCACCCTCGACGACAAATAGGAAAGCGCGCTTGTTGCTTTCATGCGGGCGAATGTCGATGTGTTTGCATGGCAACCATCTAATATCCCCAGTGTTCCTAGGGAAGTAATTGAGCACCACCTTGCTCTCTGTCCCCAAGCACGGCCCGTCAAGGAGAAGGTCAGGAAGCAAGCTTTGGAACGGCAACAGTTTATTGCCGAGGAGATCAAGAAGTTGGAAGCGGCAGGTTTGGTCAAAGGAGTGCTCCATCCAATGTGGTTGTCCAAACCAGTTGTAGTGCGCTCGACTATACTGATATCAATAAAGCTTGTCCAAAGGATCCTTTTCCCTTGCCTCACATCAACCAGATTGTGGACTCCACTTCCGGTTGTGATTTACTGTCGTTTCTTGATGCCTACTCTGGGTATCAACAGATTGTCATGTCCAAGGAGGATGAAGAGAAGACCGCATTTATCACTCCATGTGGCACGTATTACTTTATACGTATGCCTTTTGGATTGAAAAGTGTTGGTTCCACTTTTCAAGAGTAGTACAGATTGGTTTTCAGCCCCAGCTGCAGAGAAGTGTTGAAGCATACATGGATGACATAGTGGTCAAAACCAAGGACAGAGCAACACTTATACAAGATCTAGAAGAGACATTTTCTTATCTGCGCCAGATCAATTTGAAGCTCAATCCCGAGAAGTGTGTGTTTGGTGTTCCATCCGGAAAGCTTCTTGGGGTTCTTTGTATCTCAACATGGAATTGAGGTGAATCTCGACAAGATCAAAGCAATTGAGCAAATTGAAGCACCGAAGCGCGTCAAGATGTGCGCCGCCTTACCGGATACACTGCTGCACTAAGCATGTTCATCTCCAAGTCTACTGAGCACGCCTTGCCATTTTTCAAAATTTTGAAAAAGGCAGGTCCAATGAAATGGACTCCGGAATCAAAGGCCATGCTGCAAGATTTGAAGAGGTACCTCTCCTCTGCGCCAACACTAGTTGCGCCAAGGCCATAAGAGCCATTGCTGTTGTACTTGGTAGCAACAAATCAGGTGGTCAGTGATGCATTAGTGGCTAAGAGGGAAGCTGAAAACGAATGAGCAGCAAATGTAGACCCGTCAAGCGACAAGCTGGAATCTTCTTTGGCAAGTCCTGGTGCTGACAAGTCAAGTGCAGATCAAGCAGATGATACAGGACAACAAGTAGTGCAGAAGAAGAAGTTGGTTTAGCATCCAGTTTATTATGTTAGATCCCTTCTCCAAAGAGCTAGATCAAGATATTCTGGCATATAGAAATCGTTTTTTGGTCTTCTCATTGCTGGATTCAGGGCTCCGCAGACTCCAGAAGGTTCGAACTCAGAGGCATGAATGAAGGATCTCGCTTCTCAACCACGCAAGCTTGCCATGCCCATGACCTAATCTCGATGAGTACGCTGGATCGTGTGAAAAGCAATAACACAGAGATTTACCCAGGTTCGGGCCACCTTGCGGTGTAAAACCCTACTCCTGCTTTTGGTGGATTGGCCTCATGAGGAGGTAGAGGATGAACTAGTACAGTGGATAAGCTGCCTCGCGAGAGCTCTAGTGGTGAGGATGGATTGGTCAAGGGTCCGATCGGGGATCCTCTCTATGGTGATGGCTAGCCTATATTTATAGTGGCCCTCGTCCTCTTCCCTCATAGCTTAGGCGGGAAGGGATTCCACAATAGCCAATTTTGAAGGGGGACAAGGAGTACATCTTATCCTGACAAAAGGTGGTCTTCGCCTGCAAAGCTTCTGGCCATGACGCAACGGTGGGCTCGGCGATGACATCCGTCCTGCCGAGCTCGTGGTCTTGGTCTCGTTGCACTAGAAAGGAAAGCTTTGGGGCCTCCCATGGGAACCTGCGCCTGCCCTTGCTTCCTTAGCACCGAAGAGGAAACTGTACCGTCTGCGCCCGCTTGCGCCCGCCTGGCCTTGGTTGTCATGGCTCACGTCATCGTAGCCTCGTGAGGCTGGGTACCTGCATAGAAGTCTCCGCCCCTCTAGAGGCAGCCTAGGGAGGCCGCTCCTCCGGAGGTCTTGATGCCATTCTCCTCGCGAGGCTGGTGGCCTCGCGAGTGTCTTGTCTTGGAGGCCTTGCCGCTGGGCCATACCAGGCCGTTGAGGGAGCCACGCCATGGGCTGCAGGCAGGCAAATCTGGGTACCCCTCATCCCAGAACGCCGACAGTAGCCCCCGGGCCCAAGGCGCACTCGGGATGGCTTCGAGGCGAAGCCAAGGAGCAAGGGCGAAGCGTCGCATGCCCCAATCGTCTGCGGGCCAGGCTCGACGCGTGGCGCACGATGGGGCGTGGATGCCTCCACTTCCCCACGTCGCCTCGGCAACTGCCCTGGCTGACAAAAAGCCTAGCGCATGTTGCGGGGCCATCACAGTCCCGTCGCGCGCCCGACTTCTGCTCCTTCCTTCCTCTTCAAGCTCGCACCCCTCCTCGCTGGATCTTGCGCCTGATGCAATCAGCCTCGCTGCCATGTCTCCCAAGAAGAGATGGGGCAGGGCCTCGATGACGGCGGAACCTTGGTCAGGGCCAGAGCCCGCACTGGGTCGGGCCACCGTAGTCAATCGTGAAGGGTTGGACAAGGTCCGGCTGGTGATCGCCGCCGACTACAATGTGTGGAAGGCGACGAAGATCTGGCCCGGCTCACGGCCCTTAGTTGATCTAGGGGCCACCGACATCCCTCTTCACCTCCACGCCCACTTTTCTGGCCTGCTACCGCCATTCTCTGATTTCTTCAACGCCGTACTCATGCATTACCAGGTCCATGCACTGCATCTCGACCCCGGATCCATTGTCCTCCTCTCCTCCTTTGCATTCTTGTGCGAGGCCTTCATGGGCGTCGCCCCATCCATGGCCCTGCTCCGCCACTTCTTCTCCCTTCAGATGGTTGACAGCGGACAGCGCTCGGGGTGCGTGTTGCTCCAAGAGGCAGACGCGACGGCGGGCATGAGCATCGGCGCCAAACTCCATCCGGACGCGGGAGGGTTCCGGAGGCAATGGGTGTATGTCGATGCTGCCGCGTACAGCCCCCTGCTCCTGATTCCGATGGCCCCAGCAGAGCTGAGCTCCGGTTGGGAGCACTTGAAGCTCATCGACCCACAGCTTGGGCGAGCTATGACCAGGCTAGCTGACCTAAGGAAGGCGGGCGTGACTATGGCGATGGTGGTGAGGGAGTTCGTTTGGCGGCGGATTGCTCCCCTCCAGCGCCATTCCCGCCCGATGCGGGCCTTCTCCGGCCCCGAGAACGCCATGAGGCTTCACAAGCCTCCCCATCCCTCTGTCGTGGTGCGCGGGATACTCCGCCTCCTGACTGGCGGGGAGGTCACCGCGCTCCCTCAGAAGGGCCTTCCCCTATATAATTACCCGAACGGGGTAGACTTTGCCAGGGCGATGCCGCACTTCGACGAGTGGGGGCTGCTCCCCAAAGGCCACACTGGGCCTCGCAACAACCCCCTCCTGGTGGCACATGTTACTAGGGGCCCCGAGGTCGAAGCCCCTGGTGCAGCCGCGGAGGAACTTGCCGGGCGCCTGCCGCACAACAATACACCCCCGCGGCTCCGATCGGCGATGAAGATGCCCTTCCCGAGGGCGCGCCCGTCGCCCCAAGCGCGGGCGACCTCGCGCCAAATTCCAGCGGGTCGACTTCCGGCCTCCACACTCCCCGGAAGAGGGGGAAGCACGGTGGCTCCAGCGGCTCGGCCCCGCGAGCCTTGAAGAAGAGGAAATGGATCGCTATGGATGAGTAAGCCTTTCGCTTTTCCTGATATCCGCTCGTCGAGTCCTCCTGAGCCTCAATTTCTGAGGTTCCAGTCAGGCGGAGAGGCGAAGGAGCCCCCGTTGCCATCCTCCGGAGCGCCGGGGCACCCGCCAGTCAAGCCTGCGCCCTCCGGAGGGGCTGCGCTCCTCCCGAGGCGCCCACTGGTGGTTCACGACCCTGAGGACCCAGCGGCCTCCGACGAGGGCAGCACTAAGCTCATGTGGGCGGCACCGCCGCTCATCCCGATGTCGCCTGGCGACCCTTGGAGCTGCCAGAAGCCCGCGGGTGGCCTGATGTCGATCTCGCGCGGGGACGCGCCAAGTCGGCCAGCCCCGCGCTCCCGTCCAATGCTGCTGGACCTTCTGGCGCCCCTGCCGCGGCTGGAGGCGCGGAGTAGATCCCTGGCTAGCAAAGGTGGAAGGGTGAGAGTGCGTATAATCCATGAACTCAACATTAGTCATAAAGAACTCACATACCTATTGCAAAAGTCTATTAGCTATCGAAACAAAGTACTACATGCATGCTCCTAGGGGGATAGATTGGTAGGAAAAGACCATCGCTCGTCCCCGACCGCCACTCATAAGGAAGACAATCAATAAATAAATCATGCTCCGACTTCATCACATAACGGTTCACCATACGTGCATGCTACGGGAATCACAAACTTTAACACAAGTATTTCTACCAATCCACAATTAGTCACTAGCATGACTCTAATATTACCATCTTTATATATCAAAACATTATGCAAGGAATCAAACTTCTCATAGTATTCAATGCACTTAATATGAAAGTTTTTATTATATCCCTCGTGAATGCCCATCATATTAGGACTAAATTCATAACCTAAGCAAATTACCATGCTGTTTAGAGACTCTCAAAATAATATAAGTGAAGCAAGAGAGTTCAACAATTTCTATAAAATAAAGCTACTGCTGTGCTCTAAAAAGATATATAAGTGAAGAACTAGAGCATATTGCCAAGCTCAAAAGATATAAGTGAAGCACATAGAGTATTCTAATAAATTCAAGATTAATGTGTGTCCCTCTCAAAAGGTGTGTACAGCAAGGATGATTGTGGCAAACTAAAAAGCAAAGACTCATATCATACAAGACGCTCCAAGCAAAACACATATCATGTGGTGAATAAAAATATAGCCTCAGGTAAATTTATCGATGGATTGAAGACGAAAGACGGGATGCCTTTCGGGGCATCCCCAAGCTTAGGCTCTTGGTTGTCCTTGAATATTACCTTGGGGTGCCTTGGGCATACCCAAGCTTAGGCTCTTGCCACTCCTTATTCCATAGTCCATCAAATCTTTACCCAAAACTTGAAAACTTCACAACACAAAACTCAACAGAAAACTCATTAGATCCGTTAGTATAAGAAAATAAAATCACCACTTTGGTACTGTTGTGAACTCATTCTTTATTTATATTGGTGTAATATCTACTGTATTCCAACTTCTCCATGGTTCATACCCCGCCCCCCGCTTACTACCCTAGATTTTATCAAAATAAGCAAACAACACAAAGAAAACAGAATCTGTCAAAAACAGAATAGTCTGTTAAGATCCGAATTGTTCTAATACTTATGTAACTCAAAAAATTCTGAAAAATTAAGACCACATAGGAAATTTGTACATAAATCATTTTTAAAAAATTCAGAGTTTTTCGTGGCTTCTGTGAATTATTAAAATTGTGAAACTGGATGCAAAAGTTTCTGTTTTTCAGCAAGATCAAATCAACTATCACCGTAAGCCATCCCAAAGGTCTTACTTGGCTCAAACACTAATTAAAACACCAAAACACAATTACTAGAGAGGTAGTAATGTGTATACTCATAAAAACAGAAAATAAAAATATTGGGTTGTCTCCCAACAAGCGCTTTTTTTAAAGCCTTTTAGCTAGGCGTTGATAATCCAAATGATGCTCACATAAAAGATAATAATTGGAACACCAAGAGAGCATCATAAAACATGTGACAAGCAAATTTAAGTCTAAGATGCTTCCTATGCATAGGCATTTTATAATCAAACAAATTATCAAGGCAAGCAAAAACTAGCATATGCAAGGAAGAAGAAAGAAACAATAGCAATCTCAATATAATGAGAGGTAATTTAGTAACATGAAAATTTCTACAACCATATTTTCCTATTTCATAATAATTACATGCAGGATCATAATCAAATTCAACAATATAACTATCACATAAATTTTTCTCTTCATGATCCACATGCATGCAAAGTTGGCACTCTTCCAAAATAGTGGGATTAACATATAATAAAGTCATTACTTCTCCAAGCCCACTTTTATCAAAAATTTCATAGGATTGATCAAACTCCAAAGTAGTGGGATTATTATTTCCTAAAGTTGACACTCTTCCAAACCCAATTTCAATATTATTTCAAACATTATTATCATGAGACATAAATAAATTTTCAAGATCATAAGAAACATTATCACCACAATCATGATCATTTCAATAAGTAGCGGACATAGCAAAACCAGCATCCCCAAGCTTAGAGTTTTGCATATCATTGGCACAATTGACATTAATAGAATTTATAATAACATCATTGCAATCATGCTTTTCATCCAAGGAGCTATCATGAATCACTTCATAAATTTCATCACAATTTTCAGATTAACTACTTTCAAGCAAAACTTCATAAAGATAATCTAGTGCACGCAACTCACTAGCAATTGGTTCATCATAATTGGATCTCTTAAAAAGATTAGCAAGTGGATGAGGATCCATAAAATTTTTGCTTTCTTATTTTCAATAAATACACAATTATTCCAAGCGAACAGGCAAACAAACCAAGTAAGAAAAAAAAGGCAAACAAAAAGAAGGCAAATAAAAAGGCAAATATTTTTGTGTTTTTCTGAAATTGTTTTAGAAGAGGGGGAGAGGAAAACGAGAGGCAAATTTCAAATAATTTAATACAAGAGATGAGATTTTATGATGGGTACTTGGTAGGCTTGATGTAGAACCTCCCCGACAACGGCGCCAGAAATTCTTCTTGCTACTTCTTGAGCTTGCGTTGGTTTTTCCCTTGAAGCGAAAAGGGTGATGTAGCAAAGTAGAGATAAGTATTTCCCTCAGTTAGAGAACCAAGGTATCAATCCAGTAGGAGGCACAAGCAAGTCTCCAATCTATGCACCTACACAAACAATCAAACACTTGCACCCAACGCGATAAAGGGGTTGTCAATCCCTTCACGGTCAATTGCAATGGTGAGATCTGATAGAGATAGATATAAAAGATTACTAAAATGTAAAATAAAATATAAATAAATAAATTGCAGCAAGATATTTTTGGTTTATAGATCTGAAAATATGTAAGGAAAAATAGACCCGGGGGCCATAGGTTTCACTAGAGGCTTCTCTCTTGAAGGAAAATAATACGGTGGGTGAACAAATTACTGTCGAGCAATTGATAGAAAAGCGCAAAGTTATGACGATATCCAAGGCAATGATTATGCATATAGGCATCACGTCCATGTAAAGTAGACCGAAACGATTCTGCATCTACTACTATTACTCCACACATCGACCGACTCCTGCCTGCATCTAGAGTATTATGTTCAAGAGAACAGAGTAACGCATTAAGTAAGATGACATGATGTAGAGGGATAAACTCAAGCAATATGATGAAAACCCCATCTTTTTATCCTAGATGGCAACAATACAATACGTGCCTCGCTACCCCTACTATGTCACTGGGTGAGGACACTGCAAGATTGAACGCAAAACTAAGCACCTCTCCCATTGCAAGAAATACCAATCTAGTTGGCCAAACTAAACCGATAATTTGAAGAGAAATACAAAGATATCAAATCATGCATATAAGAATTCAGAGCAGATTCAAATAATATTCATAGATAATCTGATCATAAATCCACAATTCATTGGATCTCGACAAACACACCGCAAAAGAATATTACATCTGCTAGAACTCCAAGAACATCGAGGAGAACATGGTATTGAAGATCATAGAGAGAGAAGAAGCCATCTAGCTACTAGCTATGGACCCGTAGGTCTGAGGTAAACTACTCACGCTTCATAGGAAGGGCAATAGGGTTTATGTAGATGCCCTCCATGATCGAATTCCCCTCCGGCAGATCGTCGGAAAAGGCCCCAAGATGGGATCTCACGAGAATAGAGGCTTGCGGCGGCGGAAAAGTTTTTTTGTTGATGCATCTGATGGTTTGGGAATATTTGGGAATTTATAGGCCGAAGATTAGGGTTAGGGGAGCTCCGAGGGACCCACAAGGCAGGGGCGCCCCCCCTGGGGCGCGCCCTCCACCCTTGCCGTCGCGTCGGGACTCCTTTTCCTTGGTCTCCAAGTCCTACTTGTGTCTTCTGGTCCAAGAAAAATCATCGTAAAGTTTTATTCCGTTTGGACTCCGTTTGATATTCCTTTTCTGCGAAACTCAAAACAAGGAAAAAACAGAAACTGGCACTGGGCTCTAGGTTAATTGATTAGTCCCAAAAATAATATAAAATAGCATATTAATGCATATAAAACATCCAAAAAAGATAATATAATCACATGGAACAATAAAAAAAATTTAGATACATTGGAGACGTATCAAGGACCATGTGGGTGACCTGATCGCGGAGTTCACTTCCGCAGGTGGCGAAGTGCAACCCAAGGTTGAGGGGCATGAGGCTGACGGCGGTGACGCTGACAGCAGCGATGGCAACGGCAAGGACGATGACAGTAGCGATGGTGACCACATGTCTCCCTAGGTTGTCTTTTTCCTGTCTCCTGTCAAAGTTTTGAACATGACCCCGATGTAAGAGTATTTTGGGAGAGACTCCCTTGTGATGCAAGTACGAAGCAACAATATACTCCCTTAAGCCACCTTCCCCTTGTTCATTGTGCGTCCGCAGCTCCTGAGTAGAGGTAGCTTGTTAACGTTACACCGGGCCACGATGCCCAGATAGGACCATGGGACGGGTGCTCGTCAAGGATCACGGGCAAGGTTCGCCTGATGGCTCGCTTGAGAGCGTCGCGCGAGGACTCAGGCACCAAGGCCGTGGTGAGGTTTGCATAGAGGCAGGCCCACGGCAGAACGGCCGCGCTTGGGCTAACTTAGACGTAGGCATCGGCCCAGCCCCTGCTCGCGGGGCGATCGGTAGGCGGGCGAGTAGGCAGCCGAGGCTGCTCTTAAGAGAAAACTCGAGAAACAAAAAATGTTGCAGAAAAACCCCATTCCCTTGCGAATAAAGAAGCAAGGACTTCAAATTTCATTCCAAAAAGTGGCAGATTGGTTACAAGAGAAAGCAAAGAACAGTCGCATCCGGCACCTAAGCTAGTCTTCCCACCAGCGCGGAGCATGGGGCCTCCACTTGGGCCTGGGCATAGTCGTTGTTTGACCGTGTCATCCACCAGCGTGGAGCATGGGGCTTCCACTTGGGCGTGGGCAAAGTCATTGTTTGACCGTGTCGTCCGCCAGCATGGAGCACGGGGCTTCCACTTGGGCGTGGGTGGGAGCCACCATGAGGACGGGGAGCAGCGCACAGGGAGACACCGCGGCGTGTACAACCCCACTCATTATTACATGAGAGTGTCACGGGTAGGGTTTGAAGAGGCGAAGGGTGCTCCCTGCCTCCCTGGCGGGGACGCCGCCCCTCCCCTCCAGGCACGCGTCAGCAAGCCCGGGGCACGGGCGATCCTAGGCGGGCCCTCCAACATGGGCGAGAACCCGCGGGCACCCTCGCTGGGGAGGGCCCGCTTCAGGGCGGGATCTCCGACTTCGCGGCCACCAACGGGCGGCGCAATGAACCGCCATATGGGCCGTAGCCCGCCTAGCCAGCCCCTGGCACAAGCTTCTAGACTCCTCTTGTGTCTTTTGGTCTCGGGGCCCCGGTGTCGAGCGGTGACGACTCAGGAGGCCCTGGACCCTCGCGAGCCTCCCAGGCCCTGCGGGTCCCTCGAGCCCCCGGAGCCCCCTGGGACCCCCACCTCAGTTCGAGGCGCCGCCACGCGCTGGGCATGCTCCGGCGCGCTTGGTTCGGCCGCCGCTTCACGGATCTACTATCGAAGCGTAATTCACTTGTGTTCCAATGTTAGCACAATATGTTCTGAAGATATTGATTGTAGCAGGGGGTCGTCGTTGCCAATGGTGCGGTTGGGCCACTACGTTGGCTCGCGAGGAACCCTTGGGCCTCATGAGGCCTTGACGATCTTGGGGACCGAGCTGGCGGGGGCCTGCCTTCCATCAGCCCCCGGTTCTTCCATCTTGCCGATGGCCACTTCCGCCGATGGGTCACGATGGCCATGAGGTGGCCCGCACGGTGCCTCCTGCGGGGGCCACCTACGCTTCCTGAAGCCTGGGGGAGCACCTCCTGGGCTGGAGGGGAGATCCCGTTTGCCCCTTCTCCATCGCATGGCCCTCCGGGTCTTCTCCAGAAGGATGAGCAGACGCAACAAGGGCATGCGCGGGCCCGTGGCGAGGGTCACGACATGGGCGGGGAAAAAAAGGCTCCATCCCCCCACAAGCGGTGTCAAGCAGCTCAGAAAGCCGGTCGAGGTAAGCGTCATAGTCACCATCGGCAGGGCGGTAGCACAGCAACTCACATGCCATGAGGAGCGCGGCTTGCGTGCCCATCAACCCATGACGAGCGCGGGGAGACGACACCATGGCGGTGTAGAAGGAGGGTGCGGCGACGCGTCCACCGCGCTGCGCGAGGGGTGGCGGCGACGAACCCTGCCGTCAATGAGTGTTTGCGGAGGGAGGCGGGGGATTGCGAGGAACACCACGGCTGAGGGGGGTCATCTGATCGATGTGCATGGCCCACCGCTCAGCGCGAGCTCGGTGAGCTTTTTGTCATGGACGTGATGAAGCTAGGACGGAGCGTGGTTGATGAGGGCGGAGCTTCGACACACCCCTACCTGGCGTGCCAAATGTCGGATTCAGGGCTCCGCAGACCCCTGAAGGTTAGAACTCAGGGGCGTGAACAAAGGATCTCGCTTCTCAACCATGCTAGCTCGCCATGCCCATGACCTGATGTCGACGAGTATGCTGGATCGTGCAGAAAGGAACAACACAGAGATTTACCCAGGTTCGGGCCACCTTGCGATGTAAAACCCTACTCCTGCTTTTGGTGGATTGGCCTCACAAGGAGGTAGAGGATGAACTAGTACAGTGGATGAGCTGCCTCGCGAGGGCTCTAGTGGTGAGGATGGACTGGTCAAGGGTCTGATCAGGGATCCTCTCTATGGTGATGGCTAGCCTATATTTATAATGGCCCTGGTCCTCTTCCCTCATAGCTTAGGCGGGAAGGGATTCCAGAACGACCAATTTTGAAGGGGGACAAGGAGTACATCTTATCCTGACAAAAGGTGGTCTTCGCCTGCAAAGCTTTTGGCCATGATGCAGCGGTGGGCTCGGCGATGACATCCATCCTGCCGAGCTCATGGTCTTGGTCTCGTTGCACCAAAAAGGAAAGCTTTGGGGCCTCCCCCGGGAACTTGCGCCTGCCCTTGCTTCCTTAGCACCAAGGAGGAATACATACCCTCTGCACCCACTGGCGCCCGACTGGCCTTGGTCGTCATGGCTCACGTCATCGCAGCCTCGTGAGGCTGGGTACCTACATAGAAGTCTCCGCCCCTCGGGAGGTAGCCTGGGGAGGCCGCTCCTCTGGAGGTCTTGATGTCATTCTCCTCGCGAAGCTGCTGGCCTCGCGAGGGTCTTGTCTTGGAGGCCTTGCCGCTGGGCCGTACCAGGCCGTCGAGGGAGCCACGCCATGGGCCGCAGGTAGGCAAATTTGGGTACCCCCGATCCCAGAACGCCGACACTCATCGCCTCAAGGAAGCTGCGCCACTACTTTCAAGCACATCAGATTACTGTCATCACTCGCTCTTCGGCGCAGAGGATCTCGAGAAATCCAGATGCAACCGACAGTATTGTGGAGTCGGTGTTGGAATTGTCAAGCTTTGATCTTAAGTTTGAAAGTACTTCAACTATTCAAAGCAGGGCCTTGGCGGAGTTCATTGCAGAATGGACACCAATGCCAGATGAGGAAATTGAAGAAACTTCTCTCCCCTGCAAGGAAACAACTCAGTATTGGATCATGTAGTTTGACAGGGCTTTTTCGCTGCAAGGCATCGGTGCTGGATTGCTGCTTGTCGCACCCACAAGAGAGCACCTCAAGTATGTAATTTTGATGCATTTCCCGAGGGAGAAAGCCACAAACAACACTGCTGAGTATGAACGACTGCTTGCCAGTCTCAGGATCGCGGTAGACAATGGAATCAGAAACTCATCATGAGAGGCGACTCTCAGTTGGTTGTGAAGCAAGTAAACAAAAGTTATCAGAGCCCATTGATGGAAGCATATGTTGATGAAGTGAGGAAATTGGAAGACCATTTTGAAGGATGACAAACATAGCACATTTCTTGTGCGAAAAACAGCATAGCTGATGATCTGTCAAAGCGTGCTGCCCTCAAGTTGCCTGTGGAACCAGGAACTTTTGTGTTCCATTTGACTCAGTCATATATAACACCATCAACAAGGCAGAACAAGAGAAGAAAGTTCAACACCGACAGGTACTTTCCTACCGAGCTCCTAGGAGTTGCCGGCAAAGATGTTACCAGGAACAACGACAAGCTTGCCGGTGAGCAGCAAGCTCCGGCAGGAACCCAAGTCCTTGTCGTCGAGATTAGCGCTCCCGCAGCTGAAAAAATGCCTTTAGTCCTTGTCGTCGTGCCACAAGGCAAGGCATGGGCACAACAGATTGTTCAGTTCCTTCAAAAGGAGAACTTCCAGAAAGATCAAGAAGGAGCTGAAAGAGTAGCCCGTCAATCTAGTATGTACTAGTTAATGGACAACATTTTGTACAGAAAAGACGAAATGGGATGAAATTGAAGTGCATTTGCTGGGAAGATGGACGGAAGCTGTTGGCGGAGGTACATGGAGGCACATGTGGATCTCACATAGGATCAAGAGCCCTTGTCGGCAAAGCATTCTGGTAGGGTTTCTATTGGCCCGCTACCCTCCAAGATGCAATTTTGCTAGTAACCAAGTGTGAAGCATGCTAGTTTCATTCGAAGAAATCACATCAGCCAGCTCAAGCTCTTCAGATGATCCCTCTCTCCTGACCCTTCTCGGTTTGGGGGCTCAACATATTGGGCTCCTTTCCCCGTGCTATCGGTGGCTTTGAGTACTTGTACGTTGCAGCCGACAAGTTCACAAAGTGGCCTGAGGTAGAACAAGTGAGGAAGGTGATAGCACAGCCAGCCATAAAGTTCTTGAAAGGACCTGTTTGTTGTTTTGGAGTGCCCAACAGGGTCATCACTTACAGCGGCACACAGTTCATGAGCCACACCTTCATGCAGTATATCCAAGACCTTCGTAGGAAGATCTGATTTGAGCAAGTTTGAGCAAGAGCAGAAGTGTCAAGATGATGGCACGCTCCTTGAGGAAGATCGTCTTCGGGCGAATGTGCGTGTTGCATGTTACCAACAAGCTTTGCGCTGCTACCATAGCCGCAAAGTTCATGCCCGGAGCTGTGAGGAAGGCGACCTTATTCTTCGGCGAGTTCAGTCCGCCAAGAATTCAAACAAGTTGACGCTAAAGTGGGAAGGTCCTTATCGGGTAGTACGAGTCACTAGGCCTTGTGCAGTCAGCCTAAAGACCGAAGATGGCACACCGATGCAAAACTCTTGGAATATTGAGCATCTTCATAAGTTCTATCCATAAGGCGCGGGTTGCCGGGCTGCCCGGCAACCACCTCTTGTACGAGTCTACCGGCAAGGCATGTAATCCTTTGTACAAAGCCAGGTGCAAATCCCATGCATAGTGAAATAAAGCTAAGTGTGTCACAACTCTTGTCGATTCACATGTTTAATTATATGTGCTTGTATGTGATGTTGTGTTACATTCACCTTGTATGAGTGTTAATGAACCGTCAAGGTTCGATATCTCCTTTTTCTCTTCTTTCTTTTTCTCAAAAGGACAGAAGGTTGCCTCACATGCAAGTTTGCCGGGGGGAGTGATGGTATGGACACTGACAAGTGATGTTCAAGATAACATTCTACGTCAAGAAGTACATCAAAGAAAAGTTAATTTGAAAAGCTTTGAAAGAAGTTCTTTGTTGTAGAGCTACTTTCCCTTGAACGTTTTTGCCTTTTGTATGCAAAACCTACATGTGAAGGAACCTTTTCATGATCAGCTTGCGCTCTTATTTTATTTTGAGTCCGCTCAGCAACTTAAGTAGCTGCACTGAGATTGTCAAGTTACCTTGCCAGCAGTGGCATTTCCAGCCAGCTGCTAAGGACCCGTTCCTCAAGTGCTTGTGGCAAGTGTGTGCACCGGCAAGTTCCAAATACAGCGTAGGGTACAAGACATGCAAAAACAAAATTGAACAGGGGGAATAGCATACATTCATCAAAACATGGCAAGTTTATATTACACCAATAGTTTGCCACGGTTCTAACTTAAGATAAAAATTGTCTTTGATGAGGACTGCTGGTGACAAGATGAAGCGAGATGACTAGTCCCAACGCTGGCCTTCAATTCTCTTGACCTGGCTCACCTTAGCGACAATATGTGCGACAAGCTCTTCAATTGCCTTGGTATCTGCATCCTTCGGCGGGCTAGCAAGGAAAATGGTGAACTTGGTGCTGGGTTTGCGATAACCAACTTTGACAAGCACCTTGAAGAGAACTTCTTGGCAGAGCTTGCGGGCTTCTTCGGCAAGAGAAGCGGATCGATTGGCTTGGAGCAGCTTGAGGGCGTCAACAACACTCTTAAAGAACATAGTCAGTCTGGCATTGGCGGACACCCTTTCATTGGTGGAGTAGCTGAAGTTTTGCAGACCCAAGGTGGACAGCTGTGCGGTGAGGTTTGAGCTGCCTTGACAAGGTGGTCGGTCCAGATCTTCATGCCTTTTTCAAAATCATTATAAGTGTTGGCTGCACTGGCAAGTGGACTTTCTTCGCTTTGAAGATCCTTGGTCAGAGTCTTCTCCCGAGATCTTCTCTCATCAAGGGACTTCTCCAGCGTCTCCAACTTCAACTTTACATCAGCAATGGACTTATTGTCTACGGCAAGATCTTTATGTTTGGTAGATATAGAAGTTTGCATCTCCGCGAAGTCATAGAGTATTTTCTCTCTGTCACCCTTGAGCGTCGACACTTCTGTCGGCGTTCTGGGATCGGGGGTACCCAGACTTGTCTGCCTGCGGCCCAGCACGCGGGCTCATCGACGGCCCGGTATGGCCCAAGCTACGAGACCCCCAGGACAAAACCCTCGCGAGGGCCCTGGCCTTGGGAGGGGAGCGACGCCAAGACCTCCAGAGGAGCGGCCTCCCCAGGCTGCCTCCCGAGGAGCAGAGATTCCTATGCAGGCTTCCCGCCTCATGACGCTGCGATGACGTGAGCCATGACGACCAAGGCCAGGCGAGTGCCAGCAGGTGCAGAGGGGACAATTTTCTCTTCGGTGCTAAGGGAGCAAGGGCAGGCGCGGGTTCCCGAGAAAGGCCCCGAAGCTTTCCATTTTGGTGCAACGAGAACAAGACCATGGGCTCGGCAGGACGGATCTCATCGCCGAGCCCACCGCTGCGTCATGGCCAGAAGCTTTGCAAGCGAAGACCACCTTTCATCAGGATAAGATGTACTCCCTGTCCCCTTTCAAAATTGGCTACTGTGTGATCCCTTCCTGCCTAATCTATGAGGGAAGAGGACCAAGGCCACTATAAATATGGGCTAGCCATCAGCGTAGAATGGATCCGACCTGGACCTATCCATTCTCACCACCCGAGCCCTCGCGAGGCTGCTCATCCATTGTACTAGTTCACCCTCTACCTCCTCGTGAGGCCAATCCACCAAAAGCAGGAGTAGGGTTTTACACCGCAAGGTGGCCCGAACCTAGGTAAATCTCTGTGTTCATCTGTTCCTCATGATCCCGCGCACCCGGTGAGACCTAACCTTGGGTATGGCGAGCTAGCGTCATTGTGAAGCGAGATCCTTCGTTCATGCCCCAGAGTTCAAACCTTCTTGTGTCTGCGGAGCCCCTGAATCCAACATTTGGCGCGCCAGGTAGGGGTGTGTTGAAGCTCTGCCTCTTCACTTGTTTTGTATAATCTCTAGCCACTATTTGGCTTTGTAAAAATATGGGAGTTGGCTCCATAAACACCATGCAATATTTGGCACTGCTGTAAAATGGTTGAAGTAATATTTGAAAAACATTTGATTTTTTGAATAAAAGCAAATGCATTAAAGTGGTTGTTTTAGCCATTATTTTTTTAATTGTTTTAGGGCATTTACCCACTTTATAAAAATTTGGTTTCTAGACAACAATTATTTAGTGATCAATTTCTACCCTATGAACTATTTTTTTGCATGTTTGAATAAATAATAATTTGATGTTATTTTTAAATTTGAATTTGAATTCTGGTTGGATTAAAGTGAGGTTTAGAAATTAATCATGATGACATGGCACCATTAGCGTGTGGTTACTGTAGCTTAACTACCGGGGTGTTACAAATCTCCTCCACTACAAGAAATGTCGACCCGAGATTTAAGAGGTGGAGTAGGGGGGGAAAACTCTAGTTACGAAATTCTAATAGATCCTCTCATTCTTGGTTGCTCTTCTCGAAGAGGTCGATGCATTACATTGATGTCTTCATTTCTATGCATCAATGCTTCATGATGAAGTTGTCGTTCTTCCTTCAGGATTTTCATCGCACTTACGGAAAAGAAAAGGGGGAAAAACTCGGGAAGGATGGAGCTCAAGACAAGTTGGTACCAGAGTCGACTGCCTGTAGGAACCCCCCTTCCTACTCCTTGGCTAAAGTTGAGTCTAGTTTTTGAAAAACTTTTACTAACATTGTTGTGTAGCTTACGGGCCCACATCACAATTGGGTCGTATTAGGATTTTTTATTCCTCGTCTTTACTCTGGTAATCTGATCTCTCTTCTATTCGGGTTAAAGGTTTTACTAACTCTAACTCTAGGTTCTTGTGACTACTTCCTCCCGGAGAGCCCCTCGGTCCAGATGATCGCTTGCTTCACCAGAAGACTCTGAAGATACTATTCGATATTTTTTGATGTTTTCCCAAGACCCTTGTGACCACCACCTTTGCAAGTCCCTAACCTCGATATATCCTTATGAATAACTACATACTTTTGCCATTCATACATTCATCCCTAGTTGCTCTTGTTATTACAAGATACCCTGAAATACTTTCTGTTGTCCCGAGAATCCTTTGAGCTTACTGCCCTGCAGCTCTTTTCCACATGAATACACCTACGAAAAAAATTCTCACCCTTACCAGGAATATGTTCATCCCCAGTTGTTCGTATGATTCACTATATACCTTGAAATACTATCTGATCTTCGGGTAATCCTCTGCCAACTATTGCTCTACAAATACTTGTCTGCTTGCATTATGGTTGTGTTCCATATGTCTAGCAATATTCATTAGTATAATTTGTCATCGTCGTTTTGAACCTTTGACTTGATATGTTTGTGAATGGTCGCAATCATCAGTCGAACCAGAATTCGTCCTTCCGGCTCAGATGTCACGCCGGACATGAGCTGGTTCTTGTCAAATCAAACCTTGATTGATTGTCGATCTTTGTTTATTCAACTTACTTGTCTTTTGATCAGAGCCTCTGCTTCTGATCCCCCAATTTGGAATCATAATTCCTCTGTATCTAAGTTTTGAAATTATCCAGATATTTCTATAATCCGGTGCCTTTGCATCATTTCTTCTTCTGGTTGAACCTCGATCCTCACATCAGATTCTTTGCAGTCCGCCAGATCCTTTGGTGGATTATTATCCGACCGTTCATGCATATTCTCAAAACCTTCAGTTTTTCCCTGATACATAATGCATTTGGTAAATTGTATCCCCTGCTTTTGTCACCCATGCTCTGCTTTCGAGCTTGAGCTATTTACTCCTGAAGTTTGTGGTATATGTTCCTAAGATACCCCGATGGTTTGAACCTATGCCTTCCCTAATTAGTGTGAACTCGAAAGTTATGCGGGTTATACCCTACTAGCACTTCGGCAGATAACTTTTCAACACTACAACTTCGAAAATGAGAGGTGAATGAAAGGTTATGCATTGAATAAGTGGGAGTCAACCTTGAACTTTGTGTTCATGCCCATGGAACCAATGTAGATCATATCTTAGTAGCTTCTCGTAACAATAATTATTCCCTTGGTATAATTTGGACTTGTATCTATGATTTGATCCTTTGCAACCGTGGTTCTGAACATGTTCTTCTTCTTTGATTCCATTTCTCTGACAAGTTAAAGTGCTTGTATTCCGACAGATCAATACACTAGCCTAACCTCTATTTTGGTCTACCTTCGAGTTTTACCTTCTGGTATCTCGAGAATATCACGGAACTACATAACTTCTTATGAGTTCTTCATCAACTATTCTGCTCTATTATTTCCTTTGACTTGATGTCATCGCCGCTCGATTACATCTTCATGAAATCTCTCGACAAATGTGTCGTGATCATCATCAACATTCTGATCTCTTCTAGGACATCAGTTGAATTCAAGATGAGAAATAACATCCTTGCCCCTCGATGATTTGTGTTATCATTGACAACATTCTTGCCTTCCCCCCAACACAAACTTGTTCATCTAATTTTGGAAATACATCCTTTTGACATGTGGATCGATTGCTGCTAAACCCATCGGCCACATCCTCATCTTTTTCCTGTTAAAATTGTTTGAGATGTTCTAGAAATTCCCGATGGATCCTTTGTGTTCCCAAGGTCTAAGCTTTACCTGATGACAATGTCAATGCTATCTCGAAGCATGACTGCGGCACTCTGAACATTGGAGGCGCAATGCTAAATGTTTCTTGATCACTTATCCAAACATTATTGTATGGATAACGTCATGATTTTCCTCCCCCTTTACCTAAATGGTAATCTACTTACTATCCTCTCTTGGATATCATCCTCTGCTTGTCCTTGGAAGGATATACTCCTAATATTTGCGTTTAAACACATTTTCCTTTCCATTGCTGTGATAAAATTAATAATCACATTTTCCTTTCCATTGTTTTGTTTAACCTTTCTTGTGATCTATATGACATAAGCAGTAATATTTCCCTGCTTATGTAAACCCCTTGATGTACAACTTGGCCAGTATAACCCTGTTACTATTGTTGGTGACATTTCGGTAACCACCGATGGACGAGAACTTAGCCTATTGGTCCGCCTCATTCAACGAGGAGGAAAATGGTTCTCTTCGTCCCTCACCCTTGGTACCAACATTGTTGCCAACATAACTGACAGGCTATCCTCTGACATGCTTTGCTATCATGACCGCGTAGGATGTCAGTGCCCTTTCTACTTTTAACCCACATGGTGGGCCCATAATCCACAGTTCCACAGGATCAAAACTTGACTCTCTTGTACACCCCTGTTTCCAAAGTTATTCCTCACGCTTGGCTTCATATGTAATTCACGAGCCACCTTCCAAGTGATCATCAATTCTGGTATCAGACACAATACTTATTACCATTGCTCTTAACCCCTTTCACACTCTGTTTCAGGCAACGAACGCTTGCCTATCTTCTTGAACCCTCTATTTGCACCTTCTTACTTTGCTCTCAATGTTTTCTTGATTTTCTACTCGAGATATGCCTCTATGCCTCATTCACTGAGATAGCCGCCAGGTACCTAACTTGTGCTGAGCTCCGTCCTTCCCGAGTTTTCCCCTTTATCTTTTCCGTAAGTACGATAAAAATCCTGAAGTAAGAACGACAACTTCATCATGATGCATTGATGCAGAGAAATGAAGACATCAATGTAATGGATCGACCTCTTCGAGAAGAGCAACCAAGACCGAGAGGATCTGTTAGAATTTCGTAACCAGAGCTTTCCCCCTTACTCCACCTCTTAAATCTCGGGACGAGATTTCTTGTAGAGGAGGAGATTTGTAACACCCCGGTAGTTAAGATACAGTAACCACACGCTAATGGTGCCTTATCATCATGATTAATTTTCTAAACCTCACTTTAATCCAAATAGAATTCAAATTCAAATTTAAAAATAACGTCAAATTATTATTTCTTCAAACATGCAAGAAAAATAGTTCATAGTGTAGCAATTAATCACTGAATAATTGTTGTCTACAAAAGAAATTTTTATAAAGTGGGTAAATGCCCTGAAACAATTTAAAAAATTGTGGCTAAAACAACCACTTTAATGCATTTGCTTTTATTCAAAAAATCAAAAGTTTTTCTAATATTACTTCAACCATTTTACAGAAGTGCCAAATATTGAATGGTGTTTATGGAGCCAACTCCCATATTTTTACAAACCCAAATAGTGGCTAGAGATTATACAAAATAGTATAGAAATAAAGAAAATAGAAAATATATATGAAAAGAAAGAAAACAACAAACCTAAACTACTGGGCTCTGGCCCATCTAACTAAACAACCAGGCCCCAGCCCACCTCTCGTTTTCCCCTACCTCCCGCTACAGGAACAGGAGGGAGGCGTGGCAGCCATCTGGGCGCCATGGCCGTGGATGACCACCACGTCATCTCCCTCGTGCTATAAGGACGACCCCCGAACCCTAGCATCTCCACTCGGCCCACCCCACTCTCGCTCGCCCCTTCCCATCTCAGATTCACTCGCGCTCGAGACACAACCGCCGCCACCTCGTCGATCCTGCAGCCACTGACCTTCCCTCGTCGCGCCAAGGCATCCAGGAGCTGCGCCACCTTCCCCTGCTTCGACTACGAGCATCGGCTCGAGCTAGGAGACCGCGTACACTCACCGTCGATGTCGTCTTCGCTCACGGCCGCCGCATCTCGCCGTCGAATTCGTCGCGTCCCGGCCACCCCCGACCTCCCAACCTCAGCCACGAGCATCGGGGTGAGCCCCTCTGCTGATTCCCCACCTTTCCCCTTCAACTCCCTCGCCGTAGAAGCCCCCACCCGAGCTAGGCCGCCGCAGCTGGAGCTTCGCTCTCCACGCTCCTGGCCACGCTACCGCGAGCCCTGGCCACATTCGGCCGCGCCCCTGCGGCACTCCCACGCGCGCACGCCTGCCTGGGCCATGCCCTGCCCCGCCCCTGGAACGCGCTCGTGGCGCCCACCGCCGCCCGCCGTCCCGCTCCCCTGCTACTCCCGCTAGCTGCTCCTGCTTTGAGCTACTGCTGCTGTCCTACGCTACTTGCTGCTTCTGCTGTGTCGGCTATCGTAGCTGCTGCTGGTGCCACTGCTTTCACTTTGCCGCTGCCCGCTTCTTACTGCCGTCGCTGCTTGCTCTGCACTACTGCTACTGATGCTACTGCCGCTGCTTGCTGTTAGTGCTGCCACTGTTGCCTCTGGCTGCTGCTGCGTACTGCTATTACTCATAGCCATAGTCGATGTGGCCTTTTGCCGCTGCTGGCCGCTCCTGCACTGGCCTCGGTTGTGGCCGTAGCCATGGCCGAGTGCCCTGTGCCGTGCATGTGTGTGCACATGCGTGAGGCTTGCTTTGCCTCTGGCCAGACTGTTCAAATTAGATTAGGACTAATCATACTAGTTAGGATAATTGCTACACTATGACATATGGGCCCCATTTGATCAAGTTAGTTTTTATTTATTAGATTAGACTAGCAAAAAGGCCCATGCGTTGCAACGGGAGAAAAAAATACCACACACTCTTAATTTACAAAAAATGATCTATAATCCGAGAATTTATAGCTACGGCCCAAACAAAGATGGTCTTAACCTATAAAATCACAGTTTAAGATTCTACAGGCGTTCTATTTCAACATGGCTTGCATGTAGATTTAATCCATACAAAGAAACGGGCAAGTGATCATGCATTTTTTCATGTCATGTTCGGAATGGGGTGTTGTTACAGGCGAGTAAAAAACGACAAAAAAATGATGAATCATTAGCACACTACGAAGACATGTGTGCATCAATGGCAGTTTTCTGTTTAAGAATCACCAACTTAGGGTAACTCTTGAACACTTTTTTTCACATGCATATTTCTTAAATACATGAAGAGTTGTTAAAAAGCTTGTTAAAAAGATACATGATTTTTTAATCATAAAAAGAGATTTTTTTGGATTGGAAAAGAACATTTTTGTATGGTCTCCTGTGGACGCAGGTACTTATGCCCCTATTTCATCACTATTTCTTGCCATACATGTCATAGGTATTGTTCCCTGTTTCATCACTATTTATATCTTATCAAACTTGTCTTCTACTTTATTTTTCGTCATGCATGCCTCCTTTTTACTTTTTTCATGCATGTCCTCTTTTTCTTCTTCTTATATATAGGAGAATAGGGTAACATCTTATCTTTATCGGATCTCCTCTGCATTTTCTCTTTTATTTCTTTTATAGCGGACATCCCATCTTTATTGGGTCCTTCTTTTATTTCTTGTCATGCATGTCCTTATTTATTGGCAAAAAGGCCGTGCGTTGCAATGGGAAAAAAATACCACATGCTTTTAATTTACCAAAAATGGTCTATAATCTGAGAATTTGTAGCTACGGCCCAAACAAGAGATGGTATTAACCTATAAAAGCGCAGTTTAAGATTCTACAGGTGTTCTATTTCAACACGGCTTGCATGTAGATTTAATCCGTACAAAGAAACAGGCAAGTAATCACGCATTTATTCATGTCATGTTCGGAATAGGGTGTTGTTACGGGCTAGTAAAGAAAAACGACAAAAACAAACGATGAAATATTAGCACACTACGAAGACATGTGTGCACCAATGGCAGTTTTCAGTTTAAGAATCACTAACTTAGGGTAACTCTTGAACACTTTTTTTCACATGCATATTTCTTAAATACATGAAGAGTTGTTAAAAAGTTTGTTAAAAGTAGACGAGATTTTTTAATCATAAAAAGAGATTTTTTTTTGTCTGGAAAAGAACCTTTTTGTATGGTCTTCTATGGACGCAGGTACTTGCACCCCTATTTCATCACTATTTCTTGCCATACATGTCATAGGTATTGGTCCCTGTTTCATCACTATTTATATCTTATCAAACTTGTCTTTTATATTATTTTTTGTCATGCATGCCTACTTTTTACTTTTTTTTTCATGCATGTCCTCTCTTTTTCCTTCTTATATATAGGAAGGTAAAATAACATCATATTCAGATTCTACATATTTTTCTAATCAAAATCCATATATAACATGTTAAATTTGGAGTTACGGTTTAGAAGATATGAGTATTTTAAAAAACATTTGATTTGTACTGCGGGCTTAATGTCAGAAACATTAGGGGGTTTTCTATAAATTAGCAAAACGGACTAAGAATACCTATTTCTTTTATTAGTAGGTATAGATATAACTTTATGACATGTGGGCCACCACCTCCCCTTTGACCAGTCAAATTGACTTGGTCAACTCGAATTATAACAAAACCAGAAATTTTAGAATATTGTTAAAACTTTAGAAAATCATATAAAATAATCCATAACCCCGATGAAAATAATTTATATATGAGAAATGATCAGAAAAATGAGACGAACCCGAATACGCTATCCACATACCTGTGAGATGCCTCCAACACTGCAAACATAGAACCTTCCCCTCTGGTTTATCTGTCTGACAGATGTTCGAAATCGGGAAAACGTTCCAGTTATTTTCCCACTTCATCTGCAATGTGTAGCACTGCGTTACATCACCCCAGTGCAACGTTTTGCTTTGTCATGCTTTGTGATGCATTGTTTGCTCTGTTATTTATTATGTCCCCCCTCCGTTACTTGTTTCCGGTAGACCCCGAGACCGCTGTTGATCCGATGATCGAATACTTCACCGTCGAGGATCTAAGTCTGTCAGCAGAGCTTCCAGGCAAGCAAACCCCCTTGATCATTCTGATATTGCCCATTCCATTCTCTTTCATGCTTGCATTAGATTTTGCTACTGTAGTTGTTTGCTCCTATTCTGATGCATAGCCTACTTTTGTAACTTGCTCTTGCACCTTACCTGCTTATCCTAAACTGCTTAGTATAGGTTGGTTAGTCATCCATCATTGGCCCGTCACCTTGTCCCTGTTGCCCCCACTAGATTATCAGATGACTCGATCTATGTGATCGACGTCCAGGGCCCGACACCTCACATCACACCCTCTTAGTTGTATGACTCTGCAGAGCTACTATCGAGTGCCGAAGGTGATACCTCGTATAGCACTTCTGATGTTAACTCTGTAGTGTAGCTAATCGGTCGTGGTCTTCGAGGGTGATTCCTCCTTCACCACTCCTGATAATGACTCTGTCATGCAATCCCTCAAGTGTGGACCATCGAGGGTGATTCCTCCAAGTCCACCTTGACGGTTACTTCGAGTGGGAATCCATCGAGGGTGATTCCTCGGGTTTCCCCCTTGCTGTTTTGGACACATGGTTACTTTGACATTACAACAGAACCATGTTGAAGTCGGGTCGGCCCTGAGGGGTACCCGCAAGTTCATGTGTAGTCGGATTGACCTGGAGGGTACCCACGAGATTTCTACGTGGCACGGCCGGGTATTCCGGGTCCTTGCCGCAAGTCCACGAGATGGGGCGATGGGGTCACATGATCATGAGTCTCTGCTCGTTACCGCGTGCTCCCAATACACTAGTGGATTTGGGTATTTGATCTGAGTTGGCCACTGGCCTATATGCACTAACCGCCATGTGGGACAAGATATGGGCAACCGGCATCGTAGTATCAGGCGAAGCTTTCCAGACATTAGCGACTGAGCGGCGCGCCGGGTTGGACCATGTAAAGCACCCTCCTTTGTAATGGAGGCTGCCAGGTCTTCTCACCGGCAGCCCTCGCAACATGCAGGAGTGCAAAGGGCGATGCGCCCAAGACCCCTGTGCGCTTAGGATTTAGACCGGTGTGCTGACCTCTCTGTTGGGCCTAGGTTGGGCTGCGACGTGTTGATCTTCCAAGGCTGGACATGACCCAGGAAAGTGTGCTCGGCCAGAGGGATCGAGCGTGTCGGGTATTGTGGTGCACCCCTGCTGGGAAGTTTATCTATTCGAATAGCCGTGTCCATGGTAACAAGATGACTTGGAGTTGTATCCCGATCTATACAACTAGAAATGGTTACTGAGATGTGATTTGGATATGATGGCTTCGGGATTGCTTTCTCGCAGGGAGTCGAGAAAGGATCTCTGGGTGTTAATGCTACAACATGCTTGTTAAAAATAATATGCTATTCTGTACTCTTCTAAATGCTGCAAGATCCTTGAAGATGCTAGTCTTCGATAGGCTAGGCTTTCCCTCTGTTCTGTCATTCTGCAGTTCAGTCCATAGATACTACCCATTTCATTGATACCGATGCATATGTAGTGTAGATCCTTGCTTGCGAGTACTTTGGATGAGTACTCACGGTTATTTTGCTACCTTTTCCCCCCTACTTTCTTCTTTTCGGTTGTCACGATCATATGATGGATCCCAGGAGCCAGATGCCACTACCGACGACTGTTACTACCCCGACGATGCCTACTACTACATGGAGACCGCCAACGACCAGGAGTAGTTAGGAGGCTCCCAGGCAGGAGGCCTTGCCTTTTCGATCGTTGTTGCTTTTATGCTAGCCTTCTTAAGCCAAAATTGTTTAACTCATGTATGTACTCAGATAATGTTGCTTCCGCTGACTCGCTTGTATTCGAGCTTATGTATTCGAGCCCTCTGGCTTGTAATATAAAGCTTGTATTATTTTAACTTGTGTCTAGAGTTGTGTTGTGATATCTTCCCGTGAGTCCCTGATCTTGATCGTACACTTTTGCGTGTATGATTAGTGTATGATTGAATCGGGGGCATCACAACCGCGCTACGTTCTCGCTCCGCCGTGCCCATGGCTGAAGCTCGCCGAGTCCGCGCTGAGTGTCGGGCCGCTCCGTTGCTCAGACAGCCCCTGTGGGCCGCGGTGTTTCTCGTCGCTCCGCTTCCCCGATGGTCAACGCTGCTACTGACCCTGCTACTCACGAGCAGCAGGATTCTTTGTTGCCTCCTTGTGCACCATGCGACGGGCGCACGAACACACCTTCCCTCACCCCCATCACGACGTCGTCTTCCCATGTCGTCTTCCCATGTTCGCCGAGGACCGGCGAACGCGCAGGTCGCGCTCCTCATGGCATGGGAGCTGCTGCGGTACCGCCCCGCCGACGAGGGCTATGACGCCTTGCTGGGCCGCATCACCGAGCTCGTCAACTCCGCCGGGGAGGCCCTGGCACCCTCCCATTCGCTCCGCCCTCCACCGTCTCGTGCGGGCCAAGTGGCGCATGGCTCTCCTTGTCCTCCGCCCCGGCGCAGCGCCGACATTGACTCGGGACATGATGTGCGTCAGGGCGAGCCACTGCGCGCGGCTCCGGCTCCAGCGCGGGATGAGGCCAGCTGCCAGGTCGTGCAGCAGCCGCAGCATGACACCCACATGCTCCCCACGCCGCCGCGCCAACGTCAAGACCGAGTCGCGCTGGAGGCCACCCCGCCTGGGCGTCAAGACCGTGCCCCTTCTGCACGGGTCGTGCCCGTGAGCGCGGCGGGCTGCCGTGCCTTCTCCCGCGAGCTGCGCCACGTCGTCTGGCCGGTCAAGTTTAGGCCTGACCTGCCCGCGCGCTACGATGGCACCCACGACCCCGCTGAGTTCCTCCAGCTCTACGCACTGAGCATCGAAGCAGCGAACAGCAATGACAAGGTCATCGCGAACTGGTTCCCCATGGACCTCAAGGACGGCGTGTGATCCTGGATCATGCACCTCCCCGAGGTATCCATCTCCTCGTGGGACGAGCTCCGCGAGTGCTTCATCGCCAACTTCCAAGGGACCTGTGACCGCGCCCTCACCGTTAATGACCCGCGGAGCATGAAGCAACTGCGAGGCGAGACCCTCTGGATGTACATGCAGTGCTTCAACCAAGTCCGCCTTAAGGGCCCAAAGGCGTCCGACGAGGCCATCATCTCCGCGTTTACAGAGGGCATAACCAACGTCAAGATGAGCGAGGAGCTCGCCATCCATGATGACCTTTGCTTAGCTCTGGAGCTGTTCAACTTGGCTGACAAGTGCGACAGGGCAGAAGAAGGCCGCCTCTCCCTCCTCAAGCACCCTGAGGCTGACCCTGAAGACAAGAAGGCCAAGGCCAAGGAGGTGAAGCGCAAGGGCCCTGTCGTGCTGGCAACAGAGCCTCAGCAGAAGGGTGGCCATGATCGTGTCGAACCAGCCAAGGGCAACCGCCCATACTACGTCTTCCACAACACTCACACCCACAACACAAACGACTGCTAAGAGCTGAGGGTGATCTGCGACGAGTGCCTGGGCTGCCGCTCCGTGCATGGCGACTGAGGCTACGGTCGTGGAGGAGGCCGCGGCGGAGGCCGCTGGGACAGCCGCAACCCCCGTTAGGACTGGCGCGACCAGCCTTGCGAGGACCGCTGGCGTGATGAGCCTCATGAGGGCCCCTGGTGTGACCAGCCTCATGAGGCCCGTCCTCAGGGCAACGCCGGCCTCCTTCCGCTGCCGCCGCTGCCAAGAAGGAATGACGACAACCATCAGGACGATGGGGCCGGGGGTTCCAAGAACCTCGCGTGATTACCTGCATCCTCGGCAGCGCCTAGGCACCCGCCTCGAACCGCGTCTTCAAGCAGTTCTCCCGAGAGGTGAACACGGCCCTCCAGAAGCTCGAGGCCGCGCGCCCTCTCAGGTGTTCGCAGTACGCCATCACCTTCGACTCCAAGGACCACCTCAAGTGTGCGGCCACTGCCGGCGCACTCCGCTTGCTCTGTGCGCCCACCATTAGCAACGTCGCGGTCACCAAGACCCTCATTGATGGTGGCGCTGGCCTCAACGTCCTCTTCGTGGAAACGTTCGACACGCTCCAAGTGCCTTATGACCAGCTCCTGCCCACCAAGCCTTTCTCAGGAGTGATTGATGGCTCCAGCACACACCTGGGGCAGGTGCGCCTCCCCGTTACCTTCGGCAAGCGCACAACTACCACACCGAGCTCATTGACTTTGATGTCACCCACATCGGCCTCCCGTACAACGCGATCCTCGGGTACCCTGCCCTCGCCAAGTTCATGGCGGTGACCCACCATGGCTACAACATCTTTAAAATGCCAGGGTGCAGTGGCGTCATCACGGTCGCCTGTGATGAGAAGGACACAGTCTGTTCTCTTGAGCATGCCTACCGTGCCGCTGCAGCCGAGAACTCTGACGACGAGGGCGGCGTCCTGCCTCCTGAGGCCACCCCCGCGAAGAAGAAGCAGCTCCTTCCCAAGAGCCGTCCGGAGACCTAGAAGCCCTCTGGTGGTGCCTCAGGCCCATGCCTGCTGTTGGGGCACCTCTTCCTCCTGCATAGGAAGGCGCGCCCAACGCTTCCCTCAGGACGGGCTCAGGGGCTTCCATGTGGAGAGCCTCTGACCTGACCAGTGCGACGAGGGAGGTGCTCGGGCACCATTTGGAGGCGTGCCTCGATGCGCGCCCCCCCCAAGCAAGGAGCAAGGCGCAAGGCACCAGGGATGCAAGAATTCATCACTAAGGCGATCGAGGAACTTCAGGAGGCACAGGCCATGCGTGGCGAGCGTTGCCCCGCACCACCCAGTGCAGCTGTAGCCCCTGACGCGGGTGGTGAGCTGCACGTCTGTGTCAACATCTCGGGCCTCAACAGGGCTACTTCACAAGATCTCTTCTGGCCTTCACGCGTCGGTCGGTGTGGGGCTACCCCTGCAACTACGTCCGCATGCTGTTCGTCCTGCTGAACGTGGGCGCCTCGTACCAGCGCCTGGTGCAGCGTGCTATGGCATCTAGCGAGGCCAGTGATCCGTCCATTTTGCATCATGTTTTCCTACTATTATTTATAATGTTTTTATGCATAATCATGCTTTCTGGAGTAATTCTAATGCCTTTTCTCTAATAATGTGAAAGGTTCACACAAAGAGGGAGAATTCCGGTAGCTAGAAATCTGGACCTGAAAAAGCTACGTCAGGCTACCTATTCTGCACAACTCCAAATGAGCTGAAACTTCATGATGAATTTTTATGTAATAAATAAGAATTATTGGAGCAAATAACTACTAGAGGGGGCCCACCAGGTGGGCACAACCCACCTGGGCGCGCTAGGGAGCCCAGGCGCGCCCTGGTTGGTTGTGCCATCCTCGGCCCACCTCCGGTGCCCCTCTTCTGGTATATAAGTCATTTTGACCTAGAAAAAATAAGGAGAGGACTTTCGGGATGAAGCACCGCCGACTCGAGGCGGAACTTGGGCAGGAGCACTTTTGCCCTCCGGCGGAGCGATTCCGCCGGGGGAACTTCCCTCCTGGAGGGGGAAATCATCGTCATCATCATCACCAACAACTCTCCCATCTTGGGGAGGGCAATCTCCATCAACATCTTCAACAGCACCATCTCCTCTCAAACCCTAGTTCGTCTCTTCTGTTCAATCTTTGTACCGGAACTATAGATTGGTACTTGTGGGTGACTAGAAGTGTTGATTACATCTTATAGTTGATTACTATATGGTTTATTTGGTGGAAGATTATATGTTCAGATCTATTACGCTATTTAATACTCCTCTGATCTTCAGCATGATTATCATTAGTGAGTAGTTACTTTTGTTCTTGAGGTCACGGGAGAAATCTTGTTGCAAGTAATCATGTGAACTTGATATGTGTTCGATGTTTTGATGATATGTATGTTGCGATTCCCTTAGTGGTGTCATGTGAACATCGACTACATGGCACTTCACCATAATTTGGGCCTAAGGGAATGCATTGTGGAGTAGTTATTAGATGATGGGTTGCGAGAGTGATAGAAGCTTAAACCCTAGTTTATGCGCTATTCCGTAAGGGACTGATTTGGATCCAAAAGTTTAATGCTATGGTTAGATTTATTCTTAATACTTTTCTCGTAGTTGCGGATGCTTGCGAGGGGGTTAATCATAAGTAGGAGGTTTGTTCAAGTAAGTACAACACTTAAGCACTGGTCCACCCACATATCAAATTATCAAAGTAGCGAACACAAATCAAACCAACATGATGAAAGTGACTAGATGAAATTCCCGTGTACCCTCAAGAACGCTTTGCTTATCATAAGAGACCGTTTTGGCCTGTCCTTTGCCTCAAAAGGATTGGGCTACCTTGCTGCACTTTTTTTTACCATTACCGTTACTTGCTCGTTACAAATTATCTTGCTACCAAACTACTCGTTACTTATAATTTCAGTGCTTGCAGACATTACCTTGCTGAAAACCGCTTGTCATTTCCTTCTGCTCCTCGTTGGGTTCGACACTCTTACTTATTGAAAGGACTACGATTGATCCCCTATACTTTTGGGTCATCAAGACTCTTTTCTGGCACCGTTGCCGGGGAGTGAAGCGCTCTTGGTAAGTGGAAATCGGCAAGGAAAAATTATTACTACGTGCTGAAATTTATTGTCACTTGTTACTATGGAGAATAATCCTTTGAGGGGTTTGTTCGGGGTATCTTCACCTCGACCAGAACCACAATTAGTTACCCCTCAACCTACTGCACCTACTGAAAATATTGGTTATGAAATTCCTTCGGGTATGATAGAACAATTGCTAGCTAATCCTTATGCAGGAGATGTAACCGAACATCCTGATATGCACTTGATATATGTGGATGAAATTTGTGGATTATTTAAGCTTGCAGGTTTACCCGGAGATGAAGCTAAGAAGAAGGTTTTCCCTTTATATTTTAAGGGAAAAGCATTTGCATGGTATAGGCTATGCGATGATATTGGTTCTTGGAATTGGAATCGGTTGAAATTGGAATTTCACCAAAAAAATTATCCTATGCATCTAGTTCATCGTGATAGGAATTATATATATAATTTTTGGCCTGGTGAAGGATAAAGTATCATTCTAGCTTGGGGGAGGCTTAAGTCAATGTTATATTCATGCCCCAATCATGAGCTCTCAAGAGAAATTATCATTCAGAACTTTTATGCTTGACTTTCTCATGATGATCGATCCATGCTTGATACTTCTTGTACTGGTTCCTTTATGAAGAAGACTATTGATTTCCGGTGCGATCTTTTAGAAAGAATTAAACGCAACTCTGAAGATTATGAACTCGACGAAGGGAAAGAGTCAGGTATTAAGCTCAAGTATGGTTGTGTTAAATCTTTTATGAATACCGATGCTTTTCAGAAGTTTAGCACTAAATATGAACTTGACTCTGAGATAGTAGCCTCCTTTTGTGAATCATTTACTACTCATGTTGACCCCCTAAGGATAAGTGGTTTAAATATCACCCACCTATCAAAGAAAAAATTAAAGAACCAGTAATAGCTAAAGATGAAACTACTATTTACAATGTTGATCTAGTTGTGCCTACTGCTTATATTGAAAAACCACCTTTCCCTGTTAGGATAAAGGAACATGCTAAAGTCTCAACTGTGGTCAACAAAAGTTATATTAGAACTTACAAACCTGCTGAACAAATCAAAGTAGAGATCTCTTGGTTGAAAATATAGATGGGCAGGTTATTTACTTCTGTGATGAAGCTGCTAGAATTGCCAAACCCGATGAAAAAGATAAACATAGACCCGTTGTTGGCATGCCTGTTGTGTCAGTTAAAATAGGAGATCACTCTTATCATGGTTTATGCCACATAGGTGCTAGCGTGAGTGCCATTCCTTTTACCTTATATCAAGAAATTATGAATGATATAGCACCCGCTGAAATAGAAGACATAGATGTTACTATTAAACTTGCTAATAGGGACACCATCACACCACTTGGGATTGTTAGAGATGTTGAAGTCTTGTGTGGGAAAATAAAATACCCTACTGATTTTCTTGTTCTTGGTTCCCCACAAGATGACTTTTGTCCCATTATCTTTGGTAGACCTTTCTTGAACACCGTCAATGCTAAAATAGATTGTGAGAAACAAATCGTCGGTGTTAGTTTTAGTGATGAGTCTCATGAGTTTAATTTTTCTAAGTTTAGTAGGAAGCATCATAAGGAAGAATTGCCTAGTAAGGATGAAATAATTGGTCTTGCTTCTATTGCTGTGCCTCCTACCGATCCACTAGAACAATATTTGCTAGACCACGAAAATGATATGCATCTGCATGAAAGAAATGAAATAGATAAGATTTTCTTTGAACAACGTCCTCTGCTTAAACACAATTTGCCTATTGAAACTCTGGGAGGTCCTCCTCCACCTAAAGGTGATCCCGTGTTTGAATTAAAACAATTGCCAGACACTTTGAAATATGCTTATCTTGATGAGAAAAAGATTTATCCTGTTATTATTAGTGCTAACCTTTCAGAACATGAAGAAGAAAGATTATTGAAGGTTCTCAAGAAGCACCGAGCTGCCATTGGATATACTCTTGATGATTTAAAGGGCATTAGTCCCCTCTCTATCATCATAAAATTAATATGGATCCTGATACTAAACCCATTGTTGATCACCAACGACGTTTAAATCCTAAAATGAAAGAAGTGGTAAGAACAGAAATACTGAAGCTTCTGGAAGCAGGTATAATCTATCCCATAGCTAATAGTAGATGGGTAAGTCCCGTTCATTGTGTCCCTAAAAAGGGAGGTATTACCGTTGTTCCTAATGATAAGAATTAACTTATTCCACAAAGAATTGTCACTGGCTACAGAATGGTAATTGATTTTAGAAAACTAAATAAAGCTACTAGAAAAGATCATTACCCTCTGCCTTTTATTGATCAAATGTTAGAAAGACTATCAAAGCGCACACATTTTTGCTTTCTTGATGGATATTCTGGTTTTTCTCAAATACCTGTCTCACAACCTGATCAAGAGAAAACCACCTTTACTTGCCCTTTTGGAACTTATGCTTATAGACGTATGCCTTTTGGTTTATGCCATGCACCTGCTACCTTTCAAAGATGTATGACTGCTATATTCTCTGACTTTTTTGAAAAGATTGTTGAGGTTTTCATGGATGATTTTTCCATTTACGGTACTTCTTTTGATGATTGCTTCAGCAACCTTGATCGAGTTTTGTAGAGATGTGAGCAAACTAATCTCGTCTTGAATTGGGAGAAGTGCCACTTTATGGTTAATGAAGGTATTGTCTTGGGACATAAAATTTCCGAATGAGGTATTGAGGTGGATAGAGCTAAAGTTGATGCAATTGAGAAAATGCCATGCCCTAAAGATATCAAAGGTATTCGTAGTTTCCTCGGTCATGCTGGTTTCTATAGGAGGTTTATTAAAGACTTCTCTAAAATTTCTAGGCCTCTTACAAATCTTTTACAAAAGGATGTTCCATTTGTTTTTGATGATGATTGTGTAGAAGCCTTTGAAACACTTAAGAAAGCCTTGATTTCTGCACCTATTGTTCAACCACCTGATTGGAACTTGCCTTTTGAAATTATGGGTGATGCTAGTGATTATGCTGTTGGTGCTGTTCTAGGACAAAGAGTCGATAAGAAATTAAATGTTATTCATTATGCTAGTAAAACTCTGGACAGTTCTCAACGAAATTATGCTACTACTGAAAAAGAATTTTTAGCAGTTGTGTTTGCTTGTGATAAATTTAGATCTTACATTGTTGATTCTAAAGTGACCGTTCATACCGATCATGCTGCTATAAAATATCTTATGGAAAAGAAGGATGCTAAACCTAGACTCATTAGGTGGGTTCTTTTGCTACAAGAATTTGATTTACATATCACTGATAGAAAGGGAGCTGAGAACCACGTGGCTGATAACTTGTCTAGGTTTGAAAATATTCTTGATGACCCACAACCTATTAATGATAGTTTTTCTGATGAACAATTAGCTTCAATAAATATTTCTCATAACACTCCTTGGTTTGCTGACTATGCCAATTATATTGTTGCTAAATATATACCACCTAGCTTCACATACCAACAAAAGAAAACATTCTTCTATGGTTTAAGACATTACTTTTGGGATGACCCACATCTTTATAAAGGAGTAGATGGTATTATTAGATGTTGTGTACCTGAGCATGAACAGGGACAAATCCTACGGAAATGTCACCCCGAAGCTTATGGAGGACATCATGCGGGAGATAGAACTGCTCACAAGGTATTGCAATCTGGTTTTTATTGGCCTACTCTCTTCAAGGATGCCCATAAGTTTGTTTTATATTGTGATGGATGTCAAAGAATTGGTAATATTGGTAAGCGTCAGGAAATGCCTATGAATTATTCTCTTGCTATTGAACCATTTGATGTTTGGGGATTTGATTACATGGGACCTTTTCCTTCCTCTAATGGGTATACACATATTTTGGTTTTTGTTGATTATGTTACTAAGTGGGTAGAAGCTATTCCAACTAGTAGTGCTGATCACAACACCTCTATTAAAATGCTTAAGGAAGTCATTTTCCCAAGGTTTGGAGTCCCTAGATATTTAATGACTGATAGTGGTTCACATTTTATTCATGGTGCTTTTCGTAAAATGCTTGCTAAATATGATGTTAACCATAGAATTGCATCACCTTATCGTCCTCAGTCTAGTGGTCAAGTTGAACTTAGCAATAGAGAAATAAAATTAATATTACAAAAAACTGTCAATAGGTCCCGAAAGAATTGGTCTAAGAAGTTAGATGATGCACTTTGGGCTTATAGAACAGCATATAAAAATCCTATGGGTATGTCTCCATATAAAATGATTTATGGAAAAGCTTGTCATTTGCCTCTTGAGTTAGAACATAAAGCATATTGGGCAATTAAAGAACTCAACTATGATTTCAAACTTGCCGGTGAAAAGAGGTTATTTGATATTACCTCTCTAGATGAATGGAGAATCCAAGCTTATGAAAATGCCAAGTTATTTAAAGAAAAAGTTAAAAGATGGCATGACAAAAGAATCCAAAAGCGTGAGTTCAAAGTTGGAGAATATGTTCTTTTGTACAACTCTCGTTTCAGATTCTTTGCAGGAAAACTCCTCTCCAAAGGGGAAGGATCTTATGTTATCGAGGAGGTTTATTGATCCAGAGCCATCAAGATAAATAATGCCGAAGGTACTAACCCAAAGGTTGTTAATGGGCAACGAATAAAACATTATATCTCAGGTACGCCCATTAATGTTGAAAGCTATATTATTCAAACTATGACACCGGAAGAACACATAAAGGAAACCTTCCGGAACACTCCAGAATAACTGAAAAAGAGGAGGTATGTGATACGGTAAGTAAACAGACTCCGAAAAATCCGCAAAAATATTTTTTGTCAGTTTTGGAATATTTAAAAAATTAGGAAAATAAGAAACTACCAGGAAGGTGACCCTGGTGAGCGGCGCGCCTGGCTTGCCAGGCGCCCCCAGGTGGGTTGTGCCCACCTCGGGTACCTTCCAGACTCCGTTTTTCTTCCGTTTGCTTGTTTCCCAAGATAAAAAATCTTTATATACCCCCCCCAAACCTATTAACCACCGTATCATGGAGAAATCTTCTGTTTTCTTTTCCTTGTTGTTTTCTGACAGATCCAATCCACCATGGCCGCTTCAACCTCCTCCAAGGACAAGTTCTTTGAGAATGTCATCAACCCATATTTGTGGGAGGTGATGCAGCACCCTCAGGTTATCCAGATGCATGAGGGGGTGCTGCATATCCGCGATGTGCCAGGCCCCAAGGGGACGGGATCCATGGAGGCTAGGCTTGAAGCTATGGAGTAGGAAGTCTTTTGGTGCAAGGGGATGGTAGAACATGGACTCAATGCCAATCACCTCATGATCACGGACTACACCCGTGATCTCAAGGTGGATGGCAAGTCCATGAAGGACATCATCTTCACCTTCAACGAGCAAATCAAATTCCTCCAAAGCTAGATCTATGATCTCCAAAACCAAGTCTTTGAATATGAGGCGAGGTTTAAAGGTATGAGTTTGGTTGCCAGTTGCAGGACCCGTGAGACTCACTCCTCCTCTTATGATGGTGAGCCCTTGCCATGGAAACCCGAGGATAAGATTGCAACAACTTCATCACCACCACTTCCTTCTTCATCACCAAAGGAAAATTGAGTATCGGGTATGGGCACTCCCCTCCACTATCTTTTGCCTTTACTTATCTTAGTTTGATCCATAGTTATCTTTTGCTTTAGATGAATAAAAGTTTAGTTCAATCCTTTCTTTTCGAGTGTTTGCTTAGTGATCTATCTTTGTAATCGTGTTCAAGATATATATAATAAAGTTTAGTTTGAGTTTAGTTTTCTTTACTTTCATGTTCAATAAAAAGAAAGGAAATAAATGAAAAAGATCATATGCTAATTTATGGTAAGTAATGACATCACATAAGGAAGAGTATAAGTAGACAATTTTATTGGAGATTGACAAACATAGCATTGGTCAATGATGCAATTCATGAAAGAATTAATAAGGGAAGAGAAGATTCACATGCAAATACACTATCCTGGACATCTTTTGTGATTGTGAGCCCCCATCAAAATATTATATGCCAAAATTGTTGACGTTGGACAAGGAAGACAACGTAAGGATTTATGTTTGTTCATATTCAGATAGAAGTTATATTGTCATAGATCCTTTAACATGTGGTGCTTGCCCCCATCTTTGCTAGCCAAAAATTCCGCACTAAGTAGAGTTACTACTTGTGCATCCAAAAACCTTTAAACCCAAATCTTATTTTGAGAGTCCACCATACCTACCTATGGATTGAGTAAGATCCTTCAAGTAAGTTGTCATTGGTGCAAATAGGGCAATAAAAATTGCTTCTAAAAGTGTTGGATCATTTAGTGTAAGAAAAAATTGAGCGTTGTACAAACTTGTGATGGCAAAGAATAAAAGCGACCGACTGCATAATAAAGGTTGCTATCACAAGGGGCAATATAACATGACGTTCTTTTGCACTAAGAGATTGAGCATACAAAAAAATAAGCGCATGGCAACCTCTGCTTCCCTCTGCGAAGGGCCTATCTTTTACTTTTATGTATTTACTTTTATGCAAGAGTCAAAGTTCTTCTCTCTATTCCTTTTTATTTTCTCTTTTGGCAAGCATCATGTGGTGAGGAAAGATAAGGCACATATATCCAGTTGGATATGAGTAGCATGAGTTATTATTGTTGACATCACCCTCGAGGTGAGTATGTTGGGAGGTGAAACTTTAAGCCCCTATCTTTCTATGTGTCCGGTTGAAACGTTTTGCTCATGTGTATGCGGTGAGTGTTAGCAATCATAGAAGACTATATGATGGTTGAGTACGTGGACTTGCCAAAAAGGCTCCGATACGTGACCCTTCCTGAAAAGATGATGAATTGTAGTTGCAAAGTTGACTGAGAACATAGTTTGTTGGTTTTCAATAGAGTTTATGCTTTATACTTCGATGTTTTGATGAATTGTTACTTGTTCATGAGAAGTTATATGATAAAAGTTCTATGATAAAGTTCTATATTAAAGTTGGTTGCTGTTATAATAATATAAATGATGCTTCTATGTCCATATTTTGTTTTTATCGACACCTCTCTCTCTAAGCATGTGGACATGTTTTTCGATTTCGGTTTTCGCTTGAGGACAAGCGAGGTCTAAGCTTGGGGGAGTTGATACGTCCATTTTGCATCATGTTTTCCTACTGTTATTTATGATGTTTTTATGCATAATAATGCTTTTTGGAGTAATTCTAATGCCATTTCTCTCATAATATGCAAGGTTCACACAAAGAGGGAGAATTCCAGCAGCTGGAAATCTGGACCTGAAAAAGCTACGTCGGGCTACGTATTCCGCACAACTCCAAATGAGCTGAAACTTCGCGAGGACTTTGTATAGAATAAATAAGAATTATTGGAGAAAATAACTACCAGAGGGGGCCTACCAGGTGGGCACTACCCACCTGGGCGCGCCGTGGTGGGTTGTGCCCTCCTTGGCCCACCTTCGGTGCTCCTCTTCTGGTATATAAGTCATTTTGACCTAGAAAAAATAAGGAGAGGACTTTTGGGATGAAGCGCCACTGTCTCGAGGCGGAACTTGGGCAGGAGCACTTTTGCCCTCCGGTGGAGCGATTCCGCCGAGGAAACTTCCCTCCCGCAGGGGGACATCATCGTCATCATCATCACCAACAACTCTCCCATCTTGGGGAGGGCAATATCCATCAACATCTTCAATAGCACCATCTTCTCTCAAACCCTAGTTCATCTCTTGTGTTCAATCTTTCTACTGGAACTATAGATTGGTACTTGTGGGTGACTAGTAGTGTTGATTACATCTTGTAGTTGATTACTATATGGTTTATTTGTTGGAATATTATATGTTCAGATCCATTATGCTATTTAATACTCCTCTGATCTTGAGCATGATTATCATTAGTGAGTAGTTACTTTTGTTCTTGAGGTCACGGGAGAAATCTTGTTGCAAGGTATCATGTGAACTTGATATGTGTTCGATATTTTGATGATATGTATGTTGTGATTCCCTTAGTGGAGTCATGTGAACGTCGACTACATGGCACTTCACCATATTCTGGGCCTAAGGGAATGCATTGTGGAGTAGTTATTAGATGATGGGATGCGAGAGTGACAGAAGCTTAAACCCTAGTTTATGCGCTATTCTGTAAGGGACTGATTTGGATCCAAAAGTTTAATGCTATGGTTAGATTTATTCTTAATACTTTTCTCGTAGTTGCGGATGCAAGCGATGGGGTTAATCATAAGTAGGAGGTTTGTTCAAGTAAGAACAGCACCTAAGCACCGGTCCACCCACATATCAAATTATCAAAGTAGCGAACACAAATCAAACCAACATGATGAAAGTGACTAGATGAAATTCCCGTGTACCCTCAAGAACGCTTTGCTTATCATAAGAGACCGTTTTGGCCTGTCCTTTGCCTCAAAAGGATTGGGCTACCTTGCTGCACTTTTGTTACCATTACCGTTACTTGCTCGTTACAAATTATCTTGCTACCAAACTACTCATTACTTATAATTTCAGTGCTTGCAGACATTACCTTGCTGAAAACCGCTTGTCATTTCCTTCTGCTCCTCGTTGGGTTTGACACTCTTACTTATTGAAAGAAGTACGATTGATCCCCTATACTTGTGGGTCATCAGCCAGGCGCTCGGCAGTTGAATCTCTGGAGGTCCCGGACCCTCACGAGCCCCCTGGGCCTCGCGGGTCTCCCAGGCCTCCGGAGCCGGCCGCCCCATGAGGAGCAATCTCCACGGCGCGCATCTTCAGCTACGTCAACGATTCTACAACACTGGTGCCAGGTGACTTTTTGGTTATTTGAGGGCGACCCTCGGGCTGCATTATCCTCAAGCTATTAGGGCCCATCCCTGCAGCTGTATCATTTTGCGCATGTACCGAAACTGGCTCTGCCTTTTATGAATTTCCTAAGTATTTCAACCTGCGTGCTCGGTGCTTCGTCACCATGAATATCGCTATGCCCTCACAACCCCGCCCTCGACCGCCTCACGATTAAGGGCTGTCACGGCGTCTATGCTCGGGTCCATCCCTGCAACATTGATAATCCAAGCGACCGAGCTCTGTCTCGCGGGCCAGTTCCCGTGCACGTCACAACCCGGGGTCCTTGGTGCCTTGTCCTTGCGTGAGCTAATTGAGAGTGGGTGAGTCAGGGCGCGCAGCCCGGTTCGTCCAACCGCAGTTCAGCGCTGCGCCGTCATGGGAGCCACGTGCCGGGTGTCCTTCCTTGGGATTTTTGCATGAGAAGACTGGGCACAGCGTCTGTGCTCGGGTCCGTCCCTGCAGCGTCGATAAACCTTAGCGACTGAGCTCTGTCTGGCAGGCCGGCCCCATTCACGTCACCTCTTGGGGTCCTTGGTGTTCAGCCTTCTCATGCGACAGCCTTCGGAGGCTCATTCGGCGCAGGTCGCCCTCACCACAGAGGTTTTTGTTGGCGCGCTCCGCGCCAGAAGATTCAGGCGCAACCCGCCTTGAGGTAGGGCCTCGTGAGTCCCGCGCTGGCTCACAGGTGCCCAGATACACCTCCTCCAGTTCTGCTATGACAGTCACGCATACGAACGAAATAGGGCTGTCCACGCCCGGAGACTCTAACTTAGAGCTCCCATCCCACGCCAAGTGGAAGCCCCATGTTCCGCGCTGGCGGACGACACGGTCGAGCAGCGACTATGCCCACGCCCAAGTGGAAGCCCCATGCTCAGGATAGCCTTACGGCTCTTTACATGGTCCTGTCATGCAACATTTGTCAGATTCAGGGCTCTGCAGACCCAAGAAGGTTCGAACTCTGGGCCGTGTGCGAAGATCTCAACCAGCTCAAGTCTCAAGCTCACCACCACACAACCTAGCCTCACCGAGTTCGCACGAGCAATGAAGGAGAAGATGAACACAATAGTGTACCCAGGTTCGGGCCACCTTGCAGTGTAAAACCCTACTCCTGCTTTGTGGTGGATTGGCCTCACGAGGAGGCTTAGGATGAACTAGTACATCGGATGAGCAGCCTCGCGAGGGCTCAAGTGGTATGGGTGGCATGGTCTAGGGTCCGATCTGGGGATCTCCTCTATGGTGGTGGCTAGCCTATACTTACAGTGGCCTTGGTCCTCTTCCCTCAAAACTTAGGCGGGAAGGGATCCCACAACGACCAATTTGAAAGGAGACAAGAAGTACATCTAATCCTGACGAAAGGTAGTCTTCGCCTGCAATGCTTCTGGTCGTGACACAGAGGTGGGCTCGGCGATGACATCCATCCTGCCGAGCTCGTGGTCTTGGTCTTGTTGCACCGGAATGGAAAACTTTGGTGGATTTCTTAGGAACCCGCGTTTGTCCTTGCTCCCCTATCACCAAAGGGAAAACTGTCTCCTCTGTGCCCGCTGGCGCCCACCTGGCCTTGGTCATCATGGCTCACGTCATCGCAGCCTTGTGAGGCTAGGTTACTGCATAGAAGTAGCCGCCCCTCGGGAGGCAGCCTGGGGAGGCCGCTCCTCTGGGGGTCTTGGTGTCGTTCTCCTCGCGAGGCTAGGGCCCTCACGAGGGTCTTTCCTTGGAGTTGTTGTAGCTGGGTCGTATAGGGCAATTGATGGGCCCATGCGCTGGGCCGCAGGTAGGCGGATCTGGGTACCCCCTATCCCAGAATGCCAACAGTAGCCCTCGGGACCATGGCGTGCTCGGCCTGGCTTCGAGGCGAGGTGAGGAGCAAAGGGCGAAACGCCGCAGGCCCCGATCGCCTACAGGCCAGGCTCGACGAGTGGCGCATGACGGGATCCGGACGCCTCTGCTCCCCCACGTCGCCTCGGCAACTGCCCCAGGCTGACAAAAGACTGGCGCATGCCGTAGGGCCATCATTTCTCACCTTCGCCTTGCTCGAGATCCCCTTCTCCAACCGAAAGCTTCTCCAGATCCAATCGCAACTCCGCCCCCTTCCTTCTCCTTCTCCAACGTCGGCGACCCCGCGAATGGCGCCCAGGAAGTCGAAGCCCGTGGTCCAGGCCGTGACCTTCTCCTCTCCTTCGCCACCATTGGACGCGTCCTCCATCGCCGAGGAGGGGCATCTCAACCCCATGCTCCCGCAGACAGTAAGCGAGGACAACGAGTGGGGCGAAACCGTGATTTGGGCTGGCTCCACCGAGCAGAGTTCCTTGGCGCATTCTATCCCTTCTTCCTCCACATCATCTTCGTGGGGCTCGTCTCGGTGTGGCTCCAGGCCGACACAGCCACCAGGACGGCCTGGGGCCGGGCTAAAGCCACCACCGCGGAGAGCGGGAAGGAGTCCGCCAAAGCCAAGGAGGCTCGTGACGCGGCGCTGGCCAGCGTGGCATCTGCTGAGAGGCACTACAGCGATGCGGAGGCCAAGCTAAAGACCCTTCAGGAGGAGGAAGGCGTGCATGCTCAGCGGCTCCACCAGAGGAGGAGGACCTCAAGGCCCGCGAGGCGAAGCTCGCCGAACGTGACTCCACGCTATCCAGGGCGGCCGCTGATCAAGCCATGGAGCGTGACCGCCTGACCAAGTTAAAGGAGGAAGTGGCCGAAGCCCAGATATCCCACGCCTAGCGCGTCTTCGAGGCAACAGCCCGGCTAGACGCCCAGGAGAAGATCCTTGTTGCGGCCGAGAAGAAGAAGGCCGCGGAGCACGACGCCTTCCCCTCCCTTGAGCTCAGGTCCTATCAGGCGTTACATTCCATCTGCTGGGGAGGATTCAAGGAGCCGCTAGCGGCTCCTGAGGGCAGCTTTGCAGGACTCTCCTCCAAGCTTGCCGAAGTGCTTGAGGGCGCTGCCTCTGAGGTGGACTCCATCTTGGAGGAGGAGTGCCGCTCGCTCTTTACTGCAGCTGCAACGCGCGTCTTCAGCCAGCTCTACCTCCAGGATTCGGGCTTCAACTTCGACGCGGTGATCCGTCCGGTCGCTCCTGAGTCCAGCCCCACTGATGCAGAGGCTGTGAAGGATCACGTGGATGCGCTGCTAAAGAAGTTCTCCTTCATCCCCGACACCGAGCCTCCGGCGGTGGAGGCTAGTGGTGGCGATGTTGACAACGAGTTCCCCGTGATTGGGACAAGCGGCGGCGATGGCCCTTCCTCCTAGATTTGACCCTGCGACATTTATCGTGCCTCTTGGAGGCATAAGACTTTGTTTGATTTTGCAGAACATTTGGTGCCTGTAATAACTGTTAGGACACCGCGATTTCCTTTTCGTGCTTGGTTTCCTTCTTGTTTGCTTTTGTGCTCTACGTCGGCAAGGCCCAGCCCCGTGCATACCTCGACCGCCGTTGGGGCATCCGGATCGCCAGGATGACACCAAGGGGCGAGGGGCTACGTGACTAGTGAGGCCCTTGAGTCACGATGCTCAGGGGTCCCCACTGACATGCAAGCAGCCCTCATGAAGGAAACATCGGAAGCGGCGAGGTTAGTCCGTAGTCCTCCATACCTTTCCTCGTTAGCCTTCGCCTAGGAGGGGCGTGAGAAGGTGAGGTGCAAAGTGCCTGGTGAGTGGCGTGTGCCCGAGCTTGGCTTGAGCATAGCCCCCGTTGTCAGCCCCCTCGCGCGTGCCTCCGGGGGAATGCTGCACGATGGGACCGTGTGATGAGCCGAAAGGATATCCTGAAGTTGGTGCGGCCACTAGGGCGCCCTCAGTTGTTTATCCACTAGCGCGGAGCATGGGGCATCCACATGGGCATGGGCATAGTCGCTGCTCGACCGTGTCGTTCGCCAGCGCGGAGCATGGGGCTTCCACTTGGGCGTGGGCATAGTCATTGCTGGACCGTGTCGTCCGCCAGCGCGGAGCATGGGGCTTCCACTTGGTGTGGGATGGGAGCTCTGTGTTAGAGTCTCCGGGCGTGTACTGCCCAATTTCGTTCGTACGCATGACTGGCACGACAGAACTGGAGGAGGTGTATCTGGGCACCCGTGAACCAGCGCGGTACTCACGAGGCCCTACCTCAAGGCGGGTTGCGCCTGAATCTTCTGGCATAGAGCGCGCTTACAAAACCTGTGTGGTGGGGCGACCTGCGCCGAATGAACCTCCAGAGGCCATCCCATGAGAAGGCCAAACACCAAGGACCCCAGCAGGTGACGTGAACGGGACCAGTCCGCCAAACAGAGCTCAGCCGCTTGGGTTTCTTGATGCTGCAGGGACGGACCTGAGCACAGACGCCATGCCCAGTCTTCTCATGCAACAATCCCAAGGAAAAATATCGGGCGCACGGCTCCCGCGACGGCACAGCGCCGAACTGCGGTTGGACAAACCGGGCCACGCGCCCTTACTCACCCACTCTTGATTAGCTCATGCGAGGACAAGGCACCAAGGACCCCGGGAGGTGACGTGCACGGGAGCTGATCCGCGAGAGAGAGCTTGGTCGCTTGGATTTATCAATGCTGCAGGGATAGACCCGAGCACAGACGCCGTGCCATCCCTTAATCATGAGGCGGTCGGGGGCGGGGTTGTGAGGGTGCGGCGACATTCATGGTGGCGAAGCACCGGGCACGTAGGTTGAAATACTTAAGAAATTCATAAAAGGCAGAGCCAGTTCTAATACATGCGCAAAACGATATAGCTGCAGGGACGGGCCCTAACAACTTGAGGATAATGCAGCCCGAGGGGAGCCCTCAAATAACCAAAAAGTCACCTAGCACCAGTGTTGTAGAAGCGTTGAGGTAGCTGAAGATGCGTGCCATGGAGATTGCTCCTCATGAGGCGGGCGGCTCGAAAGGCCTGGGATACCTATGAGGCCCAGGGGCTCGTGAGGGTCCGGGACCTCCTGCGATGTGACCGCTGAGTGCGTGGCCTCGCTAGACGCCATAGCACACTGCGCCAGGCGCTAGTACGAGGCGCCCACATTCAGCAAGCCTAACGGCATGTGGATGTAGTTGCAGGGGTAGCCCCCACTCCAGCCGACATGCGACGGCCAGAAGAGATCCTATGAAGCGGCCCTGTTGAGGCTCGCAATGTTGACACAGACGCGCAGCTCGCCACCTACGTCGGGGGCGGCAGCTGCACGGGGTGGTGCGGGGCGACGCTCGCCACGTGTGTCCTGCGCCTCCTGAAGCTCTTGGATCGCCTTGGTGATGAATTCCCGCGTCCTTGGAGCCTCGCGCCTCGCTGCTTGCTTGTGGGGCGCGCATCAAGGCACACCTTCAAGTGGTGCCCTAGCACCTCCCTCGTCACACTGGTTAGGCCGGAAGCTCTCTAGATGGGAGCCCTCGAGCCTGTCCCGAGGGAAGCATCGGGCTCGCCTTCCTATGCGGGAGGAATAGGCGCCCTGGCAGCAGGCGTGGTGCTTGAGGCGCCGCTTGAGGGCTTCTTGGGCTCCGGATGACCCTTGGGGAGGAGCTGCTTCTTCTTCGCGGGGGTGGACTCAGCAGGCAGAATGCCACCCTCATCATCAGAGTTCATGGCCGCAGCGGCACGGTAGGCACGCTCAAGGGAACAAACGGCATCCTTCTCATCGCAGGCGACCGTGATGATGCCGCTGCACCCTGGCATCTTGAGGACGTTGTAACCATGGTGGGTCGCCGACATGAATTTGGCGAGGGCAGGGTACCCGAGGATGGCGTTGTACGGGAGGCCGATGTGGGCGACGTCGAAGTCAATGAGCTCGGTATGGTAGTTGTGGCGCTTTCCGAAGGTGAACAGAAGGCGCACCTGCCCTATGCGTGTGGTGGAGCCATCGGTCACTCCTGAGAACTGCTTGGTGGGCTGGAGCTGGTCATAAAGCACTTGGAGAATGTCGAACGTTTCCACAGAGAGGACATTGAGCCCAGTGCCACTATCGATGAGGGTCTTGGTGACGAGGACATTGCTGATGGTGGGCGTGTAGAGCATGGGGAGTGCGCCTGCGGTGGCCGAGCACTTGAGAAGGTCTTTGGAGTCGAAGGTGATCACGTACTGCGACCACCTGAGGGGACGCGTGGCCTTGAGCTTCGGGAGGGCCGCGTTCACCTCACGAGAGAACTGCTTGAAGATGCGGTTCGAAGCAGGGGCCTGGGCACCACCTAGGATGCAAGCGAACGCACGGGGTTCCTGGAAGCCCCCAACCCCATCATCCTGTCGGTTGTCGTCATTTCTCTTTGGTGGTGGCGGTAGCGGAGGGAGGCCGGCATTGCCCTGAGGACAATCCTCATGAGGCTGATCCCGCCAGAGGCCGTCGCGAGGCTGATCTCGCCAGCGATCCTCGCGAGGCTGGTCGCACCAGTCCTGGCGAGGGTCACGGTTGTCCCAGTGGCCTCCGCCACGGCCTCCCCCATGACCGTAGCCATGGTCGCCGCGCTTGGGGCGGCGGCCAAGGCGCCCAGTGCGGAGCGCCCTGAGCTCTTGGCAGTCGTTGGTGTTATGGCTGTGAACATTGTGGAAGATGCAAAACGGGCGGTTGCCCCTGTGAGGCTCATCGTCATCGCAGCCATGCTTCATCTTGGGCTCTGCTGCAAGTACGGCGGGGCCCTTTTGCTTCGCCTCCTTAGCCTTGGCCTTCTTGTCTTCAGTGTCGATCTCTGGAAGCTCGAGGAGGGAGAGGTGGCCTTCCTCGGCCCTTGCGCACTTGTTCGCCAGGTTGAACATCTCCAGGGCCGAGCACAAGTCCTCATGGATGGCATGCTCTTCTTTCATCTTGACGTACCGGACGCCATCAGTGAACGCCGAGATGATGGCCTCGTCCGATGCCTTCGGGATCTTGAGGCGAACCTTTGTGAAGCATTGTATGTACTTGTGCAGGGTCTCACCCGGCTGCTGCTTCATGCGCCGCAGTTCGCATACTTCAGGGGCGCGGTCACGGGTGCCCTGGACGTTGGCGATGAAGCGCTCGCGAAGCTCGTCCCAGGAGGAAATCGACCCCTCCGGGAGGTGAAGGAGCCAGGAGCGCGCGCCATCCTTGAGAGCCATGGGGAACCAGTTCACCATGACCTTGTCATCACCATTCTCCGCCTCGATGCTCAGCGAGTAGAGCTAGAGGAACTCCGCAAGGTCGGGGGTGCCGTCGTAGTGTGGAGGTAGGTCTGGCTTGAACTTGCCAGACCAAGCGACGCGACGTAGCTCCGGAGCGAAGGCACGGCAGCCGGCCGCGCTCACGGGCGCAACGTGCACCGGAGGAGCTCGGTCTTGACGTCCACGCGCCACAGCCTCCGGCGATGTGTGGTCTTGATGCTGGCGCGGTGGCGCAAGGAGCGCACTCGTGTCACCGTGTGGCCACTGCACCACCTGGCAGCTTGCCTCATCGCGCGCCGGCTCTCCACACGGCGGGTTGCGCTGGGGCGCGTCGCACCTGGGCTCAGGGTCACCGCCGTGCAAAGGAGGAGGAGGAGGCGTGCCATGGAATGGTGGGGGACAGAGCGAGCGGGACGATGTAGGGACATCGCCGGCGGCATTGACGAGCTCAGCGATGCGGCCGATCCAGTCATCATAGCGGTCGTTGGCGGGGTGGTAGTGGAGCAGCTTGTGCGCCATGAGCAGCACAACCTGCGCATTTGCCGGCCCGCGACGGACGTGGGAGGACGACGCCGTGGCAGGAGTGGGCGATGGAGTGGCGGTGCGGCCATCGCGCCGCACGGAGGGTGGCAGCAACGAATCCTTCTGCTCGTGAGCTGCAGGGTCAGTGGCAGCATTAGCTGCGGGAGAAGCAGAGCGGCAAGGGACACCGCGGCCCACGAGCGCCTTCTGAGTGACGCGAGCGGCCCAGCGCTTGGCGCGGACTCGGCGTGCATAAGCCATGAGAGCGACAAAGCGGAGACGAAGCGGGACTGGAAGGAGGATTTCGACACGCCCCTACCTGGAGCGCCAAATGTCAGATTCAGGGCTACGTAGACCCAAGAGCGTTCAAACTCTGGGGCGTGTGCGATGATCTCAACCAGCTCAAGTCTCAAGCTCACAACCCCGCAGCCTAGCCTCACCGAGTTCGCACGAGCAAGGAAGAAGAAGATGAACACAGCAGTTTACCCAGGTTCAGGCCACCTTGCGGTGTAAAACCCTACTCCTGCTTTGTGGTGGATTGGCCGCACGAGGAGGCTGAGGATGAACTAGTACAACGGATGAGCAGCCTCGCGAGGGCTCAAGTGGTATGGGTGGAATGGTCCAGGGTCCGATCCGGGGATCTCCTCTATGGTGGTGGCTAGCCTATACTTATAGTGGCCTTGGTCCTCTTCCCTCAAAACTTACGCGGGAAGGGATCCCACAACGGCCAATTTGAAAGGGGACAAGAAGTACATCTAATCCTGACGAAAGGTAGTCTTTGCCTGCAAAGCTTCTGGTCGTGACGCAGAGGTGGGCTCAGCGATGACATCCGTCTTGCTGAGCTCGTGGTCTTGGTCTTGTTGCACTGGAATGGAAACCTTTGGGGGATTCCTTGGGAACCCGCGTTTGTCCTTGCTCCCCTGGCAACAAGGGGGAAACTATCCCCTTTGCGCCCGCTGGCGCCCTTCTGGTCTTGCTCGTCATGGCTCATGTCATCGCAGCCTCGTGAGGCTGGGTACTTGCATAGAAGTCTCCGCCCCTCGGGAGGCAACCTGGGGAGGCCGCTCCTCTGGGGGTCTTGGTGTCATTCACCTCGCGAGGGTCTTGCAGGCAGGCAGATTTGGGTACCCCCGATCCCAGAACGCTGACAGCATTCCCCCGGGAGGCACGCGCGAGGGGACTGGACATGGTGCCTACACTCGGGACAGGCTTGGCATACGCCACCTCACCAGGTCCCTGGTACCTGGTGTTCTCGCATCCCTCTCAGGCAAAAGCTAGCGTGGAAAGGTATGAAGGGCTCCAGATTAACCTCGTCGCCGCCCATGTTTCCTTGATGAGGGCCGCTCGCACGTCAAGGGTGACCCCTAAGCATCGCTACTCAGGGGCCTTACTAGTCACGTAGCCCTCAGCCCTTGGTTTCATCCTAGCAATCTGGACGCCCCAACGGCGGTCGAGGTATGCGCGGGGCTGGGCCCTGCCGACGCAGAGCACAAAGGCAAACAGGAAGGAAACTAAGCACGAAAGGAAATCATGGAGTACAAACAGTTACTACAGGCACCAAATGTTCTGCAAATTCAAACAAAGTCTTACGCCTCCACTAGGCATCATAAGTGTCGCAGGGTAAAATCTAGAAGCAGGGGTCATCGTTGCCATCGCCGCCACTCGTCCCTGTCGTGGAAAGCTCGTCCTCAACATCGCTGCCGACATCATCGCCGCCACTTGCCTCAACCGCAGGGGCTCGGCATCAGGGATGCAGGTGAACTTGTTTAGCAGCGTGTCCACATGGCCCTCCACGACTGCCGCAGCAGCGGCACAGGACTCAGGAGCTACCGGGCCAACCACCACGTCGAAGTCGAAGCCGGGATCCTAGAGGTAGTGGTGGTTGAAGACGCGCGTCTCCACCGCGGAGAAGAGAGAGCGGCACTCATCTTCCAGGAAGGAGTCCACCTTGGCGGCGGCACCTTCGAGCTCCTCGACAAGCCTGGAGGAGAGCCCTGTGTAGCTGCCTTCGAGGGGCGCGAGCGGATCCTTGAAGCCTCCCCTGCAGATCGACTGCAGCCCCTGACGAGCCCTGAGCTCGAGGGAGGGGAAGGCGTCGAGCTCTGCGGCCACCTTTTTCTCAGCAGCGACAATGGTCTTCTCCCTGGCATCCAGCTGGGCCGTCATCTTGGAGTCACACTGGGTGTGGGATGTTTGGTCTTCGACCACCTCCTCCTCCAGCTTCGTCAGACGCTCGCGTTCTGCGGCTTGATCAACAGTTACCTTGGACAGCATGAAATCGTGATCGGTGAGCTTTGCCTCGTGGGCCTTAAGGTCCTCCTCCCGCTTGTGGAGCCATTGTATGTGCACAGCTTGCTCCTCCTAAAGGGCCATCAGATTGGCCTCTGCCTCTCCGCAACGCTTCACGACAGACGCTGCCTCGGTCAGCGCCGCGTCGCGAGCCGCCTTGGCATCGGCGGCCTCCTTCCTGCTTTATGCGGTGGAAGCTTCGGCCCAGCCCCAGGCCGTCCTGGTGGTAGTGTCGGCATGGAGCCACCCCGAAACAAGCCCCAGGCACTCCCTCGCGAGGCACCAGTCGGCATCTTGGAGGTCAGCCCGGATCCGGCCGAGCGCAGTGTAGGCTTCATCCAAGGCCCCGGGCCTGATCAGGGGCCGCAGTTCACGAGCGCGAGGGCCTGGCGAGGAGGCGGCTCTAGCACGTCAAGTGATGCTGTGGCCAAGGAAGGAGTGGCGTGGCTGGCTTGGGGCACCGGAGGCTCCAGGCTCTCTTCAGGCATGACGATGGCGGACGACTTCACAGCCTGCTGGCCCACGGGGGCTGGCTCCTCCTAAAGCTGCATTGCTGCGTCCTTAAGGGCGGATTCCGCCGGAGGGGGGCAGGGGGTCGCCCCCTCCACCAGCGTCGGGGTTGCCGCAGCCACGACAAGGAGTGTTGCCTCGTGAACCCCGACGTCCTCGGCGGTCGGTCCCCCAAGCAGCGCCGGCGAAGCACCAAGGGCAGGTGGTACACCCGTGTGCTCGGGCGCAATGCTGCCTGAGTGCCCAGCGATTGCGTTTGGTTGGCGCGATGCACTCTCGCGCCTGCCGCGGCCGCGACCGAAGGCTGACGGCACCCTCAGGACAGGGGGCTCCTTCGGCTCAGTGCTCACCTTCTTCTTCTTCGTCACATCGCCACTCCTGGTCATCAAGAGGGGAGTGCTGTGAGCACAGTTGCAATCTATGCTTAACCAAAAGCAAGGTAGGTTACTTACTCCTCAGGTGCGATCCACTTCCTCTTCTTCTCCTTCTCGGGGAAGGACGGAGCTCCCCTTCTCTTCTTTGGTGTGGCCTTGGCCGTGTCCAGGGGGCGAGCGGGATGCTCTTCGGCGGGCCCCGGCATGGCGCTGCCGCCTGGGGAGGTGGGGAGGTCGCCCTGAGAGGTCATTGCCGGTGGGGCCGCGTCCGCCCCAGCAACGGCCACCCCGTCCCCCGTTTGCGATTCAGACGAGGACAGGACCGACGTCTCGACTGCCCCGCTGGAGCATGGGGATCCCTCCGGAGGGGGCGCAGCTGCGCCTTTTCCCGAGGCCACCCGGCCAGATGCTCGCGTGGTCCGGAGCATGGGCCCTGACCGCCTGAGGACCTTGGCGGAGCGCGGGGAGTCTGCGATCGGAGAATCCACAGCGTCGTCGTCTTCCTCGAGGTTGCGGAGGAGCTCACGCTGAGATAGAGGGGATGACCCCAGCAGGCCGTCGTCCTCGGTCTTCTCTGAGTCCCTCTCATCGCCGCTATTGCCGGAGCACAGCTCCACGAGGGAATCAAGATCGACGAGTGGGTCAAGCCCCTGGTCATTGTAGGCGGGCATGGCGGCAACTAGAGCCTCCCAATCATCGCGACGGTACAACGGGGCATATGCCTTGGGTATGTCCGCCGGGATGCCGCCTAACAAGGTGAGCAAGGCCGCCTTAAGCTCTCCGCGCGTCAGGCCGGTGGGTCGTAGCCTCACATCGTCACTCGCGCCCTGGTACTTCCACAGGGGCTTCGAGTGCGACTGGAGTGGCGCCAGGCGCTGCATCAAGAATTCCTTCACTATGATCACTGCAGTCAGCTGCTTGGCCTCCATGCCCAAGGCTATCCGCTCCAGGACGGGTACTGTCTGTGGATCCGTGAGCTTGGCGGAGCCCCACGCAGGGGTCTTCTCGGGCAGCTCCGCCGAAAGTTCCAGGAGCGGATTGAGGCCCTTGGTGTCCGGGAAGACCCAGCGGTGACGGAAGCCTTCCACCTTCTTCCCGGCCTTCAGGAGCATGTTCCCACTCTGGACCACGATGAAGGAGACGCACGCGGACCGCTGCTCCTTGTCGTGGAACCGCAGGCTGAAGTAGTGGTAGAAGAGGGCCACTGAGGGCCTCACGCCTACGAAGGCCTCGCAGTAGAAGGCAAAGATGGATAGGAGAAAGATGGAGTTGGGCTAAAGATGGAGGGACTAGATCCCGTAGTGCTTGAGGATGGCAGTGAAGAACTCCGAGAAGGGCGGGACGAGCATAGAGAAGATGCTATGGAGGAAGAAGGGGTAGACTGTTTTCGCCAAGGTGCTCTGCTCCGTAGAGCCACACCAGATTAGGGTCTTGCCCCACTCATTGGTGTCGCCCGCCGTCAGCGGGAGCACTAGGGTGAGGTCCCCCTCCTTGGCGATGGTGGAGGCTATAAGTGCAGGAGGGGAAGAAGAGGAGGCCGAGGCCTAGGCCTCAGACTTTGACTTCCCAGTGGGCGCCATCTGAGGAATCCTTGAGGTTGGGGGAGCGAGAGGATTTACGGCACTGCGCCTGGATCTGGAGGAGTTTCTCGTGAAGGAAAGGGGATCTTGGCAAGGGAGGAAAGGCGCAAGGAAGAAGAGCAATGATGGCTCTGCAGCATGCGCCAGGCTTTTGTCAGCCTGGGCGGTTGCCGAGGCGATGTGGGGAATGGAGGCGCTCGCATCTCGTCGTTCACCACGTGTCAAGCCTGGCCCGTAGGCGGTTGGGGCCCGTGGCGCTTCACCCTTCACTCCTTGCCTTTGCCTCGAAGCCAGGCCGGGCACGCCTTGGGCCCGGGGGCTACTGTCGGCATTCTGGGATCGGGGGTACCCAGACATGCCTACCTGCGGCCCAGCACGTGGGCTCATCGATGGCCCGGTACGGCCCAAGCTACAAGACCACCAGGACAAAACCCTCGCGAGGGCCCCGGCCTCGCGAGGCGAGTGACGCTAGGACCTCCAGAGGAGCGGCCTTCCTAGGCTGCCTCCCGAGGAGCAGAGATTTCTATGCAGGCCTCCCGCCTCATGAGGCCGCGATGACGTGAGCCATGACGACCAAGGCCAGGCAGTGGGAACGGAGAAAGGGCAGGCACAGGTTCCCGAGCAAGGCCCCGAAGCTTTCCATTCCGGTGCAACAAGACCAAGACCACAGGCTCGGCAGGACGGATGTGATCGCTGAGCCCACCACTGCGTCATGGCTAGACCACCTTTCGTCAGGATAAGATGTACTCCCTGTCCCCTTTCATAGTTGGCTACTGTGGGATCCCTTCCCGCCTAAGCTATGACGGAAGCGGACCAAGGCCACTATAAATATGGGCTAGTCATCAGCGTAGAAGGGATCTGACCCGGACCTATCCATCCTCACCACCCGAGCCCTCGCGAGGCTGCTCATCCATTGTACTAGTTCACCCTCTACCTCCTCGTGAGGCCAATCCACCAAAAGCAGGAGTAGGGTTTTACACCGCAAGGTGGCCCGGACCTGGGTAAATCTCTGTGTTCATCCCTTCCTCACGATCCCGCGCACCCGGTGAGACCTAGCCTTGGGTATGGTGAGCTAGCGCTGTTGTGAAGCGAGATCCTTCGTTCACACCCCAGAGTTTGAACCTTCTTGGGTCTGCGGAGCGCCTGAATCCGACAACTTCCTTGTCACTGGCCTCAAGATCTGCATTCAATTTCTTCACCTTCCCTTCCAACTCAGTCTTGGTGGTCTTTGCGGCCTCGACATCATTGATAACCTCCTTGAGCTTGCTGGCGTGATCCACAGCCTGGGCCTCAAGTGCCTCGTTGTGCTTCTATTCCAGTTCCTGGGTCCGCCGCGCGACAAGGATTTCCAGTTCTTCATCCTAGCTATGGAGCTTGGCGGCAAGTGTTGCCTCACGAGCGGCAAGGTCCTCCTCATGAGGGTCAAGCCCAACTTTGCGCTTGTTCAGTTCGGCATCTTTTGTCGCCATCCTCTGCTTGGCTTCCTCTTGTGCCTTCTCAGCATGAGACTTTTCCAAAACAAACTTCTCCCAGTCCTTGGTCAGTTGCGCCCGATAGGTGGTCAGTTCTTAGAGAGATTCAGCATACCAGATTTGCGTCTCTTTGATGTGCTTTTGGAAATCTATTTCTACCGCTCCTATAACTGCCGCCCTGGAGTCCAAGCTCTCTGTACGACTGCGGTGAAGTGCTTGGAGCTAATGAAAATTGTCGCTTATGGCCTTGAGAAGCTGCTCTTCTTTAGAACCGCTGCTGCTAGCACTTGGTTCATCGACAATCTTCAGTCTGGCAGTAGCAACAACATCTTCATTAAAATATCCTCCTTTGGTTGGTTCTCCGATGCTTGCCATCCCTAGGATGCTGACGAACAGATTGTCGCCAACCTTGAGGTATCTACTTGATGGAGGGGCGTCGGATGTTGATAGTTGATCCTCGACAACCGCCTTTTCAAGAAATGACGACCTTGCGACCGGGACAGTGCCAAGCGCTCTTGCGGTAGGAATGCCATCAGTAGGCTCACTGTTGTTGTTTCCGACCTCCTCACCACTTTCTTGGCATCCTCTTCATGTGCGGCCTTGGCGGCCTCATCAGGAGCAATCTTGTCGGCCTCAGCAGCAGCATCCATGGCGATCCCCACAACATCAACATCAACATTCATGTGATCTGTTGGGGGTGGATCTGAAGACGGAGGAGAAAAGAAAATGAAATTCAAGGCCAAGTTCAAGAAAACAAAAACAATGAAGGAAAAGAGAATGCTAAAAAATAAGTGGATTACCTGTATGGGACTGTTAAGGAGTGACTTCTTCTCCTCTGGCAATATCAGTTGCCATCGTGTGGCTACCGGCACCTGTGCTTGCCAGCTCCTCCTCAACGCAGACAGGCTCGTCAGTGGAGGCCCTTGCCGGAGAGCCATCTCCGGGCACTATAGACAATGAGGGCGGCATGTCAAGGCTTGCCTCTGGATGTTCTTCTTCATGTTGTGCTTGTCATGCATGCTCGTTGATGTCAGCAGTGAAGATCTCCACACCAAGACACGCCAGCAGAAAATGAATGATAGACTCATGCTGGGGGCTGGGCTGGGGGCTGCTTCAAGGGCTGAGCTCCGGGGTGATGACGACACGCTCTGGCTCTGGATTGGCCACGGTGCTTGCCGATGGCTCGTCGCTCGTCGAGATCTTTGCCCTCTTCGCCACCCTCTGCGCCAGCGTTTTAGCGTCCTTGTGGAAACAAGACAAAGCAAGTCAAAATCAACAAATCAAGAAGTCGAAGACTAAAGGATACGACAATAGTTCTTACTCCTCTTCTGCTTCGCCTTCACTTAGGGTAGAGAGGTCAAAATCGACCTCTAGTCCAGTGTTGGTGGGAGGAGGTGGAGTAGGAGTCCTCACACACTTGGCTATAGCAGGAGCAGTAGGTCGAGATCACCCCACTGCTCCAGCTGCCAGCGCAGCTGTACGCGACGACCTTGCTGCCCCAGTTGTTGCCATGGTTGTATGTCTTGTATGCTGCATGGGTTGCTGTTGGGCTCCCTACCACTGCGAATCCTTGCCGGTCACCCTTTTGTCCGCAACCTTGTCATTTGAAGAAGACGGATGCACTGGATCGCCAGATGCAGCTTACCGGAGGATGCATGGCTTCTTGGACAGAGCAGGGGGCTCCTCATACAACCGCTCCTCGGCTGTATCCTCACCAGCTGAGTTCCTGGCAGCCTCGTCGTCCTGCTTCCCGGCAGCCTCGCCCTGCTCGGCAAGGATCTCCTTCGGCACCATTCCTTCCTCATTAGCGTCAGCCTCCATGAAACCAAAGTTGCCGGCCTCTTCGGCTATCTTTGCCTCCTCTGCTATGTTGGCATTGTAGGCCACTTCCTCATCAGAGGTGGGGTGGATGAGTTCTGGTTCTTCTGTGATGGCCTTCTCCGAGAAGTTATCAAAAAACTCCTGCATGCGCTCTGTAGGCGGTTCAGCCCAAGTTATATCAAGGCCATGAGTGTTGCATGTTGGCATCATGGCTATGATGGAGCTCAGGGCAGATTTATTGCACAAGGGGATTATGCCTACCGGCAACTTGTACTTGTCGTCTGGCCTGAAAAGTTGGTGGCAAAGAGCTGTATGCTGCAGGACCGTCAAGTTGTTGTTCAATCCTGGATGCAACCTCATGAGGGGCAATCCGGCGGCAAAGAAAATCAGCACTAACCATCTCAATAGTGAGGCTGGCAGCCTTGAGGTGATGAATTCTGGTAACAGCAATGGTGAGCTTCTCGTCGTCTTTGCCGAGGTCGCTCCAATCCTTGCTGCGGACTACTTTCGTCTACCAGGCAAGTAGAATGGTAGGAAATCTGTCTCCTTCATCCAACACCATTCCGCTCCCAACTCATCCCACTTCCGATGGCGATTCCCTTCTGGGTAGATATCCTTTTTTTTGCGGGGGTTCTGGGTAGATATCCTTGTTCCGACCTCTTGGAATCCAGGTGATAGCGCCAGAAAGAGCATCTCCTGTTTTGACGTGTGGAACGAAATAGTGGTGGAAGAGGGCTGTGTTGGGGACTACTCCGGCGAAATTTTCACAGAGATGCGCAAACACTGACATGCAAGTAACAGCATTCGGCGTGAAATCTAAGAGATGGAAGCCGTACGAGTACATGATGTCATTGAAGAAATCAGAAAAAGGGGGCAGAGCCCGCAGTAGAAATATGCAACAAAGAAGGGGCATTTACCTGCACTGCCTTTGATGGAGCCAGGAAGCACATGGGGTCAGCGTGAGCTTTCGTCTTCTTCCCCCACATGTAGGCGTACCACTCCACAAGGTCGCTCTTTTCGAGCACCAGCCTGAAGATGTTGTGATGTCTCCATGCCTCCGCCAGGGCTTCTTTGCTCGCCTCCGCATCCGGATCGACGACCTTCTCCGCCTTGTCCTTGATTGACTGTGGTGCCATGGTGGCTATTGAAGTAGGGGCTGAGAAGGAGCAGGGCATAGAAGCAGCCAGTGGATGAGATGTGCTCTGTTTTGGCGCAAGGAAGAAGATGATGGCGGCTGCTAGATTGGAAATAGGGGAGGTAAATTAGCAGCACCCTTCGTAGATTCCTTTTTATGGGGAAGCCGCGGGGGCTATGTAACACCAAATATGCGATTATATCCCCCACGTGTCGAGGCACAGCTTAGGGGCATAAGCACATATTAGGCCCATTACAAGGATGTTTATATCTTCGCACAAACCATGTAATGAACAGGAGAGAATACTAGATAAAGGCTTACACTCGCCAAATGTCTACATCATAATATTCAATCATTCATACATTCATCCAAAAGAAGGCAGGGTCTGGCTACGGATGAAATCAAATGAGAAAAGACAAAACCACCCATGCTACAATCCCGATCGACCCGACTAGAGCGTCTACTAATCATCCGGAAACAGAACATACATACGACCATGATCCTCGTCATACTCCCACTAGAGCTCTATACCTTCACCTGTGTCTGTATCAGTACCTGCAACTGTTGTAGTAGTAATCTATGAGCCACGAGGACTCAGCACTCTCATTCCATGATATCAAGACTAACAAAGCTTATGGGTATGGCATGGTTAAGTGGTGAGGTTGTAGGAAGCACTAAGCATGTTTAAGTGGCGGACTTACGAGTACAAGAATAAGATGAGTGTTCTATGCATATCGCTTGCAAATTGATATTATTAATAAGTGATCCTAATACTACTTATGATTCGGTCATAACCCCACCGTGTTCTCTCCCCGAACTTCATTGAAAAGAGACGATCATGGTTACACATGTGGTTGGTGTATTTTAATTGAATTTAGTGTCAAGTTCTCTACAACCGGATATTATAAATTTCCAAGTCGCCATAACGCGGGCACGTCTCTGAAAAAGATTTAACCCTACAGGGGTGTACCAACTACGTCCATCATAAAATCTCACGGTCCACTTAGGAAAAACATCAACCTCGAGATAGCCCGAAGTATCCTCGAAATCCCGGTGCACAAGACATTTCGACAATGGTAAAACAAAACCAGCAAGACCTCCCAACGTGCCGACACCCCGATAGGAGCCGCACGTATCTCGTATAAGGCCACGATCAGATGGGACATCCTATGAGTAAAACCAATGCTCGAGTTTCCCCGCGGTGGACCCGCAGTCTACCCCGTTTGGACAAACACTCATGAGGAGCACTGGCCCGGGTTGTTGATTAAGAATCCTCAGGTTAATTACTCCCTATGCAGTTTTAGTTGTTATTAGGCAAATGTTAAAACCAAAAGTCGTATCTTGCTGGAAGAGTTTTATTCAAATTTAAATGTCAAGGTGGCCCCATAAACCCCAACCATGTAAGGAATGCAAATCAAGGAACATGACACCGGTAAGACGAAAACTAAGGCGGCATGAGTGGAACAAAACACCAGGCAAAAGGCCGAGCCTTCCACCTACAACCAATTGTATAGATGCATTAATTAAATAAGAGATATTGTGATATCCCATCATATCCATGTCCCAACATGGAACAACCTGCACTACACCTACAACTAGCAATGCTAGGAAGGTAACATAAAGTGCACAAAATTGGTATGCAGCTACTGTAGTCATGGCATAGATCAAAATGTTCCATTGGTTCAATTCATATGATGCATGGATTAATCACAATTGACCTCACAAAATGCAACTTTCTCTTAATAGCAATCTGTTATATTATCATGGCACATTTAGAGAAGGATTCAGACATGCTACAATAGTTTTAATTGACAAAAATAGGCATGGCAAGAAAGTACTGGTAACATAGAACAATACATGTTCACTGAGCATGGTCATATGTGATGGGTAATGAAGCACGAAAATCAAAAAATTTCCTACGAACACCCAAGATCTATCTAGAGAAGCATAGAAATGAGAGGGGAGAGTGTGTCTATGTACCCTCGTAGACCGAAAGCGGAGTCATATATAATGCGGTTGATGTAACTGTACTCTTCGCGATCCGATCACGATCCAACCGGTCTAGTGCCGATCGGAGGACACCTCCGAGTTTAGCACATGTGCGGCTCGATGATGTCTCCTCCTCATTGATATAGGAAGATAAGGCGGAGAATAAGATGGGATCACAACCATCATGATGGCATGTGGTGATGTTGGTGGTGGCGCTAGTTCAACAGGGCTTCGCCAAGCGCCACTAGAACGAGGACGGAGGAACTACGGAGTAATGGGAGAGAGAGGGGCGCCAAGGGCTTGGTGTGTCCTCTTGGGGTGCCCCCTCCCCTCTATATATAGGTGGAGGGGCATGGGAAACAGCCCCTCCAAGGCCTATGGCGCAGCCAAGGGGGAGAGGACTTGGACTCCAAGTCCAATCCTATTCCTACTAGGACTCCTTCTTTTTTCCCTTCCCTAGCCACATGGGCTTTTGAGGACTTGGTGCGCCTAGCCCAATAAGGCCAGGGTGCCTCTTCTCATCCCATGCTAGCCCTTGGGTCATGGTGGACCCACTTGTGGCCTTCCGGACCCCTTCGGAATCCTCCGGAACCTTCTAGAAGCTTCACGGTACAATACCGAAAAAACTACACTTTTTTCCGGAACCCAAAATATGACTTACCATATATAAATCTTTACCTCTCGACCATTCCGAGACTCCTCATGACATTAGGGATCTCATTGGAGACTCTGAACAACATTCGGTTTCCAATCATCAAATATCCCAATACTACTCTAGCGTCAACGAATGTTAAGTTTGTGACCCTGCGGGTTCGGGAATCATGTAGTCATGACCGAGACACCTCTCCGGTTAATAACCAATAGCGGGACCTAGATGCCCATATTGATTCCTACATATTCCACGAAGATCTTTTATTGGTTGAACCATGATGTCAAGGATTCGGTTAATCCCATATGCAGTTCCCTTTGTCCGGCGATATGTTACTTGCCCAAGATTCGATCGTCAGTATCTCCATACCTAGTTCAATCTCGTTACTGGCAAGTCTCTTTACTCGTTCTGTTATACAAGATCCCGTGACCAGCTCATTAGTCACATTGCTTGCAGGCTCTTTAAGATGTTGTATTACCGAGAGGGCCCAGATATATCTCTTTGTCATATGGAGTGACAAATCCCAGTCTTGATCCATGCCAACACAACAGATACCTTCGGAGATACTTGTAGAGCACCTTTCTGATCACCTAGTTACGAAGTGAAGTTTGGACACGTACTAAGTATTCCTCCGGTATCAGGGATTTACACGATCTCATGGTTTAAGGAACAGATACTAGACATGAAGAAAGCTATAGCAAATAAAGTAAACGATCTGATGCTAAGCTTACAGTTGGGTCTTCTCCATCACATCATTCTCCTAATGATGTGATCCCGTTATCAAATGACAACTCATGTCTATGGTTAGGAAACCTTAACCATCTTTGATCAACGAGCTAGTCTAGTAGAGGCTCACTAGGGACACTGTGTTGTCTACGTATTCACACATGTATTTAAGTTTCTGGTCAATACTATTCTAGCATGAATAATAAACATTTATCATGAACAAGGAAATATGATAATAACCAATTTATTATGGCCTCTAGGGAATATTTCCAACAGTCTCCCACTTGAACTAGAGTCAATAATCTAATTTACATAGTTAATAATCTAACACCCATGCAGTCTTAGTGCTGCTCAGGTTTTGCCTGCGGAAGAGGTTTAGTCAACGGGTCTGCCATATTCAGATTCGTATATACTTTGCAAAGTTCTATGTCTCCATCCTTAACATAATTATGAATGGATTTGAAGCGGCGCTTGATGTGCTTGGTTCTCTTGTGAAACCTGGGTTGCATGGCAATGGCAATAGCTCAAGTGTTGTCACAAAAGATAGCCATTGGATCCGATGCACTAGGTATTACACCTAGATCGGATATGAACTCCTTCATCCAGACTCCTTCTTTCGCTGCTTCCGAAGGAGCGATATACTCCACTTCAAATGTAGATCCCGCCATGACGCTCTGCTTGGAACTGCACCAACTGACCGCTCCACCATTTAATATAAATATGTATCCGGTTTGAGACCTAGAGTCATCCGGAGCTGTGTTGAAACTTGCATCAACGTAACCCTTTACGACGAGATCTTCGTCACCTCCATAAATGAGAAACATGTCCTTGGTCCTTTTCAGGTACTCCAGGATAGTCTTGACCGTTGTCCAGTGATCTACTCCCGGATCACTTTGGTACCTCCATGCTAGACTTATGGCAAGGCACACATCAGGTCTGGTACACAACATGGCATACATTATAGAACCTATGGCTGAGGCATATGGAACGACTTTGATCCTTTCTCTTTCTTCTGCCGTGGTCGGGCTTTGAGTCTTACTCAACTTCACACCTTGCAATACAGGCAAGAACCATTTCTTTGACTGATCCATTTTGAACTTCTTCAAAACTTTGTCAAGGTATGTACTTTGTGAAAGTCCTATTAGGCGTCTTGATCTATCTCTATAGATTTTGACGCCCAATATGTAAGCGGCTTCACCGAGGTCTTTCATTGAAAAACTCTTATTCAAATATCCTTTTATGATTTCTAGAAATTCTATATTATTTCCAATCAACAATATGCCATCCATATATAATATCATAAATGCTAGAGCTCCCACTCACTTTCTTGTAAATACAAGCTTCTCCGTAAGTTTGTATAAAACCAAAAGCTTTGGTCACTTCATCAAAGGGAATATTCCAACTCCGAGATGTTTGCACCAGTCCATAGATGGATCGCTGGAGCTTGCATACTTTGTTAGCATCCTTAGGATCGGCAAAACCTTCTGGTTGCATCATATACAACTCTTCCTTAAGAAACCCGTTAAGGAATGCTGTTTTGACGCCCATTTGCCAGATTTCTTAATCATAAGATGCGGCAATAGCTAACATAATTCTAACAGACTTAAGCATCGCTATGGGTGAGAAAGTCTCATCGTAGTCAACCCCTTCAACTTGTTGGAAACCTTTTGCGACAAGTCGAGCTTTATAGACGGTGACATTACCATCAGGGCCTATCTTCTTCTTAAAGATCCATTTATTCTCAATGGCTTGCGGATCATCGAGAAAGTCCACCAAAGCCCATACTTTGTTCTCATACATGGTCCTATCTCGGATTTCATGGCCTCAAGCCATTTGTTGGAATCCGGGCTCATCATAGCTTCTCCATAGTTCGTAGGTTCGCCGTTGTCTAATAACATGACTTCCAGGACTGCATTACCGTACTACTGTGGTGCGGAACGTACCCTGGTCAACCTACGAAGTTCAGTAGTAACTTGATCCAAAGTTTCATGATCATCATCATTAGCTTCCCCTTCAGTTGGTGTAGGCATCACGGGAACTGCTTTCTGTGATGTGCTACATTCCAATTCGAGAGAAGGTATGGTTACCTCATCAAGTTCTACTTTTCTCGCACTCACTTCTTTTGAGAGAAACTCCTTCTCTAGAAACGACCCATTCTTGGCAACAAAGATCTTGCCCTCAGGTCTGTGGTAGAAGGTATACCCAATGGTCTCTTTAGGGTATCCTATGAACAGGCACTTCTCCGCTTTGGGTTCAAGCTTATCAGACTGAAACCGCTTGACATAAGCGTCGCATCCCCAAACTTTAAGAAACGACAGCTTAGGTTTCTTGCCAAACCACAACTCATACGGTGTTGTCTCAACGGATTTAGACGGTGCCCTATTTAAAGTGAATGCGGCTATCTCTAATGCATAACCCCAAAATGAAAGTGACAAATCAGTAAGAGACATCATAGAACGCACCATATCCAATAGAGTATGATTACGACGTTCGGACACACCATTACGATGTGGTGTTCCAGGTGGCGTGAGTTGTGAAACAATTCCACTTTTACTTAAATGCATACCGAACTCGTAACTCAAATATTCACCTCCACAATCAGATCGTAGAAACTTTATTTTATTGTTACGATGATTTTCCACTTCACTCTAAAATTCATTGAACTTTTAAAATGTTTCAGACTTATGTCTCATTAAGTAAATATACCCATATATACTCTAATCATTTGTGAAGGTAAGAAAATAACGATATCCATCACGTGCTTCAACACTCATCGGACTGCATCCATTAGTATGCATTATTTCCAATAAGTCACTAGCTCGCGCCATTGTTCTAGAGAACAGAGTTTTAGTCATCTTGCCCATGAGGTATGGTTCATATGTCTCAAATGATTCATAATCAAGAGATTCCAAATGTCCATCAGCATGGAGTTTCTTAATGCTCTTTATACCAATATGACCTAAGTGGTAGTGCCACAAGTATGTGGTACTATCATCATTACCTTTGCATCTTTTGGCATCAATATTATGAATATGTGTATTACTACGATCGAGATTCAACAAGAATAAACCATTCACAAGGGGTGCATGACCATAAAAGATATTACTCATATAAACAGAATAACCATTATTCTCTGACTTAAATGAATAACCATCTTGCAATAAACAATATCCAGATATAATGTTTTATGCCCAACGCTGGCACCAAATAACCATTTTTTAGTTTTAATACTAATCCCGAAGGTATTACGAGTGTGCCGATGGTGATCATATCAACCTTGGGGACACATCCAACAGTCATCATCACCTCGCCCTCAGCTAGTCTCCGTTACTCTACAGCTCCTGCTTCAAGTTACTAATATTAGCAACTGAATCGATATCAAATACCTAGACGCTACTACGAGCACTAGTGAGGTACACATCAATAACATGTATATCAAATATACCTACATTGATGTTGCCATCCTTCTTATCTTCCAAGTACTTGGGGTAGTTCCGCTTCCAGTGGCTCTTCCCCTTGCAATAGAAGCACTTAGTATCTGGTTTGGGTCCAGTCTTGGGTTTCTTCACGGGAGCAGTAACTGTCTTGCCATTATTCTTGAAGTTCCCTTTCTTTTACTTACACTTCTTGAAACTGGTGGTCTTATACACCATCAACACTTGATGCTCTTTCTTGATTTCTACCTCCGTGGCCTTAAGCATTGCGAATAGCTTAGGGGTCATTTTCTCCATCCCTTGCATATTATAATTCATCACAAAAACCTTATGGCTTGGTGGCAGTGAGTGGAAAACTTTGTCAACCGCTGTCTTATCTGGATGATTAACTCCCACTTGATTCAAGCGATTGTAGAACCTAGACACTTTGAGTACATGCTCACTAACTGAGTTGTTCTCCTCCATATTGCAAGAAAAGAACTTGTCAGAGGTCTTATACCCATCAACACGAGCATGAGCCTGAAATACCAAGTTCAGCTCTTGGAACATCTCATATGCTCCGTGGCGTTCAAAACGTCTTTGGGGCCCTGATTTCTAAGCCGTAAAGCATGGCACACTGAACTATCGAGTAGTCATCAGAACATGCCTGTCAGACATTCACAACATCCACAGATAATGCTACAGGGGTTGGCACACCGAGCGGTGCATCAAGGACATAAGCCTTCTTTGCAGTAGTGAGGACAATCCGATCACGATCCAACCGATCTACTGCCAAACGGATGGCACCTTCGTGTTTAGCACACATGCAACTCAATGACGTCTCCTCCTCCTTGATCCAGCAAGAGAAGGTGGAGAAGTAGATTGGATCACAACCAGCACAATGGCATGGTGGTGACGGTGGTGGTGGAGCTAGTTCAGCAGGGCTTCACCAAGCGCTACTGGAACGAGGACAGAGGAACTACGGAGTAACGGGAGAGAGAGGGGCACCAAGGGCTTGGTGTGCCCTCTTGGGGTGCCCCTCCCCTCTATATATAGGTGGAGGGGCGTGGGGAACAGCCCCTTCAAGCCCTAGGGCACAGCTAAGGGGGAGAGGACTTGGACACCAAGTCTAATCCTATTCCTACTAGAACTCCTCCTTTTCTTCCCTTCCCTAGCCACATGGGTTTTGAGGACTTGGTGCGCCTAGCCCAATAAGGCCAGGCCACCTCACCTCAGCCCATGCTAGCCCTTAGTTCATGGTGAACCCACTTGTGGACATCCAGACCCCTCCGCAATCCTCTGGAACCTTCTAGAAGCTTCACGGTTCAATACCGAAAAACTACACTTTTTTCCGGAACCCAAAATATGACTTCCCATATATAAATCTTTACCTCTTGACCATTCTGAGACTCCTCGTGACATTCAGGATCTCATCCGGAACTCCGAACAACATTAGGTTACCAATCATCAAATATCCCAATAGTTCTCTAGCGTCAACGAACGTTAAGCGTGCGACCCTGCGGGTTCGGGAATCATGTAGTCATGACCGAGACACTTCTTCGGTCAATCACCAATGGAGGGACCTAGATGCCCATATTTATTCCTACATATTCCATGAAGATCATTTATCAGTTGAACCATGATGTCAAGGATTCGGTTAATCCCGTATGCAATTCCCTTTCTCCGGTGATATGTTACTTGCCCGAGATTTGATTGTTAGTATCTCCATACCTAGTTCATTATCATTACCGGCAAGTCTCTTTACTCGTTCTGTTATACAAGATCCCGTGACTAACTCTTTACTCACAATGCTTACAAGATCTTTAAGATTTTGTATTACCGAGAGGGCCCAGAGATATCTCTTCGTCCTACAGAGTGACAAATCCCAGTCTTTATCCATGCCAACCCACCAGATACCTTCAGAGATACTTGTAGAGAACCTTTATGATCACCCAGTTACAAAATGATGTTTGGATATGCACTAAGTATTCCTTCAGTGTCAGGGATTTACACGATCTCATGGTTTACGGAACAGATACTTCACATGAAGAAAGCTATTGCAAATAAACTAAATGATCTTATGCAAAGCTTACGATTGGGTGTTGTCCATCACCTCATTCTCTTAATGATGTGATCCCATTATCAAATAAAAACTCATGTCTATGGTTAGGAAACCTTAACCATCATTGATCAACGAGCTATTCTAGTAGACGCTCACTAGGGAGACTGTGTTGTCTATGTATTCACACATGTATTTAAGTTTCCGGTTAATACAATTCTAGCACGAATAATAAACATTTAACATGAATAGGGAAATATGATAATAACCAATTTATTATTTCCTCTAGGTCATACATCCAACAATATGATCTATTGATTTGATTCAATCATCAAGACAAAATGGCAAGTTTTATAGCTGGCACTTTCAGACTTGCGAGTTTTTAACATGTGAAAATAGCAACAATATCATAGCATGTTTGCAAGCTTGTGGCAGTCACATCAGGGAATATCATGACATGAAATAAATTCTAATAGTAAGATCACATGAAAAATCTCCACTTCATGCCAAACACCACCTCATATGATGCTTGCATTAATTCACACAAAAAATGACAAAATAGCAAGTTATGCAAAAATGACATGCTGCAAAATTGCTCAAAATACAGAATTAACATCACAGATGGATTAGCTGGATTTTTCTACCCCAATTTGATATATAATATGCCTATGTTATAGTATGAAAATGCTCACAGATGCAACAATTGGAAAACTGCCTAAAATGGAATGTGATAGAAATTGAAAATGCCTAAAATGGAAATGTCCAGATCTGGGCTTTCCAGAAATGGGAGGTGCCCGAATTGGACACTGCCAGAAATAGCGAGCGGCTAGAAATGGAAAACCCGAGGTGTTCAGAGGCTTACATGTGGGGTCATGATCTCAGGGTTTTAGGAAGATAAAAATAAACCAAAAACTGGATGCCCTAGGGGATGACAGGTGGGTCCTGGCGCCCTAGGCGACTGACCAGTGGGTCCAATGAGGCCCACATGGCAGTGACTCTTGATAGAGCCAAAACAGGGAAAGCAGAGGAGGACGCCGACGCAGGCACAAGGCGGCAGAGGAGCTCGCAAGAGTTGCTCCGGTGAGGTAAACGTGCAGCGGAGGGAACGAGGCAACTCGCACATGGACCCCACACACATTTGTGACACGCTCGGCACCATGCGACGATGGGAACGACGTCAGCGACGAGGTGACAGAGGCGGCGGTGACGGACTCGTGCAGCTCGAAGTGGCGGCTAGGCATGGCGGGGAAAGGGCCAGAATGGCACTACACGGCGGGGGAAACATGCTGTACATACGCGCGGGGCCTACGGTGGTCGGGGTACTCACCAGAGGAGACCCGAGGGAGGCAAGCTCGGCTCGTGATGATATTGTCGCTATGAGGGAGGCAAGCTCGGCTCGTGATGATATTGTCGCTATGGTGCACAAACAACAAAAAGAAGAGGTTCGGGAGGTTCGGCTGCTCATGTAGGGTGCGTAGGTGTGGTCAAATGGGCTCGAGGAAGACCGGAGGCGACGAATTGGCCGGAGTCGCGCGATGGCCAAAGCGGAAGAAGACGACGGTGAACGGTGCGAACTTGGGGTCCCTCGGGGCCGTAGTGGAGGTAGGCGATGTAGACGACATCTGGGATGTAGAAGGATAAGGTCTCTGCGACTGGATCTTTCAGAGGGCATGCGGGCGACGAGGCCGTGCTCCCAGATTCGCTCGGGACACGGTCGGGGCGATGACTATGGTGGGAGAGACTCGCCTGGCGGCGGCGGATAGGGAAGAGGGAAACCTTAGGGAGATGGTGGACAAGGAGAGGGCTTAAAAAGGGCCCGGAGGCGTTGGGTTGGAGCGACGATGCGCTCCGGCTCGCGGTCCCCATGGCACGGCGCGAGCTAGATGAAAAGGGGCATATTGGTCGACTGTCACCAGTCGCTAGCAGGCGGGGCCGGAGGTGACACACGACAGAGGGCTAGCGGGTGTGTGTTTGTGCACGGGTGAGAAAAGGCAGGGAGAGAGAGCGCGGGTTGGTGAGCTGGGCTGGTGCGACTGGTGGGCTTCAGCTGCTGGGCCGCGGCTGGGCTGCACTACAGCTGCTGCCGCTGCTCTTTTCTATTTCTCCCAAGCAGAAGAGAAGGGAGAAATGACCAGAGAGATAGGAGAGGAGTATGTGAGATATGAAAATATCCCTGGAACCCTTCATTTATGAACTATTTGAATAAATTGTGTTGGGCATTTTTAGAGGTAGAGAAATAAATCAAGTTTGAATTTACTTCAAACTTGCTCCATTTTTGAACCCAACCAAAATGAGTCCAAATGAGTTGAAATTTGGCATATAGGTTTTAGGAGTGGTGTAGGATTTATAGCAAAAGAATGAACATTAATGGAGGCAGGAATAAAGTCACTTGCAAAATAAAAGAAAGAAGAAGGAAGGGAGAGGTGATGGTGCATGGGTCATATGCATAGAGCTAGCAACAACACAAGAAGAGTTCAATGAACATGATGAGCATGATGAAATGCAAAAATGACAAGAGGCACAATGCAACCTAACAATGAGGGCATGGCATGCAACAAGTAAAAGAAACAAAGCAAAACAAGCTGAAGCCATATATATGTCAATGCCGACATGGAAATAGATCATGACAAAGGTCGGATATGTTACAAAAATGGGAAGACTTACACTTGGGGTGTTACAACTCTCTCCCACTACAAAAATATCTCGTCTCGAGATCTAGGAACGAAAGAAATCGAGATATTCGGAATGGAGATGATCCTCACGTTCTTCTTGGTCATAATGGTGTGACCACTTTACTTTGAGGAACTTGATAGACTTGTTGTGAGTCTTGCACTCGGTTTCTTCAAGAATGGCAACGGGATGCTCATGGTAGGATAAGTCTTCTTGGAGGTCAATCTCTTCAAAGTCGATAGTGTGCTCGGGCGTCTTGAAGCACTTGTGAAGTTGTGACACGTGAAACACATCGTGCACATTTGGGAAGTTCGAAGGGAGCTTGAGTTGGTAGGCAAGATCACCTCTTTTGCCAACAATTTTGAACGGGCCCACATATCTTGGAACTAGCTTCCCTTTGATGCCGAAACATTGAGTTCCTTTCATGGGAGAGACTCAGAGATAGACATGGTCTCCAATCTCGAACACCAACTCACGGTGCTTCCTATTGTAGTAGCTTTTCTGGCACAATTGCGCTACTTTGAGATTTTCACGGATGACTCTACACATATCCTCAGCTTCTGTGATCAAGTCATTTCCAAGAAGTTGACGATCACCGGTTTCTGACTAGTGGAGAGGAGTATGACACTTTTTGCCATATAGAATTTCGGAAGGGACCTTGCCCGAGCTTGCTTGGAAACTGTTGTTGTAGGAGATCTCGGCAAACGGAAGGAAATCTTCCCACTTCATACCGAAAGAGATGACACACGCTCTCTGCATGTCTTCGAGGATTTGATTGACTCTTTCAACTTGGCTAGTTGTTAGAGGGTGAAAGGCAGTGCTGGAATGGATCTTGGTACCCATTGCTTTTTGGAAGGAGTCCCCAAACTTGGAAGTGAGGATGCTTCCACGGTCCGAGGAGATCAACTAAAGAAACCAACTGAGCTGCGGTGATAGATTCCTTGACTAGTAGGAAGTGCGTGACTTAGTGAGTTTTTCAATGACAGCTGTCGGTGCAATGAACATACGCGTTCGTTGCCCTGACTTATACACTAGCAGCAAGACATACATACAGTATCATGGCTTGACATAAGATAATCCACAAAAACCGCTCTTCGTGAGATCAAGGAGAGCATTAAGAAGACCAAGGTGACTAGAGAACCACCTAGGAAGGTTTCCCTTGCCAGGCAGGCGAGCCCGGTAGGGTCGAGACTACGACTAGAGATCAACCCCAAAGCCACTCTAGCAAGGTTCCCGGGGACGCCAAGACTCCAAGACATGAGCCCGGCATGCTCCGTGCCAGCAGGCCTCCGCCAAGACGCCACTGCTCCACCTCATCGCACACAAGTCATTAATCGATGCGGTGTCGAGCACTCAAGTGGCTAGATGGATCCTATTGGGTACGTGGGAACCTGCTGGAGAAGAGATTAGCTTTATTGACAACCGTCCAGATGGCATCTCACGCTAATAAGGAGAGGATGGATTAGCGGCGCGGCAGGCTTGCCGGGCTTCAGCATCAGCATGACACCTAGCAGTGCATTTAATGCACTTTGTCCTAACTGCCAGAGTTAGGTATGATAGCACTGTTAGCTATCTAATCATACTGAAATGACTGTTTTGCCACTGTGGTCACCCCTTAACCTATAAAAGGAGACCCGAGGCAACCTAGTAAAGGGTTCAAAAACTTTATCCCCCCAACACTTGTACGCACGTAGCTGCTCCCCCGAGGTCCACTTGCTGGGCTTGAGCACTCTGCACCTTCGTGTTCCTCCAAATCAATCCACCACAGCAGGAGTAGGGTTTTATGCTGCAAAGCGGCCCAAACCTGGGTAAAAGAGAGTTGTCCATCGTCGCGTTGCCCTGTTGTTTCTTCTCTTTGTGCGTTGTGACCGTCCCCTTGCCGAACCACAATGGGGCAGCCCTGCCACATAGGTGATTGTGCTTCCACGCTAACATCTTTGGTGCGCCAGCTAGGGGGCATCACTCGTGCTAACCTGAAGCAACAGCCAGCGCGTGATCGTCACCACCTTCTGCATCTTCAATGGCTCCTAAGAAGAAAAGCGGTGCTGCGGAGCATCCTTCCCCATCAAAGGTTTCCTCGCCTACGGACGCCGCAGCCATGATGGGCAGGGCAGGTGCTATAGATGGTGCCACCAACACCCTCACCACCGCCGGAGCAGGGCCGATGCTGTAGGGGTGGCCCAGGTCCCTCCACCTTCTGGTGAGAAGGCTCATGTTGGCGCAGCCCAAGGAGATGCCCAACTTCCACCTCCTCGCCGCACCAATGAGTGGGACCAGCGCAGCATCGACGCCCGCTCTAGTGCTAGCCATGATCCGTTGGCTGCACCGTCCAGAGGGACAGCGATAGGATGCACGCTCCATCCCAAGCAGGGTGAGCATGACAAGACCTCGAGCGGCGCTGTTGGTCCTCCACGACCGCGTCCGCATGGGAAGGGCCCAGCTGATCAAGATGATGGCTATCAAGAACAGCTTCGGCCATGCCAAACCACTCTGGTGATTGGACAGAGGCGGCAGGGACACGACAATGTTCCTTCTGGTTTGTCCAGGAGTCGAGCGGTGTCGCGTTCTGCTTCTCACGCCATGCTAGGGACGGTGGATGAGGCAAGGGCGAGGGCTCAGCTGTTGCTGAACTTTCCCATAGCAGCAGACATGATGGATTAATGGAGAGCTACCATTCAGAGCCTCATCGGTTTTGCTGAAGCCAACAAGTCGCGGCGCGCGGAGCCTTCGCGACGCCCACAGGCGACGCCGGCAGCACCCGCTGGTGGCCAAGTTGAGAGAACTACACCTACGGTGCAGTCCCCTCTGCAGCTGCCCACCCAAGGGCAACCGCGGCGGGCTCCGCAAACCCAAGACATTGATGAGCCTGACGAAGCGTCAATGTCTTCATCTAACCCACGACTCCAGCAGGATCAACACCAAGTGTTGAGAGACAGGAGGAAGGAAGATGCTCGCGTCACCATTGAGCGGCATCGCGAGACGCTCCGTCAGTCAGACAGGCGTAATGGACCCGACGCTGATGAACCCGCGCCCAGTGTTGGCGGGTACTTGCCGTAGAGGTAGGGTGCCCCGCCTTCAGTTGTGAGCTGTGGCAAGTCCGTTGGCCATCCTCTCGCACCTTCAACCTGACCTGCCAGAGAAGTATTATGGAAAACTGAATCCGGCAGAGTTTCTAGGCATCTATACGATTACCATCCAGGCTGCCGCAGGAAGAGATGAGAAAGTACTTGCCAACTACTTCCCATTGGCTCTTAAGCCTAATGTGAGGTCTTGGCTGATGCACTTGCCGGAAGACTCTATTTCTTCATGGGCAGACCCGTGCAATGAGTTCATTGGCGCTTTTACTAGCGGTCATCAAGAACCAGGACAACCCAGTGACCTGCAGGCCCTCCTGCAGAAAGAAGGGGAAAGCTTGCACAAGTACCTACAATGATTCAGTCGAGTGCACCGCAACATCCCTCAGATACACCCGGCAGCTGTGATGTCGCATTCCACATGAATGTGCGCAATCGAAGGATGCGTGCTAAGATGATTGTTCGCTTGCCAAAGACCGTCAATGAACTATACACGTTGGCGGACAAGTGTGCTCGGGTTGAAGAGGGCAGAAGACTTCCAGGAGAGGAGATTGGTGTCGAAGTCGATTCTGAAGACGATGATGACACTGCCACTCCTAGGAAGAGAAACAGGAAATGCAACAAGAAGCGTAAAGGGAAAGCAGTGATGGCCGTTGAGAGCTCCGGTGATCTTAGCGCCAACAAGAAAGCAAAGACTGTGACACCCGGCAAGGAAGCTGCTACTTGTGCTGATTGCCGGGCAGCAGCGGCGGCTGAGAAAACCCACAAGTTTGATGGGCCATACTGCAAGATCCATAGAACCAAGGGCCGTGATCTCCAAGATTGCAAGCAAGTTGAACAGCTGGTCGAGAAGCAGAAGGTTGAGTATGAAAGGCGTGATAAGGGAAGAGGCCAGAATGACGCTGGCGGGAAGGGCCACGGTGGCCGCAATGGCCATCGCAGCAAGGTTGATCAGCAGAAGGAAAAACCCGGCAGGGGCCGTGAGAAAAAGGGAAATGAACATGACAGTGATGAAGAGAATGATGAAACCAGCGAGGAGGAATTCCAGAAGGCTACCGAGGTGATGTGTATTGACGGGGTGCATCTTTGCACTCCTCTCACCACCAACTCAAGCAGTGGGCGCATGAAGTCAATGCGGCAGAGCCAGTAGCGAGCGCACAAGAACCACTTAAATAGTCCCACACGCCCATCATCTTTGATGTTGAGGATCATCCAGATCGCACTTCTGTGGTAGGGTGTTTGCCATTGTTGGTTTCACCAACAATCCGCAACCTCAAAGTCACAAAGATGTGGGTTGATGGCAGAGCAGGGTTGAATTTAATTTCCCTTGACATGCTTAAGAAACTTCAAATTCCTGACAGAGACCTGAAGAAGACAGGCACTTTCCAAGGGATCAACCAAGGAAGGAGCCAGCCAAAGGGAAAGATTACATTGCTAGTGACATTTGGAGGGGAAATAAACTTCAAAACTGAGAAGGTTGTGTTTGATGTCGTTGAACTTCCCCTGCCATTCAACTGAATCCTTGGTCGCCCGGCTTCGGCTAAGTTCATGGCAGCGTCCCATTATGCATATAATACCTTGAAGATGCTGGGCCCAATGGGAGTCATCTCCATTCCATTAGATAAGAGAGATGCGGTCATATGCATCGACAACATGTATAGAGATGCGGTAGCAGCAGAGGCCGTCAAGATCTCAGCTCCCGCCAAGGAGGAAAAGAAAGTTAAGAAAAATGGCAAGGACACCGACAAGGACCCCGGGAAGCGTGCCTCTTCGGAGTGCGCTGCGCCCGGCAGCAACTTGCCGGAAAGTTCGGCTAGCAAGAGATCCAAGGCTGCTCCCCCTGCAGCAAAGAAGGTTCTGGCAAGGCAGGATGGCACTGATGGTACTTTTACCATTAGTGCCACCCTTGATGACAAATAGGAAAGCGCGCTCGTTGCCTTCCTGCGAGCGAATGTCGATGTGTTTGCATGGCAACCTTCTGACATCCCTGGTTTTCCCAAGGAGGTAATCCAGCACCACCTTGTTGTCTGTCCTCATGCCCGTCCCATGAAACAAAAAGTTAGAAAGGAGGCCTAGGAGCGGCAGCAGTTCATTGCCGAAGAAATAAAGAAACTTGAAGCAGCGGGCTTGGTCAGAGGAGTGTTGCACCCAACTTGGTTTGCAAATGCAGTGGTGGTACGCAAGGCAAACAGGAAATGGAGACTTTGTATTGACTTCACTGACTTAAACAAAGCATGTCCAAAGGATCCCTTTCCCTTACTGCGCATCGACCAGATCGTTGACTCCACTTCAGGGTGTGATTTGCTCTCCTTTCTGGATGCATACTCCGGATACCATAAGATCTTCATGGCCAAGGAAGATGAAGAGAAGACCGCGTTTATTACCCCATGTGGCACGTACTGCTTTGTATGTATGCCTTTCATACTAAAAAGCGCCGGTTCTACATTTGCGAGGGTTGTGCAGATTGGTTTCGAGCTTCAGCTACACAGAAACATAGAAGCCTACATGGATGACATAGTGGTCAAGACCAGACATAAGTCTACGCTTGTCCATGATCTGGAAGAAACCTTTGCAAACTTGCGAAAGATCAACTTGAAGCTCAAGGCAAAGAAATGTGTGTTTGGCGTTCCGTCCGGCAAGCTTCTTGGGTTCTTTGTGTCTCAGCGAGGGATAGAAGCCAACCCCGACAAGATCAAAGCAATAGAGTAGATCCAAGCCCCTAAAACCGTCAAGGATCTGAGGCGTCTGGCTGGCTATGTTGCCGCACTAAGAAGATTCATTTGAAAATCCGCTGAGCGTGCCCTGCCTTCCTTCAAAATTTTGAAGAAGGCTGGTCCAATGAAATGGACTCCGGAAGCAGAAGCTGCACTGCGAGATTTGAAAACGTACCTTTCCTCCACGCCAACCTTGGTTGCACCTAAGCCACAAGAGCCGCTGCTGCTATATTTGGCAGCAACAAATCAAGTGGTTAGTGCTGCCTTGGTGGCACAGAGAGAAGTGAATAACAAAGAAGTTAATACGGCAGAGCCACCCAGTGACGGATCAAACCTGTCCCCGGCAAGGCCTGATACAAATGGAGAAGAGGTTCCACAAGCAGATGTTGACAATCAGAAGGTTTTAGCAAGGAAGAAGATGGTGTAGCGACCAGTTTACTTTGTCAGCTCCCTCTTGTAGGGGGCTAGGTCAAGGTATTCCGGGGTGCAAAAGTTGATCTTCGGCCTTCTTATGGCCTTGAGGAAGCTGCGCCATTACTTCCAAGCTCATGAGATCACAGTTGTGACTCGCCTTCCGTTGCAGTGCATTCTAAGGAACCCCGAGGCTACCGACATGATAGTTGAGTGGGTATTGGAGTTATCAAGCTTTGCTTTGAAATTTTAAAGCACGACAACTATCCAAAGCAGGGCACTGGCAGAATTTATTGCAGAATGGACGCCAACACCTGATGAAGAAATGCTAGAGACAGCTCTCCCCAGCAAGGAGGCCCCCAAGGAGTGGGTGATGTACTTTGATGGAGCTTTTTCGCTGCAAGGCGCCGGGGCTGGAGTGTTGCTTATTGCACCCACCGGAGAGCACCTCAAGTATGTTTTCCAGATGCACTTCCCTAGGGAAGAGGCAACCAATAACACAACAGAATATGAAGGGCTAGTTGTCGTCCTCAGGATTGCAATAGTATTGGGAATAAAGAAGTTGGTCATTTGTGGTGATTCTCAGCTTGTTGTGAAGCAGGTGAATAAGGATTACCAGAGCCCACTGATGGAGGCATATGTGGATGAAGTGAGGAAGTTGGAAGAGCACTTTGACGGGTTACAAGAAGGGCACGTGCCTCGTGCAGAAAACAGCATTGCTGACCCCCTATCAAAGTGCGCTGGTCAGAAGCTTCCTGTGGAACCAGGAACTTTTGTACTCCATCTAACTCAACCATCAGTTTCCCCATCAAAATTGTTGAGAAAAAGAACAAAACTCAACACCGGCACTCATTTCCCGGTAGAGCTCCCTGGAGCTGCTGGTGAGAAGGTTGCCGGAGGAAGCCCTATCCTAGTTGGCGAGTTGCATTCTCTGGCAGAGCCCCGAGCTCTTGCTGTTGAGATTGTCGCTCCCATAGCAGAGGAGATGCCTTTGGTCCTTGTCGTCGAGCCACAAGCTCCGGGGTGGGCGCAGCATATAGTCCAATTCTTTCAAACAGGAGAACTTCCCGATGGTCGAGAAGAATCTGAGAAGGTAGCCCGGCAATCGAGTATGTATTAGTTTGTGGATAACACTCTATACAGAAAAAGGCCAAATGGTGTGAGGCTAAAATGTATCGATCGGGAAGATGGGCTAGAGCTGTTGGTAGAGATACAAGGGGGTGTATGTGGCTCACATATAGGATCAAGAGCACTTGTCGGGAAAGCCTTCCAGCAAGGATTCTACTGGCCTACTGCCCTTCGGGATGCAACCGAGCTCGTCATTAAGTGTGAAGCTTGCCAGTTTCATTCCAAGAACATTCATCAACATGCTCAAGCCCTTCAAACAATCCCTTTATCCTAGCCTTTCGTAGTCTGGGGGCTGAACATCTTGGGCCCCTTTCCCCGTGCTACCGGGGGCTTTGAATTCTTGTATATTGCGGTCGACAAGTTTACAAAGTGGCCTAAGGTGGAGCCAGTGAGGAAGGTGAATACGCAATCATCTATCAAGTTCTTCAAAGGATTGGTGTGCCATTTTGGGGTGCCCAACAGGGTGATCACCGACAATGACACCCAACTCACAAGCCACGCCTTCATGCAGTACATCCAAAGCCTTGGAAGCAAGGTTTCTTACGCTTCTGTTCGCCACCCTAGGAGCAACGGACAAGCCGAAAGGATGAACGCTGAAGTGTTGCGAGTGCTCAAGACAAGAAGTTTTGATAAGTTGCGGAAATGCGGCAAGCGCTGGGTTGATGAGTTGCCGGTGGTTCTTTGGTCAATCAGGACGACACCAAGTCGAGCCATTGGCCAAACTCCCTTCTCCCTGGTATATGGTACAAAGCAGTGCTCCCCACAGAACTCATATACGGGTCACCTCAAGTACTTGCCTATGACGAAGTAGCGCAAGAGCAGCTGCGGCATGACGATGCCGCGCTCCTCGAGGAAGATCGTCTCTGGGCAGCTGTACGTGTTGCACGATACCAGCAAGCCCTACGCCGCTATCATAGCCGCAGGGTTCACGCCCAGAGCCTTGAGGAAGGTGACCTTGTTCTTAGGCGTGTTCACTCCGCCATGGTTGAAAACAAGTTGACACCAAAGTGGGAAGGCCCTTACCAGGTAGTATGTGTCACCAGACCTGGCGCAGTCCGTCTGGAGACCGAAGATGGCATTCCTATTCAAAACCCATGGAATATTGAGCATCTTCGCAACTTCTACCCGTAAGGCGCGGTTGCCGGGCCTTGCCTCAATGACCTGTTTTGTACAAGCATACTCCCCAGGACTTGTAACCCTTTATACAAAGCCAGGCGCAGACCTTGTGCATAGTTGAATAAAACGAAGCACTCTTTCTTACAAAACTTGCATGGATGCACTCATATTTGCTTAAGTATGATCTTATCATGATTATGATAGTTCTTAAGTAAGATAACTGGCATACAGTAAAAGGCCATGTATTATCCTCTTTTCACCTTTTTCCTTGATGACAACAGAAAAGTTTCATCACGATAGTTTCCCGGGAAGGAGGATGAATGCAAGGCCGTGCACTGATCCCCGACAACCCTTCCCTATCTGAAATGATAAGAAGCACAGCAAAAGAAGATGAGTAACCTTCGTTATGTTCCATCACTCCATGTTGTACTTTAGCATGAGGGACTTGTACGGAAGGAAACATGGTCGCCTCTGCCATTCACGCTCCTATTCTTGACTCGAGTCCACTCGATAAGTTTTAGTTGTAGCTATGTATGGGGGGAGGTTGGCAAAGGGTTGGCCTTCGTTCGCGCTCATTAACCCGTTTTTGAGCTCATCAAACATGGTTTTTGGTAGAGGCAACATCGAAGGCTGACAAAGATGTCTTGCTGGAAAATTTTGTTTACTAAGGAGTATTGAAGGCTGGTCCTTCAGTATGCTTAAGTACATACACAAACATCCGGAAAGCTCTTTTTCCAAGTTTACATGAACAAACAAGTACAGATCATACAAGTACTAGCATGAACGAAGGAATACATAATTTAGATTAAAGTTTGGCAAGTACCTACATCTTTTGATATGAAAAAAGATAAGTGCCCCATAATGCCTTTCTTGTCCCTCTCCTCCTAGGAGTTGCATTGAGCAGGAAAGAGGGCAAAAGGAGCGCCTGGGCAGAATCCCAGCCTAACCCCGTCAGGACCAGCGGGACGCAGCCTGACAAGATCGGGAGGGCGCCTCCCCGGCAAGGAAGAAGAGGCCAGGGACACAGAGAGCGGCTAGGCGATGCCCTGGTCAACCCCGCAAGGACCAGAGGAATGTGGCAAGGCGAGAACACCGGCAGGGAAGACGAAGCCGGAGTCCACGAGAAAGCCTGCCGGGGTCTAGCTGGAGGTGTCAATGACGTCCCAGCCAAGCACCCCTGGCAAATCGCTCTGCGGGGTCCAGCTGGAGATGATGGTGCTGTCGGTGCCTAGCTGACAGTGACAGTGCGTCCGGTGCTCAACTAGTGTCCAAGTCGTCATCTTCATTCTTGACGACCGGGGACTCGTCGTCGCCCTCTCCAACGTCGGTGTCCTCTTCGTCGCTGTCGCTCGAGGAGGAGCTTTTGTCATCGCTCGAGTTTTTCGCGCAGCACCTGAATGTCCAAAGACCTTGATGAAGAGCAGATCAGCCTCCACCAGCTTGAAGCGGAGGATGTTCCCTTCTGCCATATAATGGGTACGAGCAAAGGTTTGCCAACCACGGCTAAGAAACATGACGTGCGGTGCGGGAAACTCGACGTCCGCCCACACCGTGTCATTGCAGCAGCCACTAATACGCAATCCCAGCCTGAGTGACTGCTCGACCTCCATCACCCCGGCGAAAGGGCGAGGCCGCCGCAGATGACTGCGGGGAGGATCGCGCAGCTTGACGATGAACTCCAACACGGTGTCCCCCGTATGGCCTTGTGTCGGTATTGGTGCGACTCGCAAAGGAGCGGCGGGTGCACCACCTCGTCTGCCCCGACCACAGGTGTTGCGTCGACCACGACCATGCCCCGTGGCTTCACATTGCGCACTAGACTCTGCCCCTGCTGCTGCAGTGGAAACGGGAGCAAGATGCCGAGAAGAAGCCCTTGTAGCTACCACTGCAGCACGGGCTCAACCCATTCCACTCGCCATGGTGGAAACGGAAGCAAGAAGAAAAGGAAGAAGAGGAGGTGGATGAGCATCGCCACCCCCTCGCATCTCCCTTTTTATAGCGGAACGGAGGGGGAGGCTGGCTCTCCTCCACTCTGGGGCAAACACCCCACTCCTACAATCCAATCCTCTGCACCCCCAATGGCGTCCCCTGATCCATCGGCCGCCCCACTACACCAATCCAGGGCGCTGTGCATTCTGCTAACGGCACACGTTCCTGCGCCCTGCGCATCCACTACCAACCCCACGAAATGCATGCGGCACGCGTTGTAGAAACAGCAGGAGCAGTGGGTGAGGTAAAGGTAAAATGGCAGTTACCCCCAGTTCCCGCGCGGATGCCCTAATGGGCTCCCTTGGACGTGTGCACCTCTGGTTTACAACACGAATCGGGTGCGCCATTCGAATGATTAAGATGCCACGGAAACTTGGGAGCCAGACCAAGCCCAGGTTAATGAAGAACCAAAGAAGATCTCAAAAAGAACCGTACCAGCCCCGGCAAGGTTAACACGTAAGCTTGTGCATCTGTTAGGCCTACCCCAACGACGCCTTGAACGTGCGTGTGGGCCAGGCCCGGGGGCTCCTGTCGGTGCAACGAACATACATGTTCATTGCCCTGACTTATGCACCGGCGTGCAGCAAGACATACATCTAGTATCATGGCTTGACATAATATAAGCCAGAGAAACCGCTCTTCATGAGATCAAGGAGAGCATTAAGAAGACCAAGGTGACTAGAGAACCAGCTCGGAAGGTTTCCCTTGCCTGGTAGGCAAGCCCGACAGGGTGGGGACTATGACTAGAGATCAACCCCAAAGCCGCTCCAGCAAGGTTCCCGGGGCCACCAAGGCTCCAAGACATGAGCTCGGCAGGCTCCGTGCCGGCAGACCTCCGCCAAGATGCCACCGCTCCACCTCATCGCACACAAGTCATTAATCGATGTGGTGTCGAGCTCACAAGTGGCTAGATGGATCCTGTTGGGTACGTGGCAACCTGCTCGAGAAGAGATTAGCTTTATTGACACCCGTCCAGATGGCGTGTCATGCTAATAAGGAGAGGATGGATAAGTGGCGCGACAAGCTTGCTGGGCTTCAGCATCAGCATGACACCTAGCAGTGTATTTAATGCACTTTTTCCTAACTGCCAGAGTTAGGTATGATAGCACTGTTAGCTATCTAATCATACTAAAATGATTGTTTAACCACTGTGGTCGCCCCTTAACCTATAAAAGGAGGCCCGAGGCAACCTAGCAAAGGTTTCAAAAACATGATCCCCCCAACAATTGTATGCACGTAGCTGCTCCCCCGAGGCGCACTTGATGGGCTTGAGCACTCCGCGCCTTCGTGTTCCTCCAAATCAATCCACCACAGCAGGAGTAGGGTTTTAGATTGCAAAGCGGCCCGAACCTGGGTAAAAGAGAGTTGTCCATCATTGTGTTGCCCTGCTGTTTCTGCTCTTTGTGCGATGTGACCGTCCCCTTGCTGAACCACAAAGGGGCAGCCCTGCCCCATAGGTGATCATGCTGCCACACCAACATCAACAAAGATAGCATCATTTCCTCTCTTGGATTTGGGAAAGCTGGTGACAAAGTCCATCTCAATATGATTGAACTTCCATTTAGGGATAGGTAGGGGTTGGAGGAGTACTGCTGGATGCTGGTGTTTTGCTTTCACTCTGTGGCAGACATCACACTCATTCACGAATTGAGCAATCTCCCACTTCATGCGAGTCCACCAATACGTCTGCTGGAGGTCGTGGTACATCTTGGAACTGCCTAGATGAATGGAAAGGAGGGAATTATGGGCTTCATCCATTATGACTCTCCTCAGATCACCCTTTGGAACCACTAGCCGGTCCTCGAAGAACAGGGTGTCTTTATCATCAATGATAGCACTTGTATTTGGAAACGCCCTTGGCAACACCATCTTTCACCTTCTTCACCATAGTATCAAGGAGTTGAGCTTCACGAATTTGATCCTCCAATGTTGGAGTGACTTGAAGATTGGCAAGAAAGCCTTTAGGAATGAATTGAAGGTTGAGCTTCCGGAATGCTTCACGAAGATCAGGCTGGAATGGCTTGAGAATTAAGCTATTGCAATATGCCTTTTCCGCTCAAAGCATCTGCAATCAGATTGGCTTTGCCTGGAGTGTACTCAATGCTTGGGTTGTACTCTTGAATCATCTTGACCCAACGAGTTTGCCGAAGATTGAAGTAGGTCTGAATGAAGATATATTTCAAGATCTTGTGATCGGTATAGACATCAACTTGTCTACCCAACAATAGATGTCTCGAGGTGATCAAACTGTGGGCAACTTCCGCCAACTCAAGATCGTGAGTGGGGTAGTTCCTCTCATTTGGCTTCAACTGCTGAGAAGTATAAGCCACATCTTTCTTGTCTTGCATATGAACATCACCAAGGCCTTGCAATGAGGCATCACAGAACACTTGGAAGGGTATGGATTCGTTGGGAGGAGTAAGGCCGGAGCTAAAATGAGCTTCTCTTTGACTGTCTTGAAAGTAACATCACAATCATGAGTCCAAGAATATTTGACATTCTTTTGGAGGAGGTTAGATAGAGGCTTGGAAATCTTGGAAAAATTATCCACGAATCTTCTGCAATAGCTTGCAAGCCCTAGAAAGCTTCGAAGTTGCCTGACATTCTGAGGAGGCTGCCATTTCATAATCGCTTCAACCTTTTCAGGATTTACTGAGATGCCCTCGGCAGAGATAATGTGCCCGAGGTAGAGTACCTCCTTGAGACAGAATTCACATTCGGAGAATTTTGCATAAAACCGGTGTTCCCTGAGCTTGTCAAGAACCAAGTGGAGATGCTCTGCATGTTCTTCTTTTGTTTCAGAGAAAATCAGGATGTCGTCAAGGTAGACGAGGACGAACTTGTTTGTGTAAGGACGAAACACATAGTTCATCATTCTTGAGAAGGTTGGAGGGGCATTTGCAGGACCGAAGGACATCACCATGTACTCATAAGAGTCAAAACTTGTCCTGAAAGCAGTTTTCGGAATGTCTTCTTCACAAATTTGGATTTGATGGTATCCCATATGAAGATCAAGCTTGGAAAACACCTTTGCACCTTTGATTGCTTGAATAATTCATTGATATTGGGAAGTGGATATTTTTTCTTGATTATCTTCTTGTTCAATGGGTGGTAATCGATGCAAAGTCATTATGTGCCATCTTTCTTCTTGACAAAGAGAACACCACATCTCCAAGGAGATCAACTTGGTCTGATCAGACCCAAATGCTCTTGTTCATCGAGCTACTTCTTCAACTCTTTTAGCTCTGCTGGACCAAGCTTATAAGGACGTCTACAAGCGTGTTATGTGCCGGGCTCGAGTTCAATCATAGACTCAATAGCTCGGTTAGGAGGCATTCCTGGTAATTCTTCTGGAAATACATCCTCATATTCATAGACCACTGGAATTTGCGAAATGGCATTAATGTCGCCTTGCTCATTGAGAGAGAATAGTCGAATGGTGTTATCATGAGCCACAAAGATAATCACCTCTTCAAAAGGATGGGTCAATTTAACTTCCTTGGCAGCTGTCGGGCCCGTGGGACTGGGGTTACCCAGGCCCATCTACTTACGGCCCAAGACGCGGCACATACCGAAGGGCCCGATGAATGGCCCACTACTGGACTTCACGAGCAATACACTCGTAAGGCCCTCACCTCACGGGGCACACGTCAGCAAGCGCCACCAGGAGGCTCGTGTGGCCTTCTTGCAACGCGGTCTCCCGAGGCCTCCTCCCTCGAGGCAAGCAACTTGAGGGCTCCTCAGCCTGGTCACGCGGTCCTACATCTTCACATGGGTGACACGCACGATGACGAACGGTGCTAGAGGCCATGCCAGCAGGCACGGACGTGGAGGCTTTCCCCTTTCATTCTAAGGCAGCAAGGCCAGCATGCCGATTCCCAAAGCAACCCCAAAGGTTGCATCAACGGTGCAAGAAGACCAAGACGACGAGCGCGCTAGGATGGAGGTCATCAGCTTAATGGTGCGAACTCTGGGGTGCGCTCGCTGCTACTGCCCTACACTCCCTCACAAACTCATGACGGTGCTCCGGCGAGCACGAGCTAAAGAAGAAGAACTGTGGACACGGCAGTTACCCAGGTTCGGGCCACCTTGCAGTGTAAAACCCTACTCCTGCTTGTCTATGATTGCTTGGCGAGAGAGTGTACAAGCGATGGGCTCTAGTTGCTAAGTGAATCCCCTCCTAAAGTGGCACCTTACCCTCTTCTTATACTGCCTCTGGTCCTCTTCCCCGAAAAACACATGGCGGGAAGGGTTGCCACAATGGCCAGTTTGAAGGGGGACAAGGTCGTAGCTTATCCTGACTAATGGTGATCTTCGCTTGCGAAAGCCTTCTGCCGTGACGCGCCGGTGGGCTCGGTTATGCCCTCCGTCCTGGCACGCCCATCGCCTTGGTCTTCTTGCACCTTTCAGGCAACCTTTGTGGGTTGCTTTGTGTCAGATTCAGGGGTCCGCAGACCAAAGAAGGTTCGAACTCTAGGGCATGTGCGAAGATCTCAACCTCTCAAGCTTAGAGCCCGTCGCCCACAGCCTAGCCTAGCCAGATTTGCATGAGCAAGGAAGAAGATGAACACGGTAGTTTACCCAGGTTCGGGCCACCTTGTGGTGTAAAACCCTACTCCTGCTTTGTGGTGGATTGGCATCACGAGGGGTTGAGGATGAACTGGTACAGAGGATGAACAACCTCGCGAGAGCTCGGGGGTAAGAATCAGTCGACCCCCTCTATGGTGGTGGCTAACCTATATTTATAGTGTCCTTTGTCCTGTTCCCTCGAAACTTAGGCGGGAAGGGATACCACAATGGCCAATTTGAAAGGGGACAAGTAGTACATCTAATCCTGGCGAAAGGTGGTCTTCGCATGCAAAGCCTCTGGTCATGACGCGGCGGTGGGCTCAGTGATGACCTCTGCCTTGCCGAGCCTGTGGTCTTGGTCTTGTAGCACCGGAATGGAAACCTTTGGGAGATTCCTCGGGCCTCCTTAGCACCAAAGAGGAAACTGCCTCCTCTGCACCCGCTAGCGCCCGCTTGGCCTTGGTCGTCATGGCTCACGTCATCGCAGCCTCGTGAGGCTGGGTACTTGCATAGAAATCTCTGCTCCTCGAGAGGCCGCCTAGGGAGGCCGCTCCCTCGGGAGGTCTTGGTGTCATCCTCCTCGCAAGGCCTGGCCCCTCGCGAGGGTCTTGTCTTGGTGGTCTTGGGGATGGGCCATACCAGGCCGTCGAGGGAGCCACGCCGTGGGCTACAGGCAGGCAAATCTGGGTACCCTGGTTCCCAGAATGCCGATAGTAGCCCCCGGGCTCAAGGTGTGCTCGGGCTAGCTTCGAGGCAAAGCCAAGGGGCAAGGGTGAAGCGCTGTGGTCCCCAATCGCCTGTGGGCTAGGTTGATGCGTGGCGCTTGACGGGACGCGGACACCTCCGCTTCCCCACGCCACCTCGGCAACTGCCCCGACTTGACAACTGCCTGGTGCATGCAGCAGTGCCATCATCTCTCGGAACATGGAAGGGCGCCGGTTAGCCTTCGATCGCCTATAAGAGGGTGAGGGAGGCAGAGCCCCCAGCCCGTCCTCATCCTTTCGTCTGCAATCTCGTCTTCTCCTATCCCTGTCGCGCCGCCACCTTGCCGAAGCGACCATGGCGCCACCGAGGAGGTTTTTGGACGAAGAGAAGGGCAAGGCCCCTCAAGCCGGGCCAGAGGCGCCGCCGCCTAAGAGAGGGCACGGCCGTCCCTACAAATCCAGAGCCGCACCGGCGACGTCTTCACGGCGGCGCGGGCATCCGCCTCTAGCAGTTCGCAATGACTTCAGCAGCCGGTAGATGGCCCTCTCCCGCGAGGGTGGCCACGGGGGTCCTATCAGCCATGGCCAAGGGGGAAGGCGTGCCATTGCTAGCCGACCTCCGGGCCCGCGCGCCCGCTCGAGTGACTCGGCGAGCGAGTTCATCGTGCGGGTGGAGGGCCCTCCAGGCACTTGTCTTCTGCTTCTGAGCTCCTTCGCGGAGGAGCTACCGGCGAGAGGACTCGTTGGGCTGCGGCTGTAGCCCGATGGCTGCTGCAACGGGTCCTCGCGGGTGGAGGTCCAGGTCAACTCCATCGGCCATGTGTTTCTGAGCCGCGGATGGCTGTCATTTGCCCGCGCCCGCGGTCTGAAGGTGAGGCCCACCCTCCACTTCAAGTACGACGGGGCGGCAACGCTCTTCGTCAGGGTCTTTGGGGAGGACGGCAGCCGCCTGGGTGCTGCCCGGAGGGCGACGACGATGGCGACCACCCTTTGGACGACGACGACCGGCGTCCTCGACGGTGAACTTGCCCTTGGCCGCCACACCTCCAGTAGTAGGCCACCACATCTCCTCCAGGCGGAGCTCATGCGATGACGACTACGGCGAGCCGCCTCATCCCCGTGCCCGGACCTAGGAGGGCGGCAGGCCGCCACACCGTCTTGTTCCCGCTCAGGGGGATGCCGATCTGCCTTATCACCATGCCCCCGTCAAGCAGGAGGAGGACTCTGACTAAGCGTGGGTGGTGACGGAGCCACGCCTCAGGAGCAGCGACCCTCGGGAGGCCGCTTCTTTTGCTTTACCGCCTTTTTTTAATTTCCTGCATCAAGAGCTTGCAAAGAGCCCTGCGGGGCGTGTAATGAATGGTGGCGCTTGCGCCTTCATATTAGTGTTTGATGCTCGTACTCCGACATCATATTACCGTTAATCGAAAGACTGTTGCCTCATGTAATTAGAATAACTTAGCTTAGTGCGTTTGTGACCCTTGGCGGGTCCCCTTGTCGTCGTAGCGCACTCCTCTGGAGCCTCTCCTCGTGATGACCTAGGGAGGCCCCTTGACAAGCTCCTGAGCCTTGAATGGCATGCCCCCGCGAGGGTCACGGGGGCAATTTGCGTAGGCCTCTGGAGCCCCCGGGCGAGGGCCAGCCATTAATAGTGTGCCAGAGCGCGATGCTCGGCAGGGTAGGGAGGCGAGCACTCCTGAGGCCAAGGGGCCGTAATCGGTGTGTGCCTACTAACTCACTCGAGAGCGCCGCATGAGGATCGGACGCCAAGGTCTTGGCGAGGTGTGTGCACGAGCGGCCTGAGCCAACTCAAGCATACCGTGCCCAGCCCCTGCTCGCGGGGCGCGATGGAGTGAGCCATGGGCAACCACCACACCGCTTAAGAACATAAGTCAAGAGGGGAAGCACTGCGGGAAGCAACGAACAGAAAAAAAAGAAACGCCCTCTTTTTGAATAAAGACGCAAAAAGCTCAAATTCATTCCAAGAATAGTAAATTTCGGTACAAGAGCAAAGCAAAAGAACAGCCGCGTCCGGGACCTATGCTAGTCTTCTGGTCTTCCCGCCAGTGCAGAGCATGGGGCTTTCACTAGGCGTGGGCATAGTTGCTGATTGACCGTGTCGTCCGCAAGCGCGGAGCATGGGGCTTCCACTTGGGCATGGGTGGGTGCCCCCGTGAGGCCCAGGGGTGGCACTCAGGAGACTCCGGGGCATGTACATCCCCACTCATTATTACTTGAGAGTGTCACGGGTAGAACCTCTGGAGGTGCTGGATGTTCCAAGCATTCTGGATGGGACCCCATCCTGCGTCTCCAAGCGTACGGCGCCAGGCCTGGAGACGCGGGCGACCCTGAACGGGCCCTCCCACATGGGCGAGAGCTTGTGAAGGCCCTCCCTAGAAAGGACCCGCCTCAGGACGAGGTCTCCCACCTCGAGGGTCCGGGAGCAGACGCTGCGGCAGTGGTAACGCCGCAGTGCCTGCTGGTACCTCGCTGCACGGAGCGAGGCTTAGCAGCGGGCTTCCTCCCCAAGCATGAGGTCTATCCCCCGTGAGGCATCCTGATGCGCCTCGCCGAATGCCAGGATCCGTGGGGAGCGAAGCCTAACCTTGTGAGGGAGGACCGCCTCGGCCCCGTAAATGAGGAAGAATGGGGTCTCGCCGGTGGGCTTAGTCGCAGTGGTGCGGATATACCACATCACAGACTGAAGCTCACCGAGCCAACCCCTACCGCAAGCCTCAAGCTTCTTCTTGAAGCTTCTCGCCTTGAGGCCCCTCAGGACTGCCGCGTTGGCGCGCTCGGCCTGGCCGTTGCTCCGTGGGTGTGCCACCGAAGCATGGCATATCTTCGTTCCAAGGTTAGAGCAGTACGTCCTGAAGAGATTGCTCGTGAATTGTGAGCCATTGTCAGTAATGATACGATTAGGGACACCGAAACAACTCATGAGGCCCTTGATGAACTTGACGGCTGAGCCAGCGGGGATGGTGCATACTAGTGCTACTTCCGCCTACTTGGTGAACTTGGCGATGGCGACGTACAGGTAGCGGTGTCCACCAGTCGCCCGAGGGAAAGGGCCCAGGATATCCAATCCCCAGACCGTAAAAGGCCACGAGAGCGGGATGGTCTAGAGGCCTTGCGCGGGCTGGTGGATCTGCTTGGCGTGGAACTGGCAGGCCTCGCAGGATCTTACCAGCTCGGTGACATCGTTGAGCGCCGTCGGCCAGTAGAAGCCGCTACGGAACACCTTGCCCACGAGGGTGTGCGACGAGGAGTGGTGACCGCAGTCCCCGCCATGGATATCAGCCAGCAACTTGCGCCCTTGTTCATCAGATAAGCACCGCAGCGAGACTTCATTGGGGCATCGCTGGTACAGCTCGCTGTCCTGCAAGCAATATGCAGTGGCCTGGCGGACCACGCGCTCTGCGTCCTCCTCTTTCTCCGGCAAGATGCCACGGATGAGGTATGCCTTGAACTCCTCGGTCCAGTAGCCTGCCTGAGGTTCCAGCGCCAGGAGTAAATGAGCTCCTGAGGCCGGGCCGCAGGTGGGGCTCCTGAGGTTGGGGCTGGCGGCAGCTCCTCCCTGAGCAACGCCGAACCCGCGGTCGGGGGAGCCGCAGGCGGCTTGTGAAGCCTTTCTTCGAAGACGCCAGGCCTCTAGGGCTCGCGGCGGGACTCCCTCTTGGCGATGTCATCGGCTTCCTTGTTCGCGCCCCACGGGATGTGCTGCAATTCCAAGCCTAGGAAGCATTTTTTGATTTTACGTACCTCCTCCAAGTAAGCTTCCATGTGTTTGTCCTTCGGCTTGTACTCTTTGTTGGAGAAGTTGACGAGGAGTTGGGAGTCGCCCTTGATGGTAAGGCATTTGATTCCCAGGCCAGGCATGGCCCTGAGGCCGGCAATCAAGCTCTCATACTCTGCGATGTTGCTGGAGACCTTCTCGCCACGCTGGAAGCAGAGTTGCACGGTGTAGTACTGCTTGTCCTTGGTTGGCGAGATGAGCACGACTCAAGCCCCCGCGCCCTGCCTTGCAAGGGCACCATCGAAGTGCATGACCCATCCATCGGGTGCTTCGTCGCCGGGCATGAGGGATTGGCCCTCATACAGCCCCCGATCAGGGGCGTTGGTCCACTCCGCTACGAAATCGGCCAGTGCCGCCCCCTTGATGACCCTGGTGAAAGGATCGATATGGTTGACTAGAGGGGGGGGGGGGTGAATAGGCAACTAACAATTTTTAGCTTTTCTTGACCAAATTAAACTTAGCATCAAAATAGGTTGTCTAGATGTGCAACTAGGTGAGCAACCTATATGATGCAACAACAATAAGCACACAAGCAAGCAAGGAATACAACACACTAAAGGCTTGCACAAGTAAAGGTAAGAGATAACCAAAAGTGGAGTCGGTGGAGACGAGGATGTGTTACTAAAGTTCCTTCCCTTTGAGAGGAAGTACGTCTCCGTTGGAGCGGTGTGGAGGCTCAATGCTCCCCAAGAAGCCACTAGGGCCACCGTATTCTCCTCACGCCCTCACACAATGCGAGATGCCATGATTCCCCTATTGGTGCCCTTGAAGGCGGCGACCAAACCTTCACAAACAAGGTTGGGGCTATTTCCACAACTTAACTGGAGGCTCCCAACGACACCACGAAGCTTCACCACAATGGAATAAGGCTCCGAGGTGACCTCAACCGTCTAGGGTGCTCAAACACCCAAGAGTAACAAGATCTGCAAGGGATTAGTGGGGGGAATCAAATTTATCTTGGTGGAAGTGTAGATCGGGGCCTTCTCAACCAATCCCTAGGAAATCAAAAAGTTTGATTGGCTAGGTAGAGAGATTGGGCGAAAATGGAGGTTTGAGCAACAATGGACCTTGGGGAGAGAAGAGGTGGTCTTCTTGGGGAAGAAGACCCCCTTTATATAGTGGGGGAAAAGATCCAACCGTTATCCCCTCACCCAGCCCGCGTGGCGCGGTACTACCGCACACAGCCGCGGTACTACCGCAAGGGGTTGCGGTACTACCGCTCCCCGGTACGGTATTACCGCTAGCATGGTAGTGACCAGGTGAGGGCCTGTTGCACAGGGCAACGAGAGGTAGAACCGCCGGAGCGGTACTACCACACGCCCCTACCTTACTACCGTAGAGCAGGGCTCAACTGGCGCTGGAAATGCACGGAAGAAATAAATTGCTTCTGTAGCTACTTCCGCTGAGGTTGGAGCTGTGCAAAAATCCGGCACAGTACTACCGCTCACCAAGAGCAGTACTACCGCGTAGGGGCGGAAGTAAAAAATTACATCCGCGCCTACTTCCGCATGCTTCAGCATAAGGGCTGGAGGCAGCGGTACTACCACTCACCAGGAGCGGTACTGCCGCACGCCCCTGCGCTACTACCGCTGCCTTGAGCGGTACTACGGCATGCCCCTGTGGTACTACCGCTCCCTTGAGCAGTACTACCACACGCCACAGAGGCTTTAGCATTTGGCAGCCTTCATATCGCAGAGCCAAGATTAAATGGACGGTGCTCCATCGAAGCGAAGGAAATGTGGTGCAAAGGAACATATGTGTACGTGTTGATTCCACCCTAACCTTTCCGAAGTTGACCCCCTCTTAATAGTACGGCTTTCCTATGACTCAAATCCACCGAAAAGAAACGTAGAGAACCGCCATCTTCGGTAGGCTCTGTGGGGCACCGAATCGTCTTGTGCCTAGACATGAGATATCTGAAATGCTCAATGCACACGATTAGTCCGCAAATGCATTGTCATCAATCACCAAAACCACTTAGGGAGAAATATGCCCTTACAATCTCCCCCTTTTTGCTGGATTGATGACAATACGGGATTTGCACATAGAGATAAATAATGAGCATAAGCGAACCCAAACTCTATAAAATATAGACAGGCTCCCCCTAGATGTGTGCATTGTATAGATATGCTTTGGACTGCAAAGTACACACACTAGGATCAACACTCCCCCTATATTTTATAGACAAGGCAATCCTTGAAACAAGATAAGTGACACTAAGCAAGGAAGCAAGGTATAGCAAGTGAGCATGAAGATAAGGGCACAACAAAATAAACTCACAAGCTACTAGACATACTTGACAATAAAAGGATAAGAGTGAAGGCATATGTCTCACACCATATTATAGAATAAGTCTCCTAGTCTCACACGCAAATAACACAAACCAAAGCAATGAAGGTTCAATGAAAGCAAGGAGACAAATACTCGCAAATCCTACACTCTCTCCCCCTTTGGCATCGAGACACCAAAAAGGCAGAGAGGACACCTAAGACACAGGTGGTAGCTCCCACTGAAGTGATCACCCATCAACCTCCTCCTCTGAAGCAGAATGAATGGACTCCTCATCTGACTCCGCATCTGACTCAGCCCACAGATAGCCCTTCTTCTTCATCCAAGCAGCCTCAGGTGTGATGTTCTTCTCAGACCCACTCGAGAAGTGCTCGCCAAGCTTCCTCAAGATCTGCTTGTCGCGCTGGCGACTCTCCTTCTGAGCAACGTGAGTCTGATACTGCCCCTTAGCCTACATGCAGAACAGAGTCTTCACTTTGGCCTTGAGCTTCGAAGCCCAAGATGGCTCAGTAGAGGGAGGTGCATACTCCTTAGAACTATCCTCCACCTCCTCCTCCTCAATCTCATCCTCATCAACATCCATGCGAGCAGCCTCTGCCTCAGCCCGGGTAGTGGTGTTAGCCCACTTGTTCTTCTGGCGCAGCCTAATGGGTTCATGGCGAATCCTGTTGGGAGCATGAAACTCTTCACCCAGAAAGAGCTTCTCCCAAGTCTTGGAAATCAAGAGGTGCAAATAGGGTCCATAGATGGGAACCTTACGATGGAACACAGCAAACCAAAGCTCACACCACATGATATGAGAGGCATCAAGTGGTCTAGGTTGTTGAAGACGCGCTTCCTCACAAATAAGCATCATGTCCACAAGATAGGAATGCACCTTGTCCTTGTCGCCTATGCGAGGAAAAAGAGAGTTGCGGAAGATCCGGTGCATGATGTCAAGAAACGGGTTCAGCACATAAGACTTCTTGCCACTTGGTAAAGTCTTCTCAACAAGGTAGGGTTGAAGCTTGTTCTTGGAAGCAGACTCTGGGTTGGCATGCGGGCGGACACCAACGGGCACATCTAGCCCCTCATCACGAACGTGCAACAGATCCATGAACTCCTTCCACTCAGCAGTCATCCTCTTTCCATTTGTCATCCAAGTCATGCTCCACTTCTCATCCGTGTGGAAGTGGACACAAGCAAAAAACTGAGCCACAATCTCCAGGTCAAAGTCAAGGTGGAACGTGAGGATCTCCTCAATACCAAACTGCTCCACCAAATCCAGGGGCTCACCAAAATATGCCTGGTTCTTCCTCAGACAGTCCATGTCAATCCACTGAATGGGTACGTAGATGTTTTGCTTGGCCTTGATCACATCTAGGAAGATGAGATTTTGTTGCTTCGTCCAAAACAAGTCATTGCCCCTGATGAGTTCCCTAGGCTTGATGTAGGGGTTGAGCTTCCTTCGAATCCGAAACTCTGCTTGACGCATTTCATCCAAGCTAACAACTGGCTCCTTGATTTTGGTGGCAGTGGTCTTGACGTTGCGTTGTGGGGCATTGGACCCCTCAGGAGCTTCTTGGTTGCGAAGGCGCTTTGAGCTCGTATCACGGCTGGGATTCGAGCGCCTAGCACCGGAACCGGAGCCACCACCTATGACACACATCGCAAACACACGAGACGAACAAGAAGGATTATTGCAAAGACCAAGGCCAAAACATGATGAAACAAATAGAAATGAGATTGGATGTGACAAAACAAAGCAATTTTAGTTCAACGGTAGTACTGTAACAGGACGCGGAAGTAAATTTTTACTTCCGCTCTAACCGCGGTAGTACCGCGTGGCGCGGTACTACCGCGCTTAGAGTGGAAGTAATTTTTTAAATCTGCGCGCCGGGCGGTAGTACCGCTCCAGGCGGAGCGGTAGTACCGCACGGGGCGGATCTCGCACGAACCGATCTGAGAACATCTGTAAAGTTAAATCGGTACTACTGTTGATCAAAACTACATTGTTGCATCACACCAAATAGCATATCTACTGCACTAGCACTGTCCAACAATCTCCTCTTGCAAAGATTTAGCAAAAACTCACAAGCCCTACTTATGCATCCCCCCAAACCTACTAGCAAAGTAAAGAGGCAAAGAGAGAAGGTCTAGGGGAGATACCGGGGTCCATGGCAAGAGGGCGAGGTGGGGAACGATCCCACTGGTTGGAATGAGAGGAGAGTGGCCGGAGACGGAGATCCGAGGAGGTACTCCGGCGCCGTTCTTGGGCAGGAGAGAGTGACTCGATGTGAGGGGAAGAGATGAATGGGTATGGGGGATTTGGAAATCCCCCTGCCCGCCCTTAACCCCACGCAGTCTCAACAACGTTGTAGTACTGCGGATCATCGCGGTAGTACTGCCCGTGCGGTAGTACCGCACACTAGGCGGTAGTACTGCTCTTCCAGCGATAGTAAAAAATTACTGCCGCGATGGAAGCGGTAGTACCGTGCCGTGGTGGCTGCTGTGCAAGCACAGGAGCCACCCACCTCCAGCGGTAGTACCGTGGCTTGCCACGGTAGTACCGCAAACCCAAGAAAGTGCAAGTTTCGTCAAAAAGAAACACAAAAGGCCTTTGCAATACAAACTTCAAGCAAACGGACACACAAGAGAGAACACAGGAGATGCAACTTAACCACTAACAAGGTCCAAAAGAAAGCAACAAGACACGAGGACCAAACATCGAACCAAAACCTCTTCATGAAGAGAGGGCGGTGGCTGGAGCCACCTATGTTTGAGTCAATTGGTATGGCACCGCGAAGAATTATCCTTGGGCCCATGACCAAAACTCATCTTTGAAGCACAAGTAACATCAACAATGGCGAATGTGAAAGAGTTGATCAATTTATGCATAAAGGGGGAAGGGAGAGTTCATTGAGAGAACAACACTCCCCCTATGTCCATCCCTACACCTAAACAAGACAACAAGATGAGTATGGTGGGGTGTGCACAGGTTCAAGCCACATTGCTCAAATCGATGATATTTAGCTCATGCCTTAACTCGCGAAATCTTGCGTCATCCAAAGGCTTCGTGAAAATATCTGCAAGGTTATCATGAGTGTTGACATAGTTAAGCTCAATCTCCCCTCGCCTAATGTGCTCCCAGATGAAGTGATACCAAATCTCAATATGCTTCATCTTGAAGTGTTGCACCGGGTTGAGAGAAATCTTGATGGCACTTTCATTGTCACACCAAAGAGGCACTTTGTCATAAATGACACCGTAATCCTTTAAAGTTTGCCTCATCCATAGAAGTTGAGCACAACAACTACCGGCGGCCACATACTCGGCTTTGGTGGAGGAGAGAGACACACAACTTTGCTTCTTAGAAGACCAACTCACCAAAGAGCAACGAAGAAGTTGGCACCCTCCGAAAGTTGACTTCCTATCCACTTTGTCTCCCGCCCAATCTGAATCCGAAAAGCCCACAAGATTGAAGTTTGCTCCTCTAGGGTACCATAAGCCAAAGTTTCAGGTATGAGCCAAATATCGAAAGATTCGCTTGGCCGCCACATAGTGGCTTTCCTGAGGTGAGGCTTGAAACCATGCACAAATTCCCACACTCAACATGATATCTCGTCTAGATGCACAAAGGTAAAGCAAGGAGCCAATCATAGAACGATATTCCTTTTGATCCACGGCTTTACCATTGGGATCAATGTCAAGTTGGCATTTGACAGGCATGGGTGAAGAAGCCGGCTTGACATCACTTAGCTTGAATCACTTGAGCATGTCTTGAGTGTATTTGGCTTGGTTGATGAAGGTTCCTTCTCTTCTTTGTTTGATTTCGAACCCGAGAAAGAACTTCAACTCTCCCATCATGGACATCTTGAACTTTGAGGTCATGAGTGTGGCAAACTCCTCATTGAAAGCTTTGTTAGGAGAACCAAAGATAATATCATCAACATATAGTTGGCATACAAACAACTCCCCTTTGACCTTCTTAGTAAAAAGAGTGGGGTTAATTTTCCCAATTTCAAACCCGCGATCTTGCAACAACTCGGTAAGGTGCTCATACCATGCATGTGGGGCTTGTTTAAGGCCGTAGAGTGCCTTATCGAGTTGGTACACATGATTGGGGAACTTTGGATCCTCAAACCCCGGGGATTGTTTGACATACACCAACTCATTAATATGACCATTAAGAAAAGCACTCTTCACATCCATTTGTTGCAACTTGAAGTTATGATGAGAAGCATAAGCAATCAACAAACGAATAGATTCAAGGCAAGCAACAGGAGCAAAGGTTTCACCGTAGTCGATACCCTCGACTTGGGAGTAGCCTTGTGCCACCAAACAAGCCTTGCTGCGAATGATAATCCCTTGAGCACCTTGCTTGTTCTTGAATATCCATTTGGTTCCAATAACATTATGGTTCTTCTTTGGCCTTGGCACCAATCTCCACACCTTGTTGTGCTCGAAGTTGTTGAGTTCTTCATGCATGTCATTAAGCCAATCTGGATCCTTGAGCGCCTCATAGACCTTTTGGGGTTCAACACAAGAGACAAACGCATGATGTTCACAATAGTTTGCTAATTGTCTATGAGTGCTTACCCCCTTTCTTAAGCTTCCAAGGACATTCTTCATGAGATGATCTTTGGTAGTGAGCTTGGACGCAATCTTGGCGGCACGACACTCCAATTGCTCCTCAAGAGAGAGTTGAGGAGCTGTAACTTAATCATCATGAGCGTCGTCTTGAGCTTGCTCTTGATCTTGAACTTGCTCGGTGGCGAGAACTTTACCTTGGGCATCACTTGGTGGATCACCACCATCTTGAGGTTGATCTTGCCCTTGATCTTGTTCATTTGGTTGAGGGCCTTCACTTTGTTCTACGGAAGTGTGTGGGTCTTGGGTTGGTGATGGTTCCACTTGAGTGGAACATTGTCCTTCTCCTTCGGCCACAAGGGGTTCCTCAATGGGTAGGATATGGCCAACACCCATTCTTCTTATGGCTTGGGGAGGAATTTCATCACCTACATCACAAGTACCACTTTGCTCCACTTGGGAGCCGTTATTCTCATCAAACTCCACGTTACACGTCTCCTCAATGAGTCCTATGGACTTGTTGAGGACATGGTAAGCATGAGAGTTTGTAGCATAACCAACAAATATGCCCTCATGAGCTCTAGCCTCAAATTTAGACAAACGAACACCCTTCTTGAGAATGAAACACTTACAACCGAACACCCGGAAGTACTTGAGGTTGGGCTTGTCGCCGGTAAGTATCTCATATGGAGTCTTGTTCAAGCCTTTGCGGAGATAGAGCCGATTGGATGCATGACAAGCGGTGTTGATGGCTTCGGCCCAAAAGTTGTACAGAGACTTGAACTCCGCCATCATGGTCCTTGCTGCGTCCATCAATGTCTGGTTCTTCCTCTCCGCAACACCATTTTGTTGAGGGGTGTAAGGTGCGGAATATTGATGCTTGATCCCCTCATCACTGAGAAACTCATCCAAGGTGTAGTTCTTGAACTCAGTGCCGTTGTCACTTCTTATCATCAAAATCTTTGCATTGTGTTGACGTTGAGCTTCATTTGCAAAGTCAATGACGGTTTGTTGGGTCTTACTCTTCCTCTTGAAGAAATATACCCAAGTGTATCTTGAATAGTCATCCACAATCACCAAGCAATACTTTCTACCCCCAAGACTATCAAAGGATGAAGGCCCAAAGAGATCCATGTGAAGGAGCTCCAAAGGCCTCGTCGAATAGATGATAGTCATGGGAGGGTGAGCCTTCTCATGTAGCTTTCCTTCGATACAAGCACTGCAAGCACGATCTTTGGCAAAACTAACATTTGTTAGTCCATGGACATGCTCCCCCTTGAGAAGACTTTGCAAATATCTCATATTGACGTGGGCTAAACGGCGATGCCAAAGCCATCCCACGTCAACTTTAGCCATTAGGCATGTCGCGGTCTTAATGGGTCGCTCCGAAAAGTTAATCACATAAAGACCGTTCTCGACATGCCCAACAAAAGCTACTTTAAGAGTCTTGCTCCACAAGAGGGCCACGGTATCAATATCAAAGAAAGTGGCAAAGCCCATGAGTGCAAGTTGACGAACGGAAAGAAAGTTGTATGCAAGGGACTCAACAAGCATGACTTTCTCGATTGTGAGATCATGAGAAATGACAACCTTGCCGAGGCCCAATACCTTAGAAGATGAGGCATCACCCCATTCGACATTGGTGGGCATAGATGAAACCTTGTGCACATCCACCACCAAGTCCTTGCTTTCGGTCATATGATTTGTGGCTCCACTATCGAGCAACCATGAACCCCCACCGAATGCAAACACCTACAAGAGATCAATGCTTGGTTTTAGGTACCCATTTTGTAATGGGTCCTTTGATGTTAGCAACAAGGGTCTTAGGAACCCAAATAGACCATTCAATGTACTCATAGGAAGAACCAACAAATTTGGCATAAACATGCCCATCACTAGCACGGCATAACACATAAGAAGGGTTAAAGTCGCCGGCTTTGTTGGAAGGAGTGGCATTGCCCTTCTTGACATCACCACCCTTCGTATCATTCTTCTTCTCCTTAGAAGTACCCTCTCCCTCCTTCACAAACACTTGCTTGAGAGGAGGAGTTTGTTTGGTCTTGTCATTCTTCTTCTTCTTCTTGGACTTGGGTGCAAACCCAATCCCCTCCTTGCCCACAACTTCCTTTTGATTGCTCAAAAGGTCGTTGAGGTTCTTCTCACCTTGTATGCAAGACACAAGGCCTTTCTCAAGTTGCTCCTTCAACTTGGCATTCTCCTCCACAAGATGCACATGCTCACAACACGGGTTAGTAGCATTTGCATTATCGATTAAAACCATATGAGGAAATGTGCCTTTCTCCTTGGTTAGCTTCACTTGGAGTTGATCATGAGACTCTTTGAGGCTAGCATGAGCACTCTTCAAGGCCTTGTGAGCCTTGTCAAGTAGATCAAACTCCTCCTTGAGTATAGCATGATCAACCCCAAGTTTGGCCTTCTCGGAGTTGAGCACACGAGAGACAACAAGAGCATGATTAAGATCTTTCTTTAATTTAGCATGATCATCGTTGTGTGACTCCTCAAGAGACAAACGATGACCACGCTCTTCCTCAAGAGGATTAGAGAGATCCGATATCTCATCGGCATAGTCACGACTATGCCCTTCCATCTTAGAGATGGTTTCTTCGTGAGCCTCGATCATGTCATTGGCTTCACCAAGTTGTTCCAAGAGAGCAACGAAGTGCTTCTTGGTTTTAACGTTGAGCTTACTCATAAAGGACTCAAATTCATTTTCCTCCTCCTTTGCCCCCTCATTTTCATCAATGCAATCCATCAAGGAAGGATTAGTAGTGATGGTAGTTTTGATGTTGGGGGTTACCTTGTTGGTGGCTTTAGCCATGAGGCACTTGGCGGTGATGTTCTCCTTGGGTGAATCGAAGAGGGACACCCGTGGAGTTGTTGCAATGGCAACGGAGGCCATGGCAACCATCTCATCATCTTCATCATCACCATCCTCATTGTACTCTTCTTGTGCCACCAACACCTTGGGAGGAGTCTTCTTGGTGAAGTTGTGCTTGTTGGGGAAAGACTTGGCCTTGTCTTTTCGGATAAGCTTGCCACCATTGTCTTCCCTCTTCTCATAAGGGCAATCCACAACAAAGTGACTCACATTGCCACAATTATAGCACGTCCTAACATGTTGCTTGCCCTTGGCACCACTTGGGTTGTTCTTGTTGAAGTTGGGCCTTGAGTTCTTCTTGCCCCAAAATTGCCATGAAGCAAGAGCCATGTGCTCATGATAGGCATACTTGGTGTCTTCGGGGCAACACTCCTCTTCTTCCTCTTCATCCTCTTCTTCCGCACTAGCCATGGCCTTCAAAGCAAGGTTGGGCTTCTTTGATCGTTGAGACCGCAACACCGCATTGTCAACGGTTTGTCCAAGATCCTCATTGCGACAAACTCATCCAACACTTCACTTGAGGACAAGGCGTGAATGTCCGGCCTTTGACGGATGACAGAGGACATGGCCTTATGGTAGGGCATCATGGCCTTGATAAACTTGCGCTTGATCCAATTGTCATCCGTATCCTTGCTCCCATGATCTCGGAGAGAGACCGCGAGAGTGGTTAATCTTCGGTAAAGCTCTCGAGGTTCTTCATCTTCAATCATTGAAAACTCATCGGCTTCATCTTGCACCACTTCAAAGTTTGAGCGTTGAATGCTTGCACTTCCCTTGTACAAGGAAACAACATGCTCCCATGCTTCCTTGGCCACGGTGAAAGGTCGGAGGTGTGCAATGTCTTCGGGAGGAATGGCTTCTTGGAGAATGAAGAGAGCGGACTCGTTGAATTGATGATCCGCGGCTTCTCTAGGAGTGAAGTTGCTTGGGTCGTGCGGGTAGAAACCTTGCTCAATAATTCTCCAAAGATTAGTAGAACTATGATTTAAATGATGTTTAAAGCGATACACCCAAGAGGCAAAATCCTCATTTTTCACAAGCTTAGGAGGAGGACCAACATGATTCATATGCGTGGAGGGAACCGGTCCTCTATAGGTAAGAGGTGGTTCAACATGGGCAAAGATGCCACTCCCACTTCTACCACTAGGCAAAGAAACTTGATCACTATTAGCTTCCCCCTTTTTGGAGTTAGCATAGGCCACCTTGTCAGTGGGATCAACCACTTCCAATAGTTCGGTGGATAATTTAAGGCCTTCAAGATACTCCTTAAACATGCCTTTAACCTCGGCCGTCATGGAGGTCTTCAATGTGTCCAAAGCCGCATTGAACTCCTCACGAGAGACTGAGGATCCCCCATCGGCCATAGACAAGGACGCACTCACACCGGGGTGCTCCTCCCCCTTGTCTACGGTGTCACCAATACTCTTCGAACGGTAAAGTCCTTAAAAAAGAGACGAGGCTCTGATACCAATTGAAAGGATCGATATGGTTGACTAGAGGGGGGGGTGAATAGGCAACTAACAATTTTTAGCTTTTCTTGACCAAATTAAACTTAGCATCAAAATAGGTTGTCTAGATGTGCAACTAGGTGAGCAACCTATATGATGCAACAACAAAAAGCACACAAGCAAGCAAGGAATACAACACACTAAAGGCTTGCACAAGTAATGGTAAGAGATAACCAAAAGTGGAGCGGGTGGAGACGAGGATGTGTTACCGAAGTTCCTTCCTTTGAGAGGAAGTACGTCTCCGCTGGAGCGGTGTGGAGGCACAATGCTCCCCAATAAGCCACTAGGGCCACCGTATTTTCCTCACGCCCTCACACAATGCGAGATGCCGTGATTCCACTATTGGTGCCCTTGAAGGCGGCGAACGAACCTTTACAAACAAGGTTGGGGCTATCTCCACAACTTAATTGGAGGCTCCCAACGACACTACGAAGCTTCACCACAATGGAATATGGCTCCGAGGTGACCTCAACCATCTAGGGTGCTCAAACACCCAAGAGTAACAAGATCCGCAAGGGATTAGTGGGGGGAATCAAATTTCTCTTTGTGGAAGTGTAGATCGGGGCCTTCTCAACCAATCCCTAGGAAATCAACAAGTTTGATTGGCTAGGTAGAGAGATCGGGTGAAAATGGAGGTTTGAGCAACAATGGAGCTTGGGGAGAGAAGGGGTGGTTTTCCTGGGAAGAAGACACCCTTTATATAGTGGGGGAAAAGATCCAACCGTTATCCCCTCACTCAGCCCGCGCGGCGCGGTACTACCGCACACAGCCGCGGTACTACCGCAAGGGGTTGCGGTACTACCGCTCCCCGGTGCGATACTACCGCTAGCGCGGTAGTGACCAGGTGAGGGCCTATTGCACAGGGCAACGAGTGGTAGAACCGCCGGAGCGGTACTACCGCGCGCCCCTACGGTACTACCATAGAGCAGGGCTCAACTGCCACTGGAAATGCATGGAAGAAATAAATTGCTTCCGTAGCTACTTCCGCTGAGGTTGGAGCTATGCAAAAATCCGGCATGGTACTACCACTCACCAGGAGCGGTACTACCGCATAGGGGCGGAAGTAAAAAATTACATCTTTGCCTACTTCCACATGCTTCAGCATTAGGGCTGGAGGCAGCGGTACTACCGCTCACCAGGAGCGGTACTACCGCACGCCCCTGCGGTACTACCGCTCCCTTGAGCGGTACTACCGCATGCCCCTGTGGTACTACCGCTCCCTTGAGTAGTACTACCGCACGCCACAGAGGCTTTAGCATTTGGCAGCCTTCATATCGCAGAGACAAGGATAAACGGACGGTGCTCCATCGAAGCAAAGGAAAGGTGGTGCAAAGGAACAGATGTGTACGTGTTGATTCCACCCTAACCTTTCCGAAGCGGACCTCCTTTTAATAGTATGGCTTTCCTATGACTCAAATCCACCAAAAAGAAACGTAGAGAATCGCCGTCTTCGATAGGCTCCGAGGGGCACTGAATCGTTTTGTGCCTAGACATGAGATATCTGAAATGCTCAATGCACACGATTAGTCCGCAAATGCATTGTCATCCATCACCAAAACCAATTAGGGAGAAATATGCCCTTACACCTGGTCGTGCTGAAGTCCAGCTGGAAGGCCTGCAGGTCGATGTTCCATTCTGCAACCCTCCTGACGGCGTTGGGGCTGTGCAACACCTTTTCCAGGGGATACGCTGATACGACCTTGATGGGTTGGCCTTGGAAGTAGAGACGCAGCTTGCTAGAGGCGACGAGGAGTGCGAGTAGGAGTTTCTGTTGCATGGGGTAGCGTGCGCGTGCATCGCGCAGCATCGTGTTGATGAAGTACACCAGGTGCTCGACGAGTGGTGAGGAGTTAGGGGTGCCTTGCTCGGGGGTCAATGAAGCAGTGGGGTTCTCAGGAGCAACACCCTGGGCCAGCGAAGCTTGCGCGGCTTCCTGTTGGCCGCTCTAATTCAAGCCTACGCCGGCGGGCCCCTCTCTGACCACCACGAGCGCCACACTGGCTGAGTGGGGAGTGGCCGCCAAGTAGAGCACCAGAGGCTCACGCGGGCGGGGTGCCACCATGATAGGTGGGCTCATGAGGTATCACTTGAGGTCTTCGAAGGCTGCCTCAGCTTTCGTGGTCCACTCGAACGGGCCCTTCTTCTTCATCATTTTGAAGAAAGGGAGGGCGCGCTCACCAAGCTTGGAGATGAAGCGCCCCAAAGAGGTTACGCACCCTTCGAGCTTCTGCATCTCCTTCAGGGTCTAAGGTTGGCTCATCCGCTCTATTGCCTTGACCTTCTCGGGGTTGGCTTTGATCCCTCTGTGTGACACCAGGAAACCCAGGAGCTTGCCGGACGGGACCCCAAACACACACTTCTCCGGATTGAGCTTCAGGTTTATGCTACGCAGGTTAGCGAATGTTTCTTCCAGGTCTTTGAATAGGGTCCTCTCTTCCCGTGACTTGACCACAATGTCATCGACGTATGCCTCCGCGTTCCTCCCCAACTGCGGCCCGAGCGCTATGTGCATCAGTCGCTGGAAAGTGGCACCAGTGTTCCGCAGCCCGAAGGGCATGCAAGTGTAGCAGTACACACCGCACGGAGAGATGAAGGCTGTCTTCTCGACATCCTCCGCCGCCATCTTGATTTGATGATATCCCGAGAAGGCATCCAAGAAACATAGCAAATCGCACTCAGTGGTGGAGCCCACGATCTGGTCGATACATGGAAGTGGGAAAGGATCCTGAGGGCAGGCCTTGTTGAGGCTGGTGAAGTCGACGCACATGCGCTCCTTCCCGCCTTTCTAGGGGACGATCACAGGATTCACCAACCAGTCCGAGTGCCGCACCTCCCGGATGACGCCAGCCTCTTGGAGCTTGCCGACCTCCTGGATGATGAACGCCTGTTTCTCTTATGCATGGCACCGCGCTTTTTGCTTCACCGGGCGCGCTCCAGGGCACACCATCAGGTGATGCTCAATTACCTCCCTCGGGACACCGACCAAGTCCGATGCTTCCCACGCAAATACATCTTTGTTGGCCCTCAGGAATGCCACCAGTACCTCCTCCTGATCCAGAGGAAGGCCCGCACCAATGGTGAAGGTGGGGCCCGAGCCCCTGCTGTCAATAGGCACCTGCTTTGTCTCGGCCCGGTCCTGAGAGAACAACAGCTTTTTCTTCATGGGTGAGGCCTCCTGAGCCATTGCTGCACCTGCGGTGGTAGGGCGCATAGCGGCCGCGGCCCTGTAGACAAGCTTGAGGGTCCGGACCGCATCCTTCATATCCCCGACAACCGTAATGATGTCGCTGCTGCCCGGCATCTTGACGACGTTGTAACCCGGATGGGTAACCGCCATGAACTTGGCGAGGGCCCGATACCCCAGGATGGCGTTGTACGGGATGCCGATATGAGCGACGTCGAAGTCGATGAGCTTGGTGTGGTAGTTGTCGCGCATGCCGAAGGTGACGGGGAGGCATATCTGCCCCAGGGGAGTGGTCGCGCCCTTGACCACCCCCGAGAAAGGCCGGGTGGGGAGCAACTGATCATATGGTACTTGAAGCAAATCAAAGGTTTCCATCGAGAGGACGTTTAGGCCGGCACCTCCGTCGATGAGCGTCTTGGTCACCGCGACGTTGCTGATGGTGGGAGTACACAACATGGGGACAGCACCTGCCACGGTCGTGGCCTTGGGGTGGTCTCTGGAATCGAAGGTGATGGCGGTCTCAGGTCCGGCGCGGCCTTGTGCCGCCACGTGCTGTGGTCGGTGCCACACCCAGTGTTTTGTAACATGTCACTTGCATTAATAAAGCATGAAAATTTGAGCCAACAAAAACTTTTGCATTATTTGGTTTTCTATTTGATTTGGATTTCCCTTCTGTGGTTTCAAGTGCTCATCATAGCTTCACCACCTATACTTCATCTTCTTGACCCAAGGTTTTTCCCACTGACCATGCCATGTGTATAGGACATAATAGATTTTCTTACAAAAATATTTTGGCCAAAAAGAATTTCCTAAATTAGGTTTTCCAAAAACCCCTGAATTGAGGATTGCACTGCAAGTACTTAATTAAGGGCAGTAAAAATCTTTCCAAAGATGTATTTGACTCCTATTAGATATAGGACCCCCATAAACCACAAAATTATTATTTTAAAAGTTATTTTGCTATTTTATTTAAAGGCTTTTTCTTAAGGCCAGAAATGGTCTTTAATAGGTTAAAATTATTTTAAAGCTTCAAAAATATTTGAGAAAATTTTGGGAAACTCAGTGGACATATATATTCCATATATATGAGTTTCAACACATGGTCATGTTCAAAATATTGGACAAAACCCTCCAAAACCATTTCTGTTCATTTCAAATATTTGAAATATTTCTATAAGAAATATTTTCAAATAAATCCAGGAAAATTCTAGCAAGTCACATATGAATAATGTGATGATCTTGCAAAGTTTTAACCCAATCAAAATAGTTTTGGTTCACAAAAGTGCCCCAAAAACCCTCTGTGTCCAAATCCAAGTTTGAACAACTTTACATTGTCAACTTTCTTCTTTTGCTCTCACACTTTTTGGACATGCCCTAACATCTAAATGATGACACTGCACCAAGTGGTTCACCAAGAAGAAGAGTTTAGTTTAGCTAGATCTAAGCAAGTCCATTTCTGTTGATTTCTAGGGTTTACAGAAGTTACAATGTGAACCGTGTCCAAATGAGCTCAAATTTCTACCACAGGGCCCAATGGTCATGCTCAACACCCCCATCAAGTGGCACAAGAAGGAGATGAGTGCAAGTGACTTAACATGCATCAAACACCTTCTGCCACATTTCCAAAGTCACCATTTTGACATCTTCCACTAATCTCCTTGAGCCCAAATTTTTACCACAACTCCTCCTAGTCCCCTTCTACCTCCAGTAACAATGGCAACATCACAGCTCCATTATTGGGGGGTAAAAACCTCTCTCTCCCTCTCTGGACAGCAATTTTCTCTCTCTCCCTCAACCTCTCTCCTCTCCTACTGGCTCTCCAGGGCATCCAATGCCCCTCCCCACTTCTTTACTCCCCCCGGCACTACCAGGCACACTTGGCCGTGCCCACATTGCTAAAAAAAATGGCCATGCCGGCCACACACGCGCTCTGGAGCGCGATACAGTGCGCTCCCGCACCATAGCGGCTCCCTGCGCAACACCTCCGACCACCTCGGCCCTCTCCCGCGCTCCCGACGATGTGCCTCGATGTCCGCGACACGCCACACCCCGGTCCCCCTCCTTCTCCCTCCTGCTGCCTCCTTTCGCACGCGCGCCGGCTGCCCGAGAGCTCCAATGGCCGAGCTCACATGCGCGATGCTCTGGCCCTCCCCTGCTCCTTCTCTCCCTTCCCCTGGTCGTAGACCTCCTCCACAAACGCCCTGGACACACTCAAGCAAGCCCCCGTGACCCCTAGCAACGGCAACAGCCTCGCTGGCGCACTGGACCATGGTGAGACGTCGCCCGCCTACTTAAAGGTCTCCCCGAGCCCTTCTTTCCACACCACTCGCCCTCTGCGGCACCTAATCACCCCCCTGCACCACCCACTCCTCTCCAGAAGCGCCCGGGCTCGAGATCGAGCACGAGCTCCACCGCTTCGGCTCACCTGCGTTCGCGCGGTACAGACCTCCTCCGCCGCTCCTCTTCCTCGATCTGGAACTGTAGCAGCCCAATGACTATTTCCCCTCTCTACCCCGCTCCTTTTGCAGTTGGGAACGACCGGAACAGCCACCCCCAAAGCACCTCCGCCGCGTGACCTCGTCGCCGGTGAACCAGGCTGCTCTAGCGACCACCTCCACCACCATCCGAACGGCGATACGACGAGGAGTCCAGCCGTGCAATTAGCTCAACCTGCCGTGCCCTGTAACGCCGCCGGTGAGCACGCCGGCCTCTCTGCCGCGAGGTTGGAGATGACAGGTGGAGCCCACCTGTCATCCTCACCTCTCTCTCCCCTCCTCTCTCTTCCCCTGGCAGCCGGGCCCCTCCTACCGGGTTTAAACGCGCGCGTGCGCACGACGGCTAGCCCGGGCCATTTCCCTTCTGGGCCTGCTACGCTGCGGCTGTTCTGGCCCAGTAAGCACAGTAGCCCCCAGCCTTTCTCCTTTTTCTTTTTACAGTGGGTTTCCAAAAATTCCACGGCCCACATTATTTATCCAAATTAAATAATTCCAACTCCAGAAATCTTGTAATAATCCCACCTATTTAATGGTGTAACTTTCATGCAAATCCATCACACTTTTCTGTACTATTCAAATTTAAATTCAAATTTGAGCAATTAAATCCATATTTGAAAATCCATTTCTCTGTTTCTATAGCTCCAATTCCAAAACTAAGAATTTTCGCATTCTTAGTTTTCATCCTAATATTTAACAAAAATAAGTTGACATTTTTATGAGCACTTTTATTTTTCTGTTTGTGCTATTGCCTTATTGTGTGTCTGATACTTTGCGACGTTAGATTGCGAAGTTGACGATGGAGTTGGACCAGAAGGATTTGAAGACCTCGAAGACTTGTTTGAGCCAGGCAAGCAGCCCTTTGACCATGTCTATGAAACCCTTTTATGCATTTCATATAGCACCTTATTATTGTTGCATCGGAATCATGATGAGATGGTAACCACTTTAGTGGGTTGCCTCCGTTACTTCCTCGTTGATATTTGCATTGTGCATGACCCTACCTTCCTATGAGGGTTATGCAAGTGGGAGTAGATAGGATGCCAAAGCAGTTGCTACGCAAATGAGTTGGGTATATGCATGGTGATCGAGACAAGTATATTTTCAAAGACTTTTCGAAAACCCCATCGGGTGCCACTAATGCCCGAGGGAGATGATGAGCTAGGTAACCACTTGATAAAGAAGTGGTGTACCGGAGCAAGTTGTGTGAGTGTGACTTTCGAAAACTGATTGGTTTAAGTTGCAACAGTTATTCCAACCTTACATGTACAACCACAATACCCCTTATGGGATGGGGCTTTGTTGATTACTTTGGTCAATACTAGCAGGGAGCCCGCATTACTAGTGGCGGGAGAGTATGAGATACTCTCTCGATACGGGGTCGTGCCAGGTAGGGCGACTATGGCTGCTTTTACAGACACCGGGCACACCGTTGCGTCCCCTCTCGGATGGTATGATCTCGAGTGAGTCTCGTATGATGTACATCGTGAGGACGATGGCCAATGAGTGGACTCTTTGTTAGTGTTTGTTCAGGTGCTTACCTCAGGTATGTAATATACCGCGAGTCGTGGCTTGACACGGAAGTTCCCCGAGTCTTGTGGGTAAAGTGTGCAACCTCTGCAGAGTGTCAAACTATTCGAATAGCCGTGTCCACGGTCAAGGACAGTTGGGTAACCACTCTTGGGCTACGTCCACATGTTTGCAAAACCTGGTGAGTGTGTATGGATAAGTGGTAAGAACTACTTGGTTCACGTCAAAAGACTTGACATGATGATTAAGTTGGATTGTTTCCAACTCTATTTATGTTGATATCTGTAACCTGTCCTCATGGTTACTTGAATACTTATGATGCATGCCTTCCAAATTGTTGAACATGTCATAGCACTCAAAACTAGCTTTCTGCAAAAATTTACCTATGTCATGCATTGTTATACCTTGATCCAAAACATGGGTTGCTTGCGAGTACATTCAAAGTACACATTGGCTTGCCACTGGTTATTTAATTGGCCAGGCATGGAAGAGCAGGAGTTCGAGGGAGAGTTCTTTGGTGATGAACATGCGAACTAGGATGTTTCCCAGTCAGAATGCCTGTAGGGTTAAGGCAGATGGCATGGGATCTACTTATCAATGAAGATTTCCGCCGCTTGTGTTTTATTTGATGTTCAGCCCTTAAGGCTTTATCTATGTAAGACTTGACCATAATGGTCATAATTCATGTAAGACGGTATGTATGGATGTAAGACTCTTGTTATTCACCTTCTGTGTGTTCAGTCAGCATTGATCTCGGGGATCACTGTACACGTGCATTCGGTGATCAAGACTTATGAGTCGGGGTCCCCACAGTCGGGCGGTACCTTGCTGACGGAGAAGCTGCTTGATGTGGCGGCCTGACGCAGGCGCCTATGATCCGTTGATGATGCACCCGACCACGTGGGGCACTGGGGCCGCGAAGCGTGTGACGAACTGGTCGTAGAGTTCCTCCCAAGAGGAGATCGAGGCGCGCGGGAGGCCGCGGAGCCAGGATCGGGGAGCCTCCATGAGGGCGAGGGGGGACCAGTTTGCCATGGCCCTGTCATCACCGCCCGCCACCTCGTTGGCCTGCGCGTATGACCGGAGGAACACTTCGGGGTCCGCGAAGCCGTCTTATCGCGGGGGCAGCACCGGCCTGAACCTTGCGGGCCACTGCACTTGTCGCAGATCAGGGGTAAAGGCCGAGTCACCCGCGGCGCTCCCGTACGCCACGGGCGGCCACGCCTGCAGGGCCGCGCCCGCCATGGGGGCCATGAGGCGAGGGCAAAGCGTGGTTGACAGAGGAGCGGACTTCGACATGCCCCTACTTGGCGTGCCAAATGTCAGATTCAGGGCTCCGCAGACCCAAGAAGGTTCGAACTCTGGGGCGTGTGCGAAGATCTCAACCTCTCAAGCTTAGAGCCCATCGCCCCACAACCTAGCCTAGCCGGATTTGCGTGAGCAAGGAAGAAGATGAACACGGCAGTTTACCTAGGTTCGGGCCACCTTGCTGTGTAAAACCCTACTCCTACTTTGTGGTGGATTGGCCTCACGAGGGGCTGAGGATGAACTGGTACAGAGGATGAAAAACCTCACAAGAGCTCGGTGGTGAGAATCCGTCGACCCCCTCTATGGTGGTGGCTAACCTATATTTATAGTGGCCTTGGTCCTCTTCCCTTGAAACTTAGGTGGAAAGGGATACCACAACGGCCAATTTGAAAGGGGACAAGTAGTACATCTAATCTTGACAAAAGGTGGTCTTCGCCTGCAAAGCTTCTGGTCATGACGCAGCGGTGGGCTCGGTGATGACCTCTGCCTTGCCGAGCCTATGGTCTTGGTCTTGTAGCACCAGAATGGAAACCTTTGGGAGATTCCTCGGGAACCCACGCCTGTCCTTGCCTCCTTAGCACCAAAGAGGAAACTGCCTCCTCTGCGCCCGTTGGCGCCCGCCTGGCCTTGGTCGTCATGGCTCACGTCATCGCAGCCTCATAAGGCTGGGTACCTACATAGAAATCTTCGCTCCTCGGGAGGCCGCCTGGGGAGGCCGCTCCCTCGGGAGGTCTTGGTGTCATCCTCCTCGCGAGGCCTGGCCCCTCGCGAGGATCTTGTCTTGGTGGTCTTGGAGATGGGCCGTACCAGGCCATCGAGGGAGCCACGCCGTGGGCCGCAGGCAGGTAAGTCTGGGTATCCTGGTTCCCAGAACGCTGACACTTTGGGAACCGGCATGCTGGCCTTGCTCCCTTAGCCCAAAAGGGGAAAGCCTCCACATCTGCGCCTGCTGGCATGTCCTGTGGTGCCGTTCGTCGTCGCACGCGTCACCCATGTGAAGATGCAGTACCGCGCGACCGGGTGCCAGGCGCCAGAGAAGCAAAATTTCATCGTCCAAGAGGTGCACAAGGTGCAAGAGGCTGGGGTCATCCTTGAGGTACGCCATCTAGAATGGCTCGCCAACCTGGTCGTCATCCCCAAGAAGGGCAGCAAGGAGTGCATGTGCCTTGACTTCATGAGTCTCAACCAGGTCTGCCCCCAGGACCCTTTTCTGCTGCCGCGCATCGACCAAATCATGGATTCCAATGCTAAGTGCGACCTATTATGCTTTCTGGACGCCTTCTCAGGCTACTACCAGATCAAGATGGCGACGGAAGATGTGGAGAGGACAGCCTTCATCTCCCCTTGCGGACTGTTCTGCTACACCTGCATGCCTTTCGGCTTGAGGAGTGCTGGCGCCACCTTCCAACGGCTAATGCGCATCACGGTGGTACCCCAGCAAGGAAGGAACGTGGAGGCCTACGTCGACGACATCATGGTCAAGATGCGCGAGGCCAAGACACTCATCAAGGATCTAGAGGAGACGTTCGCCAACTTGCACAAGGTCAACCTAAAGCTCAACCCCGACAAGTCCGTCTTTGGAGTTCCCTCGGGCAAACTCCTTGGTTTCCTCATATCCCACTGAGGAATTGAGGCCAACCCAGAGAAGATCAAGGCCATCGAGATGATGCACCCTCCCCGGACCCTCAAGGAAATGCAGCGATTGGCGGGGTGCTTGGACTCCCTAGGGCTCTTCATCTCCAAATTCGATGAGCGGGCCTTGCCATTCTTCAAGCTCACGAAAAGGTTTCGTCCCTTCGAATGGACTCCTGAGGCGGACACGGCCTTCGAAGACCTCAAGAGGTACCTCACGAGCCTGCCCGTCATGGTCGTGCCGCGTCCTCGTGAGCGCCTGCTGCTGTACCTGGCGGCCACTCCCCAAACGGCCAGCGTGGCCCTCATGGCGGAGTGAGAGGAGCAAGTTTGCACCAAGAAGAAAACCGCCACCCCGAGAATACATCGCCCGAGCCCACTCAAGCCGTGCCGGTGCCTACCGAGGGCCCACCTTAGGAGGCCTCCGCCCCCACTCAGGGGACACCTGCCCTTCCTCAGGAGACCTTAGGTGCACCGCTCCCGGAGGCCCCCATGGCGCCGCCCCCTCGAGCTTTCCGACGAGTATGGCATGGACGCACGGTCACACGCCTCTTTGAGTATCCTGTGTACTTTGTCAGCAAGGTACTGAGGGATGTGCGTGAGCATTACCCTATGCAACCGAAGCTCCTCCTCGCGCTTCTCATCGCCTCTAGGAAGGTGCGCCACTATTTCCAAGGCCACCCCATTAAGGTTATTTCTGCCTACCCCCTGGAGAAAATCCTGGGCAGCCTCAACGTCGCTAGCAGAGTCGCCGAGTGGAACATCGAGCTGCAGGCCTTCCAACTGGAGTTCTACACTACCAGGGTCATCAGGGGCGCGGCCCCTGCCGACTTCATGGCAGAATGGACGGACCTATACAAGGAGGAGTGAAAGTGCAACTAATCCCTGGGTGGTTTTGGCAATTCATAACAACATATAGCTCATTGAACTAATATCCATTCAAGATAAATATTTCAGGATGTTCAATGATTGGCATGGCATGGACAAGAGATGCGGACCCCTCAAAATGCGAAGGACAAAGATTGGCAAAAGCTCAAGACTCTTCATATGTATTTTAGTGATCCAAGATCACATTGAGTCCATAGGAAAGTCAATACTATTAAAAGGGGATGAGGTGTTGCTTAATGGTCTACTTGCTCAAGTGCTTAGTGATATTGCTGCAAAATCTTCAGCCACTTTCTCTATACAAATATGTCCAAAACCTAAATTCCAATTCGGCCCCACAGATTCTTTCTACCCGGAGCCACTGAGTTCATTTGACATTGTCGGCGTTCTGGGAACGAGGGTACCCAGACTTGCCTGCCTACGGCCCACGGCGTGGCTTCGTCGACAGCCTGGTATGGCCCAGCTTCAGCGACAACTCAAGACCCTCGCGAGGGGCCAAGCCTCATGAGGCGGACGACACCAAGACCCCCGCGAGTACCGGCCTCCTCAGGCTGGCTCCTGAGGAGCGAAGAGTTCTATGCAAGCCTCACCTCATGAGGTCCGGATGACGTGAGCCATGACGACCAAGGCCAGGCGGGCGCCAGCGGGCGCAGTGTACCAGTTTCGTCTTTGGTGCTAAGGAGGCAAGCGCAGGCGCAGAGTCCCGAGGAATCAGCCAAAGGTTTCCATTCCCGTGCAACAAGACCAAGACCACCAGGACGGCAGGATGGAGGTCATCACCGAGCCCACCACAGCGTCACGACCAGAGGCTTTTGTAGGCGAATACTACTTTTGTCAGGATAGCATGTACTAGTTGTCTCCCTTCGAATTTGCCCATTGTGGGATCCCGCCTTTCATTTGGGAAGAGGACCAAGGCCACTATAAATAGGACTTAGCCACCACCGTAGAGAGGGATCGGACCCCCGGACGGATCATTCAGATCACCCTCACTCCCACCAGCTCATTCGAGCTCAAGAACACTTCTCCTCCTGAGGCTATTCGCCACTGTACTAGTTCATCCTCAGCCCCTCGAGGCCAATCCACCACAAAGCAGGAGTAGGGTTTTACACCGCAAGGTGGCCCGAACCTGGGTAAACTGCTGTGTCTCTTTTCCTTACAGTTTGTCGAGCTAGGCTGTGAGATTAGCGAGTTGGCAGACTGGGGAGGACGAGTTCTTCACACGTACCCCAGAGTTCGAACCTCTCAAGGGTTTGTGGAACCCGAAATCCGACATTCTGCGCACCAGGTAGGGGTGCGTCGGAGCCTCTCCCCCGCCGGTCGATCCACCACCGCTCCACCGCTTCCATGGCTGACGCTCGTCGAGCTCGCGCTGAGCGCCGGGCCGCCCTCGCCGCCCGCGCCACTCAGACAGCGCTTGCGGGAGATGGCTGCGCTTGCCGTCCCCCGTCTCCAGTGGCGAACGCCGCCACCGGCCCCGCGGGGCACGAGTAGCAAGCTTTGTCACTGCACCCTTCTGTGCGGCGGGATGGGCGCACCGCCACCCTCTCGCTGACTCCGGCTGGTTCGTCATCTCACGCTCGTCGCGGGCCGGCGAACACGCAGGCTGTGTTGCTCATGGCGCGTAAGCTCCTGCGCTATCGCCCCGTCAAAGACCTCTACGAAGACTGGCTGGACCACATCATCGAGCTTGTCAGCGCCGCCGGGGACTCTCCCGCACCGTCTCGCTCGCTGCTTCACCCGCCGCCTGCTGCGGGTGATGTAGCCCACGGAGCACCTCCTCCACCTCCCCGTCAAGACATCGTACTCGGGCCAAGGCGAGAGGCCCCGCGGCGTGACCAGCCGCGCAGGGCGCCGACGCGTGAAGAGGAAAGCTGCCAGGTGGTGCAGCGGCCACAAGAAGATGCTCGTGCACTCCCAGCATCGCCACGTCAAGACCGCGCGCCGCCTGCAGCGGTGGCGCGCGAGTACCAAGACTAGGCTCCACCTCCACGACGGTCTCCCATGACCACAGCGTGTTGCCGCATATTCACTCCGGAGCTAAGCAGCGTCGTCTGGCCGGGGAAGTTCAAGCTCAACCTGCCTCCGCGCTACGACGGCACCCCTGACCCTACCGAGTTCCTGCAGCTCTACGAGCTGAGCATCAAGGCAGCCAACGGCGATGAGAAGGTTATGGAGAACTAGTTTCCCGTGGCCCTCAAGGATGGTGCGCGCTCGTGGCTCCTGAACCTTCCCATGGGATTTATCTCCTCCTGGGATGAAATGCGAGAGCGTTTCGTCGTCAACTTCCAGGGCACTCGCGACCGTCCACCGGCTGTGGGTGACCTGCGGCGCATCAAGCAGCAGCCAGGAGAGACCTTGCAGAAGTAGATACAACGCTTCAATAGTGTCCGCCTCAAGATCCCCAAGGTGTCGGACGAGGCCATCATCTCGGCGTTCACTGATGGCGTCTGCGACGTCAAGATGAAGGAGGAGCTCGCCATACATGAGGACCTATGCATGGCTCTGGAGATTTTCAACATGGCAATCAAGTGTGCGAGAGCTGAGGAAGGTCGCCTCTCTCTCCTGGAGCTCCCAGGGGCTGACCCAGAAGACAAGAAGGCCAAAGCCAAGGATGTGAAGCGCAAGGGACCGGCCGTGATCACGGCCGAACCAGAGATGAAGCACGGTTGCGACCACCCAGAGTCATCCAAGGGCAGCCGCCTGTTCTGCGTCGTCCACAACATGCATAGCCACAACACCAATGACTGCCAGGAGCTCAGGGCCATCCACGACGGGCACCTCGGTCGACGCCTCGAGCGCAGCGACCGAGGCTACGGTCGCGGAGGAGGCTGAGGTGGAGGACGCTGGGACAGCCGCGACCCCGCCAAGAATGGCGCGATTAGCCTCGTGAGGACCGCTGGCAGGGCCAGCCTCGCGAGGGCCCCTGGAGTGACCAGCCTCGTGAGGACCGTCCTTAGGGCAACACTGGCCTTCCTCCGCTGCCGCCGCCACCACCAAGAAGGAATGACGACCACCACCAGGACGAGGGGGCTGGGGGCTTCCAGGAGCCTCGGCCCATCACCTGCATCCTGGGTGGTGCTCAGGCCCCTGCCTCTCATCGCGTCTTCAAGAAGTTTGCCCATGAGGTGAACGTGGCCCTCCCCAAGCTCGAGGCAACGCATTCGCTCAGGTGGTCCAAGTGCACCACCACCTTCAGCCCATCCGATCAGCTCAAGTGCGCAGCAACTTCCGGTGCTCTCCCGATGCTCTGCTCGCCTACCATCAGCAACGTGCTCATCACCAAGACTCTCATCGATGGCGGTGCGGGGCTCAACGTTCTCTCCATCGAGACATTCGACCGACTCCATGTGCCCTATGACCAGCTGCAGCCTACCAAGCCTTTCTCAGGAGTGACCGACAACTCCACCACCCCGATAGGGCAGATCCGCCTACCTGTCACCTTCGGCAAGCATGACAACTACCGCTCTGAGCTCATCGACATCGATGTCGCCCACATTCGCCTTCCATACAATGCCATCATTGGGTATCCGGCCCTGGCCAAGTTCATGGCGGTGACTCATCATGGTTACAATGTCCTCAAGATACCAGGGAGCTGCGGCATCATCACGGTCGCCTGCGAGGAGAAGGATGCAGTGTGCTCTCACGAGCGCGCCTACCAGGCTGCGGCGGTCGAGAACCCAGACGATGAATGCACAGTCTACCCTCCTGAGGCTGTCCCCAAGAAGAAGAAGCAACTGCTCCGCCAAGGACCTCAGGAGAGGGGGGTGTCCAGCGGCACCACCTCAGGCCCTGCGCCGACTGACGGGGCGCCTCCCTCTCTTGCATAGGAAGGCGCGCCCGGCGCCCCTCTCAGGCTGGGCTCGGGGGCTCACCTCTGGAGGGCCTCTGACCTGGCCAACGTCACGAGGGAGGCGCTCGGGCACTATGTGGAGGCATGCTTCAGCGTGCGCTTCTGCCAGGAGGATACAAGGCGCGAGGTGCCAGGTGCTCAAGAGTTCATCACCAAGGCAATCGAGGAGCTTCAGGAGGCAAGAGCTATGCGAGGCGACCATCGCCCACCACCCGGCGCGGCTCCTTGTCCCGGCGAGGACAGCGAGCTGCGTGTCCGTGTCAGCATCACAGGGCTCAACAGGGCCGCATCTCAGGAGCGCTTCTGGTCATCCCACGCTGGCCGGTGTGAGGGTCCCCCTCACAGCTATGTTCGCATGCATTTGGGCTTGTCGAGCGCGGCTGCTACATTCTAGTGCCACATGCGGGGCGTCCTGGCGGCTCATGAGGCCAGAAGCCAGGCGATCCTGTTAGAGGAGGAGATGGATCCTCGCGAGCCCCCCGGGCCCCCAGAGCCTCCCGAGGTTCAGGGCCTAGGCGGCTCATGAGGAGCGACTTCTGCGGCGTGCGTCTTCAGCTACTCCAACATCTCTTCAGCAACGGTGCCAGGTGACATTTTCTGGTTTGTTCAGTTGGGGCACCCCTCGGGCTGCATTATCCCCAAGCCGCGTGGGTCCGTCCCTGCGGCATGTATCGTTTTGCATCTGTTAGAACTAGCTCTACCTTATCTATGGGTAGATTTATGTTATCACCTGCTTGCCTAGTGTTCTATCACCTCCGCGGCCTCCCACATTGCTGACCAGCCTCTTGCTCATCCCTTAACGGGTGCTACACATGCTGGCACGGCGCTTGTGCTTGGGTCTGTCCCTGCAACGCTGACAAATCTGAGAGATCGAGCTCTGGCTCGCGGCATGCCCCGCGCACATCACCTCACCAGATCCTCAGTGCCTTCATCTTCTTGCGGAAAGACCAGCGGCAGGACAGCAAGCGCGATTATGAGTTATACTCTCCTCTCGGACTAACCCGCAGGAATCCATGGAGTTTAGCCACGGGTGGCCCCGCCGGCCGTCCCTTTTTCATGCAATTCGCTTGCACGTTAAAGGGGGGCTCCTGAGCATCGCGCCTCAGGAGCTCTTACTGACTCTCCAGCCCTCACCCCCTGGCCTTGACCACGGCATCATGACCTGGCATACCAGCGGCGGCTGAGCCTCGCTCGAGGGTAGGGACCCAAGGACGTAGAGCACCTAGATGAGCATGGAGAAGGGGAGGTCGGCGTGATCACTACCTAGAAGCATCACTGCCAAGGCACAATCAGGCGCTGCGCAAAGGAATCACTTGAGGCCTACTAAGATAAGTCACCCATGCATATCAGAGTGAACCTCATCGTCCGATATTTTGATTCTCGCAATCTCGCTCTGGCAATGCCGCTTCCCTTTTCGGCCTCCACGGAGCTGCTTGCACGCCAAAGGGGACCTCTTGAGCATCGCACCTCAGGAGCTCTTACCGGACCTCGGGCCGCTCACCTCCTGGCCTTGACCACGGCATCGCGACCTGGCATACCAACAACGGCTGAAGCCTGCCTGGGGACTAGGACCTGCCGGCATAGAGCACTAAGCTACCGTGAGAACGAAAAGGGGGAACCATGCCGAAGCAAGAGATGCGCGGCTGCAACATCATACTAGGAATAATAAACATTGGAGCAAAAGCTTTAGAGTTTTTTACATACCCCCACGGGGTTTGTCACAATTCCGTGCAGAGAAACAAAAGAAGGAAACATCAAGGGACCTCGGCTACTGGGCATCAGCGACGACGCTGAGCGGACGCCGCTGCCACGCTTCAGGCACGGTGAGAGCTCGGCGGCACGTAGCTGTCGTCACTGGACTCCGGAGAATCGCTGGGCTCGGGAGAGCCGCTGGATTCCCAGGAGTCATCGCTGCTGCTGGAGGAGCTGCCGGTGAGCCCGGAGGCTGGCTCGACATCCGTGGCCGCGCCACACGGACTGCTTCCCCCGGGGCAGCACTCTAGACGCCGGCCCTCCTCATCAAAGACCTTGAAGAACAACGTAGAGGCGCCATCGTACTCAAAGTGGATGGCGAGGGCCCCCTCTGGACGGCAGGCGCGGGCGACCTCGCCCCATCCTCGGGTCATGAAGATGTCGCCCGAGGGGACGACCTCGACCTCCGCACCCGTGGCTAGGCCGCAGCACCCGGTGTGCTGCAGCCACAGCTCAAGTGGCCCCCTCGGCGGCATCTCCTCGATGAAGAACCTTCGGAGCCGGATCCACGTGCGCGACGGCATTGCCACCCACACCACGAACTCGCGCGAGGTCCCCTCGCTGTGGGTTCGCCGGCTACTGGCCGTGCAGCCTCGGTCGGTCCACCGAGACCCCGGCCCGCGCAGCGCTGGGCATTACCGCCCTGTCCGAAGCCCTGCGCGGCCGTACAGAGGAAACGGGAAGCCAGGCGGAGGCCGCTCATACCAAGGCCGCGTCACCTCTTGCCTTTTGCCGGCGTCGTAAGGGCGACCGAGCCTCTTCTTCGGCGGAAGTGGCCCCGTCTCCTCCCGAGGGGTTTTTCCCTTCTCCGCTGAAGAGAATCTCCTGATCGGCACCATGGATGCTGCTGCAAGACGGCGAGACAAAGAAGAAGAAGGAGCGGGCATTGAGATGATGGAGATGAGTGAGGGGGGCTCTGCCCCTCCCCTCATGTATAGCCGGAGGAAGGCCAACCGCCGGCCTCCACGATCCCGCGCAATGATGCTTTTTCTCTGCATGCAGTTGAGTCTCGTCTATTCGAACAGTTGCCGAGGTGGCGTGGGGAAGCGAAGACGCCCACGTCCCATCAATCGCCATGCGTCGACCAAGGCCGCAGGCGGTTAGGGCCTGCGGTGCTCCACACTTGCCCCTTGGCTTCGCCTCGAAACCAAGTTCAGGCGCGCCTTGGTCCCGGGGGCTACTATCGGTGTTCTGGGAACGGGGGTACCCAGACTTGCCTGCCTGCGGCCCACGGCGTCGCTCCATCGATGGCCTGGTACGGCCCAGCTTCAGCGACAACAACTCAAGACCCTCGCGAGGGGCCAAGCCTCGCGAGGCGGACGACACCAAGAGCCCCACGAGGAGCAGCCTCCTCAGGCTGGCTCCTGAGGAGCGGAGACTGCAAGCCTCACCTCATGAGGTCCGGATGACATGAGCCATGATGACCAAGGCTAGGCGGGCACCAGTGGGCGCAGTGTACCAGTTTCCTCTTTGGTGCTAAGGAGGCAAGCGCAGGTGCGGAGTCCCGAGGAATCAGCCAAAGGTTTCCATTCCCGTGCAACAAGACCAAGACTGCTAGGACGGCAGGACAGAGGTCATCACTGAGCCCACCACGGCGTCACGACCAGAGGCTTTTGCAGGCGAAGACTACTTTTGTCAGGATAGCATGTACTAGTTGTCTCCCATCGAATTTGGCCGTTGTGGGATCCCTTCCCACCTTTCATTTGGGAAAAGGACCAAGGCCACAATAAATAGGACTTAGCCACCACCATAGAGAGGGATCAGACCCCCGGACGGATCATTTAGATGAACCTCACTCCCACCAGCTCATTCGAGCTCCAGAACACTTCTCCTCTAGAGGCTGTTCGCCACTGTACTAGTTCATCCTCAGCACCTCGAGGCCAATCCACCACAAAGCAGGAGTAGGGTTTTACACCGCAAGGTGGCCCGAACCTGGGTAAACTATTGTGTCTCTTTTCCTTACAGTTCGTCGAGCTAGGCTGTGAGATTATTTAGTAGGCAGACTGGGGAGGACGAGTTCTTCGCATGCACCCTAGAGTTCGAACCTCTCAAGGGTTTGCAGAACCCAAAATCTGACAGACATAGCCACTGCCAGAAACCCTAACAGTTCGGTCTCACCGATGTGGATCTCGGTCCCAGCGAGATGGCCTTGCCACCTCTCTGTTATCTATTGCAATTATTTCGATCTCACCGAGATTTGCAATCGGTCTCACCGAGATGTCTTGACCAACTCCCTGTTGCCTTATCACTTCACTTCGGTCTCACCGAGTTGATGCAATCGGTGCCACCGAGATGAGGTTTGCCCAAAGCCCTTGCACCTCAGTCACACGGAGTTGTTCCACTCGGTCCCACCGAGATTCCCAATGTTCATATATTTGAACAGATCGGTGCCACTAAGTGTAACTAATCGGTGCCACCGAGATGAGTCAAATGTGTGTAATGGTTGGATTTTGTGTGGAGGCTATATATACCCGTCCACCGCTTTCTCTATTTGTGAGAGAGCCATCAGAATGTGCCTACACTTCCACCATTCATTTTCTGAAAGAGAACCACCTACTCATGTGTTGAGATCAAGAGATTCCATTCTAACCATTTGAACCTTGAGTTCTAGCCTTCCCCAAGTTGCTTTCCTCTCAAATCCTTCTTCCACCATAGCCAAATCTGCGAGAGAGAGTTGAGAGTTGGGGAGACTATCATTTGAAGCATAAGAGCAAGGAGTTCATCATCAACACAATGTCTATTACCTTTTGGAGAGTAGTGTCTCCTAGATTAGTTAGGTGTCGCTTGGGAGCCTCCTTCATGATGTGGAGTTGAACCAAGAAGTTTGTAAGGGCAAGGAGATCGTCTACTTCGTGAAGATCTACCCGAGTGAGGCAAGTCCTTCGTGGGCGATGGCCATGGTGGGGTAGACAAGGTTGCTTCTTCATGGACCCTTCGTGGGTGGAGCCCTCCATGTACTCGCGCAGCCGTTACCCTTCGTGGGTTGAAGTCTCCATTAACATGGACGTACGATAGCACCACCTATCGAAACAATGCGAAAATCTCCATGTCTCCATTGTGTTTGCCTTCTCCAAACCCTTCCCTTTACCTTCATATGCAATGTTTTACTTTCTACTGCTATACTCTTAGAATTGCATGTGTAGGTTGATTGCTTGACTTGTGCTAATTGCTAAAATCTGCACACAACTAAAATTGGGAAAGGGATATATTTTTATTTGGTCAAGTAGTCTAATCACCCCCCTCTAGACATACTTTTGATCCTACAAGTGGTATCAGAGCTTTGGTCTCCATTTGTCTTGATTTCCATAGCTTTGGTGATCATAGCCTTGGTTTCACACCTAGGAGAGTATGGCGTCTAGTGAGGGAAATTACCACCATAGAGGTCCTTATTTTGATGGTACAAATTTTGCTTGTTGGAAGCATAAGATGAAAATGCATATTCATGGTCATAAGCCCGCCGTTTAGGCTGTTGTTCATATTGGCTTGAAAGGTGAATACTTTGAAGATGGTAGGGAACCGGATCGTGAAGCAGCCGCGGATGAATTGAAGATGTTGCAATACAATACTCAAGCTTGTGATATTCTCTTCAGTGGATTGTGCCCCGAAGAATTCAACAAAATCAGCCGCCTTGAGAATGCAAAGGAAATTTGGGATACTTTGGTTGATATGCACGAAGGTACCGAATCCGTCAAGGAATCCAAGTTGGATGTGCTCCAAAGTCAACTTGACAAGTTCAAGATGAAGGATGGTGAAGGAGTCGCCGAAATGTACTCTAGGCTTGCTCTCATCACAAATGAGATTGGCGGCTTAGGAAGTGAAGAGATGACCGACAAATTCATCATCAAGGAGATCCTTAGAGCCTTGGATGGAAAATATGATACCGTGTGCACATTGATCCAAATGATGCCCAACTACAATGATCTCAAGCCAACGGAGGACATTGGCAGAATTGTTGCTGATGACATGTCACTCAAGGATAAGGATGAGCTCCACAATAAGTCAAGTGGTGCTTACAAACCTTTAAGTGATGCTCCTACAACATCAAATGACAAGCTAGTCTCCAATGAAGAATTCAGCTTAATGGTGAAGAACTTCAACAAATTCTACAAGAGTAGAAGCAAAGAGAGAAGCTCCAAGTCAAGATTCTACAACGACAAAAGATCTTCTAGTCATGATCGTAATTGCTACAATTGTGGAAGACCTGGACACTATTCCAATGAGTGTACGGCTCCCTACAGGAAAATAGAAGATTCACCAAAAAGGAGAAGTAGGAGGGATGAATCACCTCCTAGAGAGAGAAGGAGTAGAGATGATCGTTATGAATGAAGACCCTCTCGAAGAAGCAAAGATTTGGAAAGGAAGGACAAGTCATCAAAGAGCTACACAAGATGAAGACATCAAGCTCACGTTGGTGAATGGGTGTCCATTTCCAACTCTGACAACTACTCCGAGAGAAGCTATCATTCCGACTCCGACTATACTCAAGATGAAGGTGTTGCCGGTCTTGCACTAGTATCATCCAACTCCTACGACATATTCGACTCACCAAATGAAGGAATTGGAAGTTGCTTCATGGCTAAATGCCCGAAGGTATCACACCTCGAGTATCTTGATTTTGATAGTGATGAAGATGATTTGCTAGGTGATGATGATTTACTTGTTGACAAAACTAGTGATGAAAACAATGATGAACTTGCTAGTAATCATGCTAATAAAGATGAAGCGAATGACAATGATAAGAAGGAGATTGAGCATCTAACTAAAGAATTAAACACTCTTAAGTTAGCTCATGAAACAACTCAAGAGGATCATAGAGAGCTCCTAAGGACTCATGAGAAGCTACGCTTCGAGAAGCTAAATTTAGAGCATGTGCATGAGTTCCTAAAAGCTACCAATGATGATCTTCGAAAGAAGAGTTCTTCTTACATTGCCAAACGTCTCCTCTTGTCTACTTATATGCCAAAACTAAAATCTAGCAACAAGAGCAAGAAAGATTCTTCTTCAAGTAGTAACAATAACCATGTTAAATCCAATATTGTTGCTTCTAGTAGTTCTCTTGATTCCACTAATGATTCTCTTAGCCAAGTTACACTTGAGCAAGAAAATAGCTTATTGAAGGGAATTATAGAGAAAGGTTTCTACAAGAGCCTTGCTGGGAGTAAGCAATGTGAGCAAATTGTATGCAAGCAAGGAAGGCACCGAAAGAATCAAGGTGTTGGTTTTGAACGGAAGTTCAATGCAATGGAGTTGAATGGGAAGAAGATCAATACCCCAAGACGAAGTTTGTCCCTCAATAAGAGAAGTATGACCCCACTTCTTTTGAGGGAACACAAGCTCAAGATGATCTTCCACCACAAGACCACAAGCTAAAAGGCAAGGACAAGCTTCAAGAAGAGATTGACTCATTTGAAGAAGCTCCTAAGGCCATGGTCAAATGGGTTCCCAAGACTATGTTAAGCTCTACTTCATCAAGTTCAACTACAACTCCAAGGATTCCCATCAACTTGACGTGGGTCCCAAAAAAGAAGAACTAGAGTGTTCTTGAGGGTGACTCCGCCAACATACTTCACTCATATTCATTTTGGCAAGGACTTGTGCAATCAATTTTCATATCTTGCACTAGTTCATGGAGTCACAAACCCTCTTGTTGGTAAGAACAGGGACAAGGTAACCTATTGCTTTCATGGACGTCATCATTTGTGCAATTCACTATATTCCTATGGATATCCTTGTATGTTCCTTGTGGGACTAACCCATGTAGGTATTGAAAGTACAACACTCCAATGGATTGCTCCAAATGATCTACATCAACATTGCGCATCCACATCTTCACTATCTACATGAAGTCATCATCGACAAAACCCAAGGTTAGTTCTTCCCTCTTAAGGGGGATATCACATCTAGGGGGAGCTTTGCTCTAAAAATTGAGCTAAACAACTCTAATGGTGTGAACACATTAATGCTTTATGTAAAACTGGCAACCCCACTTGTGCTTAAACAATGAGTATGACCTATGATCAAATGTTCTCATTTGACTCCTAAGTCAATATACTCATATATAGATGACCTAGTATTGCCAATTGCTTGATAGATGCTAGAATTGTTTGCGCATGCTTTCACACATATTTCGTTTGCTATCTTATTGTGTGAGCATGTTGGTTGCATTTTTTCTCCATTCGAGGACATCCATTTGTTGTTTTGATTGTCTTGGTTTTTATTGGCCAAGTGGATGTACAAGAATTCCTAAGAACTTTCTCTAGTTATCTAATACTACTGCAGGTTGGTCCAAACGCGACAGTCCAATCATAGACCCTTCGACGAAACTGTGTGCGATGCATTAATCACAAACGGTGATGTAATAAAATCATCAAAAAAATACAAAATGTTTGTGATGGCGGTGACATCAAACATAGTTCAGATTAGAGTTGCGTGTGCGATGCGTGGCATACGGTTAACCCAGCAGAACTGTTTGCGATGAGGCAGAACAATAGAAACAGGCAGCCAGATGGGGGTGTGTGCGATATACGACATACAGTTCACTAGGATGAACAGTGTGTGATTAGGCAACCCAGTAGAAACGGTCAGCCAGATCAAGGTGTGTGCGATGGAGGGCATACAGTTCACTCGGATGAACTGTTTGTGATGAGCCAAGACAACAGAAACAGTTTGACTAAACAAGATGTGTGTGATACGTGGCAAACAGGTCCGTAATCAGAAATGTGTGCGAAGACCAATAATAATACAGACGATTGCTACTAATGAGCCGTGTGATTTGCTCTGTCTACAGAAGAATAACACATATATATATATATATATAACTGAAATAAACATTCAATTACATAAGTGACTATACAGATCATTCGCACACGCCTCAATAAACAATTGCATGCATTCTAAACTAGGAGAAACGATCGTCTTGTCATCTACTTCTTGTGATGCTCCCGCCACTGCTCTGTGGCTCGATTCCTCATCTGGGGCAGGAAGAAGACAGTTCCTCATGTCAACGATCCGCCTGTACATCTTGTAGCTTGTGTACGCATCCATGGCCGCGTACTTGAAGTGTTGTTCATCCAGTCTCCGATGCCAGACACTGTGCCAGGCGTTCTTGTCCTTCTTGCTCTCATCCTTCATCTTCATGTAGTAGGGGTCGATGATGGCCGAGGCGAGGTCAACCAGGGAGTTCTGTTTGTTGTTGTCGCTGCCCCAGACCTTGTAGTGTTCCTGGATGTTGACAAGATTCTGGCATTTCAAGCCCGAAACATTGAGCGCTTTTAGATCGTTGGTGGTGTCCACCGTAGCAAAACTGTAGTCGGAGCTGTTGATAAACCTGGAGAAACACTCGCAAGGCCTTGTGGCTAGGTGATAGTGGTAGATGAGGACGTCATGTCACATGCACAACTGGGCGACGGCAGCCTTCTGATCATGCCTGGCACGACCGAAGGCGTACTCGAGGTCGAAGCCGACCACTCGATACTTGTCCTCAGCAAGCAACTGCTCCATAGTTTGGATGGAGCTCTCCACTGAGACCGGCTCATTCGTGTACACCACCGAGAGGGCCTTCCCCCTCACGTGGGTGTCCAATACGTGATGCGTGGTGAACTGCCCCCCGTTGTCGTCGGCGGCCGCTGGGAGCGCCATTGGAGCCACGGGGAGCGCCATTGGAACCGCTGGATGTCCTCTCTATATGTGTCGTCGTCGGTGTGATTATTGTGTCGTGTGGCGCGAGAGATGAAGGTAAATGGCCACAGGAATAAATGGGGGCCGGGCAGCCTGGATTCTCGGCGTGTCCGTATGGTAGTTTTTGCAGCGGGTAATTGCAGCGTGGCGCCGCGGCCAGTGCAACCGCATGCATAATGGCAACACGAACGTACGTGATCGTGCGCCGGCCCCAAACACTGGTAGCGCATGTGGAGGGATGAGGGCAGAGCACCCGGAGGGACGCGAGAGCACAATGCGCGCGGCGGGACGTGAGCAGAGCGCGTCGCGGCCGCCTCAACCATGAGCAACCACACGCATAGAGCAGTTGAACACGCAGTGATTGGTCGTCTACAAGCCGGCCGACAGTTGCGACGCTGCGTAGAGAGCGGCCGTGTGCTACTACCTCCGTCTTCGTCTATTAGTCCCCTTTATAGTCTGTGCCATATTTTAACCTTAAATTTAACCAACAAAATGTTGATGCATGTTATAAAAATTATATAATTGGAAACTATGTTCAAATACGAACCCAGCGATATAATCTTTGGCGACATGCATTCATATTTTCTTAGTTAAATCTCTAGTCAAAATTTGGCACAAAAATACATAGACGACTTATAAACCAGGACGGGGGTAGTAGGTAATTAAATCGCAAACATTTTTTTATTAACCATATGTGTACGTGTCCTTTTGTCCTCCTCTCGCACGTCTTGTCACCCCGCTGCCGCAGATGGCATACAACGCAAACTTGTGCAACGCGCGGGGGCATTCTTTTGGCCAAAAGGTGGATCGAAGTGGTGCCAATGAATCGTCGGTGAGACCGTTCCCACGCAACCTCACTGGTTCCCGCGCAAGCTTCCCGCCCGACTCGGTGAAATCCCCAAAAATCCCAATGCTTACCGGCCTGCTATATAAACCCTCATGGCCGGCGAGTCCTGCGTCGCATTTTCCCCTCCCTCCCTGTAGCTTATCTTGTCTGCTTCTCCCACAATCGCCAATGGCACCAGTCCGTCGACGTCGCTCAGCCACTCCGCCGTCATCAGAGGACAGCTCTAGCTGGGAGGCTACACCGCGGCGGCAGCGCAGTCCTCGGCGTAGTGTAGTGCGCGTGGCGTCCCTGTTGGGTGTTCGCGGAACACCCACCACACGCTCCGCCGCCGCTGCCCGTCGGCAGCTGTTGCCGGCCACCGTTACCGCCACCCCCACCATCTGCCGCCATGGCCGCCACACCACCGTCGAAAGCCAGGGCCATCGCCCGCTCCGCCGCCGCGGCGCGAAGGTGGGAGGTGGCTGTCCTGGCCGCCACCCCACTGGCGGCCACCATGGCCATCACCCGCTCCACCACCACGGCCCGAAGGCTGGAGGTGGTGGTCATGGCCGCCACCCCATCGTCGGCCGCCATGGCCGCCAGCCCACCGTCGACCGCCAGGGTCATCACCCGCTCCACCACTGCCGCCCGAAGGTGGGAGGTGGAGGTGGAGGCCCGCACGTGCGTCAGCGACCTTGCGTGCTACATCAAGTTCTTGCAGGAGGAGGAGCGCCGCCTCGTCGAGCACGCAAAGAGACTTAATACCGCCGTGGCCATAGCACACGCTGCCACAGAGGTGAGGAATCAGGAGATCTATGAGGAGAACCACCGCTTCGAGAGGGGTCATCTGGAGCGGCAGAGGGCATTCGAGGTGAGCGTCGCTGAAGGTGCCGCAGCGGCAGGCACCGTATTGTAGTTATCCAGCTCATCGGTAGGCTCCTCCTCCTCTGCCTCTCACTGAGCGCGCTTAGCAGGGGAGAGGCTGCTGGAAGTAGTACAAAGCCCCTCCGTAGTAGTAGTATTTAGGGGCTATTTTTTTTAGTTCATCTGACTATAGATGTGGTGGAACTATACAACGTACTTAAAATTAGCTAGTATATATACTTGAACAAGCTATTTCAGTATGTTGTTGGCAGCAATTGGGGAAAAGTTTGGTCGGTTCAGCTGTCGAGTTGAACTGTTTGTATAAAGAACGACTGCTTAATCTATGAATGAAATCTATGCTTAATTACTGAATTTTAGTTGCAAAAATTATATAGTGCTAGTGATATTTAGCTGCATATTTTGACAAATGGCAGTGTTACAAGCTTGACAAATGGCAACGTTACTAGATCAACAAATGTCAATCTTTCCAGTTTGACAAATGGCAATATACCCAATATGACAGATGCAAATCTTACCAAATTGTCTGTACGTGCTTGCACACGGGTCATCCAAAACAACCGTTTGCGTTGAAGGGATGTACAAATCCTGCTCGACAGATTTTCTCTTGGCTTAGCGCCGAAGTCTGGCTTTGCATACCATATTCAATATGAACCATTTGCATTGAAGAGATGCATAAATTCTGCGCTGCGAATTTTCCCTTGGCTTACTGGGGAAGTCCATAGCTCTAACTTTGCAAACAGGTGTTCTATCGAAAACGTTTGCGATCAAGAGCTGCCGAAAATCGTACTCGGCACATTTTTTCCTAGGCTTCCTGGGGAAGCTGTCGGTTTGCATATGGGTGTTCTATCTAAAATATTTGCGATGAGTGTTTTATATTTAAAAACCATTTACTATGTTTTTAAAGAAAATTGTTTGATAAGTCTGTACATTCAGAGAGAAAAACGCAAGTTCGTTCAAACCATATCTTTCATTCAGTCACACTGTGAATTTATATTCATATGATCAAGACACACTGATACAGTATTAAACCCCCCAAAAAAAACTAATTCCGGTGGCGTGCCATGCCGGCGTTGTCGTTGTCGTCCTCCGGGACGCCGTTGTTGATGACTTCAAGGCAGCAAAGAATATTCTTCACATGGAAATCAAACATCATGTCGTCGTATGATCAACGAGCGGGGCGCGAGAGGACGGCAACTCGCGGTGCTGCGAGGTAGCGGTCGATGGCGGCATACCATGCCACTAATTGGGGCGCGTGCACGGGCACGGGCGGGGCGGGTGCAGGCAAACGCATGGGGACCGGCGCCGCGGTGGGTGCATGGGCGTGCATGGGCACGGGCATGGGCGCTGGCGCTGGCATGTACATGAGCTCACGTGGATCCGCGGAGACCTCGCTGATGCCAGGGGATTCCAGTTCTGTGATAGTGCTCGGCGACCAGCCCGTCAATGCTACGGGGATGGTCGCTGGTGCGGGTGCGGGGATGGGAGCCGGGACGGTCGCGGGGGCATCCACCGCCGTGGCCAGCTCGTTCAGGGCCATGTCCATGAGGCCCCATTCTTCCTTATTTTCTATCTCCTCCATCTCGGAGTCGGCTTCACGAAACAGGAAGACTAGTGGCAGATGATCCTTCTGCGCCATGGTGTTGGTGGAGGTCTGTGGGAGGGAGGGGTATGGGAGGCGAACAGTAAGGGCGTCCGTATTAAACAGCGGCTCGGGCACCATTAATGGAGAGGATGCGAGCAAGGCGGGTGGCCATCGAAGTCAAAGGGCTCGCTTCCTAGTGAGCCTGCGCAGCGTATAGCTCACACGCTTCCCGGTGAGCCTGTGCATTGGAGGACAGCTTGCACGCCTCTCGATCAGCCTGCGCACCGGACTGTGCTCGCACGCCTCCCGTTCAGTCAAGCAGCTGTCCGCACGACACCTCCTATAGCCATCAAAACAAAGACACATGGCGTCACATGAATGGTTAACAGAACACACATGATTTAAATTATACAAATGTTTGAGATGTTAAAGTGGCAGCTATTTGTTTCAAAATGCCTTTGCTGGCTGTTATTCGAGTGCGCCTTCTCTCAAAATTGACATGAAAAATACCACAGCATGTCGGGTGCCATTCCATGATAGCATGCCAATTTTCATGAATTTCAGATGAGTTTTGGATTTAACTAGAATTTAAAAACAAAGTATCTCAACATTTTGCCGGCAATCAACAGTGCCCTGGTGTTTGAAATTCATTCCCATTTCTTGCAAGGGACCTAAGCATGCACCCAACAACACACATTTGATTTGTCAACCCATTTTTCTGCACTGGAACTTGTGCATGTAGTTCAAATTTGAATTATGCACATAAAATGCCTAGAAAACCCAGTTAATGTATAAAAATGTCCAAGCGAACCCTCCCAAAAATTGACACAACACTCCTGTTGTTCTATGTTGACACTAGGAAAATTTTGAAAGCAAGAAGAGGCAACGGATATCGTTTCGTCCCCAAAGGTGGCATGTTCCCTACTGAAACCATCAGGCTTGTTGTGAGAAGCTCTGGTTTGCGAGAAGCTTATACCTAAACCTGCCCCAAATGGCACAAAATTATTACCACAACATGTTAAGGCCGCTCCATGATAGCATGTCAAGTTTCATGAACTATAGACAAGTTTTGGATTTACTAGAATTTAAAAACCATGTATCTCAATGTTTGCGGCCGAGCGACGATGGCAAGGTGTTTGACATTCATTCCAATCTCTTGCATGGCACCTAAGCATGCAACCAAGGACACATTTGATTTTTCAACCAATTTACATGCACTGGAGCATGTGCGTGTAGTTCAAATTTGAATTATGCAAATAAATGCATAGAAAACTCAGTTAATGTATAAAAATGTCCAAACGAACCCTGAAAAATTCCTAAATTTAACACAACACTCCTGTTGTTCTATGTTGACACTAGAAAAAAATTGAAATCAAGGAGAGGGAACGGATATCGTTTCGTCCAGAAAGGTGAAACATTCCCTACCGTAACCATGAGGCTTGTTGTGAGAAGCTCTGGTTTGTGAGAAGCTTATACCCCAACCTGCCCCAAATGGGACAATATTTTTACCACGGCATGTTGATGCCGTTCCATGCTAGCATGTCAAGTTTCATAAATTTCAGACGCACTTTTGATTTTCTAGAATTTACAAACCATGTATCTCAATGTTAGCCGCCGAGCGACGGTGGCAAGGTGTTTGACATTCATTATCATTTCTTGCATGGGACTTATGCATGCAACCATGGACACACATTTCAATTTTGAACCCATTTATATGCACTGGAGCATGTGCATGTAGTTCAAATTTGAATTACGCACATAAATAAATATAAAACTCTGTTAATGTATAAAAATGTCCAAGCGAACCCTGAAAAATCCCAAAAATTGACATAACACTCATGTTGTTCTATGTTAACACTAGAAAATTTTTGAAATCAAGAAGAGCCAACGGATATCGTTTCATCGCCAAAGGTGGCATGTTCCCTACCAAAACCATCAGGCTTGTTGGGAGAAGCTCTGGTTTGCGAGAAGCTTATACCCAAACCTTCCCCAAATGGGACAAATTTTTACCACAGCATGTTGATGCCGCTCCATGATAGCATGTCAAGTTTCATGAACTACAGACGAGTTTTGGATTTACTAGGATTTAAAAACCATGTATCTCAATGTTTGCGGCCGAGCAATCGTGGCAAGGTGTTTGACATTCATTCCCATTTCTTGCATGGGACCTAAGCTTGCAACCAAGGACACATATTTGATTTTTCAACCGATTTACATGCACTGGAGCATGTGCCTGTAGTTCAAATTTGAATTATGCACATAAATGCATAGAAAACTCAGTTAATGTATAAAAATGTCCAAACGAACCCCGAAAAAATCTTAAATTTAACACAACACTCCTGTTGTTCTATGTTGACACTAGAAAAAAATTGAAATCAAGAAGAGGCAACAGATATCGTTTCGTCCAGAAAGGTGAAACTTTCCCTACCGTAACCATGAGGCTTGTTGTGAGAAGCTCTGGTTTGTGAGAAGCTTATACCCCAGCCTTCCCCAAATGGGACCATATTTTTACCACAGCATGTTGATGCCGTTCAATGCTAGCAAGTCAAGTTTCATAAATTTCAGATGCGCTTTCAATTTACTAGAGTTCAAAAAACATGTATCTCAATGTTAGCCGCCGACCGACGGTGGCAAGGTGTTTGACATTCGTTCTCATTTCTTGCATGGGACTTAAGCATGCAACCAAGGACACACATTTCAATTTTGAACCCATTTATATGCACAGGAGCCTGTGCATGTAGTTCAAATTTGAATTACGCACATAAATGCATAGAAAACTCAGTTAGTGTATAAAAATGTCCAAGCGAACCCCGAAAAATCCCAAAAATTGACACAACACTCATGTTGTTCTATGTTGACACTAGAAAATTTTTGAAACCAAGAAGAGGCAACAGATATCGTTTTGTCCCCAAAGGTGGCACGTTCCCTACCAAAACCATCAGGCTTGTTGTGAGAAGCTCTGGTTTGCGAGAAGTTTATACCCAAACCTACCCCAAATGGGACAATTTTTTACCACAGCATGTTGATGCCGCTCCATGATAGCATGTCAAGTTTCATGAACTACAGACGAGTTTTGGATTTACTAGAATTTAAAAACCATGTATCTCAATGTTTGCGGCCGAGCGACTGTGGCAAGGTGTATGACATAAATTCCCATTTCTTGTATGGGACCTAAGCATGCAACCAAGGACACATATTTGATTTTTTTAACCAATTTACATGCACTGGAGCACGTGCCTGTAGTTCAAATTTGATGCGCACATAAATGCATAGAAAACTCAGTTAATGTATCAAAATGTCCAAGCGAACCCCAAAAAATCCCAAAAATTGACACAACACTCCTGTTGTTCTATGTTGACCCTAGAAAAATTTTGAAAGCAAGAAGAGGCAATGGATATCGTTTCGTCCCCAAAGGTGGCATGTTCCCTACTAAAACCATCAGGCTTGTTGTGAGAAGCTTAGGTTTGCGAGAAGCTTATACCCAAACCTGCCCCAAATGGGACAAAAAATTTACCACAACATGTTGATGCTGCTCCATGATAGGATGTCAAGTTTCATGAACTACAGGCGAGTTTTGGATTTACTAGAATTTAAAAACCATGTATCTCAATGTTTGCGGCCGAGCGACGGTGGCAAGGTGTTTGACATTCATTACCATTTCTTGCATGGGACCTAAGCATGCAACCAAGGACACAGTTTTGAGTTTTCAACGAATTTACATGCACTGGAGCATGTGCATGTAGTTCAAATTTTAATTATGCACATAAATGCATAGAAAACTCAGTTAATGTATAAAAATGTCCAAACGAACCCTGAAAAATACCTTAATTTAACACAACACTCCTGTTGTTCTACGTTGACACTAGAAAAAAATAGAAATCAAGAAGAGGCAATAGATATCATTTCGTCCAGAAAGGTGAAACGTTCCCTACCGTAACCAAGAGGCTCGTTGTGAGAAGCTCAGGTTTGTGAGAAGCTTATACCCCAACCTTCCCCAAATGGGACAATATTTATACCACGGCATGTTGATGCCATTCCATGCTAGCATGTCAAGTTTCATACATTTCAGACGCGCTTCTGATTTACTAGAATTTAAAACCATGTATCTCAATGTTAGCCGCCGAGCGACGGTGGCAAGGTGTTTGACATTCATTCTCATTTCTTGCATGGGACTTAAGCATGCTACCAAGGACAAACATTTCAATTTTGAACCCATTTATATGCACTGGAGCCTGTGCATGTAGTTCAAATTTGAATTACGCACATAAATGCATAGAAAACTCAGTTAGTGTAAAAAAATGTCCAAGCGAACCCCGAAAAATCCCAAAAATTGACACAACACTCATGTTGTTCTATGTTGACACTAGAAAAAATTTGAAAGCAAGAAGACGCAACAGATATCGTTTTGTCCCCAAAGGTGGCACGTTCCCTACCAAAACCATCAGGCTTGTTGTGAGAAGCTCTGGTTTGCGAGAAGCTTATACCCAAACCTGCCCCAAATGGGACAAAAATTTTACCACAGATTGTTGATGCCGCTCCATGATAGCATGTCAAGTTTCATGAGCTACAGATGAGTTTCGGATTTACTAGAATTTAAAAACCATGTACCTCAATGTTTGCGGCCGAGCGACTGTGGCAAGGTGTTTGACATTCATTCCCATTTCTTGTATGGGACCTAAGCATGCAACCAAGGACACATATTTGATTTTTTTTACCAATTTACATGCACTGGAGCACATGCCTGTAGTTCAAATTTGATACGCACATAAATGCATAGAAAACTCAGTTAATGTATAAAAATGTCCAAGCGAACCCAAAAAATACTAAAAATTGACAAAAAAATTACCACAACATGTTATTGCTGCTCCATGATAGGATCTCAAGTTTCATGCACTACAGGCGAGTTTTGGATTTACTAGAATTTAAAAACCATATATCTCAATGTTTGCGGCCGAGCGATGGTGGCAAGGTGTTTGATATTCATTCCCATTTCTTGCATGGGACCTAAGCATGCAACCAAGGACACAGTTTTGATTTTTCAACCAATTTACATGCACTGGAGCATGTGCCTATAGTTCAAATTTGAATTATGCACATAAATGCATAGAAAACTCAGTTAATGTATAAAAATGTCCAAACAAACCCCGAAAAATTCCTAAATTTAACACAACACTCCTGTTGTTCTATGTTGACACTAGAAAAAAATTGAAAACAAGAAGAGGCAACGGATATTGTTTCGTCCAGAAAGGTGAAACGTTCCCTACCGTAACCATGAGGCTTGTTGTGACAAGCTCTGGTTTGTGAGAAGCTTATACCCCAACCAGCCCAAATGGGATAATATTTTTACCACGGCATGTTGATGCCGTTCCATGCTAGCATGTCAAGTTTCATAAATTTCAGACGCGTTTTGGATTACTAGAATTTATAAACCATGTATCTCAATGTTAGCCGCCGAGCGACGGTGGCAAGGTGTTTGACATTCATTCCATCATGCATGGGACTTAAGCATGCAACCAAGGACACACATTTCAATTTTGAACCCATTTATATGCACTGTAGCATGTGCATGTAGTTCAAATTTGAATTACGCACATAAATGCATAGAGAACTAAGTTAATGTATAAAAATGTCCAAGCGAACCACGAAAAATCCCAAAAATTGACACAACACTCCTGTTGTTCTATGTTGACACTAGAAAAAAAAAATTAAAGCAAGAAGAGGCAACGGATATCGTTTCGTTCCCAAAGGTGGCACGTTCCCTACCGAAACCATCACGCTTGTTGTGAGAAGCTCTGGTTTGTGAGAAGCTTATACCCAAACCTGCCCCAAATGGGACAATTTTTTTACCATAGAATGTTGATGCCGCTCCATGATAGCATGTCAAGTTTCATGAACTACAAACGAGTTTTGGATTTACTACAATTTGAAAACAATGTATCTCAATGTTTGCGGCCGAGCGACAGTGGCAAGGTGTTTGACATTCATTCCCATTTCTTGCATGGGACCTAAGCATGCAACCAAGGACACATACTTGATTTTTCAACCAATTTACATGCACTGGAGCATGTGCCTGTAGTTCAAATTTGAATTATGCACATAAATGCATAGAAAACTCAGTTAATGTATAAAATTGTCCAAACGAACCCCAAAAAATTCCTAAATTTAACACAACACTCCTGTTCTTCTATGTTGACACTAGAAAAAAATTGAAATCCAGAAGAGGCAACAGATATCATTTCGTCCAGAAACGTGAAACGTTCCCTACCGTAACCATGAGGCTTGTAGTGAGAAGCTCTGGTTTGTGAGAAGCTTATACCCCAACCTGCCCCAAATGGGACAATATTTTTACCACAGCATGTTGATGCCGTGCCATGCTATCATGTCAAGTTTCATAAATTTCAGACGCGTTTTTGATTTAGTAGAATTTAAAAACCATGTATCTCAATGTTAGCCACCGAGCGACGGTGGCAAGGTGTTTGACATTCATTCTCATTTCTTGCATGGGACTTAAGCATGCAACCAAGGACACACATTTCAATTTTGAACCCATTTATATGCAATGGAGCATGTGCATGTAGTTCAAATTTGAATTACGCACATAAATGCATAGAAAACTCAGTTAATGCATTAAAATGTCCAAGCGAACCCCGAAAAATCCCAAAAATTGACACAACACTCCTGTTGTTCTATGTTGACACTAGAAAAATTTTGAAAGCAAAAAAGGCAAAGGATATCGTTTTGTCCCCAAAGGTGGCACGTTCCCTACCGAAACCATCAGGCTTGTTGTGAGAAGCTCTGGTTTGTGAGAAGCTTATAACCTAACCTGCCCCAAATGGGACAAAATTTTTACCACAGCATGTTGATGCCGCTCCATGATAGCACGTCAAGTTTCATGAACTACATACGAGTGTTGGATTTACTAGAATTTAAAAACCATGTATCTCATTGTTAGCCACCGAGCGATGGTGGCAAGGTGTTTGACATTTATTCTCATTTCTTGCATGGGACTTAAGCATGCAACCAAGGACACATATTTTAATTTTGAACCCATTTATATGCACTATAGCATGTGCGTGTAGTTCAAATTTGAATTACGCACATAAATGCATAGAAAACTCAAATAATGTATAAAAATATCCAAGCAAACCCCGAAAAATCCCAAAAATTAACACAACACTCTTATTGTTCTATGTTAGCACGAGAAAAAATTTGAAAGTAAGAAGATGCAACGGATATCGTTTCGTCCCCAAAGGTGGCACGTTACCTACTCAAACCATCAGGCTTGTTGTGAGAAGCTCTGGTTTGCGAGAAGCTTATACCCAAACTTGCCGCAAATGGGACAATATTTTTACCGGAGAATGTGGTTGCCGCTCCATGATCAATTTTCATGAATTACAGACGCGTTTTGGATTTACTAGAATTTAGAAACCATGAACTCAATGTTTGCGGCCGAGCTACGGTGGCAAGGTGTTTGACATTCATTCCCATTTCTTGCATGGGACCTAAGCATGCAACCAAGGACACAGATTTGTTTTTTCAACCAATTTACATGCACTTGAGCATGTGCCTGTAGTTCAAATTTGAATTATGCACATAAATACGTAGAAAACTCAGTTAATGTATAAAAATGTCCAAACGAACCTCGAAAAAATCATAAATTTAACACAACACTCCTGTTGTTCTATGTTGACACTAGAAAAAAATTGAAATCAAGAAGAGGCAACGGATATCGTTTCGTCCAGAAAGGTGAAACGTTCCCTACCGTAACCATGAGGCTTGTTGTGAGAAGCTCTGGTTTGTGAGAAACTTATACCCCAACCGGCCGCAAATGGGACAATATTTTTACCACGGCATGTTCATGCCATTCCATGCTAGCATGTCAAGTATAATAAATTTCAGACGCGCTTTCAATTTACTAGAATTTAAAAACCATCTATCTCAATGTAAGCCGCCGAGCGACGGTGGCAAGGTGTTTGACATTCATTCTCATTTCTAGCATGGGACTTAAGCATGCAACCAAGGACACACATTTCTATTTTGAACAAAGTTATATGCACTGGAGCATGTGCATGTAGGTCAAATTTGAATTACGCTCATAAATGCATAGAAAACTCAGTTAGTGTATAAAAATGTCCAAGCGAACCCCGAAAAATCCCAAAAATTGACACAACACTCATGTTGTTTTATTTTGACACTAGAAAAATTTGGAAGCAAGAAGAGCCAACGGATATCGTTTTGTCCCCAAAGGTGGCACGTTCCCTTTCAAAACCATCAGGCTTGTTGTGAGAAGCTCTGGTTTGCAAGATGCTTATACCGAAACCTGCCCCAAGTGGGACAAAAAATTTACCACAGCATGTTGATGCCGCTCCATGATAGCATGTCAATTTTCATGAACTACAAACAAGTTTTGGATTTACTAGAATTTAAAAACAATGTATCTCAATGTTTGCGGCCGAGCGACGGTTGCAAGGTGTTTGACATTCATTCCCATTTCTTGCATGGGACCTAAGCTTGCAACCAAGGACACATATTTGATTTTTTAACCAATTTACATGGACTGGAGCACGTGCCTGTAGTCCAAATTCGAATTATGCACATAAATGCATAGAAAACTCAGTTAATGTATAAAAATGTCCAAACAAACCCCAAAAAATTCCTAAACTTAACACAGCACTCCTGTTGTTCTATATTGACACTAGAGAAAAATTGAAATCAAGAAGAGGCAACGGATATCGTTTCGTCCAGAAAGGTGAAACGTTCCCTACCGTAACCATGACGCTTGTTGTGAGAAGCTCTGGTTTGTGAGAAGCTTATACCCCAACCTACCACAAATGGGACAATATTCTTACCACGGCATGTTGATGCCGTTCCATGCTAGCATGTCAAGTTTCATAAATTTCAGACACGTTTTCGATTTACTAGAATTTAAAACCAATGTGTCTCAATGTTAGCCGCCGAGCGACGGTGGCAAGGTGTTTGACATTCATACTCATTTCTTTCATGGGACTTAAGCATGCAACCAAGAACACACATTTCAATTTTGTACCCATTTATATGCACTCGAGCATGTGCATGTAGTTCAAATTTGAATTACGCACATGAATGCATAGAAAACTCAGTTAATGTATAAAAATGTCCAAGCGAACCCCGAAAAATCCCAAAAATTGACACAACACTCCTGTTGTTCTATATTGACACTAGAAAAATTTTGAAAGCAAGAAGAGGCAACGGATATCGTTTCGTCCCCAAAGGTGGCACGTTCCATACCGAAACCATTAGGCTTGTTGTGAGAAGCATTGGTTTGCGAGAAGCTTAGACACAAACCTGCCCCAAATGGGACAAAAATTTTACCACAACTTGTTGATGCCTCTCCACGATAGGATGTCAAGTTTCATGAACTACAGGCGAGTTTTGGATTTACTACAATTTAAAAACCATGTATCTCACTGTTTGCAGCCGAGCGACGGTGGCAAGGTGTTTGACATTCATTCCCAGTTCTTGCATGGGACCTAAGCTTGCAACCAAGGACACAGATTTGATTTTTCAACCAATTTACATGCACTGGAGCATGTGCCTGTAGTTTAAATTTGAATTATGCACATAAATGCATAGAAAACTCAATTAATGTACAAAAATGTCCAAAAAAACCCGAAAAATCCTAAATTTAACACAACACTCCTGTTGTTATATGTTGACACTAGAAAAAAATTGAAACCAAGAAGAGGCAACGGATATCGTTTCGTCCAGAAAGGTGAAACAATCCCTACCGTAACCATCAGGCTTGTTGTGAGAAGCTCTGGTTTGTGAGAAGCTTATACCCTAACCTGCCCCAAATGGGACAAAAATTTTACCACAACATGTTGATGCCGCTCCATGATAGCATGTCAAGTTTCATGAATTACAGATGAGTTTTGGATTTATTAGAATTTAAAAACCATGTATCTCAATGTTAGCCGCCGAGCGATGGTGGCAAGGTGTTTGACATTCATTCTCATTTCTTGCATGGGACTTAAGCATGCAACCAAGGACACACATTTTAATTTTGAACCAATTTATATGCACTGTAGCATGCGCGTGTAGTTCAAATTTGAATTACGCACATAAATGCATAGAAAACTCAGTTAATGTATAAAAATATCCAAGCAAACCACAAAAAATCTCAAAAATTAACACAACACTCTTATTGTTCAATGTTGACATGAGAAAATTTTTGAAAGTAAGAAGAGGCAACGCATATCGTTTCGTCCCCAAAGGTGGCACGTTCCCCACTGAAACCATCAGGCTTGTTGTGACAAGCTCTGGTTTGCGAGAAGCGTATACCCAAACCTGCCCCAAATGGGACAAAAAATTTACCGCAGAATGTTGATGCCGCTCCATGATAGAATGTCAAGTTTCATGAACTACATACGAGTTTTGGATTTACTAGAATTTAAAAACCATGTATCTCAATGTTTGCGGCTGAGCGACGGTGGCAAGGTGTTTGACATTCATTCCCATTTCTTGCAAGGGACCTAAGAATGCAACCAAGGACACATATTTGTTTTTTCAACCAATTTACATGCACTGGAGCATGTGCCTGTAGTTCAAATTTGAATTATGCACATAAATACATAGAAAACTCGGTTAATGTATAAATATGTCCAAACGAACCTCGAAAAAATCATAAATTTAACACAACACTCCTGTTGTTCTATGTTGACACTAGAAAAAAATTGAAATCAAGAAGAGGCAATGGATATCGTTTCGTCCAGAAAGGTGAAACGTTCCCTACCGTAACCATGAGGCTTGTTGTGAGAAGCTCTGGTTTGTGAGAAACTTATACCCCAACCGGCCGCAAATGGGACAATATTTTTACCACGGCATGTTGATGCCGTTCAATGCTAGCATGTCAAGTTTCATAAATTTCAGACGCGCTTTCGATTTACTAGATTTTAAAAACCATCTATCTCAATGTTAGCCGCCGAGCGACGGTGGCAAGGTGTTTGACATTCATTCTCATTTCTTGCATGGGACTTAAGCATGCAACCAAGGACACACATTTCAATTTTGAACAAAGTTATATGCACTGGAGCATGTGCATGTAGGTCAAATTTGAATTACGCTCATAAATGCATAGAAAACTCAGTTCATGTATAAAAATGTCCAAGCGAACCCCGAAAAATCCCAAAAATTGTCACAACACTCATGTTGTTCTATGTTGACACTAGAAAAATTTGGAAGCAAAAAGAGCCAACGGATATCATTTTGTCCCCAAAGGTGGCACGTTCCCTACCGAAACCATCAGGCTTGTTGTGAGAAGGTCTGGTTTGCGAGAAGCTTATACCGAAACCTGCCCCAAGTGGGACAAAATTTTTACCACAGCATGTTGATGCCGCTCCATGATAGCATGTCAAGTTTCTTGAACTACAGACTAGTTTTGGATTTACTAGAATTTAAAAACCATGTATCTCAATGTTTGCGGCCGAGCGACGGTGGCAAGGTGTTTGACATTCATTCCCATTTCTTGCATGGGACCTAAGCTTGCAACCAAGGACACATATTTGATTTTTTAACCAATTTACATGGACTGGAGCACGTGCCTGTAGTTCAAATTTGAATTATGGACATAAATGCATAGAAAACTCAGTTAATGTATAAAAATGTCCAAATGAACCCCGAAAAATTCCTAAATTTAACACAACACAGCTGTTGTTCTATATTTACACTAGAAAAAAATTGAAATCAAGAAGAGGCAACCGATATCGTTTCGTCCAGAAAGGTGAAATGTTCCCTACCGTAACCATGACGCTTGTTGTGAGAAGCTTATACCCCAACCTGCCACAAATGGGACAATATTCTTACCACGGCATGTTGATGCCATTCCATGCTAGCTAGTCAAGTTTCATAAATTTCAGACGCGTTTTCGATTTACTAGAATTTAAAACCAATGTGTCTCAATGTGAGCCGCCGAGCGACGGTGGCAAGGTGTTTGACATTCATTCTCATTTCTGGCATGGGACTTAAGCATGCAACCATGGACACACATTTCAATTTTGTACCCATTTATATGCACTGGAGCATGTGCATGTAGTTCAAATTTGAATTACGCACATGAATGCATAGAAAACTCAATTAATGTATAAAAATGTCCAAGCGAACCCCAAAAAATCCCAAAAATTGACACAACACTCCTGTTGTTCTATATTGACACTAGAAAAATTTTGAAAGCAAGAAGAGGCAACGGATATCGTTTCGTCCCCAAAGGTGGCACGTTCCCTACCGAAACCATCAGGCTTGTTGTGAGAAGCATTGGTTTGCGAGAAGCTTATACACAAACCTGCCCCAAATGGGACAAAAATTTTACCACAACATGTTGATGCCTCTCCAAGATAGGATGTCAAGTTTCATGAACTACAGGCGAGTTTTGGATTTACTACAATTTAAAAACCATGTATCTCAATGTTTGTAGCCGAGCGACGATGGCAAGGTGTTTGACATTCATTCCCAGTTCTTGCATGGGACCTAAGCTTGCTACCAAGGACACATATTTGATTTTTCAACCAATTTACATGCACTGGAGCATGTGCCTGTAGTTCAAATTTGAATTATGCACATAAATGCATAGAAAACACAGTTAATGTATAAAAATGTTCAAACGAACCTCGAAAAAATCCTAAATTTAACACAACACTCCTGTTGTTCTATGTTGACACTAGAAAAAAATTGAAATCAATAAGAGGCAACGGATATTGTTTCTTCCAGAAAGGTGAAATGTTCCCTGCCGTAACCATGAGGCTTGTTGTGAGAAGCTCTGGTTTGTGAGAAACTTATACCCCAACCGGCCGGAAATGGGACAATATTTTTACCATGGCATATTGATGCCGTTCCATGCTAACATGTCAAGCTTCATAAATTTCAGACGCGCTTTCAATTTACTAGAATTTAAAAACCATCTATCTCAAGGTTAGCAGCCGAGCGACGGTGGCAAGGTGTTTAACATTCATTCTCAATTCTTGCATGGGACTTAAGCATGCAACCAAGGACACACATTTCAATTTTGAACAAAGTTATATGCACTGGAGCATGTGCATGTAGGTCAAATTTGAATTACGCTCATAAATGCATAGAAAACTCAGTTAGTGTATAAAAATGTCCAAGCGAACCCCCAAAAATCCCAAAAATTGACACAACACTCATGTTGTTCTATGTTTACACTAGAAAAATTTGGAAGCAAGAAGAGCCAACGGATATCGTTTTGTCCCCAAAGGTGGCACGTCCCTACCGAAACCATCAGGCTTGTTGTGATAAGCTCTGGTTTGCGAGAAGCTTATACCGAAACCTGCCCCAAGTGGTACAAAAATTTTACCACAGCATGTTCATGCCGCTCCATGATAGCATGTCAAGTTTCATGAAGTACAGACGAGTTTTAGATTTATTAGAATTTAAAAACCATGTATCTCAATGTTTGAGCCCGAGCGACGGTGGCATGGTGTTTGACATTCATTCCCATTTCTTGCATGGCACCTAAGCTTGCAACCAAGGACACATATTTGATTTTTTAACCAATTTACATGGACTGGAGCACGTGCCTGTAGTTCAAATTTGAATTATGCATATAAATGCATAGAAAACTCAGTTATTGTATAAAAATGTCCAAACGAACCCCGAAAAATTCCTAAATTTAACACAACACTCCTGTTGTTCTATGTTGAGACTAGAAAAAAATTGAAATCAAGAAGAGGCAACGGATATCGTTTTTTCCAGAAAGGTGAAACATTCCCTACCGTAACCATGAGGCTTGTTGTGAGAAGCTCTGGCTTGTGAGAAGCTTATACCCCAACCTGCCTAAATGGGACAATATTTTTACCACGGCATGTTGATGTTGTTCCATGCTAGCATGTCAAGTTTCATAAATTTCAGACGCGTTGTGGATTTACTAGAATTTAAAAACCATGTATCTCAATGTTAGCCTCCGAGCGACGGTGGCAAGGTGTTTGACATTCATTCTCATTTCATGCATGGGACTTAAGCATGCAACCAAGGACACACATTTCAATTTTGAACCCATTTATATGCAGTGGAGCATGTGCATGTAGTTCATATTTGAATTACGCACATAAATGAATAGAAAAATAAGTTAATGTATAAAAATGTCCAAGCGAACCCTAAAAAATCCCAAAAATTGACACAACACTCCTGTTGTTCTATGTTGACACTAGAAAAAAATTTAAAGCAAGAAGAGGCGACGGATATCGTTTCGTCCCCAAAGGTGGCACGTTCCGTACAGAAACCATCAGGCTTGTTGTGAGAAGCACTGGTTTGCGAGAAGCTTATACCCAAACCTGCCCCAAGTGGGCCAAATTTTTACCACAGCATGTTGATGCCGCTCCATGATAGCATGTCAAGTTTCATGAACTACATACGAGTTTTGGATTTACTAGAATTTAAAACCATGTATCTCAATGTTTGCAACCGAGCGACGGTGGCAAGGTGTTTGACATTCATTCCCATTTCTTGCATGGGACCTAAGCATACAACCAAGGACACATATTTGATTTTTCAACCAATTTACATGCACTGGAGCATGTGCCTGTAGTTCAAATTTGTATGCACATAAATGCATAGAAAACTCAGTTAATGTATAAAAATGTCCAAACGAACCCCGAAAAATTCCTAAATTTAACACAACACTCCTGTTGTTCTATGTTGACACTAGAAAAAAATTGAAATCAAGAAGAGGCAACAGATATCATTTCGTCCAGAAAGGTGAAATGTTCCCTACCGTAACCATGAGGCTTGTTGTGAGAAGCTCTGGTTTGTGAGAAGCTTTTACCCCAACCTGCCCCAAATGGGACAAAATTTTTACCACGGCATGTTGATGCCGTTCCATGCTAGCATGTCAAGTTTCATATATTTCAGACGCGTTTTCAATTTACTAGAATTTAAAAACCATGTATCTCAATGTTAGCCACCGAGCGACGGTGGCAAGGTGTTTGACATTCATTCTCATTTCTTGCATGGGACTTAAGCATGCAACCAAGGACACACATTTCAATTTTGAACCCATTTATATGCAATGGAGCATGTGCATGTAGTTCAAATTTGAATTACGCACATAAATGCATAGAAAACTCAGTTAATGTATTAAAATGTCCAAGCGAACGCCGAAAAATCCCAAAAATTGACACAACACTCCTATTGTTCTATGTTGACACTAGAAAAATTTTGAAAGCAAGAAGAGGCAACGGATATCGTTTCATCCCCAAAGGTGGCACATTCCCTACCGAGACCATCAGGCTTGTTGTGAGAAGCTCTGGTTTGCGAGAAGCTTAGACCCAAACCTGCCCCAAATGGGACAATTTTTTTACCAGAGCATGTTGATGCCGCTCCATGATAGCATGTCAAGTTTCATGAACTACAGATGAGTTTTGGATTTACTAGAATTTATAAACCATGTATCTAAATGTTTGTGGCCGAGCGATGGTGGCAAGGTGTTTGACATTCATTCTCATTTCTTGCATGGGAGTTAAGCATGCAACCAAAGACACACATTTCAATTTGAACCCATTTATATGCACTGTAGCATGTGCATGTAGTTCAAATTTGAATTATGCACATAAATGCATAGAAAACTCAGTTAATGTATAAAAATATCCAAGCAAACCACGAAAAATCCCAAAAATTGACACAACACTCCTATTGTTCTATGTTGACACGAGAAAAAATTTGAAAGTAAAAAGAGGCAACGGATGTAGTTTCGTCCACAAAGGTGGCACATTCCCTACTGAATCCATCAGGCTTGTTGTGAGAAGCTCTGGTTTGCGAGAAGCTTATACCCAAACTTGCCGCAAATGGGACAATATTTTTACCATGGCATGTCAATGCCATTCCATGATATCATGTCCAGTTTCATGAATTTCAGATGAGTTTTCAATTTACTAGAATTTTAAAACCATGTATCTCAATGTTAGCGGCCGAGCGACAGTGTCATGATGTTTAACTTTCGTTCTCATTTCTTGCATGTGACCTACGCTTGCAACCAAGGACACACATTTGATTTTTCAACCCGTTTTTATTCACTGGAGCATGTGCATGTAGTTCAATTTTGAATTATGCACATAAATGCCTAGAAAACTCAGTTAACGTATAAAAATATCCAAATGATCCCCGAAAAATTCCAAAATTTAACACGACACTCCTGTTGTTCTATGTTGACACCAGAAAAAAATTGAAAGTAAGAAGAGGCGACGAATATCATTTTGTCCACAAAGATGACACATTTCCCTAACGGAACCATGAGGATTGTTGTGAGAAGCTCTGGTTTGTTAGAAGCTTATACCATAACCTGCCCCAAATGGGACAATATTTTTTACCCCAACATGTTGATGCCATTCTATGATAGCATGCCAAGGTTCACGAATTTCAGACGGGTTTTCGATTTACTAGAATGACAAAAGCATGTACCTCAACGTTTGCCGGAGAGCCACGGTGCCGTGGTGTTCGAAATTCATCCCCATTTCTTGCATGGGACATAAACATAAACCCATGGACACATATATGATTTTACAACCCATTTTGGTGCATCGGAGCATGTGCATGTAGTTTAATTTTGAATTATGCACCTGAAATGGCTAGAAAACCAAGTTAATGTATAAAAATGTCCAAACGAACCCTGAATAATTCCAACTTTTTGACGAGACACCTATAGTGCATGTTCACTGTAGATAAAATTTCTAGCAATTCAAACACCCTCCTTTGCCGCTGTGACCCCATTATGTAATTCAAATCAAGATGAAAAATCAAGTAGATCGCACACAGTTTATTATCACCAATCATGTGAGAAGCAATACAAAATATCTTGGAGCACCGTCGGAGTATAGTATGCCTATGGCTTACGCGCGAAGGTGCGTCGGCTACAGTCCATAGCCGGCCTGTCAAGCACACTAGCTCTCTCCACAAATATCATTTCACTTTTCAATCACCGCCCATGAAAGATGGGGACGTGGACCCGCGTCGTGAGGGCAACTTCGGCGGCCCACTCCGGTGAGAGCGCGGCCGCAGCCACCATGTGCGTGCTAACAAGCTGCATGAGCGCGGCCGCAATCTGTGACCGGGCGGCAAAGACAGCCCAAACGGCAGTTGTTGCTTCGCAGGTGGCGGCAGCAACATCTGCCTCGGGGATAGCAACTGGGAAGAGTGGCACATCAGTTGTCCGTTCCGCAGCGGCGGCCTTATCCCTGATGGAGGCCGCCCACGACCATGTCCAGGCCGACCACGCCCAGCTCGTGGCGGTCAATGCACAAATCAAACGAAGCTTCTCCGACAACGGTCGGCCACCCACGGCCGAAGAGTTGGCAATCACCGAGAGCGTTCGAGCAGCCGTCCGTTCCTCCGCGACATACCTTGCCACGACAGAGCCCGTCCAAGCCCAGATCGCGGTCGCCCACGCCCAACTTGTGGCGGCCTTTTCCAAAGAGATGGCGGACGCGGATGGCGAGATGCTTGCCGAGTGTGGTGCAATGGATGCCATGGAGCCCCTTCCCTAGGAGATCGCCGGGCGCGAGCTGGACATGGAGGAGGCGGCGGAGATCGACGAGCACCAGGCGTAGTAGTACTCTTTGTTTTGTTTAATTAAGAGCGCCGACCTTTAATTTGTTAGAGTAATGTTTAGGTCAGCTAGCTCCGTTTAATTGCTGAACTTGCTCGATTAAGAAGTGTGGGTGTGCTGTAGTCTCCTTTGTGTACCCAAATTATGCAATGAGGTGGATGACCACTGTAACCAGGGAAATTCGAACCAAAATTTTTGACGTTCAAACTCATCACACACGGGTTAAGCTATATGAATCATTTGTGATGTTCACATATCATACACAGTGTTGAATAAGGGACCGTGCCTGATGACACTTTGCGCGCCAGTTTTTTCGCTGCACCGATTCATAATTTTCGGCTTCCGTAGAAATATCTACCTCCCCGCCCCCTCCCCCTTACCAAAAGCCACATTTCCCCTGTTTCTGCCTTCCTTTCCAAGTTGAAACCTTCACTCCTTGCTTGCAGCGCCACCTCCTCGCTGGCGACCCTCCTTCACGCTGCTCGGCCTTGTTGATCCACGCAGGTAATCCAGACCCGACCCCCGTCCTCCTCCTGCTTCCACATCCGACATGCCCCGACCGCCGGCGCGACACCTTCTACCCAAATCACCGACCCTCCCCCAAATAAGCGCCACCCTAAGCCATGGTGCACGCAGTATAGCCAGGAGCTCAAGGAGCATTTGGCAGCGGAGAAGCAAATCGCGGCCGGCCGCGCGGATGAGGTCGCGATGGCTGCCATTCATGCCGACCCCCAGATCTTGGAGGAGCACCTCGCCGTTGAGGCCACCGTCGACGCCTCGCGTGCCGACGCTGCTACGCGGTTGGTGCTACTTCTTGAGCTTGCGTTGGTTTTTCCCTTGAAGAGGAAAGGGTGATGCAGCAAAGTAGAGATAAGTATTTCCCTCGGTTAGAGAACCAAGGTATCAATCCAGTAGGAGACAATGCACAAATCACCTAGCACCTGCACAAACAATCAAACAACTTGCACCCAATGCGATAAAGGGGTTGTCAAGCCCTTCACGGTTACTTGCAAAAGTGAGATCTGATAGAGATAGGTAAAACTAAACAAAAGATAAAGTAAATATTTTTGGGTTTTTGGTTTATAGATCTGAACATAAAAGATTGCAAAATAGTAGATCGGAAAGTAATACGATGGAAAATAGACCCGGGGGCCATAGGTTTCACTAGAGGCTTCTCTGAAGATAGCAAATAATACGGTGGGTGAATAAATTACTGTCGAGCAATTGATAGAAAAGCGCAAAGTTATGACAATATCCAAGGCAATGATTATGAAATATAGGCAACACGTCCGTGTCAAGTAGACCGAAATGATTCTGCATCTACTACTATTACTCCACACATCGACCGACTCCTGCCTGCATCTAGAGTATTAAGTTCATGAAGAACAGAGTAACGCATTAAGTAAGATGACATGATGTAGAGGAATAAACTCAAGCAATATGATGTATACCCCATCTTTTTATTCTTGATGGCAACAATACAATACGTGCCTTGCTGCCCCTACTGTCACTGGGAAAGGACACCGCAAGATTGAACCCAAAGCTAAGCACTTCTCCCATTGCAAGAGAAACCAATCTAGTTGGCCAAACCAAACCGATAATTCGAAGATAATTACAAAGATTTCAAATCATGCATATAAGAATTCAGAGAAGATTCAAATAATATTCATAGATAAGCTGATCATAAATCCACAATTCATCGGATCTCGACAAACACATCGCAAAAGAATATTACATCGGATAGATCTCCAAGAACAACGTGGAGAACATGGTATTGAGAATCAAAGAGAGAGAAGAAGCCATCTAGCTACTAGCTATGGACCCGTAGGTCTGAGGTAAACTACTCACGCTTCATCGGAAGGGCAATAGAGTTGATGTAGAAGCCCTCCGTGATCGAATCCCCCTCCGGCAGGGTGTCGGAAAAGGTCCCTAGATGGGATCTCATGGGTACAGAAGGTTGCGGCGGTGGAAACATCTTTTCGTGGATGCTTCTGGTGGTTTGGGAACATATGTGAATATATAGGTGAAAGAATTAGGTCAGGGAAGTCACGGGGGGCCCACAAGTCAAGGGGGCGCGCCCTAACCCCCCTGGGCGTGCCCTCTACCCTTCTGGCCGCCTCGTGGCTCCTCCGACTTCATCTCCAAGTCTCCTGGGTGTCTTCTGGTTCAAGAAAAATCATCGCGAAGGTTTTATTCCGTTTGGACTCCGTTTGGTATTCCTTTCCCACGAAGCTAAAAAACAAGGAAAAAACAGAAACAGGCACTGGGCTCTAGGTTAATAGGTTAGTCCCAAAAATAATATAAAATACAATATTAATGCATATAAAACATCCAAAACAGATAATATAATAGCATGGAACAATCAAAAATTATAGATACGTTGGAGACGTATCAGTTGGCTGGTTTAAACGACAGTTTGTGGCATTTCCTCTAGGCCACCGTCGGTGCCTTCGACGAAGATTATGAGGTGTTTTCTCAGCGTGCCCGTGCTTACCTCAACTCAAGAGGTAGCAGGTTGGTGCCTGGAGCGGCTGAGGCAACTCACCACTACGATGAGGGCACCCATGATGTGGAGGCCTCGCCCTCTTCCATGTCCAAGGAGCCAATCATCATCGATATCTCCGACGATGAGGAGTAGCTTGTCTTATTAGCTCACTATAAAGACCTATGTTCAGTTTGGTAGCTACGCCGGTTAAGCATGCTCGATTTACCCGTTGCATGTGCTGCTCCTGCCTTTCCTTAACAAATTCTAGTGAATTGTGCTATCTACATTTACCATGCAATATGTTGCTCTAGTGTATATGTTCTATATGTCGTGCAATGTGGTGCTCACTTATTAAGTGTTTGGTTAATTAGTTGTCGTCTTCAGTTAACAGTTTGGTTCAATTCTGCAAATGTGATGTTCAATTCTTCAGGGTGCAATTTTGTATTGTCTTCCATGTGAGAAATAAATCAAATTTATGTTTACAAAATACATGAGAAACAAATACAATTGCTATATTTCCAAGTTGTCAAGCATGCTTGGTTTGGTTAACTGTCTGATCTTCTAGTATGTTATACATTGTCCAATGTGGTGCTCAGTTAACGTTTGGTTCATTTGTTGTGGTATTTAGTTAACTGTTTGGTTCAATTCTGCAATGCGATGTTCAAATGTTGTGGGTGCATTCTGTTATTATATACCATGTGAGAAATAAATCGAATTTGGCTGTACTAAATACATGAGAAACAAATACAATTGCTATATTTCAAGTTGTTAAGCATGCTTGGTTTGGTTAATTGTCTGATCTTCTATTAGGAGGATGTTATATTGTGCAATGTGGTGCTTAGTTAATGATTAGTTCATTTGTTGTGGTGTTTAGTTAACTGCTTGGTTCAATTCTGCAATGCGATGTCCAATTGTCATGGGTAGAATTTTGTATTGTTGTGCATGTGAGGAATAAATCGAATTTGGCAGCACTTAATACATGAGAAACATATACAATTGCTATATTTCCTAGTTCTTAATCATGCTTGGTTTGGATAAATGGATTTTCCATGTCACTACTAGAAAAAAGGCTGTTCGTGGCGCACCTATTTTGGCTACTAATGGCGCACTACAGGTGCGCCACTATTATCACACCACTACTAATAAATAGTAATGGCGCACGCCTGGTGCGCCACTGTTAATCTACATAACAGTGGCGCACCACCTGGTGCGCCATTACTATCTCAGGTAGTAATGGCGCACCACATGTGCGCCATTACTACCTTTTCAGGTGCGCCACTGGTAACTTTTTTTATTATTTTTTGTCGATTCTTTTTTGAATTTGGAAGCGGGAAAATAGGAATGGCGCACATTCTAACCCCCACGGTGCGCCATTACTATTTTGAATTTTGAATCTGGATCTGGATCGCAATTTTTTTGCCCTTTTTTTGCTCATTTTTTTGCTCGTTTTTTTGGACGATATTTTTTCAAATTTTGTTCTCGTTTTAGGATCTTGTACGTTCTTTTGCCGGAGAGGAGTTCGCCGGAGAGGAGGGACGAGGAGAGACCGTGAGGAGGAGAGGAGGGAGGAGGAGGAGGTCACCGGAGAGGAGCTCGCCTACATCGTCGAAGAGGAGGAGGAGGAGGTCACTGGAGAGGAGCTCGCCTACATCGCCGGAGAGGAGGGAGAGGAGTTTTGCCGGAGAGGAGTTCACCGGAAGGAGGGGAGGAGAAACCGTGAGGGGAGGGGAGGAGAGGAGGGAGGAGGAGCTCACCGGAGAGGAGGGAGGAGGAGATCACCGGAGAGGAGGAGGAGGAGCTCACCGGAGAGGAGGGAGGAGAAACCGTGAGGGGAGGGGAGGAGAGGAGGGAGGAGGAGGTCGCCGGAGAGGAGGAGGAGGTCGCCGGAGAGAAGTGGGAGGAGGTCACCGGAGAGGAGGAGGAGGAGGAGGTCACCGGAGAGGAGGAGGGGAGTATGGTGGAGGAGAGGAGGGGAGATGGAGTGGAGGAGAGGAGGAGATGGAGTGGAGGAGAGGTGGAGTGGAGGAGAAAAATGAAGAGGTAAGGAGGAGAGGACCCCGCCCAGCCATATATACGGCATAGTAATGGCGCACCGTGGGCAGGTGCGCCATTACTATATTTTTCTTTATTTTTTTTGATTTATTTTGAATTTTGAAGGCGGGAAGATAGTAATGGCGCACCTTGGGCAGGTGCGCCATTACTAACTTTTTTTTATTTTTTTTATATAGTTTGAATTTTGAAGGCGGGAAGATAGTAATGGCGCACCATGGGTAGGTGCGCCATTACTGAGTTTGATTTTTTTGAATTTTTTTGCCTCTCCAGATCTTGAAAGCCCCATAACTTTTTTTCTGTTAGGTTTTTGAGGATTCTAAAAATCTTCAACGGGGTTCCCCCCGGTTGAATTCGGATATAACTTTTCGAGTAGATGATTTTTCATATAAAAAACTTTTTCATTGGAGTTCGTATGCAAAAGTTATGCCCATTTTACAAATTCTCGAGAGATTTTGCAAAAAAGTCAAAAATTCATGTTTGTAAATTTTGCTAACAACTAGACCACATATCACATGGGAATCTTATTTTCTTTTATTTTTTTGACATTTCTATCATTTTCTTTTATTTTTTTTGAAACTGAAAAGGCGGTCACAGGGGGGGGTGCATTTGGTGAATTTTTTGGCCACCTCAGAAAGTTAGTAATGGCGCACCTTTACAAAGTGCGCCATTACTATGTCAACTTACTAATGGCGCACCTATACAAAGTGCGCCATTACTATGTCCAGGATTGGGTCAAACCTTGGTCAAACATAGTAATGGCGCACTTTTCTCCTGGTGCGCCATTACTGTTTAGGTTACTAATGGCGCACATACACATGGTGCGCCATTACTATTTTGTAATGGCGCACCACATCTACAGTTCGCCATTAGTGTCCATATTATCTATAGCCATTTTTCTAGTAGTGTGTGGCTTGAATTAATCTGATGAATCTGCAATGTGCTTATTTTTCATCAACATATTTTACTGATAGCATGCGAACCCTCACTTAACCTGATCACTAACTACCTTATATGTGTTGCAGGTAAACAATGGGAAGCACTGAGGTTTACAATCGAGGTTTTCACATGCATGGTCCTTTGTCTAATAGCACATTATTGTGCAATTGCAGGAACCATTCTAATATTTAGGTTTTTAACAATTGGTCTTGCACATGTAGGTCTTGCTATCAGAGGTTTTGCCCCACTGTTCAACCCTTTTTGCATATGGGGAAATGAGTTGTCCATGAATATCAGTCAAGTCAAGAAACTCAGAAAGATTGTTAGGATAAAGAAATTAGCGACAAAAAACAACAAGATCTTTGTCTGCACAATGAAGAAGACATCAGTTCACTATAGGATGGTACTAACTATTATACCTTGCCTTTTTTATTCCTTTGCCCCATTTTCAATATAGAGAAGATATTTATGCACATCCTTGTATTCAGGCCTTTTCCAAAGCAGTTCACTGATGATTACCTCTCAAACCACCTGTATGGTCAGGATGTGAGGAAGGTATTCATACAACACCCACGGTTCAATATTGAAGTGTTCCTGAAGAGGACGAAGGATGGACGGTCAATCATCCAAAGGCACTGGCCTAAAGTTGCAAAGACCTTCAACATCAATGAAGGCTCAATATTCGCCTTCCGCTTTAGCAGTTTTCCACATGAGATTCATCTGTCTATGTACCGTCTATGATGCTAATTTCGAAAGGTTATAGATGTTGCATGTGAAACTTGGTGCTGGTGCAGTTGTGTAATGGGGTAGCTGAGTGCTGAAGCTATATGATGTTGTACTCTGATGTATTTCAATTATGAAATCCTACTTCCTTAATATGAAAATGAAATATATTGTGTGTTTAATATGAAATGTCAATTAGATTAATAAATGGATTATTAATAATAGGACAATTAGGCTGCTAATGGACAATTAGCCTGCTAATATGGTTTTTCTATTGCAAACTTTTATTGAGAAAACACCGTGGGCGATGACCTCAGGCAACGCACACAGTTTCAAGGAATAAACCGTGTTGGATCAATGAACAATCACAAACATCATCCTCTTGAAAACTGTTTGCGTTAGGCCACCTTGCGCAAACATTTACCACATAAATAGTGTGTGTGATGGACAACCTTTGCCACACAGTTTCTTCTATGCACCGTGTGTGATGCATTTAATAACGCAAACGATGAAATTGTTAATATCATCTACAATGGCAATGCTATCACAAACGATTCAGTGGGGAAAATTGTGTGTGATGTACCTGCGAATGGAAACATTTTCCTTGGAGTGACTGTGTGGGATGTATATATGAACGGAAACATACTTCTTGGATTAACTGTGTGGGATGTACATACTAACGGAAACATATTCCTTGGATTGACTATGTGGAATGTACATACGAACGGAAAAGTTTAGCCGGGATTGACTGTGTGGGATGTACTTACGACCGGAAATAATTTGGCCTGTATAATTGTATTTTTTAGTACAACTGTATGTATAACCATATTTGATCGCTCGCCCGTTGCACACGACCTCACTTTGCCGAGCGTGTGTGACCGTAGGGTCTATCCCCGATGGTTTCTGGGTCATGTGGGAAGGACCGCCCTATCGCAGTCACTCACTTGGCGACGGTTCAAAATGCCGTCGCGGAAAGGGGTTAAAAACCGTTTGTATAGCATCTCGTTGTACCAGTGTATGCTCTTCTTGTCTCAAACTCTATTCATGCTATATCTCAAAAATTGAACAAGTTCTTGTTTGACCCTCTGGGTGAGGAGCACTCGGAGCCACCGATTCATCAAGGGTTGCATTCCAAAACCTTCTACTGCATTTCGGTCAGACCAATCCACTCAAACTCAGTCACACAGAAAGCATTAGACTGATCTAGGTTTTTCATCTCGGTGTTACCGATTAGACCGACTCTGTCTCATCGAGTTGCTGTAACTGCACACAGTTTCGCATCTCGGTGCCACCGATTCGTTCCACTTGGTGCCACCGACAACACATGGGTATATATTCCAGCGGCCCATATGGTTGAAAATTTCTTCAAATGTTTCGTGCCGGCACCCCATTGTTGTTGCCCCCTTGGTCTCTGGATCGTCGCCGTCGTCTCCTATGCGTCTCCATTGCAGGACTCCGCCGCCGTCAACGGCAATCAACTCCGTCGTTGCCGTCATAGAGGATCGTCACCAAGTTAGGGTACGATTCGATATCCTCGTGCTTTCCCCTTCCGATTCAATGCACAAGGATAATGCCTAGTACCTTGCCACGTTTGAAATTCATCTATCCACTAGATTGATTCATTAGAATAGATTCGAAGAAAAATTTTAGGGTTAGGTTTCCGCCAAACTCATCTCGGACCGACCAAAATGAAATTTTTGGTCCCATCGATTGGGTCTGGCCATTGCACAAGTACAACTCGGTCTGACCAAAACGTACTGATCGGTCAGACCGAAAGTAAAGTTTAAGTGAAACCCTAGAATCTCGGAGCCACTGAACCACAAATCGATCTGACCAAGATTGTGTGTTTAGGCTCTGTTTGTGCTTCGGTATCACCAAGATCATCATATCAGTAGATCCGAAATGCCTTCTATGGAAAACTAAAACTAAAGTTTGGACTCAAATTTTTGAAAAACTGTCTGCTTTTTGTGATACTCATCTACTCTACCCATAACCATCTATTCACAGGGTCAGCTTTGCGAGATGTCAGATGCCAGTGATAGTCAGAATGCATCAGGACAAGATATTGATCTCAGTGAGGGTTCAAGCCCCAATGACAGCTATGATGAGGGCAGCAGGAGCACTCCAAGCAACTTGCCAAAGGTTGCCACCAAAACAAAGAAGAAGAGAATTTCTGACAGTGAGGATGAAGATTTTGTGGCAGATGAGGCCACTTCCAAGCAAAAGAAAACTATTCTGAAGAAAGAGTATGGTTCTACAGCTACCACCAAGCCTGGTGCAAAGCAAAAGACTGCTGTTAGGAGAGTTCCTATGTCAAAACCTCGGAAAACCTCAGCTACACAAGAAACCATGCAACCAAGTGGTGCCGAAGGTGATGCCAGCAAGAAGAAGAAAAGGGTGAGGAAGACCATTGCCAGAGTGATTGGTAGACCTTCCAAGATGATGGATGATGATAAAGAGGAGGAACAAGCAGAAGCACCTCCAGCTAAGACACAAAAGTTGACGTCTGATGATATGAAATCTACCAACCCCTCCAAGTCCAAGACCAAAACTCCCGCTCCTAAGAGATCTACCAGGAACATATCTGCTGCTGAGAAGAACAAGGCCCCAGTACCTGAGATTCAGGATGATGATGAGCCACTAGTGCTCAGAAAGCTTAAGCCCAAGATCCCAGAGCATGACAATGCACACCCAGTTGCCGAGGACATGATGCTCAGGAAGGACAAAGGTCTGAGAGAGTGGAGGAAAGTGGATCTATATTGAGCTAGGAGAAGGACAGCTTGTGACAATAATTTCCACACTAGGGAACAACAAGACCTTTATGAGGCAGTGCTACTTGATAAGAAGCCCATTGTAAGTGACATGAAGTGGGTGGACTGGAAGTATATTGATGCAAATGAAGACTACTTCCCCCATGTTCATGAGAGCTTTAGACTTGCTGAAGTTGATGAGTTTGTTCGTCAAAAGTTAGCAAAATGGAATGATGAGATGATCATGCAGTTTTACTCTACAACACATTTCGATCCAGATGGGAAGATTGCATGGATGACTGAGGGCCACAAGTATCAGTCATCGATCTCCGAGTGGGTTGCTCTCATCAATGCTCCTGAAAAAGATGAAAATGATATTGATGTTTATGGGAAGCCCAGGATGGACCACAATTCCATGGCTAACATGTACAAGACCATCCCTGAGTATGATTTGGAAACTCAGATGCGTGGGTAAGTCAAGCATCTGTTAGCAGGATTGACCACCACAAACATTATTTTGAGGCACACTCTATTGCCCAAATCTGGAGATGAGAGGATGATCCGTGGCCACTCCATCCATATGCTTCACTTATTTGATTCCCCACCTCAGAAATTCAAAGTTATGAGCTTAATTATTGAAATAATCAAGAGGACGGCTGCTGACCAGAAGAGGTCTTGTGGATATGCCCCACACATCCGGATGCTTATCAACTCTAAGGTTGGTACAGATACATATCTACTTGATCGTGAGCACCTACCTCTTTAGCTAGAGTTCGATGATAATGTAGTGGTGATGGATTCGTCACACCCAGATCAGTTGAGGCTCAAGAGAAGGCTCAGGTAGCAGCAGCAGCAGCAGCTAAAGCAGCTCAGGAAGCCGCAGCTCCCAATGCACCCATTGCAAACCTCAAGTCCAAGAACAATCAGATGACATATCTGCTAGAGGCCACCTTGAGGATTTAGGGGAGTCTAGCCAACATCTATAAGAACCAAGAGATTCTAGAGCGGGTTGTCGAGACAAAGATTCATGATCTTGATGTGAAGATCACAGAGGTTCAGACAGTTGTGGAGAAGCTGCAGGCAGATGTTGAGGCAAGCAGGATTGCTGCCGAGGATAGTGGACATGAGAGACCTACCACTCAGAGGTTCAACACTGTACACAAGGCACCCAAATCTTCAGCCATGCTAGTTACAGACATGAGGATCACTCATTCTGGACCTGCTGCTACTGCTCTAGTGCCACCTCCAGTGCCTACTCCACGGGCCCAGCAGACATCAACAGAGGCATTTGTAGACGCAGTTCTCTCAATGCCATCTATGCACACCGGAGCCACAAGCCGGAAGACACCTTCAGAAGCTCTAGGGGATTGTACCTAGAGCGTCAATTAGCTCTATACCTTTTTTGAGCTTTTTGGTAACTTGTTGCCAAAGGGGGAGAAAATTGTATCGATCATAGGCTGAGAGAGAGAGAGAGAGAGAGTGTGTCTTGCCTTTTGCTCTTTGGTTTTCATTCGATTTGTTGCTACTATGTCCATTTAATTTGTGCTACTTCATTTTTTATGCCTCTGAGATGCTATATTTAGTTCTGTGATTGATCATACTATGTTTAATGTGTGCTTAATGCTTATCTTTTCAATCATTTATGTATGATCATTCACTTATGTTCTGGTGATGCATGCATGTTACTTTACTCTTATCATTTTGTACGCTCCACCAAGATCTATGTGACATGGAAGAGTGACCCATGATCCTAATCGATTGTGCATTTGTATTCAAACACAAATTTTTAATAATGCACAAATTTAGGGGGAGCTCCTGCTTATCACATACTTCTCAAAGCGATGATGTATTTCATTCATTTAATCATTTGTCGAAGCTTTGATCTATATGTTATCATCAATTACCAAAAAGGGGGAGATTGAAAGTGCAACTAATCCCCTGGTGGTTTTGGCAATTCATACAAAAATATAGCTCATTAAACTAATATCCATTCAAGATAAATATTTCAGGATGTTCAATGATTGGCATGGCATGGACAAGAGATGTGGACCCCTCAAAATGCTAAGGAAAAAGATTGGCAAAAGCTCAAGACTCTTCATTTCTATTTTAGTGATCCAAGATCACATTGAGTGCATAGGAAAGCCAATAGTATTAAAAGGGGATGAGGTGTTGCTTAATGGTCTACTTGCTCAAGTGCTTAGTGATATTGCTCAAAAACCCACAACCACTTTCTCTATCCAAATATGACCAAAACCTAAACTCCAACTCGGCCCCACCGATTCTTTCTACCTGGAGCCACCAAGTTCATTTGACATAGCACTGCCAGAAACCCTAATCATTCGGTCTCACCGATATGGATCTTGGTCCCACCAAGATGGCCTTGCCACCTCTATGTTATCTGTTGCAATTATTTTGATCTCACCGAGATTTTCATTCAGTCTCACTGAGATGGCTTGACCAACTCTCTGTTGCCTTATTGCTTCACTTTGGTCTCATCGAGTTGATACAATCGGTGCCACCGAGATGAGGTTTGCCCTGAGCCCTTGCACATCAGTTCTACCGAGTTGTTCCACTCGGTCCCACTGAGATTCCCAATGTTCATATATTTGAACAGATCGGTGCCACCGAGATGAGTCAAATGTGTGTAACGGCTGGATTTTGTGTGGAGGCTATATATACCCCTCAACCCCCTTCCCCATTTGTGAGAGAACCATTAGAACGTGCCTACACTTCCACCATTCATTTTCTGAGAGAGAACCACATACTCATGTGTTGAGATCAAGAGATTCCATTCCAACCATTTGAACCTTGATTTCTAGCCTTCCCCAAGTTGCTTTGCACTCAAATCCTTCTTCCACCATAGCCAAATCTGTGAGAGAGAGTTGAGTGTTGGGGAGATTATCATTTGAAGCACAAGAGCAAGGAGTTCATCATCAACACACTGTCTATTACCATTAGAAGAGTGGTGTCTCCTAGATTGGTTAGGTGTCGCTTGGGATCTTCCGTTGTGATGTGGATTTGAACCAAGAAGTTTGCAAGGGCAAGGAGATCACCTATTTCGGGAAGATCTACCCAAGTGAGGCAAGTCCTTCGTGGGAGATGGCCATGGTGGGATAGACAAGGTTGCTTATTCGTGGACCCTTCATGGGTGGAGCCCTCTATGGACTCGCGCAGCCGTTACCCTTCATGGGTTGAAGTCTCCATCAACATGGACGTACGATAGCACCACCTATCAGAACCACACCAAAAATCTCCGTGTCTCCATTGCGTTTGCCTTCACAAAAACCTTCCCTTTACATTCATATGCAATGTTTTACTTTCCGCTACTATACTCTTAAAATTGCATGTGTAGGTTGATTGCTTGACTTGTGCTAATTGCTAAAATCTGCCCACAACTAAAATTGGGAAAAGGATAGATTTTTATTTGGTCAATTAGTCTAATCACCCCCCTATAGACATACTTTCGATCCTACAAGGAGCCTCACAAAAATGAGTACCTCTTGCCTGGGGATGATGTGCCCAGTGGCTGGCTTCTGTTCTTCGATGGCGCCTTCGCCAGGCATGGTGCGGGGGCTGGCATCGTACTCACTTCGCCGGCTGGAAATAAGCTTTACTACACGGTCCAGCCATGCTTCAGCTACGATGAAAAGGTCTCCAACAACATCGCAGAGTAAGAGGGCCTCATCGCCGGCCTCAAGGCCGCCTCCGCTCTCGGCGTCAAGTGCCTCGTTATCAAGGGAGACTGTCAACTCATCGTTAACTTCTCCAACAAAAAGTACAAACCCAAGGACAAGCACATGACGGCCTACCTAGAGGAGGTACATAAACTTAGGAAGCGCTTCCTTGGCCTGGAGCGGTAGCATATCCCGCGTGGCATCAACAAGGAGGCAGATGACATCGCCAAGCGAGCGTCTCATCGTGAGCCCCAAACTCTCGGTGTCTTCGAAGAAAGGCTCTTCAGGCCATCAGCCACAGTGCCTGCCATTGGCACGACGCTGCCTCGCAAAGAGCTTCCACCCGCGCCGACCACGGGCGTGCCAGACTGCGGCCCCACTTCAGGACCCCTCCTGCTGCTGGCGTTTTGGGCCCTAAGAAGGCAGCTGGCACTACTGCAGGACCGTCCAAATGCGACAGTAGAATCAGAGACCCTTCGACGAAACTGTGTGCGATCCAATAATCGCAAACGGTGGTGTAAAAAAACCGTCAAAAAAGGTTCAAAACGTTTGGGATGGCGGCAACATCAAACACGGTTCATATTAGATTTTTGCGTGTGCGATGAGTGGCAAACGGTTAATCCAGAAGAACTATTTGCGATGATGCAGAACAACAGAAATGGGCAGCCAGATGAGGGTGTGTGCGATATACGGCATACAGTTCACTAGGATGAACTGTGTGTGATTTGGGAACACAATGGAAACGGTTCAACTGAACAAGATGTGTGTGATACGTGGCAAACAGGTCCGTAATCAGGAATGTGTGCGAAGACCAATAATAACACAGACGATTGCTGCTAATAAGCCGTGTGATTTGCTCTGTCTACAGAAGAATAACATGTATATATATATAACTGAAATAAACATCTAATTACATAAGTGACTATACAGATCATTCGCACACACCTCAATAAATTGCATGCATTCTAAATTAGGAGAAATGATCGTCTAGTCATCTACTTCTTGTGACGCTCCCGCCACTACTCTGTGGCTCGATCCCTCGTCTGGGGCAGGAACAAGACACTTCCTCATGTCAACGATCTTCCTGTACATCTCGTAGCTTGTGTACGCGTCCTTGGCTGCGTACTTGACGTGTTGTTCATCCAGTCTCTCATGCCAAACACTGTGCCAGGCAATCTTGTCCTTCTTGCTCTCATCCTTCATCTTCAAGTAGTAGGGGTCGATGATGGCCGAGGCGAGGTCAACCAGGGAGTTCAGTTTGTTGTTGTCGCTGCCCCAGACCTTGTAGTGGTGCTGGATGTTGACAAGATTCGGGCATTTCAAGCCCAAAAACTTGAGCACTTTTAGATCGTTGGTGGTGTCCACCGTAGCGAAACTGTAGTCGGAGCTGTTGATAACCCTGGAGAAATGCTCGAAAGGACTTGTGGCCAGGTGGTAGTGGTAGACGAGGACGTCATGTCGCACGCACAACTGGGCGACGACAACCTTCTGATTGTGCCCGGCATGACCGATGGTGTACTCGAGGTCGAAGCCGAGCACTTGGTACTTGTCCTCGGCAAGGAACTGCTCCATAGTTTGGATGGAGCTCTCCACCGAGACCGGATCGTTCGTGTACACCACCGAGAGGGCCTTCCCCCTCACGTCGGTGTCCACTACGTGATGTGTGGTGAACTGCCCGCCGTTGTCATCGTCGGCCGCTGGGAGCGCCATTGGAGCCACGGGGAGCACCATTGGAATCGCTAGATGTCCTCTCTGTATGTGTCATCGTGGGTGTGCTTATTGTGTCGTGTGACGCGAGAGATGAAGGTAAATGGCTGTAGGAATAAAAGGGGGCCAGGCGGCCTGGATTCTTGGCGCGTCCGCGTGGCAGTTTTTGCAGCGGGTAACTGCATCATCGCGCCGCGCCCGGCCAACCGCAGGCACACGAATGTGCGTTATCGTGCGCCGGCCCAAAACACTGGCAGCGCGCGTGGAGGGACGAGGGTAGAGCACCCAGAGGGACACGAGAGCAGAGCGCGCGTGGCGGGACGCGAGCAGAGCGCGCCGCGGCCGCCTCAACCGCAAGCAACCACACGCATAGAGCAGTTGAACACGCAGGAAATGGTCGCCTACAAGCCGGCCGACAGTTGCGTCGCTCCGTAGAGAGCGGCCGTGTGCTACTACCTCCGTCTAGGTCGTCCCCTTTATGTTCTGTGCCATACTTTGCCCTTAAATATAACCAACAAAATGTTAATGCATGTTATAAAAATTATATAATTGGAAACTATGTTCAAATATGAATCCAACTATATAATCTTTGGTGACATGCATTCGTATTTTATTAGTTAAATCCTAGTTATAAACCAGGATGGGGGTATATAGGTAATTAAATCGCAAACCTTTTTTTATTAACCGTATGTGTACGTGGCCTTTCGTCCTCCTCTCGCACGTCTTGTCACCCCGCTGCCGCAGACGGCTTACAGCGCAAGCTTGCGCAGCGCGCGGGGGCGTTCTTTTGGCCAAACGGTGGCTCGAAGTGGCGCCAATGAATCGTCGGTGAGCCCGTTCCCACGCAACCTCGCAGGTTCCCGCGCAAGCTTCCCACCCGACTCGGTGAAATCCCCCAAAATCCCAATGCTTACCGGCCTGCTATATAAACCCTCATGGCCGACGAGTCCTGCGTCGCATTTTCCCCAATCTTGTTTGCTTCTCACACAATCGCCAATGGCAACGGTCCGTCGTCGTCGCTCAGCCACTCGGCCGTCATCAGAGGACAGCTCCAGCTGGGTGGCTACAGCGCGGTGGCGGCTCAGTCCCCAGCGTAGTGTAGTGCGCGTGGCTTCCCTGTTGGGTGTGCACGGGACACCCACCACACGCTCCACCGCCACTGCCCGTCGACAGCTGTTGCCGGCCGCTATTGCCGCCAAACCATCGTCGAAAGCCAGGGCCATCGCCCGCTCCGCAGCCGTGGCCCGAACGCGAGAGGTGGCCGTCGTGGCCGCCACCCCACTGCCGGCCACCGTGGCCATCACCCGCTCCGCCACCGCGGCCCGAAGGCGGGGGGTGGTGGTCGTGGCTGCCACCCCATCGTCGACCACCGTGGCCGCCAGCCCACCGTGGTCATCACCCGCTCCGCCACCGCCGAAGGCGGGAGACGGAGGTGGAGGCCCGCACGTGCGTCAGCGACCTTGCGCGCTACACCGAGTTCCTGCGGGAGGAGGAGGAGCGCCTCGTCGAGCACGCAAAGAGCCTTACCGCCGCCATGGCCGCGGCACACGCTGCCTCAGAGGCGAGGAATCAAAAGATCTAAGAGGAGAACCACCGCTTCGAAAGGGGTCGTCTGGAGCGGTAGAGGGCGTTCGAGGTGAGCGTCGCTAAAGGTGCAGCAGCAGCAGGCACCGTATTATAGTTGTCCAGCTCGTCGGTAGGCTCCTCCTCCTCTGCCTCTTATTGAGCACGCTAGGTAGAGGAGAGGCTGCCGGAAGTAGTACAAAGCCCCTCCATAGTAGTAGTATTTAGGGGCTATTTTGTTCAGTTCATCTGACTATAGATGTGGTGGAACTGTACAACGTACTTAAAATTAGCTAGTATATATAGTTGAACTAGCTATTTCAGTACGTGGTTGGCAACAATTGGGGAAAAGTTTGGTCGGTTCAGCTGTTGAGCTGAACTGTTTGTTTAAAGAACGACTGCTTAATCTATGAATGAAATCTATGCTTAATTACTGAATTTTAGTTGCAAAAATTATATAGTGCTAGCGATTTTTAGCTGCATATTTTGACAAATCACAGTGTTACAAGGTTGACAAATGGCAATGTTACTAGATCAACAAATGTCAATCTTTCCAATTTGACAAATGGCAACATACCCAATATGACAGATGCAAATCTTACCAAATTGTTTGTACGTGGTTGCACACGGGTCATCCAAAACAACCGTTTGCGTTGAAGGGATGCACAAATCCTGCGCTGCGAATTTTCCCTTGACTTAAGGGGGAAGACCATAGCTCTCACTTTGCATACAGGTGTTCTATCTAAAACATTTGCGATCAAGAGCTGCACAAATCCTGCTCGGCACATTTTCCCTTGGCTTCCTGGGGAAGCTGTCGGTTTGCATACGGGTGTTATAACTAAAATGTTTGCGACGAGTGTTTTATATTTAAAAACCATTGACATTTTTTTCAAAAGAAAATCGTTTGACAAGTCTGTACATTAAGAGAGAAAAACGCAAGTTCGTTCAAACCATATCTTTCATTCAGTCACACTGCGAATTTATATTCATATGATCGAGATACATTATTAAACCCCAAAAAAACTATTTCTGGCGGCGTCGGAGGCGGCGTGCCGCACCGTCGTTGTCGTTGTCGTCCTCCGGGACACTGTTGTTGAAGTCTTCAAGGCAGCACAAAATGTTCTTCACTTGTAAATCAAACATCATGTCGTCGCGCGGTCGACGGGCGGGGCGCGGGAGCACGGCAACTGGCGCCGCTGAGAGGTAGTGGTCAATGGCGGCGTCCCATGCCACTAAGGGGGGCGCACGCACAGGCACGGGCGCGGCGGGTGCAGCCAAACGCACAGGGACTGGTGCCACGGTGGGTGGAGGGGCGGGCACGGGCACGAGCGCTGGTGCTGGCATGTAGACGAGCTCGCACGGGTCCGTGGAGACCTCGCTGACGCCCGCGGTTTCCAACTCTGTGATAGTGCTCGGCGACCAGCCCGTCAATGCTATGGGAATGGTCGCTGGCGCGGGCGTGGGGATGAGAGCTGGGACGGGAGCGGGGGCAGCAACCGGCGAGGCCAGCTCGTTCACGGCCATGTCCATGAGGCCCCATTCCTCCTTATTTTCTATCTCCTCCGGCTCGAAGTCGACTTCACCAAACTTGAAGGCTAGTGGCAGATGATCATTCTGCGCCATGGCGTCGGTGGAGGTCTGTGGGAGGGAGGGGAATGGGAGGCGAACAGTAAGGCCGCCGGTATTAAACAGTGGCTCACGCGCCATTAATGGACAGGAAGGCGGGCGGCCATGGAAGTCAAAGGGCTCGCTTCCCAGTGAGCCTGCGCAGCGTACAGCTCGCATGCTTCCCGGTGAGCCTACGCATTGGAGGACAGCTTGCACGCCTCTCGGTCAGCCTGCGCACCGGACTGCGCCCGCACGCCTCCCGTTCAGTCAAGCAGCTGTCCGCACGGCACATCCTATAGACATTAAAACCAAGACACGTGGCGTCACGTGAATGGTTAACAGAACACACACGATTTGAATTATACAAACGTTTGAGATATTAAAGTGGTAGCTAATTTTTCAAAATGCCTTTGTTGGCTATTATTCGAGTGCGCCTTCTCTCAAAATGGACACGAAAAATACCACAGCATGTCGGGTGCCATTCCATGATAGCATGCCAAGTTTCATGAATTTCAGACGAGTTTTGGATTTACTAGAATTTAAAAACAAAGTATCTCAATGTTTTGCCGGCAATGAACAGTGCACTGGTGTTTGAAATTCATTCCCATTTCTTGCATGGGACCTAAGCATGCACCCAAGGACACAGATTTAATTTTTCAACCAATTTATATGCACTGGAGCCTGTGCATGTAATTCAAATTTGAATTATGCACATAAAATGCCTAGAAAACCCAGTTAATGTATAAAAATGTCGAAACGAAACCCGAAAAATTCCAAAATTTAACACAACACTCCTGTTGTTCTATGTTGACACTAGAAAAATTTTGAAAGCAATAAGAGGCAATGAATATCGTTTCGTCCCAAAGGTGGCACGTTCCCTACCAAAACCGTCAGGCTTGTTTTGAGAAGCTCTGGTTTGTGAGAAGCTGATACCTAAACCTACCCCAAATGGGACAAAAAATTTACCACGGCATGTTGATGCCGCTCCATGATAGCATGCCAAGTTTCATGAATTTCAGACAAGTTTTCGATTTACTAGAATTTAAAAACCAGGTATCTCAATGTTTGCGGCCGAGTGACGATGGCAGGGTGTTTGACATTCATTCCCATTTCTTGCATGGGACCTAAGCATGCAACCAAGGACACAGATTTGAATTTTCAACCAATTTATATGCATTAGAGCATGTGCCTGTAGTTCAAATTTGAATTATGCACATAAATGCATTGAAAACTCAGTTAATGTATAAAAATGTCCAAACGAGTCCCGAAAAACTCCAAAATTTAATACAACACTCCTGTTGTTCTATGTTGACACTCGAGAAAAAATTGAAATCAAGAAGAGGCAACGGATATCGTTTCGTCCAGAAAGGTGAATCGTTCCCTACCGAAACCATCAAGCTTGTTGTGAGAAGCTCTAGTTTGTTAGAAGCTTATACCCAAACTTGCCCCAAATGGGACAAAAAATTTACCACGGCATGTTGATGCCGCTCCATGATAGCATGCCAAGTTTCTTGAATTCAGACGAGTTTTGGATTTACTAGTATTTAAAAACCAGGTATCTCAATGTTTGCGGCCGAGTGATGGTGGCAGGGTGTTTGACATTCATTCACATTTCTTGCATGGGACCTAAGCATCCAACCAAGGACACAGATTTGAATTTTCAACCAATTTATATGCATTAGAGCATGTGCCTGTAGTTCAAATTTGAATTATGCACATAAATGCATTGAAAACTCAGTTAATGTATAAAAATGTCCAAACGAGCCCCGAAAAATCCCAAAAATTGACAGAACACTCGTGTTGTTCTATGTTGACACGAGAATTTTTTTGAAAGTAATTAGAGGCAACAGATATCGTTTCGTCCCCCAAGGTGGCACGTTCCCTACCGAAACCATCAGGCTTGTTGTGAGAGAAGCTCTGGTTTGCGAGATGCTTATACACAAACCTGCCCCAAATGGGACAATATTTTTACCACGGCATGTCGATGCCGTTCCATGATATCATGTCAAGTTTCATGAATTTCAGATGAGTTTTCGATTTACTAGAATTTTAAAACCATGTATCTCAATGTTAGCGGCTGAGCGACAGTGGCAAGGTGTTTGACATTAATTCTCATTTCTTGCATGTGACCTAAGCTTCCAACCAAGGACAAACATTTGATTTTGGAACCCGTTTTTATGGACTGGAGCATGTGCATGTAGTTTAATTTTGAATTATGCACATAAATGCCTAGAAAACTCAGTTAACGTATAAAAATGTCCAAACGATCCCCAGAAAATCCAAAATTTAACACGATACTCCTGTTGTTCTATGTTGACACCAGGAAAAAAATTGAAAGGAAGAAGAGGCGACGAATATCATTTTGTCCACAAAGGTGACACGTTTCCCTAACGGAACCATAAGGCTTCTTCTGAGAAGCTCTGGTTTGTTGGAAGCTTATACCATAACCTGCCCCAAATGGGACAATATTTTTTACCCCAGCATGTTGATGCCATTCCATGATAGCATGCCAAGGTTCATGAATTTTAGACGGGTTTTGGATTTACTAGAATTACAAAAGCAAGTACCTCAACGTTTCCCGGAGAGCCACGGTGCCGTGGTGTTCGAAATTCATCCCCATTTCTTGCATGGGACATAAGCATAAACCCATGGACACATATATGATTTTACAACCCATGTTGGTGCACCGGAGCATGTGCATGTAGTTTAATTTTGAATTGTGCACCTGAAATGGCTAGAAAACAATTTAATGTATAAAATGTCCAAACGAACCTTGAATAATTCCAATTCTTTTACGACACACATATAGTTGCATGTTCACTGCAGATAAAAGTTCTAGCAATTCAAACACCGTCCATTGCCGCTGTGACCCCATTATATAATTCAAATCAAGATGAAGAATCAAGTAGATCCCACATAGTTTATTATCACCAACCGTGTATGATGCAATACAAAATATCCTGGAGCACCGTCAGTGTATAGTACGCCTATGGCTTACGTGAGAGGGTGCGCCGGCTACAGTCCATAGCCGGCGTGTCAAGCACACTAGCTTGCTCCCCAAATATCATTTCACTGTTCAATCATTGCCGGTGAAAGATGGGGACGTGGACCCGCGTCATGAGGGCAACTTCGACAGCCCACTCCGGCGAGAGCCTGGCCGCAGCCGCCATGCGCATGCTAACAAGGTGCATGAGCGCGGCCGCAATCTGCGACCAGGCGGCCAAGGCAGCCCAAATGGCCGCTGTTGCTTCTCAGGTGGCGGCAGCAACATCTGCCTCGGGGATAGCAACTGGCGAGAGCGGCACAGCAGCTGTCCATTCCGCAGCGGCGGCCTTAGCCCTGATGGAGGCTGCCCATGACCATGTCGAGGCCGCCCACGCCCAGCTCATGGTAGTCACCGCACAAATCGAATGAAGCTTCTCCGACAACGGTCGGCAACCCACGGCCGAAGAATTGGCAATCGCCGAGAGCGTTCGAGCAGCCGTCCGTTCCTCCGCCGCATACCTTGCCACGACGGAGCCTGTCCAACCCCAGATCGCGGCTACCCACACCCAGCTCGTGGTGGCCTTTTCCAAAGAGATGGTGGACGCGGATGGCGAGATGCTTGCCGAGTATGGTGCGATGGATGCCATGGAGCCCGTTCCCCAGGAGACCGTCGGTCTCGAGCTGGACATGGAGGAGGAGGCGGAGATCGACGAGCACCAGCCGTAGTGGTACTCTTTGTTTTGTTTAATTAAGAGCGCCATTCTTTAATTTGTTAGAGTAATGTTTATGTCAGCTAGCTCTGTTTAATTGCTGAACTTGCTCGATTAAGAAGTGTGGGTGTGCCGTAGTCTCCTTTGTGTACCCAAATTATGCAATGACGTGGATGACCACGGTAACCAGGGAAATTCGAAACAAAATTTTTGACATTCAAACTCATCACACACGGGTTAAGCTATCTGAATTGTTTGTGATGTTCACACATCATATACAGTTCTAAATAAAGGACCGTGTCTGATGAATCTTTGCGGGCTAGTTATTTCGCTGGACCGATTCAAAAAATTTGGCTTCCGCGGAAATATCTACCTCCCCGCCCCCTCCCCCTTACCAAAAGCCATATTTCCCCTGTTTCCGCCTTCCTTTCCAAGTTGAAACCTTCACTCCTTGCTTGCAGCGCTGCCTCCTCGCCGGCGACCCTCCTTCACACTGCTCGGCCTCGTCTATCCAGGCAGGTAATCCACACCCGACCCCCATCCTCCTTCTCCTTCCACATCCCACATGCCCCGACCACCAGCACGACACCTTTCACCCAAATCACCGACCCCTCCACCAAATAAGTGCCGCCCTAAGCCATGGTGCACATAGTATAGCCAGGAGCTCAAGGAGCATTTGGCAGCGGAGAAGCAAATCGCGGCCGCACGCGCGGATGAGGTTTTGATGGCTGCCAATCGTGCCGACCCCCAGATCTTGGAGGAGCACCTTGCCATTTGCTAGCTACGCAGGTTAAGCATGCTCGGTTTACCCGTTGCGTGTGCTGCTCCTGCCTTTCCTTAACAAATTCTAGTGAATTGTGCTATCTAATTTTACCATGCAATCTGTTGCTCTAGTGTATATGTTCTATATGTCGTGTAGTGTGGTGCTCACTTATTAACTGTTTGGTTAATTAGTTGTCGTCTTCAGTTAACTATTTGGTTCAATTCTGCAAATGTGATGTTCAATTCTTCAGGCTGCAATTTTGTATTATCTTCCATGTGAGAAATAAATCGAATTTATCTTTACAAAATACATGAGAAACGAATACAATTGCTATATTTCCAAGTTGTCAAGCATGCTTGGTTTGGTTATACATTGTGCAATGAAGTGCTCAGTTAACGTTTGGTTCATTTGTTGTGGTGTTTAGTTAACAGTTTGGCTCAATTCTGCAATGCGATGTTCAATAGTTGTGGGTGCATTCTGTTATTGTATACCATGTGAGAAGTAAATCGAATTTGGCTATACTAAATACATGAGAAACAAATACAATTGCTTTATTTCCAAGTTGTTAAGCATGCTTGGTTTGGTTAACTGTCTGATCTTCTATTAGGAGTATGTTATATTGTGCAATGTGGTGCTCAATTAACGTTGGGTTCATTTGTTGTGGTGTTTAGTTAACTGTTTGGTTCAATTCTGCAATGCGATGTTCAATTGTTATGGGTGCATTCTGTTATTGTATACCATGTGAGGAATAAATTGAATTTGGCTGTACTAAATACATGAGAAACAAATACAATTGCTATATTTCCAAGTTGTTAAGCATGCTTGGTTGGGTTAACTGTCTAATCTTCTATTAGGAGTACGTTATATTGTGCAATGTGGTGCTTAGTTAATGTTTGGTTATTTGTTGTGGTGTTTAGTTAACTGCTTGGTTCAATTCTGCAATGCGATGTCCAATTGTCGTGGGTAGAATTTTGTATTGTTGTGCATGTGAGGAATAAATCGAATTTGGCTGCACTTAATACATGAGAAACATATACAAGTGCTATATTTCCTAGTTCTGAATCATGCTTGGTTTGGATAAATGGGTTTTCCATGTGGTTTGAATTAATCTGATGAATCTGCAGTGTGCTTATTTTTCATCAACATATTTTACTGATAGCATGCGAACCCTTACTTAACCTGATGACTAACTACCTTATATGTATTGCAGGGAAACAATGGGAAGCACTGAGGTTTACAATCGAGGTTAGCACATGCATGATCTATTGTCTAATAGCACATTATTGTGCAATTGCAGGAACCATTCTAATATTTAGGTATTTAATAATTTGGTCTTGCACATGTAGGTCCTGCTGTGAGAGGTTTTGACCCACTGTTCGACCCTTTTTGCATATGGGGAAATGAGTTGTCCATGAATATCAATCAAGTCAAGAAACTCAGAAAGATTGTTAGGATAAAGAAATTAGTGGCAAAAAACAACAAGATATTTGTCTGCACAATGAAGAAGACATCAGTTCACTATAAGATGGTACTAACTATTATACCTTGCCTTTTTTATTCCTTTGCCCCATTTCCAATATAGAGAAGATATTTATGCACATCCTTGTTTTCAGGCCTTTCCCAAGCAGTTCACTGATGATTACCTTTCAAACCACATCTATGGTCAGGAGGCGAGGAAGGTTTTCATACAACACCCACAGTTCAATATTGAAGTGTTCCTGAAGAGGATGAAGGATGGAAGGTCAATAATCCACAGGCACTGGCCTAAAGTTGCAAAGACCTTCAACATGAATGAAGGCTCAATATTCGCCTTCCGCTTCAGCAGTTTTGTCGGGGCACGACACCTATGGGATCCAAAGGGACCCCTTTACGATTCGGCGGGGGGAGAGGTATACGCAAAGAGCAGAACCAACGATCGACGCGGGAAGATTTTACCCAGGTTCGGGCCGCTGATCAGCGTAAAACCCTACTCCTGCTTTGTGTTCTTATTAATGTTCTTGAGCCCAGCCTTCAGGAGTGCTCGCTGTGAACAGTACGTTCAAAGAGCAGCTACGCATGCAGAATGGGCCAGAAGTTCTCCTCCTCTGTAGCAGTTGCCTTGGGCCTCCTTTTATACGCTCAAAGGGGTCACCACAGTGGCAAAATGTACATACATTGAGGTGTAAAGTAGCTACAGGGTATCATACCTAACCCCTGACGGATTAGGACAAACGCATTTAATGCACCGTGAGGTGTCCGTTTAGGTGTCCTCACTTTCTTGGGGATGGAAAAAGGGGCCATCCCATCAGCACCACTTAAGCTCTTTTCCATTGGCACGTCGCCACGCGTCCAAAGAAGGACCCAGAATGTCGGGTTTGTTGCTGTGCTAGAGCAGTGGCACAGCAACAAAACCTTGCCGGGCGCCGAAGCTTGCCGGGCACCAATCCTTGCCGGGCGCCAAACCTTGCCGGGCTTCGCAGGCCACCCCGGCAAGATCTTGCCGGGGAGGCTGGCCTTCGGATTCCAGCTCTTCTTATCTGCTGATCCTCACATCTCTGACTTGATGATTTCTTCGATGGCTTGAATCAAACTCGAACTGTTCCCCGGCAAGCCTTGCCGCGAGGATGGCTACAACTGCCCGTGCACAAGTACGGGGTACTAGTGGCCCAATACTTAGTACACCGACAGGAGCCCCCGGGGCTAGGCCATACACGAGTGCGAGGCGTTGTTGGGCTAGGCCCAAACAGTGCACGGGCACGCGTGGCAGGGGATTAACTGCTCGTAAATATCTTGTTTTACTGTGCCCCCAACTACACGCACCGAGCGCGCGACGTGGGAAGTGTGCCTCAAAGGCTGCAACTGCCACGCGCCTATAGAGGCGCATTTACATTGGGGAATAAAAGAGGAGGCCCCGGTCCTTCCCCATAAAAAGGAGAAGCCGCAGAGGCACAAGCCTATTTACCCCCCTCTTCTTCTCAATCTGGCCGTCGCCATCGCCTTCCTCCTCTCGAGCTCAGAGCGAAGCTTTTTCCTCTTCCGCCCGCCGCTTCCACGCTCGCTCTGGAAGCTACAGCCGTCATCGCGTAGCCCCTCCCCTCGCCTATATAAGCGCGTCCCCGAGCCCTCCTACTCACCAGCAACCTTCCAGCCCCCTCCCTCGAGCTCGGAGAGCTCTCTCCTCGCCCACGGCCGAGCTCGGCCTCCGCCCGATCCCCCTCGGCCGTTCCCTGCCCGTGGCCCTTCCCCCTCCCATTCCTCTGGTCCCTAGCCTCCCCTTGGAGTCAGAAAGCCGCCGCTGCCCTCAACCTCGGCGAGGGAGCCTCGCCGGCGCGGCCTCCCCTGCTTCGCCTCCGCCATCACGGCCGTCCCATGGCGCCGGTGCTGTGGGCAGCCCCAGCCAGCCCCGCAGCCACCTACGGGCGCGGCGTGGGAGGGCGGAGCCAGTGCGCTCGACGGCCGGCCCTGGCGCGCAGCGAGGCGGCGGCTGCATCGCCGGCCGGCCAGCCTCTGTGCTCTGTTGTGAGCTAGAAGGAGACCAGGGAGGAGGAGAGAGAATAGGTGGCGGGCCCCACACGTCATCCACGCAGAGTTGACCCGGCCCGGTCCTAGCTGCAGTAAGTGGAAGCGCACTTCGGGTATTACGCTTTCTACTCGTTGAAAGCGCATTGCTGAAAATGCGCTTTCACTTTCTCAGCCGCCGGCCGAAACCACTGTATTGTGGACGTTCGTCCGTTAAGGGCAAAAGTGAACAGGTTTTCGGGCGCTTTTCTGCCTAACGAATGAACGGGCATATCTCCGCGACCGTAACTCCGATCGAGGTAAAACCAACTCCCACGTGTTCAGATCGTCGAGCCTGTTCCGATGGCATCATTTTCATAACGTTTTCACACTGTGAAAATGACCACTTTGCCCTTGCCCTTTGATCGGCCCGTCCGAGAGGGAAACTTTTCCGGCAAATCTTCCCGGAGTTTTATTGCACTTCCACCCGGCATATTCCTTCACCCCCAGGCAAGCCAACCTCTTATCATGAGCTCCGAACTTGCGTGATGACTTTGCTTACACCCTGTGTATGTATTGCAGTATGTTCCGAATCATTTGTTAGTGTGCACTACCATAGCCCTATTATTTTATGTGTGCCTGATGCTATTGTTATTTACCACATGATATCATGAATTACTTCCATGCCATGTTCTCCCATGCTAGTAACTATATTTTGAATACCATTATCATGTTAGTACCATGATTTGATCTCATGCCATGGTTGTCAACATTGTTATGATTTTGCTATGCTGTTGTTAAGAGATTGTTCCCGCTTATAATCATCGATGTAATGGTGCGATGATGGAGATGTTGAATTGAATCTATAAACTAAACTTAGTTGGTTGATCAAGAGCCACCTGTCCGGACTTATCCGTGCAGCCACATTTGCTGGTATGGGACGGCCTTGACTTGGTCTGGGTTTATGATCTTTTATCGGTACCACCAAAGACGGAAGGTTATGCACGCGTGCTGCCCTGATCAGGTAGGCGGCGATAACCTTGTGAGCCCAGTTATTTGTTTAGCCCGGGAGTCCCCGTTTGGGACAGTTGTTTGGCCACGACGGTGGCAGGTGTCAGGAGTGACACAGGGGCCACCCAAGGCATGACTTCGGGGGAGGATGATTGTCGGTGGTATGACAGAAGAGTCACGTGTTAGGCAGGTTTCGTTGGAGCAACACTGGTCCACCCGAATGGGATCATGAGGCCAGGTGCTCCATGGTGTGGGTAAAGTGCGCAACCTGTGCAGAGTGTAAGAACCTATTCGAATAGCCGCGTCCACGGTATTGGACAGTCCGTCCAGGCCTCACTAGGTGGTCAACCGTAACAATGGTAATATTGATGGAAGAACTTGTCTTATGTTCGGAAGTGCTCAATGGATCATGAGTATTTCGAGGGTTGTGGGACAACCCAGAAGAGAGTAAGTTGGTATTCGGTAACAGTAAGCACTTTAAGCACCTAATGTGATCATTGCCGTGCTATGTTATGTAGTTGATATGCCTGATCCATGTTATGCCATGCTTGATCCATGTTTTCCTATTAATTCCATGCCATGTTTAGAGCAAATCTTATATAAGCATAGGGCTTGCTTTGTCATCTGCTTGTTTGGATGCTATGTATTTGGTTGTCTTGCGAGTACATTCAAAGTACTCACCTGGCCTTGCACGTGGCCAGTTGCAGGAGAAGATCCGTCAGGCTAGATCGTAACCTAGCCAGTCCTGTGAGTTGTGGAGCCCAGCCAAAGACGTTGTTGCCGCTGAACCAAGACCTCCGCTGCCATTTTAGTTAGCCTTGGAGCCATGTAATATTGTTGTAAGCAACAGTATTGTAATACTCCACTTCATATATTAAAGCCATTTTTGTGCCTGAAATTGCTGTATCATGTCTTTGACATGCGCCAGGTCTTATCCTGGGGCTGGCGTGCGTCAGCCCTCTATCGCGGTGCCACATTAAGTCCATCCTCCTGGCAAATGCACTTTAATTTCACTTCGTTCGGCCTCTTTCTGTACAGAATGTTGTCCATAAACTGATACATACTTGACTGACAGGCTACTTTCTCAGTTTGTTCTTGCTCACCGGAAGCTCCCCTATTTGGAGAAACTGGACTATGTGTTGCGCTCATGCCGGAGCTTGTGGCTCGACGACAAGGACTAAAGGAATTTCCGCAGCTCCGGGAGCGCCATTCTCAATAACGTGAACTTGAGGTTCAGTGTGGAATTGTGGCTCACCGTCAAGCGCGTTGTTGTTCGCGACAACATTCTCGTTGGCGGCTTTAGGAAGCTCTGCCAGAAAATAATTGCCAGTGTTCAACTTTCTCCTCTTTCTGGCTTGCGTTGATGGAGTAACTGATGGTTGATTCAAATGGAGTACAAAAGTCCCTGGTTCCACAGGTAGCTTTTGGGCAGCGCAATTTGATAGGTGATCAACAATGCTGTTCTCCGCAGAGGGGATATGCTCTGTTTGCAACCCGTCAAAGTGCTCCTCCAATTTCCTCACTTCATCTATGTAGGCTTCCATCAACGGGGTCTAGTAATCCTTATTCACTTGTTTCACAACTAGCTGTGAATCTCCAGGAACAATCAACTTTCTAATTCCCAATTTCATCACGGTCCTGAGGCCGGCAAGGAGCCCCTCATACTCGATAGTGTTATTGGTCGCCTTCTCCCTGGGAAAGTGCATCTGAACCACATACTTGAGGTATTCTCCAGTGGATGCGACAAGCCGCACTCCAGCAGAGGCGCCCCGCAGCGAGAAGGCACCATCAAAGTACATGATCCAATCTTTTTCCGTCGCTTTACTGGGAGAGTTGATTCTGGAATTTCTTCATCTTGTGTTGGCGTCCATTCCGCAATGAATTGCGCCAAGGCTCTGCTCTGAACGGTTGAAGTGCTCTCAAACTTGAATGCAAAACTTGACAACTCTAATGCCCACTCCACTATCCTGCCGGTTGCCTCTGGATTCCTCAGAACTAGCAGGGTCACCCGCGCATTTGCGCGGCTAGATTTATTATTACTGCCTATGTTATTTCAAATATATGTAACCTATATTATGGGTGGTAATTAAATATGTTAATTGTTAAGAAAATAAGCAATCAAAGATTTCTCATTATGTATCAAGGAAATTATGTCATATATAAATGATAGAATTCTTTCAAATGGCTCAGTGGACTTTTTACCATTAGAAATGTTAGTAACCTTTTAGTTATGACTAATACTTCGTAAAGTTTTTTTGTGTGAAATCGTATAGTTCAATGAGATATATGCAAATTGGTTCTCAATTACAAATTTTGCATCACTTATTGTAGATACCACCTTGAGATGAAATACCTACTTATGTCTTTATTTGCAATTCTAGTGTTTTGTATATTGTAGTCATTCTATAATTATATTTTTATTTTAAAAAGTTGGTATGTGGTTATTATTTTTTGTCAACTATCTATAGTCTCTGTAGTAAGCTCATCCTGCTGGTAATACGCTGGTATTCATCATCAATTCATATTCAAATATTAGATCACATGTATTTTGTTCCCTTTATGGCTCCACTCTTGGCTCCAAAGTCGACATCGCTTGTTTGATGAACATAAAGTAGTTTCATAAGGATTTCATTGCCTCTTTTGGTCAACCATTGCGTCAAACAGGAAACACTTGAATTTTATAGGCTCTCATTTTCTTTCCAACAAAACTCCAATGGAGTGTATGTAGGTTGCATCTGAGGTTGAGTGGGCTTTATAGTTTGACTACGCCGGTGACTTGCTTCACTTGATGACAGATGAAAATGTTTATTTGGCCTACGTATGGTAAATCAAATAAATTGCATGCTTCCCATTTCATGAGATCTTTTTATCTGTTTTGTTGTTGAGCCTGCACCATGTGTTCGCTCCTCGAACTCAAAGTGTTGGCCACTTTTACATTCTTATTTTTATTTGCAAAATGACCCACACATTTCGATACTTCCTTGTTTCCCTTGAAAAATTGTACTATTGTGGCCTGCTAAAATATGATTACCATGACTATATTTCATACATAATTATATTTGATGTTCTAAAATGTTTTTATTTAGTTCAAACATCTTATAATTGCAATATAATGTTTAAGTATGGGAATGTTATTGCTTAATTTTCATGTGATGTCTGCCTGCTTGGCGATTTCAATTGCGGGCTTCCCATGTCCATGGAGAGAGCATGTGTTTGCTTGAGCCCGAGGAAATGCCTGCTTACATATTTTAAATGTCAACCACTATAATATGGATCCACCATATTTACCCCTATATTTCAACCTTATAATATGGAACCTTCTAGAAAAAAACAAAGGGATATAATCCGACAAAATTACTATGAAATACTTTCAAAACAAAGTGTGGTTCCTAAAATGGTATAAGTTTGTTTACCTAATTGGTGTTATCGTATGTTGCAAAAAAATGGATTAGTTATATGATCCACTAAAAGTCTTAATCGAACACCTATAATTGCATTTCATAATTACTGATTTGTTTTGCACAAAGTACACCTGAACAAATGTGAAAAAACAGTAATAGTTAAATGGGTAATATTATTTACATGGATAAATTTGGAGCAACTTACAGAATAGCACAAATAACACGACAGAGTGATTTACTCCAGCCTTGAGATGCGCCACTGGATACTCCAAAACACTAGACCAATAACCATGCTCCCGGGACGATAAACTAAAACATCGATGCCGGCAACCGATCATATCAACGTTGTGACAATTTCTGACTGTTTCTGCTTGGGAAGTTGATACACTGAATGTGGTGTCGAGATAAATATTGATTGCTCGCTTGTCCTTTTCTTGACATTGCCACCGGCATTAAGCCATCAAGAAACCCAAAAATCCTTCTGGGAATTTGGCCAAGAGCGTTGCTCTCAGTTTGGTACATATGCTCCTGTCTGCATGGGAATTCATGGATGCTTGATATGGATATGTGCTATCGTACTTACCTAGTTAAACTTTTATCGTTCCTTCTTTTGTTTTTCCTATATAATCAGTCTCTCTTTGCGATTAAGAAACAATTTGTAGCCCAAAAAAAACATAGGTAGGTATGATTGCTTAGTAGATGGCATCAGATGTGATGTCATTGCATGCATCTATTGGTATAGGGATGTACTCCCGAATTAGTTGCCGAACCGATGCAACTGCAGGCATACTACTTGTATGTTTCATACGTGCAATTTTAAATTTCCTCCATTATAATTAGAACCCATCATATAGTTGCAAATCAACACTCCGTTGATTCATAGGCTTTTTTTAAGACTTCGGAGTATTGGACATTTTCGTAATAATTCACTTTCACTACATTGCAAAGCTAACTTTGAATCCATCCTAAATATCTCAGAAAGGATATTTTGCGATCAAATAAATGATACAAATTCAATCATGGAGATTATGAACTGAGATCGCACTTCAATACACTTCTACTTTTTCTATTTTATAAAAAATTGTGAGTTAGAAAGACATAATTATTTGGCCGTACGTATGTATCCAGCGGAAAGCAACAATTTTAAATTTTCTCCATTATAATTAGAACCCGTCATATAGTTATAGATCAACACTCCGTTGATTCGTAGGATTTTATTAAAACTTAGGAGCATCACACATATTCCTAATAATTCACTTTCACTACATTGCAAAGCTAACTTTCAATCCCACTCAAATATCTTAGAAAGAATATTTTGCGATCAAATAAATGATACAAATTCAATCATGGTGATTATGAAATGAGATCACACTTCATTCTACACTTCTATTTTTTTTCTACTTTATAAAAATCTTGCGAGTTAAAAAGACCTAATTATTTGGCCGTATGTACATGTCCAGCACAAAGCAAATTCGACATGTATTCAACTCAGTATGGTTACCCGCAAAACGAAGTGATTTTTTTTAACACAGTACATACACAAGCGGTCACATACGCGGACATACACTCACCGAAAGAAATGGTTTTTTATGGGTAACTCAGTGTGGTTGATGCCATGAAAATAGACTTCATGCAGAACGTGCACGTGCTTCTCAAGCATGCATTATGGAAGCACCTACGGTGCCCTAGTCCGATCTGTATTAGGAAAAGCATAGAAAACCAAAGTTGAGGCTAATACTACCTTTCATTAGCATGTCTATCAAGCAGAGTTAAAAAGGATCACGTACATGCATGTGGTGTCTCCGGTTTGGACTCTAGTGCTGCTGGCCCACATCGATGTTGCCTAGGATTTCATCGTGGTGTCCGCAAAACATATATATGTGATCGATCTTTTTTTAGTCAGGACGTGACAGAATACATATGTACTCCTACAACACATTGCACGTACATAATATTTGCGTGTAACGTTAAATCTTTAAATCTCAGCCGTCTATATCTAAAATTAATGGTCGAGATAATTTAATCTATGTGGACCAATGTGATGGCTTATTTGTCTTTTGTTTTAATTATACACTTTCACTGCATTGCAAAAGCTAACTTTGAATCCATCCGAAATATCTCAGAAAGGATATTTTGCGATCAAATAAATGATACAAATTCAATCATGGAGATTATGAACTGAGATCGCACTTCAATACACTTCTACTTTTTCTATTTTATAAAAAAATTGCGAGTTAGAAAGACATAATTATTTGGCCGTACGTATGTATCCAGCGGAAAGCAACAATTTTAATTTTTCTCCATTATAATTAGAACCCGTCATATAGTTATAGATCAACACTCCGTTGATTCGTAGGATTTTATTAAAACTTCGGTGCATCGCACATATTCCTAATAATTCACTTTCTCTACATTGCAAAGCTAACTTTCAGTCCCACTCAAATATCTCAGAAAGAATATTTTGCGATCAAATAAATGATACAAATTCAATCATGCTGATTATGAAATGAGATCACACTTCATTCTACACTTCTATTTTTTTCTACTTTATAAAAACCTTGCGAGTTAAAAAGACCTAATTATTTGGTCGTATGTACGTGTCCAGCACAAAGCAAATTCTACATATATTCAACTCAGTGTGGTTACCCGCAAAAAGAAGTGATTTTTTTTAACATAGTACATACACAAGCGGTCATATGCGCGCACATACACTCATCGAAAGAAATGGTTTTCTAAGGGTGACTCAGTGTGGTTGAGGCCATGAAAATAGACTTCGTGCAGAACGTGCACGGTGCTTCTCAAGCATGCATTATGGAAGCACCTACGGTGCCCTAGTCCGATCTGAATTAGGAAAAGCATAGAAAACCAAAGTTGAGGCTAATACTACCTTTCATTAGCATGTCTATCAAGCAGAGTTAAAAAGGATCACGTACATGCATGTGGTGTCTCCGGTTTGGACTCTAGTGCTGCTGGCCCACATCGATGTTGCCTTGGATTCCATCGTGCGTGTCCGCAAAACATATATATGTGGTTGATCTTTTTTTAGTCAGGACGTGACAGAATACATATGTACTCCTACAAAACATTGCACGCACATAATATTTGCGTGTAACGTTAAATCCTTAAATCTCAGCCGTCTATATCTAAAATTAATGGTCGAGGTAATTTAATCTATGTGGACCAATGTGATGGCTTATTTGTCTTATGTTTTAATTATATAATAGATACGCTGCAAAAGGGAAGCGACTGACAACAGTGATCTCATGTGCTTGGAAGTAGTGACGCACCTTTCTCGAGGCCATAAGGAGACCGAAATGTTGAGGAACGTTGCATGGAAAACAAAATAAATTCTACGCACACGCCAGATCTATCCATGGAGATGCATAGCTATGAGAGGGGAGAGTGTGTCTACGTACCCTCGTAGACCGTTTAGCGGAAGCGTTTATCAACGCGTTTGATGTAGTCGTACAACTTCACGATCCGCCCGATCAAGTACCGAACGTACGGCACCTCCACGTTTAGCACACGTTCAGCTCGATGACGTCCTCGCCTTCTTGATCCAACAAGACGAGCAAAGTAGTAGATCCCCAAGGGGGGGAGGAAAGGGGTGCTGGCTGCCTTAGGGCGCCTCCCCTTTCTTTCCCTCCCTCATTGGTGCGTGGGCAGGGGGCCGGTGGAGGGGCGCGCCAGCCCCCTTGTGGGCTGGGGTGCTTCCCCCCTTTGGCCCGTAAGGCCCACCACTTACCGGTGGCCTCCCGGAACCCCTTCCGGCACTCCGATAAATACCTGGTACTTCCGAAACATTTCCGGTGATCAAATACTATCATCCTATATATCAATCTTTACCTTCGGATCATTCCGGAGCTCCTCGTCATGTCCGTGATCTGATCCGGGAGTCCGAACAACATTCGTTCATCAACTCACATAACTCATATAATACTATATCGTGAACGAACGTTAAGCGTGCGGACCCTACGGGTTCGAGAATGATGTAGACATGACAGAGAGGACTCTTCGGTTAATAACCAATAGCGGGACCTGGATGCCCATATTGGTTCCTACATATTCTATGAAGATCTTTATCGATCGAACCTTTATGACAACATACGTAATTCCCTTTGTCTGTCGGTATGTTACTTGCCCGAGATTCGATTGTCGGTATCTTCATACCTAGTTCAATCTCGTTACCGGCAAGTCTCTTTACTCGTTCCGTAATACATCATCTCGTAACTAACTTCTTAGTCACTTTGCTTGCAAGCTTCTTGTGATGCTGTATTACCGAGAGGGCCCAGAGATACCTCTCCGATATACGGAGTGACAAATCCCAATCTTGATTCACGCCAACTCAACAGACACCTTGGGAGATACATGTAGAGCATCTTTATGATCACCCAGTTACGTTGTGATGTTTGATAGCACACAAGGTATTCCTCCGGTATCCCGGAGTTGCATGATCTCATGGTCGAAGAAACGTGTATTTGACATTAAGAAAGTATTAGTAATAAACTGAACGATCATATGCTATGCTAACGGTTGGGTCTTGTCCATCACATCATTCTCCTAATGATGTGATCCCGTTATCAAATGACAACTCTTGTCTATGGTTAGGAAACATTAACCATCCTTGATCAATGAGCTAGTCCAGTAGTGGCTCACTAGGGACATGGTATTTTTTTATGTATTCACACATGTATTTAAGTTTCCGGTCAATACAATTCTAGCGTGAATAATAAACATTTTATCATGAATAAGGAAATATAATAATAACAACTTTAATATTGCCTCTAGGGAATATTTCCATCAGTCTCCCACTTGCACTACAGTCAATAATCTAGTTCACATCGCCATGTGATTAACACCCATAATTCACATTGCCATGTGACTAACACCCAAAGAGTTTACTAGAGTCAATAATCTAGTTCACATTGCCATGTGATTAATACCCAAAGAGTACTAAGGTATGATCATGTTTTGCTTGTGAGAGAGGTTTAGTCAATGGGTCTGCTATATTCAGATCCGTGTGTATTTTGCAAATTTCTATAGCTAATTGCTCCCACTTTCAATATGTATCCAGATTGAGACTCAGAGTCATCCGAATCGGTGTCAAAGCTTGCATCGATGTAACCCTTTACGACGAACTCTTTATCACCTCCATAACCGAGAAACATTTCCTTAGTCCTCTTAGACAACTAAGGATAATTTTGACCGTTATCCAGTGATCCACTCCGGGATCACTATTGTACCCCCTTGCCAAAATCATGGCAAGGCACACAACAGGTCTGGTACACAGCGTGGCATACTTTATAGAACCTATGGCTGAGGCATAGGGAATGACTTTCATTCTCTCTCTATCTTTTGTCGTGGTCTGGTTTTGAGTCTTACTCAACGTCACACCTTGCAACACAGGCAAGACTCTTTCTTTGACTGATCCATTTTGAACTTCTTCAAAACTTTGCCAAGGTATGTGCTTTGTGAAAGTCCTATTAAGCGTCTCGATCTTTCCCTATAGATCTTGATGCCCAATATGTAAGTAGCTTCACCGAGGTCTTTCATTGAAAAATTCTTATTCAAGTATCCTTTTATGCTATCCAAAAATTCTATATCATTTCCAATCAACAATATGTCATCCACATATAATAACAGAAATGCTAAAGCGCTCCCACTCACTTTCTTGTAAATCAGGCTTCACCATGAGTCTGTATAAAACCATTTGCTTTGATCATCTCATCAAAGCGTATATTCAAACTCCGAGATGCTTGCACCAGTCCATAGATGGATCGCTGGAGCTTGAACGCTTTGTTAGAATCTTTAGGATGGACAAAACCTTCTGGTTGCATCATATACGACTCTTGTTTGATAAATCCATTAAGGAATGCAGTTTTGACGTCCATTTGCCAGATTTCATAATCATAAAATGCGGCAATTGCTAACATGATTCAGACAGACTTAAGCATCGCTACGGGTGAGAAAGTCTCATAGTAGTCAACCCCTTGAACATGTCGAAAACCTTTCGCGACAAGTCGAGCTTTGTAGACTGTGATATTACCATCAGTGTCTGTCTTCCTCTTGAAGATCCATTTATTTTCAATGGATTGCTGATCATCGGACAAGTCCACCAAAGTCCATACTTTGTTCTCATACATGGATACTATATCAGATTTCATGGCCTCAAGCCATTTATCGGAATCTGGGCTCATCATAGCTTCTTCATAGTTCGTAGGTTCGCCGTTGTCTAACAACATGACTTCCAGGACAGGTTTACCGTACCACTCTGGTGCAGAACATGTTCTGGTCGACCTACGAGGTTCAGTAGTAATTTGATCTGAAGTTTCATGATCATCATCATTAGCTTCCACTCTAGTTGGTGTAGGCATCACGGGAACGGTTTTCTCTGATGTGCTACTTTCCAATTCGAGGGAAGGTACAATTACCTCATGAAGTTATACTTTCCTCCGACTCACTTCTTTCAAGAGAACCTCCCTCTCTAGAAAGGACCCATTCTTGGCAACAAAGATCTTGCCTTCAGATATGTGGTAGAAGATGTACCCAATAGTTTCTATAGGGTATCCTATGAAGACACACTTCTCCGATTTGGGTTCGAGCTTATCAGGCTGAAGCCTTTTTACATAAGCGTCGCATCCCCAAACTTTACGAAACGACAGCTTAGATTTCTTGCCAAACCGTAGTTCATACGGTGTCGTCTCAATGGATTTAGACGTTGCCCTATTTAACGTGAATGCGGCTGTCTCTAATGCATAACCCCAAAACGGTAATGGTAAATCGGTAAGAGACATCATAGAACGCACCATATCTAATAAAGTACGGTTACGACATTCGGACAGACCATTACGCTGTGGTGTTCTAGGTGGCGTGAGTTGTGATACAATTCCACATTGTTTTAAATGAAGGCCAAACTCGTAACTCAAATATTCGCCTCCATGATCAGATCGTAGAAACTTTATTTTCTTGTTATGATGGTTCTCTACTTCACTGTAAAATTCTTTGAACTTTTCAAATGTTCCAGATTTGTGTTTCATTAAGTAGATATACCCATACCTACTTAAATCATCTGTAAATGTTAGAAAATAACTATACCTGCCACGTGCCTCAACACTCATCGGACCACATACATCGGTATGTATTATTTCCAATAATTCATTAGCTCGCTCCATTGTTCCGGAGAACGGAGTTTTAGTAATCTTGCCCATGAGGCATGGTTTGCAAGTATCAAATGATTCGTAATCAAGTGACCCCAAAAGTCCATCCGCATGGAGTTTCTTCATGCGCTTTACACCACTATGACCTAAACGGCAGTGCCACAAGTATATTGCACTATCATTATCAACTTTGCATCTTTTGGCATCAATATTATGAATATGTGTATCATTACGATCGATATTCAACAAGAATAGACCATTCATCAAAGTTGCATGACCATAAAAGATATTAGTCATATAAATAGAACAACCATTATTCTCTGACATAAATGAATAACCGTCTCGCAATAAACAAGATCTAGATATAATGTTCATGCTCAACGTTGGCACCAAATAAAAATTATTGAGGTCCAAAACTAATCCCGAAGGTAGATGTAGAGGTAGCGTGCCGACGGCGATCACATCGACCTTGGAACCATTCCCGACGTGCATCGTCACCTCGTCCTTAGCCAATCTTCATTTATTCCGCAGCTCCTGTTTCGAGTTACAAATATGAGTAACCAAACCAGTATCAAATACCCAGGCGCTACTACGAGCATTAGTAAGGAACACATATATAACATGTATATCAAATATACCTTTGTTCACTTTGCCATCCTTCTTATCCGCCAAGTATTTGGGGCAATTCCGCTTCCAGTGACCATTCCCTTTGAAGTAGAAGCACTTAGTTTCAGGCTTGGGTCCAGCTTTCGGCTTCTTCACGGGAGCGGCAACTTGCTTGCCATTCTTCTTGAAGTTCCATTTCTTTCCCTTGCCCTTTTTCTTGAAACTAGTGGTGTTGTTAACCATCAACACTTGATGCTCCTTCTTGATTTCTACCTCCGCGGCCTTAAGCATTGCGAAGAGCTCAGGAATCATTTTCGTCATCCCTTGAATATTATAGTTCATCACAAAGCCTTTGTAGCTTGGTGGAAGTGACTGAAGAACTCCGCCAATAACACTCTCAACTGGAAGATCAATTCCCAGCTGAGTCAAGTGGTTATGATACCCAGACATTTTGAGTATGTGTTCACTGTCAGAACTGTTCTCCTCCATCTTGCAGCTATAGAACTTGTTGGAGACTTCATATCTCTCAACCCGGGCATTAGCTTGAAATATCAACTTCAGCTCTTGGAACATCTCATATGCTCCGTGACGTTCAAAATGTCTTTTAACTCCCGGTTCTAAGCCGTAAAGCATGGCACACTGAACTATTGAGTAGTCATCGGATCGAGTCTGCCAGACATTCATAACATCTGCAGTAGCTCCTGCAGCAGGTCTGTCACCTAGCGCTGCATCAAGGACATAATTCTTCTATGCAGCAATGAGGATAATCCTCAAGTTACAGACCCATTCCATGTAGTTGCTACCATCATCTTTCAACTTAGCTTTCTCTAGGAACGGATTAAAATTCAGGGGAACGATAGCACGGGCCATTGATCTACAACATAGATATGCAAAAACTATTAAGACTAAGTTCATGATAAATTAAGTTCAATTAATCAAATGAACTCCCACTTAAATTAACATCCCTCAAGTTATCTAAGTGATACATGATCCAAATCAACTAACCCATGTCCGATCATCATGTGAGATGGGGTAGTCATCAATGGTGAACATCTCTATGTTGATCATATCTACTATATGACTCACGTTCGACCTTTCGGTCTCTAGTGTACCGAGACCATATCTGTACATGCTAGGCTCGTCAAGTTTAACCCACGTATTCTGCTTGTGCAAAACTGGCTTACACCCGTTGTATGTGAATGTATAGTCTATCACACCCGCTCATCATGAGGTGCTTCGAAACGACGAACTTTAGCAACAGTGCATACTCGGGGAGAACACTTTTATCTTGAAATTTAGTGAAGGGGTCATCTTATAATGCTACCGTCGTTCTAAGAAAAATAAGATGCATAAAGGATAAACATCACATGCAATCAAAATATGTGACATGATATGGCCATCATCATCTTGTGCTTTTGATCTCCATCTCCAAAGCATCGTCATGATCTCCATCGTCACCGGCTCGACACCTTGATCTCCATCGTTGCGTCGGGGTCGTCTCGCCAACTATTGCTTCTACAACTATTGCTAATGCATAGCGATAAAGTAAAGCAATTACATGGTGCTTGCATTTCATACAATAATTAAGAGAGAACCCTAAGGCTCCTGCCGGTTGTCGATATTACAAAACATGATCATCTCATACAACAACGTATATCACATCATGTCTTGACCATATCACATCACAACATGCCCTGCAAAAACAAGTTAGACGTCCTCTACTTTGTTGTTGCAAGTTTTACATGGCTGCTACGGGCTTCTAGCAAGAACCGTTCTTACCTACGCAAAACCACAATGGTGATTATCAAGTTTGCTAATTTAACCTTCTCCAAGGACCGACCATAGTCAAATTCGATTCAACTAAAGTAGGAGAAATAGACACCTTCTAGCCACCTTTATGCAAAACAAGTTGCAAGTCAGTCGGTGGAACCGGTCTCATGTCCGTAGACATGTAAGGTTGGTCCAGGCCTCTTTATCCCACAATGCCGCTGAATCAAAATAAGACGTTGGTGCTAAGAAGTATGACCATCACCGCCCACAACTCCTTTGTGTTCTACTCGTGCATATCATCTATGCATAGACCTAGCTCGGATGCCACTGTTGGGGAACGTTGCATGGAAAACAAAAAAAAACTACGCACATGGAAGATCTATCCATGGAGATGCATAGCTGCGAGAGTGGAGAGTGTGTCTATGTGCCCTCGTAGACCGTTTAGTGGAAGCATTTATCAACGCAGTTGATGTAGTCATACACCTTCACGATCCGCCCGATCAAGTACCGAACGTACGGCACCTCCGCGTTCAGCACACGTTCAACTCGATGACGTCCTCGCCTTCTTGATCCAGCAAGACGGGCGAAGTAGTAGATCAGTTCCGGCAGCACGACGGCGTGGTGATGGTGGTGATGCAACTATCTCCGCAGGGCTTCGCCGAGCACTATGAAAATATGACCGAGGACGAACTAGAGGGAGAGGGGCCCCGCACATGGCTTGGGGATCGTGGTGTGGGTTGCCCCTCTCCCTCCTCTCATATATATAGGTGGAGGGGGAAGAGAGGTAGCCCTAGGCGTGCCCCCAAGCAGCCGGCGGCTGCCCTAGGGCGCCTGCCTTGGCTGCGCCCCCCTTCCATATTTGTGCATGGGGGGGGGGGAGGAAAGGGGGGCTGGCTGCCTTAGGGAGCCTCCCTTTCCTTCTCTCCCTCCTTGGTGCGTGGGCAGTGGGTGGAGGGCGCGCGCCAGCCCCCTTGTGGGCTGGTGTGCTTCCCGCCTTTGGCACATAAGGCCCACCACTTCGTGGTGGGCTGGTGTGCTTCCCCCCTTTGGCCCATAAGGCCCACCACTTCCCGGTGGCCTCCTGGAACCCCTTCCGGCACTCTGATAAATACCCGGTACTTCCGAAACCTTTCCAGTGAGCAAATACTATCGTCCTATATATCAATCTTTACCTCCGAACCACCGAGCTCCTCGTCATGTCCGTGATCTCATCCGGGACTCCGAACAACATTCGGTCATCAACTCACATAACTCATATAATACTATATCGTCAACGAACATTAAGTGTGCGGACCCTACAGGTTCGAGAATGATGTAGACATGACCGAGATGACTCTTCGGTCAATAACCAATAGCGGGACCTGGATGCCCATGTTGGTTCCTACATATTCTAGGAAGATCTTTATCGGTCGAACCTTTATGACAACACGTAATTCCCTTTGTCTGTCGGTATGTTACTTGCCTGAGATTCGATCATCGGTATCTTCATACCTACTTCAATATCGTTACCGGCAAGTCTCTTTACTTGTTCCGTAATACATCATCTCATAACTAACTCCTTAGTCACTTTGCTTGCAAGCTTCTTGTGATGCTGTATTACCGAGAGGGCCCAGAGATACCTCTTCGATATACAGAGTGACAAATCCCAATCTTGATTCACGCCAACTCAACAGACACCTTCGAAGATACCCATAGAGCATCTTTAAGATCACCCAGTTACATTGTGACATTTGATAGCACACAAGGTATTCCTCCGATATCTGAGAGTTGCATGATCTCATGGTCGAAGAAATGCGTATTTGACATTAAGAAAGCAGTAGCATTAAACTGAATGATCATATGCTATGCTAACGGTTGGGTCTTGTCCATCACATCATGTCGGTGTACTAAGTATTGGGCCACTAGTACCCCTTACTTGTGCACGGGCAGTTGTAGCCGTCCTCGCGGCAAGGCTTGCCGGGATCAGCTCGAGGTCGATTTATGTCATCAAGGAAATCATCAAGTCAGAGATCTAAGAATCAACAAATAAGCAAAGCTGGTAATCGAAGGCCAGCCTCCCCGGCAAGATCCTTGCCGGGATGGCCCGTGGAGCCCGGCAAGCCTCGGTGTCCGACAAGGCTTGGTTCCCAGCAAAGCTCGGCGCCCGGCAAGCCCTGGCGCCCGGCAAGGATTGGTGCCCGGCAAGGATCGGCGCCTGGCGAGATTCTGCCACTATGCCACCGCTCCGGCACAGCGACAAAGCCTGACATTCTGGGTCCTTCTCTGGATGCGTGGCAACGCGCCAGTGGAGGAGAGCTTAAGCGGTGCTGATGGGATGGCCCCTTTTTCCATCCCCAAGAAAGTAAGGACACCTAAACGGACACCTCACGGTGCATTAAATGCGTTTGTCCTAATTCGTCAGGGGTTAGGTATGATACCCTGTAGCTACTTTACACCTCAATGTATGTACATTTTGCCACTGTGGAGACCCCTTTGAGCATATAAAAGGAGGCCCAAGGAAACTGCTACAGAGGAGGAGAACTTCTGGCCCATTCTGCTTGCGGAGCTGCTCTTTGAACGTACTGTTCATTGCGAGCGCTCCTGAAGGCTGGGCTCAAGAACATCAATAAGAACAAAAAGCAGGAGTAGGGTTTTACGCTGATCAGCGGCCCGAACCTGGGTAAAAACTTCCCGCGTCGATCACTGGTTCTGCTCTTTGCGTATACCTCTCCCCCCGCCGAATCGTAAAGGGATCTCTCGGTATCCCATAGGTGTCGTACGCCGACATCTTTGGCGAGCCAGGTAGGGGGATTGAAGGTTGCGTGAACCTGATCTGGTGGTAGACGTCCTAGTTCCTTCATCATATTCATCGTCATGCCGCCCAAGAAGAAGAACGCTGCGACAGCACAACCGTCCGGATCTGCTTTGCCTGCGCCTTCGCAGACAGGCGATGGTGTGGGTGCAGAAGGAAGAGGACTGGAACCCCCACGGCGTTCTGGTGACCCAAGCCAAGCGAGCGGTATCGTTCGCAGTGGCAGTGGTAACTTGCGCGCCGCTGGAGCTAGAGATGGCGTTGTGTTGCCTACGGGTGGCACAACAAACTCTAGAGATCGAAGAGCGCCCGCTGGAGCTCCCACGCAGGCGCGAGCCTCGCAACCTGTCCAGGTCGTGCGAGATGAGCGACATCATGGCGCTGGTGGTTCGGGGCGTCCTCACGAAAAGGTTTCTGCGCATAGATCCCAAGATGTGCGGGACCAGCATGCACACCGAGCTGCCGGCGAAGGTGGCGCGCGGTCGCGTGACCGTGGCGGTGCTCCTTCTAACTTGGTTAGGAGTCAGAGCACCTCACGCACGTCGCACCTGTCGCTGCCACCTACGCCAGCGGAAGCCTTGGCACATGCACAGCTGCTCCTCGATTTTCCTCCCGCCCCGGAGAAGATGGAGGAGTGGCGAGCTACTATCCAGAGCCTTATCGGCTTCGCTAACAAGGATGGACCGCAAGAGGCAGGGCCCTCTCAGCGGAGGCCCATCGATCCGACGTGAGCCGATGCAGAGAAAACCGGAGGTGGTGCAACTACGGTGCACTCTCCTCCGCGGCATCAGCAGCGGCCGATGACTCAGCAAGTCGACCGCCATGAAGAAGTTTCCACGGCGTCGTCCGATCCACGGATGCGCCATGATCAGCGTCTGGTTCTCCAGGAACGAGGCAAGGAGGACGCTCGAACAACCATCGAGCGGCGACGGGAAGCGCGCTATCAGTCTGATAAGCGCGCGGGGCCGGTTGTCGACGAGCCCGCGCCAGGGAACGTAGGAGACTTGCCTTACGAGGTAGGACCTCCAGCGTTTACCCGTGAGCTGCGGCAAGTCCAGTGGCCCAATCTCCGAACCTTCAAGCCAGAGGTCCCGGAGAAATATGACGGCAAGACCCATCCCTCGGAGTTCCTGAGCATCTACACCATTGCGGTGCAAGCTGCCGGGGGCCGGGATGACAAGATACTTGCCAACTACTTCCCGTTGGTGCTCAAACCCAACGTCAGGTCGTGGTTGATGCATCTGCCGGAGGATTCTATTTCTTCCTGGTCGGATCTGTGCCATCAGTTTGTTGGCGCCTTTGTTGGAGGCCACCAAGCTCCTGGCCAAGAAAGTGATTTGCACATCATCCCTCAGAAGGAGGGCGAGTCCCTGCGCAAGTTTATGCAGAGATTCAGCCGGGTGCAATACAATATTCCTGACGTTCATCCTGCCACTGTCATTAGCGCGTTCCATCAGAACGTGCGTAACCGCAGGATGCGGGAAGAGCTGGCAATGAACAAAGTCAGGAGTATCGCCGAGCTTTACACTTTGGCCGACAAGTGCGCTTGAGCTGAGGAGGGAAGGAAACTCCCCGGTGAGGCTGTTGGTGCGACAGGCGACTCAGAAGAAGAAGATGCCGCGGCTCCGTCAAGGAAAGGCCGGCGGCGGAATAGGAAGCGCGGAGGCAAGGCCGTGCTTGCCGTCGAGGAATCCGGCAACCCTAGCGCCGCCAAGAAGGCCAAGGTTAGCGACCCCGGCAAGGATCTTGCCAGGTGCCCTTCCTGTCAGGCCTTGGCGGCTGCCGACAAGTCAGAGAACTCCGGCAAGCAGTACTGCAAGATCCATCGCACTAAGGGCCACGATCTCCAGGACTGCCGGCAAGTTGAGCAGCTTGCCAAAAAGCAGAAGGCCGAATACGAGAGGCGAGACAAGGAGAAGGCCCAAGATGGTGCTGAGGGGTCCGGCAAGAAACGCGGTGGCCGAGGGGGTCGCTGCGGCAAGGCCAAACAGCAGAAGGATCGGCCCGCTCGGGGCCGAGATAAAGAAGGAGATGATGAAGAAGATGACGAATCCAGTGAGCAGGAATTCCAGAAGACTACAGAGGCTATGTGCATTGATGGGGGTGCCTCGCTGCATTCTTCCGACCGCCAACTTAAACAGTGGATGCGGGAGGTTAATGCGGCAGAGCCATCCCCCGATGCATGTAGGCCTCTGAAGTGGTCCAGCACGCCTATCATCTTCGACGCCGAGGATCACCCTGATCGCACAACTGCGGTCGGGTGTTTGCCATTGTTGGTTTCCCCGACAATTCGCAACCTCAAGGTGACGAAGATGTTAGTTGACGGCGGGGCCGGCCTAAACTTAATCTCACCAGATGTGCTCACAAAGCTTCAGATTCCCGACGAAGACCTTGAGGAAACGGGTATGTTTCAAGGGGTCAATCCGGGAAGAACCCAGCCTAAGGGCAAGATCACGCTACCGGTAACATTTGGCAGCGAGCTTAACTTCAGGACCGAAAAGGTGGTGTTTGATGTCGCCAAGATCCCCATGTCATACAATGGGATCCTTGGTCGGCCAGCGCTGGCTAAGTTTATGGCGGCATCACACTACGCATACAACATCTTGAAGATGCCTGGGCCGTTGAGCGTCATCACTATCCATTCCGATAAGAAGGATGCGCTCATCTGTGCCGACCAACTTTACCGGGAAGCAGTTGCAACACCTGCCATCAAGGCATCTGCTCCTACCGCTGGAACTCCCGGGGGGAAGAAGAAGACCGGCAGGAACCTTGGCGTGAACTCCGGCAAGCGCACCTCCTCGGAGTGCTGCGCTTCCGTCGAGGACGCACCAGAGAGTTCCACCGGCAAGAACAAGAAGTCCAAGGCTGCCCCGCCGAAAACCAAGAAGGTGCCTGCCAAGGAGGACGGAATGGGGGGAACTTTCACCATAAGTTCCACCCTAGATGACAAATAGGAAAGCGCGCTTGTTGCTTTCCTGTGGGCGAATGTCGACGTGTTTGCATGGCAACCGTCTGACATCCCCGGCATTCCCAGGAAAGTAATTGAGCACCACCTTGCTGTCTGTCCTCATGCGCGGCCCGTCAAGCAAAGGGTGAGGAAACAGGCTTTGGAGCGGCAAGAGTTCATTGCCGAAGAAATTAAGAAGCTGGAGGCGGCAGGACTGGTCAAAGGAGTGCTTCATCCAACCTGGTTGGCCAATCCGGTTGTAGTGCGGAAAGCGAACGGGAAATAGAGGCTTTGTATTGATTATACAGATATCAATAAAGCTTGTCCAAAAGATCCTTTTCCCTTGCCGCGCATCGACCAGATTGTGGATGCCACCGCTGGTTGTGATCTCCTGTCCTTCCTTGATGCCTATTCAGGGTATCATCAGATTTTTATGGCAAAGGAAGATGAAGAGAAGACCGCCTTTATCACCCCATGTGGTACGTATTGTTTTATATGAATGCCTTTTGGGTTGAAAAGTGCTGGTTCAACATTTGCCAGAGCAATCCAGATTGGTTTTGAGCCACAACTCCATAGAAATATGGAGGCGTATATGGATGATATAGTGGCCAAAACTAAGGATAAAGCAACGCTCATTCAAGACTTAGAAGAAACATTTGCGAACTTGCGCAAGATCAACTTGAAGCTCAATCCTGAGAAGTGCGTGTTCGGTGTTCCTTCCGGCAAGCTCCTCGGATTCTTTGTATCTTGCCGGGGAATCGAAGCGAACCCCGACAAGATCAAAGCCATTGAGCAAATTGAAGCGCCGAGACGCGTCAAGAATGTGCGTCGTCTTGCCGGCTGTGTCGCTGCTCTAAGCAGGTTTATTTCCAAATCTGCTGAGCGCGCCCTGCCCTTCTTCAAAATTTTGAAGAAGGCAGGTCCAATGAAATGGACTCCGGAAGCGGAGGCTGTGCTGCAAGATTTGAAGAAATACCTTTCTTCTCCGCCGACGCTAGTCGCACCTAAACCACAAGAGCCGGTGCTGCTGTATCTGGCGGCGACAAATCAAGTGGTTAGTGCTGCGCTGGTGGCGCAGAGGGAAGCTGATGAGGAGGCAACATCAGCGACAGGACCGCCAGATGACGTGGCAAGATCTTCCCCGGCAAGGGTTGATCCCGGCAAGACAGGATCTGCCCAAACAGAAGAGCCCGTGCAGAAGAAAAAGGTGGTGCAGCGCCCAGTTTATTTTGTTAGCTCCCTCTTACAAGGGGCTAGGTCAAGATATTCTGGTGTGCAGAAATTGCTTTTCGGCCTCCTTATGGCCTCAAGAAAGCTGCGCCATTATTTTCAAGCACATGAGATCACCGTCATCACTCACTTTCCGTTGCAACGGATTTTGCAAAATCCGGAGGCAACCGGCAGGATCGTGGAGTGGGTGTTGGAGCTGTCCAGCTTTGGTCTTAAGTTTGAAAGTACTTCCACAATTCAGAGCAGGGCCTTGGCGGAGTTCATTGCAGAATGGACCCCGACACCAGACGAAGAAGTTCAAGAAACAAGTCTCCCCGGCAAAGAAATCGATCAGCAATGGGTTATGTACTTTGACGGGGCTTTTTCGCTGCAAGGCGCCGGTGCTGGCGTGCTGCTTGTCGCACCCCACCGGAGAGCACCTCAAGTACGTAGTTCAAATGCACTTTCCCCGGGAGAGCTCAACCAACAACACTGCAGAGTACGAAGGTTTGCTTGCCGGTCTTAGGATCACGGCAGACCTTGGTATCAAAAAGCTCATTATCAAAGGTGATTCACAGCTTGTCGTTAGGCAGGTTAACAAGAGCTATCAAAGTCCATTGATGCAAGCCTACGTAGATGAAGTGAGGAAATTGGAAGAGCGCTTTGACGGTCTCCAAATGGAGCATGTCCCTCGTGCCGAGAACAGCGTTGCTGACGACCTGTCAAAGCGTGCTGCCCTCAAGTTGCCTGTGGAACCAGGAACTTTTGTGCTCCAATTGACTCAACCATCCGTGGCGCCATCGATGCGGCAAGAAAAGAGAAGAAAGTTGAACTCTGGCCAGTACTTCCCGGCAGAGCTCCCCGGAGCCGCCGGCAAGGAAGTTGCCAGGATTGACACGCCTGCCGGGGAACAACAGGCTTCGGCAGGGCCTCAGGCCCTTGCTGTCGAGACAAATGTTCCCCCGGCGGACGAGATGCCTTTAGTCCTAGTTGTCGAGCCTTAGGCTCCAGCGTGGGAGCAGCACATTGTCCATTTCCTTCAGACAGGTGAACTCCCTGAGGAACAAGAAGAAGCGGAGAGAGTAGCCCGTCGGTCTGTTATGTACAAGTTCGTCGATGATGTCCTATACAGAAAGAGACCAAACGGTGTGAAATTGAAGTGCATTCCTCGGGAGGATGGACTAGAGCTGTTGGCAGAGATACATGGGGGCATGTGTGGTTCTCACATAGGGTCAAGAGCGCTTGCCGGGAAAGCATTCCGGCAAGGTTTCTTTTGGCCCACCGCCCTCCAGGATGCGACTGCACTAGTAACCGGGTGTGAAGCGTGCCAGTTTCATTCGAAGAAATTACATCAGCTAGCTCAAGCTCTTCAAATAATCCCTCTCTCCTGGCCATTTTCGGTCTGGGGGCTCGACATACTGGGCCCCTTCCCCCGTGCTGCCGGGGGCTTTGAGTACTTGTACGTTGCTATCGACAAGTTCGCAAAGTGGCCGGAGGTGGAAGCAGTGAGGAAGGTGACAGCGCAGTCGGCTGTCAAGTTCTTCAAAGGAATTGTTTGCCGTTTTGGTGTGCCTAACAGGATCATCACCGACAACGGCATGCAGTTCACAAGTCGCAACTTCATGCAGTATGTCCAAGACCTTGGCGGCAAGATTTGTTTTGCCTCTGTTGCTCACCCGAGAAGCAACGGCCAAGCGGAGAGGGCCAATGCTGAAGTGCTGCGCGGTCTCAGGACCAGAACTTTTGACAAGCTGAAAAAGTGCGGAAGACGCTGGATTGATGAGTTACCGGCGGTTCTTTGGTCAATCAGAACGACACCAAATCGAGCCACCGGCCAGACGCCCTTCGCTCTGGTCTACGGAGCGGAAGCAGTTCTCCCCATGGAACTCATATACGGATCTCCTCGAGTGCTCGCTTATGATGAGCTCGAGCAAGAGCAACTGCGGCAAGATAACGCTGTGCTCCTTGAGGAGAATCGTCTTCAGGCTGCTGTGCGAGCTGCATGCTACCAGCAAGCTTTGCGCCGCTATCATAGCCGCAAAGTTCATGCCCGAAGTCTTGAGGAAGGCGACCTTGTTCTTCGACGGATTCAGTCCGCCAAGAATTCAAACAAGTTGACGCCAAAGTAGGAAGGCCCTTATTGGGTAGTACGATTCACCAGGCCTGGCGCTGTCCGCCTGGAGACCGAGGATGGCGTTCCAGTGAGTAATTCCTGGAATATCGAACATCTTCACAAGTTCTATCCATAAGGCGCGGTTGCCGGGGGCTCCCGGCAACCACCTTTTTGTACAAGTCTTGCCGGCAAGGCATGTGATCCTTTGTACAAAGCCAAGCGCAGACCCTGAGCACAGATGAATAAAATTAAGTGTTATACATTTCCTTATTGATTCTCATGTTCACATTCATATATGCATGTTTGTCTAAGATGATGTATAACACCTGATCCCGGTAAGTTCTAACGAACCGCCAAGGTTTCATCTCTTTATTTTCTCTTCTTTCTTTTTCTTAAAGACAGAAGGATTCCTCGGGTGCACATTTGCCGGGGGGGAAGGGAGACATGAATACCAGTTGGTGACGTTCGGAATTGTATGCTTGCCGGAGGAAGGACAAAGACAGAAAGCTAAGTCCTGAAAACTCAGAGCAAGTTTTTCTTTCATTACCAAGTTGCTTCCTTAGACGATTCCGATTCTTGTATGGAAAATCTGCACGCGAAGGAACCCTTGTTGTAATTAGTTGCGCCCTTATTTTGTTTCGAGTCCGCTCAACGATTTAAGTGGCTGCACTGAGAACGCCAAGGAGTCTTGCCGGCCGCTGTGCCTCCGGCAGGCTGCTGAAGTCCCGCACCCAGCGCTCGCAGCAGGTTGCGCGCCGGCAAGTTTTTCAGTAAGCGTAGGATGAACTCCATACATAAAGGAATCAGACAAGGAAAGTAGCTAGCATGAGCCTAAACATAGTTAAATTATATTACATCCATGAGTTGCCGCAGTCCTAACTCGAGACTTAACTGTCTTTTACATGAGATGATGGCGGCAAGAATAAAAGGGAAGCACTCAATCCCCGCGCTGGCCTTCGATCCTTTTGATGGAGTCCACCTTCTCAAGGATCGGCGCGATGCACTTCTCAAGCGCCTCAACATTTGCATCCTTTGGCAGGTGGCCGAGTGCGCTGGAGAGGTCGATGCCGGGATTGCTGTGCACCACCTTGAGGAGCACCTTGCGAAGGACGGCCCGGCAAAGCCGGCGAGTCTCGTTCGCCAGTTGGGTCGCCTGGCTGGACTGGAGCGCCCTCAACGCGTTGATGATGCTTTCAAAGAACATCGTCAATCTCGCGCTTGGGGATATTCTTTCCTCGGAAGAATATCTGAAGTTCGACAAGCCAATGGTTGACAGCTCTGCGGTAAGCTTCTCCGCGGCAGCGATGAGACGACCAGTCCAGATCTCCACTCCCTTCTCATACTCGTTCTGGGCAGCGGCGGCGCTCTTGAGCAGGTTCCTCTCTCCTTGGAGATCTTTGAGTAGAGCCTTCTCACGGGCCCTGCCGGCCTCGAGAGATTTCTGCAGCGTGGTCAGCTTTAGCTCCAGAACCGCAATATCATTAGCCGCGGAGGAGAGCTGCTTGGTCTTGTCGGACAGGGCGACTTGCATCTCCGCCAAGGAGTGGAGGGTTTTTTCCCTGTCCCCCTTGAGCGTCGAGAGCTCCTTGCCGTGCTCATCAAGATCTGTCTCCAGCCTCTTTACTTTGTCACTCAACTCGTTCTTGGCGGCCTCTGCAGCTTCGGCAGCATCGACGGCCTCCTTGAGCTTGCCGGCGTGACTTGCGGTTAGAGCTTCGAGCGCCTCCTTCTGCTTCTGCTCCAGCTCCTGGGTCTGCCGCGGGACAAGATTTTCAATGTCTTCATCCTTGTTGTGAAGCTTGGCGGCGAGCGCCTGCTCACGAGCAGTGAGATCTTCCTCATGAGCATCAAGAGCAACGCGGCGCCCTGTCAGGAGGGCATCTTCGGCAGCAATCCTTTGAACAGCTTCATCATCCGCCTTCTCCATGTCTGATTGCTTCAGGAGGATCTCATTCCACTGCTGGCTCACTTGTTCCCGGCCGACAACCAACTCTTGGAGGGCCTCGGTGTGCCAGATCTGCATTTGTGCGACGCGCCTTTGGAAATCTGCTTTGGTCGCCTCAACAACTGCCATTCTGGAGTCCGCTTTGTCTTTCCGGGCGTGATGGAGAGCCTGGAGTTTGCGGAAGTTCTCGCCCATGGCCTGAAGGAGCTGATCCTCTTCAGATTTGCCGCTGCTAGTGCTGGGATTGTCGGCAACTTCAAGCCCGGCAACAGCGATGATTTCTTCGAAAACTTCTCCTTCCGCTGGTGCCCCAGTGCTTGCCGTCCCCGGCAAGTTGATGAACAGGTTCTCGCCAACCTTGAGGTACTTGCTGGATGAGGGGCCTTTCGATGCTGATGGCTGGTCTTCAGTGACCGCCTCACCAGTAACAGGGGGCTCTGTGGCCGGTGTAGCGCCTGGCGCTCCTGTGGCAGGAATGCTATCAGTGCGGTCCTCAGCCTCCCTGTCGCCCCCTTCAGTAGGTTCTTCGGCGGTTTCCTCTTGTGCTGTCTTGGCGGCCTCCCCGTCAAGAGCACCACCAGCCTCGACAACGTCATCCTTGGTGGCCTCGCTGGCAGCGATCCTGTCCGCTTCGGCGGCAGCATCCCTGGCAGTCTCCTCGATCACAACGTCGACGTCCATGTGTTCCATCACAGGGAACTCTGAAGGGCGAAGGAGGAAAATAGAATAAGATCAAGGTTGAAGTTTGAATTTATCAAAGATAAAGAAGTAAGGGGAAAAGAATAACTAGTACTCTGAGGCGATCGAGTACCTATGTCGGGCTGTCGAGAGGTAGCTTCGCCTCTCCCGGCAACTCCGGTTGCCGGGGATGGGTTGCCGGAGTCCGTGCTTGTCGGCTCCTCCTCAATCCGGACAGGCTCGTCGGCAGGATCTCTTGCCGGAGATGTGCTTGTAGGCGGAGCGGTCGTTGAAGGAGGCACAATGGGGCAATCTTCTCCTTGTTGCCGTTCTTCTCCTGCAAACCCAAAGATATCAGCGACAAGAATGGAAACCTCGGCACCCGCCAGCGGAAGAAGAACAATGAACTTACGCTGGGGGCTGTGTTGGGGGCTGCGCTGGGGGCTGCGTTGAGGACTAGACTCCGGGCTCACAATGATGGTCTCTGGCACGCTAGTGGAGCCTGCCGGGGGCTCGTCGCCCGTAGAAGTCCTTGAGCTCTTCGCCATCCTCTCCAGCAAGGTTTCTGTGTCACTGCAGAAACAATACAAGTAAGTAAGTAAGACTGAGGCAGATTGCAAGGTGAAAGTTGTGACAGGTACTCACTCTTCTTCCTCTCGCTCCGGACTGAAGCCGAAGATGTCGAAGTTGACCTCCGTTGCGGCGTCTGAGTGAGGAGGCGGAGGAGGGGTCCTGGGCCGCTTGGCTGTGGCAGGCGCCGGGGCAGCTTCTAGCACGGTTGTATGAGACCCTCCTGCCGCTCCGGCGGTGGCCGCTGGTGTGGGTCTCGCGCGCCGCGCGGGCTGTTGTCGGGCCCCCTGCCGCGGTCCGGTCTTGTCGGCCACTTTCTTGCCGAGGGATTCGCCGCTCGATGTAGGCTGGCTTGCCGGGACGCCCGATGCGGCTTTCCGAAGGACACGCTTTGTCTTCTTCGGGGGCGAGGGCTCTTCTCGTGTCTCCTCTTCGGCTGTGTCGTCGCCGGATGAGCTTTCAGCGACTGCGCCGCCTTCTTCCCCGGCAACCTTGCTCTCTTTGGCAGGTTTTGCCTCCACCACCACCTCTGCATCGCTGGCTTCCCACTCTGTGAAGCCAACGCTGCCGGCCTCAGCGGCAAGATTCGCTTCCTCCACTCTGGTAGCAATGTATGCTACCTCCTGATCTGTGGTGGCGCGAATAAGATCTGACTCTTGCTGGACAGGCTTCTCCGTCAGATTCTCGAAGAATTTCTGCGCTTCTTCCTTGCTTGGCTCGACCCAGGTCGGGTCAAGGCCGTGGGCGTTGAACATCGGCAAGAAGGCAATGATTGACCCCAGTGCAGAGTTGTTGCACAAGGGGACGATCCTTGCCGGCAGCCGGTGCTTGTCTTCGCGCTGGAATAACTTTTGGTGGAGAGCGCCAAGCTGCATAACAGTCAAGTTGTTGTTCAGCCCGGGGCGCAGCCTCATGACATCCGCTGCGTTCTTATACTCCCAGGCTGGCCTCCCCCTATTCTGCAGAGGGGCGATGCGGTGGCGGAGGAAGTCGAAGCCGATCATCTCCATTGTCAGCCCGGCAGCCTTCAAGCGGAGGATCCTGGTAGTGGCGATTGTGAGCTTCTCGTCTTCTGCGGCGAGATCGCCCCAATCCTTGCCGCGGACCACCTTCTGTCGCCGGGGATGGCAAAAAGGATGAGGATCTGCTTCCTGGATCCAGCACCATTCGGCCCGCCACTCGTCCCACTTTTCGCGGTAAACTCCATCTGGGTATATCTCTTTGTTCCAGGCCCTTGGAATCCAAGCGATAGATCCAGAGAGAGCCTCTCCTTTTTGGATTCGAGGATAGAAATAGTGGCGGAAATGAGCAGAATTGGGGATCACACCGGCAAAATTTTCACAAAGATGGGCAAAGATCGACTTGCAAAATACGGCATTCGTCGTGAAATCAAGAAGGCGGAAGCCATGTGTATACATGATGTCATTGAAGAAATCGGAAAAAGGTGGACAGAGCCCGCAATAAAAGTACGCAGTGAAGAAGGGGTATCTGTCCGATCCGCCTTTGGAATTAGCACCTGGGATTACGCGTGTGGCGGGGTGAGCTTGTGTTCCCTTCGCCCACATGCATTGGTATCGCCCCTTCAAGGTTTCGGCGTCGAGCGTCGGAGGGAAGACGACGAGCCTCTTCTGCATCTTCACCAGCTCGCTTTCCGGGACTTCAGCCTTCGGCTCCTTGTCCGTGCCCTTGCCTTTGCTAGCCTTGGGCGGCATGGCGACCGTGGAGATGGAAGCCGGAGGACGGAACGAGCGCGGGAGCGGCAAGCAGAAGGGAAGGAAGGTTTCGCTCTGAGCTCGAGCAGAGGAAGGCGATGGCGATGGCCAGATTGGGAAGAAGAGGGGGGTGAATGGGTTTGCGCCTCCACGACTTCTCCTTTTTATGGGGAAGGAGCGGGGCCACCTTGTTTATCCCCCAATATGAATGCGCCTCTGTGGGCGCGAAACAGTTTGCAGCCTTTTTGGCACACTTCCCGCATCGCGCGCTCCATGCGCGTAGTGGGGGCACAGTAAAACAAGATCTTTACGAGCAGTTAATTCCCTGCCACGCGTGCCCGTGCACTGTTTGGGCCTAGCCCAACAACGCCTCGCACTCGTGTATGGCCCAGGCCCGGGGGCTCCTGTCGGTGTACTAAGTATTGGGCTACTAGTACTAAGGCTTGCCGGGATCAGCTCGAGGTCGATTTAAGTCATCAAGGAAATCATCAAGTCAGAGATCTAAGAATCAACAAATAAGCAAAGCTGGTAATTGAAGGCCAGCCTCCCTGGCAAGATCCTTGCCGGGATGGCCTGTGGAGCCCGGCAAGCCTCGGCACCCGACAAGGCTTGGTTCCCAGCAAAGCTCGGCGCCCAGCAAGCCGTGGCGCCCGGCAAGGATCGGCGCCTGGCGAGATTCTGCCACTATGCCACCGCTCCGGCACAGCGACAAAGCCTGACATTCTGGGTCCTTCTCTGGATGCGTGGCAATGCGCCAGTGGAGGAGAGCTTAAGCGGTGCTGATGGGATGGCCCCTTTTTCCATCCCCAAGAAAGTAAGGACACCTAAACGGACACCTCATGGTGCCTTAAATGAGTTTGTCCTAATTCGTCAGGGGTTAGGTATGATACCCTATAGCTACTTTACACCTCAATGTATGTACATTTTGCCACTGTGGAGACCCCTTTGAGCATATAAAAGGAGGCCCAAGGCAACTGCTACAGAGGAGGAGGACTTCTGGCCCATTCTGCATGCGTAGCTGCTCTTTGAATGTACTGTTCATTGCGAGCGCTCCTGAAGGCTGGGCTCAAGAACATCAATAAGAACACAAAGCAGGAGTAGGGTTTTACGCTGATCAGCGGCCCGAACCTGGGTAAAAACTTCCCGCGCCGATCACTGGTTCTGCTCTTTGTGTATACCTCTCCCCCCGCCGAATCGTAAAGGGATCTCTCGGGATCCCATAGGTGTCGTACGCCGACACATCATTCTCCTAATTATGTGATCCCGTTATCAAATGACAACTCATGTCTATTGTTAGGAAACCTTAACCATCCTTGATCAACGAGCTAGTCTAGTAGAGGCTCACTAGGGACACGGTATTTGTTTATGTATTCACACAAGTATTTAAGTTTCCGGTCAATACAATTCTATCATGAATAATAAACCTTTTATCATGAATAAGGAAATATAATGATAACAACTTTATTATTGCCTCTAGGGCATATTTCCATCACGAAAAATAGCTTGTAGACACCAGAGTACCAAGACCTAGCCCCCTGTAAGAGAGAACTAACAAAGTACACCGGCCGGTGCACCATCTTCTTCTTTGTCAAGATCCACTGATCAACTTCTTTTGCTCGCACCACCACTGACTTGCCGGTGTTGGGCTCTGGCAGGAAGGATTCGGCATTGTCATGGCAAGGACTTGCCTCTGCTGTCTCTTCATCGCTAACTTCTCTCTGTGTAACTAGTGCAGCACTGACCACCTGGCTTGTTGCTGCTATATATAGCAACAATGGCTCCTGGGGTCTAGGCGCGACCAAAGTTGGCACAGAGGATAGGTACCTCTTCAGGTCTTGCATTGCAGACTCCGCTTCTAGAGTCCATTTTACTGGACCCGCCTTTTTCAATATTTTGAAAGACGGCAGGGCACGCTCAACAGATCTTGAAATGAACCTACTCAAAGCTGCAACACAGCCGGCAAGACGCCTCACATCCTTGACGTTTTTGGGTGCTTGAATTTGCTCAATAGACTTGATCTTGTCGGGATTTGCCTCGATTCCCAGCTGAGACACAAAGAATCTGAGAAGTTTGCCAAATGGGACGCCAAACACACACTTCTCAGGGTTGAGCTTCATGTTGATCTTGCGCAAATTTGTGAATGTTTCTTCTAGATCTTGGATGAGGGTTGATTTATCCTTGGTTTTAACTACTATGTCATCCATATAAGCTTCTATGCTTCTGTGCAACTGTGGTTCAAAACCAATCTGGGCTGCTCTTGCGAACATTGAACAAGCACTCTTTAGTCCAAAAGGCATACGTACGAAGCAGTATGTGCCACATGGAGTAATGAATGCAGTTTTCTCCTTGTCCTCCTTATCCATAAACATTTGACGATACCCAGATTATGCATCAAGAAATGAAAGAAAATCACACCCGATGATATAGTCTACAATCTGATCGATACGTGGCAAGGGGAAAGGATCCTTTGGACATGCCTTATTGAGACCAGTGTAGTCAATACAAAGTCTCCATTTCCCAATCGCCTTGCGAACTACCAATGGATTCGCCAACCAAGTTGGATCTAGAACTCCCCTGACTAGACATGCCACTTCAAGTTTCTTGATTTCTTCTGCAATAAACTGTTGGCGTTCCAAAGCTTGCTTCTTGACGTTCTGCTTGACGGGTCGAGCATGAAGACCGACAGCAAGGTGGTGCTCAATTACCTCTGGGAACACAGGGGATATCAGATGGTTGCCATGCAAACGCATCTACATCCGCCCGTAGGAAGGCAATGAGCGTGCTTTCCTATTTACTGTCAAGAGTGGCACTGATGGTGAAGGCACCACCAGTGCCGTCCTCCGTTGCAGACACCTTCTTTGTTGCCGGTGGGGTAGCTTTGACCTCTTGCCGACAGAGCTCTCCAGCAAGTCTTCAACAGGTGCGCAACACTTTGAAGAAGCGCGCTTCCGAGAATTCTCGCTAGATGTCTTACCGGGCTTCTTACTCTTCTTTCCTTTGGCGGGAGCTGTATCCTTAATGGTTTCTGCTGCAACCGCATCTCTCTAAGGTTGTCAACACATATGACTGCATGTTTCTTGTGTGAGCTGATGGAAATGACACCCATAGGCCCCGGCATCTTTAGCATGTTGTAGGCATAATGAGATGCTGCCATGAACTTGGCTAGTGCTGGGCGGCCAAGATTTACATTAAACAGCAAGGGGATATTAACAACATTGAACACGATATTCTTGGTTCTGTAGTTTAGTTAACCGCCAAGCGTTACCGGCAGCGTGATTTTCCCCTTAGGCTAGCTCCTTCCCGGGTTAATTCCATGGAATGTCCCGAGTTTCTTGAGCTCTTCCTCAGGGATCTGTAGCCTCTCGATCATTTAAGGAGGGATCAAGTTCAAGCAAGCACCACCGTCAACTAGCATTCTCGTGACCTTGAGGTTGCGCATTGTTGGTGAAACCAACAACGGCAAACACCCGACCACAGTTGTGTGATCGGGGTGGTTGTCAGCATCGAAAATGATGGGCGTGTGGGACCACTTGAGGGGCCTTTGGGCATTTGCTGTCGTCTCCACCGCATTGACCTCACGCGCCCACTGTTTAAGTTGGCGGTGAGAGGAATGCAAAGATGCACCCCCGTCAATGCACATGGCTTCCATCGCCTTCTAGAACTCATGCTCACTGGTTTCGTCATCATCCTCATCTTCACTCTTCATCTCCTTCTTTTTTCTCTCTGCCCCTGGCAGGCTTTTCTATCTGTTGTATGTGCATCATTGGCTTGCCTATCCAACAGAACCCACCACTGATCTTGCTGCGTCTCCGGATCTAAAGAAGCCATGGACACATCATCAGGCATGGCAGCTCGCCGGGTCCGCTGCGACTGCTAAGGCTATTATCAAGGCGAATGCCGCAGAGGTGACTGCACCGTTGGTGCACCACCTACAACATGGCCATCGGTCCAATCTACTTGTGCAGTTTGAGGGCATCGTGAGGGCTCCTCCAGCTGGGGTTTTGTTAGCATCCGCAAACCGATAAAACTTTGAATGGTGGTCACCCACTCATCCATCTTATTAGCTGTTGGAGGGAAATTCAACAACATCTGGGCCCGCGCCATCGCCTCTGTTGTTGTTGAAGGCATGTTAGAGAGTGAAGACCGCGATGTTGCTCCACTCCTGGCAGAGCTAGTAGGATCTCCGTTGCGATCTTGCGGCCTTACTACGAGGGCAGCAGCAGGTTGGTGTGGCGGAGGCGGCACTTGAGGATCTTGCGCTTGATCTGTAGGTGATTTGCTGTGCGGGCGCTGCTGCGGATGATCATCAACACCGCTCAAAGTCATGTTGAGGCCATCCTATGATGGGTGTGGCGTGTGCCTTTACATCGTCTCCCTCGCCGCTGCCATCATAGTTGCCGCAGCGGGAGGATCTCAGCTCGCGCCCGACCGGGTTGCGTTGCTCCAATGGCTGTGCTCGGTGTGTGGAGGAGGTGGGAGCTCCATGCCTGCGCCACATACGTAATTGTTGCTATCTACGCTGGAGGGATTGCACAAAGCGCAAAGGGCACGATAGCAGAGAGCGCGAGGGTCGTTTACCCAGGTTCGGGCCACCTTTGAGGTGTAATACCCTACTCCTGCTTTTGGTGTATTGAAATGTGGAGCACAAGTACACGGAGCGCTCTCCCCCGGCAATGTGCTACGAGAAGGCAGCTACACAAGCAAACGTGCATGGGGTTAGAATGGGTTCGAACCCTTGTATCGGTTGCCCTGGCCCTCCTTTTATAGCTCAAGGGGTTACCACAGAGGTAAAAAGGTAAATACATCATGATTAGACAGCAAACAGTGCTATCATAGCTAACTCTGCTAGTTAGGACAAAGTGCATTTAATGCATCGCTAGGTGTCACGAGAAGGAGAAGCCCCGGCAAGGATGCAGTACCGCTTGCCCAGCTAACTCTTATTAGCGTGACACATTATTTGGAAGGGTGTCGATGAAGGTAATCTTCTCTGCAGCGTGCCGACACGTTGGTGGGGATCTACTCACCACGGGGCTTGCTGGGTCTTTGTCTTGTTGGCTCGACCTTGTCGGTGAAGGTTGCTTCCAGTGATTTGCTTTGTTGCTTGTCTTGTTTCTTCGTCTTCTTGATGCGCTTCTTGATCTTCAAAGGGGCTGTTTCTTTGACTTGGGAATCTGCTTTGAGATTTGGCATTTGGCGGGGGAGCCGCTATTTGTCTATGCATAAGTCAGGGTATGAAACACCCATGTTTAATACACCGACAATTGGCAAACACAAATACCAGAACTAGCAGAATGCACGAAGTTTACCCAGGTTCGGGCCGCTGTGAAGCGTAAAACCCTACTCTTGCTTTGGTGTATTGGATGTATGAGCACAAATACAAGGAGCGCAACTTGCCGGCAACACTACAAAAAAATACACTTCCGTGATGATACGTGTTTGTCACACTAGGTCATGTTTTCTGTCATGCATGTACATCCATGATGATTTTATGACAGAATCAAGATAGTCATACCTGTGCTGTCGTAGAAGTGTTCCATGACAGTACCAAAATCATCATCACAGAAGTGTCCACTTCCATGATGATAAATGGCGCGTCATGGAAGTACTTTCGTCAAGGGTAACCGACACGTGGCATCCACCATAACGGGTCGCCGTTAAGCTATCGGGTTCCGGTTTGGATCCGATAACCTGTTAACAGCCAGGACAATGGGGATTTTCCACGTGTAAAATCATCATTGGCCGGAGGAAACACGTGTCGGCTCCTCGGTGGGCCAGATGTGTCCATCCAATGGAGGAGACGTGCCTATGATACGTCGACATGTGGCAGGGCCCAACAGAGGCCCGTATACGTTAAAAAGGCCAGCCCAGTCAAAGGCCCGTAGTATTTACTCAGGTACTAGTGGGCCAGCCCACTAATGGCCTGCTTAAACATGGCCCATTTATGGCCCAAAGCTAGATCTGGCCCGTTATTTATTCGCCGAGTATTTGGGCCCAATTACGGCCTAGTGACATTTCGGCCTGTTAGAGGCCCAATGTAGACATTGGCCCATTTCAGCCTCGTGTGTCTTTCGGCCTGGGAATGGCCCGTGCTGCCCATGGGACATATATGGTCCAACATGACATCTGGCCCACTAACGGCCGGTGATCAAGGTGGCAACAGTTCAGCCCAATGTGACTTTGGGCCTGTTAAAGGCCTGTCGTATAATTCGTCCCATTGATGCCTCTACTAAGCTTTCAGCTTCTTAAAGGCCCATGGTATCAGTGGGCCAACTAAGGCCTGAGATATGTTTTGGCCTGGTAATGGCCCGTCATATAACTGGGCCAATAATGGCCCGGCCTACATTTTAGCCTGCTAAAGGCCCATGGATGACTATTGAAAATTGAGGGCCAACATGCATTTCGGCCTGCTAAAGGCCCATGGTATCTTCTGGGCCGTAACAGGCCAGAAGAATATTCAGCCTATTATTGGCCCGAAGCTACATGAGCCCAACTAAGCATTGGGTCCACTAAAGGCCCAACTAAGCTTTAGGCCGAATGGAGGCCCGTGTAAGTTGTGGGCCTGGCGCAAAGTGTGAAAGCCCCAATGGCCTTTCAGGCCCAAGAAAGTTGCAGGCCGGCCAAATTGTGGCCCGCTAAAATGCAGGCCCGTTAGAGGTGAATGTTTTGGCCCGGTCGCCTACATCAGATTTTCGCCGTTTTTTCCAGATAGCGAATGATGGCATATACGGTAACAAGTAGGAATTAAGAACAAACCTACTCTATACAATAAAGAAATTATGACATAGTAACTTAGTATAAACCTACACTATACAATAAAGGATTTATGGTATATTACATCCACTGGGCAACAAAGTTTGCCACCAGTGATCATAAAGCGTAACGAAGAAGCAGATTACAAAAACTGGGCGCCATTGCAGCATAACAAAATAATACAGAACCAAGACCACTTCCAGGACAGTTCAAGAAATGTTAGCCTTGCGCGGGAGCTGCTGCGCAAGCTGCTGAGCAAGGCTGTGAGACTGGCCTAGCATGTCGGTCATAGCTTCCAGTTGTAGCTGTTTAGCAATGAGGTTCTCATTGGTGTTCTTCGTGATCTTCCTTAGAGATAGGACTTCAAGTCGAAGTTGAGTTGCAGAATGCCTTTCTGCTTGAACTTGGGACTGAAGAAGTCAAATTGATTCAGCCAGCGAATTCTGTGAGCTTGTCTGACTGCTAGTCTCAAGTAACTTGAACACTTCATCAAGACATGACTTTGGGGTTGTCTCGCTATCTTCAAGATGTTTTGCCATCTTTGCTGCAATATATGTTGGGTTTGTCTCACAGCCTACAGCAGACTTGTGCATGCCATCAGGCATATCACCCTAAAGCAAGCAAAGAGATGACAGGTTTTGCACGTGTATAAACAAAGATGGTAACTGTGCTGTCAATTCCATCCAATTTCAAATTAGAAAATAAAGAGTCAATTCAAAATATCAATAGCATAATTTGGCATTGTTCATAATGCAGGCAGCTTCACCACACTACTGGATTACCATGTCAACAAAACAAGCATAGATGAAGGGCAAAGACAATCATTGTATCTATTTTGGTTAATGTGCATGGCATGTTGTTCGTATCATCAGCCACATCAGTAAGATAAAACAGGAGATGGCAAGGTGCAAACGTGGGCGGCTTCACCACACACTGGATTATAGATCCACAAAAACAAGCATACATATAGGGAGTATTGAGTAATGTGCATGGTATGAATAAGGAATTTGGTTTTACAACTAAAACCTGGAACTTACAGTTGTTGCGAACATGCATTTTGATATAAACAGCAAACTAAACTGCAGTTGACGATAGGGAGTATGAGCAAATTAAACAGCAGTTGAGGATAAAGGCTTTAGAAGGACTGACTTACATTGACAGTTAACACCGGCTCTATAATGCCCTTCTCCATGTCAAGGGAAGGATAACTCAAGAATTTCAGCACATAAACTTCTTCATAAGCATTGCCTGTACTTTGCATTTTGTAGAGAGTAATTATAGATATGATAATACTGGAAGGGATAGAGGATAATGAAGATAAGATGCAGATTCATGCTACATAATCAACTACCAATCCCTGTAAGTACAAGCGTTACAGGACAAAATGTACTGACAAGAGCAATGGGCTACACTTCTGCACTGACATTGCCTGTGTATTCAACTTTTTGGTAAGATTAAATATAGATATGATATTTTTTAGTAAATGGTGGGCAATGGAGATAAGATGCAGAATGCTACACAATGAACCAATCCCTCCTTCCCATAATATAAGAGTGTTTTGTACACTGGTGTACTCTACAAAATGCTCTTATATTATGGGACGAAGGGATTAACTATTAATGTAAGTACAGTGATAGACGATGTTCAGTCCTTACAAGAGGACTGCAGAGCTAAACCTCTTCAAAAGCATTGGGCTGATTCTAAATTTATGTAAGAGTCGATACGGATCTTATAATGTCAACCAAATGGAGGATAACGAGGCTAACATGTGCAGTGATGCTACATAATCAACCAGCTATGAAAGTAAGTATGGTCATACAGGGCAAGAGGTACTCATAGGAGCAATGCAGTGTGCAGTATAGTTGCGAGATTCTGTGGTCCCTTGAGAATGAATGTTCTTCTGCAAATAGTGTTCATACAAGTGAGACAGTAAGGCACATGCAAAAATGTAGTTCAAATTGTGATGTGATATCATAGACAGTACCTTACGCTGCAGACGAGACCAATGTGTAACAAGATTATTCCAGTCACTGCCTAATAAATGTAGCACCGAAGACTTTACAAAAATTTCATTTAGAGGCTTGCCATCGAAGTGCGCTTGCCTCAGGTAGGAACGATACTTCATCAACGAGTGCTTGAAAAGCGCAACCAACCCTTGCTCGTCTTGACTAACCAGTTTGGTCCTCACCTATTTAAAAGAATGAAATCTTGTGTCTTCTATCAGCAGAAACATATGCACTAATTACCATGAATAACATTAGTACATTACTTACACGTAAGTTGTGGAGGAAGATTGGAAATTGTTCTGTGTCTATGGTATAATCTTTCCATGAAGGAAAGATGCGCACAAAGTTCCTGACAACAATATAAGCTTCATCTTCTAAACTGGGATGAAGAGGAATAGGGGTCCTATTTGCTGCAATTGGGGCTCGCTCTCGTTCGAAAAGGTATTTGGCAACTAGATTTGGTGTTCTCTTTGCTGGAATGGGGGTTTAAGCGTCGTAGAGCTAGTGCTATGTCAATTGGCATCATCATACAATTTGCTGCAGTTGGGGTCTGCTGAGTTGGGGCATCAGAGATGACCAGTGTAGTAGGGCTAGAGTCTGCTAGAGTTGGGGCCGTGTTTTGTGGGTCTGGTGATATTGCAACTACACCTAATGGGCTATTTGATTTATTAGGTGTCAGTACCTTTTCGAAATACTTTGTTCATGCTCCTCCGCGATCAGCAATCGCCCTCTTCCTTTTGAACGTCTGATACACAAGAACAACATTTGAATGGATAAATATGGTATGATGACAGATGGAATATATCCTAAAAATGGATAGGCAGGGCATATTCACATACATGATGTGTAAACTAAGCTAATGGCAGTGCAACAAAGTAGAAGCAATGCAAAGCATCAGTTGAAAGATATGTGCGACCAATATAACCTTCGAAAGTTAGAGCAAGCACCTTGATGGGTGAATAAGATAGGGCATCTGCCTCTGACTCCTCCACTAGGGAGCTACATTGACTTAGGTCTCCCTCTAGCTCAGAATCATTGTTAGGATCATATTCTGAGCATGAATCTGTAGGTGGAGAGCGTTTGCATTGCATTGCATCTAGACTTGATTTCAGTCCCTTAATGCCAAGTTTGACAGTCATGGCATTGTTTTGCTTTATTCTTTTCATGCGCACAAGCTCATAATCATTATGATGTTGTTCAGTATCTGAGATTCATGAAAACATAAAGAGTAGTCAGATTATCTATGGAATGCATTGCGGATTTAACTCGGAGAGTGTCTCCCTATAAACCCCTGCATATACAAAGTTCATCCCCCACCCATGCTGACCAGACCACACACAAAAATACAAACCTCTTATGTCTATAACAGGTGGACACACATTTCAAAACTAAAGTAGGAACATTAGAATCATATCAAATTCGTATTTGAACAAATAAACTAAGGAATTATGAGTGGCATAATGTTTAGTTTCAAGGGTGGAGTGCTGGTAGTGCAACAAAAAGCAAGTAGGCAGATTGTATTCCATGTAAAAGATCGTAGTCTATGTAAAAGGTGGATATAACACTTTCTTTCTATACAATGAAGTGTTCGTTGCCCACACATGATGGAAGAGATCACACAGAGAAATACTATTCACTCATGTCTGCGGTTCCAGTATTTTGAAACAGGGTGGTCCACCCTAAAAGAATATTGACAACAAATATGACAAGGCAAGCATAGAGGTAGTGAATCCACCATTACTTGTGAGCTTACTAGGACAAGTATGCCGAATTGTAACTGCAGTAAGAGACCGTCCAAAATCTAAATCAAGAAGTTGGTCTAGCACATATTGTTTGCAACTAATCGACGTGAATAATTGGATATCATATCAAATGAGTAAGAAAGACAAGTAAAATTGTCAACAAACCTGGCCTACAGTAGTAGTCTGGGTCAATGTCACTATGACCAACAATCCAACATGACTAGTGTCTGTTCCTAGGGCCAGAATTTTGAAACCCTGTGAACTTTACAGGTACTAAATATTACTGAAATATCTGAACCCTTAAGTGTAGGTAGCACTCAGTACACAACAAACCCTAATGACAGTCCTACCTAATGAGTAATGAATCAATTAGAAAATGGGTGATGAGGAGTGGCTACTGAGTGTTGAGGACATATCTCAGGATAAATCGGGTTGGCTTAGTGGGTGCTGCATGCCTGAGCCCTGAACGGACTGGGAAGGTAGGCACGGTGGCGCGCCCAGACAGCGGTGACGCTGTTGGCCGAGCGGCTCCTGACCTCCTGTTAGTCCGGTGTCCCCTCCTAGAGTCATGCCATCTGGGGACGGCAAGTCACCGGCGAGGCAGGTGGCTGGGGGCGAGTAGAGATCGGAAGCGTAACAGAACAGAGGGGAATCGGGGTCTGGGCCGACCCAAAATCCCAGGGTGGGCCGCGGCCCACCGTGGGCACCATGTAGATCCACGCCCCAGCAGCGTACATGCATTTTCGAAACTAAATTAGGAACATTTAGCTGACCAATTAAACGACTCTGTTTTAATAATATCATATTCATATTTGAATAACTAAGCTTGTTTAGCTTGATGGGTGGAGCAGTGCTATTATAATATCATATTCGTATAGTGATCATAAAAGGGGGGAAACCCTAAGCATGATAAATTAAACCCTATTATGACTGTGCCATGGTAGATTTCAAGTTGCAAACCGCAGAAATGCTATTTAGCAACCATTGTTTGCTTCGAACTAAGAACTAAATTTTAAGAGCTGAAAAGAAAGTACAGTAACCAAGTTACTATCTATTTTCTGGTTGAGATCAAAAAGTTGAGCAGATATGAAGTAGTACCACCTCTCTTGCGGCAGCATGTAGGCATTGGGGTGCGATGGTTGTCGGTGGCGTTGAAGCAGATCTGCGACGGTAGACGGGCGCATTGGGGTATAAGTCCCATTGCGGTGGACGAGAAAGTTGTGGGAGCGGCCCCGGCAAGGAGGACGATAGCGCCGATGAAGCGAGAGGACGCGATGCAAGGCTCCTAGTCCATCACCGTGGATGAGAAACGTCCATCTCTAGCAGTGGATGACGCGGTCTTGGTAGGCGCTCCGGCATGGTGGAGGACATCGGCGATGGATGGGGTGGAGGATGGTGGCGATGGATGGGGTGGCGGACAGAGGAGGCTGGTGTGGGGATGGTGTTCTAGTGCGGATGTTGTATGAATGGGAAAATGGAGGGAGAGGTACGGGGAACCATGTTTTTGGGACGCGCCTGTCTGAAATATGGGAAAGTTACGAACTTAGCCCCCGTTTAAAATTTGGACGTCTCGTTGGTTGGGGATAGGACGGTAATCTCGCATCTCCCCCAATATTTGCCCAGAGCGAGTTCGGGCGAGGAGAGGCTGTTTTGGCGCCCACGGTTGGCGCCCACGGTGTATGGACGGGGCTGACAAGTAGGGCGGTTGTGTCATGTCTGAGTGAAGTTACAAACCTGCCCCTATTGAAAATATTTGCCTACATCGATTTCGGCCGAGTCGAGTTTGTTTTGCTGCCCAGCGTGTATGAATGGGGAAATAGAGGGAGAGACAGAGGTCTTTCGTACGAGCTTGAATCAAATGTGTTTTGCCGCCCATGTTTGGCGCCCACCATGTCTGAATGGGCTCAGAGGCGGTCGTGTCACATCTAATTGAAGTTACTACCCACCCATATTGAGAGCAGTGGAAATTGGGCCGATGGTTTGTCCGCGTAAGGGGTAGACAGTAAGTTCCATCTCGCAAACACTGGCTTCAGGCAGCCGACGTGGGACTGGATATTTTGCCGCTTCTTTTGAATTTTGGGACAATAATCATTCATGTTTACCCAAGCAACTAAATTTGAATCCATTTTGTATTCTTATATGAATCTTTATAAATCATTCTATGTTTTTTATATATCTTCAAAAGCACAACAAAGGTGTATTCCACTATTATATATGAATATGATTTACAAATGCCGATACTCGAATTCAGCAGGTAGAATCCAGTTTAAGGTGAATTCGAATATTTGAAACCACTTTATGTCCAACTCAAGTGTAACATGTATGACACACGCAGCATATAGTGTACTCCCATTTAGATGTGTACACAAGCACTGTCTCAAGATTCAAAATACAGAGTCAATCTACCAATAATGTACAAAACTAATGGACATATAAACACTTATAGAGTATATGGATCAATTATATCAACTAAAATACATAAGCCAGGCCGCTGTACTTTTTTTGCTAGAAGAGCATCATTTTTTAGCAAAGCTAGTATAGCATCTTGGCCCTTTCAGATGCGTGCCACTTAAGGACCATCTATGCTACTATTATTGTTGAATGCACATTCAGCCCGATTGGCATATTTGTAGGTCTGGCATAGCAATCAAAATGAAATGTCTCAGAGTCTTATCAATTAATACAGACTCGGGCTAAAAAAAATTTACAAACCAAGAAACAAAAAACAATTATTACATGATCTCTAGAACAAATGGTTTGATCGACTACATTAACAAACAACACAAAGGTTAATCAACGATGGCAAAAACATTTCACCTATGATTTACCATGTGGGAATTTAATTTCCTTTTTTCCTTCACGACCTTAACTATGCGGTCAGTATCAGCTTGCTTCGTTTTGAAATCCACCAAATATTTAATGGTTGTCTTGAGTACTGCTTGTGATTGTGTTGTTTGCTTCCTCAACATGTCAACTTCATCTCTAAGTGTAGAAGCAGAATCTCTTTCTACCAATAGTTAAGCCTCTAGAGCATCAGCAGTTGGCAATTCATGATGCACGATTGGGCCGGTGCCACTGCTATGGGATGATACAACGTCCATGGGGCTAACCTGTTTTGCCATTAAAGTTTCTATTGGATTCCAAAAAGTTGAAGTTAGCAAAACATCTCAACTGGGAGTTAGAACAGCAAACCAGTTAAACAAACAAGGAATTAAAGAGTTTTGATTGGATGCTGAAAAGTAGTTATTAACATCATTGTAACCGGTTGCAATAGCAAAGCAGTTAAACAAACAAGTTTTGCAAAATGTACCTGTTGTGGCATTGGAGTTTCTCTTGGATCCTGAAAAGTTGAGTAGCCAGTAACGTGATTACAGCAACCAGTTGTAGCAGCAAAGCACTTAAACAAGTTTTGCAAAAGGAACCTATTGTGGCATTGGAGTTTCGCTTGGATCCTGAAAAGTTTAGTAGTCAGTAACTTGATTAGAGCAACAAGCTATAGCAACAAACCTGTTACACAAATATATTTTTGAAAATGTACCTGCTGTGCAATTAGACTTCCAATGGGATCCTGAAAACTTGAAATTGGTAAGATGATTACAGCAACAAGTTACAACAGCAAACCAGGTAAAGAAGGAAGTTTTTGAAAACATACTTGTTGTGCCAAGGGAGTTTCAGTTGGATCCTGCGAACTTGAATGTTAGCAATCATAAATAAAGTGTTGCAAGAGCCATAAGAAACTAACATCAAACTAGTAAAACTAACCAGTTTTGGCAACGTATTTAATTACACATGAACTAGTAAAACTAACAAGTTCTTGGCAACATATTAAAGTAACAAGTCGGTACCGTTTACCAGCAACACAGACATCTGTAAATATCTTTGATGTAAGCAAAATGATTCTGACACATATATATATATAAGTTAAAAAGACGTTGTCCCTCATATAAACCTGAGAGTTGTCTGTCTATGAACATGCAAACATTACTAGTGCTACAAGTGATAACAGCAAACCATTTAAACAAACAAGGTATCAGAACGTAAATTACACATGAATTTTGCTGCACCCTAGAAGTACATATGACCAGCTATCTACATGCTTAAGTAGCTATTTAAGTTCAGGCAAACAGGTAATTCTTAATAGTAAGTATCAAACACATAGATAGGCGTAGTCTATAATAGGATTAACAGGCTATGGCATTATGTAATCAGTAGCAAACTAAATTAAGCCAAGCAACGTAATTGAACAATTTTGAAATCAGTGGCTAACTAAAATTCCGAGAAGCAGGTAACTGAACTTACGCTTGCTCTTTGTACAGGCACACCGCAACTTCTTTTTCTCTTACATGGTTCTACGAAGGAGTCCACCGCATCAATTGCTTGGATACGCAGTCCCAATACTTCTTTCTTCCCACACTGCATTGGTAAGTCAAATAGTTAATCTGATAAGATGGTGCATCCTTGATATGTTATATGAGGACAAGTTGTCAGACTAGTTGTAGCAACACACATCACATTGGCTTTTACTGTATATTTCATGCGATTACATTTGGCATATCAAGATCAGAGCAATCTACAATAGGATGAGAAGACTGGCATCCTTCACATTATTGGTGAACTCAGTTCATAGAAACAAGCAATTCAACCATAGTCACCGCTCCAGCCTCCCATATCGATCAACAGCAGGAAAAATCCCCAATTCGTTCGCTCCAGCCTCCAGTCTGGTTCATTCCTAACCTAGCCACCGCTGGACAGACCGACATAGCACTTCCTCGCGCCCTCGTTGGATGCCGGTCGCCGGGCTTCAAGTGAATGGAAGGACAAGAAGATGAAGATCCAACCCTGGGTGTAGCCTGCGTGGGAGGCAGCGGTGGCAGCACGGGCATGGCATCGAGCTTGCGCAAATGGACAGTCGCAGCTTGCAAGAGCAGCATGAGCAACGAGCAGGTACATCACATCCCTGATTATATCTAATTCAACTGTTCAATTTCTGGCCAATAGTTAAACCTGACGGTGTTGTAAAACTGCTTGTATGTAGGGAATCAATAAGAAAATGAAACCAATTTTTGCTTATTTTATAACTCCCCCAATCAATACCGAACTGACTAAACCTGATGTATCTAATCAAGTTTCCGGTGCAAACATACAAGCTCATGTTGTTCTTGAGCCTGAAGTGTCTAATGAACAGACTGCTAATGAAGGATTTGATGCAAACATTTTACATGCTCCTGGTGATGAACATATAGTGTCTAATGAGGGATCTAATGCAAGCATTTTGCAAGCTCCCATTGAAGTATTTAGTGTCTAATGATGATCTGCTATGTTGAGAGAGAGAGAGAGAGATTTGCAGGAATTGATGACAAGCAAATTATAGTACATTTTCATGGCTTGAGGAAATGTCGAGGCCATCTACCAGAAAGTCCCCGTATCATGACAACCTAGCATAAATACTTTTCTAATCTGTTGTTTGAAACTATTGGCATACTTGTGCAGGATAGATATATTGATATGCAATTTGCGCACTGGTTATAGGCACAATTACACATGGATATTTTCGGCCAGAGAATGAATAATTCAAGCAGGTACAGTCCATGTTAGTAGTCCTTGTACAGCATCTTGCATTTTGTGTTTTTTGGTGCTTACATCATTTAGTGTTTTATAATCGGGAACTACTTTGGATCCTTAGCTGGTAACTTGAATTCGTGGATGTTGATTTCCTTACATCATAAAGTGGATGTAGCTTCACATTTATCAAGTTATGTTGATTTCCGGAGTGCAAGTGCCTTCGTATTTTTTAAGTTAAATTTTCGCCCCTGGTAACTTGAATTCGTGGATCCGCCACTACACACAAATCATACACATAGGCCAGTATGAATTAAATGAAATGCAGGGACTTACACTAGCTCGTTGTACAGGCTCACTGCAGCTCTGCTTGCGCTTGGGATGTTCCATGTACAAGTCCATGTTACCACTTGCTTGGATGTGCATGCCTTGTGCTCCTTGCATCCCCCTCTGCATTTTTGACACAACGAATGGTTGATCAAATGAGAGGAATCGACCTTGCTGTTGTACTGGAGGACAGGTACTTACAAGGTTATACAGGCGTGCAGGATGTGTACCAGATCCTGTAGCGCCGTCATGCTTCGCTAAAAATTGGTTTTGCTTGTTTCAGATGATATCTCCAGAAGAAATAAGAGTTAAAGTCAGAGTTGCATAAGCGTGTAAGCTAAGAGAGCAGTAAAAGGATATCCAAACATCGTTGGAACAGTGCACAAGCCAGTGATATGTGGATACCTAGTTCGGGCAGGCGTTTGGGCATGCTCGCCTAGCTAGAGTGCGGGTCACTTCAGAGTCATTGAGGGTGATGCGCTGGCATTGGCTGGCCGCGTACGGATGCAAATCTCGAGCGGCAGCGGAGCGCTACGATGTGGTGGACGAGGCTGTTGGTGAAGCACCAACGGCCTCGAGGGGGTGGAGGTGCGGCGATGTTCTCGGTGAAGTGGCCCCGGTGAGGTGGGAGACGACGTCGGTGAAGCGCACCTGATGCGGTGGAAGTCGGTGTCTGAGGCACGTCGGCTGCAGCTACCGACGTTGTGGGTGGACCACCCGGTGCGGTGGACGAGGGGGTAGATGGGGTAGCTCCGGTGCAGTGGTGAAGCACGACCATCGTCTTCGTCGTTGTTGTCCGGCACAGAGGTGGGGAAAGAGACAAGACGAAGGGCGAGTCAAATTTTTCTTCGGTTGGCGGCGAATTAGGGATTGGAGAGCTCTAGGCGCGGAAGGGGACGCGGGAGAAGGGAGATTTTGCAGGGTTGGAATTGGGGCCGCACTTTTTTTGTCGTCGTTCTTTTTTTGGGGGGGGGGAAGGAGAGATGGGGGGTGCTAGCATCCGTACAACACAGGCGACCACCAGGACACGACCCTGGTCTGCCTGGTGCGCCTACATTTGAGAATGCAAATGAATCTTCTTTCATTGGCAAACGAATCTTGTACTATGTATTACCATGCCCGTGTTTTCCTTGCAAATAATTAGTCCTTCGAAACGAGATACTATGAATTAATTAATGAGGAGTTCTTTGAATTAGAGTGTGTTTGTCACATAGCAATCTACAATTCTAACGTGGATTTTGCACTTCAGGGTATCCACGCTACTTTTTTAATACAAAATCATATATGTATAAGATGAACACCATGGTAGTGAGAAAACTTTGGATGGATTCAAGCATATGACCACACACATACAAAATACCACAACAATCGAGTCAAAATCAACCTTTCCAAACCTAGTATGGCACGAATTCGAAATAAATACGGAAGCCATATGCATGGTCCTCAATTCAAATCTTGCAATGTAAACTAAATTAAAATGTTAATATTAAGTCTAGTACTATCTACATTCAAATGTTGTCTCGGCACACACGCTACATACTTCCTCTATTGATCAATCTTCCTCTCCTAACCGCCTTACAAAGCTATTGGTTTCCGCGCGTTCATTCTTTCTCTCCATGTTTCGATCTCTAACTCTCACACAACCGCCATTGCACTCCATGCCGAAATCTCTCTCCCCCTCCCACCCTCTCTCGGTAGATACGTGCATTGCCTATCTAGACCCCCTCCCTCCCTCTTGTGCGCACGCACGCACATTGTCTATCTAGGTCACTCTCGAGAGACCGTCTCGCTCTTTCTTCCGCACAGCGGCCCACACTCGCTTAATCTCTCTCTCTCTCTTTATCTAAGTCTCGATTAACCTTGCTTTATCTCACACACAAACGATATATCTCCCTGTTTGGGCCTCGATCGACACACTCTATACTCTCTCACGTAGATTGTCTATGTAGATCAGTTTCCCCAAGCCGTTCCACTCATTCGACCTCATGGCAGCCCACGCTCGCTCAATCTCTCTCTCTCTCTCTATGCATCTCTCGATTGACCTCACTCTTTCTCACACACAAATGATATATCTCCATGTTTGGGCCTAATTCGACATATTCATAGTGTATACTCTCACATGCACATTGTCTATCTAGGTCACTCTCTCCAACCTGTCTCACTCTTTCAATTGCATGACGACCCACACTTGCTCAATCTCTCTCTCTCTCTTTATCTATGTATCGATTGACCTTGCTTCCTCCCACGCACAAACGATATGTGTACCTGTCTGTGACTGGATCATCTCTCAAGCTCTCTCTTACAGCCCTCAACCTTCCCAAAAGCTCAATCGGACAATATCTATCCAAAGCATATATATCTTTTCAACGAATGTCGGGGCACACTCACTTTGTCTCTCTATCTATGTCTCGATTGACCTCGCTTTCTCATGCCGTCTCTTCCACACATTGAAGCTACCTCTCCATCCCTCGCAGAGCCGGAGCTATTTACATTGCGAGGGGGACTCCAACCTTTGATTAATTTGTGAAGGCATTTATTCCGGTGGGTTTAGATTATATTTTTGTTGCATTCGCCCCACAACTACCCCAAACACCGTTGCAACCCCCGCCCCTCCCCTAATTGTTCTCCCTCTGGATCGGTCACCGCTCTCTCGCACGCCCTTTCTAACCTTCCACGTCGCACCATGGTATTTTTGCAAAAAAACTCTGGTGTTCTCTTTAATTATTACAAATAAGCTACAAACTACACACCTGGAGTCCATTTGTAATTGAACAAATTTCGACCCAGAAATTAAATTGCTACAAACTACACACCGGGGGGGCCAACTGTCATGGAGCAAATTTGGAACCATATCTACACCCCTATATAGTGTGCGAATAACTTTGAAAGATGGTCATTGGATGAAGCCAATCTGACAGTGCAGAGATGGCAAATCCGAGCACCACTGGCCGTTGGATATCTTCTACATTCCACCACATTCTGCCACATGTACAATCTAGAAGACTGCACGGTTGAACTTAAGCATAATGCACAAACCTCAAAACACAAGCACTTCTCCTTTGTTCTAGAATCTTTTGTATCATAATTGCCCAATTTTTTTTAAATGAATTGCCATTATTTGTTTTTACTTTATGCTCTACAATGCACAATTCCATGAATCTTAAAATGGATTAACTTTTTTATAAAACTTATTGATTTTGAATGAGATGAACTATAAGAATTAAACGAACATCTACATCATGCATATATGAATCAAAGCTTACATGCTATGGAGTGGTATTTATTCATAATTCGGTTGCCAAATCTCATGCGTGCAATGCACGTGTACCTTACTAGTATAAATTTAAAATGAAAATGGACGAGGATCGAATATGCGACCAGGGCCTTCAAGCCGCACGTCAGTAGGCAACATAGTAGCAATGCTTGTTGTACTCCCCTTTGTTGATATAATTTTTTTATATTACCACAGCCTATTTAATGGATAACATGTTTTTATATTAACTTTAGTGCATTAGTGGGATCGGCTCATGAGCACGTACTATTCCACTTCACTTATTGGTGGGTTCCATGTCTGCTCTCTCTCTCCTCCCGTTCTACGTTTAGACGCATGGGCAAACACGAAGAACGCGCGGGCGGTGTGGCCATTGACCGAATCTGGACGCGTTCACAAGTTACAACACCAGTTTCACGTAATCCCTACTCATATAAACACAAAGTTGGTGATGATGGTGTGCCTGCCATCCTGCAATATAGGCCATCCGATTTATATCTGACGGATAGGAAGGAAACTATGGCAATTTTGCAAAAAGATACCCACACCCCTCTCCACATTTGCAAATAAGGCCTTCCCTCATTCATCCTTTTCTCCCACAGGATAAACTACTCATACAAATGCATCTTGATGTTCTGTGCAACGCACGGGAATCTTGATAGTACTAGTACTAGTATTGGAGTATGTAACAAGTTCAGGAACAAAAGTGACCGCGACAGACAAGTTAGGCTAGTAGTATCTACTAACAATTAAATGTGTGGATAAATAGATGTATCGCCTATAGTGCTCGAACAAGGGGACTGCTCGTGCCCTACAAGTATTTGGAACTGGCTTCCCTAAAATATATTTGGAATTGACATTGTATTTAATATGAAATGTTTGCGATGAGAAGGAATATATGTCGCTTGATGATGTTTTATATTTAATTTTATACGGCTCTAGCAGAACATTCAATTGATCAAACCATAGATTTCATTCAGTCTGGCTACGACTTTACAATCATACCACGATCGAACTAAAATAAATGCAAGTGATAAATCCCAAACGTTCGGATTTTAAGCATGGCAATCCGAATGTTTTTCATGGCATATTTAGATCACGCGGCGGCGGCGGAGGCGTCTTGCGACGGGAAGCGGCTCCTCTGCCGTGCTCTGTGTGTCGTCGGGCCACTGACCGGCGGCTACGGCGGCGTCTTGCGCCATTGTTGGCATACTCCTCGACGTTGGCCCTAGCTTCTAGGAAGGCCAGAATGTTCTGGACTTCGGTCTCTAGGAGCCAGTCAACTGCGGGAGAAGGCGACTGGCATTGGTGCAAGGAAGCGGTCGGCGGCAGCGATCCATGCCGCTGAGAAGGGTACTGGCACCGGCGCAGGGACAGGCTCTGGCAATGGTGCGGCAGAGATATTCGTGTGCACGGGCACCAGTACGGGCGCGTGCGTCAGTGCACGCGCAGGCGCATGCGCTGGCAGGTGCACTGGTGCGTGAAAGTCAGCGGGGACCTCATGGAACCCCGTGGCTTCAAGCTCGGTGACAATGTGCAGCTCACAGGCCATCAATACCACGGGGATGGGTGCTGGCGCAGTCGGGGCGATGGGAGCTGGATAGGGAGCGGGGACAGGCGCGACGTCTTCCCGCAAGGCCAGTTCAAGCTCGTCTCAAAGCACCTTATGTTCTTGAGACTCCAGATGGGTTTCTTCCTCAGGAAACTGGAAGACTAAGGGCAGACCATCATGATGCGGCATGGCGTACGGTGAGGTCAGGCTGGTTGGAGGTAGACGACAGGAGAATCTGAGAGGAAGAGAGAAGATTGTAGCGAGATTGGGGAGTGCGGGGGTGATTTAAACTGCGGCGCCAGCGCCATTAAAAGTGGGGGCAGTTGGGAGGAAGGTGGGAGGCGGAGCCTGGTCAAAGGGCTCGCCTCCCGGTGAGCCTGTGCAGCGGCCTGCTTGCATGCCTCTCGGTCAGCCGGCGCAGCGGTCTGCTCAAACGCCTCCCGTCGACTCACACTCTTGCTCGGACGGCACCTGCCGATGAGAAGTGGGACTCATGGTGGCACGTAGGTCTAACACCCATGGTTTGAATAGTGAAACCATTCGCGTTAACGTGACATGTCTTTGTTCCAAAATACATTGGCTATTCATTTGTGCAACTTTTCATAAGCAGCTTGTCTCTTGAACAAAAAAAATACGACAACCTATTTGTGCCATATCACGTGAGCATGCACAGTTTCATGAATTTCAGGTCAGTTTTGGATTATCTAGAATTTAAAATCCAGGATTCGAAACAATATCATAACCTGCATCATGAAATAAATTTTCAAGCAATACATATTTACTGTTATAGATGTTAATATTTCTTAAGAAAGGATTTGGTCAAACATTTTGCTTAGTTAGACATCAGACAAGTTATATTTGCAGAGTAAAAAGATAATCCCTCTGTACCAGTGCATTGCCTGATATAGTAACTCTAGTAGGCACGAACAACGCATGAACAAAATCAACAAACGGAGCTCCATTCTATGCTCATCTTGGTGTAGTACTATTAGTACTAGGCAATGGAGTTGACAGGTGACCTTGGGTAGCGGCGACCTAGGAAATTGAACTATGCTCAGCATGGTAGGTAACATGGGCTAGTTATTAAAGCATCCCTCCATTGTTCATCGGTTGTCATTATGGACTGGGGACATGAGGGGAATTTCCTCGTGCTAGAATTCTGGCCGCTAGATATTTCGACTAGAAACGCGGAGGCTCGAGTGGAGGCGCGAAGTTTAATATCGCGGTTCTTTTGGTTGGGGTTGGCTAATGAGCCTACCACGCACGCCACCACCAAGACACGAGCCCGAGTCTGGCTGGTACATCGTCGGGTGCTACTATTCAAGAATGTGAAAGGACTCTGTTTTTTTAATTGCCGAACAAATCTATATGTATTACAATGCCCGTATTTTCCTTGCAAATAACTGGTCATTCCAAAAGGCACGATAATTTATTTATGATGAGTTCTTGAATTAGAGTGAGTTTGTGATATAATGATCTCAACGTGGATGTATGACCATGCATGCATGACATGAATTCAAAACTAAAATGTAAGCCATGCATGGTCCTCAATTCAATATTTAAAATGCACAATAAATTGAAACATGAATATTAAGTCTAGTACTATGTACATGCAAATGTTGTGTTTAGGTCTCTCCATCGACAACCCCCCCTCCCAACCAACACACATGCTTCATGTCTCGATCGATCTGCATTTCTTTGTTAATAGAGCTATTGGTATCTGACACACGCGCGCTCATTATTTCTCTTCATGTTTTGATCTCCATTTATGTCACACCCGCCCCCATACTCTCAACAAATGTATTTCTCACACACAACCTAGTCGTGCCCTCCATGACAAACCCTCCCTCTCTCTCTCTCTCTCAAGACACGTATGTTGCCTTTGTAAAACACCTTCACCGTGCACGCGCACACAAAGTCTATCTAGGCTACTCTCGGTAACTATCTCCATCCAGCCCTCACTGCAGCTTCGCTACACGATATCTTGGTGTATCATCTTTAACATTCGAGTGTACGCTAGGCCACACTCACTCGATCTCTCCCTCTATAAATGACTCGATTGACCTCGCTTTCTCGCGTTGTCTCTCTCACAGCTAGACACTCCCACTACACCTCTTGCATAGGCGGAGCTATGTAGATTGTCGGGGGGTAACCCCTCGACCTTAGATAAAATTGTGAAGCTCTGTTTAGGATTGTTTGGATTATATTTTTTGAACATTATATTTGTCCCCACCCTCCCAAACACCGATGGGTTGTGCACCCCCCCGAGAGAATATCATGTGCCCCCACACCTTAGATGCTATATGGTGATACGAGTTCCTTGGATCGTGTAGATCTGAGATATAGCAGCTCACAGATGTCTTAATATTTTTACAAGAAACCTTAATGAGTTTGGGAATTGCACACAAGTAGTACCAAAACTACTCAGATGCCCTTGGATCCCATATCCAACGGCCTCGAAGCTCGTATCATTGTAGCATCTAAGATGAGGAAAGACCTCATATTCTCTTGTGTTTAAGAATATCACGCGCTACCACACCTTAGATGTTGTGGTGATACAAGCTCCTCAGAGCCGTTGGATTTGAGATCCAACGACTCCTTGGTGGTTCAAATGTTTTTGCAGAAAAGCCCCCAAAGAGTTTGGGCGCAGCCCACAAGCACAAAGACTACTCAGATGCCATTGGATCTCAGATCGAACGACCTCGAAGCTCGTATCATCGTAGCATCCAAGCTGCGAGAGCACCTGATGTTTTCTCGCACAGGGGAATATGAGGTGCTCCCACACCGTAGATTCTATGGTGATACGAGTTCCCGGGAGATCTAATGACTCGCAGTAGGAGAGTTGAAGTTTTTGCAATATAGGCCTCAAAGAGTTTGGGAATTGCGCAGAAAGTACAAATACAACGCACATGGCATTGGATCTCAGATCCAACGACCTAGATGCTCGTATCACCGTAGCGGCTAATTAAGCTGCGGGGAGCACCTAATATGAGCTACTGGGAGCCATTGGATCCAAGATCCAGCGGCTCACATGAGGCCTGGATGGTTTTTTTTTGCAAAAAAAACCTTGGAGAGTATGGAAATTGCGCATAATTACAAAGACTACTCCCAAGCCATTGGATCTCAGATCCAACGATGTAAAATATCGTATCACCATAGCATCTAAGCTACGGGGAGCATGTGATATTCTATGCCGCTGTCATTTTTGTTCCAGAACTTGCAAAATACGTGTAACTGGTGCCGTAACTTGTCTAACCGTGCAAAGTGTTTGTGCAAAAAAACAATCCTACACTGAAATATCGGAACAACACATTGGAGGCCCACTTGTCATTGATCAAATTTGGACCTAAAACTAGCAAATCTGAAGGACAAGATTTGAACCGGCAACCTGGAGTACAGAGCGTATGTCGATAGCCTGAAACCGCAATGGTTGTTGGCTTTGTCGCATAACTTGATTTTATACAGTATTACGTTGAGCAGAGTAGAGGGAGTGGCTCGTCAACAGGTGCATTAACGTTGAATGACTTACTGGTGGGTCCCATGTCTACCATATCTCTCTCTCCTCTCCATCTAGTAGTACAACCTTTAGATGCACAGGCACACACGAAGAGCGGCGCTAGCTTGCCGTGGTGTTATTATAACTAAAAAAAATGCTAGGAAAATAGATGAATCGCATAGAACAAGAGACGTTGTGACTGGTCGAGATGGAGCTAACCACACCTATCCTCCGTGCCACATTAGCATGATGAAGCTGTGTGGCTAGTGGGGTGTTTTTGACCGACTGGCTCGGTCCCGAGGTCGAACCATAGGTAGTTTGATACAGTTTATTTTTACACGCACATTTTTCCTCCGTGCCGAGACGTGGCACACCCTACCGCGTGGTTTCTGGGTCCTCCCGGGTGGTGCACGCATATTTTCTTCCTTGCCAAGACGTGGGACGCCCTACCACGCGTTTTATGGATCCTCCTCGGTCGTAGCGCCGAAGCAAGTAAATGAGTCATGAAATCACCAAAGCCCACCTTTCCCGCCGAGTATAGTGAAGCACAGTGGCTAGCTAGTTGGGCTAGTGCGACCGAGTAGCTAGGCCGCCGCCATATTTGTTTTTTCACCCCTTTTTTTCTCTCCTTTCCGATAGGTAATTTTAAATATCCACCGCTGCGTTGCACTGGTCTTTGGTCACGGCAGGCACGGCAGGATTTTAATTTTTTTTGTTTGATGGGAGCAGGCGCGACAGCAATTAGTCATGATGACTATGCCTGTAAAACCCACTGCTCCGTGAAGTGAAATGTCGTCGACTGGTGTTTTCCCATGGTGAAAACCAAAAGATTCACCCCGCTCCTCGGTTGGCTCCCTCCGCCTTCCCATAGATTGCATTGCCTTTCAGCTGTTTCGCCATTGCTTCTACCTAGTTCCATGGCGGCGCACCAGATGACTGACTCTGAAGTGAGGCGCCTGACTCAGGAGCTCCATTCCAAAGATGCGGAGCTCAGGGCCAAGGATGTGGAGCTCCGTCAGCTCAAGGAGGAGAGGAGTGCCATGATCCTCCTTTATGTGCGGGAGTTCACGGAGCTTCAAAAGCGGCAGGCGTCCACCACAAAGATGCTCCAGGCGTCGGCGGCGTTGCTACAGAAAGTGGGAGATATGATAGGCGGTCAGGCAAGCCGGCTGGAGCGTGAGCGGGCCGATCATGATGAGGTCCAGGATCGCCTCAACCACTTGGTGGACCATGTTGCCTCACACGTGTTGCTGCTGCGTGATGCCTACCATCGTGCCAGCGTGACCTTGCCAGCCGTCGGGAAAAACCCGTTCGACCACCCCGTCGACTTCAACGAGATGCGGCTTCCTGACCTAGTCTCCTTCTTCACCTATATCTCCGAGGTGCTGAGCCATCTCCGCGCGATGGTGGGGGCGCAGCTGGACAAGGAGGGGTTGCGGGCGGCCGTCGCCGTTGCCGGGCTAATCCTCTCAGGGCTTTGTCACCGGAATCCATTCGTGCCATTGGGTGCCGTCTTTGACGAGCTGGCTCCCGTCGACCGGCAGCGGGCTCTGCGAGCGGTGGCACCCTACATCACCAACGTCGTGCGCCTCGAGAAGCAGAGGGACTTTGGTGGTGTTTAGACGTCCTCTGCAAGGGCATGTCCATGTCTCGGCGCATCATGGCCATTGGATCAAACTCAGACAGCGCAGATCAGTCACTGTAGCACAAACCGTGTGGGTGTGTTTGGTTGCATTCTCATCTCAATATAGTTGTTCCCTCTTCGTGCATGCGCATCTCAGCACCCCTCTTCATGCATGCTCCTAGTGTATTTGTGTTAACCTACAACTGTGGACTCATGCACCCTTCATGCACTCTGCGAAACACCCAAAAGTGGGTTGAGAAGGGAACTTTTGCTCCCATGCACCCTTCATACACCCTGCCTAACACTGATTCTTGCTTCATATGGTTCATGTTCCGTGGAGTACTGTAGCACCGTACTATCTATGCGCTGTAGACCTAGTTCTGTTAACATTGATCTCACCATTCATTCTCGACCGGACAGTCAAAAAAGGGGTATGTTACATTACTGTTCATATAGTTGACATGCGCACAACATCATTTGTTATCGTCATATCTTACTACACTAGCAACAAGATTACATAGTACTGATGTATGAACCACTGCACATGCCTAGTTGTAGGAGTACTGTGTAAGTTCAAGTGGCTGCCGTGTTTCACACTCCTCCGTCGTAAGAGTGGGAACGCTTGCTGTAATCATTTTCGACGGTCATCGGGACATGCTCTACCGTGCGGATCCTTCTCGACGGTCATCGGGAACCTTGCTACTCACTTTCGCTGACGTGTGGGACAGCCAGCATCAGGGTCCACTTGCCATGCACTAAATTACTCCGGACTAGAGTGCACAACTGCACGGTAGGCTACACCGGTCGAAGCACCGCAGTAATGCCCAATGAGCCATCAAATCACAAAACTCCCACCTTTCCAGCAGTAAGTTGGGCGGACGAAGCAACCATCATTTCACTCTTCTCCCTCATCTTCCTCTCTTGAAGAAAACCCCAACTCGCTTCTCCCTCATCTTCCTCTCTTCAAGAAAACCCCAACGTGCTTCTGCCATTGTTCTTCTCTCCCAAAGAAGGAAAGGTGAGCGCATCAATGGTGTTGCTTCTGGCCAAGGCCCGGTCTTGCAACCCCGAGACTGATCCTATAACTCCCTCTCTATTCTTCTTTTGGGTTTGTGATTATGGTTTCTTTTCTTTTATTTCTATTTGACAGTTTCTTGATGGACCCTGGAGCACCGGCCGAAGTGATGTCTATGGCTCTGGCCAAAACCGTCGAGGCTCAGGGTACAAAGAAGCGCAAGCACCCCGCCGAGACTACCGCAGACAAGCTCAAGGCCATCGCCCTGTCCAAGCCCCCCTCTCCGGGTTCCCTCGTTAAGCAAGTCAAGGCAGTATCTCTTCTTGACAATCTTTTTGGCGATCTTGATCGTGTTTTTTCATCTAACATGCAGTACTAGTACTAGTAGTACAACTTTCTGGGTGATCTTGCATGTGATTTTTGTGTGGCAAATGACGGTTCTAAATTGCTATTTTGACCAAAACATGCGAGTGGTTGACATACATATGATTATTACACATAACACTGATTTCTTATAGATTACTTTCAACTACTTTATGAACATCAATGCTAGCTGTAGGAAACGCAAGATTTTAGCTCTCATGCCTTTGAAGAGAGTATAGTAGCCTCAGTAACTTGTGTTATGGATATTGCAAGTAATCCCTCTGCTCTCATGCCTTTGAAGACATGTTCTAGTGTCTTTGATCACTCATTTATGTGCGTATATGTAGTCTTATATGGAGTAAAATATCGAAAATCATCTTATATTTCTGAACGGAGGTAGTAATAAAATATTTGGTTTTTGTTTTAATTAGAACCAGGTCCGCGGTGGAGATGAAGTTCTCAAAGTCATGCCGTGTGAACTGGAAGACCTGAGGATGAGTTCTACTACTAAACTATCCAGCTGTTGTGTCCTTGTCACCATGTGTCGTAACAAGTGTTTTCCGTTAGCATTGTTGTCAGGCGTGTTCTCGAGGGTGTACTTCACCACAACAATTTCCTAGTTGTGCCTTCGATTATGAAGGGTGTGGTTCTTGTAAAGCTTCCCGACAAATCCGATGCGGACTGTCTTCATCATCATGTTTATGAGTGGAAAGACCACTCTGTTAGGTTCTCCAAGGTTGACGAGATGGCAATGGTGCCGGTAGACATCTCTCACGAAGTCCATGGCCTAGTCAGTTGTGTGGGGTACATCCCGTTGGTCCATGGCAAGAAATAGTCTGCAGAGTTTAATTAGTGCAACTTTGCTTGTCTGTAGTAAGTACTATTGTTCAGTACTTGATTTGTGTGTGTGAACCCTGTATTGTTTAGTACTGCCGCTTTTGTTGTGTGGTGAGTCCTGAGAATAATCTATGTTAATGTCTGTCCACTCAATTCAGTTTGTATATTTTGAAGTATCCAAATCATCTTTTTGGTTAGGATGGTTTATCAATTATGGTTACACTCCAATATCTGTATGCATTGCAGGGTTTATCACACCCACCAGGATTTCCAGTCCCATGGATGTTCGGTCCATACGATTTGTCATGACCTTTGGACTGTCCTGCTTGTGGGAGTAAGCGGGGGCCCTGCATGCCACCCGTAATTGGACGCTCAACCTTCAATTTAGAACTTGAACATAGTGATTTCCTGGTAAGGATTCACTCGTGTCACATCAAGTAAATCTTATTGATTTACTGTCTAAATCTTATTGATTTACTGTCATGTTTTTTTACTTTTGCTGCAATTTTATGATGCATGTTTTGCCATGTGACATTCGTTATAGAATAAACCGTTTGGTTTGCTCTGTGATGGTTATTTTTGCAGGTTTCACTTCTTATGTCGTGTTAGTAACGAAGGCACTTTCCATCACTTATATTACTGGACACAATTGGATCAGTCTATTATCTGAGTACAAATTGAAGCCCTATGATGAACTGGAGTTTGGTTTAACCAACACGCCACAATTAGTCCTTCTCGCGTTTAAAAGAAGTGAAGAAAAAGACTGGATCAAAGTCACGGAGCCTAGTGAAGTTAGAAAGCTAAAGTATGAAATAATAGCAGACCAGAGACGATCGCTGCTGTCTCGAACATCGATACCACCTTCAGCATCGAATCAAGCACTGGCACCTTCTCCGACGGCACTGGCTCTAGCACTGACAGCGGCAGCAGCTCAGTCTGATCCACCAGAGGATTGGGCACCGACCGTGTCAGCGGATCAGGCTGATCTACCGGAGGATCGGGCACTGACACGGGCACCTGCTCCGACACCGGCACCAGCTCCACAAGGAGCACCATCTCCGGCAGGAGCAGCGACACTACCAGTCGCACCGGCACGGGCACCAGCAATGGCTCCGGCACCTACACCAACACTTGAAGTTGCACTTGCATCTGCTCTAGCCAATGCAGCGACAACGGAACCAGCACTTGCACCGGCAACAGACTGGGCTGCAGTTCGCACTGCATATACCAAAGTCCTTACAAAAACCGACATCTCCACCTTCTTGGTAAGCATTGGCAGCCCAAGTGCTTCGTTCTTGTTTCTTTCCATGCTGTTTCACATGATTCACTGTGTTGATCTAACTGTTTGTGTATGTCTTCTTGTTTGCAAACAGAGAATTCCTAGAGCAACGAGGGAGTCGTTCAATAATCCGGGCGACCGTGGCCAAGTTTCTCTTACCATGCACAACCTTGGTGTGAATGAACCTGCTCAATATACCGTAAGTACAAAGGATGGTCGCATGATGATTGCTGCTAAAGGATGGTCAAGGTTCAAAACTCTATCAAATCTTGCGATAGGGGATGATGTAAAAATCAAACTTTCTTGGCAAGGAGAGCTGGTCCAAATCAACTTTGAAATTCTTTAGTAGTAGCACGCAACTGCTGAACTGATCTATCCTCCGAGAGCTTTTGATGTAATAATATGGCATGGTGAAACAAGTGTCCTGTGTGTATAAGTAGTACGACAGTATTATTTATCATGTAGGATATCGTGAAAGAATTGCAACTCTGATTGCTGGTTAGGAACTGTCGTTCGATTTCATTCTGACAGCTGCCGTGCTTTATTTAATTTTCTGTATTCGCCTTGCGGCAACATCTAAAACCAGCGACATACCGATCACTTGCAATATGAAATGCACTGAGTTAGAACACATGGGTCCCCAAACATGCAGGCCCACCGGCCTGTGGCCCAAAGTCCAGAACCGTCGGCCTATCTGAGTATTATATTCTCATCTGAACCCCCATACTATATTATATATATTCCCCTTGATTTTTCTTATGTATAAAGTTATGTGATTCTAGTTACTCCTGCCTTTCTACTTCCTTTTGATGATATGTGGGGCATCCAGTTACTCTTGCGGTAGGGGATATAAAAGATTTTTATATTTCTTTACAGAGGGAGTATCTCTCTATCGAAAATATATTTATGTGTAACTAGATACTCCTGCCTTTCTACTTCCTTTCGCTAATATGTGGGGCATCCGACAATGGGGTCCACATGCCATGCACCAAATTAGAGTGCCCAACTGCATGGTAGACTAACCCCAGTCGCAATGCCGCAGTAATGCCCAATGAGCCGTCAAATCACAAAAAACCCCACCTTTCCAGCAGTAGCAGTAAGCTGGACGGACGAAGCAGCAATATTTCACTGGGCCTGAATCCCCTTCTCCCTCGTCTGCTTGTTCAGAGAAAACCTCCTCTCGGCGATTGCGTAGGGTTTTTCTCATGGAGAACCAGGTATGAATTCTTCATCCATCCCCGATAAATCCTAGTCCGCTGGTCGCGGGTAATCCTAGGATGGCGGCCGCCGCCGTTCATGCATTTTCCTTCCTACTAAATCTAGTGTGTTTCATTTGCAGTGCCCAAAGTGCGAGGACCCTACAGGTTTCTGCGCCCTCGGCGAGACGCCACACTTGTTCCTTCTCATCCTAACACGTGATTTTAAAACGCGCACAGTATGTTCCTAGAATCCTATTTTCTATTCGGGAAGGTGGGGGTTTTCGAACATGCTATCGACTAATTTGGAAATTTGGATTGCTATATTTGGATAAAAGGTACTAGTACCATGGTCAACACTGACGTGAAATAGGAAATTATTTCTAGATTTGGATGGCGAATACATTGTGTTCTCATATTATTTTTCCTGCAGTGCATTCCTTGCTCTGCCAGAACACATGTACTAAAGATGGCCGGCCTTGCCATAACTGAATACACTAGTTTAATGGTCACATTGAAGACAAGCCATGGATATAAGTTCCGAGTTGGGTTCATGAACCAAGAAGATCGCTGCTTTTTTATCGCCGAACTTGGATAAACTTTCTCAAGTGTTACGGACTGAAAGTTGGTGCATGAGTGTTGATGGAAATAGCAGAACCTGGTCTCATCTTCACTGTGATCTTCCACTCCGACGTCATTCCAGTAGTTCATCCATGTTAGTTTTGTATCTGCTTCTTGGATGTTGCCTCGATTACTTCTTAATCCACCTATTCTGTCTAACTAATCATAAGTTGACTTTAGATGTAGCGACGATTTGTGACTCCCTTCTCTCATGAAGATGCTACTTGTTTGTTATTCTATAAGAACTCGACTGTTACTGATGGCACTGAAGTTGACTGGGATGACATCCACCAGTTCCTACACTTTATTGATCGTCTTGAGGTCCTTGTGGGGCGTTTCAATTGTGGAAGGCCACGTGGAATATGTGTGCCACTGGTGCACACATTAAACAGGTCCAACTGTGTCAAGAAACTTATGGAACGAGCTATTTTCTGTTATATATGTTGTTCATAATCTATTGCTTATACATAGTTTTACAGCTGTGATCTTCTTGAAATAGAAACAGCCCAGTTCTATTGTTCCTATACAGATGCCTAACCATGGTCGGGTCAGACTTGCGCTTGGTCACAACATGATGTTTATGTCGACCTACTCCATTTCCCTTGGAGGTGAAAAGATACTTATTCATGGGTGGTCTCAAATAATGAAGGCCCGTCCATCTTGGAGAATAGGACAGAAGGTTATGCTCATGCTTTTCCATGGCACTAAAGCTAATATCCTGTTTATTGACCACATTGCGAGATGAAGTTGCTTTCAGAAGGTTGTGGATGCGCGGGGTGGCACCTCGGCCTTGTCCTGGGGCTTGGTGGCCTCACCCTTGGTTAACTGTAGGCAAAGTAGCACTGTTTGAGGTGTGCTTTGTACGGTTGAACCTGTATAAGTACTCATACTGCTATCAGCTATGGTTGTTAAGTGCCCCTGCTGGTTTCAGTTAAGGTTGTTAAGTACTCCTGCTGCTTTTATAGTCTGTCGTGTTTCTTCAGTCTCGTCCTCCTCCGGCTGCCAAAACCAAACCAGCGCCGGCGGGGCCGCCTGCTTCCGCCTCCCACGGCTAGCTATGCCTTAGCGCACGCATCGCCGCCCCACCGTCTCCTAAATCGTTAACACCGTCGCTCGAGGCCTCGCCATCGTCCTCCGCGCGCTTTGGTGCGCTCGCCGCGGCGCTGCCCTCTCGCGTTGTCAACATGGTCAACAAACAAGAGGAATCGGGAGAGGAATGTACGTTGAGAGGATGACAGTAGGGACCCACCATGTCCATGGCCGTACGCAAGCAAGTTCCTCACTTTTTGTTATATACTCCGTTGTCAGCGTATAGAAAAAGAAAATGCTTCCTCCTAGTGGTTTGCTGACATCTGGGACCCACGACATTGTCAGCATATAGTCAATAGACAAGAGAACAACACCAGATTGGCTGACACCTGGGACGTAGCTACTCGAGCAGTATTTTTTTTTATCGTTGAGACGAAGCAGGGTTTCAACTGGGCTATGGCCCGTCTAGCCCAGGCTTCTATTTTTTGTTCACCACTTGACCAGCCCAGCTATTTTTTCTTTGTGAAAATGGCTAGCCCAGTTTATTTTTTCTGAAGAATACCCAATCCAGGCCTACTTATTTTTCTCTTCCCTGCTGGGCTGCAACTCTTTCAAGACGGTTGCAAATCTTAAAAGTAATATGAAATGGGCTGTAAATATAAAAAACACACGACAAATTGGCAATTACTTTCAAATTTCTGAATTTTTTCACATTTTCATATTCCAATTTCACTGAGCATTAACCTAATTTAAATATATCTTCAAAGTACTTTACATCTGGCTCGACATTTCAGTATTAAAAATTGTTTGGACTCAACCGAAATATATGAAATTTAGTTTAAATTTTTAACCCTGGCCCTGGCAACAAAAAAAACGGACTGCAATAAATTGCATAAGAAGTTGCAAATGGCTGTAAATTATTAAAAAAATTGGGAATGGTCTGAGTTGTGGGCCTATTAAGTTGACACGTATGCAAGATTTTTTTACTTATTATATACGTCAACAAACAATTCTAGCAGACGTGACCGTTGGATGTCAATCCAATGGCCGTCGTGCTTCTTCAATCTCTGATCTTCTTGCTCCAGCCGCCAATCCAGTGCCGGTGGTACCGCCTGCTCCCGCCTTCCATTGCCGGCTGTGCTGCCGCGCAGGCCTCACCGCCCCCTACTACTCCCACCGCTATCCAGGCCATCCTTCTACTCACCCACATCCCTCCACTGCTATGGCTTCGCCGCCTCCGGGTCATTCCTTTCCTGGGTCTCGCCGTCGTCCATCGCGTTGGTGTTCTCGGCACGGCGTGGTCAACGTTGTCAACAAACGACAACATCAGAAGAGGGATGTACATGGAGAGGCTGACAGTTGGGACCCACATGGTCCATGGCCGCACGCAAGCAAGTACCTCCTTATTACGCCAAAAAGAATGAATTCTCCACATGATAGCTGGGACCCACCAGCTATATCTTGCCACGGAAGGAAGTGCCTCCTTATTAAGCGAAAAATAACGAGTGCTCCCCATGACAGCTGGGGCCCACCAGATTTGGAGGCTGACTTGTGGCCCTACAAAGTTGACGCGTACGCAGGGCTTTGTCAACTTAGTCAACAAACGGTTCTATCACCAGTGACCGTTGGATTGTTAACATCCAATGGTCGTCCTGCTTCTTCAACCTCTGATTTTCTTGCTCCAGCCGTCCAAACCACCACGTGCTCCTGCCTCCCATGGCCAGCAGTGCTGCCGCGCATGCCTCATCGTCCCCCACTACTCCCACCACTGGCCCGGCCATCCCTCTACTCACCCACACCCCCTGTTATTCTGCGGCGAAGGCAGCCTCACACCACAGCCGAACCAGTCAACCCTTGTACTACCCTCCACGTGTTCCCTGGCTCTGGGTCTTTCCCTTACTAGGTCGCGCTGTTTTCCACCACCTTGGTGCTCTCGGACGGTACGGAGTCGTCAATGCGGTCAACGAACGACAGCCATCGGAAGAGGACTGTACGTGGAGAGGCTGACAGCTGGGTCCATGGCCGCACACAAGGAAGTGCCTCCTTATTACACGCAAAATAATGATTCCACCACCTGACAGCTCATACCCACCGGAAGGGCCTCAGTATTTCATGAAAAAAGTGTTCCCCCTGACAGCTAGGACCCACAGGCTTTATCTTCGCACGGAAGGAAGTGCCTTTTACCCCCTGACAGTTGGGACCCACCAGGTTGAAGTGAAGGTTGCGTTATCTGTCTGGCCGCGAACATGTACGTACATAGCGGTTGATCTGTCTCTCTGCAGCGACGTACCGTGGCCGAGTAAGGAGCGGCACATGTTGAAGTAGAGGCGCCGACATAGCATGTCACGCAGTCCCATTTATATCGTGTACACGTACATACAACCATGCTGCAAGATAGTAAATACGGCTACGTACGTACATACGGGCGGGGTCTCTAACGCGTACAGTGACGTCGTCCTGTTCATCGACAGCCAACCGGCTGGGTCGAAATAGAGTAAACAACGTTGCGTGTTCATCGCGAGCCAACCCGCTTGGGCGGAACAGCCGAAACGAGGTCTGGCGTACGGCATAACGAAGGAAACAGCCTTCTGTTCGACTGCGTACGGTCGAAACGGGGTCCTGTTCATCGGGAAGGGTCTGGCATACCGCAAAACGGAGGAAACAGACTTTTGTTTGAGTGCCTACGGTCGAAACGGGGTCCTGTTGATCGGGAGGGGTGTGGCGTACCGCAAAACAGAGGAAACGAACTTGTGTTGGAGTGCCTACGGTCAAAACAGGGTCCTGTTCATCGGGAGGGGTGTGGCGTACCGCATAACGGGACTCCGCGGGCTACTGTTCATCCACCGTCTACTGCCTGGCTCCAGTCTCCACGGGCTACTGTTCATCCACCATCGACTTCCTCCAGCTACTGTTCATCCACCGTCGACTTCCTCCTGCCTCCACCAGCTACTGTTCATCCACGTGGTCCTGTGCATCCAGCCTCCACCGGCTACTGTTCAGCCAGCCCACCACGGGGTCCTGTTCATCTACCCGCAACGGCCTCTACTACCACGGGGTCCTGTTCAGCCAAGCCCCACCGGGAACAGTTCATCCAACCCCCACCGGGGACTGTTCATCAAGAGGCAGCTTCGATCGGCTTCAGTTAGTAGCAGTAGCGAAGGAATCACTCAGGTTCATTTAACAACAAGGGATTGATCGGGGTTCAGTAACTTAGGTAGTGCAATCGCTCAGGTTCAGTTAGAGCCCAACGCCTCGCACACACGTGCATACGTGTACGAGGGACACACGCAAACCTCCGTGCATCGCTCGGCCCCGACCACCCACCGTAACCGGGAACTCCCCGAAATTTTCCTCGCCCTCACTTCTACCATGATTTTTTCGTCATGGACGGCCCAAAGAATGTCATGTAGGTGCGTCGCCGTCCTGCCCAGGACGAAAAGCCCATTTTCTGTCATGATTTTTTGTCATAGAAGTAGGAGCCCACCACATCTATGATGATACATGCTTTTGTCACAATTATCGTCATAGAAGTGTCGTAAGCATGATAGAAAAAAAATCGTTTGGCCCAAAATGTAACGGATGTGTCCTTTTTTGTAGTGCAAGGTTGCAAGAGAAGTGCAGCTACGCGCGTGTTTGTGCAAAGTGTAGACCTTTGTAAAGGTATCCATGGGCCTCCTTTTATACGAAAAGGGGTCACCACAATGGCATAATAGTAATGTACACTGTAAATAGTGGCTACAGTGCTAAATACCTAACTCTGGTGTGTTAGGACAAACGCATTAATTGTGCCGCAAGGTGTCACGTTGATGGAGCTCCCCGGCAAGAGTTGTATCTCCTTCTGTGTCATCCGCCCATCTGCCTCATATTCCTTTGACACGCCCCTAGGACGGGTATAATTAAAGTTGTATCTTCAGCAGAAAGCTGCCACATGCCTAGACAAAGCTAACCTAACTACCTGGCCAGTCGACACCTATACGACAAGTGACAAGCTAGTCGATGAGGTGGACCGGTGGCAGGGTAGTGGAAACTTGTCGGGTTCGGAGCTTGCTGGGTCTTCACTAGCTTGCCGGCAACCCCAAGCTTGATCTTTTGTTCTTCTGATCTTTGGCTTGCGTGTCTTCATCGCATCTTGTCATCTATTCTTAGTCTTATTCTTAGTTACCCTCCGGCAAGCCTTGCCATCAGGAAGGCTGCCACTGCCTGTCCACAAGTCTGGTGTACTAAGGACTCAAATCTTAGCACATCGACAGGAGCCCCCGGGCCTGGGCCACACACGCATGCGAGTCATCATTGGGCTAGGCCCAAACAGTGCATAGGCACATGTGGTAGACGATAACTATCATAATATTCTCTGTAATCACGCCCCCACGACGGTAGAGGTGGGATGAAATGTGTCGGCATTCTGGGAACCAGGGTACCCAGAATTGCTTGCCTACGGCCCATGGCGTGGCTCCCTCGACGACCTGGTATGGCCCACCTCCAAGACCATCAAGAAAAGACCCTCGCGAGGGACCAAGCCTCGCGAGGCGTACGACACCGAAACCTCCCAAGGGAGCAGCCTCCTCAAGCGGCCTCCCGAGGAGTGGAGATTTCTATGCAGGTACCCAGCCTCATGAGGCTGCGATGAGGCAAGCCATGACGACCAAGGCCAGGCGGGCGCCAGCGGGCGCAGAGAAGGCAGTTTCCTCTTTGGTGCTAAGGAGGCAAGGACAGGCGTGGGTTCCCGAGGAATCTACCAAAAGGTTTCCATTCCGGTGGTCCGAGACCAAGACAACCAATATGGCAGGATGGATGTCATCGCCGAGCCCACCGCTACGTCACGACCAGAAGTTTTGCAGGCGAAGACCACCTTTTGTCAGGATAAGATGTACTACTTGTCCCCTTTCAAATTGGCCACTGTGGGATCCCTTCCCACCTACGTTTTGGGGGAAGAAGACCGAGGCCAATATAAATATAGGTGAGCCACCACCATAGAAGGGGTCGACTCACTCTCACCCCCGAGCCCTCGCGAGGTTGTTCATCCTCTTTACTTGTTCATCCTCAGCCCCTCGTGAGGCCAATCCACCACAAAGCAGGAGAAGGGTTTTACACCGCAAGGTGGCCTGAACTTGGGTAAACTGCCGTGTTCATCTTCTTCCTTGCTCACATGAGTCCGGCTAGGCTAGGCTGTGGGGCGACGAGCTGGTAGGCTAGATAGGTTGAGTTCTTCGCACACGCCCCAGAGTTCGAACCTTTCTTTATTCTGCGGAGCCCTGAATCCGCCATTTGGCGCGCCAGGTAGGGGCGTGGTGAAGCCCTGCCTCCCTATTCATCAACCGCGTTCCATGCTCGCTTGGCCATGATGAGGTCTGGCTGGGCTCGCGCCGAGCGATGGGCCGTGCACTCCAATCGGGCGACGCCCTCCTGACGCGGCGCTCCATGTCGCTCCCCACCTTCCTCGGTGCACCATCACCAACAACAAGGTTCACCGCCGCCACCCCTCACGTGACGCAACGGGCGAGCCGACACGCGCACGTTTGGCATCACCACGGCTCCGCCCCTCCACGCCAGCCGAGGGCTGACGGGCGCGCAAGCTGCGCTCCTTATGGCACGCGAGTTGCTGCGCTACTGGCCGGCCGGTGACGATTATGACGCTTGGCTCGGCCGGGTCGCCGAGCTCCTCGACGCCACCTGCGGGGGCATAGAGCCTCTCCATCCTCCACCGGTGCTGCGGTGCTTGCACAGGGCCCGCCCGTGCGGGTGCTGCGTCTGCTCGTCTTTCAGAAGGAGCCCTTAGGGGCTCCGCAGCAGAGAAGGGGCGAGCGGGATTTCCCATCCAGCCCCGGGGGCGTTTCCCCGGGCCCTGCGCGGAGGAGATGGCCCATTCAGAGGGGCACCACGACGGGCCTCCTCATGGCCATCGTGACCCGTCAGCAGGGGTGGCGATCGGCGAGGCCAAAGAGCAAGCGGGTCGACAGAAGGCAGGCCCCCGTCGACCGAGTTCTCGAGGTCGACAAGGCCTCATGGTGCCCGAGGGCTGCAAGCAGGCCTGCGCCAGGGCCTTTGCTGCCCCGTAGGGTGATTCCCCCCACCGCAGCGAATATTTTTTGGGACATGTATGTTAATGTTGGTGTGCAGGTGAATCGCGCAGCCGCAGCACGCTGGAGAGGCGGCAGTCGGACCAAGCGTGCCGAGGCAGGCTAGGCGTGCGGCAAGGCCCTCAGGAAAGATGGGGCCCCGAGGGGGACCAAAGGACCTGACGAGCCCATGAGGGCAGGTCGCCTCATGAGGGCCTGGTGTCTCCTGAGCCGTGGTCGCTCGACGATGGGGGCGCAAAGGCCCAAAGGCTCGGGAGGGACCCAGCGCCGCCCCGCGAGCCGGGTAGACGACTTGCGGCCGCCGTGGGAGTGCGCCGCACTGCTCGCCGGCGGTTTCCAGGCCGGAGACCGCGCCCAGGGCTGCTGCCATGTCAGGCTCGCCGGCACGCAGCCGGGGTCAAATGGCGGGGACCCTGACCAGAAGGCAGGCGACCGCCTTATGCCTCCCCAAGTCTCCGCCCGTGACACTCTCACGTAATAATGAGTGGGGTTGTACACGCCCCGGAGTCTCCTGAGTGCTGCCCCTGAGCCTCACGGGGGCTCCCATCCACGTCTCAGTGGAATCCCCATGCTCCGCGCTGGCGGACGACACGGTCCCCCAATGACTATGCCCACGCCTAGTGGAAGCCCCATGCTCCATGCTGGCAGGAAGACTGGAAGACTAGCATAGGTGCCGGACGCGGCTATTCTTGGCTTTTTCTTGTAACCAAATTTGCTACTTCTTGGAATGAACTTGCAGTTCTTGCATTTTTGTTCAAAAAAAGGTGGAGTTCCTTGTTTTTCTTCTTCTAGCCATTTTCCCTTCGCTTGATTTTCGTCTTTGCAAAAGATAGCGGGCACCCATGGCTCCCTCCATCGCACCCCGTGAGCGGGGGCTGGGTGCGGTGTGCACGCTTGGGTCAGCCCAGCGGCGCTAAATATGATGCCCTAAGGGCCCAGGCCACAGCGACTGCGGCCTTGCCCGCGCGCACACCTCTCCGGATCCTCACGCGGCACTGTCGAGCGAGCTGGCGGGTGCGCATTGCCTAGGGCTCTCAACGGGCGCCCGCCTCTGGACCTCAAATTAGGCACCACGACCCAGCATGACAATGACGGCCACCCCTGCTCAGGGGTCATGGGTGAGTGAAAAATAAAGGAAGGGCAAAACTATTTAATACATCATAGAGAAAGTTCTTCCAAAAAATGTTTTCGCATCCCCGCGGGGTCATATTCAAAGTCTTGACAGGAAAATAGGGAAGTACAAGCCTAGCAAGACGCGCTATCATCGTCTCCGCTGCCGTCGTCGTCATCTTCGGCTCCGCGTTCTTCGGCCACAGGTGCGCCCACGTCATTGGCAGGGGTGAGCTCCGCGATCAGCTCATCCATGTGATCTTCCACCCAGCCTGCCAGGGCACCTTGGATCGCCCCAGGTACGGGGGCTATCGTGGCATCAAAGTCGAAGTCAGGATCGGAGCGAAGAAGGTGGCTGAAGACACGCGAGAACACGCGCACAAGAAGGTCGCAGATTCTCTCTTCGACGAGTCGGCGTGCCCTCACGACCCCACCTTCGAGGTGTGCCATGACCTGGGTGAAGAAGCTGAGGTAGCCGGCGTCGTCAGCAACAAGCGGGCTGGAGACGTTCGCGTCGCAAATGCTTCTCAGGGCCCGGTTGGCCCTTAGCCCAAGGGTCTGGAACATCTGGGAGCGCTAGCGTTGCAGCATCCGAGCTCGGCTCGCCTCATCTGAAGCTTTCTCCACGAGGGAGGAAATGCCTTCTACCTGCTGGTGGAGGAAGGACAACTCGGCCTCAGCAGTGGCTCGAGCTTCCCCCCTGGCTTTCTCGCGCTGCTCCGCCGCAGCTAGCTTCTTCTTGAGGGCGTTGACCTTGCCCTGCAGCTCATCGTGCCACTTGCAGAAGCGAGCTTCCTGGAGCTCCAGCTTTCGGCGGTATTCCTCGCCAAGGGTCCTGCGGATCCCCGCCACTTTCTCGTCGACCTCTTGCTGGATCTTCGCCTCCCGAGAGGCGACGGCATCCTCAACAGTGGCCACTTGGCGCTCCATCACTTCCAGCCGCTCGCCCTCCTGGTTTTGCTCCATCGCCTCCAGCGCCAGCGTGTCCTCGAGCGTGCGGGACCTCGCCTCGCTCATGGGAAGCCCGACCGCCGGGGCGGAGAGTGCGGCCGCACGCACCCGGACTTGTTGCTCAAGGATGGCATTTGAAGCTTGGAGCTGCTTCTCGCGCCCCTCTGCCGCCTCGCGCCGGCTATCTGCGGCACGGGCCTCCTCCAGGGCGTGATCACGTGCCTCCCTCACCGCGGCCAGGGGCCCCTCCGCCTCCGCTCGGGCATGCTCGCGCTGCAGGTGACCGAAGTTGATGGTGACTTCTAGCCGGCGCCGTTCACGCGCCAGATGCAGGCGCTCCGCCTCAAGGCGGGCGTCAACATCACCAAGCTCCACCCCGAGGTGCCCCAGTGCGTTCGATGCCTCTTGAAGAAGGCCGTTCCGGACAGTGATGCACCCGCGTGTGAGCTCCAACGCTCGGCCTAGGCTTTCCTCCATGCCCCAGTCAGCTGGCGAGGCGCGCGAGGATCGCTCGCCTCCGGCAGAAGCCCGTTGGCTGGAACTCCCTCGCCCGCTCCTGCGGCCCGAGGTGGGGCTGGACGAGGACTCACCCCACTGCTCGGGGATGGCACCGTCCTGCAGGGCACCCAGCTACCGGCAAGGATTAGCGGGGGAGCCCTCGGCATGGCAACCGCACTCCGAAGATCGCCCCGGAAGAAGGACACTGGGAACGCATGCCTGGGGCCCCGCAGGGACGGCCTTGGCTCGGGCACAGGCGCCACGCCGTGCGCAACTGCTCGGCTCGTGAGGCCTAAGGTCGCAACGGGACCGGTGCCCTTTGGAGGCGGCGCTCGGGGCGCGCTCGCTCCCTCGACAGAAGGGGTCCTGAGGGGCAAAAGTCAGACGGAGATGCGATATGCAAGAGTCAAGAGGAAGGCGAGGTACTTACTCATCCACAGCGATCCACTTCCTCCTCTTTAGGGTCCTTGGGACAGGGTTGCTGTGGCTCCCGCGCTCTTTCCTCTTGCGGGATGCCCCGGGATCCAAAGGAGACACACAGGGGGCTGGCGTATAGCCCTCCACGGCGGGGACATCAGCTGCACCCATGGGCGGGACTCCTCCTCCGCCGCCAGTGGGACTGGGGGTGGGTGCCTCGGGAGCGCATGATGGTGCCCGCTCCCCCGCTACCACTTCGGGAGCGCGCACCTCGGGGCTTTCATGCCCGGGAGTCACCAAGAGGGGGTTGTTCCGAGGCCCCTCGTGGCCCTCGGGGAGCAGCCCCCACTTGTCGAAGCACGGCATCTTCTTGGCAAAGTCTCCCCCCTCCGGGTGATCGTACAGAGGGAAGCCGTCCGGAGGGAGCCCGGCGGGTTCTTCGCCGGTGAGGAGACGAAGCACTACGCGTAGTGTGTTGGAAGGAAGAGGGGGCTACTGGAGCCTCATGTCGTCTGCAGGGCCGGTGAAAGCCCACATCGGGCGGGAATGGCGCTGAAGCGGGGCGATGCGCCACCGGGTGGACTCCCTCACCACCATCGCCATCGTCACCCCCGCCTTCCTCAGGTTGGCCAACCTGGTCATGACTCAGGTGAGCCGCGGGTCGACCAGCATCGCGTGCCCCCACCCGGAGCTCGGCTTCGCGGGGGCGGACGGGATCAGGAACAGGGGGCTATGCACGGTGGTGTCTACATACACCCACTGCCGCCGGAACCCCCTTGTGTTCGGGCGGAGCGTGGAGTCGATGCCGGAGCCAGCGGTCGTCGCCACAGCCTGAAGCGACACGTACCCCGAGCATTGCTCGCCGTCGACCAACTGGAGCGAGAAGAAGTGGCAAAGCATGTCCACGGACAGGGCAATGCCCACGAAGGCCTCGCACAAAAACACGAAGGTGGAGAGGAGGACGATGGATCCGGGGTCCAGATGCAGCGCGTGGATTTGGTAGTGCAAGAGAATGGCGTTGAAGAAATCGGAGAACGGGGGAAACAGGCCGGCGAAAAGGGCATGAAGATGAAGGGGGGTCTCGGTGGCCTCCATATCAGCCAAGGCCCGGGAGGCAGGCCAGATCTTCGTTGCCTCCACTCATTGGAATCGGCAGCGATGGCATGCCGGACATATCCAGCCCCTCGTGGTTTATCACCGTGGATCGGCCCGGCGCTAGTTCCGGCCCCGGCAAGGGCTCCGCCGCCGTAGGGATCTTGCCCTTCTTCTTCCTAGGAGCCATGGCAGCAAGGTGGATTGGATCTATGGCGAAATCTGGCAAAGAGGATGCGAGTTCGCAAGGAGGAGAATAAGTAGAAGGTAAGCGCACAGCAGGGCAATGAAGGCTCGGGTGTGTAGGCCAGGCAGTTGTCAAGTCGAGCGGTTGCCGAGGCGGCCTAGGGAAGCGGAGACGGCCACATCCCGTTAGGCGCCACGCGTCAGCCTGGCCCGCAGGTGATTGGGGCCCGCGGCGCTTCGCCCTTGCCCTTTGGCTTCGCCTCGAAGCCAAGCCCGTGCACGCCTTGGGCCCGGGGGCTACTGTCGGCGTTCTAGGAACTAGGGTACCCAGACTTGCCTGCCCGCAGCCCATGGCGTGGCTCCCTCGACGGCCTAGTACGGCCCACCTCCAAGACCATCAAGACAAGACCCTCGCGAGGGGCCAAGCCTCGCGAGGCGGACGACACAGAGACCTCCCAAGGGAGCGGCCTCCTCAGGCGGCCTCCCGAGGATGGGAGATTTCTATGCAGGTACCCAGCCTCATGAGGCTACGATGACGCAAGCCATGACGACCAAGGCCAGGTGGGCGCCAGCGGGCGCAGAGAAGACAGTTTCCTCTTTGGTGCTAAGGAGGCAAGGACAGGCGTGGGTTCCCGAGGAATCTACCAAAGGTTTCCATTCCGGTGCTACGAGACCAAGACCACTAGCACGGCAGGATGGATGTCATCACCGAGCCCACCACTGCGTCACGACCAGAAGCTTTGCAGGCGAATACCATGTTTTGCCAGGATAAGATGTACTACTTGTCCCCTTTCAAATTGGCCACTCTAGGATCCCTTCCCGCCTATGTTTTGGGGGAAGAGGACCGAGGCCACTATAAATATAGGTTAGCCACCACCATAGAAGGGGTCGACTCACTATCACTCGAGCCCTCATGAGGTTGTTCATACTCTGTACTTGTTCATCCTCAGCCCTTCGTGAGGCCAATCCACCACAAAGCAGGTGTAGGGTTTTACCCCGCAAGGTGGCCCAAACCTGGGTAAACTGCCGTGTTCATCTTCTTCCTTGCTCACGCGAGTCCGGCTAGGCTAGGCTGTGGGGTGACGAGCTGGTAGGCTGGATAGGTTGAGTTCTTCGCACAAGCCCCAGAGTTCGAACCTTTCATGGGTCTCCGGAGCCCTGAATCCGACAAAATGAATGCATTGGTAGTGCGCCTGCAAAAGGGCATCCATGTCGGACAGTAAAGAGCCAGCTCTGTGCCTTTCCCATAAAAAGGAATCCACAGAGGGCACTGCTCATTTACTAGATTGGAAGTACGCCTGCAAAAGCCCATCCATGTCTGACAGTAAAGAGCCAGCCCTGCGCCTTCCCCATAAAAAGGAATCCGTAGAGGGTGCTGCTCATTTACCTCCCCTCTTTCCAATCTCGCAAGCCGCCATTGTCTTCCTCCTTCCACTCGATACATAGCACAGTTCATCCATCCACCGCTCCCATGCACCCACTCCTCCTCAGCCGCCATATGGCTCCAAAAGCGAGCAAGGACAAGGAGGAGAAGGTCGTCGACCCGGACGCAGAAGAAAGGAAAGAAGCTTTGGCGAAAGTGTGGAGAAAGCATGTCGTTTTCCAGATGGTGGACAAGAGCGACCTCGTGGAGTGGTACACCTACATGTGGGTTAGGGATACAATAGTTCACAGTGCCCCTCATGTGCTTCCCGGCTCCGTCAAGGGCAGCGCATATAAATTCCCTTTCTTCGTTGCTTATTTTTACTGCGGACTCTACCCCCCTTTCTCTTATTTCCTCAATGACATCATGTACTCGTACGGCTTCCATGTTCTTAATTTCACATCGAACGCTGTAACACGCATGTCATCTTTGCACATCTTTGCAAAAAAATTTGCTGGAGTTGTCCCCAATACTATCCTCTTCCACCACTACTTCATCCCACGTGTCAAAACAGGGGACGCCGTTTCTAGAGCCATCACTTGGATCCCAACAGGTTGGAATAAGGACATCTACCCAGAAGGAAACCTTCACCGGAAGTGGGATGAGTGGCATGGAGAGTGGTGCTGGATCAAGGAGGCGGATTCCCCGCCGTTCTGCTTTCCCCAGAAGACGAAGGTAGTCCGTGGCAAGGATTGGAGTGACGTCGACAAGGATGATGGGACGCTCACTGCTGTCGTGACCAGAATCCATCGCCTCAGGGCTGCTGGGCTCACAATCGAGATGGTTAGCGCAGATTTTCTCTGCCGCCGTATCGCCTCTCTGCAGAACTAGGGAAGACCTACTTGGGAGTTCAAGATCATCGCGGACATCATGAGGTTGCACCCTGGGTTGAACAACAACTTGATGATCCAGCAGCACACTTCTCTCTGTTGTGCACTGTTCATGCCAGACGGCAAGAACAGGTTGCCAGAAAACATAGTCCCTTTGTGCAACAACTCAGCCCTATGCTCAATCATAGCTATGATGCCAGTGTGTAATGCACATGGCATTGTCGGAACTTGGGCTGAACTGCCTAAAGAGCGCGCGCAAGAATTCTTTGATAACTTGACAGAGAGGGCCATCAGGGAACAACCAGAGCTCATCCACCCCACCACCAATGAGGAAGTGGCTTACATCGCAAGCAGGGCGGAGGGGGCAAGGCTGCCCGAAGAGGTCAGCAATTTCTGCCACTTGTTGGACGAGGGCGGTGAATAAGGAGTAAGGATGCCTGAGGAAGATCCTACCGATGAAGGCGAGGCTGCCGAGGAGCAGGGTCACGAGGCTGCTCGGGATTCCACTAATGAAGATGCCCCTGAAGAGCACCAGCACGAGGAGCCCCCTGCCCCGGCAAGGAAACCATGCATCCTTCGGAAGGCAGCTTCCGGCGACGCAGTGCGTCCTTCTTCAAGCAGCAGGGTTGCTAACAAGAAGGCAACCAGCAAAGGCCACACAGCGGAAAGGAACTCGACAGCAGCCTGCGTGGGGCACAAGGCATTCAGCCACACCAGCAACTAGATCAGCGGGGTCATCTCAACCTACCGCTCCAGCCACGGCCAAGCGCGCGAGGACTCCAACCCCACCTCCCCGCACAAACACTAGACCAGAGGACGAGTTCGACATCTCTGCCATGAGTGAAGGCGAGATAGAAGAGTAAGAGATCTTGTCCTTTCCTCCAATCTTTGATTTCTTCACTTGTCTTGTCTTGTTTTGTTTTGTTTTGTTTTCTGCAGAGATGCAGAAACACTAGTGCAAAGGCAGGCGAAGAGGGCAAAGACCTCCACAGGCGACGAGCCAGTGCCAAGCACCATGGCCGATCCAGAGATAGTCGTCATCAGCCCGGAGCTCAATCTCGACGCAACCCCCAGCACAGCCCCCAGCGTGAGTCCATCACTCATTTCCCACTGACGTGCTTTGGTGTGGAAATCTTCACCGCTAACATCAATGAGCTTGTAGGAGAAGAGCGGCACCAAGGAGATCAGCCAGAGGCGAATCTTAATGTGTCGTCCTCGTTAACCACACTGCCCGGAGATGGCTCTCCCGCAAGGGCTTCCACTGATGAGCCCGTCCGTGTTGAGGAGCCAGCAAGCACCAGTGCCGACAGCCACGCGATGACAATAGACTTTGCCACAGGAGAAGAAATACCTCCTCAATAGTCCCATACAGGTAATCCACTTGCTTTTGAGAATTTGCTTTTCCTTTATTGTTTTTGTTTCCTTGAACTTGGTCTTGAATTTGTTTTGTTCTTCCCCTCCATTTTCAGATCCACCCCCAGCTGACGATGTGAACATTGATGTTGACGTCGTGGGGATCGTGAAGGATGCCGCTGGTGAGGCCGACAAGATTGCTACCAACGAGGCCGCCAGGGTTGCGCATGAGGAGGCCACCAATAAAGCTGCTGAGGAGGCCGGCAATGAGTCCACAAGGGGCACTGATGGCATTCCTGCCGCAGGCGCGCTTGGCGCTGACCCAGCCATGAGGGCGTCAATTGTCGGCAAAGCTGTTGCTGAAGATCAACCTTCAACATCTGAAGATCCTCCGACAAGCAGATATGTCAAGGTTGGAGACAACCTGTTCGTGAGCATCCCAGGTACGGCAAGCATTGGGGCGCCAACTGAAGGAGAGATCCTTGATGAGGATATCATCGCCGCCGCTAGGCTGAAGATCCTTGATGAACCACTCTCCAGTAGCAGCGGGTCTAAAGAAGAGCAGCTCCTAAACGCCATGAGCAGCAATTTCCAACATCTCTAGGCACTTTTCCGCATCTAGTCAGAAAGCTTGGACTCCAGGGCAGCAGTCATGGGAGTGGCAGAAACAGATTTCTAGAAGCGCGTTCATGAGACACAGATCTGGTACACTGAAGCCCTCCAAGAAGTGACCAACTATCGAGACCAGCTGACCAAGGACCGGGAGAAATTTATGCTGGAAAAATCTGATGCTGAAAAGGCACAAGAGGAAGCCACACAGAAGATAGCAGCAGGAGATGCTGCGTTGAACAAGCGCAAGGTTGGGCTTGTGTTAGGACCTCCATCCTAAGTCACACCGATCTAGCATGCAACACATCAGATCACTTTGCGGCCATGCACGGTATCCCCACGGTTGCAACCTTACCTAGGCCGGGACTGTTTGTGCCTTTTGGCTCACGTATATGATATTGTTGCTAGCATCCATATGACAGAGAACCCAGGCCGACATGACTAGTCGTAAAGCCAAGGTGGCACAAACTTACAGGGACAGGCATACATGACCCAGCAGTGCACGTGTCGGTCAGCAACGAGTGTAATCGGGCTGTAGCAAACTATCAGGAATCCGGTAAACACCGCGTGACATTTCCCCGAAGGGACACACACAGGAGCAAAGAAGGGCACATGCTGGTCAATCCATGTGTTCTAGAGTAGTAGCAAGCTACTATGGCTCAATGGAAGCATTAGGAGGCATTTCCCCATACGGAAGGCTACCAAGAATGAACAACTAGGTGTCGGATCTCACACATACCAAGCATTTCAATAACATACACACAATATGCTCGATTTGTGTATATACAACATGGCATCACAACAAAACTCTACGACTCAAAGTATTTATTTAAGAGGTTCCGAAGAGCCATACATAGTATAATATTACAGACATGGGTCTCATGACCTAACATACAAAGTCATACAAGCAACAAGCACAAGCGGAAGCTTATCCCGTCTGAATATAGACAGCTGAAAGAAAGAGGGCTAGAAAGCATGTCTATCTATAAGACCCTCCAAAGGAACCAGACCTCTGTCTGGGATTCCCAAGCTAATTGTTAAACCCCACGTAGAACTACTAGTGAGCCTGAAGTCTCTCTGCAAAACATAAATTATGCAAACGTGAGTACAAATGTACTCAGCAAGACTTACATTAGAACTAACCACATATGCATCAATATCAACAAGGGGGTTGTGGAGTTTAACTGCAGCAAGCCACCTTTGACTCGGTGTCTATCCTGAACTACGACTACAGGTACTGTCTTTTGGGGTGAGAAAGCACACACGAGTCCACATATTCACCATATCAACACACCAATATGGATCCACTTCCATCTCCCTACGAGAAGGCCATCCATAGCACTCACACTTATCTTGCGCATTTTAGAGTATCCACTTCCAGTTATCTATGAACAATGTAAGCTTTCCAAGTAGTCCATATCCGTGGACGCGGCTATTCGAATAGATCATTCATAAACCTGCAGGGGTGTACTTCTTCACACATGCTCTAGCCACTTACCACCATGTACACATCATGTATCTCGGCAACCTTCAAGCAGAAGCCCGGTGAGGGTGTCGGCATTGACCTGACAAACCACGCAAGTCTCTATCGCCTATTTGAGTTCCATCCGCAAGGAAGTCCGACTGAGGTTTCCACTACATCCCCAAACGATGTGTGCAGGGTTCCCAAGCCCACCAACCGACTGCCTCGGTACACCATGCCACAGTGTATCTACCGCATCATAGCCCACCCCTAGGGTCAGCTATGCACGGCCTCCAACACATATCCTACAAACACCAGAAACTAGTTCCAACACCTGGACACAGATCAAGGCGATTAATAAGGCGAGAGAGCTTGGAGTGCCCAGAGCCCAATGTGTGGTAGTAACTATCTTGGATCACAAACATGGAACTAAGTTCTTGATGACGGTTTCAATGAGACAACCCACCATGTACTCCTACATAGCCTCTCATTGCTACCTTTACCAAATCGTGTTCATACACTTAGCTCTCAACAATATGACATGTTCACCACCATTCCAATCCATCCCTGATGAATCATACCTGACACAACTCTAAGCATACCAGGCATAACAAGCAGGCATGAATGAGTAGTCACATAATGGCTCAAACAACTCCTACTTATGTTAGTGGTTTTCAACTATTTACACTTGCAAAGGTAGGTCATGCAGAAGAATGGGTTCAAATACCGCAACATGTAACAGTTGAATCATTGTTGTCCTAATGCAGTAAAATAGAGCAGGATCAAGAGAGTGGGATTGTATCGAAGTGATCAAGTGGGTTTGTGTCGATCCCGTGGGACTGGGGGTACCCAAGCCCGTCTGCCTGCGGCCCATCGCATGGCATCGTCAGGATGCCCGGCGCGGCCCGGTGTCAAGACTTCATGAGTGAGACCCTCATGAAGGACCCACCTCGTGAGTGAGCATCAGTGAGGATCATTAAGAGCTCCCGAGGGCCTCCCGCGGGGTGGCCTCCCGAAGCTGCCTCCTGAGGCCTCACACGGGACGGACATCTCTAGGCTCGCCACCCCACCTCACACTGCATATGGGTGACGTGAGCCACGACGAGTGGAGCCAGAAGGGCACCAGCGGGCGCAAACAAGGACGCTTTCCTCTTCGGTGCAAAGGGAACAAGGACGGCACGCGGGTTCCCGAAGCAATCCCCAAAGGATGCCACTCTGGTGCTAGAAGACCAGGAACGCGGCTCGCAAGGATGGAGGTCATCGCCGAGCCCACCAACGCATTATGCCAGAAGCTTTAGCAGGCGGAGACTGCTTTTTCTCAGGATAACATGTACTCTTGTTCCCGTTCAAATTGGCCGTTGTGGTATCCCTTCCCGCCTAGAGTTTTTGGGGGAAGAGGACTAGGGCCAGTATAAATATATGCTAGTCTCCAACGTAGAGAGGGTCGAACCCTGAGCCCTCTCGAGGCAGTTCATCCTTGTACTCGTTCATACTCATCCTCCCTCGCGAGACAATCCACCACAAAGCAGGAGTAGGGTCTTACACCGCAAGGTGGCCTGAACATGGGTGAATCACCATGTTGTTTCTTCCTTTCCTCTCGCTCGAGCATGCCGGAGTATCGTCGTGAGGCGGTGAGCTGCGAGGCGTAGCTTAGTGGAGATCCTCGCGCACACCCCAGAGTTTGAAGCTTTCCTTTTATCCCCCGAGCCCCGATTCCGACATTTTGGTGCGCAGGTAGGGGTGTGCCAGAGTTCTTCCACTTTGTTCTGTCCTTGCTCCATCGTTTCCATGGCCGACGCCCGTCGCATTCACGCCACCTCGGTGGGACAGGCAGGACGCGGTGTCCGCCGCCGCTCCACCTCGGCCGCCTCCAACGCCCTCTGCCCCGCCGTTTTATCAAACGCCGTGGGTTGCCCAGCCTTCAGCCCCAGCCTATGTCAGGTAAATTGGCTGGTGAGGTTCAGGCCGGTGCTGCCCCCGCGCTATGATGGCGCAGCTGACGTCGAGGAGTTTCTCCGGCTCTACTCCCGAGCATCCTGGCAGCGGGCGGCGCCAGCACGGCCATGGCAATTTAGTTTCCCCTGGCCCTTGTGGGCGCCCCGCGTTGTTGGCTCCTCGGCCTCCCTGAGGCCTCGATCTCCTCTTGGAGTGAGCTGCCTGATCGGTTCGCTATGTGTTTCGCGATCCCAGGGCCCCATGCGGGCGCGTTTATCCTCAGCGTGTCCCAGGCGCGTCCGTCCGGTCACCACTCAAAGTAGTTCTTCTGCAGGGCGAATACCGCGCGGCCCTAGCTTGAATCTTCGCAGCCTCGTGCGCGGCCTGAGGGCGCCATCACTTTCGACTCCCGGGACAACCCCGAGTCCGCGGCTGCTACCAACGCGCTCACCAGGTTATGCACGCCCACCATCAGCAACATCTCTGTCACCAAGACCCTCATCGACAGCGGCACCGGCCTCAACGTCCTCTTTGTCGAAACCTTCGAGATGCTCCAAGTTCCTTATGATCAGCTCTTGCCCACCAGACCATTCTCTAGGGTGACCAACAGTTCCACCACTCCCTTGGGGTAGGTGCGTCTCCCAGTCACCTTCGGCACTCGTGACAACCATCACACCGAGCTCATCGACTTCGACGTGGCCCATGTTGGCCTCCCATACAACGCCATCCTGTGGTACCCCACGCTCGCCAAATTCATGGGGGCAACCCACCCCGGCTACAACATCATCAAGATGCTGGGCAGCAGCGGCGTCATTACAATCATCGGAAATGAGGAGGACGCGGTTTCGGCTCTCAGGCGCGCCTACAGGGCTCTGGCAGCCTCGTGCCCGGGCCCCGAAGATGGGGTCGAGCCTCTGGAGGTCGCTCCGGCAAGAAAGAAGAAGTTGTTCTCTCAAGACCGCGCCGAAGCGAAGAAGGTATCGGTTGACGGCAGCGGCGTAGGCCCTACCTTCACCATCGGCACTGACCTTCCCCCTGAGCAGAAGAACGCGCTTGAGGGAGTCATGGACTAAGGGTTCCTCGGGGTGACGGCCCATTGTATATGGGCCGGACTGGTGGAGCCGTGTGGTCACCGGAGACCTGGGAAGCCGTGGTTTGCCCTCCAAGTCAAGGGTGGACGAGATCTCTTTCCTTCTTGTTGTAATCTATCTTCGGTAACCCTAACCCTATCGGTGTCTATATAAACCGAGGGTTGTAGTCATTAGGGGAGAGCTATCTTCATCCCCCCGTAGCCTAGGGTTTAGCTCATACTGATCTCGAGGTAGATCTACTCTGTAACCACGCTATACAATCAATACAATCAAGCAGGACGTAGGGTATTACATCTTCGAGAAGGCCCGAAACTAGGTAAACACTGTGTTCGTCCTCCCTTGTTACCCATCGATCCTAGATTCACAGCTCGGGACCCCCTACCCCGAGGTCTGCCGGTTTTGACACCGCCATTGGTGCTTTCATTGAGAGTTCTGTTGTGCGATCGCCGAGAGGGTCGATGGCTCAACCGGTCTATGGAGACCGCCCCCGTACCGAGGGCTTTACCGCCCCTGGTCACCTCCTCATCTTCGGCGGCATATTAGCGTGCGCCAACCCCGCCGGTCGCCTCGACCAGATCGAAGGCCTCACCCCCATTGAAGGATCCATCGGTCCAGGGGCATCGACCCCAGGACTAGCAAACTCACAAAAATTCGGTATCTTTCAAGGTCCGGCCCCGAAGCCCAACACCGACGGACCGCCCGCAGGGCCTCCCATAGAGTCACCGGAGCGTTCGGTGCCCCTATGTGCCCAGCCAACAAATCAGTTGGCAGATCTGTTCCGCGCAATAGGAATTACTGTTATCAGGCCTACAGCCTACGACCGGATCGGGCTTAAACCCGATGACCAAAAAATAAACACCCCTCTGGTCACGCACCTTGTCGCCACTGTCAAAGATGCACAGGAGGGGCCACAGCCATGCAAGCTAAAGATGGTGTACACTCGAATCTCCAGTTCGGAGTCAGACACCAGCCCGGATGTACGTTCGAACATAACACCTAACACAAGTCCCGGCCTTGAGGCTATCCGGCCACTTACCAGTTCGGATCTGAGTCCTGTGCGGTCAGAACCGGATATGCTTCCACCTCCCATAAAGGATAGTCTGGATCCGCGGTAGGGGGAATTCTCAAAATTTTCCCACCCACCCACCACATGGAATACTCTCCGGATTCGGGAAGCCCAGACCTATGGGACCTCATGTACGTCAAATAGCTGCCAAACAAGACAGTCCACCATTATTGGGCTAGATTTCTCCTGGTAGAAAACAGGATGGCACCTTGCTGTGACAAAGAAATAATTAAAGCCTTCCAGTTCAACTGCAGGGATGAGGGCCTCTTAAACGCCTCGCGCGCCGCCGAACTCAAAACTTCACTGAACTGTCAGACATGGTACATAAATATTCCGCCATGGAGGACACATGGAGGGCACAATAGCTGAGCATGGGGCCATAGCCCATCGCGCACCACGGAAAGCCTCGCCTTAAACGAGCCTACACAAATGGGTCACTGGAGTGCGAGCCCAATAAAGCCAGGCCTAGATCCGTGTTAGATGAGTTGCTGGATAAACCATGCCCAATACATTCGGTCTGGCTAGATGCAAACCCAACCGACAGACTTCGAGCCTGTTGGGTGGTAAGACAAGTCGACAAATATGGCGAACCAATCTTGGGCCTCACACCCCCAGATGAACAGTCTTCAGCCGCACCACAGGACCACAACGTGTTTACGGTATACGAGACGTTCACCTCAAATAGCAAAAGGAAAAAGGCTCTTCGGGAGCTCAGCCAGATATATCAAGTGGCGGCCGCACAGCCATGGGCGAATACTCCTATCACCTTCGATGAGAGGCACGAGCCAAGACCTCGCGTCAGCCATGCACCGGCCACACTGGTCCTCGACCCCATCATCGATGGCTTCCGGCTGACTAAAGTACTAATGGACGGAGGTCACAGCCTCAATCTCATTTACAAGGATACGCTCGAGAAGATGCAGATCAACAGGTCTCACTTCGAACGTAGTAGCACTATATTCCGCGGTATAACACCCAGTAGGGAGGCACACTACTCGGGATGCATAACCCTTGATGTTGTGTTCGGCACACACGACAACTACAGATCTGAACCCTTGCTATTCCACATTGTGCCCTTCCGCAGCGGACACCACGCCCTTCTAGGGCGAGAGGCATCCTCGAGATTTCAGGCCATACCACATTACGGGTATATGAAACTCAAGCTGGCAGGGCCCAATGGGGTAATTTCACTAAAAAGCGACCCAAGCAGAGCCTTAAGAGCCGAAAATAAAACGGCATCTCTCGCCCTAGAGGCACTATCCAAAGCCCTCACGGCTGCAGAATTTACATCTTTACGCACTACCATCGACAAGGACGACGTGGTTCTCAGTAAAAGACAAAAATCCACATCATTCAAGCCAGCAGATGAAATAGTAAAATTTCAAGTGCACCCAACAGATCACAACAAAATGGCATCCTTGGGAGCATAGCTGGAACCCGCATTCGATGAGGCATTAAGGACATTCCTACTTCAAAATTGGGACATATTCACCTGGCACACCTCGGACATGCCAGGAATCCCACGTAGGAAACACACAGCCTCAACATTTCTAAAAGGCTTTAAGCCAGTGAAACAGACCCTGTGCCGATTTTCCAAACCCAAACGACAAGCCATGGGCGAAGAACTCACAAAACTATTGGAGGCCGGATTCATCCATGAGATCAAGCCCCTCGAGTGGTTAGCAAACCTGGTAATGGTACCAAAGAAGGATAAGTTCTGGCGGCTCTGTGTCGATTCCAAAGACCTTAACAAGGCCTGCCCTAAGGATCCTTTCCCCCTGCCGAGGATAGACCAGATCATCGACGCCACTGCCAGACATGACTCACTATGTTTTCTTGACGCATACTCCGGATACCACCAGATCAAGATGAAGGAGTCCGACGAGGCGGCAACCGCATTCATTACCCCCTACGGGCCCTTCTGCTTCAACACCATGCCGTTCGGATTGAAAAATGAAGGAGCCACATACCAACGCATGATTCAAGCATGCATTGAAAATCAAATTAGCAAAACGGTCGAGGCATACGCGGACGATGTGGTTGTCAAAACCAAACACATAGACCAACTGGTAGACGACCTACGCCAAACCTTCGACAACTTGTGAGCTTATGACATACCGCTCAACCCGAAAAAATGTATCTTCGGGGTCCCCGCCAGAAAGCTGCTCGGATTCATCATTTCCCATAGAGGAATCGAGGGCAATCCAGCCAAAATTAGAGTGCTATCTCAGCTCGCAATACGTACAAAGCTCAAACATGTTCAGAAGCTGGCAGGATGCGTGGCAGCCTTGAGCCACTTCATATCCCGCCTCGGAGAAAAAGCATTACCACTCTACAAGCTGCTAAAAAAGACCAAGAATTTCCAATGGACAGACGAAGCAATTGCCGCGCTCGAGGAGATTAAAACACTCCTAGCCAGCAACCCTATCTTAACCGCACCTAGTGTTGGCGAGCCCATGTTGTTATATGTCTCAGCCACCAATCAGGTGGTCAATGCGGTGCTTGCGGTGGAAAGGGAATCCGAGGGCCATAAATTTCAAGTGTAGAAGTCGGTCTATTATGTGTCTGAAGTGCTAACACCATGTAAAACACGGTACCCGCACTATCAAAAGATAGCTCACACGGTCTTCATGGCGTCCCGAAAGCTTCGATACTACTTTCAAAAATGTTCAGTCACAGTGGCATCGGAGGTCCCCTTGAACGATATAATCAATAACGAAGACGCCACGGGCCGCATTGCCAAGTGGGCCATCGAGCTCCTCCCCTTCGAGATAACATACAAACCACGCTGAGCCATTAAATCTCAGGTGCTAGCCGATTTTATTGCCGAATGGACCGAAGCCGAACTACCCCGGGAATACAGTACATATTCACACTGGAAAATGTATTTCGACGGCTCAAAGATGTTAGCCGAACTAGGGGCTAGGGTCATCTTAACCTCCCCCATAGGTGATACTATTCGGTACGTCTTACAGATAATGTACAAGGACTCCAACAACACAGCCGAATACGATGCGCTACTAAATGGCCTTCCTATGGTGACAACAATGGAAGTACAGCGCCTCGAGGTAAGGGGAGATTCAAACCTAGTGATCTCTCAAGTCAACGGCAAATTCGACGCCAAGGACCCCAAGATGCCGGCTTAAAGAAACGCAGTCCTCCGGATATCGGCCCGATTCAAGGGCCTAGAATTTCACCATGTCGCTAGAGACAGCAATCAAGCAGCCGACGTCCTCGCCCGCATGGGCGCCAAGCATGACCCTGTTCCCAAAATCAGCTTCCTCGAGTGGCTCTTTAAGCCCTCCGTGGTGTGGAAGGACAATGTCACCAGCGCATCAACACATGAGCCCGCTAACAACACCTCACCGGACAACGCGCCAGACGACCATACCATCGGCGGCTCTGCACTCGAGGAAACACCCTCCGCCCATGAAGTCATGGCCGTAATCCCAGCCTGGACAGAACCCATGTGAGCCTATCTCACATAAAAGCAGCTTTCGGAGGACCAAACCGAAGCGCGGCGTATAGTTTGGCACCCTAAAGCATACAAGGTCCATGAAGGCGAACTCTATAAAAAGAGTACCACAGGAGTTTTACAAAGATGAATCTCCGAGGAGGAGGGGCAGCAGCTCTTGGCAGAGATACATGTAGGCATGGGCAGACAACACACGACGGCTCGGGCTTTGGTCAGCAAAGCTTTCCGAGCAGGTTTTTTTGGCCCACCGCCCACGAAGATGCCCGGACATTAGTTTAGCACTGCGTCGGATGTCAGATGTTCGCAAATCAAAGCCATATGCTCCCCATAGCCCTTCGGACGATACCGATAAGTTGGCCTTTTGCGGTCTGGGGTCTCAACATGGTCGAGCAACTCAAAGGAGGGACACACAAAAAGAAGTACCTATTGGTCATGGTCGACAAATTCACCAAGTGGATTGACGCAAGACCTGTTACTTCGGCAGAATCCGGACCAGTCGTCGACTTCTTATCCGATGTCGTACACCGTTACAGTGTCCCCCACACTATAATTACCAATAATGGAACCTACTTCACCGCCTAGGAGGTCAAAGACTGGTGCGGCAAAATGGGCATCAAGCTCAATTATGCCTCGGTGTACCACGCACAGACCAAGGGGCAGGTCGAACGGGCCAATGGACTCATCATGAGCGGCATTAAGCCTCGCCTAATTTGATCCCTTGAACAATCTGACTGCCATTGGGTCGAGGAACTTGATTCCGTACTATGGGGGCTGCACACCACCCCTAATCGGGCAACCGGATACACACCATTTTTATGGTATACAGTGCGGAAGCAGTTCTCCCATGCGACCTGATCCACGACGCGCCTAGAGTGTGCATGTACGAAGGAAAGGAAGCCGAGCTCGATCGGCAGGACCATCTAGACACACTGGAAGAAGAGCGAGACATAGCTCGGGCTCGGTCAGTGTTCTATCAACAGCAAGCACGACGTTACCACAACCGCGAATTGCGGGCAAAGACATACAACGTGGGAGACCTTGTCCTCCGACTCCCCAAATAACAGAAGAATAAACTATCACATAAGTGGGAGGGACCATACATCATCGATGAAGTACTTATAGGAGGAGCATATCGTCTTCGCCGCCCGTCTGACAACGGCCTCGAGCCAAACCCGTGGAACGCAGCAAGGCTGAGGCATTTTTATGCCTGAGTCCAAAGTCAATTTTCGCCTTATTTCTCCTTTTTTACCTTTTTCTCTCTTTCATTGTGGTGCTAGTTCGGTTAAATCGAACCTCACCAGGCCCCTACTATATACCATTAAATGTAATACCCAGCTTCGCTTGGGGGCTCCCTTAGACGAGCCGCATACATGCATACACTGCATTCGTTATGATTGCATCCTTCTCATACATGCTAAGCCAACATATGCACTAGTTTGACTTAAGATCTTTGCCAAGCCGGGTTGCCTAGCTCCTGTGATTACCCCTACGTTCCCGATTGTTCGGCTAGGGAGTAAAGGGAGCACCTCTGCGATTGTTATGACCGGGTCACCTGGGACCGTACCTCAGACGGGAGAAGCCGAAAGCTAGCGTTCTTACAGAATACAATAAGTCGGCCTAAGGGAAGTGAATATAGCCTCGATCTTACCACCAAGGTTCTTTTTCAAAGCCATTGGTGTCCGTTGATCTTACGTATCCGGATTATAATTTTACCTGAAGAAAGGAACCCTTGGAGGAACTATTTTCATCAGAAGATGTTTCTTACGTCAAATAGTAATATAACATAGCGCTCCGCACATGTTTTGTCTGTTTAAGCCAGATGGCCGGATTGCCTTGTTCCCGAAGTATTGTTTCATGTTCACGGCACAAAGTACGGAACACTTCCCGATCCATGATTGGGGAGGTAGAAGCCGATAGCCAGCTAAGGCAACATTCTTTCAAAAATAAATAAGAATGCGGATTGAGCACGCTCAACGTAAAGTACATGGATACATAGAATTGACAAAATTACTCCTTCTCGACATTGTTTATCAATTGCTCTAAAGCACAATCCTTCTGAGAATAGCGAGCGGCTTGCATCACGTCATTGTACACCAAGCTCAACGGTATCTCCTGACCGTCCGGACCCACGGGTCCAACCCGCGCCATATGCACCGAGTCCAGCTTGGTGAAGCGGGTCTTTACCATAGTCCACGCCTCGTGCGCTCTTTCTCGATAGGCCGAGATCTTCCATAATTCAAACCTTTGCTGAGCCCCTTTAAAGAGACTGGCTAGATTAGACATACTCTCTAGAGACGCATCTGACGGCCATAACGCCTTCGCCATGCTCTTCAGGGCTTTCCGGGCCTTCTCGTAGGTCTTCGACAGTTCCTTTAATAGGTTCCCGTCATACGTGCCTACTTCTTCCTCGGGTCGCCCAGTTAGGAGACCTAATAAATAGGTGTTGCACATCATCATTAACACATCAATGACACAGACCAACAGCGCGGTGTGATCAGCGCTTACCTCATATGCCACCTTTTAGATTTTGGTTTTCCCCCAAAGCCTGTGCCAGCTGAGTCTTTAAACTCTCAATTTCCTCCGCTTGCCATTTATTCTCCGCCTTGAGCTCATTTTTCTCCTCATAACTCCACGACAACACCCATTTACCAGCCTCAAGCTCTTTGCGCAACTCATTCGCGGCCTCCGTGGCTGCATGACAAAAACAGTGTGAACACATAAAATACACCATATACCCTTCCCCGAGTTGGGAAGCAGTTCTTCTCACTTACCGGACTTATCGCTGCTGGCTTCTCGAGCCGCATCGAGTTCGGCCTTGGTGTCGACCAACTATTTCCGGCTGGCCTCAAGCTCCAGATTTTTCCTATGCTCTCTTGCAGCCTATAAAATTACATCATTAGAAATCCTTAACTTGGCCGTCCTGCCCGAATTAAGGTTTGGGGGCTAGTTAGTTAGGGAACTTGATCTCAAGCTATATACCAGAACCTTGGCGATAAATAGACCGGTAATCCCATCAAGGCCTGTCCGGGCTGCTCCAAGGTATGCGTCTGCCGAGTTAAAAGCATTAAACTCCTGTTCAGTAAAGGTGGTCTGGCGCAAAGTCTCCCTCCGGTGGTGATGGTTCATTACGCTCTCGACTTCGTAATTAGTGACCGAAACTTCGTCGGAATCCGCCGGAGGCATGCCAGCCACCGCATATTCGGAGGGGCTCCAGCCCGTGCCGAAGACCAGGGACCGGAATTATGGTTCGGCGCATCCGGGAAATCTTCGGATTGATGTAGAGACAGACGCCTTCTGCAAAGGTTGAGCGGGGCTTAATAAACAAATGACAAAGGCGATCCTCGCTGCAATTCTAAAACACGTTACCTCTGGACAAAAGGGGCAGGTGCGTCCACCTCGGCGGAAGCTTTTCGTTTTGATCTCCCGTCAAGGGTTGAAGCTGGCAGAACGATCGAACAACGATCATGCCCACGCCCAAGATGAGGCCCCATGTTCCGTGATGTTGGGAAGACTAATGAAGGCGCCGGACACGGTGGCCTTTTTTCCTTTTGTAAACAAATTTGCAATTTCTTTTTATAAAGATTGAGATTTTTTGTGTCTTCACTAAGGAAAGGAATGGGGTTTTCTTTGCGGTGTTTTGTTGGATTTCGTTTTTCAACAGTCACGCGCGCTTGGCGCCTCCCTCATGAACCTCGCGCGAGCAGGGGCTGGGCATGGTGCTTGCGCTCGGGTCAGTCCCAGTGGCTTTAAGGGCCCAGGCGGTGGGGACCCTGGGCCACAGGCCTGCCCCTGTGCACACCTCCCCACCAAGGCCTTGGTGTCTAAGTCCTCGCACGACGCTCATGAGCGAGGAAGCGGGCATGCGTTGCTCCCAATGTTGCTCACCTCAGGAGTGCTACCTGGCCTTGCTTGGGCATCGCGACCTGGCATGCCAGCGACGATCGACACCCGCTCGGGGGCTATGTCGAACAACACAGAGCACAGAAGCAGGCACGAAGGAAAAACAAGCCTCATGAGAACACAAATGATGTTCGATACATCATTAAGGTATCGTCGGGAAAGAAGAGAGGGGCGACCTAAGGAGATGCGACGTTGTTGCCCTCATCACCGTCATCTTCATGTTCGCCATCATCTTCATGGTCATCGGCCTTGCGTCGTTCTTCGCAGCTGTCAGGAGCAAACGGTGCACTCAGTGCATCCACATGGTCCTCCACCTACTCCTCGAGGACGACACAAATCACTTCGGGAACGGGGGCTATCACGGCCTCGAAATCGAGCCTGGCCCGCAGGCGGTTGGGCCCCGCGTCGCTTCGCCCCCTTTGTTCTCCTACACCGTGAGCGGAGTCATGCGCACCGCTGGCCAGGGGCTACTGTCAGGCCCATGGGACTGGAGGTACCCAGGTCCGTCTGCCTGCGGCCCGTCGCGTGGCGTCATCAAGACGACCGGCGCGGCCCAGCGTCAAGACTTCACGAGCGAGACCCTCACGAGGGCCCCCGCCTGATGAGGTGAGTGGTAGCAAGGATCGTCAAGAGCTCCCGAGGGCCTCCCGTGGGGTGGCCTCCCAAAGCCGCCTCCTGAGGCCCCTCGCGGGGCGGACATCTCTAGGCTTGCCACCCCGCCTCACGCTGCAAAAGGACGCTTTCCTCTTCGATGCTAAGGGAACAAGGACGACACGCGGGTTCCTGAAGCAATCCCCAAAGGTTGCCACTCCGGTGCTAGAAGACCAGGACCGTGGGCTCGCCAGGACGGAGGTCATCGCCGAGCCCACTGATGCATCATGCCTAGAAGCTTTAGCAGAACGAGACTGCTTTTGTTAGTTTAAGTTGTACTGCTGTTTCCCTTCAAATTGGTTGTTGTGGTATCCCTTCCCGCCTAGAGTTTTCGGGGGAAGAGGACCAGGGCCAGTATAAATATAGGCTAGTCTTCACCATAGAGAGGGTCGAACCCTAAGCCCTCCCGAGGCAGTTCATCCTTATAGTCGTTCATACTTATCCTCCCTCACGAGGCAATCCACCACAAAGCAGGAGTAGGGTCTTACACCACAATGTGGCCCAAACCTGGGTAAATCGCCATGTTGTGTCCTCCTTTCCTCTCGCCCGAGCACGCCAGAGCATCATCATGAGGCAGTGAGTAGCTTAGTGGAGTTCCTCGCGCACACCCCAGAGTTCGAACCCTGGGTCCCCGGAGACCCGATTCCGGCAGTTTGCTAGCCTGGCACTTCTGAAGATAGTATTGCTCTTCATCAATGACGTTGATATCAACGTCGGAACAACGTCTATCGAGAGAGAACAAACACCAGCAACAGAGAAGAAACACAATCAATGGAATGCAACAATATGATGCATGATCATGACATGGCAATATGATGTGATTTGAGCTAATGCAACTAATAGCAGGATTGAGTTAAGCTCATTTTAACCAAAGGTTCAAATGCAAGGTTCATATAAAACATTTAAAATGTCATTTAATGAGTTGTGCAATTCAGTGACATGCTTTTGTTACGATAAGTTGTTCAAACATGTATGAAAATAGTAACTTTGGATAGATTGGATTTTTCTGATCATTTTTCGTATATAAATATTTTCCATCTGAGTTATTGTTGATTTACTATGAATTTTTGTAGTTTAAATAATTTTCTGGATTTTCCTGGTTATTTAGAAATAAAACAAATCCAGTAAATGATTTACTGCATTAGCATGACATCATGCTGACGTCAGCAGATCAACTGGGCGGCCCAGTTCATACTGACCAGTAGGGCTTGCGTGTCAATCTCATAGGGGCTAATTAAGTTTAAAACTAAACTAAACTAATTTAACAGGGGGATGGCCCCACCTATCATTGACCCAGGGGACGTCAAACCCCTGGTCAATCGGGCCTAACACGCCAGCGGCTTGACGCCGGCGACAGCAGGCTCGGCGGGGGTGCTCGGAAATGGGCTGTGGTGCCCCGTTCGAAGCGTGGCATGGCTCGTTCGCTAGCCCTGGCCAGCGCACGTCGAACGGTGGCATCGGCCGGGCCTGTGGTTGCCGGAGGCGACAATGAGGAGTTCAGCAGTGGTGGCCAACATTCGAGTGCAAGCGGGAATGCGGCTGCGGCGTCCTAGGCGATGCAGGGTTAGCACCTACAGCGTCTATGCGGCGCGGTGAGCATGGTGGATGCATGCCCGGGACCAAATGGTCACTGGAGCATTGGCGGCGGCGAGCGCAGCCGATGGCAGGTTTAGGCACAGACAACGCGGCGGCTACAATGTGTAACAGAAGAAATGGAGAGGGTGTTAGGGTCAATGGCTCATGGCGGTGACGGCGAGCAGGTCGGCAAGCTCGGAGAAGGCCCATAGCAAGCGGTGCGATAGAGGCGATCTCGGCGTCGGGAGGTTGAAGAAGAGCTCGTTGGGGGTGTTGCAGCGCATCCGGAGGTGTGTGGCTCATCGAGGTGGTCACGGGCATTGAGGCGGAGGCCGCAGACATGACGAGAGGTCCAGGGGGAGGCAGTGGCAAGGCATGCTGCAGCGACGAGCAGGCGGCGGCTTCGGCCATGGCCTCCAGGGGCGAGGTAGAGAGCAGGGGAAAGTGAGCGAGTCGGGGCGGTCTGCACGGCACCGAGGAGGTCATCCGCGATGTCGTGCTGTCCAGGCGACGTAGGCAGGCAGCCTGGTGGGGTGGCGCTCGCGGGCGTGCCATGCACTGTCCCTCCTCTGCCTACTGGCAGAGGTAGGGGGTGACTGCCACGGGCCAGGTTGGCTGGGCCGGCGCATGCAAGTGGCCCATGCCCTTTCTCTCGTTCTCTTTTAATTTTTATTTCAGTTTTTCTTTTTCTACTATAATTTTGGATTTAATAAAAATACTAAATCATTTAATAAAATCCTAGAAATATTTGTGGGCACTCTTAGAATTATTTCCAACAGCCCTCAATCATTTTGAGAATTATTTGGGAATTTAAAGTATTTATAGCAATTAAATGCCCAAATTCAAAAACTTTATGAATAAATTCAAAAATCCAGAATGACCTAGAAAAATATGCACCATTTTTGGCTGAGGTTCTGGACCAATTCAAAAATGATGAACTTTTATGAAGGGCATTTTGGGTTCATTGAAATCTTTTTCAATTGATCCTTGAATTTATCACAGGGAGTGCTAGGGTTTCTTAATCCCCATTTCTAGTTTAAAGAAAATTTAGACATGATGCAACAAGCAAGACTAACCCCAAGTGCATTACTAAACTAGGGTTGTGACAACTCACCCCCACTCAAAATAATTTCGTCCCGAGATTCAGGCGTAGGGTATGAGGAAGAGGGGACACAAAACTAACACAATCTTCTTGATCCAATCTGCTCTTCTCAAAGATGTTGATTCATTGTATCACGTAGAGCCTGACATCCTTGCCTTCTAGAGCTCCATCCATCATGACAACAAAAGAAAAGAAAATTCTATGAGAATTGATCTTCATGAAGATCGAGCAACTCATGGTCAACTCACAGAATGAGATGTAATAACATCTCTTGAGCTAAGACGCAAAACACACCTCAATAATGATGGAGAGAAGTAGTTGACGAAGGTTCAATTTGGTAGGCAACAATTCCACGCTCGAAGAAGATGGCACATGGGTTTCAAAGTAGTAAGAAGTTAATTGCCATGACTCCGTAATGGGGCACCTTAGGGGAGGTGACTTGTAGAATTATTCCCTTAAGTGGCAAAAAGAATTACTTTTGATACAAAGATCACTGAAACTCTTCATACCAGGCTAAGGCAATTCACAAATGATTGTTTGAAGGAGTTCATAGAAATGGCATACTCAGTTGGAATGGAAACGAGAGTTATAAGACAACTCGGCAAACAGAAGGCACATTCCAATTGATGGCGAGGATATAACCTAGTTCTGAGTGTGCTCTCAAGAAATTGAGAATTTCCATATTCATTGAGATTTTACCAACATCTATGTCAAGATCCTAGCTGCACCACATACTACCATGATGAATAAGGATGGAGGATGCAGATGCAAAGGAAGATAACACTTCTCAGATTTTTACCTTAGCTATGCTGAGTAAACAGATCTGGATAATCGACTGAGAGACATTTACACTCCACTTCTAATGTTCCCTTCATGTATTAGTTACCATGATCATGCTTAAGAGCATCATTGATATGGTCATCAAGTAAAGGTCGGACTTCAAAAACACAAAGGACGCATCAGGAACAAGTTCTAGAGTTAGTCGCACGGAATCCTCATGGAGAAGATGGTCAAATTGCTCAATCAAGATACTACAATAATAAATCCTCTGGCTAAGTGCGTCCACTTTACTGGAACCAAAATTGTAGTTCTTGGGAAAAGTTCCAACCATCATACATGCCTAAGATTCAGATCTAGTTGGTAACAGGATGCTTCAGACTCACTTGTCTGAAGAGAAAGTTTGTAACACAAATCGACGAGAAGACATTGCGAGATTCTTGGGAAATGATCTATGATAGCAAGCTACAGAACATGAGCTGGATTGTAAGATACACATGAATACAACGTCCAAGACAAGCGTGACCACATAGAAGTCTTACAGCAAAACACTACCGAGTTATGGTTGGGAGCCATCATCGACGATATCGAAGTCCTTGCATAAGGCATGCTCTTAAGAAGGAACTTCTTCTCCTTGAACAAATCAATTAGTGGCTTGGTGTGCTAGGAAATACATATGGAATGGAGGTAATTACACAGCTACAGGTTGGTCCAAATGCGACAGTCCAATCAGAGACCCTTCGAAGAAACTGTGTGCGATGAATTAATCACAAATGGTGATGTAATAAAACCGTCAAAAAAGATACAAAACATTTGCGATGGTATTGACATCAAACACGATTCAGATTAGAGTTGCGTGTGTGATGTGTGGCAAACGGTTAATCCAGCAGAACTGTTTGCGATGAGACAAAACAACAGAAATGGGCAGCCAGATGAGGGTGTGTGCGATATACGGCATACAGTTCACTAGGACGAACTATGTGTGATTAGGCAACACAATAGAAATGGTCAGCCAGATCAAGGTGTGTGCGATGGAGGGCATACAGTTCACTTGGATGAACTGTTTGCGATGAGCCAAGACAACAGAAACAGTTCACGTGAACAAGATGTGTGTGATACGCGGCAAACAGGTCCGTAATCAGAAATGTGTGTGAAGACCAATAATAACCCAGACGATTGCTGCTAATAAGCCGTGTGATTTTCTCTGTCTATAGAAGAATAACATATATATATATATATATATATATAACTGAAATAAACGTCAAATTACATAAGTGACTATAGAGATGATTCGCACACACCTCAATAAACAATTGCATGCATTCTAAACTAGGAGAAACGATCGTCTAGTTATCTACTTCTTGTGACGCTCCCGCCACTGCTCTGTGGCTCGATCCCTCATCTGGGGCAGGAAAAAGAGACTTCCTCATGTCAACGATCCGCCTGTACATCTCGTAGCTTGTGTACGCATCCTTGGCCGCGTACTTGGCGTGTTCTTCATCTAGTCTCTGATGCCAGACACTGTGACAGGCGTTCTTGTCCTTCTTGCACTCATCCTTGATCTTCTTGTAGTAGGGGTCGATGATTGCCGAGGCGAGGTCAACCAGGGAGTTCTGTTTGTTGTTGTCGCTGCCCCAAACCTTGTAGTGGTCATGGATGTTGAAAAGATTCTTGCAGGTCAAGCCCAAAACCTTGAGTGCTTTTAAATTGTTGGTGGTGTCCACCATAGCGAAACTGTTGTCCGAGCTGTTGATAAACCTGGAGAAACACTCGCAAGGCCTTGTGGCCAGGTGGTAGTTGTAGACGAGGATGTCTTCTCACATGCACAACTGGGCGTCGACAACCTTCTGATCGTGCCCGGCACGACCGCTGGTGAACTCGAGGTCGAAGCCGACCACATGGTACTTGTCCTCAGCAAGCAACTTCTCCATAGTTTGGATGGAGCTCTCCACTAAGATCGGCTCATTCGTGTACACCACCGAGAGGGTATTCCCCCTCACGTGGGTGTCCACTACGTGATGTGTGCTGAACTGCCCCCTGTTGTCTTCGTCGGCCGCTGGGAGCGCCATTGGAACCGCTGGATATCCTCTCTGTATGTGTCACCGTGGGTGTGTTTATTGTGTCGTGTGGCACGAGAGATGAAGGTAAATGGCCGCAGGAATAAATGGGGGCCAGGTGGCCTGGATTCTCGGCGCGTCCGCGTGGCAGTCTTTGCAGGTAACTGCATCATGGCGCCACGCCCGAAGCAACCGCATGCACAATGGCAGCACGAACATACGTGATCGTGCGCCGACCCCAAACACTGGCAGCGCACGTGGAGGGACGAGGGTAGAGCGCGCGCGGCGAGACACAAGCAGAGCGCACCGCGACCGCCTCAACCAGAAGCAACCACACACATAGAGCAGTTGAATACACAGAGAATGGTTATCTACAAGCCGGCTGGCAGTTGCGACGCTACGTAGAGAGCGGCCGTGTGCTACTACCTCCATCTTGGTCTATTAGACTTTATATTTTGTGCCATATTTTGACCTTAAATTTAACCAACAAAATGTTAATGCATGTTATAAAAATTATATAATTGGAAACTATGTTCAAATACGAATCCAACGACATAATCTTTGGCGACATGCATTCGTATTTATTTATTTAAATCTCTAGTAACAATTTGGCACAAAAATACATAGAAGACTTATAAACTAGGACGGGGGTAGTAGGTAATTAAATCACAAATGGTTTTTTTATTAACCGTATTTGTACGTGTCCTTTCATCCTCCTCTCGCACGTCTTCTCACCCCACTGCCACAAATGGCTTACAGCGGATGCTTGAGCAGCGGGCGTGGGCGTTCTTTTGGCCAAACGGTGGCTCCTAGTGGGTGAGCCCATTCCCACACAACCGCACAGGTTCCCGCGCAAGCTTCCCGCCCGGCTCGATGAAATCCCCCAAAATCCCAATGCTTACCGGCCTACTATATAAACCCTCATGGCCAGCGAGTCCTGCATCGCATTTTCCCCTCCCTACCTGTAGCTTATCTTGTCTGCTTCTCCCACAATCGCCAATGGCACCGGTCCGTCATCGTCGCTCAGCCACTCCGCTGTCATTAGAGGACAGCTCCAGCTGGGAGCCTACACCGCGGCGGCTGATTAGTCCCGGGCGCAGTGTAGTGCGCGTGGCGTCCCTGTTGGGTGTGCGCGGAACACCCACCACACGCTCCGCCGCCGCTGCCCGTCGGCAGCTGTTGCCTGCTGCTGTTGCCGCCAACCCACCGTATGCCACCGTGGCTGCCACACCACCGTCAAAAGACAGGTCCATCGTGCGCCCCGCCACTGCGGCCCCGAAGGCAGGAGGTGGCCGCCACCCCACTGTCGGCCACCGTGGCCATCACCCGCTCCGCCACCACGGCCCGAAGGCGGGAGGTAGTGGTCGTGGCCGCCACCCCATTGTCGGCCGCCGTGGCCACCAGCCCACCGTCGACCGCTGGGGTCATCACCCGCTCCGTCACCGCCTCCCGAAGACAGTAGGCAGAGGTGGAGGCTTGCACATGCGATAGCGACCTTGCGCGCTACATCGAGTTCCTACGGGAGGACAAGGGGCACCTCGTCGAGCATGCAAAGAGCCTTACCACCGCCGTAACCGCAGCACACGCCACTGCAGAGGCGACGAATCAGGACATCTACGAGGAGTCCTGCCGCTTCGAGAGGGGTCATCTGGAGTGGCAGAGGACGTTCGAGGTGAGCGTCGCTGAAGGTGCAGCAGCGGCAGGCACCGTATTGTAGTTGTCCAGCTCGTCGGTAGGCTCCTCCTCCTCTGCTTCTTACTGAGCGCGCTCGGGAGAGAAGAGGCTACCGGACGTAGTACAAAGCCCCTCCGTAGTAGTAGTAGTATTTAGGGCCATTTTGTTCAATTCATCTGACTATAGATGTGGTGGAACTTTATAATGTACTTAAAATTAGCTAGTATATATAGTTCAACTAGCTATTTCAGTACGTGGTTGGCAACAATTGGGGAAAAGTTTGGTCGGTTCAACTGTCGAGTTGAACTATTTGTATAAAGAACGACTGCTTAATCTATGAATGGAATCTATCCTTAATTACTGAATTTTAGTTGCAAAAATTAGCTAGTGCTAGTGATTTTTAGCTGCATATTTCGAAAAATGGCAGTGTTACAAGGTTGACAAAGGGCAATGTTACTAGATCAACAAATGTCAATCTTTCCAGTTTGACAAATGGCAATATACCCAATATGACACATGCAAATCTTACCAAATTGTTTGTACATGGTTGCACACGGGTCATCCGAAAAAACCGTTTGCGTTGAAGGGATGTACAAATCCTGTGTGCCAGATTTTCTCTTGGCTTAGCGTCTATCAACGTTCTGGGATTGGGGGTACCCAGATCTGCCTACCTGCGGCCCTGCGTGTGGGCCCATCGACGGCCCTGTATGGCCTAGGTACAACACCTCCAAGACAAGACCCTCGCGAGGTCCCCCGGCCTCGCGAGGAGAACGACATCAAGACCTCCAGAGGAGCGGCCTCCCCAGGCTACCTCCTGAGGGGCGGAAACTTCTATGGAGGTACCCAGCCTCACGAGGCTGCGATGACGTGAGCCATGACGACCAAGGCCAGGCGGGTGCCAGCGGGCGCAGGAAGACAGTTTCGTCTTCGATGCTAAGGAAGCAAGGACAGGCGCAGGTTCCCGAGGAAGGCCCCAAAGCTTTCCTTTCCAGTGCAACGAGACCAAGACCACGAGCTCGGCAGGACGGATATCATCGCCGAGCCCACCACTGCGTCATGGCCAGAAGCTTTGCAGGCGAAGATGACCTTTCGTCAGGATAAGATGTACTCTTTGTCCCCCTTCGAATTTGGCCGTTTTGGAATCCCTTCCCGCCTAAGCTATGAGGGAAGAGGACCAAGGCCACTATAAATATAGGCAAGGCTCCACCATAGAGGGGAGATCCATTCATTCCATCCTCACCACTCAAGCCCTCGAGAGGCAGCTCATCCACTGTACTAGTTCATCCTCTACCTCCTCGTGAGGCCAATCCACCACAAAGCAGGAGTAGGGTTTTACACAGCAAGGTGGCCCGAACCTGGGTAAATCTCTGTGTTGTTCCCTTCCGCACGATCCAGCGTATACTCGTCGAGATCAGGTCATGGGCTTGGCGAGCTAGCGTGGTTGTGGAGCGAGATCCTTCGTTCACGCCCCTGAGTTCGAACCTTCTTGGGTCTGCGGAGCCCGGAATCTGACATTTGGCACGCCAGGTAGGGGCGTGTCAATGCTCCGCCTCTTCACCGACCATGCTCCGCCCTCGCCTCGTTGCTTCCATGGCGGACGCTGTCCCACAGGTCTGGCCGCCCTAAACCTATGGGAGAGCTGCGGGCTGCCCGACCTTCACCCCCGGTCTGCGCCGGGTACGCTGGCCCGCAAAGTTCAGGCTAGCGCTGCCCCCGCGGTACGATGGCGCTGCAGACCCCGAGGAGTTCCTCCAACTATATGCGCAGGCCATCCGAGCGGCGGATGGCGACGATAGAGCCATGGTAAACTGGCTCCCCCTGGCCCTCACGGAGGCCCCTCGGTCATGGCTCCACGGCCTCCTGGACTCCTCAATCTCTTCTTTGGAGGAGCTCCACGACCAGTTCGTCGCGCGCTTCACGGCGCCGGCGCCCCATGCAGTTGCAGGCATCATCGGCGGGTCGCAAGTGCCTGCCTCCGGCTGCCACGTCAGGCAATTTTCCCACCGGGCAAGCGGAACTCGGCCTCAGCATGAGGCTCTGCGGGGCCACACAAGGCCTGAGACTAACATCACCTTCGACTTCAGGGATCACCCAAAGATGGCGGCCGCTGCTGGTGCACTCCCCATGTTGTGCACGCCCACCATCAGCAATGTCGCGGTCACCAAGACCGTCATCGACGACGGCGCTAGCCTCAATGTCCTCTCCCTGGAGAATTTCGACATGCTCCAAGTGCCTTACAACCAGCTCGCGCCCACCAAGCCCTTCTCGGGGATGACCAAGGGATCCGCCACCCCCTTGGGGCAGGTGCGCCTTCCCGTCACCTTTGGCAAGTGCGACACTTACCGCACCGAGATGATCGACTTCGATGTGGCCCGCAATGGCCTACCGTACAACGCCATCCTAGGGTACCCAGCTCTCGCCAAGTTCATGTCGGCGACCCATCCTGGCTACAACATCATCAAGATGCCGGGCAGTAGTGGCATCATCACGGTGGCCGAAGACACGAAGGACATGGTCCGGGCCCTCAAGCTCGCCTACGAGGCTGCGGTAGCCTCTCACCCCAGTGCCGGGATGCCCTGGAGGCCTTGGGGTCTACGCCCGCGAAGAAGAAGCAACTGTTCTCTCAGGACTGGGCCGAGACGAAAGAGGTGCCTGTCGACGATGGGGGCTCAGGCCCCACCTTCACCATAGGTGCCGGCCTTCCCCCGGAACAGGAGGAGGCATTGATTGGCTTCCTCCAGGCGAACAAGGATGTGTTTGCGTGGGAGGCTTCAGACCTGATTGGTGTCCCGAGGGAGGTGATCGAGCACCACCTGATGGTTTGCCCCGGAGCGCGCCCGGTGAAGCAAAAGGTGCGGCGGCAAGCGCAAGAGAAGCAAGCATTCATCATCCAAGAGGTCCGCAAGTTGCAAGAAGCCGGTGTTATTTGAGAAGTGCGGCACTCGGATTGGCTGGCCAACCCAGTGATTGTCCCCAAAAAGGGGGGAAAGGAGCGCATGTGCGTCGACTTCACGAGCCTCAACAAGGCTTGCCCTCAGGACCCCTTCCCGCTTCCGCGCATTAACCAGATCGTGACTCCACCGCCGAGTGCAATCTGTTGTGCTTTTTGGACGCTTTCTCAGGAAATCAACAAATCAAGATGGCGACAAAGGACGTCGAGAAAACAGCCTTCATCTCCCTGTGTGGCATGTATTGCTACACCTGCATGCCCTTCAGGCTGTGGAACGCCGGTGCAACCATCCAGCGGCTGAAGCACTTCACGCTAGGGCCGCAGCTGGGGAGAAATGCGGAGGCATACAATGACGACATCGTGGTCAAGTCACGGGAGGCAAGGACCCTCATCGAAGACCTGGAAGAAACGTTCGCCAACCTGCGCCAAGTGAACCTGAGGGTCAACCCGAAAAAGTGCGAATTCGGGGTCCCGTCCGGCAAGCTACTAGGTTTCCTTGTATCACATCAAGGGATCAAGCCTAACCCCGAGAAGATCAAGGCAATTGAAAAGATGCGCCCACTACAGACCCTCAAGGAAATGCAAAAGCTCACAGGCTGCGTGACCTCCCTGGGGCGCTTCATCTCCAAGCTCGGCGAGCGCGCCCTCCCTTTCTTCAAGCTGATGAAGAGGAAGAGCCCTTTTGAGTGGACTCCGGAGGCTGAGGCAGCCTTCGAGGACCTCAAGAGGTACCGCACAAGCCCACCTATCATGGTGGCACCTCATCCTCTCGAGCCCCTAGTGCTCTACTTGGTGGCCACCCCCCACTCGGCTAGTGCAGCGCTCGTGGCGGTCCGGGAGGAGCGCGCCGGCGCGGGCGTGAAGCAAGGCGACCCCATGAGGGTTCGCGCGACGTTCACCGCCTCAGGACGGCGCCACTGAGGCTCTTGTCTCTTCACCAGCCAGCGGGGCTCCTGAGTCCATCGCGCCCCACGCAGAGCAAGGCGTCGTCGATACCACGCCCCTCATCGAGCGTTCTGTGTACTTTGTCAGCACAGTGCTGCGGGATGCGCGCACGCGCTACCCCATGCAGCAGAAGCTCCTGCTCGCACTTGTCGTCGCCTCAAGGAAGCTGTATCATTATTTCCAGGGCCACCCCATCAAGGTCATCTCTGCATACCCCCTGGAGGAGGTTCTGTGCAGCCCCAACGCCTTTGGGAGGGTTGCAGAGTGGAACATCGACTTGCAGGCCTTCCAGCTAGAGTTCAGCACCACCAGGGTCATCAAGGGTGCGGCATTCACTGATTTCATGGCGGAATGGACCGATGCTCCTGACCGGGGGCTGGATGGTGGCCAATCCCTCACACTTGGTGACGAGGCGCCTGACGGCTGGGTCAAGCACTACGATGGTGCCTTCGCGCGGCGGGGCGCAGGGGCTGGAGTCTTACTAATATCACTGACCAAGGACAAGCTCTACTATGTCGTGCAGCTTTGCTTTCAGCATGGCGATAAGGTCTCCATCAACATCGCGGAATACGAGGGCCTGATTGCTGTCCTCGGGGCCGCGGCTGCCCTGGGGGTCAAGCGCCTCACCATCAAGGGTGACTCCCAGCTTCTCGTCAACTTCTCCAACAAGGAGTACAAACCAAAGGACAAGCACATGGAGGCATACCTGGAAGAGGTATGTAAAATTGAAAAGCGCTTCTTGGGCTTGGAATTGCAGCACGTCCCATGCGGCGCGAACAAGGAAGCAGATGACATCGCCATGAGGGCATCTCGCCGTGAGCCGCAGAAGCTTGGCATCTTCGAGGAAAGGCTCATCAAGCCGTCAGCATCGCCCCCCGCCAAAGGCCCATCGCTGCTCCGAGAAGAGCCGCCTTCGGCCCCGTCCTCGGGCGCCCCGGCCTATGGTCCGACCTTAGGAGCCCACCTACTCCTGGCACTGGAACCTCAAGAAGGTTGCTGGACCGAGGAGTTCAAGGCGTACTTGCTCCGCGGCACCTTACCAAAGAAAGAGGAGGATGCAGAACGCGTGGCTCGCTGGGCCACTGCTTATTTCTTGCAGGACGACGAGCTAAACCGAAGATGCCCCAACGACATCTCGCGGCGATGCATATCCGAGGAGCAGGGGTGCTAGCTGTTGGCCGACACCCACGGTGGGGACTGCGGACACCACTCCTCATTGTGCACCCTCGTGGGAAAGGTGTTCCGCAGCAGGTTTTATTAGCCTACGGCGCTCCAGGACGCCACCGAGCTGGTGCGATCCTGTGAGGCCTCCTAGTTCCACACCAAGCAGATTGACCAGCCCACGCAAGGTATCCAGACCATCCCACTCTCACCGCCCTTCGCGGTCTGGGGGCTGGATATCCTGGGCCCGTTTCCTCGGGCGGTCGGCGGCTACCGCTACCTCTATGTGGCCATCGACAAGTTCACCAAGTGGGCGGAGGTGGAGCCCGTGTGCACCATTCGCACCGGCTCGGCCATCAAGTTCATCAAGGGCCTTGTGAGCCGTTTCGCAGACCCCAACCGTATCATTACTGACAATGGCTCCCAATTCACGAGCAACCACTTCAGGACATATTGTGCTAAACTTGGAACACAGATATGCTACGCTTCAGGCTGAGCAACGGTCAGGCTGAGCGCGTGTAACGACCCGAGACCGACGCTCCAGAAGCCTTCCATTTATTTTTGTTGTCACCACGTGTTTTATTTGTTTGTTGCATTCATCATGGCCTCATGTGCATTGCATTCGCATGTTTTCATAAAACATGCATCCGTTCGTAGTTGCCGCTTCTCCCTTTGTCTCCATTGACCTTTTGTCAGGCCCCTTGTCTTTGCCGACCTCTATCAGACCCCCTCGCATGCGTGTCCGTAAACTTACCTGATCCCGACCCGCTCAGTCATTACCATTGGATTCGGATCATCTCCAAACATCCCTAAAACATCTACGGCTTCTAATTTGGACTGTCCTAGCCTATTTTTCTTGGTCGTTCAATTTTAATCCGAGGGTCCGATTAGACCCTAACCAAAATCCTCATGCTATATATACAGATGAAACCCTAGGTAGCTTGTCCAATCCATCCATCCATCCCGCAGACTCTGCCACCACCCGACCAACTCCCTTCTCTCTCGAGATCCTCGCAGATCCGATCCAGCCAACTAGCAGCCTCCCGACCAACTCCCTTGATTTCCGCCGCCACCCAACTAGTGCATCCCTTCGGATCCATCCTTCCCACGCCCCCTCTCGATCCAGGAGCCCGAGCTCCCCTGCCTGAGGCCGCCATCTTCGCCCGACCTCGCCGTAGTCCAGCGCCCCGCTGCCTTCTCCTGCCTGTTCGATCCGTAGGAGAGGAGCTCCTCCATGCCCCACCTCGCACCGATGGCCGCCGGCCACCCAAGCAGCAGCAGCTGTCCTGAACGCCAACCTTCATCGCCCGCAGCCCTGAGCACCTCCTCGGCTAGCAGCTCCCCATCGTCGATTACCGAACCCTCCACCAGGAACAGCGCCGCCCCATCTCCCTTCCATTCTTCTCTTTTTCCTTCATCCCTTGTCTCGTTTCTGACCTCACAGAGACCTCCCAGGGAGCGCGCCATGGCGTCCATGGGTCTTCAGGCACCAGCAGCCGCTGTTTCACGCTGGATCCACCATGGGAACAGACGGATCAGTCGTCCTCGACCCCATGACCTCCCCCTCCGCGCCTCCCCATCATCATCTCTTCCGCCAAGCCGCCTCCAAGCTCTGCCTCGCTGGAGTTCCCGCGCCAAGCCGCCTCAGCCTCCTTCAACCCCGCCGGGGCGTGCCACCACACCGATGACCAGGACCCTTCCCGTCGTGTAGCCCTTCACCGGAGTCCTAGCCGCACCAGGCCGGCGCTGCTACCCCTGCTTCTCGTCATGGCGGCCTCTGCTTCTTCTTCATTGAGCAGGAGATCGCTCGTTCTGCGCCTGCCTCCCCTGCTTTCGCTCGCATGGGCCGACCAAGCTAGCCGTCGGCACAAGCTGCCTGCTTCGCCATCCAGCTGGCCTGCTTTGCCTCTTCACCGACTGGGCCATGGCCCATGGGCTGAGACCCTCTGGCGAGAAGCCCAGTTCAATCCAGATTCGGCCCAACATGTTTTTTTTTCAGGGGATGAATTATCCATTTTTCCAGAGAATTTATGTTTTACAGAAAACCCCCTAAACTTCATGCATATCATAACTCACCAACCGTGCATAACATGTAAAAACATTATATATGTAAAATGCCTAGAATTTCCTCTAGTTTCATAATATCCAACTTTCATCCATGTTGAAAATGTTTAAAATGTTGTTTGCATTTAATTTGCGAAATGACATGTTAAAATGGTTTATTTCATAACTAAATAACTGTAACTCCAAATTAATTAAACTTTATATGTAAATGGGGTGAAAAAATGCATAAATTAACAGGGTGCACTTACTTTGCATGTTTAACAACAATAAAATTGTGATTATATCAGAACAGTACCGAATCCAAAATATGCACATGGGGATTTTCCGGAATTGTTTTTTGTTGTTCCGGCCTCATTTAAACTCGCCTAGATAGGTAGTTTTATTATGCTTCACCTCTTGTCATGTTAACCAACATTTAATTTTGATGAGTAGCATAAAGGGGAGCGAACTAAATATTTGGAATGTGGGGTTTCATCGATACGCAACTCGTTGCATATTGAGCTCCACTTAATTTGTAGTATTGTTTGTTGCCCTTTGCCATGCCATGACTCATTAAACCGGACATGCATCATACTTGGTTTTGCATCATGCCATGATTATGCTTGTTTGTTTACCATGTTGTTTGCTTCTTTCCTGTTGTGCTTCTTCTCAATAGTTCCAGTTTCGTTGCGATTGTGAGGATTCGTTTGACTTCGTTAGTTCGCCTACTTCATGGTCTTGTTCTTCTTCCTAGCGGGATTTCAAGCAAGATAACCATTACCTTGGATATGACTACTATCTTTGCCTGCTAGTGTCTCGATGTTATCGCTATGTCGCACTACCTACCAATTGTTTATCACGCCTTCGGAATTGCCATGATAAGCCTCTAACCTTTCCACCATCCTAGCAAACCGTTGTTTGGCTAAGTTACCGCTTTGCTCAGCCCCTCTTATAGCGTTGCTAGTTGCAGGTGCAGTGCAGGTTGTTCCATGTTGAGACATGGATATCTTGGGATATCACAATATCTCTTATTTAATTAATGCATCTATATACTTGGTAAAGGGTGGAAGGCTTAGCCTATTGCTTGGTGTTTTGTTCCACTCTTGCCGCCCTAGTTTCCGTCATACCGGTGTTATGTTCCTTGATTTTGCGTTCCTAACACTGTCGGGTTTTATGGGCCCCCCTTGACAGTTCGCTTTGAATAAAACTCTTCCAGCAAGGCCCAACCTTGGTTTTACCATTTGCCTAATAACAACTAAAACTTGCATAGGGACTTTCCGGACCCCGTGGATAATTAATCAACAACCCGGCCAGTGCTCCTCATGAGTTTTGGTCCAAACTAGAGCAGCTTGCGGCGCCGCCTGGGGCAACTCGTGGATTTGGATGCTGTAACCATAGCTCATCCGGCGTGGCCTGAGATGAGATACGCGCGGCTACTATCAGGGTGTCGGCACATTGGGAGGTCTTACTGGTTTTGTTTTACCATTGTCGAAATGTCTTGTGCATCGGGATTCCGAATTTGATCGGGTTGTCCCGAGATGGAGATTTACCTCCGCGGATCGTGAGAGTTTGCGATGGACTAAGTTGGGACACCCCTACAGGGTTTAATCTTTTTTAGAGCCATGCTCACGGTTATATGGCAGATTGGAAATTTATAATATCTGGTTGTAGAGAACTTGACACCAGATCCGAATTAAAATACACCATCCGCGTGAATAACCGTGACTGTCTCTTTTTGAGTGAGTTCGAGAAGAGAACACGGCGGGGTTATGTTTGACTCGTAAGTAGTTCAGGATCACTTATTGATCATTACTAGTTTGCAACCGTCATGGGTAGCTACTCACCTTATTCTTGTACTCGTAAGTTAGCCACCATACAATGCTTAGTGCCACTGCAACCTCACCACTTATCCATTCCATACCCATTAAGCTTTGCTAGTCTTGATACCCATGGTAATGCGATTGTCGAGTCCTCGTGGCTCACAGATTACTACAACAACAGGTGCAGGTATAGGTAAAGCAATGATCGAACGTGAGAGCAATACTTGCTTGTTTTGGAGCTCTTCTTCCGCTTCTTCTTCGATCAAGGGATAGGTTCCGGGTTGAGAGCCTGGGATTAGCAGGGTGGATGTCGTTCTTCTTTTTCGTTTGATTTCATTCGTAGTTGGATCCTGCTCTTCTGTATGATGATTGCTATGTATTGATGAACTATTGTATTCATGTTGTAGCTTATGGCGAGTGTAAGCCTTTATCTTGTATTCTGATCTATTCAGTACATGGTACGTTGCTCTGATACCACCTTGCTATGCGCTCGAACTGCGATTGTGCCCCAATCATTCTTTTGCTTCAATGTTCTTATCCAGTGATCCCTCGTGAAGATGCTCACGAGCTTGAAGTTCATCATTCTTCATTATCGTATTCTTTTCTGGTGGATTCAATTCAAGCTGTCGGTGTTGATCATATCACTTTCCTCCTTTCAAATGCTTTCTCATGCCGGTGCACCTCTTACTCATCCACTTCTCTCCATTCATTTGTTTCGGAGTGCTGAAGATCTCTCAGAAGATTCATGATTCCATTCTTAATCCTTTCAGGTTATTTTGAGGTTGTAATCTCATTCAAGCCATTTAATTCAACCGGTCCAGTCTCTCTTAAAAAAAACTGTTCAACGGTGTTTTCTTTTGAGTGGGACCATAACCCACAGGTCTTTTCCCAGGATCTTACCTGACTCTTCTAATTTTTTTTCTGGAGTTATTCCCAAATTCTTTTCAAAGTTTGACGTAAGAATGAATTTACATCAGTCAATTGCCCTCCCCAAGATCGCTTTCAAATTCTTTTCATCCTTCGCTCAACCTTTTTTTATTCATTGTTTCGGAGTGTCTCAAATAATTTGGTGGTGTTCCTCGTCGTCTTTCTCAGCGTCGAAGACCAAAGAAGATATGTCTTAAATCCTTGTGCGTTCTCTTCAAGATTCATAGTTCAAGCTTGATGCCATCCTCTCAAATTGTTCCGATCATCAAAAATTCTTTTCATACCCATCCAGAGCATTTCAGGAGTTGTTTTCGTTTCTTGATCATCTAAAGGCCATCATTTCAGAAGATTTATTCATTCTCAACATTCAGCCCTCATTCCCCAATTCTACCGCTGCATCGTTCATATATCCTCTAATCAGTTCATGATCTCTTCGTTCTCTCGTATCTGAATTCCCTCAAGTATCTTCGTTCATTTTCTAAATTCTTCCTGGTGATTCGTTCACTTTTCTTCAATCATTTTCAATTCTTACGTTGGTTCGTTCAAGATTCCTTTTCCTTTGTTACCATATCAATTCATTCGTTCTTTCTGAAATCATACTGGTGGTTCGTTGAAGATTTTCCCAAGTTTGCGCTATATCTCTCCTTAATCCTTCTCAACGAGAATAAGTAGTATGCCAAATCTGTTGCTTGTCATCAATTTAATTTGACAAAGGATAAGCATACGATACTTCTTATTCTTATTTCCTCGAGATGACTTAATTCCTTCTTCCAGAGTTTGATCATGGTATCAACTTCTCAGTTCTAAGTTGTTCATCTTGTGTGTTGTTCATCTTGTGTTTCCGGAGGTCCAAGCTCTCTCAGTTAACTCGCCGCGAAGCTCCATCTAAATCATTGCAAGCGTTTAATTCTTGTTCTCGCAATCTTCGCTTCTTTTCCATCATCCTTTTTTATCCAGAGTTCGTCGAGAGTTTCTTCACGGTGGTTCATCAAGGATTCTACTCTTTCTCGAAGTATTCATCATGATTCTTGTTGGAGGAGCTCAAGTATTCTTATTCTTGCATTTCGAAGTGCAATCCATTCTCCCTTATCGTTTGAAGTGGAGTTTTGCATCTCTTCGTTCCTCTCAACTAATAAATCATTTGGTAGTGGCAGAATTTCACCTCAAGTTTTGAGATGTTTTCCATATGCCCACAACAAGTTTATTCTTTTCATTGGTGATTTTCCAACAACTCTGTTCAACCCTTCTTCATAAGTATGCTCTCTCAAGTTCAATTGTGAGAGATGTTGTTTTCTCTTCTCCATTCTTTTCATTCTATTCTTCATTTGATCCGGAGGCCTTGTGTTAGTGCTCTCATCGAGTATCACCCCATCTTGTCAAGTTCATACCCAAATCCTTCCATTTTCAACCGGAGTGTTGTCCAAATTCTTCCTTCCACATCTTGTTTCAACCGAAGTGGTTTTGAATTCTTGCTTCTTCCTCGTGCCATTCTTTATGTCTTTGCAACCTCTAAGGTTCTTTGGTTTCACCCGTTTGTCAAAGAAGCAACTTAGTATTACCTCCTCTCGTCGTTTCATTCCTAGATCTTGGGGCGAGATCTCTTGTAAGTGGGGGAGTGTTGTAATGACCCGAGACCGATGCTCCAGAAGCCTTCCATTTTTTTTTGTTATCGCCGCGTGTTTTGTTTGTTTATTGCATTCATCATGGACTCATGTGCATTGCATTTGCATGTTTTCGTAAAACATGCATCCGTTCATAGTTGCAGCTTCTCTCTTTGTCTCCGTTAACCTTTTGTCAGGCCCCTTGTCTTTGTCGACCTTTGTCAGACCCCCTCACGTGCGCGTCCGTAAACTTACCCGAACCTGACCCACTCAGTCATCACCGTTGGATTCGGATCATCCCCAAACATCCCTAAAACATCTTCGGTTTCTTATTTGGACTGTCCTAGCATATTTTTCTTGATCGTTCGATTTTAATCGGAGGGTCCGATTACACCCTAACCAAAATCCTCATGCTATATATACAGATGAAACCCTATCTAGCGTGTCCAATCCATCCATCCAGGAGATTCCGCCGCCACCCAACCAAGACCCTTCTCTCTCGGGATCCTCCCAGATCTGATCCAACCAACCAGCAGCCTTCGACCAACTCCCTTGATTTCCGCTGCCACCCAACCAGTGCATCCCTTCGGTTCCATCCTTCCCGTGCCCCCCTTTCAATCCAGGAGCCCGAGCTCCCCTTCCCGAGGCAGCCATCTTCAACCGGCCTCACCGGAGACCATCGCCCCGCTGCCTTCTCCTCCCTGTTTGATCCGGAGGAGAGGAGCTCCTCCATGCCCCACCTCGCTCGATGGCCGCCGGTCACCCAAGCAGCAGCAGCAGTCCCGAACGCCACCCTTCATCGGCCGCAGCCCCGAGCGCCTCCTCGCCTAGCAGCTCGCCACCGTCGATGACCGGACCCTCCACCAGGAACAACGCCGCCCCACCTCCCTTCCATTTTTCTCTTTTTCCTTCGTCCCTCATCTCATTTCTGACCTCGCAGAGACCTCCCAGGGAGCCCACCATGGTGTCCAGGAGGCTTCTGACACCAGTAGCTACTATTTCGCGCCAGATCCACCATGGGAACAGACGGATCCATCGTCCTCGACACCTTGACCTCCTCCTCCGCGCCTCCCCATCATCATCTCCGGCACCAAGCCACCTCCAAGCTCTGCCTCACTGGAGTTCCCACGCCAAGCCACATCGGCCTCCTTCAACCCCGCCGGGGCATGCCACCACACCGACGACCAAGACCCTCACCATCGTGCAGCCCTTCACCGGAGTCCCAGCCGCACCAAGCCGCCGTTGCATCCACTGCTTCTCGTCGCACCAGGTTCTCCTTCCTCTTCGTCAAGCAGGAGCTCGCTCATTTCACGCCTGCCACCTGCTTCCGCTCGCACGGGCCGACCTCGCCAGCCGTCAGCCCAAGCTGCCTGCTTCGCCATCAAGCTGGCCTGCTTGGCCTCTTCACTGACTGGGCCTTGGCCCATGGGCTGAGCCCCTCTGGTGAGAAGCCTAGTTTGATCCAGATTCGGCCCAGCATGGTTTTCTTCCATGGGACGACTTATCCATTTATCCAGAGAATTTTTGTTTTACAGAAAACCCCCTAAACTTCATGCATATCATAACACACCAACCATGCATCACATGTAAAAACCTTATATTTGTAAAATGCTTAGAATTTCCTCTAATTTCATAATATCCAACTTTCATCCATGTTAAAAATGTTTAAAATGTTGTTTGCATTTAATTTGCGAAAATACATGTTAAAATGGTTTATTTCATAACTAAATAACCGTAACTCCGAATTAATTAAACTTTATATGTAAATGGGGTAGAAATATTCATAGATTAACATGATGCACTTACTTTGCATGTGTAACAACAATAAAATTGTCTTTAGATCAGAACAGTACCAAATCCAAAATATGCACATGGGGATTTTCCGCAATTGTTGTTTGTGGTTCCGGCCTCATTTAAACTTGCCCAGATAGGTAGTTTTATTATGCTTCACCTCTTGCCATGTCAACCAACATTTAATTTTGATGAGTAGCATAAACGGGAGCAAACTAAATATTTGGAATGGGGGTTTCATCGATATGCAACTCGTTGCATATTGAGCTCCACTTAATTTGTAGTATTGTTTGTTGCCCTTTGCCATGCCATGACTCATTAAATTGGACATGCATCATACTTGGTTGTGCATCATGCCAAGATTATGCTTGTTTGTTTACCATGTTGTTTGCTTCTTTCTGGTTGTGCGTCTTCTCAATAGTTCCAGTTTCGTTGCGATTGTGAGGATTCGTTCGACTTCGTTGGTTCGTCTACTTCATGGACTCATTCTTCTTCCTAGCTGGATTTCAGGCAAGATGACCATTACCTTTGATACCACTACTATCTTTGCTTGCTAGTTGTCTCGATGCTATCGCTATGTCGTGCTACCTACCACTTGTTTATCACGCCTCCCAAATTGCCATGATAAGCCTCTAACCTTTCCACCATCCTAGCAAACCATTGTTTGGCTAAGTTACCGCTTTACTCAGCCCCTCTTATAGTGTTGCTAGTTCTAGGTGCAGTGCAGGTTGTTCCATGTTGGGACATTGATATATTGGGATATCACAATATCTCTTATTTAATTAATGCATCTATATACTTGGTTAAGGGTGGAAGGCTTAGCCTTTTGCTTGGTTTTTTCTTCCACTCTTGCTGAACTGTTGTATTCATGAACTGTTGTATTCATGTTGTAGCTTGTGGAAAGTGTAAGCCTTTATCTGGTATTCTCATCTATTCAGTACATGGTATGTTGTAATGATATCCACCTTGCTACGCGCTCGAAATGCGATGGTGCCCCGATCATGAATTCATCACGTGATTGGGATAGAATCGCATCTTGGGCGCTACAGCGCGCCAACCCTGAGGTCCTGAGGGGCCTCAAGACAAGGAGCTTCAAGAAGAAGCTTGAGGCATGTGGCAGGGGTTGGCTCGGTAAGCTTCAGTCCGTGTTGTGGTCCATCCGCACCACCGCGACTAAGCCCACCGATGAGACCCCGTTCTTCCTCGTCTACGGGGCTGAGGCGGTCCTCCCGCACGAGGTCAAGCATCACTCCCCGCGAGTCTTGGCATTCAACAAGGCGCGTTAGGATGCCTCACAGGGAACAGATCTCGTGCTTGGGGAGGAGGCCCGTCGCCAAGCCTCGCTCCGTGCCGCGAGGTACCAGCAGGCACTGTGGCGCTACCATTGATGTAGCGTCCACTCCCGGACTCTCGAGGTTACAGACCTCGTCCTGAGGCGGGGCCTCTCCAGGGAGGGCCTCCACAAGCTCTCGCCCATGTGGGAGGGCCCATTCAGGGTCGCCCATGTCTCCAGGCCCGGCGCTGCACGCCTGGAGACACAGGACGGGGTCCCCATCCAGAATGCTTGGAACATCCAGCATCTCTGCAAATTCTACCCGTGACACTCTCATGTAATAATGAGTGGGGCTGTACATGCCTCGGAGTCTCCCGGTGCGCCGCCCCTTGGCTCCGCGTAGCTCCCACCCACGCCCAAGTGGAAGCCCCATGCTCCGCGCTGGCGGATGACACGGTCTTACAATGACTATGCCCACGCCTAGTGGAGGCCCCATGCTCCGCACTGGTGGGAAGACTAGCATAGGCGCTGGACGCGGCTTTTTCTATCGCTTGCTCTTGTAACCAATTTGCCACTTTCTGGAATGAAGTTTGAAGTTCTCGCATATTTATTTGAAAAGGGGTGGGACTTTATTTTTCCTCCTTCCAGTGTTTTTCTCTCCTTGAATCTCGTTTTCGGAGGAATTGGCGCTTGCCCATTGATCCCTCCCGCACGTCCCGCGAGCAGGAGCTGGGCACAATGTTACGCTCGGGCTAGCCCCGGCGAAGTTGGAGTCCTAGGCCGCAGCGGACTCGGGTCCGCCTACACGCACACCTCGCCAAGGCCTTGGCATCCGAATCCTCACATGACTCTCTCGAGCGAGCCAACGGGCACGTATCGCTTGCGTCCCCTGGCCTTAGGAGCACTTATATCCTGGCCTTGCCGGGCATCGCGACCTGGCATAATAGCGATGATCGCCCCTCGCTCGGGGGCTCTGGATGCCAGATGGGCGCCAACGAAGGGTGGCCGGAGAAGAAGCGGCCATGATCTGGCTCATTATTGAGGAATCTTACGTCGAGTGCTCTTTACATCTCCGCAAGATCCGACGCCCGGCGGAGGCATCTCCAGAGGCTCTGTAATCTCGCAAGCCCCATGGGGAACTTGCGGGCTGCGAGCCCCTTGAGGCCCTGGAGTGACCTGGCCCATAAGGAGGGAGCCTTCTCGGGACCCCAGGGGTAGACCTAGGATCAAGGCTCCAGAGGAGTGCGACCCCACGACGCAGCAACCAGCTAAGGGTCACGAGCGCACCAAGCTAAGTTACCCTAATCGCGCCAGACAGGAACTTTCAATTAGTAGCAATATAAATGCTAGAACATGAACGGGAAACACTGATATAAAAGCGCAAGCGTTGCAGTTCATTACATGCCCCTACGGGGCTCTTCATGGTTCTTAATGCTGGAAATAAAAAGAACAAAGAAGCGGCCTCCTGAGGACCGCTACTCCTAAGGCCTGGCTCCAGCACCGCTCACACTCAGTCAGAGTCCTCTTACTCCTTGATGGGGGCGCGGCGGGAGGGTAGCTCGGCATCCTCCTGGGAAGGGGCACGACGGCACGGCGACCCAGCCTCCTCCTTGGTCCGGGCGCCACGAATCGTCATATTCATTGTTGCTCGAGCTTTGAACGGAGGAGGCGTCGCTGCTTCCGGAGGTGTCGCGGCGGTCGCCAAGGGCAAGTTCACCGCGGAGGCCGCTGCCGCCGCGGCAGTCGTCATCGGAGAGGTGGTCGCTGTCGCTCCCGTCGCTCTCGCGGCAGCACCCGAAGCGCCTTCCGTCTTCCCCGAAGACCTTGATGAAGAGCATCACCGCCCCGTCATACTTAAGGTGGAGGGTACGTCTCCCCTGCAGGCCGCGGGTGGGGGCGAATGTCTGCCACCCGCGGTTCAAGAATATGTTGCCTGTGGGGGTGACCTCGACCTCCACCCACGAGGCCTTGTTGCAGCAGCCGTCAGCCTGCAGCCATAGGCCAGCAGGTCCTCTGACCAGTAGCGCCTCTGCGAAGAAGCGCGGGAGTTGGAGCCAGGTGCCCTCCGGCCTCTCCACCCACACAACAAACTCTTGGGTCTTATCGACCATGTGGGATCGCGGGCGTGGTGGCTAGCCGGCCGCCTTGGGCCTTCCACCCCGACCACGGCCGCCACGGCTTCCACGACCGTTCCCACAGGAGGGACCCTTCCCACGGGTACCGGAGGCAATGCGGACCCCCGTGTGGTTGTGCTCATGCCCCTAGGAAACCGTCGTCGATGTCGTAGTGGACTTGCGAGGGCAGCCGCACCCCCTCTTGAGCGGCGGAGCCTCTGGCCCCTCCTTAGGGGCCTTGCCTTCTCTTCAGCGGTGAACCTCCTCACTGGCGCCATGGTTGCTTCGGCAAGGTGGTGGCTGCGGCGGAGATTGGAGAAGAGGGGGCGAGAATACAAAGATGGGACGAGGCACTGCCCCCTCGCCTTCTTATAGGCAGTCGTGAGCCAACCGGCGCCCTCCAGCTTCGCGCAACGATTGCCTCACAGCATGCACGTCCAAGACTTTTGTCAGCTGGGCAGTTGCAGAGGCGATGTGGGGAAGCGGAGGCGTCTGCGTCCAGTCGCACGCCACGCGTCGAGCCTGGCATGCAGGCGATTTGGGGCCCGCAGCGCTTCGCCCCTCGCTCCATGCCTTCGCCTCGAAGCTAAACCGAGCACGCCTTGGGCCCAGGGACTACTGTGGCGTTCTAGAATCGGGGGTACCCAGATCTGCCTGCTTGCGGACCAGCTCATGGGCCCATCGACGGCCCTGTACGACCCAGCTACAACACCTCCAAGACAAGACCCTCGCGAGGTCCCCCGGCTCACGAGGAGAACGACACCAAGACCTCCAGAGGTGCGGCCTCCCCAGGCTGCCTCCCAAGGGGCGGAGACTTCTATGCAGGTACCCAGCCTCACGAGGCTGCGATGACGTGAGCCATGATGACCAAGGCCAAGCGGGCACCAGCGGGCACAAGAGGACAGTTTCCTCTTCAGTGCTAAGGAAGCAAGGACATGCACAGGATCCCGAGGAAGGCCCCAAAGCTTTCCTTTCTGGTGCAACGAGACCAAGACCACGAGCTCGGCAGGACGAATGTCATCGCCGAGCCCACCGCTGTGTCATGGCTACAAGCTTTGCAGGCGAAGATCACCTTTCGTCAGCATAAGATGTACTCCTTGTCCCCCTTCAAATTTGCCGTTGTGGAATTCCTTCCCGCCTAAGCTATGAGGGAAGAGTACCGAGGCCACTATAAATATAGGCTAGGCTCCACCATATAGGGGAGATCCATTCATTCCATCCTCACGACTCGAGCCCTCGCGAGGCAGCTAATCCACTGTACTAGTTCATGCTCCACCTCCTCGTGAGGCCAATCCACCACAAAGTAGGAGTAGGGTTTTACACCGCAAGGTCGCCCAAACCTGGGTAAATCTCTATGTTGTTCCCTTCCGCACGATCTAGCGTACTCGTCGAGATCAGCTCAGGGCCATGGCGAGCTAGCGTGGTTGTGGAGCGAGATCCTTCGTTCACGCATTTGAGTTCGAACCTTCTTGGGTCTACTAAGCCCGAAATCTGACAGCGCCGAAGTCTCGCTTTGCATACAGTATTCAATCAGAACCGTTTGCGTTGAAGAGATGCACAAATCCTGCGCGTCGAATTTTCCCTTGGCTTACTGGGGAAGACCATAGCTCTCACTTTTGCATACGGGTGTTCTATCCAAAATGTTTGCGATGAAGAGCTGCACAAATCCTGCTCGGCATATTTTCCCTTGGCTTACTGGGGAAGCTGTCAGTTTACATACGGGTGTTCTATCTAAAATGTTTGCGATCAAGAGCTTCACAAATCCTGCTCGGCACATTTTCCCTTGGCTTCTTGGGGAAGTTGTTTGTTTGCATACGGTTGTTCTAACTAAAATGTTTGTGATGAGTGTTTTATATTTAAAAACCATTGATTTTTTTTAAAGAAAATCATTTGATAAGTCTGTACATTAAGAGAGAAAAATGCAAGTTCATTCAAACCATATCTTTCATTCAGTCGACTTCACCAAACTGGAACACTAGTGGCAGATGATCCTTCTGCGCCATGGCATTGGTGGAGGTCTGTGGGAGGGGAATGGGTGGTGAATAGTAAGGCCGCCCGTATTAAACAGCAGCTCGGTCATCATTAATGGAGAGAATGTGAGCTAGGTGGGTGGCCATGGAAGTCAAAGGGCTTGCTTCCCAGTGAGCCTGCGTAGCGTACAGCTCGCACACTTCCCAGTGAGCCTGCGCATTGGAGGATAGCTTGCACGCCTCTTGGTCAGCCTGCGCAGTGGACTGCGCTTGCACGCCTCCCGTTCAGTCAAGGAGTTGTCCGCACCGCACCTCCTAGCCATTAAACAAGTGACGCATGGCGTCACGTGAATGGTTAACAAAATGCACACGATTTAAATTATACAAAACGTTTGAGATGTTAAAGTGGCAGCTATTTGTTTCAAAATGCCTTTGTTGGCTATTATTTGAGTGCCCCTTCTCTCAAAATGGAAACAAAAAATATCACAACATGTCGGGTGCCATTCCATGATAGCATGCCAAGTTTCATGAATTTCAAACGAGTTTTGGATTTACTAGAATTTAAAAACAAAGTATCTCAACATTTTGCCGGCAATCAACAGTGCCCTGGTGTCTGAAATTCATTCCCATTTCTTGCATGGGACCTAAGCATGCACCCAAGGACACACATTTGATATGTCAACCCATTTTTCTGCACTAGAGCATGTGCATGTAGTTCAAATTTGAATTATGCACATAAAATGCCTAGAAAACCCAGTTAATGTATAAAAATGTCCTAGCGAACCCCGAAAAATCCCAAAAATTGACACAACACTCCTGTTGTTCTATGTTGACACTAGAGAAATTTTGAAAGCAAGAAGAGGCAACGGATATCGTTTCATCCCTAAAGGTGGCACGTTCCCTACCGAAACCATCAGGCTTATTGTGAGAAGCTCTGGTTTGTGAGAAGCTTATACCCAAACCTGCCCCAAATGGGACAAAAATTTTAGAACAGCATGTTGATGCCGCTCCATGATAGCTTGCCAAGTTTCATGAATTTCAGACGAGTTTTGGATTTACTAGAATTTTAAAACAATGTATCTCAATGTTTGCGGCCGAGCGACGGTGGCAAGGTGTTTGACATTCATTCCCATTTTGTGCATGTGACCTAAGCATGCAACCAAGGACACAGATTCAATTTTTCAACCAATTTATATGCACTGAAGCATGTGCCTGTAGTTCAAATTTGAATTATGCACATAAATGCATAGAAAACTCAGTTAATGTATCAAAATGTCCAAACGAACCCCGAAAAGTTCCAAAATTTAACACAACACTCCTGCTATTCTATGTTGACACTAGAAAAAATTTGAAATCAAGAAGAGGCAACGGATATCGTTTCGTCCATAAAGGGGAAACGTTCCCTACCATAACCACGAGGCTTGTTGTGAGAAGCTCTGGTTTGCGAGAAGCTTATACCCCAACCAGCCCCAAATAGGACAATATTTTTACCATGACATGTTGATGCCGTTCCATGATAGCATGTCAAGTTTCATAAATTTCAGACGCGTTTTCGATTTACTAGAATTTAAAAACCAAGTATCTCAATGTTAGCGGCCGAGCGACGGTGGAAAGGTTTTTGACATTCTTTCCCATTTCTTGCATGGAACTTAAGCATGCAACCAAGGACACACATTTGAATTTTGAACCCATTTATATGCACTGGAGCATGTGCTTGTAGTTCAAATTTGAATTACGCACATAAATGCATAGAAAACTCAATTAGCATATAAAAATGTCCAAACGATCTCCAAAAATTCCAAAATTGACACTCATGTAGTTCAATGTTGACACCAGAAAAAATATGAAAGCAAGAAGAGGCGACAAATATCGTTTTTCCACAAAGGTGACACGTTTCCCTAACGGAACCATGAGGCTTCTTGTGAGAAGCTCTGGTTTGTGAGAAGCTTATACCATAACCTGCCCCAAATGGGGACAATATTTTTTACCCCAGCTTGTTGATGCCATTCCATGATACAATGCCAAGGTTCATGAATTTTAGACGAATTTTGGATTTAGTAGAATTAAAAAAGCAAGTACCTCAACGTTTGCCGGAGAGCCACGGTGCCATGGCATTTGAAATTCATTCCCATTTCTTGCATGGGACATAAGCATAATCCCATGGACACATATATGATTTTACCTTCCATTTTGGTGCACCGAAGCATGTGCATGTAGTTTAATTTTGAATTGTGCACCTGAAATGCTTAGAAAACCAAGTTAATGTATAAAAATGTCCAAACAAACCCTGAATAATTCCAATATTTTTGACGACACACCTATAGTTGCATGTTCACTGCAGATAAAAGTTCGGGCAATTCAAACACCCTCCTTTGCCGCTGTGACCCCATTATGTAATTCAAATCAAGATGAAAAATCAAGTAAATCACACACAGTTTATTATCACCAACCGTGTGAGATGCAGTACAAAATATCTTGGAGCACCGCTGGAGTATAGTACGCATATGGCTTACGCGAGAAGGAGCATCGTCTACAGTCCACAGCCAGCGTGTCAAGCACACTAGCTCGCTCCCCAAATATCATTTCACTTTTCAATCGTCGCCGGTGAAAGATGGGGACGTGGAACCGTGTCGTGAGGGCCACTTCGGCGGCCCACTCTGGCAACAGCGCGGCCGCAGCCGCCATGCGCGTGCTAACAAGCTGCGTGAGCACGGCCGCAATCTTCGACCGGGCGGCCAAGGCAGCCCAAACAGCCGCTGTTGCTTCTCAGGTGGTGGCAGCAACATCTGCCTCAGGGATAGCAACTGGCGAGAGCGGCATAGCAGTTGCCATTCCGCAGCGGCAGCCTTAGCCCTGATGGAGGCCACCCATGACCATGTCGAGGGCGCCCATGCCCAGCTCCTGGTAGTCACCACGCAAATCAAATGAAGCTTCTCCGACAACGGTCGGCAACCCACGGCCGAAGAGTTGGCAATCGCCAAGAGCGTTCGAGAAGCCGTCTGTTCCTCCGCACCATACCTTGGCACGACGGAGCCTGTCCAAGCCCAGATCATGGCCGCCCACACCCAACTCGTGGCGGCCTTTTCCAAAGAGATGGCGAACGCGGATGGCGAGATGCTTGCCGAGTATGGTGCCATGGGTGCCATGGAGCCCCTTACCTAGGAGATCGTCGGGCGCGAGCTAGACATGGAGGAGGCGGCGGAGATCGACGAGCACCAGCCGGAGTAGTACACTTTGTTTTTTTAATTAAGAGCACCGATCTTTAATTTGTTAGAGTAATGTTTAGGTCAGCTAGCTTTGTTTAATTGCTGAACTTGCCCGATTAAGAAGTGTGTGTGTGCTGTAGTCTCCTTTGTGTACCCAAATTATGCAATGACGTGGATGACCACTGTAACTAGGGAAATTTGGACCAAAATTTGCATGTTCAAACTCATCACACATGGGGTAAGCTATATGAATCGTTTGTGATGTTCACATATCGTACACAGTGTTGAATAAGGGACCGTGTCTGATGACACTTTGTGCGCCAGTTTTTTAGCTGCACCGATCCAAAATTTTTGGCTTCCGCGGAAATATCTACCTCCCTGCCCCCTCCTCCTTACCAAAAGCCACATTTCCCCTGTTTTCGCATTCCTTTCCAAGTTGAAACCTTCACTCCTTACTTGCAGCGCCACCTCCTCACCGGCGACCCTCCTTCACGCTGGTCAGCCTCGTCGATCCAGGTAGGTAATCCACACCCGACCCCCATCCTCCTCCTCCTTCCACATCCCACATGCCCCAACCACCGACGCTACACCTTCCACCCAAATCACCAACCCCTCCCCCAAATAAGCGCTGCCCTAAGCCATCGTGCATGCAGTATAGCCAGGAGCTCAATGAGCATTTGGCAGCGAAGAAGCAAATCACGGCCGCACGCGCGGATGAGGTCGCAATGGCAGCCATTCATGCCGATCTTGGAGGAGCACCTCGCCGTCAAGGCCACCGTTGATGCCTCGCACGCTGACGCCGCGATGCGGTTGGCTGCTTTAAACGACAGTTCGTGGCCTTTTCTCGAGGCCACCATTGGTGCCTTCGACAAAGACTGTGAGGTGTTTTCTCAGCGTGCCCGTGCTTACCTCAACTCAAGAGCCAGTAGGTTGGTGCCCGGAGTGGCTCAGGCAACTCACCACTACGACGAGGGCACCCATGATGTGGAGGCCTCGCCCTCTTCCATGCCCAAGGAGCAAATCATCATCGATATCTCCGACGATGCGGAGTAGCTTGTCTTATTAGCTCACTATAAGGACCTATGTTCAGTTTGCTAGCTACGCCGGTTAAGCATGCTCGGTTTACCCGTTGCATGTAGTGCTCCTGCCTTTCCTTAAGAAATTCTAGTGAATTGTCCTATCTCCTTTTACCATGGAATATGTTGCTCTAGTGTATATGTTCTATATGTCGTGCAATGTGGTGCTCACTTATTAATTGTTTGGTTAATTAGTTGGCATGTTCAGTTAACTGTTTGATTCAAATCTGCAAATGTAATGTTCAATTATTCATGGTGCAATTTTGTATTGTCTTCCATGTGAGAAATTAATCAAATTTATCTTTACAAAATACATGAGAAACAAATACGATTGCTATATTTCCAAGTTATCAAGCATGCTTGCTTTGGTTAACTGTCTGATCTTCTAGTATGTTATATATGGTGCAATGTGGTGCTTAGTTAATGTTTGTTCATTTGTTGTGGTGTTTAGTTAACTGTTTGGTTCAATTCTGCAATGCGATGTTCAATTGTTGTGGGTGCATTCTGTTATTGTATACCATGTGAGAAAGAAATTGAATTTGGCTATACTAAATACATGAGAAACAAATACAATTGCTACATTTCCAAGTTGTTAAGCATGCTTGGTTTGGTTAACTGTCTGATCTTCTATTAGGAGTATGTTATATTGTGCAATGTGGTGCTCAGTTAATGTTTGGTTCATTTGTTGTGGTGTTTAGTCAACTATGTCGGATTCAGGGCTCCGATGACCCAAGAAGGTTTGAACTCCGGTGCGTGTGCGAAGATCTCAACCTCTCAAGCCTACTGTCCATCGTCCACAGCCTAGCCTAGCCGAATTCGCGTGAGCAAGGAAGAAGATGAACATGGGAGTTTACCCAGGTTCGGGCCACCTTGCGGTGTAAAACCCTATGCCTGCTTTGTGGTAGATTGGCCTCACGAGGGGCTGAGGATGAACTAGTATAGAGGATGAACAACCTCGTGAGGGCTCGGAGGTGAGAATGATTCGACCCCTTCTATGGTGGTGGCTAACCTATATTTATAGTGGCCTTGGTCCTCTTCCCCCAAAATGTAGGCGGGAAGGGATACCACAACGGCCAACTTGAAAGGGGACAAGTAGTACATCCTATCCTGAGAAAAGGTGGTCTTCCCCTGCAAAGCTTCTGGTCGTGACGTATCGGTGGGATCGGTTATGACCTCCGCCTTGCCGAGCCTGTGGTCTTGGTATTGTAGCACCGGAATGGAAACCTTTGGGGGATTCTTCGGGAACCCACCCCTGTCCTTGCCACCATAGCATCAAAGAGGAATCTGCCTCCTCTGCGCTCGCTGGCGCCCGCCTGGCCTTGGTCATCATGGCTCACGTCATTGCAGCCTTGTGAGGCTAGGTACCTGCATAGAAATCTCCACTCCTTCGGAGGCTGCCTGGGAAGGCCGCTCCCTCGGGAGGTTTTGGTGTCGTCCTCCTCGCGAGGGTCTTGTCTTGGTGGTCTTGGTGATGGGCCGTACCAGGCCATCATGTGAGCCACACTGTGGGCCGCAGGCAGGCAAGTCTAGGTACCCTGGTTCCCAGAACGCCGACGGTAGCCCCCGGGCCCAAGGCGTGATCGGGCTGGCTTCGAGGCGAAGCCTAGGGGCAAGGGTGAAGCGTCGCGGGCCCCAATCGCCTGCGGGCCATGCTGATGCATGGTGCTTGACGGGACACAGACGCCTCCGCTCCCCCACACCGCCTCGGCAACTGCATGGTGCATGCAGCAGGACCATCATTGCTAGGATCGTGGACGGGCGCCATTTAGACTTCAGCTGCCTATAAGAGGGCGAGGGAGGCAGAGCCCCCATTCCATCTTCGTCTTCTCGCTAGCCTCCTCCTCTCTCTCCCCTTCTCAGAGCTGCTGCCGCGCATCCATGGCGCCCGTGAGGAGGTTTTCCGCTGCTGAGAAAGGGAAGGCCCCCATGGAGGGACCAGGCTCGCCGCCGCCCAAGAGGGGTCACGGCCGCCCCCGCAAGTGTGCTATGACACCGGCGGTGGCTCTCCGGGGGTGTGGGCGCACCCCCTTGAAGGTTGGCGCCACTTTCGACAGTCTTGGGAAGGCTCCTTCCCGCGCCAGAGGCTGCGGCGGCCAAGGCGGCCACGGCCAAGGGGGAAAGCATGTGGCGGCCGTCCGGCCACCGCGCCCACGATCCCATTCGGCCAACGCATCCCCAGAATTCGTGGTGCGGGCGGAGAGGCCGGTAGGCACCTGGTTCTAGTTCCCTCGCTTCTTCACGGGCGCGCTGCCGGCTAGAGGACCTGGTGGACTCTGGCTGCAGGCCGACGGCTGCTGTAGCAAGGCCTCGTGGGTGGAGGTCGAGGTCACCCCTTCCAGCTACGTGTTCCTGAATCGTGGGTGGCAGTTGTTCGCCCGCGCGTGCGACCTACAGGGGAGATGTACTGTCCACTTCAGGCACGACGGAGCGGCGATCCTCTACGTCAGGATATTCTGGGAGGATGGCAGGCGTCTGGGGTGCTACCCAGAGGACGACGACAGTGGCGGCGACGTCCACCCCTCCGAAGACGATGGCCGGAGGGCCGGCAGCATCCTCGGCGTTGAACTCGCTCTTGGCAACGGCTGTGGCGCCTCCAGTAGTGGTGGCTCTCCCATCGAGGAAAGCACGAGCGACGACGACTACGACGAGCTGCCACATCACCGCGCCCGGACCAGGGAGGGTGGCGGACCACCGCATCGCCGCGCTTCTACTCGGGAGGATGTCGAGTCGTCTTGCCACCGCACTGCGGTGAAGCAGGAGGAGGACTCCGACCGAGCACTGGCGTCGCTGGAGCCAAGCCTCAGGGGTTGAAGTGGCCGTGAGGCCGCCTTTTGCTTTTTCTTTTTCCTGCATCAAGAACACAGAGGGCCCTGACGGGGCGTCTAATGGACCATGGCGCTTGCGCCGTTATGTTAATGTTTTTATTCTGTATCCTAGCATTTGTGTTGATATCAATCGACGGGTTCCTGCTTGATCGCGTTTAGGATACCTTAGCTTGGTGTACTTATGGCGGACTCCTACGTGCCTCTCATTCCCATAACAGTGCGGCCGGGGCACCGGAGCGGTTTTGAGATCTTGTCTTGGGCTTCTTTCTTGAGGATCAGAAGGCTCTCAGGCCTCAGGGGGCGCCCAATGGCCACGAGGCCCCAAGGGGTTCATGAGGATGCGGGGCCTCCGGAGATGCTTCAAATGGCGCCGCGCCCCATGTGCGCCCCCGAGCAAGGACCAATTGCCACTGGTACACTGGGTCGCAGTGCCCACCGAGGCTAGGAGATGGGGGCTGAGGAGGACATACATGCCCGTTGGCTCACTTGAGAGCATCGCGCGAGGATTAAGATGCCAAGGTCTTGGCGAGGTGTGTTTGTGGGTGGGCCCTAGGCGTACACACCGTGTCCAGCCCCCGCTCACGAGATGCAGGGAGGGAGCGACGGGCAACTGCCACTTCCATCAAAGCAAGACTCAAGAGAGCAAATGCTGCAAGGAGAAAAATTCCCACCCCTTTCAAATAAAGACGCGAGAACTTTGAATTTCATTCCAAGAAGTGGCAAATTGGCTACAAAAGCAAGCAAGAGAAAAGCCGCGTCCGGCACCTACACTGGTCTTCTAGTCTTCCCGCCAGCGCGGAGCATGGGGCTTCCATTAGGCATGGGCATAGTCGTTGAAAGACCGTGTCGTCCGCCAGCACGGAGCTTGGGGCTTCCACTTGGGCGTGGGTGGGAGCCCCCGTGAGGCCCCAGGGTGGCGCTCAGGAGACTCCGGGGCGTGTACAACCCCACTCATTATTACATGAGAGTGTCACGGGTAGAACTTCCAGAGATGCTGGATGTTCCAGGCATTTTGGATGGGGACCCCGTCCTGCGTCTCCAGGCGCGCGGCACCAGGCCTGGAGATGCGGGCACCCAGAACGGGCCCTCCCACATAGGCGCGAGCTTGTGGAGCCCCTCCCTAGAGAGCACCCACCTCAGGACGAGGTCACCCACCTCGAGAGTACTGGAGCGGACGCTGCTGCAGTGGTACCACCGCAGCGCCTGCTGGTACCTCACGGCACGAAGTGAGGCTTGGCGGCGGGCCTCCTCCCCGAGCATGAGATCTGTCGCCTGTGAGGCGTCCTGGCGTGCCTCTTCAAACGCCAAGACCCGCAGGGAGCGATGCTTGACCTCATGTGGGAGGACTGCCTCTGCCCTGTAGACAAGGAAGAACGTGGTCTCGCCGGTGGGCATAGTCGCGGTGGTGCGGATGGACCACAACACGGACTGAAGCTCACCGAGCCAACCCCTGCCGCAGGCCTTGAGTTTCTTCTTGAAGCTCCTCGTCTTGAGGCCCCTCAGGACCTCCGCGTTAGCGCGTTCAGCTTGGCCGTTAGTCCATGCGTGTGCCACTGAAGCGTAGCATATCTGTGTTCCAAGGTTAGCACAATATGTCCTGAAGAGATTGCTTGTGAACTGGGAGCCATTGTCAGTAATGATACGGTTGGGGACCCTGAAATGGCTCAAGAGGCCCTTGATGAACTTGACGGCCGAGCCAGCAGGGATGGTGCGCACGGGCTCCACCTACGCCCACTTGGTGAACTTGTCGATGGCGACGTAGAGGTAGCGATATCCCCCGGCCGCCCGAGGGAACGGGCCCAGGATATCCAGCCACCAGACCGCGAATGGCCATGAGAGCAGAATGATCTGGAGACCTTGCACGGGCTAATGAATCTGCTTGGCGTGGAACTGGCAGGTCTTGCAGGACCACACCAGCTTAGTGGCGTCGTTGAGCGCCATGGGCCAGTAGAAGCCGCTACGGAACACCTTGCCCACGAGGGTGCGCGACGAGGAGTGGTGCCCGCAGTCCCCGCCGTGGACGTCAGCCAGCAACTCGCGCCCTTGCTCGCTGGATATGCACCATAGCGAGACGTCATTGGGGCATCGCTAGTACAACTCGCCGTCCTGCAAGCAATAAGCAGTGCCCTGGTGGACCGCGCGCTCTGCATCCTCCTCTTTCTCTAGCAAGGTGCCGCGGAGGAGGTACGCCTTGAACTCCTTGGTCCAGCAGCCTGCTTGAGGCTCCTGCACCATGAGTAAATGAGCTCCTGAGGCCGGGGCTGGCGGCAGCTCCTCCCTGAGCAATGCCGAACCCACGGCCGGGGAGCTGCAGACGGCTTGAGAAGCCTCTCTTCGAAGATGCCAGGCCTCTGGGGCTCGCGGTGGGATGCCCTCTTGGCGATGTCATCGGCCTCCTTGTTCGTGCCCTGCGGGATGTGCTGCAATTCCAAGCCCAGGAAGCATTTTTCTATTTTACGTACCTCCTCCAAGTAAGCTTCCATGTGCTCGTCATTCGGCTTCTACTCTTTGTTGGAGGAGTTGACGAAGAGCTGGGAGTCGCCCTTGATGGTAAGGCATTTGATTCCCAAGCGAGCCACGGCCCTAAGGCCGGCAATCAAGCCCTTGTACTCCATGATGTTGTTGGAGACCTTCTCGCCGCACTGGAAGCAGAGCTGCACGGCATAGTACAGCTTGTCCTTGGTCGGCGAGATGAGCACGACTCCAGCCCCCGCGCCCTGCCGCACAAAGGCACCATCGAAGTGCATGACCCATCCGTCGGGCGCTTCATCATTGGGTGCGAGGGATTGACCCTCATCCAGTCCCCGATCAGGGGCATCGGCCCATTTTGCGACGAAGTTGGCCAGGGCCGCACCCTTGATGACCCTGGTCATGCTAAACTCCAGTGGGGAGGCCTGCAGCTCGATGTTCCATTCTGCGACCCTCCCGACGGCGTTGGGGCTGTGCAGCACCTTCTCCAGGTGATACGCCGACACGACCTTGATGGGCTGGCCTTGGAAATAGTGACACAGCTGCCTAGAGGCGACGAGGAGCGCGAGCAGGAGTTTCTGCTGCATGGGGTAGCACGCGTGTGCATCGCGCAGCATCGTGCTGACAAAGTACACCGGGTGCTCGCCGAGAGGTGAGGAGTCGAGGGCGCCTTGCTCCATCGGGGATGCGAGGGGCTCCTGAAGCTCAGGGGTCGATGAAGTAGCGGGGTCCTCAGGAGCATCACCCTAGGACAGCGAAGGTTGCACGGCTCCCTGCTGGCCGCCCTGCTTCGAGCCCGCGCCGGCGGGCCCTTCTCTGACGGCCACGAGCGCCGCACTGGCCGAGTGGGGGGTGGCCACCAAGTAGAGCACCAGAGGCTCACGCGGGCGGGGCGCCACCATGACAGGTGGGCTCGTGAGGTATCACTTGAGGTTTTCGAAGGCCTCCTCAGCCTCCGGGGTCCACTCGAATGGGCCCTTCTTCTTCATTAGCTTGAAGAAACGGAGGGCGCGTTCACCAAGCTTGGAGATGAAACGCCCCAAAGAGGTTACGCACCCCGCGAGCTTCTGCATCTCCTTGAGGGTCTGAGGCGGGTTCATCTGCTCTATTGCCTTGACCGTCTTGGGGTTGGCTTCGATCCCTCTCTGCGACACCAGGAAACCCAGCAGCTTGCCGGATGGGACCCCGAACACACATTTCTCTGGAATGAGCTTGAGGTTTATGCTACACAGGTTAGCGAACATTTCTTCTAGGTCTTTGATCAGGGTCCTTGCTTCCCGCAAATTGACCATGATCTCATCGACATATGCCTCCGCGTTCCTCCCCGATTACGGCCAGACCACTATGTGGGAGCGGGAAAGGATCCTAAGGGCTGGCCTTGTTGAGGCTAGTGAAGTGGACGCGCATGCGCTCCTTCCCGCCTTTCTTCGGGACAATCACGGGATTCGCCAACCAATCCGGGTGCCGCACCTCCCGGATGACGCCGTCTTCTTGGACGATGAACGCCTGCTTCTCTTGTGCCTGGTGCCGCGCTTTTTGCTTCACCGGGCGCGCGCCTAGGCACACCATCAGGTGATGCTCAATCACCTTCCTTGGGACACCCACCAAGTCTATCGCTTCCCATGCAAATACGTCTTTGTTGGCCGTCAGGAATGCCACCAGCACCTCCTCCTGGTCCAGAGGAAGGCCCGCACAAATGGTGAAGGTGGGGCCCGAGCCCCCAGTGTCGATAGGCACCTGCTTCATCTCGGCCCAGTCCTCAGAGAACAACTGCTTTTTCTTCATGGGCGCAGCCTCCTGAGCCACCGCCGCGCCTGTGGTGGCTGGGCGCGTAGCGGCCGCGGCCCTGTAGACAAGCTTGAGGGCCCGGACCGCATCCTTTGTATCCCCGACCATCGTGATGATGCTGCTGCTGCCTGGCATCTTGACGACGTTGTAACATGGATGGTTGGCCGCCCTGAACTTGGCGAGGGCCGGATACCCCAGGATGGTGTTATACCGGAGGCCGATATGGGCGACGTCGAAGTCGATGAGCTCGGTGTGGTAGTTGCCGCATGTGCCGAAGGTGACGAGGAGGCGTATCTGCCCCAAGGGAGTGGCCGCGCCCTTGACCACCCCCAAGAAAGGCCGGGTGGGGAGCAGCTGATCATATGGTACTTGAAGCAAATTGAAGGTTTCCACCGAGAGGACGTTCAGGCCGGCGCCTCCGTCGATGAGGGTCTTGGTCACAATGACGTTGCCGATGGTGGGAGTACACAGCATGGCGAGAGTACCTGCCGCAGTCGTGGCCTTGGAGTGGTCTCTGGAATCGAAGGTGATGGCGGTCTCAGGTCTGGTGCGGCCTTGCGCCGGCATGCGCTGCGGTCAGGCGGTACCTTGCAGATGGAGAAGCTGCTTTATGTGGCGGCTTGACGCACGTGCCCGTGATCTGCCGATGATGCACGCGACCACGTGGGGAGCTGGGGCCATGAGGCGTGTGACAAACTGGTCACAGAGTTCCTCCCAAGAGGAGATCGTGGCGCGCGGGAGGCCGCGGAGCCAAGATCGAGGAGCCTCCGTGAGGGCGAGGGGGAACCAGTTTGCCATGGCCTTGTCATCGCCGCCCGCCGTCTCGATGGCCTGCGCGTATGACCGGAGGAACCCTTCGGGGTCCGCGACGCCGTCGTATCATGGGGGCAACACCGGCCTGAACTTCGTGGGCCACAGCACTTGTCCCTGATCGGAGGTGAAAGTCGGGCAACCCATGGCACTCCCATATGCCTCGGGCGGCCACGCCTGCAGGGCCGCGCCGCCATGGCGGCCGCGAGGCGAGGGCGAAGCGCAGTCGGAGGAGGAGCAGAGTTCCACTCGCCCCCTACCTGGCGTGCCAAATGTCGGATTCAGGGCTCCGCAGACCCAAGAAGGTTCGAACTCTAGGGCGTGTGCGAAGATCTCAACCTCTCAAGCCTAGCGTCCGTCGCCCCACAGCCTAGCCTACCCGAATTTGCGTGAGCAAAGATGAAGATGAACATGGCAGTTTACCTAGGTTCGGGCCACCTTGCGGTGTAAAACCCTACTCCTGCTTTGTGGTGGATTGGCCTCACAAGGGGCTGAGGATGAACTTGTACAGAGGATGAACAACCTCGCGAGGGCTCGGGGGTGAGAATGAGTCGACCCCTTCTATGGTGGTGGCTAACCTATATTTATAGTGGCCTTGGTCCTCTTCCCCCAAAACGTAGGCGGGAAGGGATACCACAATGGCCAATTTGAAAGGGGACAAGTAGTACATTCTATCATAACAAAAGGTTGTCTTCCCCTGCAAACCTTCTGGTCATAATGTAGCGGTGGGCTCGGTGATGACCTCTGCCTTGACGAGCATGTGGTCTTGGTCTTGCAGCACCGGAATGGAAACATTTGGGGGATTCCTCGAGAACCGACGCCTGTGCTTGCCTCCTTAGCACCAAAGAGGAAACTGCCTCCTCTGCGCCCGCTTGCGCCCACCTGGCCTTGGTCATCATATCCCATGTGCATCACAGCCTCGTGAGGCTGGGTACCTGCATAGAAATCTCCGCTCCTTGGGAGGCTGCCTGGGGAGGCCGCTCCCTCGGGAGGATTTGGTGTCGTCCTCCTCGCGAGGGTCTTGTCTTGGTGGTCTTGGAGATGAGCCGTACCAGGCCGTCGTGGGAGCCACGCCGTGGGCCGTAGGCAGGCAAGTTTGGGTACCCTGGTTCCCAGAACACCGACAAACTGCTTGGTTCAATTTTGCAATAAGATATCCAATTGTCGTCGGTAGAATTTTGTATTGTTTTGCATGTGAGGAATAAATCGAATTTGGGTGCACTTCATACATGAGAAACATATACAATTGCTATATTTCCTAGTTCTTAATCATGCTTGGTTTGGATAAATGTGGTTTCCATGTGCCTTGAATTAATTTGATGAATCTGCAATGTGCTTATTTTTCATCAACATATTTTACTGATAGCATGCGAACCCTCACTTAACATGATCACTAACTACCTTATATGTGTTGCAGGGAAACAATGGGAAACACTGAGGTTTACAATCGAGGTTTGCACATGCATGGTCCTTTGTCTAATAGCACATTATTGTGTAATTTCAGAAACCATTCTAATATTTAGGTTTTTCACAATTTGGTCTTGCACATGTAGGTCCTGCTGTCAGAGGTTTTGACCCATTGTTCAACCATTTTTGCATATGGGGAAATGAGTTTTCCATGAATATGAGTCAAGTCAAGAAACTCAGAAAGATTTTTAGGATAAAGAAATTAGTGACAAAAAACAACAAGATATTTGTCTGCACAATGAAGAAGACATCAGTTCACTACAGGATGGTACTAACTATTATATCTTGGCTTTTTTATTCCTTTGCCCCATTTCCAATCTAGAGAAGATATTTATGCACATTCTTGTTTTCAGGCCTTTACAAAGCAGTTCACTAATGATTACCTCTCAAATCACCTATACGGTTAGGAGGCAAGGAAGGTATTCATACAACACCCACGGTTCAATATTGAAGTGTTCCTGAAGAGGACAAAGGATGGATGGTCAATCATCCACAGGCACTAGCCTAAAGTAGCAAAGACCTTCAACATCAATGAAGGCTCAATATTCACCTTCCGCTTCAGCAGTTTTCCAGATGAGCTTCATCTATCTACGTACTATCTATGATGCTAATTTCAAAAGGTTATAGATGTTGCATCTGAAACTTGCCGCTGGTGCAGTTGTGTAATGTGGTAGTTGAGTGCTGAAACTATATGATGTTGTACTCTGATGTATTTCAATTATGAAATCCTGCTTCCTTAATACGAAAATGAAATATATTTTGTTCTTAATATGAAATGTCAATTAGAATAATAAATGGATTACTAAAAATAGGACAATTAGCCAGCTAATGGCCAATTAGCCCGCTAATTGGGTTTTTCTATTACACACGGTTATTGAGAAAACACCGTGGGCGGTGACCTCAGGCAACGCACACAGTTTCTAGGAATAAACCGTGTTGGATCAATGAACAATCACACACGACATCCTCTTGAAAATTGTTTGCGTTAGGCCACCTTGCGCAAACGTTTACCACATAAAAAGTGTGTGTGATGGACAGCCTATGCCACACAGTTTCTTCTATGCACCATGTGTGATGCATTCAATAACGCAAACATAAAATTGTTAATATCATCTGCAATGGCAACGCTATCACAAATGAATTAATGGGGAAAATTGTGTGTGATGTAGCTGCGAACGGAAACATTTTCCTTGGAGTGACTGTGTGGGATGTATATATGAACGGAAACGTACTTCTTAGATTAACTGTGTGGGATGTACATACTAACGGAAACGTATTCCTTGGATTGACTGTGTGGAATGTAGATACGAACGGAAACATTGAGCCGGGACTGTGTGTGGGATGTACTTACGACCGGAAACGATTTGTCCTGTATAATTGTATTTTTTTAGCACAACTGTACATATAATCATATTTTGATCGCTCACCCGTCGCACACGACCTCATTTTGCGGAGCGTGTGTGCCAGGAGGGCCTATCCCCGACGGTTTCTGGGTCATGTGGGAAGGACCCCCCTATCCCACACACTCACTCGGAGACGGTTCAGAATGTCGTCGTGGAAGGGGTTAAAAACCATTTGTATAGCACCTCGTTGTACCAGTGTTAATCTACCAAACCGCAAAAAACTTCGCACATGCATGACTGACTTGGGATGATTCCAAAGGAAGCAAAAACAAGCTTTCTCGAATCCACGGTGGCAACTTGCATCTAATGCACATGAACATGGGGGAAGTCACTTCTTTCATCCAAGCATACACTTCATGAACAGGACACGAACAAAATGCTTACATGAGTTAAAATGCTGCTGGTGGACTCAACAGCAAGTCATCAGGATTTCCATGAAGGTGGAATTCTACAACTATGTGAACAAACTGATAGCATTGGTCAGAACCAAAGATATAATGGTGTATGCTCGAGGAGACAACAATGAATAAAATAACATTATGAAAATCATTTGTCCTGATTCTGATTTGACGATAGCCCATACTCAAACCAAATATTTGAGAAGACAATAGCTCCAACAATTGATCACGAGGATCAATCGTGAAGATATCATCTTTCTTCAACACTCCCAGACACATTCAAAAGCTATCCCTTTGAACGAGCTAGGTCAGATAAAGCTTTTATCTTTCAACTCTCCAAGTTATTGTTTAATCTTATACAACTAGCTCAAGGGTATCCAACACAGATTCTTGGAGAAAAGGTGGTTATAGGGATAACCAACTTGATCACGAACTCAACATAACGATCAGGGGACAACCAGGTGATACTTTCCAGAAGATAACCAGAAAATCACGAACTACGGATATGTTATTAAGCTCGAGAACAATCTTGCTTTTCAGGGCAAGATGATATGATCAAAAGAGCGAGGGATTGACACAATCCTAACTCATTGATAAAAAAGTGCACCAAGAAATATGGACTAGGTAGCACGATCAATCATAGAATGGTGATCCAATAACCAACACACTAAAAATTAAATTATCGTCCATTAACTACCAAGCAACAAGGTTGCTAGGAGTATTGATTTCACACATACGGTTCATTTGTCGGCATTCCAGTTACAACAACATGGGGACCATGGAATGAATGATGATGGTGAGATGTATCACTGCACCAAGAATTCATAAGGTGGTGTGCAATTCCCATGACATTCCGAACATAAAGAGGGTAATACTTCAAGGTAGAACTGATTAGGGACTAAATTGGCATTCTGATCTACGGAATACAACTGCTTTGATCCAATCCTGGATATGGATGAGGTACTGGAGTTTGTTTCTCCTAGTCATTCCGAAATAGAATGGCCTGACGGACCATAGGAATAATAGGCATCGATGAACATGAATGCACAACTACTCCTGACTATCAATTGATAGACGGAGGTCAGAATACAACTGAAGAGGGCAACTCAAAGGAACACATGCTCTTCCTGAGTTGTGGATGCATAGATTAACATGTCGAACAAGGCTCAACATATTTCTTTTGGATAGCCCATGTAGAAAGGTAGAATTAGCAGAGTCACAAATATAGAATGGAGAACTCATGAAGAGCACTCTATTGTGATCTTTTGGTTAGGAAGAACTTCTGCCATGATGGTTCATGGTATTGGAAGAATGATATACCACGGACCTCGAGGACTAGGCAAGGTTACTAATCAAACTAAAGGAGCTACAATCACTACCAGTAGAGATAAGCAAGATGAATCATGGGTTCAAAACCCATAAATAGAAAACCTACTAAATAAATAACATCATGAGATTATTTCAAGAATGGTGGCCAGAATCATCACACTGGGTACACAAAACATGGCTAGATTACTAGGTGGTTCTCTAAGATACCCTAGTGTCATAATAATAGCTTCAACATATATGTCGAGGCAATGGAGTACCTCAACACACCGTTTAGTGTGCTTAATTTGACCCAAAAGGACATCAGTAACATGGAGGAAAGATTGCAAATGCATTGGATTGTTTAGAAACCTGGGACAACTCGGACAGCATAACAGCTGTAAATGCTGAAAAAGATTGACTTGAGGATGTAGCAAGATGAGGTAAAATTTATGATTTCATGTCACCATTGGATGGCTCCCTTCAAGCCGATCGAAATAGATATAAAGATGGTCCAAAACGGAGCTCGGATGCAAAAGTTATGACAATCTTAGAGATGCCCATATTGACATCAGATTAAAGAATGGCTTGAAACTTAATTAAGATGGACTCATATGAAAAAAGTTACAACTGCAAAGTTCTTCGTCTCGGCTTGACGGACGATTTTGAACTAAAAATCGTTCCCATCCAAGGTCGTATGCGAGTTCTACAGCCAAAACCGTGTGCTTGAGCAATGTTTGGCCGGATCATCCGGACCGGGGTCCAGTTCATCCGGTCGGAGACCGAAAGGACGACCTAAACAACATAACATTGTGGATGAAGCCGGATGATCTGGGACTGGACCCAAATGATCTGGGTGGAGCCCGGACGATCCGGACAAAGACCGGACGTTCGGACAACATTTTCTTTTTTTTTTAGCCGAAACCGTCCGGACAACATTTTCATTAAATTAAAATATGTACAAAAACAAAACTCCAACAAGGATCATCGAACACCAGTACGTTCAAACCTGGGAATTATATTACAAGTTTAGTACTATCCAAGAGCTGATCTGTTCTTCTTTGGTCTGCTTTGCTCTAAGCCTGGTAATCTGGAGTCATTCTTTAAGGTAGAATTTCCATGAGTCTGGATGAGGTGGTGCTCTCCTGAAGATTTTATCATTTCTGATCATCCATGTACTCCAACATCCCATAACAATGATTTCCATTGCAATACCTGGTGGTAATCTCTCTTTCAATAGGTGCACTTCATCAAAAGTGGATATGCCTCTGTTTCTGCTGTGAATGATTGAGTTCGAGCACGACCATGTGAAAGGACAGTTCCAGAATAGGTGGGAAATGGTTTCCTCTATTTTATCAGAACATAATGCATAGTTGTAACCTCCAACTATATATTCCTTCTTTTAATCATATTCCTTGTGCTAAGCCTATCATGCAGTAGGAGCCAGAAGAAGATTTTGTGCCTAAGACGGCAAGCAGATTTCCAAACCATCATGAAAATGTTGTGTGTTGTACTCACTCCCATCATTGATTTGTATAATTTCATGGATGAGAATTTTTGGGAGGCTGTGTTTAAGGCCCAGACATCTTGAATAGCAGAGTTTGTTCTGTTACTAACCAGTTCTTCAAGGGCATTGAATTGATTATAGGCTTCTAGTGAAAGAGGTCTATGGAAGTGTTGACTGAAGTCTGCTTGTTGCTGGATCTGAAAGAGAGTGACCTCATGACAGACTGCAAACGAATGTAGCTCTGGGTATTTCTCATTCAGAGGGATCTCTTGCCATCTGTCATTCCAGAAATTAACAGTATCACCCTTTCCTGCTTTACAAATAGTTGTTTGCTTAAATGTTTGAAGCAGCTTTAGAATTTCTTTCCACCAGAAGGAGCCTACCATCTTTTCTCCTGGAATACTATCTTGAGAGTAAGCTTCCCAGATTATGTTTACCCATGGTATGTCTGCTTTGTTTAGTAATTTGTGCAGGTGTTTCATCAGGAGAGCTTGGTTATGTGCATGAAGATCCAATACCCCCAGGCCTCCATGAGTTTTGGGTTTGCAAACCTTTTGCCAAGAGATGAGTGCAGTACATCTATCTTCAGAGCCATATTTTCTCCAGAAGCAGTTCATTAGGTAAGTGTTGATTTGTTTGAGCACAGTCTTTGGAATCCTCAATGTGCACATGAAGAAAGTAGGCATGCTTGTAAATACTGACTTGAGTAGTGTGAGTTTGTCACCAATGGACAAAAGAGTAGAGCATCCTAGCAATCTTTGTTCAATTCTCTTCAGTAGGGGAACATAATCTATCACTCTGGGTTTAGAACTGCAAAGAGGTAGTCCTAAATATTTATGTGTCAAAGTTCCAATTCTGCAGCCAAGGAGGTTAGATATCTCTTGCATTTTTGCCTTAGGTGTGTTAAGAGACACCAGAGTAGACTTAGAGTAGTTGACCTTCAGACCTGTATAATATGCATAATGAAGTAACAAGTTCTTGATGTGCTGCACTTGTCTGATATCAACATGAGCCACTAGGATGGTGTCATCAGCATATTGGATTATTGGATAATCTGAACTAGAACTGTGATGTAAAGGAGAGGTGACCAGAGAGTGTTGCATTGCTTCATTCATCATAGACTGTAAAATATCAGCAGCAATGACAAAAATCAGGGGTGATAGTGGGTCCCCTTGCCTAACACCTTTCTTACACTGGAACTGTTTACCTGGGATCCCATTGAGTAAGACTGAGGAGAATCCAGTCTCATAGATCATCTTGATCCAGTGAATCCATTTGGGACCAAAACCTTTAGCTTGCATTAATTCTATAATAGTATCATGGCTGACCATATCAAATGCCTTTTCAAAATCCAGTTTTAAAAGAATGAGCTCTTTTTTACTCTGTTGGCATTGATAAATATATTCATAAGCCCAGGCCGGGCAATCTTGGATGCACCTATTATTGAGAAAGCCATATTGATTTTTATGAACCATGCCTAAGATAACTTTCTGCAATCTATTTGCTAGCAATTTAGTGATGATCTTAAGTGTGCAGTTAAGCAAAGAGATAGGTCTGAAGTCTGCTGGAGTTGATGTTGCATCATGCTTGGGTATCAGTGTGATGAATGAGTAATTGATACTCTGAATGTTGACCTTGATTGAGTGGAAGTCCTCAATGAGCTTATAGAAATCTGGTGCAATGATGTCCCAAAAATGCTTAAGGAAAGCTACATTAAAACCATCTGGACTTGGTGATTTGTCAGCAGGCATATGTTGCACCACTTTGTCTATTTCATCTTTGGTAAATGGTATTTCCAACTCAGAGAGATTATCAATGGGATGCAACAAGTGTTTCATGAGCAGAGGATTCTGAGTCTTTGCCTTGGTACCCATTCTGTCCTTGAAAGCTCTGTATAGAATAGCAGCTTTAGCATTATGATCATGTTGTTCAAAGCATGTTTCATCTTTCAGCATGGCAATGCAGTTATTTCTGAGTTTGATAGTAGCTCTAGCTTGGATTTTCTGCTGCAGATGTTAGGAAACAACCCGAAACACCCCCAAGATGACCTCAAATCGAAAAGTGTTCAACAGCAAAGTTGTGTGTCTCTTCGAGGTGGTTCATTTTGATATAAAGATCATCTTAATCCGTATTCATATGCAAAAGTTACAGCCCAATTAGTGACCTGCTATCAGAAAACTAGGCTTGGCCGGATCATACGGGCTTTGAGCCGGACATCCGGGCCGGAGGTCATGAATAGTCCGTGTTTCGTTAGGTTTTGAAGATTTGGATGGCAATACAAGTCATTTTCTTGTACGGGAAGTCCACCCGCCTCTTATATAGACAAGAGGTGACGGCCGATTGAACAACAACACACAATCGACAAATCAATCTATCATCTTTTACCTTTATTTTATCTTCTCCCTTGTTCTTCTTCTTGCTCGATCTTTGTTTATTCTTCTTCATTGCAGGGCGGTGAACCTCGAGGTCCTAGGGGCGATTAGGTCAACCTAGGGCAGCCCATAGCCGCCGCGCGCCCTGACGAGGTCCTTCCCGGGCGTGTGGGGTTTCGGGACCTCAAAAGGACCCGCCGGATTGCTTGCGTACATCGCTTCCGGACGGGTCTCCTTCGACGTGATCTACGGTGCATCACCCTTCGCGTTGGAGGTACACGGTGACATGTTCATGTGTGAACACACTTTTTGGCGAATCCACTCGGGACGAAGCTTCGAAAGGTCTCCAGCACGTTCTTGCTACATATCTATGGAACTGTTTCATCGGATTGTTAATGAAGTTGAGAAGGTTTCACCCAAGTTTGCATCAAGGATACAAACAAATAATGGCCGATATATATTTATCTCCCTAAGCACATGCAAAGTTGGTGATGGAGTGTTGACATCATCCTTAGAACCCACATGGTACAAGTTATTTTTCGGCACGGTAGCTTTGCCGAAAAACAGGGGGGCATGTGTTGACGCTCAAAAATGGCATGATCGCAAAGATTGACTTGAGGCTGTAGCAAGATGAGGTCAAATTTATGATTTCATGTCACCATTGGATGGCTCTCTTCAAGCTGATCGAAATAGATATAAAGATGGTCTAAAACGGAGCTCGGATGCAAAAGTTATGACAATCTTAGAGATGCTCGTATTGACATCAGATTAAAGAATGGCTTGAAACCTAATTAAGATGGACTCGTATGAAAAAAGTTACAACTGAAAAGTTCTTCGTCTCGGCTTGACGGATGATTTTGATATAAAAATCGTTCCCATCCGTGGTCGTATGCAAGTTCTACAGCCAAAACCGTGCGCTGGAGCAATGTTTGGCCAGATCATGAGGACCCGGGTCCAGATCATCCGGCCGGAGACCGAAAGGACGACCTAAATAACAGAACATTGAGGATGAATCCGGATGATCTAGGACTGGACCCGGATGATCTGAGTGGAGCCTGGACGTCCGGACAACATTTTCTGCTGCAGATGTTAGAAAACAGCCCGAAACACCCCCAAGATGACCTCAAATCGAAAAGTGTTCAACAGCAAAATTGTGTGTCTCGTCGAGGTGGTTGATTTTGATATAAAATCATCTTAATCTGTGTTCGTATGCAAAAGTTACAACCCTATTAGTGACCTGCTATCAGAAAACTGGGCTTGGCCGGATCATCCGGTCCTTGAGCCGGACGTCCGGGCCGGAGGTCGTGAATAGTCCGTGTTTCATTAGGTTTTGATGATTTGGACGAAAAAGAAAGTCCTTTTCTTATATGGGAAGTCCATCCGCCTCTTATATAGACAAGAGGTGACGGCCGATTGAACAACAACACACAATCGACAAATCAATCTATCATCTTTTACCTTTACTTTTATCTTCTCCCTTGTTCTTCTTCTTTCTCGTTCTTCGTTCGTTCTTCTTCATTGCAGGGCGGCAAACCTCAAGGTCCTACGGGCGATCAGGTCGACCTAGGGCAGCCCATATCCGCCGCACGCCCTGATGGGGTCCTTCCTGGGCGTGTGGGGTTTTGGGTCCTCAAAAGCACCAGCCGGATTGCTTGCGTACCACGCTTCCGGAGGGTCTCCTTCGACGTGAGCTGCGGTGCATCACCCTCGGCGTTGGAGGTACATGGTGACATGTTTGTGTGTGAAAACACTTTTTGGTGAATCCGCTGGGGACGAACCTTCAAACGGTCTCCAGCCCGTTCTTGCTACGAAGAGGTCGTCATCTAGGGTTTGCAATCTACAAAGGTAATATGAACACCCAATTTCCTACTGTATATGCAAATAATTCATTTGGTGTTACTAGATTGTTCAATGTGTATGTCGGATTTCGGGTTCCGCAAACCCTTGAGAGGTTCGAACTCTGGGGTGCGTGCGAAGAACTCGTCCTCCCCAGTCTGCCTACTCGCTAATCTCACAGCCTAGCTCGACGAACTGTAAGGAAAAGAGACACAACAGTTTACCCAGGTTCGGGCCACCTTGCGGTGTAAAACCCTACTCCTGCTTTGTGGTGGATTGGCCTCGAGGGGCTGAGGATGAACTAGTACAGTGGCGAACAGCCTCAGGAGGAGAGGTGTTCTTGAGCTCGAGTGAGCTGGTGGAGTGGGGGTGATCTGAATGATCCGTCGTCCACTCTGATATCATCTTGTCCCCTCTACGATGGTGGCTAAGTCCTATTTATAGTGGCCTTGGTCCTCTTCCCAATTGAAAGGCGGGAAGGGATCCCACAACGGCCAAATTCAAAGGGAGACCACTAGTACATGCTATCCTAACAAAAGTAGTCTTCGCCTGCGAAAGCCTCTGGTTGTGATGCCGTGGTGGGCTCGGTGATGACCTTCGTTCTGCCGTCCTGGCGGTCTTTCTCTTGTTGCACGGGAATGGAAACCTTTGGCTGATTCCTCGGGACTCCGCGCCTGCGCTTGCCTCTTTAGCACCGAAGAGGAAACTGGTACTCTGCGCCCACTGGCGCCTGCCTGGCCTTGGTCGTCATGGCTCACATCATCCGGACCTCACAAGGTGAGGCTTGCATAGAGATCTCCGCTCCTTGGGAGCCAGCCTGAGGAGGCCGCTCGTTGTGGAGGTCTTGGTGTCGTCCGCCTCGTGAGGCTTGGCCCCTCATGAGGGTCTTGAGTTGTTGTCGCTGAAGCTGGGCCGTACCAGGACGTCGATGGAGCCACGCCGTGGGCCGCAGGCAAGCAAGTCTGGGTACCCCCATTCCCAGAACGCCGACAGTAGCCCCCGGGCCCAAGGCGTGCTCGAACTTGGCTTCGAGGTGAAGCCAAGAGGCAAGTGCGGAGCGCCGCGGGCCCTAACCGCCTACGGCCTTGGTCGACGCGTGGCGATTGATAGGACGTGGGCATCTCCGCTTCCCCACGCTGCCTCAGCAACCGTTCGACTTGACGAGACTCCGCTGTATGCAGAGAAGAACCATCATTGTGTGGGGTCGTGGAGGCCGGTGGTTGGCCTCCCTCTGGCTAAAAATGAGGGGAGGGGCAGAGCCCCCTTCACTTATCTCCATCTTCTCGCTGCCCGCTCCTTCTTCTTCTTCTTTGTCTTGCCGTCTTGCAGCAGCATCCATGCCGCCGATCAGGAGATTCTCTTCAGCGGAGAAGGGAAAAACCCCTCGGGAGGAGCCGGGGCCACTTCCGCCGAAGAAGAGGCTCAGTCACCCTTACGACGCCGGCGAAGGGCAAGAGGTGACGTGGCTGCGGACGTCGAGCCCGCCTCCGGCAGCTCCTCCAGCAGCAGCAATGACTCCTGGGAATCAGGCGACTCTTCTGGGCCCAGCGATTCTCTGGAGTCCAGTGACGACAGCTACGTGCCACCAAGCTCTCGCCGTGCCCGGAGCGCGGCAGCGGCATCCGCTCAGCGTTGTCGGTGATGCCCAGCATCTGGGGTCCCTTGACATTTCCTTCTTTGGTTTCCCTACGCGGAATTGTAACAAACCCCGTGGGGGTATGTAAAAAACTGTAATGCTTTTGCTCCAATGTTTCTTATTCCTAGTATGATATTGCAGCCGCACATCTTGCTTCGACATGGTTCTCAGTCCCCAGGCAGGCTTCAGCTGTTGCTGGTATGTCAGGTCGCGATGCCGTGGTCAAGGCCAGGAGGTGAGCGGCCCGAGGTCCGGTAAGAGCTCCTAAGGCGCGATGCTCAAGAGGTCCCCTTTGGCGTGCAAGCAGCTCCCTGGAGGCCGAAAAGGGAAGCGGCATTGCCGGAGCGAGATTGCGAGAATCAAAATACCGAACGATGAGGTTCACTCTGATATGCATGGGTGACTTATCTTAGTAGGCCTAAAGTGATTCCTTTGCGCAGCGCCTGATTGTGCCTTGGCAGTGATGCTTCCAGGTAGGGCTCACACCGACCTCCCCTTCTCCCCACTCATCTAGGTGCTCTACGTCCTCGGGTCCCGACCCTCGTGGGAGGCTCAGCCGCCGCTGGTATGCCAGGTCACGATGCCGTGGTCAAGGCCAGGGGGTGAGGGCTAGAGAGTCAGTAAGAGCTCCTGAGGCGCGATGCTCAGGAACCCCCCTTTAACGTGCAAGCGAATTGCATGAAAAAGGGATGGCTGGCGGGGCCACCCATGGCTGAACTCCATGGATTCCTGTGGGTTAGACTGAGAGAAGAGTATAGCTCATAATCGCGCTTGCTGTCCTGCTGCTGATCTTTCCGCAAGAAGATGAAGGCACTGAGGATCTGGTGAGGTGACGTGCGTGGGGCAGGCCGCGAGCCAGAGCTCGATCTCTCAGATTTGTCAGTGTTGCAGGGACAGACCCGAGCACAAGCGCCATGCCAGCATGTGTAGCCCCCGTTGCGGAATGAGCAAGAGGCTGGTCAGCAATGCGGGAGGCCGCGGAGTCGATAGAACACTAGGCAAGCAGGTGATAACATAAATCAACCCATAGATAAGGTAGAGCTAGTTCTGATAGATGCAAAATGATACATGCCGTAGGGACGGACTCACGCGGCTTGGGGATAATGCAGCCCGAGGGGCGCCCCCGACTGAACAAACAAGAAAATGTCACCTGGCACCATTGCTGAAGAGATGTTGGAGTAGCTGAAGACGCGTGCCTCAGAAGTCACTCCTCACGAGCCGCCAAGGCCCTGAACCTCGGGAGGCTCTGGGGGCCCGAGGGGCTCGCGAGGATCCATCTCCTCCTCCGACAGGATCGCCTGGCTTCTGGCCTCATGAGCCGCCAGGACGCCCCGCATGTGGCGCTGGAGTGCAGCAGCTGCGCTCGGCAAGCCCAAAGGCATGTGAACATAGCTGTGAGGGGGACCCTCTCACCGGCCAGTGCGGGACGACCAAAAGCGCTCCTGAGATGCGGCCCTGTTGAGCCCTAGGATGTTGACGCAGATGCGCAGCTCACTGTCCTCGCTGGGACAAGGAGCCGCGCCGGGTGGTGGGCGATGGTCGCCTCGCATAGCTCTTGCCTCCTGAAGCTCCTTGATTGCCTTGGTGATGAACTCCTAAGCACCTGGCACCTCACGCCTTGTACCCTCCTGGCGGAAGCGCGTGCTGAAGCACACCTCCACATGGTGCCCGAGCGCCTCCCTCATGACGTTGGCCAGGTCAGAGGCCCTCCAGAGGAGAGCCCCCGAGCCCAGCCTGAGTGGGGCGCCGGGCGCGCCTTCCTATGCGAGAGAGGGAAGCGCCCCGTCAGTGGGCGCAGGGCCTGAGGTGGTGCCGCTGGACACCCCGCTCTCCTGAGGTCCTTGGCGGAGCAGCTGCTTCTTCTTCTTGGGGACAGCCTCAGGAGGGTAGACGGTGCCTTCATCGTCTGGGTTCTCGAACACTGCAGCCTGGTAGGCGCGCTCGAGAGAGCACACCGCGTCCTTCTCCTCGTAGGCGACCGTGATGACGCCGCAGCTCCCTGGCATCTTGAGAACATTGTAACCATGATGAGTCACCGCCATGAACTTGGCCAGGGCCGGATACCCAAGGATAGCGTTGTATGGAAGGAGAATGTGGGCGACGTCGAAGTCGATGAGCTCGGTGCGGTAGTTGTCGTGCTTGCCGAAGGTAACAGGCAGGCGGATCTGTCCTATCGGGGTGGTGGAGCCGTCGGTCACTCCTGAGAAAGGCTTGGTAGGTTGCAGCTGGTCGTAGGGCACCTGGAGTCGGTCGAATGTCTCGATGGAGAGAACATTGAGCCCCGCACCGCCATCGATGAGAGTCTTGGTGACGAGCACGTTGCTAATGGTAGGTGAGAAGAGCATCGGGAGAGCGCCGGCAGTTGCCGCGCACTTGAGCTGATCGGGTGAGCGGAAGGTGATGGTGCACTTGGACCACCTGAGCGGATGCATTGCCTCGAGCTTGGGGAGGGCCGCGTTCACCTCACGGGCAAACTGCTTGAAGATGCGATGAGAGGCAGGGGCCTGAGCGCCGCCCAGGATGCAGGCGATGGCACGAGGCTCCTGGAAGCCCCCAGCCCCCTCATCCTGGTGGTGGTCGTCGTTCCTTCTTGGTGGTGGCGTCAGCGGAGGAAGGCCAGCGTTGCCCTGAGGATGGTCCTCACGAGGTTGGTCCCTCCAGGGGCCCTCGCGAGGCTGGCCCTGCCAGCGGTCCTCACAAGGCTGATCGCGCCATTCCTGGCAGGGGTCGCGGCCGTCCCAGCGTCCTCCACCTCGGCCTCCTCCGCGGCCGTAGCCTCAGTCGCTGCACTCGGGGCATCGACCGAGGCGCCCGTCGCGGATGGCCATGAGCTCCTAGCAGTCGTTGGTGTTGTAGCTGTGCACGTTGTGGAAGACGCAGAATGGGTGGCTACCCTTTGATGACTCTGGGTGGTCGCTGCCGTGGTGCAGAGGTCCTCATGTATGGCGAGCTCCTCCTTCATCTTGACGTCGCGGACGCCATCAGTGAACGCCGAGATGATGGCCTCGTCCGACACCTTGGGGATCTTGAGGTAGACACTGTTGAAGCACTGGATGTACTTCTGCAATGTCTCTCCTTGCTGTTGCTTGATGCGCCGCAGGTCACCCGCAGCCGGTGGACGGTCGCGAGTGCCCTAGAAGTTGGCGACGAAATGCTCTCGCATTTCGTCCCAGGAGGAGATCGATCCCCCGGGCAGGTTCAGGAGCCACGAGCGCGCACCATCCTTTAGGGCCATGGGAAACTAGTTCGCCATAACCTTCTCATCACCGTTGGCTGCCTTGATGCACAGCTCGTAGAGCTGCAGGAACTCGGCAGTGTCGGGGGTGCCGTCGTAGCGCGGAGGCAGGTCGGGCTTAAACTTCCCCGGCCAGACGACGCTGCGTAGCTCCGGAGTGAACACGCGGCAACCTGCTGTGGTCATGGGAGCCCGTTGTGGAGGTGGAGCCTGGTCTTGGCGCCCGCGCGCCACCGCTGCAGGCGGCGCGTGGTCTTGACGTGGCGGTGTTGGGAGTGCACGAGCATCTTCTTGCGGCCGCTGCACCACCTGGCAGCTTTCATCTTCACGCGTCGGCGCCCTGCGCGGCGGGTCGCGCTGCGGGGCCTCGCGCCTTGGCTCGAGGGTGACGTCTTGACAGGGAGGTGGAGGAGGTTCTCCGTGGGCTACGTCACCCGCAGCAGGCGGCAGGTGAGGCAGCGACCGATACGGTACAGGAGAGTCCTCGGCGGCGCTGACAAGCTCGGCGATGCGGTCCAGCCAGTCTTCGTAGAGGTCATCGACGGGGCGGTAGCGCAGGAGTTCGCGCGCCATGAGCAACGCAGCCTGCACGTTCGCCGGCCCACGACGAGCATGAGACGATGAACCAGCCGGAGTCAGCGACGGGGTGGCGGTGCGTACATCCCGCCGCACGGAAGGGTGCAGCGACGAAGCTTGTTGCTCGTGCCCCGCGGGGCCGGTGGCGGCGTTCGTCACTGGAGATGGGGGACGGCGAGGGCAGCCGTCACCCGCAGGCGCTGTCTGAGCGACGCGGGCGGCGAGGGCGGCCCGGCGCTCAGCACGAGGTCGATGAGCGTCAGCCATGGAAGCGGTGGAGCGGTGGTGGATCGACCGGTGGTAGAGAGGCTCCGACGCACCCCTACCTGGCGCGCCAAATGTCGAATTTTGGGTTCCGCAAACCCTTGAGAGGTTTGAACTCTGGGGTGCGTGCGAAGAACTCGTCCTCCCCAGTCTGCCTACTCGCTAATCTCACAGCCTAGCTCGACGAACTGTAAGGAAAAGAGACATAGCAGTTTACCCAGGTTCGGGCCACCTTGCAGTGTAAAACCCTACTCCTGCTTTGTGGTGGATTGTCCTTGAGGGGCTGAGAATGAACTAGTACAGTGGCGAATAGCCTCAGGAGGAGAGGTGTTCTTGAGCTCGAGTGAGCTGGTGGAGTGGGGGTGATCTGAATGATCCGTCGTCCACTCTGATATCAACTTGTCCCCTCTACGGTGGTGGCTAAGTCCTATTTATAGCGGCCTTGGTCCTCTTCCCAAATGAAAGGCGGGAAGGGATCCCACAACGGCCAAATTCAAAGGGAGACAACTAGTACATGCTATCCTGACAAAAGTAGTCTTCGCCTGCGAAAGCCTCTGGTTGTGACACCGTGGTGGGCTCGGAGATGACCTCCGTCCTGCCGTCCTGGCGGTCTTGGTCTTGTTGCACGGGAACGGAAACCTTTGGCTGATTCCTTGGGACTCCGCGCCTACGCTTGCCTCTTTAGCACCGAAGAGGAAACTGGTACTCTGCGCCCGCTGGCGCCCGCCTGGCCTTGGTCGTCATGGCTCATGTCATCCGGACCTCATGAGGTGAGGCTTGCATAGAGATCTCCGCTCCTCGGGAGCCAGCCTGAGGAGGCCGCTCCTCGTGGAGGTCTTGGTGTCGTCCGCCTTGCGAGGCTTGGGCCCTCGCGAGGGTCTTGAGTTGTTGTCGCTGAAGCTGGGCCGTACCAGGCCGTCGATGGAGCCACGCCTTGGGCCGCAGGTAGGCAAGTCTGGGTACCCCCGTTCCCAGAAGCCGACAGAGTATACTCTATCGGCCAGCCCTAGTTTTTTCAATCATGCATCTAATTACGTCCAAAGGCCGATTCAAAGTAATTTACATGCTTCAACTTCTTATGATACTAGTAACATGCACCATATGTCTTCCAACTCTCATGCATCGGCAACCCCACAAATCGTTATGCCGATGACCAACATGATGAGTTTGGTCAATCGAGTTGAAACACCTCGTGTAGGAACTTCCAATAGCATGCAAAAAAGTGTTTCACCTTTTTATTCATCGGCAACTAATTTGCAATATAATAGTTCAACCATGCCGATGGATGGGAGAATTGGCCATGCTACTACTAGCTATTCGGACAGTTACTCTCGACCGTCATATGCTACACCTCATGTTACTAATTTTTCGGCACCGTATACAACTGTAGATGCTCATAATTCGGCTCCGCACCTTCATGGTCATGGCCGAATAAATGAAAACTTTGCAAGAGTGCACATGCCTTCATCTAATATTATAGCATATAATGCATCGTCTATGCAATTGCATAATTTCGGCAATAGCTCATTGCCGAAATAATCCAGAAGTATTATGGAGCAATCCCTTACAGAATGGGAAGTGGATAAATTAAAAAGGGATATAGCCCGAAATAATAAGATTAGTGCTATTTGCCTTGAAGAATATGATAAGGGGCTAGTTCCTGATTATAATGCAATAAAAGCTAGAGTTATGCTAGAAGATGAATCTTTACCAATTGGTAAAATTGGTGAGCAAAAGTATGGTTTTACAACAATGCATACGCCATCACCTAGTATTGCATCATATTATACACCCTCTAAACATTTGCAAAGTTTTGGCAACACCCGTGTGTCATTGCCGAAAGAATCTAAAAGCATTGGGGGCAATCATATCCAGAGTGGGCTGAAATTGAGAAAAAGATTAAAGTCAATTTTGCCGCTCGCTGCCAGAAACAAACAGAAAAAGAATTGGCTCAACTAAAAGAAGCATTGCCAATTGGTAGAATCAATGAAAAGAAGGATGATTCGGAACATGGAACTGCTTCGGTTGAAAACCCCGAATCAAGTACTGTATATTCCAAATCCATCAAATCAAAAGAGGCAAGCATTATTGAGAAAGGGCATGGCAAGCATAGGAAAATAGTCGTGCTTGATTTTTCTAAAGTTAATGCAGCATAATTCCTGCCCTATAAGTTTCGTGCCATACAAATTGACAGGCCTCAAGGACAAGAACAAGTAGCCGAACAAAGTTCGGTTGACAAGGATCTTGAAGGTAATGATGCACAGAATCAAGAAAAAGATGATGAAAAGGCGTTGGGGAGCCATCAAAAGACGGAGCAAGATAATTTCCAAATCACACTACCATCATGCTCTCCCAACATATTTGAAGAGGTATGTTTAACAAGTAATTTACCTATATTCCAATTTGTTCATAACTTTGTTGTTGGTGCATCTATTAGAAAAATCTTCATAAGCAATATTGAGAGACCAATGAAGAAGGGTAATTTATTTGTTAGCAATCAAATTGTCACAAAGCATATCGGTCAACATATTGCACCATTCAGAAACACCGGTAGTGACAAATTATTACAATCGAAGCTTTCCCCGTTGTTTTATTTCAAGTTTATGTCTACATGGGTAGCTTTGCTTGTTTCATATTTGGCTTACACTTCGTCTCAATTGAGGCATGTATGTTCTAACTATTTTCGTTTAAAAATTTAAAGCCAAGGTTAAATTCTTTTGAGAAAACTGATGCTAGTATAATATCTTACCCAATGACATCGTAAAAAGAAAACGAAAGGGAATTCATAGCCGAATGGGAAGATGCCAAATCTGAACCATTCATGTGCTTAATTCCAAAGCCGTTCTCGCGGGAAGATCGGCTAGAAAATGAGAAGTTTACCTTCAATTCAAGCATGTGTGATCAAATATTTGATATGTTGCTGAAAAATAATTACATTAGAATTCTTGATCATAATGTCAAGCCATCAATGCAAGGACAAATGTATTGTAGGTTGCATGATCCGTCCCAACATTATTCTGAGGATTGCAATATGTTTCGTCAAATAGTTAAATCGGCCATTGATAAAGGATGATTGAAATTTGTTGAGAAACTAAGAGATGACCAGTCTATTCTGATTGGTCCTGATGGCAAAAAGTTTTTGCATCGGCTGCTTCAAGCTGATCCATTTAAAGAGAAGGTAAAAACTACAGGTGACGGGATCAAGCTTTCAAGTAAAGAAGTTCTTGAAGAACACAATGAACATAAGCTTGAGGGCGAGAATTCCATTGAAGCTACAATGAAGACGCCAAGGACTGGGGGGCAGCAAGCAAATCCAATGATCGAGGAATCCAAACCAAAAGAAAACAGAGGCCGAAATAAGTGCAAGTGTAAGAGATCAAAAATCACCTTCGCTGAACTATTCGATAAATATCAAAAGAAGACTGAAGAGAAGAATGCTTATTGGCCAAATCATGCAAAGAAACCAAGATCACCCCCAAGGCGCAAATATGAGGATCGGTATTGTCAAAGTGAGAATTTTCATGCAACATACTCATATCCTAATTTTGGGCCGCCAATGCCAATGCCGTGGATGCCTCCCTATGCTCATGTAGATCCATATCCATCATGGGACAGGTATGATACAACGGCACATTCTCCATCTAATTTTAGACCATCTCACCAATATTATACAGCTCCGAGAAGATCAACATTTGAACAATCACATGTTAAAGACAGTTTCAATCATAAGGAATGGGTCTGGAGCTCAAGGAAGAAGAAAGAGGTGGTCAAGCAAGTTTACCATGTTAAAAGAGATGGTCGTAAGAGTGCTACTTCAGATTTGATCTCAAATGAAAAAGAGCCAATTAAATTGTTGACATTGGTACTAAAGCAAATGAGATGAAGCAACCAATTATTGAGAGTCAAAGTGCCAAATCTGAAGAAAAGAAGTTGAGAGTGCACAAGACCAAAAAAGAATTGCCATTGGTCAAAACAGAATCATGGCCGAGATGCCCACTCGGCTTATCGTATTGGCAAAAGAAGGAATTACAAAATCTTAGTGCATAAGAGCTAAGAAAGAAAAACATGGCATGGGTTCCCAAGAGGGTAATTCAAAACAAAAATGATGTGCATGCTTCTATTGCAACAAGTACAAAAGTAAAGAAAGAGAAGGATGGAAGTAACAAACAATTAAGCCGAAGGTGTTCATCATAACATCAAAATCTTCGGTTAGCACATCATCCATTTCCTTCAACCATGCCATTGATGCCTTTGCCATGGAATTCATCCCTAGGTATGATCAATTAGCCTCCATGGATTTATTTTGATCCATGGATGCAACATAATTTTCTATATCATGAGAGGGTAGTACCAAATCACTATACATTTGGCTAGTTACATTTTTGTTGCTAATACAAAGGGGCCAAAATATTTTATTGCTATTTCATTTGTTCATTTCGGCTATACATACTTTGGTGGGTGAATTCTACATGGACCTCATGGAAATGGCCGATATTTATCTATCGCCCTAAGAAAATGTCAAAGCGTGGCCGGTGTAGTATCCTAACATCGTCCTTAGTTCAATTGGAGACCGAAACAAGGTACATGTTCATTGATATTAACCTTGTCTTTCTAGTACTATGGACATTATTTTCGATGGTTAAATTCATAACAATGGCCACGGTGTCAGTGTTGTTTACATACCTCTATATGGTGCTATTTTGTGAAGCCTCGTGCCGCTTAAAGTATTTTTGCACAATAATCAAAGCCAAATATGAAATTTTATTCGGTTTGGAGCTTTTACTTGCTATACATATTGAGGCTTTTTGTGATTCATTATTAGTAGTACAACAAAATATCAGAAGTTATCAATGTTTTGATGAATCACTTATAATTTATCTTGAGGCACGTCTAGATGTAATATCCTCCTTGGGTTGCTTTCAAATTATTCACACAAATAGACATGACAATTCGAAAGAGTTAGTACAGCAAAGCATCTGGCTACTATGTTACTCATGGTGCATTGCATTTCTATCAATAGCCGATGCTTAGTCTCGTCAGAATAGCTAAGGCCAAACCAAAGTCCACCGCTTTCGGCCACTAATTAATTTTTATGCATGCGAAAGTAAGAATTGGAGAAATTTTATTGTTGATTATCTGCAAAATCCTAGCAAAAGGGTGAGCAATATGGTTCAGAGGATGACCTTGAGATACATATCTATGGAACTTTATCATCGGATTGTTAACGAAGTTGAGAAGGTTTCACCCAAGTTTGCATCAAGGATACAAACAAATAATGGCCGATATATATTTATCACCCCAAGCACATGCAAAGTTGGTGATGGAGTGTTGACATCGTCCTTAGAACGCACATGGTACAAGTAATTTTTCGGCACGCTAGCTTTGCCGAAAAACAGGGGGGCATGTGTTGACGCTCAAAAATGGCATGATCGCAAAGATTGACTTGAGGTTATAGCAAGATGAGGTCAAATTTATGATTTCATGTCACCATTGGATGGCTCTCTTCAAGCCGATCGAAATAGATATAGGGCCAGTTCTTTTGGGCGATTCTCCCAGAATCGCCCTCCTCCCCAGCTTCTCCCAGAATCACAACTTCATATTTATTTTACAATCCTAACTAATTAGACCATAACTAGACAGGATTGTAAAAAAAATATGGAGTTGCGACTTTGGGAGAAGCTGGAGAGGGGGGTGATTCTGGAAGAATCGCTCAAAAGAACTGGCCTATAGAGATGGTCCAAAACGGAGCTCGGATGCAAAAGTTATGACAATCTTAGAGATGCTCGTATTGACACCAGATTAAAGAATGGCTTGAAACCTAATTAGGATTGACTCGTATGAAAAAAGTAACAACTGCAAAGTTCTTCGTCTTGTCGAAACGGACGATTTTGATATAAAAATTGTTCCCATCCGAGGTCGCATGCGAGTTCTACAGCCAAAACCGTGCGCTAGAGCAATGTTTGGCCGGACCATCCGGACCGGGGTCTAGAACATCCGGCCGAAGACCGAAAGGATGACCTAGACAACAGAACATTGAGGATGAAGCCGGATGATCTGGGACTGGACCCGGATGATCTGGGTGGAGCCCGGACGATCCGGACAAAGACTGGACATCCGGACAAAATTTTCTGCTGCCGATGTTATAAAACAGCCAGAAACACCGCCAAGATGACCTCAAATCGAAAAGTGTTCAACAGTAAAGTTGTGTGTCTCGTCGAGGCGGTTGATTTTGATATAAAAATCATCTGAATCCATGTTCGTATGCAAAAGTTACAGCCCGATTAGTGAGCTGCTGTTAGAAAACTAGGCTTGGCCGGATCATCCGGGCTTTGAGCCGGACATCCGGGCCGGAGGTCGTGAATAGTCCATGTTTCATTAAGTTTTGATGATTTGGATGGCAAGATAAGTCCTTTTCTTGTACAGGAAGTCCATGCACCTTTTATATAGATATGTGGTGACGGTCGATTGAACAACAACACACAATCGACAAATCAATCTATCATCTTTTACCTTTACTTTTATCTTCTCCCTTGTTTTTCTTTTTTCTAGTTCTTCGTTTGTTCTTCTTCATTGCAAGGCGGTGAACCTCGAGGTCCTAGGGGTGATCAGGTTGACCTAGGGCAGCCCATAGCTGCCGCGTGCCCTGACGGGGTCCCTCTCAGGCGTGTGGGGTTTCGGGTCCTCAAAAGCACCCGCCGGATTGCTTGCGTACCACGCTTCTGGACGGGCCTCATTCGACGTGAGCTGTGGTGCATCACCCTCTGTGTCGGAGGTACAGGGTGACGTGTTCGTGTGCGAACAGACCCGGACACTACTCCAATGAGTGTACGGCTTCCTAAAAGAAAGGAGAAGATTCAAAAAAAAGGAGGAGTAGAAGAGATGACTCACCTCAAAGAGATAGAAGGAGTAGAGATGATCGTTATGAATGAAGACCCTCTCGTAGAAGCAATAATTCTTAAAGTAAGGACAAGTCATCAAAGAGCTACACAAGATGAAGACATCAAGCTCACGTTGGTGAATAGGTATCCAGTTCCGACTCCGACAACTACTCCGAGAGAAGTTATCACTCCGACTTCAAATATATACTCAAGATGAAGGTGTTGCCGGTCTTGCACTTGTGTCATCCAAGTCCTACGACATATTTGACTCACCAAATGAAGGAATTGGAAGATGCTTCATGGCTAAAGGCCCTAAGGTATCACACCCCGAGTATGTTGATTTCAATAGTGATGAAGATGATTTGCTAGTTGATAATGATTTACTTGTTGACAACACTAGTGATGAAAACTATGATGAACTTGCTAGTAATCATGCTAATCAAGATAAAATGAATGACAATGATAAGAAGGAGATTGAGCGTCTAACTAAAGAACTAAACACTCTTAAGTTGGCTCATGAAACAACTCTAGAGGATCATAGAGAGCACCAAAGGACTCATGAGAAGCTACGCTTCGAGAAGCTAAATTTAGAGCAAGAGCATGAGTTTCTAAAAGCTATCAATGATGATCTTCGAAAGAAGAGTTCTTCTTATCTTGCCAAAGGTCTCCTCTTGTCTACTTATATGCCACAAGTAAAATCTGGCAACAAGAGAAAGAAAGATTCTTCCTCTAGTAGTAACAATAACAATGTTAAATCCAATGTTGTTGCTTCTAGTAGTTCACTTGATTCCACTAATGATTCTCTTAGCCAAGTTACACTTGAGCAAGAAAATATCTTATTGAAGGGAATTATAGAGAAAGGTGTTTACAAGAGCCTTGCCGGAAGTAAGCAATTTGAGGAAATTGTACGCAAGCAAGGAAGGCACCGGAATAATCAAGGTTTTGGTTTTGAACGAAGTTTAATGCCAATGGAGTTGAGTGGGAAGAAGATCAATACCCCAAGACGAAGTTTGTTCCTCAACAAGAGAAGTATGACACCACTTCTTTCAAAGGAACACAAGCTCAAGATGATCTTCCACCACAAGACCACAAGCTAAAAGGCAAGGACAAGCTTCAAGAAGAGATTGACTCATTTGAAGAAGCAACTAAGGACATGGTCAAGTGGGTTCCCAAGACTATGTCAAGTTCTACTTCATCAAGTATGACTACTACTCTAAGGATTCCCATCAAGTTGATATGGATTCCCACGAAGAAGAACTAGAGTGTTCTTGAGGGTGACTCCACCAACATACTTCACTCATATTCATTTTGGCGAGGACATGTGCAATAAACTTTCATATCTTGCACTAGTTCATGGAGTCATAAACCCTCTTGTTGGTAAGACATGGGACAAGGTAACCTAATGCTTTCATGGACATCACAATATGTGTAATTCACTCTATGTCTATGGATATTCTTGTATGTTCCTTGTGGGACTAACCCATGTAGGTATTAAAAGTGCAATACACTCCAATGAATTGCTCCAAAAGATCTACATCAACATTGAGCATCCACATCTTCACTATCTACATGAAATCATCATCGACAAAACCCAAGGTTAGTTCATCCCTCTTAGGGGGGATATCACATCTAGGGGGAGCTTTGCTCTAAGAATTGAGCTAAAGCAACTCTAATGGTCTGAACACATTAATGCTTTATTTAAAAATGGTAACCCCACTTGTGCTTAAACGATGAGTATGACCTATGATCAAATGTTCTCATTTGACACCTAAGTCAATATACTCATATATAGATGACCTAGTTATCGCCAATTGCTTAATAGATTCTAGAAGTGTTTGTGCATTCTTTGTCACCTATTTCATTTGCTATCTTATTGTGTGAGCATGCTGGTTGCATAATTTCTCCATTCGAGGACATCCATTTGTAGTTTTGATTGTTTGGTTTTTATTGGCCAAATGGATTGACAAGAATGCCTAAGTACCCCTCTAGCTATCTATGCTTTTTCTCGTCTCAAATTCTATTCATGCTACATCACAAAATTTGAACAAGTATTTTTTGGACCCTCCGGGTGAGGAGCACTCAGAGCCACCGATCCGACAAGGGCTGACTTCCAAAACCTTCTAATGCATTTCGGCCTGACCACCCATTCCAACTCGGACTCACCGAATGCAATAGACTGATCTAGGTTTTTATATCTCGGTGCTACAGATTAGATCCACTCGGTCTCACCGAGTTGCTGTAACTGCCTGCAGTTTCGCATCTCGGTGCCACCGATTAGATCCATTCGGTGCCACCGACAGCACATGGGTATATAATCCCGTGGACCAAACGTTTGGAAATTTCTTCAAACTCCTCGCGCCCACACCCCATTGCTGTCGCCCCTTGGTCTCCGGATTGTCGCTGTCTCCACCTGTGCGCCGTCGTCGCTGGTCTCCGCCATCGTCAACGGAAATCCTCTCGGCCATTGCCGCCGTAGCGGGCCATCACCAAGTTAGGGTATGGTTCGAACCCTTTTTGTTATTTTCCCTTTTCGATTCAATGCACAAAGCTTTTGCCTGCTATCTCTCCACGTATGAAATCATCTTGTCCAGCTAAAACTTCCTTAGATTAGTTTTGATGAAAAATCTTAGGGTTAGGTTTCCGCCGAGCTCATCTCGGACCAACCGAAATTGAACTTTCGGTCCCACCGATTGGCCCCGGCCATTGCACTAAGTACAACTCGGTCTGACCGAAGTGTACTGATCGGTGAGACCGAAAGCGATTTCTCTATGAAACCCTAGCATCTCGGAGTCACCGAACTGCAACTCTGTCTGACCGATAATGTTTGTTTAGACTCTGTTAGTGCTTCGGTGTAACCAAGATTTCAATATCGGTAGCTCCGAAATGCTTTCTGTAGAAAACTAAAATTAAGATTTTGACTCTATTTTGGAAAATCAAGCTGCTTTTGTGATGCTCATCCACTCTGCCCATATCTATCTATTCACAGGGTCAGTTTGCAGAGATGTCTGAGGCTAGTGATAGTCAGAACAAGTCAAGGGAGGAGCTCAACCTTAGTGAGGGCACAATCCCATGTAGTAGCTATGATGATGGGAGTAGAAGCACTCCTAGCAATCTGCCCAAGGCTCCTACCAGACAGAGGAAGAAGAGGAACTCTGATAGTGAAGATGAAGATTTTGTTGTTGAGGAAGAGGTAACCTCAAAGAAGAAAGTGCTTAAGAAGGAATATGCTGCAGCTGCTGCCACCAAGCCTAGTATTCAAAAGAAAGCTTCTGCCAGGAGAGCTCCTATGTCAAAAGTGAGAAAGTCAACTGCCACTCAAGAAACTATGGAGTTCACTCTTGAGACAAGAGAAGAAGGTGAAGCAGCTGATGGAAAGACGAAGAGGAAGGAGGGAGTCAAGAAAACCATTGCCAGAGTCATTGGTAGACCATCCATGATGAGGGATGCTGATGTGGATGAGGAGGAGAAAGAGCCTGAAGAACCACCTGCCAAGTCTCAGAAATTGATGGCAGATGCCATTAAGACTGGTGTGGCTCCCTCCAAGCCCAAGTCTGCCCCCAAGAATATAGCTCCAAAGAGATCCACCAGGAACATTCTTGCTATTGAGAAGAACAAGGCCACAGTGCCAGAGGTCGAAGAGAATGATGAGCCACTAGTGCTCAGGAAATTGAAGCCAAAGATTCCAAACCACAATGATGATCATCCAGTTGCTGAGAATATGAAGTTGAGAAAGGATGCAGGTCTGAGACTATGGAGGAAAAATGATCCATATGGCACAAGGAGGAGGACTGTTGTTGATTACCGTTTCCACACTAGAGAACAGTTGGACTTCTATGAGATTGTGTTGCTTGACAAGAAGCCCATTGTGTGTGACATGAAGTGGGTTGACTGGAAGAACATTGATGCCAATGAGGATTACATCCCCCACATTCATGAGAGCTTCAGGCTGAATGGTGTTGATGCTTTTGTTGGTCAAAAGCTAACCAAGTGGAATGATGAGATGATAATGCAATTTTACTTCACTGCACACTTTTACGCTGATGGAAAGATTGTCTGTATGACTGAGGGCACTAGATACTAGTCATCAATCTCTGAATGGGCTACTCTTATCAATGTCCCAGAAGAAGAAGAAGAAGATGTTGATGTATATGGAAAACCAGGAAGTATCACAACTCTATGGCTCACATGTACAAGCCTATTCCTAATGAAGCCTTGGAGACTCACAAGTTTGGCTCCATATACTATCTGCTTGTTGGATTGACTACCATAAACACCATACTAAGGCATACCCTTTTGCCTAAGTGTGGAGATCATAGGATGATACGTGGTCACTCCATCAACCTTCTTCATCTATTTGATGTTCCACAAAAGTTCAAGGTTATGAGTCTAATAGTGGAGACAGTCAAGAGGACAGCTGCTGACCAATAGAGGTCATTTGGATATGCACCACATATTCAGATGTTGATCAATTCCAAGGTTGGAACTGTCACATATCTACTTGACAAAGAGCATTTACATCGTAGGCTAGAGTTTGAAGACAATGAAGTTGTAATGGATGTTTCACATCCTACTTCTGTTGAGGCCCAGGAGAAGGCAGAGAAAGCAAATGCTGCTGAAGCAGCAAAGGCAGCAAGTGCACCGGATGCATCTATTGTGAATCTCAAGACCAAGCAAGATCAGCTCACATATCTGCTAGAAGCTACCCTGACGATTGGGAAGAGTCTGGCCAACTTGACAAAGAATGAGGAGAGCTTAGAGAGGATTGTGGAAGACAAGATGTACAACCTTGATGTGAAGGTCACTAAAATTCAGACTATTGTTGAGAAGCTGAGGGATGATGCTGAGGACAGAGATTATAGACCTACTACTGATAGATTCCAGACAGTGCCAAGAGCACAGAGGTCTTCTGCTGAGCCAGTTGCAGACTTGAGGCCTGCTCATTCTGCTCCTGCCACCACTGCCACAGTTGCTCCTCCAGTGTCAACTCCACCAGCTCCATAGACATCAGCTGAAGCATTTGCAGATGGACTCATCTCAATGCCGTCTATGCACACCGGAGCTACAAGCTAGAAGACCCCTTCAGGAGCTCCTGGAGATCGTGGCTAGAGTGTCGTATAGCACTATATGTTTTCAAACTTTTTGGTAACTTGTTGACAAAGAGGGAGAAAGTGTATAGATCATAGGCTTCGAGAGAGAGAGTCTTTTGCTTCTTTGTTGGTTCTTATTTGCCTTGCTACTTTGGTTGCTTGTCGATACTTGATGCTACATTTGTGTTATGCTCGTGAGATACCTTGTCTGATCATGTGTTTGATTATACTATGCTTAATGTGTGCTTGCATGTCTATCTCTATGATTATTTGTGTATGATCAATCACTTGTATCTTTGGTGATGAGTGCATGTTATTTTACTCTTATCATTTTGTGCGCTCCACCAAGATGTATGTGACATGGAAGAGTGACCCATAATCCTAATCGATTGTGCATTTGCATTCAAACGCAAATTTTAAATAATGCACAAATTTAGGGGGAGCTCTTGCTTATCACATACTTCTCAAAGCGACGATGTATTTCATTCATTTTATCATTTGGCGAAGCTTTGATCTATATGTTGTCATCAATTACCAAAAAGGGGGAAATTGAAAGTGCAACTAATCCCCGGGTGGTTTTGGTAATTCATAACAACATATAGCTCATTGAACTAATATCCATTCAAGATAAATATTTCAAGAGGTTCAATGAATGGCATGGCATGGACTAGGAATGTGGACACCTCAAAATCTAAGGACACATATTGGCAAAAGCTCGAGACAATTCATCTTTGTTTTAGTGATCCAAGATCACATTGAGTCCATGGGAAAGCCAATACTATTAAAAGGGGATGAGGTGTTGCTTAATGGCTTGCTTGCTTAAAATGCTTAGTGATATTGCTCCAATGCCCTCAACCACTTTCTCCATCCAAATATGTCAAAACCCTAAACTCCATCTCGGCCCCACCGATTCATTCTATCCGGCGCCACTGAGTTCATATGACATAGCCACAGCCAGAAACCCTAACAGTTCGGTCACACCGATACGGACCTTGGTCTCACCGAGATGGCCTTGCCAACTCCCTGTTATCTGTTGCAATTATTTCTGTCTCACCAAAGTTGCAATCGGTCTCACCGAGATGGCTTGACCAATTCTCTGTTGCACTATTGCTTCACTTCGGTCTCACCGAGTTGATGCAATCGGTGCCACCGAGATGAGGTTTGCCCTAAGCCGTAGCACATCGGTCCCACTGAGTTATTCTAGTTGGTCCCACCGAGCTTCCTAACGTTCAAATCTTGAACTAATCGGTCCAACCGAGTTTAGCTATTCGGTCTCACCGAGTTGGGTCAAATGTGTGTAACGGTTGGATTTTGTGTGGAGGCTATATATACCCCTCCACCCACATCTCCATATGTGAGAGAGCCATCAGAACATGCCTACACTTCCACCAGACATTTTCTGAGAGAGAACCAGCTACTCATGTGTTGAGATCAAGATATACCAATCCTACCACAAGAATCTTGATTTCTAGCCTTCCCCAAGTTGCTTTCCACCCAAATCATCTTTCCACCATATCCAAATATGTGAGAGAGAGTTGAGTGTTGGAGAGACTATCGTTTGAAGCATAAGAACAAGGAGTTGATCATCAACACACCATTTATTACCTTTTGGAGAGTGGTGTCTCCTAGATTGGTTAGGTGTCGCTTGGGAGCCTCCGTCAAGATGAGGAGTTGAACCAAGAAGTTTGTAAAGGGAAAGGAGATCGCCTACTTCATGAAGATCTACCCGAGTGAGGCAGTCCTTCATGGGCGATGGCCATGGTGGGATAGGCAAGGTTGCTTCTTCATGGACCCTTTGTGGGTGGAGACCTCTGTGGACTCGCGCAACCGTTACCGTTCGTGGGTTGAAGTGTCCATCAACATGGACGTACGATAGCACCACCTATCGGAACAACACCAAAAATCTCTGTTTCTCCATTGCGTTTGAACTCTCCAAACCTGTCGGGGTACGACACCTATGGGATCCCGAGAGACCCCTTTACGATTCGGCGGGGGGAGAGGTATACGCAAAGAGCAAAACCAGTGATCGACGCGGGAAGTTTTTACCCAGGTTCGGGCCGCTGATCCGAGTAAAACCCTACTCCTTCTTTGTGTTCTTATTGATGTTCTTGAGCCCAGCCTTCAGGAGCGCTCGCAATGAACAGCACATTCGAAGAGCAGCTACGCATGCAGAATGGGCCAGAGGTTCTCCTCCCCTGTAGTAGTTGCCTTGGGCCTCCTTTTATATGCTCAAAGGGGTCTCCACAGTGGCAAAATGTACATACATTGAGGTGTAAAGTAGCTACAGGGTATCATACGTAACCCCTGACGGATTAGGACAAGCGCATTTAATGCACCGTGAGGTGTCCGTTTAGGTGTCCTCACTTTCTTGGGGATGGAAAAAGGGGCCATCCCATCAGCACCGCTTAAGCTCTCCTCCACTGGCGCTTCGCCACGCATCCAGATAAGGACCCAGAATGTCAGGCATGTTACTATGCCGAAGCGGTGGCACAGTGGCGGAATCTCGCTAGGCGCCGAATCTTGCCGGGCGCCAAGCCTTGCCGGGCCCCAAAGGCCATCCCGGCAAGGATCTTGCCGGGGGAAGCTGGCCTTCGGATTCCAGCTCTGCTTATCTGTTGATCCTCAGTTCTCTGATTTGATGATTTCCTCGATGGCTTGAATCGACCTCGGGCCGATCCCGGCAAGCCTCACCGCGAGGATGGCTACAACTGCCCGTGCACAAGTATGGGGTACTAGTGGCCCAATACTTAGTACACCGACAGGAGCGCCCGGGCCTAGGCCATACACGAGTGCGAGGCGTTGTTGGGCTAGGCCCAAACAGTGCACGGGCATGCATGGCAGGGAATTAACTGCTCGTAAATATCTCGTTTTACTGTGCACCCCACTACGCGCACGGAGCGCGCGACATGGGAAGCGTGCCAAAAAGGCTGCAAACTGTCTCGCGCCTATAGAGGCGCATTCATATTGGGGAATAAACAAGGCGGCCCCGCTCATTCCCCATAAAAAGGAGAAGTCGCAGAGGCGCAAACCTATTTACCCCCCTCTTCTTTCAATCTGGCCATCGCCATCGCCCTCCTCCTCTCGAGCTCAGAGCGAAATCTTTTCTTCTTCCGCCCGCTGCCTCCACGCTCGCTCCACCCCCAGCTTCCGCTCCCGCCATCGCCATGGCGCCCAAGGCCAGCAAGGGCAAGGGGAAAGAGGTGAAAGCTGACGTTCCGGAGAGCGAATTGGTGAAGATGCGGAAGAGGCTTGTCGTCTTCCCTCCAACGCTCGACGCCGAAACTTTGAAGGGGCGATACCAATGCATGTGGGCAAAGGGAACGCAAGCTCACCTCGCCACATGCGTAATCCCAGGTGCTTGCTCCAAAGGTGGATCGGACAGATACCCTTTCTTCGCTGCATATTTCTATTGCGGGCTCTGTCCCCCCTTTTCTGATTTCTTCAACGACATCATGTACACGTACGGCTTCCGCCTTGTTGATTTCACGCCGAATGCAGTACTTTGCATGTCAATCTTTGCCCATCTCTATGAGAATTTCGCTGGCGTGATCCCCAATTCTGCTCTTTTCCGCCATTATTTCTACCCTCGTATCCAAAAAGGAGAGGCTCTCTCTGGATCTATTGCCTGGATTCCAAGGGCTTGGAACAAAGAGATATACCCAGAGGGAGTTTACCGCGAAAAGTGGGACGAGTGGCAGGCTAAATGGTGCTGGATTCAGGAAGCAGATCCTCATCCTTTTTCTCATCCCCGGCAATAGAAGGTGGTCCGCGGCAAGGATTGGGGCGATCTCGCTGCGGAAGACGAGAGGCTCACAATCGCCACTACCAGGATCCTTCACTTGAAGGCTACCCGGCTGACGATGGAGATGATCGGCTTCGACTTTATCCGCCGCCGCATCGCCACTCTGCAGAACAGGGGAAGGCCAGTCTGGGAGTACAAGAACGCGACAGATGTCATGAGACTACGTCCCGGGCTGAACAACAATCTGACCACCATGCAGCTTGGCGCTCTACGCCAAAAACTATTCCAGCGCGAAGACAAGCACCGGCTGCCGGCAAGGATTGTCCCCTTGTGCAACAACTCTGCCTTGGGGTCAATCATTGCCTTCTTGCCGATGTTCAACGGCCACGGCCTTGACCCGACCTGGGTCGAGCCAAGCGAGGAAGAAGCGCAGAAGTTCTTTGACAATTTGACGGAGAAGCCTGTCCGGCAAGAGTCAGATCTTATCCGAGCCACCACTGATCAGGAGGTAGCCTACATTGCTACCAGAGTGGAGGAGGCGAATCTTGCCGCGGAGGCCGGCAACGTTGGCTTCACAGAGTGGGAAGCCAGCGACGCAGAAGTGGTAGTGGAGGCAAAGCCTGCCGAGGAGGACAAGGTTGCCGGGGAAGAAGGCGGCGCAGCCGCTGAGAGCTCGTCCGGCGAAGACACGGCCGAAGAGGGGACGCGAGAAGAGCCCTCGCCCCCGAAGAAGACAAAGCGCGTTCTTCGGAAGGCTGCATCAGGCATCCCGGCAAGCCAGCCTACTTCGAGCGGCAAAGCCCCCGGCAAGAAAGTGGCCGGCAAGACTGGACCGCGGCAGGGGGCTCGTCAACAGCCTGCGCGGCGCGTGAGACCCACACCAGCGACCACTGCTGGGGCGGCAGGAGGGTCTCGTACTACCGCACCGGAAGCTGCCCCGGCCCCTGCCATAGCCAAGCAGCCTAGGACTCCTCCTCCACCTCCCCACTCAGACAACGCAACGGAGGTCGACTTCGACATCTCCGGTTTTAGTCCAGAGCGAGAAGAAGAAGAGTGAGTACTTGCCACAGCTTTTACCTTCCAATTCGCATCAATCTTACTGACTTGCTTGTGTTGTTTCTGCAGTGACACAGAAACCTTGCTGGAGAGGATGGCGAAGAGGTCAAGGACTTGTACGGGCGATGAGCCCCCGGCAGGCTCCACGAGCGTGCCGGAAACTGTCGTTGTCAGCCCGGAGTCCAGTCCTCAACACAGCCCCCAGCGAAGCCCCCAGCACAGCCCCCAGCGTAAGTCCATTGTCCTTTTTCCGCTGACTAGTGCCGAGGCTTTCATTCTTGCCGCTAATATCTTTGGGTTCGCTGGAGAAGAACGGCAACAAGGAGAAGACATTCCCTCTGTGCCTCCTTCATCGACCGCTCCGCCCACAAGCACATCCCCGGCAAGAAATCCTGCCGGCGAGCCCGTCCTAACTGAGGGGGAGCCGGCAAGCGCGGACTCCGGCGACACGCCCCCGGCAACCGGAGTTGCCGAGAGAGGTGAAGCCACCTCCCTACAGCCCGGCGCAGGTACTCGATTGCCTCAGAGTGCTTGTTATCCTTTTTCTCTTATCTCTTTATGTTTAGTCACTTCAACTTCAACCTCGATCTTATTCCATCTTCCTCGTTCGCCCTTCAGAGTTCCCTGTGATGGAACACATAGATGTCGACGTCGTCATCGAGGAGACCGCCAGGGATGCCGCCGCCGAAGCGGACAGGATCGCTGCCAGCGAGGCCACGAAGGATGACGTTGCCGAGGCTGGTGGTGCTCTTGACGGGAAGGCCGCTGAGATGGCACAAGAGGAAATCGCCGAAGAACCTGCTGAAGAGGGCAACAGGGAGGCCGAGGACCGCACTGACAGCATTCCTGCCGCAGGAGCGCCAGGCGCTACACCGGCCACAGAGCCCCCTGTCACTGGTGAGGCGGCCACTGAACACCAGCCATCAACATCTGGAGGCCCCTCATCCAGCAAGTACCTCAAGGTTGGCGAGAACCTGTTCGTCAACTTGCCGGGGACGGCAAGCACTGAGGCACCAGCCGAAGGAGAAATTTTCGAGGAAATCATCGCTGCTGCCGGGCTCGAAGTTGTCGACGATCCCAGCACTAGCAGCGGCAAATCTGAAGAGGACCAGCTCCTTCAGGCCATGGGCGAGAACTTCCGCAAGCTCCAGGCTCTCCATCGTGCCTGAAAAGAGAAGGCAGACTCCAGAATGGCAGTTGTCGAGGCAGCCGAAGCGGATTTTCAAAGGCGCGTCGCACAAATGCAAATCTGGCACGCCGAGGCCCTCCAAGAGCTGGTTGCCGGCCGAGAACAAGTGAGTCAGCAATGGAATGAGATCCTCCTGAAGCAATCAGATATGGAGAAGGCACATGATGAAGCTGTTCAAAGGATTGCTGCCGAAGATGCTCTCCTGACGGGGCGCCGCGTTGCTCTTGATGCTCACGAAGAAGATCTCACTGCACGTGAGCAGGCGCTCGCCGCCAAGCTTCATAGCAAGGATCAAGACATCGAAAATCTTGTCGCGCGGCGGACCCAGGAGCTGGAGCAGAAACACAAGGAGGCGCTCGAAGCTCTGACTGCAAGTCATGCCGGCAAGCTCAAGGAGGCCGTCGATGCTGCCGAAGCTGCAGAGGCCGCCAAGAACGAGCTAAGCGACAAAGTGAAGAGGCTGGAAACAGATCTCGAAGAGCACGGCAAGGAGCTCTCGACCCTCAAGGGGGACAGGGAAAAAACCCTCCACTCCTTGGCGGAGATGCAAGTTGCCCTGTCCGACAAGATCAAGCAGCTCTCCTCTACGGCTGATAATATTGCGGTTCTGGAGCTGAAACTGACCACGCTGCAGAAGTCTCTCGAGGCCGGCAAGGCCCGTGAGAAGGCTCTACTCAAGGATCTCCAAGGAGAGAGGAACCTGCTCAAGAGCGCCGCCGCTGCCCAAAACGAGTACGAGAAGGGAGTGGAGATTTGGACCGCTCAAGAGCGCCGTCTCATCGCCACCGCGGAGAAGCTTACTGCAGAACTGTCAACCATGGGCTTGTCAAACTTCAAGTACTCTTCCGAGGAAAGAATATCTCCAAGTGCCAGGTTGACGATGTTCTTTGAAAGCATCATCAATGCGTTGAGGGCGCTCCAGTCCAGCCGGGCGACCCAACTGGCGAACGAGACTCGCCGGCTTTGCCGGGCCGTCCTCCACAAGGTGCTCATCAAGGTGGTGCACAGCAATCCCGGCATCGACCTCTCCAGCGCGCTCGGCCATCTGCCAAAGGATGCAAATGTTGAGGCGCTTGAAGAGTGCATCGCGCCTATCCTTGAGAAGGTGGACTCCATCAAAAGGATCGAAGGCCAGCGCAGGGATTGAGTGCTTCCCTTTTATTCTTGCCGCCATTATCTCATGTAAAAGACAATTAAGTCTCGAGTTAGAACTGTGGCAACTTATGGATGTAATATAATTTGACTATGTTTTGGCTCATGCTTGCTACTTTCCTTGTCTGATTCCTTTATGTATGGAGTTCATCCTATGCTTACTGAAAAACTTGCAGCGCGCAACCTGCCGCGAGCACTGGGTGCGGGACTTCAGCAGCCTACCGGAGGCACAGCGGCCGGCAAGACTCCTTGGCGTTCTCAGTGCAGCCACTTAAATCGTTGAGCGGACTCGAAACAAAATAAGGGCGCAACCGATTACAGCAAGGGTTCCTTCGCGTGCAGATTTTCCATACAAAAGCCGGAATCGTCCAAGGAAATAACTTGGTAATAAAAGAAACTTGCTCTGAGTTTTTAGAACTTAGCTTCCTGGCCTTGTTCTTCCTCCGGCAAGCGTCGATTCCGAATGCCACCAACTGGTATTGATATCTCCCTTCCCCCCCCCCCCAGCAAATGTGCACGCGAGGAATCCTTCTGTCATTTGAGAAAAAGAAAGAAGAGAAAATAAAGGGATGAAACCTTGGCGGTTCGTTAGAACTTACCGAGATCAGGTGTCATACAACATCTTAGACAAACATGAATGTATAAATATGAACATGGGAATCAATAAGGGAATGTACAACACTTAAATTTATTCATCTGCGCTCAGGGTCTGCGCCTGGCTTTGTACAAAGGATCACATGCCTTCCGGCAAGACTTGTACAAAAGGGGGTTGCCGGGGCCCCCGGCAACCGCGCCTTATGTATAGAACTTGCGAAGATGTTCGATATTCCAGGAATTGCTCACTGGAACGCCATCTTCGGTCTCCAGGCGGACAGCGCCGGGCCTGGTGACTCGTACCACCCGATAAGGGCCTTCCCACTTTGGCGTCAACTTGTTTGAATTCTTGGCGGACTGAATCCGTCGTAGAACAAGGTCGCCTTCTTCAAGGCTTCGGGCATGAACTTTGCGGCTATGATAGCGGCGCAAAGCTTGCTGGTAGCGTGCAGCTCGCACAACAGCCTAAAGACGATTCTCCTCAAGGAGCACAGCGTCATCTTGCCGCAGTTGCTCTTGCTCGAGCTCATCATAAGCGAGCACTCGAGGAGATCCGTATATGAGTTCCGTGGGGAGAACTGCTTCCGCTCCATAGACCAGAGCGAAGGGCGTCTGGCCGGTGGCTCGATTTGGTGTCGTTCTGATTGACCAAAGAACCGCCGGCAACTCATCAATCCAGCGTCTTCCGCACTTTTTCAGCCTGTCAAAAGTTCTGGTCCTGAGACCGCGCAACACTTCAGCGTTGGCCCTCTCCGCTTGGCCGTTGCTTCTCGGGTGAGCAACAGAGGCAAAAAAATCTTGCCGCCAAGGTCCTGGACGTACTGCATGAAGGTGCGACTTGTGAACTGCGTGCCATTGTCGGTGATGATCCTGTTGGGCACACCGAAACGGCAAACAATTCCCTTGAAGAACTTGGCAGCTGATTGCGCTGTCACCTTCCTCACTGCTTCCACCTCCGGCCACTTTGTGAACTTGTCGATAGCAAAGTATAAGTACTCAAAGCCCCCGGTAGCACGGGGGAAAGGGCCCAGTATGTCGAGCCACCAGACCGAAAATGGCCACGAGAGAGGGATTGTTTGAAGAGCTTGAGCTGGCTGATGTAATTTCTTCGAATGAAACTGGCACGCTTCACACTTGGTTACTAGTGCAGTCGCATCCTGGAGGGTGGTAGGCCAAAAGAAACCTTGACGGAATACGTTCCCGGCAAGCGCTCTTGACCCTATGTGAGAGCCACATATGCCCCCATGTATCTCCGCCAACAGCTTTAGTCCATCTTCCCGAGGAATGCACTTTAATTTCACACCGTTTGGTCTCTTTCTGTACAGGACGTCATCGACGAACTTGTACATAATAGACCGACGGGCTACTCTCTCTGCTTCTTCCTGCTCCTCAGGGAGTTCACCTGTATGAAGGAAATGGACAATGTGCTGCGCCTATGCTGGAGCCTGAGGCTTGACAACTAGGACTAAAGGCATCTCCTCTGCCGGGGGAACGTTTGTCTCGACAACGAGGGCCTGAGGCCCTGTCGGAGCCTGTTGTTCCCCGGCAGGCGTGTCGATCCCGGCAACTTCCTTACCGGCGGCTCCGGGGAGCTCTGCCGGGAAGTAATGGCCAGAGTTCAACTTCCTTCTCTTTTCTTGCCGCATCGATGGCGCCACGGATGGTTGAGTCAATTGGAGCACAAAAGTTCCTGGTTCCACAGGTAACTTGAGGGCAGCACGCTTTGACAGGTCGTCAGCAATATTGTTCTCGGCACGAGGAACGTGCTCCATTTGGAGACCGTCAAAGCGCTCTTCCAATTTCCTCAATTCATCTACGTAGGCTTGCATCAATGGACTTTGATAACTCTTGTTAACTTGCCTGACGACAAGCTATGAATCGCCTTTGATGACGAGCTTTTTGATACCAAGGTCCGCCGCGATCCTGAGACCGGCAGGCAAACCCTCGTATTCTGCAGTGTTGTTGGTCGAACTCTCCCGCGGAAAGTGCATTTGGACTACGTACTTGAGGTGCTCTCCGGTGGGTGCGACAAGCAGCACGCTAGCAACGGCGCCTTGTAGCGAGAAAGCCCCGTCAAAGTACATAATCCATTGCTGATCGATTTCCTTGCCGGGGAGAGTTGTTTCTTGAACTTCTTCGTCTGGCGTCGGGTTCCATTCTTCAATGAATTCTGCTAAGGCCCTGCTCTGAATTGTCGAAGTGCTTTCAAACTTAAGGCCAAAGCTGGACAGCTCCAACGCCCACTCCACGATCCTGCCGGTTGCCTCCGGATTTTGCAAAATCCGTTGCAACGGAAAGCGAGTGACGACGGTAATCTCATGTGCTTGAAAATAGTGGCGCAGCTTCCTTGAGGCCATAAGTAGGCCGAAAAGCAACTTCTGCACCCCAGAATATCTTGACCTAGCCCCTTGTAAAAGAGAGCGTACAAAATAAACTGGGCGCTGCACCACCTTCTTCTTCTGCACAGGTTCTTCTGTTTGCGCAGATCCTGTCTTGCCGGGATCAACCCTTGCCGGGGAAGATCTTGCCGCGTCATCCGGCGGTCCTGCCGCTGGTGTTGCTTCCTCATCAGCTTCTCTCTGCGCTACTAGTGCAGCACTAACCACTTGATTTGTTGCCGCCAGATACAGCAGCAATGGCTCTTGTGGTTTAGGCGCGACTAGCGTCGGCGGAGAGGAAAGGTATTTCTTCAAATCTTGCAGCGCAGCCTCCGCTTCCGGAGTCCATTTCATTGGACCTGCCTTCTTCAAAATTTTGAAAAAGGGCAGGGCGCGCTCAGCAGATTTGGAAATAAACCTGCTTAGAGCAGCAACACAGCCGGCAAGATGACGCACATCCTTGACGCGCCTCGGCGCTTCAATTTGCTCAATAGCTTTGATCTTGTCGGGGTTCACTTCGATTCCCCGACAAGATACAAAGAATCCGAGGAGCTTGCCGGAAGGAACACCGAACACGCACTTCTCAAGATTGAGCTTCAAGTTGATCTTGTGCAAGTTTGCAAATGTTTCTTCTAAGTCTTGAATGAGCGTTGCTTTATCCTTGGTTTTCACCACTATATCATCCATATATGCCTCCATATTTCTATGGAGTTGTGGCCCAAAACCAATCTGGATTGCTCTGGCAAATGTAGAACCAGCACTTTTCAACCTGAAAGGCATTCGTATAAAACAATACATACCACATGGGGTGATAAAGGCGGTCTTCTCTTCATCTTATTTTGCCATAAAAATCTGATGATACCCTGAATAGGCATCAAGGAAGGACAGGAGGTCACAACCAGCGGTGGCATCCACAATCTGGTCGATGTGCGGTAAGGGAAAAGGATCTTTTGGACAAGCTTTATTGATATCTGTATAATCGATACAAAGCCTCCATTTCCCATTCGCTTTCCGCACTACAACCGGATTGGCCAACCAGGTTGGATGAAGCACTCCTTTGACCAGTCTTGCCGCCTCCAGCTTTTTGATTTCTTCGGCAATGAATTCTTGCCGCTCCAAGGCCTGGTTCCTCACCCTTTGCTTGACGGGCCGCTCATGAGGATAGGCAGCAAGGTGGTGCTCAATTACCTTCCTGGGAACACCGGGGATGTCAGACGGTTGCCATGCAAACACGTCGACATTCGCCCGCAGGAAAGCAACGAGCGCGCTTTCCTATTTGTCTACTAGGGTGGAACTTATGGTGAAAGTTCCCCCCGTTCCGTCCTCTCTGACAGGCACCTTCTTAGTTTCCGACGGAGCAGCCCTGGACTTCTTGTTCTTGCCGGTGGAACTCTCTGGTACGTCCTCGACGGAAGCGCAGCACTCCGAGGAGGTGCGCTTGCCAGAGTTTGCGCCAAGGATCCTGCCGGTCTTCTTCTTCCCTCCGGGAGTTCCAGCGGCAGGAGCAGATGCCTTGATGGCAGGTGCTGCAACTACTTCCCGGTAAAGTTGATCAGCACAGATGAGCACATCCTTCTTATCGGAATGGATAGTGATGACGCTCAACGGCCCGGGCATCTTCAAAACATTGTATGCGTAGTGTGATGCCGCCATAAACTTAGCCAGCGCTGGCCGACCAAGGATCCCATTGTATGACATGGGGATCTTGGCGACATCAAACACCACCTTCTCGGTCCTGAAGTACAGCTCGCTGCCAAATGTTACTGGCAGCGTGATCTTGCCCTTAGGCTGGGTTCTTCCCGGATTGACCCCTTGAAACGTACCCGTTTCTTCGAGGTCTTCGTCGGGAATCTGAAGCTTTGTGAGCACATCCGGTGAGATTAAGTTTAGGCCGGCCCCGCCATCAACTAACATCTTCGTCACCTTGAGGTTGCGAATTGTTGGCGAGACCAACAATGGCAAACACCCGACCACAGTTATGCGATCAGGGTGATCCTCAGCGTAAAAAATGATAGGCGTGCTGGACCACATCAGGGGCCTACATGCATCGGGGGATTGCTCTGCCGCATTAACCTCCCGCATCCACTGTTTAAGTTGGCGGTGGGAAGAATGCAGCGAGGCACCCCCATCAATGCACATAGCCTCCGTAGCCTTCTGGAATTCCTGCTCACTAGATTCATCATCTTCCTCATCATCATCTCCTTCTTTATCTCGGCCCCGAGCGGGCCGATCCTTTTGCTGCTTGGCCTTGCCGCGGCGACCCCCTCGGCCACCGCGTTTCTTGCCGGACCCCTCAGCACCATCTTGGGCCTTCTCCTTGTCTCGCCTCTCGTATTCGGCCCTCTGCTTCTCGGCAAGTTGCTCGGCCAGAGCATAAAGCTCGACAATACTCCTGACTTTGTTCATTGCCAGCTCTTCCCGCATTCTGCGGTTACGCACGTTCTGGTGGAACGCGCTAATAACAGTGGCAGGATGAACGTCGGGAATGTTGTACTGCACTCGGCTGAACCTCTGCATAAACTTGCGCAGGGACTCGCCCTCCTTCTGAGAGATGATGTGCAAATCGCTCTCTTGGCCAGGAGCTTGGTGGCCTCCAACGAAGGCGCTAACAAACTGATGGCACAGATCTGACCAGGAAGAAATGGAATTCTCCGGCAGATGCATCAACCACGACCTGACGTTGGGCTTGAGCACCAACGGGAAGTAGTTGGCAAGTATCTTGTCATCTCGGCCCCCGGCAGCCTGCACCGCAATGGTGTAGATGCTCAGGAACTCCGAGGGATGGGTCTTTCCGTCATACTTCTCCGGGACCTCTGGCTTGAAGGTTCGGGAATTGGGCCACCGGACTTGCCGCAGCTCACGGGTAAACGCCGGAGTCCCTACCTCATAAGGCAAGTCTCCTCCGTCCCCTGGCGCAGGCTCGTCAACAGCCGGCCCCGCGCACTTATCAGACTGATAGCGCGCTTCCCGTCGCTGCTCGATGGTTGTTCGAGCGTCCTCTTTGCCTCGTTTCTGGAGAAATAGACGCTGATCATGGCGCATCCGTGGATCGGACGACGCCGTGGAAACTTCTTCATGGCAGTCGACTTGCTGAGTTGTCGGCCGCCGCTGGTGCCGCGGAGGGGAGTGCACTGTGGTTGCACCACCTCCGGTTTTCTCTACATCGGCTCGTACCGGATCGATGGGCTTCTGCTGTGAGGGCCCTGCCTCTTGCAGTCCATCCTTGTTGGCGAAGCCGATAAGGCTCTGGATAGTAGCTCGCCACTCCTCCATCTTCTCTGGGGTGGGAGGAAAATCGAGGAGCAGCTGCGCACGTGCCAAGGCTTCCGCTGGCGTAGGTGGCAGCGACAAGTGCGAGGTACATGAGGTGCTCTGACTCCTAACCAAGTTAGAAGGAGCACCACCACGGTCACGCGACCACGCGCCACCTCCGCCGGTAGCTCGGTGTGCATGCTGGTCCCGTGCATCTTGGGATCCATGCGCAGAAACCTTTTCATCGGGACGCCCTGAACCACCAGCGCCATGACGTCGCTCATCATGCACGACCTGGGTAGGTCGCGAAGCTTGTGCTGGCGCGGGGGCTCCAGCCGGCGTCCTTCGATCCCTAGAGTTAGTTGTGCCACCCGTCGGCAACACAGCACCATCTCTAGATCCAGCGGCGTGCAGGTTACCAGTGCCACTGCGAACGATACTACTCGCTTGGCTTGGATCACCAGAACGCCGCGGGGGTTCTAGTCCTCTTCCTTCTGCACCCACACCATCGCCTGTACGCGAAGGTGTAGGCAAAATGGATGTGGACGGCTGTGCTGACGCAGCGCTCTTCTTCTTGGGTGGCATGATGATGAAGATGATGAAGAAACTAGGGCGCCGAGCACTAGATCAGGTTCACGCAACCTTCAATCCCCCTACCTGGCGCGCCAAAGATGTCGGGGTACGACACCTATGGGATCCCGAGAGACCCCTTTACGATTCGGCGGGGGGAGACGTATATGCAAAGAGCAGAACTAGTGATCGACGTGGGAAGTTTTTACCCAGGTTCGGGCCGCTGATCCGCGTAAAACCCTACTCCTGCTTTGTGTTCTTATTGATGTTCTTGAGCCCAGCCTTCAGGAGCGCTCGCAATGAACAGTACATTCGAAGAGCAGCTACGCATGCAGAATGGGCCAGAGGTTCTCCTCCCCTGTAGCAGTTGCCTTGGGCCTCCTTTTATATGCTCAAAGGGGTCTCCACAGTGGAAAAATGTACATACATTGAGGTGTAAAGTAGCTACAGGGTATCATACCTAACCTCTAATGGATTAGGACAAGCGCATTTAATGCACCGTGAGGTGTCCGTTTAGGTGTCCTCACTTTCTTGGGGATGGAAAAAGGGGCCATCCCATCAGCACCGCTTAAGCTCTCCTCCACTGGCGCGTCGCCACGCATCCAGAGAAGGACCCAGAATGTCAGGCACGTTACTGTGCCGAAGCGGTGGCACAGTGGCGGAATCTCGCTAGGCGCCGAATCTTGCCAGGCGCCAAGCCTTGCCGGGCCGCAAAGGCCATCCCGGCAAGGATCTTGCCGGGGGAAGCTGGCCTTCGGATTCCAGCTCTGCTTATCTGTTGATCCTCAGATCTCTGATTTGATGATTTCCTCGATGGCTTGAATCGACCTCGGGCCGATCCCGGCAAGCCTCGCCGCGAGGATGGCTACAACTGCCCGTGCACAAGTACGGGGTACTAGTGGCCCAATACTTAGTACACGGACAAAACCCTTCCGTTTACCATCATATGCAATGTTTTACTTTCCGCTGCTTTACTCTTAGAATTGCATGTGTAGGTTGATTGCTTCACTTGTGCTAGTTGCTAAAATCTTCCCACAACTAAAATTGGGAAAATGTTAGATTTTTATTTGGTCAAGTAGTCTAATCACCCCCCCTCTAGACCTACTTTGGATCCTACAATTCTCCTAGGGCTGAAGCCACGCCTCACGCAAGACCTGCCACGGGGGCTTGGGTCATCGAGCTGCCGTCGGTCCTCTAGGGCTTGTGGACAACTCCGAACCGGTCCACGATTATACTCCCTTCTTCATGGTGTACGGGTCAGAAGCAATCTTGCCGAGTGTTTTACTTCAAAATTCCCCCCGAGTGGATCTGTAATCGGAGGCCAAAGCTGAAGAAGTACGACAGGATGGCCTCGATGTCCTTGACGAAGGGCGCGACTTGGCACTCATCAGGTCGACAGCATATCAGCAGGATCTGCGTCGTTATCACGACTGACCCATCAGAGGGCGTGCCTTTCAAGAAGGTGATCTGATCCTCTGAATGGATCAGCAGAAGCCTCACAAGTTGGCACCCCCGTGTTAAGGACCTTACGCCATTTGTAAAGGTCCTGAACAATGGAGCCTATTGACTCTACAACTTTAACAAGGATATAGAAGAGCCTGGAGCATGGAATGCGGACCTGCTCCGTAAGTTTTACACTTAGAATAAAACACTCATTGTGATAGCTTTCTGAATGAAATTAGATGAATAAAAGTCTTACTCTTCCTATATATCATCTAGTTCGGCCTAGTGTTGTGTTTTCACTCCGGTGAAAAACAGCACTCGGAAACCAACACACCCCCAGCAGGTGAATCGGCTAAGCTGCGAACCAGCTTCGCCTAAGTTAAAAACATCCCGAGTGGGGACAAGCTCCACACTCGGGGGCTTAGCTGCGAACCTCCTTCACCTAAGTTAAAAACATCCCGAGTGCGGACATGCTCCACACTCGGGGGCTTAGCTGTTAACCAGCTTTGCCTAAGTTAAAAACATTCTAAGTGCGGACATGCTCTACACTCTGGGGTTTAGCTCCGAACCAGCTTAGCCTAAGTTAAAAACATCCTAAGTGCGGACATGTTTGACACATCAGGGCTTAGTTGTGAACCAGCTATCGCCTAAGTTAAAAACTTTCCAAGTGTGGACATGCTCCACACTCGGGGGCTTAGCTGTGAACCAGTTTTGCCTAAGTTTAAAACATTCTGAGTGCGGACATGCTCCACACTCGGGGGCTTAGCTGCTAACCAGTTTTGCCTAAGTTGAAAACATTCCGAGTGCGGACATGCTCAACACTCGGGGGCTTAGCTGCGAACGAGCATCGCCTATGTTAAAAATATTCCGAGTGCTGGCATGCTCCACACTCGGGGGCATAGCTGTGAACCAGTGTCACCTAAGTTAAAAACATTCCGAGTGAGGACATGCTCCAAACTTGGGGGCTTAGCTATGAACCAGCTATCGCCTAAGTTAAATAACACATCAGCAAATAAATATTAAGTCTCCCAATTGAAAACTTTGATCCATTCAAGTGTTCAAAAGCAAAAGCAAAGTAAACAAGCCCGAGGCTCATCAAAGTTTACGGTTACAGCAACCACCCGGCATTCCGTGGCAAATTCATTCAAAGATGTTTCTTACGCATCAGTCATGGGCAGGCTGGCTCAAGGAAGGTCTCCAGATCAATGCCATCATCAATCCGTGTGGCGGCCTCAGCGAACGTCTCTATGAAGTCCTCAAACTTGAGCTTTTTCTTATTGACCACTGTGAGAGTCTTCAGCTTCTCTTCGTCCACATCCTTGAAGTGGACGCGGATGAGTGATAAGGCCACATCGGCACCACTGCGGCCTATCGACTTCTTCTAGGGCTGCACTTGGTGAGGGATCTCATTCAGGCGAGTCATCAGGGCCTCCAGATCATTCTGAAGGGTCTCATCTGGATGCAGCTCCTTGTCGATATTCACCATCGCAGCCTTCAGGCGGATGTTGTACCCCATGTCATTGTCCAGACGCTCGTCCAGGCGCAGAACAGCTAAAGCTGGTCGGTCCCATACAAGCTGCTTGGTGGGCTCCGGATCCCTCTCGATCCTCTCGGTCTCCGGCTCCTCTTTGGTAAAATACTTTGTCGGGAAGGAAACATCACTGAAATCAATAATTACAGGAACTCAAAATCAAGACAGATTCACTCAAGAGAAAGGCTTACCCGCAAGCTTCTTATTCATCTCTGTGCAGAAGTCCTCAATATATTGCTCGAGTGTTGCACTCTTTTTGAGTAGCTGCTCGGCCTTCTCTTCTAAGGTTTTCTTCTCCAGCTCGCAGGCATTAGTCTAGTAACTTCTCTTCTTCTTCCACTTTGTCGTGGTGGAACACGATCACCTATGGGGCCATCGGCCCCATGTGGTTCGGCAGGAGGGAGATCACGTAGCACAAAGAGCAGAAGCCATGGAATAGCACGACAGTGGTGACGCTGGTGATTTTTACCCAGGTTTGGGCCGCTGAGAAGCGTAAAACCCTACTCCTGCTTTGGTGGATTGAAGGGAAGACCATGGTGGACACGCAGCGCTCAGACCCAGCAAGGTCGCCTTGGGGAGAGCAGCTATGCGTGTATGAGTGTACAAGGGTCCGAATCCTTTTTCAGGTTGCTATGGCCCTCCTTTTATAGGCTAAGGGGTTACCATAGTGGCAAAACAGTCATTATCTACTGATTACATAGCCAACAGTGCTATCATACCTAACTCTGGCAGTTAGGACAAAGTACATTAAATGCACTGCTAGGTGTCACGCTGAGGATGCAGCCCGGCAAGCCTGTCGCACTGCTTAACTATCTTCTACCTATCTGCATGACACGCCTCTAGATGGGTGCCATATAGGGGGAATCTCCCTTTCAAATCGCTTCCACATGCCAAATGACAGCCACTTAATCACTTGGGGGCTCGACACCACACTGATAAGTTACTTGCGTCGCTGTGCGGTGGAGCGGTGGAGTCTTGGCGGGGAGATTTGCCCTTGGCGGCCCCGGCAAACCTGCCAGTGAAATCTTGGGACATGTTCCTGGTCTTCTTGATCTGCCCTTTGATTCCTCAAAGAGCTATCTCTCTGGCTTGGTCTCGGCCTTGGAGCTTGGTGCTGTTGTATCCTCGCCATTGCGCCTGTGTACAGTCTGGGCAACATAATTGCACCGACAGGAGCCCCCGGGCCTGGCCCGAATGTGCTGCCGAGCACCGTTGGGGTAGGCCCTATTAGGTACACAGGCGGGGCGCTTGCGGTGGCTCTCTTCTTGATATTTTGCTTGCTTCTTCATTAACCTGTGCTTGAGTTAGTTTCCGGTTTTCCCGTGCGTCGTGCAAGACATCATGGGGGAGATTTATGCCACGATCTGTGGGCTGCCCATGTCCCACGTTCACGGGGCGGTAACTGCCATTCCACTAGTTCCTCTGCTCCTGCCGTTTCCGCCACGTATACCGCATGCATTGCGTAGGGTTGGTGGCGGACGAGGAGGGCACGGGAATGAGTGTCATGGCAGAAAACCAGGCGCCACTGTCGGTGTCAAAACTGGCGGATCTCGGGTAGGGGGTCCCGAACTGTGCGTCTAAGGTCGATGGTAACAGGGGACGGGGGACACGATGTTTACCCAGGTTCGGGCCTTCTCTATGGAGGTAATACCCTACGTCCTGCTTGATTGATCTTGATGAATATGAGTATTACAAGAGTTGATCTACCACGAGATCGTAATGGCTAAAACCCTAGAAGTCTAGCCTGTCTGATTATGATCGTGATTATCCTTGCCTCTACGGACTAACCCCTCCGGTTTATATAGACACCGGAGGGGGCTAGGGTTGTACAAAAGCGGTTATAGAGAAAGGAATCTTCATATCCGAACGCCAAGCTTGCAGTCCACGCCAAGGAGAGTCCCATCCGGACAAGGGAGAGAGTCTTCTGTCTTGTATCTTCATGGCCTATTAGTCCGGCCTAGATTACGTAGCCCGGATGCCCGAGGACCCCTTAATCCAGGACTCCCTCAGTAGCCCCTGAACCAGGCTTCAATGATGATGTGTCTGGCGCACAGATTGTCTTCGGCATTGCAAGGCGGGTTCCTCTTCCGAATACTCCAAAACAGACTTCGAGCACAGAAAACGTGTTCGGCTCTACAAAACACGTACCACATACAACCGCAGAGAGTATAATATTTCACGAGTCCAATCTGCTGACAACTTTCTGTAACGCGACACCACGTTCCTGCACGGTCATTATTCCGAACCGTTTTTTTTCTTTAGCCTCCCGCTCCATGTTTCGAGAAGCGGTTTTATTGGCACGTCTTGTCGAAGCAGAGATCGTGTCCCCTTTATTACGGGATTCTCATCAATACGGGTGTGGGTAACCCAACCGTCCCGTTGGTATGATTCCTTGGGAATAGGCAGGTTTTGAGGCCTAGGAGGAGGCGTTTTTGATATTCATCGCCTTTATAAAGGGGCACAGACCCGTCTTTCTCCTCCACGCTTTCCCCTTCCACATCTTTTCCAACCTCGAGTTCTAGCACCCAAGGTTCAATTTATTGGTTCTGAGCCACCTAGCCATGTCCGGACCCAAACTTCAAGGCCGGTGCGTGGCCTCCTCTGTCACAAAGGAGGATATCGTGAAGCTCTGGGCGGCAAGATACCTGACCGCGGAAATCCCCCACAGGCTCCCTGCCCAAGGGCAGGTCATTCCTACTCCCAGATCCGGCGAGAGGGTCATATTCATCTCTCACTTCCTCGAGGGCTAGGGTTCACTCTCCATCCCTTCGTTCGCGGACTCATGTTCTATTACGGGCTGGATTTTCAGGATCTGGCTCCGGAATCCTTTCTTCACATCTCGATGTTCATCGTCATGTGTGAGGCCTTTCTCTGGATTCCTCCACACTTCGGCTTATGGCTCAAGACCTTTAAGATGATGCCGAAAGTGGTCGATGGGAAGCAAGCGGAGTGCGGCGGTGCTACGGTGAGAAAACTCATCCATACACCTTGGCCAAAAGGCTCTTTCACGGAAACCTCCAACCTATGGCAGCGGGAGTGGTTTTACATCACTAAACCCCGTGGCACCAAGTGGGCAGCTACACCTGCGTTTCGGTCGGGCCCTCCATTACGGCTCGCATCATGGATTAATAAGGGGCTGGACTGGGGATCAACGGACAAAGTGCGGACGCTACAAAGCCGCATCCGAAGCCTCCTTGAGAAGGACACCGGCCTCATCAACGTAATCCAGGTAATGCTAGTCCGCCGGGTCCTACCATGCCAGCGACAGCCCCTCCGCATGTGGGAGTTCAATTCGGAAGGACCACAGACTCTTCAGCACTTCTTTGGCACGACGCACAAAGGAATGTGGAAGTTATTCTTCGAGACACGAAAACAGTGACCGGATACTACCGAGGACATCGGCCTCGACTGCAACCATCCGGATACCTCGGTAGGCCCTCGACTCTCTGAACACAGCTTATTTAAATATCTTGTAACAATATACTGAGAAAACCATCTTCGACCAGGGCTGGATCAAGAAGGCGGAAAGAATTAGGTGTTCGGCCCCTCTTCCCGAAGACTCAGCAGATCCTGTGTTAACAAGGATGCTGGCCCCGGCGCCATACCAAGTGTCGGCGAAGGGGGACAAAGAGGAGAGCAAGAAGGCCAAAGGTGACCTCTATTCCAGAGGTGCTATGTCCAGGGAGGTTGAAACTCCCTCTTCCAAAGACAAAAGAGAAGAAGAAATTGACACCCCCTCTCCCGATGGGAAGAAGAGGGCCGCCTCCGAAGATTTGGATGCAATGGCTCTTAAGCGAGGGAAGATGTCCCTGTCAGGTGGCTCGGGTTCCGAAGACGACGTTGTCGCGCAGTTCCTCCGTAAGGACAAGCCCTTAGCCGAATCGTAAGTGAACAGGGGTGTCCAAAACATATCCCATTGCTTTCCAGTTACCAGGGTAACATTTAAAATATATGTGTTTGTAGTCCGGCACGCAGTCTTCCTCAACAGTCCTCCTCCTCGGGGGATCTTCTTCCGGAGATGATGGAAAGCGAGACGCCTCCACAGACCTTCTCGCCCAACAGGGCGGACGACGCCAAGGTGTCGTCCCGGAGGATCTCTCCCGATCAACAAGCGGTGCGAGGGATAATGAAAACTACGCCCGAAGGTGATACTTCGGCCGTCCAGAGTCCGGGGCATGCGGACCCTATGGGGATCAACAATAAAGGGCCCGGGCTATCCGGTTTGCAGCCGGGGACGACTCTAGAGTCGGGTAAACATATTCTTCCGAAGGAAGCCCGTACTCCCGCGGCCGCTCCCAGGGATCCGGGGGCGCCGGATACATTGACGGGCATGCTGCAACATGCGTCCGTTTCAGAGGAACATCGTACCTTAATGGGTACGGTAGTTGAGAGGATTCTGTCCGCGAAAAGCAAATTGAATGAATCCTTCATGAGCCTGCTAGGAGGCTTCGAGGTATGTAATGTAATATCCTCAATTGCACTTCTACGTGCAAAATGCACCTGTGTATAGATAGTAGCCCCTGAGACTCTGATTGGCGTCCGAAGGGAGGCGATCAGAGGATCAAAAAGATATTCCCAGGAACTAATCTTATGAATCGGCACACAGGCTGTTTCATCCATCATGACTGCCCCAGCTACAGAGGTTGCAAGGCTGAAGCCGACACTTGATGTGGCGGATGACGACCTCACACTGATTAACAGGCGGCTCGACGAGGCGCAAGGTATGTGTTTAGGGCAGTCAGTATATGTAAGTATGATAATGTGTGCATGACGCTGAAAATTGTATACTGAGATATGCATAACTGTAGATAATGCTGCCGCAGTTGAGGCCCTATGGGCTAAGCTTGCCCGGGCCAAGGAGCAAGCCAGGACAAGTGAAGCGGCTGCCAAGAAGGCAGCTGCTGAGTTAAAGGCCGAACAGGCTGCTCGGCGCCAGTGCGAGGAGAGAATATCTACCATGACGCGCGAGCTAAAGGATGCCAATGTTCGATGCGAATTCCTCGAGAAGGATAACAAAGCCAGAACGGTCAATCTTGGCAAGGCCTTACAAGAGGCCAGAGAAGCATGGTCCGAGTCTAGAGCGGCTCGGGAAGAGATCCGGCAAGCTGGGGAGATAGCGGCTGGTAAGCCTTTCATATTACAGACTAAATTCGGCGATCCGAAGTATGCCCCCCTAAATCAAATGTGGAGTTCTCCAGACACATTCTTGGACTTGACGAAGAGTGTCTTCGATGCGGCATAGTTTTACCAAATGCAAGAAGGACATGCGACGGAGAAGCTTTTCTGGTCGCAATTCAGCATGCCGAAGCGTCCGCTGCTACTAAACGAACAGATGGCCCAGTGGGCCGAACTCCACAAGATATCCGGATCGGCCATGAAGGACGTCGTAGTTCGGCTGTGGCCGACTGAGCCAATTCCGAATAGTTATTTCGGTTTGGTGCAGCGACTTGTTGATGCCATGCCGCATATCGACGCTGTTAAGCGGTCAACGTGCATTGAGGGTGCACGGATGGCCTTTGCCCGCGTCAAGGCGTACTGGGCAAAGATGAAGGCCACTGATATTGCAGCGAAGAGTCCACCCGAGGGCCAGGACCATCACACGCCAGAGCATTATTTTGAGGACGTCCTAGAGGGTGCCCGCTTGATAGAGGGTCAGTGCTCGAAAGATATGATGTTCGAGTGAATATACCAAGTTTGTAAAAACAATATTATGATATATTAAGGCCATATTTTATACTTTTGCCTGAAAGTTTTGGTGCCTCCTGTGCGGCCGTTCTTAGTGTAATCTAAAAGTTTGCCAGTCGGCGGCTTCAGCCCCCTCGCATATAATACGGGGGTATTCGGAAAAGCAATTGATCACTCTTAACCCAACATCTTGGTCCATGAAGGAGGTGTCAATGCAGCGAACTAGGCAATCAGACTATAGGGCTTTAACACTTTCACTTAGCCATAGGAGTTTGACGGCGGGTCTACGATATAGCCCCTGGTATGTACGCGTTTACCCGAATACGGTGTGTTACATAGGTGACCAGAAGAACGGTCCTTCGTGTAATACGGAAAGAATCGCGAAAGATTCTGATGAGTCATCGAGAGGTTGACCAGCTCTCGCCGCATCATGACAGTCAGTTTTCGGCTTTCTCTACTGAGGTGCTCATCCGGATAAGCCAGGACACAATCGCAGTAGTTCCCCCTTTACTACCCTAGCCGATACAACGGAACATAAGGTAATAAGCACAGGAGCCGGCAACCCAACTATTGACCAAAGACATGATTCAGAGCTGATGCATATAAGGCCAAAACTCGTGACGCCGAAGTATGCTGAAAAGCTGTTCGGACTTGTCGGCAACTCATGTGTTGCCGTATCGATCCCCTGGCAATTTGTGCCGAGGTGCGTTCGTGAAACAATCGAAGAAGCAAAATTCAGTACGTAGAAAAAGCGAATACTGAATACGGGTTATGTTCACTGGAATCTGATTGACACGTCAAACGCAATTTTTACGGATTATAACGCCCCTACCCGGGTTATTTAACAAGCCGGGGGCCGAGGGCTGAGGAAAAAAAGGCACTTTACACGTTTAAAATAAAGAGTGCGATCTTACTAAAATCATTAGGACCTCCTATCACACGTCTGCGCAGCCTTGCCTCAGTTAAAGGACTCCTTAGGAGGAATAGCCTTTGGTTATTTATACGAAGCCGAACTTTAGAAAGAGTCCGTAAGATGACCAGGCTTTGAATCACCTGTTGTAAAAGATAAAAAATAGTTAGAAAAAGTAAAGAGACTATGAGGGTGCGGACTGCATTGTAGGCCTGTCCATACTGTGTCTCCGCCGATGACCATGGTATTTTAAGTGCATAATTATGTATGCGCGGTATAAACTTCGCGGCTATATGGGGCGGACGACGAAGGCCGAACTGCTAATCTAGCTCTGAGATTGATCGGTTCTGTCTAGTAGAGACTGGCGGCTTGACGGCCGATGAGGTACGCGGCTTGATAAGGCCGCTTTGTACTTCGGCTGGAGTAGCGATGGTACGCTCCTCTGTACGGAGGGAGCATTCCGTATTTCCGCTTATCATGAGGACGCCGCGCGGACCGGGCATCTTAAGATTGAAATAGGCGTAATGTGGGACCGCATTAAAACGAATAAAAGCGGTACGCCCGAGTAGTGCGTGGTAGCTGCTGCGGAGTGGTACAATATCGAAGGTCAAGCCTTCGCTTCTAAAGTTGTTCGGCGAGCCAAAAACGACTTCCAATGTAATTGATCCCGTGCAGCGAGCTTCTACGCCGGACACTGCTCCTTTAAAGGTAGCTGTGGTGGGCTTGATTCGTGAAGGATCAATGCCCATTTTGCGGACAGTGTCTTGGTAGAGTAGATTAAGACTACTGCCGCTGTCCATAAGGACTTTCGTGAGATGGAACCCATCGATAATTGGATCGAGGATCAGAGCTGCCAAACTTTCGTGACGGATACTAGCTTGGTGGCCCTTGCAATCAAAAGTGATCGGGCAGGCCGCCCATTGGTTTAATTTTGGGGTGCCTGGCTCTATGGCATTGGCGTCCTGTAGTGCGCGCTTGCACTCTTCTGTAGGGATCTGTGTTACGTATACCATGTTGACTGTTTTTACGTCGGGGGGAAATTGCTTCTGACCCCCGGTGTTCGGTTGGCGAGTCTCTTCGTCATCGCTGTCACTGGGCGGCCCCTTCCCCTTGTGTTCGGCGTTAAGCTTGCCGGCTCGTTTGAAGACCCAACAGCTTCTGTTGGTGTGATTGGCTGGTTTATCAGGGGTGCCGTGGATCTGGCATGGACGATCGAGTATGCGGTCCAAGCTGGACGAGCCCGTATTGTTTCTTTTGTATGGCTTCTTCCGCTTGCCGGACTTGGAGCCACTGAAACTGGCGTTGACCACCGTGTCATCGGTAGTGCCACCATTGCTTCGGTGCTTGTGCCTGCTGCGTCGGGGCTTGCCATTGCTATTCTTGGCTTCAGAGGTACCAGCATCGCTTGCAGTGTTTTTGCTACGAGCTAGCCAACTATCCTCGCCCGCACAAAAGCGGGTCATGAGTGCCGTGAGGGCTGCATGGAATTCGGTTTTTCTTGGCCGAGGTGACGAGCGAGGCATTCATCGCGGATGCTATGCTTAAAGGCCGCTAGGGCTTCGGCATCCGCGCAGTCGACGATCTGGTTCTTTTTAGTTAGGAACATAGTCCAAAATTTCCTGGCCGACTCTCCAGGCTGTTGAACTATGTGACTTAAGTCATCAGCATCCGGAGGTCGTACATATGTGCCCTGGAAGTTGTCGCGGAAGGCGTCTTCCAAGTCCTCCCAGCTGCCAATGGAGTTTTCTGGGCGGTGGGTGGGAGGCGAAATTCTCCGTCATCAGCCTCCAGTTCAAACCGGATATAATTCGGCTGTGAGTCCCCCGCTAAGGAGAGGGTTTTTAATGATTTGTGCACATCACCCAAAGGTGAGTGTCGGAAGATGTCCGTGGAGCTAAACTCGACGATCGGCGCCTGATCGAGCTCGATGGGCGTGGACGCACGCGGTTCGGAACCTGTGGCCGGAAACGAATCCAAGGTTCCGGTGACACAGTTCCCGTTCAAAGTTGGGTCTGTGTGCGGCACCAACGCCGCTGAGTCTGCGGCTTCTGTGGCGTGGTTGAGCTTCCCGTCCTCGGATGGCGCAATCTGCTCCGGATCTAGGGCCAGGGCAGTTACAGGCGCTATCTCCCGGGTATGGTCCGATGATAGATTTAGGTCATGTTCATCGCGGTGGCAGGGAGCGGCTGCCATGGGCTCGAATCCGTCGAAGATCAAATCTCTGCGGATATCAGCAACATAGTTCAAGCTTCCAAACCTGACCTGACGGCCAGGGGCGTAGCTGTTGATCTGCTCTAGATGACCAAGCGAGTTGGCCCGCAGCATGAAGCCACCGAATACGAAGATCTGGCCGGGGAGAAAGACCTCCCTCAAGGCAGCATCATTGTGGATGATTGATGGAGCCATCGAGTCTTCTAGCGACGACACAGCGGAACTCTCAATGAAAGCACCAATGTCGGTGTCAAAACCGGCGGATCTCGGGTAGGGGGTCCCGAACTATGCGTCTAAGATCCATGGTAACAGGGGACAGGGGACACGATGTTTACCCAGGTTCGGGCCCTCTCTATGGAGGTAATACCCTACGTCCTGCTTGATTGATCTTGATGAATATGAGTATTACAAGAGTTGATCTACCACGAGATCGTAATGCCTAAAACCCTAGAAGTCTAGCCTGTCTGATTATGATCGTGATTATCCTTGCCTCTACGGACTAACCCCTCCGGTTTATATAGACATCGGAGGGGGCTAGGGTTGTACAAAGTCGGTTACAGGGAAAGGAATCTTCATATCCGAACGCCAAGCTTGCCGTCCACGCCAAGGAGAGTCCCATCTGGACACGGGAGAGAGTCTTCTGTCTTGTAGCTTCACGGCCCATCAGTCCGGCCCACATTACGTAGCCCGGACGCCCGAGGACCCCTTAATCCAGGACTCCCTCAGCCACAGATAGGCGCAGGAGGTCGGTCTTGATTCCGTGCGCCATTGGTGATGCAGAGGAGTCGGGTTGGTGGAGCGGGGCGATTGCCTCCTGGGTGAGGAGCCATCCCCCGGCCCCGTTTGCTTATAAAATGTGACATGGACGAGGTGCTCTCTCACACCCATCTCCTCCCCCTCCCACCTGACATCTTCTCTCCACAATGGTAAGGGGAGAGGGCGTGGTGGTACCCGAGCAGCGGCGACGAGGGTTTCTGCTCGACAATGCCTCCCTCCTCCCGTTGGGGACGCAGGGGCAGAGCCCAGCCTAGGAGGAGGCTGTAGAGGACGGGGACGTGGCCACCGTGGCGCTCGCGGGCGAGGATGGAGGGGCGGTGCCTCGATTGCTCCTCCTCCATTCGCCCTGGGCCCGAATGAAGGCCACGTGGGGGACCAGCCACAGGAATTCATCGTCAAGCTGCGCGGACCCCCGTGCAGCCATCTTCGGCTTCCATCTCCATTCGCAAGAGTGATGGAGGTTGAACAGCCGCCGGGGCTGAGGCTGCACATGAGGGGCTGCTGCAATGGCAGCATGCGGGCGGACATAGAGTTCCCTGCACCTCACATCATGCTTCTCCGGCGTGGCTGGAAGACCTTCGATCATGCCCATAGCTTGGTGGCAGGGCATGTCCTTCAATTCAAGTTAATGGACGCCACCCTGCTGTCCGTCAAGGTCTTCGGGCTTTCGGGTGCTCGCTTAGGGTGCTGCATGGAGAGCTCAACTAACCACGAGAGCTCCTCCTCGAGCGGTAGCGACGAGGAGGACAGTGATAGTGATGACGGCGACACCGATGGGGAGGACGACGGCTCCGACTCCTGCTGAACACGAGTCGCACCATCACCGTCAGCGGGAGGCCGGCGACACAACCATCTGCACCTGCATCTTCTCCCCGGCAAGGCGATTTGCCGGGGTGTTGGGTGTGGATGGTGTCCCCGCCTCCTCCAGCTGTCTTCCAGCTGGACCCCGACAGGCTTCCCCGTGGACTCCGGCTTCGTCTTTCCTACCGGTGTCCATGCTGCCGTGTCCTGCTAGCCCTGGTGGCGGTGACCAGGGCATCGCCTAGCCGCTCTCCCCACCCATCTCCTTTGTCCGTGCCCTCTCGATCTTGCCAGGCTGCGTCCTGCGGTCCCTGACGGGGTCAGGCTGGGCTTCTGCCCAGGCACTCCTTTTGCCCTCTTCGCCTCCCACCGTAGTTCCTAGAAAGAGAGGGACAACAAAGGGATTACGGGGCACATATCTTTTTCAGTCTAAAACATTTAGGCATTTGCCAAATTTTAGTCTTAAATATGTAATCTCTTTTATCCAAGTTTGCGCTTTGTAAGGTTTGTACTTGTTTATCCGCACATTAATGAAAAAGACAAGCCTTGCCTGGTACTTGTGCATGTATCTTATCCATGCAGAGGAGGAACGCCTCTATACTTTCAAGTCGACAAGTTTTCCGGGTAAGCTATCTTGCCAGTGCCCTCCGTTTTTGCCTTGGGGCTTGGGCTGCCTGGTTTAAAACTATAGAAGGGAACCGGCTCCTTGTCGATCCTTCTCTGTCAAATGCCACTACAACCATCTTGACCGAAACAACGTTCGGATCAAACGATGGGAGCACAAATGTTTTGAAGGTGACAAGGTTTCTCTATGCACAAGTTTTCTTCTTACACAGACATGTATGGATAAAAAGAAACTTATCTGTTCGGCTCGTCGGGGGTCGATATGTAAGCTTGTTTTCCGTCTCTTCTTCCCGGATCAAGTCCGCGGCAAGATCCCTGTAGTTAGTGCAGGGGAAAACATAGCAGCATATGACCTCATCTAAATGACCATGGCAAGTTTATGCTAAGCTAATCATGCATGCATGTTTTAGGGTGCCAACGCTTTGTTTTATTATCTGTGCTCAGGGTCTGCGGTTGGCTTTGTACAAAGGGTTACATGCGCATCGGCAAGGCTTGTACAAAAGGGTGGCTGCCGGGCCAGCCTGGCAGCTGCGCCTTATGGGTATAACTTGTGAAGATGCTCAATGTTCCATGAGTTTTGCATTTTCATGCCATCTTTGATCTCCAGACGGACTGTGCCAGGTCTGGTGACTCTTACTACCCGGTAAGGGCCTTCCCACTTTGGCGTCAACTTGTTTGTACCCTTGGAAAACTGAACACACCTAAGGACAAGGTCACCTTCCTCAAGGCTCCGGGCATGGACCCTGCGGTTGTGATAGCGGCGCAGGGCTTGTTGGTAGCATGCAGCATGCACAGCAGCCCAGAGACGGTCCTCCTCAAGGAGCAGGGCATCGTCATGCCGATGCTGCTCTTGCTCTACTTCATCATAGGCAAATATTCGAGGTGACCCATATATGAGTTCCGTGGGGAGCACTGCTTCTGCCCCATAGACTAGGGAGAAGGGAGTCTGGCCGGTAGCTCGATTTGGTGTCGTGCGGAGGGACGAAAGAACCATCGACAGCTCGTCGATCCAGCGTCTGCTACAGTTTTGCAGCTTATCAAAACTCCTTGTCTTGAGCCCACACAACACTTTAGTGTTCATCCTCTTAGCTTGTCCATTGCTCCTGGGATGAGCAACAGAGGTGAATGAAACCTTGCTTCCGAGGGTTTGAACGTATTGCATGAAGGCACGGCTTCTGAATTGGGTGCCATTGTCAGTGTAACTCTGGCGGGTACTCCGAAATGCCACATCAATCCCTTCCAGAACTTGATAGCTGATTGTGAGGTTACCTTCCTCACTGGCTCCACTTCCGGCCACTTTGTAAACTTGTCGATTGCAACATACAAGAATTCAAAGCCCCCGGTAGCACGGGGGAAGGGGCCCAAGATGTCGAGCCCCGAGACTGAAAGTGGCCCTGACAAAGGGATCGTCTGGAGAGCTTGAGCAGGTTGATGGATATTCTTGGAGTGGAACTGGCAGGCTTCACATCTGGTGACTAGCTCAATTGCATCTTGGAGGGCTGTGGGCAGTAGAAACCTTTCCGGAAAGCTTTTCCAAGCAAGGCTCTTGATCCAATATGGGAGCCGCACATGCCCTTGTGTATCTTGGCCAACAGTTCCTTTCCCTCTTCCCGGCAAATGCACTTCAATTTCACCCCGTTGGGCCTCCTTCTTTATAACATGTCATCGACAAACTGATACATACTGACCCTGCAGGATACTCTTTCAGCTTCTTCTTGCTCTTCGGGAAGTTCTCCAGGTTGGAGATAGCGGACAATGTCCGCGCCCAAGTTGGAGCTCGTGGCTCGAAAACTAGGACCAACGGCACCTCCTCACTCGTGGGAGTGCCTACCTCGACGGCAAGGACTTGTGGTCCTGCAGAAGAGTGCATCTCACCAAGCAAGGTAGGGTTATTCCCTGCAGCTTCTCTACTGGGGACCTCTGGAGGCCCTGCCGGTAAAGGCTTCCCAGAGTCCAGCTTCCTCCTTTTCCTAGTCATCATCAACGGAGATACTGATAGTTGTGTCAGATGAAGGACAAAGGTCCCTAGTTCCACAGGGAGCTTTTGTGCGGCACACTTTGACAAATAATCAGCAGTGCTATTTTCCGCACACCACACATGCTCTTTTTGCAATCCATCAAAGTGTTCCTCCAACCTCCTCACTTCTTCGACGTATGCCTCCATCAATGGACTCTGGTAATCCTTGTTAACCTGTCTCACCACAAGCTGCGAATCTCCTTGGATGATCAACTTCTTGATCCCCAACTCTAATGCAATCCTGAGTCCGACAAGGAGCCCTTCATATTCTGCATTGTTGTTGGTAGCTTTCTCCCGGGGAAAATGCATTTGGACCACATACTTGAGGTGCTCTCCGGTGGGTGCGATGAAGAGCACGCTAGCCCCTGCACCTTGCAATGACAAGGCACCATCAAAATACATGATCCACTCTTGGGGTGCCTCCTTGCCGGGGATAACTGTTTCTGGCATCTCTTCTTCTGGAGTAGGTGTCCATTCTGCAATGAACTCCGTGAGTGCCCTGCTCTGAATGGTTGAGTTACTTTCATAGTTCAGACCAAAACTTGACAACTCTAATGCCCATTCAACTATTCTGCCGGTGGCGTCGGGGTTCCTCAGTATGCGTTGCAAAGGGGAACGGGTGACAACTGTGATCTCGTAGGCTTGGAAGTAGTGGCGCAGTTTCCTTGAGGCCATGATGAGGCCGAAGATCAATTTCTTCACTCCAGAGTACCTTGACCTAGCCCCCTACAAGAGGGAGTTAACAAAGTAAACTGGTCGCTGCACCACCCTCTTCTTTGCCATGGCCTTGGGATTGCCTTCACCACCCTGCTCTTCTTTCTCCGGATCCATACCCAACCTTGCCGCGATTGGTTCACTTCCTCCTCTGGGGAGGACAGTAGCTACGGCTGCTCCTTGATCTACTTCCCGCTGCGCCACCAGCGCTGCACTAACCACTTGATTGGTTGCCGCCAAATATAGCAGCAACGGCTCTTGTGGTTTAGGAGCGACCAAGGTGGGAGAAGAGGAAAGGTATGCTTTTAAGTCCCGCAGCGCTGCTTCTGCCTCCGGGGTCCACTTTATGGGCCCTGCCTTCCTCAGAATTTTGAAGAATGGTAGGGCTTGCTCAGCAGACTTGGAAATGAACCTACTCAGTGCGGCAACACATCCAGTTAAATGCCTCACGTCCTTGACTGTCTTGGGTGCTTGAATCTGCTCGACCGCTCCGATCTTGTCGGGGTTGGCCTCTATCCCCCGGTGGGACACAAAGAAACCCATTAGCTTGCCAGAGGGAACGCCAAACACACACTTCTCAGGGTTCAACTTCAAGTTGATCTTGTGCAGGTTTGCAAAGGTCTCTTCCAAGTCCTGAATGAGCGTTGATCTGTCCTTGGTTTTGACCACTATATCATGTGTCTTCTCCTCGCCTTCCTTCGACATGAATATTGGATGGTATCCGGAGTATGCATCCAAGAAGGAAAGTAGATCACACCCGGAAGTGGAATCCACAATCTGATCGATGCGTGGCAAGGGGAATGGGTCCTTTGGGCATGCCTTGTTCAGGTCAGTGAAGTCTATGCAAAGCCTCTATTTCCCATTCGCCTTGCGCACCACCATCGGGTTTGCCAACCATGTTGGATGCAACACTCCTCTGACCAAACCAGCCGCTTCAAGTTTCTTTATCTCTTCGGCAATGAACTGCTGCCGTTCCAAAGCTTGCTCTCGGACCTTCTGCTTGACGGGCTAAGCATGAGGGCAGACGGCAAGTGGTGCTCGATTACCTCCCTGGGAACGTCGGGGATGTCAGATGGTTTCCAAGAAAACACATCGACAATCGTCCACAGGAAGGTAACGAGCGCGCTTTCCTATTTGTCAACGAGGGTGGAGCTGATGGTGAACGTACCATCAGCGCCACCCAGCCCTGTCGGGACCTTCTTTACAGCAAGCGAGGCAACTTTGGATCTCTTGCTAGTGGAACTCTCTGGCAAATCATTGACGGGCGCGGCGCAGTCCGGAGAGGCGCGCTTCCTGGATTCTTTGCCAGCATCCCTTCTAGCTTTCTTTCCTCTTTTGTTTTCCTTGGCGGGAACTACAGCTTGTGTGGCCTCGGCAGCAACTGCATCCTGGTACATCTTATCCATGCATATGATTGTGTCATTCTTGTCTGATGGGATGGAGATGATGCCCATTGGTCCTGGCATCTTCAGAGTATTATAGGCATAGTGGGATGCCGCCATGAATTTTGCTAAAGCTGGTTGACCAAGAATCCCATTGTACGGCAAAGGAAGCTCGACCATGTCGAACACAATCTGCTCGGTCTGGTAGTTCAATTCTCCTCCAAATGTCACCGGCAGTGTGATCTTTCCCTTAGGACGACTCCTGCCGGGGTTGATTCCTTGAAACGTGCTAGTAACCTTGAGCTCTTCATCTGATATTTGCAACTTGCTGATTACCTTAGGGGAAATCAGTTTTAACCCTGCCCCACCGTCAACCAACATCTTTGTGACCTTGAGGTTGCGGATTGTTGGTGAAACCAACAATGGCAAGCACCCTACCTCGGTGGTGCCGTCATGGTGATCCTCTTCGTCAAAGATGATGGGCGTGCGGGACCATTTGAGTGGTTTTCGGGAATCTGCCGCTGGCTCTACGGCGTTGACCTCACGCGCCCACTGTTTTAAGCTGGCGGTGAGAGGAGTGCAAAGATGCGCCTCCGTCAATGCACAGGGCCTCAGTGGCTTTCTAGAACTCTTGCTCACTAGTTTCCTCTTCATCCCCTTCATCACTTTTGTCATCACCTTCCTTCTTCTCACGGCCTCTAGCAGGTTTATCTTCATGCTGGGGAATCTTGCCGCGGCGACCTTGTCTGCCACCTCGGCCCTTCCCGCCAGCACCTTCTTGGTCTCTTTCCTTGTCACACTTCTCGTACTCAGCTTTCTGCTTCTTGACAAGTTGCTCGACTTGGTGACACTCTTGGAGGTCATGGCCCTTGGTCCGGTGGATCTTGCAGTATGGTCCGTCAGCCTTCCCAGCCTTTTCGGCCACCGCAGCATCCCGGCAATCAGCGCACGCGGCAACTTCCTTGCCGGGGGCTTCGGTCTTCGCCTTCTTGTCGGTACTGGGAGTGCCAGAACCCTCAACAGCCAGTACTGCCTTTTCCTTGCGCTTCTTGTTGCACTTTTTATTCTTCCTCTTTGGGTTAGTGGCATCGTCGTCATCCTCTGAGTCAACTTCGATGCCATCCTCTTCCCCGGGGAGCCGCCTCCCTTCCTCTGTACAGCTCATTCATAGTCTTGGGCAGTCAGATGTTCATCTTCAAACGTATCCTTCTGTTGCGCACGTTGGACTGGAACGCGGCAAACACAGCTGCCGGGTGTATATCTGGAATGTTCCGGTGCGCCTGGCTAAACCTCTGCAGGTACTTCCGCAAACTCTCCCCTTCCTTTTGTGGAAGGAGCTGCAAATTGCTGGGCTGTCCGGGTTCTTGATAGCCGCCCGTGAAGGCACCAACAAACTCATTGCATAGGTTAGCCCAGGACGAAATGGAATTCTCCAGCAGGTGCATCAGCCATGACCTCATGTTTGGCTTGAGTGCCAAAGGGAAGTAGTTGGCGAACACCTTCTCATCTCTTCCTCGGGTGGCTTGAACCGCGATGGTGTAGATGCTCAAGAACTCTGCCGGGTCAGCCTTCGATACGCCCATTTTGCATCATGTTTTCCTACTGATATTTATGATGTTTTTATGCATAATAATGCTTTTTGGAGTAATTCTAATGCCTTTTCTCTCATAATATGCAAGGTATACACAAAGAGGGAGAATTCTGGCAGCTGGAAATCGGGACCTGAAAAAGCTACGTCAGGCTACCTATTCTGCACAACTCCAAATGAGCTAAAACTTCCCGAGGATTTTGTATGGAATAAATAAGAAATATTGGAGCAAATAACTACCTGAGAGGGGCCACCTGGTGAGCACAAGACACCAGGGCGCGACAGGCCCCCCAGGCGCGCCCTAGTGGGTTGTGCTCAGCCCAGCCCACCTCCGGTGCCCATCTTCTGGTATATAAGTCATTTTTGCCTAGAAAAAATTAGGAGAGGACTTTCGGGATGAAGCACCGCCGTCTCGAGGCGGAACTTGGGCAGGAGCACTTTTGCCCTCCGGCGGAGCGATTCCGCCAGGGGAACTTCCCTCCCGGAGGGGGAAATCATCGTCATCATCATCACCAACAACTCTCCCATCTTAGGGAGGGCAATCTCCATCAACATCTTCAACAGCACCATCTCCTCTCAAACCCTAGTTCATCTCTTGTGTTCAATCTTTGTACCGGAACTATAGATTGGTGCTTGTGGGTGAGTAGTAGTGTTGATTACATCTTGTAGTTGATTACTATATGGTTTATTTGGTGAAATATTATATGTTCAGATCCAATATGCTATTTAATACCCCTCTGATCTTGAGCATGATTATCATTCATGAGTAGTTACTTTTGTTCTTGAGGTCACGGGAGAAATCATGTTGCAAGTAATCATGTGAACTTGATAGGTGTTCGATATTTTGATAGTATGTGTGTTGTGATTCCCTTAGTGGTGTCATGTGAATGTCGACTACATGACACTTCACCATATTTGGGCCTAAGGGAATGCATTGTGGAGTAGTTATTAGATGATGGGTTGTGAGAGTTACAGAAGCTTAAACCCTAGTTTATGCGCTATTCCGTAAGGGACCGATTGGATCCAAAAGTTTAATGCTATGGTTAGAATTTATTCTTAATACTTTTCTCGTAGTTGCGGATGCTTGCGAGGGGGTTAATCATAAGTAGGAGGTTTGTTCAATTAAGAACAGCACCTAAGCACCGGTCCACCCACATATCAAATTATCAAAGTAGCGAACACAAATCAAACCAACATGATGAAAGTGACTAGATGAAATTCCCATGTACCCTCAAGAACGCTTTGCTTATTATAACAGACCGTTTTGGCCTGTCCTTTGCCTCAAAAGGATTGGCCTACCATGCTGCACTTTTGTTACTACTATTGTTACTTGCTCATTACAAATTATCTGGCTATCAAACTACTCTGCTACTTACAATTTCAGTACTTGCAGACATTACCTTGCTGAAAACCGCTCGTCATTTCCTTCTGCTCCTCGTTGTGTTCGACACTCTTACTTATCGAAAAGGCTACAATTGATCCCATATATTTGTGGGTCATCAAGGCTATTTTCTGGCGCCGTTGCCGGGAGTGAAGCGCATTTGGTAAGGAAAAATTATTACTACGTGCTGAAGTTTATTGCCACTTGTTACTATGGAAAACAATCCTTTGAGGGCTTTGTTTGGGTATCTTCACCTCGACCGGAACCACAATTAGTTACCCCTCAACCTACTGCACCTACTAAAAATATTGAATATGAAATTCGTTCGAGTATGATAGAACAACTGCTAGCTAATCCTTATGCAGGAGATGGAACCGAACATCCTGATATGCACTTGATATATGTGGAAGAAATTTGTGGATTGTTTAAGCTTGCAGGTTTACCCGGGGATGAAGTTAAGAAGAAGGTTTTCCCTTTATCTTTGAAGGAAAAGGCATTGGCATGGTATAGGCTATGCGATGATATTGGATCTTGGAATTGGAATCGATTGAAATTGGAGTTTCACCAAAAAAATTATCCTATGCATCTAGTTCATCGTGACCGGAATTACATATATAATTTTTTGGCCTCGTGAAGGAGAAAGTATCGCTCTAGCTTGGGGGAGACTTAAGTCAATGTTATATTCATGCCCCAATCATGAGCTCTCAATAGAAATTATTATTCAGAATTTTTACGCTCGACTTTCTCGTGATGAGCAATCCATGCTTGATACTTCTTGTACTGGTTCCTTTATGAAGAAGACCATTGAATTCCGGTGGTATCTTTTAGAAAGAATTAAACGCAACTCTGAAGATTGGGAACTCGACGAATGTAAAGAGTCAGGTATTAAGCTTAAGTACGCTTGTGTTAAATCTTTTATGAATACCGATGCTTTTCAAAAGTTTAGCACTAAATATGGACTTGACTCTGAGATAGTAGCCTCCTTTTGTGAATCATTTGCTACTCATGTTGATCTCCCCAATGAGAAGTGGTTTAAATATCACCCACCTATTAAAAAGGAAATTAAAGAAACAGTACCAGCTAAAGAGGAAACTATTATTTATAATGTTGATCCAGTTGTTCCTACTGCTTATATTGAGAAACCACCTTTCCCTGTTAGGATAAAGGAACATGCTAAAGTTTCAACTGTGGTCAACAAAAGTTATATTAGAACACCTAAACCTGATGAACAAATCAAATTAGAACCCAGTGTTGCTATGGTTAAGGATCTCCTAGAAGAAAACATAGATGGGCATGTTATTTACTTCTGTAATGAAGCTACAAGAATTGTCAAACCTGATAAGTCAGTGATGTCTACTACGCAACTTTATTCTTGTAGACTCGTGTTGGGCCTCCAAGCGCAGAGTTTTGTAGGATAGCAGCAATTTTCCCTCAAGTGGATGACCTAAGGTTTATCAATCCGTGGGAGGCGTAGGATGAAGATGGTCTCTCTCAAACAACCCTGCGACCAAATACAAGAAATCTCTTGTGTCCCCAACACACCCAATACAATGGCAAATTGTATAGGTGCAATAGTAAGGCGAAGAGATGGTGATAAAAGTGTAATATGGATGGTAGAAATATATTTTTATAATCTGAATAAATAAAAGCAGCAAGGTAGCAAGTGAAAAAAGTGAGCACAAACGGTATTGCAATGCTTGAAAACAAGGCCTAGGGTTCATACTTTCGCTAGTGCAATCTCTCAACAATGCTAATATAATTGGATCATATAACCATCCCTCAAAGTGCGATGAAGAATCACTCCAAAGTTTCTATCTAGTGGAGAACATAAGAAGAAATTGTTTATAGGGTACAAAACCACCTCGAAGCTATTCTTTCCGATCGATCTATCCAAGAGTTCGTACTAAAATACCACCAAAGCAAATTCAGATTCATAATGCTCAATCCAACACAAAGAACCTCAAAGAGTGCCCCAAGATTTCTATCGGAGAAACAAAGACAAGAACATGCATCAACCCCTATGCATAGATTACCCCAATGTCACCTCGGGAATCGACGAGTTGAGTGCCAAAACATATATCAAGTGAATCAATACGATACGCCATTGTCACCACGGGTATTCGTATGCAAGACATATATCAAGTGCTCTCAAATCCATAAAAGTATTCAATCCGATAAAACGAAATCTCAAAGGGAAAACTCAATTCACAACAAGATAGAGAGGGGAAAACACCATATGATCCGACTATATTAACAAAGCCCGCGATACATCAAGATTGTGCATCCCAAGAACATGAGAGAGAGAGAGAGAGAGAGATTAAACACATAGCTACTGGTACAAACCCTCAGCCCCGAGGGTGGACTACTCCCTCCTCATCATGGTGGCCGCCGGTGATGATTTCCCCCTCCGACAGGGTGCCAGAACGGAGTCTAGATTGGATCTCATGGATACAGAGGCCTTGCGGTGGCGGAAATTTTGATCTAGGGATACCCCGAGGGTTTTTGGAATATTTGATGATTTATAGGGCGAAGAGGGGGTGCGGGAGGCCACCGAGGTGGGCGCAACGCACCTGGGCGCGCCTGGCCCCCCAGGCGCGCCCTGGTGGGTTGTGCCCCCCTCGGGGCACCCCCCAGGTGCTGCTCTGGCCCACTGGATGTCTTCTGGTCCATAAAAATCCACAAAAAGTTTCGCGGTGTTTGGACTCCGTTCGATATTGATTTCCTGCGATGTAAAAAACAAGCAAAAACAGCAACCGGCACTGGGCACTGGGTCAATAGGTTAGTCCCAAAAAATGATATAAAGTTGCTATAAAATGATTGTAAAACATCCAAGAATGATAATATAACAGCATGAATACTTCATAAATTATAGATGCGTTAGAGACGTATCAGTCAGATATTCGTAGACCCGTTGTTGGCATGCCCGTTGTCTCAGTTAAAATAGAGATCACTGTTATCATGGTTTATGCGACATAGGTGCTAGCGTGAGTGCTATTCCCTTTACCTTATATCAAGAAATTATGAATGACATAGCACCCACTGAGATAGAAGACATAGATGTTACTATTAAACTTGCTAATAGAGACACCATATCACCAATTGGGATTGTTAGAGATGTTGAAATTTTGTGTGGGAAAATAAAATACCCTACTGATTTTCTTGTTCTTGGTTCCCCATAAGATGATTTTTGTCCCATTATCTTCGGTAGACCTTTCTTGAATACCGTTAATGCTAAAATAGATTGTAAGAAACAAACTGTCGGTGTCAGTTTTGGTGTTGAGTCTCATGAGTTTAACTTTTCCAAGTTTAGTAGAAAACCTCATAAAAAAGAATTGCCTAGTAAGGATGAAATAATTGGTCTTGCTTCTATTGCTGTGCCTCCTACTGATCCCTTAGAACAATATCTGCTAGACCATGAAAATGATTTACATATGCATGAAAGAAATGAAATAGATGAGATTTTCTTTGAACAACGTCCTCTGCTTAAACACAATTTGCCTATTGAAACTCTAGGAGGTCCTGCTCCACCTAAAGGTGATCCTATGTTTGAATTAAAACAATTGCCAAACACTTTGAAATATGCTTATCTTGATGAGAAAAAGATATATCCTGTTATTATTAGTGCTAACCTTTCAGAACATGAAGAAGAAAGATTATTGAAAGTTCTAAGGAAGCATCGAGCTGCTATTGGATATACTCCTGATGATCTTAAGGGCATTAGTCCCACTCTATGTCAGCACAAAATTAATATGGAACCTGATGCTAAACCCATTGTTGATCACCAACGTCGGTTAAATCCGAAGATGAAAGAAGTGGTAAGAACGGAAATATTGGAACTCCTAGAAGCAGGTATAATCTATCCTATAGCTGATAGTAGATGGGTAAGTCCTATTCATTGTGTCCCTAAGAAGGGAGGTATTACCATTGTTCCTAATGATAAGAATGAACTTATTCCACAAAGAATTGTCACAGGCTATAAAATGGTAATTGATTTTAGAAAATTAAACAAAGCAACTAGAAAAGATCATTACCCTTTGCCTTTTAATGATCAAATGCTAGAAAGATTGTCAAAGCACACACATTTTTGTTTCCTTGATGGATATTCTGGTTTTTCACAAATACCTGTTTCTCAACCTGATCAAGAAAAGACCACTTTCACTTGTCCCTTTGGAACTTATGCTTATAGACATATGCCTTTTGGTTTATGCAATGCACCTGCTACCTTTCAAATATGTATGACTGCTATATTCTCTGACTTTTGTGAAAAGATTGTTGAGGTTTTCATGGATGACTTTTCTGTTTATGGGAAGTCTTTTGATGATTTTTTAAGCAACCTTGATCGAGTTTTGCAGAGATGTGAGTAAACAAATCTTGTCTTGAATTGGGAGAAGTGCCACTTTATGGTTAATGAAGCTATTGTTTTGGGCCATAAAATTTCTGAAAGAGGTATTGAGGTGGACAAAGCTAAGGTTGATGCAATTGAGAAAATGCCATGTCCTAAAGATATCAAAGGTATTCGTAGTTTCCTTGGTCATGCTGGTTTCTATAAGAGATTTATCAAAGACTTCTCTAAAATTTCTAGGCCTCTTACAAATCTTTTCCAAAAGGACACTCCTTTCGTTTTTTATGATGACTGTTTAGAAGCCTTCGAAACACTCAAGAAAGCCTTAATTACTGCACCTATTGTTCAACCACCTAATTGGAACTTGCCTTTTGAAATTATGTGTGATGCTAGTGATTATGCTGTTGGTGCTGTTCTAGGACAAAGAGTTGATAAGAAACTAAATGTTATTCATTGTGCTAGTAAAACTCTAGACAGTGCCCAACGAAATTATGCTACTACTGAAAAATAATTCTTAGCAGTTGTGTTTGCTTGTGATAAATTTAGATCCTACATTGTTGATTCTAAAGTGACTGTTCACACCGATCATGCTGCTATAAAATATCTTATGGAAAAGAAAGATGCTAAACCTAGACTCATTAGGTGGGTTCTCTTGCTACAAGAATTTTATTTGCATATTACTGATAGAAAAGGAGCAGAGAATCCCGTAGCTGATAACTTGTCTAGGCTTGAAAATGTCCTTGATGACCCACTACCTATTGATGATAGCTTTCCTGATGAGCAGCTAGCTGCAATAAATGTTTCTAATAACACTCCTTGGTATGCTGATTATGCTAATTACATTGTTGCTAAATATTTACCACCTAGCTTTACATACCAACAAAAGAAAAAATTCTTCTATGATTTAAGACATTACTTTTGGGATGACCTACATCTTTATAAAGAAGGAGTAGATGGTATTATTAGACGTTGTGTACCTGAGCATGAACAGGAACAAATTCTACAGAAATGTCACTCCGAAGCTTATGGAGGACATCATGCGGGAGACAGAACTGCTCATAAAGTATTGCAATCTGGTTTTTATTGTCCTACTCTCTTCAAGGATGCTCGTAAGTTTGTCTTATCTTGTGATGAATGTCAAAGAATAGGTAATATCGGTAAGCATCAAGAAATGCCTATGAATTATTCTCTTGCTGTTGAAACATTTGATGTTTGGGGGTTTGATTTCATGGGACCTTTTCCTTCCTCTAATGGGTATACTCATATTTTGGTTGTTGTTGATTATGTTACTAAGTGGGTAGAAGCTATTCCAACCAGTAGTGCTGATCACAACACCTCTATTAAAATGCTTAAGGAAGTTATTTTCCCAAGGTTTCAAGTCCCTAGATATTTAATGACTGATGGTGGTTCACACTTTATTCATGGTGCTTTCCGTAAACTGCTTGCCAAGTATGATGTTAACCATAGAATTGCATCACCCTATCATCCTCAGTCTAGTGGTCAAGTTGAACTTAGCAATAGATAAATAAAATTAATTTTGCAAAAGACTGTCAATAGGTCCCGGAAGAATTGGTCAAAGAAATTAGATGATGCACCTTGGTCTTATAGAACAGCATATTAAAATCCTATGGGTATGTCTCCTTAGAAAATGGTTTATGGAAAAGCTTGTCATTTGCCTCTTGAGTTAGAACATAAAGCATATTGGTCAATTAAAGAACTCAACTATGATTTCAAACTTGCCGGTGAAAAGAGGTTATTTGATATTAGTTCATTAGATGAATGGAGAACCCAAGCTTATGAAAATGCCAAGTTATTTAAAGAAAAAGTTAAAAGATGGCATGATAAATGAATCCAAAAGCGTGAGTTCAAAGTTGGAGAATATGTTCTTTTGTATAACTCTTGTTTTAGATTCTTTGCAGGAAAACTCCTCTCCAAATGGGAAGGACCCTATGTTATCGAGGAGGTTTATCGGTCTGGAGCTATCAAAATAAATAATGCCGAAGGTACTAACCCGAAGGTTGTTAATGGGCAATGAATAAAACATTATATCTCAGGTACGCCCATTAATGTTGAAAGTAATATTATCCAAACAATGACACCAGAAGAACACATAAAAGAGTCCTTCCGGAACACTCCAGAATCATGAAAAAGAGGAGGTACGTGATACGGTAGGTAAACAGACTACGAAAAATCTGCAAAATTTTTTTTTTCAGTTTTGGAATATTTAGAAAATTAGGAAAATAAGAAGCAACCAGGAAGGTGACCCTCATGGGCACAACACACCAGGGCGCGCCTGGCTTGCCAGGCGCGCCCAGGTGGGTTGTGCCCAGCACGGGTACCTTCCGGACTCCGTTTTTCTTCCGTTTGCTTGTTTCCCAAGATAAGAAATCTTTATATACCGCCTGAACCTATTGACCTCCGTATCATGGAGAAATCTCCTGTTTCCTTTTCCTTGCTATTTTCTGACAGATCTAATCCACCATGGCCGCTTCAAGCTCCTCCAAGGACAAGTTCTTCGAGAACGTCATCAACCCATATCTGCGGGAGGTGATGCAGCACCCTCAAGCTATCCAGATGCGTGAGGGGGTGCTCCACATCCGTGATGTGCAAGGCCCCAAGGGGACTGGATCCGTGGAGGCTAGGCTTGAAGCTGTGGAACAGGGTGTTTTCTGGTGCAAGGGGATGGTGGAACGTGGACTCAATGCCAATCACCTCATGATCGCGGACTACACCCGTGATCTCAAGGTGGACGGCAAGTCCATGAAGGACATCATCTTCTCCTTCAACGAGCAAATCAACTTCCTCCAGAGCCAGATCTATGGCCTCCAAAACCAAGTCTTTGAATATGAGGCAAAGTTTAAAGGTATGAGTTTGGCTGCCAGTTGTAGGACCTGTGAGACGCACTCCTCCTCTTATAATGGTGAGGCCCTGCCATGGAAACCCGAGGACAGGATCGCTTCTACTTCATCATCACCACCACCTCCTTCTTCATCACGAAAAGAAAGTTGAGTATCGGGTATGGGCACTCCCCTTGGCTTTCGCCAAGCTTGGGGGAGGTGCCCCGGTATCGTATCACCCCCCACTATCTTTTGCCTTTACTTTCCTTAGTTTGATCCATGGTTATCTTTTGCTTAAGATGAATAAAAGTTTAGTTCAATCCTTTCTTTTTGAGAGCTTGCTTAGTAATCCATCCTTGTAATCGTGTGTGAGATATATAATAAAGTTTAGCTTGAGTTTTTGCTTTCTTTACTTTCATGTTTCAATAAAGAGAAAGGAAATAAATGAAAATATCTTATGCTAATCCTATGGTAGGTGATAACACCACATAAGGAAAAGTATAAGTAGAAAATTTTATTAGAGATTGACAAACATAGCATTATTCAATGATGCAACTCATGAAAGAATTAATAAGGGAAGAGAAGATTCACATATAAATACACTATCATGGAAATCTTTTATGATTGTGAGCCCCCATCAAAATATTATATGCCAAAATTATGGACGTTGGACAAGGAAGACAACTTAATGATTTATGTTTGTTCATATTCACATAGAAGTTATATTGTCATATATCCTTCAACATGTGGTGCTTGCCCCCATCTTTGCTAGCCAAAATTCCGCACTAAGTAGTGATACTACTTGTGCATCCAAAAAACCCTTAAACCCAAATCTTATTTTCGAGAGTCCACCATATCTACCTATGGATTGAGTAAGATCCTTCAACTAAGTTGTCATCGGTGCAATAAGGCAATAAAAATTGCTTCTAAAAGTGTGAGATCATTTAGTGTAAGAGAAAATTGAGCGTTGTACGAACTTGTGATGGTGAAGAATAAAAGCGACAGACTGCATAATAAAGATTGCCATGACAAGGGGCAATATAACATGATGTTCTTTTGCATTAAGTGGTTGAGCATACAAAAAAATAAGCGCATGGCAACCTCTGCTTCCCTCTGCGAAGGGCCTATCTTTTACTTTTATGTATTTACTTTTATGCAAGAGTCAAAGTTCTTCTCTCTTTTCCCTTTATTTTTCTCCTTTGCAAGCATCATGTGGTGAGGAAAGATCTAGGCACATATGTCCAGTTGAATATGGGTAGCATGAGTTATTATTGTTGACATCACCCTTGAGGTGAATACGTTGGGAGGCGAAACTATAAACCCCTATCTTTCTATGTGTCCGGTTGAATTGTTTTGCTCATGTGTATGCGGTGAGTGTTAGCAATCATATAATATTATATGATGGTTGAGTATGTGGACTTGCCTAAAGGCTCCGATACGTGACCCTTCCTGAAAAGATGATGAATTGTAGTTGCAAAGTTGACTGAGAACATAGTTTGTTGGTTTCTAATAGAGTTTATGCATTATACTTCGATTGTGTGATGAATTGTTACTTATTCATGTGAAGTCTATGATAAAAGTTCTATGATAAAAGTTTTATGTTAAAGTTTGTTGCTGTTATAATAAAACTACATGATGCTTCTATGTCCGTATTTTGTTTTTATCGACACCTCTCTCTAAGCATGTGGACATGTTTTTCGATTTCGGTTTTCACTTGAGGACAAGCGAGGTCTAAGCTTGGGGGAGTTGATACGTCCATTTTACATCATGTTTTCCTACTGATATTTATGACATTTTTATGCATAATAATGCTTTTTGGAGTAACTCTAATGCCTTTTCTCTCATAATATGCAAGGTATACACAAAAGAGGGAGGATTCAGGCAGTTGGAAATCTGGACCTAAAAAAGCTACGCCAGGCTACCTATTCTGCACAACTCCAAATGAGCTGAAACTTCACGAGAATTTTTTATGGAATAAATAAGAAATATTGGAGCAAATAACTACCAGAGGGGGGCCACCTGGTGAACACAAGACACCATGGCGCGCCAGGCCCCCCAGGCGTGCCCTGGTGGGTTGTGCTCAGCCCAGCCCACCTCCGGTGTCCATCTTCTGGTATATAAGTCATTTTGACCTAGAAAAAATTAGGAGAGGACTTTCGGGACGAAGCGCCACCGTATCGAGGCGGAACTTGGGCAGGCGCACTTTTGCCCTCCGGCGGAGCGATTCCGCCGGGGGAACTTCCCTCCCGGAGGGGGAAATCATCGTCATCATCATCACCAACAACTCTCCCATCTTGGGTAGGGCAATCTCCATCAACATCTTCAACAGCACCATCTCCTCTCAAACCCTAGTTCATCTCTTGTGTTCAACCTTTGTACCGGAACTATAGATTGGTGCTTGTGGGTGACTAGTAGTGTTGATTACATCTTGTAGTTGATTACTATATGGTTTATTTGGTGGAAGATTATATGTTCAGATCCAATATGCTATTTAATACCCCTCTGATCTTGAGCATGATTATCATTTGTGAGTAGTTACTTTTGTTCTTGAGGTCACGGGTGAAATCATGTTGCAAGTAATCATGTGAACTTGATAGGTGTTCGATATTTTGATAGTATGTGTGTTGTGATTCCCTTAGTGGTGTCATTTGAATGTCGACTACATCACACTTCACCATATTTGGGCCTAAGGGAATGCATTGTGGAGTAGTTATTAGATGATGGGTTGCGATAGTGACAGAAGCTTAAACCCTAGTTTATGCGCTATTCCGTAAGTGACCGATTGGATCCAAAAGTTTAATGCTATGGTTAGAATTTATTCTTAATACTTTTCTCGTAGTTGCGGATGCTTGCGAGGGGGTTAATCATAAGTAGGAGGTTTGTTCAAGTAAGAACATCACCTAAGCACTGGTCCACCCACATATCAAATTATCAAAGTAGCGAACACAAATCAAACCAACATGATGAAAGTGACTAGATGAAATTCCCGTGTACCCTCAAGAATGCTTTGCTTATTATAAGAGACCATTTTGGTCTGTCCTTTGCCTCAAAAGGATTGGGCTACCTTGCTGCACTTTGGCAACTATTATTGTTACTTGCTCGTTACAAATTATCTGGCTATCAAACTACTCTGCTACTTACAATTTCAGTACTTGCAGACATTACCTTGCTGAAAACCGCTTGTCATTTCCTTTTGCTCCTCGTTGGGTTCGACACTCTTACTTATCGAAAAGGCTACAATTGATCCCATATACTTGTGGGTCATCAGCATTCCATCATACTTTTCTGGTATCTCTGGTTTCAAAACACGAGCAGATGGCCAACGGACTTGCCGCTGCTCGCGAGTGATTGCAGGGCACCCAACCTCGAAGGGCAAGTATCCGCCTTCACTGGGCGTGGCTTCGTCGATGTCTGGGCCATTGTGCCTGTCAGATTGGCGGCGGGTTTCGCGGCATCGTTCTATAGTGACCCGCGCGTCTTCCCTCGGCTGATCTTCTAGGACCTCCCGCTGATCTCGACGGGCCCGAGGATCAGATGAAGCCATTGATGCCGAGTCGGGCTTCTGGTCACGTGGTTTGGGCTGCAGCCTCTGCGCTGGCTATTGTGGAGGGGATTGCACCGTTGGAGTGGCCCCCTCGACATGGTCAGCATCTCGGGTCATGGTTGTTGCTTGCGGGCACCGTGGCGGGCCTGCCCGCTGTGATCCTTTCGCTTCAGCAAAACCAATCAATCTCTGAATGGTGGCTCTCCACTTATCCATCTGATCGGACGCTGGCGGGAATCTCAACAGGAGTATGGCTCGCGCCATGGCTTCCGACGCAGTGCTTGGCATACATGCTGATGCAGACCGCGGCGTCGCTCGACTCCTGACAGTACCAGTAGTGGCAGTGCCATGTTCTTGTCGCCGTGAGCCGGCCGCCATGGCGGTACGGTGGCGAGAAGGGTGTGCCGGGGGGTTGACGACCCCATTTGGCGCTTCGTCTCTTGGTTACCCTGCCCTAGGGAAGGCGCATGCCCCGGAGCTACGCCTGTAGCAGGGGCAGCTGGGGGGTCGCGACTCACACCAGAGCGGGCGTTGTCACTACGGCTGCGCCCTCCAGCGCGGTGGGGAGGTGGAGACTGAACATTGTCCTCGCCCGCGCCTTGTGGGACATGGACGTCGGGATGCTGTTGATGCCGCCCTCCCCCGGCGTCTTCCGCTCCTGCTTTGGCCGTAGGGGGAACAATGACAGCGCTGCCTGCGCCGGTCACGTCCCCCACGGCACCCGCGTCCCCAACGCCGCCACAACATCCATTGTATCAGTAGCTGCATGTGATGGGGCCTTCGAGGTGGAAAGGTGAGCTATTCTTCCGGACTTTTTCTTGGGCGCAATGGACGATGTAGCTAATGATGAAGAAGACAATGATGAAGATTGACGCGCTGTTCATGACCTCGGGTTCGCTCAAGCACCGCCCCTACCTGGCGCACCAAAGATGTCGTGCTGGAACACGATCACCTATGGGGCCATCGGCCCCTTGTGGTTCGGCAGGGGGGAGATCACATAGCACAAAGAGTAGAAGCCACGAAATAGCACGGCAGTGGTGACGCTGGTGATTTTTACCCAGGTTCAGGCAGCTGAGAAGCACAAAACCCTACTCCTACTTTGGTGGATTGAAGGGAGGACCATGGTGGACACGCAGCCCTTAGACCCGGCAAGGTCGCCTCGGGGAGAGCAGCAACGCGCGTATGAGTGTACAAGGGTCCGAATCCTTTTTCAGGTTGCCATGGCCCTCCTTTTATAGGCTAAGGGGTTACCACAGTGGCAAAATAGTCATTATCTACTGATTAGATAGCCAACTGTGCTATCATACCTAACTCTGGCAGTTAGGATAAAGTGCATTAAATGCACTACTAGGTGTCACACTGAGGATGCAGCCCGGCAAGCCTGCCGCGCCGCTTAACCATCTTCTACCTATCTACATGACATGCCTCTGGACGGGTGTCATATAGGGGGAATCTCCCTTTCAAATGGCTGCCACATGCCAAATGACAACCACTTAATTACTTGGGGGCTCGACACCACACTGATAAGTGACTTGCATCGTTGTGCATTGGAGTGGTGGAGTCTTGGTGGGGAGATTTGCCCTTGGCTGCCCCGGCAAGCCTGCCGGGTAAATCTTGGGACTTGTTCTTGGCCTTCTTGATCTGCCCTTTAATTCCTCAAAGAGCTATCTCTCTAGGCTGGTCTTAGCTTTGGAGCTTGGTGCTGTTGTATCCTCGCCATTACGCCTGTGTATAGTCTAGGCAACATACGTGAAGGTTTGTTGCACCGACACACTTGTAGGCTTCGCCTTTCGCTGCCTCAGCAGCGGCCTTCAGGGTCTTGATCTCCTCCAGTTTGCCAACTGATGCCAGCTTCTCCTCAGTGGGTTTTGTCTTGGTCCTGGCCTCCTTTTGTGCCAGCGTTGTCGGCCCAGTGGGAACCAGGGTACCACGACCCGTCTACCTCTGACCCAGGGGGCAACACTTGGGTCGGCCCGTGAGGGATGGCCCTGCCTCTGCCACTCTGGAGGGAGCCACCTCGCGCGGCCCCTTGCCGCTAGGCTAAGCCCCGCCAAGACCGACAAGTACAAGGTTTCCTTGCGAGGCTATCCTCGCGAGGACGCCTCACGAATGATGTCGTACAGCACCAGCCGTGGGGCACCGAGTGCATCACATGGACAACGTCCCGCTGTCAGGGTAAGGATGACAGGGCGTGACCAAGACCAGTTTCCATTCTGGTGAAAAAGGAGCAGGAGCGTCTGCCTCCCCCAAAGCAAGTCCCAAAGCCTTCTTCTTTGGTGTAAGAAGATCAGGACGGATTGGCGCGCCAGGGCAGAGGTCATCGCCGAGCCCACCAGTGCGTCAGGATGGCTACTTTGGTAGGCGAAGACCGCTTTTAATCAGGATAAGCCTGGGTGCCTATACCCCTTTGAATTGTGGCCCTGTGGCCACCCTTTCCCACTCATATTATCGAGGAAGAGGACCAAGGCACTATAAAAGGGGCAGGGCTGCCTCCATGTAAGGGGATCGAGCCATTCTCTCCACCAAGCTTTGTGTACCTCGAGCTTCAAGCGCTTCATTACACAAAAATCCAAAACAAGCAGGAGTAGGGTATTACACAGCACGATGGCCTGAACCTGGGTAGCTTGCACGTCCCCAATGTGTCCGGTTTGCGTGAGCGTGCTCGTTGTGATCTTGCCATAGTCCTCGTCGGGTCGTAGGTTGCCAAGCAAAGCTCCCCAGAGTTCGAACCCTAGTTCTTGGAGAGTTTCTTGCACATAGATCCTAGACTCTGACATTTAACGCACAAGGTAGGGGGAGTTCTCATCTTCGCAACTTCAACCTCGACATTCACATGGACAGAGACGCCGTCGCTCACCAGGCACACGCCGCACGCCGGGCTGCTGCCAGGGCCCACGGGGCGCCCGCCGCCCGTGGCGCCCCGGGACGGCGCCCTCACGCAGCTACCGAGCCCGTGGGTGAGCGGGTGGCCTCCTCCGCCTACCTCTCGGTGAATGAGCAGGCGCGTGGCTGCTCCGCCACCACCTCCTCGCTCGCATTTCGTGACCCTCCCACTCTGCACACCGCGCTCCTCATGGTGCAGGAGCTGCTACACCTGGCTCAGACACGTCATCGATCTCGTCGATGCTGCGTCTTCTTCCCCACTCACGCGAAGCCGATGAGGCTAGGCTGTAGGGTGGCAAGCTTGAGACTTGAGAGGTTGAGATCTTCGCACACGCCCTAGAGTTCAAACATTTTTGGGTCTGCGGAGCCTTGAATCCGACGTTTGGCACGCCAGGTAGGGGCGTGTCGAAGCTCCGCCTCTTCACCAACCACGTTCCACCCTCGCCTCGTGGTTCCCATGGGGGTGCTGTCCCACTGACCTGGCCGCCAGGCACCTACGGGGGCGTCGCAGGCCATCCGGCCTTCACCCCCAGCATGCAACGGGTGCGGTGGCCAGAAAGGTTCAGGCCGGCGCTGCCCCCCTGGTATGACAGCGCGGCGGACCCCAAGGAGTTCCTCCGGCTGTACACGCAAGCCATCCATGCAGCGGGTGGCGTCCACAAGGCCATGGCGAATTAGCTCCCTATGGCCCTCATGGAGATGCCGCACTCCTAGCTGCGCGGCCTCCACGAGGCCTCGGCGTCTTCCTGGGAGGAGCTTCGCGGCCGATTCATTGCGCGCTTTGCGGCACCAGCGCCCCACACAGTCGCGTCCATCATCGGCAGGTCGCAGGCGCCTGCCTCAGGCCACCACATCAAGTAGCTCTTTCATCAGGCAAGAGCTGCTCGGCCGTGCCATGAGGCCTCTCGAGGCCGCGAGGCGCCTGAGACCGACACTACCTTCGACTCCAGGGATCACCTTGAAACCACGGTCGGCCATGGTGCGCTCCCCATGCTATGCACGCCCACCATCAGCAATGTCGTGGTCACCAAGAACCTCATCGACGGTGCCGCCGGCCTCAACGTCCTCTCCATGGAGGCTTTCGACCTGCTTCAGGTGCCTTACGACTAGCTCGCGCCCACCAAGACATTCTCGGGGGTGGTCAAGGGCTCTACCACCCCCTGGGGCAGATACGCCACCCCGTTACCTTCGGCACATGTGACAACTACCGCACCGAGCTCATCGACTTTGACATGGCCCGCATCAGCCTTCCGTACAATGCCATCCTGGTGTATCCGAACCTCACCAAGTTCATGGCAGCGACCCATCCGGGTTACAACGTCATCAAGATGCCGGGCAGCAGCGGCATCATCACGGTGGTCGGGGATGCAAAGGACATGGTCCGGACCCTCAAGCTCACCTACAAAGCTACGGCGGCCTCGTGACCCGACGCCAAGGGCACCTCGGAGGCTCTGGAGGCCGCGCTCGCAAAGAAAAAGCAGATTGTTGGATTCAGGGCTCCACAGACCCAAGAAGGTTTGATCTCTGGGGCGTGTGCGAAGATCTCAACCTCTCAAGCCTCGAGCTCGTTGCCCTATAGCCTAGTCTCACCAGATGCACGCTTGAGCAGGGGAGAAAATGGACACAGCAGTTTACCCAGGTTCGTGCCACCTTGTGGTGTAAAACCCTACTCCTGCTTTGTGGTGGATTGGACTCACGAGGAGGTTTGAGGATGAACTAGTATAGTGGATGAGCTGCCTCACGAGGGCTCGAGGGTGAGAATCAGTTGACCTCTTCTACGGTGGTGGCTAACCTATATTTATAGTGGCCCTGGTCCTCTTCCTCCAAATTAGTCGGGAAGGGATTCCACAACGGCGAATTTGAAAGGGGACAAGTAGTACATCCTATCCTGATAAAAGGTTCTCTTCTCCTACAAAGCTTCTAGTCGTGACGCAGCGGTGGGCTCGGCGATGACATCCATCCTGCCAAGCTCGTGGTCTTGGTCCCATTGCACCGAATGGAAACCTTTGGGGGATTCCTTGGGAACCCACGTCTATCCTTGCTCCGTTCACACCGAAAGGGAAACTGTCTCCTCTGCGCCCGCTGGCGCCCCCCTGGCCTTGGTCGTCATGGCTCACATCATTGCAGCCTCATGAGGCTAGGTACCTGCATTGAAATCTCCACTCCTTGGGAGGCCGCCTGGGGAGGCCACTCCCTCTGGGAGTCTTAGTGTCGTCCACCTCGCGAGGCCGGGGTGCCCTTGGGAGGGTCTTGTCTTGAAGGTCTTACCGCTGGGCCGTGCCAGGCCGTCAACGGAGCCACGCCATGGGCCGCAGGCAGGCAAGTCTGGGTACCCTGGTTCCCAGAATGCCGACAGTAGCCCCCGGGCCTAGGCGCGCTCGGGCTGGCTTCGAGGCGAAGCCAAGGGCCAAGGGCGAAGCGCCGCGGGCCACAACCACCTGCGGGCCAGGCTGACGCATGGCGCTTGATGGGACATGGACGCCTCCACTTCCCCACATTGCCTCGGCAACTGCCATGACTTGACAACTGCCTGGCGCATGCAGCAGCGCCGTCATCGCTCAGAACATGGAAGGACGCCGGTTAGCCTTCGACCGCCTATAAGAGGGCGAGGGAGGCAGAGCCCCCAGCCTGTCTTCATCCTCTCGCTTGCAGTCTCCTCTTCTCCTATCTTCGCCGCGCCGTCACCTCGCCGAAGCAACCATGGCGCCAACAAGGAGGTTCTCGGCCGAAGAGAAAGGCAAGGCCCCAAAGGAGGGGCCGGTGTTGCTCCCGCCGAAGAAAAGACGCGGCCGCCCTCACAAGGCCACCGCAGCTCCCGCAGCCATCCTTACCCTTGTGCGAGCGCGCTCCGCGGGACTCCTCGCCAGCGTAAGCGTTCGCATGCTGGGCCACGCCCATGGGAGCGGCCACAAGAGCCGCGGAGGATGAAGCCGAGAAGGGGAGCACGTGACAACCGCACGACCACCTCACCCGCTGGCCCATGCCGGCGGTACGCCCCGCAAGTTTGTGTGGGCGATGATGCCACCGCGCACCTGGATCCAGCTCCCGTAGTCCCTGGCAGAGGAGCTCCCATTGAGTTGGGTCGTGGAGCTGTAGCTACAGCACGACGGCTACTGCGGCCAAGCTTCACAGGCGGAAGTCGAAGCCACCTTCTCTCGTGATGTCTTCATGACCCGGGGATGGGGAGCGATCGCCCGCGCCTTTAACCCGGAGGGGAGGCATGCCCTCCACTTCAAGTACGACGGGGCGTCAACGCTCTTCTTCAAGGTCTTCGGAGAGGACGGCGAACGCCTGGAGTGCTGCCCAGGGCGGCAACTGCGGCGATGACCCTCCTGCTGGAAACAGGGGCCGGCGAGGTAACAAGGCCCTTGGGGATGAACTTGCCCTTGGCCTTGTCCGCGACACCTCCAGCAACGGCGGTACCTCCCCCGAAGAGAGCTCAAGTGACGACGACTACACTGAGCCGCCGCACCCGAGCTTAGTAGAAGGACACAATGTCAGAGCCTGCATCTCCTGAACATCAGCCTTTGTTGGTCTTTTCTTTTGCTTCCTTCCTGTATCAAAACCGTGAAGGGCCCCGAGGGGGCGTGCAAGAACCATGGCGCTTGCGCCTTTATTTTAACATTTTCGGCCCATGTTCTTGGTCATGCTCGCGTTCCTTGTTTGGGCATTGGTCCCCTTTTTGAACTCGTGACAGCGTGTTGCTCTCCGTCGGCGGGACCCAGTCCCCAGGTCGGCTTCACCCATCGCTGGTATGCCAGGTCGCGATGCCGTGTGCAAGTCCAGGAGGTGAGCGACCCGAGGTCCAGTAAGAGCCCCTGATGCGCTATGCTCAGGAGGTCCCCCTTGGCGCTCAAGCGACTATCGAAAGAAAAAAAGGGGGGTCCTTCACCCGAGCGAGGCCGTGAAAGACTGAAACGTCAGCGGCAAAGTTCATGCTGGTGTGCGCAGAATAACTTAGCTTGGCGAGGTTGCTTTCTGTGGTGATTCCTTCGCCGCCGCGTCGGGCTTCCCTGGAGCTCCCGACCTTGTGCATGTCCCCTGTTCTGCAATGGATTAGAATAAGCCCCTGCTAAAGGCGCGTGAGGAGACCGATGCCCATCATATTCCAGAGAGCGGACTAGCGTATACTAGCGCCGATGGGCACACACCCTTTTCCCTGCGTTTCCCCGCGAGGCTGGCGATTCCCCTCTCTTTGCCCATCAAAATGCTCTACATCCTCAGGACCCGGCCCTGGAGCGGGGCTCAGCCATCGCTGGTATGCCAGGTCGCGAAGCCGTGGTTAAGGCCAGGGGGTGAGGGCTCGGGAGCCAGTAGGAACTCCTGAGGCGCGATGCTCAGAGGGCCCCCTTTTAACGTGCAAGTGATTTGCACAAAAGAGGAATAGTCCGCCCTGCGGAGGCGCTTCGTAAAGGCCATAGCCATCGTCACACGGAGTTTAGGGCAACTTTTACTTAGCCTTTTACAAAATGTCGAAGCTGGAGCGTCGTAATTGAGAGGTCTTGTCTCCTGAAGCCCATGCGGGTTAGTTACTCACAAAACACAAGGGGCGACGCGCGCTTGCTGATCTGCTCGTGGTCGTTTCATCAGAAGACGAAGGCACTAAGGACCTGGTGAGGTGACGTGCATGGGGACAGCCCGTGAGCTAGAGCTCAGTCTCTTAGATTTATCAGCGCCACCGGGACGGGCCCGAGCACAGGCACCATGCCGGTAGCCCCCTCACACGGGACGTTCGAGAGGAGAGCTGCTAACGCACGGGGCCCACAGAGGTGACTCCAAATGCAGCGCATGGCCGAACATGAAGTTAACAACCAAAGTAGCTCGCGAGAACATAAGCGATCCAGAGTCCACAAATTGAAACGATATAACCGGGGGAAGTGTTCCCTGACAGCTCGAGGACAATGTGGCCCGAGGGGCGCCCTCAACTGAGCAAACCAAAAAGTCAACTGGCACTAGTGTTGTAGAGGCGTCGAGGTAGCTGAGGACGCATGCTGCGGAAGCTGCTCCTCATGAGCTGGGCGACTCCGGAGGCCAGTTTAGCCCATGAGGCCCGTCGGGCTCGCGAGGGTCCGGAACCTCCTCCAACATGACCGCCTACCGCCTGGCCTCATGAGCCCCCAGAGTGCGCTACGTGAAGCGCTGTTACGAGGCACCCACGTTCAACAGGCAAACGGCATGCAGACGTAGTTGCAGGGGTAGCCCCCACTCCGGCCGACACGGGATGGCCAGAAGAGGTCCTACGAAGCGGCCCTGTTAAGGCCCGAGATGTTGACGCAGATGCGCAGCTCGCTGCCCATGTCAGATGCCACAGCTGCACTGGGAGGCCGTGCGGGGTGGTGCTCGCTGCACATGGCCCTTGCCTCCTGAAGCTCCAGGATCGCATTGGTGATGAACTCTCGCGCACCTGGCGCCTCGCGCCATGCATCTTGCTCGTGGGGGCACGCATTGAAGCAAGCCTCCAAGTGGTGCCCGAGCACCTCGCTCGTCGTGCTGGTTAGGTCAGAGGCCCTCCAGAGGAGAGCCCCCAAAGTTCATCCTGAGGGAAGCGCCAGGCACGCCTTCCTATGCGGGAGGATGGGGCGCGCAGTGGGCGCGGAGCCTGGGGCGCCATCGGCGGGCGCAGTAGCCTCCTAATGACTCTTGAGGAGGAGCTGCTTCTTCTTCTTGGGGGTGGTTTCCGGAGGTAGGACAACGCCCTTGTTGTCTGGGTTGTCTGCCATGGTGGTTTGGTAGGTGCGTTCGAGGGAGCACACCGCATCCTTCTCATCGCTAGTGACCGTGATGATGCCGCCACTCCCTGGCATCTTGGGGACGTTGTAGCCGTGGTGGGTTGCCGCCATGAACTTGCCGAGGGCCATATACCCCGGAATGGCATTGTATGGGAGGCCGATGTGGGCGACGTCGATGTCGATGAGCTCGGTGTGGTAGTTGTCGCACTTGCCGAAGGAGACTGGTAGGCGTATATGCTCTAGGGGGACGATGGAGCCGTCGGTCACTCCTAAGAAGTGCTTGGTTTGCAGGAGCTGATCATAAGGCAATTGGAGCGTCCTGAACGTCTCGACAGAGAGGACATTGAGCCCCGCGCCGCCCTCGATGAGGGTCTTGGTGACGAGGACGTTGCTGATGGTAGGTGTGCAGAGCATGGGAAGCGTGCCTCCAGCGGCCGAGCACTTGAGGTGGTCCTTGGAGTCGAAAGTGATAGCGTACTGCGACCATTTGAGAGGACGCGCGGCCTCGAGCCTCGGGAGGTCCGCGTTCACCTCATGAGTGAATTTCTTGAAGATGCGATGCGAGGCGGGGGCCTGAGCACCGCCCAGGATGCAGGCGATAGCGCGAGGTTCATGGAAGCCCCCGGCCCTGTCATCCTGCCGGTTGTTGTCGTTTCCCCTTGGCGACGACGGCGGCAGCGGAGGGAGGCCAGTATTGCCACGAAGACGACCCTCACGAGGCTGGTCACGCCAGGGCCCATCGCGAGGCTCATCATGCCAGCGGTCCTCGCGAGGCTGGTCGCGCCAGTCCTGGCGAGGGTCGCGATTGTCCCAACGGCCTCTACCGCGGCCTCCTCCACGGCCGTAGCCACGGTCACCCCGCTCAGGGCGGCGACCGTGGCGCCCCTCACGGAGGGCCCTGAGCTCCTGGCAGTCATTGGTGTTGTGGCGATGGATCTGGTGGAAGATGCAGAACGGGCGGTTGCCTCGTGGTGGTTCATCGTGGTCGCGACCACGCTTCATCTCAGGTACAGCCGCAAGCACGGCGGGACCCTTGCGCTTTGTCTCCTTAGCCTTGGCCTTCTTGTCTTCAGGATCGGCCTCCGGAATCTCCAGGAGGGAGAGGCGGCCTTCCTCGGCCCTTCCGCACCTGTTCGCCATGTTGAACATCTCCAGGGCCGAGCATAGGTCCTCGTGGATGGCGAGCTCCTCGTTCATCTTGACATCCCGAATGCCCTCAAAGAATGCTGAGATGATGGCCTTGTCCGACGCCTTCGCAATCTTGAGGAGAACGTTCGTGAAACGCTGTATGTACTTGTCCAGGGTGTCGCCCGGCTGCTGCTTCACGCGCCGCAGGTCGCCCACTGAGTGAGCTTGATCGTGGGTGCCCTGGAAGTTGGCGATGAAGCGCTCACGGAGCTCCTCCCAGGAGGAGACCGAACCCTCTGGGAGGTTCAGGAGCCAAGAGCGCGCTCCATCCTTGAGGGCCATGGGGAACTAGTTTGACATGACCTTGTCATCTTCGTTGGCTGTTTCAATGCTCAGCGCATAGATCTGGAGGAATTCCGCGGGATCGGGGGTGCCGTCGTAGCGCGGAGGCAGGTCCGGCTTGAACTTGCCAGGCTAGACGACGCGGCGCAGCTCTGTGGTGAAGGCGCGGCAGCCCGCCGCACTCACGGGAGCAGTGCGCACGGGGTGAGCTCGGTCCTGTAGCCCACGCGCAGCAACCTCCGGCGGCGCGCGGTCCTGGTGCTAGCGCTGTGGCGCTGGGAGCGCACGCGCATCGGCTTGCGGCCGTGGGACCACCTGGCAGCTTGCTTCATCGCGCGCCGGCGCTCCACGCGGCGGGTCGCACTGGTGCGCATCACGCCTGGGCTCAGGGTCAGCGCCGCGCAGAGGAGGAGGAGGAGGCACACCGTGAGCCATGTCACCCGCCTAGGATGGCGGGGGGAGGAGCGAGCGGGACGATGCAGGGGCCTCATCGGCGGCGTTGACGAGCTTGGCGATGCGGCCAAGCAAGTCGTAGAGGTCGTTGGCGAGGCGATAACGCAGGAGCTTGCATGCCATGAGCAGCGCAGCCTGTGCATTTGCCGGCCCGCGGTGAGCATGGGAAGACAATGTCATGGCTGGAGTGGGTGACGGAGTGGCGGTGCGGCCGTCACGCCGCACGGACGGTGGCAGTGATTAATCCTGCTGCTCGTGAGTAGCAGGGTAAGTGGTAGCATTGGCCGCGAGGGAGGCAGAGTGGCGAGGAGCGCCGTTGCCCACGGGTGCCGTCTGGGCGACACGAATGGCCCGGTGCTCGGCGCGGACACGGCGTGCGTCGTCCATGGGGGCGACGGAACGGAGGCGATGCGATGGTAGAAGAAGGACTTCAACACGCCCCTACCTGGCACGCCAAATGTCAGATTCAGGGCTCCACACACTACTGGAATCAGCTTCTTTGCCGTCCGCCATGGCGGACGGCAAAGGCATGGATCACGGACGGCAAACATCTTTGCCGTCCGCCAGCAGACGGCAAACTTTCTGGCTGAAAGCATGCCAGCAAAGGCCTTCTTTGCCGTCCGCTTCTTAGAAATGGATGGCAAAGGATTACGCCGTCCGCCATCCGAGGCCAGCAGACGGCAAAGACAGCAGACGGCAGTGCGGTGGCGTGAGAGCCGTTAGGGGGTTAACGGCGCTCTTTGCCATCTGCCAGCGGACGGCAAAGAGTCAAAGCTCTTTGCCATCCGCTGACAGACGGCAAACAGCTCAGCTAGGCAGTACTGGGAAGCTTACACGTGGCCAGCTATGCCGTTCGCTAGCAGACGGCAAAGTGATTTGAATCTTTGCCATCCGCTAGCAGACGGCAAAGTGACCAAATAGACAGCCAGTGTTCCCAGGTTACACAGGTAGCTGCCACATGTCCTCTTTGCCGTCTGCTAGCAGACGGCAAAGAGCTTTGCCGTCCGCTAGCAGACAGCAAAGAGGCTATGTATCCCCTGTTTTTATTTGAATCCATTTAATTTGACAGGGTTTCAAACACAGATATACATATATATATTTTTTTCACAGGCACACACAGATATACATATATGATGTATCCAACACACAGATATACATATACATATATATCTCCATCCATGACAACATACATATATACATAAGAAACATAGTTCCATCCATATATACATATTACATATCACAATGTTCATCCAACACATTGTTCCACGCATCCATATAACAAGTTCATAGGTAAGGGAAACAAGCACTCCATGCATCCATGCAAGCTTCCATATAGTGAATTAAATCTGCAAAATGGAAACAAGAAAGTTAGAAGAAGAAGACTAGAATCAGAAGAAGAAGAAGAAGTAAGCATACTTAGGTAAAATGGAGCTGACCTAGCTAATTGTGCCAATTTTGAGTGAACTAAGCATATTATGCCATTTTTGATATAACTTAGAGCTAACTTCATTTTGGAGAAGAAGAAGAAAATTAGAAGAAGAAGACTAGAAGAAGAAGAAGAAGAAGAAGATTAGAAGAAGAAGAAGAAGAGAAGAACAAGAGAAGATAGAAAGAAGAAGAAGACTAGAAGAAGAAGACAAGAAGAAGAAGAAGTTTCTCTTCTTCTTTTCTCTCTTCTTCTTTTTTTTTCTTCTTCTTCTTCTTCTATTCCTCTTTTCTGCTTACTATTCTTCATTTTCTTAGTGATTCTCCTTATATCTTTATTCTTCTTCTAGGCTGATCGTAGTTCTATTAGTTCAGTATTGCTTATCTATCCCCATTTATTAGTCTGTCTCTTATTCTTATGTACTTCTTATTAGGATTAGTCTCGTATTAGCTAGTCTGTTTAGTAGGCTTTTCTTTTTATATTATTCTTATTCTTCTTTTCTTCTTATTCATTCTTTTCTTGACTCTTCCTTGATTTTTCATCATATATGTCATTGTGGACTAAATAGGCTAAATATGTCATAAATGGACTAAATAGCTAAATAAGAAGAAAAATGCCATTTTGCGCTTACCATAGCTAATATGCCTTTTTGACCTAACTAAGCATATTATGCCATTTGTTGATATAACTTAGAGCTAACTTCATTTTGGAGAAGAAGAAGAAGAAGAAGAAAACTAGAAGAAGAACAAGAAGAAGAAGAAGAAGAAGAAAACTAGAAGAAGAAGAAGAAGAGGAAGAAGAAGAAGAAGAAGAAGAAGAAGAAGAAGACTAGAAGAAGAAGAAGAAGATCTTCTTCTTCTTCTTCTTTTCTTCCTATTCCTTCTTTCCTTCCTCTTCCTTGATTTTCTTCATCTTATTATGTCATTTGTGGACTAAATAGGCTAAATTATGTCATAAATGGACTAAACACGCTAATTAAGAAGAAAAATACCGTTATCACGGAGATGTAGGAATGGTCGGGGTTGCGCCAGTGCCAGACGGAGGTGAAGGACCGGTCGGGGTACCGGCATTGGCAGAAGGAGTGGTCGATGCTTGTCGGGAGCCATGCTGCACCAAAGATCATTTCCGATAATGTCTCATTAGCAAGTTCGCAAACTGAAATGTGAATAATAGTAAGCAACGACCATTCAAATCAAACTCACCGTGGTCGTCGGAGCAATCTAGGGCATCGGTGGAGGGGCCTGACCGTTTTTCTCGCACAAGCTCTGCACATTTGGTTGTCACGAGTCAGTCATATTAGATAGTAATGCGAACATTACGTACATGATTGGGCTAATATGCACGAGAAACGTACCACGATGAGCTCGTATAGGGCCCGGTTAGCGCTGTCGTTCCGGTTCCTCTCCTCCTCCAATAGCTTAGCCATCTTCTCCTCCATCTCCCTCTCCCTCTCCGCCGCCTCCCTTTGTGCCTCCCTTTTTGCCTCCTCCAGAAGCTCCTTCGTCTTTAATCTCTCTTTCTCAACAATAGCCTGCAACACACCACTCCTCGTTAGCATTGTAATCATCGACGGGCGCACACACAATGTAATGGAGGAAAGGTGAGAGAGTCCATATAACTAACCGCCATGGCGATCTCCGCGGGCCGTGCATGAGGCGTTATCTCAGGATCAGAGCTACTCAGGCGCTTCTTGATCCGCGGGAGAGTCTTAGGACAACGTATCAGTCCATCACCAATGGCTAGAGAGCCATGGGACCTCCCACCACCAGATATCATCACCAGCTCTGTATCAAAAGGATCCTGGCTCGGGTTAAAGTCCTCCCCTTTCCTCGCCTTCCCCTCGTGTCAGTACTTCACAAGCTTGTGGTGGGAGGTCTTGTTGGTGAAGTTCTCTGGATCATCTAGGTCAGACTACATGAATGGCTTGGCCTTCTTGTATGGGGCCATATGGGTCATGCCATAGAGGTCGAACAGACCTGGCACAGGCTTCTTGTGGTGGTGCGCCAGAGAAAGAGGAACAAAATATTAGTTAAGGGCTCAAGCTAGCATGAAGAATGATATTGCTATGTAAATAGGTCATTTTGGAGCTAAGAAAGGTTATTATGTCATTTTTGAGGAAAATAAGCTAAGTTTAGGTCATTTTCGAGGTAACCAAGATTATTATGCCATTTTTGACCAAAGTATGCTAATTATGTCATTATTGAGCTATCTAAGGTTATTATGTCATTTTAGAGCTAATTATGTCATGAATGAACTAGCTAAGATTAGTTGAGGTCGTTATTGAGCTATCGAAGGTAGTTATGCCATTTTTTAACTGACTAAAGCATATTAAGTCATTTTATAGAGCTATCTAAGGTTATTATGTCATTTTGGAGCTAAATATGTCATAAATGAACTATCTAGCATGAAGAATGAATTGCATGAATCATAGCAAACCACATACCCAGTTATCCCCATACTCAAACAGGTTGGAGCTCCCTTGATGGTGTGGCACACCTTCCATTTGGTCGCGCTTATCCTTGGCCCTTTGGTGTTCGACTTTCCATTGGGCAGAGCACCACGCATCCACCAACGCCTGCCAACAGTCCATCTTATCCACACACCATCTCGGGGGCACCTAAGTGAGTCAAGAGAAATTTCATCGCTACGCCTACGAATCAAATCAAGAAAACTAAGTTCAAGTCCTTAAGAATAGGTAATTACATTCATGTACTTCTCCTTACTCAGAAACTTGCCGCGACACTTCTGCTTGCCCCTCCTAATACCTTCGAGGTGTAGTAGTCTCGAACGGCCTGCACCCGAGCCTCGTGCCTTAAGTTCTGAAGTAGGCGCTTGCACTCGTTTTTGACAACCATACACGCGGCCTCCTGCTCTCCCTCTAAAACCCTGTAGAAGGTCTGCAATCAAACAAGACAGCACTGATTAGTACAATCACTAGGTAGTGTTGATTTTTAATTCCGTAAAGGAGAAATTACCCAAAACCGACGGAACACAATGTCCGCCACCGTCTCGCACAAGACACCGTCGACCCTCTCCTCCGGCGGGGCCGGGGCAACCGAGTACAGCTCCCAGGTCAGTGCTAGCTGTGGAACCTGACCCTCACCGGGCAACGTGACCCACCCAGGGAAGTGCTGCCGGCAAAGCACACCAAGGACCTGGTTGGGCCTACGGGAACCACGGGGGCGTACCCGGCCCCTGCAGTATGACAAGGCCAACGCATTAGATATTAATTTGAAGGAACATGAAGGCAAAAGGTTAAAAAATAGTAAATGCACTTACTTCAACCCTTTAGGCGCAATCAACCACCTCTGGTCGGGGGTCGTCGGCATGGGCGGGAGCTTTGTACAGCCACGCTTGTAGACCTTCTTGCCGTTCTCAACCAGCTCGTCGTCGCTGTAGCTATCTTCTGAAAAGGTGTCCTCGCTACCATCCTCCGAGCCACTAGCCTCCGGAGTCTCGTGGGAAGAAGACTCTAGGATCGGAGTCTTCTGGGACAAAGACCCCGTGACCGGAGTCTTCTGGGACGAAGACCCCGTGACCGGTGTCTTCTAGGATGAAGACTCTAGGACCGGACTCATGTGGGCCGAAGGGTCGGCGACCCGAGTCTGGTGGGGCGAAGGATCAGCGACCGGAGGCTCATGGACCGGAGTCCGAGGGTCCACATAAGATGGAGCACTCGTGTGGTCGGGTGAATGAGCTGAGGGTGGTGGCGACGAAGGCGTAGCAGCCTTCCTACCTCTCCCACTGCCACGTCCACCTCTACCAGCCTTCTTCGTCCTCCCCCGACCTCTCCCAGCCGTAGAAGAAGCGCCCGCCGCAGTTGTCTGCATACCGTCCTGCATCGCTCTCCGGAGGGGCTGTGCTGCAATAATGCAACCACCCCTCTCGGTAGCGCTCGCAAGAGGCTCGGGGCGCTCTGGACCCTTGCCCACCATCCTGTCAACACCTGCAATGACAAAAAGTAAACGAAATTAGTACAACATAAAAAATTTGGATACCTGACATGAACATAATAATATGTATACAATTTAAGTGTATCATAATCATGAACATAATATGTATACAATTTTCCTTTTCTTCTTCTCTTCTTCTTCTTCTTCTACTCCTCTCCTCTTTCTTCTTCTTCTACTTCTTCTCCTCCTCTTCTCTTTCTTCTTCTTCTTCTTCTTCTTTTTCTTCTTCTTTCTTCACCTCCTCCTCCTCCTCCTCCTCTTCTTCTTCTTCTTCTTCTTCTTCTTCTTCTTCTTCTTCTTCTTCTTCTTCTTCTTCTCCTTTTTCCTCTTCTTAAACCTAGCACTAATTAACCTAAAACAAAAACAGGAAAAAACCTACACCGAAACCGAGCATTTCGTCTTCTCCTCCTCTTCTTCAATATCTTAGTTTTTCATGACTAAACAATAAACCTAACAAACTAAACCTAAGACACAAAAAAGTAATCTAAACTAAACAAATATAGAACCAAACTAACAGTAACTAAACTAAACTAAATCTAAACAAAAACTAAGTAATCTAAACTAAAAAAATAGAAAAAACAAAAAAAGAGGAGAAAGAGGGGTGCGGCTGGGGCTCACCTGAGGCAGGGCCAGGAAGGGAGGAGGCGGGGGGGTGGGGGCGGAGGGGGGGAGGGAAGGGGGAGAAAGGGGTGGAGAAGGAGGTGGGCGGAGCGCATGGTGGACGGGGAAGAGGGACTAGTGACGGGAGGGCAGGGGGGCAGCTGGCGAGGCGAGTTGGTGAGGGGAGAGACGAGGACGAGTGGTCAGGGGCGGATGGGGTGGTGCTGCGGCAGGGGTAGGCGGACGGAGGCAGCGTGGGGGCGGCGGCGGGGAGGCAAATGGAGGGAGGAGGGGGGGAGGGGAGGTGGTGGAGACGGAGCGCAGGGATCCGGGTTGGGGGGGGAGGCGGGAGGTTGGTGATTGCGGCGGGGTGGGGTGGCGGCAGCGTCCGGGCGGCGGCGGTGTTCGACGGCGGCGTTGCGGGCACGGGCGCTGTTGAGTTGGGAGAGAGGGGACAGAGGGGCGGGTGGGGCTAGAGAGACAGAGAGCGAGCATAGGAGGGGGGAGACGGTCGTTAGCTGGGCCATTTCTTTGCCGTCCGCCAGCGGACGGCAAAGGTCCACAAGGCAGACGGCAAATACCAGGCAGACGGCAAAGACCAGGCAGACGGCAAAGAAGCTGACCTAGCCACGCCGTGCCCTGTGGGGCCCACCTGGCCCTTTCTCGTCTGCCTTCTAGATCTTTGCCGTCAGCTGGCTAACGGCAAAGAAATAGCAGACGGCAAATAGACTTTTTGCCATCTGCACATTCTTTGCCGTCCGCTATGTGGAAGCGGACGGCAAAGAGCCTCTTTGCCGTCCGCTGGCCGACGGCAAAGAGGTGGCAGACGGCAAATTACCAGATTCCAGTAGTGATAGACCCAAGAAGGTTCGAACTCTGGGGCGTGTGCGAAGATCTCAACCTCTCAAGCCTCGATCTCGCCGCCCTATAGCCTAGCCTAGCCGGATGCACGCTCGAGCGGGGAAGTAAATGGACACAGCAGTTTACGCAGGTTCGGGCCACCTTGCGGTATAAAATCCTACTCCTGCTTTGTGGTGGATTGGCCTCACGAGGAGGTTTGAGGATGAACTAGTATAGTGGATGAGTTGCCTTGCAAGGGCTCGGTGGTGAGAATCAATCGACCTCTTCTACGGTGGTGGCTAACCTATATTTATAATGGCCATGGTCCTCTTCCCCCAAACTTAGGCGGGAAGGGATTCCACAACGGCCAATTTGAAAGGGGGCAAGTAGTACATCCTATCCTGTCAAAAGGTGGTCTTCTCCTGCAAAGCTTCTGGTCGTAACGCAGCAGTGGGCTCGGCGATGACATCCGTCCTGCCGACCTCGTGGTCTTGGTCTCGTTGCACTGGAATGGAAACCTTTGGGGGATTCCTTGGGAACCCACGTCTGTACTTGCTCCCTTAGCACCACAAGGGAAACTGTCTCCTCTGTGGCCGCTGGCGCCCGCCTGGCCTTGGTCGTCACGGCTCACGTCATCGCAGCCTCGTGAGGCTGGGTACCTGCATAGAAATCTCCGCTCCTCGGGAGGCCGCCTGGGGAGGCTGCTCCCTCTGGAGGTCTTGGTGTCATCCACCTCGCGAGGCCGGGGGGCACTCGTGAGGGTCTTGTCTTGAAGGTCTTGCCACTGGGCCATGCCAGGCCGTCGAGGGAGCCATGCCGTGGGCCGCAGGCAGGCAAATCTGGGTATCCTGGTTCCCAGAACGCCGACACAGATGTTCTCTCAGGACCGGGGCGAGACGAAGCAGGTGCCTGTCAATAGTGGGGGCGCCGGCCCCACCTTCACCATAGGTGTCGGCCTCCCTCCGGACCAAGAAGAGGCGTTGGTTGACTTCCTGAACGCCAACAAAGACGTATTTGCATGGGAGGCATCCGACCTGGTTGGTGTCCCGAGGGAGGTGATTGAGCACGACTTAATGGTGTGCCCTAGTGCGCGCCTGGTGAAGCAAAAGGCGCGGCGTCAAGCACAAGAGAAGCAAGCGTTCAGCATACAAGAGGTTTGCAAGTTGTAAGAGGCCGGCGTCATTCGGGAGGTGCGGCACCCAGACTGGTTAGCGAACCCCGTGATCGTCCCCAAGAAAGGGGGAAGGAGCACATGTGCTTCGACTTCACGAGCCTCAACAAGGCCTGCCGTCAAGACCCCTTCCCGCTCCCGCGCATCGTCCAGATTGTGGACTCCACCGCCGAGTGTGATCTGCTGTGCTTTTTGGATGCCTTCTCAGGGTATCACCAAATCAAGATGGCGATGGAGGACGTCAAGAAAACAGCCTTCATCTCCTCGTGCGGTGTGTATTGCTACACCTGCATGCCCTTCAGGCTGCGGAATGCTGGGGCGACCTGCCAGCGGCTCATGAACATCGTGTTGGGGCCGTAGCTGGGGCGAAATGCGGAGGCATACGTCGACGACATCGTGGTCAAGTCACGAGTAGCAAGGACCCTCATCGAGGACCTGCAAGAAACTTTCGCTAACCTGTGCCAAGTGAACCTGACGCTCAACCCAGAAAAGTGCGTTTTAGGGATCCCGTCCGGCAAGTTGCTGGGTTTCCTCATATCGCACCGAGGAATCGAGGCTAACCCCGAGAAGATCATGCCAATTGAAAAGATGCGCCCGCCGCATACCCTCAAGGAAATGCAAAAACTCGCGGGGTGCGTGACCTCATTGGGGCACTTCATCTCCAAGCTCGGTGAGCGTGCCCTCCCTTTCTTCAAGCTGATGAAGAGGAAGGGCCCCTTCGACTGGACTCCGGAGGCCGAGGCAGCTTTTGAAGACCTCAAGAGGTACCTCAAGAGCCCGCCCGTGATGGTGGCGCCTCGTCCTCTTGAGCCCTTGGTGCTCTACTCGGTGGCCACCCCCCACTCGGCCAGCGCAGCACTCGTGGCGTTTAGGGAGGAGCACGTCGGTGCGGGCACAAAGCGAGGCGCCCTGCGAAAGGTCGTGCCGTGCTCACCACCTCAGGGTTGCGCTCCTGAGTTTCCCATCACTTCACCAGAAGGCAAGGCTCCCGAGGCCCACTCACCCCACGAGGAGTTGGGCGTCATTGGCGCATCGGCATCGTCGAGCACCCGGTGTATTTCGGCAACACAGTGTTGTGCAACGCGCGTGCGCTACCCCATGCAGCAAAAACTCCTGCTCACGCTCCGTGTCACCTCTAGGAAGCTGCGTCATTATTTCCAAGGCCACCCCATCAAGGTCGTCTCCGCGTACCCCCTAGAGAAGGTGCTCTGCAGCCCCAACGCCGCTGGAAGGGTGGCATAGTGGAACATCGAGCTGCAAGCCTTCCAGCTGGAGTTTAGCACAACCAGGGTCATCAAGGGTGTGGCCCTCGCTGATTTCATGGCTGAGTGGACAGATGCTCCCGACTGGGGGCTGGCCGAAGGCTAATCCCTCACACCCAGTGAAGAGGCGCCTAATGGCTGGGTCATGCACTTTGACGGTGCCTTCACGCGGCAGGGCGCGGGGGCTGGAGTCGTACTCATCTCACAGACCAAGGACAAGCTCTACTACACCATGCAGCTCTGTTTCTAGCATGGTGAAAAGGTCTCCAACAACATCGCGGAGTACGAGGGCCTGATTGCTGGCCTCAGGGCTGCGGCCGCCCTGGGGGTCAGACGCCTAACCATCAAGGTCGACTCCCAGCTCCTCGTCAACTTCTCCAACAAGGAGTACAAACCTAAGGACAAGCACATGGAAGCTTACTTGGAGGAGGTACGTAAAATTAAAAAGCGTTTCCTGGGTTTGGAATTGTAGCACGTCCCACACGGCGCAAACAAGGATGTGGACGACATTGCCAAGAGGGCATCTCGCCGCGAGCCTCAGAAGCCTGGCGTCTTCGAGGAGAGGCTCTTCAAGCCATCGGCGGCGCCGCCAGTGGATGGCCCGACGCCTCTCCGGGAAGAGCCACCACTGGCCCCGACCTTAGGCGCCCCGCCCTCTGGCCTGACCTCGGGAGCCCGCCTACTCCTGGCATTGGAGCCAATGGAAGGCTACAGGACTAAGGAGTTTAAGGCCTAACTTCTCCATGGCGCCTTACCTGAGAAGGAGGAGGACGCAGAGCACGTGGTTCGCCAGGTTACTGCTTATTGCTTGCAGGACAGTGAGTTGTTCCGAAAGCATCCCAACGACATCACGCTGCAGTGCAAATCCAAGGAGCAGGGGTGCGAGCTATTGGCCGACATCCACGTCGGAGAGTGCGGGCACCACTTCCCGTCACGCATCCTCGTGGGCAAGGTGTTCCACAACGGGTTCTACAGGGCAATGGCGCTGAACGATAACACCGAGCTGGTGAGATCCTGCGAGGCCTGCCATATCCATGCCAAGCAGATTCACCAGCCAGCGCAAGGACTCCAAACCATTCCTCATGGCCCTTTGCGGTCTGGGGCAGGACATCCTGGGTCCGTTCCCTCGGGCAGCCGGCGGATACCGCTACCTCTACATCTCCAACGACAACTTCACCAAGTGGGCGGAGGTGGGGCCCATGCACACCATCCCCGCCGGCTCAGCCATCAAGTTCGTCAAGGGCCTAGTGAGCCGTTTCGGTGTCCCCAACTGTATCTATACTGACAATAGCTCTCAGTTCACAAGCAACCTTTTCAGGACATATTGTGCTAACCTTGGAACGCAGATATGCTACGCTTTTGTGGCACACCCACGGAGCAACGGCCAGGCCGAGCGCGCCAGCGCGGAGGTCTTGAGGGGCCCCAATACAAGGAGCTTCAAGAAAAAGCTCGAAGCCTGCGGACGGGGTTGGATACGTGAGCTTCAGTCCGTGTTGTGGTCCATCCGCACAACCGCGACTAAGCCCACTGGCGAGACCCCGTTCTTCCTCATCTACGGGGCCGAGGCGGTCCTCCCGCATGATGCCAGGCATCGCTCCCCGCACGTCATGGCATTTGCTGAGGCGCGACAGGATGCTACGCAGGGGACAGACCTCGTGCTCGGGGAGGAGGCACGCCGCCGTGCCACGCTCCGCGCGATGAGGTACCAGCAGGCGCTACGGCACTACCATGGCCGCAGCATCCGCTCCTAGACTCTCATGGTTGGGGACCTCGTCCTGAGGCGGGTCCTCTCGAGGGAGGGCCTCCACAAGCTCTCGCCCATGTGGGAGGGCCCATTCAGGATCACCCGCGTCTCCAGTCCCGGCGCCGTACGCCTAGAGATGCCGGATGGGGTCCCCATCCAGAATGCCTGGAACATTCAGCACCTCTGCAAGTTCGACCCGTGACACTCTCACGTAATAATGTGTGGGGCTGTACATGCCCTAGAGTCCCCTGAGCGCTGCCCCTGAGCCTTACGGGGGCTCCCACCCACGGCCAAGTGGAAGCCCCATGCTCCGCACTGGCGGACGACATAGTCTTTCAACGACTATGCCCACACATAGTGGAATCCCCATGCTTCGTGCTGGCGGGAAGACTAGAAGACTAGTATAGGCGCCGGACGCGGCCGTTATTTGCTTTCTCCTGTAACCCAAATGTGCTATTTCTTGGAATTAAATTTGAAGTTCTTGTGTCTTTATTCAAAAAAGGGGGGAATTTTCCTTTTTCTTATTGCAGTGCTTCCTCTCTCGATTTCCGTCTTTCCGACGTATGGCAGCCGCCCCTGGCTCACTCCGTCGCATCCCGCGAGCAGGGGCTGGGCACGGTGCGTACGCCTAAGCCGGCTTAGGCTGCACTAACGGCAAGCCCGCTCATGCTCGCACCTCACCAAGACCCTGGCTTAGGTTGCGCTAGAGGCAAGCCCGCTCATGCGCACACATCGCCAAGATGTTGGCGACCGAGTCCTCGCGCGATGCTCTCGAGCGAGCCATCGGCCCCCCAACCTCAGGAGCGCTCACCTCTTGGCCTTGCCGGGCGACGGTCCGCCCTAGTTCGGGGCCTCCAGACTCAGGATGATTGACAGTCATGGTCTGGCTCATCGACAAGAAACCCTACGTAAACCGCGCCCTGGCGCCTCGCGTGCGGCATGCCCCTCGAGGCTGTAGAGCTATCGGGTCATGAAAAGGAAGAGCCCCCCAACAAGCTCTCGAGGCCACTCCGGTGCCCTAACCGCATCGTCACGAAGAAGGGACCTTGTGAGATCCAAGGCTTCATAGGAATGCTCCCCCATGACGCAGGAACGCGCCAAGGATCACGAACGCACCAAGCTAAGTTATCCTAATCGCAACAGTTTCGATCAGTAATGATATAAATGCTGGAACACAAGCAGGAAATACTTATATAGGGGCGCAAGCGCTGCAGTTCATTACACGCCCCCCCGGGGCCTTTTCCATAGTTCTTAATGCAGGAGATAAAAAGACGAAGAGGCGGCCTCCCGAGGACCGCTACTCCTGAGGCCTGGCTCCACTGCCGCCCGCGCTTAATCAGAGTCCTCCTCCTGCTTGACGAGGGCGAGGTGGTGAGGCGGCTCGACGTCCTCCTCAGCAGGAGCAAGGCGGCATGGCGGCTTGCCGCCCTCCTGGTTACGGGCATGGCGACGGGGTGGCTCATCGTAGTCGTCGTCGCTCGAGCTTCCCCCGAAGGAGGCGCCGCTGCTGCTGGACGTGCAGCGGCCAAGGACAAGTTCACCGTCGAGGACACCGCTGCCGCGCTGGCCATCGTCGTCGGAGGGGCGGTCGCTCTCATCATCGTCACCTTCTCGGAAGCACCCCAGGCGACTGCCGTGCTCCTCGAAGATCTTGACAAAGAGCGTTGCCGCCCCGTCGTACCTGAAGTGGAGGGTGCGCCTCCCATTCAGGCCGCGGGCGCGGGCAAACGACTGCCATCCGCGGGTCAGAAACACGTAGCTGATGGAGGTGACCTCAACCTCCACCCACGAGGACCCGTTGCAGCAGCCATCTGGCAGCAGCCACAGCCCAACGGGTCCCATTGCTGGCAACTCCTCTGCAAAGGAGGTTGGAAGCAGAAGCCAGGTGCCAGGAGGGCCTTCCACCCGCATGATGAACTCGTGGGCCGTGTCGCTCGAGCGGGCGCGCGGGCATGGTGCCCGCCATGGAGCGCCTTCCCTCTTGGCCGTGGTTGCTGGGACCCCGCAGCCGCCCCGCTTGTGAGGCCCTTTCCCCGGATGCTGGCGCCGATGCGGGCTGACAGAGGCGGGCGCCCGTGCCCCCGTGACGACGCTGCCGTTGCGGCCGCAGACTTGCGGGGACACCCGCGCATCCTCTTAGGTGGTGTCACCCCTGGCCCCTCCTAGGTGGCCTTGTGTAACACCCCCTGTATTAAGTTACAGAGATCACCCTTTTGATGAGGCCATGTCATCATGGTTAATAGTGCACAATCATCATTAGCATCATATTGCATTTCAACTCCTAAGCCAATTTCAAATTTAAATGAAAGTGGGATATAAAAGTTGTCCAACATAGAAACTAAAATGTCAGATAAATAACAAATATTCCAGAGGTTATTCTAAAATTGAAACCAACATCATTGGAATTGGATAAGTGACTCGAACAACCTCAAACAGTGGATGAAGATGATATTTAATAACCATTTATTAAATCTGAAATAAATATGGAATTATGTTTTGTCCAAACTAATTTTAGGTGTTAAGGAATAATGCACTGGTATTTATGAAATAGGTCACACTTTTTACAAAAACCATTTGGGGCCTAAAACATTTACAGTAGAGAAAAGAGGATAAAGAAAAGGAAAAGAAAAAACAGAAAAGAAAAAAAAAAAAAGAGCAACACCCCCCCCCCCCGACTGGGCTCGGCCCAGCAAGCCACCGGGCACGCCAGGCCGGACCAGCACGGCGACATACATAGCCACCCCCCCCCGGCCGAACCCTAGCCACCTCCGATCACATTTCCCCCCCACCACCCGGTCGCACCCCCCTCCCCGGCTGGTCTGGAGGGGCGATCCCCGATCCAGTCCGACCGTCGCCGACGCGCTCGCCGCGCCCCGGAGCCCGCGCCTCCCCGCCGGCCTGCACCTCGTCTCCGTCGCCGTCGTCGCGACGGCCTTCGTCCCGAACGTGCCCTCGTCGGGCCCGGGCCGGCGCTCGCCCCGACGCGCCCGTCTCCGCCTCGTCTCGACGCCGCGAAACCGCCGTGCCCTTGGACCTCGCCGCCGTCGCGGATCTCACCCGACGCCGGCCTCCCCGTCGACCCGTCGTCTCCGGCCTCAACCCGAGCCCCTCCTGCGCGAGACGCCGACGCCCCGCCTCGACCCCGCGCGAACCCCCCTCCACGAGCTCGACGCCCGCTGCCCCGTCCCTGCGAATCTCGGTGAGGCCCCAGGCCTCCCCTTCCTGCCCGTGCACGCGCCCCCGACCGGCCCCTGCCTCGCTTCGCGCGCCCTCGCCGAGCACGCCGCCCGCCGCACGGCACGCCGGCGCCGGCCCCCAGCGCTCCTCCCCGCGGCCGCCTCTCCACCGGCACGGCCGGCGAGCCCCGCTCCGGCCTTGGCCTCGCCACCACCTGCCGGCCACACGCACCCTGGCCCGGCCAGTCGCTGTGCGCCGCAGCGCGCGTTGACCCCCCCCCACGCGCCCGGACACGTCCGGCTCTGGACGGGCACAGCTGCGGACGAGTCGGCTGTGCCACTGTCCAGTGGGCCCCCCCCCCAGAAGTTTTATAAAAGAAAAAAGAAAGAAATAAAAAATAATTAAAATATAATTAATTAATTTTAGTTATTAATCCTGATTAGGTTAATCTATAACTGATTAGTGTTAATTAAACAGTAATTAGTAATTAACTTAATTAACTTGTGACGTCAGCATGATGTCATGCTGACGTCATCAATTCTGTTTCGGATAATGTGAATTAAATAATTAATTAAATTTCAGAAATTATAAAAACTTTAGAAAATCAAACCTTTTAAACCGTAACTCCGATGAAAATTTTTATACATGAAACTTGCTCAGAGCGACGATACGAACCCGGATACGCCCTCGGGATCTCCGTCAGACGCCGCAGCTATGAGAACGGTGAACAATTAGACCGATCCGATATAAATGAATAGTGTCCCACTTTAATTAAATAAATCCGAATAAATTCCTAAATTAATAATACGTTAGTTAGGCTGTATATCACCCCGGCCCTGGTTTAGACATGTCATGCATCCCTGTTGCATTATTGCCGTGTGTTTACTGTTTCTTCCCCCTCTTCTCTTCGGTAGAATACGAGACCGACGCAGCTGCTGGTGCCCGGCCGACTACGTTGTTGACGACCCCTACATCTGCCAGAGCAACCAGGCAAGCCCCCCCCCCTTGATCACCGATATCGCCTATTCTCCTCTATAATGCTTGCATTAGAGTAGTGTAGCCTGTTACTGCTTTCGGTTCTCATATCTGCTGCATAGCTGTCATTGTTGCTACTGTTGTTGATACCTACTGCATCCTAACTGCCTAGTGTGGAGGCTAGTTTGTCATCATTGGCCCTGCATTCTTGTCAGTCTGCCTTGCTATACTATCGGGCCGTGATCACTCGGGAGGTGATCACGGGTGTATACTACACACATATGCATACTATACAGATGGTGACTAAAGTCGGGTCGGCATGAAGAAGAGTACCCGCGAGTGATTCACAGGATTGGGGCTGAAAGGACCTTTGTCCCAACGGCCCTTTGTGTGGATCTTTGTGTGGCAGCGACAGGGCAGGTTGAGACCACCTAGGAGACAGGTGGGCCAGGCCCTGGTCGGCGTTCGGTTTACTTCATAATAACACGCTTAACGAGATTGGATATTTGATTGAGTCTGGCCACTGGCCTATACGAAACCAACTACGCGGGAGTAGTTATGGGTATGGGTCGTGTGGATCAGCTGAAGCCTTCTTTGACGTCAGCGACTGAGCGGCGCGCGCGTGGTGGACGCGTAAACGTAACCGCCGTGATCGTGTGGGTTGATGGTGGCTCCCAGGGTCCTTTTCTCTCAAGTACGGATGTCCCGGTCGGACAGGGTCCCACCCGCGTACGTGCAACGTAGCGAAGATCAGCTCACGCTCCGTCACGGTGTGAGCGGGGCGAATGGGCCCAGACACCAGCTAAGGTGCCTATGGAAGTTAGTCCGGGCGTGCTGACCTTGTCTGAAGAGCTAAGGTAAGAGTACCTAAGAGGTATGGGCATCGCGACGTGGATTCTTCCGAGGGCCAGCGGACATGACCCAGGAAAGTGTGTCCGGTCGGCAAAGGGTGATCAGACTGCCTAGGATTGGGCGAAGTATGTGGTGCACCCTTGCAGGGAAGTTTATCTATTCGAATAGCGTGCCTCGGTAAAAGGACGACCCGGAGTTGATTCCGACCGTCTGACAACTAGAAATGATACTAATAAAACCACCCTTCACACAGTGACAGAGACCTTTAATCCCGGTGTGGTCGCCTCTCGCATGGTGGCCGCCAGCGGAGGACTCCGCACGGCGTAGGATTACGATATCCGTTGTTGTTTGTTAACCTTCACAAACCGAATCTTTTATGCATTCAAGATGGGAGGGCTGCCAGAGAAGGAGTCTTCGACAGGCTAGCTATCCCCTTTATTCTGAATTCGTGCAGTTAGTCCAACGATATTGCCTCTTTACACATATACACATGCAATGTAGATAAGATCCTTGCTTGCGAGTACTTTGGATGAGTACTCACGGTTGCTTTCCCCCTCCTTTCCCCCTTTCCCTTCTTGCTGGTTGTCGCAACCAGATGTTGGAGCCCAGGAGCCAGACGCCACCTTCGACGACTACTACCACCAGGACGGAGCCTACTACTACGTCCAGGACGCCGACGACCAGGAGTAGTTAGGAGGATCCCAGGCAGGAGGCCCTGCGCCTGTTCGATCTGTTGTATCCCTGTTTGTGCTAGCCATCTTATGGCACCTTGTTTAACCTATGTCTGTACTCAGATATTGTTGCTTCCGCTGACTCGTCTATGATCGAACATTTGTATTCGAGCCCTCGTGGCCCCTGGCTTGTATTATGATGCTTGTATGACTTATTTATGTTTTAGAGTTGTGTTGTGATATCTTCCCGTGAGTCCCTGATCTTGATCGTACACGTTTGCGTGCATGATTAGTGTACGATCGAGTCGGGGGCGCCACAAGTTGGTATCAGAGCCGACTGCCTGTAGGAATCCCCCTTTCCAATTCCTTGGCCGAAGTTGAGTCTAGACAAAGAAAACAGTTTTACTAACTTGGCTGTGTGGCTTACGGGCCCACATTGCCAACTGGGTGGTATTAGGATCTTTTATTCCTCGTCTATACTCTGGGACTCTGATCTCTCTTCTACTCGGGTTAAATGAAGTTTACTAACGCCGACACTTAGGATCTCGTAAATTCTGTCTACCCGGAGAGCTGGATATCTGTGCGATTTCCCTGTCGTTGATCTGATTAGTCTGATAATCATTTTCCTTTCCATTGTTTTGTTTAACCTTTCTCTCCGAGTTGTGTTAAACCTCTTATTGTCGTTTGACAAACCTGAATTTCCTCTGTTTCAGATGGACCGTTTGTTTCCACCGCGTCCTACGACACAGCTTGTGCTTCGCACTTGGGCTCGTAATACCCCTGGGTTTCCAGCTGTCCTGATCGCTCTCATGACTAGACTTGGCTACCGTTGGTACCCTGAGTACTTGGTTTATGAGGTTTACCGCGAGTTCAACCAGGAACAGTACTATGCTGAAGTTCGGATTTATGATCAGCAGAACAACTCAGACACCGAGCTACACCTTTTTCACGGATTAGGCGTGACGATTGAGATGGCAGTCCATGATGCCGCCTACTCCGCTGTCGTACGTCTACGAGGGGAGCACCTTCTCTCTTTGTCAGGAAGAAGGATGAATCAAACCGATTGGTCCAAGATTACCGTCCTATTAACCAAGCAACTATCCAGAACAAATATCCCCTTCCTCGGATAAACGATCTGTATGATCAACTGGCGGGTTCATCAGTGTTCTCTAAACTCGACTTAAGGTTGGGTTACCACCAGATCCGCGTTCGTGAAGAGGATATCCCAAAGACCGCCTTCGTTACTCGATATGGCTCATACGAGTACACTGTCATGTCATTCGGCTTAACCAATGCTCCCGCCACATTCTCCCGCCTGATGAATTATATATTCATGGAATACCTTGACAAGTTCGTCGTGGTTTACTTGGATGATATCCTAGTATACTCCAAGAACAAAGAGGAACATGCTGAACATCTTCGACTTGTTCTGGAAAAACTTCGAGAGCATCAACTATATGCTAAGTTTTCCAAGTGTGAATTCTGGCTTCCCGAAGTAACATACCTTGGGCATGTCATCTCCAAGGATGGTATTGCCGTCAACCCCGAGCGAGTTCAGGCTATTCTTGATTGGGCTCCTCCAAAGAACGTCAAGCAAGTTCGAAGTTTTCTCGGACTAGCCAGCTATTGCCGTCGATTTGTCGAGAACTTCTCCAAGATCGCCAAGCCCCTGACTAACCTGCTTCATAAAGGCGTCAAGTTCGATTGGACGGAAAAGTGTCAGGAAAGTTTCCAGACGCTCAAAGACAAGCTGACTTCTGCCCCAGTGCTTGCCCCTCCTGATTCCCAGAAGGATTTTGTCATCTATTGTGATGCATCCCGTCAAGGATTAGGCGGTGTGCTAATGCAAGACCGCAGAGTAATTGCTTATGCTTCGCGTCAATTGCGTCCGCACGAAGAGAATTACCCAGTACATGACCTCGAGCTTGCTGCCGTCATCCATGCACTAAAACAGTGGCGACATTACCTTCTCGGTAATCGTTGCGAAATCTACACCGATCATCAAAGTCTGAAGTATCTGTTCACTCAGCCAGACCTGAACCTCCGTCAACAGAGATGGATGGAGACCGTAGCGGATTTTAACTTGGGTATTTCTTATACCCCTGGCAAGGCTAATGTAATGGCCGATGCCTTGAGCCGTAAGTCTTATTGCAGTCACCTCCAGTTTCACGAAGTTCAACCTTCGCTTATTGAAGAATTCAGAAAGCTGAATCTCCACATTGTTCCTCCTGGAGCACTCGCTCCCCCTCCTGAAGGTTCCTACAAAATGAACCTCCACGTTGTTTCCCAGGGTTCTCTTAATACCCTGGTTGCTAAACCAGATCTCGTGGACAACATCAAGACGCTGCAGGGTTATGACTCTCAAGCCCACAAGATTAAGCGCTATCTCGCTGAAGGAAGGCCTTCGTTCTTCACTATTGATGATACTGGCACCTTGTTCTTTAAAAGTCGTCTAGTGGTCCCCTCTAAAGGTAACCTGGGTATGACTCAGGAGGTCATGCAAGAAGCTCACGACACTCCGTTGTCTATTCATCCCGGCAGTACCAAGATGTACCAAGACATCCGTCAAAGATTCTGGTGGTCAAACATGAAGCAAGACATTGCTCGCTATGTTGCTGAATGTGATGTTTGCCGTCGCGTCAAAGCAGAACATCAAAGGCCCGCCGGAACTCTGCAACCAATTGCTGTTCCTGAATGGAAATGGGACCATGTTGAAATGGACTTCATCACTGGATTTCCCAAATCACAGAAAGGTAATGATGCTATTCTTGTCGTCATTGACCGACTTTCCAAAGTTGCACATTTTCTAGCCGTCAAAGAGACGATCACTGCTAGTCAGCTCGCAACTCTCTACATGTCCAGAATTGTTTCACTTCACGGTATTCCACTGGTTATCAGTTCAGACCGTGGCAGCTTATTCACTTCAAGATTCTGGGCTAGTTTCCAAGAAGCTATGGGAACTCATCTGTCCTTCAGCACCGCTTTTCACCCTCAGTCTCAAGGACAAGTTGAACGAGTCAACCAAGTTCTCGAAGACATGCTTCGAGCTTGTGTCATATCCTTCGGAAGGAAATGGGAAGAATCTCTCCCATATGCCGAATTCTCTTACAATAACAGCTATCAAGCCAGTCTGAAGATGGCCCCCTTTGAAGTATTGTACGGACGAAAGTGCCGAACCCTCTAAATTGGTCAGAAACTGGGGAACGTCCACTCTTCGGTCCGGATATTATCCAACTTGCCGAAGATCAAGTTCGCGTTGTCCGCGAGCATTTGAAGACTGCTCAGTCACGTCAAAAGAGTCAGTATGACCGCAAACACAAAGATATGGTCTATCAACCTGGCGAAAAGGCTTATCTTCGAGTCACACCGATGAAAGGTACACACCGATTCGGGATCAAGGGCAAGCTAGCTCCTCGCTATATTGGTCCTTTCACTGTTCTTGAAAGGCGTGGTAGAGTGGCATATCAGTTGGAACTTCCACCGAACCTTTCTCAGGTTCACGATGTGTTCCACGTATCGCAACTCCGCCGCTGCTTCAAAGACCCTATCCGCGGAGTAGATCACGAATTGCTTGAACTGCAACAAGACCTCTCTTATAAAGAGCATCCGGTCTGCATTCTCGATCAAGCCGAGCGTCGCACACGCCAGAAGGTTATCAAGTTCCTCAAGGTTCAGTGGTCAAACCATTCTGAGGATGAAGCCACTTGGGAACGCGAGGATCGTCTTCGCGATGAATACCCCGCTTTGTTTCTTTCTACCTCCTAAATCTCGGGACGAGATTTCTTGTAGTGGAGGAGATTTGTAACACCCCCTGTATTAAGCTACAGTGATCCCCCTTTTGATGAGGCCATGTCATCATGATTAATAGTGCACAATCATCATTAGCATCATATTGCATTTCAACTCCTAAGTCAAATTCAAATTTAAATGAAAGTGGGATATAAAAGTTGTCCAACATAGAAACTAAAATGTCAGATAAATAACAAATATTCCAGAGGCTATTCTAAAATTGAAACCAACATCATTGGAATTGGATAAGTGACTCGAACAACCTCAAACAGTGGATAAAGATAATATTTAATAACCATTTATTAAATCTGAAATAAATATGGAATTATGTTTTGTCCAAACTAATTTTAGGTGTTAAGGAATAATGCACTGGTATTTATGAAATAGGTCACACTTTTTACAAAAACCATTTGGGGCCTAAACATTTAACAGTAGAGAAAAGAGAATAAAGAAAAGGAAAAAGAAACAGAAAAGGAAAAAAAGAGCAACACCCCCCCCCCCGCTTCGCCTCCGCGCGACCGCCGCCCGCTGCCGCTCCAGCCACCGCGCTGCCGCCCGCGGCCGCTCCAGCCACCGCGCCGCCGCCCCGCCTCCGGCCCCGCCGTGGCCTCGCCGGCGCCCGCGCCCGCCGACCGCCCGTGCGTCCCCTTTGGGCACCGGACATGTCCGGTCCCGAAAGGGGCACGCCCCGGACGTGTCCGCCCCTGGGCCACTGCCCAGTGGGGCCCGAACCCCTGTGACGCTGACGAATGGGGCCCACGGCCCAGAAACAGTTTTAAGAAAATAGAAATAAAAATAAATAATTAAAATAATTAAAATAATTAATTAATTAATTAATTAGTTAATTAATCCTGATTAGGTTAATCTAATTAACTGATTAGTGTTAATTAAACAGTAATTAGTAATTAACTTAATTAACTGCTGACGTCAGCATGATGTCATGCTGACGTCATCAATTACTGTTTCGGATAATGTTGAATTAAATAATTAATTAAAATTTCAGAAATTAATAAAAACTTTAGAAAATCATAACTTTTAAACCGTAACTCCGATGAAAATATTTTATACATGAAACTTGCTCAGAGCGACGATACGAACCCGGATACGCCCTCGGTATCTCCGTCAGACGCCCGCAGCTATGAGAACGTTGAACAATTAGACCGATTCCGATAAATGAATAGTGTCCAACTTTAATTAAATAAATCCGAATAAATTCCTAAATTAAATAAATCGCTTAGTTAGGCTGTATATCACCCCGGCCCTGCGTTTAGACATGTCATGCATCCCTGTTGCATTATTGCCGTGTGTTTACTGTTTCTTCCCCCTCTTCTCTTCGGTAGACTACGAGACCGACGCAGCTGCTGGTGCCCCGGCCGACTACGTTGTTGACGACCCCTACTTGCCAGAGCAACCAGGCAAGCCCCCCCCCCTTGATCACCAGATATCGCCTATTCTCCTCTATACTGCTTGCATTAGAGTAGTGTAGCCTGTTACTGCTTTCGGTTAATCCTATTCTGCTGCATAGCTTGTCATTGTTGCTACTGTTGTTGATACCTTACCTGCAATCCTAACTGCCTAGTGTAGGAGGCTAGTTTGTCATCATTGGCCCTGCATTCTTGTCAGTCTGCCTTGCTATACTATCGGGCCGTGATCACTCGGGAGGTGATCACGGGTGTATACTACACACATATGCATACTATACAGATGGTGACTAAAGTCGGGTCAGCTCGAAGAGTACCCGCGAGTGATTCACGGATTGGGGGCTGAAAGGACCTTTGTCCCAACGGCCCTTTGTGTGGATCTTTGTGGCGGAGCGACAAGGCAGGTTGAGACCACCTAGGAGACAGGTGGGCCAGGCCCTGGTCGGCGTTCGCGTTTACTTCATAATAACACGCTTAACGAGATTGGATATTTGATCTGAGTCTGGCCACTGGCCTATACGCACTAACCAACTACGCGGGAGTAGTTATGGGTATCCCGGCGTCGTGGTATCAGCTGAAGCCTTCTTGACGTCAGCGACTGAGCGGCGCGCGCCGTGTTGGACCGCGCTAACGTAACCGCCGTGATCGTGTGGGTTGCTAGGTCTGCTCGCGGCCGCGTACGCAACGTGCAGGAGCGCACTGGGCGATGGGCCCAGACCCCAGAGTGCCTAGGATTAGTCCGGCGTGCTGACCTCTCTATTGAGCCTAGGTAGGGCTGCGACGTGTGGATCTTCCGAGGCCGGGCATGACCCAGGAAAGTGTGTCCGGCCAAAGGGGATCGAGCGTGTTGGGGAATATGTGGTGCACCCCTGCAGGGAAGTTTATCTATTCGAATAGCCGTGTCCCTCGGTAAAAGGACGACCCGGAGTTGTATTCCGACCTCATGACAACTAGAAATGGATACTTAATAAAACACACCCTTACAAGTGACAGATATAACCCGGTGGTCGCTCTCTCGCATGGTGGCGACGGGAGGATCGACGGGTAGGATTATGCTATACGTTGTTGTTTGGTTAACTTCCAACTAATCTCTTCTATTGCTTCAAGATGGAGGCTGCCAGAAGCGTAGTCTTCGACAGGACTAGCTATCCCCCTCTTATTCTGGCATTTTGCAGTTCAGTCCACCGATATTGCCTCTTTACACATATACCATGCATATGTAGTATAGATCCTTGCTTGCGAGTACTTTGGATGAGTACTCACGGTTGCTTTCCCCCTCCTTTCCCCCTTTCCCTTCTTGCTGGTTGTCGCAACCAGATGTTGGAGCCCAGGAGCCAGATGCCACCTTCGACGACTACTACCACCAGGACGGAGCCTACTACTACGTCCAGGACGCCGACGACCAGGAGTAGTTAGGAGGATCCCAGGCAGGAGGCCCTGCGCCTGTTCGATCTGTTGTATCCCTGTTTGTGCTAGCCATCTTATGGCACCTTGTTTAACCTATGTCTGTACTCAGATATTGTTGCTTCCGCTGACTCGTCTATGATCGAACATTTGTATTCGAGCCCTCGTGGCCCCTGGCTTGTATTATGATGCTTGTATGACTTATTTATGTTTTAGAGTTGTGTTGTGATATCTTCCCGTGAGTCCCTGATCTTGATCGTACACGTTTGCGTGCATGATTAGTGTACGATCGAGTCGGGGGCGCCACACCTTGCCTTTCCCTTTAGCTGAGAACCTCCTCACCAGCGCCATGGATGCTGCTGCAAGAGTGCGGGATGAGAAGCAAGAAGATGAAGATGGGCTTGGGGGCTCTGCCCCCTCGCCCTTTTATAGGCGAAAGAAGGCTAACCGGCGCCCTTCCACGTTCTGAGAGATGATGGCACTGCTCCATGCACAAGGCTGCTGTCAATTCGGAGCGGTTTCCATGGCGACATGGGGAAGCAGAGGCGACCATGTCCTGTCAGGCGCCACACATCGACCCTAGCCCGCAGGTGATTGGGGCCCGCGGCGTTTCGCCCTTGCCCCTTGGCTTCGCCTCGAAACCAGCCCGAGCGCGCCTTGGGCCCGGGGGCTACTCTCGACATTCTAGGATCGGGGGTACCCAGACCTGCCTGCCTGCGGCCCACGGGATGGCTCCCTCGACGGCCCTGTACGGCCCAGTTGCGACAACTCAAAGACAAGACCCTCGCGAGGGCCCCCTGGCCTCGCGAGGCGGACAGCACCAAGACCTCCAAGGGAGCGGCCTCCCCAGGTTGCCTCCCGAGGAGCGGAGATTTCTATGTAGGTACCCAACCTCCCAAGGCTGCGATGACGTGAGCCATGACGACCATGGCTAGGCAGGCGCCAACGAGCGCAGAGGAGGCTATTTCCCTTTCGGTGCTAAGGGAGCAAGGACAAGCGCGGGTTCCCGAGGAGCCTCCCAAAGGTTTCCATTCTGGTGCTGCAAGACCAAGACCACAGGCTCGCCATGACGGAGGTCATCACCCAGCCCACCACTGCGTCACAACCAGAAGCTTTGCAGGAGAAGACCACCTTTCGTCAGGATTAGATGTACTTCTTGTCCCCTTTCAAATTGGTCGTTGTGGGATCCCTTCCCGCCTAAGTTTTGAGGGAAGAGCACCAAGGCCACTATAAATATAAGCTAGCCACCACCGTAGACCGGATGACCCCGGATCGGATCCTCTCCACCATAGCCCTCGAGAGGCTGTTCATCCACTGTACTTGTTCTTCCTCAGCCCCTCATGAGGCCAATCCACCTCAAAGCAAGAGTAGGGTTTTACACCGCAAGGTGGCCCGAACCTGGGTAAACTTCCGTGTTCATCTTCTTCCCCGCTCAGGCAAATCCGACGAGGCTAGGCTGTAGGGTGGCGAGCTTGAGACTTGAGAGGTTGACATCTTTGCACACGCCCCAGAGTTTGAAGCTTCTTGGGTCTGCGGAGCCCTGAATCCGACACCAGCGTCCCAGAAATATTCTTGTATCACAGAAACTCCCCTCCTAGTATCCCCTTTCTTTTCCATAAGGTCTATTTTATTTGTAAAACAGGAATTGGAAAAAAAGGGAGAACCTTACCTCCAGAATCGCAGCCCACCTAGGCCCAGCAGCGCCATCCCTTCAAGCGTAGTAGTAGCCACCAAAGAGCAGCACGAGCCCAGCACGCCTCCTCCTCTTTCCAGCGTGGACACCCAGCGCGGCCCCACTTGCAGCGACTCGCTCCTCACCTTTCTTCCTCCTCCACACACAACCTTATAGTAAAAATGCCCAAGCCAGGGGCACATGGCCACCGTGGCCGAGGTCTCATCGTGCCCCTCCTATAAAACCAGGGCCTTGCGCCCTGGGTTTCCCTCTTCCCCCTCTCGCCGCCGCCACAAGCCCTCTACTTCCTCTGTTTAATCTTCTTCTTCAAGAACAGAGCACCCGAGAGAAAATCCTGCCGGCGTCAGTGGTCGTTCTCGCAGCCAGAGGGCATCAAGCTCATCTCCGACATGTCCATCTTATTCGTTGACATCCACTGCATCCGTTCAGGCGTCTTCCCCACACTAGGTCACCTCCACTACGTCACCATCATCACGTTGCCGGGCACCACCTCGATCAGCGCATCCTCCCGCTGTATCCGATCTCCATCAACCTCTTACGACTCCAGCAGCACCTCGACGGTGAATCTCTGATCCTCCCCATCTACCTCTCTGGTCTCGTCAGTCCGCATAGCCATCGTTCCGCGCGTCTCCGGTTTCGGCCGCCATGGCCGTGACCTTGAGCTGGAGCTCTTGCACCTCGCTACACAACACATTTGTCCGCACACACGCTGCCGCTGCTGCACCCATGCGTAGCGCACCCGACCCACACCGCTCACGCACCCCTCGCCTCACACCCTTATGTCGTTGCCTCCTGCCTAGCCGCACTTCGCCGCGATGGCCGCAAGCTTCTGCCCGCGCATAGACGCACATGCGTGCATGCCCACGCGCGCCCCACCACAGCCTCGCTCGCAGGTTTCCGCACCGCCGCTGCATCTCTGCAACCACCTAGGTCGTTGCCTTGCTCGTCACCATCGATGCCGGCGAGCAGCATCGAGCGTTCATGGAAAATCAAGGCTTGGCCTTTGAGTTTGTTCACATTGCCTAGCGCCCCTGTTAGGCACACAAGCACACAATCGGTGCAGTGGCTAGCGCCACTCGTTTTCATCCTGGAGGTCAAGGGATCAAATCCCAATGGCTGCTTCTTTCCTTTTGTAATTTTGCCTCTCCAGAGTAGCTGTCCTTCTTTCATCTGCAGCCGAGCCCCGAACAAAACATTGTCACTGATCCATCCAACTGGCTAGCGCAAACACTCCAATTCCTTCGGGTCCTGGGTTTTGCCTTTTTTTGCCTCTGTATTTGTTTTACTCTTGCCCACACACACACACACACCGCATCCACTTGGGCCCGATTCCACTTCTGGGCCGCTGCACTCTAATGCTTCGGGCCCATGCATGTTTTTTCCTACCTGTGAATTTAGTTATTTTCCAGTGCATTGCATAATTACAGATTTGCCACTGTTTTGTAGTGGTCATAACTAAATAATCATGCTTCATAATAAAACTTGACATATAAGTAACTTGGCTAGAATTTCCTGTACTTTCACAATATCAAACTTTCATCCATGTTAAAAATGTTGAAATTTGTTGTTTGTAATAATTTGCATAAATATCATGTTAATATGATTTATTTCATAACTAAATAACCGTAGGTCCGAATTAAATGAACTTTACATGTAAATGGAGTAGAAAAATGCGTAGATTAACAAGGTGCACTTAATTTGCATGTTTAACAACAATAAAATATGGATTAGGGCAGAACAGTACCAATTTTGAATTTTGCATAAGGGGAGTTTCTAGAATTGTTATGAGTTGTTTCCGGACTCATTTAAACTTGCTTTGATGTGGGTCCTTTCATGCATCATCTCTTGCCATGAGTAACAACATTTAATTTTGTCATGCATCACACTTAGTTGTGCATCATGCCATGTTTATGCTTGTGTCTTTACCGTGTTGTTTGCTTGTTTCTGGTTGTGCTTCTTCATGATAGTTTTGGTTTTGTTGCGATTGTGAGGATGCGTTTGACTATGGTGGTTCATCTACTTCATGGACTCGATCTTCTTTCGAGCGGGATTTCAGGTAAAATGACCATTACCTTAGATTTCACTACTATCTTTGCTTTGCTAGTTGTCTCGATGCTATCGCTATGCCGCGCTACCTACCACTTGTTTGACAAGCCTCCTGGTTGCCATGATAAGCCTCTAACTTTTCCACCGTCCCAGCAAACCGTTGTTTGGCTATGTTACCGCTTTGCTCAGCCCCTCTTATAGCGTTGCTAGTTGCAGGTGCAGTGCAGGTTGTTCCATGTTGGGACATGGATATCATGGGATATAACAATATCTCTTATTTAATTAATGCATCTATGTATTTGGTAAAGGGTGGAAGGCTCGGCTTTTGCCTGGTGTTTTCTTTCACTCTTGCCGTCCTAGTTTCCGTGATACTGGTGTTATGTTCCTTGATGAACGCTCCTAACGCGTGTTGGTATATGGGGACCCCCTGACCGATCGCTTAGGATAAGACTCTTCCGGCAAGGCCCAACATTGGTTTTAACATTTTTCAACATAATAATACTTAATTAATTAATTAACTCATAGGGCGTCATGAACCCGAGGATTCCTTATGCCACATAATACAGGGGGGCCAGTGCTGATGGTGCTGGTCCAAACAAGAGCCACTTGCGGTGCCACCTAGGGCAACTCGGGTTTTTGGCTATCGTACATAGTGTTCATCCACCGTGTCCTAAGAACAAGATACATAGCTCCTATCGGGATTGTCGACACGTCGGGTGGTCTTGCTGGTTTAGTTTTACCATTGTCAAGAGGCAGTTCCACCGGTATTCCCTATCATAAGCATCGTGTTCTTCATGGTGTGAGGGTGTTCCATCGGATGCGCGTGATAATTTATAATGGAACAATTGGAGCACCCCTGTAGGGTTAAATCTTTTCGCGAGCCATGCCAGCGGTTATGTGGCGACTTGGAAATTTATAATATCCGGTTGTAGAGAAGTTGACACTAAACACCGAAATAAAATACACCAACTGCGTGAGTAACCATGACTGTCTCTTTTCAGGGAGTTCGGGAAGAGAACACGATGGGGTTATATTTGACTCGTAAGTAGTTCAGGATCACTTATTGATCATTACTAGTTTGTGACCGTTATGTGTAGTTACTCTTCTTATTCTTGTCCTCGTATGTTAGCCACCATATAATGCTTAGTGCTTGCTGCAACCTCACCACTTATCCATTCCATACCCATTAAGCTTTGATAGTTTTGATACCCATGGTAATGGGATTGCTGAGTTCTCGTGGCTCATAGATTACTACAACAACAGTTGCAGGTACAGGAAATGCGATGATTTGGCATGAGAGCGATGCTTGCTTGTTTTGGAGTTTTTATTCTGCTTCTTCTTCTTCGATCAAGGGATTGGTTCCTTGTCGGCAGCCTGGGCTAGCAGGGTGGATGTCATTTGAGTTTATCGTTTGTTTTCATCTGTAGTCGGATGTTGCTCTTCTGTATGATGTTTGCTATTTACTGATGTATTCATGTGGCGATTGTATGCCTTTGTCTGTATCCCCTTTTGTGTTGTACATGGTACGATGTAATGGTATCCACCTTGCAAAGCTTCTTCAATATCCGGCTCTATCCTTGGTGGGACCTTCGAGTTCCTCTCGGATAGGATCGCATATTGGGCGTGACACTTGTCGTCGGAGTTTTCAGCCGCAGCGGCCCGGTAGGCATGCTAGACAGAGCAGACCGCGTCCTTCTCATCATAGGGGACAGTGATGACGCCGCTACAGCCAGGTATTTTGATGACATTGTAGCCGTGGTGGGTCGCTGCCATGAATATGTCCAGCGTGCGTATCCCAGGATGGCGTTGTAGAGGAGGCCGATGTGGGCCGTGTCGAATTCGATGAGCTCAGTATGGTAGTTGTCACGGGTACCAAAGGTGACCAGAAGGCGCACCTGCCCTAGGAGAGTAGTTGACCCATCCGTCACCCCGGAGAAGGACCTGGTCGGCATCAGCTGGTCGTAGGGCACCTGGAGCATCTCAAATGTCGTGATGGAGATCATGTTGAGGCCAGCACCTCCGTCGATGAGGGTCTTGGTGACCGCGACATTGCTGATGGTGGGAGTGCAAAGCATGGGGAGCGCGCCGGTAGTGGACGAGAACCTAAGGTGGTCCTTGGAATCGAAGGTGATGGTTTACTGTGACCACTTGAGGGGGCGCACAGCCTTGAGCCTCGGGAGGGCAGCATTCACCTCGCAAGAGAACTGCATGAAGAGGCGGTTAGACGTGGGAGCCTGAGCTCCGCCGAGTATGCAAGCGATAGCGCGAGGCTCCTGGTAGCCCCCAGCCCCCTCGTTGTGCTGATTGGAGTCATTCCTTCTGGGTGGAGGCGGTAGCGGCAGAAGGGCAGCGTTGGCCTAAGGGGGCGCCTCACGAGGCTGGTCGCGCCAGGCGTCTTCACAAGGGTGATCACGCCATCCGCCCTCGTGAAGCTGGTCGCACAAGCCCTGGCAGGGATTGCCGTTGCGGTTGTCCCACCGGCCGCCGCCTCAGCCGCCTGCGCGGCCGGCACCGCTGTCATTGCAGTTAGGCCTACGGCCAACGTGCTCGTCGCGGAGTGAGTTGAGCTCCTGGCAGTCTTCAGTGTTGTGGGTGCGGACATTGTGGTAGACGCAGAATAGGCGACTACCCCTCTTAGGCTTGTCGCGGTCATGGCTGCGCTTTTGCTCGGGCTCCGCTGCTAGCACAACAGGGCCCTTGCGCTTGGCCTCCTTGCCCTTGGCCTTGCTGTCGTCGAGCACAACACCGGGGTCATTGGGGAGGAAGAGGCAACCTTCCTCGGCCTTAGCGCATTTGTCGGCACGGTTGAACAGCTCCAGAGTTGAGCACAGGTTGTCATTTATGGCGAGCTTCTCGCACATCTGGACGTCCTTGACATCGTTGGTGAACGCCATGATGGTGGCTTCATCCAAGGCGCGCGGGACCTTGTGGTACACCTGGCTAAAGCACTCAATGTACTTGCGGAGGGTCTCGCCAGGGCGCAGCTTCATGCGCCGCATGTCGTTCATGGTGAGGGCGCGGTCGTGAGTGCCCTTGAAGTTGGCAACGAACTCTTCGCAAAGCTTGCCCACGAAGAGATCACCTCCTCGGGCAGGTTCATGAGCCAGGAGCGCGCGCCATCCTTGAGGGCAATGGGGAACCAGTTCGCCATGACCTTATCGTCGTTGTTAGCTGCCTCGCTGCTTAGCGCATAGAGCTGGAGGAACTCCATAGGGTGGGGGATGCCATCATAGCGCGAGGGCAGCTCCGGCTTGAACGTGAAAGGCCAAACCACCCGGCGCAACTCGTGAGTGAAGCCCCGGCAACCGACGCTGCTCGAGCGGATTCCACGTGCGAGGGCAGGGCGATTCTGGGGTCCGATCACCGTGACCTCCTGGATGGCCCGTTCTTGGCGTTGCTGCCTTTGCTCGAGAAGCATGCGCGTGTCTGGCGGTGCCCGGTGAATGATCTGGCAGCTGGCCTCATCCCGGGCCGGTGGTTGCGCCCCGCGAGGCTGGTCGTGCGGGGCCGCGTTATGCCGTGGGTCATCAAGGTCGCTGCGCAAGGGCGGCGGTGGAGGTGCGCCGTGCGCCACGTCCCCAGCGTGAGACAGCTGAGTACAGAACAAGTGGGAGAGCATCGGGGCCTCTCCGACAGCATTGACAAGCTCAGTGATGCGGCTGAGCCACGCGTCGTAGCCAGCATCTGCGGGGCGGTAGCGGAGGAGCTCGCGCGACATGAGCAGCACAGCCTGTGCGTTCGGCTGCCCGGGATGACCGAGCGAGGAGGAAGCCATGGCGATGCGGCCGTCGGCATGCACGAAAGGGTGCATAGAGGAGTCCTACTGCTCGCGGGCGGCAGGGTCAGTGGCGGCGGCAGCCACGTCCCTGGCGGAGTGGTGGTGGCCGTCGCGGCCCGCCGGCGCCGTCTGGGCGACGCGAGCCACCCGGCGCTCAGCACGAACACGTCGAGCATCACCCATGGAGCTATTGGAGCGGGAACTATGGTGAAGCGGAAGAACTATGGCACACCCCTACCTGGCGCGCCAATTGTCGGAATCGGGGATCCGCAGACCCAAGAAAGGTTTGAACTCTGGGGTGTGCGCGCTGCCTTCGCTAAGCCCTGTCTCGTGACCCACTACCTCACGGCGATTCTCCGGCGTGCTCGAGCTAGAGAAGAGAAGAACAACAGACATGACAGTTTACCCATGTTTGGGCCACCTCGCGGTGTAAGACCCTACAACTGTTTTGTGGTTGGATTGCCTCATGAGGGAGGATGAACACGAGTGTACAAGGGGGAGAGCTGCCTCCCGAATCGGCCCTTCTCTAAGGTGGTGCCCTGCAGCTACGTTCGCATGCCGTTTGGCCTGCTGAACATGGCCGCCTCGTACCAGCGCTTCATGCAGGGAGCCTTGGGGGCCCGCTAGGCAAGGCGCCAGGCGGTCCTGACAGAGGAGGTGTCGGACCCTCGCGAGCCCACCGGACCTCCAGAGCCTCCCGGGCCTCAGGAGCCAGTTGGCCCGTGAGGAGTGATCTCTGCAGCACGCGTCTTCAGCTACTCCAACGCCTCTACAACGATGGTGCCAGGTGACTTTTTGGTTTGTTCAACTGGGGGCGCCCCCCAGGCTGCATCATACTCAGGCTGCTGGGGCCCGCCCTCACAGCTATGCTATTTTGATTCGTGTACTCTTGACCAGTTATGCATGCTCAAGTTACTATGGTTGTTAACGTTACGCCTGACGACCCGTCATCTTTGGAGTCACCTTTGTGATTCCCGCGCATTGCTGACCCGCCTCTTGCTCGTCCCGTGACGGGGGCTGCTGGCACGGTGTCTGTGCTTGGGTCCGTCCCTGCAGTCCTGGTAAACCTAAGAGACCGAGCTCTGGCTCACGGCCGGCCCCGCGCAGGTCACCTCGCCGGGTCCTTAGTGCCTTCATCTTCTCGGGGAAAGATTACGGGCAGGATAGCAAGCGCGGCTGCCCTTTGTGTTTCATGACTAACTCGCAGGAACCTCCGGAGGCAAGACCTCGAGTGGCTTCGCCAACACCCCACCGCCTCAGAAGGACGCCACACCGCATGCCGAGGGGCTCAATCCCTCGCAGTCACCCTCGCGAGGCATGCCAGGACGCCTCACGGGGGCAAATCTCGTGCTCGGGGAGGAGGCCCGCCGCCAAGCCTCGCTCCGTGCCGTGAGGTACCAACAGGCGCTGCGGCGGTATCACTGCAGCAGCATCCGCTCCAGGACCCTCGAGGTGGGCGACCTCGTCCTGAGGTGGGTGCTCTCCAGGGAGGGGCTTCACAAGCTCTCGCCTAAGTGGGAGGGCCCGTTCAGGATCGCCCTTGTCTCTAGGTCTGGGGCCGCGCGCCTAGAGACGCAGGACGGGGTCCCCATCCAAAATGCCTAGAACTTCCAACACCTCCGGAAGTTCTACCCATAACAGGCGAGCGCCATGCGCCCCTCAAGTCTCCGCTCATGACACTCTCACGTAATAATGAGTGGGGTTGTACACGCCCCGCAGTCTCCTGAGTGCTGCCCCTGAGTCTCACGGGGGCTCCCACCCACGTCTTAGTGGAAGCCCCATGCTCCACGTTGGCGGGAACACCCGAAGACTAGTGTAGGTGCCGGACGAGGTTGTTCTTTTTCTTGCTTTCTGTAGCTGGTTTGCCACTTCTTGGAATGAAATTCGAAGTTCTCATATCTTTATTTGAAAGGGATGGGAATTTTTCTCCTCGCAGCATTCGCTCTTTCAAGTCTTGCTTTAGGGAGAGTGGCAGTTGCCCGTCGCTCTTCCTCGCGCGTCTCACGCGCGGGGGCTACGCACAGTGTGGGCGCCTTGGCCCGCCCACGAACACACCTCGCCAAAGCCTTGGTGTCCTAACCTTTGGCGTCCTAATCCTCGCGCGACGCCCATTAACGAGCCAACGGGCATGCACGCCCTCCTGAGTCCACACCTCCTGGCCTCACCGGGCATCGCGACCCGGCGTACCAGCGGCGATCGGCCATCGCTCGGGGGCTCGCGCGGGGCGCGGCACCCTGTGAGGCACCACCGGAGGTCTTGTATCTTTATGGCCCGCTAAATAACGGCCTCGCGGCCGCTGGCCTCTTCCCGAGGCCTGGGAACATTCGGATCCTCGGGAGGAAAACCCCCGACAGGATATTCCTGGAACAAGAAGCACGCAGGGGTCCCAGGCTCTGGAGGAGCACGCCCTCGAGGTGCAAGAGTCTACCACAAGCACACCAAGCTAAGTTATCTCGACCACGATCAACAAGAACCTGTCGATTGATAGCAACACGAATGCTAAGATACGAGATAAAATGTTAATATAAATGGCGCAAGCGCCATGGTCCATTAGACGCCCCAGCAGGGCCATCTACGTTTCTTGATGCAGGGAAAAGAAAAAGCAAAAGCGGCCTCGCGACCACCACGGCTCCTGAGGCCTGGCTCCAGCGATGACTGCACTCAGTCGGAGTCCTCCTCCTACTTCACCGGAGTGCGACGGCGAGGTGGCTAGTTTTCCTCCCGAGCGGGAGCGCGGTGACGCGGTGGCCTGCCGCCCTCCCCGATCCGGGATCAGCGACGCGGCGACTTGTCATAGTCATCATCACTCGTGCTCTCCCCAGAGGAAGAGCCACCATTGCCGGAGGCGTCGCGGCCGTCGCCAAGGGCAAGCTCACCGCCGAGGATGCTACTGCCCCTCCGGGCGTCGTCGTCGGAGGGGTGGACGTCATCGTACTCGCTGTAGTTCTCCGGGCAGCATCCCAGACGCCTGTCGTCCTCCCCGAAGATCCTGACGTAGAGGGTCGTCGCCCCGTTGTGCCTGAAGTGGAGGGTACATCTCCCCGGCAGGCCGTGCACGCGAGCAAATGGTTGCCACCCGCAGTTCAGAAACACGTTGCCGGCGGGGGAGACCTCGACCTCCACCCACAAGGCCTTGCTGCAGCAGCCGTCGGCCTGCAGCCAGAGGCCGCCAGGCCCTTCGGCCGGCAGCGCACCTGCGAAGAAGCGTGAAAGCTGTAACCAGGTGCCTGCTGGCCTCTCCGCCCACACCACGAACTCCGAAGACGCATCGGCCGAACGGGATAGTGGGCGCAGTGGCCGGACTGCCACAGGGTGCTTCCCCCCTGGCCGCGGCCGCCTTGGCCGCGGAGGCTTCCTGCGCGGGAGGGAGTCTTCCTCCGGCTGCTAGAGGCGGTGACGACCTTCGAAGGGGTGCGCCCACACCCTCGGGGAGCCACTGCCGGCGTCGCGGCGTACTTGTGGGGACGGCCGCGGCCCCTCTTGGGCGGTGGGAGCCTGGTCCCTCCTTGGGGGCCTTTCCCTTCTCGGCGGCCGAGAACCTCCTCACTGGCGCCATGAATGCCATGGCAAGATGGAGGCACAGCGAAGAAGAAGAAGGAGCGAGCAGCAAGAAGATGACGATGGGCTGGGGCCTCCGCCGCCCTTCCCCCATTTATAGCCGGAGGAAGGCTGACCGGCGGCCTCCCACGCACCAATTAATGATGGCCCCGCTGCATGCACCAGGCAGGTGTCATGTCGAGCAGTTGCCGAGGCGGCGTGGGGAAGCGGAGACGCCCATGTCCCATCGAGCGCCATGCGTCAGCCTGGCCCGCAGGAGATTGGGACCCGTGGCGCATCGCCCTTGCCCCTTGACTTCGCCTCGAATCCAAGTCCGAGCGCGCCTTGGGCCCGAGGGCTACTGTCGGCGTTGTGGGAACCGGGGTACCCAGACTTGCCTACCTGTGGCCCACGGCGTGGCTCCATCGACGGCCTGGTACGGCCCATCTACAAGACCGCCAAGGCAAGACCCTTGCGAGGGGCCAAGCCTCGCAAGGCGGACGACACCAAGACCTCCCGAGGGAGTGGCCTCCCCAGGCGGCCTCCCGAGGAGCGGAGATTTCTATGCAGGTGCCCAGCCTCATGAGGCTACCATGACGCAAGCCATGACGACCGCGGCAGGCGGGCACTAGTGGGCGCAGAGAAGGCAGTTTCCTCTTTGGTGCTAAGGATGCAAGGACAGGCGTGGGTTCCCGAGGAATCTGGCAAAGGTTTCCATTCCGGTGCAACGAGACCAAGACCGCCAGCACGGTAGGACGGATGTCATCACTGAGCGGACCGCTGCGTCATGACCAGAAGCTTTGCAGGCAAAGACCAGCTTTCGTCAGGATAAGATGTACTACTTGTCCCCTTTCAAATTGGCCACTATGGGATCCCTTCCCGCCTATGTTTTGGGGGAAGAGGACCGAGGGCACTATAAATATAGGTTAGCCCCCACCGTCGAGGGGGTCGACTCATTCCCTCACCCCCGAACCTCGCGAGGTTGTTCATCCCTTGTACTAGTCTATCCTCATCCCCTCGTGAGGCCAATCGACCACAAAGCAGGAGTAGCGTCTTACACCGCAAGGTGGCCCGAACCTGGGTAAACTGCCGTGTTCATCTTCTTCCTTCTTCGTGTGAATTGAGCTAGGCCGTGGGGCGATAGGCTGGTAGGCTGGATAGGTTGAGTTCTTCGCACACACCCCAGAGTTCGAACCTTTCTTGGGTCTGCGGAGCCCTGAATCCGACAGTGTGCCACGTCCCTAGCATGAGACGGCGGAGGGCGGAGCGAGTGAGAGGGCGCCGAGGCCTCCCCGGTGGTGTTGACGAGCTCGGTGATGCGGCCCAACCAGGCATCGTAGCCGGCGTCTACCGGGTGGTAGCGGTGTGGCCTGGTGCACGGAGGGGTGCAAGGAGGAGTCCTGCTGCTCGCGGCCGGCAGGGTCAGTGGCAGCGGCAATCGTGGCACCAGCAGAGTGGTGGCAACCGTCGCAGCCCATAGGCGCGGTCTGGGCGACTCAAGCCGCCTGGCACTCGGCACGCACACGGGGAGCGTCAGCCATGGAGTTGGCAAAGCAGGAGTAGAAGCGAAGCGGAAGAACGGCGGAGCACCCCTGCCTGGCGCGCCAAATGTCCGAATCAAGGCTCTGGGGACACAATAGGTTCAAACTCTGGAGTGCGCTTGCTACTACCGCCCTACTCTCCCTCACAACCTCACGGCGACGCTCCGGCGAGCACGAGCTAAAGAAGAAGAACTCTGGACACGGCAGTTACCCAGGTTCGGGCCATCTTGCAGTGTAAAACCCTACTCCTGCTTTGTGGTTGGATTGCCCTCAAGAGGGAAAACAAGAGTACAAGGGTTGTGGGGCAAGAAGATCGACCCCCTACTACGGTGGCACCCTGTCCTCTTTTATATTAGACTTGGTCCTCTTCCCCCGAAAACACTTGGCGGCAAGAGTTGGCACAACGGCCAGTTTGAAGGGGGACAGGGGCGCAGCTTATCCTGACTAAAGGTTGTCTTCGCCTGCAAAAGCCTTCTGTCGTGACGTGCCGGTGGGCTCGGTGACGACCCCCGCCCTGGCACGCCCATTGCATTGGTCTTCTTGCACCGTTCAGGCAACCTTCGGGGGTTGCTATGGGAACCGGTGTCCTGGCCTTGCTCCCCTAGCACGAAAGAGGAAAACCTCCACATCCGCGCCTGCTGGCACAGCCTATGGTGCCGTTTGTCGTCGCTCGCATCACCCACATGATGGGCGCAGGGTCGCGCGATCGGGCTGAGGAGCCCTCAAGTTGCTTGCCTCGACATGGGAGGCCTCGGGAGACCACCTCACGAGAAGGCCTTGCGAGGCCCCTGGTGGCGCTTGCTGACCTGTGCCCTGCGAGGCGAGGGCCTCACGAGGGTCTTAGTCCTGAAGTCCAGTAGTGGGCCATTCACCAGGCCATTGGGTATGTAGTGCGTCCTGGGCCACAGGTAGACAAGCCTGGGTACCCCCAGTCCCACGGGCCGACAAAAGCGCATTTCATGCATTGCTAGGTGTCATGAGGAGGTGGTGTTCCGGCAAGGCTGCTGCACCACTTGCCCAACCGCCTCTCTATTATCTTGACACACAATTAGGACGGGTGTCGATAAAGGTAATATTCTCTCGAGCGAGCCGACATGTGCAGGCGAGCTCCACCATGCCACCTGCGGGCTCGACACCTCACCGATCAGCAACCAGCTGGCTGGTGAGGTGGACCGCTGGTGGTTGGCGGGGATCTGCCATGGGCTTGTCAGCCCTTCGTCTTGCCGGCTCGACCTTGCTGGTGAGGATTGCTTCCTGTGCTTTGCTCTCATGCTCGTCTCGTTTTTTTTCCTTGGTCTCTCAAAGGGCTGCTTCTTGATCTGGAAATTTTTGTTGAGAATCTACCTTGCCGAGGGAGCTCCTACCTTTTTGTGCATAAGTCATGGTATTACAAGCACATGTTTAATACACCGACAATCTTGTATCACGTAACCAAAAATGAAGAGTTTTGAAGCTTTTGCCAATTTGCTTCCTTAGCATTATGAGGGGTCCACATCCACATGTCCTTGCGATGCCAACATTGAACTCTTCTGAAATCTATCTTTGAATAGGCATTAGTTCAATGACTCATTTGTTGTTAATAATTATGAAAACTACCTGTTGATTAATTGCACTTTCAGCTATAGATTTATGCATGAAGTTATTGCTGGGAGTAGCAAAACTTCCAAGATTACAAGCCATGGTAATCTTTTGAGCTTTTTTCAACTGACAAAGACTCCAAACTTTAAAAAAATATAACATAAACTAAAACAGAAATGAAACTAAACTTTAACAAAAACTCTAAACACAAAGACTAGGAACACTAAACTCCTCCCCGGCAACGACGCTAGAAAAATGGCTTGATACTTCCTTTTTGTGTGCTCCGGTAGCGGAACAGAAAGTACCCCACACCTATTTCCCCAAAGAGGTGACATTGGGTTATTGAACCCCCAAGAAGAAGGTTCCCTTGAAGCGATGGTCTCTAGCAAGCTTCTTTCAAAGAAATAATTCCATCTTTTGACTCGGTCGATCAAGCTAATTGTGATGAAACACTTATAATAAAAAAGAGCTATGGGTATGAGGTCTTAATGCTTACAACCATGTATTCGATGAGGACATGGCTACATTGGATATGACCAAAAATGTTGCATAGATGCATATTTGTGAGGTGATTTCTTATAAGAATTATGCAATAATTTATTTATGTTATTCAGAACAAAAATACTTCACCTAATTTTATTTCATGCCTAAATGCAGAATTGTTGAACACTTGTACGAACTACGTGTGAACATAAAAGAAAAGGAAATGACTAGGTGTTGTTCAACAAGTCGTATCGCCTGAAAGGAAATGATTTTTTGCTATTCAAAAAGTCCTCTCACATCAACTTTGGCCCAAGAGAAGATAGAGTCCAAATCCACCAGTTCTGGACAAGATTCGGACTACACAGACATACCTGACTCAAAACGCCAAGAGCTCTTTCATCCGGACTCCGAATTCGGTGATTCCTTTTTTATTGGAAAGTTAGCGTTCAGATATTGACGAAACAATGTGACGTTGCAGCAGAATCCGAGTCAAACTACAAGGCCAAAGGTGTTGCATCGCCTCCACTTGGGCCCGTGGGCCTTGTACGACCTAGGTCTAGTTTTAGGCTGCCTTGGGACGTCCTCCCACCACTTTAGGCGCCACCCCTTGCTCCTATATAAGTAGATCAATCTATTAGCTTTTTTCCTTGGGACTTGTTTAGTTAAAAGTTAGCCATTGCAACTTCGTGTAATTCGTTCGTGTCCAACGACCAGACCAAGACCGCTTTCGGATCTCCACTTTTATCAATACTTCATATATATTTGCAATATTCAGTTTGCTTTATCATATTCTTGCTTGTTCTTTGATTGCATGCAGTAATAGACATTCGTGCTGAGGCTGATTGAGGTTCCGGCATCGTCAGTAACCTCAGGAGATTGGTTTATCGATTGCTAAGGCGCAATGTCATTGCATGTTTGTATTCGGATCGTCGAAGTCTACTCTACGAAATTGATAGTTATCATCTTATCCAAAGATTGGGACCCTCGCCTCTATCAATTGGTATCAGTTTTCAGGTTGCTCGATGAGAATTTCCTGTTATCCCTATATTAGATTTATTTTCTTACCTACTGTCCAAGGAAAAGGCATAAAAAGTGAGATCTGTTCATCCTTTGTCCGAGCCAATTTGGGACTTTGCAATTTTATTTTCATTGGTTGCATAGTTTAATTATCTGTTGCAGCGCCGTGTCGAGTTGCTGGTCTTAGTGTCTAGTTCCTTTAGAGTTTCGAGTTCTGTTCACATTAGTCACGTCGCCACAGCATTATTATCTCTTCCACTGTCCACCATCCCATCCATCAGTCTCCACCACGTGCTACCCATCGTTCATAGTCATAATCATAGTTGAGGTCATTAGCATCTTCGCTTGATCCAATCTTCATCTTATCCAGTTTATTTTGGAAAGAGATAGAAAAAAAGACTGAGAAAAAAAGTAAAAAAAGTTAGAGAAAAGAAAGAAAAAAAGTGAGAGAGAAAAAAAGAAAGAGAAGAAAAAAACTAATTTTAGATCTATCAAGACTCAATCCCGTACCTGAATTCGTATTGGAATCTGTTTTGCACACTGTTCAGTTAAAAATGCATATCTTCCTCACAGGAAGTACGTTTTGACTCCACAATTACTCAAATTCAAGCTATCGACGAGCCGCATCTGAATAGTTCATAATGGAAAAGGAAATGATTAGGTGTTGTTCAAGAAGTCGTCTCGCATGAAAGGAAATGATTTTTTGTTGTTCAAAAAGTCCACTCACATCACTTTTGGTCCAAAAGAAGATAGAGTCCAAGTCTCCCACGTTCTGGACCCAGATTTGGAGTGCACAGATGTGGCACCCTGACTCAAAGAGACCGGAACACCCCGTATTCCAGCCCAGTGATCAAGTCTTCTGGAATAAGGCACTGCTTGGCATAGAACAAATCAGCTCTTTATTACAAATGATATGGGTACAAGGGTTCGAGTATTACAACGGAATATCTCAGCACGGCAACACTAAGCGTGCTCAGGTTGCTCTATTCTAGCAGCAGAACAACTCGTAGCAGTGGAATGACTTCTAGCAGTGGAACAACAACGATAGCGATGGACTCCACTCCGCAGGGACTCTGGCTAGAACGCATATCCTAGCTTGCAAACTCGGGATCCTCAACAATCAAGCAAACACGGCATGGCCTGCAAACTGGCATGATACGCCAGGTGAGTACTTTGAATGTACTTGCAAGCTCACAGCAACCAAAAGCAATCAAGACAAGCAACGACATGGCATTTACAGGTTAAACAATGATGAACATGATACCACTAGAACAACATCAGATGAGCATGGCATGAACATGTTGAACATAACACATCTAGCATCATATGAAATGAGCATGGCAATGTTATAGGATGATAATAGTATGCAGCATGTTAAAAAAATATCATGATCCAACTTACTCTGCTCGGGGTTATCTCGTAACCACCACATGTACAAACTTACCAACTTAAGCATCACTGGATCACCTCAGGAACAACCAAGCTTCGTATTAACCATACCGTAGTGACCATAAGACCACAAGGAGCTTGTTCTTTACCCGGGATCATCACATGACACCATAAATATCAACCAACCTCGGTATTCATGATACCACTATGATCCTCTCCCGATCACATAAAGATCAACCAACTTCTATCCTCATCGAACTAGGGTTGTTTATTAGTCAGGTTATCAATATTCTTGACCCATAGTGTGACCTACTACGAACTAGGCCCATATCCGCGGGCGCGGCTATCGATAGATTATACACTCTGCAGAGGCTAGTACACTGTACCCACACTACGGAACCCAAGGCCTTGTGCTCCCACTCGGGTGGACCAACGGCATTCCGACAAAACCGATCTATTGCATGAGACTCTCCCGACCACTCCAACAAACTCCCCTTTGGGCTAAGTCATGGGTGGCCCTGATGTCACCTCGTGACACCCAATGGCCACCGTCGTTGCAAAACAAAAACGGTCCCAAATGGGGACAATGGTATACCATACAACAACAGGCACACAAGGCTTATGGCCACCTACCTTATCTGGGTAGCGTGCGCACAGAACCTTCCCTCGTTGGAGGCACCGACGAGAGGCATGACACTATACCCAGTTAGGACCCCCCCCATAAGGCAAGTGTGGCTGCACTGGTTAGCTCGATTCGATGGCACTATGACTCAGCCAACAGATGTTCAAGTTGTATTAAAGTCTACTTTAACTTGAATGTAATGAGCTGAGTCACAATAAGATGATGAAATAACAATGCATATGAGCATGATATCAACATGAGCATGGATGAGCAACATCACTATTTAACATATCAATAGCAATAAATCATTCTCTAGATGCAAATGAGCATGGCATACCAATGAGCATGAATATCACAAGTATAACACTGCATATAAGCATAGCATAACTACCGGCATCGTAAGTAAATACCGGAGAAGAACATGACAACAATATTAGCAAGTACTCATTTAACCCAATAGATGCAAATGATCATTGCATAAAGATAAGCATGGATTCACAAGCATATATTAAGCCCTCACAAAATATTAGCATGCACAAAATATTTTCTTATTCAAGTGGAAAAACATTGCTACTGCAAGGCTCTCATGCAAGTGGCTGTTGTGGCTTGCCTAGGGATGAAGAATACTCCGGGAAGAAGTGCGGTGAGGTCGCCGAACGATTCGCCGGAAAAGATTCTCTCTCGGAGGGGCTGACTAACGGCAAGGGAAAAATGGCCATTTTCATAGTGTGAAAAAATTATGGAAATAGTACCAACATGATGGGCTCGACGAGACGAAACCATGAGACATGGATTCACCTCATTCGGAGTTAGGACCGCGAAGATACGAGAGGTGGAAGATAAGGGACTAATCTGCAGAAATGTCCTCAGAAACAAGTCCCTGGCGGCAGAAAATAGAAAGCGCCTTTGCGCAGAATAGGTTTTCAGAACAGAGAAACATATTTCACATAGAATCAGAACTAAAGTATGCTTTTGCTAAGGGAAAACGTACTTAAAGGAATCCATCTTCACTTATCCATGTCAGCTGGGCCGGTTGGCCACTGACAGGAGGGGCCCACCCAAACCTCTCTCCTCCCTCGTCCGTTTCTTCTACCTCACGACACCAGAGGGCAGAGTGGGGCAGGGGAGAAATAGAGGAGGGGTGACCGGCGACGGGGCTCATGCCTCCGGCCAGCTCCGGCCAAGGGGAGGCCACCAGCGAGCTCGGGCCGACGCACCGCCTCCGTTCAGGGGAAGAGCACGGGCAGGGGAGGAGCTAGGACGGAGGCGTCGCTGGCAAACAGAGAAGTGGCCGGTGAGGGGCTCGGGCGTCTCAGGCCACCTCTGGCCAAGGCGAGGATGTCGGCGGGCTCAGGGAGGAACGCCGAATCCGTCCAGAGGGAAAGCAGGCGCCGGGGAGGGGTGGGGCTGCGGTGGCTCGGCGAACAGAGGAGCAGGGTGGGCGGCGGCCGTTCTAGGCAGCGGCAGCGTCAGGCACTCCGGCGACGGGCGAGGGGTGGGAGAGGTGCGCCGGCGAGTGGGAGAACTAGTGGAGAGGTCAGGGGGTGGAGGAGGAGCTCGGCTGCCCGGAATTTAGACCGAGGCCGAGGCGGCAATGGTGGACGGCGGCGGACAGAGGCGAGGTGGAGGGGCTCCATTGGGCAAGGAGGGCCGAGAAGAGAGCGGCGAGCTGCAGAGGAGGGCGTCCAAGCTATTTATAGCCGAGGGAGAGCTCTGGAGCGCTCGAAAAGCTCCGGCCGACCGGACAATGGAGGAGCAGAGAGCTTAGCGTCATGGGCACGATGATGGTGATGCAACGCCGATAAGGTCGGAGAGGGCAGCAGAGGGGAAATGACCGCATGGTCAGGGGGTAGCTACCAGACATGGAGAGGACTCAAGAAGAGGAGGTAGCAGACGAGCACAACACCGCGGTTTGCGAGAGCACGCGGACGTGCATGCCGGCCACGCAGTCACCGCGTGAACAGGCGCACGTGGTTGCACCCTGGCCAGCCGACCATGTCCAGTTGATTGGTCATTCGGGGGAGAAGGCCAAAGAGGAGGGAGCTAAGCCTAGTGCTCACTGGTGTGACCACAGATAGCAAGAATACAAGGGAACAGCAAGGTGTTTGGAGTTTGCTGTGGAGTAGATACATGGAGATGAAGGATGAGCTTTGACTGGTGTTGATCACTCACTAAGGTAATCATGATGGCAAGGTTTCAGCTCAAGAAGAGGGGTTTAGCTAGTACTTGCTGTACAACCCACCATTCTGTACAGAAATGCAAACAATGAAGTGGCACACACATGCTAGATTAGATGGAGCTGAAAATGGTCATGAAATGATGATTTAGGCATATGAGGGTGTCGGTGTACTAGAATAGGGGTACCCTAGTACCCCGTACTTGTGCACGGGCAGTAGTAGCATCCCACGGCCAGGCTTGCGGGAGGACAGCCAGAGAGAAGCTCAAGATTATTAAGCCATTCAAGAACAAAGTATACAAAGCAAGAGTTAAGGCCCCGGCAAGAGGAGCTTGCCGGGAGGGACAGCTGAGGCCCAGCCTGGGCATTGCTGAAGCAGAGTACTTGCCGCGGCAAGGTACTTGCCCCGGCAAGTCATTGGCTGCGGCAAGGTATTGGCTGCGGCAAGATAGCGGCTGCGGCAAGGTACTTGCCCCGGCAAGTTACCTTGCACGGCAAACTATGGGCTGCGCCAAGCTGTCAGGTGCGGCAAGGTCTTGCCGCGGCAAGCGTTACTGTAGCACTGTGCTGCTCCGGAGCCTCTGCCAGCGTGGCGCTCTGGGTCCTTCCAAGCGTGCGTGGCAGGGCATTGTGTAGACGGCGGTGCACTGTAGATAGCGGTGCAACAGCAGGTGGGATAGGCTTTTCCCACGTCCACGTCGTCCGGGTACATGTATCTGGACAGCAAAGGCATGGGCATTTAATGCCCTTGTCCCCTGCCGTCAGTGGTAGGTAGGACATGTCATCCTGGTAATAGTGGCCTTACTGTAGCAACTTTCCACCTCTACCTTTACTATTTGCCACCTGTTGGAGACCCCTTTGTGCGTATAAAAGGAGGCCCATAGGCAACGAAGGAACGGGAAGAGGGAGAACTCCAGTATTGTACGCAGCTACTCGGTACTGTAGCGCTCCTGGAGCTAGAACAATCATACAGATAATAACCAAAAAGCAGGAGTAGGGTTTTACACATCCGTGCGGCCCGAACCTGGGTAAATCTCTCTCGTGCACTGTCGTGTTCTTCGCTAGATTTGCTCTTCGCGCGACCGTCTCTCCCTGCCGAACGTAAAGGGGTCCTTCCCTGGGTCCCATAGGTGATCGCGGATTCGTCCCCGACATCTTTGGCGCGCCGGTAGGGGGAAGGAGGTTGTGTGAACCTAATCCAGCGATTTGCGCGCTAGTTTTTGGGCCATTCTCCGTCTTATGGCTCCAAAAAAGAAGACTTCAGCCATCGGTGCGTCCACATCCAAGCCGCCTGCTCCCATGCAGGAGGGTGCCGACGTGATTGCGGCTGCTGGGGGGACTGGATAGCGAGAGCTCCTATTACCTCCACCTGTCCAAAACCGGGCCAGCAACGCCAATCTTGGCGCTGCTGGGTCTGGGAACGCAGCGCTGCTCGCTGCTGCTGGCCCTGCAGGCTCCAGAAACGGTGCTGCGCGTTCTGGAACGCCCGCGCCAGTTCAGATGCCGCGGCCTTCGCAAGAAGCCCGTGACAGGCAGCGTCCTGACGCCCCAGGTGCCAGGCGCTCCCTAGATAATGAACTTGCGCATCAATCTCGAGATGCGCGGGGTCACCATACGCAACAACACGTTGGCGGGGTCGAGGCGCGGTCGCCTGGGCGTGGAGATGCTCCTTCTAACACCGTTAGGAGTAAGAGCATCCCACAGTCCTCACGCCACTCGATACCTCCCTCGCCAGCAGAAGCGTTGGCGCGTGCGCAGCTGCTCCTGAACTTCCCTCCACCAGCAGATAAGCTTGACGAGTGGAGGGCAACCATTCAGAGCCTTCTCAGCTTCGCTGATGCCGACCCAGTGCGCGCGGCCGACAAGAGAACTGGTGACGATGCTGTCCGAGGAGGGCGTCGCGGCAAGGCCAAGCAGCAGCAGAGAGACAGGCCTCCTCGTGGCCGCGACAAAGATGATGATGATGATGATCTAGATGATGAAGAATCCAGTGAGCACGAATTTCAGAAAGCCGCAGAAGTCTTGTGTGTTGATGGTGGTGCTTCGTTGCATTCTTCTCATCGCCAACTTAAACAGTGGGCGCGAGAGATCAATGCGGCGGAACCATCTGTTGACGCCAGAAAGCTTCTGAAGTGGTCCGACACGCCTATCGTCTTTGACATTGAGGACCACCCTGACCGCACAACGGCGGTCGGGTGCTTGCCGATGTTGGTTTCACCAACGATCCGCAACCTCAAGGTCACGAAGATGTTAGTTGACGGTGGGGCCGGCTTGAATCTGATTTCGCCCGCTGTGCTCCGGAAACTTCAAATCTCTGATGGCGAGCTTGCGGAAACTGGTACTTTCCAAGGAGTCAATCCAGGAAGGAGTAAGCCGAAAGGGAAGATCACGCTGCTAGTGACATTTGGCGGCGAGCTGAACTACCGGACCGAGAAGGTCAGCTTCGATGTTGCCGATATTCCATTACCTTATAATGGGATACTTGGCCGCCCAGCGCTCGCCAAGTTCATGGCAGCCTCTCATTATGCCTACAACGTGTTGAAGATGCCAGGTCCAGTAGGTGTTATCACAGTTCCCTGCGACAATAAGGATGCGCTTATTTGCGCCGACAAGATCTACCGGGAGGCAGCTGCCGCAACTGCCGCCAAGGCACTTGCCGCTGAAGCTCTCGGGTGGGAGAACAAGAGGAAGTCCGGCAAGAGCTCCTGTGCCCACTCCGGCAAGCGCACCTCTTCGGAGTGCTGCGCTACCGTCGAGGACGCACCAGAGAGCTCCACCGGCAAGTGTAAGAAGAACAAAGCCGCTCCGCCGGCGACAAAGAAGGTGCCCGCCAAGGAGGATGGCACTGGTGGTTCCTTCACCATCAGTGCCACACTTGACAACAAATAGGAAAACGCGCTCGTTGCTTTCCTGCGGGCGAATGTCGACGTATTTGCATGGCAACCGTCCGACATCCCCGGTGTTCCCAGGAAAGTAATTGAGCACCACCTTGCCGTTTGTCCCCACGCAAGGCCCGTCAAACAGAAAGCCAGAAAGCAAGCTGTGGAGCGGCAAGAGTTTATTGCGGAAGAAATCAAGAAGTTGGAAGCAGCAGGCCTCGTTAGAGGAGTGCTCCATCCTACGTGGTTGGCCAATCCGGTTGTCGTGCGCAAAGCGAATGGAAAATGGAGGCTTTGTATTGATTTCACTGATGTCAATAAAGCTTGTCCCAAAGACCCATTTTCTTTTGCCCCGCATAGACCAGATTGTTGACTCCACGGCAGGATGTGATTTGCTTTCATTTCTTGACGCATATTCAGGGTATCATCAAATCTTCATGGCTGAGGAAGATGAGGAAAAGACCGCATTTATCACACCCTGTGGCACATACTGTTTCGTACGTATGCCGTTTGGTTTGAAAAATGCTGGTTCGACATTTGCAAGAGCCGTCCAGATTGCTTTTGAGCCTCAGCTGCACAGAAATGTGGAAGCCTATATGGATGATATAGTGGTCAAAAGCAAAGACAGGGCTACTTTGGTTCAAGATCTAGAAGAAACTTTTGTAAATCTGCGCAAGATCAACCTGAAGCTCAACCCCGAGAAGTGCGTGTTTGGAGTTCCCTCCGGCATGCTTCTCGGGTTCTTTGTGTCTCAACGTGGAATTGAAGCCAATCCTGACAAGATCAAAGCCATTGAGCAAATTGAAGCACCGAAGCGCGTCAAGAATGTTCGACGACTTGCCGGCTGTGTTGCTGCCCTCAGTAGGTTTATCTCCAAGTCAGCTGAGCGCGCCCTGCCATTTTTCAAAATCTTAAAAAAGGCAGGTCCCTTGAAATGGACTCCGGAGGCGGCGCTGCAAGACTTGAAGAGATACCTCTCCTCTCCTCCAATACTTGTCGCGCCTAAACCACAAGAGAAGTTGTTGCTGTATCTAGCGGCAACCAATCAAGTGGTTAGTGCTGCGCTGGTAGCTGAGAGAGAGGTGGATGAGGAGGCAGTAACTGCGGCAAGCACAACCAGCGACAAGCTGGGGGCAACAAGTTTTGCTGCCAACAAGGATTCGTCTGCGCAGTCAGGTGAAGTGATACAAAAGAAGAAAATGGTGCAGCGCCCGGTCTACTTTGTGAGCTCTCTTCTGCAGGGAGCTAGGTCACGGTATTCTGGTGTGCAGAAGCTGCTTTTCGGCCTTCTCATGGCCTCGAGAAAGCTGCGCCATTATTTTCAAGCACATGAAGTTACCGTCATCACTCGCTTCCCGCTGAAAAGGATTTTGCAAAATCCAGAAGCGACGGGCAGGATTGTCGAGTGGGCGTTGGAGTTGTCGAGCTTTGGCCTCAAGTTTGAGAGTACATCAACCATACAGAGCCGAGTTTTGGCAGAGTTTGTCGCAGAATGGACACCAACGCCAGACGAAGAAATCCCAGAGATGACTCTCCCCGGCAAGGAGACAAGCAAAGAGTGGCTTATGTACTTTGATGGTGCCTTTTCGCTGCAAGGCGCCGGTGCTGGCGTACTGCTTGTCGCACCCACCAGAGAGCACCTCAAGTACGTGGTCCAAATGCACTTTCCCAAGGAACAGGCGACGAACAATACTGCAGAATATGAGGGGTTGCTTGCCGGTCTCAGGATCGCGGCAGACCTTGGGATCAAGAAGCTTATTGTCAGGGGAGATTCGCAGCTTGTCGTCAGGCAAGTGAACAAGAACTACCAATGCCCATTGATGGAAGCTTATGTAGATGAGGTGAGGAAGTTGGAAGAACGCTTTGACGGCCTACAAATGGAGCACGTCCCACGTGCTGAGAATGACATTGCCGATGGTTTGTCAAAGCGCGCCGCACTCAAATTGCCTGTGGAGCCAGGCACTTTTGTGCTCCAACTAACTCAGCCATCCGTGACGCCATCAGTAGGGCAAGGCAGGAAGAGGAAGTTGGCTTCTGGCGACTACTTCCCGGCAGAGCTCCCCGAAGCCGCCGGCAAGAAGGCTGCCAAAGCCAGTGCCAAAGATTCAGAGGGGCAACTTGCTCCGACAAGGCCTCATGCTCTTGTCGTTGAAGCGGGTACTCCTATTCTAGAGGCAAAGGGGCAACTTGCTCCGACAAGACTTCAGGTCCTTGTCGTTGAAGCAGGCGCTCCTGATCAAAGCGCTGAGGAGCAAGATGCTCCGACGAGGCCTTGGGCTTCCGTCGTTGAAGCAACTGCTCCCGACAAGCTTGTTGAAGGACAGCACGCTCCAGCAGGGACCCAGGCTCTTGTCGTTGAGGCGGCTGTTCCCGCCAAGCTTGTCGGGGAACGGCAGGCTCTGGTAGAGCGACGAGCTCTTCCCGTAGGGCCTGATGTTCCCGCAGCAGAAGAAATGCCTTTAGTCCTCGTTGTCGAGCCACAGGCTCCAGCGTGGGCGCAGCAGATCGTCCGTTTCCTTCAGACAGGAGAACTTCCCGAAGAGCAGGAAGAAGCGGAGAAAGTAGCCCGACGGTCCAATATGTACCAATTTGTCGATGACATGCTGTGCAGAAAAAGACCAAACGGTGTGAAATTGAAGTGTATTCCCCGGGAAGAAGGACAGGAGCTGTTGGCGGAGATTCATGGAGGCATATGTGGTCACCACATAGGGTCAAGAGCCCTTGTTGGAAAGGCTTTCCGGCAAGGTTTCTTTTGGCCCACCGCCCTCCAGGATGCAACTGCACTAGTAACCAAGTGTGAAGCGTGCCAGTTTCATTCACTTTTGTGCTCCAACTAACTCAGCCATCCGTGACGCCATCAGTAGGGCAAGGCAGGAAGAGGAAGTTGGCTTCTGGCGACTACTTCCCGGCAGAGCTCCCCGAAGCCGCCGGCAAGAAGGCTGCCAAAGCCAGCGCCAAAGATTCAGAGGGGCAACTTGCTCCGACAAGGCCTCGCGCTCTTGTCCTTGAAGCGGGTGCTCCTAGGCTAGAGGCAAAGGGGCAACTTGCTCCGACAAGACTTCAGGTCCTTGTCGTTGAAGCAGGCGCTCCTGATCGAAGCGCTGAGGAGCAAGATGCTCCCGACAAGCTTGTTGAAGGACAGCACGCTCCAGCAGGGCCCCAGGCTCTTGTCGTTGAGGCGGCTATTCCCGCCAAACTCGTCGGGGAACGGCAGGCTCTGGTAGAGCGACGAGCTCTTCCCGTAGGGCCTGATGTTCCCGCAGCAGAAGAAATGCCTTTAGTCCTCGTTGTCGAGCCACAGGCTCTAGCGTGGGCGCAGCAGATCGTCCGTTTCCTTCAGACAGGAGAACTTCCCGAAGAGCAGGAAGAAGCGGAGAAAGTAGCCCGACGGTCCAATATGTATCAATTTGTCGATGACATGCTGTGCAGAAAAAGACCAAACGGTGTGAAATTGAAGTGTATTCCCCGGGAAGAAGGACAGGAGCTGTTGGCGGAGATTCATGGAGGCATATGTGGTCACCACATAGGGTCAAGAGCCCTTGTTGGAAAGGCTTTCCGGCAAGGTTTCTTTTGGCCCACCGCCCTCCAAGATGCAACTGCACTAGTAACCAAGTGTGAAGCGTGCCAGTTTCATTCCAAGCAGATTCATCAGCCAGCTCAAGCTCTCCAGACAATCCCTCTCTCCTGGCCATTTTCGGCCTGGGGGCTCGATATCCTCGGCCCCTTTCCCCGTGCCACCGGGGGCTTCGAGTACTTGTATGTGGCCATAGACAAGTTTACGAAGTGGCCAGAAGTGGAAGCAGTGAGAAAGGTGACAGCACAATCAGCCATCAAGTTCTTCAAGGGAATTGTTTGTCGCTTTGGTGTTCCTAACAGGATCATCACCGACAACGGTACCCAGTTCACGAGCCACGCCTTCATGCAGTATGTCAAAGACCTTGGCACCAAGGTCTGTTTCGCTTCTGTTGCTCACCCCCGAAGCAACGGTCAAGCTGAAAGGGCAAATGCCGAAGTGCTGCGTGGGCTCAAGATGAGAACTTTCGACAGGCTGCGCAAGTGCGGCAAAAACTGGATCGAGGAGCTGCCAGTGGTTCTTTGGTCGATCAGGACGACGCCAAATCGAGCTACTGGCCAGACGCCTTTTGCTCTAGTTTATGGAGCAGAGGCAGTTCTCCCCACGGAACTCGTATACGGGTCACCTCGAGTGCTCGCTTATGATGAGCTTGAGCAAGAGCAACTGCGGCAAGATGACGCTGTGCTCCTCGAGGAGGATCGTCTTCAGGCTGCTATGAGAGCTGCTCGCTACCAGCAAGCTTTGAGTCGCTACCATAGCCGCAAAGTTAATGCCAGAAGTCTCGAGGAAGGCGACCTTGTTCTTCGGCGCGTTCAGTCGGCCAAGAATTCAAACAAGTTGACGCCGAAGTGGGAAGGCCCTTATCGGGTGAAACGGGTCACCAGGCCCGGCGCTGTCCGCCTGGAGACCGGGGATGGCATTCCAGTGATCAATTCCTGGAACATTGAGCATCTCCGTTAGTTTTTTCCATAAGGCGCGGTTGCCGGGCCCTTCCCCGGCAACCACCTTTTGTACAAGTCTTGCCGCTGTTGCATGTAATCCTTTGTACAAAGCCAGGCGCAGACCCTGTGCATACATAAAGCTTTTGTATTTCGCAGTTTTTGACGATTTCATGTTTACTTTTATTTTGCATGATTATCTGACATACTGTGCAGTACAGCCTCCCCAGTAAGCATTAACGAGCCGCCAAGCTCCTATATCTTTATTTTCTCTTCTTTCTTTTTCTCAAAAAGACAGAAGCTTCCCTCGCGCACAAGTTTGCCGGGGGGGATGGGATAATGATATGGACCAGGCGTCGTTCAAAGAAACTTTGCCTTGCCGGGTAGAAGGCAGCGGCAAGCAGTGACAAGACCTTGCCGCGGAGAGATCAGCGACAAAGCTAAGTGCCAAAGTTTGAATAACCAAATTCTTTTTTATTCTCAAGGTTATTTTCCTTGAACGATACTACTCTTTGTATGGAAAACCTGTGCGCGATGGAACCTAAGCATAATCGGTCGCGCCCTTACCTTGTTTCGAGTCCGCTCAACAACCTAAGTGGCCGCACTGAGCGCGACAAGGTTGCTTGCCGGCAGCGGCACCGCCAGCAGGCTGCTGGAGTCCCGTACCCAGCGCTCGCAGCGATGGTGCGCGCACCGGCAAGTTTCCTATAAGCGCAGGGCAAGTACACATAAAGAAAGAAATTGCTCAAGGGAGATGACATGCATTAACTTCAAAATATTGCATGTTATATTACAAGATAAGTTGCCGTGGCTTAAACATATTGTTCTTTAACATGTCTAGCGGCGGCAAGGAGGGAGAAGAATGGGCTCTCTAATTGCGGTGCTCGCCTTCGACTCTTTGGATTTGGTCCACCCTCTCCACGATGGGCGCGACAAGGGCCTCTAGTGGTGTGGGGTCGTATCCCTTCGGCAAGCTTTTGAAGATGTTGCTGAAGTCGACGCCCGGGTTTCTGTATGCTATCTTCACCAGCAACCTCCGGAGAACTCCCCGGCAAAGCCTGCGTGACTCGTCGGCCAGTTGAGCCTTGTGATTGACTTGGAGCTGTTGGAGTGCTTCTACTACTCCGTCGAAGAACTCGGCTAGCTTGACGCTAGTTTGCGTGTTCTTGTCGGTGGAGTACCCGAAGTCCGGCACCTTCAGGGCAGTCAGCTCCTTGTCGATGTCCTCGGCTGCGCTGGCAAGCCTGTCTCTGAAGATCCCCACGTTATCCCTGAACTTCTTGTGGGTTGCAATAGCGTCTTGAAGCAGACCCTTCTCCTTCTGGAGCTCTGCCATTAGAAGCCCTTCGCGTTTTCTGGTGGTGTCGAGCGTCTCCTTCAGCGTGGTTAGTTTCAGCTTCAGGTCTGCTCTGGAGTCATTGGCGGCGGCAAGCAGATTGTTCTTCTTGGCTATGGTAACTTGCATCTCCGCCAAAGTGTGGGTCGCCTTTGCCCTCTCACTTTCGAGCGTTGAGAGCTTGTCACCGTTTGCCTTGAGGGCGGCCTCTAGTCTTGCCACTTTCTCCTCCGTTTCCTTCCTGTTCACTCCTGTAGCAGCAACAGCGTTGGTGGCCTCCACCAACTTGCTGGCGTACTCTTGGGCCAAGGCTTCGATTTCCTTCTGGTGTTTTTGTGCCTGCCCCTGGGTCCGCTCTGCGACAAGTCTTGCCACCTCCTCGTCTTTCTGTCGGAGGGTTTCGGCAAGTTTCCTCTTGCGCTCGGCAAGTTCTTCTTCGTGGGCATCAAGGTCCACCTTCCGCTGGTTCAGATCACCGGCCCGAGCAGACAACTCCTTGGCGGTCTCCTCCTGTTTTTGTTCAATGTCTTGCTTCATCAGGAGGAGGGCCTGCCGTTCTTCGGCCAGCTGTGCCCGCTTGGCCTCTAACGCATTAAGAGATCGCGCGCGGACATCCGCCAAGATCTCCGCACGCCTCAACATGTCAGCTTCGGCTTTCTCGATGAGCGCCTCTCGGGAAGCTAGCTTCTCCCGTCGGGCGCGATGAAGATTCAGCAGCTTTTGGAACAGTTGCTCCTCTTCAGACATGCTGCTGCTGCTGGCGCCTGGCGCATCCACAAGCTGGAGCCCGGCAGCGGCAAGGATCTCCTCGTCCACAACATCCTCCTCGGTTGATGCTCTGGAGCCCACCATCCAGGGGAGGCTGACGTAGACGTTCTCGCCGACCCGGATGTATTTGCTTGGCGGAGGCGAGTTGGGTCCTGCCGCCTCGTCAGTGGTTGAGGGACCCGTGGTCGGAGTAGCGCCTGGCGCTCCTGTGGCCTCAGGGCCGTCAGTACGACCACCGGCTCCCTCGCCGGCCTCCTCAGCCTTCTGGGCGGCCTCAGCTTCAGCAGCCTTGGCGGCTTCATCGGTGGGCGCCTTGGCGGTATTATCCTCGGCGGCCTTGCCGGCCTCTTCGGCAGCCCTGGCAGCCTCTTCGTCGGCAAGCTTGTCGGCTGCCAGCTTGTCGGCCTTGGCAGCGGCGGCCTTGGCGGCCTCGTCGTCGACGGCCCCTGCGGTGTTCTCCTCGGCAGAAGAGTCAATGTTCATTGGCTCCACCGAGGAGGGCTCTGCCAACCCGAGAAGTAAAGCAAAAAGAGCTTCAGGAAGAAATTCAAGAAGCCAAAAGAAAGAAAGCAGAAAAAGTTTTGCGGCAAGTGGGTTTACCCGTGTTGAGCTCAGGAGCGGTGGGCTCCCCTCCCCCGTCAACGTTTGTCATTGGGATGGGGTCGCCAGCGCTGGTGCTTGGCGCTTCGGCGCTTGCCGGCTCCTCTTCGTGGCTCGGCTCGCTAGTGGGTGCCCTTACCGGAGATCTTCTCCTTGGCGGAGTGGTCGAGGGGGGTGGTACTTCTGGAGCACCTTCAGATGGCTCCACTTGCTGCTCCTCTCCTACACGCCCAAAGATGTCAGTAACAAAATGCTTGTTCCTCAGCGACCGCCAGCGAAAGGTAGTTGAAATACTTACGCTGGGGGCTGTGCTGGGGGCTGCAACGAGGGCTGGGCTCCGAGCTGGCTGGGACGGTCTCAGACGCTCTCCCGGTGGTTGCCGTGGGCTCATCTTCGACGACCACAACAGTCTTGCTCGTCGAGACTTTAGCTCTCTTCCTTGTCCTCTCCGCCAAAATTTCCTCCCTGCGGAAGCAAGGCCGGAGCGCGACAAGTGAGGACAGAAACAAAACCTTACAAAGATTGAGGGTCGCGGCAAGGGAACTTACTCTTCCTCGTCGTCCTCTTCGCTGAGGGCGGAAAAATCAAAGTCCGCCTCCGTGTGAGGAGGGGGAGGAGGGGGAGCTGGGCTCCTTGGCCGCTTGGCGGGGGTAGTAGCAGCGGTCTTTGATGACCCTGCTCCAGTTGCCGGGGCCGCGTGAGACACTCCCGCAGCACCAGCCCTTGCCGCGGTCGTGCGCGTCGAACGGCGCTCCGGCGGTTGTTGAACTTCTTGCCGCTCAGCCACTTTGCCAAGCCTACGAAGGCGTTTCCTCCTCAGAGGGGCTGGGGACTCTGACTGCGGTGGGCTTTCGGTGCCCTCCTCGGAAAAGGAGCTCTCATCCTCCGAGCTGCCTGACTCGTCGGCAGGCTGGCTTGGCCCGACATCCTTGCCGGGTGCGGCGAGCTCGCCCTTCCCGGCAAGCATCCCCTGCTCAGCAAGGCTCTCCTTTTGTGCCTCGTCGAGCTCCGCCAAAGTATAACCAAAATCGCCAGCTTCCCTGGCGAGCCTGTCCTCCTCCACTCTTCGAGCAATGAATTCTATTTCTTTCTCAGTGGTGTTGCGGACGAGCCACTCTTCCACCCGGACCTGCTTTTCGACCGTGGAGTCAAAGAATCGCCGCACGTCTTCTTCGAGCGGCACGTCCCAAGTTGCTTCAACACTGTGCGCATTGTAGAGCGGCATCATAGCGATGATTGCACTCAATGCGGAGTTGTTGCAAAGAGGCATGATGTGCTTCGGCAGCGTGAACGCCTTGTCGCGCTTTTCTGGATCTGTCTCTTGCTTGAACAGTTCTCGCATGAAAAAGTCGTGCTGCAGAACTGTGAAGTTGTTGATCAGTCCAGGGCGCAGGCGCATGATATCGGCTGGGTTCTTCCAATCAGAGGCTGGCCTTCCTCTCTGCTGCAGAGGAGCAATGCGGCGGCGGAGGAAGTCTGCGCCAACCATCCCTATGGTGAGCCCGGCCTCCCTGAGCCGTATGATCCTGGCAGCGGCAATCTCCAGCTTTTTGTCCTGGGGATCCAGATCGCTCCAGTCTGTGCCACGCGCCGCTGGGGTCTTGTGAAGCTCACAGTATGGTGGCGGATCGTCGTCAATGATCCAACACCATTCAGACCGGATTTCTCCCCATCTTGGGCGAAGATCCCCCTTCAGATAATGCTCCTTGGCGCCCAATCTTGAAACGAACGAGACGCCAACAGTGAGAGGCTCCCCCTTTTCAGCACGGGGAGTGAAGTAATGCCTGAACAGCGCGGTGTTGGGTGCGACGCCGACGAAGTTCTCGCACAGATGCGCAAATATTGCCATGGTGGATACGGCATTCGGTGTGAGATCCAGCAGACGGAGGTTGAAGATGTACATGACGTCGCTGAAGAAATCCAAATACGGTGGGCAGAGCCCGCACCAAAAGTAGCAAGCGAAGAAGGGGTACTTGCTCACTTCGCTCTCGTCGGTGGCTGGGCGGACGCGGGTGGCCGGATGCGCCTTGGTCCTCGCGGCCCACATGCCTTGGAACTTGGCCTTCAGATCCGCCCCCGTGAGCGTCGGAGCGAAGAGCGCGTACTTCTGCCTCTTCATCTGCGCCTGGGTCTCCGTCCTTGAGGACTTCCCCGTCTTCCCCTTTTCTCCTTTGGGAGGCATGGCGAAGGCGGAGCTGAGGACCGAGGGAGATGCGGACGCGCGCGGTGGCGGAGGATTGGGAAACCGCCTTTGTTTTAGAGCGGAGGAAGAAGAAGGCGGAGATTTGAAGATCGAGAATGGTGAGAGGGGTGTGCGAGTGCTTCTGCAGGTCCCTCCTTTTATGGGGAAAGATGCGGAACCATCCGCCCCTTCGTCATTCGAGATAACTGCGCACGCTTCCCACGCTCCGCATTCAACGCGCGACGCGTGGGAGAGCGTGCAATTAAACAGCATAGAGACGTTTCGGCTTATCCCAGCCACGCGTGCCCGTGCACTGTTTGGGCCTGGCCCAACAACGCCCGGCACCGTGTGTGGCCCAGGCCCGGGGGCTCCTGTCGGTGTACTAGAATAGGGGTACCCTAGTACCCCGTACTTGTGCACGGGCAGTAGTAGCATCCCGCGGCCAGGCTTGCGGGAGGACAGCCAGAGAGAAGCTCAAGATTATTAAGCCATTCAAGAACAAAGTATACAAAGCAAGAGTTAAGGCCCCGGCAATAGGAGCTTGCCGGGAGGGACAGCTGAGGCCCAGCCTGGGCATTGCTGAAGCAGAGTACTTGCCGCGGCAAGGTACTTGCCCCGGCAAGTCATTGGCTGCGGCAAGGTATTGGCTGCGGCAAGATAGCGGCTGCGGCAAGGTACTTGCCCCAGCAAGTTACCTTGCACGGCAAACTATGGGCTGCGCCAAGCTGTCAGGTGCGGCAAGGTCTTGCCGCGGCAAGAGTTACTGTACCACTGTGCTACTGTGCTGCTCCGGTGCCTCTGCCAGCGTGGCGCTCTGGGTCCTTCCAAGCATGCGTGGCAAGGCACTGTGTAGACGGCGGTGCACTGTAGATAGCGGTGCAGTAGCAGGTGGGATAGGCTTTTCCCACGTCCACGGCGTCCGGGTACATGTATCTGGACAGCAAAGGCATGGGAATTTAATGCCCTTGTCCCCTGCCGTCAGTGGTAGGTAGGACATGTCATCCTGGTAATAGTGGCCTTACTGTAGCAACTTTCCACCTCTACCTTTACTGTTTGCCACCTGTTGGAGACCCCTTTGTGCGTATAAAAGGAGGCCCATAGGCAACGAAGGAACGGGAAGCGGGAGAACTCCAGTATTGTACGCAGCTACTCGGTACTGTAGCGCTCCTGGAGCTAGAACAATCATACAGATAATAACCAAAAAGCAGGAGTAGGGTTTTACGCATCCGTGCGGCCCGAACCTGGGTAAATATCTCTCGTGCACTGTCGTGTTCTTCGCTAGATTTGCTCTTCGCGCGACCGTCTCTCCCTGCCGAACGTAAAGGGGTCCTTCTCTGGGTCCCATAGGTGATCGCGGATTCGTCCCCGACAGAGGGTGCCATAAAATTTTCATACCATTTGGACAAGCCAAAGTGGTACTTCCTTCATAATGCACCTCGGTGCATAGAATTTTAGAAAAATTCTAGAGAAACAATGGTTAAATGAAATCAGCCCAAATTTGTTGGAGAGGGTTTAAATGGGTAGGAACATGTCCTGAAAAATTTCCAGCAATAATGAAGCAATATAAAATATAGTTGCTTCACAACCTGAAAATCTGACCAGAAACCAAGATTTGATGCTGAGCTCACATAGAGTGATGACATGAGCTCAAAATTGGAGGAGAGTCATGATTTGATCATATGAAGGATCTTGCAAAATTTCAACTCATTTGGATTACCCTAGCTAGTACTTCCTTCACAAAGGCTTCCCTCGGACAGAAACTTTGGAAATTTGCTGAGGAAATTCACTAGGCAAATAGAGCTGAATATTGGCATGAGGCAATGATATGGATAGTAAAGAGTGCCCAAAAAGTTTGGGAGCAATCAAGAAAAGATAGTTGGCACTTCCTTCACAAAAAAGCCACGCTGGACAAAATTGAAGAAGGAATATTGATGAATTATTTTTGGGCTTGGAAAGGAAAGTTTGGACATATTTGGGGCCTATATGATCCAAAAAAATTATGAAAATTATTTGGGTATTTTGTGGATGAGAGAAAGGTAGGTTGCTTCACAACCTAGGGCAAAAAGGATTATTCCTTTAATAGAAAAAGGAATATTCCCAATAAAAAGAATATTGGGATTGGTCCAAGATGGGAAATGACATGATCTTGAGATGGTTTTGAGGATGACAAGCCACTTGGGAGACTGAGAAGAGATGATCTTCCCAGGTTTCAGGACCACAGAGCCACAGAAAAGCAATTCAAATAAAAAATCAAAAGAAAAACAAAAGAAAAAGAAAGGGCCAAAATCCAGGGTGTCACAAACCTTCCCATCTTAAAGAAATCTCGTCCTCGAGATTTGGTTGCTCAGGGAACAAGTATGAATATATCTGACTTAGGGAAACCGTTTCCAACTCTGGTATCCTTTTTCCTTATATGATGTTCCCGTTGAATTTCATATGGCTGATTGCCTGGCTCTGGGGTGGTTTGCTTTATGTATCCTCATTGTGACAGGGCTTACCACACATGTTCATGCTTACACTAGCTCCAATTTCTTTTATATCTGCTGACTTAGCTGGGATGCGATAGGTTATCATGACTGGCATACGTGCCCTTCTTACAAGTCCGAGAGTGGTCTCCGATGGGTGTGTCATCCAGCACTGACAACATTCAATGGAGTTGTGAACAACTTTCTTGGTGGACACCAACTATCTTACTCCTTGCATTGGGTTGCTCAAATAGCTACATATCCTCCGGGTTCAACAGAGTGTTGTGAATCATAACTGTTCTCCTGGCGGAATCTGACTTCTTGCAGGTATTACTAAATCATCTTGGCTGGCTCCACTGTCTTGAGCATCCAATCAGTACCAAAGATTTGACTGTCATTTGTCGTGAGCAGTATGAAGGAGTACGGCCTTATAACAAGAGCATATCGAGTTGACTGACGATGATTCTGGCAGAACAATCTTGTTCACGGCAGGCTATATTTCAAATGATTCCCACATGCGAGGGCACATGCTTCGAGACTGTTGTTAAAAATTCTGATTACTCATTCTGTCGGTATACCCATGTGGGTAGTAGGCCGTGTGATGCCATAACACGGTTGCTGGAGTCAATTTCTTGAGTTGACCTTTGTTCTGACAGGGCAGACTTGGATAGTCGATACTGACAAATCTGAGCATATACAGTTGGTTGAGCGGGTTGCCTTGATATGAGGTCCTTACCACGACAGAGTAGACCCCTTGGGCATATATTTATTGTGATCGATACTGACTCAGATGGTCCGAGGTATCTGTACCATGTTGGTCATGCAACAAGTACCATAACTGTATATCCGGTCTGGCTCCTTCATTGTTGTTTTGTTTGTCTGGATACATTGCTGAAAGAACTTTGCCACATATATCCTTAATTCTTCGTGTGACCATAAGTGCTGTCAGGTGCTGCAGTATTCTGGCAATCATACTGTGGCCTTATTCATGACTCGGGTCAAAGAATATATACTAGGTCCATGTGTGATTGTACGGAGCTTATTGTTGTCTTCCATCATACAAGACCATGAAAAAGGTTGATTACATCACCTCGTCGGGTGTGAGGAAGCTGGCCTTGATAAGCACTATCAGAATTGTTGTCCCATGTTGTCTTTCCTCATAGTTTTGGTCGATCCCGGTATCACACACTGAGGTGTATATCTGACTTTCTTCCTCTTGCATAACTAGTGAGGTTAGCGGATTCTTAACATGATTTCATCCTCGTACAAGTGATTTGTATGAACTTGGCAGCATGCTCACAGTATGTAAAAGCATTTGATTCCCAAGGCAGACTTGTGTTCTAACTGATTGCTTCTGACAAAACTGTTGTGGATCTGACCCTTGGGATGCATCGCCATATGCTACCAACTCACTACGTAATACCTTGCACCAATGCCATACTAAGGAAGACTGGACAGCTTATGCTGGAAGCTATCAAAAGTATCTTGCTGGGAAAGACTAAATAGCTTGTGCTCAAAGCTCTTGCCGGGCCAGCTTGCTGAAGAAGACTGGGTATCGTGCTTTGGAAGCTTCCCCCCTTAAATACTTGCTGGGGAAGACTCGGTACCTTATGCTTGAAGCTTTTGCGGTAGCCTACTGAAGAAGCCTGAGTATCTTGCAAGGGAAGTCGTCGACATATCATACCCAGTAAGATTGAGGAGCCTTGCATTATAAGCCTCTCTGGTAGCTTGCGAAAGAAGATGGGATTGCTTGCACTAGAAGCATCTTTCTGTGATAGGCGGACTGAATATCATATATATCCTTTAATATTTCTGCTACCGGTCACTTGTATGAAAGGGGTTGTTCGAGTATCCTTCTTGCTGAGCACTGAATTCATCGCATGTTCTGACTGGCTTCCGGGTATACCATGTTTCAACATTGCACTCATTGTAGAATCAATCCTTGTCTATGAACCATACCTTTGACTGATAGTATACTATTGGACTTGCACACAACTTGTCTTCCGGCTGATTTCATTATTATTACTGTGAAAATTGCACACTGAGGTAGACATGATGCTGATAATCAAGCCAGGATATCATTTGCATTCTCACCAGATATTCGAAATACAATGCAGTCGGCTGAGAATTCCATAATATTTAGCTGAGCTTCCAAATATTTGAACTGAGTCTTCGGATCCGGTGTCGGTTGATGAGCAACTTTAATAAGGGGAAAATAAGGTAACACCGAGGGCCCAAGGAAAGAAGCAAAAGAAACGAATGGAACAAAAGCACACAAGGCAATCAAGATTTTATACAAGCAATATCATATTCAAGCAACATCACATATTACTGCTACTCACAACAATAATATGCATGCATACTTAAGCACACAGATCTCGCGAAAACTCTGGTTCTACGATCTAATATGTTGTGGCGGTGTGCACGAAAGTGAATCCACGTGTGGAAGGATTGGTGTAAACAGAGCTACACTAAGCATTGGCTCAACACCGGTTGCAGCTGGGCGGACAGGGAGGTGAGGATGGACTTGGTGATCATGTAGCGGAACACGGAGGTCACGACCACATTATCATCAAGCGGGCGGAATAAAATTGTACTTGTCCAAAGAATGGGTGACAAGATAGGATAGCGGTGAAAAACAAGGCTTGTTGGCATTGCCCTTTTCTGATAGCAAAGATCAGTAAGGGTTGCCAAAGAAGCGAGTCGGAGGGCATGATTCACGATAGAAACATGCTATCACCAAAATGGTACGGGTGGCTGGCGGACAGACATCGACGCGATACCTGAGCATAACTCCTGCAAATGGTGTCTGGAACACTAGGTACCTCGGCATCACTCAGCTGGGATAGAGATGACGCCAAACACCGAGAAGCAGGGCTGCAAAGCTGGAGGGTGCAGGTAGTGGATCGAAATCGATGCCACCTACACTCACAAGATTAACCGTTAGCGCCAAGATAATAAGTCTATATGCATGCTATGCAGCAAACAAATGCAACAACCAAATGCAGCAAACCGGCTATACCCTATACTACCGCTTCTAACGCTCGCGCGGACTAGGGTGTCCTACAGCAAGACCTGCTCTGATACCAACCATTGTGGCACCCTGGCTCAGGGAGACCGGAACACCCTGTATTCCAGCCCAGGGATCAAGTCTTCTGGAATACGGCACTGCTTGGCATAGAACAAACCAGCTCTTTATTACAAAATGATATGGATACAAGGGTTCGAGTATTACAACGGAATATCTCGGCACGGCGACACTACGCCTGCTCAGGTTGCTCTATGCTAGCAGCAGAACAACCGTAGCAGCGGAATGACATCTAGCAGCGGAACAACGATGACAGCGATGGACTCCACTCCGCATGTACTCTAGCTAAAACGCGTATTCTAGCTCGTAAACTTAGGATCCTCAACAAGCAAGCAAATACGGCGTGACCTGCAAACTGACATGACACACCAGGTGATTACTTTGAATGTACTCGCAAGCTCACAGCAACCAAAATCAATCAAGACAAGCAACAACATGGCATTTACAGGTTAAACAATGTTGAACATGATACCACTAGAACAACATCAGATGAGCATGGCATGAAGATGTTGAACATAACACATCTAGCATCATATGAAATGAGCATGGCAATGTTACAGGATGATACTAGAATGCAGCATGTTAAAAAATATCATGATCCAACTTACTCTGCTTGGGGTTATCTCGTAACCACCACATGTATCAACTTACCAACTTGAGCATCACACGATCACCTCAAGACCAACCAAGCTTGGTATTAACAATACTGTAGTGACCATAAGACCAGAAGGAGCTTGATCTTTACCCGGGATCATCACATGACACCATAAATATCAACCAACCTCGGTATCCATGATACCACTGTGATCCTCTCCCGATCACATAAAGATCAACCAACTTCTTTCCTCATTGAACCAGGGTTGTTTATTAGTCAGGTTTTAATACCGTTGACCCATAGTGTGACCTACTATGAACTGGGCCCACATCAACGGGCGTGGCTATCGATAGATTATACACTCTGCAGAGGTTAGTACACTGTACCCACATTACGGAACCCAAGGGCTCGTGCTCCCATTCGGGTGGACCAACGGTGTTCCGACAAAACCGATCTATTGCATGACACTCTCGCGGCTACTCCGACAAACTCCCCTTTGGGCTATGTCATGGGTGGCCCCGATGTCAACTCGTGACACCCAACGGCCACCGTCGTGGCAAAACAAAAATGGTCCCAAATGGGGACAATGGTATACCATACAACAACGGGCACACAAAGCTTATGACCACCTACCTGATCAGGGTAGCATGCGCACATAACCTTCCCTCGTTGGAGGTACCAGCGAGAGGCATGACAATAGACCCAGTTAGGACCCCCCAGAAGGCAAGTGTGGCTGCACTTGTCAGCTCGATTCGATGACACTATGACTCAGCAAACAAATGTTCAAGTTGTATTAAAGTCCGGTTTAACTTGAATGTAATGAGCTGAGTCACAATAACATGATGAAATAACAATGCATATGAGCATGATATCAACATGAGCATGGATGGCAACATCACTATTTAACATATCAACAACAATAAATCGTTCTCCAGATGCAAATGAGCATGGCATACCAATGAGCATGAATATCACAAGTATAACACTGCATATAAGCATAGCATGACCACCAGCATCGTAAGCAAATACTAGAAAAGAACATGACAACAATATTAGCAAGTACACATTTAACCCAATAGATGCAAATGATCATGGCATAAAGATAAGCATGGATTCACAAGCATATATAAAGCCCTCACAAAATATTAGCATGCACAAAATATTTTATTATTCAAGTAGAAAACCATTGCTACTGCAAGGCTTTCATGTAGGTGGCTGTCGTGGCTTGCCAGGGGATGAAGAATACTCCGGGAAGAAGTGCAGTGAAGTCGCGGAACGATTCACCAGAAAGATTCTCTCTCGGAGGGGGCTGACTAAGGGCAAGATCAAAATGGTCATTTTCACAGTGTGAAAACATTATGAAAACGGTACCAACATGACGGGCTCGACGAGACGAAACCGTGAGCCTTGGATTCACCTCATTCGGGGTTAGGATCGCGAAGATAGGAGAGGTGGAAGATCAGGGACTAATCTGCAAAAATGTCCTCACAAACAAGTCCCTGGCGGCAGAAAACAAAAAGCGCCTTTGCGCAGAAAATGTTTTCAGAACAAAGAAACGTATTTCACTGAGAAGCAGAACTAAAGTACACTTTTGCTAAGGGAAAACGTACTTACAGGAATCTGTCTTCACTTATCCACGTCAGCTGGCCCGGCTGGCCACTGACGGGCGGGGCCCACCCTCACATCTCTGCTCCCTCGTCGGTTTCTTCTACCTCGCGACACCAGAGGGCAGAGCGGGGCAGGGGAGAAATAAAGTACGGGAGACCGGCGATGTGGCTCGCGGCTCCGGCTAGCTCCGGCCAAGGGGAGGCCACCAGCGAGCTCGGGCCGACGCGCTGCCTCCGTTCAGGGGAAGAGCACGGGCAGGGGAGGAGCTGGGATGGCGTCGTCGCTAGCGAACAGAGAAGCGGCCGGCAAGGGGCCCGACCGTCTCAGGGCACCTCCGGCCAAGGCGAGGACGTCGGCGGGCTCGGGGAGGGACGTTGCGTCCGTCCAGAGGGAAAGCAGGCGCCCGGAAGGGGTGGGGCTGCGGTGGTTCGGTGAACAGAGGAGCAGGGCGGACGGCGTCCTTTCTAGGGGGAGGCGGCCTCAGGCACTCTGACGATAGGGCGAGGGGTGGGAGAGGTGCGCCGGCGAGTGGGAGAACTAGTGGAGAGGTCAGGGGGTGGAGGAGGAGCTCGGCTGGCCGGAATTTAGGCCGAGGCCGAGGCGGCAATGTTGGACGGCGGCGGACAGAGGCACGGTGGAGGGGCTTCGGTGGGCAAGGAGGCTCAAGAAGACAGCGACGAGCTGTGGAGGAGGACGGCCAAGCTATTTATATCCGAGGGAGAGCTCGGGAGCACTCGAGAAGCTCCGGCCGATCGGATAATGGAGGAGCAGAGACCTTTGCGTAACGGGCACAGCGATGGCGACGCAATGCTGACGACATAGGAGAGGGCAGCAGAGGGGAAATGACCGCACGATCATGGGGCAGCTACCAGACATGGACAGGACTCGAGAAGAGGAGGTAGGGGACGAGGACAGCGCCGCGGTTTGCCAGAGTGCACGGACATGCATGCCGGCCATGCAGTCACAGCGTGAACAAGCGCATGCGGTTGCACGCTGGCCAGCCGACCATGTCCAGTAGATTGGTCATTCGAGGGAGAAGGCCAAAGAGGAGGGAGCCAAGCATAGTGCTCACTGGTGTGACCACAGATAGCAAGAATACAAGGGAACATCAAGGTGTTTGGAGTTTGCTGTGGAGCAGATACTTGGAAATGAAGGATGAGCTTTGACTGTTGTTGATCACTCACTAAGGTAATCATTATGGCAAGGTTTCAGCTCAAGTAGAGGGGTTTAGCTAGTACTTCCTGTACAACCCACCATTCTGTACAGAAATGCAAACAATGAAGTGTCACTCACATGCTAGATTGGATGGAGCTGAAAATGGTCATGGAATGATGATTTAGGCATATGAGGGTGCCATAAAATTTTCATACCATTTGGACAAGCCAAAGTGGTACTTCCTTCATAATGCACCTCTCTGCACAAAATTTTAGAAAAACTCGAGAGAAATAATGGATGAATGAAACGAGCCCAAATTTGTTGGAGAGGGTTTATATGGGTAGGAGCATGTCCTGGAATTTTTTTAGCAATAATGAGGCAATATAAAATATAGTTGCTTCACAACTGAAAAATCTGACAAGAAACCAAGATTTGATGCTGAGCTCACATAGAGTGATGACATGAGCTCAAATTTTGAGGAGAGTCATGATTTGATCATATGAAGGACCTTGCAAAATTTCAACTAATTTGAATTACCCTAGCTAGTACTTCCTTCACAAAGGCTTCCCTCAGACACAAACTTTGGAAATTTGCTGAGGAAGATTCACTAGGCAAATAGAGCTGAATTTTGGCATGAGGTAATTATATGGATAGTAAAGAGTGCCCAGAAAGTTTGGGAGCAATCAAGAAAAGATAGGTGGCACTTCCTTCACAAAAAGCCACACTGGACAAATTTGAAGAATGAATATTGATGAATTATTTTTGGGCTAGGAAAGGAAAGTTTGGACATATTAGGGGCATATATGATCCAAAAAAATTATGAGAATTATTTGGGAATTTTGTGGATGACAGAAAGGTAGGTTGCTACACAACCTAGGGCAAAAAGGATTATTCCTTTAATAGAAAAAGGAATATTCCCAATAAAAAGAATATTGGGATTGGTCCAAGATGGGAAATGACATGATCTTGAGATGGTTTTGAGGATGACAAGCCACTTGGGAGCCTGAGAAGAGATGATCTTCCCATGTTTCAGGACCACAGAACCACAGAAAAGCAATTCAAATAAAAAAATCCAAAGAAAAACAAAAGAAAAAGAAAGGGCCAAAATCCAGGGTGTCACAACAAACATACTTGACTCAAAATGCCCAGAACTCTTTCATCTGGACTCTGAGTTGGGTGATTCTTCTTGTGTTGGAAAGCTTGAGTCGTTAGCATCCTTGAGAAAAATTATAAAAAAAATTGGCAAAAACTTTTCCAGAGGGAAGTTTGAGAGAGAATTTTTGGTATATCCTACTTCATGATTGCTTCTCATCATTATCTTTACTGCATTGTGAAATTCACTTATATCTTGATGTTTGGAGCTACTTCATATCCTTCATTTCTGCTAGTTGTGCTACGTAGTGACCTCATTAGTGTTCTAGGCTCGCGTCTCTAGTACGGTCTAGCCTAGGACCAGCATAGTACTTTCATTGAGCATTTACTCAGCATTGCATCGCTGAATTGATTATTGCTAATCTTTTGCTTCCATATATTTAAGTCTTCAAGATCCACATATTTCTACACCGTGTATACATACGTTCACCTAGTAATCGCTTTACTCAATCTGCGAAGTTATTCAACACCGCTGGTTGCCGGTCACCACCTATTCCATGGTAAGAACTTGTAAGACATTGATATTTGCTACGCTATGAGCTAGGAACATTATTCTTGAATTTTGTTTCTTGATTTCTACTAATTATCTTAGGTTCCGTAGTTGGTAGTTCTTGGGCTTCATTGATAGTGGGAGACTTGCCACCACCTAAGCAAAAACAACAACCGTCATGAGAGGAGCAAAGATATCATAATGCACATAATCAAGTTAATGTTTCCATGCCACCCTTTAATGGTCATTTTAGCCCTGATTTATATATTGAATGGGTGGACAAAATGAATGCTATATTTGCATCCTTAATTTTGATGAGCAAAGAAAAGTTGAAGTTGCGGTTAGTAATTTCAGTAGATTTGCTTTAGTTTGGTGGAGCGAACATTGTCGGTTATACCCTGATTATATACCAACTACTTGGGATAATTTAAAACTTGTCATGAGAGATAGATTCGTCAATGTTTATTATACTCAGAGCATGATTAAAAAAACTACAACATTAAAACAATGTAGTGACGCCGTAACAAAATATTATGATGATTTCCAAACTACCTTGTTGCATTCCTTTTTAGCAGAAAGTGAAGAAGATTTTATGAATAGATTTTGGGGAGGATTAAACCGTGATATTCAGGAGATACTAATTCATGAAGAGTGTAATCCTATGGACCGTTTGTTCTGTCTTGCTTGCAAATCCGAACAGGAAATAAAACGATGTGTGGAGCACAAGGAGAATATGTGCAAGGTGGACAGTCCAAGAGTTGATACGGTTGTTACTTCAACTACTAGGCATACTTTGACAATCACATCCATTGTTGTTAGTGTCGGGCCTGTGGGACTGGGGTACCCCGGCCCGTATGCCTGCAGCCCAAGACGCGGCGCATGCTCATGGCCCAGCGGCTGGCCACTATCGAACATCAAGGGCAAGACCCTCGCGAGGAACACATCAGCAGCCATCATCAACGGTCTCACAAGGCCCCCTCGCGGTGCGGTCTCCCGAGGTCGCCTCCTGAGGCCCCTCATGGGGCGAGCGAGCAGGCGCGGCTTGGCGGGTGGAGCAGCACCGCGTCCCCACGTGGGTGACGCACGCAACATCGGGCGTCCCCACGTGGGCTATCCTCTTTCATGCTAAGGGAGCAAGGACATCGTGCCGGTTCCCAAAGCAATCCCCAAAGGTTACCCGTTAGATGCAAGAAGACCAAGATGGTGGGCGCGCCAGGACGAAGGTCATCACCGAGCCCACAAACGCGTCACGGCAGGAGGCTTTTGCAGGCGAAGACCACCTTAGGTCAGGATAAGTTGCGCCCTTGTCCCCCTTCAAACTGGCCATTGTGGCTACCCTTCTCGCCAAGTGTTTTTGGAGGAAGAGGACCGAGGCCAGTATAAGAGGGGGAGGGTGCCACCGTAGAGAGGATCGAATCATCTTTTAGCAGCTAGAGCTACACGCTTGTACTTCTTCTCCTCAAGCAATCCCAACCAAGCAGGAGTAGGGTTTTACATCGTAAGGTGGCCTGAACCTAGGTAAACTGTCGGGTCCACTGTTCTTCTTCCTTAGATTGAGCACACCCGTGAGGTAGAGTAGGGCGGTAGACAGCATGCGCACCGTAGAGTTTGAACCTTCTTGTGTCCTCGGAGCCCCGATTCCGACATTTGGCGCGCTAGGCAGGGGTGTGCCACTGTTCTTCCGCTTCGCTTCAGCTCATGGGTTACATGGTCGACACTCGCCGCCAGCGTGCGGGGCGCGGGGTGCTCGCCCCCGCTCGCGGGATGCCACGCCTTCACCTGCGAGCTCCGTCGGGTGGATTCACCCTTGGGGTTCAGGCTGGAGCTACCACCGCGCTACGATGGGGCACACGACCCCGCGGAGTTCCTGCGGCTTTACGCGCAGAGCATCCTAGTAGCAGGAAGCGGCGACAAAGTCATGGCAAACTAGCTCCCCATGGCCCTCGAGGGCACCCCGCGCTCTTGGCTTATGGGCCTCACCAGGGCTTCGATCTCCTCTTGGGAAGAGCTCCGTGGCCAGTTCGCCGCGCGCTTCGCCTCGGTGGCGGAGGCACTGGAGGTCACCAGGGGCCACACGTGGTGGTGTTCATCCTTGGCGGAGCGTAGGCCCCCGCTTCCAGTTGCCACATCAAGCCGATCTTCCGTAAGGCGAATGCCGTACTCCAGGGAAAGGAGGCCACACCTAGCTGGACGCAGCGCAGCATCGTCTTCGATGCCAGGGATCACCCCAAATCCACGGTTGCAGCAGGCACGTTCCCCATGCTAAGTACCCCCACCATCAGCAACGTCGTAGTCACCAAGACCCTCACCGACAGGGGCGCCGGCCTCAATGTGATCTCCATCGAGACCTTCGAGGTGCTCCAAGTGCCCTACGACCAGCTGGCGCCAACCAAGCCCTTCTCCGGTGTGCCGAGTGGATCTACCACCCCCTTGGGGCAAGTGCGCCTCCCTATCACCTTCGGCACCCGCTACAACTACCGCACCGAGCTCATCGACTTCAACGTAGCACACATCGGCCTGCCGTACAATGCCATCTTGTGCTACATAGCACTTACCAAGTTCATGGCAGAAACCCACCCTGGATACAATGTTATCAAGATGCCCGACTGTGGCGGAGTCATCACCATTGCATGCGATGAGAAGGAGGCAGTTAGCTCCCTCAGGTGCGAGTACAAGGCCGCGGCAACCGCACATTCAGCTGCCAGGGGTGGAGCCGCGCCTCCTGGGGCTGCATCGGCAAGGAAGAAACATATGTTCTCCAAGGACCATGCTGAGATTGAAAAGGTGTCGGTCGACGGTATTGACGCGGGACCCACCTTCGCCATCGGCGCCGGTCTTCCCCCTGAGCAGGAGGGCGCGCTCGTCGCCTTCCTCTGGGTGAATGCAGATGTATTCATGTGGGAGGTGTCCGACCTATCTGGGGTCCCGAGAGAAGTCATCGAGCACCATTGACGGTGTGCCCAATGCACGCCCAGTCAAGCAAAAAGCGCTGCCCCAGGCGCCTTAGAAGAAATATTTCATCATCCAAGAGGTGCACAAGTTGCAAGAAGCTGGGATCATCCGAGAGGTGCGCCTTCCGGAGTGACTCGCCAACCCGGTCGTCATCCCAAAAAGGGCGGCAAGGAGTGCATGTGCGTCGACTTCATGAGCCTCAACAAGGTCTGCCCCAAGACCACTTCCTACTGTCGTGCATCGACCAGATCATGGATTCCAACACTGATTGTGACTTGTTGTGCTTCCTGGACGCCTTCTCAGGCTACCACCAGATTAAGATGGCGGCGAAGGACGTGGAGAAGATAGCCTTCATCTCCCCTTGCGGTCTATTCTGCTACACCTGCATGCCATTCGGCTTGAGGAGCGCCGGCGCCACTTTCCAACGGCTGGTGTGCATCATGCTGGGACCCTAGTTAGGGAGGAACGCAGAGGCCTACATCGACGGCATTGTGGTCAAGAGGCGCGAGGCCAAGGCACTCATCAAAGATCTAGAAGATACGTTTGCCAATTTGCGCAAAATCAACCTGAAGCTCAACCCCGACAAATGCGGCTTTGGAGTCCCTTCAGGCAAGCTCCTTGGCTTCATTATCTCCCACTGCAGGATCGAGGCCAACCCAGGAAAGATGAAGGCCATCGAGAGAATGCTCCCTCCCCGGACCCTCAAGGAGATGCAGTGATTGGCCGGGTGCCTGACCTCCATAGGGCGCTTCATCTCCAAATTTGGTGAGCGGGCCTTGCCATTTTTCAAGCTTATGAAAAGGTCCGGCACGTTCGAGTGGACACCTGAGGTGGACGCAGCCTTCGAAGACCTCAAGAGGTATCTCACGAGCCCGACCATCATGGTCACGCCACGCCCTCGCAAGCGCCTGTTGCTGTACCTGGCAGTCAGCCACCAGACAGGCAGTGCAACCCTTGATGCAAAAAGAGAAGAGCGAGTCCGAGCCAAGGAAAAACCCACCTCCCTCGGGGAAGACGTTGCTAGAGCCAGCTCGGGTCCTACCACTACCTATCAAGGGCTCACCTCAGGAGGCACCAGCCTCCCCTCGGGAGGACCCTAGTGCCACACGAGCATTCCGACGAGAGTGACCTGGACCCCACGGTCATGGACCACGTCAAGCACCCTATGTATTTTGTTAGCATGGTGCTAAGGAACGGGCGCGAGCGCTACCCCATGTAGCAGAAGCTCCTCCTCACGCTCCTCGTCGCCTCCAGGAAGCTCTGGCACTACTTCCAAGGCCACCCCATTAAGGTTATTTCTGGCTACCCCCTAGAGCAAGTCCTGCGCAGCCCCCACGCTGCCGGCGGACTCGCCGAGTGGAAGATCGAGCTGCAGACCTTCCATCTAGAGTTTTGCACCACCATGGTCATTAAGGGTGTGGCCCTGGCTGACTTTGTGGAAGAATGGACGAACTTATATGAAGAAGAGGCTCGCGAGGACAAGTCCCTCTCGCCTTGGGATGAGGCACCCAACGGCTGAGCCCTATGCTTCGACGGTGCTTTCTCCAAACAAGGCGTGGGGGCTAGCATCGTGCTTACTTCGCTAGCCAGTGATAAACTCTATTACACGGTCCAGCTATGCTTCGGGAGTGGTAAGACGGTCTCCAACAACATCACGGAGTATGAAGGCCTCATCGCCGGCATCCAGGCCGCCTCCGCCCTCAGCGTTAAGCGCCTCATCATCAGGGGCGACTCCCAACTCCTCATCAAATTCTCCAACAAAAAGTACAAACCCAAGGACGAGCAGATGGTAGCCTATCTAGAGGAGGTGCGCAAGCTTGAGAAGTGCTTCCTTGGCTTAGAGATGCAGCATATTCCGCGCGGTGCCAACAAGGAAGCCAATGACATCACCACGCGAGCGTCTCGTGGTGAGCCCCGGAGTCCCGGTGTCTTCAAAGAAAGGCTCCTCGGGCCGTTGGCTGCGCCGCCCGTCACCAGCGCGACATCGCTTCGCGAGGAGCCCGCATAGACGCCGCTCATGGGCACGCCAAACTGCAGCCCGACCTAAGGAGCCCGCCTGCTGCTGGCGCTAGTGCCTCAAGAAGGCAGCTGGGCCATGGAGTTGAAGTCCTACCTGCTTCAAGGCACCCTCCCTGAGAAGGATTCAGAAGCGGAATACATTGTCCGACAAGCCACCGCATACTGCTTACAAGACAATGAGGTGTACCATAGGCGCCCCAAGGGCATCTCATTGCGATGCATCTCGAAGGAGCAAGGATGCTAGCTACTTGCCGACATCCACGGAGGGGATTGTGGGCACCACTCTTTGTCGCACAACCTTGCTGGTAAGGTGTTCCACAGCAGCTTCTATTGGCCCATCATGTTCCGCAACACTGCCGAGCTAGTCCGGTCCTATGAAGCCTACCAATTCCACACCAAGCAAATTCATCATCCGGCATAGGGGCTCCAAACGATTCCACTCTCGTGGCCTTTTGCGGTCTGGGGGCTGGATATACTGGGGCCTTTTCCTGACGCGGCTGGCGGCTACCGCTAACTCTACATTGCCATTGACAAGTTCACCAAGTGGGCGGAGGTTGAACCCGTGCGCACCATCCCAGCGGCCTCTGCTGTCAAGTTCATCAGGGGCGTCGTGAGCCGATTCAGCATCCCAATCGTATCATCACTGACAACTACTCCCAGTTTATGAGTCGCCTCTTCAAGTCTTACTACGCTAACCTCGGTACATGGATCTGCTACGCTTCCGTGGCACACCCACGGAGCAACGGCCAGGACGAGCGCGTGAACGCCGAGGTCTTCAAGGGCCTCAAGACAAGGAGCTTCAAGAAGAAGCTTGAACCTTGCTGCAAGGGCTGGCTGGATGAGCTGCAGTCAGTGTTGTGGTCCATCCGCACAACAGCAACTAAGCCCACTAGTGAGACCCTCTTCTTCCTCGTCTACGGGGCTGAGGCGGTCCTCCCCTCTGAGCTTAGGCACAGCTCCCCGCGAGTCCTGGCGTTTGATGAAGCATGCCAGGACGGCTCGCGGGAGGCCAACCTGCTCCTCCTCAAGGAGGCCCGCTGTCAGGCCGTCCTCCGCACCGTGAGGTATCAGCAGGCCTTGCACCTCTACCACGGACGCAACATCTGCCCTTGAACCCTCGAGGTCGTGGACCTCGTACTCCATCGGATCCTCTCCAGAGAGGGGCTCCAAAAGCTCTCACCCATGTGGGAAGGACCTTTCAAGGTTTCCCACGTCTCCAGGCCAGGTGCTGGCCACCTGGAGACAAAGGACGGAACCCCTATGCTTAACACCTAGAACATCCAACACCTCTGAAAGTTCTACCCGTGACCCTCTCACGCAAGAATGAGGTGGGGTTGTACATGCCCCGGGGCCCCTGATGTGCCCGTCTCACGGCCTCGCGAGGGCCCCTGCCCACGCCCAAGTGGAAGCCCCATGCTCCGCGATGGCGGAACGATCGAACCGCGATCATGCCCATGCCCAAGTGGAAGCCCCATGCTCCGCGCTGGCGGAACGATCGAACCGCGATCATGCCCACGCCCAAGTGGAAGCCCCATGCTCCACGCTGGTGGAACGATTGAACCGCGGTTATGCCCACGCCCAAGTGGAAGCCCCATGCTCCACGATGGCGGAACGATCGGCCAACGGAACATCTTTAACCTTTTTTTAGAATGAAAAACATATATAACCCATGTTTTTTAGAATTTACAGTCAATTTGCTATGCTGGGTGAACAAATAATGTAGCGTCAATGCGTCCCATTTAATTTTTTCTAAGAAATAACAGCCCATTTGCACTTTCTTGAAATACACGAATTTGCTGGGCTTGTTGTAAATATAATGATTGGTTAGACGGTGCAATTAGTATCAAAAAATAAACGGGAGCCAGACATTTTATTATATATAAAATTAGCTAATTAGCAAGTTATTGCTCAAAAGAAAAATGAGCACGTTATTATGACATTGGTCCTTAAATCTTTGCAAGCTTTTGTGCGCAATCACCAAAATTTTCGTTGCCTTAACCATGATTTTCCTTGCCAACTTCTATTAAACATTTATTTTTATAAGTTGATAAGACGTGGGATGTTTTTATAATGTATATATAAGTTTCTATTAAATATACGATGATAATAATAATAATAATAATAATAATAATAATAATATGAATATATATGAAATATGGTTAGAAGGGAAAACATAAATTGGACCCGGCATTCTTATTATTATATATGGAAAAATAGAACAGAGATTTGTGTTTTGTTAAAAAAGATAAATTGGGCTTCCGATGTTTAAGAAAAACTACAACCTAGGCTGGGAGGCCCATAGGCCGGTACATACATGATGGACCTCAAAAATTAAGTTGAAACCACATTCTCGGTTTTTTCCTGGGTTGCGCATGTTAAAAAAACATAACCTAGGCCGAGCTGATACTTGATCGCCCTCTGAAAGATATAATACATGCTAGATCCCGGATACCCCTAAAAAAACTCCCCGATGATAGTCTTCATTGTAAAAAAATTAATTTATTGAGTAGGTTGACAAACCTGTGGGCCCCCAACGTCAGTGTGCAATTAGGAGGAAGTTTTTTCCCAATGAGGCACTTGCTTGCGTACGGCCATGGACCTGGTGGGTCCCGACTGTTTGCCTCTCAACGTACAGTCCTCTCCAGATTCCTCTCGTTTGTTGAGCATGTTGACAACGGCAGACGGCGGCGCCGCGGCGAACGCACAAACTGGAGGACGACGTCGTGGACACGGACGGGAATGAACCAGAGCTGGCGAAGATGCCTTAGAGTATTCAAAATGTGCGCCTTCATTCTTTCGACCATATTGTTATAGCTTGGTGGATATAGCCCTCTCACCCAAAAGCTGTGTTGTACGAGTTCGATTCCAACTGGTGCAGTTGAAAATACCTAATTATTTGCCTTAGCTATTACTGACCTGTGGGTCCAGCCATGTCATTACACACACCACCTGCACAGCTTGCCAAAATTTTGTCCCTAGTTTACCTAGTTTTTCGCACACTCAACATTGTCTTGGCATTTTGAAAATAGCATATCTTTTAGACTGTGCATCATATGAAGATGTGCTATATATGAGTGTTGATCCGTATGATGTTAACTTGTTATTAGTTCTATTTTTGACCATGAATAAAATTTCCAACACTCTGTTATCCATGTTTGAAAAGTGCGTGTTGATTTAAATGCTCTGTCTCTAAAACATGCAGTTTCTTATCTGAAACTGAAACTTGCAGTTTCTTCTCTGAAAATCACTTGGACAGGTAGCCATCACTGATGGTGGGTTGGATGTCGCGCTTCTTCAATCCCCTGGCAGCACAAGGGGGATGAATATGAAACTTCCGTGTCATGCTGGCGGTTGGGGAATGGAGCGAACTGGATTTAAGAGGGGGCAGGGGGACGATGTGAGGGAGCACCGCCGGCCCCTAAGCGGTAGCAGGCAGTCCGGCCGCGCTACTAGTCTAGGCTGCTGTAGAACAACCAGAGGGAAGACTGGAGAAGCTCATCAGACGTGAATTATTCTTTTAAGTGGATGGCTCTCGATTGCGTATTTTTTTACTTGCCTGTGCATGATACAACTAGTATTTTTAGCCTCCCAGTCTGTGGCGGACCAGTAATCCATTTGTTGGGCGGGCCAACCTACAGAAAGTAGCACTAGATTTTTCATCAAGGCCCAAAAACAATGCAGCAGTATGTTTTTTAGGCCAAAAACATTATGGTGAGGCTTGAGCGGGGAGGGGGGAAGACTGAGCAAAAAGATAAAAAAAGAGTTGATGCGCCATTGCTACCCTAACAAGCAGGTGGCATTCTTCTCGGGACGAAGGTGTGCCATGTCACACTCACACGTCACAATCCCACAGTATACATTCTAACTAATTCACACACAAGTACAACAGAAAAGGTAAACATTCAGACCAAACTCAGGTCCATAGTATACGTTCATATTCATAGCCAAATTGGCAATCAACAACTCAAAAGATTCATGAATAGACAAGTTCAGCATGTCTATGCATCCAAATGATTTGTAGATCACAAACCAATATTCATAGCTAACATTCACAAAATAGTTCAGATATTCACAAGTTTAGCATGTTTACGCATCCAAATGATTGACAGAACACAACCAATATCATCCATCGACACACTTTAATTACCTAGGGTACAAACTGGTAAGTGGTGTTCAAACTGGTAAGTGTCTGAGCAAACTTTTGAGTACATCAGAGGGAGCGCAGACCATCTGAGGGAGCACAGATCAGGCTCCAAGTTATCCTCACGATAGTGGCCTTGATGCCGCGAGAGGTTTGAGCAACTTGGCCACTACTTTCATCCAACTAGTTTACAATCCCATCATTGGCCTTTATCTCACCAAAATTCTACATTGCAGACAACAAACGAGGCGGTCGACAAAATGAACCACCCAAAGTTTTTGTGGAGTTCAACTAAAATGGAGCATCCCGGGCATGCATACTGGTTAAGTGCCATATGAATCTATGCGTCTACCAACTTGTCTGGGATCTTAAGACTCCATGCCATAAAGTTTGCTACGAGCATACTTGCTGATAACCAAAAAGAGCAAGTTGGCACCAAAGACTGAATTGTGTTTTGCAGGGCTATGCGCCAAGCAATATTGTTGGCGTTCACTCTGGCACTTCTTCTTGTCAACATCAATGCTTGTCTGAGTGAACTTGGGAGTATATAGCAGTAGCATAAGTATTTGTCCATCTGATCTTTTTGTGGAGTTCTACTGAAATCGGCCAATGTAATGATATGCCTGCGAGATCAGGCTCCAAGTTACTCCTTTATGAAATTGGCAAACAGTAGCACAATACCTAATTACCGATATATATGACAAGCACAATAATCAGGATGAAGGCATGTACCAACCTGTGTGAGGAAGCATATCAATTAGTACATCCTTTGACTGGAAGCCGAGATAAGCGACTGACAGGAAAGGAAGGAAGTGGTCAAGGCAATGAACCACCAAAAGTTTTTGTGCAGTTCCACTAAAATTGACCATCCCTATTGGCACATATATTGAGAATGTGAGATTACTGTAATAGTGGCACTAGTTGATGAAACATACACTAACAAATAGAAGCATCCTCGGTATCTTAATGGGTAAAGTTAGCAACATAGTGACCTTGCTTAAAGAGAGGTACTAGTTTATTTTATCAGTGCCAATTAGCTCAACACTCAAAGCATTGCCATGTATCATAGGTTATAAAGATTTAACGTGCAAAGATAAAGGACTTTCTCATGACAGTAGCAAAATAGTAGCATGATACAAGTAGAGATGACAACACACTAATCTGGATGAAGGCCTAAAGCCGGTACCAAACTGAGCAAGGAATCTTATTCAAGTAGTCCCAGAAGAGACGATAAAGCACCGACTGGAATCATTCAATAGTATATATTTCTGTGCACTTCCAATGTACGGTTGACATAACTCTTGTTTACCAGTGGTGAGATTATATCGAGAGATTATAAAGAACTTGCAGCATTGACAAGAGTTATCTATCATGTATCTCTCGATCATACAATGAACTGTATCCTCTTGTGCAGTTCCACTAAAATATACTATTGACACAACATGATCCCTATTTGCACAAGTAGGAACAAGGTGAAACCTTCATTAGCTTAGTGAGGAAGGATAGAAAGACAATAGCATATTACTTTAACTGTAGCATCAAATCATGATGAAAATACAGTAGCAGAACATTGGCTCATTGAACCAGTGGCAATAAATTGACATGCAAAACAATAGCATTACTATCTCATGACACTACCAAGATCCCCTCCGGGCTCCACCACATGGTCCACCTGCACACACACACACACACAAACACACACACACACACACACACGTACATGATTCGGCATGGGGTGCTACTAAAGATTTTTTTAATTCCGACAGGAGAATTAGGCAGTGATTAATTAGTGTTGCTTAAGTACTCCTAATTGATTACTTAAATTGTAGGAGAGGCAGCAAAAGTAGAAGAGCTCCTGGAGGATCGTCTCACATGTGAGGCAGACATTGCCGGAACCCTTGAATGGCTTCGACTGAGGCCTCAGCTTCAGGAAGATCACCTTGGTACTGTTGATCGTGTAGGGCTGGGTCACACATGCATCCAGAATCCAGTTAATTAGTATGATGTGTCATCAAGCCAAGTACTTCTCTGCTACATATTACAAATGCATTTCTTCAAGTAAATTAATACTAGTAGCAACACAACAATACAAAACCACTAGGACGATACCAGCGTGTGATCCTACTTCATTTCCTTCTTCTTCTTCTTTGTCATCCTCTTCTTGCTCTGTTTCTCTTTCTCCTCGCGAATTGGTGAAACCAAGTACATGATTGGCCTTCAATGTCAGATTTGGTTTTGTTAGTGAGGGAGGACAAGTCTATTAGTAAAAAATAGCATTATTTTCTCATGGCAGTTAAATAATAGAGGTGAACACATGCATTAAATATCATTCTTACCTAAGGGAAGACTAGGGTGCCAATATGGAGGATGAAGATTGGAACACAGATCTCTGTTTGTGCAGTTCCACTTAAATCAACCAACGATTCCAGTGTGACATTCCAATTAAACTGCACAAGAATCTCTTCTCTTTTAAGAAGTGTTTTGTGCAGTGCACCAAAAGGTCGCAATAGTAACGAGGTGAAATGGATCTTCCTATTTGCACAAAAAACTACAAAGGAAACAGTCAGAGTCTCAAACAATTACTGGCAAAAACAATTGGTTAAACTTGTGATGACTTATAACAGTAGGATGGTTTCATTTTACCAGGGGCATTAGATTAAGAACAGCTAAATAGTTGCTATAAGGACATGGGACAGTGGGTGCACCAGCAGTCCAGCACCATGTACCTAAACCGGGGCATAAAGTGGTGATTTGGAGTTTGTTGCCATGAGAAACAAACATCCAAGCAACATAACTCGGTTGGTCTCATTTTCGTTCACTTTAGCCACCTGTTCGTATGTGTGGATATAAAATCTAGTCCTGATCATTCCAATGTGTATAGCGTTTCCCCTTTATTTTCGTTTTCGACCAAGAGACTGATTGGATGGCCAGTCTGTACTACTATCACCCTTTTCTTTCCTGTTTGTACCAAGTCCTATGTACATACTACATCTTTTCCCCCATTCTTTCCTGTTTGAACCAAGTACTACAAGATTCGCCTCAATGAAGTAGCTTTACCTCTAACAATAGAAAAAATTAGGTGGCGTTGGACAATCCGATCGAGCCTAGCTATGTGGGGGGCTGAGAGGTAGAAAATGATGCACATGCAGCAACGTAGCGAGCCGGGGAAGTAGAGCTAGGCTCGTTTTGAAGGAAGATATACCTCAAGGTCATCGGGGTGTGGCTAGGAGGGGGCGGAATGACGGATCCGCCGACACTGCTGCAGAGACCAAGGGATTGGATGACCTCCTGCGCCAGCACTTGGCCAGAGATAACGGTGCGGCCGGCAGTGGGTCTCCTCCCTTTCCGTTGATGATGGCCTAAACGCTACCCCTCCTCCCTTCCCTGCGGAGGGGATGCATCTGGATCTGTAACTAGTGGTGAGGATAGAAAGACTGTGACCACTGCTATCTTGTTTAGATCTAGAGAGGATGAGAGTGTGTGAATAGAGCAACCCTCGCAAGCAAGCGCAGAGGCTCCTGCCTCTATATATACATATAATGGGGTAGTTTTCTATTTTCAGTCCATCAAAACAGTCGTTTAAAATTGTGTACGTGCCAGATCGCCTCTTTTTGAGTTGTTGATTGTTTTTTGAGATAGCTACCCACTTATTCCCAGCGGTGTGCACGGGTAGATTAACGAACTGCTCGGCTCGTTAAGTTTGTGCTTGTTAAGCTCGTGGTCATTAAGGCTCGGCTTGTTAAGCTCGGTAAGATTAACGAGCAAAATACCCTGCTCGGCTAGGTTTGTTTGAACCTCGTTAAGCCCATGAGCACTCGTTAATAATTTTGTCCCGTAAGATGAAACATGTGTTGTGTTGTTACTAATGAACTTAGCAAGCTACTCGTGAAACTTGTTAGCTCGTTCTTTAAGTTTGTTAAGAAATTTATGATTGGCTTTGTTCATTAAGAAGCGACCCACGGGCATAACAAGCCGAACTATCGAGCGCTCATTAAGCTCGCGAGCTATGAGCTTTTGGTCCAGCCCAAACAGTGTGCCAGGTCGCACTTTGTATCGTTCACGTCTGGTACTAGACCCTTCATTAAGTGAAAAACCACCGCCTCGTAAAATTTGTGAACAAGCCCACGGCTCAAATTATCGGAAACGTGGGTTGCACCAACATGCAATATTATTTGTAATTTCTATGTGAGAGTACAGTTAATCCTCAAAACAAAATGTGGGAGTACAATTTTTATGGAGTACAACTATTGCCAGCTCCTCCTCTGTCGTCCAAACTCTATGACTAGCCGCTCTATAACATTGTTTCATGGACATGCGGAACATCAAGCATCCGGGCCCGCGTGCCATCCACCAAATCACAGTGAAGTCCTACGGTCGAGACTCACCAGTCATCCCGGTGTGGCCATCATGACCCGTCATATCATAAAACTCACACCTTTACCGGTAGTGGTAAAGTGGCCTCGTAAGTTGGATGGGACGAAGCAACCATCATTTCACTGAACGCTCGTTGAAGCCCTTTCTCCCCTATCTTGAAGAAAACCTCACTCCAGGCTACTCAGTTCTGCCATTTTTCTTCTGTACCAACGAAGGACAGGTGGGTGAATCAGTGATGCTACTCTATTTTCATTCCAAGAATCTTCTTTTTGTGAAACACCGACCGATTCTCACTGCCTTTTTTTTCCCGTTTTCATGGCGATTATGGTTTCCTTTTGATTGCTTTTTGTTTTTCAGTTTATTGATGGATCCTGGAGCACTATGCAAAGAGTTGTCGATGGAGAACCCACTCGAGACAGAGATCTCCAGGAAGCAAGCACTGGCCAACGAGATGGTGATGTTGGCGGGTCAACCCATGGAGACAAAGAAGACCAAGAAACAAGCACTGGCCAAAGAGTTGACGACTTTGGCGGACGAACTCCTATACAAAGAAAGCTGGAAGAACAGCATGGGCCCCACCGTACCTACCCAGAAACTCTAATGGCCACCTATGAGAGGCTCAAGGGCGGGTTTGTGGAGATAGTCACCGTTGAGAAGCAGTATTTCCCTGGCAAGGCGATGGCCCCCTTCGAGGCGATGGCCCCCTTCGAGGAGATGGCCCCGGAGGGATGGAATCCCCGGTGAGCTGCACAAGGTAAAAAAAATGGCTTACCACAGTTGTTTTTTTTGGCAATGTGCTTGCTAATATGTTAGGGTTGTGCAGGTGCAGGTGGACGTCCTTCATGATTCCTATGTCGCGGTCCATCCTGTGGACATTGCCCCAGCGATCGATTCCCATTCGTTGTCCGTCCTATGGACATCGCCTCGGAGATCGATTACCATGCTGCTGTGTCGGGGGAAACCACGGCCACCTATGGGGCCATTAGCCCCTTTTGGTTCTGCGGGGGGATGGACACGTTGCACAAAGAGCAGAGAAGCGTCGCGCAGCACGGCCGAGATCACACGGGCAGTCTTTACCCAGGTTCGGGCCGCCTTGTGGAGTAAAACCCTACTCCCGCTTTGGTGGATTGATGGTGGATAATGGTGGTTAAACGTAGCACACTTTCCTGGCAAGGTTGCTCTGGGGGCAAGAGTGGCTACGCGCGTATGGATATGCGAGGATCCAACCCCTTCTACTGTCGCCATGGGCCTCCTTTTAGAGATTAAGGGGTCACCACATGGCAAATCAGTCTTTGCATACTGATTAGATAGCTAACAGTGCTATCATATCTAACTCTGTAGGCTGACAGAGCGCATTAAATGCGCCACTCCGTGTCACGTCACAGCTTGCCCGGCAGGCCCTGCCGGGCTGTTTTGCCAGCTTCATGCCTACTCGCTTGACACGTCTCAGGATGGGTGTCGTATGGTGGTGTTTGCTATAGGAAGTGGCTGCCATGTGGCAGAAAGCAGCCACTTAGTCACCTTGGAGCTTGACACCGCTTCGATTACTGACTTGCATCGCTTGTGAGGTGGAGCGGTGGAGTGGCTTGCCTCCGCCAGTCCCGGCAGGCCTGCTGGTACGATCTGGGAGCTTGCTTTCGGGGCAAAATCCAACCCTGCCAGGCTCGCCTGCCCGGCAAGGTAGGTCCTTCCCTTAGTGATGCCTTGTTCCTCTGGCTCGCCTTGGCCTTCTTGACTTGCACTTGGATCCTTCAATGGAATTGAGCCTCCTAGTTTGGTTTGATCTTGGTCTTGCAGTCTTGTCTCTAGCCTGTGCACAGTCCGTGTAATGGACCCAGGGTCTGTTGCACCGACAGGAGCCCCCGGGCCTGGCACGGACGCGCTGCTCAGCGCCGCCGGGGTAGGCCCTAACCAATGCACAGGCAGAAATGTAAGGGCGGCTCCGCCCTTTGAGATCTTCTTTGCTTCTTCAATAACTTGAGCTCGGGTCAGTTTTTGGTTTTCCCGCGCGCCGTGCAATGCCAATTGCAGTGGGACCATTCTTGCAATGGCCCGTGAATGACTTTAATGCACGGGCAGGTAACTGCCAATTCACCCTTCCCACCGCGCCCTTATCCTCAGCCACGTATGCCACATGCATTGAGTGGGGTAGGTAATGGAGGCGCGTGGTGCGGGAGAGCATCAAAGCAGGGGCCCGATCTTCTTGGATTGGTGGAGGAGGATGGCGAGTACTCGCCGGGGAATCAGCCCCTGCCCCCAGCTCGCCTTTAAAAGGAGGAGCGGGGGAGGAGCGGAGGCATTCATCCACATTCCACTCCTCCTCCGCCCTCTGTTTGTTTGGGGTATGCTGAAAGGAAGAGCCTGGGGCCAGCCTCTGGGCCATAGCTTGGAGTTGCAGACGATGTCGAATGCTCGAGCTGATGCTTGGGGAGTGAGTCTGGTCTGGTGCCGCGTGTTGCTGGTGGCCGCCATCCTGTTGTCGAGGTGTCCGGGGCTCTTGATGCTTGCCTGGGATGCTGTGTATGGGGCCCTTGGTAATCCCAACAATGCTCCTTCCGGCGGACCTCGTATTCTTGCTAAGGACGGCGAGGTCTTCCTACCCGCCAAGGTGGGAAGCGGCATGCCTCGAGCGTCCTGCTCGTCGCAGTCGCTCGCCGTCTCTTCGGGGGAGGTGCCGGGCTAGGGGCCCGGCGTATTCCTAGAGTGGCGATGATGGAGAGAGAGCGAGGGAAGGCTGGGGAGGCGGGAAGTAGGGCGTCAGGTCGTAGTATGATGGTACCGACGCCTTCGTCTCGTATTGGCGACCTACCGCCTTGTCTTTCCGCTCTTCTCCTCCCCGCCGGCACTGTCGGGGACGAATCCGCGATCACCTATGGGACCCAGGGAAGGACCCCTTTACGTTCGGCAGGGAGAGACGGTCACACGAAGAGCAAATCTAGCGAAGAACACGACAGTGCACGAGAGAGATTTACCCAGGTTCGGGCCGCACGGATGCGTAAAACCCTACTCATGCTTTTTGGTTTATTATCTGTATGATTGTTCTAGCTCCAGGAGCGCTACAGTACCGAGTAGCTGCATACAATACTGGAGTTCTCCATCTCCCAGTTCCTCTTTCCTCCCCCTCTCCACGTTGCCTATGGGCCTCCTTTTATACGCACAAAGGGGTCACCAACAGGTGGCAAACAGTAAAGGTAGAGGTGGAAAGTTGCTACAGTAAGGCCACTATTACCAGGATGACATGTCCTACCTACCACTGACGACAGGGGACAAGGGCATTAAATGCCCATGCCTTTGCTGTCCACATACATGTACCCGGACGTCTTGGACGTGGGAAAAGCCTATCCCACCTGCTCCTGCACCGCTAGCTACAGTGTACCGCCGTCTACACAGTGCCCTGCCACACACGCTTGGAAGGACCCAGAGCGCCACGCTGGTAGAGGCACCGGAGCAGCACAGTAGCACAGTGGTACAGTAACGCTTGCCGCGGCAAGACCTTGCCGCATCTGACAGCTTGCCGCAGCCCATAGTTTGCCGCGCAAGGTAACTTGCCGGGGCAAGTACCTTGTCGAAGCCGCTATCTTGCCGCAGCCAATACCTTGCCGCAGCCAATGACTTGCCGGGGCAAGTACCTTGCCGCGGCAAGTACTCTGCTACAGCAATGCCCAGGCTGGGCCTCAGCTGTCCCTCCCGGCAAGCTCCTCTTGCCGGGGCCTTAACTCTTGCTTTGTATACTTTGTTCTTGAATGGCTGAATAATCTTGAGCTTCTCTCTGGCTGTCCTCCCGCAAGCCTGGCCGCGGGATGCTACTACTGCCCGTGCACAAGTACGGGGTACTAGGGTACCCCTATTCTAGTACACCGACAGGAGCCCCCGGGCCTGGGCCACACAAGGTGACGGGCGTTGTTGGGCCAGGCCCAAACAGTGCACGGGCACGCGTGGCTGGGATAAGCCGAAACGTCCCTATGCTGTTTAATTGCACGCTCTCCCACGCGTCGCGCGTTGAATGCGGAGCGTGCGAAGCGTGCGCAGCTATCTCGAATGACGAAGGGGCGGATGGTTCCGCATCTTTCCCCATAAAAGGAGGGACCTGCAGAAGCACTCACACACCCCTCTCACCATTCTCGATCTCCAAATCTCCGCCTTCTTCTTCCTCCGCTCTAAAACAAAGCGGTTTCCCAATCCTCCGGCACCGCGCGCGTCTGCATCTCCCTCGGTTCTCAGCTCCGCCTTCGCCATGCCTCCCAAAGGAGAAAAGGGGAAGACGGGGAAGTCCTCAAGGACGGAGACCCAGGCGCAGTTGAAGAGGCAGAAGTACGCGCTCTTCGCTCCGACGCTCACGGGGGCGGATCTGAAGGCCAAGTTCCAAGGCATGTGGGCCGCGAGGACCAAGGCGCATCCGGCCACCCGCGTTCGCCCAGCCACCGACGAGAGCGAAGTGAGCAAGTACCCCTTCTTCGCTTGCTACTTTTGGTGCGTGCTCTGCCCACCGTACTCGGATTTCTTTAGCGACGTCATGTACACCTTCAACCTCCGTCTGCTGGATCTCACACCGAATGCCGTATCCACCATGGCAATATTTGCGCATCTGTGCGAGAACTTCGTCGGCGTCGCACCCAACACTGCGCTGTTCAGGCATTACTTCACTCCCCGTGCTGAAAAGGGGGAGCCTCTCACTGTTGGCGTCTCGTTCGTTTCAAGATTGGGCGCCAAGGAGCATTATCAGAAGGGGGATCTCCGCCCAAGATGGGGAGAAATCCGGTCTGAATGGTGTTGGATCATTGACGACGAGCCGCCACCATACTGTGCGCTTCGCAAGACCCCAGCAGCGCGTGGCACAGACTGGAGCGATCTAGATCCCCAGGACAAAAATTTGGAGATTGCCGCTACCAGGATCATACGGCTCAGGGAGGCCGGGCTCACCATAGGGATAGTTGGCGCAGACTTCCTCCGCCACCGCATTGCTCCTCTGCAGCAGAGAGGAAGGCCGGCCTCTGATTGGAAGAACCCAGCCGATATCATGCGGCTGCGCCCTGGACTGATCAACAACTTCACAGTTCTGCAGCACGACTTTTTCATGCGAGAACTGTTCAAGCAAGAGACAGATCCAGAGAAGCGCGACAAGGCGTTCACGCTGCCGAAGCACATCGTGCCCCTTTGCAACAACTCCGCATTGAGTGCAATCATCGCTATGATGCCACTCTACAATGCGCACAGCGTTGAAGCAACTTGGGACGTGCCGCTCGAAGAAGACGTGCGGCGATCCTTTGACTCCACGGTCGAAAAGCAGGTCCGGGAGGAGGAGTGGCTCGTCCGCAACACCAATGAGCAAGAAATAGAATTCATTGCTCGAAGGGTGGAGGAGGACAGGCTCGCCAGGGAAGCTGGCGATTTTGGTTATACTTTGGCGGAGCTCGACGAGGCACAAAAGGAGATCCTTGCCGAGCAGGGGATGCTTGCCGGGAAGGGCGAGCTCGCCGCACCCGGCAAGGATGTCGGGCCAAGCCAGCCTGCCGACGAGTCAGGCAGCTCGGAGGATGAGGGCTCCTCTTCTGAGGAGGGCACCGAAAGCCCACCGCAGTCAGAGTCCCCAGCCCCTCGGAGGAGGAAACGCCTTCGCAGGCTTGGCAAAGTGGCTGAGGGCAAGAGGTTCAACAACCGCCGGAGCGCCGTTCGACGGGCTCGACCGCGGCAAGGGCTGGTGCTGCGGGAGTGTCTCACGCGGCCCCGGCAACTGGAGCAGGGTCATCAAAGACCGCTGCTACTACCCCCACCAAGCGGCCAAGGAGTCTAGCTCCCCCTCCTCCCCCTCCTCACACGGAGGCGGACTTTGATTTTTCCGCTCTCAGCGAAGAGGACGACGAGGAAGAGTAAGTTCCCTTGCCGCGACCCTCAATCTTTGTAAGGTTTTGTTTCTGTCCTCACTTGTCGCGCTCCGGCTTTGCTTCCGCAGGGAGGAAACCTTGGCGGAGAGGACAAGGAAGAGAGCTAAGGTCTCGGCGAGCAAGACCGTGGTGGTCGTCGAAGATGAGCCCACGGCAACCACCGGGAGAGCGTCTGAGACCATGCCGACCAGCTCGGAGCCCAGCCCTCGTCGCAGCCCCCAGCGCAGCCCCCAACGTAAGTATTTCAACTACCTTTCGCTGGCGGTCGCTGAGGAACAAGCATTTTGTCACTGACATCTTTGGGCGTGTAGGAGAGGAGCAGCAAGTGGAGCCATCTGAAGGTGCTCCAGAAGTACCACCCCCCTCGACCACACCGCCAAGGAGAAGATCTCCGGTAAGGGCTCCCACTAGCGAGCCGAGCCACGAAGAGGAGCCGGCAAGCGCCGAAGTGCCAAGCACCAGCGCTGGCGACCCCACCCCAATGACAAACGTTGACGGGGGAGGGGAGCCACCGCTCCTGAGCTCAACACGGGTAAACCCACTTGCCGCAAAACTCTTTCTGCTTTCTTTCTTTTGTCTTCTTGAATTTCTTCCTGAAGCTCTTTTTGCCTTACTTCTCGGGTTGGCAGAGCCCTCCTCGGTGGAGCCAATGAACATTGACTCTTCTGCCGAGGAGAACACCACAGGGGCCGTCGACGACGAGGCCGCCAAGGCCGCCGCTGCCAAGGCCGACAAGCTGGCAGCCGACAAGCTTGCCGACGAAGAAACTGCCAATGCTGCCGAAGAGGCCGGCAAGGCCGCCGAGGATAATACCGCCAAGGCGCCCACCGATGAAGCCGCCAAGGCTGCTGAGGAGGCCGGCGAGGGAGCCGGTGGTCGTACTGACAGCCCTGAGGCCACAGGAGCGCCAGGCGCTACTCCGACCACGGGTCCTTCAACCACTGACGAGGCGGCAGCGCCCAACTCGCCTCCGCCAAGCAAATACATCCGGGTCGGCGAGAACGTCTACGTCAGCCTCCCCTGGACGGTGGGCTCCAGAGCGCCAACCGAGGAGGATGTTGTGGACGAGGAGATCCTTGCCGCTGCCGGGCTCCAGCTTGTGGATGCGCCAGGCGCCAGCAGCAGCAGCACGTCTGAAGAGGAGCAACTGCTTCAAAAGCTGCTGAATCTTCATCGCGCCCGATGGGAGAAGCTAGCTTCCAGGGAGGCGCTCATCGAGAAGGCCGAAGCTGACATGTTGAGGCGCGCGGAGATCTTGGCGGACGTCCGCGCACGATCTCTTAATGCGTTAGAGGTCAAGCGGGCACAGCTGGCCGAAGAACGGCAGGCCCTCCTCCTGATGAAGCAAGACATTGAACAAAAACAGGAGGAGACCGCCAAGGAGTTGTCTGCTCAGGCCGGTGATCTGAACCAGCGGAAAGTGGACCTTGATGCCCACGAAGAAGAACTTGCCGAGCGCAAGAGGAAACTTGCCGAAACCCTCCGACAGAAAGACGAGGAGGTGGCAAGACTTGTCGCAGAGCGGACCCAGGGGCAGGCACAAAAACACCAGAAGGAAATCGAAGCCTTGGCCCAAGAGTACGCCAGCAAGTTGGTGGAGGCCAACAATGCTGTCGCTGCTGCAGAAGTGAACAGAAAGGAAACAGAGGAGAAAGTGGCAAGACTAGAGGCCGCCCTCAAGGCAAACGGTGACAAGCTCTCAACGCTTGAAAGTGAGAGGGCAAAGGTGACCCACACTTTGGCGGAGATGCAAGTTACCATAGCCAAGAAGAAGAATCTGCTCGCCGCCGCCAACGACTCCAGAGCAGACCTGAAGCTGAAGCTGACCACGCTGAAGGAGACGCTCGACACCACCAGAAAGCGCGAAGGGCTTCTAATGACAGAGCTCCAGAAGGAAAAGGGTCTGCTTCAAGATGCTATTGCAACCCACAAGAAGTTCAGGGATAACGTGGGGATCTTCACAGACAGGCTTGCCAGCGCCGCCGAGGACATCGACAAGGAGCTGACTGCCCTGAAGGTGCCGGACTTTGGGTACTCCACCGACAAGAACACGCAAACTAGCGTCAAGCTAGCCGAGTTCTTCGACGGAGTTGTAGAAGCACTCCAACAGCTCCAAGTCAATCACAAGGCTCAACTGGCCGACGAGTCACGCAGGCTTTGCCGGGGAGTTCTCCGGAGGTTGTTGGTGAAGATAGCATACAGAAACCCGGGCGTCGACTTCAGCAACATCTTCAAAAGCTTGCCGAAGGGATACGATCCCGCGCCACTAGAGGCCCTTGTCGCACCCATCGTGGAGAGGGTGGACCAAATCCAAAGAGTCGAAGGCGAGCACCGCAATTAGAGAGCCCATTCTTCTCCCTCCTTGCCGCCGCTAGACATGTTAAAGAACAATCTGTTTAAGCCGCGGCAACTTATCTTGTAATATAACTTGCAATATTTTGAAGTTAATGCATGTCATCTCCCTTGAGCAATTTCTTTCTTTGTGTGTACTTGCCCTACGCTTATAGGGAACTTGCCGGTGCGCGCACCATCGCTGCGAGCGCTGGGTGCGGGACTCCAGCAGCCTGCTGGTGGTGCCGCTGCCGGCAAGCAACCTTGTCGCGCTCAGTGCAGCCACTTAGCTTGTTGAGCGGACTCGAAACAAGGTAAGGGCGCGACCGATTACGCTTAGGTTCCGTCGCGCACAGGTTTTCCATACAAAGAGTAGTATCGTTCAAGGAAAATAACCTTGAAAATAAAAAAGAATTTGATTATTCAAACTTTGGCACTTAGCTTTGTCGCTGATCTCTCCGCGGCAAGGTCTTGTCACTGCTTGCCGCTGCCTTCTTCCCGGCAAGGCAAAGTTTCTTTGAACGACGCCTGGTCCATATCATTATCCCACCCCCCCCGGCAAACTTGTGCGCGAGGGAAGCTTCTGTCTCTTTGAGAAAAAGAAAGAAGAGAAAATAAAGATATAGGAGCTTGGCGGCTCGTTAATGCTTACCGGGGAGGCTGTACTGCACAGTATGTCAGATAATCATGCAAAATAAAAGTAAACATGAAATCGTCAAAAACTGCGAAATACAAAAGCTTTATTTATGCACAGGGTCTGCGCCTGGCTTTGTACAAAGGATTACATGCAACAGCGGCAATACTTGTACAAAAGGTGGTTGCCGGGGAAGGGCCCGGCAACCGCGCCTTATGGAAAAAACTTACGAAGATGCTCAATGTTCCCGGAATTGATCACTGGAATGCCATCCTCGGTCTCCAGGCGGACAGCTCCGGGCCTAGTGACTCGTTTCACCCGATAAGGGCCTTCCCACTTCGGCGTCAACTTGTTTGAATTCTTGGCTAACTGAACGCGCCGAAGAACAAGGTCGCCTTCCTCGAGACTTCTGGCATTAACTTTGCGGCTATGGTAGCGACGCAAAGCTTGCTGGTAGCGAGCAGCTCTCACAGCAGCCTGAAGACGATCCTCCTCGAGGAGCACAGCGTCATCTTGCGGCAGTTGCTCTTGCTCAAGCTCATCGTAAGCGAGCACTCGAGGTGACCCGTATACGAGTTCCGTGGGGAGAACTGCCTCTGCTCCATAAACTAGAGCAAAAGGCGTCTGGCCAGTAGCTCGATTTGGCGTCGTCCTGATCGACCAAAGAACCACTGGCAGCTCCTCGATCCAGTTCTTGCCGCACTTGCGCAGCCTGTCAAAAGTTCTCGTCTTGAGCCCACGCAGCACTTCAGCATTTGCCCTTTCAGCTTGACCGTTGCTTCGGGGGTGAGCAACAGAAGCGAAACAGACCTTGGCGCCAAGGTCTTCGACATACTGCATGAAGGCGTGGCTCGTGAACTGGGTACCGTTGTCGGTGATGATCCTGTTAGGAACACCAAAGCGACAAACAATTCCCATGAAGAACTTGATGGCTGATTGTGCTGTCACCTTCCTCACTGCTTCCACTTCTGGCCACTTCGTAAACTTGTCGATGGCCACATACAAGTACTCGAAGCCCCCGGTGGCACGGGGAAAGGGGCCGAGGATGTCGAGCCCCCAGACTGAAAATGGCCAGGAGAGAGGGATTGTCTGGAGAGCTTGAGCTGGCTGATGAATCTGCTTGGAATGAAACTGGCACGCTTCACACTTGGTTACTAGTGCAGTTGCATCCTGGAGGGCGGTGGGCCAAAAGAAACCTTGCCGGAAAGCCTTTCCAGCAAGGGCTCTTGACCCTATGTGGTGACCACATATGCCTCCATGAATCTCCGCCAACAGCTCTTGTCCTTCTTCCCGGGGAATACACTTCAATTTCACACCGTTTGGTCTTTTTCTGCACAGCATGTCATCGACAAATTGATACATATTGGACCGTCGGGCTACTTTCTCCGCTTCTTCCTGCTCTTCGGGAAGTTCTCCTGTCTGAAGGAAACGGACGATCTGCTGCGCCCACGCTGGAGCCTGTGGCTCGACAACGAGGACTAAAGGCATTTCTTCTGCTGCGGGAACATCAGGCCCTACGGCAAGAGCTCGTCGCTTTACCAGAGCCGGCCGTTCCCCGACGAGCTTGGCGGGAACAGCCGCTTCAATGACAAGAGCCTGGGGCCCTGCTGGAGCGTGTTGTCCTTCAGCAAGCTCGTCGGGAGCGGTTGCTTCAACGACGGAAGCCCAAGGCCTCGTCGGAGCATCTTGCTCCTCAGCGCTTCGATCAGGAGTGCCTGCTTCAATGGCAAGGACCTGAAGTCTTGTCGGAGCAAGTTGCCCCTTTGCCTCTTGCCTAGGAGCACCCGCTTCAACGACAAGAGCGTGAGGCCTTGTCGGAGCAAGTTGCCCCTCTGCATCTTTGGCGCCGGCTTTGGCAGCCTTCTTGCCGGCGGCTTCGGGGAGCTCTGCCGGGAAGTAGTCGCCAGAAGCCAACTTCCTCTTCCTGCCTTGCCCTACTGATGGCGTCACGGATGGCTGAGTTAGTTGGAGCACAAAAGTGCCTAGTTCCACAGGCAATTTGAGTGCGGCGCGCTTTGACAAACCATCGGCAATGTCATTTTCAGCACGTGGGACATGCTCCATTTGTAGGCCGTCAAAGCGTTCCTCCAACTTCTTCACCTCATCTACATAAGCTTCCATCAATGGGCATTGGTAGTTCTTGTTCACTTGCCTGACGACAAGCTGCGAATCTCCCCTGACAATAAGCTTCTTGATCCCAAGGTCTGCCGCGATCCTGAGACCGGCAAGCAACCCCTCATATTCTGCAGTATTGTTCGTCGCCTATTCCTTGGGAAAGTGCATTTGGACCACGTACTTGAGGTGCTCTCCGGTGGGTGCGACAAGCAGTACGCCAGCACCGGCGCCTTGAAGTGAAAAGGCACCATCAAAGTACATAAGCCACTCTTTGCTTGTCTCCTTGCCGGGGAGAGTCGTCTCTGGGATTTCTTCGTCTGGCGTTGGTGTCCATTCTGCGACAAACTCTGCCAATACTCGGCTCTGTATGGTTGATGTACTCTCAAACTTGAGACCAAAGCTCGACAACTCCAACGCCCACTCGACAATCCTGCCTGTCGCTTCTGGATTTTGCAAAATCCTTTTCAGCGGGAAGCGAGTGACGATGGTAACTTCATGTGCTTGAAAGTAATGGCACAGCTTTCTCGAGGCCATGAGAAGGCCGAAAAGCAACTTCTGCACATCAGAATACCTTGACCTAGCTCCCTGCAGAAGAGAGCTCACAAAGTAGACCGGGCGCTGCACCATTTTCTTCTTTTGTATCACTTCGCCTGACTGCGCAGACGAATCCTTGTCGGCAGCAAAACTTGTCGGGGGAGCCCCCAGCTTGTCGATGGTCGTGCTTGCCGCAGTTACTGCCTCCTCATCCACCTCTCTCTCCGCTACCAGCGCAGCACTAACCACTTGATTGGTTGCCGCTAGATACAGCAACAACTTCTCTTGTGGTTTAGGTGCGACAAGTATTGGAGGAGAGGAGAGGTATCTCTTCAAGTCTTGCAGCGCTGCCTCCGCCTCCGGAGTCCATTTCAATGGACCTGCCTTTTTTAAGATTTTGAAAAATGGCAGGGCGCGCTCAGCTAACTTGGAGATAAACCTACTGAGGGCAGCAACACAGCCGGCAAGTCATCGTACATCCTTGACGCGCTTCGGTGCTTCAATTTGCTCAATGGCTTTGATCTTGTCAGGATTGGCTTCAATTCCACGTTGAGACACAAAGAACCCGAGAAGCTTGCCGGAGGGAACTCCAAACACGCACTTCTCGGGGTTGAGCTTCAGGTTGATCTTGCGCAGATTTACAAAAGTTTCTTCTAGATCTTGAACCAAAGTAGCCCTATCTTTGCTTTTGACCACTATATCATCCATATAGGCTTCCACATTTCTGTGCTGCTGAGGCTCAAAAGCAATCTGGACGGCTCTTGCAAATGTCGAACCAGCATTTTTCAAACCAAATGGCATACGTACGAAACAGTATGTGCCACAGGGTGTGATAAATGCGGTCTTTTCCTCATCTTCCTCAGCCATGAAGATTTGATGATACCCTGAATATGCGTCAAGAAATGAAAGCAAATCACATCCTGCCGTGGAGTCAACAATCTGGTCTATGCGGGGCAAAGGAAATGGGTCTTTGGGACAAGCTTTATTGACATCAGTGAAATCAATACAAAGCCTCCATTTTCCATTCACTTTGCGCACGACAACAGGATTGGCCAACCACGTAGGATGGAGCACTCCTCTGACGAGGCCTGTTGCTTCCAACTTCTTGATTTCTTCCGCAATAAACTCTTGCCGCTCCACAGCTTGCTTTCTGGCTTTCTGTTTGACGGGCCTCGCGTGGGGACAAACGGCAAGGTGGTGCTCAATTACTTTCCTGGGAACACCGGGGATGTCGGACGGTTGCCATGCAAATACGTCGACATTCGCCCGCAGGAAAGCAACGAGCGCGTTTTCCTATTTGTTGTCAAGTGTGGCACTGATGGTGAAGGAACCACCAGTGCCGTCCTCCTTGGCGGAGCGGCTTTGTTCTTCTTGCACTTGCCGGTGGAGCTCTCTGGTGCGTCCTCGACGGCACCGCAGCACTCCGAAGAGGTGCGCTTGCCGGAGTGGGCACAGGAGCTCTTGCCGGACTTCCTCTTGTTCTCCCGCCCGAGAGCTTCAGCGGCAAGTGCCTTGGCGGCAGTTGCGGCAGCTGCTTCCCGGTAGATCTTGTCAGCGCAAATAAGCGCATCCTTCTTGTCGCAGGGAACTGTGATAACACCTACTGGACCTGGCATCTTCAACACGTTGTAGGCATAATGAGAGGCTGCCATGAACTTGGCGAGCGCTGGACGGCCAAGTATCCCATTATAAGGCAATGGAATATCGGCAACATCAAAGGTGACCTTCTCGGTCCGGTAGTTCAGCTCACCGCCAAATGTCACTGGCAGCGTGATCTTCCCTTTCGGCTTGCTCCTTCCTGGATTGACTCCTTGGAAAGTACCAGTTTCCTCAAGCTCGCCGTCAGAGATTTGAAGTTTCCGGAGCACAGCGGGCGAAATCAGATTCAAGCCGGCCCCATCGTCAACTAACATCTTCGTGACCTTGAGGTTGCGGATCGTTGGTGAAACCAACATCGGCAAGCACCCGACCGCCGTTGTGCGGTCAGGGTGGTCCTCAATGTCAAAGACGATAGGCGTGTCGGACCACTTCAGAAGCTTTCTGGCGTCAACAGATGATTCCGCCGCATTGATCTCTCGCGCCCACTGTTTAAGTTGGCGGTGAGAAGAATGCAACGAAGCACCACCGTCAACACACAAGACTTCTGCGGCTTTCTGAAATTCGTGCTCACTGGATTCTTCATCATCTAGATCATCATCATCATCATCTTTGTCGCGGCCACGAGGAGGCCTGTCTCTCTGCTGCTGCTTGGCCTTGCCGCGACGCCCTCCTCGGGCAGTGCGCTTCTTGCCGGACCCGCCAGCACCTTCTGGGGCCTTCTCCTTATCGCGCCTCTCATACTCAGCTTTCTGCTGTTCGACAAGCTGCTCAACTCGTCGACAGTTCTGGAGATCGTGTCCCTTGGTGCGGTGGATCTTGCAATATTGCTTGTCGGAGCCGTCCTGCTTGTCGGCAGCCGCCAAGGCCTGACAGTTGGCGCACGCGGCAATCTCCTTGCCGGAGCCCTCGACTTTGGCCTTGTCGGCGTTGCCGTTGCCGCTGGACTGCTCGACGGCAAGCACAGCTTTGCCCTTTTTCTTCCTGTTGTTCCGCCGCCGGCCCTTCTTTGCCGGGGCGGTACCTTCGCTGTCAGAGCCCCCCCCTGCGCCAACACCTTCACCGGGAAGTTTCCTTCCCTTTTCAGCGCGCGCACAGTTGTCGGCGAGAGCATATAGCTGGCCAATGTCTCTGACCTTGGTCATCGCCATTTCCTCCCGCATCTTCCGGTTACGCATGTTCTGATGGAACGCGCTAATAACCGCAGCGGGGTGAACATCTGGGATGTTGTACTGTACGCGGCTGAACCTTTGAATGTATTTGCGCAGGGGCTCTCCTTCCTTCTGGGGGATGAGATGAAGATCACTCTCCTGGCCATGAGGTTGATGACCGCCAGTAAAGGCACCAACAAACTGATGGCACAGGTCCGCCCATGAAGAAATGGAGTTCTCCGGCAAGTGCATGAGCCATGAGACGACGTTGCGCTTTAACATGAGCGGGAAGTAGTTAGCAAGAATCTTGTCGTCTCGTCCCCCGGCAGCTTGCACCGCAATGGTGTAAATGCTGAGGAACACCGACGGGTGTGTCTTGCCATCATACTTCTCCGGCATGTCAGGCTTGAAAGCCTTGCGATTGGGCCACTGGACCTGCCGCAGCACACGGGTGAACGCTGGACAACTTACCGCGTACGGCAAGTCGCCAGGATCCCCTGGCGCATGCATGTCAACAGCGGGCCCTGCGCGTCTGTTGGACTGACGATGCGCTTCTCTCCTTCGCTCGATAGTGGTACGAGCGTCTTCTCCTCTGCGTTCCTGAAGAACGAGGCGCTGGTCACGACGAGCTCGCGGGTCAGACGACGCCGTGGAATCATCGCCACGGGCGTCGTTTCGACGTGTCGGCGACTGAGGCCGTCTGGGTGGGGAGTGTACGGTTGTTGCCCCCTCGCCGTTCTTGTTGGTGACAGCATTGTCACCAGTTCTCTTGTCGGCCGCGCGCACCGGGTCGGCATCAGCGAAGCTGAGAAGGCTCTGAATGGTTGCCCTCCACTCGTCAAGCTTATCTGCTGGTGGAGGGAAGTTCAGGAGCAGCTGCGCAAGCGCCAACGCTTCTGCTGGTGAGGGAGGTATCGAGTGGCGTGAGGACTGTGGGATGCTCTTACTCCTAACAGTGTTAGAAGGAGCATCTCCACGCCCAGGCGACCGCACCTTGACCCCGCCAACATGTTATTGCGTATGGTGACCCCGCGCATCTCGAGATCGATGCGCAAGTTCATTATCCAGGGAGCGCCTGGCACCTGGGGCGTCAGGACGCTGCCTGTCACGGGCTTCCTGCGAAGGCCGCGGCATCTGAACCGGCGCAGGCGTTCCAGAATGCGCAGCACCGTTTCTGGAGCTTGCAGGGCCAGCAGCAGCGAGCAGCGCTGCGTTCCCAGACCCAGCAGCGCCAAGATTGGCGTTGCTGGCCTGGTTTTGGACAGGTGGAGGTAATAGGAGCTCTCGCTCTCCAGTCCCCCCAGCAGCCGCAATAACGTCGGCACCCTCCTGCATGGGAGCAGGCGGGTTGGACGTAGACGCACCGATGGCTGAAGTCTTCTTTTTTGGAGCCATAAGACGGAGGATGGCCCAAAAACTAACGCGCAAATCGCTAGATTAGGTTCACACAACCTTCTCACCCCTACCTGGCGCGCCAAAGATGTCGGGGACGAATCCGCGATCACCTATGGGACCCAGGGAAGGACCCCTTTATGTTCGGCAGGGAGAGACGGTCGCACGAAGAGCAAATCTAGCGAAGAACACGACAGTGCACGAGAGAGATTTACCCAGGTTCGGGCCGCACGGATGCGTAAAACCCTACTCCTGCTTTTTGGTTTATTATCTGTATGATTGTTCTAGCTCCAGGAGCGCTACAGTACCGAGTAGCTGCGTACAATACTGGAGTTCTCCATCTCCCAGTTCCTCTTTCCTCCCCCTCTCCACGTTGCCTATGGGCCTCCTTTTATACGCACAAAGGGGTCACCAACAGGTGGCAAACAGTAAAGGTAGAGGTGGAAAGTTGCTACAGTAAGGCCACTATTACCAGGATGACATGTCCTACCTACCACTGACGACAGGGGACAAGGGCATTAAATGCCCATGCCTTTGCTGTCCACATACATGTACCCGGACGTCTTGGACGTGGGAAAAGCCTATCCCACCTGCTCCTGCACCGCTAGCTACAGTGTACCGCCGTCTACACAGTGCCCTGCCACACACGCTTGGAAGGACCCAGAGCGCCACGCTGGTAGAGGCACCGGAGCAGCACAGTAGCATAGTGGTACAGTAACGCTTGTCGCGGCAAGACCTTGCCGCACCTGACAGCTTGCCGCAGCCCATAGTTTGCCGCGCAAGGTAACTTGCCGGGGCAAGTACCTTGCCGCAGCCGCTATCTTGCCGCAGCCAATACCTTGCCGCAGCCAATGACTTGCCGGGGCAAGTACCTTGCCGCGGCAAGTACTCTGCTACAGCAATGCCCAGGCTGGGCCTCAGCTGTCCCTCCCAGCAAGCTCCTCTTGCCGGGGCCTTAACTCTTGCTTTGTATACTTTGTTCTTGAATGGCTTAATAATCTTGAGCTTCTCTCCGGCTGTCCTCCGACAAGCCTGGCCGCGGGATGCTACTACTGCCCGTGCACAAGTACGGGGTACTAGGGTACCCCTATTCTAGTACACCGACAGGCACCATCATCACCAGTCTCTTCGGGTGATATCTAGGGAGGGATGTTCCCTTGGTGCCTTCCCCCTCCTCCAGTAGTCTTCCAGCTGGGTGTCGGCGGCCGATCCCTTCGGTGCCTGAGCTGGGGCTTCTTGCTGGCCCTAGAGGTGGTGATCAGGGCGCCACCGTGCTGCTCTTTGTGCCCCTCCTTCGCAGCCTCGCCACTCTCGATCTTGTCAGGCTGCACTCGGCAGGCCACGACGGGATCAGGTGTGGAATCCTACTTGGCTGCTCTTTCATCCGTCTTCTCTTCCCACCGCAATACTTGGTGGAGGGGAAACGAAAAGAGGGGATCACGGGGCACGTATCTTTTTTCAGTCTTAAATCTGTAGGCACTTGCCAAAATTTAGTTCAAATAATGTAATCTCTTGTATCCAAGTTTATGTTCCGTGAGACTTGTACTTATTGATCAGCATATTAATGAAAAAGATAAGCTTGCCGGGTACTTGTGCATGTATGATATCCATGCAGAGGTGAAACACCTCCATACTTTCACGTAAACAAGTAGGTCCCGGTAAGCTACCTTGCCGGCACCCTATAGGACTGCTACCGTGAGGCTAAGCCTGCCGGGCGCAGAACCTATTGGGAGAGACCAGCCCCCCGCAAACCCCTTTCAGCCAAAGCCTAGTACGACCATCCTGACCGAAGTAGCGTTCGCGCCAGTAGATGGGAGCACCCTTGTTTCTGAGGCGGCGAGGTTTTCGTATGCACAAGTTCTACTCACGGAACATGTATGGATAAGAGATGGAACTTATCTGTTTTGGCTTGCCAGAGATCGCAGTGTTGGCTTGTCTTCGCATCCTCTTCCTAGGACTAAGTCCATGGCTGGAGCCTGCATTTTATGCAAATGAAGATGATGCCAGATGCAATCTATCTACATGATCATGCAACCTATCTACATGAATCATGCAATGCTTATGAAATGCTTAAGCATGCATGCAACTTGTCGGGGGCCATGAAAAAGGGATTGTCTGGAGTGCTTGGGCAGGCAAATGGATATTTTTGGAATGGAACTGACAGGCTTCACACTTGGTGATGAGCTCAACCACATCTTGGAGGGTTGTGGGCCAATAGAATCCTTGCCGGAATGCTTTCCCAACCAAAGCCCTTGATCCAATATCGGAGCCGCACATGCCTTTGTGTATCTCTGCCAGCAGTTCCTTTCCTCCTTCCCGGCAAATGCACTTCAATTTCACACCGTTGGGCCTTCTTGTATATAGTGTGTCCTCGACAAACTGATACATACTGGCCCTCCGGGCTACTCTTTCAGCTTCTTCTTGCTCTTCGGGAAGTTCTCCGGTTTGGAGGAAATGGACTATGTGCCTTGCCCAAGTTGGAGCCTGAGGCTCGGCAACGAGAACTAGCGGCACCTCCTCATTCGTGGGGGCACATCCCTTGACTGCGGGGACCAATGGCCCGGCAGGAGGGTGCAGCCCGGCAAGAGAAGGGGAGTTGTTTCCGGCAGGGTCCCTGCCAGGAGCCCGGAAAGGCTCTACCGGGAGAGGCTTACCGGAGTCCAATTTCCTCCTCTTTCGGGCCATTGTTGTCGGGGATAAGGAGGGCTGAGTAAGATGGAGAACAAAAGTCCCTGGTTCCACAGGAATCTTCTGCGCAGCATACTTTGATAGGTGATCAGCAATGCTGTTTTCCGCATGGGGTACGTGTTCTGTTTGCAACCCGTCAAAGCGCTCCTCCAATCTTCTCACTTCCTCGACGTATGCCTCCATCAATGGGCTTTGGTAATCCTTGTTGACATGTCTCACCACCAGTTGTGAATCTCCTCGAATGATCAGCTTCTTGATTCCCAATTATGTGGCAATTCTGAGCCCGGAAAGAAGCCCTTCATATTCTGATGTATTGTTGGTTGCCTCCTCCCGGGGAAAGTGCTTCTGAACGATGTACCTCAGGTGCTCTCCAGTGGGAGCCACGAGAAGCACACCAGCCCCAGCACCTTCTAGGGAGAAGGCACCATCGAAATACATGATCCGTTCTAGGGGCACTTCCTTGCCGGGGATAACTGTTTCCTATACTTCTTCAACAGGGGTTGGCGTCCATTCTGCAATAAACTCTGCCAATGCCCTGCTCTGGATTGTTGATGTGCTTTCAACCTTCAGGCCAAAGCTGGACAACTCCAATGCCCACTCCACTATCCTGCTGGTGGCCTCTGGGTTTCGAAGTATCCTTTGCAACGGGAAGCGGGTGACAACCGTGATCTCATGGGCTTGGAAGTAGTGGCGCAGTTTCCTTGAGGCCATGGGTCACACCCTGATTTTCATGCCGCAACACTTAAGCTAATAAATCCTGATAAAATGTGGATTTACAATTTTTTTGAGTGTTTTGGACTTTGCTTGATTGGATTTTTGTCTGCTATTTGCAAGTGCTCTAAAATCAAATAAATCCTTCAACTCTTATACTTCATCTCCTTGATCCAAACTTTTGCCCAACGCTCATGCCATGTGTATAGGATAGAATAGTATTTTCTTACAAAAATAATTTGTCCTAAAGGTATTTCCTAAATTAGGTTTTCCAAAAACCCCTGAATTGAGGCTTGCACTGCAAGTACTTAATTAAGGGCAGTAAAAATCTTTCAAAAAGTATATTTGACTTCTATTAGGTATAGGACTCCCATAAACCACAAAATAATAATTTTAAAAGTTATTTTGCTATTTCATTTAAAGGCTTTTTCTTAAGGCCAGAAATGGTCTTTAATAGGTTAAAATTATTTTAATGTTTCAAAAATATTTGAGAAAATTTAGGGAAACTCAGTGGACATATATTTTCCATATACATGAGTTTCGGCACATGGTCATGTTCAAAATATTGGTCAAATCCCTCAAAAACCCTTTCTGGATATTTCAAGCTTTTGAAATATTTACCAATGAAATATTCTCTAAAAATTCCAAGAAAATTCAAGCAAGGCACATATGCATAATGTGATGATCTTGCTAAGTTTCAGCTCAATCAAAATAATTTTGGTTCACAAAAGTGCCCCAAAACCCTCTCTGTCCTGATCCAAGTTTGAACAACTTCACATTGTCAACTTTCTTCTTTTGCTCTCAAACTTTCTGGACATGCTCTAACATCTAGATAATGACACTGCACCAATTGGTGCACCAAGAAGAAGAGTTTAGCTTAGCTAGATCTAAGCAAGTCCATTTCTATTGATTTCTAGGGTTTACAGAAGTTACATTGTGAACCTTGTCCAAATGAGCTCAAATTTCTACCACAGGGCCCAATGGTCATGCTCAACAACCCGATCAAGTGGCACAAGAAGGAGATGAGTGCAAGTGACTTAAACATGCATCAAACACCTTCTGCCACATTTCCAAAGTCACCATTTTGACCTCTTCCACTAATCTCCTTGAGCCCAAATTTTTACCACAACTCCTCCTAGTCCCCTTCTACCTCCAGTAACAATGGCAACATCACAGCTCCATTATTGGGGGGGGGGGGGTAAAAACCTCTCTCTCCTTCTCTGGATAGCAATTTTCTCTCTCTCCCTCAACATCTCTCCTCTCCTACTGGCTCTCCAAGGCATCCAATGCCCCTCCCCACTTCTTTACTCCCCCTTGGCACTACCACACACACTTGGCTGCGCCCACATTGCCAAAAAAAATGGCCATGCCGGCCACACACGCACTCTGGAGCGCGCTACAGTGCGCTCCCGCACTATAGCGGCTCCCTGCCCAACACCTCCGACCACCTCGGCCCTCCCCCGCGCGCCCGACGATGCGCCTCGACGTCCGTGACATGCCACGCCCCAGTCCCCCTCCTCTTTCCTCCTCCTGCTGCCTCCCTTCGCGCGCGCGCCGGCAGCCCGAGAGCTCCAATGGACGAGCTCACACGCGCAATCCCCTAGTCGTAAACCTCCTCCACGAATGCCCCAGACTCACCCCCGTGTGCTCCCGTGGAATCCAGCGACGCCTACGAGCTCGTCGATGCACGGATCCACGATGAGCTTTCGCCCACCTATTTAAAGCCCCCCCCCTGAGCCCTCCTCTCCTCACCACTCGCCATCTGCAGCACCAAATCAACCCCCTGCACCACCCACCCACATCTTCTAAACACAAGTTTGGCGACACCACGACAAGACAGAAGACACCTTCTCAAGGATTGAGGAAACCAAGACTCGGAAGATGGTGACACCCTTGACGTTGCCCTAGGATGATGCAACCTTGTCCTACAACGATTAGGGTGTAAGATATGCAAGATCATGATATACATCGCTAATAGAGCATCCTTGTCCTTACCGTTGTTGCATCAGCAACCACCGGTGAATGAGAACCTCACCATTTGGTCCGCCTCACTATAGTGAGCAGGAAAATGGTTCTCTTCAACCCCCGCTCTTGGTGTCGATGTTGTCATCAATGTAACCGACAAGTTGGACCTCTACTATGCCTTGTTAATGTCATTGCATAAATGATTGCTTACCCGGAGCCCTTGACACCTTTAAAAGGCAAAAGGGATCATCATGATTAAGAAGACAATAGAAGACCGAGTCAATGCCAGCTATGAGAAGCCACCTTCACCCCATCACCTCATCAGGCAGGAAGTTGTTAAAGATTCTTCAGGCTCAACCCGGATCGTTTCATCTAACAAATACAAGAGACATAGCGACACCTGAGGGAAACCCAGAAGACTGCATGAGGCACGGAGCAAAGCACGACTACTGAGTCCGAGAACCCCTAGGGTAGGATGAGTCGTGTACCCCCTATGCGCAATCGAGTCCGTATGATGGTTCGAATAGAACCATGATTGTGTGTTGCTTATTTTTATCTGTTTGTGTTTGGATATCAGTCGCCCTTTTGCCCTAGGCAACAAGTACGTGACTATATCACCTTTCTTATCTTAATGCTTGTGTTTGGCTCTTTTGGCACTTGTTTGTTTGCATCTGCACTATAGAACCCCCTTTTAGGCACCCCCTCTATGCTACTTATCCCTCTCATCTCTATCATCAACTGAAGACCGACAAGACAGGATGCACCAAGGATTCCACCTCGGCATCCAACTAGCACTGAAGACTTTTGCTACAGCCTCCTCGACCAAGTGTAACCCCGTAGAGTTATGTTTACCCCTCAAGACTGGAAACCATACCTAGACTCTTCGAGACTTCACCATGAGCTTAACCTACAAATTGCAAGAGAACCAGTTAAGCTTCAGTAACCTTTTCTCATCACTGGGTTCAGTATGGAACTAGTGGGCATAGTGAACTAGCACATTATCATCCTGAGATAGCATGACGATGCCATAGGGAAGATCGTTTTGAGGGTGCATGATTAGTAGGCTAATGATTTGTCGAGGCTATAATAGATACCTTGAAGAATATCTGAGACTCTTTGGTGGATTATGAGGCATTCATGTTGATATGTGAACTTGGTGGGATCATGTTAATAGAGTAGCATAGCTTTCATTACCCCTGAGTAAATTGGATTTAGTAGGATAATTATGATCGCAAGCTAAGATTCTTGGAAGTATAATGGTTTGGCTTAGCCAGGGGATATTGCTAGAAGATAGTTGACATTAAGATAATGACTTGGGGGAAACATGTAGGAATTCTTGTTGGACATGAGATTCGAATTAAACAGGTGATCCTAGTGGAGTATAGGCGTTGAGTAAGTCTACATGGTTCGGAGTAAATTGGATTTAGACTGATGATCTCGATCGTGATACCATGTTTCTCAGTGGGCAATAAATTGGATTAATTGTCGGAGTTGAATTAGGGATCTATAAAAGCTTGACATAGGAGTTTATCAGATCACGATAATGGAAATTTGTGGACTGACTATAGTAAGGATAGCCCTTTCAAGTATTTGGGGATTATAGGACATTAGAAGATCATGTGGAACACCATGGACATTGGATTTGTAGAACAATTGGATCATGTAGTGACTAGAGAATTTAATGGGCTGTTGGAGTTGATTCATAGGAAGGAAACAAGATCTTGGAGTGGTATACGACGTGTTTCCTTAGGATAGAGATGCACTATCTTGAACCTTGGATGAATAAGCTAAGTACTTGGATTGTGATGTTTGATTCAAGCTTAGCAGCTTGTATGTTCTACCCATGGATTTTTGCATAGATATGAGTTTGGGGATAGTTGACATGTATGGTTTTGTTAGACCTCCTCTTGGGAGCCATGAGGATAAGAATAGCATGAGTGATGATTGGAGTTGACCTATACAGGATGATTCTTTCGATAATATGAAGTGATTAGTTTGAAGGACTAGGTAGAGCTATTGGCATCTCACAAACCGTGCATAAGGATAAGGTGATAAACGTTCACCTGCACACTAGAATCATTGAAACCCTTAAGCCCTACCAAACCACAACATGGTCGGATCATAAATTTGGGCCTTGACTCTAGGTCGAGAAGACCTTGGCCAATACTCAACCGAGACCACCACCAATACCCCAGCCTACCTTATGTACCCCATAGACTTCATGGAGTACTTGGACAAGTTGGTTGTCATCTTTACTGGTGACACACTTGTCTACCCGAAGATGAAAGAAGATCCGTTCAGCTGATCAGAGAACATATGAAGACCGCCATGTCAAGAAGGAAAAACTATACCAACCACCATCGTCAAGAAGTAAACTTCTGCATCAAAGACCATGTGTATCTGCAAGCCACTCCTCTCTAAGGAACCAAGTATTTCCATGACAAAGGGAAGCTCACACAAAGATTCATCGACCCCCTTCAAGATCACTGCAACACGAAGAGCATACAACTACTAGCTGGAGTTGCCACCAGAGCTAACCGATGTGCACAACTTTTTCCACACAACACAACCCCGGAAGTGTTTTCAACTTCCTAACTAACCCAATCTCTACAAGGACATCGATCACCGAGCCATTGACCTCTAGCCCGACCTGACCTAGGCGAGAGACCCCTTAGCAATCTGGATCAAGAAGAACGTCATACATGAAGAGGCACCTTCAAGTACTTCAAGGTTCAGCGGAGCAACCACACAGAAATAGAAGCAGTATGAGGACGTGGAGACTACCCCAGATCTAAGTTTTCGTATTCCCTTCCACGCCAAGTTTGGGAATCTCGGGGATGAAATTCTTGTTAGGGGGGTAGGTCTGTCACACCCTGATTTTCATGCCACAACACTTAAGCTAATAAATCATGATAAAATGTGGTTTTACAAAAAACTTTTGAGTGTTTTGGACTTTGCTTGATTGGATTTTTGTCTGCTGTTTGCAAGTGCCCTAAAATCAAATAAATCCTCCAACTCCTATATTTCATCTCCTTGATCCAAACTTTTGCCCAATGCTCATGCCATGTGTATAGGATAGAATAGTATTTTCTTACGAAAATAATTTGGCCTAAAAGTATTTCCTAAATTAGGTTTTCCAAAAACCCCTGAATTGAGGCTTGCACTGCAAGTACTTAATTAAAGGCAGTAAAAATCTTTCAAAAAGTATATTTGACTCCTATTTGGTATAGGACTCCCATAAACCACAAAATAATAATTTTAAAAGTTATTTTGCTATTTCATTTAAAGGCTTTTTCTTAAGGCCAGAAATGGTCTTTAATAGGTTAAAATTATTTTAATGTTTCAAAAATATTTGAGAAAATTTAGGGAAACTCAGTGGACATACATTTTCCATATACATGAGTTTCAACACATGGTCATGTTCAAAATATTGGTCAAATCCCTCAAAAACCCTTTCTGAGTATTTCAAGCTTTTGAAATATTTACAAAGAAAATATTCTCTAAAAATTCCAAGAAAATTCAAGCAAGTCACATATGCATAATGTGATGATATTGCCAAGTTTCACCTCAATCAAAATAGTTTTGTTTCACAAAAGTGCCCCAAAACCCTCTCTGTCCAGATCCAAGTTTGAACAACTTTACATTGTCAACTTTCTTCTTTTGGTCTCAAACTTTTTGGACATGCTCTAACATCTAAATGATGACACTGCACCAAGTGGTGCACCAAGAAGAAGAGTTTAGCTTAGCTAGATCTAAGCAAGTCCATTTCTGTTGATTTTTAGGGTTTACAGAAGTTACATTGTGAACCTTGTCCAAATGAGCTCAAATTTCTACCACAGGGCCCAATGGTCCTGATCAACACCCCCATCAAGTGGCACAAGAAGGAGATGGGTGCAAGTGACTTAAGCATGCATCAAACACGTTCTGCCACATTTCCAAAGTCACCATTTTGACCTCTTCCACTAATCTCCCATAGCCCAAATTTTTACCACAACTCCTCCTAGTCCCCTTCTACCTCCAGTAACAATGGCAACATCACAGCTCCATTATTGGGGGGTAAAAACCTCTCTCTCCCTCTCTGGACACCAATTTTCTCTCTCTCCCTCAACCTCTCTCCTCTCCTACTGGCTCTCCAGGGCATCCAATGCCCCTCCCCACTTCTTTACTCCCCCCTGGCACTACCCGACACACGCGCTCTGGAGCGCGCTACAGTGCGCTCCCGCACTGTAGCGGCTCCCTGCCCAACACCTCCGACCACCTCGGCCCTCCCCACATGCCCGACGATGCGCATCGACGTCCGCGACATGCCACGCCCCGATCCCCCTCCTCTTTCATCCTCCTGCTGCCTCCCTTCGCATGTGCGCCGGCCGCCCGAGAGCTCCAATGGACGAGCTCACACGCGCGATGCCTCTGGCCCTCCCAGCTCTCTCTCTTCCATCCCCTGGACGTAAACCTCCTCCACGAATGCCCCAGACTCACCCACGTGTGCTCCCGTGGCCTCCAGCGACGCCTACGAGCTCGTCGGTGCACTGATCCACGGTGAGTTGTCGCCCGCCTATTTAAAGGCCCCCCCGAGCCCTCCTCTCCTCACCACTCGCCATCTACAGGACCAAATCAACCCCCTGCACCACCCACTCCTCTCCAAAAGTGCCCCAGCTCGAGATCGAGCTCGAGCTCCGCCGCCTGGGTCGCCGTCGATCCCGCGGTACAGGCCTCCCCTGGCCCTCTTTCTTATTCCTCTGGATAGCCTGAAGCGAGCTGACTCTTTCCCCCATCTTCCCGCCGTGTTTTGCAGTCGGAGTCGACGCTGGCAACCTCCTCCCGAAGCTCCTCCGCCGCGGGACCCCATCACCAGCAAACCACTGCCTTCCTCCGACCAGCTCCGGCACCACCCGAACGGCGATTCAACGCTGAGCTCAGTGGTGCCATCTGCTAGCCTTGCCGTGCCCTGCATCGTCGCCGGTGAGCTGGCCGACCTCTCTGGTCGCGAGGCTGGAGATGACAGGTGGGACCCACCTATCATCCTCACCTCTCTCTCCCCTTCTCTCTCTCCCGCTGGCAGTCAGGCCCCACCTCTCAGGTTTAAACGCGCGCGCGCGATGGCTCGCCCAGGCCATTTCCCTTCTGGGCCTGCTGCGCTGCGGCTGTTCTGGCGCAGTAAGCACAGTGGCCCCCAGCCTTTTTCCTTTTTCTTTTTACAGTGGGTTTCCAAAAATTCCATAGCCCACATTATTTATTCAAATTAAATAATTCCAACTCCAAAAATCTTGTAATAATCCCACCTATTTAATGGTGTAACTTTCATGCAAATCCATCACACTTTTTTGTACTGTTCAAATTTAAATTCAAATTTGAGCAAATAAATCCATATTTGAAAATCCATTTCTCTGTTTCTATAGCTCCAATTCCAAAACTAAGAATTTTTGCATTCTTAGTTTTCATCCTAATATTTAACAAAAATAAGTTGACATTTTTATGAGCACTTTTATTTTTCTGTTTGTGCTATTGCCTTATTGTGTGCCCGATACTTTGCGACGTTAGATTTAGAAGATGACGAAGGAGTTGGACCAGAAGGATTTGAAGATCTCGAAGACTTATTTGAGCCAGGCAAGCAGCCCTTTGACCATGTCTATGAAACCCTTTTATGCATTTCATATAGCACCTTATTATTGTTGCATTGGAATCATGATGAGATTGTAACTACTTTAGTGGGTTGCCTCCGTTACTTCCTCGTTGATACTTGCATTATGCATGACCCTACCTTCCTATGAGGGTTATGCGGGTGGGAGTAGATAGGATGCCAAAGCAGTTGCTACGCAAATGAGTTGGGTATATGCATGGTGATGGAGACAAGTATGTTTTCAAAGACTTTTTGAAAACCCCATCGGGTACCACTAATGCCCGATGGAGATGATGAGCTAGGTAACCACTTGATAAAGAAGTGGTGTACCGGAGCAAGTTGTGTGAGTGTGATTTTCGAAAATGGATTGGTTTAAGTTGCGACCGTTATTCCAACCTTACATGTACAACCACAAAACCCCTTATGGGACGGGGCTTTGTTGATTACTTTTGTCAATACTAGCAGGGAGCCCGCATTACTAGTGGCGGGAGAGTATGAGTTACTCTCTCGATACGGAGTCGTGCCAGGTAGGGTGACTATGGCTGTTTTTACAGACACCGGGCACACCGTTATGTCCCCTCTCGGATGGTACGATCTCGAGTGAGTCTCGTATGATGTACATCGTGAGGTCAAGGGCCAACGAGTGGACTCTTTGTTAGTGTTGTCAAGGGAAAGATAATGTTCGGGTGCTTACCTCGGGTGTGTAATATACCGCGAGTCGTGGCTTGACACGGAAGTTCCCCAAGTCTTGTGGGTAAAGTGTGCAACCTCTGCAGAGTGTCAAACTATTCGAATAGCCGTGTCCATGGTCAAGGACAGTTGGGTAACCGCTCTTGGGCTACATCCAAATGTTTACGAAACCTGGTGTGTGTGTATGGAAGAGTACTTGGGTCAAGTCAAAAGACTTGACATGTTGATTAAGCTGGAGTTGATCCAAACTCTGTTTATGTTGGTATCTGTAACCTGTCCTCATGGTTACTTAAATTCTTATTATGCATGCTTTACAAATTGTTGAACATGACATAGCACTCAAAACTAGCATTCTGCAAAAAATTACCTATATGATGAATTGTTGTACCTTATTCCAAAACATGGGTTGCCTGTGAGTACATTCAAAGTACTCATTGGCTTGCCACTGGTTATTTTATTGGCCAAGCATGAAAGAACATTCAAAGTACTCATTCACGCTATCGTTGAAGATTTCCGCTGCGAATTTATGAAGACTTGACCATAATGGTCATAATTTGTGTAAGACAGTATGTATGGATGTAAGACTCCTGTTATTCAGCTTCTGTGTGTTCAGTGAGCATTGATCTCTGGGATCACTGTACACGTGCATTCGGTGATCACGACTTATAGTCGGGGTCCCCACACCATGACAAGGCCGAAGATCAACTTTTGCATGCCAGAATACCTGGATCTAGCCCCCTACAATAGGGAGCTAATGAGGTATACTGGGCGCTGCACCACCTTCTTCCTTGCCGTGTCCTTGGGGTTGCTTCCGCTGCCGTGCTCTTCTTTGTCTTGATCCGTATCTAGCCTTGTCGGGCTGCTCTCTTCCTCTTCCCCTGGTGGGATACTTGCTGAGGTGGCTGTTTCTTCTACTTTTCGCTGTGCTACTAGGGCCGCACTAACCACTTGATTAGTTGCTGTCAGATATAGCAGTAACGGCACTTGTGGTTTGGGTGCAACCAAAGTAGGCACAAAAGATAGGTAGGCCTTCAAATCCTACAGCGTAGCATCTGCTTCCGGGGTCCACTTCATGGGTCCTGCCTTCTTCAAAATCTTGAAGAACGGCAAGGCGCGCTCGGCAGACTTGGAGATGAACCTGCTAAGCGCGGCAACGCATCCTGTCAAACGCCTCACATCCTTAAATGTCTTGGGTGCCTGTATCTGCTCAATAGCCTTGATCTTATCGGGGTTGGCCTCTATCCCATGGTGGGACACAAAGAAACCAAGTAGCTTGCCGGAGGGAACGCCAAACACGCACTTCTCCGAATTCAGCTTCAAGTTGATCTTGCGCAGATTAGCAAATGTCTCTTCTAAATCTTGAATGACGGTTGATCTGCCCTTGGTCTAGACCACAATATCATCCATATAGGCTTCAATGTTCCTCTGCAACTATGGTTCAAAGCCAATCTGGACTGCTCTTGAAAAGTGGACCTGGCACTCTTCAACCCGAAAGGCATGCGCACAAAGCAGTACGTGCCGCATGGGGTGATGAATGAGGTCTTTTCTTCGTCTTCCTTGGACAGAAAAATCTGATGGTATCTAGAATATGCATCCAAAAAAGAGAGCAACTCACATCCTGAGGTAGAATCCACGATCTGGTCGATGCGCGGCAAGGGAAATGGGTCCTTCGGGCATGTCTTGTTCAGATCCATAAAATCTATGCAAAACCTCCATTTTCCATTAGCCTTGCGCACAACCACTGGGTTTGCTAACCATGTTTGATGCAGTACTCCTCTGACCAAACCAGCTGCTTCAAGTTTCTTGATTTCCTCGGCAATGAACTGCTGCCGTTCCAAGGCCTGCTTCTGAACCTTCTGTTTAATGGGCCGGGCATGTGGGTAGACAGCAAGGTGGTGCTCGATTACCTCCCCGGGAACACCGGGGATATCAGATGGTTGCGAGGCAAACACATTGATATTCGCCCGCAGGAAGGCAACAAGCACGCTTTCCTATTTGTCATCAAGGGTGGCACTAATAGTGAAAGTACCATTAGCACCAGCCAGCCCTCCCGCGACTTTTTCACTTGGGGTGGAGTAGCCTTGGATCTCTTGCTGTTGGAACTCTCTGGTGTGTCATCAACGGGCGCGGCACATTCCACAGAGGTACGCTTCCCGGATTCCTTGCCAGTGCCTCTGCTATGCTTTTCCTTGGCAACTGTGGCTTCCGCGTCCTCTGCCACGACCGCGTCCTGGTACATCTTATCCACACAAATAATTGTGTCTTTATTGTCCGATGGAACGGAAATGACGCCCATCGGCCCTGGCATCTTCAAGGTGTTGTAAGCATAGTGGGATGCTGCCATGAATTTGGCCAGGGCCAGGCGCCCAAGGATCCCGTTGTACGGCAGAGGGAGGTCAACCACATGAAACACAACTTTCTCAGTCCTGTAGTTCAACTCCCCTCCAAATGTCACTGGCAACATAACCTTTCCCTTAGGACGGCTCCTGCCAGGATTGATTCCTTGAAACGTGCCTGTGGCCTTAAGTTCTTCCTCTGCTATCTGGAGTTTGCTGATAACCTTTGGGGAAATCAGATTCAACCCGGCCCCGCCGTCAACCAGCATCTTTGTGACCTTGAGGTTGTGAATTGTTGGTGAGACCAACAATGGCAAGCACCCTACCGCAGTGATACGGTCAGGGTGGTCATCTTCATCAAAGATGATGGGCGTGCGTGACCACTTGAGCAGCTTCCGAGAATCTGCCGCTGGCTCCATGGCATTGACTTCACGCGCCCATTGTTTAAGTTGGCGGTGAGAGGAGTGCAAAGATGCACCCCCGTCAATGCACAGGGCATCAATGGCCTTCTGGAATTCCTGCTCGCTGGTTTCCTCTTCATTCCCTCCATCACTCTCATTACTGCAATCCTCCTTCTCTCGGCCCTTGGCGGGGTTTCCTTGGTTCCGTGGAGCCTTGCCGGGGCGAGTTGCTTCACCACAACGGCCCTTCCCGCCAGCGCCATTCTGACCTTTTCCTTATCACGCTTCTCATACTCTGCCTTCTGTCTCTTGACAAGCTGTTCCACTTGATAACACTCCTAGAGATCATGGCCTTTGGTCCAATGAATCTTATAGTACGGCCCATCACCTTTCCCAGCTTTCTCGGTAGCCGTCGCCTCCCGGCAGTCAGCGCATGCAGTAGCCTCCTTGCCGGGGGCTCCTGTTGGTGTCGGTGGCGACTGCGCCGTGCCCTTGCTACTGTGAACCAGCCGTTTGGACGGCATGGTGACGCGGCGGAGGCGCCTGAGGGCCAGCGGCTCCATTGGGCACAGTGGCTGGGTTAGCCTGCCGCGGAGGTGGCGCGTGCCCTGCGGTCGCGCCCGCAGTGGGGGCGGGCGAAGGGTTGCGATTCGCCCCAGAGCGAGCATCATCACTGCGGCGGTGCCTGTTGGCGAGGAGAAAGGGTTTAGGCGGAACGACCCCTCCATCCGTACCTCATGGAGCATGGCCGTCGGGCTGTTGCTGATGCTGTCGTTCCCCTGTACCTCCCGTTCTTGCTTCGGCCGTGGGGGAGGTGGCGACGGCGCTGCCTGCGCCAACCATGTCCCCCGCATTCCCCGCGACATCGGCGGTCGCGGGCAGTGGAGCCTTCGAGGTGGACGGGTGATTTGCAGCTCCGGGCTTCCTCTCGGGCGCCATAGTCGATGACGCCGTCGATGAAGATGACGCGCAGCGTACGCTCTCGGTTTCGCGCAAGTGATCCCCCTACCTGGCGTGCCAAAGATGTCGTGGGAAACCACGGCCACCTATGGGGCCATCAACCCCTTTTGGTTCGGCGGGGGGATGGACACGTTGCACAAAGAGTGGAGAAGCGTCGCGCAGCATAGCAGAGATCACACTGGCAGTCTTTACCCAGGTTCGGGCCGCCGTGAGGTGTAAAACCCTACTCTTGCTTTGGTGGATTTATGGTGGATAATGGTGGTGAAACGTAGCTTACTTGCCAGGCAAGGTTGCTCTGGGGGCAAGAGTGGCTACGCGCGTATGGATATGCGAGGATCCAACCCCTTCTACGGTCGCCATGGGCCTCCTTTTATAGATTAAGGGGTCACCACAGTGGCAAATCAATCTTTGCGTACTGATTAGATAGCTAACAGTGCTATCATATCTAACTCTATAGGCTGACAGAGCACATTAAATGCACCGCTCTATGTCACATCAGAGCTTGCCCGGCAGGCCCTTCCGGGCTATTTTGCCAGCTTCGCGCCTGCTTGCTTGACACGTCTCAGGACGGGTGTCGTATGGTGGTGTTTGCTGTAGGAAGTGGCTGCCATGTGGTGGAAATCAGCCACTTAGTCACCTTGGTGCTTGACACCGCTTCGATTATTGACTTGCGTCGCTTGTGAGTTGGAGCGGTGGAGTGGCTTGCCTCCGCCAGTCCCGGCAGGCCTGCCGGGATGATCTGGGAGCTTGCTTCCGGGGCAAAACACAACCCTGCCAGGCTCGCCTGCCCGGCAAGGTAGGTCCTTCCCTTAGCGATGCCTCGTTCCTCTAGCTCGCCTTGGCCTTCTTGTCTTGCACTTGGATCCTTCAAGGGAATTGATCCTCCTAGTTTGGTTTGATCTTGGTCTTGCAGTCTTGTCTCTGGCCTGTGCACAGTCAATGCAATGGACCCAGGGTTTGTTGCACTGACACACTGTCCATCCTGTGGACATTGCCCCAGGGATTGATTCACATGCCGCTGTCCGTTCTGTGGACATTGCCCTAGAGATCGATGACAAGAAATACTTGATCGCACTAATCTCTCAACGTAGTTTGCAATGTGTTTATTTACCAGAATGATGTGTGTTATAAAACCATCTTAGGGCTAGTGCACTATCTTGTGTGGGCGGTACTTGCTACTTTTGTTTGATAGTGAATCATGCAAACCCTCACCGAGTTATGGAAAAAGATGTATCCTCACAAGCATTTGTTGTAATATATGTCATGCTTAGACGTAATTTGAACTATTTTTCATATAAGCAGGACTTGTTTGATGATTCTTGGTGTCAAACCTTGACTGATTCCGCGCTATGTTAGAAGGCTAGCTATTGTGCGAGCTATAGTACTTGCAAACACTCGCCGAAGAGAAACGTTGGGGTAGATCAGCTCATTGTACGCTTATAGGTCTTGTCGTCGATTGGCCAATAGCCCAAGCTCCTAAATTTTTTGGCTTAGCGATCGATCAGACAATAGTCCACAATTATACATTAATTCACATCAAACTCAAAGAGTTGGTTCACGGATACATTCACATTAATAGCTGGCATTCAGAATAAAATTGGCACGTACTTGTAACAGCGTGAATGTGTAGTGATGTCATACTTTCAGAGTGGCTATAGGGAGTGTGTACATGTGCTAGAGAGGGGTTGTGGGATGGAGAGAGATCTAGAGAGAGAGAAAGGCCCTCCATTTCTTTTTTGTCATCAATAAAACCATAATAGTACAGGGACGTACAAATACTAGAACATTAGCATTAGGCAGGCTAGTTTGGCCTAGTGGGTTTGAGTGATATGACGTGCTACAGTGTCATCCCGTCTTCGCGTGTGGTGGCAGTATTGTTGGTATAGTAAGTTTTCTTGAAGAAGCGGATTCAACGAAGTCATGATGGTTCCTTCGTTTGAGCCACTTATAGTGGGAAAGGTTGGGCCTGCGATTTGACGGCTCATTAGTCATTATTACTGCGGTGCTACGACCGGGGTGAGTCTCATCTGCTGTTTTGTGTGATGCACTCTAATTTTGGTGCATGGCAAGTGGACCAGGATGGTCGACAGCCCACATGTCGGCGAATGAAAGTATTCTTTCCGATATCAAGGACGAGCAAGGAAACCAGGCGGTATAATGTCAGTGATCTTTTATACTATTCATTTTTTATTTTTGATGAAAACTATTGTCTCCACTCTTATGATGGAGGAGTGTGAAACACGGCAACCCAGTGAACTTGGCATGTGCACTACTCCCTCCGTCTGTGAAAGACTGTACATAGATAGATTTACACATTCTCCAAGAGGAACCGGAACTCCATGGCATAATTAACTCCCAAAAGTAGAAGACTTATGTGTGCAGGTGACAATTGAGAGAACAAGATTAAATGAAGGTTGTTGCGTGTTGTAATTAAGGATAGACATGCAACCTATAGCTAGACCACAAGTTGCTGCATTAGTCAATCAATACCGATTAGATTAAAGGCTAAGTGCATTGGAAGTGTAGATGTACACTCTTTGTTGGAAAATTTTCTAATGCTAGATGTATAGTTTTTCACGGACCGAGGGAGTAGTTCATAGTAGTACTTGGCTTAGTGGTCGATCAGACAGTAGTCCACAATTATACATTAATGTACAGACACGATATATTCCAAGTTCAACATTCACAGCAAATTTAAAGAGCTGGTTCACGCATACATTCAGATTAGGGCATCTCCAACGGCAACCCACAAAAAACCTCCCGCATCCGTCCACAGACACGGATGCGGGAGGCAGCCATCCAACGCTGGCCTTATTAATTACTCATACAATAGTGTTAACTATAATGTTGGCTATAAGGTTAAAACTTTTTCTCACTTTCTCTCTATATCTTTCCTCTCATTAAATGTTTTTACCTAGGAGCACCTGTAGAGATGGGCTCTTGCATTAGAGCCCACTGCTTCACTTTTCAATGCCTCTCTCTTCCACATAAGCAAAAATGCCATGTAAGCGGGCTTATATCCCACTATTGTACTTGCTCTGAATGCGGGCAGCTGGCACCAGGCGGGAGCGCGCGGGAGGGGGAGGTTTTTTTTGGTGGGCCAGGGCTGTCAGAAGCGGGCTTGGGAGCAGTCCAGACTCTTGCATGGCCACCTCACATTATCAACATATTTCTTGGAGTCCGTGCGCGGTAGGCGGCTGATCTCTTCTCCCTCCCCATCTCTCTCTTCTTAGCTGACGCTCGGCGGGCGATTAGATTTTGGCTATCGTCAGTTTATTCAACTGCAGCCCCACACGTCAGTGAAAATGCAAGACATTGTCTATTCCCTTTGGTGAGCGGCATGCCAGACCGACTGTGGGGTGTGCAACGGAAACACGACACGCGTGCATTAAGTGTGCCACCTTTTCCTTTATAACATGCAAAGTGTAACATTTTGTACTCTTTTCTCTCGCTTGTTCGTGCGATCGACTGATAGAAATCCAGAACAAAATGACAAGGGCGGGGCGTTCCCACACATTAGGCGGGCTAAATTTTTGCCTAGTGGGTTTGAGTGATATGACGTGCTACAGTGCCGTCCAGTCTTCGCGTGTGGTAGCAGTATTGCTGGTACAATAAGTTTTCTTGAAGAAGCGGATTCAACGAAGTCCTGATGGTTCCTTCATGTGAGCAACTTACAGTGGGAAAGGTTGGCCTGCGATTTAATGGCTCATTAGTCATTATTACTACGGCGCTATGACCGGGGTGAGTCTCCCCTGCAGTTCTGTGAGATGCACTCTATTTTTGGTGCATGGTAAGTGGACCTGGATGGTCGACGTCCCACCTGTCAGCGAACTAAAGTATTGTTTCTGATATCGAGGACGAGAAAGGAAACCAGGCGGTATAGTGTCACTGCTCTTTTATACTACTACTAGAACAATGCACGTGCAATGCAACGAGATATAAATATTCTAGTATGTTAGCTTATGATTTACCTATCAATAATAATGCGATTGTGTAAATAAATGTTCATCAAATTTGGACTGTGAATTACCTTATATTTTGATTAGAAGTTTGGTAAGTAAATTAAAGTGGAATTGGTTCAGAAGGTAAGTAAATTAAGCTGACTGATTATGATATACATGGAATGTTGGACGAAGGGGTGTTGGGAAGAAAGGTGAAATGGGAACCTTACGTTCTTTTCAAGTAAGTAGAGATCCATTTTTTATTTTTGATGAAAGCTAACTACTCCACTCTTACGACGGAGGAGTGCGAAACATGGTAGCCCAGTGAACATAGCATGTGCACTGGACACTGGTTCATACTGTTTTTTTTCTTGACATGATGACTTGAAGATTTTTTGAAGCAAGCTAATGACTTGAAGATTGCTCACCATGCCTCCTGCGGATTGATGAGGACATGAATAGCGTGGTAGAGCATCTCCGCTTCTTCCATTTTTATGTAAACAACCATCTCAACTCTTACAAGGGAGGAGTGCGAAACATGGCAGCAACATGATATGACCGTCTAGGTAGCTATCCCCAATGAAAACCGAGTACTCTACAAGTGTATTCATGCGCACCCAGGTAGCATAACGGGGGTCGAAAATGCCGCCGTCTATCTGGTATACATGGCATCTCAAACCTGGATACATGATCTAGGTCCGATCGTGATAGATCGTGGCACCTTGTTGCCCTTCAATGGTACCATGTGTAACGACTGCTAAGATAGTACTCCACATGAGACCGAATGGGAGTCATGAGTTACAAGGTTCCATGTGAGACCGAATGCCCCATGCACATCTACTATCAGCAATCTGGTTTTGATCCAGTGATAATGTTCCCTGCAAAATAATGGTGCACTGTTAGGGATTATAGCATGATCATTAGGGCATTTCCAACGCTCACCCACAAATTTACAACGGCATATGTCCACGGACACTGATGCCGGAGGATGCCATCCAATGTTGCCCACATACCTTTCGACAACTACATGAACTAACCAGACGAAATTCATATAGGCTTTTGCAGGCGTCACAACCAGAGGCTTTTGCAGGCGAAGACTACTTTTGTCAGGATAGCATGTACTAGTTGTCTCCCTTTGAATTTGGCCGTTGTGGGATCCCTTCCTGCCTTTCATTTGGGAAGGGGGCCAAGGCCACTATAAATAGGACTTAGCCACCACCGTAGAGGGGGATGGGATCGGACCCCCGGACGAATCATTCAGATCGCCCTCACTCCACCAGCTCACTCGAGCTCAAGAACACCTCTCCTCCTGAGGCTGTTCGCCACTGTACTAGTTCATCCTCGGCCCCTCGAGGCCAATCCACCACAAAGAAGGAGTAGGGTTTTACACCGCAAGGTGGCTCGAACCTGGGTAAACTGCTATGTATCTGTTCCTTACAGTTCGTCGAGCTAGGCTGTGAGATTAGCGAGTAGGCAGACTAGGGAGGACGAGTTCTTCGCACGCACCCCAGAGTTCAAACATCTCAAGGGTTTGCGGAACCCGAAATCTGACAGTGGCGGTGGAGGGCGTCCGGGTGGGAGCCGGCGATGTCCTTCATCTGCTCCTGCGACAGTATGTCCAAGAGAGCTTTGGAGCACGCCCGGAGCAGAGGCAGTGATGTCCTTCGTCTGCTCTAGCGACCGTATGTCCTAGAGAGCTTTGTTGCACGATGAGTCAATGATTGGAGTGGTGCCGACAGAAGAAAGAGACCAGAGGAGAATGACTGTGGGTCTATGGCTATGGCCGGGGCTGAAGTTAATATAGCGGGCGAATGGCAATGAGCCGCGGCAGACGGACGGACGAGTGGCACGGGAGTTGGTTTTTCGGCAGCCGCGTGTCATTAATGTGGGCAACAGATATACGGATGGCCGTTGTGTCGTTAATGCGGAGCAGTTGCTTGCACTGGGAAGAGGCACGGGTGGCGCTTTCTCAGCCGTCGCACTGTTGCAATGCCGGTGCCAGTGAGAGGTCGCTTCGAGAATGAATGTGGCATTGAAGTTCTGGAGCGGCGCTGACCGTTTCAAGCGGGAAGCGCACCTGGGCGAGGGAAGAGGTTTCGGTGGGCCAGGGCGCTTAGACACTGGCGTGGTGGTATTGTTTTTATAGTTTTCAAAAGTAGTCAATTAATTTGGCACTTGACTTTTTTTTCTACAATCAACATACACCCTACAAAGCACCACGTTCAAATTTGGCACTTTTTCGGTTCATTTACCATATTTAGGCCATTATGTGCATTTTGTGGAAATTTACTACCACCATCCTAATTTATTGGCCCCCTTACTATTTTGTGCTAAACTTATATCGTTGGAGTTGTATTTAAACATAGTTTCTAGTGATATAATTTGTAGTTACATGCATCAACATTTTGTTAGTTAAATCTAAAGTCAAAATTTAGCACAAAATGTGAAGGGACCAATAAACCAGGACGGAGGTAGTAGCGCAGAAACATCAAATCCCACCTATAGCTACAAGGGTGTGATGATAGGGACGTGGAGTGCCGTTCGATCCCGTTGCACGTGCGCAATCCGCGTGGCTGGGGTTGCGGCCAATCAGAAAGCAACCCACAATAGGGTCAACGCACATAGTTTCCATAGGCTACGGAAATTAACCGTGTGCGATAATAAATGACCAGGATTGAAGGGGAATCAAAATTTCCTTCGTCGTTTGTCCTGGAGCTCTTGACAAACCAATGCACTATATGGTTGTCCGGCCAATCTGCCACGGAGCTCTCTCCAAGCGTCATTCATGCCACCACACCGCACACTAACCGGTAAGGAAGCGATGGCATCCCACCGCGTCGAGTTCCTCGCCGCCCACGACCGCACACAAAATGGTAAGGAAGAGATGGCATCCCGCCGTGTCGAGTTCATCGCCGCCCGCGACCTCAGACCTACCTGGGCGGACTTTGAAGCTGCCAAGGCAAAATGGGCGGTAGAGCAAGAGGCGGCCAAAGTCGCACAGAGGGAGCGAAAAAGGTTGGAAGCACTCAAGAAAAGAGAGTCCCACCGCCGCAAGAAAGAAGAGGAGCATGCGCTGCTGAGGAGAGGTTGGCGGAGATCCAAGCATGGTGGAGTGTCATCGACAAGGTCGGAAGGAGAACGATGGCATCTGGCCAGCATGCCCCGATGCCTCCACCTGCTAGGATCGCGGCGGTAGCTACCGCAATGCTAAGAAGAGCTAGGCAGAGATCCAAGCACGGTGGGGTGCCGCCGACAAAGACGAAAAAGATAACAATTGCATCTGGCCAGCATGTGAGAAGTAGTACTAGTACTAGTTAGTGTGTGTGTCGCCCATATCTTTGTTTAATTAATTATGACCATCTACCAGTACGTACCACTACCTCCATCTTGGTTTATTGGTCCCCTTTGTAATTTGTACCAAATTTTGACCAAAGATTTAACAAAAATGTTAATGCATGTCAAAAAAATTATATCAATGGGTTCATATTTGATGAGGTGGCATAGAATTAATTGAAGAAAGAGAGGGTTGAGTATCATATCATGATAGTACCGTATCATATTAAATGTTGTGTTACTACTAGTATGTGTCATGCATGTCAATAAATGAAGTAACATAAGGCTTGTCATAGTGGGACTAACATGAGTAGTAACATAGATGCCACATAAGTAAAAATGGTGAGGTGGCAAGTAGTTAATAAAGAGAGATGCAAATAGAGTAACAGAATATGTTACCATCACATAGCACTTCCCAATGCAAAATGGGTCTACAAAGTGATAAATGAACACATCTATGTTACCACACATATGACACTACCCACTATAAAGGTAGTTACATAGACAAGTAACATATGCATGTTACTAGTCTATGTTACTCTACACTATGACCAGCCTAAGTGCGGTGTCATGCAAAGCTTCATTTATTAGGTTATAGACTCATTTTGTATTGGTATGTGTGATGTTACTCAAGTACTAGCTAAGTTACTCAAACTACCTCTCTCCTCATTAACTCATTGCCACATATGCAAATTTGCTGAGTTGGACTCGATGTTACTGCTTAAGTTACTCCCACTGTGGCTAGTCTAGCATACAATGTCGATAAGTGACATACTTTAGGCCTTTAAGCGTTGCTTTGTGTTCACTAAAGTTTAGAGCCGGACCCCGGCCCTAAATCCTCTCTGTAACGTCTGCCCGGTCAAAAAAAGTTGTTCCAACCGGGTCATAGCGGCGCACCTGCAGCCACCCGAGTGCCCCTCAATGTCGGCATCTCAAGGGGCGTCAACTTGCAACTACGGCCACACCGCGCTTGAGAGACCCCCCAGGAAACATCGTCGTCCTAGAGGACGCATGGCTGACCAACTAGCATGGCCTTCTCCCACGCATATTTACGCGCCGTCTTAAAGTATTTGGTGCAAGTACCTCTGAGTCTTGCGGATGTGAGGAAGTCAGAGCGACTTATGATTTCTCACAAAGTATCGTCATCCAATGTCTCCCAACCTGGACGAGGACGAGAAGCACTACCGCCTTGTGAATTCGTGGCAATGGCGATGAGCTACATTGTCCCTTTGGGAACTGGTTTACATGAGATGAGATGGCAACTGCAGGGCTTTGTCCCTTCATTTTTTCAATGCACTTTGTCCCCTCAGAATGGATGCTCTGCAGGAGAGAACTAGTGCAGTTTATAATTGAGATTAGGCAGCTAGCGGGCGGTTCATTGTACGACACGTTCGCGTCCATCCACTAGCCTGAAATTTAAGCACGCGTGACATTTACAGCGACTGGGATTAGTTTGTTTTCCAGGCCATGGACTAACGCGGACTAGCGGACCTCATCGCACTTTTTTGAGCACGACTTTGAAAACTACATGTGTGACACGCCTGCATGCAAATGTTGAGTGGCCAAACCGTGCGAGGCGGAGCGGTAGGCGGTCGAACTACAGCCTGCATGTTATTCCGCAAAAAAAATACTACAAACTGCATGTTGTAGCCATGTCATCCACACACAACCTAGAGGCCAATTCATACTACCTACTAGTATACTACTAGTTGGCAAAACTACTAAATATTGTACTATGCATTGTTTGGCATGAAAGTTCCTTGTAGATCATGTTGCAGCTGGTGTACTCCACAACCCGCTTCTGTTCTCCTTCCTCTTCCACCGCCCGGGCACGTCCGCGGGAAGCGACCGATCTACTAGTAGTACTTCAAAAAGATGCATGCGTGACTACCCACAACGTGTCTCTCTTTCATCATTAATTACTTGCCATGTCATCTATTTTTTCTAGATAAGTTTGTTGTTACCACCTATGTTACTCCCACTGTGGGTAGTCTAATTTCCTTTCTCTTTATCTCTATGAAATAAATGTGGTGTGGGACTCAAAGCCCTTTAACTTGGACCAACGTGAGCCTAATATAATGGAAATCTATTTTTTTAGATGAGCCCTTTAAACCAGAAAGGAGGGAGTACCACGTTCCACGTATATTAGATATCTTTTTTTATCAAACAAAAGGCGCTCACAGGCGCCAAGCTTTCATTCATCTTAAAAGCAGTTTATATTGAGGAGTACGTATTAGATATCTCAAATCCATCCAAACCATGGAATAGGAGTAGTAACTAGTACAATGCACATAACCTAATCTAGACCACACTACTTGTCGTCGGAGATGGGTAGGCGGCCGCCTGCTGCAACTCCAGCTCCTCCAGTTCGGCGAACATCTCGTTTATTCCCCACCACCACTGGCAGAGGAAGCGGTGGTTGGCCTCCACCTCGGCCTCCAACTGGATGGACTCGAGGATGGCTTGCTATTCCACCGCCCCCTCCTCTTGGGTCAACTTTGCCATGGCGTCGGCCATGGCGAAGTATGCAGCCGGTGGCATCGGCTCCACCTCACCCGCGTCATCATCGGCCTCCTCCAACTCCGCTTCACCCGCGTCATCCTCCTACTGTTTTGGCTCCGTGTCCTCCGTGATGGCGTGCTCCTCCGCCTCCACCGCCTTCTCCTCCGTCTCCGGCTAGTCTCCCTCTATCCGGGCTTTGCGCCACCTCCAGATCTCCGAAAGTAGCTCAAAGCGCCGCTCCGACAGGAGCATGGCGTATGTCATTACCTACGGCTGGGCCATGGCTATCGGGTGATAGTGAGCATAGAAGAGGCAGCGCGAGGGGAATGAATGAGGCTACTGTTAGGGTTCACTGTCCGGCTTAAATGAATGCGCTCCATCACGTGTACCCGCGTGTGCACAAATTGTACACATACGGGTCTGTTTAGGGTGCGTCACATAACTCACATGCACGTGCATAAAGGGTGTGTTTGGTAGGGAGTGTGTGTGCGCGCCTCTACTCTTCGGACATGTACTTCACCTTTTGCATTGGGATATAACTATAATCGTACCTTAGCTTGTAATTTACCTGGCCCTATTAATGTGATTGTGTGAAAAAAATGTCACTTCCTGCTCGTGATTTGTGTTATATAATTATGAGAAGTTTGCTAACTAGTAAATTAAAGTGGAATTTGCCATGTTATAGTAAATTAATGTTATTGATTATCATGCGGGTAAGGTTGGACGAATGTTGGTAGGAACAAATACTCCACCTAGAGCATGTGTGTGTATGGTCGTAAAGAGAGATCGTGCATGTGAAAGAGAGAAGGGAGAGATAGATATAGAGAGAGGGAGAGAGAGAGAGAATGTGTGTGTGTGAAATGGAGTCTTCGGCAGGGAAAGTAATTAAGTGTGTGTGGCTTCATCGTAGAGAGGTGATGTGTATGGCAGAGGCCTCCAATGAGGGGGGGGTGTGAGGGAGAAGAGGCCCGTAAATAGGGAAGAAAGGCGTGTGCGTGTGAGAGGAGTGGACATCAAGATAACACGTTTGTTCGAGAGACACCGAAGAACACTACTATCGATGGTGCATATATGCGTAAATTAAACGAAAGGATAGTCTTATTGGTTTCAGGGATAGAGGAAGCGGGTGAGAGATAGGGTGCCCATAAGGATATGGTTAAGTGTGAGTGTGTATTTTGGAGAAGAGACTCGTCCAGACAGAAGCCATGTGCACACAAGAACAGAGAGTTTGATGTGGGGTTGGGGCTAGGGCTAAATAACTAGGTATGGAGAAAGATGAGGCATTGAATGTGCATGTGCGAGACAAACACATATATACGTGGGGGGGTGTGTTGTTTGCATGCGCGCATGATCAAGATAAAAAGAGAGGAGACATAAGTCATAAGATCAATAGGATGAGAAAGAAGGATCGATATGACAATATGCATCCATGTGAGAGTGGAGGGAAGAAGGCCCGATGGTGGAGCATGTGTTTTTGTCTTTAAGGGAGAGTGGCGTGGGGTGGAGCATGCATATATGGTGAGCAGAGAGAGCGAGACACAATGTGTGTGCAAAAGAGATTGACCTATAGATGCATGTAGAGAGAAACATATATAGTGTGCGTGATAGGAAGCAACAGTGCGTCCGAGAAAGATGGTTAATGGAGTGAAATAGAGAGATAGATATGCTAGCTAGAGGGAGATTGACTAGTGTGGGTGTTAGAGATAAGAGTCAAATGGATTAGAAGGGTGAGTTATGTGTGCGTGAGAGAGATATATATATAGAGAGAGGGTGCATGTAGAGAGAAACAAATATATATAGTGTGTGTAATAGGAGGCAAGAGTGCGGGCAAGAAAAAAGGTTGATGGAGAAACACAGAAATAGAGAGATAGAGATACTAGCTAGAGGGAGATCGGCTAGTGCGTTTGTTAGAGATAATAGTCGAGTGGATCAGAAGAGAGAGTTATGTGTGTGTGTTTGAGAGAGAGAGAGAGGGTATGTGTGAGTGACATACAAACGAATATTAGAGAGAAATGAGACCCCGAGAGACGGAGTTCGTGTTTGCGAGAGAGAGGGACATTTCACAGGGAGAGTCATAGCTAGACAGACATAGGGAACACGAGACATCTCTAGGGAGAGAGGGTGTGTGTGAGCGGCATATAGGGGAATGGTGGAGAGAAATGAGACCATGAAGATGGAGGTTGTGTTTGAATGTTAGAGATATATATATAGTTAAGAGGGAGAGTCATATCTATTCAGATAGAGGGAGCGCAAGTCATCTCTAGAGTGAGAGGGTGTGTGTGAGCGGCATACAAGGGCATAGCAGAGAGCCGGGAACGAAGTTTGTGTTTGTGTGAGAGAAAGAGATTTCACAGGGAGAATCATAGTTAAAGAGACATAGCAGGGAGCAAGATATACTCAGAGGGAGATAGAGTAGAGGTCGAGGGAGACAGTACTGTTAGAGTGTTACGAAGAAAAAAGACTGCTATCAACATACATGTAGCACAAGACATACCTGAGTTATGGTAAAAGCGTACGGGTCTATATAGATATATAAGGGCGTGAGTCATAGCTATATGAGATGAAATATCTGGATTAAAGGGGATTTAGATATTTAAATTAGAGATCAGGACATCAATAATATCATAACGAAAATTGGGCTATCAAACGTGCATATTCATTTGAATTTCAGGACATATGTAATGTTATTTAGTTTATCAATATTAGTGATTCATAGATTTTTTAATTATAGACAATGCATGGCTTATGCAATTCATGTCTAAATGGGACTACACTATATGTTGCGTGTGTCAAACACATTATACCTGTTTGAGAAGTTAAAAAAACCCGCATGAAACACTCATTAACTCGAGCTAGTTAGCGAGGAATGCATACATTGGATTTCAACATAAAGTGGTTTCAAATACTTCAATTCAAATTAAGATGGCCTTATGAATATGAGATCATGGTATTTGTAAACCATATTTATATATAAAGGGTGTTGTGCATTCGAAAGTATATATATAAAAATGATGTATATAGAATTTTATTCGAATAGAAAATGGATCCTGCCGGAAAAATAAAGAATACAAACTGGATTCAAATTGAGTTGGCTCGGTAAACGTGCAAGTTTTTTCTCCAAAAATTTGAACAAAGCGGCGAAACACACAGTCCCTCCTCGGCTGTAACCGCCCGAAACCAAAATCTGGGAGAAGGAAATTACTGCCTATCCCTTACATGCAAAACCTGTCAGCTCGATTTCAATAGGTCTCGATAGGGCCAGGTTTGTAATTTCACTCAAACATGACATAACCGCCTCTCACCCGGATTCATGCATGGTGGGCACCAAACATAGTGTCTCCTGGGCCAAAATTGCCTCTCACCCTGATTCATAAACGGTGGGTGACAAAACAAACTCTCCTCGGCCGAAATCTCCCTCGGCAAATATTCGGTGTATGCGAGATTACCATCCTATCCCCAACTGACCAATATTGTTGTGATGTCTGAAACTTTAAACGGGGCCTATGTTTGTAACTTTCCCCGCATTTGAGACAAGCGCGTCCCAAAGACATGGTTCCCCCCTACCTCTCTCCCTCCATTTCCCCATTCGTTCTCCGTGGGCGCCAAAACACCTCTCCACCACGGCGGCCTCCTCCGTCCGCCACCCCATCCACCATCATCCTCCTCCACCAAGTCAGAGCTGATACCTCGACGTCATCATCCATTACAAGAGATTGACCTCTCTCATCCACAGCTTTGGACCAACATCCTTGCATCGCGTCCTCTCGCTTCATCCGCGCCGTCGTCCACCTTGTCGGGGCCGCTCCTATGATCGTCTCATCCATCGCGCCGAGATATTTCCCCCGCTGCCACTATCTGCCCTCCTAGATTTGCTTCCACGTCGCTGACAGCCATTGCTACCGCAACACGCTCAACATCTTAGCAGATGCATACACGACGTCATACCAGGCCGTACTCTTGTGTATCTCTCAAGTTATTTATCTCAGCAAGAAATAGATCGCCACTGCTTTACTGTGATTTCTTGTCCATCAGTTAGAATCTTACTTTTTAGTTGAAAGCAAACATTGGTTGCAAAGTTGCCTTTGTCCGGTTTGCACCTTTAGATCTGCCATGGCACGCTCAACACTATACTCACAATGCTTATGGTTTCCCCCTTTTATATTCCACATTAGCTAAATGACAATTGACTGAATTTCAATTTGGGGTCAGTTGATTTTTGAGACTTCACAAGAGTTCGTCGGAGGGAAGGAAGTGGCTCACCGGAGGGCTGCCCCATTATCTATCTTAAGGTTTCGTGTGGGGCCAGTGGTTGTGGGGGGCGGTCATCAGGCAGTGGTGAGGCCTCGCCAGAGGCAAAACTCAACGTGGGTTGGGGGGGGGGGGTTGGCTTAGAGGGATGGCCGGGGGCGCGGAAGACGGCGTGGTGGGGGCGGTTCATCAGAAGGCGGGGGCCGGTGGTTCGGCCTGCGGCCCCTGCAGTCGTCTGTAGAGGAAGAATGAGGCGAGGAAGAAGAAGGGTTAGGAGACGTAGCATCTTCACCGAACCACCTGAAATGGTCGACTGACCCAAATGACGAAAGTCAGGCGACTTGCATGTAGACATTCCCTTTATATTCAGTACCACCATCCTAGGTGCTTCAAGACGTGCTAGCACTGCTCCTCAACCCATCAAGATAAACAACATGCCACTCATAATTCCAAACTTAGTTGCTCAAATACGAATCTGATATGAGCGCAACTGCTCGTACCATAGGCCATCCTTTGCTCTCGACTTGGAATTTATTTTTGTCCTTACCGAATAAATGGCAGGCACCAAAGGGAGTATGCCCAATGGTATGAACACTCACGCTCGTACCAAAGACCGTCAATTGCTCTGTTAAATCAACCGAAGGGTGAGGGAGGCGGTGCTACTTGTGAGCTGCGTTGGGATTTCCTCGAAGAGGATAGGATGAACTAGTATTGTAGTGTCGGCCCAGTGGAAACCAGGGTACCACGGGCAACCTGCCTACGGCCCAGGTAAGGCCGCTTGACCCAAATCATGACGCGACCCATCAGCGGACGCCACAAGCCAGCAGCCTCGCGAGGGCCCTGCCCCGCGAGGGGCTCTCTTCCACGAAGGACTTCACCAAATCCACCACTGCTACAGGCGGCCTCGTGAGGCAACCCTCGTGAGGCGCCCTCTCTCGAGGCCTCCTGAGGAGCCATGCGAGCCGAGTACCGCCCATCACGTGGGTGACGTCGATAAAGAGGGCGCCAGCCTGCGCGGCCAGGATAGTTTCCCCTTTGGTGCTAAGGGAGCAGCTGTGCCAAGCTGCCCCCAAAGCAAGTCCCATGGGTTCCACTTTAGTGACAGAAGACCAAGACGGTGGCATGGCAGGACGGAGCTCATCATGGAGCCCCCGGTGTGTCATGGATAGAAACTTTTGTAGGAAAAGCCTCGTCAGAGAAGCACCCACTCCTGTACCCTTTTGAATTGCTGCCCTGTGGTAGCCCTTTCCACCTCATATTTTTGGGGAAGAGGCCCAAGGCATCTATATAAGGGGCAGTGCAGCCACCGTAGCGGGGGATCGACCAATTTGCTCCTGCTCAAAACTCTAGTGCCATTGATAGCACCCTCGAGCTCCGGCTCATCTTGTAGCTCCAAGAGCACTGTCCACAAGAAAATACAACCAAGCAGGATTAGGGTATTACACCGCAAGGTGGCCTGAACCTAGGTAGCTCACTGTGTGCTTGCCGTGACATGCACCTATCTTCGTAGACACAAAGCCAGGCCCCGGAGCTCGAACCAGGGTTTTTGGAGGATTTCCCATGGCTCGAAATCAATCCCCCGGCATTTGGCACGCCAGGTAGGGGTCTTGGTTTTTGCGCCTCAAGCTTCAGCTCTGCCATGGCCGACGACCATGACCGCCGCGCCCAACGCCACGCCAACTGCGTCCAGACGGAGCCCGTCATCGTCCCTCGCATCCTCCGCGCTCGCGTCGCCAACATGTGTGCGGAGCTGGAGGCGGAGACCTACTCTGAGCATCCTTCGGCCTGGCAGCACCAGTAGCAGCACCAACCACAATAGCAGCAACACCGCCCGCCCACGCGCACGGCCATGGCGACTTCGCTCGCCTGCCATGACCTTCCCCACTGACGACGACTATGATGCCTGGCTCACCCACATCATCAAGCTCATCAATGTTGCCGGCGACGCCCCGGCACCATCTCACTCCATGCCGCCTCTGCCGTCGCACGACGCGCGAGCGCGGCAGGACGAGCCTGCTCCACCTCCTCGGTGCAATGACAACGCACCACGTCACTGTCGGGAGTGTCGGATTTCGGGTTCCGCAAACCCTTGAGAGGTTCGAACTCTGGGGTGCGTGCGAAGAACTCATCCTCCCCAGTCTGCCTACTCGCTAATCTCGTAGCCTAGCCCGACGAACTGTAAGGGAAAGGGACACAGCCGTTTAACCAGGTTCGGGCCACCTTGCGGTGTAAAACCCTACTCCTGCTTTGTGGTGGATTGGCCTCGAGGGGCTGAGGATGAACTAGTACAGTGGCGAACCACCTCAGGAGGAGAGGTGTTCTTGTGCTTGAGTGAGCTGGTGGAGTGAGGGTGATCTGAATGATCCGTCCCCCTCTATGGTGGTGGCTAAGTCCTATTTATAGTGGCCTTGGTCCTCTTCCCAAATGAAAGGCGGGAAGGGATCCCACAACGGCCAAATTAGAAGGGAGACAACTAGTACAAGCTATCCTGACAAAAGTAGTCTTCGCCTGCAAAAGCCTGTGGTTGTGACGCCGTGGCGGGCTCGGTGATGACCTCCGTCCTGCCATCCTGGCGGTCTTGGTCTTGCTGCATGGGAATGGAAACCTTTAGCTGATTCCTCGGGACTCCGCGTGTGCGCTTGCTTCCTTGGCAGCAAAGAGGAAACTGGTACACTGCGCCCGTTGGCGCCCGCCTGGCCTTGGTCTTCATGGCTCACGTCATCCGGACCTCATGAGGTGAGGCTTGCATGGAACTCTTTGCTCCTCATGAGCCAGCTTGAGGAGGCCGCTCCTCGGGGGGGGGGGGGGCGGGCGGGTCTTGGTGTCGTCCGCCTTGCGAGGCTAGGCCCCTCGCGAGGGTCTTGAGTTGTTGTCGCTGAAGCTGGGCCGTACCAGGGCATCGATGGAGCCACGCCGTAGGCCGCAGGCAGGCATGTCTGGGTACCCCCATTCCCAGAACGTCAACAGTAGCCCCCGGGCCCAAGGCGCGCTCGGACTTGGCCTCGAGGTGAAGCCAAGGGGCAAGTGCGGGGCGCTGCGGGCACTAACAGCCTGCGGCCTCGGTTGACGCGTGGCGATTGATGGGACGTGGGCGCCTCCGCTTCCCCACGCCGCCTCGGCAACTGCTTGACTTGACGAGACCCTGCTGCATGCAGAGAAAAACCATCATTGTGTGGGGTCGTGGAGGCCGGCGGTTGGCCTCCCTCCGGCTATAAATGAGGGGAGGGGCAGAGCCCCCCTCACTCATCTCCATCTTCTCGCTGCCCACTCCCTCTTCTTCTTCATCTCCCCATCTTGCCATAGCATCCATGGCGCCAACGAGGAGGTTTTCTGCCGCCGAGAAAGGGAAGGCCCCCAAGGAGGGGCCGGCTTCGCCGCCGCCCAAGAGAGGGCGTGGCCGCCCCCGCAAGCATGCCGCGACCCCGGCGGCAGCTCCTCGGGGCCGCGGGCGCACTTCTTCGGGGGGCCAGCATTGCTTTGGGTGGCCGCGGCGGTGCTTCTTCTCGAGGCAGGGGCCGCCAAGGGCGAGGCAGCCCCTGCGATGAGGGGCTGCGTGCCGTGGTTGCCCGGCCTCCTCGGCCGCGCTTCCACTCGGCGGATGTGCTCCCGGAGTTCATCGTGTGGTCGGAGAGCCCTGCCGGCACCTAGCTCCCGCTCCCGCGCTTCTTCGTGAGTGAGCTACCGGTCACGGGGCTTGACGGCCTCTGGCTGCAGGCTGACGGCTGCTGCAGCAAGGCTTCCTGGGTAGGGGTCGAAGTCAATGCGACGGGCAGCGTGTCCTTGACCCGCGGTTGGCAGGCGCTTGCCTGCGCGCGCGGCCTGAGTGGGAGGTGCACCCTTCATTTCAGGTACGACGGCCTCGTGACCATCTATGTGAGGGTGTTTGGGGAGGACGACCGTCACGCGGGGTGCTGCCCGGAAGATGGCAGCGGCAACGATGAGCTTGGCCTTGATGATGGCCGCGACGATGACGAGGGTGAGCTTGCCCTTGGTGACGGCCGTGATTCCTTCAGCAGCGGTGGCTCCTCCTCCGGCAAGAGCACCAGCAGCGGCGGCTACGACCAACCACCACATCGCCGGGCTCGCATCAGGGAAGGCGACGGGTCGTCTCGTCGCCACGCTCCGGTGAAGCGGGAGGAAGACTCGGACTGAGCCCGGGGGCCGCCGGAGCCTGGCCTCCCGGGCTGCTGTGGTCATGCGGGCCACTTTTGTTTAACCTTTCCTTTCTCCTGCACTTGAAAAAAGTAGAGGGCCCCGCTGGGGCGTGTAATGAACCAATGCACTCATGCCATTATGCTATGTTTGTTATTTTGATATTGTGCCGGGATATCGATATTCCGATCAGGTGCGGTTAGAATAACTTAGCTTGATATGCTTGCTGTAGTTTCCCGCCTCGCGAGGGTGCGCCTCTCCAGCAACATCTGGCGAAGTTTGCTTCTTAACGACTCAGGAGCCGTCGGGCCTCAGGAGGCATTGTACAGCTACAGAATTATTAGAAACCTTCACAGGGTGTCATGCCCTTCCTTGCGCGAGCCCCCGAGCATGGGTTGGTTGTGGGTGGTGCACCACGTCGCGATGCCCGGAGGCACGGACTTGAGAAGGTACACGTGCCCACAAGCTCGTTTGAGAGCGTCTCGCAAGGATTTAAGGACCGAAGCTCAGGGGCGACAGGCCTTCGGTGAGGCGTGGTCGTGGCGAGCGCCAAGCGCACACACCTACCTAGTCCCCGCGCGCGGGACACGCGAGGAGGAACGACGGGCAACTGCCGCTCTTCCTAGGACAAGGCTGGAGAGGCGAATGAACAAGAGGAAAAGAAAGTTCCAGCTCTGGCAAATGAGAAACGCGAAAACTCCAAATTCCATTAAGAAGTTGCATACCAACTACAGAAAGCAAGCAAAAGAACAGCCGCGTCCGGCACCTAGTCTAGTCTTCTCACCAGCGCGGAGCTAAGTGCTGCCACTAGGACGTGGGAGGGAGCCCCTATGAGGCCCGCGGGCGACACTCAGGAGACTCTGGGGCGTGTATAGCCCCACTCATTATTACGTGAGAGTGTCACAAGTGGAGACCTTCACAGGCACGGGGCCTTGCTTCATGGGTAGAACTTCCATAGGTGCTGGATGTTCCAGGCGTTCTGGATGGGGATCCCGTCCTGTGTCTCCAGGTGTGCGACGCTAGGCCTGGAGACACGGGCGATCCTGAACGGGCCCTCCCACATGGGTGAGAGCTTATGCAGCCCCTCCCTGGAGAGCACCCACCTCAGGACGAGATCACCCACCTCAAGCGTCCTGGAGCGGACACTGCGGCAGTGGTACTGCCGCAGCACCTGCTGGTACCTTGCCGCTCGGAGCGAGGCTTGACAGCGGCGTTCCTCCCCCAGCACGAGGTCCATCCCTCGCGTGGCGTCCTAGCATGCCTCGTCAAACGCCAAGACCCACGTGGAGCGATGTTTGACCTCGTGAGGGAGAACCGCTTCGGCTCCGTAGACGAGGAAGAACGAAATCTCGCCCGTCGGCTTGGTTGCGGTGGTGCGGATGGACCACAGCATGGACTGGAGCTCGTCGAGCCAGCCCCTGCCGTAGGCCTCGAGCTTCTTCTTGAATGTCCTTGTCTTGAGGCCTCTCAGGACTTCTGCATTGGCGCACTTGGCATGGCCATTGCTCCTGGGGTGTGCCACCGAAGCGTAGCATATCTGCATTCCAAGGATAGCATAGTATGTTTTGAAAAGGATGCTGGTGAACTGTGAGCCATTATCGGTGATGACGCAGTTAGGAACCCCGAACCGGCTCACGAGGCCTTTGATGAACTTGATGGCCGAGCCGGCCGGGATGGTGCGGACGGCTTCCACCTCCGCCCACTTGGTGAACTTGTCGATGGCGACGTAGAGATAGCAGTAGCCCCCGGGCGCCCGTGGGAATGGCCCCAAGATGTCTAGCCCCCAGACCGCGAACGGCCATGTGAGCGAGATGGTCTGGAGGCCCTGAGCGGGCTGGTGGATCTGCTTGGCGTGGAACTAGCAGGCTTCACAGGATTTCACCAGCTCGGTAGCATTGTTGAGCGCCGTGGGCCAGTAGAACCCGCTGCGGAATACCTTGCCCACGAGTGTGCGCGATGAAGAGTGATGCCTACAGTCCCCACCATGTATATCGGCCAGCAGCTCGCATCCCTGTTCCCTGGAGATGCACCGTAAAGACACGTTGTTTGGATGCCTCCGATAGAGCTCACCGTCCTGGATGCAGTATGCTGTGGCCTGGTGGGGCACACGCTCCGTGTCTTCCTCCTTCTCCGGCAGGGTGCCCCAAAGTAGGTACGCCTTGAACTCCTCGGTCCAACACCCCTCCTGAGGTTCCATCGCGAGGAGGAGGCGAGCTCTTGAGGTCGGGCCACAAGCCGGGGCTCCCGACGGAGGAGCCTGGGGGAGGTCCTCGTGAGGCGGTGCTGGTTCTGCAGTGGGTGGAGCTGCCGATGGCTTGAAGAGCCGCTCTTCGAAGACGCCAGGCTCCTGAGGCAGACGCCGGGACGCCCTCTTGGTGATGTCATCCGCCTCCTTGTTTGTGCCTCGTGGCACGTGCTGCAATTCCAGGCCCAAGAATCAGTTCTCAATTTTGCGTACCTCCTCAAGGTATGCTTCCATGTGCTCGTCCTTCAGGGTGAACTCCTTGTTGGAGAAGTTGACGAGGAGCTGCGAGTCGCCCCTGATGGTGAGGCGCCTGACCCCCAGTGCTGCGGTGGCCTTGAGTCCAGCGATCAGGCCTTCATACTCCGCAATGTTGTTGGAGACCTTCTCGCCGTGTTGGAAGTAGAGTTGCATGGCGTAGTAGAGCTTGTCTGTGGTGGGCGAAATAAGCACAGCTCCAGCCCCCACGCCCTGGCATGAGAACGCGCCGTCGAAGTACATGATCCAACCATCTGGTGCCTCGTCGCTGGGTATGAGGGATCGGTCCTTGCACACTTCACGGTTAGGAACGTCAGTCCATTCCGCCACGAAGTCAGTGAGGGCCACACCCTTGATGATCCTGGTGGTACTGAAATCCAACTGGAACGCTTGCAGCTCAATGTTCCATTCGGCGACCCTTCCCGCAGCGTTGGGGCTCCGGAGCACCCTCTCCAAAGGGTAAGCTGAGACAACCGTGATGGGGTGGCCTTGAAAGTAGTGGCGTAGCTTTTGGGAGGCGACGAGGAGCACGAGCAGTAGCTTCTGTGGCATGGGGTAGTGTGCCCGTGCCTCTCGCAGCACTGTGCTAACGAAGTATACCGGGTGCTCGATGAGGGAGGAAGCATTGGTGAGGTCTTGCAACTCCTATGTCTGCGGGCCCTCAGAAGCCTTATCATCCGCCATGACAGCCGTGCCGTCAGGAGTATCGTCCTCAGGAGACCCACTGCCAGGGGGGTTGGGTGAGGTCTCAGGAGCATTGTTGACCGGTGGTGGAGTCGGAGCCTCAGGAGAACCTTCTTGAGACCGCGGTGCCCCATCTGGTGACGGGGTGCCCCGTCGTGAGCCCTTGACCAGGTGCTCCTCCCTCACTGCCACCAGTGCTGAGATGGCTGAGTGAGGCGTGACGGCCAAGTAGAGCACCAGGGGCTCAAGGGGACGTGGTGCCACCATCACCGGCGGGCTGGTGAGGTACTTCTTGAGGTCTTGGAAGGCCGCGTCAGCCTCCGGAGTCCACTCGAATGGTCCTTTCTTTTTCATGAGCTTGAAGAACGGGAGGGCGCGTTCTCCCAACTTGGAAATGAAACGCCCCAACGAGGTCACGCAACCTGCCAGCTTCTGCATCTCCTTGAGAGTCTGCGGTGGGCTCATCCTTTCTATGGCCTTGACTTTCTCTGGGTTAGCCTCGATCCCTCTGTGCGATACCAAGAAACCCAGTAGCCTACCGGATGGGACGCCGAACACGCATTTCTCCGGGTTGAGTCGCAGATCCACCTTGCGCTGGCTGGCAAATGTTTCTTCCAGGTCTTCAATAAAGGTCCTTGCCTCTCGAGACTTCACCACTATGTCGTCAACGTATGCCTCTGCGTTCCTCCCGAGCTGCCGGCCCAGAGCGATGTGCATCAGCCGCTGGAAGGTTGCTCCGGCGTTATGCAGCCCAAACGGCATGCAGGTGTAGCATTACACCCCGCATGAGGTCATGAAAGCCATCTTCTCAACATCCTGCATCGCCATCTTGATTTGGTGATAGCCTGAGAAGGCGTCCAGGAAGCACAGCAGGTCGCACTCGGCGGTGGGGTCGATGATCTGGTCGATACGCGAAAGCGGAAAGGGGTCTTGAGGGCAAGCCTTCTTGAGGTTAGTGAAGTCGATGCACATACGCTCCTTTTTGCCCTTCTTGGGGACGATGACCGGGTTCGCCAACCATTCTGGGTACCGCACCTCCCGAATGACACCAGCCTCTTGCAACTTGCGGGTCTCTTGGACGATGAACGATTGCTTCTCTGTGGACTGCCGCCGCGCCTTCTGCTTCACCGGTCGTGCGTTAGGGCACACCCTCAGGTCATGCTCGATTATTCCCCTTGAGATCCCAACTAGATCCTTGGGCTCCCATGCGAACACATCCTTGTTCGTGGGTAAGAAGTCGACCAACGCCTTTTCTTGATCTGGAGAGAGGCTGGCACCTTTGGTGAAGGTGGCACCCGACGCCCCATCCTCATCGACCGGCACCTGCTTCGTCTTGGCCCGATCTTGAGAGAACAACTGCTACTTCTTCGCTGCCACAGCCCCCAAAGCCTCTGGGGCCCCTTCCTCAGTCGGCCGTGCGGCCGACGCGGCTCTGAAGGCGAGCTTGAGGGCCAATAGTGCGTCCTTGGTATCTCCTGCCACGGTGAGGATGCCACTACTTCCCGGCATCTTCATGAGGTTGTAGGCAGGGTGAGTCGCTGCCATGAACTTGGCCAGGGCCAAGTACCCGAGGATGGCGTTGTACTGGAGGCTGATGCGGGCGATGTCGAAGTCGATGAGCTCGGTGCGATAGTTGTCGCGGGTGCCGAAGGTGACGGGGAGGCGGATCTGCCCGAGGGGGTTGGTGGAGCCATTGACAACTCCATAGAAGGGCTTCGTGGGGGCGGAGCCGGCCATGGGGCACATGAAGCAAGCCAAACGCTTCCACCGAGAGCACATTGAGGCCAGCTCCTCTGTCGATAAGGGTCTTGGTGACCGCCACGTTGCAAATGGTGGGGGTGCAGAGCATCGGGAGCGCGCCGGTGCCGGCCGTGACCGTGGGGTGGTCCCCGGAGTCGAAGGTGAGGTCGGCCTTGGGCGCCGCCCGCTGTACGTGGGCGGCACCCGCCCGGCGAAAGAACTGCTTGATGTGGCGATCCAAGGTCGGCGCCTGCGAGCCGCCGAGGATGGCTGCGACGGCGTGAGGTGCCGGCGCCGCGAATTGCGTTATGAAAAGGCCGCGCAGCTCCTCCCAGGAAGCCACAAAGGATTCCGGCAGGCCCAAGAGCCAAGCGTGTGGCGCGCCCGTGAGGGCCACGGGAAGCCAATTCGCCATGACCTTGCCATCGCCGTCGGCCGCCAGAACCTCCTCCTCATACGCCTAGAGAAACCCCACTGGGTCTGCCGCACCGTCGTAGCGAGGCGGCATCTCCGGCCTGAACTTTGGCGGCCACTGCACTCGCCGTAAGGCGGGGGTGAAGGCCCGGAGACCCACGGCGCCTCCGTGCACGGCCGTCGATCCAGTCGAACGGCGAGGGCGGAGTGCGGCGGACGGAGAGGTGAAGCTTCGACGGACACCTACCTGGCACGCCAAATGTCGGATTTCGGGTTCCGCAAACCTTTGAGAGGTTCAAACTCTGGGGTGCGTGCGAAGAACTCGTCCTCCCCCGTCTACCTACTCGCTAATCTCGCAACCTAGCCCGACGAGCTATAAGGGAAAGGGACACAGCCGTTTACCCAGGTTCGGGCCACCTTGCGGTGTAAAACCCTACTCCTGCTTTGTGGTGGATTGGCATCGAGGGGCTGAGGATGAACTAGTACAGTGGCGAACAGCTTCAGGAGGAGAGGTGTTTTTGTGCTTGAGTGAGCTAGTGGAGTGAGGGTGATCTGAATGATCCGTCCCCCTCTATGGTGGTGGCTAAGTCATATTTATAGTGGCCTTGGTGCTCTTCCCAAATGAAAGGCGGGAAGGGATCCCACAACGGCCAAATTCGAAGGGAGACAACTAGTACATGCTATCCTGACAAAAGTAGTCTTCGCCTGCAAAAGCCTCTGGTCGTGATGCCATGGTGGGCTTGATGATGACCTCCATCCTTCCGTCCTGGCGGTCTTGGTCTTGCTGCACGGGAATGGAAACCTTTGGCTGATTCCTCGGGACTCCACGCCTGCGCTTGCTTCCTTGGCACCAAAGAGGAAACTATACACTGCGCCCGCTGGCGCCCGCCTGGCCTTGGTAGTCATGGCTCACGTCATTCGGACCTCATGAGGTGAGGCTTGCATGGAACTCTCCGCTCCTCAGGAGCCAGCCTGAGGAGGCCGCTCCTCGAGGGGGGGGGTCTTGGTCTCGTCTGCCTCACAAGGCTTGGCCCCTCGCGAGGGTCTTGAGTTATTGTCGCTGAATCTGGGCCATACCAGGCCGTCGATGGAGCCACATCGTGGGCCGCAGGCAGGGAAGTCTCGGTACCCCCGTTCCCAGAACACCAACAGGGAGCGCTCGCCTGAGCCCTCTCACGGCTCGTCCTTGCCGTACGGGGACAACCCAAGATGCCAGATCATCTAGAGCACGCGCCCAGACGCGCAGGTGCTCCTCGAAAGGAGGTTGCGGCCACTGGGCGCCAGAACCGCGCTGCCCTCGCGGGCGGCGTCGTCTCCATCGTTGGGAGCTGCATGGCTTTCACACGCGCGCTCCGCCACGTGGAGTGGACCATGAAGTTCAAGATGCAGCTGCATCCCCGCAATGATGGCACCGCCAACCCTGTTGTGTTCCTATTGCTCTGATCCTTGAGCATCTAGGCTACCGAGGGGGACGACAAGGTCATGATGAACTGGTTCCCCATGGCCCTCAAGGATGTGGCGCGCTCATGGCTAATGAACCTCCCCGAGGGCTCAATCTCCTCGCAGGAGGAGCTATGCCAGCTAGTCGTCTCCAACATCAATGGCACGTCCGGCTGCCCCTTGCACTCAGCAGACTGCGTACCATCCACCAGCGCCATGACGAGCCTCTCCGCAAGTACATCCAGCACTTCAGCTAGGTGCACAACCGGATCCCACGCGCCTCCGATGCCTCGGTCATCGCGGCCTTCTCCACAGGGGTCAGGGACGTCAGGATGCGTGAAAAGCACACTCTCAACAACGAGCTTGACAGCGTGGTTGGGCTCTTCGACCTCGCTGACAAGTGCGCCAAGACTGACATCGACCTCGATGTCGCCAATCCCAAGGGCAGGGACACCAAGCGCAAGGGCCCCGCCGTGCTTGCGGTGGAGCCCGAGCGGAAGCGCGGCCGCGACCGTGACGAGACCCGGAAGGACAATTGCCCCTTTTGCGCCTATCACAACATACACTCCCACGCCACCGAGGACTGCCATGAGCTTAAGCTACTTCATGAAGAGCGACAAGAGAAGCATGGCGACAGCAATGACCGCGGCTCAAGCCGCAGCGGTAGTCGCAAGGCTGGACGCTGGAAGGAGTGCGAGAACGACAACAACAACTCTCGCTAGGGTTGGTAGAGCCAGCCTCGGCAGGCCAACCCTCGCGGGGTCAACCCTCAGTAGGCTAACGCGGCCCTCCCGCGCCCAACAGGAATAGCGACGACCCGCTTGAAGAGGATGTCGGGGGCTACCAGGAGCCTCGTGCGCTGGTTTGCATCCTGGGGATAGCTCAAGGTCCTCCATCCAACTGCCACTTCAAGAAGTTCTCTCATGAGGTGAATGCGGCCCTCCCGTAGCCTGCTGATGCCAAGGCCCTCAAGTGGTCACAGTACAGGATCACCTTAGATCACACCGATCACCCCAAGTCTACAAAGTCCACGCACACCATCCCTCCGTTGTGCACGCCTACCATCAACAATGTGGCGGTCACCAAGATGCTCGTGGACGGTCGTGCCGGCAAGGAGTGCGCGGAGGCTAGCACCATGGAGGAGTGACATGGCATGGGGTGGTCGACGGTGCACTAGGTGTCGGGCCCTGAAATCAAGGACTTCCTGAAGGACGACACCCTTTTGTGCATTAGTAAAATTTTGTTTTCAAAATATTTGCAAGTGTCGGTCATGAAATGCCCACAGGAGAGACGTGCGCTCACGATCTTCCTTCTGCATACCACGCGAGCGGGGCTAGACCTGGTGCCTATGCTCGGGTCAGACCCAGCAGCAACACAAACCCAAGCGACCGAGCTCTGGCTCGCGGGCCTGCTCCCATGTACGTCACCTCGCAAAGGTCCACGGTACTTGTCTCCTCACCTGGTACCCACAGGCAACCTAGCGAGCGCGCGCCGTCTCATTATTTGCAGAAATTTGGTAGTACTCACTAATGCAGGGCACCAGAGGCCTTAGGCGCCCCTACCCCTCCTTGGGCGGCTTCACGGGCGAGCATCCCTGGTGAGCCATGCCCTGTGGAGGGCATTGCGCCATGTTGAGCCATGAAAAGCTATGTCTAGCACTCCTCGAGGGCCAGTCATGACACCTCCTAAATCCTTCATTCTCCAGGAACCTCACCAAACACCAACTTTTCTCCTCGTGCAAGCTGCTTGCAAGTCAAAATGGGGCTCTCTCCTGAGCATCATGCCACAGAAGCCTTGACCACCTCGCAGAGCCCTACACCCTCTGGCCTTGTCTAGGCACGCGTCTTAACATACGAACAATGGCCGTAGCACGCTCGAGGGCTGGGCCCTCACGATGTAGAGCACCAAGGCAAGCAAGGATAGAAAAATTGGTCGCGCGAGGGGTGAGACGTAATGCAGAAATATCAAGCACTTAATACATGTTTTTATTGAGGCACCATCTTCACGCTCCCGTGGGGCTATGTTGGGTCTGGACCGGAACAGTGAGCTCACCTCCCAAGCGCGGAACCCCAGCACATGCAACACCTCCTGAGGCCATCGTCACGACGGTGCAAGAAGCTTCATGGGTGCCCCTCGTCAGGCAGCTCCGTAGGCACCGCTTTGCGAGGAGGTCACGGCTTCGTGAGCACCCCATCGTGAGGCGCGACCCGTGGACGACAATGTGCCAAGCACATCGGCCCCAATAAGCTAAGTCCAGTACACCACGAAGGCCATTCTCGGCATCGCCAAAATGTCTGCCCCGCTGCCTCGCCAAGCACCAATCCTTCTTCTAGCGCATGCCGCTTGCACGTTAAAGGGGGGCTTCATGGGCATCACGCCTTGGGAGCCCCTACCACCTCGTGGAGTCCTACGCCCTCTGGCCTTGTCTAGGAACGCGCCCTAACATACCAGTGACGGTTGTACCATGTTCGAAGGCTGGGCTCTAGTGACATAGAGCACCAGGGCATGCAAGAAGAAAAATAGGCCTAGCGAGGAGTGCACGCAAAAACAAAATATTAAGTACTTAATAACATGTCCATAAAAAAACATTGTCTTCACACCCCTCGTGTGGCTACATTGATCTTGCATGAGCAAAAAAAGGGACGTCTTTAAGGGTCCGACCTAGGCGCCGCCCGCGCCTAGTCAGATTCATCGTCCTTGCTCATGATGCTCCAAGAGCTCTTGTCGCTTTAGCTTCTGCTTAAGGAGTCGGTGCCTCTTTCGCTCTCGCTTTCCACGCAGCACTCCATGCGGCCGCCGGAGACCCCCAAAAACATCACGAAGCGGGTGGCTGCTCCGTCTTACCTGAACTACAGGACCTGCCCGCGCCTTAGGTCACGGGAGCGGGCGAACGACTTCCACCCCCGTGTCAGGAACATGAAGCCGGTGGGAGAGAACTCGACCGCCACCCAGGAGGGGCCATTGTCGGAATCAGGACTCCGCGGACCCAACAAGGTTCAAACTCTGGGGCGTATGCAAAGACCTTGCCTAGCTACAGCCTCAAGCTCATCGCCCCATGGCTTGGCCTCGTCGAGTTCGTGCGAGTGGGAAAGAAAGGACACATCAGTTTACCCAGGTTCGGGCCAACTTGCGGTGTAAAACCCTACTCCTACTTTATGGTGGATTGGCCTCATGAGGAGGTTGAGGATGAACTAATACAGTGGGTCAGCAGCCTCACGAGGGCTCAGAGGGAGAGAATGAGTCGATCCCTCTACGGTGGAGACTAGACTATATTTATAGTGGCCTTGGTCCTCTGCCCTCATAGCTTAGGCGGGAAAGGATTCCACAACGAAAAATTTAAAAGGGGACAAGAGGTACATCTTATCCTGACGAAAGGTGGTCTTTGCCTGCAAAGCTTCTGGCCATGACGTAGCGGTGGGCTCGACGATGACATTCGTCCTGCCGAGCTCGTGGTCTTGGTCTCGTTGCACCGGAATGGAAACCTTTGGGGGATCCCTCGGGAACCTGCGCTTGTCCTTGCCTCCTTAGCACCAAAGAGGAAACTGTCCCCCTCTGCACCCGCTGGCGCCTACCTGGCCTTGGTCATCATGGCTCACGTCATCGCGAGCCTCGTGAGGTGGGGTACTTGCATAGAGATCTCCGCTCCTCGAGAGGCAGGCTTGGGGGGCTGCCCCTCGGGAGTTCTTGGTGTCGTTCGCAAAGCCGGGGGGCCCTCGTGAGGGTCTTGCTCGCACAGTCTTGTAGCTGGGCCGCAGGCAGGCAGGTCTAGGTACCCCCGATCCCCGAACGCCGACAGTAGCCCTCGGGCCCAAGGCGCGCTCGGCCTAGCTTCGATTCGAAGGCAAGAAGTCGAGGGCGAAGCGACACGGGCCCCATCTCCTATGGGCCAGGCTTGACATGTGGCGCATGACGGGATGCGGGCGCCTACACTTCCCCACGTCACCTCGGCAACTGCCTAGACTAACAAAAGTACGATGTGCATGCTGCCAGGCCATCATTGCTCCGAATGGGAAGGGACGCCGGTTGGCCTCCGATTGCCTATAAGAGGGCGAGGGGAGCAGAGCCCCCAGCCTATCTCTGTCTTCTGACCCGCTCGCCTCCAATTCACAGCAACTGTCTCACTGCGACAGGCATGGCACTAGTGAGAAGATTCTCCACCAAGGAGAAGGGCAAGGCCCCCAAGGAGGGACCGGAGTCGCCGCCGCCCAAGAGGGGGCGTGGCCGCCCTTGCAAGTCTATGGCCACGCCCGCAGCATCATCTCGGGGGCATGGGCACCCTCCTCTGGCGGTTTGCACTAGCTCAAGCAGCCGTGGGAAGAACCTCTCCCATGAAAGTGGCCGCGGAGGCCGCGGCGGCCAAGGCCGCAGGGGGAAGCACGCGGTGGCCGCTAGACCACCTCGCCCACGGGCTCACTCGGCCGACATGGCCCGTGAGTTCGTGGTGTGGATGGAGAGCCTACCGCGTACCTGGATCCAGCTTCCGCGCTCCTTCGCGGAAGAGCTACAGGCCGAAGGACCTGTCGGGCTGTGGCTGCAGGCCGACGGCTGCTGCAACCGGTCCTCGTGGGCGGAGGCCAAGGTTACCCCCGCGGGCTATGTGTTCCTGAACCGAGGGTGCCAGACGTCCGCCTGCGCCCGCGGCTTGGAGGGGAGGCACACCCTCTACTTCAAGTACGACGGGGCGATGATGCCCTTCATCAAGCTCTTCGTGGAAAACGGCGGATGCCTAGGGTGCTGCCCAGAGGGTGACAGCAACGGTTGCGATCAGCCCTCCGACGATGATGGCCAGTAGGGCGGCGATGTCCTTGGCGATGAACTTGCCCTTGGCGATGGCCGCGACGCCTCCAGCAGCAGTGGCACCTCGTCCGAGGGGAGCTCGAGTGACGGCGATAATGGCCAGCCGCCCCATCGCCCCGCTTCGATCAAGGAGGAGGAGGACTCCGACTAGGCATTGCAGCGTCGGAGCCAGCGCCTCAAGAGCTGCGGCCTTCGGGGAGGCCGTTTCTTTTGCTTTTTATGTCCTGCACGAGAAGTCATGAAGGGCCCCGAGGGGCGTGTAAGAAACTACGGCGCTCGCGCCTTTTGTCTTAATGTTTTATTGCATTTCTGAGTTGTGTTGGCGTCTCTCGTTTAAGCCTGAACCCTTTCCTCCTCGTGATAGCGCAGTGCCCTGCGTCGCCAGGACCCAGTCCCCAGGTAAGCTTCTGCCGCCACTGGTATGCCAGGTCGCGATGCCGTGTGCAAGGCCAGGAGGTGATCGGCCCGAGGTCCGGTAAGAACTCCTGAGGAGCGATGCTCAGGAGGTCCCCCTTGACGCGTAGGCAGCTTCCGGACGGGAAAGGATTTTCGTCTAAACGAGATCGCAGAAACAGATGTGTGGTGTCAATCAGTAAGGCTCGCACCTGGCGCAGAGAAGGTGACTTAGCTCTAGGTGCTCATGATTCACGAGGTGTTCCTGTGTGATGAGGGCGCAGTTTCCTAGAGCCTGGTCCTCCGCTTTTGTCCTGAAACGTACCAAGGCAAGCCCTGCTAGGGGTGCGTGAGAGGACTGATGTACTTTAGCATTTCGAGTGGCGCCTACGTGGTTTTCCCCTCATTTTCTTGCTCACCAAAGTGCTCTACATCCTCGGGACCCGGCCCTCAGGCGAGCTCAGCCGCCGCTATTATGTCAGGCCATGATGCCTTTAACAGGGCCAGGGGGTGAGGGCCTGAGAACCAGTAGGGGCTCCTGAGGCGCGATGCTCAAGAGCCCCCCCTTTAACATGCAAGCAATTTGCACAAAAAAGGAGCGGTGCGCCTCGCGAAGGCGCCCAGGAGAGGGCTTTAACCAGCAACACGCGGTATACGAAGCAATTTTACATAGCCTTTTGCGGACGAAACCGCTGCCTGATCGAGGCGGATCTCCCTGAAGTGGCGAGGTGTCGTCAAGGCCACACAAGCGCCTTCCCCCTGAGGTTCCTGCGCATTAGCCAATTACGAAATATGAGAGGTGACGCGCATTTGCTGATCTGCTCATGATCGTTTCGTGAGGAAGACGAAGACACTAAGGACCTGGTGAGGTGACATGCACGGGGCCGGCCCGCGAGCCAGAGCTCGGCCTGTTAGGTTTTTCGGCGCTGCAGGGACGGGCCCGAGCATAGGCGCCGTATCAGTATCCCCCTCTCGTTGGATGTTCAAGGGTAGAGCTAGCAACGCGTGAAGCCCGCAAAGGCGACCTTGTAGTCTGAGGATAATGCAGCCCGAGGGGTGCCTCCAACTGAACCAACCAAAAAGTCACCTGGCGCCAGTGTTGTAGAAGCGTCGAGGTAGCTGAAGAGGTGTGTCATGTAGATTGCTCCTCATGAGCCGGGTGGCTCCGAAGGCCTGGGGGGCTCGCGAGGCCCAGGGGGCTCACGAGGGTCCGGGACCTCCTGAGACGCGACCGCCGAGCGCCTGGCCTCATGAGATGCCATAGCAAGCTACGCCAGGCGCTGGTACGAGGCACCCACGTTCGGCAGGCCGAACAGCATGTGGACGTAGTTGCAGGGGTAGCGCCCACTCCGGTCGACGCGCAACGGCCAGAAAAGGTCCTGCGAATCAGCCCTGTTGAGGCCCCGAAGGTTGACGCAGATGCGCAGCTCACCACCCACGTCAAGGGCGGCAGCTGCAGTGGCAGGCCATGCGGGGCGACGCTCGCCGCGCATGGCTTGCGCCTCCTGAAGCCCCTCGATCGCCTTGGTGATGAATTCACGTGCTCAAAGCGCCTCGCACCGTGCTCCTTTTTCACGGGGGGGGGGGGCACATCAAAGCACGCCTCCAAATGGTGCCCGAACACCTGTCTCATCATGCTAGTCAGGTCAGAGGCTCTCCAGACAGAAGCCCCCGAGCCCATCCTGAAGGAGGCGTTGGGCGCGCCTTCTTAGGCGGGAGGAAGAGGCGCCCCAGCAGTGGGCGCGGAGCTTGGGGCGACACCAGCGGGTTTCTTGGTCTCGGGACGGCTCTTGGAAAGAAGCTGCTTCTTCTTCCCGGGGGTAGCCTCAGGAGGCAGGACGCCGCCTTCGTCATCAGAGTTCTCGGTTGCTGCGGCACGGTAGGCATGCTCAAGAGAACAGACTGCATCCTTCTCATCACAGGCGACTGTGATGATGCCGCTGCATCCTGAAATCTTGAGGACATTGTAGCCATGGTGGGTTGCCGCCATGAACTTGGCGAGGGCAGGGAAGCCGAGGAAGGCATTGTATGGGAGGCCAATGTCAGCGACGTCGAAGTCGATAAGCTCGGTGTGGTAGTTGTCGCGCTTTCCGAAAGTGACAGGGAGGCTCACCTGCCCCAGGGGGACGGTGGAACCGTTAGTCACTCCAGAGAATGGCCTGGTTGGCATGAGCTGGTCATAGGGCACTTGAAGCATCTCGAAGGTCTCGACAGAGAGCACGTTGAGACCAGTGCCACCATTGATTAGAGTCTTAGAGATAGAGACGTTGCTGATGGTGGGCCTGCAGAGCATGGGGAGCACGCCGGCAGTGGCCGTGCTCCTTGGAGTCGAAGGTGATTGCGTACTTCGACCACCTGAGGGGGCGCGCGGCCTCAAGCTTCAGGAGGGCTGCGTTCACCTCACGAGAGAACTGCTTGAAGAAGCGGTTCGAGGCGGGCACCTGGGCACCGCCAAGGATGTAGGCAATCGCATGAGGTTCCTGGAAGCCCCTAGCCCGATCGTCTTGATGGTTGTCGTTGTTCCTTCTTGCTGGGGGTGGTAGTGGAGCGAGGCTAGCATTGCCCTAAGGATGGGCCTCATGAGGCTGATCGCGCCAGGGGCCATCGCGGGGCTTATCACGCCAGTGATCCTTGCGAGGCTGCTCACGCCAGTCCTGATGATTGTTGTGGTTGTCCCAGCGGCCTCTGTCGCGGCCTCTTCCACGGCCGAAGCCACGGTTGCTGCGCTCAGGGCAGGAGGGCAAGCGCTCGTCCCGAAGCGCCCTGAGCTCTTGGCAGTCGTGGGTGTGGACGTTCTGGAAGACACAGAATGGGCGGTTATCCTTGGCTGGTTCGTCACGGTCGCGGCCGTGCTTCAACTCAGGCTCTGCCGCCAGCACGGCGGGGCCCTTGCGCTTTGCTTCCTTGGCCTTGGCCTTCTTGTCTTTAGGGTCGACGTCGGGGTGCTTGAGGAGGGAGAGGCGGCCTTCTTCCGCCCTAGCACATTTGTCCGCCAGGTTGAACATCTCCAGCGCCGTGCACTGGTCATCATGGATGGTGAGCTCCTCAATCATCTTGACGTCCGTTACGCCCTCAGGGAACGCTGAGATGATGGCTTCGTCCGAGGCTTTCGGGATCTTGAGGCGAACGTTGGTGAAGAGTTGGATGTACTTGCGTAGGGTTTCACCCAGCTGCTACTTCATGCGCCATAGGCCATTGATGGTGAGAGCGCGGTCGTGGGTGCCGTGGAAGTTGGCGATGACACGCTCGCGAAGCTCATCCCAAGAGGAGATTGACCCCTCCGGGAGGTGCATGACCCAGGAGCGCGCGCCATCCTTGAGAGCCATGGGGAACCAGTTCGCCATGACCTTGTCATCGCCATTCATTGCCTCGATGCTCAGCGAGTAGAGCTGGAGGAACTCTGCAGGGTCCGGGGTGCCATCATAGCGTGGGGCAGGTCTGGCTTGAACTTGCAGGGCCATGCGACGCGGCGTAGCTCTGGTGTGAAGGCATGGCAGCCTGCCGCGCTTACGGGCGCGGCCCGCACGAGGGGGAGCATGATCCTGACAGCCATGCGCTGCAGCCCACAAAGCTACCCGGCCTTGGTGCTGGCGCGGTGGTGCGGGGAGCGCACTCGCATTGTACTGCGGCTGTTGCACCACTTGGTAGCTGGCCTCATCTCACGCCGGCGCAGGTGCCCCGTGCGGCGGGTCGCGCGGGCGCGCGTCGTGCCTGGGCTTGGCGTCTAAGCTGCGCAGAGGAGGAGGCGAAGGCACGCCGTGAGCTACGTCGCCCGCACGGGAGGGTGGGGGACGGAGCGAGTGGGATGGCACCGGGGCCTCGCCGGCAGCGTTGACGAGCTCGGTGATGCGGCCCAGCCAAGTGTCGTAGCCCTCATTGGCGGGGCGGTAGCACAGCAGCTCGCATGCCATGAGTAGTGCAGCCTGTGCGCTGGTCGGCCCGCGACGAGCAAGGGAAGACGACGCCGTGACGGGGGTGAGGGAAGGAGTGGCGGTGCGGCCATCACGCTGCACGGAGGGCGGCAGTGAAGAGTCATGTCGCTCATGAGCAGCAGGGTCGGTGGCACCGTTAGCCACAGGAGAAGCGGAGCAGCGCGGAACACCATGGCGCACGGGAGCCGTCTGGGCGATGCGAGCAGCCCGGCGCTCGGCGCGAACTCGGGGGGCATCGGCCATGGGAGCAATGAAGCAAAAATGAAGCGAAGCGGAAGGGAGTTTCGACATGCCCCTACCTGGTGCACCAAATGTCGGAATCGGGGCTCCGCAGACCCAACAAGGTTCGAACTCTGGGGCATGTACGAAGACCTTGCCTAGCTACAGCCTCAAGCTCATCGGCCCATGGTTTGGCCTCATCGAGTTCGTGCGAGCGGGGAAAGAAAGGAGAAGGCAGTTTACCCAGTTTCGGGCTACCTTGCAATGTAAAACCATACTCCTGCTTTATGGTGGATTGGCCTGATGAGGAGGTTGAGGATGAACTAATACAGTGGGTCAGCAGCCTCGCGAGGGCTTAGAGAGAGAGAATGAGTCAACCCCTCTACGGTGGAGACTAGCCTATATTTATAGTGGCCTTGGTCCTCTTCCCACATAGCTTAGGCGGGATGGGATTCCACAACGGCCAATTTGAAAGGGGACAAGAGGTACATCTTACCCTGATGACAGGTGGTCTTTGCCTACAAAGCTTTTATCCATGACGCAGTGGTGGTCCTTGTCTCATTGCACCGGAATGGAAACCTTTGGGGGATCCCTCCGGAACCCGCGCTTGTCCTTGCCTCCTTAGCACCAAAGAGGAAACTGTCCCCCTCTGCGCCCGCTGGTGCCCGCCTATCCTTGGTCGTCATGGCTCACGTAATCGCGTGCCTCGTGAGGTGGGGTACTTGCATAGAGATCTTCGCTCCTTGGGAGGCAGGCTTGGGTGGCTGCCCCCTCGGGAGGTCTTGGCGTCATTCGCCTCGCGAGGCCGGGGGGCCCTCACGAGGGTCTTGCTCGCAGAGTCTTGTAGCTAGGACGTACCGGGCCGTCGACGGGGCCACGTGCTGGGCCGCAAGCAGGCATGTCTGGGTACCCCCAATCCCAGAACGCCGATAGTCGTTGAAGTAGCCGTCCGCCTGCAGCCACAGGCCCAGGAGCTCGCCATCCTCCATCGCCCTTGCAGAGGAGTCCGGGAGCCGGAGCAAATTGCAGGGCCAGTGGTGCAGACCCAGATTGAACTCATGCGCTACTTCCGCCGTGTGGGCTTTCGTCTGGGGCGAGGGGCGCGTGCTCTGTCACACCTGCCCCGGCCTCAGACGCCTTGCCCCCCGCACCCGTGGGGCACGATCCTTCCACGAGCGTTGGGGTCGGCCTCCACGGCGGCAGCTGTTGACCGCGTTCGGACTCAAAGGGGAGCTCTTACTGCGTCAGCGGAGGCACGGGTTCAGCCTCTACCCTTCACCGATGCCAGCTCCAACGATGGCACCTCCCCCACCACCGCCTTGCCCTTTGCAGCGGCGGAGAGCTTCCTCTTAGGAGCCATGGCGACGAGGAAGAAGATCGAAAGCAGAGGAGCAGTGCGCTGGAAGGCGGAGAGGGAGATGAGGAGCAACGATGTGCCGACGTCCATCGCAGGCAGACTTTATGCCCAAGACGGTGGTTACCGAGGCGTCGTGGGGAGTGGGGGCGTCCCCGTCTCATCGCGCTACCAGACGTCCCTACCTGGGCCCGGTAGTCTAAGGTCCCGCATCATTTCGTCACTCCACAATGGGCGAAACATGCGCGTCGCGGGCCCGGGGGCTACTGTCGGCCCTGTGGAAACCAGGGTACCACGGGCCACCTGACTACGGCCAAGGAAAGCCGCTTGGCCCAAATCATGAGGCAGCCCACCTACGGGCGCCACGAGCTAGCAGCCTCGCGAGGGCCCTGTCCCGCGAGGGGCTCTCTTAAATGAAGGACATCACCAAATCTACCACTACTACAGGCGGCCTTGTGAGGCCCCTCTAGTGAGCCGCCCTCTCTCGAGGCCTCCCGAGGAGCCATGTGAGGTGAGTGTCGCCCATCACGTGGGTGACATCGATAAAGCAGGCGCTAGCCTACTCGGCCAGGACAGTTTGCCCTTTGGTGCTAAGGGAGCAGCTGTGCCATCATGGAGCCTCTAGCGCATCATTGTAACACCCCAAAAATTTAATCGTGCTTTTACTAAATAAAAATTTGGCTAGAAGAAATTTTTTGAATTATATAAGTCCTTTATTATTTTCAGGGTACTTTCTGTTTCTGTTTTCCAAAATTCTTCCCTCCACATAGAAATTTTTGAAAATAATATTGTGGCTTTGGGAGTTCTCTTAAACCATTTCTTTACTAGTTTGATAATAGTAGGAATTATTTTTATAATAAAATTGCCCCAAAACTATTCTTTTAATAGCATTTTCAAATTTTTGAAATGCCTCTGTAGCACTACAACTATTTTAAATAAATATTTTAAAATTCCACAAAAATTAGGAGAGGTCATGTGATGCCTACATATCACTTTTAAGCAAAAACCTAACTTGGTCTTTTGAAAATTTTGAATGAAACAACCTCTTCTCAATTTTGTCCTGACTTTGAGTTTCTACTACAACCTCTATTTTCCTTGCTCCAAAAATCCTGAAATTTTTCCCACTTATAGTCCTTCCAATAAAACCCTTAATTCCAAAATTTTAGATCCATTGGAATCGTTTTAGTTCACAAAATATTCCTCTTAAGTTTCTGTCCAGAAATGAATTTCTCTAAAACTTGCACTAGCAAGTTTTTCCTTTGGCCCAACCAACTCCACAACCATATCTAGAATCTAATGAGACACCATTCTGCCAAATATAACTTTCACAGGAATCTTCTAAATGGCCTTAGCATTTCATCAAACACCTATTGGGCATGACAGAATGTGGCAACCTCCTAAAACTACATTTGAAACTTAATCACCTGACCCAACTAGCATGTCCACCATCACCTCCATCCAAGCATACGTCATCATGCTATTTTTCAGCTCGTTTGGGGCAATATAGATGCCGTTGGCATTTTTTCGAGCACATTAGGGGCATGTCAGGAGCGCGAGCAGAGTGCAGTTACTGCACAGCCGGCGCCCGAGCGCTGCCGCTCCCCAGCTCCTTCCCTCGCTCGTCCTGATCTTCATATGGATCATCCAGTCACCACTGGTCTTCGCCGACACCGAACATTGTCGCCTGGCACCGGCCACCGCCGACCACCGCCGTCCACAGAGACCAAATGCACCACCTGACAAATCCCTCCACTCCATGTCTCTGCCAGCACCGCCTTTTGCTTAAATGCTAATGGTCGAGCTCATCCGCAGCTCCACCAACCCTGCCGACCAGTGCCCCTGACCGCAACGGCCACAACCACCTTGTCGGCGCCATCAATGGCCGCCGCCATCGTATCTTCCTCGGTAAGCCACGGACCGACCTCCCCCTCGCTATAAAGCTCGCCCAGAGCTCGCCCTACTTCTCAGCACCCCTCCCTTCTCACCTGGAAGCCACCCAGAGCGGCAAACCATCCAGAGATGGTCGTCTCCATCGCTCCCGACCGAAGCCACCTCCACCACCTCTCGGTTGGTTCCAGTGCCGTTAGAACCTCCCCCTCTCCATTTCCTCCACCACTAGCTTCCTAGAACCTGCTCCAATCGATTCCCCTCCTCAATTTGGCCGTAGCGAGCTCGTAGGTGAAATCCCCTTTCGGGCTCCGACGGAATCCTTCGGGCGAGCTCGCCGTCGGCAAACCCTTGCTCTCCAGAGAACATGCCACATCTCAACAGGTTCGCCAGGAGTCCTGAGCATGTTGGTGTGCTCACCCTCCGGCGTCGCACCCCCAAACGACGGCGAGGACCGCCGGGAACCTCGCCTCCACTCGGTTAGAGGAGGGAGGAGGCCGGCTTCACCAGGGTCAAACCCGACATGCGGGACCAGGCCGACAGCCTTCCATCACCCTGTCTGCTGGCGCAACTGAGCAGTGGTGTTCGGGATATAACTATTGAGTATAAACCGCCCAGGAGGGGCCGGGTTATGCTCATAGTGGTTTACCTGTATTGAAGTCCATGAAGACATAGAAGATGGCGACTTATGAAGGAGACTTAATAAGAAGGCCCAAAGCCCAAAGGTGAGTTAGGGCCCATAGATGTAAACCTCCATAAGCATATCACTTGTATTATAAGATAGGAAAGAGAGGATACCGAGCCGGCCGGGATTCTGTGAACCGCCGGGCACCAACCTGTGGATATAAAAGGACGACCCGGCGGCAGTTTAGGGACAGGTAACAAACAATCGGGAGCTAGGTCAAGCGTATTCGCTCCCTGGTAATTGAAACCCTAGCAATACAACACAAAGCAGGAGTAGGCTTTTACCTCATTGAGAGGGGCCGAACCTGGTTAAACTCTCTGTGTCCTTTGTCCCGTTTAACCCCTTCAAGTTAACCTAGTTGCGATGGCTCCACGACTAAGTCCTTTCGCTAGGACATCTGCTGTGTCAAGTCCACGACAGTTGGCGCCCACCGTGGGGCCAGCGGACGGTGGTTTCGAGTTCTTGAAGGGCAACTTCGAAGGGATCAATGGATACGCTGTGGGCCGGATGACCAAGAGTCATCGCGGCAAGCTCTACATCGACGACAAAGGCTGGGGCCCCGAGGCCGGCTCAATCGAGTACGGATATCGGGTCCCCTTCGGTGGAATTCACGTCTTCATTGGCAAGATCGGCGAACCGGGCCCTGAGCCGGACACCTGCACCGACATCATCGAGACGGCACAGCGTGCAAAACCTGCTCGAGTTCAGCCCGACATGAGTCGTGCCTTAATGGTGCGGGATCTAAGGATAAATCGGTATTTGACGGTGAGACAGTTGTCTACTCTGATGGCGAGCCATCCACCAGTGAAACCGAGTCAATGTACCAACTATAAGACGGTCGGCTTGGGGGCGGTTCCGATGGCGATAGTATTCCGGACCCCTACGAGCCGCCGAACCGGGTTGCAATCTTCATGGCTGGTACGCAGCCAGTGCAGCACTCTTCAACTACAGCGGCATTGATTTCTGGGTCAGCAGTGGCGACGGCAGCCGAGGCAGGAGGCCCGGCGCGCCCGCCGGCTCAAGTCTTGTCCGGGTTACTAGAAGCCTTGGCAACACTGCTGACGACGGAGGTTAACCCGGGTAATCAAGATCAGCATAACGCGGAAGTCGTGAAATTGCGAGATTAGATAGCTCAAGCTAAGGAAGACCTGGCAGCTGAAGATGCCAGGATGGCTGCGGAGCGGGTTACGTTGGATGCACAGGCGCAGCGGATTCAGTCGGAGTCTTACCGGCTCATGCTAGATCAGAACGATTCAAACGAAGTCATGAGGAGGAGGCATCAGTCTCGCCTGCCACCGGTTTACGAGGCGAGGAACCTCTTTAACACGCCAGGAGCAGGAACCAGTAACCCGCCAGTGGCGGACCGGGTTGAAACACCTGGGACGGGAGCGCCGGTTTAGCTGCACACCACGGATCCGCCTCGTTAGAACAATATCCCGCCGCAACACATGCCAACACCACCGGGTCATTACTCTAACCCTTTGGATGACATGATCGTTGCGGCATCATGATTGGCGGCTATCCCGGTTGAAGGCGAGTCTCCAACGGCGGTTGAGATGCGGAGGGCTAGAGAGCTCCTTCAGAGAGCATTGGTTCAGCAATAGGCTTATTCTTACAGTCGAAGCCGGATTCATTCCACCCCTCGCCCAAGCTGGAGTTACAGTAGGCATATTGATGAACCAGCTGTGTCAAGCAGTGGGCGGAACCATAACCAGCCACATGGGCATAACCCAGCGGGCGGTGGTGCTGATGTTCAGAACATGGTGGATCAAGGTAGAGTGCGTCGAGAGGCCGAGCTGGCGGCGCAATATGCGGCCCATCAACCTTCTCCGGTTCGTCGGACAACTTCGGTGGAGCCAAGTGTAACCTTTAGGAATTTGGGCGAACCATGTTTAGTGCCGGCCATACGTAATGAGTGTTTACCCAAGGATTTTAAGGGTCCTCACAAGGTGCCTAACTATACAGCCGATTTACCTCCTGAAGCATGGATCGAGAGTTATGATATGGCCATGGAATTGCTAGATGTTAGCGATGCGGCATGTGCCAAATATTTTCCCCTGATGTTGGATGGAATGGCTCGCACTTGGTTGAAGGGGCTCCCTGCTAACTCCGTTGGGTCATGGGCCGAGTTAAAGGCCCGGTTTATCCAGAATTTCAAAGATACGTGCAAGCAGCCAATGTCAATTGTGGATCTAGATGCCTATGTCCAAGAAGAGGGTGAGTCCACAACCCGTTGGGTGCGCCGAGTTTCGACCATCTTACATTCATCGGATCGCATCAATGCCGGTTCAGCGGTCATAATGTTGGAGAAGAATTCCGGTTTACGCCTCTTAAGCAGAAGTTGGGTCGGCTCAAGCGCCACTGCAATGACATGGGAGAGCTGATGGCGGCTCTGGTTAAGTACGCTGACTCTGATGGTACCAAGGACCCCGAGTCTGATGATGACAAGCCGGGAAAGGGAAAGAAGAGCAGCAGCACCAGAGGACAGCAGCATAATCCGGCGAATCAGGGAGGCAATGGTAAGCGCAAAGCTGATAATAGTTTGGACTTTGTGGCTAACACCAACGCACAGAATAATGGCCAGCGTCGTAAAGTAAACCGCCCCCACGGGCCGGAGGGTCAGGCTTTAATCTTGAGCAGATGCTAAATCAGCCCTGCCCAAGGCATGGGACGCGAGAAAGACCGTCTGGCCACCTCTGGAAGGATTGCTACATCATGAAAGAGTATAAAAATTCCAATCTTTTTCAAGACAATCATGGACCGGGTGGTGGTTCAGGGTCTGGTTCTCATGGGCCGGGTTACGGCGGTGGCGGTTCTAGTTCTGGATTCCAAGGTAATCAGGGCAATCAAGGCAATCTGGGTGGTCACCATCAACAGTCAGGTCAGGGGAATCAGCAGCGGCAATCTGGGTATCAGAGTAACCCAAAGCAGTTGAATAGTGGGCAGTACCACGTCTTCACCACAAATTTATGCAAACAGGATCAGAAGCTTCACAAAAGGGCAGTGAACGCCGTTGAACCAGCGGTTCCCCGTTACTTGCGCTGGTCTGAGCAGCCCATCGTGTGGAGTCGGGAAGATCACCCGCCCCGGGTTGATAATCCGGGTCACCTAGCATTGATGGTTGCACCCCAGGTTGGAGGGTATAAGTTTACCAAGGTACTCATGGACGGAGGGAGTAGCATCAATATCCTTTATTACAAAACTTTCCATCGCATGGGGTTGACAGATAAAAATCTTAAACCGTCGAATACAGTCTTCCATGGTGTGGTGCCTGGTAAGTCGGCGTACCCTGTTGGTAAGATAGCTCTGGAAGTTGCCTTTGGAGATGATCATGACTCTAGGTCAGAGACATTGACCTTTGAAGTAGTCAAAATTCACAGCCCGTATCACGCTCTGTTTGGACGGCCGGCTTATGCCAAGTTCATGGCACGACCTTGTTATGTTTATCTGTAGCTCAAGATGCCGGGTTACAAGGGGAACATCACAGTACATGGGAGCCGAAGGATAGCCTTGGAATGTGAAGAGGGTGATGCGGCTTATGCTGAGTCGGTTTGTGCAACGGAGGAGTTAAAATTTTACAAGGACAATGTTGATCCGGCGGATGTGACATCTTTGAAAAAGCCAACTACAGAGCATGATCCAGTTTTGAAGTTTAAATCGGCAGATGACACTAAGATGGTTGATTTTGTTCCTGGTGATTCATCCAAGCAGTTTAGCATCAGTGCTAATATGGATCCGAAATAGGAAAGCGCGCTCATCGAGTTCATCCGTGAGAACCGGGACATCTTTGCATGGAAACCTTTTGACATGCCAGGTGTACCGAGGGAACTCGCTGAGCACACTCTCAATATTGATCCCAAGTTTAAACCGGTCAAGCAGTTTCTTCGTCGTTTCAATGAAGAAAGGCGTAAGGCCATTGGTGAGGAGGTAGCCCGGCTCTTGGCGGCTGGGTTTATTGTTGAGGATTTTCATCCTGAGTGGTTGGCTAACCCGGTGCTGGTACTTAAGAAGAACGGCACTTGGCACATGTGTGTGGACTACACGGATCTAAACAAAGCTTGTCCGGCTGATCCTTTTGCTCTCCCTCGTATTGATCAGATTGTTGATGCTACGGCGGGTTGTGAGCGTTTGAGTTTTTTGGATGCTTATTCTGGTTATCATCAGATCAAGATGGCAGTTAAGGACCAGGAGAAGACAGCTTTCATAACTCCCTTTGGAGCCTTCTGCTATGTGTCTATGCCTTTTGGGCTCAAGAGTGCCCAGTCGACTTACCAGCGATGTGTGCAGAATTGTCTTCATAATCAGATTGGACGCAATGTTCATGCTTATGTGGATGATATTGTGGTAAAATCCAGAAAGAAGGAGACGTTGATAGACGACTTGAAGGAAACCTTTGATAGTCTCCGAGTTTATAAGATGATGCTTAATCCGGCCAAGTGTGTTTTTGGTGTGCCAGCGGGCAAGCTTTTGGGCTTTCTGGTGTCTAACAGGGGCATTGAAGCTAATTCGGAGAAGATCAAAGCCATTACTTCTCTGGCTAAACCGGCGTGTATCAATGATGTTCAACGTCTGGCGGGTCGTATTGCGGCGCTAAGCCGGTTCATAAGCCGCCTCGGTGAGAAGGCCATCCCTTTGTATCAGATGATGAAAAAGACAGATGACTTCGTATGGAGTGACGCTGCTAATGAGGCATTGGAGGCGCTTAAGAAGTAGCTAGCTGAGCCGCCAGTCCTAGCTGCGCCCGTTGATAAGGAACCGCTGTTGTTATATGTGGCTGCTAATAGCCAGGCAGTCAGTGTGGCTGTTGTGGTTGAAAGGAAAGAGGCAGGCAAGGAATATCCGGTTCAACGGCCGGTTTATTATATCAGCGAAGTGCTTATTGAGTCCAAACAAAGATACCCACATTGGCAGAAACTTGTATATGGGGTTTTCATGGCAAGCCGGAAGCTTAAGCAATATTTTCAGGGTCACCCCATTACTGTGGTTAGCTCTGCACCTTTTGGAGATATCATACAAAACAGGGAAGCAATAGGCCGGGTTGCCAAATGGGCCATTGAACTTGGGCCTCATGGTTTGAAGTATATGCCTCACACGGCCATCAAGTCTCAAGCACTGGTGGATTTCATCAATGGCTGGACAGAACTGCAGATGCCTGAGGAAAAACCAGATAACACATATTGGACTATTCACTTTGATGGGTCCAAGCAATTGAAGGGCTCGGGGGCTGGGGTTGTGCTTGCTTCCCCTCGAGGTGATAAATTTTGTTATGTTCTCCGTTTGATGTTCCCTTGTACTAACAATGCAGCTGAATATGAGGCCTTGCTCCATGTTCTTCGGATGGCTAAGGAGATGAACTTAAGCCGGGTAAGGTGCTTTGGTGACTCAGATTTGGTGGCTCAACAAGTCTTTGGTACTTGGGATTCTAAGGATCCCCTCATGGCGGCTTATCGATGAGAGGTGGATGTTATTGCTGGTCACTTCAAGGGTTATCAAGTTGAGCATGTTGATCAGAGGAAAAATGAAGCGGCTGATGCCTTAAGCCGGTTGGGTTCTCAACGTAAACCGATGCCACCTAATGTTTTTCTTGACGTTTTGCATAACCCGTCGGTCAAGTTACCTACAGAGGAGGATTTGGCAATTCCTGACCCGGAAGCTCAGTTGGTGGTGGCTCTTCATGTTATTCCTGATTGGACAGTTCCATATTTGGCATATATGACCCGGGGCGAGTTACCTAAGGATGAAATCTTGGCCAGGCAAATAACCCGGCGGTCCAAGTCAGTGACAATTATCAATTGAGAGCTGCACCATTGCAGTATTACCGGGGCATTTCAGCTTTGTGTTTCTCCTGAAGAAGGCAGTGAGATTCTGCGTGAGATCCATGAAGGAGATTGTGGTCATCACGCCGGCTCTAAATCTCTTGTAGCCAAGGCTTTTCATCACGGTTTTTATTGGTTGACGGCTCATGCTGATGCTGAGGACTTGGTCAAAAAATGTGATGGTTGTCAGAAGTTTTCACGTCGAGCTCATGTTCCGGCTCAGGAGTTGAGAATGATTCCAATCACTTGGCCATTTGCAGTTTGGGGGCTTGATATGGTTGGACCTTTTAAGAGGTCCAAGGATAAGAAGACCCACCTCTTGGTGGCGGTTGATAAATTCACTAAGTGGATAGAGGCAGAGCCAGTCAGTAAGTGTGATGCAGCAATGGCGGTTCAATTCATGAAGAAGGTGATCTTCCATTTTGGCTTTCCACACAGCATTGTAACAGACAATGGCACTAATCTCTCCAAGGGTGCTATGAAAGAATTTTGTCAACGTGAGCATATCCGGCTTGATGTATCGTCGGTGGCTCACCCCCAATCTAATGGTCAAGCTGAGAGAGCCAATCAAGAGATTCTGAGAGGCATCAAGCCCCGGCTTATGGTTCCCTTACAGAGGATGCCGGGTTGTTGGGTAGAGGAGTTACCCTCGGTGCTATGGAGCATCAACACAACGCCCAATAGATCTACGGGTTACACGCCTTTTTCATGGTTTATGGAGCAGAGGCGGTTCTCCCCAGTGACATCCGTCACGACTCACCCCGGGTGGCGGCTTACGTTGAAGCTGATAATGAAAAGGCACGTCAGGATGCACTTGACCTGTTAGACGAGGCGCATGATCTCGCAACGGCTCGTTCGGTGATTTACCAGCAAGATCTACATCGTTATCACAGCCGCCGGGTCAAGACCAGAGCCTTTCAAGAAGGTGACTTGGTGCTCCGGCTTATCCAGGATCAGACTGATATGCACAAGTTATCCCCACCTTGGGAAGGACCCTTTGTGGTCAGCAAGAATCTGAACAATGGGTCATACTACCTTATTGATGTTCGAGACCACAAGGACTCACGCACGTCGGAGGAAGAGACTCGCCGGCCGTGGAATATTGCTCATCTTCGGCCTTACTACACCTGAGCCATTGGCTCTTCTGATGTACATATTTTTGACAATGTATATATTAAATCAGCACCCCTACTAAAGCAGGGCCTCTGTCGTCTTTTCTTAATGAGTTTTTGGTTACTTGGGGGCTTCCGGCTTATGAGCGAAGTTATGATTACCCTTTGAACCGGCTTATAAGCCAACTGAAAAAAAAACTTGGGGGCTTGCTACCCAGGTTAAAGGTACCAAAGAGAGCCTGTTGCAAAATCACAGCTCAAACATAGGTGCCCCTTGAGCACAGCTCAAAAATATTACTTGGGGGCTCCTTGATTCTAAAGAACAAAGAGTTTGTATAACCCTTGTAATAGGCTTAAAAGCCAGGCTTGGAAGCCAGGTGTATTCACCTAAAACCCCGGGTTATCCTGCCACTCCGCCCAGGTATTCCTGGAATGACCCGCCGAACGTTTGACAAGTCAATCTTATATAGACCCTGAACTTGTCAAAGTTAAAATGACGATTGGTTATGTGAGGTCCATCTTATAAGGTTTGTATATAGGTTTAACTCAGTGGCTGTGCGGCCCATGAAAGCACTCCATTTTCGGCCTGGCAGCCCATGAAAAGCCTCGTTTTTTCGTTTATTTTATTCCACAGTTTTTGAGGTTTATTTGATAAGGCTTATAATGCTTTATGATCATAATTCATCCGGTGTTTATTAACCCGGCCTGGTTTTTGACTATAAGTCGCCAGTATGAGATAAGATAATATCCAGTGTTTATTAACCCGGCCTGATTTTGGTCATAAGCCAAGCAAATCTATGATGATTACCAGTGCTCAAAGTTTGGGTTATCCCCTTACTACACCGGTTTGATAAACCAACAGTGTGATCAAACATCACAGGTATGATATATTTCAAATTTGGTTATTCTTAAAGTCCAGCCTTGGGTACAAGCTATGTTAGTTTCCATGGTTTTATATTGGGCGTTATGACCCGTCCAGCGGTAAACCGCCAGGACACCTTTAATCCTTTGCATGCAGGAACATATTCCACATTGTTAATATTATAAGCATAAGTGGCATATCTTAACATGGTGGATTGGCAGTGTCATGCAAAGTAAATATGCACGATGGCATAGCAGAACAAGAGTTTAAGCTAGCCTATTACAAGGCGTTTGGTGCCCAAAAGAATAATTATTTTAACAAGTCTTAAAGGAAGCAGCTGCTAAACCGGCCCCCAGTTTACGAGTCCTGGCCTGGCTGACTTGAAAGTGGCGGATCGTCCAGCGCCGGTTCATCTTCCTCCTCTCTACCCAGTGGCTGGAAGTCAATGGTGGTCCAATCAATCCCAGTTAAGGCCTTGAATACAGCTTCATCACTTATAAGTGTGGAGGGGTCAACATCAGGGGCATAGGTATGCTTACGGATTGGAGGAATAAGGTTTGGAGCATTATAAGTTGGCGCGTTAACTCTCTTGTTGTTGGCATCATAAATCGACTGATAATGTGAAAGATCGGTTTCTTCAGCCAATTGGCTAGCCAATGGGCGCATTTCCCTCGTCAAGGCTCTAAGGTCATCGTTATTAAACTCTGACCCGTCCTCCTTTATGCTCATGTAGCCATTTCCCACATTGGCCGGATCAAGATCAGATATCCAAGCTTTGGCCCGAGTCAGTGCAGTAAGAGCACCCGCCCTGGCAGCTGACTTCTTTAGCTCTTCAAACCGTGCAGGCATCATCGCCAGCCTTTCCAAAGTTTCCTTGATCAAGGTTGGGGGCGGTTTATTATGGGAAGCTATGCAGATAACCCGTTATAGGCCGGTATATAATTGTTCTATAAGTGTATAGGCGGCTTTCAGTTTTTGCCGCATATCTGAGCCAAGATGAGCAATGCGAGTTCCAACATCATCAAAAACATCGGTAAACCGGTAGTCTCTTACATAATACATGTTCAAAGCTTATGAAGAAGTTATTTACCAAATACGGCAGCGGTCATGGCATTTATTTGCTATTTCAAGCCAGTCAGCTCTTCAGCTACCGGTTTAAGGGCAGCCTTAGCATCCTCAGCCCTCTTCAGCAGAGTTGACTTTTCTGTATCCCAACCTGCCCGCTCGTTCTTGAAGCTCTCCTTTAGTTTCTCCATTGCTGTTAAGGCACTGGTCAGTTCCTCCTTGGCTTTGGAGGTCTCGGCTTGTTGCGACTTGATATTTTCTTGAAGGTCAGCGATTTGAGATTCCTTCTTGTTAAGATCAGCCTGCAAGAGACATGTAATTAATTACATGTCAGTGCATATTCAAAGTCCCAAGCACATAACAAGTATTATACTTGGCACTTGGGGGCTAATGTCTATTGCTTCTGATCAAAAAATCTTTACAAGTCCCAAGCACATAACAACTATCAGCTTGATGGTCAACTGGATTATAAAGGTCCTAAGTAAGAATTTTGAGCCTTACAACATAATTAGTCTCAACTTAACATATTTGTTAAGTCGACCCTTGGGGGCTACACAGGCGAAATTGAAGATATATTATTCTAAAGTCCCGGTTCATATTGACATTATAAACCGGCCCTTGCGGGCTAGTGGAGTTGATCTATATGGCTCTTGAAAGTTTGCAGAACATTCTATTCTTTTATGTCCAGTAAACTTGGCGGCTAAGGGAAGAATATGTATGCAGAGTTAACAGTATTTACCTCATATCGCTCCTTCATCATGTTCAGTAAACCGGCTTCATAATCACGGCTTGTGTACAGACGGTTTGAAAATCCAGAATGAATATCTTGGGCGCTGAGGGGGGCATAGCTTTCCAAGTCCGCCTTCCACTTGCCCTTGTCAACAGCAGAAAATTCTTCTTTGGCACTATGTTTTGACAGAGCAGTGGGGTTGTCTGGGGCTGTATACCCGACACCAGTAACTACAACATCGTCAGCTTTATCATCAGCAGCCTTAGTTGGGCTTGGCGGTTTATCAGCATGACCTATTGGATCAATTTCCATCTGCTCAACAAAGGTGTCATGATCTTGCGGTGGCAGATCATCAAGAATAGCTTCAGTATTTGTTTCAAACTGTTCCGGGTTCTTTTCCGGATCAGTTGGCGCGCTGTCATCAGCCGGTTTGTTCAATTTGGCCTTTTTACTGGGCCTGCCCTTGGCTCTGACAAAGACGCAAATAACAGGTTAGTATAATGATCAAGCATAAGGTACAAGGGGTTAGTTAAAAATGCTCACCCAGGAACAGTTTTGAGGGTTCGAATTTGTGTCCCTGTGGACTCTCCAGAGGATGAAAGGGAAGTTCCCTGGTAGTTTGAATCAGACGGATTAAGAGGTTGTCGGAAATAACCCGCCTTGGGATAAGACGTGTCAGAAATAGAAGAGACCTCTGGGCGGCGTTTACGAACTGGCGAGTTCGGTAAACCGGAAGAAGTGACCACATGGCCGCTATGCCGTGTTGTGCGGCGAGCTTCGTGTTGCTGCTTGTTCAAAAGAAAGTTTGGATCCAAGTAAGCTAGGGGGTGAGAAAATCTTACTTTCCGGCTTGCTTGTCGGGTTTTCTGTGTGGGCAGAGGTTCTGAACCGGATGAGAGAATAGTTACCTCTACGTCATTTGTGCGGCTGGCTTCTGCGTCGTCCTGATAAAAATCATCGTCAATGAGATGTATGAAAAAAGAGCCAAGTGAATCAAGTTCTACCTCTAACTCCGGATTATCATCGTCAATGTTTAACTTGGTAGGCTCGGTGTTTTTCTTCTTGGCGGGCTTCTTGTTGACCTTGGTCTTGACACAAAGTGTTTTGGCCGGTTTATCCTGCGGTTTCTTCTTCAGAATGGATCATCACCCTGTTTAAAGATTGAAAAGATCATAAGGGAGTATTAAGAATATGGATTAAAGCAGGAGTGGGCAAATTCTTACAGCTGGCGGTTTATTTGAAGCACATAAAGGACTAAGTCCTGTTTTGCTACAGTCGGTCACCGGTTCATCCAGCATCTTCTTGACAGATTCGGTAATTTCAGTATCAGTCAGCTGAATATCAGTATGGCATTGAGGGTCTTTCACGTCCCCTGTGTACTCACACATTAAACCGGGGCGACGGCTTAAAGGCAAAATGCTCCAAGATACCCAGCAACGGACAAAATCAATGCCTGTCAAACCGTTCGCCATAAAGGCTCTGAGCTTTGAAAGCTGTGGTGCATATTTGGACCGTTCCTTTGCATTGAGTCTTTGGGGGAATGCATGTGCATCGGTAAGCCGGTGAGCACGGTAACCCGGCAGAGGATTCTCGTCAACTGGAGATGTATCTTGGCAATAGAATGAAGTTTGATTCCAATCTTTGGGATGGCTATGATGCCTAGCGTGAGGGAAGCTGACGTCTTTTCTCTTTTGAATTGAAACCACGCCAAGTTCAGTATTGGGCCCATCCGTAGATTCAGTATGGCGGTTTAAATAGAAGAAATCTCTGAACAGGTCGACTGTGGGCTCTTCTTGCAGGTAGGCTTCACAAAACACTTGAAAATTTCAAATATTGGACAAGGAGTTAAGCCCAATATCTTGAGGGTGAAGTTGGAAGAAGTGAAGCACGTCACGGAAAATTTTTGATCCGGGAGGGCTGAACCCTCGACTGAGATGATCAACAAAAATGATCACTTCTCCATCCTTGGGCTCAGGAGGATTTTCTGGACCGGGGGCTCTCTAGTGGATGTCTTCCTTTTTCGCTAAAGCGCCGGTTGCAACACACCCGTTCAGTTCTTCTTCTGTAACCCGGGATTGAACCCAGTTACAGGAATAAAAGGATTTGGCCATTTATACGATAACCTGGAAAAGATTTGTGCCGGTTTAAGGTTCATGGTTAATAAGCAGAAAGTGTTGAAGCATGCATAAATGTTAAACCGGACAGTGACGTTATTAGATTACAAAGACGAGCACTTGGCGGTTTAAGAGGGGACTAATGGTAGCTGGCAGGTTATTACTTTCTGAGGTTAAACCGCCTACACGGATATTGAATGTATAGATCTGAAGTTGGAAAATGGCTAAGTGGTGAAAAACAGGTTTCACAGATTGGCGTTATAATTTTGGTTCTACAGCAGTTCAGATAATGAAGAAAAATTCTAACCTAAAGTAGCGGCAGCAGGACAGTTCATGTGCTCAGATGAGATCTCCTATGGAGGGGAGGTGTTCAGATATTAAAAATGAGTGCTAAACTGCTATCGCACAAGATTGGTACTATACTTAGATCAAAAACTACATGGTCTATGGAGGAACAAAGATGAACCAAGATGAACTCCGATGAACTCGTGGAAACCCTAGTGGGATCTAGGTGAAAAGGAAGGAAGAGGACCTACTAGGGCTGTTGAGTAGCGGAGGCGCGCGGACGAACTCCGGTCGATTCAGGTTGATGCAGTGGCCGTTGTTGAGGCAGTGGCAAAGGTCGACGACGGCGGTGGAGCTCGAGCACTGAGGCGATGCGAGGAGGAAGACAGAGACGAGGAGGCAAGGGGGGAAAGTGAAAAGGACCCATGGCCCTATTTATAAGGTGAATGTATAGATGGCATGCGCGGGAATCAAGGAGGCTGAGATTTGGGCCTCGTGCGATATTAATGCAAGATGACGTCATGGCGGGTTAGCACAATGCTGTGAGCAGACGTCGTGGCGGGTTATAAATTTTCATAAGGACTGATGATGAAGGATTTTTTCTAAGTCAAGTACTGAAGATTGATATGAACAAGTTCACATCAACCTGGGGCCTAATGTTGGGGATATAACTATTGAGTATAAACCGCCCAGGAGGGGTCGGGTTATGCTCATAGTGGTTTACCTGTATTGAAGCCCATGAAGACATAGAAGATGGCGACTTACGAAGGAGACTTAATAAGAAGGCCCAAAGCCCAAAGGCGAGTTAGGGCCCATAGATGTAAACCGCCATAAGCATATGACTTGTATTGTAAGATAGGAAAGAGAGGATACCGAGCCGGACACGTTTATAAGCTGGCCGGGATTCTGTGAACCGCCGGGCACCAACCTGTGGATATAAAAGGACAACCCGGTGGCGGTTTAGGGACAGGTAACAAACAATCGGGAGCTAGGTCAAGCGTATTTGCTCCCTGGTAATCGAAACCCTAGCAATACAACACAAAGCAGGAGTAGGCTTTTATTTCATTGAGAGGGGCCGAACCTGGGTAAACTCTCTATGTCCTTTGTCCCGTTTAACTCCTTCAAGTTAACCTAGTTGCGATGGCTCCATGACTAAGTCCTTCCGCTAGGACATCTGTCGTGTCAAGTCCACGACAAGTGGGCTGGCCCAGAGGCGCTTGACGGTTAAATTCCGCCCAGTGTGCGTTGCTGCCTTTTCCCTTTTTCTTTTTCCAGTAGGTTTCAATTAATTCTACAGTAACCATTTCGACTCCAAAATTTGTGATTCAAATTTCTAGATGCTTCTAAAATCATGCTCTATCAAACTAGCTAGGGTGAACATTTTTGTTATGCCTAGTTTCTGCTGGATAAATTAAATAGACCTTTTAACCATTTATTTAAACTTAGAAAATTCATAGGTAATTCATATGAACTCCAAATAATTTGTTTCTTTCTCTGGTATTTCTAATTTTTCATCTAGTTTATTTTAGTACTTATTTCAAAAATATTTGAAACAATTTTTAGCACTATTTTTGTTTTATGTGGTGATTTAAATATTTTTGAATATAGGAAATGGAGGGGAGATAAACATTTCAAACTTTTGAAGTGCACCCAATATTTCTGCATGCTCAAGGCAAGGATCTTGAACACTTGATATGGTGAATTGCATAGTTGTTGTTTGCAAGAATAATTGCATCATGAATATGTTGAATTCAAATAAAACTGGCTTATGGCTAATTTTGCATGTGTGTAGTGTTGGCATGTTTCATCGTACCATGCATCATGTGTTGCCATGACTAACTTGCAGGAGCAGGCATAAGAGAAATACCATTACCGGCAGGAGGATGATCACGTTGGAGCGTGATCATGCCTTGTTTGTTGTGCATGTTGGAGCATGCAAGGGTTGTGGCCCTATTGGTATTGCTGTTGAAGGAATACCTTGTTGTGCTAACCGTTGCAGGAAACTTAATGCCTCCTGAGTTGACCGTAGATCGAGTCTTGTTCCGGTAACCCCCATACTTGTTTCGTGCTGCCAAAGATTCCTGCCACAGGTAGGGTATGGTTCAGTAAGTTGATAACCCCTTTCAATGCACACACCATACAGAGGGCCACGATGAGGGTTTCCAATGGCCATGGACTAAATCCCGTCATTGGGTCAGGGGCCAAGGGTGTTTCCGGTTGTGACCGAGAGGGAGTGTCCCCTTGGAATCCGCACGTATTAATAGTGATCCCATGCAGGACGTTGGTCTCTCTGTCTTAGAGTTTTTCTTGAATGATGCTTTGGGTGATTCCTGGCATCCGGAAAGTTAATCTGGTGTGTGCTGGTCAGGTGTGTTTTCACCGTAATGGGAATTAGTCAGTGTCACGGTACTGACTAAAGAAATCCTTTACTTGTGGGTAAAGAGTACACCCTCTGCAGAGTTTAAACCTATTCGAATAGCCATGTCCGTGGTTAAGGACTATAGTCTGGGTTGGTCATAGTGTCGGTCTCCGGAGGAAAATAATTATGACATGCCCGAAATATTTTGCAGGATAATTATTGACACCCTGAGGCTACCATGAATATTATGCTATGCACGTTAACATTATTATGGTTATGCATATTATTGAAGACTAACCCATTTCTCTTATTTTGTATTTCCTGAGTGTCTCAAGGGCTGGCTAGACTACCCCGGGCACTCAATTTTATTTTCAAGACCTCTCGTGGCGTCTCTCGAGTTAACAGGCGGTTTATCCCGCCACTTCTCTTGTGGACACCCGATTGCCATTTCTCTTCATGTCCGACCGTGGCGTCACTTGACACCCGACTGGCATTTCTTTTCAAGACCTCTCGTGGCGTCGCCTGATTTCTCGGATGGTCCTGTCTCGTCCGATTTCTCTTTTAGACACCCGTTTGGCATTTCTCTTCAAGACCTACCGTGGTGTCATTTTAGACATCCGACCGGCATTTCCTTTATTTTATTGTTCCTTTAACTTTCCTGGTTTATCACTAATATTTTTTTTATATATATCCAGTTATTTGCACATGCTAATATGTTATCATGCCATGATTTAATTCCTGATAGCATGCCTTTCAGTCCATCATGAGCATACACATATAATTTTTAATTCAACTTGATCACATAATATCTGCTGCATTCGGTACATCATCTGTTCATGATGTTTGCGAGTACATTCAAATGTACTCACAGGCTTGTCCCTGGCTATTTACCTGGCTAGGTCAGGAGTTCTACGAGGAGTACCACAACGACATCCATGCGGAGCCTAGGATTAGCGGCCACACGGATAGGAATTATCCGAGTCAGCTGTTCCTGTGGGAATGGAGCCCCATCGACGTTGGAGAACCACGAGTCATTTCCGTCATCCACCACCGGAATCACTATTGTATCATTAGACCTTTGTGGTCTTGTACCCAATTCTTGTAATATCTTGGTAATCTGTAACAAGGACGTGTCCACCAGTAACAGTGATCCTGGGCTGGTGGTAACACGAGGGGTAAAATTTCTAGGACATCGTGGCCCGGCCCCGTCAGCCTTGGTATCAGAGCCAGGCTGACCACTGGCTAATCATATCTTAGCCTGGTCGCTATCTCTAGGTTTCCACACCATTCACATCCTTTCCTATCCACAGTCAGGCCCATCTTATCCGATAAGCCTACACAGTGGCCAGCCGACACCTTTTTGATAATCGGTGCCCAACCTATCACCCTAACCGACAACCACAGTAATATGTCACATTTTGTGATTTATATCTGCGACACTGACTCGACCACTCTAGAACAGAGCCGATACCCAGAATCACAACCATACTAGTATATGTTTCCTAGCCCAGGCACTATATAGGAGACCACTCTCGTAACCAAAACCAGCATCCCTCACTTTGTACACTGCCTCCACCACCATTTCCCCCATGTCGCACCTTGGGATTCATCTGAGAACCCCAGATGCAACCCCAGGCAGTTTTGTCAAGATATTGTGGGATTTCACCCGCATCACTCTTGGTTCCACGCAACCACCCCAGTACGAGCTATTCAAATCGAGGATCAACCACAACGCCTCGAAATATTGGGCAATCACGCACATCCCACCAGTAGACCCAAACCAAGGCCCTACAAGTGTCGTCTTCATCGGGAAATCTATGCCAACTTCAGAAATGTCTATAGAAGGTGCTGCCTATGAAGCAATTACCTGTCTCCGGTTCGCAGTGCCTCGTGCCGGCGAAAGGGGGTATTACTACTTCCCGAGCCGCACATCACCCGAAGAAGAAGCATCCTTCCCCTGCAGACAATCAGAGAGAGATCCAATGCTAGCCAACCTTGTTCAATATGTCATCACACAAGAGCGTCTGACCCAGCAAGTGATGGACTTCCTCCAGACTCTTGCTAATCTGAATCCTCAGATCGCCATCGGCGGACCACTGTCGCCAGACCAAGGAGGGAATGTTCTCCAACTCCTCCATCCACTTTCCCCAGGGGAAGAAGAATGTGTCCCATTGCCGGGAATATTTCCTCAGGACCCTATCGATTTTACCTTTGTAACGTAGAGACCATGGTTGTGTTCGTTAGCCTAGCATTTAATTTGCATGATTTCATATCTGTGTTGCATCTTGGGATTTACCCTTTGAATAAAATGTGTGGTTGCAGTTGCGTATGAGTAATTGTGGAGATTTTACTAAGGATCACCGCGACTAATAATTTTTGCAAACATAGAATTAATTCCCACACCGCCACGACACCCGGCTTACATTCACACTCACTCCACTACATGCACTAAGTGTAGAACCACACACACACACACACACACATTTAGCACCTAATCAACCGCCTCGCACACCAGACCACTCCCACCACATCACAAATTTTTCTCCTACGGAGCTGCTGCAGAACGCACTAACACTCACTCGTAACCACCACCAATGCCTAATCCTCATGATCACCGCCGCCGCGAAGAGCCATCACTCGAGTTGCGGCATCACGGCGATCGTCAAGGATCATCACGCATAGGAGCAGCGAGAACCAGAGCAACGCCGCCACCGCTCCGGACATGAGAATCGTAAACCACCCCGGAAGCACGTCCTCCATTGGAGCCTCGTCCGAGCTCCTGCAAACAAGAAAAGGAGGAGGAAGAAGAAGTGAGGCAAGGTGTGATGGAGAAGAGAGTAACACTGCGTTCGTTTTATAGCTCGGGCTCGGTGCATGGTGAACGAGGTCCACCAACGCCGCTCGTCGCCCGATCACCGGTGTTCAGAGGCGAACCCGCGAGCAGTGCCGACAAGGTGCTGGCCCGCAAAGTGAGTGCACGCTGCCCCGGCAGCTAGCACGTCGCGCACTACCACAGTAAGGTCCCTAGATACCCTACGCGCTAGACGCCGCTGGTGGAGAAAGCAAGCGAGAGGGAGAAAGAGAAGGGAGCTGGAGGAAGAACAGACTGACAGTGGGCCCTGGGTCCACCTGTCAGCCGGATAGAGCACTATGCACTGGAGTACGACAAGCAAATTTTGGAATTTACACTTTTTCCAAATTTGTCGTAACAGTCACAGTAGAACCACAGCACTAGTGCCTCACTGTAGTTACACCAATTATCAGTAGCCCACGTCAACTGTGCCTAAATAAGTTATTTTAAATGGCTAAGAAAAAATTTCCTCGAAAGGTGGGTTAAATTTTAAGGATCACCTTAACAATTCTCGAGGATGAGATTTTTTTTAGGGGGGGTATAGTTTGTAACACCCCAAAAAATTAATCATGCTTTTACTAAATAAAAATTTGGCCAGGAGAAATTTTTTGAATGATGTCAAGTCCTTTATTATTTTCAGGGTACTTTCTGTTTCTGTTTTCCAAAATTCTTCCCTCCACATAGAAATTTTTGAAAATAATATTGTGTCTTTGGGAGTTCTCTTAAACCAATTCTTTACTACTTTAATAATAGTAGGAATTATTTTTATAATAAAATTGCCCCAAAACTATTCTTTTAATAGCATTTTCAAATTTTTTAAATGCCTCTGTAGCACTACAACTATTTTAAATAAATATTTTAAAATTCCAGAAAAATTAGGAGAGGTCATGTGATGCCTAGATATCACTTTTAAGCAAAAACCTAACTTGGTCTTTTGAAAATTTTGAGTGAAACAACCTCTTCTCAATTATGTCCTGAATTTGAGTTTCGACTGCAACCTCTATTTTCCTTGCTCCAAAAATCCTGAAATTTTTCCCACTTATAGTCCTTCCAATAAAACCCTTAATTCCAAAATTTTAGCTCCATTGGAATCTTTTTAGTTCACAAAATATTCCTCTTAAGTTTCTGTCCAGAAATGAATTTCTCTAAAACTTGCACTAGCAAGTTTTTCCTTTGGCCCAACCAACTCCACAACCATATCTAGAATCTAATGAGACACCATTCTGCCAATTATAACATTCACAGGAATCTTTTAAATGGCCTTAGCATTTCATCAAGCACCTACTGGGCATGATAGAATATGGCAACCTCCTAAAACTACATTTGAAACTTAATCACCTGACCCATCCAGCATGTCCACCATCACCTCCATCCATGCATACATCATCATGCTATTTTTCAGCTCGTTTGGGGCAATATAGATGCTGTTGGCATTTCATCGAGCACATCAGGGGCGTGTCAGGAGCGCGAGCAAAGTGCAATTACTGCACCGCCGGCGCCCGAGCGCTGCCGCTCCCCAGCTCCTTCCCTCGCTCGTCCTGATCTTCATATGGATCATCCAGTCACCCCTGGTCTTCACCGACACCCAACCTTGTGGCCTGGCACCGGCCACCGCCGACCACCACCGTCCACAGAGACCAAACGCGCCGCCTGATGAATCCCTCCACTCCATGTCTCTACCAGCAACGCCTTTTGCTTAAATGCTAATGGTCGAGCTCATCCGCAGCTCCACCGACCCCGCCGACCAGTGCCACCGACCGCAACGGCCACAACCACCTTGCCGGCGCCATCAATGGCCGTCGCCGTCGTATCTTCCTCGGTAAGCTACGGACCGACCTCCCCCTCGCTATAAAGCTCGCCCCGAGCTTGCCCTACTTCTCAGCACCCCTCCCCTCTCACCTGGAAGCCACCCTGAGCGGCAAACCATCCAGAGATGGTCATCTCCGTCGCTCCCGACCGAAGCCACCTCTACCGCCTCTCGATTGGTTCCGACGCCGTTCGAACCTCCCCCTCTCCATTTCCTCCACCACTAGCTTCCTAGAACCTTCTCTAATCGATTCCCCTCCTCAATTTGGCCGGAGCGAGCTCGTAGGTGAAATCCCCTTCCGGGCTCCGCCGGAATCCTTCGGGCGAGCTCGCCGCCAGCAAACGCTTGCTCTCCGGAGAACGTGCCACACCTCAACAGGTTCGCCAGGAGTCCCTGAGCATGTTGGTGTGCTCACCCTCCGGCGTCGCACCCCCAAACGCCGGCGAGGACCGCCGGGAACCTCGCCTCCGCTCGGTCAGAGGAGGAAGGAGGCTGGCTTGACCAGGGTCAAACCCGACATGCGAGACCCGGCTGTCGGCCTCCCATCACCATGTCTGCTGGCGCGACTGAGCAGTGGGCTGGCCCAGAGGCGCCTGACGACTAAATTCCGCCCAGTGCGCATTGCTGCCTTTTCCCTTTTTCTTTTTCCAATAGGTTTCAATTAATTCTACAGTAACCATTTCGATTCCAAAATTTGTGATTCAAATTTCTACATGCTTCTCAAATCATGCTCTATCAAACTAGCTAGGGTGAACATTTTTGTTATGCCTAGTTTCTGCTGGATAAATTAAATAGACCTTTTAACCATTTATTTAAACTTAGAAAATTCATAGGTAATTCATATGAACTCCAAATAATTTGTTTCTTTTTCTGGTATTTCTAATTTTTCATCTAGTTTATTTTAGTACTTATTTCAAAAATATTTGAAACAAGTTTTAGCACTATTTTTGTTTTATGTGGTTATTTAAATATTTTTGAAAATAGGAAATGGAGGGGAGATAAACATTTCAAACTTTTGAAGTGCACCCAATATTTTTGCATGCTCAAGGCAAGCATCTTGAACACTTGATATGATGAATTGCATAGTTGTTGTTTGCAAGAATAATTGCATCATGAATATGTTGAATTCAAATAAAACTGGCATATGGCTAATTTTGCATCTGTGTAGTGTTGGCATGTTTCATCGTACCATGCATCGTGTGTTGCCATGACTAACTTGCAGGAGCAGGCATAAGAGAAATACCATTACCGGCAGGAGGATGATCATGTTGGAGCGTGATCATGCCTTGTTTGTTGTGCATGTTGGAGCATGCAAGGGTTGTGGCCTTGTTGGTATTGCTGTTGAAGGAATACCTTGTTGTGCTAACCATTGCAGGAAACTTAATGCCTCCTGAGTCGACCATAGATCGAGTCTTGTTCCGGTAACCCCCATACTTGTTTCGTGCTGCCACAGGTTCCTGTCACAGGTAGGGTATGGTTCAGTAAGTTGATAACCCCTTTCCATGCACACACCGTACAGAGGGCCACGATGAGGGTTTCCAATGGCCATGGACTAAATCCCGTCATCGGGTCAGGGGCATGGGTGTTTCCGGTTGTGACCGAGAGGGAGTGTCCCCTTGGAATTCACGCGTATTAATAGTGATCCCATGCAGGACGTTGGTCTCTCCGTCTTAGAGTTTTTCTTGAACGATGCTTTGGGTGATTCCTAGCATCCGGAAAGTTAATCTGGTGTGTGCTGGTCAGGTGTGTTTTCAGCCCAAAGACCGTAATGGGATTTAGTCAGTGTCATGGTACTGACTAAAGAAATCCTTTACTTGTGGGTAAAGAGTACACCCTCTGCAGAGTTTAAACTTATTTGAATAGCCGTGTCCGTGGTTAAGGACTACAGTCTAGGTTGGTCAAGTGTCGGTCTCCGGAGGAAAATAAGTATGACATGCCCGAAATATTTTGTAGGATAATTATTGACACCCTGAGGCTACCATGAATATTATGCTATGCACGTTAATATTATTATGGTTATGCATATTGTTGAAGACTAACCCGTTTCTCTTATTTTGTATTTCCTGAGTGTCTCAGGGGCTGGCTAGACTACCCCGGGCACTCAATTTTATTTTCAAACCTCTCGTGGCGTCTCTCGAGTTAACAGGCGGTTTATCACGCCACTACTCTTGTGGACACCCGATTGGCATTTCTCTTCAAGTCCGACCGTGGCGTCACTTGACACCCGACTGGCATTTCTTTTCAAGACCTCTCGTGGTGTCGCCTGAGTTCTCGGATGGTCCTGTCTCGTCCGATTTCTCTTTTAGACACCCGTTTGGCATTTCTCTTCAAGACCTACCGTGATGTCATTTTAGACATCCGACCGGCATTTCCTTTATTTTATTTTTCCTTTAACTTTCCTGGTTTATCACTAATATTTTTTTTATATATATCCAGTTATTTGCACGTGCTAATATGTTATTATGCCATGATTTAACTCCTTATAGCATGGCTTTAATTCCATCATGAGCATACACATATAATTTTTAATTCAACTTGATCACATAATATCTGCTGCATTCGGTACATCATCTGTTCATGATGTTTGCGAGTACATTCAAACGTACTCACAGGCTTGCCCCTGGCTATTTACCTGGCCAGGTCAGGAGTTCTACGAGGAGTACCACAACGACATCCATGCGCAGCCTAGGATTAGCGGCCACACAGATAGGAATTATCCGGGTCAGCTGTTCCTGTGGGAATGGAGCCCCATCGACGTTGGAGAACCACGAGTCATTTCTGTCATCCACCACCGGAATCACTATTGTATCATTAGACCTTTGTGGTCTTCTACCCAATTCTTGTAATAGCTTGGTAATCTGTAACAAGGACTTGTCCACGAGTAACAGTGATCCTGGGCTGGTGGTAACACGAGGGGTAAAATTTCTGGGACATCGTGTCCCGGCCTCGACAATCATGGATAGCACCTTTTGCAGGTGAAGACCACCTTTCGTCAGAGAAGCACCAGCGCCTGCCCCCTTTTGAATTGCCTCCCTTTGGTATACCTTTCCTACTCATATTTTCAGGGAAGAGGCCCAAGTCATCTATAAGGGGCAGTGCAGCCACCGTAGCGGGGGATTGACCAACTGCCTCCTGCTCAAGACCCTAGCGCCATTGCTAGCATCCTCGAGCTCTGGCTCATCTTGTAGCTCCAAGAGCACTGCCCACAAGAAAATACAACCAAGGAGGATAGGGTATTACACCGCATGGTGGCCCGAACCTAGGTAGCACATTATGTCCTTCTTGTGCCATGCTCCTAGCTTCGTAGAGGCAAAGCCAGGCCCCCAAAGCTCGAACCAGGGTTTTTGGAGGAGTTCTCGTGGCTCAGAATCAATCCCCTGACAAGTAGAGATAAGTATTTCCCTTAGTTAAGAACCAAGGTTATCAAACCAGTAGGAGAACCACACAGAACCTCTTTAGCAGCACCTGGACACACAAAAGCAAATACTTGTACCCAACGCAAAGAAGGTGGTTTTCAATCCCGTCGACGGTTATTTGCAAGGATCAAATCTCGTAGTGGTAGGTAATAAGATAAATTGCAAAATAAAATAAAATAAAGAAAAGTGCATCAATGTATTTTTGTGTTTTTATATGTTAAAAGTAGACGTGGGGGCCATAGGTTTCACTAGAGGCTTCTCTCTCGAGCACATAACATATGGTGGGTGAACAAGTTCCTGTTGGGCAATTGATATAAAAGCATATAGTTATGATGATATTCAAGGCAATGATCATGTATATAGGCATCACGTTCGACACAACTAGGCTGACTCCTGCCTGCATCTACTACTATTACTCCACCCATCGACCGCTATCCAACATGCATCTAGGGTATTAAGTATGAAACAGAGTAATGCCTTAAGGAAGATGACATGATGTAGACAAAGTAAACCCAAGAAATATGAATAAACCCCAACTTTTTATCCTTAATGGCAACAATATAAACATGTGTCCTTTCTCTTTCTGTCACTGGGATGGAGCACCTCAAGATTGAACCCATCACAAAGCACCTCTCCCATTGCAAGATAAATCAATCTAGTTGGTGTCGGTGTACTGAGACCTGGGCCCCCAGTACCCCTAACTTATGCACATGCAGTGGGAGTTCCCCGGCAAGAAATCTTGCCGGAAGACAAGACTTAAGAGAAGGCTTGCCGAAGATTGCCAAGACCAAAATAGCCGCCCTTTGAGAGATCTTAGAACACATCAAGAAGACCAAGATTCAGCGCCCAAAGCAACCCTTGCCGGCAAGCCAAGCCGACAAGGGCGAAGGGCCTGCAAGCTCCGGGTCTGGCAAGCTCTTTCCAACCACCTGCGCTCCACCTCATCAAGTCGCTAGTCACTAATCAATGAGGTGTCGAGCTCGCAGGCGGTTAGGTGGGATTTGTCGGGAACGTGGAAGCATGCTGGAAGGTGGATTACCTTTAATGACACCTGTCCTGTGGGCGTGTCAAGATAATAGGAGGTAGCTGGGCAAGCGTTGCAGCAATCTTGTGGGGGCTCCTCCACACGACACCTAACCGAGCATTAAATGCTTTTATCCTAGTCCAACAGAGTTAGTTATGATAGCACTGTTTGCAATCTATTCAACATTTAATTACTATTTTGCCACTTTGGTATTCCCTTAAGCTCTAAAAGGAGGGCCAGGGCAACTTTCACAAGGATCGATCCTTTGCACAACTACACGCGCAGCTGCTCTCCAATCGTGCCTTTCCCGGGGAGCGCTCCTTGTACTTGTTTTCCAACACATACACCCAATATAGCAAGTAGGAGTAGGGTTTTACACCTCTTGGTGGCCCGAACCTGCGTAAACATCCCTGTGTCCTCTGTTGGTTTTGCTCTTTCCGTCCTGTGCATCTCCCTAGTCGAACCACACGATGCTTGATGGCCCCATAGATGGTCTTCCACACTGACATCTTTGGCGTTCCAGGTAGGGGATCACTGGCGTGAACCTAAATCAGCAGATGGCGCATTGATCTCATCGAGCTTCATCACCATTTTCATCATCAATGGTGCCCAAGAAGAAGGGCACCACGACGATGAAGCCTTCTGCCTCGAGAGTTCCTTCACATGCGTCCGTGGGCAGTGCCACCGCTGCGAACTGTACGGACACCATGGCTAGCACGGCCGGCGTGGGCGGCGCGGTCGCCGTGCCCACCACGGCGGGAACAGGAGGTGGATGCACCGGAGGCGATCATCTTCCTCGACCCTCTGGTGAGAACAACCACGATGGCGTGGGCAATGCAAATGGACAGAACTCGTCCCCTCGTCATGTCGGCAAGCATAGCCACCGGAGAAACACCGCATGGCCGAGCGTGAACCAGGATCTTCCCGCTGCAAGGATGCAGAGCGGCAATACTGAACACAGACAACTGCGCCCGCACGGCAAAACACATGTTGATCAAGTCCAAGATTCTCAGGCACTGCTCCCGCCATGCCAACCCACTGCTGTGCATAATCCGCACCGGCAAGATCGCAATTGTGCCCCTGCTGGCTCTGCCAAGAGTCGAGCGACGTCGTGTTCTTTGCCCCAGGCCCTGCCGGCAACAGCAGTGGAGGTAATGGTGCGAGCCCAGATGCTATTGAACTTCCCTCCGAAAGCGGACAAGATGGACGAGTGGAGAGCCACTATCCAAAGATTGATTGTATTCACTGAGTCAAACAAGTCACAGCAAACGGAGCCCTCACAGCACTCGCGAACAGCACCAGTAGCTCAAGCTGATGGCCACATTGTAGGTGGTGCACCAACCGTGCAGTCGCCTCCGTAGCAACAACTTCAACAACAACAGCAATACCAGCAGCCATGGCGAACCCAGTGAACTGCAGAGCCCGACGAAATGTTGATGGCCTCCTCAGATCCAGAGACATGGCGAGATTAGCTGCAAGTGTTACAAGGCAGGCGGGTACGAAGACGCCAACACCAGCATTTGAACGACGCCGGGAAGCACACCTGCAACACGATGTACACGGCAGTGTAGTCGTGACGAACCCGCGCCTAGTGTTTGAGGACATACACCTCGCAATATGGGGTGCCTTGCTTCCACTCGCGAGCTGTGGCGAGTCTGCTGGCCATTTGTCTAGGCCTGCAGGCCAGAATCATTTGAAGAATGCATTGGGAAGCTAGCTCCCGGCAGAGTTCTTGGTGTACCTCAACCTTTTGTGGCTACTCATTTATGTAATAACACAAGCAATGTTGTGATTACGTTTTCGTTTGTATGAAATGACTAACGAATGGCCAAAGTTCCCGAATCTCTCCTTTTTTCTTCTTCTCTTTTCAAAGGGATAGAAGGATCCCTCGCTTACAAGTTTCCCAGGGGAAGTGGTGCTAAAGATAACGTCGAGTGGCGTTCAAGTAATAATTTTATATGACAAGAAATGAAGTACGACGAAGAAAAGCTAACTTGAAAAAATTTCGACTAAAAATTAGTTTGTTACTTTGCAATTTCCCTTGAACGGCTTTGTATTTGTATGAGAAACCTCCACGCGAAGGAACCTTGCCATGATCATTCACACCCTTGTTTTGTTTCGAGCCCGCTCAACAATTCAAGTGTGGGGACCCCGACTCATAAGTCGTGATCACTGAATGCATGTGTACAGTGATCCCAGAGATCAATGCTCACTGAACACACAGAAGCTGAATAACAAGAGTCTTACGTCCATACATACCATCTTACACAAATTATGACCATTATGGTCAAGTCTTACATAGATAGGGCCATGTAGGCCAAACATCAAAAGAAACTTGCAGCGGAAATCCTGAACGATAACGGAGGCCCATGCCATCTGCCTTAAACCTACAGGCTTTCTGACTTGGAAGCTTCATAATTCGCATGTTCGTCATCGGGGAATTCTTCAACATAATCCTGCTCTTCCATGCCTAGCTAATTAAATAACCAGTGGCAAGCCAGTGAGTACTTTGAATGTACTCGCAAGCAACCCATGTTTTGGAACAAGGTATAACAATGCATGATATAGCACTAAGTAGGTAGTTTTGTAGAAAGCTAGTTTTGAGTGCAATGATGTGTCCTAACAACTTGTAAAGCATGCATCATAAGAATTCAGACATCAATGTGAACAGGTTACATATATCAACATAAACTGAGTTTGGATCAACTCCAGCTTATTCAACATGTCAAGTCATTCGACTCGACTCAAGTAGTTCTCTCCCACTCACACACACACACCAGGTTTTTGTAAACAATGGATGTAGCCCAAGAGCGGTCATCCAACTGTCCTTGACCGTGGACATGGCTATTCGAATAGTTTTACACTCTACAGAGGTTGCACACGTTACCCACAAGACTCGGGGAAGCTCCGTGTCAATCCACAACTCGCGGCACATTAAGTACACGAGGTAGGCACCCAAACATTATCTTTCCCTTAACAATACCAACAAAGAGTCCGCTCGTTGGCCCATGTCCTCATGACGAACATCACACGAGACTCGCTCAAGATTGTACCATCCAAGAGGGGACACAACAGTGTGCCCGGTGTCTGTAAAAATAGTCATAGTCGCCCTACCAGGCACAACCTTGTATCGAGAGAGTAACTCATACTTTCCCGCCACTAGTAATGCGGGCTCTCTGCTAGCATCGACCATGGTAATCAACAAAGCCTCGTCCCATAAGGGGTATTGTGGTCGTACATGTAAGGTTGGAGTAACGGTCGCAACTTAAACCAATCCATTTTCGAAAACAACACACTCACTTGCCTCGCTACACCACTTCTTTATCAAGTGGTTACCTAGCTCAACATCTCCCTCGGGCATTAGTGGCACCCGACGGGCTTTTCGAAAAGTCTTTGAAAATACTCTTGTTTCCATCACCATGCATATACCCATATCATTTGCGTAGCAACTACTTTAGCATCCTATCTACTCCCACCCGCATAACCCTCATAGGAAGGTAGGGTCATGCACAATGCAAGTATAAACAAGCAATGCAAGTAACGACAAGGAAAGTAGTGGGGGTAACCCACCAAAGTGGTTACCATATCATTATGATTCCGATGCAATAATAATAAGGTGCTATATGACATGCAAAAAGGGTTTCATAGACATGGTCAAGGGGCTGCTTGCCATGGTTGGCTTGATCGTCAAAGTCTGCAAGTCCTTCTCCAGCTCCTTTACAAGAACTTCATCAAACACGGAATCTAATCGTCACAAAATAATAACGGAAAGTAAGGTAAATAGGAAAATAAAAGTGCTCATAGAACTGTCAACTCATTTTTGTTAAATACAAGGGTGAAAACTAAGAATGCCAAAATTCTTAGTTTTGGATTTGGAGCTATAGAATCAGAGTTATGGATTTTCAAAGGTGGATTAAATGCTCAAATTTGAATAGTACAGAAAAGTGTGATGGATATGTATGAAAGTTACACCATTAAATAGGTGGGATTTATAGAAGAATTTAGGAGTTGGAATTATTTCATTTGGACAATTATTTTGATCTGTGGAATTTTTGCAAGTTTCAAGAAAAAGAAAAGGAATAAATGGCACTATGCGTCTGGGCTAGAATAGCGCCAGCCGAGCCGGCCCAGAAGGAATTCAGCCCGCGCAAGCCAGCCACATCGAAGGCGTAAATACAGAATATGCCTTCAGCCGACGCAACGAACCGATACGCGTGCGCGTGCATTTTTTAAACCTGACGGATGGGATCCACCCGTCAGTGAGAGAGAGAGGGGTGAGTATGACAGGTGGGGCCCGCCTGTCATATCCAACCTCGTGACAGAGTGGGCAGCGTGCTCATCGACAACAATGTGGGCCACGGCGAGGCTAGTGGCTGGCACCATCGAGCTCAGGAGGGAGGCGTCATTCGGGGGGTGCCAGAGTTGGTCGCCGGGGAGGTCTTGTTCGCCGACGACGAGGAACGACGAGGTGGAGCTTCGGATCAAAGTCGATCCGCTCGCTCCAGGCTGCAAACGACGTGGGAGAGAGAGGGGAAAGGGTCAGTGGGGTCATGCAATTCCAGATCAGTAGAGAACTGGGGTGGAGAAGGCATGTACCATGCGGATGCCGGTCGGCCGAGGCGGCGGAGCTCGAGCTCAATCTCTAGCTCGGGGGCTCCTGGGGATAGGTGGGTGGTGTAGGGCGACGATTAGGAGTGGTATAGGGTGACAGGTGGTGAGAGAGAGGTCGGGGGAGGCTTTAAATAGCGAGGTCATGGCTCACCATGGACGGAGCGCACGGGTGGCCGCGGCAATGGCTCGGGTGGCCACAAGGAGGGGCTGGGGATGCTCTGCGGTGCTCATGGTGGTGGTGTAGGGTGCTAACAAGAGAGAGGAGGAGTAAGGCGAGCTCGAGGCGGGTCCCTGGTAACGACAGGGAGTGGCGGAGCTAGGTGGCGCTTGGGCACTCGTGAGATGGAGCGGGAGAGAGAGCAGAAGGAGGGGGCCGACCAACTGGCGTTCTTACGACGTCGAGGTGACCTCGGGGGACACCACCTCGCCCCCTAGGTCGTCGGATTGCCTCGGAATGGGCAGCGACAGTGCTGGAGAGCACTGTAGCATGCTCCAGAGCGCGTGCTCTACATGCCATGGCATAGCTTATGAGCCATGGGCATGTCCACTAGTGTCTAGGGGTTTTGGGCTGAGCAAACAAAGTGTCTATGGCATTGGACGCCCTGGAGAACCACTGGAAGTAAGGGGAGGTTGAGAGAGAGAAGAAAGTGAGTTTTCTAGAGGAGAAGAGAGGGTTCTCACCCACCAATAATTGAGATATGGGCAAGAAAAACTTACTTGAGGTAGAAGGTGACCAGGAGCAGCTCTGGTAAAAATCTTGGCTCAAGGAGAATAGTGGAAGGGGTCAAAATAGTAACTTTGGAAATTCATCAAAAGGTGTCTGTACTGGGTTTGGGCTATCTAGAAGAATCCAATTGATCTAAAATTAACAGGAATGTGGCACAAGGCCAAATAGGCTTGCTGTAAAAATCTTAGCTCAAATGGACAAACTTGACAATGCAATCATTTCTAACCATAGAAATGGGCAGAAATGGTTTTGGAAAGATTTGACCAAGCTATCTGGTTCCCCTTATTGAACCTCTTGGTCTAGGTGAAATAATAGTAAATGTGAGCATGTGTACCAAGTTTGAGAACATTTGGAGAAACTTGATAGTGCTAAGTTTTCCAAACATGGAGATCAGCAGTGAGGTTTTTGAGGGGGTTTGGTGAGGTTATCTTTTTCTCCATGTCATGAGACTTGGTAAGATCATCAATTAGGGAGTTTTTGACATGATAGAATTTTATGGGAGTTAAAGCAGAATATTTCCTTTGTAAATATTTTGAAAGCTTGAAATATCGAGAAAGGGTTTTTGAGGGATTTGTCCAATATTTTGAACATGACCATGTGTTGAAACTCATATATATGGACAATATATGTCCTTTGAGCTTCCCTAAATTTTCTCAAGTATTTGTGAAATATAAAAATAATTTTAACCTATAAAATACCATTTCTTGCTTCAAGAAAAAGCCTTTAAATAAAATAGCAAAATAACTTTTAAAATAATATTTTTGGTGGCTTTGGGGAGTCCTATGTCTAATAGGATTCAATTATAATTTTTAAAAGATTTTTATCAACCTAAATTAAGTACTTGTAGTTCAAGCCTTAACTCAGGTTTTTTTGGAAAACCTAATTTAGAAAATACTTTTTGGCCAAATTATATTTGTAAGAAAACAATTTTATGTCCAATACACATGGTATGATCTTTGGGAAAAGTTTTGGAGCAAGGAGATGAGTTTTGAGAGTGGGAGGAATTTTATGAATTTAGAGCACACTCAAGCAAGCAAGCAAATAACAAACAAGTCAAGCATCACAAGCACATAAAAAGTTTTTGTTGGCCCTAATTTTTTATCTTTATTATCTTAGTCATGAGAGGCAAAACACAGGGTGTGATAGACCTTCCCCCTTACAAGAATCTTTGTTCCCGAGATTCCATGGCTAGGCATTGAAGAGATACGAAAAACAGGCCTGAGGTAGTCTTCACGTTCCCATGACGTACTTCTCTTGTGTGCTTGCTCCACTAGCTCTTGGAGTGCTTGATTATAAAGCTTTGAGTACGGCACTTGACTCCATCTAAGATGTGAGTGGGGTTTGTGTAGTATGTTAGGTTTGGCTAGAGGTTGATGACTTGATCAACGAGGCCTGGGCAAGGGTCTGGCTCATGTGTATATTTCCAAGGTCGGAATACGTGAAAAAGCCTCGAGTCTAAGTGCTAGCCCTAGGGTTATCCATGTTGGTTAGCGACATCATGATGTCTGGTGCTAGCCTAGAAGGGTCAAAGCCTTGGTATAGCCTTCAAGTTACGTGGAATCGTTGGCTTCCTCGGAGCACATGATCCTCAGCCACAGGTGGTCTTCATCTATGTAAGTGTTGAAGCTTGTACATGGAGGCTTCTCGTCGAGATTTACCAATTAACTAAGCTATCCAGGTATGTTCTTTAGTCGACTGTGCTTGCTTCTTAGCCATTTGTCTTCGTGAACACGGATGTACCCTTTTGGCGTGTCTTCGAGTATTTGGTTTACTCGACTCTTCGTACTCATGTGTGATGAAGGTTTGGATTGAGCCTGGTCCCTAAGAACAAACTTAGAGACTTGGCGGCAAAATGGGTTCCTCTATCTAAGAAGGTTTTGTGGGGGTTGTAAATAAGCTTACTATCCAAAAGTATAGAAGAGCCATCTGGTCCCCATGGTTTGAGGTTGGACTAGTGGGGAGAACTATCTTGGTAGGTGGTCCGCCATGATCCAGTCAGGGTCATGCTCATGATTGCACCAAAAAGGGGCTAGTAATGAGGTCATGACAATGGTTCCACTTTGTTCTAGGCTCTGGAGAGAGTAGGGACGTCATGCTCATCTTACTCTATCTAAGCAGTGACGTGAGGGGTGCTATTAACTCCTCAGTTCCTTCCTAGATAGGAAATGAAAGGTGACCTTTAAAACAAGGATCTTTCGGATCTCACTTGATGTGCAAGGGTTTCGTCTTGCTTGATTGTTGGTGCTGCCTAGCATAGTCTTGCTGAGGAAGCCGATTAGGGAGTGATGGTTGTATTCTCATGCTTCTTCTTCTTTGTTGTTGTTTCCCAACCATAATGGTTCTCTATCTTGCTTGGGTAAGAATGTCTTCTATTGTAGGGAGAGTACTTCAAGGAGTCCAACTTCTTTAAGGTAAAACTTTACACTTGAGAAACTTGGCAATTGGTGCCTCTGGGGCTTATCCAAATAGGACTAAGGTGTTCCTTTCTCTCATTGGGTAAATAAGTATGTCATCCATGGGGACAACAACGTATTTCTCCAAGTATCACATAAACACTTTTGCTTATGGGACATGTGAGAGAAGCCGACACTTCTTTTGGGCGGTCACTAGTGCAGAGGTTTGTGGTCCTTAGTGGACTAGCTCTTAGTGTCCACCTTCCTTATGGACAGGGTTGGTGGTAGTCAAGGCGATGTATTGGCCAAAGTCTTTTGACTTAGAGCCAAAGCCTATGGTCATAATCCATTCATGTTATAGCTGGGTAAGGATTAAGGGTTTCAAGAATCTTAGGATGGGAGTGAACGTTTATCACCTCATTCTTGAGCACAGTCCTTTGATGCCAATTGTCCTATCTAAACCTCCAAACAAAATCATCTTATACCACCGAAAGCATTCTCTCATATAATAAATCTCCAAACCTCATTCATGCTATTCATACATCCCTTATTCTCGAGAGAAGGACAAAAAAATTACATGTGTCGTTGATAACCATCTCGCTAGCATCCCTATGTAAAAATCCTTGGGTGGAGCATACAAGCTACTAAGCCTGAATGAAACACTACAAATTCGGGTGCTCGGCTAATCGATCCAAGGTCTAAGGTATTCCATATCCATGCCAAGGAAACACGTATTATACCAATCAAAGATTTGTTTCCTTCCTACGAATCCAACCAAGTGGTCCTCAAATGCCATCAACCATTGCATGATCCACTACTCCTATAAATCCAATATTGATGGTGTTCCACCTAATCTTCTAGAGTTCCTAAAATTCCCAAATCCTTGAAAGGACTATCTTATCATTATATATCCAAAAATTCCATTATCATGGTCAGGTAAACTCCAATGTTAGGTGCATATAGATCCTCAAATCAACTCTGACAACAATCCAACTAATTTATCTTCCATTGAGAAACCTGGTATCATAATTGAGATTATCAGATCAAATCTAAATTACTCTGAACCATGTAGTCTTACTTGTCATCAACACCCTATTAGGATCTCCTATTTAAGTCTAAATCTCATGTCCAACAAGAATCCCCTACTTGTCCTTCCAAGTCATCATCATAACATCACCAATTTCCTATCAATATCCCCCAGTTAAGTCAAGTTATTACACCTCCAAGAATTTCAGCTTGCGATCATAATTATCCTACTAAATCCAATTTACTCAAGGGTCATGAAAGTTATACCACTCTATTAACTAGAGCTACCAAGTCCATCTACCAACATGAAAGCCTCATTAATTCACCAAAGAGTCTCAGATATTTCCTCAAGGTCACTAGTACAGACTCATCAAGTCATTTGTCCTTTATTCATATATCCTCAAAATGGTCTTCACTATGGCATTGTCAGTTCTTGTGGTATCTTGAGATGGTAATGTGTTTGTTCACTATGACCACTAGTTCCATAATGAGCCCAGTGCTAAGCAAGGGTTGTTGAAGCCCAACTAGTTCTCTTGTAGATTTGCGGGTTAAGAACGTGGTTAGGTGTTCAAGCTGGGGTAACTTGTGTGGTCTAGAGTAGGCTAGGGAAGGGTTTTCAATCTTTAGGCGAGGCATAATTCTATGGGGTTGCACTTAGTTTGATAGGTTGTTGCAAAAGTCTTTACTGCCAGTTGTTGGTCGAGGTGTAATCCTTGGCGCAACTTGTCTTGCTGCTCTTCAGTTAACGAGATAGGTGAGAGGGGAATAGTATCATAAGGGGAGTGCCTATAGGGGGTGGTACAGTGCAAGTCTAATCAAACAAGTGTCGTAAAGGCCACGCACATTCATTAAGATAAGATAGGTGATATAGTCACGTACATGTTGCCTAGGGCAAAAGTGTGACTTATATCGAAACACAAACAGATAAGAACAAGCAACACATAACATGGTTTCATTTGAGCCATCATATGGACTCGACTTCGTATAGGGGGTACACGACTCATCCTACCGTAGGGGTTCGTGGACTCAGTAGTCATGCTTGCTTCATCACTGGGAGAGAAGGGCTGTTGGGCGTCCCGAGCTATGGATCTAGGATCGATGGGTAACAAGGGACGACGAACAGAGTGTTTACCCAGGTTCAGGCCCACTCGAAGAGGTAAAACCCTATGTCCTGCTTGATTGTATTGAATATATAACGTGGTTTACAGAGTAGATCTACCTCGAGATCAGCTTGAGCTAAACCCTAAGGCTATGAGGTGATGAATGTAGCTCTTAACCCTAATGACTACAACCCTCAGTTTATATAGACACCGATTGGGCTAGGGTTACCGAAGATAGATTACGCCAAGGGTTTGAAAAGATCCTGCGCCTTCTTGACTTGGAGGGCACACCACGGCTTCATAGATCTCCCGTCATTATATAGCTCCACCAGTCCGGCCCATGTACAATGGCCCGTCGCCCCGAGGACCCCTTAGTCCATGACTCCCTCAGTAGCCCCCGAACATGCCTCCAATGCCGGGGATCGTCTTCTGGAATATTCACATCATCGGCTTGCGAGACGAGTTCCTTTACTCCATTTGAAGCCGTGTTAATTTCGCTGAACTTTATCCGGAACCCGCTCTAATGTACTCGGGTCCGGACAGTCTAAAGATTCTAAGGTCCGAAGACATCTCAAGATTGAGGTGGGACCATCAGAGTTTAATGCCGTTCTTCGGGGCAAGGGCTTTGCACACCTTTCCAGAGGGCGTGCGGCCCAATGTCGTCCTTCCACGCACCTGTCCTTTCGGCTTCACGATAAGATGCTTATTTATAGATCCAAAGGGGCTGAGAATAGTTATCTTCCCCTTCGCCAAGAACGACACCGAAAAAATTCTCCAAAGCCATGGCCAACAGCCCAGGTTCTTCCTTGCGACCTCACGGCCCGCTCCCAGGTGATTGGTCGAGCTGCTTAGTCGCATATCCAGCTAAGTCGCTTGCAGACGCAGCGCTTCCTCCCTTTAGCCGATCTGGTCCCAGTCCACGCCGGTCTCATCTCCATTGATGGCCGCGCCCTTGCCGAGAACTTCCCCGCCCCAAGCAAGGAGGAGAGGGTATGTCTCGTGCCCTTCCTTCTAAGTGGTTTGGGTTTTCCTATTCATCCCTTTCTATGGGGTCTGCTAGAGTTCTATGGGATCCAGCTCCACAACCTCCCCCGGGGTCGATATTGCACATTTCTGGCTTCGTAGCCTTGTGCGAGATATTTCTGAGTTGCGAGCCCCACTTTGACTTGTGGAGGAAGTATTTCTATCTTGTCCCCCGCCTCTGGGAGGGATCTATATTTTAGGTAGGCGGCGCCGAAGTATGGCGAATAGCTGGGACAAGGTACCCAATCGGGACCCCACAGAAAGATCTCGAAGGATGGACTTCGGAGTGGTTTTATATCGAAGATGTTCCCCTCACCGATCCAATTCGGCAAGGGTGTAACATCCCAAAAATTTAATCATGTTTTTACTAAATAAAATTTGGCCAGAATTAAAATTTTGAATTTTTACTAGGTCTTTTATTAATTTCAGAACCATTTTCTGTTTCTGTTTTTCAAAATTCTCCCCTCCATATAGAAATTTTTGAAAATAACAGTGTGGCTTTGGGAGGTTTCTTAAACCATTTCATTATTACTTTAACAACAGTAGGAATTATTTTCAGAATAAAATTTGCCTCTAAATAATTCTTTTAATAGCATTTTCAATACTTTAAATGCCTCTGTTGCACGACAACTACTTTAAATAATTCTTTCAAAATTCCACAAAAATTATGAGAGGTCATGTGATACCCACATATCACTTTGGAGCAAAAACCTAACTTGGTCTTTTGAACATTTTGAGTGAAACAACCTCTTCTCAATTCTGTCCTGAATTTGAGTTTCTACTACAACCCCAATTTTCATTGCTCCAAAAATGCTGAAATTTTTCCCACTCATAGGCCTTCCAACTAAACCCTTAAGTCCAAAATTTTAGCTCCATTGAAATCTTTTTAGTTCACCAAATATTCCTCTGTAGTTTCTGTCCAGAAATGAAATTCCCCCAAATTTGCACTAGCAAGTTTTGCATTCTGCCAAAACAATCACACCATCATTTTATTCATCTAAGGAGACACCATCCTGGAAATTTGCATGCCCAGAAAATCTTCCTAGATACCCCTAGCATTCTATCAAACAGGTGAGGTGCATGGCAGATTTTGGCAAAGCTTTTGTCATGCATTGCACACCTGCTTCCCTGGCCATTTTAACATGTCCACCAGTCTTGCCATCTAAAGGATCCCCACACTGCTAAGTCTCCCTTGCAACCGACACTTCTAGATGCCACTGGCATTGCCTCGAACAGGTTGTGCACGTGCACGGAGGGCGTCCAGAGCACGTGTTCTGCAGCCCCTGGCATCGAGCTCTGCCGCTCACCCTGCTACCTCCCCTGCTTGCCCGAGTCTTCCCCTGCATCACCTGATCATCCCCAAGCCTCACCGACACCTTACCTCGTGCCCTAGCGCCGCCCCCACCGACCAGCGCCGCCTCTGACCGCCGCCCGAAGACGGCCACTCAGCCACGTCTTTGTCGGCACCGACTCACCTTAATGGCCAATGTCCAGTGCTCATCCGTTCGTACACCGCCCTCATCTGCCACGCTGACCCACGCCACCGACCACAACTGCTTCGACGGCGTAGTTATGGCCGCCGCCATCGTGACTTATTTGGGAAGCCACGACATCACCTTTCCCCGCCTATAAAAGGCCACCGTGAGCTTGCTCTCGATCATCACCACCCTCCCCTCTCCCTTTGTAAGCTCCCCGTGGAAGGAAATCGACCGGAGCGGTCGTCGTCCTCAACTCCGGGAACCACAGCCGCCACCGCATCCGCGAAGATTCCCACCTCTCCAGTACCTCCCCCTCTCAACTAGCTACACCAAGAACTTCCCCACCGTCCCAAAAATCCTTTCCGCGCTCCAATTCCTCCTCCCCAAGGTCGAGTTGAGCTCGGAAAATCCACCCGTAGCTCTCCTTCGCCATGTTTGACGCTGTGCCCGAACCCGAGCCCCTCAATGGCTATCTCCACCTCCCACGGATGCGGCACTCTTCCCTGAACCCAACCATGTGCCGAGCGTCGCCGGAGATGCCCTACAACACCGGCAATCCTCGCCGGAGCTCGTCTCTGTTTCTGTCCAGGCACGCGCGAGATGGGGAAGACAAACCTGACAGGTGGGTCCCACCTGTCGGTGAGCCACCCATTCTTTCCAGAAGCGCATCTCCGTGGGTGCACTTTTCCCTGCGGGGTAAACGTACTCTGGGGGGTACGCCTTCGACGCGCCGTATCCCCGCGGGCTAGGAGCTGGGCCTGGCCCAGTGACGCCATCCAACTAATTTGCGCTCAGGAGCACCCCTAAACCTTTTCCCTTTTCCTTTTTCAGCTGTCGTTAAAAACATTCTGTAGCAGTCAGTTCAAACCCAAATCTGATAATTCAAATTTCTGAATACTTATAAAATAACTCTATTATATCAGATAGGGTGAACATTTTTAGTAGACATTATTTTCGTAACATTTGTTTAATAGTCCATTTAAACATTTAATTCAACTCTCTAAGTAATTCATATGAACTCCAAATCAATTGATTCCTTTTCTGTTATTTTTAATTTTTCATTTAGTTTATTATAGTATTTATTTCAAAAAAACATTTGAAACACTTTTTGGCACTGTTTTTGAATTATGTGGTAATTCAAATATTTTTGAAAATAGGAAATGGAGGGAAGATAAAGGTTTCAAACTTTTTGGGTGCAACCAACACCCCTGCATACTCAAGGCAAGCATCTCGAACACTTGATATGGTGAATGCATGGTTGGTTAATTGCATGAATAGTGGAATTATGAATAATTTGAATTCTAATAAAATTTGGCATATGGCAATTTTTGCATGCATGCATGATCATGTATATATTTTCTCTTGCATGCACTCCACTCAAGTTGTAACCCGCTGAAATTGTGAGAATCCAGGAGCGTGCTCCTGCCTTGGACGTGCCGGTGGGCACGGGCCATTTTTGACACGATGGTGTCACGTGATATATGTGGAGCATGCAAGGGTTGTGACCCTGTTTGATTATTACTGTTGAGAAAATACTTGTTGTGCTAACCACTGCAGGAAATAATTGAGCCTCCTGAGTCGACCATAGATCGAGTCTTGTTCCGGTAACCCCCAAACTTGATCCGTGCTACCACATGTCCCTACCACAGGTAGGGTATGGTTCAGTAAGTTGTTAACCCCTTTCCTGCACACACCGTACAGAGAGGCCATAGTGGAAGATACCATTGACCACTGGTAGGCATGCCACTTGGTCCGGGGGCATGGGTGTCTCCGATTGTAGTCGGAGAGGGGTCGTACCCCTATTTGCGCGCCGATATAAATATTGTGATCCCATGCTATTGGAGGTTGTAGCCTTCCCACTTAGAGTTTTACTCCATCATTGCCTTGGGTGGTTCCTGGCTTTGGTAAGTTAAAGCTGGTATGTGCGGGTTAGGTGTGTTTTCAACCCAAAGACCGTAATAGGAATTAGTCAGTGTCTCGGTGCTGACTAAGGAAATCCTTTACTTGTGGGTAAAGAGTACACCGTCTGCAGAGTTTTAAAACCTATTCGAATAGCCGTGTCCACGGTTAAGGGCTACAGTCTGGGTTGGTCAAGTGTCGGTCTTAGTGTCGGTCTTCGGAGGAAAATAATTAATTGGGCCTGAACTATTTTGCAGGATATTGTTATCATCACTAACGCCGTCATGATTATTTGAATACTATTGCTATGAATTTTTTTTATGGTTATGCATATTATTGTGAACTAACCTGTTTCTCTTATTTTAATTTTCCTGAGTGTCTCATGAGCTGGCTAGACTACCCCGGGCACTCAATTTTATTTTCAAGACATCTCGTGGCATCCCACGAGTTAACAGGCGGTTTATCACGCCACTACTCTCGTGGACACCCGATTGGCATTTCCCTTCAAGTCCGACCGTGGCGTCACTTGACACCCGACTAGCATTTCTTTTCAAGACCTCTTGTGGTGTCGCCTGAGTTCTCGGATGGTCCTGTCTCGTCCGATTTCTCTTTTAGACTCCCGTTTGGCATTTCTCTTCAAGACCTACCGTGGTGTCACTTGGCATCCGACCGGCATTTCTTTTATTTTGTTTTCCTTTGACTTTCCTTGTTTATCACTAACAATTTTATACATTTTCACATGCTAATATTTTATCATGCCATGAATTAATCCCTGTCAGCATGCATTTTATATAGTCCAGCATGAGCATACGCATAAAGTTTGGTTCATCATGATCTTATAATTTAATTGTTGCATTTGGTATATCTTTTGTTCATGATGTTTGCGAGTACATTCAAACGTACTCACAGGCTTGTCCCTGGCTATTTACTTGGCCAGGTTAGGATTTCTACAAGGAGTACCACAGCGATGTCCATGCGGAGCCTAGAATGGCAGCCATGCGGGATAGGAATTATCCAGGTCAGCCGTTCATGTGGGAATGGAGCCCCATCGACGTTGAGAACCACGAGTCGCTTCCGTCATCCACCACCGGAGTCACTGTTGTATCATTAGACCTATATGGTCTTGTATCCAATTCTTGTAATAGCTTGGTAATCTGTAACAAGGATGTGTCCAGCCGTAACGGAAATCCTGGGCTGGTGATGACACGAGGGGTTAATTTTCTGGGAATATATTGTGTCCCCGAAATCCGGCCCCGACAGCCTTGGTATCAGAGCCAGGCTGACCATTGGCTAATCCTATCTTAGCCTGGTTGCTATCTATAGGTTTCCACACCATCCACATCCCTTCCTGTCCACAGTCAAGCCCATCCTATCCGATAACCACACAGTGGCCGGCCGACATCTTTTGATAGTCGGTGCCCAACCTATCAACCTAGCCCATAGGCCATATGCCTGTGGCCGACACCTGCATTGTCCCATCCGCAAGCGTGCGATGGAAGACTCCGCTAGCTTATAAGAGAAGCCTTGCCCCAACCCAGCACATCACAGCCTCACTCTCAGTTCAATATCCAACCACCAAGATGCCAGGCCCCATCGTGCACAATGAGACCACCGCGGCCAGGCTTGAAGGCTTTGTAGTCATCCTTGCCAATCTCACCCACCGTGCTCTCGGCATCAAAGAGCCGCCGGAGTATGTCGTGTACCAAGAGCACGCGAGTGATGCCATCCACCACTACTGAGCCACGGTGCACATCTACGAGAGGGGCATCACCACGGAGCGCCCTTACCGGTTCACCGGGAGGACGACCACCGACGAGCCCCAAGCCATCCAACTGGCAGCACGAGAAGCTGTAGTTCAACTCCGGCATCTGTTGCCGAGGGTTAACTACTGCTCTTTCTACTACTACCCTAGTCATGAAGGCTATGGTAGACCGACCCAAGTCGCCAATGGAGACCATGAGATGGATCCTGCTCTGGTGCATCTGGTGCGCTACCTGAGAGCGCAAGAGGCACTACTCGATTAGGTCACAAATGATCTGATTGAGACCCGCAGGATGCTTGCTCTCCTGACCCCGGTGAGAAGTGAAGCTGCACCTGCCACTAACAACCCGGTAGTACTGTTCGGGAGACCAATCGAGCCTGCGAGGTCTGCCCCTGTTGCCCGCCCGGGCAATGCATTTGTTACCCCGGATGAACTCCGCCGCCTCTTTGGGATTTCTTCCAACGGGACTGTAGCCACCACACCCTGCGTGGGTCATCATCGCTACCCCAACCCTACAACTCCTCATAACACTCCAGTCAACTCCGACGGTGAAGCCCCCGGAGAAGCCTCGACGTCCGCGAGACACGCCCGTCTGGACATCGATGAAGTAGACTGAGACTGCCAGAGTAGTTGCCATGTCCCTAGCAACCCTGTTGCCCTGTAAATTCCACCGTTATGCCGTAGACGAATATGTGTATATTTCTAGCAGTGTGTAGTGTTTGATTGAATGATGTGCCTGTGCGTTATTGTCTTGTGCATGATTGCTTGTCTGTTGTGATTTGCATCTAATTCTTCCGTCCTTAACAAATATCGAGGACGAGATTTTCTTAAGGGGGGTAGAGTTTGTAACACCCCAAAAATTTAATCATGTTTTTACTAAATAAAATTTGGCCAGAATTGAAATTTTGAATTTTTACTAGGTCTTTTAATAATTTCAGAACCATTTTCTATTTCTGTTTTTCAAAATTCTCCCCTCCATATAGAAATTTTTGAAAATAACAGTGTGGCTTTGGGAGTTTTCTTAAACCATTTCATTATTACTTTAACAATAGTAGGAATTATTTTTAGAATAAAATTTGCCTCTAAATAATTCTTTTAATAGCATTTTCAATACTTTAAATGCCTCTGTTGCACTACAACTACTTTAAATAATTCTTTCAAAATTCCACAAAAATTATGAGAGGTCATGTGATACCCACATATCACTTTGGAGCAAAAACCTAACTTGGTCTTTTGAACATTTTGAGTGAAACAACCTCTTCTCAATTCTGTCCTGAATTTGAGTTTCCACTACAACCCCAATTTTCATTGCTCCAAAAATCCTGAAATTTTTCCCACTCATAGGCCTTCCAACTAAACCCTTAAGTCCAAAATTTTAGCTCCATTGGAATCTTTTTAGTTCACCAAATATTCATCTGTAGTTTCTGTCCAAAAATTAAATTCCCCCAAATTTGCACTAGAAAGTTTTGCATTCTGCCAAAACAATCACACCCTCATTTTATTCATCTAAGGAGACACCATCCTAGAAATTTGCAAGCCCAGAAAAGCTTCCTAGATACCCCTAGCATTCTGTCAAACAGGTGAGGTGCATGGCAGATTTTGTCAAAGCTTTTGTCATGCATTGCACACCTGCTTCCCTAGCCATTTTAAAATGTCCACCAGTCTTGCCATCTAAAGGGTCCCCACCCTGCTAAGTCTCCCTTGCAACCGACACTTCTAGATGCCACTGGCATTGCCTCGAACAGGTTGTGCGCATGCACGGAGCGCGTCCAGAGCACGCGTTTTGCAGCCTCTGGCATCGAGCTCTACCGCTCACCCTGCTGCCTCCCCTGCTTGCCCGAGTGTTCCCCTGGATCACCTGATCATCCCCAAGCCTCACCGACACCTTACCTTGTCCCCTAGCACCGCCCCCACCGACCAGCGCCGCCTCTGACCGCCGCCCGAAGACGGCCACTCGGCCACGTCTCTGTCGGCGCTGTCTCACCTTAATGGCCAATGTCCAGTGCTCATCCATTCATACACCGCCCTCATCTGCCACGTTGACCCACGCTACCGACCACAAATGCTTCGACGGTGTAGTTATGGCCACCGCCATCGTGACTTATTCGGGAAGCCACGGCATCACATTTCCCCGCCTATAAAAGGCCACCGTGAGCTCGCTCTCGATCATCACCACCCTCCCCTCTCCCTCTGTAAGCTCCTCGTGGAAGGAAAATGACCGGAGCGGTCGTCGTCCTCAACTCCGGCAACCACAGCCGCCACCGCATCCGCGAAGATTCCCACCTCTCCAGTACCTCCCCCTCTCAACTAGCTACACCAGGAACTTCCCCATGATCCCAAGGATCCTTTCCGCGCTACAATTCCTCCTCCCCAAGGTCGAGTTGAGCTCGGCAAATCCACCCGTAGCTCTCCTCCGCCATGTTTGACGCAGTGCTCGAACCCGAGCCCCTCAACGGCTATCTCCACCTCCCACGGATGCGGCACTCTTCCCTGAACCCAACCATGTGCCGAGCATCGCCGGAGATGCCCTACAACACCGGCAATCCTCGCCGGAGCTCACCTTTGTTCCTGTCCAGGCACGCGCGAGATGGGGAAGACAAACCCGACAGGTGGGTCCCACCTGTCGGTGAGCCACCCATTCTTTCCAGAAGCGCATCTCCGTGGGTGCGTTTTTCCCTGCGGGGTAAACATACTCTGGGGGGTACGCCTTCGACGCGCCGTCTCCCCGCGAGCTAGGAGCTGGGCCTGGCCCAGTTACGCTGTCCAACTAATTTGCGCTCAGGAGCACCCCTAAACCTTTTCCCTTTTCCTTTTTCAGCTATCATTAAAAACATTCTGTAGCAGTCAGTTCAAACCCAAATCTGATAATTCAAATTTCTGAATACTTATAAAATAACTCTCTATTATATCAGATAGGGTGAACATTTTTAGTAGGCATTATTTTCATAACATTTGTTTAATAGTCCATTTAAACATTTAATTCAACTCTCTAAGTAATTCATATGAACTCCAAATCAATTGATTCCTTTTCTGTTATTTTTAATTTTTCATTTAGTTTATTATAGTATTTATTTCAAAAAATTATTTGACACAATTTTTGGCACTGTTTTTGAATTATGTGGTAATTCAAATATTTTTGAAAATAGGAAATGGAGGGAAGATAAAGTTTTCAAACTTTTTGAGTGCAACCAACACCCCTGCATACTCAAGGCAAGCATCTCGAACACTTGATATGGTGAAAGCATGGTTGGTTAATTGCATGAATAGTGGAATTATGAATAATTTGAATTCTAATAAAATTTGGCATATGGCAATTTTTGCATGCATGCATGATCATGTATATATTTTCTCTTGCATGCACTCCACTCAAGTTCTGACCCGCAGAAATTGTGAGAATCCAGGAGCGTGCCCCTGCCTTGGATGTGCCGATGGGCACGGACCATTTTTGACACGATGGTGTCACGTGATATATGTGGAGCATGCAAGGGTTGTGACCCTGTTTGATTATTACTGTTGAGAAAATACTTGTTGTGCTAACCAGTGCAGGAAATAATTGAGCCTCCTGAGTCGACCGTAGATCGAGTCTTGTTCCGGTAACCCCCAAACTTGATCCGTGCTACCACATGTCCCTACCACAGGTAGGGTATGGTTCAGTAAGTTGTTAACCCCTTTCCTGCACACACCGTACAGAGAGGCCATAGTGGAAGATACCATTGATCACTGGTAGGCATGCCACTTGGTATGGTGCAATTCCAACCGATGCGAACATGCAAAATGCAATCACCATATCCCTAGTTCAATAATGCTTGCCTTGTCCAAAGCAGTCAGGTGAAAACCCTTCGAAATTCTCGGCAAGGTTTCCCTCTTCTTTTTCTGAAAATATTCAAATTCAACTCAAATTAAAATTTTGGCAACAGTACAAAAAGTTCTGTCAAAACATTTTTAAATAAACACTAAAAAAACTAGAGAGAAAAATAAGAATTTCAAAAAAAGATTCAACTCAAACAAAGTTGTGGTTTAAAAGTTATTAAACTTTCAAAACCAGGGGTGTTTCTGTAAAAATCCAGTCCCTGTGCATTTATAAAGAAAACGCTTCGGGCAAGAATACGCTTTTCAGCATGGAAGGCGCAAAACACGGAATTCACCTTCGATTAAAACAGAGAAAAAGAAAAAAAGAGCGCGTGGGATGGGGTCCACCCGTCAGGTTCAAAAGTTCGAACGTGCGCGCGAGAACAGAGGAGATGCGGCGATCACCGGCGACGATCGCCGGGGTTTCAGCTGCCGGCGGTGATGCAGACATGCTCAGTGTTGACTACCGCATTAGTGAGTTGTAGAGATGGACGCCGGCGAGCACCTGAACGACGGTGAGCTCAACGCCGGCGGACGGTGGCTTCGGTGGAGATGTCTTCGTCGGAGAGAGCTCAGGGGACGGAATTGGAGCGCGGGATCGATCGTTTGGTGGATGAGATGGCTACGGGTGAAGTTTGAGCTGTGGAGGTGGGGTAATGGTGATGAACTGATCGCGGACCAAGGCGGCGGAGCGGTGACCGGAGAGGAGGGAGGTGACCTCCTCGATGTCAAGGAGGTGGCGAGGGGGCGATTAGGAGGTGGTGGAGGCGATGGGTGGAACGAGTGGAGCTCGGGGGCCTTTATATAGGCGATCCCAAGGTGGTCAGAAGCTTGCTGGCGACGCCGGAGTTACTCCGGCCGCCAGAGGTGGTTAGGGGCGGTGGTCACGGGCGGTGAGGAAGTAATGAGGGCGGTGGAGAACTCCGGAAGGCTCGGCGTGGACGGGCTCGAGCTCCCTGTAACACCCTGGTTTCCGCTCCTGTTTTTTTCCTTTGCGGGATTTGACTCCCGTCTTTTTTCTCAAGGTTATCGGATTTCTTTAGCTCTTGGGTATATGAAGATGGTCATTTAACCTTGCCTTCCCTATCCAACCAGAGATTCTCTCCAGTCCAACCTTGCCACCCGAGATATATTCTCAGGGTTTTGCCGCAGAAACCCTACCTTCCGAGTTACCGGAAGGGAAACCCTAACTCCTGCAGTTACAAAGGAACCCCAACTTTCTTTGATCTTTTGTCTCCCAAATTTTTCCCAGTGACCATCCTATCTTTGTAAACCCTGGATATGCAAAAATATTGCCATGTCATTTGCAATATTTTTCATTTATAATTAATTCCTTTTTCTGTTGTTTAAAGGAATTAAATCCAGGAAAATATCTATCCATCTCCAAAGTTCATGAAAACTTGTGGAGATATTCTCTTTGATCATATTGAGCTCCCATAAAAATATTGGCCATAATTAAATAAGGGAAATTGCATTTTCCTATTTAATGCCAATATTGCATTTTGGGCCCTTTCTAAAGGAACTACCATTTTGGTAGCCAGGAAAAATCCCAAATAATTTGTGGAGCTTATTCTATCCATATCTTCACCATTTCCATCAAAATCCAAGTACCATAGTTGAAGGTTTGAGCACAGCATCCATTTGCAAATTCTGTCTAGATTTTCCTTTTGAGCTGAAATTTTTCATGGTGGTTAACATTGCTAAATCACCCATGGATGCCAAAAATCAGCTCAATACATCCATCCATCTTCCCACAGCATTTTTCCTAAGTTTCTGTCCATTTGAAACCTCTGTAAAGGAAGTACCATTTTGGTGTACCCAAATGGAATGAAATTTTTATAGTGGCTTCATATGTTCAAATAATTCATCTCCTCAAAATTTCAATTCAATGCAAGCTAGTATGTGAGTGCCACATCAAAGTTTTCCTTTCTGTTCAGCAGGGTCCATTCTACAGCAAGTGCCCCCAATTCTTATCCAACTGGCACAAAATTTTACCAGGGTAGTCACCTTGGTAGATTAATACTGCATGCTGAATTCTAGATCCTTTCACCCAGTGATCTCCCCAGAAACCACTGTCGTGGGAGTAAGTCTGACAGTAAGAATAGGGGGTACGTAGGAGGAGGCAGGATCCTAGCTACGGTGAGGTTGTGCATGCAAGATGTACGAGTTCAGGCCCTTCTCGGAGGAAGTAACAGCCCTACGTCTCGATGCCCGGAGGCTTGGTCGACTGGATTATGCGTGAAAGTTATAGGGGGTCCGAACCCTTGTGCCAGTTGAGGGGGTGGCTTATATAGAGTGTGCCAGGACCCCAGTCGTCCCACGTTACACAGGGTTCAATGTTCATTAAGACAGGGCGTTACTCGTAACGCTAGCTATAAAGAGCTATAAATGATCTTTAAGACTACAGAGTGAACGCCTGACCATTGCCATCCTGAGTGACTTTAAGTCTTCCATGCTCCAAGTGGTTTTTTGTACGGTCGAGTGACTTCATCTTGGTCGAGTGGAATTGGGGTTTTCGAGTGACATAACTGGTCGAGTGGATTACACTCCAAGGTGAATTCAGTTGGTTTCTTCTGTTGCATTTTGAATGTCTCTGACTCTAGGGCAGTCTCCTTGGGTAGGGTGTCTAGGTCGGGCCTATAACCCTACCCTAGGTACATGTCATCATCATTAGCCCCCGAATGGATTGAGGACCGAGTGAAGAAAGAGTTGAAGCTGACTCTGACTCGATTCCATACTTTGGATGTATTTCATCAGGGTCTGCGAATCACGTTGAAGCTTCAATCTGGTTTCAGTTGCCTTGGTCCATTCAGAGGCCGCCGTCGAGTGAACTATACTGGCAATCTTCGAGTGCCAACATGGAACGAAATCTTCGGTGCGATTGGTTGCTCTGCAGTCCCCAGACCTCACGGGATTCGAAATTTCAGGGAAGCGCGCAGGACGGAGCGTGACACAGTAATTAGAGTGATCAGATAGGGATGCCTCAATTTTTGTGCCACCTTTTTCGCCACGTATCGGGCGCGCGACTGTTGCGGGATTTGACAGGATTGCTCGGGCCCATGAGTCAGTCACTCGGAAATAGGCCCATATAAGGCCGTCGAGGCCGATGAGTTTGCACAGTGCACCTCATTCTCTCCCTTCTTCCCCTATTTCCCCACTGCATCCTCCTCCACGCCGCTGTTCCGCCCGTATGCCGTCCACCGTGATGGGAAAGGAGAAGACGGCGGCCCTGGAGCGCGCTAAGAAGGCGACGGCGGCGGCAAAGGGCAAGAAGACGAGTCGGGGATCATCGTCGAGGTCCGGTCTGTCGCCTGGTTGTATCCAGGGAGACTGGATTCAATCTACGATCCAGTAGGAGGATTTGGAAGACCTGGTCGAAGCGGGCTTGATTGCCCAGGGATCTGGGAGGTTGCCGGGGAACGAGACCGAGCCTCAGCCGCAGGAGGATGAGTGCGTCCTCCTCACAACTCATGTTGACCGCTGTTTCACTCTGCCTCCGCATCCTTTTTTCCGTGGTTTCTTGAACTTTTTTGGTGCCCAACTTCATCATTTCTCTCCCAACACCATCACATATCTCGCTGCGTATGTCTCTCTGTGTGAAAACTTCTTGGGCTGTTGACCGCATTGGGGCTTATTCAAACACATCTTTACTTGCCGTTCCCAAACTGTGAGGAAGGCAAATCCGACTGACGCAAGAACGCACGTGATCCAAATGTGCGGGGATTTAGGGATTCAAACGAGGGGTAGGAGTACTTTTCCTTCTATGACTCTTCCGGAGTCAGTTAGGGGGTGGCAGTCGACCTGGTTCTATTGCCGAGATATTCCGACCCCTGGTCAGTCGACTGGCCTTCCGACCTTCACCGTGGGGCGAGTCCGCCAACCCTCTTCATTGACCGTGACTCCAGTAGAGAAAGTAGAGGTGTCCATGCTAGTCGACCGGGTAGTTCAATTGGTCCGTGATGGTGTGACCGGCATGGATTTGTTGGAGGTTTTTCTCAGTCGACGCATCCAGCCTTTCCAAGCTCGCGACCATCCAATGTGGATGTACTCGGCCGCTAACGACACAGCTCGGGTCCACCCAGAGGAGGTCACCGAGGAGACGGTGGCACAGTGGCTGCAGAGCATCACGGGAAACAAAGACAACCCCAGGGGGTCTAGAAGAGTTGCGCCATTCGACGCCGACAATGAGCCAGACAAGGTCTGGCCTTTGTTACCGAGTGACTTTTTATTCCAATTTGTAACTGCCCTTGTATCTGATTGATGCTTGTTTGACTCCTTGCCTTGCAGATTTTTACTAAGATGTACTCGATGCCAAATGGAGAGCAAGTCCTAGAGGGAACGGAGAGCGGAGGCGAGAGTGGCGACTGGCAATCCCCCGATGACAATGAAGACGGCAGTGACGACTTCGACGATAGTGAGGAAGCTGACTCACCACCTCGCTTGGAAGGCTGATCCAAATAGTCCCAAGATCCTGCAAGTGGTCTTGGCAAAGCAGCTCCCCCAAGCACACAAACACAAAAACACACTCAGACTTTGACTCCGGAGTCGTACGAAAAGGCCACCAAGCAGCCCAAGGTCATCCCTTCAAAGCCTCGGGAGGCTTTGCCCAAGATCAAGGTGGATGTTCCCGTCGCTTCTGCGTAAGTGTTTCGCTTTCTCTCTTCGGTTTGCTTGGGTACTTATACATTATTGTCGACTCGTTCTCTTGCTTGACCGAGTGAATTCTGAAACTTTCAGCGCTGCTACTTCTGGGACCTCCATGGACATTTACAAGGATCAAGATGACGAGGAGACCGAAGACGCGGCCACTTCCAAAGCAGGTACAACTCTACCATCTTGTCCTCATTTTGTTAATTGTAGTGTCGGTCGACTGAACTCTTACGGTCGAGTCTTTTGCAGCACCACCAAATGTCATTAAACTTCCAGACGGCGATGATCATCAAGCTGTGCCTCAGAAGACTACAGGAAGAAAAGGCAGGACTTCGAGCAGGAGGGTGCCTACCAGCAAGGCACCTCAGTCGACATCAGCGCCAGAACCAGTGATCCAACAGTCTGGAGATCCAATTCGGGCTTCTGTTTCTTTTGCCGATCCCTTGTCGACTGATCGTCCTTCGGCATCGACCGCCCAAGCCCCTACTCTGTCTGTGCAACCCCATGCTTCAGATCCCTTGGCTGCCTCAACTGTTCCACAACTCCGCTCTTTGCTACCCATCATGTCCCAGAGGACCCAATGAGTGCTGCTAAGGAAGCTATACGCCAAGCAAGCCTGATGATGGAACAAATGAAGGTGGTGCACGAAGCTAGCAAGGTTGCCTACGATGCCAGCTCTGCCCTTCAGACCAATGTCCAGGTGAGTTGATTTCCGACTGAGTTTTTCAGCTTGATCTTTGCTCTGTTAGGATATGGTACTTGAAAACTGCTGCTTTATTATTCGTAAGATGTCCGTGGATGAGCGTTTTGACCATTAAAGTGCATCTATCATGATTCTACACCTTGCATCCGTTCACCCACTGGGTGCTTTAACTTTTGCTGAATAATTCTTCCGCTTGAATCGACTAGGTCGCGTCGAGTGTATCCTTGAATCAGTGGGGGCACGCAGAGTGCACCCAGTGGGTGTAGTCCCCGAGACCGCCGTCGAATGTTTGATTCAGCGGGGGTCTTTGTCAAATGACTCTTTATAGTTCTTCCACTCGGTCCCCGAGACTACGGTCCACTGCGGGTAGTCGGCGGTGGTCTGAGAAAAAATGTTGCCGTTTTTTTTTCGACTGGACGGACCATGTCGAGTGGAAAGTCGAACTAGTGGGGGCACGCCAAGTGCATCCACTGGGTGTAGTCCCCGAGACTACTGTCAAATGTTTGATTCGGCAGTGGTCTTAGAACTCTTTTTGCCATGATGACTTGAACTTGTATCTTATCGCTCAGAAGCAATCAATCTTTGTGCCTGTCGACTGACGTGTCATATTCGTTGATTGCAGAAATCTTGTGAGTTCAGGGCCTAGTTTGCTGAATTGCAGAAGAAACAAACCCAGCTCAATCTCGACCTGGAGCTGGCCAAGGAGAACTTGCAAAAGGCTAATGATGAAGCGGCCATGGGAGGTAATAACTCGCCGACTGTTTGCCTTGCCACCTTTTCTTTTTGCCTTTTCAACCGAGTGACTCCACTCGAACAGATGTGCATAGTGAAAATGGACAACTCCAAGCTCGTCTGAAGAATGTTATTTCTTTAGACAAAATGAAGCAGGCTCTGGAGCAGAAGGACCTCGACCTTGCAGCAGCACAGAAGACGGCGCGGGAGAAAACTGAACTTGCCGACAAGAAGCTAGCTTCAGTCGGCAAGTTAGAAGAAGAAAACACCAAACTGAAGACTGCAATTATTGAAGTCAACAAAGAAGTTGTGCAGCTGAAGAAGGACAAGGTGGCCTTGACTGACAAAGTTGAAGATCTCACTCGGAGGAGGGACGAATTGGAGACCTATATGGGAGGACTTGCCAAGAAGATGTTCCTTATGCTTGAAGGTACTTTCCCTTTTCCGACTGATTTGCAACTGTCGACTCATCATGCAACTGGCGACTCATCATTTCTCTGTGTGTGCAGAGTTCTATCAAAACTTCGAGGAAGAGACTGGGCAGACTGAGACGAATCTGGATCCCATTAACTCCCCTGTCAAGGACGAAGCTACGATGAACGTGCTGTGACTGGAACCTCGCCTCGCCGGCGTTATGGACAATCTTGCATGACTGAAAGTCGAGGCATCACGGATTGACACGGAGCTCTGGCTAGGTGTGACATTCCAGAATGACCTCGAGTCTCTGATGACTCGACTTAATGAGATCCCCGGTCGAGTACAGGCGTGGAAGAAGTCATCTGCTCAGTGCGGCGCTGACGTGGCTCTGTCTCTTGTCCACGTTCATTGCGAGGAAGTTAAAGAAGAGAAGCTGGCAGCTCTCAAGGTCGCCAATACCAAGAAGCTTCAATTCCAGTCCTTCATGGAGACTTTCATCGACGCTGCTACTCATATTGCTGATGGAATCGACCTGGACGAGTTCGTCGAGCCAGCAAGCCGTCCTCCTGCGGAGTGAACAAACTTTATGCCTTGATCTTATTTGCCTCGGAATGCCGAGTGATTTTGTAACCGTTAAACTCTTTCAGGCCTGAGGCATGAGCACTTCCGTTCACGGTTCTGAACCTTGCTGGATTTATCCGAACTTGGTTTTTCTTTGAATATGGTTGCTTTGTCTTTACCACTTTCAAGTCTCTTGACTCCGAGTGAAACTTGAATTGGAATAGACTTTGTACTTGTGGTGCAGCTCCTACGAGAGGGCCGTGCGTTGTATTTATGGCGCAGCTCAGAGCGTGTGGCCAAGTTTCCGAGTGAGGAGGTTGCTCTTCACTTGGAATTTGTTTTGTAACTTAGGCGAGTACAGGGTCGCAGCTAAGTCCCCGGGTGGGAGGATTGCTCTTCACTCGGAGTGTTTTTTGAACTTAGGCGAATCGGGTTCGCAGCTAAGCCCCCGAGTGAGAGGGTTGCTCTTCACTCGGAGTGTTTTTTGAACTTAGGCGAATCGGGTTCGCAGCTAAGCCCCCGAGTGAGAGGGTTTCTCTTCACTCGGAGTGTTTTTTAAAACTTAGGCGAATCGGGTTCGCAGCTAAGCACCCGAGTGAGAGGGTTGCTCTTCACTCGGAGTGTTTTTTAAAACTTAGGCGAATCGGCTTCGCGGCTAAGCCACCCACTGGGGGATTTGAACACATATGCTTAAGGGAGCACAATCACTAAGATACTGCAAAAATATTGTCTTTGATAAGCAGGCTGAACGATTCTTATTACAACTCATCGATCCGAGTGCTTAGGTATAAAAACGGCAGAATAGGTCTGCATTCCATGAGCGTGGCTCGTCTTCTTTCTTGGCTACGTTGTAGAGGTGATACGCCCTATTGTGGAGTACCTTGGTGATGATGAAGGGGCCTTCCCAGGGCGGAGCAAGCTTGTGAGGTCGCTTCTGGTGTACTCGGAGCACAAGGTCTCCTTCTTGAAACGCTCGACCTCTCACGTTTCTGGCGTGGAATCGACGTAGATCTTGTTGATAGATGGTCGACCGGATCAGAGCCATCTCTTGTTCTTCCTCTAGGAGGTCGACTATGTCCTGGCGTGCTTGTTCCGCTTCAGCCTCTGAGAAGAGTTCCACTCGGGGGGCATTATGTAGTAAGTCACTCGGAAGCACAGCTTCAGCACCATACACCATGAAGAAGGGGGTTCGGTCAGTCGACCGGTTGGGAGTTATTCTCAGTCCCCATAGGACGGAAGGCAATTCAGTCACCCAAGCTCCAGTGGCATGCTTGACATCGCGCATCAGTCGGGGTTTCAGTCCTTGTAAGATTAAGCCATTTGCCCTTTCTGCCTGTCCATTCGACTGCGAGTGTGCAACAGATGCATAATCGACCCGAGTGCCTTGGGAAGCACAAAACACTCTGAACTCGTCAGAATCAAAATTGGAGCCGTTATCTGTGATAACACTGTGAGGGACTCCATATCTAAATATCAACTCATTGATAAAACTGATGGCGGTGCTTGAATCAAGATTCTTGATAGGCTTGGCCTTAATCCATTTTGTGAATTTGTTGACTGCCACAAGCAAATGAGTGAAACCACTTCTACCGGTCTTGAAAGGTCCAACCATATCCAACCCCCAGACTGCAAATGGCCAGACGAGTGGAATGGTCTTCAAGGCAAATGCATGTTTGTGAGACATGTTTGAGTAAAACTGGCAGCCTTCGCACTTGTCGACTATATCTTTTGCCATCTCATTTTCCCTCGGCCAGTAAAATCCTGCTCGGTATGCTTTGGCCACAATGGTCCGAGAGGACGCGTGGTGGCCATAGGTTCCCGAGTGGATCTCATTTAGGATCATTCGACCTTCTTCCGGAGAGATGCAACGTTGAGCAACTCCTGTGACACTTTCCCTGAAAAGTCGCCCTCCAAAAACTGTGAAGGCTTTGGATCGACGAACGATCTGGCAGGCCTCATCCTCATCTTCTGGGAGCTCTTGTCTAAGCAGGTACGCAATATATGGCACTATCCAATCAAGGATAATCACCAAAACCTCCATGATCAGGTCGACCACTTCTGGGACTTCAATCTCAGTCGGATCGGTTGAGCTTATCGGTTGTGGGGGCTCCTCTGTAAAAGGATCTTCTTGAACTGACGGGGAGTGGAGAGATGCTCCAAGAACACATTACTGGGAATTGGTTTCCGAGTGGAACCTATCTTCGCCAGATCATCAGCAGCTTGATTATTGATTGGGGGTATGTGGTGGAGCTCTAACCCCTCAAACTTCTTCTCCAACTTTCTTACTGCATTGCAATAACCAGTCATAGCTGTGCTTCTGATATCCCACTCCTTCATCACTTGATTGACCACTAAATCTGAGTGGACGTAAACCATCAGGCGTCAGACGCCGAGTGAAATGGCCATACGTAACCCATACAAAAGTGCCTGATACTCAGCTTCATTGTTTGAAGAATCAAAGTGAATCTGGAGGACATAGCTGAGCTTGTCACCTCTTGGGGACACTAAAACCACTCCATCGCCGGAGCCATTCAACATTTTGGACCCATCGAAGAACATAGTCCACTGTTCCGAGTGAAATCCACTCGGCGAGGAAATCTGCTATTGCCTGAGACTTGATTGTTTTCTTTGCCTCAAACTTGATATCCAAAGGAAGGAGTTCAATCGCCCACTTGGCCACTCAACCAGTTGCATCTCGATTGTTCAGAATTTTAGATAATGGGGCATCGCTGATGACTGAAACCGAGTGGTCTGCAAAATAATGTGCAACTTTCTTCGTGGTCAAGTAAATCCCATAGACAAGCTTCTGATAATGCGGGTATCTTTGCTTGGATGGAGTTAAAACTTCAGAAATATAGTATACTGGGCGTTGAACTTTGTAGGCTTTGCCTTCTTCTTCCCGCTTGACCGTGAGTACTGTGCTGACAACCTATCCAGTGGCTGCAATATATAGCAACAGAGGCTCTTTGCTGACTGGAGCAGCAAGCATCGGCTGGGTGGAAATCAGGGCTTTGAGCTCCTCAAACGCTGCTTCAGCTTCAGGATTCCACTCGAACTTGTCAGACTTCTTCATCAGTCAGTAAAGAGGTAATGCCTTTTCACCGAGAAGTGAGATGAATCGACTTAATGCAGCCAAAGAACCAGTAAGCTTCTGAACATCGTGCACGCGCACGGGGCGGTTCATTCGGAGGATTGTGCCAACCTTTTCTGGGTTTGCGTCGATCCCTCGTTCGGGAACGAGGAAACTGAGTAACTTTCCACCTGGAACTCTGAATGTGCACTTTGACGGATTGAGCTTGATATCATATCTTCTTAAGTTGGCAAAGGTTTCAGCGAGGTCAGTCAGTAGGTCGGAACCTTTGCGTGACTTGACCACGATGTCATCCATGTAAGCTTCCACATTCCGACTGATTTGAGTGAGCAGGCACTTCTGAATCATACGCATGAACGTGGCACCAGCATTCTTGAGGCCAAAGGGCATGGTAATATAGCAAAAAGACCCGAATGGGGTGATGAAAGCTATCTTTATTTCGTCGGGTCCATACAGGCGGATCTGATGGTACCCGGAATATGCGTCCAAGAAGGACAATCGCTCACACCCCGCAGTTGAGTCGACTATCTAGTCGATGCGGGGCAGAGGGAAGTGATCTTTCGGGCAGGCCCGATTGATATGTTTGAAATCGATACACATACGAAGTGATTTGTCTTTCTTGGTGACCATGACAACATTGGCGAGCCACTCGGAGTGGTATATCTCGCGGATGAACTCAGCTGCCAGAAGCCGAGCCACCTCCTCGCCAATTGCCTTCCTCTTCTCCATGGCGGACCGACTGAGATGCTCTTTGACAGGTTTTACTTTTGGGTCGACTCGCAAACGGTGCTCAGCCAGTCCCCTGGGTACACCCGGCATGTCAGATGGTTTCCATGCGAAGATGTCCCAGTTCTCACAGAGGAACTGGATGAGCGCTTCTTCCTATTTGCTGTCGAGTGTTGTTGAGATGAGAGTCGCTCGGGATCGGTCGGATGGATATGGACAGGCTTTGTTTGCACCGGTCGACTGAAATGCGGACTCTGAAGTGGGCTTCTTTGCTCGCAACAAATAACTCGGATTTGCGTTCTTTTTGTATTCTTCCATTTCTACTGCTGCCATTTGCTCATCAGCAATCTTTGAGCCCTTCTGGAGGCACTCTTCTGCCCTTTGCCGATTCCCTGTGACTGTGATCACACCTCTGGGGCCAGGCATCTTCATCTTGAGGTATACATAACATGGTCGAGCCATGAAACGAGCATATGCAGGCCGACCCAGAATCGCATGATAAGCACTGTGGAAATCCACCACCTCGAACGTTAACTTTTCCTTAAGGTAATTCTTTGAATCACCGAAAACCACATCAAGAGTGATCTGACCGAGCGAATTGGCTTTCTTTCCTGGGATGACTCCGTGGAATCTCAAGTTGCTCTCGCTGAGCTTGGACATCGGAATGCCCATCCCTCGGAGGGTCTCAGCGTACAGAATGTTCAAACCACTGCCACCATCCATCTGAACCTTGGTCAGTCGGGTGCCCCCAACGACTGGGTCGACCACCAGCGCTTGCCGCCCAGGGGTAGCAACGTGCGCTGGGTGATCGGACTGGTCAAATGTAATGGGAGTCTGCGACCACTTTAAATATGTCGTAGTTGCCGGAGCAACCATATTCACTTCGCGATTGATAACCTTCAGTCGACTTTTGCTCTCAATGTCAGCAAAAATCACTAAAGTGGCATTGACCTTGGGGTAACCATCATCCTCTTCTTTGTCTTCATCCTTATCAGATTCCTTTTCCTTTTCACTGGGCTGACCCTCTCAGAAGCTCTGAATCAGGAGTCGACACTGTCGAGTGGTATGCTTGGGGTAAATCAGGTTTCCCTCTTCATCTTTCTTGGTGTGTATGTGACACGGTAAATCAAGCACATCATTTCCCGCTTGATCTTTCACTTTCTTGGGGACCCAAGGCCCCTTAGGCTTTCCTTTGAGCTTCCCTTGGTTCAAAACTGCTGCTTCACCAGGACCTACGGGTTCGGCTTTGCGCTTCTGCTTCCGACTGGAATTTCCTCCTCCGGCGTCCTGGGCGACGGGTTTATTCTTGCCACTGCGGAGTCTGTCTTCTTCCTCGCCGTTAGCGTACCGAGTGGCTATTTCCATCATCCGAGCCAGGGACATGTCTCAAGTCCGACCGAATTTTAGGTTAAGTTCTCGGTACCGAACGCCCTCCTTGAAGGCGGAAACTGCCTGATGCTCTGACACATTCTCCACGGTATGATGAATAGTGGTCCATCTCTGGATATAATCTCTCAAAGTTTCACTCGGTTTTTGGACACAATGTTGTAGTTCAGTCAACCCTGCAGGTCGTTTGCAAGTGCCCTCAAATGTCCTGATGAACACTCGGGCCAAATCTTCCCAGCAGAAAATACTACCAGGGGCCAACTGATTCAACCAGGCTCTGGCCGAGCACTCCAGCATCAGGGGGAGGTGCTTCATGGCTACATCATCATTGCCGCCACCAATCTGCACAGCCACTCGGTAATCCTCTAGCCAAGTGTCTGGCTTCGACTCACCGGTGAACTTGCTAACTCCTGTCCCCATCCTGAAGTTGGGTGGAATCTCAGCAGCTCTGATGGCTCTGCTGAAACATTCAGGCCCAGACACGTGAACTCTGCTTCCACTCGGATGATACCTATCCTGTCCTTCCCTGTGTGCTCGGCCTCTGTCGACCAAACCTTGCACGAGAAGTGATCTTGCATCAAACCCAGGCTCTCTTGGGTCGACCGGAGCTCTCCACTCACCACCCTACAAGCGCCTGTCTTCATGCCGCTGAGGCGCGTATGATCCGCCTCTCGGAGGGGGCGTAGGCACTCGACGGTCGTCATCACGGCCGTACCGATGATCGTACTGTCCGTGGCCTCAATCTAGGTACTGGTCCTGGCGGTGCCCACGATCTTCGTGTCGCTGAGGTGATCTTGGGCTGTGAGCCGACTGAACAGTGTCTGCGACCACAGATCTGCCATGGATCCTATTGCGCGACTGAGAAGCGGCAGAGTTTTGCTCACCTGCTGCCCGGAGCAGCGCTCGAATCTGCATCAAACATCTTCCAGCCTCTGATTGGGACGGCAGAATCGACTCTGCTATACGGGCTGCAGCTGTAAGATTCTGGATTGGAGTGCGGTATACCTGGGGCTCAGGAGGAAATAACTGTCGTTGCCGTCGAATGGATTCGGGGATCTGCCGACGGGCTCGCTCGTCGAGTGAATGTTGGAGATTTTCCAGTCGGGCGCGCTCAGCCAAGGTGGCTAGACGCGCAGCTTCCAAGGCCCGAGCCTCGGAGGTCTCCCCCATGATGGGGGTGTGGAGGGCCTACATATTGCGATGATGTAGCTCGTCCCTCTGCTCCGAAGTGAGGGCTTCAGGACGATATTCTTCGTGACCATGCGATGAGCCGCCGCCGCCATCGCCGCCGCCACCGCGACGGAAGCCAGGCGGGCCACACGCCGTATCGACCATCAGTACCTCCGCCGCAGGGTCACTGCTTCCGCACTCAGATAGAGTCTCGGTGGAACCAGTCGACATGTCGAATAGTCCATTGGGAGATTCGTCGGGCTCAATTGCCGCGATTTGTGGGGTGGCCGACTGGCGGGCCACCGCATGCTTCACCCACCACTGAAGCCGCGATCGACCAGATCGCTTGCAGCGGTGAACAGCGGGGGGTGAGGATGCTGCGGGAGCCGACTGATACTGGGTCGACGGCTGCCGCAGAAGGATGCCGCGAACACATGCGCGAAAGTGCGTCGCCCTGCGGATGGGGAGCGTCTCGATGTGGAGGGCGGCCTCCTGGTGCCAGGCGGAGTCGTCAGCGATGAGAACGAGCGCGCCGAGATGGATCTTGCGGCCCTCAGCCAAACCACCGCCAGAAACCATGTTGATGGAGATCGGAAAAACTGCAACCTCACCGGAAGTCGCTGAGACGCCACCCCAAGGTGGGCGCCAACTGTTGTGGGAGTAAGTCTGACAGTAAGAATAGGGGGTACGTAGGAGGAGGCAGGATCCTAGCTACGGTGAGGTTGTGCACGCAAGATGTACGAGTTCAGGCCCTTCTCGGAGGAAGTAACAGCCCAACATCTCGGTGCCCGGAGGCTTGGTCGACTGGATTATGCGTGAAAGTTACAGGGGGTCCGAACCCTTGTGCCAGTGGAGGGGGTGGCTTATATAGAGTGCGCCAAGACCCCAGCCGTCCCACGTTACACATGGTTCAATGTTCATTAAGACAGGGCGTTACTGGTAATGCTAGCTATAAAGAGCTATAAATGATCTTTAAGACTACAGAGTGAACGCCTGACCGTTGCCATCCTGAGTGACTTTAGGTCTTCCGTGCTCCGAGTGGTTTTTTGTACGGTCGAGTGACTTCATCTTGGTCGAGTGGAATTGGGGTATCCGAGTGACATAACTGGTCGAGTGGATTACACTCCAAGGTGAATTCAGTCGGTTTCTTCTGTTGCATTTTGAATGTCTCTGACTCTACGGCAGTGTCCTTGGGTAGGGTGTCTAGGTCGGGCCTATGACCCTACCCTAGGTACATGTCATCGTCAACCACCACAAACACCTTCATGTCAGAACACATGTGAGCTCTCATCAATCAACTCTTGTCGTCACTTGCATCCAAACCACGATGGGTCAACTCACTGACCTCTAATCTATACAGTTGACATGATTTGAGGTTGCTACTATGCCCTGGACACGCGGTGCCAGTGGTGACCACGCAGAGAGCATGCCAAAATGGCGCACTGCTCTCTGTGAGCTCTGTTGGGTCAACTCCGGCCAGCCTTCGCTCGTCCGGGCATGTCTGGTGGCTCCGCGACGTCCACGTACCCCTCTCCCACACCTTCTCCCCTCTTCTTTCCTCCTCCTCATGCCACGACAGTCACCGCCGCGGCACTGTCCCGTCCGTGAGCATCATCGTCTTACCCTCTCGTTGGCTCCTTCCTCCCCGAGCCGTCCACTCCCTCTGCAGTGCATCAGGTCGGCACCTCTCTCCTCTCGCCACCTCGCCGGAGCTCCAGGAAGGAGATAAGCACGCCACGGCGGCATCCTCATCCACCAGCCACGGCCGCCTATAAGTAGGCCATGGCCCGAGCATCCCCAACCACCCCAGCTCCTCTCTCTCCCTCCTAGCAGCCTCCCCGGCCCGTCAACCACTCGTCGGAGTCTGTCCTCGCCGCCCTATGCCGCCATGGCCGCCACCTCGATCCTCCTAAATTGGAAATGCCCCAAGCCCCTCCTCTCCTTCTTTCTCCACCAAAGGCCTCCACCACAGCCCTAGACCCACCCCGCAGCTCGCTGCTTCCTCTCCAAGGTCGCAGTGCCGTGCCCATTTCTAGCCGACACCGTCTGCCGCCGCGGTTGATGCTCCGCTCGCCCCCGCGCTTCCCGGCGGTCATGCCACCCATGAATGGGTGCGCCTCGTCCTCCTGATCACAGCGGTAGGCGGAGCTCCGCCGGGGATGGCTCGTGCCGCCAGCTATCGCCAGTCGAGCCCTCCTACTCAGCTGAGCACGCGCGGGAGGAAGACGACGCCTGCTCCCCCTCGCCTGCCAGCGGGTCCCAGCCGTCGGCGACCTAAGACTCGGGCCCACGGGTTTAAGTGGAAGCGTACTTCAGAGAGTACGCGACCACCACGGCGAAAACGTATTTCCAGAAAGGCGCCTTCCCTTTTTCTAGCCCAGCGCCGAAATCCTTATTTAGTGGACGTTCACCAGCTAAAGGCAAAAATAAACAGAATTTGTTTGTTTTTATGCCTAAACAACGAACGGGCATAGTTTTTGCTTGTAACTCCGAATCAGGTGAATCCAACACCCACGTCTTCGTCTCGTCGAGCCCGTTCCGATGGAATCATTTTCATAATGTCTCCACACTATGAAAATGACCATTTTGCCCTTGCCTCTAAACAGCCTCCTCCGAGAAAGAACCGTTCCGGCGAATTCTTCCGCGGCTTCACCGCACTTCTTTTCGGAGTGTTTCTTCGCCCCAGGCAAGCCGACCATCTGATATATGCCCTAAAGCATTGCTCTGTGATATTTCTTGCATGTTTTAATTAATATGCATGTGCTTGTCTGTGTAGTAGTGAGCTGTATGTGACTCTGACAAACCCTTGCTTGCACTTTCTTCGGTGACGGCACCACGCCTGTGTTCTGAGCTGTTTCCGGCCGTCCGGGGTGGATGCCGACTTTTATTTCTCTTGTCAGCAACTGTCCGTGTTCTGAGCTGCTTTTCGGCCGTCTCGGGCAGCTGTTGAATTCCTTTCCGTAGCAGTGACTCTATGCTCTGAGCTGTTTCTCGGCTGTCTTAGGGAGCTGCTACATTCTTCTTATCAACACTGTCTCATGCTCTGAGCCGCTTTCTAGTCGTCTTGAGCTGGGGTTAAGTTATTCCAGTAATGTCCCAGATCTAAGTTGTAAAGACCGTTCTGGTGCTACTGGTTTCTTTGCCGGTTTCGTGCAAGGGTTTCGATGGTCGTCACTTACAGCTAGAACTTGTAAACTGATAACTTGTCATTTAAATATTATTTCACTAATGACTTATTGTGATGTTATAAGGAGATAGATTATTATGATTCCACAGTTGTTACCACATACATAGTTGCCACCATGTTAAGTTATTCCTGATGAACAACTATGCTTGCTAAGTAATGGCTAAAGCTAAAATTAGTCGGTTGATTTTGAGTCACCTGTCCGGGCTTATTTGTGCAACCACATTTGCCGGTATGGGAGGGCCTTGACTTGGTCTGATCGCGTGCTCTTTCACCGGTACCACCAGATAGGGAAGGTTATGCGTGCGTGCTACCCTGGCCCGGTAGGCGGCGATAACCTTGTGAGCCCAGTTGTTTGTTTGCGCGCGGTCCCCATTTGGGACAGTTTAGTTTGGCCACGACGGTGGCAGGTGTCACGAGGTGACACAAGGGCCACCCAGGGCTTGACTCGAGGGGAGAATGATTGCCGGTGGTATGGTGGAGGAGTCACGGGTTAGGCAAGTTTCGTTGGAGCAATGCTGGTCCACCCGAATGGGATCACGAGGTTAGTGCTCCATAGTGTGGGTAAAGTGCGCAACCTCTACAGAGTGTAAAATCAATTCGAATAGCCACGTCCACGGTATTGGACAGCCCGTCCAGACCTCACTAGGTGGTCAACCGTAATAAGGATAATAATGATGGAAGAACTCGTCTTGTGTAGACATCAGATGATGTCAGGAATGTGATATGTTAGCCATGGGATGGCTATAAGAGGAGTGGTCGAATGACCACATGATTTGGGTTGGATTTGGATAAGATTCAGACTGGATCACGAGAATGTTCAAAGTATGGATTATTTACTTGATATGCTTTACTTTATGGTATTTTTACCTTAGTGGTTACCTTGCTGGATGAACCTGTTAGGACATGATAATTAATTTTGCTAGATAGATATGTTATGCCATGATAATTAATATTGCTCAAATAACAAATGCATGCTTGAATGCCACGGATTGCATTGCTTGGTGTATATGTTGGTTTGGTTTGCTTGTGAGTACATTCAAAGGTACTCAGCGGCCTTCAATGTCGCCAGGTTCACATAAGGATCCGTTGTCCGTCGACGAGGAGCCGGAGCGTTCGCGGGCTAGGAGCGTGACCCAGTCAGATCCCTGTGGATTCGAGCCGCACCAGGACCATGCTACTTTAGATAGATCTTTTCCGCTGCCATCACCTCTGTAATATATATCATGTAAGATTGAGATATCCCTTAATAGAAATGCCTGTGTTCATAAAACTTGTTGTAAACGCGCAAGCCAGAGTGATTTCCTAAGCTGGTACGCGTGGCGACCGTCTGGCTATAGTGGTAATCAGGCGGGGCGCCACACTCCCCGAGCTTATCCACGGGTGGCTCAGGTACGGCCATGGCAGATGCCGCCCAGCTCCGGTGACTGGCAGGAGGGTCCAGAGGCTTGGGCGGTGCGGCGATGGTGCAAAGAGGGGCGACGCGTGGGGCTGGTAGGTGGAGAAGGTGTTGACGGCAGTGAAGAAGGTCAGTGGCCGAGGCGGCTCTACTCGGCCCGCCGTGGATGAGCACGGTGGCAGGTGCACCGGCCTGCCACCGGCCAGTTGACTGCGAAGTACTAACAAGGAAGGACCCATGGAGATGCATTGAAGGCCAGGGGAGGCGACGCCGTGCGGGAGAGAGGAAAGGGAGAAGTGCACGGCACCGAGCACCTCTGCCACTGAAAGAAAAATCCAGTTAACTGAATTTCTTTCAGCTATGAACAGTGCACAGACACTCATATGATCCTATGGCAGAGAGTGTTAGGGATTTTAGGATTTTTGAGGAATTTTTGTGGTGATGTGTTGATGCATATGAGAGAGCCTGGCAAAGTTTTGGATTTTTTGGAGCTATTAAAAATAGACTTGTATCAGAAAGATTGAATCTGGTCCAAATTTGAACATGAGAGAATTTGAAATTTTTGAACTGTGGCACCCCATGTTTTTGGAGAAATGGGTTGTGGGTACCATATATTTGTTGAGATAATTTGGTGGAGGTAGAATCCCTGTAGAAATTGTGTTTCCTTTGTAAACCAAAGGGATAATGAATAATATAAATTCCAACTTTGGAATTTATAAAATATTGAAAGAATATTTTTGTGAGGTGGAATGGAGTTGGATACTGTCCTATAAGATGTGCTTGACTTGTGGGATAATTTGGAGTGGAAGAAAAAAATTATTGGGAGACTGTAGAAGGGCTAAACGGAAGTGAAAGGGCCATTTTCCTTGAAAATTTAATTATTCACAAAAACTTTTCTAAATGAAAAATTGTTTGAAAACCTCCAAATTAATTATCCAAATAAATTTTAAATCTTTCAAAATAGAATCATTAAAGAAAATTTGAAACCCGATTAAAATTTGAAATGGTTTTCAAACGGTAGAAAAGTAATATGATCAAAAATGATTTTCAAAGCATTAATTTTTAAAGGAAAGATTTCAAAAATTCAGAAAATATTTTTGGGGTGTTACAACACCTACCCCCCTTAAGAAAAATATCGTCCACGAGATTTCAGCTATCCCTCAAACAGGTACGGATATTCAGTCCTCAGGTGATCCTCTCTTTCCCATGTTGCTTCTTCCTCGGTGTGATTACTCCACTAAACCTTGTAAAATTTTATTACATTCTGTCGGGTCCTCCATTCAGACTCCTCCAAAATCTTTATAGGACGTTCCCTATAGGTAAGATCTGGTTGGATATCCAGATCCTAATGCTGGACTTGCTTTTTTGGGTTATTGCCAAATCTCCTTAGTTGTGACACGTGAAACACATCATGAACATCTGATAATTCTGCCGGTAGCTCTAGTTGATAAGCAACCTTGCCTCTTCTTGCGATCACTCTAAATGGTCCAATAAACCTCGGTGCCAATTTTCCTTTGACTTTAAATCTCTGTAGTCCTCTTGTGGGAGATACTCTGAGATACACATATTCATCGGGCTCAAAACTGATTAGGCAGTGCTTTTGATCATAGTAACTCTTTTGACGGCTCTGAGCCGATTTCAGTCTGTCCTGAATAAGCTTCACTTTTGTTTCTGCCTCCTTAAGAACTTCGGGACCGAAAATTCGACTGTCTCCGGTCTCAGACCAATTGAGTGGGGTACGGCACCTTCGTCTGTACAGGGCTTCAAAAGGTGACATTTTCAAACTGGCTTGATAACTGTTGTTATATGAGAACTCCGCGTATGGTAAACTGTCTTCCCAGCTAACTACGTAAGTGAGCACACATGCTCTCGGCATGTCCTCTAATATTTGATTTACCAGCTCAGTTTGTCCTCCGGTCTGCGGGTGGTATGCTGTGCTGAACGTCAGTTGAGTCCCTAGGGCTTGCTGTAGGTGCTCCCAAAATCTAGAGACAAATTGGGTGCCTCTATCAGAGACTATGGTCTTGGGTACTCCGTGTAGGCAAACCATCCGGGAGAGGTATAATCTGGCAAGCCTCTGTGTGGAGTATGTGGTTTTTACCGGAATGAAATGTGCCACCTTGGATAAATAATCTGTTATAACCCAGATAGCATCATTTCCGTGTCGTGACCTTGGCAATCCGACGATAAAATCCATTCCTATTACGTCCCATTTCCATTCAGGTACTCTGAGTGGCTGCAATAGTCCTGCTAGCCTCTGGTGTTCCGCTTTAACACACTGGCATGAATCACAATGTGCGACATATACGGCTATATCTCTTTTCATCCCGTGCCACCAATAATTTTCTTGTAGATCCTTGTACATCTTTGTCCCTCCTGGATGAATAGAATATGGAGTGGTATGGGCTTCTGCCAAAATTTGTTGCTTTAAATCATCCTTATTAGGCAAGCACAATCTTCTCCCGAACCATAAAATTCCCTGACTATCTATGGTAAATTCAGTCGCCTTGCCAAATTTTATTTTCCTCTTAATCCCTTCAATACTTGGGTGTTCCTTTTGGGCTTCTTTGATCTGGTCCTCTAATGTTGGTCTTATTTCCAGTTGGGCAACGGTTCCTTCTGTGACTAGGACCATATTGAGTTTGGCAAATTCCTGATTAAACTCATGCTGTAAGAATTGCGCACTATTATTGTTGGTGCAGGGATTTTGGCTGAGGGCGTCTGCCACAACATTTGCTTTACCCGGATGATAATGAATTTTGATGTCATAATCCTTTATTAACTCAAGCCAGCGATGTTGTCTCAAGTTTAATTCTGGCTGAGTGAAAATATACTTAAGACTTTTGTGGTCTGTGTATATTTCACATCATTTACCGAGAAGAAAGTGTCGCCATTCTTTGAGTGCATGTATTATTGCAGCTAGTTCCAAATCATGAGTAGGATAATTCTCCTCGTGTCGTCATAGCTGTCTTGAGGCATATGCCATGACTTTTCCTTCTTGCATCAATACACATCCAAGGCCTTTCCTGGACGCGTCACAGTATATCTCAAAAAATTTGTGCACATCGGGCACGACCAGAACGGGTGCCGTTGTTAGCCTCTTTTTCAATTCTTGGAAACTTTTCTCATAGGCTTTAGTCCAATCAAACTTCTTATCCTTCTTAAGTAATTGGGTCATGGATTTAGCTATGGTGGAGAATCCTTCTATAAATCTCCGGTAGTAGCCAGCCAGACCAAGAAAACTCCTGACCTCTGTCATGTTTATGGGTTGCTTCCATTCTTGGACAGCCTTTACTTTACTTGGGTCTACTGCTATCCCATCTTGTGTCAGTACGTGTCCCAGAAAACCAACTTCTTGCAACCAAAATTCACATTTACTGAATTTGGCATATAGTTGATTTTTCCTCAATTCTTCCAGGACTATCCGTAGGTGTTGCTCGTGTTCCTCGGGTGTCTTGGAATAAATAAGTATATCATCGATAAATACGACCACGAACTTGTCCAAATATTTCATGAAGACCTTGTTCATGAGATGCAAAAATAAGCAGGAGCGTTGGTTAAGCCAAAAGGCATCACTGTGAACTCGTATAATCCATATCTGGTAGTAAAGGCAGTCTTGGGTATATCTGACGATCGAATTTTTAATTGATGGTAGCCTGACCTCAAATCTATTTTTGAGAAAACCTTGCCTTCTGCTAGCTATTCAAACAAGTCATTTATCCTGGGCAGCGGGTATTTATTTTTGATGGTGACCATATTGAGTGCCCTGTAATCAATACATAGCCTTAAGGTACCATCCTTTTTCTTAGCAAATAAAACTGGTGATCCCAATGGTGATGAGCTGGGATGAACATATCCCTTTTCCATTAGTTCCTTAATTTGTTTCTTCAACTCAGCCAATTCCGTCCGAGCCATTCGGTACGGCTTCTTATAAATGGGTGTCGTTCTAGGTGCCAATTGAATAACAAATTCAATTTCACGGTCCGGGGGCATTCCTGGTAGCTCCTCAGGAAATACATCGGGGTATTCGCAGACTACAGGAACCTTACCTAATTCTGCTGTATTCACTTGATTTAATTTTCCTTGTGATGCTAAAATCCTCCTTGTGCCAAATTTTATTGTTTTTCCTTGGCAGCTTGTAAGAGTCACCGTGCGGTTGTAGCAGTCTATGAAACCTTTATTTTTGGTTAACCAATCCATTCCCAGAATAACGTCCAGATCGACTGCTTCCAGAACAATCAGGTTGGCTAAAAATACCATTCCTTTGATCTCAATATTCACATCCTTGCAGTACCATTGTGTGCTTTGCTTCGATCTCGAGGCCGAATAACCATGGAATTTTGCAAAGGCAAAAAAGAAAATCGATTCTTCGAAGCGAATCTTTTGGAGATACACGAATGGGAAGTTCCGGAATCAAATAAGACTGTAGCATTAATTGAGTTGACAGGAAACGTACCAAACACAATATCTGGTGCATTTTGTGCCTCCTCAAATGTCACGTGGTTGACATGTCCCTTCCTCTTGTTGTTATTGGGGTTGGAGTTGTTGCGTTTTGGAGCTATGTTTGTACCACGGCCATTGTTGTTCGGCTTGGTTGTATTATTTCCCTGCTTTGGGCATTGCCTGGAGTAATGCCCTTCTCCTCCACAGGCATAACAAGTGATGCCCGGATAGAATGTCGTATCTTTGGTCCTGTTGTTGAAAGCACTGCGGTTCTGTTGTGGTGCTACCGTTGCTGGTCGGGGTAGCGGAGTTGCTGGTCGGGGTGTTGTAGGCTTCTGAAATTCATTCTTCGGCCTGTTGTTGCGAACCTGAGATGACTGGCTCATACGGCGCTTGCGTATTTTGTTCATGTTGCGGTGCTCATTTTCCATTATAATTGCCTTGTCCACCAGTGTTTTGAAATTAGGAAAGGTGTGGAATACCAGTTGGCACTTTAATGATGGGATAAGTCCGTCGAGAAATTTTTCCATCTTTTTGTCTTCTGTCATGTATTCGTCGTTGGCGTACCGGGCCAGCTGAGTAAATTGATCCAGATACTGGGCTACCGTGGTGCCTCGCTGCTTGAGATCCTCAAATTCCCTTTTCTTCAATTTCATGATACTGTTAGGAATGTGCGCTCCCCGAAAGTTTTATTTGAATTGTTCACAAGTCATATTAGCTCCGTTGGGGTGGGTGTGGCATAAGTTTTCCCACCATGATGCTGCTGTACCAGAAAAATAGTACGGGGTATAAAGCACTTTTTCCCGGCCCGTACACTGGGCAATAACCAATTTTCTTTCAATATCACGTAGCCAATCATCTACCTCTAATGGTTTGTCGGTGTGAGAAAACACAGTAGGATTGGTCTTCTGGAGCTCAGACAATTTAGACCTGTTCTGATTTTGTCCTTGGTGATTTCCCATATTGATTAAATGCTGCATCATCTCTTGATGCTATTGCTGGCTTTGTTCATACAGACGGCACACTTGTGAAAATGCTGAGTCACTGCCCTGTTGACTAGTCTGTCCTTGTGTAAAATTATTTCCCATTTGTCCATTGTTGTTCTCTGGTGGATTTGGCATAGAATGGGTCCAGGGGCGATGCATTTTCTTTCTGGGGGTATTTGTGTAACACCGATGAGAAAAGAAATTATAAAGACAGCAAATAAAATTTTTAAGAGGCTGAAAATAAATCTCCCCCCTAGGATGGAAGTACAACAGGTTATATCATACTTGCAGGATTTAATTATACAAGCATGACTTAATTATACAAGATGCTTGCGGAAACTGTATACTACATGAACACTTATTCAACTAGTGTACTACTTCGTCCTCTCAACGTGCTGTGGTCTGAGTCTGTTACTCGCCATCTTACAAAAAGAAGAAGACAAATAAAATAAATATCTTACAACCACGTCTCATGAAAGACTACTGCAGTGCTGACGCTCGATCTGTCCTCACGGGGTGTCCGAGACACTGTAAGCTCCGCTGAGGGTAAGTCCCAGCTGATGTGCTGGAGACTCAGTCTCCTCCTCCTCCTCAGGAATGGTCTCCAGTTGGGCAGAGGTCGATGGTACGCCTGCCTGAGGTGGCACCGTGCGCGTCGGCAGTGGAGCTCTAATCGGAACAGGAGCAGCCAAGCGACTAGCCTCATCACTCAGGGATAAGCGCTGAACCGCGGGCTGAGTAGGAGAATAGTGTGGTGTAGTCGGAATATGAGTGGTGCGTGGCGAAGGCGAACGTAACTCACTCCTGCGAGGGATCCTCGCACGAGCCAAGTCCATCCGTGCAGCAAGATGGTCGTCCACTAGTGTGGTGAAGACCGACTCTAGTGCCATGATATACTGAACAAGGGGCTTGATCGCCTCATCCCTTTCTCTTGCGGTGCAGGAAAAAGCATAATGGTTGGTATAAGGAACACGGCACGGAATGTAGTGATAGGGACGGGTCTACATGACAGGCAGGATGTCCCTAAGACGAGCAATAGCCTCACGGGCGGCCATCTGGATAGCATGCCTCTCAGAGGGCATGACTCTCCCCATAAAACGGTAGTTGCGGAAAGACAAGGTACTTCCACCCCGAATATATACCGAAGACTGGTACATAGTCAGAGTGTCTGTGATCCTGTCAGGAAAAACAGTGTACTCTAGACGGCTCGGAGATCTCATCGCATCTCTAGTGATGACGGTAAGAAGAAGGAAAATCCCGCGGACTCGTTGGCGAAAATCTGGGATGGGCAGCTGCCGCCAGACATCTACATCAGTAGACAAAAATCCAAATAGTCATATCATGTGCATATGATGACCATGGGAAAATGCTACGATGCATGAGATGCATGCTAAAAAAGTTAGTACTGACTCGAGTGCTAGCGATCATGCCTAGGGCTTCCTACAGTCAGCCTGGCTCTGGTACCAAGGTCTGTCGGGCCCATTTCTGAGAATAAATCCCAGAATAGCGCTAAGTCACACTAGCCCCAAGATCAACACAACTGGTGGACTTCCTTGATATAGATAACCAGTATAAGATAATATTACACAGGGTTGAGTCTGAGGGCTCAACAAAGTTTATTATAAATTCGCCAATATATGGCAGTGGTGGAATATGACAGTGGTGTGGTGGTGATACAATACTAGTTCAATAAAATAGAGCCAAGCGTCAGAGTGAGGCCTGACTATTTATTTGTGTAGCGGAAGCTTAGCGGATGATACATGTGGTAGACTCCTATCTCACAGGTTGACTGACTGGGACTCCTCTAAGCATCGGGCTCGCTAGTGCAATCCTCCTCCACAAGCTCGTCCTCCTCCAAGTCTGGCCAAGTAAATAGCCAGGGACAAGCCAGTCAGTACGTTGGAATGTACTCGCAAACATTATGAACACAAGATAAAATGGGTGCATATGCTCATGCTGACTAAAATTTAATTCAAGACAATAAATGATATGAATGTGAGCAAAGCATGATAGTCATAATCAAACTTAAAGCAAATGAATGCCATAGTTAGTCTAGCCAGCCCAAGTGACATTCAGTAAAATAAAAGAAATGCCTATCGGGTGTCCATAAGAGTAGTGGCGGGGCCGCCTGTATACTCGAGGGACGTCACGAAAAGGTCTTGAAGAGAAATGCCAGTCGGGTGTCAAGTGACGCCATGGTCGGACTTGAAGAGAAATGCCAATCGGGTGTCCACAAGAGTAGTGGCGGGATAAACCGCCTGTTAACTCGACAGACGCCATGAGAGGTCTTGAAAATAAAGCTGAGTGCCCGGGGTAGTATAGCCAGCCCCTGAGACACTCAGGAAATTCAAAAATAAGAGAAACGGGTTAGTCCTCAATAATGTGCATAATCATAATAATATTTAACATGCACATAATATTCATGGTAGCATCAGGGTGTCAATAATTATCCTGCAAAATATTTCATGCATATTAAAATTATTTCCTCCGGAGATCGACACCGGGACCGACACTTGACCCACCCTGCTAACGCCCTTGACCGTGGACAACGGCTATTCGAATAGGTTTAAACTCTGCAGAGGGTGTACTCTTTACCCACAAGTAATGGGTTTCTTTAGTCATTACCATGACACTGACTAATTCCCATTACGGTCTTTGGGTTGAAACCACACCTGACTAGCACACACCAGATTAACTTTTCGGATGCCAGGAATCACCCAAAGCATCGTTCAAGAAAAACTCTGAGACGGAGAGACCAACGTCCTGCATGGGATCACTTAATAGAAATGCTTGTGTTCATAAAACTTGTTGTAAACGCGCAAGCGAGAGTGATTTCCTAGGCTGGTATGCGTGGCGACCGTCTGGCTATAGTGGTAATCAGGCGGGGCGCCACACTCCCCGAGCTTATCCACGGGTGGCTCAGGTACGGCCATGGCAGATGCCGCCCAGCTCCGGTGACTGGCAGGAGGGTCCAGAGGCTTGGGCGGTGCGGCGATGGTGCAAAGAGGGGCGACGCGTGGGGCTGGTAGGTGGAGAAGGTGTTGACGGCAGTGAAGAAGGTCAGTGGCCGAGGCGGCTCTACTCGGCCCGCCGTGGATGAGCACGGTGGCAGGTGCACCGGCCTGCCACCGGCCAGTTGACTGCGAAGTACTAACAAGGAAGGACCCATGGAGATGCATTGAAGGCCAGGGGAGGCGACGCCGTGCGGGAGAGAGGAAAGGGAGAAGTGCACGGCACCGAGCACCTCTGCCACTGAAAGAAAAATCCAGTTAACTGAATTTCTTTCAGCTATGAATAGTGCACAGACACTCATATGATCCTATGGCAGAGAGTGCTAGGGATTTTAGGATTTTTGAGGAATTTTTGTGGTGATGTGTTGATGCATATGAGAGAGCCTGGCAAAGTTTTGGATTTTTTGGAGCTATTAAAAATAGACTTGTATCAGAAAGATTGAATCTGGTCCAAATTTGAACATGAGAGAATTTGAAATTTTTGAACTGTGGCACCCCATGTTTTTGGAGAAATGGGTTGTGGGTACCATATATTTGTTGAGATAATTTGGTGGAGGTAGAATCCCTGTAGAAATTGTGTTTCCTTTGTAAACCAAAGGGATAATGAATAATATAAATTCCAACTTTGGAATTTATAAAATATTGAAAGAATATTTTTGTGAGGTGGAATGGAGTTGGATACTGTCCTATAAGATGTGCTTGACTTGTGGGATAATTTGGAGTGGAAGAAAAAAATTATTGGGAGACTGTAGAAGGGCTAAACGGAAGTGAAAGGGCCATTTTCCTTGAAAATTTAATTATTCACAAAAACTTTTCTAAATGAAAAATTGTTTGAAAACCTCCAAATTAATTATCCAAATAAATTTTAAATCTTTCAAAATAGAATCATTAAAGAAAATTTGAAACCCGATTAAAATTTGAAATGGTTTTCAAACGGTAGAAAAGTAATATGATCAAAAATGATTTTCAAAGCATTAATTTTTAAAGGAAAGATTTCAAAAATTCAGAAAATATTTTTGGGGTGTTACAACACCTACCCCCCTTAAGAAAAATATCGTCCCCAAGATTTCAGCTGTCCCTCAAACAGGTACGGATATTCAGTCCTCAGGTGTTCCTCTCTTTCCCATGTTGCTTCTTCCTCAGTGTGATTACTCCACTAAACCTTGTAAAATTTTATTACATTCTGTCGGGTCCTCCATTCAGACTCCTCCAAAATCTTTATAGGACGTTCCCTATAGGTAAGATCTGGTTGGATATCCAGATCCTAATGCTGGACTTGCTTTTTTGGGTTACTGCCAAATCTCCTTAGTTGTGACACGTGAAACACATCATGAACATCTGATAATTCTGCCGGTAGCTCTAGTTGATAAGCAACCTTGCCTCTTCTTGCGATCACTCTAAATGGTCCAATAAACCTCGGTGCCAATTTTCCTTTGACTTTAAATCTCTGTAGTCCTCTTGTGGGAGATACTCTGAGATACACATATTCATCGGGCTCAAAACTGATTAGGCAGTGCTTTTGATCATAGTAACTCTTTTGACGGCTCTGAGCCGATTTCAGTCTGTCCTGAATAAGCTTCACTTTTGTTTCTGCCTCCTTAAGAACTTCGGGACCGAAAATTCGACTGTCTCCGGTCTCAGACCAATTGAGTGGGGTACGGCACCTTCGTCTGTACAGGGCTTCAAAAGGTGACATTTTCAAACTGGCTTGATAACTGTTGTTATATGAGAACTCCGCGTATGGTAAACTGTCTTCCCAGCTAACTACGTAAGTGAGCACACATGCTCTCGGCATGTCCTCTAATATTTGATTTACCAGCTCAGTTTGTCCTCCGGTCTGCGGGTGGTATGCTGTGCTGAACGTCAGTTGAGTCCCTAGGGCTTGCTGTAGGTGCTCCCAAAATCTAGAGACAAATTGGGTGCCTCTATCAGAGACTATGGTCTTGGGTACTCCGTGTAGGCAAACCATCCGGGAGAGGTATAATCTGGCAAGCCTCTGTGTGGAGTATGTGGTTTTTACCGGAATGAAATGTGCCACCTTGGTTAAATAATCTGTTATAACCTAGATAGCATCATTTCCGTGTCGTGACCTTGGCAATCCGACGATAAAATCCATTCCTATTACGTCCCATTTCCATTCAGGTACTCTGAGTGGCTGCAATAGTCCTACTGGCCTCTGGTGTTCTGCTTTAACACACTGGCATGAATCACAATGTGCGACATATACGGCTATATCTCTTTTCATCCCGTGCCACCAATAATTTTCTTGTAGATCCTTGTACATCTTTGTCCCTCCTGGATGAATAGAATATGGAGTGGTATGGGCTTCTGCCAAAATTTGTTGCTTTAAATCATCCTTATTAGGCAAGCACAATCTTCTCCCGAACCATAAAATTCCCTGACTATCTATGGTAAATTCAGTCGCCTTGCCAAATTTTATTTTCCTCTTAATCCCTTCAATACTTGGGTGTTCCTTTTGGGCTTCTTTGATCTGGTCCTCTAATGTTGGTCTTATTTCCAGTTGGGCAACGGTTCGTTCTGTGACTAGGACCATATTGAGTTTGGCAAATTCCTGATTAAACTCATGCTGTAAGAATTGCGCACTATTATTGTTGGTGCAGGGATTTTGGCTGAGGGCGTCTGCCACAACATTTGCTTTACCCGGATGATAATGAATTTTGATGTCATAATCCTTTATTAAATCAAGCCAGCGATGTTGTCTCAAGTTTAATTCTGGCTGAGTGAAAATATACTTAAGACTTTTGTGGTCTGTGTATATTTCACATCATTTACCGAGAAGAAAGTGTCGCCATTCTTTGAGTGCATGTATTACTGCAGCTAGTTCCAAATCATGAGTAGGATAATTCTCCTCGTGTCGTCATAGCTGTATTGAGGCATATGCCATGACTTTTCCTTCTTGCATCAATACACATCCAAGGCCTTTCCTGGACGCGTCACAGTATATCTCAAAAAATTTGTGCACATCGGGCACGACCAGAACGGGTGCCGTTGTTAGCCTCTTTTTCAATTCTTGGAAACTTTTCTCATAGGCTTTAGTCCAATCAAACTTCTTATCCTTCTTAAGTAATTGGGTCATGGATTTAGCTATGGTGGAGAATCCTTCTATAAATCTCCGGTAGTAGCCAGCCAGACCAAGAAAACTCCTGACCTCTGTAATGTTTATAGGTTGCTTCCATTCTTGGACGGCCTTTACTTTACTTGGGTCTACTGCTATCCCATCTTGTGTCAGTACGTGTCCCAGAAAACCAACTTCTTGCAACCAAAATTCACATTTACTGAATTTGGCATATAGTTGATTTTTCCTCAATTCTTTCAGGACTATCCGTAGGTGTTGCTCGTGTTCCTCGGGTGTCTTGGAATAAATAAGTATATCATCGATAAATACGACCACGAACTTGTCCAAATATTTCATGAAGACCTTGTTCATGAGATGCACAAAATAAGCAGGAGCGTTGGTTAAGCCAAAAGGCATCACTGTGAACTCGTATAATCCATATCTGGTAGTAAAGGCAGTCTTGGGTATATCTGACGATCGAATTTTTAATTGATGGTAGCCTGACCTCAAATCTATTTTTGAGAAAACCTTGCCTTCTGCTAGCTATTCAAACAAGTCATTTATCCTGGGCAGCGGGTATTTATTTTTGATGGTGACCATATTGAGTGCCCTGTAATCAATACATAGCCTTAAGGTACCATCCTTTTTCTTAGCAAATAAAACTGGTGATCCCCATGGTGATGAGCTGGGATGAACATATCCCTTTTCCATTAGTTCCTTAATTTGTTTCTTCAACTCAGCCAATTCCGTCCGAGCCATTCGGTACGGCTTCTTATAAATGGGTGTCGTTCTAGGTGCCAATTGAATAACAAATTCAATTTCATGGTCCGGGGGCATTCCTGGTAGCTCCTCAGGAAATACATCGGGGTATTCGCAGACTACAGGAACCTTACCTAATTCTGCTGTATTCACTTGATTTAATTTTCCTTGTGATGCTGAAATCCTCCTTGTGCCAAATTTTATTGTTTTTCCTTGGCAGCTTGTAAGAGTCACCGTGCGGTTGTAGCAGTCTATGAAACCTTTATTTTTGGTTAACCAATCCATTCCCAGAATAACGTCCAGATCGACTGCTTCCAGAACAATCAGGTTGGCTAAAAATACCATTCCTTTGATCTCAATATTCACATCCTTGCAGTACCATTGTGTGCTTTGCTTCGATCTCGGGGCCGAATAACCATGGAATTTTGCAAAGGCAAAAAAGAAAATCGATTCTTCGAAGCGAATCTTTTGGAGATACACGAATGGGAAGTTCCGGAATCAAATAAGACTGTAGCATTAATTGAGTTGACAGGAAACGTACCAAACACAATATCTGGTGCATTTTGTGCCTCCTCAAATGTCACGTGGTTGACATGTCCCTTCCTCTTGTTGTTATTGGGGTTGGAGTTGTTGCGTTTTGGAGCTATGTTTGTACCACGGCCATTGTTGTTCGGCTTGGTTGTATTATTTCCCTGCTTTGGGCATTGCCTGGAGTAATGCCCTTCTCCTCCACAGGCATAACAGGTGATGCCCGGATAGAATGTCGTATCTTTGGTCCTGTTGTTGAAAGCACTGCGGTTCTGTTGTGGTGCTACCGTTGCTGGTCGGGGTAGCGGAGTTGCTGGTCGGGGTGTTGTAGGCTTCTGAAATTCATTCTTCGGCCTGTTGTTGCGAACCTGAGATGACTGGCTCATACGGCGCTTGCTTATTTTGTTCATGTTGCGGTGCTCATTTTCCATTATAATTGCCTTGTCCACCAGTGTTTTGAAATTAGGAAAGGTGTGGAATACCAGTTGGCACTTTAATGATGGGATAAGTCCGTCGAGAAATTTTTCCATCTTTTTGTCTTCTGTCATGTATTCGTCGTTGGCGTACCGGGCCAGCTGAGTAAATTGATCCAGATACTGGGCTACCGTGGTGCCTCGCTGCTTGAGATCCTCAAATTCCCTTTTCTTCAATTTCATGATACTGTTAGGAATGTGCGCTCCCCGAAAGTTTTATTTGAATTGTTCACAAGTCATATTAGCTCCGTTGGGGTGGGTGTGGCATAAGTTTTCGCACCATGATGCTGCTGTACCAGAAAAATAGTACGGGGTATAAAGCACTTTTTCCCGGCCCGTACACTGGGCAATAACCAATTTTCTTTCAATATCACGTAGCCAATCATCTACCTCTAATGGTTTGTCGGTGTGAGAAAACACAGTAGGATTGGTCTTCTGGAGCTCAGACAATTTAGACCTGTTCTGATTTTGTCCTTGGTGATTTCCCATATTGATTAAATGCTGCATCATCTCTTGATGCTGTTGCTGGCTTTGTTCATACAGACGGCACACTTGTGAAAATGCTGAGTCACTGCCCTGTTGACTAGTCTGTCCTTGTGTAAAATTATTTCCCATTTGTCCATTGTTGTTCTCTGGTGGATTTGGCATAGAATGGGTCCAGGGGCGATGCATTTTCTTTCTGGGGGTATTTGTGTAACACCGATGAGAAAAGAAATTATAAAGACAGCAAATAAAATTTTTAAGAGGCTGAAAATAAATCTCCCCCCTAGGATGGAAGTACAACAAGTTATATCATACTTGCAGGATTTAATTATACAAGCATGACTTAATTATACAAGATGCTTGCGGAAACTGTATACTACACGACCACTTATTCAACTAGTGTACTACTTCGTCCTCTCAACGTGCTGTGGTCTGAGTCTGTTACTCGCCATCTTACAAAAAGAAGAAGACAAATAAAATAAATATCTTACAACCATGTCTCATGAAAGACTACTGCAGTGCTGACGCTCGATCTGTCCTCACGGGGTGTCCGAGACACTGTAAGCTCCGCTGAGGGTAAGTCCCAGCTGATGTGCTGGAGACTCAGTCTCCTCCTCCTCCTCAGGAATGGTCTCCAGTTGGGCAGAGGTCGATGGTACGCCTGCCTGAGGTGGCACCGTGCGCGTCGGCAGTGGAGCTCTAATCGGAACAGGAGCAGCCAAGCGACTAGCCTCATCACTCAGGGATAAGCGCTGAACCGCGGGCTGAGTAGGAGAATAGTGTGGTGTAGTCGGAATATGAGTGGTGCGTGGCGAAGGCGAACGTAACTCACTCCTGCGAGGGATCCTCGCACGAGCCAAGTCCATCCGTGCAGCAAGATGGTCGTCCACTAGTGTGGTGAAGACCGACTCTAGTGCCATGATATACTGAATAAGGGGCTTGATCGCCTCATCCCTTTCTCTTGCGGTGCAGGAAAAAGCATAATGGTTGGTATAAGGAACACGGCACGGAATGTAGTGATAGGGACGGGTCTACATGACAGGCAGGATGTCCCTAAGACGAGCAATAGCCTCACGGGCGGCCATCTGGATAGCATGCCTCTCAGAGGGCATGACTCTCCCCATAAAACGGTAGTTGCGGAAAGACAAGGTACTTCCACCCCGAATATATACCGAAGACTGGTACATAGTCAGAGTGTCTGTGATCCTGTCAGGAAAAACAGTGTACTCTAGACGGCTCGGAGATCTCATCGCATCTCTAGTGATGACGGTAAGAAGAAGGAAAATCCCGCGGACTCGTTGGCGAAAATCTGGGATGGGCAGCTGCCGCCAGACATCTACATCAGTAGACAAAAATCCAAATAGTCATATCATGTGCATATGATGACCATGGGAAAATGCTACGATGGATGAGATGCATGCTAAAAAAGTTAGTACTGACTCGAGTGCTAGCGATCATGCCTAGGGCTTCCTACAGTCAGCCTGGCTCTGGTACCAAGGTCTGTCGGGCCCATTTCTGAGAATAAATCCCAGAATAGCGCTAAGTCACACTAGCCCCAAGATCAACACAACTGGTGGACTTCCTTGATATAGATAACCAGTATAAGATAATATTACACAGGGTTGAGTCTGAGGGCTCAACAAAGTTTATTATAAATTCGCCAATATATGGCAGTGGTGGAATATGACAGTGGTGTGGTGGTGATACAATACTAGTTCAATAAAATAGAGCCAACCGTCAGAGTGAGGTTTGACTATTTATTTGTGTAGCGGAAGCTTAGCGGATGATACATGTGGTAGACTCCTATCTAACAGGTTGACTGACTGGGACTCCTCTAAGCATCAGGCTCGCTAGTGCAATCCTCCTCCACAAGCTCGTCCTCCTCCAAGTCTGGACAAGTAAATAGCCAGGGACAAGCCAGTCAGTACGTTGGAATGTACTCGCAAACATTATGAACAAAAGATAAAATGGGTGCATATGCTCATGCTGACTAAAATTTAATTCAAGACAATAAATGATATGAATGTGAGCAAAGCATGATAGTCATAATCAAACTTAAAGCAAATGAATGCCATAGTTAGTCTAGCCAGCCCAAGTGACATTCAGTAAAATAAAAGAAATGCCTATCGGGTGTCCATAAGAGTAGTGGTGGGACCGCCTGTATACTCGAGGGACGTCACGAAAAGGTCTTGAAGAGAAATGCCAGTCGGGTGTCAAGTGACGCCATGGTCGGACTTGAAGAGAAATGCCAATCGGGTGTCCACAAGAGTAGTGGCGGGATAAACCGCCTATTAACTCGACAGACGCCACGAGAGGTCTTGAAAATAAAGCTGAGTGCCCGGGGTAGTATAGCCAGCCCCTGAGACACTCAGGAAATTCAAAAATAAGAGAAACGGGTTAGTCCTCAATAATATGCATAATCATAATAATATTTAACATGCACATAATATTCATGTTAGCATCAGGGTGTCAATAATTATCCTGCAAAATATTTCATGCATATTAAAATTATTTCCTCCGGAGACCGACACCGGGACCGACACTTGACCCACCCAGCTAACGCCCTTGACCGTGGACAACGGCTATTCGAATAGGTTTAAACTCTGCAGAGGGTGTACTCTTTACCCACAAGTAAAGGGTTTCTTTAGTCAGTACCATGACACTGACTAATTCCCATTACGGTCTTTGGGTTGAAACCACACCTGACTAGCACACACCAGATTAACTTTCCGGATGCCAGGAATCACCCAAAGCATCGTTCAAGAAAAACTCTGAGACGGAGAGACCAACGTCCTGCATGGGATCACTATTAATACGTGCGGATTCCAAGGGGTGCCCCCCTCTCGTTTACAACCGGAAACACCCATGCCCCCTGACCCGATGACATGATTTAGTCCAAGGCCCTGGAAACCCTCAGTGTGGCCCTCTGTACGGTGTGTACCTGAACAGGGGTTAAAAACTTACTTAGCCGTACCTTCCATGCGGAAGGACTCATGGCAGTACGGTATCCAGCTAGGTGTAACGGAACAAGACTCGATCTATGACTACTCAGGAGGTGTTAATTATCATCACCGATATGTTCCACATACGTCATGTGACACCACTGTGTCAAAAATAATGGCCGGTGCCCACCGGCACGTCCAAGACAGGAGACACTCGCCTGAATATCTCACGGCTATACCAAGTCAGTAAGTTTTTTTGTTGAGTGAAGTGCAAGACAAGCATAAGAAGTGATATGACCAAACATGCATGCACTTGTGATATATGTGGTGCAATTCCAACTGATGCGAACATGCAAAATGCAATCACCATATCCCAAGTTCAATAATGAGTGCCTTGCCCAAAGTAGTCAGGTGAAAACCCTTCGAAATTCTCGGCAAGGTTTCCATCTTCTTTTTCTGAAAATATTCAAATTCAACTCAAATTAAAATTTTGGCAACCGTACAAAAAGTTGTGTCAAAGCATTCTTAAATAAATACTAAAAAAACTAGGGAGAAAAATAAGAATTTCAAAAAAAGATTCAACTCAAACAGAGTTGTGGTTTAAAAGTTATTAAACTTTCAAAACCAGGGGTGTTTCTGTAAAAATCCAGTCCTGGTGCGTTTATAAAGAAAACGCTTCGGGCAAGAAAACGCTTTTCAGCGTGAAAGGCGCAAAAAATGGAATACGCCTTCGATTAAAACAGAGAAAAAGAAAAAAAGAGTGCGCGGGGTGGGGTCCACCCGTCAGGTTCAAAAGTTCGAATGCGCGCGCGAGGACAGAGGAGATGCGGCGATCGCCGGCGATGATCGCCAGGGTTTCAGCGGCCGGCTATGATGCAGACGTGCTTAGTGTGGACTACCGCATCGGTGAGTGGTAGAGATTGATGCCGGCGAGCACCTGAACGACAGTGAGCTCAACGCCGGCGGACGGTGGCTTCGATGGAGATGGACTTCGTCGGAGAGAGCTCGGGGGACGGAATTCGAGCGCGGGATCGATCGTTTGGTGGATGAGCTGGCTACTGGTGAAGTTTGAGCTATAGAAGTTGGGTAATGGTGATGAACTGATCACGGACCGATGCAGCGGAGCGGTGACCGGAGAGGAGGGAGGAGACCTCCTCGAGGTCAGGGAGGTGGCGAGGGGGCGATTAGGAGGTGGTGGAGGCAATTGGTGGAACGAGTGGAGCTCGGGGGCCTTTATATAGGCGATCCAGAGGTGGTCAGAAGCTGGTGGGCGACGCCGGAGTTACTCTGGCTGCCGGAGGTGGTTAGGGGCGGTGGTCAAGGGTGGCAAGGAAGTAATGAGGGCGGTGGAGAACTCCGGAAGGCTCGGCGTGGACGGGCTCGAGCTCCCCGAGCTTATCCATGGGTGGCTCATGTACGGCCATAGTGGACGCCGCCCAGCTCCGGCAACTGGCAGGAGGGGTCCAAAGGCTTGGGCGGTGCGGCGATGGCGCAGAGAGGGGCGACACGTGGGGCTGGTAGGTGGAGAAGGTGTTGACGGCAGTGAAGAAGGTCGGTGGCCGAGGCGGCTCTACTCGGCCCGCCATGGATGAGCACGGTGGCAGGTGCACCGGCCTGCCACCGGCCAGTTGACTGCGATGTACTGACGAGGAAGGACCCGTGGAGATGCATTGAAGGCCAGGGGAGCGACGCCGTGCGGGAGAGAGGAAAGGGAGAAGTGCACGGCACCGAGCACCTCTGCCACTGAAAGACAAATTCAGTTAACTGAATTTCTTTCAGCTATGAACAGTGCACAGACACTCATATGATCCTATGGCAGAGAGTGCTAGGGATTTTAGGATTTTTGAGGATTTTTTGTGGTGATGTGTTGATGCATATGAGAGGGCCTGGCAAAGTTTTGGAATTTTTGGAGCTATTAAAAATAGACTTGTATCAGAAAGATTGAATCTGGTCCAAATTTGAACAGAAGAGAATTTGAATTTTTTTAACTGTGACACCCCATGTTTTTGGAGAAATGGGTTATGGGTACCATATATTTGCTGAGATAATTTTGGTGGAGGTAGAATCCTTGTAGAAATTGTGGTTCCTTTGTAAACCAAAGGGATAATGAATAATATAAATACCGACTTTGGAATTTATAAAATATTGAAATAATATTTTTGTGAGGTGGAATGGAGTTGGATACTGTCCTATAAGATGTGCTTGACTTGTGGGATAATTTGGAGTGGAAGAAAAAAATTATTGGGAGACTTTAGAAGGGCTAAAAGGAAGTGAAAGGGCCATTTTCCTTGCAAATTTAATTATTCACAAAAACTTTTCTAAATGAAAAATTGTTTGAAAACCTCCAAATTAATTATCCAAATAAATTTTAAATATTTCAAAACAGAATCATTAAAGAAAATTTGAAACACGATTAAATTTTGAAAGGGTTTTCAAACGGTAGAAAAGTAATATGATCAAAAATGATTTCAAAGCATTAATTTTTAAAGGAAAGATTTCAAAAAGTCAGAAAATATTTTTGGGGTGTTACAAAAATGGTGTGTATCTGGCTGACCGATTAGGAGTGGTGCGCAGCCCCCATAGCATGGAATCGAGTTCCTCGACCCAATGGCAGTCTGATTGTTCAAGGGATCGAACTAGGCGAGGCTTAATGCTGCTCATGATGAGTCCGTTGGCTGGTTCGACCTGTCCGTTGGTCTATGGGTGGTACAGCGAGGCGTAATCAAGCTTGATGCCCATTTTACCACACCAGTCTTTAACTTCCTGGGCGGTGAAGTTGGTACCATTATCGGTAATTATGCTATGGGGGACACCATAATGGTGTACGACATCGGATAAGAAGTCGACGACTGGTCCGGATTTTGCCGAAGTGACGGGTCTTGCCTCGATCCACTTGGTGAATTTGTCGACCATGACCAATAGGTACTTCTTTTTGTTTGTCCCCCCTTTGAGAGGTCCGACCATGTCGAGACCCCAGACCGCAAAAGGCCATGAGATATCGTCTGAAGAGCTGTGGGGGGCATGTGGCTTTGATTTGCGACTAGCTGGCATCCGACGCAGTGTTGGACTAATGTTCGGGCATCGTTACGGGCGGTAGGCCAGAAAAAACCTGCTCGAAAAGCTTTGCTGGCCAGAACCCGAGCTGCCGCATGGTGTCCGCCCATGCCCGTGTGTATCTCTGCCAAAAGTTGCTGCCCCTCTTCTTCGGAGATGCACCTTTGTAAAACATCTGCGGTACTCTTCTTATAGAGTTCACCCTCATGGACCTTCTATGCTTTAGAGCGGCGAACTATGCGTTGTGCTTCGGTTTGATCCTCCGGAAGCTGATGTTGTGTGAGGTAGGCTAGCAGGGGTTCTGCCAAGGGTGGGATTACGGCCATTACCTCGTGTGCGGAAGGTGTTTCCTTGAGTGCGGGCCGCCGATGACGTGCTTGTCTTGTTCATTTTCGGGCGAGCCATTGCAAACGGCCGTGTTGGATGGTGCACCGATGACGTCGCCCTGCCATACCACGGAGGGCTTAAAGAGCCGCTCGAGGAAGGTGTTTTTAGGAACCGGGTCGCGCTTGGCGCCCATGCGGGCGAGTACGTCGGCTGCTTCATTGTTGTCTCTAGCGACATGGTGAAATTCTAGGCCCTCAAATCGAGCAGAGGTCCGGAGGACTACGCTTCTATACGCCGCCATCTTGGGGTCTTTAGCGTCGAATTCGCCGTTGACTTGAAAGATTGCCAAATTTGAGTCTCCCCTTACCTCGAGGCGCTACACGCCCATTGATGTGGCCATACGAAGACCATGTAGTAGTGCTTCGTACTCGGCTGCGTTGTTCAAGTCCGTGTACATTATTTGGAGGACATACCGAACAGTGTCGCCTATGGGGGAGATGAGGATGACCCCAGCCCCAGTCCGGCTAACATCTTTGAGGCGTCGAAGTACATTGTCCAGTGCGAGTATGTAGAGTATTCCCGGGGTAGTTCGGCCTCGGTCCATTCGGCTATGACATCGGCCAGCACCTGAGATTTAACGGCTCGGCGTGGCTTGAATGTTATCTCGAAGGGGAGGAGCTCGATGGCCCATTTGGTAATGCGACCTGTGGCGTCCCTGTTATTGATTATATAATTCAAGGGGACCTCTAATGCTACTATGACCGAACATTCTTGAAAGTAATGACGTAGCTTTCGAGATGCCATGGAGACCGTGTAGGCTATCTTTGATAGTGCGGGTATCGTGATTTGCATGGCAAAAAGCACCTCGAACATGTAGTAGATCGGCTTCTGGACTTGGAACTTGTGGCCCTCGGATTCCCGTTCTACGACGAGCACCGCACTGACCACCTGATTGGTGGCCGAAATGTATAGTAGCATGGGTTCGCCGATGCCAGGTGCGGCCAGGATAGGGTTGTCGGCGAGGAGTGTTTTAATCTCCTCGAGTGCCATGGTTGCTTCATCTGTCCACCGGAAGTTCTTGGTCTTTTTAAGCAGTTTGTAGAGTGGCAATGCCTTTTCTCCGAGGCGGGATATGAAGCGGCTCAAGGCGGCCACGCATCCTGCCAGCTTCTGGACATGCTTAAGCTCCGTTGGTATTGCGAGCTGAGATAGCACTCTTATTTTGGCCGGATTGGATTCAATTCCTCTATGGGAAACAACAAATCCGAGTAGCTTTCCGGCAGGGACCCTGAAGACACATTTCTCCGGGTTGAGCCATATGTCGAAGGCCCGTAGGTTGTCGAAGGTTTGACATAGGTCGTCTATTAGTTGGTCGATGTGTCTGGTTTTGACAACCACATCGTCCACGTATGCTTCGACTGTTTTGCCAATTTGGTTTTCAAGGCATGTTTGAATCATGCGCTGGTATGTGGCTCCCGAGTTTTTTAGTCCGAACAGCATGGTGTTGAAGCAGAAGGGGCCGTAGGGGGTGATGAATGCGGTTGCTGCCTGATCGGACTCCTTCATCTTGATCTGATGGTATCCGGAGTATGCGTCGAGGAAGCATAACGAGTCGTGTCTGGTGGTGGCGTCGATGATCTGGTCTATCCTTGGCAGAGGGAATGGATCCTTAGGGCCAGCTTTGTTGAGGTCTTTGTAGTCGATGCAGAGCCGCCAGGACTTATCCTTCTTGGGTACCATAACCAGATTTGTTAACCACTCGGGGTGCTTGATCTCGCGGATGAATCCGGCCTCTAGCAGTTTTGTAAGCTTTTCGCCCATGGCCTGCTATTTGGGTTCGGAGAATCGGCACAGGGTTTGTTTTACTGGCTTGAAGCCTTTTAAAATATTGAGGTTGTGCTCTGCTAGTCTTCGTGGGATTCCTGGCATATCTCATGGGTGCCAGGCGAATATTTCCCAATTTTCACGCAGGAGTGTCCTTAGCGCCTCGACGACTGCTGGGTCCGGCTGTGCTCCTATGGATGCCCTTTTATTGGGATCTGTTGGGTGCACTTGAAATTTGACTATTTCGTCCGCTGGCTTGAATGATGTGGGCTTTTGTCTTTTACTGAGAACCACGTCATCCCTGTCGACTGTAGTGCGTAGCGCTGTCAACTCTTCGGCCGCGAGGGCTTCGGATAGTGCCTCTAGGGCGAGGGATGCCATCTTATTTTCGGCTCGCAAGGCTTTGCTCGGGTCGCTTTTGAGAGAGATCACCCTGTTGCGCCCTGGCATCTTGAGTGTCATATACCCATAATGTGGTATGGCCTGAAATCCTGAGAATGCCTCACGTCCTAGAAGGGCGTGGTATCCGCTACGGAAGGGCACAATGTGAAATATCAAGGGTTCGGATCTGTAGTTGTCAGGTGTACTTAACACAATGTCCAGGGTTACACGTCCCGAGCAGCGTGCCTCCCTTCCGGGTATTATATCTCGGAATGTGGTATGACTGCGTTCGATGCGAGACCTTTACTGCATCTTGTCTAGAGTATCCTCGTCAATGAGGTTGAGGCCGCTACCTCCGTCCATCAGCACTTTAGTCAACAGAAAACCATCGACAATGGGGTCAAGGACCAGTGCGGCCGGTCGTGGTTATTATGGGGGCTTGGCTCATCCTTCTTGTAGAAGGTGATAGGCGTGGCCGCCCATGGTTGTCCGTCCGTCACTTGATATATTTGATTGAGCTCTCGAAGAACCTTTTCCCTTTTATTGTTTGAGGCGAACATCTCGTATATCGTAAGGACATTGTGGTCCTGCGGTGAAGCCGAGGATTGTTTATCTGGGGGTGTAAGGCCCAAGATTGGCTCACCATATTTGGCCACTTGTCTTACCACCCAACAGGCTCGAAGTCTGTGGGTTGGGTTTGCGTCTAGCAAGACCGAATGTATTTGGCATGGTTTGTCCAGCAACTCGTCTAACACCAATTTGGGCCTAGTTTTCCTTTCATTAGGCTCGCGCTCAGGTGACCGATTTGTGTAAGCCCGTTTAAGGCGGGGCCTTCCGTGATGCGCGGCGGGCTATGGCCCCATGTTCAGCTATTGCGCCCTCCACGTGTTCTCCATGGCGCAATATTTGTGTACCATGTCTGATAGTTCGGTGCAGCTTTGAATTTGGCGACACGCGTGGGCGTTTAAGAGGCCCTCGTCCCTGAAGTTAAACTGGAAGGCTTTAATTATTTCTTTGTCACAGCAAGGTGCCATCCTGTTCTTTACCAGGAGAAATCTAGCCCAATAATGGTGGACTGTCTCGTTTGGCAACTTCTTGACGTACATGTGGTGCCATATGTCTGGGTTTCTCGAGTCCGGATTATATTTCGTGTGGTGGGCGGGCGGGAAAATTTCGAGAATTCCGTCCTGCCCTGGATCCGGACTATCCTTGATGGGCAGTTGAGTCATGTCCGGTTCTGACTGCATAGGGCTCGGATCCGAACTGGTGTGCGGCCGGATAGGTTCGAGACCGGGACTTGACCTGCGGGTTATGTCTGGACGTACATCCGGGCTGGTGTCTGACTCCGAGCTGAGGATTCAAGTGTACACCGTCTTTAGCTTGCAAGGTTGTGGCCCCTCTTGGGCCTCTTCGACTGTGGCGATGAGGTGTGTGGCCAGAGGGGTGTTGATTTCTCGGTCGTCGGGTCTAAGCCCGATCCGATCGTAGGCCGCAGGTCTGGTAACAGAGATTCCCATTGCATGAAAAAGGCTCGCCAGTTGGTCTGTTGGCTGGCCAGATGGGGGTGCCGGACACTCCGGTGATTCGGCGGGAGATCTTTGGGGTGGTCTATCAGAGTTGGGCTTCAGGGCCGGACTCTAAGGGATACCGGATTTTTGTGAGTCTGTTGGTCCTGGGGTCGATGCCCCTGAACCGATGAACCCTTCGACGGGGGTGAAGCCTTTGATCTGGTCGAGGCGACTAGTGGGATCGGTGCGCACTAGTATGCCGCCGAAGATGAGGAGATGACCAGGGGCGGGGAAGCCCTCGGTGTGGATGTGGTCTCCAACGACCGGTTGAGCCATCGATTCCTCTTGTGATCCCACAGCGGAACTCTCAATGAAAGCACCAATGTGGGGGGTCCAGAGCTGTGGATCTAGGATCAATGGGTAACAAGGGACGACAAACAGAGTGTTTACCCTTGTTCAGGCCCTCTCGAAGAGGTTAAATCCTACGTCCTGCTTAATTGTATTGAATGTATAACGTTGTTTACAGAGTAGATCTACCTCGAGATCAGCATGAGCTAAACCCTAAGGCTATGAGGTGATGAATGTAGCTCTTAACCCTAATGACTACAATCCTCGGTTTATATAGACACCGATAGGGCTAGGGTCACCGAAGATAGATTATAACAAGGGTTTGAAGAGATCCTGCGCCTTCTTGAGTTGGAGGGCACACCACGGCTTCATAGATCTCCCGTCATTATACGGCTCCACCAGTCCGGCCCATGTACAATGGGCCGTCGACCCGAGGACCCCTTAGTCCATGACTCCCTCAAGGGCGTTCGGTCTTTAGCTTCTAGGTTCTCCTGTGGTGCCAGTGGGTATGCGATAGTCGGCTGCTTGCTGGGATACCTTCTGACAATATGTCCAAATTCACAACACCCATGACATGTGACGGGATCTAAAAGGTTGTTGTCGTGGAAGGAACAAGATCACCTATGGGTCCATCGGCCCCTTTGTGGTTCGGCAAGGGGGAAGATCACGTTGTATAAAGAGCGGAGGCCATGAAACAACGCGATGGTGGTGACACTGGTGGTTTTTACCCAGGTTCGGGCCGCTGGGAAGCGTAAAACCCTACTCCTGCTTTGGTGGATTGGATGGAGGAACACGAACAACACGTAGCGCTCAAGCCTGGCAAAGTGGTCTCGGGGAGAGGTGCTACACGTGTACAAGTGTGCGAGGGTCTGAATCCTTTGCTAGTTTGCCTCGGACCTCCTTTTATAGCTCAAGTGGGAACCACAGTGGCAAAATAGTCTTTATCTAGTGATTAGATAGGTAACAGTGCTATCATACCTAATTCTGGCAGATACGACAAAGTGCATTAAATGCACTGCTAGGTGTCATGCGGAGGGTGAAACCCGGGAACATGCCATGCCGCTTAATCATCTTCTGCTTATCTGTTCGACATGCCTTTGGACAGGTGTCATGTGAGGATAACCTGTCTTCCGAGGGGCCGCCACGTGCTTAGTGGAAGCCACTTAATCATCAGGAGGCTCGACACCGCATTGATAAGTGATTTGCATTGTGGTGCGGTGGAGTGGTGGTGTCTTGGCTGGAGTCCTAGCCCTTGGCTGCCACGGCAAGCCTGCCGGGGAAATCCTGGACTTGTCCCTGGGGCGGCTTCGACCCAGCCAGGCTCTCCTGCGCAGCAAGGGAAGCCTTCCAAGGTGATGCTCATTTGTCTCGTTTGACTTGGTCTTCTTGATCCGCTCCTTGATCTCACGAAGAGCGGTTTCTCTTGCTTGGCCTTGTTTTGCAGTTTGGCACTGGACATGCGATGCCAGCACACCTGTGTATAAGTCCAGGCAACAAACATGAATGTCTGTTGCACCGACAGGAGCCCCCGGGCCTGGCCCATATGTGCCGCCTAGCATCGTTGGGGTAGGCCCCAACAAATACACAGGTGCACACTTTGGCCTAACCGCAATGGGATTCATGTCTAACCTGATATCTTCCTTGCTTCTTCATTAACCTGTGATTGAATCAGTTTCCGGTTTTCCTGTGAGTCGTGCTAAACTACGTGGGGCAATCCACATAGTGGCCCGTGGGACGCCTAATTTCACTGGGAGGTAACTGCCATTTTACTTATCCCACTACTCCTGCCGTTTCCGTCACGTACGCTGCATGCATTATGCAGGGTTGGTGGCGGACGCATAGGGCGCGGAAATGAGTGCCATGGTAGAAAGCTCAGCACCATGGATAGGTGCAGGATGGCGGTCATCGATTATGGACGTCGTCAGTGACGCAGAGGAACTGGGTTGGTGGAGTGGGGTGGTTGCCTTCTTGGTGGTGAGGAGCCAGCCCCCAGTCTTGCTCCCCTATAAAAGGAGGCGCGGGCGGAGGGCTCACCCACACAAATTTCCTCCTTCTTCTTGCGTCTTTCTTCCACTATGTTGAGGGGAAGAGGATGCGGCCGTGCTCCAGCGGTGGCGACGAGGGTCTCTTCTCGACAGCACCCCATCCCCCTGCTGGGGATGCAGGGGCAAAATCCAGTGCACAAGGTGGTGCCGCAAAACATGGGCGTGGCCGTCGCGGCGCTCGGGGCCGAGGAGGGCGTGGCGGTGCTCTGAACGCTCCCCCCCAGCCGCCTTGGCCCCAATAGAAGGCCATGTCGGGGACCAGCCGTTGGAGTTCATCTTTAAACTGCGCAGGCCCCTGCGCAGCCGTCTTCGGCTTTCTACCCCTTTCGCATGCGTGATGGTGGTAGAACAGCCGCCAGGATTGAAGCTGCACATGAGGGGCTGCTGTAATGGCAGCATGCGAGCGGACGTAGGGTTCCCCGCACCTCATGTCATGCTTCTCCGGCGTGGATGGAAAACTTTTGCTCGTACCCATAGCTTGGCGGCTGGGCACGTTCTCCATTTTGAATTAATGGAAGCCAACCTACTCTCCATCAAGGTCTTCGGGCGTTCGGGTGCTCGCTTAGGGTGCTGTGTAGAGAGCTCGACCGACGATGAAAGCTTCTCCTCGAGCGACAGCGACGAAGTGGATAGTCACAGCGATGACAATGGCACCCAGCGGGTGTACGGTGGCTCGGACTCCAGCTGAGCGCCGGCCGCACCATCACCGTCAGCAAGGCACTGGCAGCACCATCATCTGCACCTGGTCTCTCCCTGGCTTAGCGATTTGCCGGGGTGTTGGGTGTGGATGCCTCCGCCTCCTCCAACTGGACTTCGGCAGGCTTCCCTGTGGACTCCGGTTTCATCTTCCCTGCCGGTGTCCCTCCAGCCGCGTTCCGCTTGTCCCGGCGGTGGTGACCAGGGCATCGCCTAGCCACTCTCTCCGTCCATCGACTTCATCCGCGCCCTCTCGATCTTGTCAGACTGCGTCCCGCAGGCCCTGACAGGGTCAGGCTGGGCTTCTGCCCAAGCACTCCTTTTGCCCTCTTCACCTCCCACTGTAGCTCCTAGGAGGAGAGGGACAAGAAAGGCATTACGGGGCACTTATATTTTTTTAATCGAAAACATGTAGGCACTTGCCAAGCTTTAGTCTTAAATATGTAACCTTTTCAACCATATTTGTACCCTGTAAGGTTTGTACTTATTTATGTGCGTATTAATGAAAAAAGATATGCTTGTCGCGCACTTGTGCATGTATCATACCCATGCAGAGGAATGACTCCTCTATACTTTCAAGTAAATAAGGGTTTCCGGCAAGACTTCTTGCCGGTCCCTTCCATTGCTGCCGTCAGGCTCGGCCTGGCGGGTTTAGGAGCGTGGAAGAGAACTGGCCCCTTGTCAACCCTTTTTTTCAAATGCAAGTGCAACCATCCTGACTGAAGTAATCTTCAAATCAAAAGATGGGAGGACAAATGTTTGAGGGTGACAAGGTTTTTCTACGCACAAGTTTTCCTCACAGAGGTACACTATGGATGTCTTAAAGGGAACTTATCTGCTTTGCGTTGTCGGGGGCCGATATGCAAGCTTGTTCTCACTTCTCCTCCTTGGGATTTTATCCATGGCAGGGGCCCTGTAGTTAGCGCAGGGGGAATAACAGCAGCATATGACCCTTTCTAAATGATCATGGCAGAACTATGCTAAAATAAACATGCATGCAAGTTTTAGGCTGCAGCGCTTCATTTTATTATCTTTGCATAGGGTCTGCGCCTGGCTTTGAACAAAGGGTTACATGCACATCGGCAAGGCTTGTACAAAAGGTGGTTGCCAGGGCTGAGCCCGGTAGCCGCGCCTTTTGGGTAGAACTTACGAAGATGCTAAATATTCCATGAGTTTTGCAATTTAATGCCATCTTCGGTCTCCAGACGGACTGCGCCAGGTATGGTGACTCGTACTACCCGGTAAGGGCCTTCCCAATTCGGAGTCAACTTGTTGGAACCCTTGGCGGATTGAACACACCTAAGGACAAGGTCGCCTTCCTCAAGGCTCCGGGCATGAATCCTGCGGCTATGATAGTGGCGCAAGGCTTGCTGGTAGCATGCAGCACGCACAGCGGCCCGGAGACGATCTTCCTTGAGGAGCAGGGCATCGTCATGCCGAAGCTGCTATTGCTCTACTTCATCGTAGGCAAGTACTCGAGGTGACCCGTATATGAGTTCCGTGGGGAGCACTGCTTCTGCCCCATACACTAGGGAGAAGGGAGTCTGGCTGGTGGCTCGATTTGGTGTCGTATGGAGGGACCAAAGAACCACCGGTAGCTCATCGATCCAGCGTCTGCCGCACTTCTTCAACTTATCAAAAGTTCTTGTCTTGAGCCCACGCAGCACTTCAGCATTCATCCTTTTAGCTTGTCCATTGCTCCGGGGATGAGCAACAGAGGCAAAGGAGACCTTGCTTCCGAGGTTTTGGATGTATTGCATGAAGGCGCGGCTTGTGAAGTGGGTGCCATTATTGGTGATCACCCTGGCGGGTACTCCAAAACAGCACACCAATCCCTTCAAGAACTTGATAGCTGACTATGCGGTTACCTTCCTCACTAGCTCCACTCCCGGCCACTTTGTAAACTTGTTGAATGCAACGTACAAGAATCCAAAGCCCCCGGTAGCACGGGGGAAGGGGCCCAAGATATCGAGCCCCCAGACCGAAAATGGCCAGGATAAAGGGATTGTCTGGAGAGCTTGAGCTGGTTGATTGATGTTCATGGTGTGGAACTGGTAGGCTTCACATTTGGTGACTAGCTCAGTTGCATCCTGGAGGGCTTTGGGCCAGTAGAAACCCTGTCGGAAAGCTTTTCTAACCAGGGCTCTTGATCCAATGTGGGAGCTACACACGCCCTTGTGTATCTCTGCCAGCAGCTTCTGCCCATCTTCCCGGCAAATGCACTTCAATTTCACACCATTTGGCCTCCTTCTGTATAGAGTGTCATCGACATACTGATACATACTGGACCGTCGGGCTACTCTTTCAGCTTCTTCTTGCTCTTCAGGAAGTTCTCCTGTTTGAAGGTAGTGGACTTTGTGTTGCACCCACGTTGGAGCCTGAGGCTCAACAACAAGGACTAATGGCACCTCCTCGTTCGTGGGAGCACTCACCTCGACCGCAAGAACCTGTGGTTCTGTGGGAGGGTGCTGCTCACCAACCGAAGTAGAGTCATTCCCGGCAGCCTCTCTACTAGTGGCGTCGAGAAGCCATGCCGGGAGATACTTGCTGGAGTCCAACTTCCTCCTTTTTCTGGCCATCATTGAAGGGGACACTGATGGTTGAGTTAGGTGAAGGACAAAAGTTCCTTGTTCCATAGGGAGCTTTTGTGCAGCGCACTTTGATAAATGATCAGCGATGTTGTTCTTCGCACGTGGCACGTGCTCTGTTTGTAATCCATCAAAGTGCTCCTCCAACTTTCTCACTTCCTCTACATATGCCTCCATCAATGGACTCTGGTAATCCTTATTGACTTGTCTTACCACGAGCTGTGAGTCTCCATGGATGATCAATTTCTTGACTCCCAACTTCACCGCAATTCTCACCCCGGCAAGGAGCCCGTCATACTCAGTAGTGTTGTTGGTGGCCTTCTCCCGGGGGAAGTGCATTTGAACCACGTACTTGAGATGCTCTTCGGTGGGTGCAACAAGAATCACGCCAGCTCCAGCCCCCTGCAACGAGAAAGCACCATCGAAATACATAATCCACTCCTGAGGCGCCTCCTTGCCGGCGATAACTGTCTCTGGTATTTCTTCATCTGGAGTGGGTGTCCATTCCGCAATGAACTCTGCCAACGCTCTGCTCTGAATAGTCGAGGTACTTTCGTACTTCAGGCCAAAACTTCACAGCTCTAGTGCCCATTCAACTATCCTGCCAGTAGCTTCGGGGTTCCTCAGCATGCGCTGTAGTGGGAAACGAGTGACAACTGTGATCCCATGGGCTTGGAAGTAGTGTCGTAGTTTCCTCGAGGCCATGATGAGGCCGAAGATCAGCTTTTGCACTCCAGAGTACCTTGACCTAGCCCCCTATAACAGAGAGCTGACAAAGTACACTGGCTGTTGCATCACTTTCTTTTTTGCCACGGTTTTAGGACTGTCTTCGCTAACTTGCTCTGATTTTCCTTGATCTGTATCCAATCCTACCATGACTGGTTTAGTTTCATCTCCAGAGGGGACAGTTGTTGTAGCCATTTCCTCATCTACTTCTCGCTGCACCACCAGCGCTACACTAACCACTTGGTTTGTTGCCGCTAAATATAGCAGCAACGGCTCTTGCGGTTTAGGAGCGACTAAGGTGGGAGCAGAGTAAAGGTATGCTTTCAGGTCTTGCAGTGTTGATTCTGCCTCCGGGGTCCACTTCATCGGTCCTGCTTGCAGTGTTGTTTCCACCTCCGGGGTCCACTTCATCGGTCCTACCTTCTTCAAGATTTTGAAGAAAGGTAAGGCACGCTCGGCAGACTTGGAAATGAACCTACTCAGCGCGGCAACGCATCCAGTCAAACGCCTCACATCCTTGACAGTCTTGGGTGCTTGAATTTGCTTGATTGCCCTGATCTTGTCTGGGTTGGCCTCTATCCCCCACTGGGACACAAAGAAACCAAGAAGCTTGCCGGAGGGGAGACCAAACACACACTTCTCAGGGTTTAGCTTCAAATTGATCTTTCACAAGTTTGCAAAGGTCTCTTCCAAATCTTGAATGATTGTTGATTTATCCTTGGTTTTAACCACTATATCATCCATGTAAGCTTCTACATGCCTATGCAGCTAAGGCTCAAAACCAATTTGTATTGCCCTTGCAAAAGTGGATCCAGCGCTCTTTAACCCGAAAGGCATCCGTACAACGCAGTACGTGCCACATGGAGTTATGAACGCGGTCTTCTCTTCATCTTCCTTGGACATGAATATCTGATGGTACCCGGAGTACACATCCAAAAAGGAGAGCAGATCGCACCCGGAAGTGGAGTCTACAATCTGATCAATGCGTAGCAGTGGGAAAGGGTCCTTCGGGAAGGTCTTGTTCAAGTCCATGAAGTCTATGCAGAGCCTCCATTTCCCATTTGCCTTGCGCACTACCACTGGGTTTGCCAGCCACATTGGATGCAGCACTCCCCTGACTACACCAGCTGCTTCAAGTTTCTTGATTTCCTCAGCAATGAACTGCTACTGCTCCATTGCTTGCTTCCTAACCTTCTGCTTGATGGGTCGAGCGTGAGGGTAGACAGCAAGGTGGTGCTTGATTACCTCCCTGGGAACGCCGGGGATGTCAGATGGTTGCCAAGCAAACACATCGACATTCACCAGCAGGAAGGCAATGAGTGTGCTTTCCTATTTGTCATCAAGGCTGGCGCTGATGGTGAACGTACCATCAACGCCATCTGCCTTGCCGAGACCTTCTTCACAGTAGGTGAAGCAACCTTGGATCTCTTACTAGTGGAACTCTCCGGTAGGTCATCAACAGGTGCAGCGCACTTCGAAGAGGCGCGCTTCCCGGATTCCTTGCCGGCATCTCTGCTAGCCTTCTTTCCCTTCTTCGTTTCCTTGGCGGGAGCTACGGCTTCTACAGCCTCAGCTGCTACTGCGTCCCGATACATCTTGTCCACACATATGATTGCATCTTTCTTGCCTGATGGGATGGAGATGACGCCCATCGGCCTGGCATCTTCAAAGTATTGTAGGCATAGTGGGACGCTGCCATGAACTTCGCCAGAGCCAGACGACCAAGTATCCCATTGTACGGCAAGGGAAGTTCAAAAATGTCGAACACAACCCTCTTGGTCCGGTAGTTCAGTTCTCCACCAAACGTCACTGGCAGAGTAATCTTTCCCTTAGGACGGCTCCTACCGGGGTTGATTCATTGGAATGTGCCAGTAACCTTGAGCTCTTTATCAGGGATCTGTAGCTTGCTGACCACTTTGGGGGAGATCAGATTCAGCCAAGCCCCGCCGTCAACTAGCATCTTTGTGACTTTAAGGTTGCGGATTGTTGGTGAAACCAACAACGGAAAACACCCTACCGCAGTAGTGCGGTCAGGGTAATCCTCTTCATCAAAGATGATAGGCATGTGGGACCACTTGAGCGGCTTCCACGAGTCTATAGCTGGCTCCACGGGATTGACCTCACATGCCCACTGCTTGAGCTAACGGTGAGAGGAGTGTAGGGACGCACCTCCGTCAATGCACATGGCTTCAGGTGCTTTCTGGAATTCTTTCTTGCTGGTTTCTTCCTCATCTTCTTCATCACTCACATCATCCCCTTCTTTCTTCTCACGGCCTCTGGCAGGCTTCTCTTTTTGCTGAGGGGCCTTGCCGCGGCGGCCCCCCCTACGTCCATGGCCTTTTCTGCCAGCACCTTCTTGGTCTCTCTCCCTATCGCGCTTCTCATACTCTGCCTTTTGCTTTTTAACAAGTTGCTTGACTTGGTGGCATTCTTGGAGATCATGATCTTTAGTGCGGTGGATTTTGTAGTATGGTCCATCTGACTTCCCAGCTTTCTCTGCCGCCGCAGCCTCCCAGCAATCAGCGCATGCGGCAACTTTCTTGCCGGGGGCTTCGGTTTTGGCCTTCTTGCCGGTGCCGAGATTGCCAGAGCCCTCAACGGCTAATACTGACTTCTCCTTGCGTTTCTTATTGCGCGTTCGGCTCATCCTCTTCGGGTTAGCAGTCTCGTCGTCGTCCTCCGAATCAACCTCGACGCCATCCTCCTCCCCGGGGAGTCGCCTTCCTTCCTCAGCCCAAGCACATTTATCCGCCAAGGTGTATAACTCATTGACGGTCTTGGGCAGCCGGACGTTCATTTTGGACCGTATCCTTCTGTTGCACATGTTCGAGTGGAACGCGGCAATCACAGCTGCTGGATATATCTCTAGAATGTTCCTGTGTACTCGGCTGAACATCTGCATATACTTTCGCAAGCTTTCCCCTTCCTTCTGTGGAAGGACTTGCAAGTCACTGGGCCGCCTGGGCTCCTGATGGCCACCCGTGAAGGCGCCAACAAATTCATTGCACAAGTCAGCCCATGATGAAATGGAATTCTTCGGAAGGTGCATCAACCACGACCTCACATTTGGCTTGAGTGCCAAAGGGAAGTAGTTGGCGAACACCTTCTCATCCCTGCCCCCGATGGCTTGAACAACAATTGTGTAAATGGTCAGTAACTCTGCCAGGTTTAACTTTCCATCATATTTTTCTTGTAACTCAGGCTTGAAGATGCGGGAAGATGACCAGTGGACTTGCCGCAGCTCACGAGTGAAGGCAGGGCACCCAACCTCAAAAGGTAGGTACCGCCATCACTACGCGCGGGTTCATCGATGTCTGGGCCATTGCTCCTGTCATATTGACGGCGGGTCTCCCGGCACGGCTCTATGGTGACGCGCGCATCTTCCCTCCGCCGATCCTCCAGGACCTGCCGCTGATCCCGGTGAGCTCATGTATCAGACGAGGCCATCGATGCTTCGTCAGGTTCGTGGACATGTTTCTCTTGTTGCTGCCTTTGGGTTTGCTGCCATGGAGGGGACTGCATCGTCAGTGTGGCCCCCTCAACACGGCCAGCAGTCCGGGCTGCTGTTGTTGTTTGTGGGTGCCGCGATGGCTCTGCCTGCTGAGATTTTTCGGCTTCAACGAAGCCGTTCAGACTCTAGATGGTGGCCCTCCACTCATCTATTTGATTAGCTGCCGGTGGGAATCTTATTAGAAGTTCGACCCGTGCCATGGCTTCCGTAGTTGTGCTTGGCATAGTCGACGAGGCAGACTGCGACGTCGCTCGACTCCTGATAACACCAGCAGGGGCGTCGCCGCGTTCTTGCCATCGCGAATCGGTCGCCAAGGCAATTTGATGATGAGTAGGGTGTGCTCGGGGATTGGCAACCCCGTTCGGCGCCCCGTCTTGCTCGCCTTGCCCCGGGCAAGGCGCGTGCCCAGTAGTCATACCTGTGGTAGGCACTGCTAGAGGGTCATGACTTGCACCAGAGCGGGCGTCGTTGCTGTGGCTGCACCCGCTAGTGTGACGGGGAGGTTGAGACTGAACGTTACCTCCACTAGCGGCTTGTGGGTTATGGCCGTCGGGATGTTGTTGATGCTGCCCTTCCACGACGTCTCCTGCTCCAGGTTCGGCCGTGCGGGACACAACAACGGCGCTGCCTGCGCTGGTCGCGTCACCCACGGTACCCACCTCGCCTATCATAGATGCGGCACCTACGGCATCCGTGGCCACGTGCGAGGGGGCCTTCGAAGTGGAAGGGTGCGCAGTTGCGCCGGGTTTCTTCTTAGGTGCCATGGATGAAGAGGATGATGATGAGGATCGACGCGCTGTTCATAGCTTCGGGTTCACGCAAGCGATTCCCCCTACTTGGCGCACCAAAGATGTCGTGGAAGGAACACGATCACCTATGGGGCCATCGGCCCCTTTGTGGTTCGGCAAGGCGGAAGATCATGTTGCAAAAAGAGCGGAGGCCATGAAACAACGCGACGATGGTGACACTAGTGGTTTTTACCCTGGTTCAGGCCGCTGGAAAGCGTAAAACCCTACTCCTGCTTTGGTGGATTGGATGGAGGAACACGAAGAACACGTAGCGCTCAAGCCCGGCAAGGTGGCCTCGGAGAGAGGTGCTACGAGCGTACAAGTGTGCGAGGGTCCGAATCCTTTGCTTGTTTGCTTCAGACCTCCTTTTATAGCTCAAGGGGTAACCAAAGTGGCAAAACAGTCTTTATCTAGTGATTAGATAGCTTACAGTGCTATCATACCTAACTCTGGCAGTTAGGACAAAGTGCATTAAATGCACTGCTAGGTGTCATGCGGAGGGTGAAACCTGGCAAGCCTGCCGTGCCGCTTAACCATCTTCTACTTATCTGTTCGACACGCCTCTTGACGGGTGTCATGCAAGGATAACCTATCTTTCGACAGGCCGCCACATGCTTAGTGGAAGCCACTTAATCATCAGGAGGCTCGACACCGCATTGATAAGTGATTTGCGTTGTGGTGCAGTGGAGCGGTGGTGTCTTGGCGGGAGTCCTTGCCCTTGGCGGCCGCGGCAAACCTACAGGGGAAATCTTGGACTTGTCCCTCGGGCGGCTACGACCTGGCTAGGCTCTCCTGCCCGGCAAGGGAAGCCTTCCCAAGGTGATGCTTTGCTGTCCCGTTTGACTTGGTCTTCTTGATCCGCTCCTTGATCTCACGAAGAGTGGTTTCTCTGGCTTGGCCTTGTTTTGCAGTTTGGCGCTGGACATGCGATGCCTGCACGCCTGTGTATAAGTCTAGGCAGCAAACGTGAATATTTGTTGCACCGACAGTTGTCATTCAGCCCTGGGTTATGACATCGGTGGCCTAACAATGGTCCTCTACGAGGTGGATATGGAAATCCACTCCTATTCATCCTGCGTGGGGTTCGGTTGCGGTCTTCCTGAAGTTCCTCAATTTCCCGGGCACCTCGCAGTTCGGTCCTCGCCTCCTGGAGCTCCTTCTCGACCTTAGATAGCTCGGAAGACCGCTCCTCCTGTTTCTTCTCAAGGGCCTCAAATTTCTTGACAGCATCCTTGAGCTCCACCTTGCCTACTCGAGCCTCGTGCTTCTCACCTGCAAACTTCGCCTTCTCAAGCTCGGCCATCGCCTTCGCGGTGGCCGCTTTCTCTGCGGCCGCCTCGGCCTTGGCCTTCTCCAAAGCCGCCTTCAAGCCCTCTACCTAGGCGGCGACAGCTGCAATATCCGCATACTACATGATTAGCATACAGTCCGGCAAGTCAATATCCGCCAATAAGCAATCATACATCTTAACAAGGGCCTACCTTGCGCATCGTCAAGCCGTTTGTTGACAAGGCCAAGCTCTCCATTGGAGCGCTGAAGCTTCCGATCCATCTCCTCTAGTTTCGTGGCATTAGCAGCCGCGGCCACGGAAGATGCCTGAGACATCAAAAAAAGTTCACACTACTTTAAATATCGGCCTCGAGAAATTGGATGCTCTGCAAGTTTTCTTTGTACGTCTTACAGAGTCTCGGGGGCTGCAATACATACGGCCTATTTAAGCAGTAAAACCAAGGGCTAAAACCCCTTTACGGGAAAAGGGTATTACTTGACTTACCTCAAAGCCTGTTATTAGGCCTTCGACAGTGTCGTTCAGTCCGGATTGGACGGACCGAACACCATATAAAACCGCACCCATAAGGGTGCGGTGCCCGTCGACAATGACGGTGTTGTTCACCAACTCCTCCAGCACGTTCGGCCAGCCCGCTGCTGCCTGGTTGGAGGTGTTCGGCGTGGGCATCGGGCCCTCAACCCCTCCCTCTTCGGAGGGAGGGACCGGCACCGTCGAGTGCCCTGGGGGCTCTGGTGTGGATGACTGAGGGGGTCCGGATGGTCCGGACTCCCTCCCGCATTCGCCAGAAGGGTCTCAACCCCTGGTCCTTGGCGACCGAGGCATCAGCCATAGCCATGACAGCGTCGCCCTCCTCCCCTGTGTTCGGAGGGGGAGGGGTCTTTCGAGACAGCACTTCCCCGACCTCTTCGGTGATCAAGGGTGGTGCAGAGCATGACACGGACCCGCTGTCCGCCAGGTCGGCAGGCGGGGACGTCCCCTCCGAAGTATGCTCGGCGGGATGGCCGCGCGGTGGGCTGTGACGACACACGTTCAGCTTACAGGAGTAAAGAATTGTTAAAAGTAAAGCAACTAGAAACACCAAAGTACACACCTAGTAGCTGGGAGCTTGACCCTAGGTTCCTTCTTCGGAACCTTTTCAGACGCTTCGGACTCCTCGTCGGAGTCCAAGCTGTCAGGCAGCATCACCTTAGGCCTACACTGCCTCTTTAGGGCCCGAGGGGGTTGTACCTCCTCGGCGTCTTTGCACGTCGCCCTCTTCTTGGAGTGCGAGGAGGCGATTACCTCCTTGTCCTTGTCTTCGTCCCCGTCCTGAGTAGATGGGGCTGCAGCACCTCCGGACCGGGTGTCCGGATGAGCTCTTCGGCGGAGGGCCTCCCTGGCATCCAACACATCCTTCTTCTTCTTGCCATTCTTGTCGGGCGCCTTGTAAGGCACCACAGCCAGCAGCTTTTCTAGCTGAGGCGATTGGGGCTTTTCGGGCAGTGGCGCCTCACTGCTGATGTTTTCGGCCTTTTTGAGCCAACCCAGCAAAAATCCGTAGAGAGAGGTTTAGAACAAAGTATGCACAGTATGATTATCCGAACACATGTCAGGGGAAAGACCACTCACCTCCGTCGGAGGGGTCGCCGCATCAAGACCGATGTCCTCCACCTCGCCCGGCCACTCCTCTTGAGGCTTGAACAGCAGACCCCACGCCTTATCGTGGGTTTTGCCGAAGAGGAACTGCACAGTGGCAGGGTCTTCGGGCTTGTATGCCCACATCGGTTCGGCCCTTTGCTGGCAAGGGAGGAGCCGGCGCTTGAGCATTATTTGAACCACATTGTTCATCTTGGTGCCACTCTCCATCACGTTGAGGACGCACTTCTGCAGCAGCTTCACATCCGCAGTGGACCCCCTGTCTGGACTCTTTGTAGTCCACGAGGCCAATCTCGCCAGGGGTCCGGATCTGAATTCGGGAGCTGCTGTCCCGGTAGCTTCCCTTGGTTCCGTGATGTAAAACCACTCTTTTTGCCACATCTTGATGGTGTCGATGAACCTACCCAACGGCCACTGGAACCGAGTCAACTTGCTAATCATGGCCCCGCCGCAGTCTGCCTGGGCACCGCCAACCACCTTGGGCTTGACGTTGAACACCTTCAGCCATAGGCCGAAGTGTGGCTAGACTCGGAGGAGGGCCTCGCAGACGATGATGAAGGCTGAGATGTGGAGGAGGGAGTTGGGCGCTAGATCATGGAAATATAGCCCGTAGAAGAACATCAATCCTCTCACGAAAGGATGTAGGGGAAATCCAAGCCCCCGGATGAAATGGGGGAGGAATACAACCCTCTCACCCGGGTTGGGCGTGGGGATGAGCTGGCCCTTTTCAGGGGCCCGGTGAGCGATGTCGGCCAACAAGTAGCCAGCCCGCTTCAGCTTCAGGATGTCGTTGTTGGTGATAACGGAGACATCCCACTTGCCGTTTGCACCGGATCCAGCCATGGCTGGGGAGGGCAGGATGGGATTCACCGCGGAGCAGAAAGACAGGGTGCTGGAGCTCTGGAGGATTGTGCAAGCAGCAGCGGAAGGTGGAAGCAGGCATAGGATGCTAACTACAGCAATCCCCCTCTTTATAGGCCACGGAAGAGCCAAGGGTTCCTCTGTTCATGCCGTGGGCTTCTCCACTTCCCGATACTCTCGCGACATTATGCGCAGGTGGGGAATCGAGATCATTGATCATATCCCCTAAAAAACGGGGCACGATCTCTACCTTAATGGGATGTCCCAAAAGGGGGGCGGCCTCAAGCCGCGCATCAAGAACAGTCAGGCCGCACAATATTATGACCGGTCGCGACCCTTCGTTAAAGAGGAAAAAGTTGTCAGATGAGGACACTATTGGCATTGGAATGGTTTTTGCCTTCGAAGCTAGGTAAAATGGACGCTTCAGATTCCGAACACCACTTGACTACGAGCATGTACAGGACACGATGAAGAACTCGCCTCGCATGCCGAAGACCATGAGGTGTGCGGTTGCCAGACACAAGCCCTGGCGTTGGAGGCAAGTTCGGGGGCTACTGAGGGAGTCCTGGATTAAGGGGTCCTCGGGCTGCCGGCCTGTTATGTTTGGGCTAGATTGATGGGCTATTATGGGGCCCAAGCTGGAGTGCGGATCCACGACCGGATAAGGAATCTTCGGAGCCGTGGTGTGTCCTCCTAGTCAAAATTAGGTCGGATCTTCCTTTCTTTGTAACCAATCACATGTAACCCTAACCCTACCGGTACCTATATAAACTGGAGGGTTTTAGTCTTTAGGGGGAGAGCTACATTCATCACTTCATTGCCTTAGGGTTTAGCTCACCTGATCTCGAGGTAGATCAACTCTGTAACCATACCATACATCAAATACAATCAAGCAGGACGTAGGGTTTTACCTCTTCGAGAGGGCCTGAACCTGGGTAAATACCATGTTCATCGTCCCTTGTTCCCCATCGATCCTAGATCCACAGCTCGGGACACCCTACCCGAGAACCGCCGGTTTTTACACTGACAGCAGGTACAATCATCCTGGCGTAAAACTCCGTTTCGAACTCGCCATTGTCCAGTTCATGTAGGGTCTACGTCGGCTCCGAGGGATAGTGGCATTGTTGGAGGTAGTCCCTTCGGAGTGGTGGAAATCCGGTCATGAGGAGTCTCATGGGGTCTACAGCGATCTACAAGATGGTTAGAGAAGGGTTAATATGACAAGAGAGGATAAGGCAAGCATGAAAGGTTTTTATTGTTGGCTAGATTAGAAGAGGATAGAAGTGTAATAGGTTTGCAAGTGATTTGGGGGGGGGGGGTCTGGGGACTAGTTCTTGTCCTAACTAATGTCCATGCTAACTAAGGCTTCCTATAGTCAGGATGGCTCTGATACCAGCTTTGTGGGGACCCCGACTCATAAGTCGTGATCATCGAATGCATGTGTACAGTGATCCCAGAGATCAATGCTCACTGAACACACATAAGCTGAATCAAAAGAGTCTTACATCCATACATACCGTCTTACACAAATTATGACCATTATGGTCAAGTCTTACATAGATAGAGCCATGTAGGCCAAACATCAAACACAAACTTGCAGCGAAAATCTTGAACGATAACGGAGGCCCATGCCATCTGCCTTAAACCTACAGGCATTCTGACTTGGAATCGTCCTAATTTGCATATTCGTCACCGGGGAATTCTTCACCATAATCCTGCTTTTCCATGCCTGGACCATTAAATAACTAGTGGCAAGCCAATGAGTACTTTGAATGTACTTGCAAGCAACCCATGTTTTGGAACAAGGTACAACAATGCATGATATAGCACAAAGTAGGTAATTTTGTAGAAAGCTAGTTTTGAGTGCAATGACATGTCCTAACAACTTGTAAAGCATGCATCATAAGAATTCAGACATCCATGTGAACATGTTACAGATATCAACATAAACAGAGTTTGGATCAACTCCAGCTTATTCAACATGTCAACTCATTCGACTCAACTCAAGTAGTTCTCTCCCACTCACACACACCGGGTTTTTGTAAACAATGGACGTAGCACAAGAGTGGTTATCCAAATGTCCTTGACACTGGACATAGCTATTCGAATAGTTTTACACTCTACAGAGGTTGCACACTTTACCCACAAGACTCGGGGAACCTCCATGTCAATCCACGACTTGCGGCACATTAAGTACCCGAGGTAGGCACCGGAACATTATCTTTCCCTTGACAATACTAACAAAGAGTCCACTCGTTGGCCCATGTCCTCATGATGTACATCACACGAGACTCGCTCAAGATCGTACCATCCAAGAGGGGACACAACGGTGTGCCTAGTGTCTGTAAAAACAGTCATAGTCGCCCTACCAAGCACGACCCCATATCGAGAGAGTAACTCATACTCTCCCGCCACTAGTAATGCGAGCTCTCTGCTAGCATCGACCAAGTTAATCAACAAAGCACCGTCCCATAAGGGGTATTGTGGTCGTACATGTATGGTTGGAGTAACAGTCACAACTTAAACAAATCCATTTTCGGAAACCACATACTCACTTGCCTCAGGCATTAGTGGCACCCGACGGGGTTTTCGAAAAGTCTTTGAAAATACTCTTATTTCCATCACCATGAATATACCCGTCTCATTTGCGTAGCAACTACTTTAGCATCCTATCTACTCCCACCCGCATAACCCTCATAGGAAGGTAGGGTCATGCACAATGCAAGTATCAACAAGCAATGCAAGTAACGACAAGGAAAGTAGTGGGGGCAACACATATTGTCATGATTCCGATGCAATAATAATAAGGTGCTATATGACATGCAAAAAGGGTTTCATAGACATGGTCAAGGGGCTGCTTGCCTTGGTTGGCTTGATCGTCAAAGTCTTCAAGTCCTTCTCCAATTCCTTTCCAACAACTTCGTCAAACACGAAATTTAATCATCGCAAAAGAATAACGGAAAATAAGGCAAATAGCAAAAACAGAAAAATAAAGTGCTCATAAAAATTTTGACTCATTTTTGTTAAATACAAGGGTGAAAACTAAGAATGCCAAAATTCCTAGTTTTGTATTTGGAGCTATAGAATCAGAGTCATGGATATTCATAGGTGGATTAAATGCTGAAATTAGAATTTAAATTTGAACAATACAGAAAAGTGTGATGGATATGTATGAAAGTTACACCATTAAATAGGTGGGATTTTTAGAAGAATTTAGGAGTTGGAATTATTTCATTTGGACAATTATTTTGATCAGTGGAATTTTTGAAATTATTTGGAAAAAGAAAAAGAAGAAATGGCACTGTGCGTCTGGACCAGAACAGCGCCAGCCGAGCCAGCCCAGAAGGAATTCAGCCCACGCAAGCCAGCCACGTCGAAGGCGTAAAGACAGAATACGCCTTCAGCCGACGCAGTGAACCGGTACGCGCACACGTGCATTTTTTAAACCTGACGGGTGTGATCCACCCATCAGTGAGAGGGTGAGAGGGTGAGTATGACAGGCGGGGCCCCCCTGTCATCTCCAGCCTCGCGACAGGGGGGCAGTGTGCTTACCAGTGGCGATGTGGGCCACGACGAGGCAAGTGGGTGGCACCATCAAACTCAGGAGGGAGTCACTGTTCGGGGGGTGCCAGAGTTGGTCGCCGGGGAGGTCTGGTTCACCGGTGATGAGGAACGGCATGGTGGAGCTTCGGCTCGAGGTCGATCCGCTCGCTCCTGGCTGCAAGCGACCCGGAGAGGGAGGGGAAAGGGTCAGTGGGGTCGTGCGGTTCCAGATCGGGAGAGAACAGGGGCGGAGAAGGCCTGTACCATGCGGACGCCAGTCGGCCGAGGCAGCGGGGCTCGATCTCGATCTCGAGCTCGGGGGCTCCTCGGGATAGGTGGGTGGTGCGGGGCGAGAATTAGGAGTGTTTGAAGGCGAGTGGTGGTGAGAGAGAGTTCCGGGGAGGCTTTAAATAGCGAGGTCGTGGCTCACCGTGGACGGAGCGCACGGGTGGCCGCGGCAATGGCTCGGGTGGCCACAAGGAGGGGCTACGGCTACTCTACGGTGCTCGTGGGGGTGGTGTATGGTGCTGCGAAGACAGAGGAGGAGTAAGGCGAGCTCGAGGCAGGTCCCTGGCGAGGACAGGGAGTGGCGGAGCTTGGTGGTGCTCGGGCACGCGCGATATGGAGCAGGAGAGAGAGGGGAAGAAGGGGGCCGACCAACTGGCGTGCTTACAATGTCGAGGTGACCTCGAGGGACACCACCTCGCCGCCCTAGGTCGCCGGATTGCCTCGGAATGGGTAGCTATAGTGCTAGAGAACACTGTAGCGTGCTCCATAGCATGAGCTTTGAATTCCATGGCATCGTTTTTGTGCCATGGGCATGTCCACTAGTGTCTAGGGGTTTTGGGGGTGAGTAAACAAAGTGTGTATGGCATTGGATGTCCTGGAGAACCAGTGGAAGAGAGGGGAGGTTGATAGAGAGAAGAAAGTAAGTTGTCCAGAGGAGAATATAGCGGTTTTCACCCACCAATAATTGAGCTATGGGCAAGCAAAACTTACTGGAGGTAGAAGGTGACCAGGAGCAGCTCTGATAAAAATCTTGGGTCAAGGAGAATAGTGGAAGGGGTCAAAACAGTAACTTTGGAAATTCATCCAAAGGTGTTTGTGCTGGGTTTGGGCTATCTAGAAGAATCCAATTGATATGAAAATTAACAAGAATGTGTCACAAGGCCAAATAGGTTTGCTGTAAAATTCTTAGCTCAAATGGACAAACTTGACAATGCAATCATTTCTAACCCTAGAAATGGGCAGAAATTGTTTTGCCAAGATTTTACCAAGCTATCTGGTTCTCCTTCTTGAACCACTTGCTCTAGGTGAAATAATAGGAAATGTGAGCATGTGTACCAAGTTTGAGCACATTTGGTGAAACTTGACAGTGCAAAGTTTTTCAAACTTCGAAATCAGCAGAGAGGGTTTTGAGGGCATTTGGTGAGGTTATCTTGTTCTCCATGTGATGAGACTTGGTAAGATCATCAATCCGGGAGTTTGTGACATGATAGAATTTTATTCGATCAAAGGAGAATATTTCCTTTGTAAATATTTCAAAAGCTTGAAATATCCAGAAAGGATTTTTGAGGGATTTGTCTAATATTTTGAACATGACCATGTGTTGAAACTCATATATATGGACAATATATGTCCACTGAGCTTCCCTAAATTTTCTAAAAAAATTGTGAAATATAAAAATAATTTTAACATATAAAATACCATTTCTAGCCTCAAGAAAAAGCCTTTAAATAAAATAGCAAAATAACTTTTAAAATAATATTTTTGGTGGCTTTGGGGAGTCCTATGTCTAATAGGATTCAAATATAATTTTTAAAAGATTTTTATCAACATAAATTAAGTACTTGTAGTTCAAGTGTTAACTCAGGGTTTTTTTGGAAAACCTAATTTAGAAAATACTTTTTGGCCAAATTATTTTTGTAAGAAAATAATTTTATGTCCTAGACACATGGTACGATCATTGGGAAAAGTTTTGGAGCAAGGAGATGAGTTTTGAGAGTTGGAGGAATTTTATGAATTTAGAGCACACTCAAGCAAGCAAGCAAATAACAAACAAGTCAAGCATCACAAGCACATAAAAAGTTTTTGTTGGCCCTAATTTTTTAACTTTATTATCTTAGTCATGAGAGGAAAAACATAGGGTGTGACATCAAGTGGCTACATTGAAAGCGTCAAAGGAAAACTTGCCGTTGGCAATACTACCGACAGGTTGCTAGGGACCCCTTCCTAAAGCGCTCGCGGCAAGAGTTTGCCCCGACAAGCTTCTGGCATGCGTAGGGAACACAATCATACAAAGACAAGAAAAAATCAAACAAGGGGATAGCATGCATTCGTGCGCCTACTTCAAGTTGTATTACATCACAAAAGTAGTACGGGTCTAACATAAGATCAAATGTATCTTTCACATAACAGCATGGCGGTGAATATAATGATGAGCCTAATCCCGGTGACTGCCTTCGACTCTGGGAACTTGGAGGACCTTGTCAGCAAGAGGAGCTGCAATTTTGTCGGCGACTGTGACATCAGTGTCCTGCGGCAATCTCTTTAATATCCTGGAAAGATCAAGGCATCGATGGCGATGAGCAAGGTTGAGCAGCACTGTATAGAGCACGCTGCGCACAAACTGCCGGGATTCATTGGCAAATGAAGCGGACCTGTCATCCTGATATGTTTTCAGCGCATCAATAAGCCATCAAAGAATTTAGTCAGTCTATTGCTGGCGGCCTCATGTTCATTGGCGGTGAAGCTCCAGTTCTTCATATCCATGTCGGCCAATTGGGAAGTGAGGCACTCGGCTATGTCAACAAGCTTCGACGTCTAGAGAGCGTGCATGTCGCGCAGTTGCACAAGATTCTTCTAGGTGTCCTTCTGGAGGGTTTTTGCCGTGACAAGCTTTACCGCCGAGAGCTTTTCCCTTTCCTTGGCGGATTCGAGGTTCGTTTCCTGGCCAGCAAGTTTGGATTTTAGATCCTCAGCCACACTAGCAGCAGTATTCAACTCTTGATCATTAGACGAAAGTTGCGCCCGCAATTCCTCTAGGGCGAGGGCTGTTTTCTGCGCTTCGCCTATAACAGCCTCGATTTCTTTGCCTCTATCGGTGAGCTCTTCCTTCTGCTTGCCCACCTGGAACTCAAGATCTGCCTTGGAAGTAGCAACAATGGAAGCCTCGTCAGTAACTTCTTTGAGCCTAGAGGCGCTCTCCAGGCTTGTTTCATGATTAGTTTCTTCTGTTCCTCTCCCAACCCCTGCGTCCGCTGCTTGAGGAGCGCTTCAATATCTTCATCCTTACCATGAAGAGTAGTAGCAAGAGTTGGTTCCCGGGCAGCAAGATCTCTCTCCTTGGCGTTGAGCAGCGTTTCACGCTCCGTCAACTTGTCACCGCAGATTGCCGCTTCCCCTTTGGCCTTAGTGAGCTTTTCCTCTTGCCTTATGAGATCACAGGCTCGCTTGTTATACCATGTGCGCAGCTCATTGATACGTCTCCAATGTATCTATAATTTTTTATTGTTCCATGCTGTTAGATTATCATTCTTAGATGTTTTACAATCATTTTATAGGAACTTTATATCATTTTTTGGCACTAACCTATTGACATAGTGCCAAGTGCCAGTTGCTGTTTTTTGCTTGTTTTTTACTTCGCGAAATATCCCTATCAAACGGAGTCCAAACACAGTGAAACTTTTTGGAGATAGTTTTTGGACCAGAAGACAACTTGGGGGCCAAGGAAGTACCTGGGAGGATGACCGTGGGGCCCACAAGATACAAGGGCGTGCCAGGAGGCCCAGGCACACCCTGATGGGTTGTGGGGCCCACGATGGTGTCCTCCACCGTCTCTCAGCTCTATAAATACCCAAATATTCCAGAAACCGTAGGAAAGTTGACGAAACACAATTCCAGCCTCCGCAAGTTCCAGAACCACGAGATCCAATCTAGAGCCCTGTTCCGGCACTCTGCCAGTGGGGAACACGATCATGGAGGGGTTCACCATCCTCATTGGTGCCTCTCCGATGATGCGTGAGTAGTTCACCATAGACCTACGGATCCGTAGGTAGTAGCTAGATGGCTCATTCTCTCTTTTTGATTCTCAATACAATGGTCTCTTGGAGATCTATTTGATGTAATGACTTTTTGCGGTGTGTTTGTTAGGATCCGATGAAGTTCGAGTTTATGATCAGATGTATATCCATGAATATTATTTGAGACTTCTTTGATCTCTTTTATGCATGATTATTTATAGCCTCGTATTTCTTCTCTGAATCTTTGGTTTAGTTAGGCCAACTAGATTGATTTTTCTTGCAATGGGAAGAGGTGCTTTGTGATGGGTTCGATCTTACGGTGTCCTCACCCAGTGACAGAAGGGGTAGCGATGCACTTATGTATCATTGCTATTAAGGATAACAAGATGGGGTCTATTCCTACATGAATAGATCTTGTCTACATCATGGCATCGTTCTTATTGCATTACTCCGTTTCTCCATGAACTTAATACACTAGATGCATGCTGGATAGTGGTCGATGTGTGGAGTAATAGTAGTAGATGCAGAATTGTTTTGGTCTACTAATCTTGGATGTGATGCCTATATTCATGATCACTTCCTTGGATATCGTCATAATTATTTGTTCTTCTATCAATTGCCCAACAGTAATTTGTTCACCCACTAGTGAAATCTATGGCCTCCGGGTCTATCTTTTATCATATTGCTTTCAGATCTATCTTTTATCATATTTTTTTTAGATCTATTACTACAAAAACCCAAAAATACCTTGCTGCACTTTTTCCTTATTTTATTTTATGTTTTATTCAGATCTATTTATCCAATCTCATACAAATTAATCTATCTTTTTACTGAGGAGGAATTGACAACCCCTCTTACACGTCCGGTTACAAGTATTTGTTGTTTGTGTGCAGGTACCGTTTACATAGTGTTGCTTTGTTCTCCTACTGGATTGATACCTTGGTTTCATAACTGAGGGAAATACTTACCGTAGCTGTGCTGCATCATCACTTCCTCTTTGGGAAAATACCGACGCAGTCTCAAGCCATGTCAAAGGAATTTCTAGCGCCGTTGCTGGGGAGACATCATCAACATCTATCATGTTCCTAATCACAAATCTCATCTCCTTGCAATTTACATTATTTGCCATTTGCCTCTTGTTTTCATCTCCCCCACTTCCCAAAAATTTGCCTTTTTATTCGCCCTCTTTTTCGTTCGCCTTTTTCTCGTCAGATCTCTTGTTTTCTTGTGATCTTGCTTGCCCACCTTGTCACTATGACTACTCCTTTGTCACCAGATTTTGAAGTTCTATACTTCAAGCAGAAACAAGGAGAAAATTTGAAAGATGCTTGGTATAGGTTAATGGAATCATATCTCATTTGTAATCTAAAAGGGGATGCAAAGATTTTGCTTTGTAATTTTTACATAGGTTTAGCTTTGCATCATAGACAACTCTTGGATTTTGCTGCAAATGGGAACTTTATTGAGCTTGATGCTAATGCTGCTTATGAAATTCTAGAGGGACTATTGGGGGTTCCACCATGAATAAAGGGGTTTTCTTTTACACAATAAGGGTTTCAAATTTTAGACAAATTGGGTGATTTACTCGAGTTGCAAAAATATAATGAAGCCCTCAAACATATTAGTGGAAACCTCAAACGTGTGAATACTTTGATTACTCTTTGCAATAAGCGTTTGGATATTTTAGATCTCAAGATGGTCTCTTTTCCTAACAATATTGGGAAGCGTAAAGAGCCTCCTGGGTTTGAGAAAGCCCTCACAAAGGTGGCAGAAACTAAAGATGACAATACTTGAATCTATGCATTATGCCTAGCTAGGGGCATAAAACGGTAGCGCTTGTTGGGAGGCAACCCAATGAACAAAATTTATTTTTGCCTTTTTCTTTCTGTTCTTGAATGTTTACACAATTATGCTACTGTTATGATTGTGTTTTTTTACGTTTTAATTAGTGTTTGTGCCAAGTAAAGCCTTTGGGATCATGTTTGGTGATAGTTGATTTGATCTTGTTGAAAAACAGAAATTTTTGCGTCCAGTAGCAGAATTTTGTAAAATCACGGAAGTGACAAAAAATTCTGATGTTTTTACACAAGATTGATATACAAATTTCCTATGTTCTCCTAATTTTTCAGAATTTTTGGAGTTACATAAGTATGATCAAATTCGCATCTTTATAGACTTTCTGTTTTTGACAGATTCTGTTTTCTTTGCATTGTGTGCTTATTTTGAAGAATCTATGCATTGTATCGGGGGGTATAAGCCATAGTAAAGTTAGAATACAATAGGTATAATGCAATAACAAAATATGAATGGGTTTTCAACAGTACTTAAAGCAAAGATTGGTTTTATTATAGTAATGTATCTCATGAAGGTTTTGTTAAGTTTTGTGTGATTGAAGTTTTCAAGTTTTGGGTGAGATATCGATGGATGAAGGAATAAGGAGTGAAAAGGGCCTAAGCTTGGGGATGTCCATGGCACCCCAAGTTAATATTCAAGGAGAACCAAGCAACTAAGCTTGGGGATGCCCCGGAAGGCATCCCCTCTTTCTTCTAACAACCATCGGTAATTTCACTTGGAGTTATATTTTTATTCGTCACATATCATGAGTTTTGCTTGGAGCATCTTGTATTATATGAGGCTTTGCTTGTTCCGCTTTTTAGTTTGTCACAATTATCCTTTCTGAACACACCTATTTGAGAGAGCCAAATTTATGCTATGTTTGGTTAGAATTGCTCTATGTGCTTCACTTAAATGTTTTGAGCCATGGAATTGCTCTAGTGCTTCACTTATATCTTTTTGAGCACGATGTGCTTTAAATTTTTATTTTTTTTAAGAAATTCTCTCATGCTTCACTTAGATTTATTTGAGAGTTAGTAAATTTTTTGAAGAAATTCTCTCATGCTTCACTTATATTATTTTGGGAGAAGAAAATTTTTATGCTCATGTTCTTCACTTAAATTTGTTTAAGCTTATCAAAAGCAATTGCAACATATGAAACTAGTCCCAAAGTGATAGATATGCAAGAGGGATATAATAAAACTTTCATGAATATCATTGGACAAAATAAACTTGATTCTTCGTAATAGTTTTGAGATATGTTGATAGTAATATGTGAGTCATGTTGGTGAGTAATTATGCTTCAGTAAGAATATTGGTGTTAAGGTTTGTGATTCCCTATGCAAGCATGAAAGTCAATAGTTATGCATTGAAATTACATCCTACTTGTTGTGCATTATTCAGTGTAAGCTATGCTTAATGCTCGTTTATGAGAATTTTTGTTTCTTGGTTGGTTGCTTCTCAATATTTTTGCTAGCCTCCACTTGTACTAAGTAGAAATACTACTTGTGCATCCAAAATCCTTAAAACCAGTTTTGCCATATGAGTCCACCATACCTACCTATATGCGGTATTTTCGTGCCATTCTAAGTAAATTTCTTTGTGTCAACTCTAATTTTCAAAATGAATTTGCTTTTTGTGTGCACGTACCGCTCATGTAGCAGCAGGGGGTGGCCAATATTTTCCATGCTAGATGTGTTATTCTCAAGATGAGTGTTTATTCATTTGTCATTGCACGAGAGTACGGGTGTGGGGGAACACAGACAGGGGTATATGTTTTTGCCTGACTATGCACGGACGGCAAACCAAGATCAGACCAAGCAAGGAGGATCAATTCCTTTGAAGGATCCAATAGCAAGTCGAGAAGGCCAAGGAGAGCCAGAGGAACAAGGCATCGCTAAGGGAAGGGCCTACCTTGCCGGGCAGGCAAGCCTAGTAGGGTAGGGTTTTGCCCCGAAAGCAAGCTCCCAGATCATCCCGGCCGGCCTGCGAGGGCTGGCGGAGGCAAGCCACTCCACCGATCCACCTCACAAGCGATGCAAGTCAGTAATCGAAGCGGTGTCAAGCTCCAAGGTGACTAAGTGGCTGCTTTCTGCCACATGGCAGCCACTTCCTACAGCAAACACCTCCATATGACCCCCGTCCTGAGACGTGTCAAGCAAGCAGGCGCGAAGCTAGCAAAACAGCCTGGCAGGGCTTGCCGGGCGAGCTGTGATGTGACACAGAGCGGTGCATTTAATGCGCTCTGTCAGCCTGCAGAGTTAGATATGATAGCAATGTTAGCAATCTAATCAGTACGCAAAGACTGATTTGCCACTGTGGTGACCCCTTAATCTATAAAAGGAGGCCCATGGCGACCGTAGAAAGGGTTGGATCCTGGCATATCCATACGCTCGTAGCCACTCTCGTCCCCAGAGCGACCTTGCCGGGCGAGTGTGCTACGTTTCACCACCATTATCCACCATTAATCCACCAAAGTAGGAGTAGGGTTTTACGCCTCACGGCGGCCCGAACCTGGGTAAACACTGTCCCGTGTGATCTATGTCGTGCTGCGTGATGCTTCTCCGCTCTTTGTGCAACATGTGCATCCCCCCGCCGAACCAAAAGGGGCTGATGGCCCCATAGGTGGCCGTGGTTTCCCGCGACATCTTTAGCGCGCCAGGTAGGGGGATCACTTGCGCAAACCTGAGGGCGTTGGCAGCGCGTCGTCTCCATTGTAGCCCCGCCGAAGCTTTTGGCGTCGGTGGTGCTCATGAAGATAGGAAGACAGAGCGGGCCGTCCCCGCGCCTGCTTCATTCGTCATGTCGTCCCACCGTAGTCGTGGCCGCGATGAACATAGGCGCTGACGGTGGAATGCTTTCCCCCCCCCCAGGGGACCTAGGCGGATCGACCACTGATCGGGCACCATCCAGGGGGAAGGGGCAGGGCGCATGGGAACGAGGCTCCTCTTTTCATCTCTTTCCCTCTTCGGCAATCGAGCTGCTCTGACCCTGGCATCGTCAATGTCGATGAGTACCGCGCGATACTCGGTTTAGCATTTACCTTGCTCAGGGAAATCCTGAGTAAAACGCCGGTACGAATCCATTGATCGATACCCTGGCGGGTATGCTCTAGCAAGGCCGTCCGCACTGGTGGGACTTTTGTGCCAGCCGCTGTCGGATTGTTCGAAAGGAGTGGAGAGAAGGAGGGGCCGGGAAAGCCCGGCACAATATCCTGCCGCCAGCCAGACGCGGTTGACGTGTGTTGGTCCCTGCCGGGAACCAGAGAGTTGTTTGCTGGCCTCCCTCTTTCTAGGTATTGCGAGCATGCCAAATGCATGCAACTGGAAGGGATGGGGAGGAGTAAGAACAAAAGCTAAGTTCAAGCAATCATTTCCTTTTGATGAATCCTAGATTTTTGCATCCGTTTATCCCTCGGTTTTAGTAAGTGTTCGTACTATGAAATCCTTCATGTGATAGAACCTTGGCTAGTTCTTTGTCTGCACCCTTGTTCTGTCCCAAGCCCTTCTCACAGAACGAGCGGCTGTGTCGAGAGCTACCGAGGAAAAACTTGTCGGGACGCATCCACGCCGAGATGAATGTTAAGGGCCGGACCCTTACGACAATCGCGGCAATATGATACCGGCAAGCAACCAGAACATGCATCGGGACTAATCGTACGAACACGAGCATATAAGCTCAGAGGGATAAATGTGCATTTAAGATTAAGCAGGGGACATCAGTTCCACAAAAACATCAAATAGTATGACATCTAAACACGAAGCATACATCATGTTTTGTTATAGGATAGCTTGACAACAAGAATAGCTCGGAGTTAAGACCGGCGACCGCGTGAAGCCGTTGGGACGTGAAGGGCCCTGGCGGCCAAAGGGGCAGCTTTCTCATTGGCAGCTGGAACATCAGCACCCACAGGCGGCTCCTTAAATCCATCGGCAAGGTCGAGGTCTGGATGACGATAGGCGATGTTGCTCAGGACCATGAGGAGGGCGTCGTCAGCAAGCTTCCGGGACTCGGTCGCGAAGCGCTTGGCCCTCCCCTCTTCATGCACCTTCAGCTTTTCGATCAGCTCATTGAAGAAAACTCCCAGCTTGACACTTGGGACCTCCTGCCTGTTGACGGAGAAAGCTGGCCCTTCCATGCCCATTGCAACGGTCTGAGCAGCAAAGCGCATAGCAATGTCAACCATGCTCCTGATCCAGAGGTTCACCTGCTCGGATTGGTTCATCAGCTTGTCCTCTGCATCCTTCCGGAGGCGTTGGGTGGTGTCTAGATCTCTGGACAACAGTTGCTGGCGGGTTCCGTTGGACTCCGCCGTGCTTTCCAAGGTGCCGATCCTGGCTTTCAGATCTGTGATGGCGCCATTGGCGGTTTCAAGACTTTGGGTCCTGGAGGAAAGCTGCGACTGCACATCACTCAGAAGGACCTCCGCCTTTCGTGCTTCCTCCTTGAGAGCCTCCATCTCCTTGGTGCTCCTGGCAAGCTCCTCGGTCAGCTTAGTCACTTGGCGATCAAGGTCAGTCCTGGCAGCGGATGCGGCAGCAAGATCATCAGTGACTTTCTTCAGTCGAACAGCAGAATCAGTTGTGAGGTCGTCCAGGGCAGCTTTGTGCTTGTCCTCCAACTTCTTGGTGCTTTGCTGCATGAGGGCTTCCAGGTCCTCATCTTTGGCGTGAAGGGTGGCTCTAAGCTTCTCCTCCCGGAGAGAAATCTCTTGCTCTCTGGCGTCCAGACGTGCCTTGCGATCCGCCAGGCGCACTTGACGGGCTATGACGTCTTCCCTCGTCATCAGAATTGCCTCCTGCTGCCTCATAAGTGCCTGGAACTGCTTGCCGTGCCATTCGCGCAACTCCAGACACTTGTCCTTCAGCTTCTGGTCCACTTTGTTGGTGGACTCGCGTTGCTCTTTGAGCGCCTGCCACTTCGGGTCATGTCGGGCCCGCATTTCTTTGATGCCCGCCGCCACGGACTCCAGGAAGGACAAATCCATTGCAACGGCAACATAATCGCACGATTCTTCAACCCCTTGGTGCAGCGACGCCAGGATTCGCTGGAGCTCTTCATCAAACTCCGCGTTCATCGATGCCGACGGGCCAGGGGCTCCAATTCCGGGCTGCACCAACACTAGCGCCAAATGGCTTAAGGGGGATGGCGAGGTCCCCACCATTGGCCCAAAAGAGGGGAGGGGATCCATGGTTCGGAGGGGAATCTTCACCTCGACCACCGCTCCCACCTCTGGGGCACTTTCAAAAGTACGCTCCGCAACCGCCAGAGGATCTTGAACACTCCTGGCAATGGAGCCCTGTCCCTCCACGGTGGCGATCTCGGCGGCTTCATCCGCGGCAGCTCTCCCTATGCTGGCCACCTCTTCCAGTAGTTCTGGCTCTTCGGCCTGGAGGACTGTGGATGAAAGGACAAGTGAATGAAAGAAAAAGGGCAGAAGCTTTAGATAAAGGGAGAGGGGGTACATAAGATAAAGAAAGAGAAGAGTTGAAGTTAAGTACCCGGAGAATCCTGCCGGGCAGGGGCCTCAATCTCACCGGCAGCATCAGTTGCCGGGCCATGAACTCCACCCCCTGCCGTGGAAGCCACGGCACCGCTCTGTGCGGGCTCATCCACGGAGGGTCTCGCCAGGGGTCCTTTGGCTGGGTCAGCAGGAGGAACCAGCCCTCCACTTTCACGCCGGGGGCTGGGCTGGGGGCTCGGTGCGGGATCCTCCATATGACTCCCCACCAAATCCATGCTCTCCACAGTCTTCGGCGACCCAACACGCCGGAGCCTCTTCGACCGATGGATAAGGGTCTCCGTTTCCTCCTCCTCCACCCTGCCAATGACAGCAAAACAAAAGGTCAGCCAGCAAAGACAATCAAGTATACTAAAGTTATCACGGAGAGGGAAATCTTCCTTACTCCTCATCAATGAGCATGGAGCTCAAGTCAAATTCCATGGGTGGCGGGGATGCTCTACCTCTCTTCTGGGATGGAGGGGCGGAGCTTTCCGGCAGCCCCAAACCCTGCTGGAACACTGGGGGCTTTGATGAAGACGAGCTCTGCGAAGAGCTCGAGCCAGAATGAGAGTTGGAATCGCCCTCCACATCCACTGATTGCTTGGCAGGAGAAGCATTGATCCCGTTAAGGCGAGGAGACTGGCGGCACACCACGTCTAGCTTGGTATTTCTGGTGGTGGTCTTCTTCACCTTCTTGGTAGCAGGCGCTGGATTTGGGGGCGCCGTTCGCCGGTTAGCAGCACGCCTGCGGGGACGCTGATCCAAAATCGGCTCGGGGGCTTGAGGACCAGCCGCGAGCCACTCCGCTTCGGGCTCCACTGCCTCAGCAGCCTCCTCCTCCCTCTGGAGCTCTGCTACCATAGTGGCTAGAGCCACAAGCCTAGAAAACTCATCCCCGGCAAGATCTTCCCCGGCAACCTCTTCCGTGGCCCACGCCTCGCTACCACCATGAGAAGAACTCTCATCCTCAGCTTTTCCATTCCCGACCTTTGCAACCCTTGCCATTGCAGCAATTCGGGCAGCTTAGTCCTCCTCAATCCTCCTCTTGATAAACGCTGCCTCCACGGTGGAGGTGTGTTTGTACATGTTGGTCTCCACTCTGATAGCCCTCTCCGCCAGGGCGTTGGACCATTCATGTTCTTCGTTAAGAGTGGGAAACCGCCAATCGCTTGACACCCCATGAGCATAGCAATCTGGCATCCACTTCAAGATCTGGTCCCGGGCCGTCCAGGTTCGACGAAAAGAAGACGAAATCTCCCCTCCAGTTCCAGTCCAGGTCCATCGCCCTCTTGCTTCCCTCGGCGACCACCTCCTTCGCCGCGGTCGTCTGCTTCCCTTTTGCTGCTGTTTTCTTCCCCATTCCTGTGGACGCCGGCGCGAACGGGGGAAGGAATTAGGCGGAGGAACGGCGGCGGGCGTGGGAGAGAAGGAGGGGCGGTTGTTTGGCTTGCAGAGGAAGATGATGGGAGGGCAGGACAGGCGACAGGTGAACCATGCCGTTCCGCGTTTTCTTATCTTAAGGGAAAAAGGCGTGGAGCGGGGACGCAACGCTCCAGAAGTTACCGTTTTACATTAACTGCAACAGTCCCACGACCCCACGACTCGCAGTAATTGCGCGAAGTGGACGTAGGATTGACTGGTCATCATGATGAACCATGATGCGAGCATCCCTATTCGGCCACGTGTCCGTGCACTGGTTTAGGGCCTAACCCAACGTGCCCAGTGACACGTATGGCTTAGGCCTAGGGGCTTATGTCGGGGAACACAGACAGGGGTATATGTTTTCCCCTGACTATGCACGGACGGCAAACCAACAAGCTCAGAGGCAAAATTGGAAGACCAATATCAGACCAAGCAAGGAGGATCAATTCCTTTGAAGGATCCAAGAGCAAGTCGAGGAGGCCAAGGCGAGCCAGAGGAATGAGGCATCGCTAAGGGAAGGGCCTACCTTGTCGGGCAGGCGAGCCTGGCAGGGTTGGGTATTGCCCCGGAAGCAAGCTCCCAGATCGTCTCGACAGGCCTGCCGTGGCTGGTAGAGGCAAGCCACTCCACCTCACAAGCGACGCTAGTCAGTAATTGAAGCGGTGTCATGCTCCAAGGTGACTAAGTGGCTGCTTTCTACCACATGGCAACCACTTCCTACAGCAAACACCTCCATATGACACCCGTCCTGAGACGTGTCAAGCAAGCAGGCGTGAAGCTGGCAAAACAGCCCGGCAGGGCTTGCCGGGCGAGCTGTGATGTGACACAGAGCGGCGCATTTAATGCACTCTGTCAGCCTACAGAGTTAGATATGATAGCACTGTTAGTCTTCTAATCAGTATGCAAAGACTGATTTGCCACTGTGGTGACCCCTTAATCTATAAAAGGAGGCCCATGGCAACCGTAGAAAGGGTTGGATCCTGGCATATCCATACGCGCGTAGCCACTCTCGTCCCCAAAGCGACCTTGCCGGGTGAGTGTGCTATGTTTCACCACTATTATCCACCATGAATCCACCAAAACAGGACTAGGGTTTTACGCCTCATGGCGGCCCGAACCTGGGTAAAGACTGCCCGTGTGATCTCTGCCGTGCTGGGCGATGCTTCTCCGCTCTTTGTGCAATGTGTCCATCCCCCCGCCGAACCAAAAGGGGCTGATGGCCCCATAGGTGGCCGTGGTTTCCAACGACATATGGTGGTAATAGTGATGCCCAGTTCCGAAATGAAAAAGAAATTTACTTTATGTTGTCAAATAATAAATTCCATGGAAGGTGTTGGTATGGATGGTACCCATGGATACGGCTAGCCGTGGAGTGTGAAAGTATGGTGGAAAAAGGAATAAACTTTATTTTATGTTTGGGAACCGCCTATGATATATCTAGCATTAAAAGTTGAAAGATCGAGGATGTCGCCTAGAGGGGGGGGGGGGTTGAATAGGCGCTTCAAAATAATTACGGTTTAGGCTTGAACAAATGCGGAATAAACCTAGCGGTTAATTTGTCAAGCACGAAATCTACAACAAGTAGGCTCACCTATGTGCACCAACAACTTATGCTAAGCAAGATAAACAACTAAGTGATAGCAAGATATATGACAAGAAACAATATGGCTATCACAAAGTAAACTGCATAAGTAAAGGGCTCGGGTAAGAGATAACCGAGGCACACGGAGACGACGATGTATCCCGAAGTTCACACCCTTGCGGATGCTAATCTCTGTTTGGAGCGGTGAGGAGGAACAATGCTCCCCAAGAAGCCACTAGGGCCACCGTAATCTCCTCACACCCTCCCACAATGCAAGATGCCGCGATTCCACTAAGGGACCCTTGAGGGCGGTCACCAAACCCGTACAAATGGCAACCCTTGGGGGCGGACAACGAACCCGTACACTTTGGCAACCCTTGGGGGCGCTCACCGGAACCCATCAAATTGCTCGGGGTGATCTCCACAACCTAATTGGAGACCCCGATGACGATGACATGTACCTAGGGTAGGGACTTAGGCCTGACCTAGACACCCTACCCAAGGACACTACACAGGAGTCCAAGACCTAAAAGGTTCTACAGAAGATACCGACTGAAATCCTCATGATGTGCAATACACTCGAGAGGAGATCCCACTCGGATATCCCAATTCCACTCGACTATTATTATTTCACTCGACCACACAAGAATCCACTCAGAGTACAGAATACCTAGAGTCACCCTAGGATGGCAACGGTCAGGCATTCACTCCGACGTCATAACGATCATTTAATACGGGCGTTACCAGTAACGTTCAGGATTTAACTCTCATTGAAACCCTGGGTAACTGAGGGCTGCAAGGGGCCGGCGTACTCTATATAAGCCACCCCTCCCCTCTGGCACAGGGGTTCGCACCCCCTGTAACTGTTCCACACTCCAATCGATAAGCCTCCACGGCACCGAGATGTAGGGCTATTACCTCCTCCGAGAGGGGCCTGAACTCGTAAATCTGTGTGTACATCCTCGCCGTAGCTAGGACACTGCCCTCTCCTACATACCCCCTACTTCTACTGTCAGACTCGTTCCCACGACAGTTGGTGCCCATCGTGGGGCAGGCGTCTAAGCGACTTCCGGTGAGGTTGCAATCTCCGATCTTCATCAACATGGTTTCCGGCGGTGGTTTGGCCTTGGGTCACGAGATCCATCTCGGCGCGCTCGTCTTCATCGTCGACGACTCCGCCTGGCTCCAAGAGGCCCCCCTCGACGTCGAGGCTCTCCCCACCCGCGGGGTGGCGCACTTCTGCGCGAGCACCTGTGACGTCCTCCTGTAGCAGCCGTCGACCCAGTATCGGTCGGCTCCAGTGGCGTCTTCGCTCCCCGTTGTACAGCGCCGCAAGCGATCCGGTCGTTCGCGGCTCCAGCGTTGGGTGAAGCATGCGGTGGCTTGTCAGTCGACCACCCCACAAATCACGGCGATTGAGCCCGATGACTCTCTCTATGGGTCGTTCGATCTGTCGACTGGTCATTCGGATACACTTTCCGAGTGTGAGAGCAACGATCCCGTGGCGGAGGTCCTCATGGTCAACTCCCAGTGCAGTCTGCCCGGATTCTGTCGCGGCAGCTGCGGCGGCGGCAGCAGCGGTGGCAGTCGCACGACCACGACGAGTATTATCCCCAAGCCCTCACTGCCGAGCAGAGGGGAGAACTGCGGCGCAGGAACAAGGAGGCTCTCTAGAACCCCATCATTGGGGAGACCCCCGAAGCTCAGGCTCTGGAGGCTGCGCGCGTGGCCAATTTGGCTGAGCGTACGTGTCTGGAGAATCATCAACAAGCACTTGACGACCGCGCCCGTAGGGAGATCCCAAGTTCCAGTCAACGACAGTTGTTTCTGAGTGGGCCTCAAGATGACTGTCAGGTATACCGCACTCCGATTCAAAATGTTGCAGCTGCGGCCTGTATCGCAGATTCCATTCAACTGTCCCGTTCTGAGGCCGGTAGAGGTTTACAACAGATTCGAGTATTGCTCAAAGCGGCTGGTGAACAGAACTCAGCAGTTTCCCAGTCGCGCAATAGGATTCACAGCAGATCCATCATGGTAGACATAGTTCAGTCAGCACACAGCCCAAGATCGCCTCCACGGCGTGAAGATCGTGGTTATCGCCAGGACCAGTACCTTGGTCGAGGCCACGGGAAGTTTCATCCTCGATACCATCGCGATGACCACCGTCGAGTGCCTACACCCCCTCCGAGGGGTGGTTCATACGCGCCCCGACGGTATGACGATAGGCGCCCGGTTGGTGATAAGCGGAGAGTTCCAGACATCCCAAGAGAGCCTGGGTTTGATGCGAGGTTAGTCCTTGTACAGGGTCTGGTTGACAGAGGCAGAGCTAACAGAGAAGGGCTGGACAGAGATCATCCGAGTGGAAGCAGGGCGTTTGTCACCGGGCCCGACTATTTCAGTAGGGCCATTCGAGCTGTAGAGATTCCCCCCAACTTCAGGTTGGCGGCGGGAGTAAGCAAGTTCACTGCCGAGTCAAAGCCAGACACCTGGTTGGAAGATTACCGAGTGGCAGTGCAGATCGGTGGAGGCAACGATGAAGTGGCCATGAAGCACCTCCTCTTGATGCTTGAAGGCTCGGCCAGGGCCTAGTTGAATCAGTTGGCTCCTGGCAGCATATTCTGTTGGGAAGATTTAGCTCGGGTGTTTATCAAGACATTTGAAGGTACTTGCAAACGCCCTGCTGGGCTGACCGAATTACAGCACTGCGTTCAGAAGCCGAGTGAAACTTTGAGGGATTTCATCCAGAGATGGACTACCCTTCACCATGTGTTGGAGAATGTGTTAGAACACCAGGCAGTTTGCGCCTTCAAGGAGGGCGTCAGATACAGAGAGGTTATCCTGAAATTTGATCGTTCCGGAGACATGTCTCTAAGCCGAATGATGGAAATAGCCACTCGGTATGCGAATGGCGAAGAGGAAGACCGACTCCACAATGGCAAGGGGAAAACAGTTGACCACGACACTGGGGGCGGAAATCCCAGTCGGAAGCAAAAACGTAAAGCTGAGCCTGCAGGTCCTGCTGAAGCCGCAGTTCTGAATGCACAAGGAAAGTTTAAAGGAAAGCCTAAGGGGCCATGGGTGCCCAAAAAGGTGAAAGACCAGTCCGGCCAAGATGTCCTGGATTTGCTGTGTCACATTCACATGAAGAAGGATGAAGAGGGTAACTTGATTCTGCCCAAGCATACCACTCGGCAGTGTAGACTCCTAATTTAGCAGTTCTGAGAGGGCCAACCCAGTGAGAAGGACTCTGATAAGGATGAGGAGGAGGAAAAGGATGATGGTTACCCAAAGGTCAATGCTACCTTCGTGATTTTTGCTGATGTTGAAAGCAAAAGTCGACTTAAAGTCATAAATAGAGAAGTGAACATGGTTGCTCCGGCAACTATGACATACCTAAAGTGGTCAAAAACTCCCATTACATTCGACCAATCAGATCACCCAAAGCATGTTGCTACCCCTGGGCGGCAAGTGCTGCTGGTCGACCCAGTCGTTGGGGGCACCCTACTGACTAAAGTTCTCATGGATGGTGGCAGTGGTCTGAACATTCTGTATGCTGAGACCCTCCAGGGAATGGGCATTCCGATGTCCCAACTCAGTGAGAGCAACATGCAGTTCCAAGGAATCATCCTATGGAAGAAAGCAAAGTCACTCGGGCATATTGCTCTTGATGTGGTTTTCGGTGATTCCAAGAATTTCCACAAGGAGAGGTTGACGTTTGAGGTAGTGGATTTCCACAGTGCCTATCATGCTATTCTGGGCAGACCCGCATATGCTCGTTTCATGGCCTGTCCATGTTACGTGTATCTCAAGTTGAAGATGCCCGTACCCAAAGGTGTGATTACCGTCACTGGGAATAGGCGGAGAGTGGAGGAGTGCCTCTAGAAGGGTTCCAAGATTGCAGATGAGCAAATGGCAGTGGTAGAGCTAGAAGAATACAAGAAAAATGCCGATCCAAGTGATTTGTTGCGAGCCAAGAAGCCTGCTTCAGAGTCTGCATTTCAGTCGGCCGGTGAAACGAAGCCAGTTCAAATTCACCCGGAAGACCCCACCGCTGCTCCGACTCACATCTCAACAACACTCGACTGCAAATAGGAAGCCGCGCTCATCAAGTTCCTCCGTGAGAACTGGGACATCTTTGCATGGAAACCATCTGACATGCCTGGTGTACCCAGGGGGCTGGCTGAGCACCATTTGTGTGTCGACTCAAAGGCAAAACCCGTCAAGGAGCATCTCCATCAGTCCGCCGCGGAAAAGAGGAAGGCGATTGGCGAGGAGGTGGCTCAGCTCCTGGCAGCTGAGTTCATCCGCGAGATATACCACTCCGAGTGGCTCGCCAACGTCGTCATGTGGTCCCCAAGAAGGATAAATCACTTCGTATGTGTATTGATTTCAAGCATATCAATCGGGCTGCCCGAAAGATCATTTTCCTCTCCCCCGCATTGATCAGATTGTCGACTCAACTGCGGGGTGTGAGCGTTTGTCATTTCTAGATGCATATTCCGGGTACCATCAGATCCGACTGTATGGACCTTATGAAATAAAAACAGCCTTCATCACCCCGTTCGTGTGTTTTTGCTATGTCACCATGCCTTTTGGTCTCAAGAATGCTGGCGCCACATTCATGTGCATGATCCAAAAGTGCCTGCTCACTCAGATCAGTCAGAATGTGGAAGCATATATGGATGATATCGTGGTCAAGTCACGCAAGAGTTCCGACCTGCTGACTGACCTCGCTGAAACATTTGCCAATCTGAGAAGATATGACATCAAGCTGAATCCATCCAAGTGCACATTCGGAGTTCCTTGAGGAAAGTTGCTCGGTTTTCTCATTTCCGAACGAGGAATAGATGCAAACCCCAAAAAGATTGGTACAATTCTCCGAATGAAACGCCCTGTGCGTGTGCACGACGTTCAGAAGCTTACAGGCTGCCTTGCTGCTTTAAGTCGTTTCATTTCTCGTCTCGGTGAAAAGGCATTGCCTTTTTACGGATTGATGAAGAAGTATGATATATTCGAGTGGACTCCTAAAGCCGAAGCAGCGTTAGTGGAGCTCAAAGCCCTGCTTTCCACCCAGCCGGTGCTTGCTGCCCCAATCAGCAAAGAGCCTCTGCTGTTATATATTGCAGCCACTGGGCAAGTGGTCAGCACAGTGCTCACAGTGGAGCGGGAGGAAGAAGGCAAGGCCTATAAAGTTCAACGCCTAGTGTATTACATTTTTGAAGTCTTGACTCCATCCAAGCAAAGGTATCCGCATTATCAGAAGCTTGTCTATGGAATCTATCTGACTGCAAAGAAAGTTGCACACTATTTCCAAGACCACTCGATTTCAGTCATCAGCGACACTCCATTGTCTGAAATTTTGAACAATCGAGATGCAACCGGTCGAGTGGCTAAGTGGGCAATTGAACTTCTTCCCCTGGACATCAAGTTTGAAGCAAAAAAGGCGATCAAGTCTCAAGCAATCGTGGATTTCTTGGCCGAGTGGATTGAGCAACAGCAGCCGACTCAAGTTCACTCGGAACACTGGACCATGTTCTTTGATGGATCTAAGATGTTAAATGGTTCTGGTGCTAGAGTGGTCTTGGTATCCCTGAGAGGCGATAAACTTAGTTATGTTCTCCAAATTCACTTCGATTCCTCCAATAATGAGGCTGAGTACGAAGCACTCCTTTACGGGTTGCGTATGGCCATCTCACTCGGCGTCCGTCGCCTGATGGTCTACAGTGACTCGGATTTGGTGGTTAATCAGGTGATGAAGGAGTGGGATGTTAGGAACCCTGCCATGACTGGATACTGCAATGCAGTGAGGAAGTTGGAGAAAAAGTTTGAAGGGTTGGAGCTCCACCACATTCCCCGAATCAAGAACCAAGCTGCAGATGACTTGGCAAAAATATGTTCCACTCAGAAGCCTATCCCCAGCAATGTGTTCCTTGAGCGTCTGCATTCCCCCTCAGTGCAAGAAGATCCTTTCACCGAAGAGCCTCCCCAGCCAATAAGCTCTACCAATCCGACTGAAGTCGAAGTACCAGCAGTTATCGATCTGGTTATGCAGATTCTGGTAATCACCCCCGACTGGACATGAACGTATATTGCATATCTGCTCAGGCAGGAGCTTCCGGAAGATGAAGTTGAAGCATGACAGATTGTCCGCAGATCCAAGGCCTTTACAGTGATTGGCGGACAGCTCTACCGAGAAAGTGTTACTGGCGTTGCTTAGCGATGTATCTCTCCAGAAGAGGGTCGACTGATATTGAATGAGATTCACTCGGGGACCTGTGGTCACCATGCGTCCTCTCGGACCTTCGTGGCCAAAGCATACTGAGAAGGATTCTACTGGCCACGGGCCAATGAGGCTGCAAAAGAGATCATCGAGAAGTGTGAAGGTTGCCAGTTCTACTCAAACATGTCTCACAAGCCCGCATCCGCCTTGAAGACTATCCCACTCATCTGGCCATTTGCCGTGTGGGGGTTAGACATGATTGGGCTGTTAAGGACCGGCAGAAGTGGTTTCACTCATCTGCTTGTAGCAATCGACAAGTTCACCAAGTGGATTGAAGCCAAACCAATCAAGAGCTTAGATTCAAGCACAGTCATGAGTTTCATAAGAGAGTTGATTTTCCAATATGGAGTTCCACACGGCATCATCACAGACAACGGCTCAAACTTCGACTCAGAACAGTTCAGAGCATTCTGTGCTTCTCAAGGCACTCGGGTGGATTACAGATCCGTTGCGCACCCGCAGTCGAATGGACAAGCAGAAAGAGCAAATGGTTTGATCCTCCAAGGTCTGAAACCTCGACTCATGCACGACCTCAAGCATGCAGCTGGAGCTTGGGTAACTGAATTGCCGTCTGTTTTTTGGGGATTGAGGACAACTCCCAACCGATCCACTAACCGAACCCCTTTCTTCATGGTGGACGGGGCTGAAGCCGTGCTTCCTAGTGACTTGCTTCACAATGCGCCCCGTGTGGAACTTTTCTCACAAGCTGAAGCAGAGCAAGCACGTCAAGATGTTGTAGATCTTTTGGAGGAAGAGCGAGAGATGGCTTTGATCCGGTCGACTATTTATCAGCAATACCTTTGTCGATTCCAGGCCAGAAACGTCAAAGGTCGAGCATTTCAAGAAGGAGACCTTGTGCTCCGAGTGGATCAGCAACGGCCTCATAAGCTCACACCTGCATGGGAAGGCCCTTTTGTCGTCAAAAAAGTGCTTCACAATGGGGCATATCACCTTTACAACCTAGCTCAGAAGAAAGACGAGCCGCGCGCCTGGAACGCAGACCTTCTTCATCGCTTTTATACTTGACAGTCGGATTGTCAAGATGTAATAAGAGTACTTGTTAAGTCGTTTATCAAGACATGATTCCTGCAGTCTCTTAATGATTGTTCTCACATAAACATGTGTTCAAATCCCCCAGTGGGTGGCTTAGTCGCGAACAAGTTTTCGCCTAAGTCAAAAAATTACTCCGTGTGGTGAGCAATCCTCCCACTCGGGGGCTTAGCTGTGACCCCATACTCGCTTAAGTTTAAAACCACTCCAAGTGGAGCGCAATCCTCCCACTCGGGGGCTTAGCTGCGACCCCGTACTCGCCTAAGTTCAAAACTTCTCCGAGTGGAGAGCAATCCTCCCACTCGGGGGCCTAGCTGCGACCCCGTACTAGCCTAAGTTTAAAACATATCTGAGTGCAGAGCAATCCTCCCACTCGGGGGCTTAGCTGCGACCCCGTACTCGCCTAAGTTCAAAACTTCTCCGAGTGGAGAGCAATCCTCCCACTCGGGGACTTAGCTGCCACCCCGCACTCGCCTAAGTTCAAAACTTCTCCGATTTGAGAGCAATTCTCCCACTAGGGGGCTTAGCTGCGACCCCGTACTCGCCTAAGTTCAAAACTTCTCCGAGTGGAGAGCAATCCTCCCACTCGGGGGCTTAGCTGCGACCCCGTACTCGCCTAAGTTCAAAACTTCTCTGAGTGGAGAGCAATCCTCCTACTCAGGGACTTAGCAGCGACCCCGTACTCGCCTAAGTTCAAAACTTCTCCGAGTGGAGAGAAATCCTCCAACTCGGAGGCTTAGCTACGACCCCGTACTCGCCTAAGTTCAAAACTTCTCTGAGTGGAGAGCAATCCTCTGACTCAGGGGCTTAGCTGTGACCCCGTACTCGCCTAAGTTCAAAACCTCTCCGAGTGGAGAGCAATCCTCCCCTCGGGGACTTAGCTGCGACCCCGTACTCGCCTAAGTTCAAAACTTCTCTGAGTGGAGAGCAATCCTCCCACTCGGAGGCTTAGCTGCGACCCCATACTCGCCTAAGTTCAAAACTTCTCCGAGTGGAGAGCAATCCTCCCACTCGAGGGCTTAGCTGCGACCCCTGTACTCGCCTTAGTTCAAAACTTCTCCGAGTGGAGAGCAATCCTCCCACTCGGGGGCTTAGCTGTGACCCCATACTCGCTTAAGTTTAAAACCACTTCGAGTGGAGCGCAATCCTCCCACTCGGGGGCTTAGCTGCGACCCCGTACTCGCCTAAGTTCAAAACTTCTCCGAGTGGAGAGCAATCCTCCCACTCGGGGGCCTAGCTGCGACCCCGTACTAGCCTAAGTTTAAAACTTCTCCGAGTGGAGAGCAATCCTCCCACTCGGGGGCTTAGCTGCGACCCCGTACTCGCCTAAGTTCAAAACTTCTCCGAGTGGAGAGCAATCCTCCCACTCGGGTGCTTAGGTGCGACCCCGTACTCGCCTAAGTTCAAAACTTCTCCGAGTGGAGAGCAATACTCCCACTCGGAGGCTTAGCTGCGACCCCGTACTCGCTTAAGTTCAAAACCTCTCCGAGTGGAGAGCAATCCTCCCACTCGGGGGCTTAGCTGCGACCCTGTACTCGCCTAAGTTCAAAACCTCTCCGAGTGGAGAGCAATCCTCCAACTCGGGGTTTAACTGCGACCCCGTACTCGCCTAAGTTCAAAACTTCTCCGAGTGGAGAGCAATCCTCCCACTCGGGGACTTAGCTGCCACCCCGCACTCGCCTAAGTTCAAAACTTCTCCGATTTGAGAGCAATCTCCCACTAGGGCTTAGCTGGACCCCGTACTCGCCTAAGTTCAAAACTTCTCCGAGTGGAGAGCAATTCTCCCACTCGGGGGCTTAGCTGCAACCCCTTACTCGCCTAAGTTCAAAACTTCTCTGAGTGGAGAGCAATCCTCCTACTCAGGGACTTAGCAGCGACCCCGTACTCGTCTAAGTTCAAAACTTCTCTGAGTGGAGAGCAATCCTCCAACTCGGAGGCTTAGCTACGACCCCGTACTCGCCTAAGTTCAAAACTTCTCTGAGTGGAGAGCAATCCTCTGACTCAGGGGCTTAGCTGTAACCCCGTACTCGCCTAAGTTCAAAACTTCTCCGAGTGGAGAGCAATCATCCCCTCGGGGACTTAGCTGCGACCCCGTACTCGCCTAAGTTCAAAACTTCTCTGAGTGGAGAGCAATCCTCCCACTCGGAGGCTTAGCTGTGACCCCATACTCGCCTAAGTTCAAAACTTCTCCGAGTGGAGAGCAATCCTCCCAATCGAGGGCTTAGCTGCGACCCCTGTACTCGCCTTAGTTCAAAACTTCTCCGAGTGGAGAGCAATCCTCCCACTCAGGGGCTTAGCTGCGACCCCATACTCGCCTAAGTTCAAAACTTCTCTGAGTGGAGAGCAATCCTCCCACTCGGGAGCTTACCTGTGACTCCGTACTCGCCTAAGTTCAAAACTTCTTCGAGTGGAGAGTAATCCTCCCACTCGGAGACTTAGCGGTGGCCCCGTACTCGCCTAAGTTCAAAAATTCTTCGAGTGGAGAGCAATCCCCCCACTCGGAGGCTCAGCCGAGATCCCACACTCGCCTAAGTTTCAAATTTACTCCGAGTGGAGAGCAATCCTCCCAGTCGGAAGCTTAGCCACGGATCAGCTCCGCCTAAGTCAAAAAATTCGATCAATGCAAAAGCAATATTCGGATAACACCATCAAGTTTGGATAAATCTGGCAGGTTTCATGACCGCAAGGAAAAGTACTCGGGCGTCAGGCCCGAAAGAGTTTAACGGTTACATAATCACTCGGCATTCCGAGGCAAATAAGTTCAGATCAGTAAAGTTTGTTTACTCGGCGGGAGGAGGACTCGCTGGCTCGACGAAGGTGTCCAAGTCGATGCCGTCGTCTATGCGAGTGGCTGCTTCTATGAAGGTCTCCATGAAAGATTGGAACTGAAGCTTCTTTGTATTCGCCACTTGAAGAGCCTTCAGTTTTTCCTCCTTGGCTTCCCTGCAATGGACCCTGACGAGTGAAAGAGCCACGTCGGCTCCACAACGAGCAGATGATTTCTTCCACACTTGCACTCGACTAGGGATCTCATTGAGTCGGACCATCAGCGACTCGAGGTCATTTCGAAGTTTGTCTTCTAGCCACAGTTCTTGGTCTATCTTGGACAATGCAACCTTCAGTCGGGCAATGTACCCCAAGACGTTGTCAAGACGAGCTTCGAGTCGCATCACATTCATTGTGGCCTCATCCTTGACGAGCGACTTTGTGGGGTCCAAGCTTGGTTCGATCCGCTCGGTTTCCTGCTCAAAGTCGTGACAGAATTCTGCACAAGGAGGAAAAATGGGTCGACAGCAGAGTTATGTGAAAGCTTGCCAGATTCACTCGGATAGAGAAAGGTACCTTCAAGCATGACATACAGCTTCTTCGGAAGACCTCCCAAATAAACCTCCAGCTCGTCCCTCTTCCGAGTGAGCTCATCCACCATGTCAGTCAGGGCCACCTTCTCATCTCTCAGTTGTGCAACTTCTTTCTTCGCTTCATCGACAACAGTCTTCAGGTTGGCGTTTTCTTCTTCGAGTTTGCCAACTGAAGCCAGCTTCCTCTCAGCCAGTTCAGCCTTCTCACGCGCCGCCTTCTGCGCCCCCACAACATCAGTGTCCTTCTTCTCCAATGCCTACTTCATTTTGTCCAAAGAAACAACATTCTTCAGTCGTGCTTGGAGTTGACGGTTTTCACTACGCACATCTGTTCGAGTGGGGTCACTCGGTTCAAAGGACTGAAAAGAAGAAATATCAAAGCATACAGTTAGCAAGTTGTTACCTCCCATGGCTGCCACTTCATCTTGAGCTTTCTTCAAGTTCGTCTTGGCGAGCTCCAGATCGAGCTTGAGTTGGATCTTCTCCTTCTCCAAAGCAGCATACTAGGTCCCAAGTTCACAAGATTTCTGTGAGCAGCAAAAAGATAATTCAGTCGACGGAAACAAAGATCCTTTACTTCCGAGTAAAGAAGAGCAAGTTCAGATTGTTTTCATTGAAGGAGTTCTAAGACCACCGCCGAATCAAACATTCGATGGCGGTCTCGGGGACAACACCCAGTGGGTGCACTCGGCGTGCCCCCACTGGTTAGATTTCCCACTCGGTACGACCTGCCCGGCCCGAGTGGAAGAAGCAAAAAAAATCCCTCCTTCTTAGACCCCCGCCGACTGCCCGCAGCCGACAGCGGTCTCGGGGACTACACCCAGTGGGTGCACTCAGCGTGCCCCCACTGGATCAGTTACCTACTCGACACGGCCCGACCGACTCGAGTGAAGAGCTACAAACAGACATATTCTAAAGACCCCCGCCGAATCAAACATTCGACGGCGGTCTCGGGGACTACACCCAGTGGGTGCACTCAGTGTGCCCCCACTGGACCAGGTACCCACTCGACGTGACTTGACTAACTCGAGTGGAAGAAATGCACAGCAAAAGAAAACACCCAGTGGGTGTACAGATGCAAGGCTCAGACCCATGATAGATGCACATTAAAGGTTCCAAAACGCTCATCCAAGGACATCTTACAAATAATAAAGAAGCAGTTTTCAGATAGCATATCCTAACAGAGCAAAGTTCAAGCTGAAAGGCCAATCGGGAATCAACTTACAATCCCACTTACTCAGACATTGCTCTGGAGGGCAGAGCTGGCGTCGTAAGCAGCCTTGCTGGTCTCGTACACCACCTTCAGTTGGTCCATCATCAGGCCAGCCTGGATCATCACTTCCTTGGCAGCTCCTATTTGGTCCTCCGGGACGTGATGCAGAGTGAACTGAGATGTTGATGGAGTCGACGACGCCGTTGGAGGGGTTAGATTTCGAGGCTGCCCAGTCGGATCTGAAGTCTGAATAGTCGACACAGCAGGATGATCAGTCGACAGTGGGACAGCAAAAGAAATAGCAGCTCGAGTCGAGTCACCCAGTTCTTGAACAACGGGCTCGGACAGCAGGCGAGACGCCGGCCGGAAGGCACTCTCTTGCTCAAGGCCCTGCCCCTTCTTCCTGCACTCTTCTGTGGTTCATCATCAACATCATCCGGAAGCTGGATAACATCTGTTGGCGCTACAACCACTCGATAGTAAGATTCCAGTCGACCACCAAAACAATCGACAAAGTGAAAAGCTGCCTACGGTAGCTTACCTGCTCGAGAAGTGGCCGCGTCCACAGTATCCGCGTCGGCTTGCTCCTCGTCAATTTCCATGGGAGACATTGCAGAAGTAGCCGCTCTGAAGGTCCAAAACCTCACTCGGTCAGACAAATGAAGGAGTCCACTACAGCAATGAAAGACAAGGAAAAGAAGCACTCACGTTGAAGCAACAGGCACGACCACCTTGATCCTGGGCAGAGCCTTCCGGGGCTTGGGTAGGGCGACTTTGGCCTGTTTTGCGGTCTTCTCAGTCGGTTCTGGAGTCGACGTTCGAGTACGCTTGGGAATCTTTGCACTCGATGCCGCTGCCTTGCCGTGGCCACCCGCAGGATCTTGTGACTGCTTGGAGCATTTCTCAGAGCGTGGAGGTGACTCGACCTCCGAGCTTTCATCAGAGTCTTCGTTGTCGTCATCGCTGTCGTCTGCGTACTCAATATCGGCGCTCCCGCCTTCGCTTTCTCCTTCCCCAAGATGCTGCACTCCGTTCGGCATGGAATACATCTTCATGAAAACCTGCAAGTCGCAAGTCGCAAGCCGCAAATATTAGTCAGATTCAAGAAAAACTGCATATTGGAAAATACAAGACATGAACACTCGGCAAACCGAGCCTGACCTCTCCTGGAGCGTTATTGGCGTCGAATGGGAAGATCCTCCTGGCTCCGCGGGGGTTGTCCTTGATGCCAGTGATGCTTCGCAGCCACTGAGCCACCATCTCCTCGGCGACCTCCTCTGGGTGGACCCAAGCGGTGTCTTCTGGGCCCGAATACATCCACATTGGGTGGTCACGAGCTTGGAGAGGTTGGATGCATCGACTAAGGAACACCTACAGCAGATCCATGCCAGTCACTCCACCCTGGACCAACGCAACGACCGCGTCGACCAAAATGGCTACCTCACCTTTCTCCTCCTCCTCTACAGCCAACGAGCGTGTAGTGCGGAGCCTCTCCAGAGAAAAAGGGGGAAGGCCAGTCGACTGACCCGGAGTCGGAACATCTTTGCAATAAAACTAGGTCGACTGCCATCTCCTAATCGATTCAGGAAAAGTCATAGGGGGAAAAGTGCTCCTGCCTCTCATCTGGATCCCTAACCCCCCACACATCTGGATCACATGCGTCTTCTCATCAATTGGATTAGCTTTCTTCATCATCTGAGATCGGCAAGTGAAGATATGCTTAAACAATCCCCAGTGCGGATGACATCCCAAGAAGTTTTCACACATGGAAACATACGCAGCAAGATAGGAGATGGTGTTTGGAGGAAAATGGTGGATCTGAGCACCGAAGAAGTTCAAAAAACCCCGGAAGAATGGATGAGGAGGCAAAGAGAAACCTCGGTCGACGTGGGTGGTGAGGAGAACACGCTCACCCTCGCGCGGATGGGGCTCGATCTCCCCCTCTGGCAGCCTCCAGGACCCAGGCGCAATCAGCCCTTCGGCAGCGAGGTTCTTCAGATCTTCTTCCATAATGGTGGAGCGGATCCAATCCCCCTGGATCCAACCAGACGGCAGACCGGACCGCGACATCGACCCGTTCGCCGCCTTCTTGCCCTTCGCCGTTGCCTTCTTCGCACGCTCTAGAGCCGCGGTCTTGTCCTTCGCCATAGCTGTGGGGCTCAAGAGGAACGGGCGGGGGAGTGTGGTGCTGGGGAAGACGAGGCGGAGGAGCAGAGAGAAAGGGGGTGAATGGAGAGCATAGTACCACGCATCGGCAGCAGCGCCTTTTATGGCCACACTTCCGAGTGCCTAACCTGTGGGCCCGTGCAATCCTGGCGCATCCCGTAACAGACGCTGGCTCGATACGTGGTGAAAAAGGTGGCGCAAGGATCGAGGAGCCCCTATCTGCCCGCCCCGCTTACCGCTCCGCGTCCTGTCCCGCGTGCTTCTCCAAATTTCGAATCCCGTGAGATCCGGGAACCGCAGAGCAGTCAGTCGCGCTGGAGATATCCAAGTCCAATCGACTCGAAGACATACATCATAATTCACTCGGCAATTCCAGAAGCCAGAATCGATCAAGGTGACTGATGAAGGGTTAAAATACTATCAAGGCCCCTGAGGGAATGTCTCCGAGGCATTGAATCGGGTCAGAATAAACTTCAACCCTTCTTCACTCGGTCCTTAATCCATTCGGGGGCTAATGATGATGACATGTACCTAGGGTAGGGACTTAGGCCTGACGTAGACACCCTACCCAAGGACACTACACAGGAGTCCAAGACCTAAAAGGTTCTACAGAAGATACCGACTGAAATCCTCATGAAGTGCAATACACTCGACAGGAGATCCTACTCGGATATCCCAATTCCACTCGACTATGATTATTTCACTCGACCACACAAGAATCCACTCGGAGTACAGAATACCTAGAGTCACCCCAGGATGGCAACGGTCAGGCATTCACTCCGATGTCATAACGATCATTTAATACGGGTGTTACCAGTAACGTTCAGGATTTAACTCTCATTGAACCCCTGTGTAACTGAGGGTTGCGAGGGGCCGGCGTACTCTATATAAGCCACCCATCCCCTCTGGCGCCGGGGTTCGCACCCCCTGTAACTATTCCACACTCCAATCGACAAGCCTCCGTGGCACCAAGACGTAGGGCTATTACCTCCTCCGAGAGGGGCCTGAACTCGCAAATCTGTGTGTACAACCTCGCCGTAGCTAGGACACTGCCCTCTCCTACGTACCCCCTACTTCTACTGTCAGACTCGTTCCCACGACAGTTGGCGCCCACCGTGGGGCAGGCGTCTAAGCGACTTCCGGTGAGGTTGCAATCTCCGATCTTCATCAACATGGTTTCCGGCGTTGGTTTGGCCTTGGGTCACGAGATCCGTCTCGGCGCGCTCGTCTTCATCGCCGACAACTCCGCCTGGCTCCAAGAGTCCCCCCTCGACGTCGAGGCTCTCCACACCCGCGGGGCGGCGCACTTCCGCGCGAGCACCTGCGGCGTCCTCCTGCGGCAGTCGTCGACCCATTATCGGTCGGCTCCCGTGGCGCCTTCGCTCCCCGCTGTAGGTCATCGCAAGCGATCCGGTCGTTCGCGGCTCCAGCGTTGGGTGAAGCATGCGGTGGCTAGTCAGTCGACCACCCCACAAATCAAGGCGATTGAGCCCGATGACTCTCTCTATGGGTCGTTCGATCTATCGACTGGTCATTCAGATACGCTTTCCGAGTGTGAGAGCAACAATTCCGCGGCGGAGGTCCTCATGGTCAACTCCCAGCGCAGTCCACCCGGATTTCGTCGCGGCAGCGGCGGCGGCAGCGGCGGTTAGTCGCGCGACCAAGATGAGTATTATCCCCAAGCCCTCACTGCCGAGCAGACGGAAGAACTGCGGTGCAGGAACAAGAAGGCTCTCCAGACCCCCATCATTGGGGAGACCCCCGAAGCTCAGGCTCTGGAGGCTGCGTGCTTGGCCAATTTGGCCGAGCGTACGCGTCTGGAGAATCTTCAACAAGCACTCGACGACCGCGCCCGCAGGGAGATTCCAAGTTCCAGTCAACGATAGTTGTTTTCGACTGGGCCTTGAGATGACTGTCAGGTATACCGCACTTCGATTCAAAATGTTGCAGCAGCGGCCGGTATCGCAGATTCCATTTAGCCGTCCCGTTCCGAGGCCGGTAGAGGTTTACAACAGATTCGAGCATTGCTCAAAGAGGCCGGTGAACAGAACTCAGCAGTTTCCCAGTTGCGCAACAGGATTCACAGCAGATCCGTCATGGCAGACACAGTTCAGTCAGCACACAGCCCAAGATCGCCTCCACGGCGTGAAGATCGTGGTTATCGCCAGGACCAGTACCTTGGTCGAGGCCACGGGCAGTTTGATCCTCGATACCATTGCAATGACCACCGTTGAGTGCCTACGCCCCCTCCGAGGGGTGGTTCGTACGCGCCCCGGCGGTATGACGATACGCGCCTAATTGGTGATGAGCGGAGAGTTCCAGACGACCCAAGAGAACCTGAGTTCGATGTGAGGTGAGTCCTTGTACAGGGCCTGGTTGACAGAGGCAGAGCTAACAGAGAAGGGCTGGACAGAGATCATCCGAGTGGAAGCAGAGCATTCGTCTCCGGGCCCGACTGTTTCAGTAGAGCCATTCGAGCTGTAGAGATTCTCCCCAACTTCAGGTTGGCGGCAGGAGTAAGCAAGTTCACTGGCGAGTCGAAGCCAGACACCTGGTTGGAAGATTACCGAGTGGCAGTGCAGATCGGTGGAGGAAATGATGAAGTGGCCATGAAGCACCTCCTCTTGATGCTTGGAGGCTCGGCCAGGGCCTGGTTGAATCAGTTGGCTCCTGGAAGCATATTCTGTTGGGAAGATTTAGCTCGGGTGTTTATCAAGACATTTGAAGGTACTTGCAAACGCCCCGCTGGGCTGACCGAATTACAGCACTGCGTTCAGAAGCCGAGTGAAACTTTGAGGGATTTCATCCAGAGATGGACTACCCTTCACCATGTGGTGGAGAATGTGTCAGAACACCAGGCACTTTGTGCCTTCAAGGAGGGCGTCAGATACAGAGAGCTTATCCTAAAATTCGATCGTTCCGGAGACATGTCTCTGAGCCGAATGATGGAAATAGCCACTCGGTATGCGAATGGCGAAGAGGAAGACCGACTCCACAATGGCAAGGGGAAAACAGTCGACCACGATGTTGGGGGCGGAAATCCCAGTCGGAAGCAAAAGCGTAAAGCTGAGCCTGCAGGTCCTGCTGAAGCCGTAGTTCTGAATGCACAAGGAAAGTTTAAAGGAAAGCCTAAGGGGCCGTGGGTGCCCAAAAAGGTGAATGACCAGTCCGGCTAAGATGTCCTGGATTTGCCGTGTCACATTCACACGAAGAAGGATGAAGAGGGTAACTTGATTCTGCCCAAGCATACCACTCGGCAGTGGAGACTCCTAATTCAGCAGTTCCGAGAGGGCCAGCCCAGTGAGAAGGACTCTGATAAGGATGAGGAGGAGGAAAAGGATGATGGTTACCCGAAGGTCAATGCTACCTTGGTGATTTTTGCTAATGTTGAAAGCACAAGTCGACTGAAAGTCATAAATAGAGAAGTGAACATGGTTGCTCCGGCAACTATGACGTACCTAAAGTGGTCAAAAACTCCAATTACATTCGACCAATCAGATCACCCGGCACACGTTGCTACCCCTGGGCGGTAAGCGTTGGTGGTCGACCCAGTCATTGGGGGCACCCTACTGACTAAATTTCTCATGGATGGTGGCAGTGGTCTAAACATTCTGTATGCCGAGACCCTCCAGGGAATGGGCATTCCGATGTCCCAACTCAGTGAGAGCAACATGCAGTTCCACGGAATCATCCCAGGGAAGAAAGCAAAGTCACTCGGGCAGATTGCTCTTGGTGTGGTTTTCGGTGATTCCAAGAATTTCCGCAAGGAGAGGTTGACGTTTGAGGTAGTGGATTTCCACAGTGCCTATCATGCTATTCTGGGCAGACCCGCATATGCTCGTTTCATGGCCCGTCCATGTTACGTGTATCTCAAGTTGAGGATGCCCGGACCCAAAGGTGTGATTACCGTCACTGGGAATAGGCAGAGAGCGGAGGAGTGCCTCCAGAAGGGTTCCAAGATTGCAGATGAGCAAATGGCAGTGGTAGAGCTGGAAGAATTTAAGAAAAATGCCGATCCGAGTGATTTGTTGCGAGCCAAGAAGCCAGCTTCAGAGTCTGCATTTCAGTCGGCCGGTGAAATGAAGCCAGTTCACAATCACCCGGAAGACCCCACCGCTGCTCCGACTCACATCTCAACAACACTCGACAGCAAATAGGAAGCCGCGCTCATCCAGTTCCTCCGTGAGAACTGGGACATCTTTGCATGGAAACCATCTGACATGCCAGGTGTACCCATGGGGCTGGCTGAGCACCGTTTGCGTGTCGACTCAAAGGCAAAACCCGTCAAGGAGCATCTCCATCGGTCTGCCGCAGAAAAGAGGAAGGCGATTGGTGAGGAGGTGGCTCAGCTCCTGGCAGCTGAGTTCATCCGCGAGATATACCACTCCGAGTGGCTCGCCAACGTCGTCATGTGGTCCCCAAGAAGGATAAATCACATCGTATGTGTATTGATTTCAAGCATATCAATCGGGCCTGCCTGAAAGATCATTTTCCTCTCCCCCGCATTGATCAGATTGTCGACTCAACTGCGGAGTGTGAGCGTTTGTCTTTTCGGGATGCCTATGACGGGTACCATCAGATCCGACTGTATGGACCCGATGAATTAAAAACAGCCTTCATCACCCCGTTCGGGTGTTTTTGCTATGTCACCATGCCTTTTGGTCTCAAGAATGCTGGCGCCACATTCATGCGCATGATCCAAAAGTGCCTGCTCACTCAGATCAGTCGGAATGTGGAAGCATATATGGATGATATCGTGGTCAAGTCACGCAAGAGTTCCGACCTGCTGACTGACCTCGCTGAAACATTTGCCAATTCGAGAAGATATGACATCAAGCTGAATCCATCCAGGTGCACATTCGGAGTTCCTGGAGGAAAGTTGCTCGATTTTCTCGTATCCGAACAAGGAATAGATGCAAACCCCGAAAAGATTGGTACAATTCTCCGAATGAAACGCCCTGTGTGTGTGTACGACGTTCAGAAGCTTACAGGCTGCCTTGGCACTTTAAGTCGATTCCTTTCTCGTCTCGGTGAAAAGGCATTGCCTCTTTACCGATTGATGAAGAAGTCTGGTACATTCGAGTGGACTCCTGAAGCTGAAGCAGTGTTTGTGGAGCTCAAAGCCCTGCTTTCCACCCAGCCGGTGCTTGCTGCCCCAATCAGCAAAGAGCCTCTGCTGTTATATATTGCAGCCACTGGGCAAGTGGTCAACACAGTGCTCACAGTGGAGCGGGAGGAAGAAGGCAAGGCCTATAAAGTTCAACGCCCAGTGTATTATATTTCTGAAGTCTTGACTCCATCCAAGCAAAGGTATCCGCATTATCAGAAGCTTGTCTATGGACTCTATCTGACTACAAAGAAAGTTGCACACTATTTCCAAGACCAATCGATTTCAGTCGTCAGCGACGCTCCATTGTATGAAATTTTGAACAATCGAGATGCAACCGGTCGAGTGGCTAAGTGGGCAATTGAACTTCTTCCCCTGGACATCAAGTTTGAAGCAAAAAAGGCGATCAAGTCTCAAGCAATCGCGGATTTCTTGGCCGAGTGGATTGAGCAACAACAGCCGACTCAAGTTCACTCGGAACACTGGACCATGTTCTTTGATGGATCTAAGATGTTAAATGGTTCTGGTGCCGGAGTGGTCCTGGTATCCCCGAGAGGCGATAAACTTAGTTATGTCCTCCAGATTCACTTTGATTCCTCCAATAATGAGGCTGAGTACGAAGCACTCCTTTACGGGTTGCGTATGGCCATCTCACTCGGCGTCCGTCGCCTGATGGTCTACAGTGACTCGGATTTGGTGGTTAATCAGGTGATGAAGGAGTGGGATGTCAGGAACCCTGCCATGACTAGATACTGCAATGCAGTGAGGAAGTTGGAGAAAAAGTTTGAAGGGTTGGAGCTCCACCACATTCCCCGAATCAAGAACCAAGCTGCGGATGACTTGGCAAAAATAGGTTCCACTCGGAAGCCTATCCCTAGCAATGTGTTCCTTGAGCATCTCCATTACACCTCAGTGCAAGAAGATGTGTCACCCTGGCTCAGAGGAAACCGGAACGCCTCGTATTCCTGCCCAGAGATAAGTCTTCTGGAATATGGCACTGTTGGCATAGAACAAATCAGCTCTTTATTACTATGGATAAGGTTACAAGGGTACAAGGATTACATCGGCACGGCGATGCTATGCTTGCCCAGGGTAGCTCTATGCTAACAGCGGAACAACCCGAGGAAACGGAGTATCCTCGGCAGCGGAACAAAGACAGCGGTGATGGACTCCACTCCACAGGGACTCTGGCTGGAACACAAATCCTAGCTCGCGAACTCGAAATCCTCGACAAGCAAGCAACCATGGCATGACCTGCAAACTGGCATGACACCCCAGGTGAGTAGTTTGAATGTACTCGCAAGCTCACAGCAACCAAAGCAGTCAAGACAAGCAACAGCATGGCATTTACAGGTTAAGCAAGTGTAAACATGATGATGCTAGAACAATATAAGCATGGCATATGAGCAGGATGTCACTACATGCAACCGGTTAAAACTATCATGATGCAACTTACTCTGTTCGGGGTTACCTCGTAACCACCTCATGTAAGAACTTACCCTCGAGTGTGCCACATGATAGCCTCGGGACCAACCAAACTTGGTATTACAATACCGTAGTGATAACATGATCATAAGGAGCTTGATCTTTACCCGAGATCACCACATAACACTATCAACCAAATCCGGTAACCATGATACCACGGTGATCCTCTTGTGATCACGATCAACCAACATCGGTATCCTCGATACCGCGTTGATCCTCTCGCGATCACATAAAGATCAACCAACTTCCTTCTCATCAAACCGGGGTGTTATAAGCAAGATTATTACACTGTTGACCCATAGTGTGTCCTACTACGAACTGTGCCCATATCCGAGGACGCGGCTATCGATAGATTATATACACTCTGCAGAGGTTAGTACACTGTACCCACACCACGGAACTCGTGGCCTCGTGCTCCCATTCGGGTGGACCAACGATGTTCCGACAAAACCCAATCTATTGCATGGCACTCTCCCGGCCACTCTGACACACTCCCCTTTGGGCTATGTCATGGGTGACCCCTGTGTCCTTCTGACACCTGCCACCATCGTGGCCAAACAAAACTGTCCCAAATGGGGACCTGAGCTCAATACCAAAACTGGGTTCACAAGGTTATAGCCGCCTACCGGGCCAGGGTAGCACGCGCTCATAACCTTCCCTGGTTGGAGGCACCGGCGAGAGGCATGGCAAAAGACCGAGTTAGGGCTGCCCCATCCCAGCAAGTGTGGTTGCACTGGTGGGCTCGCTTCGGTCCGCACTATGACTCAGCCAACATCCGGTTTAACTTGAATGCTGATGATGTGCTGAGCCATGATAACAGGATGAATCATAACAACTGATAACGAAACATGCAAACATGTCATCATCTTAGCATGAACTACTGCCATTATTAACCATGAGCATAATGCTACCAACGACTACTTGATAACTAGCAAGATGCACATGGACAGAATGTAAGGAGGAGCATATACAGTATTTTCAGGCAGAATAACATGCAGACATTAAATAACTATTCAAGTAGGAAACCATAGCTACTACAAGTCCATCATGCAAGTGGCTGTCGTGGCTTGCCTGGGGATGAGAGATCCACCGGGAGGAAGTGCGGAGAGTCCGCGAAGACGATTGCCGGAAACAGTTCTCTCTCGGAGGGGCTGTTTAGGGCAAGGGCAAAAGGGTCATTTCCACTATGGAAACACATGGTGAAAATGATACCAACAGAACGGGCTCGACGAGACGAAGAAATGGGCTAAATCCAGGGTGTTACAGAAGATCCCTTCACCGAAGAGCCTCCCCAGCCAATAAGCTCTACCAATCCGACTGAAGTCGAAGTACCAGCAGTTATCGATCTGGTTATGGAGATTCTGGTAATCACCCCCGACTGGACAGTGCTGTATATTGCATATCTGCTCAGGCAAGAGCTTCCAGAAGATGAAGTTGAAGCACGACAGATCGTCCGCAGATCCAAGGCCTTTACAGTGATTGGCGGACACCTCTACCGAGAAAGTGTTACTGGCATTGCTCAGCGATGTATCTCTCCAGAAGAGGGTCGACTGATATTGAATGAGATTCACTCGGGGACCTATGGTCACCATGCGTCCTCTCAGACCATCGTGGCCAAAGCATACTGAGCAAGATTCTACTGGCCATGGGCCAACGAGGCTGCAAAAGAGATCATCGAGAAGTGTGAAGGTTGCCAGTTCTACTCAAACATGTCTCACAAGCCCGCATCCGCCTTGAAGACTATCCCACTTGTCTGGCCATTTGCCGTGTGGGGGTTAGACATGATTGGGCCGTTAAGGACAGGCAGAAGTGGTTTCACTCATCTACTTGTAGCAGTCGACAAGTTCACCAAGTGGATTGAAGCCAAACCAATCAAGAGCTTAGATTCAAGCACAACCATGAGTTTCGTAAGAGAGTTGATTTTTTGATATGGAGTTCCACACGGCATCATCACAGACAACGGCTCAAACATTGACTCAGAAGAGTTCAGAGCATTCTGCGCTTCTCAAGGCACTCGGGTGGATTACGCATCCGTTGCGCACCCGCAGTCGAATGGACAAGCAGAAAGAGCAAATGGTCTGGTCCTCCAACGTCTGAAACCTCAACTCATGCGCGACCTCAAGCATGCAGCTGGAGCTTGGGTAACTGAATTGCCGTCTGTTTTGTGGGGATTGAGGACAACTCCCAACCGATCCACTAACCGAACCCCTTTCTTCATGGTGGACAGGGCTGAAGCCATGCTTCCTAGTGACTTGCTTCACAATGTGCCCCGTGTGGAACTTTTCTCAGAAGCTGAAGCAGAGCAAGCACGTCAAGACGTTGTAGATCTTTTGGAGGAAGGGCGAGAAATGGCCTTGATCCGGTCAACCATTTATCAGCAATACCTTTGTCGATTCCTTGCCAGAAACGTCAAAGGTCGAGCATTTCAAGAAGGAGACCTTGTGCTCCGAGTGGATCAGTAACGGCCTCATATATAAGCTCGCACCTGCATGGTAAGGCCCTTTTGTCGTCACCAAAGTGCTTCACAATGGGGCATATCACCTTTACAACCTAGTTCAAAAGAAAGACGAGCCGCACGCCTGGAACGCAGATCTTCTTCGTCGCTTTAATACTTGACAGTCGGATTGTCAAGATGTAATAAGAGTACTTGTTAAGTCGTTTGTCAAGACATGATTCCCGCAGTCTCTTAATGATTGTTCTCGCATAAACATGTGTTCAAATCCCCCAATGGGTGGCTTAGTCGCGAACCAGTTTTCGCCTAAGTCAAAAAATTACTCCGAGTGGTGAGCAATCCTCCCACTCGGGGGCTTAGCTGTGACCCCATAATCGCTTAAGTTAGAAACCACTCCGAGTGGAGAGCAATCCTCCCACTCGGGGGCTTAGCTGCGACCCCGTACTCGCCTAAATTCAAAACTTCTCCGAGTGGAAAGCAATCCTCCCACTCGGGGGCTTAGCTGCGACCCCGTACTCGCCTAAGTTTAAAACTTCTCTGAGTGGAGAGCAATCCTCCGACTCGGGGGCTTAGCTGCGACCCCGTACTCGCCTAAGTTCAAAACTTCTCCGAGTGGAGAGCAATCCTCCAACTCGGAGGCTTAGCTACGACCCCGTACTCGCCTAAGTTCAAAACTTCTCCGAGTGGCGAGCAATCCTCTGACTCGGGGGCTTAGCTGCGACCCCGTACTCGCCTAAGTTCAAAACTTCTCAGAGTGGAGAGCAATCCTCCCACTCGGGGACTTAGCTACTACCCCGTACATCTGTGTGTACAACCACGCCGTAGCTAGGACACTGCCCTCTCCTATGTACCCCCTACTTCTACTGTCAGACTCATTCCCACGACACCCGACGCTTGCCCGGAGCTTTAAACCACAATGATTAAGCTTCGGACACCACCAACCGTCTAGGGTGCCCAAGCACCCAAGAGGAACAAGCTCAAGGGTACCAAGCACCCAAGAGTAATAAGCTTCTCAACTTGTAACTTCCACGTATCACCGTGGAGAACTCAAACCGATGCACCAAATGCAATGGCAAGGGCACACGGAGTGCCCAAGTCTTTCTCTCTCAAATCCCACCAAAGCAACTAATGCTAGGGAGGGAAATGAGAGGAAGAACAAGAGGGAGAACACCAAGAACTCCAAGATCTAGATCCAAGGGGTTCCCCTCAAATAGAGGAGAAAGTGATTGGTGGAAATGTGGATCTAGATCTCCTATCTCTTTTCCCTCAAAAACTAGCAAGAATCCATGGAGGGATTGAGAGTTAGCAAGCTCAAAGAAGGTCAACAATGGGGGAAGAACACGAGCTCAAAGGATAAGGTTCATTGGGGATGAAGACCCCCTTTTATAGGTGGGGAAAAATCCAACCGTGATGCTCACAACCCGCACAGAGCGGTACTACCGCTCATGGGAGCTGTACTACTGCTAGGGCGGTGGAAGCCCTTTGAAAAGCAATAGCGAGGAGGCAAAAGGCCAGTAGAACCGCCGGAGAGGTACTACCGCTCGTCCTCACGGTACTACCGCTAGGGGTAGCAGTACTACTGCTTGCGAGCGGTACTAAAAAGATACATCCGTGCCTACCACCGCTGGACTAAATACGAGATTTTGGTCCGGAGCGGAAGTAGCCACGGAAGTAGCCGCGATAGTACCGCTCTGGAGCGGTAGTAAAAAATTACATCCCCTCCAAGCGGTAGTAGCCGCGGTAGTACCGCTGCAGCCTTTTAAGGGCACCAAAACTGCCACAACTTCTGCAAACGGACTCCGAATTCAACGAAACCAAGTTTGTTGGAAAGCTAACGACAAGGGCTAACACAATCTTCATAGAAATAACAATAAGAAGCAAATGAGAAAAGGCACATAAGAAAATGGTGAGAACCCTTCCTCGAATAAGACCGGTAAAACCTCCAAAACCGAAAACGCAATAGAAGAAGCATAGGAAATCCGTTTTCGATGTACTAGAGCTTGCCACGAAGATAACCACAAGATCTAAAACCTCAAAAGAAAATACAAATAAGAATCAAGAAAGATGATGCAAGGATGCAATGGTTTGAGCTCTCGACGAATGATACGATCAAGCTACTCACTTGAGAGCCCCCCGATAGTACGACTATCGATCCTATAACCCGGTCTCCAAACTATCACCATGAGACCGGTAAAATAGAAAACCTATCATGGGCAAACCTTTGCCTTGCACGAAGTCCACTTGAGCTAGATGTTGACGATGTTGGCTCCCTCAAGTTGGACCACCTTTCTTGATTGCGTTGGCTCGATGAAGACTAGTTGATTGCTCCCCCATACTCCACTATGGGTGAGCCACTCTTTGGCACATCTTCACAAGTCCATTGACACCACAATGGACGGCAAGCTTCAAGGATGATCTCTTCGTGATGCTCCACTTGAACTTGCACACCGCAAACTTGATGACGATCACCACTTGATGTCATCCTCCATGGGTTGTATGAGATCTTCCTCTTGATGCAAACCCATGGAAACAAACCTAACCCCACATAGAACTCACACGTAGATCATGGGTTAGTACACAAAGCGTAATGGACAATGCTTACCATACCATGGGATCACTTGATCCCTCTCGGTACATCTTCTACGCTTTGTGAGTTGATCAACTTGATTCACTCTTGACTTAGTCTTGATCAACCTTGAACCTTTCCAACTCTCTTCATTTGGATGATGCCTTGAAGGTAAGCATGAACAATCACACAATCTTCTTCTTCAAGACATGCTTGTAATAAGCTCAATTCTCGCATGACCAATCTTTGGATAATTCCTTAATAGCACCTTGGTCAACACATAAACTCCTTGAAACCAACACAGGGACTTCAAGAAATGCCTATGGACAAATCCTTCAAATTTAACTCAGTGCAACCATTAGTCCATAGAGAATGTCATCAATTACCAAAACCACACATGGGGGCACCACATGTACTTTCAATCTCCCCCATTTTGGTAATTGATGAAAATCACTTTCAAGAGAGTTTATATAAGCAATTATGCATCACCATGCAATGCAACAACCAATAATGCATGCGTATGAGATGCAAATGCTTAGGAACAAAACCAAAGCAAGAAGAAATAACTCTCTAAACTTCTCCACAAAACTCTCTGAAACATCTCCCCCATTGGCATCGATTACCAAAATGGGCGAAAAGCTTAGAAGGCCAATATAAATTGTGGTCCTCCATAAATTGTGTATTTCTCAACAAGAGAGTGGAATGCAATACACAAATCCAAAGGTAAATACTTGGAGGAAGACAAACTATATTAAGGCACAAAGATTGCTAAAGAATGATATGCCACAAAGACATAACAAAGAGAGATACAAGCAATCAAGCAAACAAAAGATACCAACTGAAACAATCCGATAATGGATCCTAAAAGCCACTTGGATACAAGATATTATGATATGAGTGAAGGAGTGTTCTAAAGAACATAGAGAAGCTCCCCATGATTTGTGCAATATTTAGTTTTGTAATTGGGTACAACATGCACAAAGTGGATCATCACTCCCCCAAAATCAATAGAAACACACAACAAGTGCAAGTGAGCATATAGGAAACTTAAGCCTAGCACTTGCAACAAACACATGGTTGCGCAACATGTAAAAGAGGCAACTTAGGAATATGCTCAACCAAAACCAATGTGTGTGAGTCAAGGCAAGGCACTTGAGAAGACTAATGTACGGATGAGCATTAAGCATCAATATAGTCTTGAATGAATGAGATACACGGTGCAAGGCCTGTCATTCCCACACACAACTAGTAAATGGGTTCACAAGCTCACTAATAAGGATATAAAGAACCTATGCTTGTGACAACCCATGGTGAAGATATAAAAGGAAGCTTCGTTAAGAGGAGGGATACCAATTGAATTGGCAAAAGCCTCATCATGACAAGCAAGAGGAAAACAATCTTCACCACAAAAGAGTGCAACAAGATGCAAAGATATAAGACAAGCACTCAAGGAAAAATCTTTCACGGAGCCACCAAGGAAATAAACAAGAGAAAGGAACGGTGGACGTGAAAGAAAGGGATATCAGCTAGATAAGCAACTTCTCTCAAGTGTACAAGATTCTAGGAAGATGAAGATGATGATGATATCAATTCACAAAGAAGGATGTACACACGAAATAGTTACAAGAAGGAACGAACAAGATATCCACAAGGAAGTCATAAGTATACCAATAAGATATTTGCTTGAAAGCATAGCACATGGCTAGATATGGTCTTATTGTATATAACTGAAGTCCAACCACACAAACAACAAAGACAACACAACTAGCAACAAGAGATCATTGTTGAGATGCTTTGAAAAAGGAAACAAGTATAACAAGAACTAATCAAGAAATTCATGCCATGATGCAACCTACACATGGTTGTATGTAAGAAATGTATGCATGAGTAGATACTTGTTACCGAGATAGCATTGGAAGGATGTAGTAGATACCAATTGAATGTAAACAATAGTAGTTCATTGAACGTCCCAGCTTGACTCCAATAAGCACATGGTGACACCACCTTCCTTTTGAATGAGCCGAGCATCCAATGCATCTCTAGTTGTTCCTAGAACAACACCACAAACAAAATGGTACTCAAACTCATTGGGACCAAAGAGTTAGCAAACCAACAATACATATGACAAACTCCACATAAATATGTGCATATAGATATGAAATAGAGTTTCATGCATATCTCATCCAATTTGAGACTTGGTGGAGTTTCCCCTATATATTGGGTCAAAGAAAGAAAGCATGCCAAAGAAACTACATGAAGTTAATATACATGCTCAAGACTTTCAAGAACCGATACCAATTGACAAAGAAATACCAAGTGAAGAAAAGATAGCAAATGAACAAATCATCACTTGGAGGATATCCATAACAGATACATTGAGGAATGAGATATCCATTGATACACACTAAATAAAAGATATCAAACTCCCAAAAGAGAGGATGGTTCCAAACAAACCAAGCTCTCTACAAAGTTTCATGATGGCACAAAGTACCAAAAATAAAATGGCTTGCGTTCCACCAACACACACTTGATAAGGATCACAAGATGAGTGTTTTATAGAAAATAGGATAGCTCCCCCAAGACTAGTGCATTATAGAGAATTTGCATTTGAATACAAAAGGCACAAGGTGGGATCACCACTTTCACTATATCTAGAAAACACTAGACAAGATCAAGAAATTAACAGGATCCACAAGTGGTATGGAAGACAAAGGGAGTTGATACATTCCTTGGCAAGAGATAAGGCAATAAGAAGCAAACACCAATGTGAAGATGATAAATAATTTCTACCACACATAAGTGAGTACCAATTGTCAAAAGACAAGAAGTATTTGGAAATAATTCCTGGTGGTTAGATAGCAAGGATATCCGACATCATCTTCACACCAGACACATAAGCAACTTGCAACTTGTAGAGCTAACATGCCACCTAGGAAAAAGATAATCTACAATATCAACTCTAGGTGACAATATCTGAAATGTGCACATTTTCTAGGCTAGTAATATGCACATAGCATATTACTCCCCCATAATGTGATACCAATTAAAGATAAACAAGAGGCAAATAAAATGTCCAACAAGAGATATTTAATGGACTATTTAGAATTTGAATTTCTCATGAGAAGACATACCACATAGCGACTAGATAATCTTGTAATATCAATACTAGACGGTATTCCTCATGTACACACATTTATAAGATTGTGAGGTGCACAAAGCACATCACTTCCCCAAAATGGGATTTTCCATTAATCTCTCACAAGAGCCAACTAAGATACAAACAAGATGCAACAAGGCTTGACACAATACTCTCACGTACATGATGTGCAAACCAACATACACATACTTGATTACTCAAGACAAGCAAATTGGAAGCACAACATATACAACCACATGCAAGGAACAAAACCAAAACATGCAAAGGGGCAAGTAACTTTCAATGTAAACAATTTAAGTACAAGTTACCGGAAGGAGGCACATTGGATATAGGATAGAAACTTGATAACCCAATTTACTTGGCTTGAGACAATAAGAATGATGAAGTCCCCTTAATTCTTCATAATGTAGCCAAGTCTCCAATGCCCTCCAACAACACCTATTGATCAAGTTTGAGCTTGTTGGTCCCCAACCAAGTTGGGTCCTAAGAGGTTAGTCATAATAGGCTTGGCAACCCAAATGGTTCTTTGCTTGAAACCACTTTGAGTACCAACAAACTTGGCAAACACATTGCCAACCTTATCCTTCCCAAGAGAATAAATATCATCAATAAAAATTGGGTTGGATAAGTTACCACTAGTGCATGAGGAAGCAAGGTGACCTTTCTCACGACATAGGTAGCAACGTCTACTCTTCACTTTCTTCTCACTTGATTTCTCAACTTGAGAAGCATTAGCTTGAGTTTTCTTGGGAAGAGGCCTTTCTTCAACTTGAGGTTGAGCATGAGAATGAACTTGTGGCCGCTTCCCTTGTTGCTTGTCACTAATGGCCTTCTTCTTCAAAGGGCAAGATCTAACATGATGCCCTTCAATTTTGCACTTGAACCAAAAGATCTTGGCCGAATTCTTGACTTGTTTTTGGCCCTTCTTCTTGTTGCTCTTGGACTTCTTCTTCTTATTGGAGTTGAATTCAAGTCCACCTTTGTCATAGGGGGATTCTTGCACACTCAAGATATTGTTGAGTGTGGCCTTCCCTTCATGACACATTTCCATGTCTTTCTTCAAAGAAGTGACTTGGGCCTTGAGCTCTTTGATTTCCTCTACATGGTTAGTCTCAACACAAGTACTAGAGGAAGTATAAGCTTCATCGTTAGAGCAACAAGGCAAGGAAAGCAATTCATCACAAGATGGACCAATGTTATGCATGGATGAATTAGGAGGACTAGCACAAGGCAATATAGCATTTTGACTAAAAGTAGTGCTAGTATCCATATGAGGCTCACTAGATGTTACCTTAGCAATCATGGCCTCATGAGCTATCTTTAGCACATTATGGGATACTAGAAGATCATCATGAGAGCTTGAGAGCTTTTCATGGCTTTCTTCCAATTTCCCATAATTGCTAGATAGCAACTCAAGTTTAGCCCGTAGCTCAACATTCTCCTTCAAATGGATGCTTCACAAGTAATAGAGTTAGTAGCACAAGGATCATCATTAACAACAATAGGAGAGGACAACTTGGCAAGCTCTTTTAAATAAGAAGCTTCAAGTTGAGCATGAGACTCGATGAGTTTGATTAGCTCACCCTTGATGACCCTTGAGCCATTTTCGAGGTGCTCAAAATCCTCAAGGAGTCTAGCAGGAGCAACTTCAAGCTTAGCATTTTTAGTTTTGAAAACATTGGCCACCTCAAGTGCTCTATCATGAGATTCCTTTATTCTAGATAATTATAGAGCAAAGGTCTCCTCAAGAGATTCCTTGGTGGTTTGTTCAATTTCAAGAGCTTGAGAGAGGTCCGCGATCTCATTAACGTAATCACGCTCATGACCTTCCATTTTATCAATGGTGACCTCATGCTCCTCGAGATGAGATTCCAACTCCTCAATGTATTTCTTGCCCTCAATGGCAATAGACATGATTTCCATGAAGTTGGAACGAGCAATTTTATTCTTATGAAGAGCTTTAAAAATCATTTCTCCCTTAATTTTTAAGGAAGCAACATTATCATTCTCTTCATCATTATCCTCATCATCATTAGCATTAACATCATCATCAAGAGACATATTGGGGTTCAAAGTAGGAGATACCTTTGAAGCCTTAGCCATAAGGCAAAAAGCAATAGATGATGATGTAGGATCCCTTGAAGCACCATTCAAGACCACATCTTGTTCCATGGAGTGTTGGGTTTCCTCTACATTGTTAGCACAACAACTCGAGGAAATGCATGCATTTTTATCATGGCAACAAGATATAGCAAGCATATCATCATGAGATTTAGTCAAGCAATTTCTACATGATATGCACGGACTATCAACACAAGCATGAGAAACATGTAAGGTGCATGAAGTGTTAAAGTCCAAAGATGGAGCATTGCAACAAGATAGTGATGAAGAGTCATCAACGATAAGCACACTATCATCATTGCAATGACCAACACTACTCACCATAGCATTACCTTGGGGAAATCCACATGTAGGTGAAGTAAAAGAAGTTGAGAAGGCAACACGGCCGTAGGTGGAGGGAGAACAATCATCCCCACATATCTTGGACACACCATATTTATCTTGAAGCTTTGTCCACAACTCATGAGCATCCCGGAACAGCATGAGTTGAAATATAACTACATTGCTCAAAGCATCGAAAAGCACATTAGAAGCTTGAGCATTGAGATAAGAGTTTTTCTCATCCTTTAAAGATAATCTTTGGGGATCCTTTGGAGGAGAAAAACCCATATCTACAATTCGCTCTAAATTTGGGTCCATGACCCTAAAGAGATTAAGCATGCGAATTACCCAAACATCAAAATTTGTGCCATCGAAACTAAGAGTGTTAGAGAATCCTAATCCCCTAGTCGATATCTTTACTCTCTAGCCGGTTAAGCCTAATAAAGAGAGACGAGGCTCTGATACCAATTGAAAGATCGAGGATGTCGCCTAGAGGGGGGGTGATTAGGTGCTTTAAAATAATTACGGTTTAGGCTTGAACAAATGCGGAATAAACCTAGCGGTTAATTTGTCAATCACAAAACCTACAACAAGTAGGCTCACCTATGTGCACCAACAACTTATGCTAAGCAAGATAAACAACTAAGTGATAGTAAGATATATGACAAGAAATAATATGGCTATCGCAAAGTAAAGTGCATAAGTAAAGGGCTCGGGTAAGAGATAACCGAGGCACGCGGAGACAATGATGTATCCCGAAGTTCACACCCTTGCGGATGCTAATCTCCGTTTGGAGCGGTGTGGAGGAACAATGCTCCCCAAGAAGCCACTAGGGCCACCATAATCTCCTCACGCCCTTGAACAATGCAAGATGTCGTGATTCCACTAAGGGACCCTTGAGGGCAGTCACCGAACCCGTACAAATGGCAACCCTTGGGGGCGATCACCGAACCCATACACTTTGGCAACCCTTGGGGGCGGTGACCGAAACCCGTCAAATTGCTCGGGGTGATCTCCACAACCTAATTCGAGACCCCAACGCTTGCTCGGAGCTTTACACCACAATGATTGAGCTCCGAACACCACCAACCATCTAGGGCGCGTAAGCACCCAAGAGAAACAATCTCAAGGTTACCAAGCACCCAAGAGTAATAAGCTTCTCAACTTTTAACTTCCACATATCACCATGGAGAACTCAAACCGATGCAACAAATGCAATGGCAAGGGCACACGGAGTGCCCAAGTCCTTCTCTCTCAAATCCCACCAAAGCAACTAATGCTAGGGAGGGAAATGAGAGGAAGAACAAGAAGGATAACACCAAGAACTCCTAGATCTAGATCCAAGGGGTTCCTCTCACATAGTGGAGAAAGTGATTGGTGGAAATGTGGATCTAGATCTCCTCTCTCTTTTCCCTCAAAAACTAGCAAGAATCCATGGAGGGATTGAGAGTTAGCAAGTTCGAATAAGGTCAGCAATGGGGGAAGAACACGAGCTCAAAGGATAAGGTTCATTGGGGAAGAAGACCCCCTTTTATAGGTGGGGAAAAATCCAACCGTTATGCTCAACACCCGCACAGAGCGGTACTACCGCTAGGGCAGTGGAAGACCTATGTAAAACAACAGCGAGGAGGCAAAAGGCCAGTAGAACCACCGGAGCAGTACTACTGCTCGTCCTCACGGTACTACCGCTAGGGGTAGCGGTACTACCGCTAAGGGTAGCGGTACTACTGCTTGTGAGCAGTACTAAAAAGATACATCCATGCCTACCACCGCTGGACTTAATACGAGATTTTGGTCCGGAGCGGAAGTAGCCACGGAAGTAGCCGCGGTAGTACCGCTCTGGAGCGGTAGTAAAAAATTACATCCCCTCCGAGCAGTAGTAGCCGCGGTAGTACCGCTGCAGCCTTTTAAGGGCACCAAAACTGCCACAACTTCTGCAAACGGACTCCGAATTCAACGAAACCAAGTTTGTTGGAAAGCTAACGACAAGGGCTAACACAATCTTGATAGAAATAACAATAAGAAGCAAATGAGAAAAGGCACATAAGAAAATGGTGAGAACCCTTCCTCGAATAAGACTGGTAAAACCTCCAACACCGAAAACGCAATAGAAGAAGCATAGGAAATCCGTTTTCGATGTACTAGAGCTTGTCATGATGATGCAAGGATGCAATGGTTTGAGCTCTCGACGAATGATACGATCAAGCTACTCACTTGAGAACCCCCCGATAGTACGACTATCGATCCTTTAACCCGGTCTCCAAACTATCACCATGAGACCGGTAGAATAGAAAACCTCTCAAGGGGAAACCTTTACCTTGCATGAAGTCCACTTGAGCTGGATGTTGACAATCTTGACTCCCTCAAGTTGGACCACCTTTCTTGATTGCGTTCGCTCGATGAAGACTAGTTGATTGCTTCCCCATACTCCACTATGGGTGAGCCACTCTTTGGCACATCTTCACAAGTCCATTGACACCACAATGGACGGCAAGCTTCAAGGATGATCTCTTCGTGATGCTCCACTTGAACTTGCACACCGCAAACTTGATGACGATCACCACTTGATGTCATCCTCCATGGGTTGTATGAGATCTTCCTCTTGATGCAAACCCATGGAAACAAAACTAACCCCACATAGAACTCACACGTAGATCATGGGTTAGTACATAAAGCGTAATGGACAATGCTTACCATACCATGGGATCACTTGATCCCTCTCGGTACATCTTCTACGCTTTGTGAGTTGATCAACTTGATTCACTCTTGACTTAGTCTTGATCAACCTTGAACCTTTCCAACTCTCTTCATTTGGATGATGCCTTGTAGGTAAGCATGAACGATCACACAATCTTCTTCTTCAAGACATGCTTGCAATAAGCTCAACTCTCACATGACCAATCTTTGGATAATTCCCTAATAGCACCTTGGTCAACACATAAACTTCTTGAAACCAACACATGGACTTCAAGAAATGCCTATGGACAAATCCTTCAAATATAACTTAATGCAACCATTAGTCCATAGAGAATGTCATCAATTAACAAAACCACACATGGGGGCACCACATGTCCTTTCAAAAGTGTTGGGAATTATTTGGTCATTTTCGTTGACGGGAAAAGCATGCCTCTCAAAATATTTTTATCTCTCAATTCAAGCTTTGAGCTCTGGCACCTCTACAAATCTCTGCTTCCATCTGCGAAGGGCCAATCTATTTACTTTTATGCAATTTTTAGTTTTATTTGAGTCTCCATCTTCTCTTATAAAGCACCAACTAGGGAGCACTATGATCATACTTGAGCATTGGATGTAGCTAATATTCGAGTGTGTTTCGTGAATGTATCAATGATTGAGCATGATGGGCTCAGGATAACTTTCTTTAGTGTTGATATTTTGAAAGACATGGTTGCTTGTTGAAATGCTTGAGTATTGAAGTCTTCATGTGAAATATAGACTATTGATTTGAACCATCTAAAAGTCCAAATGTCCATGCTACAAAAGAGAAGAATATGTGATGAACATGTTAGACAGCATTCCACATCAAAAATTCTGTTTTTATCATTTACCTACTTGAGGACGAGTAGGAATTAAGCTTGGGGATGCTGATAAGTACTCAACGGCCTTCAATGTGGCCATATTTACCTTCACATATGCCCCCAAGTGCGCCATTACTATGCCCCATAATGCGCCACTGGTATTTAGCCTTGGTGCGCCACTAATGCTCAATATGGGGCGCCACAACTAGGGGCCATATTTGCCTTCACCTATGCCCCAAGTGCGCCATTACTATGCCCAATAATGCGCCACTGGTATTTATCATGGTGCGCCACTAATTCTCAATATGGTGCGCCACTACTATGAATATTAGGAATTATTATTTTTTTGCTTTTCTGGTATTTGCACAGGTTACAAAATACGTTACAGCACAGAATATAAACATCACACAATAGAATTCATCATATTAGTCTCCAAATTTGAAATAGCGAACAAAGTTCAAACATTAGCCAAGTTTAGGTCTCGAGACATTAGCAAAGTTCATCATATTAGCCGATTACATATAAGTTGAACGACTGTCCAAACTAAAGAGACATACAAGTTCATTAAAGTTTAATTACAACAAGAGCTAATCGATATTTCAGAACTACATAGCATCAATACTTTCGACTAGACTAAGGGACCGGAGCGTGGATGAAGCCGCCGTCTTTCGTGATGGTCATGAATGTGCGGTCGTTGTCAGCCTGCATTTGTAGCGTTGTTTCTATTTCACTGTTGGACGGTTGATATTTGAGGTAGAACTGCCCCGAGGTATGAAGGACATCTTGATAGATGATTTCCGCAAACTCCGACTGGATGCGAAAGAATTCTTGTCTGATGTCCTCGTCCTGGATTGCCGACAAGTGTGCGGCCCAATCTTTGAGATTATTTGGTAGCATAAGGTGATTATGGTCCTGTACGATCGCCCGCATGTGATGGAGGGCGTAGTAGGCATCCTTCTGACTGCCAGGCGGCTACTTGACGCAGGGGAACGTCGTTACGTGGGTGAACACGTGCTTGCCGTACCTACAAATTGGCCTCCTGAAGGTGCCTCTAGATTTGGCGTAGCCGGGGAGAGCATCATCAAGAACTTTCTTCATATTTGTGTAGTCTTTCTTCGACTGACGGTCCGAGTCGAAATACGTGGCCATGGAATATTTCAGGCTTAAGAGGATGAGTGTGCAATGTGTGTCACTGCACAAAACACGGAATGTTAGAAAAAAAAAGAACGATCGAAATCTAAGAAATCATATGTTACGGGGCAGTGAGGGGATGACTTACTCGGAAAAGTAAGGCACGAGGAAGTTATCCTTATCTGGGTTCGCCAGAATGACGCCTTCGAGGTATGAACTCGCGACTTGCCGGTCCCCAGCGCTGCCCAAGATCTTGGCACGCATGTAGAAGGGCTCGACTATCACGATGTCTGGGGTCTTGTCTCTAATGATCTGCATCTCCATACTGAGCGAAAATAGCCGAATGAAGGTGTAGTGCAGCGGATGAAGGTTAAACATAGCGAAGATGTCATCAAACCGCAGGACGATCATACGCCCGATGGTGCTATCGACAAAGCCCTTGCCCTCTGGCACCTCGGCCACGAAAACCGGGTATGCCACATCATTCTCGGAGAGACGCCGCTTCTCCATAGAAAGAACACAGTCATGCAGACTCCGCATAGCACCGGTTGCAGCATTGAGCAGATTAGTCGGTAGCATCAGCCTACCCGCCACATGCACCCTCCTCGAGATATCCTTAGGTATTGGTGGCCCGTCCTGAGCACGGATCGTACTCGGTGCCGGCTGGCTCGCACCCTTGTTATTTTTTCTTTTCCGTTCATTCTCAACCGAAACGGAAATTAATCAACATTTCAAGAGAAAGGGGTAACTATTTGTCAACATTTCAGCAGCGGCATAGTGGCCATCGTGGCATGCCATGAGAGAGGCCTGATGGCTGACACAGTGTCTATCGTCACATGCCATGAGAGAGGCCTGAGGCCTAACGCAACTGGTACACAATTATATATGGTTGTATTGTATACCCGATGAAGCATGTACGAGCTGCAAACAAGTACTGCTGTCTGACTTAGCACGTTGCTAACAGCCTGCTAGGTGTATCTGCAGCTCGACTTCTTTCTGCTGCACTATCGAAAGAAGAAACTTCTTTCAGCAGCAATCTAATTAAGTAGAGAGCGCAAATGAGCATACATGAGTTCCAATCATCAGACCACAAAGGAAAAAACATGCTTCAGTTAGGATTAGGGGCCATGCTGACCGTGCCGTTCTAGGGTTCAGAGGGGGGAGAGAGGAAGAGCAGCGAGAGGAGCCACGGCGGAGAGGAGGCGGCACCACGGGTGGACGGAATGAGGCAGGAGGGGCCGCCATGGGGTGAGGGATGGGGACAGAGGGGGGCGCGCGCCATGGGAGGGGGCCGCTGGTGGCAGGGAGGGAGGGAGGAGGCGCCATGGGAGAGGAGCACGAGGAGGCGCGGGGAGGAGCGAGGGTGCGGGGATGCGTAGAAGCTTACCTGGGCCGCCATCGCCGCCGGGGTTCCGCCGCCGCCGCCGCCGTGCGCTCGTCGAGTTGCTGGACTCGGTGAACATGAAATGGGGGGAGAGAGAGGGGGGAGGGAAGGAAGGGCCACTACCTGACGTACTGCTCGATTGGGGGCAGATAAGGCGAGCGAGGGGGTGGGTGGGGGCGGCGGAGCCCGGGAGCGAGGTCGCCGGTGGGTGGGGGTGGCGGCGGTGGGGGAGGGAGAGGAAGAATGGAAATGAGGGTGAGGGGGCGGCTGGGTCTTGGATATTACTGGGGGAGTGTTAGCAATGGCGCACCTTTTAGGGGTGCGCCATAAAAAGGGGTATATCAATGGCGCACCTTTTAGGGGTGCGCCGTAAACACCGCGATAGCAATGGCGCACCTTCTCCTGGTGCGCCATTACTAACTTTTTTTTTTGGATTTTTAGTTGCATGTAATAATTTAAGATTTGAGATAAAAGAAAAGGAAAATGCAAATGGAGTGATAAAACCATTGTGCAAAGATTTAGAATTAGATGACATGGTTGAAATCAAGTGATACATGTAATAATTTAGTTGCATGTAATAATTGAGCTTGCCACTGACACACACACACGCGGCCGACACGCCGTGATTCGATCTTAGCTATCTTTTCACAATCTTCTTGCCCTTCTTTTTCGCAAATGGAGTTCTTCTCTTGAACGGACGTCCTTTAGGTAGGGTGGTCCTACTTCTTCTTGTGGTGTAGGGTACTTCATCGTCGTCGTCATCTTCCATCTTCGGGTCGCCGTACTTGTCGAAGTCTTGCTCATTGGCAACTCCATCCATTCCGATGATGTTCCTTTTGCCTCTCCTCACGACAACACGACTGGGCTTTGACGGGTCGGTAATGAAGAAGCATTGGTCCACTTGGGAAGCCAGTACCCATGGCTCATTTTTCGCGGTGACGTTTGCGCCCGCGGTCTTGGATTTGGCTTCGGGTATAACCATGGTGGTGAAATACCGGTCTTCTTTTAGGATGCTCTTGGCCCATCTGACACGGAACATCGGGACCTTCTCTCCAGCGTTGCTCAACTCCCAGATCTCCTCGATCCTTCCGTAGTATCTGTCCTTGTCGTTACCGGTGTAGGATTCCATCGTTACCCCGGAGTTCTGATAATCGCTCTTCATGTCCTTTTCCTCGGTGTAGAATGTGTAGCCGTTGATATCGTATGCCTCATAGGTCATCAGGTTGTGCTCGGTGCCCTGTGACAAGGCGAATATGAGTTTTTCTTCCGCGGAAGAATCCTCAAGTAAAGGGTACAACAGAAGCTTCTCCTTGAACCAACGCGTGAAACATGAGTTGTGCTCTTTGATTATATCTCCATCCGTCCTCTGTTGGCCTCGGTCATTGTACGTCTTCTCAATAAAGGTTTTGTGCTCTACCACCGAAGGATCGACCACGTCTATGTGTTGTAGCGCGACTAGGTTTGCTCTTTCAAAGTCGGCGAGTCGACTCTTGAAGTCGACATGCATTTCGCGGCGACCCTCGCGGTGACCATTGATTGCAAGTCTGCCCTTGCTTTCGGCCCATCTTTGGCCCTCTCTGGCATGTTGAGCAGTGTACCAAGCAGACTCTCGCACACGTTCTTCGTGATATGCATGACATCAAGGCTATGAGGCACATGAAGGATCTTCCAGTACGGCAAGTCCTAGAAAACAGACCTCATTTTCCATACCTTCAGCAGCGGCTCTGGCGCCTTTCGCTTCTTTCCCGGTGGTGGGCACTCTTTCCAATTTTTCAACAGCTCGTCTATTTCCTCGCCGCTCCTCGTACGCGGGCATCTTCGGGGTTCGGTTCACCATCGAACAGATCCTTGCGTTTTCTCCATGCGTCATTGTCACGAAGCCACCTTCGATGTCCCATGAACACGGTTTTCGAAGACCCGAGATCTCTATCTAGCTGGCGATACGTTGTGTCATCCATGCACCTGACGCATGCAAAAAATCTGTGGACCACCTGCCCCGCGACATATCCGTAACTGAGATAGTCGTGCACCGTCGTGAGCAGTGCGGCTCTCATAGGGAAATATTATTTCCCTGCGGCGTCCCACGTATTGGCTGGCATTTTCCACAGCGTGTCTAGCTCCTCTTTCAGCAGCCCCAGATACAGATTGATGTCGTTCCCTGTTTGTTTTGGCCCTTCAATTAGCATACTCATGTGAATGTACTTCCTCTTCATGCACATCCAGGGGGGAAGGTTGTACATCCACACAAACACAGGCCAGGTGCTATGTGTGCTTCTCTGGCTACCAAACGGATTGACTCCATCGGTGCTCGCGCCCAGCACGATGTTCCTTGTATCGTCCCCAAATTCTGGGTGTTCGAAGTTCAACACTTGCCACTGGCTCGCATCCTTAGGCCGACTCAGCATCTTGTCTTTTTTCTTTATCTCCGGATCATTTCCATCATCTTCTCGCTTCTTCTCCTCCCTACCCGCGTGCCAATGCAGGAGCTTTGCTAGCTTAGGGTCCGCGAAATACCGCTGCAGACGAGGAGTGATCGGAAAGTACCACACCACTTTTCCAGGAGCTTTCTTCCTCTTCTTGTATCGAGTGACGCCGCACACCGGACATATGGTAGACTCCGCGTGCTCATCCCGATAAATGATGCAATCGTTCATGCACACATGGTATTTCACGTGCGGTAAATCCAGAGGACACACGATTTTCTTCGCCTCCTCGAAACTGGTCGGGCACTTGTTCCCCTTGGGAAGACGTTCGTGCCAGAATGACATGTTCTCGTCGAAGCATGCGCCGCTCATTTTGTGTTTTACATTCATCTCCAGAGCCATGAGCGTTACTTTCAGGCGGGTATCCTCGGGCCTGCATCCTTCACACAATGGAGTAACCGCGTCTATCTCTAGTTGATCCAGCTTGGCTTTCTCTCGGGCGGCAGCTCTTGCGTTACCCGTCTGCTTGAGAAGCTGCTCTTGAATATGAGGGTCCTGCACCCAGCCCATCGATGGTCCATCGTCGTCTGCTCCGGCATCTTCATCTTCATGATCATGCCCTTCGTCTTGATCTTCCTCATCATCATGTCCAGCATCTTCTACATGATGACTGTGTCCTGCATCTACTTCGTGATCATGTCCTAGAGATTCTTCGTCTTCTCGCCCGCCCTCGCCGCTATTGTCTTGCTGCCCTTGCTTATTTCATGCCCGGCCCCCATGGACGACTTCATAATCATCTTCATCACCTTGCCACCGATAGCCATCCATGAAACCACGCAAGAGTAGGTGGTCCCACACCTGTCTGGAATCCGGGTCCATAAGGCTCTTCAGCTTGCATCTTTGACACAGACATCTTATCTCCGTCTCGTTCTTTTGAAGCATCTCGGCCTTCGCGGAGCTCAAAAACCTATTCACGATGCCTTGGGTCATCGTGCGGACCATGGTCGCCTGCGGGGTAGAGCAAAACGATATTTTAGAACCAATTTTTTTTTGGCATGACTTTGCCTAAAAATAGGACAAAAAAGAATGCATAGTGCCAAATTCTCGCCGAAACGGAAATGAATCAACATTCCGGCAAAATATTGGCAACTATCGCATTTCAAATACCGGTACCTGCAAACACAAACATATGCAACACCACAAACATACGTAGATCTTGGCCATAAAAAGTGTGTACGTTGTTGGAGGGAGAAAAAAGTAGATCTAGAACATAAAGAAAGCTTTCCCCTTACTTACCTATCAAAAAAAGGAAATTTAACCACTTAATTTGGGTGAATCTATGGTGCAAATGAGGTGAGGAGGAGGAGGCAGCCGAGACCAAGCTTGGTAGAGGTGGAGAGAATGAAGTGGGGAAAGTGAGTGTGGTAGGTGGCTGTCAAAAATATCTAGCTGCTCTCAGGTTACCAATGGCGCACCTCCTAAGAATGGGCCATTGGTAACCAGGGTTACTAATGGCGCACCTAGTGTGTGGTGCGCCATTACTAGTTTTGAAAAAAAAAATTGAAAGAAAAATTGTTAGTAGTGGCGCACCGTGGGTGTGGTGCGCCATTACTAGTTAAAACTAGTAATGGCGCACCAAACCACGGTGCGCCACTGGTAAGTCTGGGAGGGGGGTGTGCCCAGGAGAAACTTAGCGGTGGCGCACCACACACAAGGTGCGCCATTAGTAATATAAACATTAGTGGCGCACCCATGTGGCAGTGGCGCACCACATACATAGTGCGCCACTAATGTCTATGTTAGCTATAGCCCTTTTTCTAGTAGTAAGGATCCGTAGTTCGTCGTCGAGGAGCCGGAGCGTTCGTGGGCTAGAAGAGTAACACCATCATATCCCTGTGGATTGGAGCCACACCAAGACCATGCTGCCTTAGATAGAGCCTTTCCACTGCCATCACCTCTGTAATATATATCATGTAAGACTTATATATTCATTAATAGAAATGCATGTGTTCATGATACTTGTTGTAAACGCGCATGCCAGAGTGATTTCCTAGTCTGGCATGCGTGGCGACCGTCTGGCTACAGTGGTAATCAGGCGGGGCGCCACAACGGATGGTATCAGAGCAGCCAGGCTAACTATAGGTTACCCTAGCCAGACTTCACTGTCTTGTGTTCAGTACAAAGCCCAGATGGATTTCAGCCATCTTTGCCGAACCGGCACGGCTACTATTGATCATAAGGCAACCCCCTAGGTTTTTGGCTCCCTTAGACCCCAACTCTCATGGCCTTTGCCTCTAGTGTGAAATGCTCACACCCGGCAATGACTCATGAGCCCTGAACCCCTAGGAAAACCAGATATCCTTACCCTGCTTGCTAGCCATGGCATTCCTCCTCTTAACTCTAGTTTCCTTTGGGAAACACTTATAAATTCCATCTCTCCCCAACAACCTTAGGATCGTTGACTAAGCCACTTTGGCTATGGTTGTGTGTTGAGTTTGATGTTCCCTAAGGAAGTAGTAGAAGCATGACACCAAATGCTACCATAAGCATTGTGTGGTTTTGCTTCTAAATCCTTAAAGGTGCATCAAGTGCGCTATACTAGTTATACTAGTGGATCCTCAACCACATGTGTAAGGTCCGCAACATTTGAGCTTTATTTGCTTTTTGGTTTTTGCGGTTCTTGTTTCTTTGTCGGTTCTTTCTCTCCGCTCCGACTGGATCCATCCGTAAGAGCTGCCTAAGAAGATCAACATGCAACATGGATAATACCCAATAATCCAAATTCATCAAGAGTCATGTCCAGTCAACTGCCCGATACTCAGAACATTATCACCGGATCTGTCAAGAATGAAGAATGGGTCAGAAGCAGAATCTGTGTGCAACAGACAAAGCCTGAACATACCTGAGAGAGTTTGCCTCACAACAGATCACACCTGAGGAACAGTCAGATGAGCTACCAAGAATGAACACTAGTAAGGACAAATTATTCTATCTGCAATAAAAGGACTACTTCAGTCAGTGGGGTGAACCTTGAGTCTTTTCTCAATGGACCCAAAAATCATTTATCACCCACCGAAGACATATTTCAAGGATGTGAGTATGCCAAGAGCAGCAACAAAACTCGGGATCAAGGAGCACCTAACATGCTTGGAAGCTCAGCTGAACCGAATGGAATCATCCGTCAACTGCTTATTATCGGCAACATCTGGTTTGAATACAAAGGGTATTCCGAATTAATTAACGACATGAGTCATGGTATGGCCTACACCAAGTTTGGCTCCGCTATGAGTAAATTCTGGATACTTTGGAAGGAAGCCAGAATCGGCCATAAATCTGACTGCGTACACAGCAAAAGGCTTCAAGTATAAGGAACCCAGCCTTCCTCTGCAAGCTACCAGACTGCCAATCTTCCTCGGTATGCCACTTGGTGAGAAAATCTTCCGTGGTACGGCACTTACATCTTCCACAGTGTGCTACCGCGGAAAACTTCCGGCATAAGGCACTCAACCTTCCGCAGCAAGACACATGAAGAAAAACTTTTGAGGTACGATACCCAGCCTTCTGCAGCACGCTACATTGGCAGAAGGTTCGAGCATAAGGAATTTAGCCTTCTTCAACATGCCATCGTGCCTACAACAAGCTCGTCAGAAACAGGAACTAGACTGGACACACACCCGCCGCAGAACTTAGTGGTTATAAAAGGATTTATCCTACACCTCCATATGATGTTTGCATGTAGTCCAATGGATCAGTTCATGCGAGCCACTCGTACACGGGTATGACTATGTTCAGAGAAACATTGGCCCCATGTTGAAAAAAAGGAATATGAGCACAGCAACCCCTACGAGATATGCAAGAGTAAGTTGTGAGAACAAGCCCGACAAGCCAGGGAAAACAATCAAGGAGTCTTCAAGAATAAAGAAGTTTCGGACAAACAACCTCCGTGATGGTCAACAAGATACAGCTCCACGACCAGAGTGGTATTACCAATCCGTGTCAGACTCTTGCATATATGGCCACAACAATGCAGCCAGCATGTCATACTCATCCTAAATACGGGCCATCAACCAAGATAAGAGGCTATGCTCTAAAGGATGCACCAAATGATAGCCATACTATGTTCAGCTCAGTGGTCATAGCACGGACTATAGAGGCTATAAATGACGGAGCCCTCTCCACAAGCGATATAGTTTGAAACAAGACATTCAGATAGAATGGCTCAAAGCACGTCAGCACCAACTGCTCGTAAACGTCATGATAAGAGATTACTGTCTAGGATTAGTTTGTGATCATACCTGACACTTTAGTTGGAGATACATCAGCAATAGCTCGGTCATGTTGTTCCTTGAACTATGGATCACCTAAGGACAAAGTCAGAGTGCCTAAGGCAGAAGGAAACATCAGTATGGAACCCCAACCAGACTGAGCATTCTGACACGGCAAAAAGAAAGCCACTCCCACTCACTTGAGGCCATACGAGCACGTGAGCTTGGTACCAGGAAGGGATGTCTTGCCCATGACAGTCAGGGTACGAAGCATCGCAATAAAACCGAAGCAGTTACTTCCAGGCCAAGGAAACCGAGCTGTCTATTGGTATTACCCGCTACCCCACCCGGCAATACCACTATTAGGACAAAAGGTTTACCTGATAGGAAAGAGAAGGATTCAAGGAAGCTGTGTGCAAAGACAATACCTGGGCCATCAGAAGAGGCAGTTGAAAGGTCAGTGAACCAACAAAGACAAGACCGCTGATGGATCCAAGTCGCACATAGGTAAGTCCCCCTTCACCGGGAGGTAAGCCCGGAAATCTTGAGGACGAGATTTTCTTAAGAGGGGTAGGTTTGTAACACCCTGGTTTTCGCTCCCAGATATTTCCTTCGTGGGATTTGACTCCCGTTTTTTTTTCTCGGTGTTATTGGATTTTCTCTAGCTCCTGGGTATATAAAGATGGTCATTTAGCCTTGCCTCCCCTATCAACTAGACATTCTCTTCAGTCCAACTTTGCCACCCAAGATCTGTCCTCAGGGTTTTGCTGCTGAAACCCTACCTTCCGAGTTGCCGGAAGGAAAACCCTAATCCTTTCAGTTACAAAGGAACCCCAATTTCCTTTGATCTTCTGCCTCCTAAACTTTTCCCAGTGATCATCCCACATTTATAAACCCTGGATATGCAAAAATATTGCCAAGTCATTTGCAATATTTTTCATTTATAATTAATTCCTTTTTACGCCAGTTAAAGGAATTAAATCCAGGAAAATATCTGTCCATCTCCAAAGTTCATGAAAACTTGTGGAGATATTCTTTGTGATCATATTGAGCTCCCATAAAAATATTGGCCATAATTAAATGATGGAAATTGCATTTTCCTATTTAAAGCCAATATTGCATTTTGGGCCCTTTCTAAAGGAACTACCACTTTGGTAGCCAGGAAAAATCCCAAATAATTTGTGCAGCTTCTCCTGTCTATATCTTCACCATTCCCATCAAAACCCAAGTTCCATAGTTCAAAGTTTGAGCACAACATCCATTTGCAAATTCTGTCCAGATTTCTAGTTTGCAAAGGAAGTGCTTGAACCCTTGATCTATTTGAGCTGAAATTTTTCATGGTGGTTAACATTGACAAACACCCATGGATACCAAAAACCAGCTCAATCCATCCATCCATTTTCCCATAGCAATTTTCTCAAATTTCTGTCTGTTTGGAACCTCTGTGAAGCAAGTACCATTTTGATGTATCCAAATGCTATGATACTTTTACAGTGGCTTCATATGTTCACATCACTCACCTCCTCCAAATTTCAGCTCAATGCAAGCTAGTATGTGAGTACCACATCAAAGTTTGCATTTCTGACCAGTGAGGTCCATTCTACAGCAAGTGTCCTCAATTCTTATCCAAATGACCTGAAAATTTACCAGGTCCTTCACCTTGGTAGATCATCAACACACACCAAAATTCAGATATTTTCACCAAGCCAATCTTCCCTAGAACAAAACAAACACCTTGTTGTTACCTGCCTTCTCTGGTCAAACCAGTCATTTCTTGCAGCCACTTTCATCCAAACCTCGACAGGCCAGCTCACTGACCCCTTGTGCATCCAATAGACAAGGTCCCAGGGCCATTTAATGCCCCAGACGCGCGGTGCCCGTGGTGACCACGGGGAGAGCACGCCAAAATGGCGCTCTGCACGCTGACCGCGTCTGGTCGCGTCAACAGGCCAGCACCGGCCAGCTCCGGCTTGTCCAAACGCATCCTGCGGCTCCCCTGCGTCCACGCGCCCCTCTCCAGCACCTTCTGCCCTATAGCTGCTTCCTCCTCACGCCATGGCAACTCCGTCGAACTGTGCACCCGTGCCGTCATCGCCTTTCTCTCTGTCTTCTTCTCCCTTGAGCTCACTCGAGCGCTCCCGAGACCTCTCCACCACTCCACGAAGCCTCTCGATGCCGCAAACGGCCAGCCACGTCACCCCGGAGCTCCAGTGCACGGCTAAGCTCACCTCCACGACCGAGCTTATCCGGCGAGCTCGCCGGGCTATAAATAGCATGCCCCTCTCCCTCCCGAGCTCACCCCACTCCCCTCTCCCTCCCTGGAACCCTCCTAAGCCCTAGCCCTAGCGGCCGCACCCCCCTGGTGCCCAATTCTGGTGAACTCTGCCCATGGCCGCCGCCGCCCTCTTTTCAAATTGGTGCCACTCCGGCCTTCCCCTCTCCTCTCGAGCTCCCCACTGGACCCTCCACTCCATGGCGATCACCCCCATGCTCTTTCCCGGCCGATTCCACTACCGGAGCATCTCCTCCACCGCGGAGCTGCCGCCCTCGGCCACCGTTGCAGTGGCTGACTCCGGCCATCCCCGGCGACATCTCCAGTACCCACGGGCGCGGGATCAAGCGGCGCATCCATCCCCAACGGCGCCCAAGCCCGTCGTGGCCTCCCGGCGCCGGCGCCGGCGAGGCCGAAGCCGCAGCTGCTCTCTGTCGGGGAGAGTAGAGAAGAAGAAGAAAGGAGGAGTAGGAGGAGAGAGAAGGACCTGACAGGTGGGCCCCGACCCCACCTGTCAGCGAGAGAGGAGCTGCCAGGCTGGATAAGTGGAGGCGCCTCCGAGCTTTTACGCTTTCCTCGCTGGAAAGCGCATTTCCAGCAAAGGCGCCACCAGTTTTCTGCCTAGGGACCCAAAAGCAAATAATATATTTGCAGAAAGGTCCTTCCATAGTCAAACCCTCATATCTTTTTACATGTGACTCCGAATCAGGTGAAACCAACGCTCATGTCTTCAACTCGTCGAGCCCATTCCGATGGTAGCATTTTCATAATGTTTACACATTCTAGAAATGACCATTTTGCCCTTGCCCTTCTATCAGCCTTCCAAGAGAGAATCGCTTCCGGTGAATTCTTCCGCGGCTTCACCGCACTTCTGCCCGGAGTATTCATCAACCCCAGGCAAGCCGACCATCTGATATATGCCCTAAAGCATTGCTCTGTGTTATCCTTGCATGTTTAATTAATGATTATGCCTGTGATAGAAATAATTAAACTTCTGCTAGATTGCACTTAATGTTTACATTACTTGCATTAGTTTGCTATGCAATAACTCAAAGTAATTTACTTAAATGTATAGTTTCTGCCATCTCAAGTTATTGTGATAAACAACTATGTTTACTAAATGACTAGCTAAAGCTAAACCTAGTCGGTTGATCCAGAGTCACCTGTCCGGACTTATCCGTGCAACCACATTTGTCCGTATGGGATGGCCTTGACTTGGTCTGATCGCGTGCTCTTTTATCGGTACCACCAAATAGGGAAGGTTATGTGTGCGCGCTACCCTGGCCCTGTAGGTGGCGATAACCTTGTGAGCCCAGTTGATTGTTTAACCCGGGAGTCCCCGTTTGGGACAGTTTTGTTTGGCCACGACGGTGGCAGGTGTCATGAGGTGACACAGGGGCTACCCAGGGCAGGACTCCGGGGGAGGATGATTACCGGTGGTACGATGGAAGAATCATGGGTTAGGCAGGTTTCGTTGGAGCAACACTGGTCCACCCGAATGGGAACATGAGGCCAGGTACTCGATGGTGTGGGTAAAGTGCGCAACCTCTGCAGAGTGTAAAAATCTATTCGAATAGCCACGTCCACGGTATTGGACAGTCCGTCCAGACCTCACTAGGTGTTCAACCGTAATAATGATAATAATGATAGAAGAACTCGTCTTATGCCCTGAAGTACTCAGTGGATCATGAATATTCTGAGGGTTGTGGGACAACCTTAAGAGAGTAAGTTTATCAGACTTATAGTGCAGATGCATAGACATCAGGTGATGTCAGGAATATAATATGTTAGCCATGGGATGGCTATAAGATGAGCAGTTGGATGACCACATGACTTGGATTGGATTTGGATCAGATTCAGATTGGATCATGAGAATGTTCGGAGTAGGGATTACTTACTTGATATACTTTGCTTTACCATATTTTACTTTAGTGGTTATCTTGCTAGCTAGTTATGCCATGTCATACTAATTAATATTGCTATAATAACAAATGCATGCTTGAATGCCATGGATTGCTTTGCTTGCTGTATATGTTAGTTTGGTTTGCTTGCGAGTACATTGAAAAGTACTCAGCGGCCTTCAATGTGGCCAGGTGCACATAAGGATCCATAGTCCATCGTCGAGGAGCCGGAGCGTTCACGGGCTAGAAGAGTAACCCAGTCAGATCCCTGTGGATTGGAGCCGGACAAAGACCATGCTACCTTAGATAGAGCCTTTCCGCTGCCATCACCTCTGTAATATATATCATGTAGGACTTATATATTCATTATTAGAAATGCCTGTGTTCCTGATACTTGTTGTAAACGCGCATGCCAGAGTGATTTCCTGGGCTGGCATGTGTGGCGACCATCCGGCTACAGTGGTAATCAGGCGGGGCACCACAGCTGCCACCACCGAGGTAGAGGGCTTGAAGGCGGCTTTGGAGAAGGCCAAGGCCGAGGCAGCCGCAGAGAAAGTGGTTGCCGCGAAGGCGATGGCCGAGCTTGAGAAGGCCAAGCTTGCTGGTGAGAAGCACGAGGCTCCAGTAGCCGAGGTGCAGGTGGAGCTCAAGGATGTCGTGAAGAAATTGAGGCCCTTGAGAAGAAACAGGGGGAGCGATCTTCCAAGCTGTCCAAGGTCGAGAAGGAGCTCCAGGAGGCGAGGACCAAAGTGCGAGGTGTCCGGGAAGAGCTCCGCCAAGTGGGGCAAATCGCAGATGGTAAGAAGTACTTACTGCAGAGTGTGTTTGGAGGCAACAGGTTCGCCTTGCTGACGCGGGTCTGGCGCTCTGCAGGCGTTTTCGCCAAGATTCCGAAGAGTGTGGCTATTGCGGCAGAGCACTATGCGACGTAGGAGGAGAATTCAGAATGGTGGCTCTTCTGGTCGCAGTTCCAGGCGCCCGAACACCCTTCGCTCCTCAGCAACCAAATGAAGGAGTTGATGGAGCTGCACCGGATGGACGAGGCAGCCTTGAAGGACCTTTGTGTCCGGTTGTGGCCTGATGAGCCTATTCCGGACAGCTATTTTGGCTTGGTGCAGAGGCTGTGTGAAGCATTATCGCAGATCGATGCCGTGAAGCGATCAGCGTGCCTGTAGGGTGCGAGGCTATCCTTCGCGGAGACTATGGTGCATTGGCCGAGGATCAAGTCGTTAGATATGCCTACTGGTCCTCCGACGGCTGGAAAGGAGCACCGCCGCCCCGAGATGTACTTCGCCCAAGTCATGGAAGGTGCTCGGGCCATAGAGGGTCAGTGTTCAAAGGATGTAATCATTGAATGATCTTTTGTCCAGTTGCCACCCGAACATGTTGCTTTATTGTGCGGCCCGTTTTGCAATTATTGTTTTAATTTTGACTCATGTGCGGCTATTTAGTTATTCTAAAAGTTACCAGTTGTTGGCTTCATCCCCAAGTAAATGTTACGAGGGGTGTTTCGTCTCCGCACTGTTACCCTTAGCTGACGTCTCGGTGCCCGAAGGCGGTACTGCGAGAGAGTGACTAGGCAATCAGACTATATGGCTTTATCGCTTCACTTAGCCATAGGAGCTTGACGGTGGGGGCTAGTGACTAGCCCCCAAGTTTTGGTGATGTACGCGGGAGCTGATGCATGCCTTTGTAGTCACGTGTTCCATGCTAGGACAAACCCTTCGTATGACACGGATAAATTGCCAACGATTTCTTAGTTTAACACTTGTCATCGGATTGCTGACCAGTTCTCGCTTACTATGATGGTCAGTTTTCGGCTTTCTCCCCGAAGGCGCTTGACTGGACTAGCCAGAAGCACAATCGCAGGGGTTCTCCCTTTACCTTCTTAGCCGAACATGCGGAAGGTACGAGGGCAAGCACAGGAGCGGGCAACCCAACTATTGACCCAAGACATAGTTCGGAACTAATGCATATAGTGCAATATCCGAGACGTCGGACACTCGACGCGAGGTGGTGCCGGATTTAGTATGTAGAGCTGATAGGAAAAATCAGGCCTTCGGTCAAGTAACCAGTTTATTACATGAGATGTGTAAACCTAGTTGTTTGAAGAGCGGAAAAAGGAAAAGGAAAGAGAGAGAGGCCTAATAATGCGGATGCCCGAACACCGTGAAAGATGTTTTTATTTTCCATAAGCTCTGGACGTCTATCCATACAATTCGAACTGCTGAGGTGTTTGTAATAATGAAGAAAACAAAATTTTACAAAGGAAGGTTTACACAGGGCCTTGATGTGTGGGTCGAAGCCTCAACTGTGCCCTGCTGCATGTCCGTGCCTTTCCTTCTGCGAGGCGAAGGGGAGCAAATTGGACATCCGCCATGCGTTGGCGAGTGGTGCCTTCAAAAGGGACCTTAAGATGTAATCCTGGCATTGTAGCTTGATGCTGAGTGAGTTCAGAGTCCTACCCGTTGTCGTCCAAGGACGTGGTGATAGAATAGTTCGGTTGAGCCGAACACATGGTGATACAGGCCCCCGCGGCCGCCCATGGTATCTTTAGCGCGAAGTTGTGCTGACGAGGCGCGTAACGCTCGGGGAAGGCGGGCGTACCGTGGGGGATGTATCCCTATTTGCAGTGAACGTAGGCGGGTTCCCATGACAGGGGTCGGGCTCAAGCCCGTTTAAGTGTATCTTTTGCCTTTACGGTGGGCTGATACCTTGGCCTATTGGCGACGGACTGGTCTTCGGCTGCCTGTGCTGCAGTGTGCTTCTTAGTCCGAAGCGAGCGTTCCGTGTTGCCGTTTATCGTTATGACGCCTGCAGGCCCAGGAATTTTTTGCTTGAGGTATGTGTAGTGTGGGACAGCGTTGAACTTGGCAAACGCCGTTCGGCCGAGGAGGGCATGATAGCCACTGCAGAATGGGGCGATGTCGAAGATCAAGTCTTCGGATCGAAAGTTGTCCGGTGAGCCGAATACTACTTCCAGCGTTACCGTACCTGAGCATCGGGCCTCTACACCCGGAATAGCCCCTTTAAAGGTGGTGTGGCTGGGTTTGATCCTTGATGGATCGATCCCCATTTTCCTCACTGTGTCTGTGTAAATCAAATTGAACCACTTCCTCCATCCATTATGATTCTCGTGAGGTGGTCCCCATCGATAACGGGGTCGAGTACCAGGGCCGCCAATCCTCCGTGATGGACACTGGTCGGATGGTCCCTGCGGTCAAAGGTGATCAGGCAAGCCGACCACGGGTTGAACTTCGGCGCTACGGGCTCTACGGCGTACACATCCCGCAGCGTGCGCTTCCTCTCTTTCCTTGGTATGTGGGTGGCATAGATCATATTCACCGTTTTAACCTTAGAAGGGAAGGGTTTTTGGCCTCCATTGTTCGGCCTACGCGGATCATCATCGTCCTCGCTTCGTGGGCTTTTGCCCGAGTCTTCGGCTGTGAGCTTGCCAGCTTGCTTTATCACCCAACAATTGCGGTTGGTGTGGTTAGAGGGCTTTTTGGCGGTGCCATGAATCTGGCAGGGCCTGTCCAGGATCGCGTCCAATTTAGTTGGCCCATCCTGATTGCCTGTAGAAGGCTTTTTCCATGACCCGGACTTTGGATTACGGAATCTGGCATTTACTGTCGTCTCGTTAGTTTCGCCGTCGTTGTGGCGACGCTTGTTCTTATTGCGCCATGGCTTTGCATTACCGTCCCGGACCTCAGAGGTGCTGGGGGTTTTCGGGTTGGTGCTTCTACAAGCCAACCAACTATCTTCGCCGGCACAGATATGGGTCATGAGAGAGGTAAGCGCCGCCATTGTCTTCGGCTTGTCCTGGCCGAGCTACCTTGCTAACCATTCATCTCGAATGCTATGCCTGAAGGCGGCTATGGCTTCGGCGTCCGGACAGTCGACGATTTGGTTCTTCTTGGTCAAAAACCGGTTCCAAAATTGCCGGGCTGACTCGCCAGGCTGCTAGATTACGTGGCTCAGGTCATCGGTGTCCAGAGGCCGGACATAAGTACCCTGAAAGTTGGCTCAAAAAGCATCCTCCAGCTCCTCCCAACATCCTATGGAGTCTTCGGGGAGGCTGTTTAGCCAGTGTCGAGCCGGACCTTGAGAATCAATGGTAGGTATTTGATGGCATGAAGGTCGTCGCCTCGTGCCATGTGGATGTGTAGTAGGAAGTCTTCTATCCATACAGCCGAATCCGTCGTCCCATCATAGGGCTCGATATTTACTCTATCTATGAAGCACAGCGGGTGAGCGGCGCCCCTGACTCAGGCTACGTTGCATCGGAGACCATCTGTTATCCAGGCTCGCTGTTGTTCCCGAGCTCTGTTGTTTCGGTCTAGCCAAGCTTGGTAATTGTCCCGTCGAACAGGAGAGTTGTCTTTGGGTCCATAAATGGATCTTGTCAGACCTGCGGGGACATCTAGGTTGCGTCGTAGGTCGTACTCATAGGCGGGCTGAATTGGCTCTTTGCCTAGACGGCGAGGTGGAACAAGAGGCTATTTGGTTTTATCGGCCGGCCTATCTCGTCCTCGAGGGGGGCGGTCCGGCTGGTCCACCTGAGTGTGCCGTGCAGGTGCTGGCTCTATGGCCTCATCATCAAATTGTGGCAGAAGCTTTCGCATTGGGTAACTTTTGGTCTGTCGCTCGTAGCCGTACCCTTCTTCGGTAGCTAGGGCTTTAGTCCATCTGTCATTGAGGGTGTCTTGCTTAGCCTTTATTTTCTGTTCTTGTTCCTTCAGGATATGCGCGGTGGCAATGAGCTACCGTTTGAACCGCTCTTGATCCAACGGGTCTTCGAGGATGATGAAATCCTCTTCGCCCAAGCTAACCTCCTCTTCGGAGGGGGGGAGGTAGTTGCTGTCTTCGAAATCATCGAGGTCCTCTAGGTTGAGCGGGTCTTCCTCCTCGTGATCGGCTTGAGGTTCCTCGTCAGCACCATGGTCCTCGAGGTTGTCCGTGTTATCCGGAGTGCCGTTCTCTCCAGTGTCCGTGTTGCTTGCATGGCTTCGGCATGCCTTGGAGCGACGGTGTTGTATGCAGTGCCTCTGCGGCTCATCGTCAGGCTTGCCGCTATCCTTGCTGGACGTGCCGTCGTCTTTTGGAGTGTCCACCATGTAAATGTCGTACGTGGACGTGGCCGTCGAACGACCGGTGACGGGAGGCGCGGCGTCGGTGTTGGCGGTGGCTCCGCTGTCCTCGTCCATGGATTAGGCTTTTTTCGAAGTGTAGTCCAACATGTCGGTTAAGTTCTCGACCATGGCTACGAGGTGGGTGGTGGGTGGGACATAAAATTCGCTGAAGCACGTCTCAAAGGGCTGCTGAACACATGTCGAGGGGGGATCCTCCCGAATAGCCTTCATCTGGATTTGGTCCAGCGCCTCGCTTATTAAAGTGAGGGTCATCCGACTGGTATGCGGCGGCCGCAGGGGGCCGTCTTCCGATGTGACAGGGCAAGGAATGATCGGGGCCAGAGCCGGATCCTGGTCTTCGAGGGCCGAGCTAACCTCGAGGCCCGGGACCCGATAGTCATAAGAAACCGAGGACAAGACCTGGTCTTCGGATATTGCTTCCGTATTGGGGCTCAAAGCCGAATTGTCGAGGGGGAGTTCAGCTAGGTGTAACCCCTGGCCATCGAGCATCGACCCATCGCCGGGGCTCAAGGCCGTAGGCGTGTTGCAAGGAGAGAGTTTTGCCGAAAGCGACTCTCAGTGTCCGAACCTTGCTTCCGCATTATGGCCTGGAGATGAGTCTCTGGCGGATATCGCAAGCATGGTCGAGAGGGATTCCTGGCTTCCGTTCGAGGCGCAGACGTCCGAGCTCGAGGCTGGCCGTAGGATGGGAGCTGATCCGTAGATTGGATCGAGGAAGGGTTCAAGACCAGGCGTTGTGAATCCGACAAAAACCAGATCGCCACGAACGTCCGCAACGTACTCCAGATTGCCGAATCAAATTCGGTGCTTAGGCGCGAAGCTGTTGATCTGATCTAGATGACCAGTTGTGTTGGCATGCAGCACGATGCTGCCGAATGCAAAGAGTTGACCGGGGACAAAGAGGTCCCCGGAGCTAATGCCTTCTTCGTTGATTAGGCGAGCCATTGATCCTTTTGGTGACCCAACAGCGGAACTCTCAATGAAAGCACCAATGTCGGTGTCAAAACCGGCGGATCTCGGGTAGGGGATCCTGAGCTGTGGATCTAGGATCGATGGGGAACAAGGGATGATGAACACGATATTTACCCAGGCTCGGGCACTCTCTAAGAGGTAAAACCCCACATCCTGCTTGAATGTATTTGATGTATGGTATGGTTACAGAGTTGATCTACCTTGAAATCAGGCGAGCTAAACCCTAAGGCAATGAGGTGATGAATGTAGCTCTGCCCCTAAACACTAAAACCCTCCGGTTTATATAGGTACCGGTAGGGTTAGGGTTACACTCGATCGGTTACAAAGAGAGGAAATACTACCTAATCTTGACTTCGAGGACACACCACGGCTCCGAAGATTCCTTATCCGGTCATGCATCCGCACTCCAGCTTGGGCCCCGTAATAGCCCATCAATCCGGCCCAAACATAACAGGCCGGCAGCCCGAGGACCCCTTAATCCAGGACTCCCTCAATAGTGCCTAGTACCAGTTGCTATTTTTTGCTGGTTTTTTACTTCGCAGAATATCCCTGTGAAATGGAGTGCAAACGCGGTGAAACTTTTTGGAGATTTTTTTGGACCAGAAGACAACTTGGGAACCAAGGAAGTACCAAAGAGGAGGACTGTGGGGCCCACAAGACACCAGGATGTGCTAGGAGGCCAGGCGCGCCCTGATGGGTTGTGGGGCCCATGGGGGTCTCCTCCACCGCCTCTCAGCTCTATAAATACCAAAATATTCCAGAAACATTAGGGGAGTCGACGAAACACAATTCCAGTCGCCGCAAGTTCCAGAACCACGAGATCCAATCTAGACTCCTATTTCGGCACTCTGCCGAAGGGGAACACGGTCACTGAGGGGTTCATCATCCTCATTGGTGCGTCTCCGATGATGCGTGAGTAGTTCACCATAGACCTATGGGTCCGTAGGCAGTAGCTAGATGGCTTCTTCCCTCTTTTTGATTCTCAATACAATGGTCTCTTGGAGATCTATTTGATGTAATGAGTTTTTGCGGTGTGTTTGTTGGGATCTGATGAAGTTTGAGTTTATGATCAGATCTATATCCATGAATATTATTTGAGTCTTCTTTGATCTCTTTTATGCATGATTATTTGAGTCTTCTTTGAGTCTTCTTTGATCTCTGAATCTTTGGTTTAGTTAGGCCAATAGATTGTTTTTTCTTGCAATGGAAGAGGTGCTTTGTGATGGGTTCGATCTTACGGTGTCCTCACCCAGTGACAGAAGGGGCAGCGAGGCACGTATGTATCATTGCTATTAAGGATAACAAGATGGGGTATATTCCTACATGAATTGATCTTGTCTACATCATGTCATCGTTCTTATTGCATTACTCCGTTTCTCCATGAACTTAATACACTAGATGCATGCTAGATAGCAGTCGATGTGTGGAGTAATAGTAGTAGATGCAGAATCGTTTCAGTCTACTAATCTTGGACGTGATGCCTATATTCATGATCATTGCCTTGGATATCGTCATAATTATTTGTTCTTCTATCAATTGCCCAACAGTAATTTGTTCACCCACCGTATGCTATTTTCTCAAGAGAAGCCACTAGTGAAATCTACGGCCCCCGGGTCTACCTTTTATCATATTGCTTTCATATCTATCTTTTATCATATTTGTTTTCAGATCTATTATTCCAAAAACCCAAAAATACCTTGCTGCACTTTTTCCTTACTTATTTTATTCCGTGTTTTATTCAGTTCTATTTATCCAATCTCATCCAGATTAATCTATCTTTTTACCGAGGAGGGATTGACAACCCCTCTTACGCGTCGGCGTGCAAGTATTTGTTCTTTGTGTGCAGGTACCATTTACATAGTGTTGCTTGGTTCTCCTACTGGATTGATACCTTGGTTTCATAACTGAGGGAAATACTTACCGTAGCTGTGCTGCATCATACCTTCCTCTTTGGGGAAATACTGACGTAGTCTCAAACCACGTCACTCATCTGCCTTCTCCTTCAGCCTCTGGTCAGCCAAGTCCGCGGACTTACGTTCTTCCTGGACCCTGTTCCATCTCTTGTTGTACCTCTCCTGAACACCCTTGAAGCGAACAGCCATGATCTCCAAGAAAGCAAAATATTCGGCATCATTGGCAGCGTGAGCGGCTTTAATGGTACTTTGGGTAAGAGGGAGCAGGATCCATGTAATATCTTCATCAAAGTTTGGCCCCGCGGTACCGGATGGGCTGGGGGCTCCAGGCTCGGGCTGAGAGACAACTATCTCCATGCTACTCGATGGGGCTTACAAAGTCGATGACATGGGTTGCTTGTCGGAGATCAGCGCCCCAGAATCAATGGGCACTTTCTCCACATCCATCCCGATAGGATCTGGCATGTTCCCGGGCGACTTCTCGAGCTCTTTGGAGATTTCTTGGGTCCCCTCGGCAGCTTGCGCAAGGTTCTCCTCGGTAGCAATTTTGGTGGCTTCCTCAGCAGTAGCCTTCGCGATATCCGCCACCTCCACAAGGTTGTCACCTTCCTAAGGGGAAGTTGGGGCTGCGAATCAAAGCGATAGCAAGAATAAAATGAGATTCAGATCACAAGCCAAGACCAAGAAAACAAGAGTTCTGTGAGAAGTGCACAATGATAAGAGGATTACCCGTTGGTGCTTGTTGTGGGAGGACATCTCCTCCCCCGGCAACCTGGGTTGCCGGCGCACGGTCCTCGACAACCCCAAGTGTCGGAGTGGCGCTTGTGCGGGCAAGCTCGTCGGTGGAGGCCCTTGTCGGGGAAGCACTCTCTGGAATGATGGTTGACGGGGAACCCATGGTAGGATTTGCCTCTTGGAATTCCTCGTCATGGCGGGCCTCTCCCATCTCCTTGTCAAGCTCCTGGAGAGGAACTATAATACTGGCACCGGCTGGCGGGATCTGTGCCATGTCCTCACGCAGGGGGCTGCGTTGGGGGCTGGCGATGATGGCATCGGCCACTGATATCCCCTTCCTGGCACTTGCCATGGGGCCATGCTCTTCCAAAGGCTTAGCCGCTTCGCCCAGTGCATGAGCGGCTCTAGGTCCGTGCCAAAACATACGGAAATCAAGTCAAGACAAAGATCAAAATGAGCCAAGACTTGGCAAAATCAGACAGTTTGACTTACTCTTCTTCCTCAGACTCGAGGATGACGGAAAGGTCGTACCCTATCGGTGGAGGCGTCTCCCTGGCCCTCTTGAGTGCTGGAGGGAATGAGTTGGCTGGCCGGGAGGATCTCATCTCTTCAACAACCACTTCCTGGGAAGATGAAGGCTGAGTGCGGGATAGCCGGGAAGATTTCCTTCGCACTTCCTCTTGGCGGCCAGTCCGGGTGGTCATCTTCTTCGCTACTAGGCGAGCCTTTGGCGACGGGGCGCACGCCAGCATTTGGCTGGCCATCTTCTGGAGGTGGCACCTCTTCTTTGGGCCTCGGGGGGCTTCTTCTTCTCCCTCGTCTTCTCCGGAAATTTCGGCCCCGGCAAGCTCTTCTCCGGCAACCTCGGTTCTGGTAGGCTCATCCCCGGCAGCCTCGGCTTCTTTGGGCTCGTCCCTGGCCGGCTCCTCCCATTAGTCATTAGCAGAGTCATCTTCAGGAGGCTCTTCATCATCACTTTCGGTAGCCGCGGCATCAGAACTATCGGCAACTTTGATCCTCGTGGCCTCCTCAACCTTGCTGGCGATGTATGCCACCTCCTCTTCTTTAGTGGCCCGGATGAGATCTGTCTCTTTTCGGGAAGCCACTTCCATCAAGTTGGAAGCCCAGTCGAATTCAACCTCCAGAGAGGGCAGCTTCCATTCTCCTTTGAAGCCATTAGCATCACAATTCGTCATGTGAGCCAAGATGGAGCTTCTGGCGGAGTTGATGTGCAGTGGTATAATTTTGGCCAACAAGTGGAATGTGTGGGTTCTTCGGAACAGCTGCTCACAGAGGCAGCCATGCTCCATGAATGTCAAGTTGTTGTTGAGACCAGGGTACAGCCGCATTATGTCAGTAGCCCCTTGGTAATCCCAAGTAGGCCTTTGCCTCTTTTGCAGCGGCGCGATGCGTCGCCAGAGGAAGTCAGCACCAACCATTTCTATGGTCAACTTGGCAGCCTTAAGATGAGCAATTCTGTTCAGCGCTGGGTGAAGATTCTTTTCAGTGGCAGCAAACTTGCCCCAATTCTTGTTGTGTAGGACCCTCACGGTACGCGGCACGCAGAATGAAGGGAACTCCCCCTCCTCTTGAATCACTACAAAAAAAAGACACATCCGTGACATTTTGGGCCGAACGAAAAAAAAATCTGCCATGCTTATGACACTTCTATGATGATAATTGTGACAAAATCCGGTATCATCATAGATGTGCTGGGCTCGTACTTCTATGACAAAAAATCATGACAGAAAATGGGTTTTCGTCCTGGGCGGGCCGGAGACGCAGCTGCATGACATTCTTTGGGCTGTCCATGATGGAAAAAACCGTGGTAGAAGCGAGGGCCACGAAAATATCGGGGAGTTCCCGGTTACGGTGGGTGGTCGGGGCCGAGCGATGCACAGAGGTTTGCGTGTTTCTCTCGTACACGTACGCGCATGTGTGTGAGGCGTTGGGCTCTAACTGAACCCGAGCGAGGCGTTCGCTTACTGAACCCGAGCGATTGCACTAGCTATGTTACTGAACCCGAGCGATCGATCCCTTGGCTATTAACTAAACCCGAGCGATTCCTTCGCTACTGCTACAAACTGAAGCCGATCAAACTTGCTGCCTCTTGATGAACAGTGAACGTTGTTGGGGGTTGGATGAATAGTTCCCGGTGGGGGTTGGATGAACAGGACCCCGTGGTAGGAGAGGCCGTTGCCGCTGGATGAACAGGACCCTGATCGAGCCGGTTGGGGGTGGATGAATAGGACCCCGTGGAGGGCTGGTTGAACAGTAGCCGATGGAGGCTGGATGAATAGGACCCCGTGGAGGGCTGGTTGAACAGTAGCTGGTGGAGGCTGGATGAACAGTAGCTGGTGGAGGCAGGAGGGAAACCCCGTGGATGAACAGTCACAGGTGGAGGCTGGAGGAGGTCGACGGTGGATGAACAGTAGCCCGTGGAGGCTGGAGCGAGGCAGTAGACGGTGGATGAACAGTAGCCCGTGGAGTCGCGTTTTGCGGTACGCCACACCCCTCCCGAAGAACAGGACCCCCGTTTCGACTGTAGGAGGTCGAAGAGAAGTCCGTTTCCTCCGTTTTGCGGTACGCCACACCCCTCCCAATCAACAGGACCCTATTTCGACCGTAGGAGGTCGAAGAGAAGTCTGTTTCCTCTGTTTTGCGGTACGCCAGACCCCTCCTGATGAACAGGATCCTGTTTTGACCGTAGGCCGTCGAACAGAAGGCCATTTCCGTTCTGCGTGACTCCATGCCTCGTTTTGGCTGTTCCGTCCAAGCCGGTTGGCTCCCGATGAACAGGACGCATTCGGTTGCCTCCCGATGAACACGACGCAGTTTCTCTGTTCCGACCCAGCCGGTTGGCTACCGATGAACAGGACGCCGTTGCTGCCCTCCGCTGCCTCTCCATGTACACAAGCCCTGGCCGTACATATGCGTGAGTAGGCGTTCAAGACCCCGCCCGTATGTACGTACGTACGTGTACACGATATAGACGGGACTGCCTGAACAGCTACCGCTCCTTACTGGGCCACGGTTCATCATGGCAGAAAGACCGATGGACCATTATGTATGTACACGTTTGCGACCAGAATGACAACGCTACGTACGCTTCAACCGGGTGGGTCCCGGCTATCAGGGACGATAAGGAGGCACTTCCTTGCGTGCGAAGATGTAGCTGGTGGGTCCGAGCTAATAGGAGGAGGATTCTTTTTTTGCACGTAATAAGGAGGCACTTCCTTGCGTGCGAAGATGTAGCTGGTGGGTCCATATGTCAGCCTCACTGCGTACAGTCTTCTTTCGATGGCTGTCGTTTGTTGACCATGTTGACCATGCCGCGTGGACAACACTAGGCGGTGGACGACGGTGAGGCTGGGAATGACGCGGAGTCCGGGAACATGCGGAGGTTAGTATGAGGGTTGACTGGTTCGGCTGCGGTGTGAGGCTGCCATCGCCGCAAAATAACAGGGGGTGTGGGTGAGTGGAGGGATGGCCTGGCCAGCGGTGAGAGTAGTAGGGGCGGTGAGGCCTCCACGGCAGCACAGCCAGCCATGGGAGGTAGGAGCACGCGGTGGTTTGGACGACTGGAGCAAGAAAATCAGAGGTTGAAGAAGCAGGACGACCATTGGATGTTAACAATCCAACGGTCACTGGTGATAGAATCGTTTGTTGACTAAGTTGACAAAGCCCTGCGTACGCGTCAACTTAGTAGGGCCACAAGTCAGCCTCCAAATCTGGTGGGCCCAGCTGTCATGGGGAGCACTCGTTATTTTTCGCTTAATAAGGAGGCACGTCCTTCTGTGCCAAGATATAGCTGGTGGGTCCCAGCCGTCATTGGGAGGATTCATTCTTTTTGGCGTAATAAAGAGGTACTTGCTTGCGTGCGGCCATGGACCATGCGGGTCCCAACTGTCAGCCTCTCCATGTACATCCCTCTTCCGATGTTGTCGTTTGTTGACAACGTTGACCACGCTATGCCGAGAACACCAGCGCGATGGACGACGGCGAGACCCAGGAAGGGAATGACCCGGAGGCGGCGAAGCCACATCAGTGGAGGGATGTGGGGAAAATAGCAGAGTACCAGGACCTCGGGAATCCCCCTTCCCTCTCGCATCGCCCCCGCGAGGCGACCGAGAGGGCGACCAGATCCGCCGCGTGCGTCTTCCCCCTCCTCCCCTCCCCTGCTTCGCTGCCGCCAGAGGGCACGGCCAGGCGAAGCCCGACCGGTGCCGGCGGCGGCGGGGCCTTGGCGTCCTCCCACGTGACGGGGCACCGCTGGCGTGCTCCCCCGAGCCGGAGCATGGCACGGCGGTGGGCGCGACGGTGCAACGACGGGCGGGCGTGGCGGCTGCGCGTGGTGGCGGCGGCGCCGCGCTGGCTCCTACTGCGTGGCGGACACCTCGGTGGCGAGGCGTGCCAGGGCTGCAACGGCTGGATCTGGCCGCCGGGCGCCGAGGGCTGCGGTGGTCCTTCTCTCCCGTGGTGCGTACGTGGGAGCGGCTCGGCGGTGTTGGGCGGCGGATCTGTAGCCAGGCGGCGTGGGCTGCGGGCGGCAGGGGCGGCGGTTGGGGTCCGGTTTCGGGCTCCCGGCGGCGGCGGATGGATCTTCCCATCGCAGGCGTGCGGCAGGTCTGCTCGGGCGATGGTGGTTCTGGCAGCGGTGCGGTTCTTCGAGCGATGCAGCCCTGGGTGGTGATGGAGCGGTGGCTCGGCCGCTTGGTGGCGGGCTGGCGCGGCGGCTAGCGGCGGTGCCCTCCCGGCCCAGATCTAGGCCCTTTGGGGCCCCATCTGGGTCTGGGCAGGCCTGGCTCGGCCCTCGCCTGTGTCGGCTCCGATGAATGGAGATGCGGCTTGTGCAGGGGGTTGCGGAGACGGTGGCACGCCTATTGCAGCGCGGCGATGGGAGCTTCACGAGCGATTTCAAGCTCGGCCGGGCCTTCGTGCCTGGTGTGCTCCTCTTGCTGTGTCCGGTCGGTGACCGCTGATGGCGGTGGAGGTGGTTCCCTCCCGCGTCGCGGCTGACTCTGCCGCTCCTTGTTCCCGGCTGCTTCCTCTCATCCCGTCGGTCCCACTTCGGTCCCCATAGAGAGATGGTGGTGGTGGCTCCAAGACCGTAGTGGCGCATGTTGGATGGGCGGCGAGTTTGGTGGAGCGTGCCGGATCGGTCAGGTGGTGGGTGTGTGGTGGACGGGAGAAATCCCTGTTGGTTGGCCGACACCGACGCAGCGACGCCCGTGGGCGCCGTCGTTCCTTCCTGAACGGCATCGGGTTTCCCCCTCACCCACTCCCTCTCACGTACCGGGGAAAACCCTAGGACCTGTCCGGGCAGCAGCGTCATCATCATCGCATTCCTTCTTGAAGGTGTTGCTTGGTATGCGTGGGTCCGTTGCGCTAGGAGTGTGGTGGATTTCTTCGGAGGGCGCAGCGGTTGCGGATCATCATTGTTTTCGTTGATCCGACTCTATTGTCATTCCTTTCTTTTGTATTTTCTCTTCCATTTCTTTTGGGCCTGACTGTGCTGCTTCCGCCCCAGCACCTATCGTTGGATGTATCGGTCGGTTGCTTTGGAATACAAAGCGGGGGGAAACCCTTTTTTGGAGTGGAGGGATGTGGTTGAGTAGAGGGATGGCCTGGCCAGCGGTGGGAGTAGTAGGGGCGGTGAGGCCTACGCGGCAGCACAGCCAGCCACGGGAAGCGGGAGCAGGCGGTCCCGCCAGCGCTAGATTTGGCGGCTGGAGCAAGAAGATCAGAGATTGAAGAAGCACGACGGTCGTTGGATTGACATCCAACGGTTACGTCTGCTAGAATTGTTTGTTGACGTATATAATAAGTAAAAAAAAATCTTGCATACGCGTCAACTTAATAGGCCCACAAGTTAGACCATTCCCTATTTTTTTAATAATTTACTGCTCATTGCAACTTCTTATGCAATTTATTGCAGTCCTTTTTTTGTTGGCCAGGGTTAAAAATTTAAACGAAATTTTGCATATTTCGGTGGGGTCCAAACTATTTTTAATACCGAAATGTCGATCCAGATTTAAAGTACTTTGAAGATATATTTAAATTAGGTTAAAGCCCAGTGAAATTGGAATCTGAAAATGTGAAAAAAATTGAGAAATTATAAAGTAATTGCCAATTTGTCATCTGTTTTTTATATTTACAGCCCATTTCATATTACTTTCAACATTTGCAGCCGTCTTGAAAGAGTTGCAGCCCATCAGGGCGTAGAAAAATAAGTAGGCCTGGATTGGGTATTCTTCAGAAAAAATAAACTGGGCTCATTTTCACAAAGAAAAAATAGCTGGGCTGGTCATGTGGTGAACGTAAAATATAAGCCTGGGCTAGACGGGCCACAACCCAGTTGAAACCCTGCTCCATCTCAACAATAACCAAAAAAAACCTGCTCCGTCTATTGACTATATACGCTGACAATGTCGTGGGTCCCAAATGTCAGGAAACCACTAGGAGGAAGCATTTTCTTTTTCTATACGCTGACAATGGAGTATATAACAAAAAATGAGGAACTTCCTTGCGTACGGCCATGGACATGGTGGGCCCCTATTGTCATCCTCTCCACGTACAATCCTCTCCTGATTCCTCTTTTTTGTTGACCATGTTGACAACACGAGAGGTCGGCGCCACGGCAAGCGCACCAAAGCACGCGGAGGACGACGGCGAGGCCTCGGACGTCGGCATTAATGATTTAGGAGACGGTGGGGTGGCGATGCATGCGCTGAGGCGTAGCCTGCCGTGGGAGGTGGAAGCAGGCGGACCCGCTGGCGCTGGTTTGGTTTTGGCGGCTAGAGGAAGACAGGACTGAAGAAACATGACAGACTATAAAAGCAGCAGGAGTACTTAACAACCTTAACTGAAACCAGCAGGGGCACTTAACAACCATAGCTGAAAGCACTATGAGTACTTATACAGGTTCAACCGTATAAAGCACACCTCAAACAGTGCTACTTTGCCTACAGTTAACCAAGGGTGAGTCCACCAAGCCCCAGGACAAGGCCCAGGCGCCACCCCGCGCATCCACAACCTTCTGAAAGCGGCTTCATCTCGCAATGTGGTCAATAAATAGGATATTCGCTTCAGAGCCATGGAAAGCATGAGCATAACCTTCTGGCCTATTCTCCAAGATGGACGGGCCTTCATTATTTGAGACCACCCATGAATAAGTATCTTATCACCTCCAGAATGGAGTAGGTCGACATAAACATCATGTTGTAACCAAGCGCAAGTCTGACCCGACCATGGTCAGGCATCTGTATAGGAACAATAGAACTGGGCAGTTTCTGTTTCAAGAAGATCACAACTGTAAAACTGTGTATAAGCAATAGTTTATGAACAACATATATAATAGAAAACAGCTCGTACCGTAAGTTTCTCCACACAGTTGGACCTGTTCAAAGTGTGCAGCAGTGGCACACATATGCCACGTGGCCTTCCACCATTGAAACGCCCCACAAGGACCTCAAGACGATGAATAAAGTGTAGGAACTTGTGGATGTCATCCCAGTCAACTTCAGTGCCATCAGTAACAGTCAAGTTCTTATAGAATAACAAACGAGTAGCATGCTTAACTTTTAAATAACCTACACGTGCCACCAATTATAAGAAATATTAGTTAGAAGTAGCATCTTCGTGAGAGAAGGGAATCACAAATTGTTGCTACTTCTAAAGTTAAATTGTGATTAGTTAGACAGAATAGGTGGATTAAGAAGTAATCAAGGCAACAAGCAAGAACCAGATACAAAACTAACATGGATGAACTACTGGAACGACATCGGGGTGGAAGATCACAGTGAAGATGAGACCAGGTTCTGCTATTTCCATCAACATTCGTGCGCCAACTTTCAGTTTGTAACACTTGAGAAAGTTTATCCAAGTTCGGCCATAAAAAAAGCAGCGATCTTCTTGGTTCATGAACCCAACCCGGAAGTTATATCCATGGCTTACCTTCAATGTGACCATTAAACTGGTGTATTCAGTTATGGCAACGCCGACCATCTTGAGTACATGTGTTCTGGCAGAGCAAGGAATGCACTGCAGGAAAAATAATATGAGAACACAATGTATTCGCTATCCAAATCTAGAAATAATCTCCTCCTTCATGTCAGTGTTGACCATGGTACTAGTACCTTTTATCCAAATATAGCAATCCAAATTTCCAAATTAGTTGACAGCATGTTCAAAAACCCCCACCCTCCCGGATAGAAAAGAGGATTCTAGGATCATACTATGTGCTTTTTAAAATCCTGTGTTAGGATGAGAAGGAACAAGTGTGGCGTCTCGCCGAGGGCGCAGAAACCTATAGGGTCCTTGCACTTTGGGCACTGCAAATGAAATACACTAGATTCAGTAGGAAGAAAAATGCATCAACGGCGGCGGCTGCCATCCTAGGATTACCCGCGACCAAGGGACTTTGATTTATCAGGGATGGATGAAGAATTCGTACCTGGTTCTCCATGAGAAAACCCTATGCAATCGTCGAGAGGGGGTTTTCTCTGAACAAGCAGACAAGGGAGAAGGGGATTTAGGCCTAGTGAAATATTGCTGCTTTGTCCGTCCAGCTTACTGCTAAAGATGGAAAGGTGGGGTTTTTTTGTGATTTGACGGCTCATTGGGCATTACTGCAGCAGTACGACCGGGGTGAGTCTACCGTGCAGTTGTCCACTCTAATTTGGTGCATGGCACGTGGACCCCATTGCCAGATGCCCCACATATCAGCGAAAGGAAGTAGAAAGGCAGGAGTAACTAGTTACACATAAATATATTTTTGACAGAGAGATACTCCCTCTGTAAAGAAATAAAAAAAATTATATCACAACTTTATACATAAGAAAAATCAAGGGGATTATATATATAACATAATATGGGGGTTTAGCTGAGAATATAATACTCAGACAGGCTCACGGTTCTGGACTTTGGGCCACAGGCTGGTGGGCCTACAAGTTTGGGGGCCCATGTGTTCTAACTCAGCACATTTCATATTGCAAGCGATCGGTACAGCGCTGGTTTTAGATGCTGTCGCAAGGCGAATACAGAAAATTGAATAAAGCACGGCAACTGTTAGAATGAAATCAAACGACAATTCCTAACCAGCAATCAGAGTTGCAATTCTATCAACGATATCCTACGTGATAAATAATACTGTTGTACTACTTATACACACGGGACACTTGTTTCACCATGCCATATTATTACATCAAAATCTCTCGGAGGATAGATCAGTTCGACAGTTGTGTGCTGCTGCTGAAGAATTTCAAAGTTGATTTGGACCAGCTTTCCTTGCCGAGAAAGTTCGATTTTGACATCATCCCCTACCGCAAGATTTGATTTAGATTTGAACCTTGACCATCCTTTAGCATCAATCATCATGCGACCATCCTTTGTACTTACGGTATAATGAGCAGGTTCATTCACACCAAGGTTGCACATGGTAAGAGAAACATGGCCACGGTCGCCCGGATTGTTGAACGACTCCCTCGTTGCTCTAGGAATTCTCTGTTTGCAAACAAGAAGACATACACAAACAGTTAGATCAACACAGTGAATCATGTGAAACAGCATGGAAAGAAAAAAGAACGAAGCACTTGGGCGGCCAATGCTTACCAAGAAGGTGGAGATGTCGGGTTTTTTAAGGACTTTGGTATATGCAGTGTGAACTGCAGCCCAGTCTGTTGCCGGTGCAACTGTTGGTTCCGTTGCGGCTGCACGGGCCGGAGCAGATGCAAGTGCAACTTCAAGTGTTGGTGCAGGTGCCGGAGCCGTTGCTGGTGCCCATGCCGGTGCGACTGGTAGGGCTGCTGCTACTGCTGGAGATGGTGCTCCTTGTGGAGCTGGTGCCGGTGTCAATGCCCGATCCTCTGGTAGATCAGCTTGATCCGCTGACGCGGTCGGTGCCCAATCCTCAGGTGGATCAGACTGAGCTGCTATCGCTGTCAGTGCTAGAGCAAGTGCCATCAGAGAAGGTGCCGATGCTCGATCCGTTGCTGAAGGTGGTACCGATGTGCGAGACAGCAGCGATCGTCTCTGGTCTGCTATGATCAGCTTTCTAACTTGACTAGGCTCCGTGACCTTGATCCAGTCTTTTTCTTCATTTCTTTTAAATATGAGAAGGACTAATTGTGGCATTTTTGTTAAATCAAACTACAAGGCATCATAGGGCTTCAGATTGTACTCAGACAATAGACTAATCCAATTGTGTCCAGTAATATAAGTGATGGACAGTGCCTTCGTTACTGACACGACATAAGAAGTGAAACCTGCAAAAATAACCATCATAGAGCAAACCAAACGGTTTATTCTCTGATGAATGTCACATGGGAAAACCTGCATCGTAAAATTGCAGCAAAAGTAAGAAAACATGACATTAAATCAATAAGATTTAGACAGTAAATCAATAAGATTTACTTGATGTGACACGAGTGAATCCTTACCAGAAAATCACTATGTACAAGTTCTAAATAGAAGATTGATCGTCCAATTATGAGTGGCATGCAGGGCCCCCGCTTACTCCCACAAGCAGGAAAGTCCAAAGGTCGTGACAAATCGTATGGACCGAACATCCATGGGACTGGAAATCCTGGTGGGTGCGATAAACCCTGCAATGCATACAGATATTGGAGTGTAACCATAATTGATAAACCGTCCTCACAAAAAAGATGATCTGGATACTTCAAAATATACAGACTGAATTGAGTGGACAAACATTAACATAGACTATTATCAGGACTCACCACACAATAAAAGCGGCAGTACTAAACAATACAGGGTTCACACACACAAATCAAGTACTGAACAACAGTACTTACTACAGACAAGCAAAGTTGCACTAATTAAACTCTGCAGACTATTTCTTGCCACTGACCTACGGGATGTACCCTGCATAACTGACTAGGCCATGGACTTCGTGAGAGATGTCTACCAGCACCATCACCATCTCCCCAACATTGGAGAACCTAACAGAGTGGTCTTTCCACTCATAAACATGACGATGAAGACAGTCCACATCAGATTTGTCGGGAAGCTTTCCAAGAACCACACCCTTCGTAATCGAAGGCACAGCCAGGAAATTGTTGTGGTGAAGTACACCCTCGAGAACACGCCTGACAACAATGCTATAGGAAAACACTAGTTCACGACACGTGGCGACAAGGACACAGCAGCTGGATATTTTAGCAGTAGAACTCATCCTTAGGTCTTCCAGTTCACACGGCATGACTTTGAGAACTTCATCTCCACCATGGACCTGGTTCTAATTCAAATAGAAACCAAATATTTTATTACTACCTCCATTGAGAAATATAAGATGATTTTCAATATTTTACTCCATATAAGACTACATAAACGCACATAAATGAGTGAACAAAGACACTAGAACATGTCTTCAAAGGCATGAGAGCAGAGGGATTACTTGCAATGTCCATAACACAAGTTACTGAGGCTAATATACTCTCTTCAAAGGTAGCATTGATGTTCATAAAGTAGTTGAAAGTAATCTATAAGAAATCAGTTTCAACCTCTCGCATGTTTTGGTCAAAAGAGGAATTTAGAACCGTCATTTGGCACACAAAAATCACATGCAAGATCACCCAGAAAGTTGTACTACTAGTACTAGTATTGCGTGTTAGATGAAAAAACACGATCAAGATCGAGAAAAAGATCGTCAAGAAGAAATATTACCTGGACTTGCTTAATGAGGGATCCCGGAGAGGGGGCCTTGGACAGGGCGATGGCCTTGAGCTTGTCTATGGTAGTCTCGGCGGGGTGCTTGCGCTTCTTCGTACCCTGAGCCTTGACAGTTTTGGCCAGAGCCATAGACATCACTTCGGCCGGTGCTCCAGGGTCCATCAAGAAACTATCAAATAGAAATAAAAGAAAAGAAACCATAATCACAAACCCAAAAGAAGAACAGAGAGGGAGTTATAGGATCAGTCTCAGGGTTGCAAGACCGGGCCTTGGCCAGAATCAACACCATTGATGCACTCAGCTTTCCTTGTTTGGGAGAGAATAACAATGGCAGAAGCAGGTCGGGGTTTTCTTGAAGAAATGAGGAACAAGATGAGGGAGAAGCGAGTTGGGGTTTTCTTTAAGAGAGGAAGCTGAGGGAGAAGAGTGAAATGATGGTTGCTTCGTCCATCCAACTTACTGCTGGAAAGGTGGGGGTTTTGTGATTTGTTGGCTTATTGGGCATTACTGTGGCGCTTCGATCGGGGTAGTCTACCGTGCAGTTGGGCACTATAGTACGGAGTAATTTAGTGCATGGCTAGTGGACCCCGATGCTGGCTGTTCCACACGTCGGCAAAAGTGAGTAGCAAGGTTCCCGACGACCGTTGAGGAGGATCCGCACGGTAGAGCGTGTCCACTCTTTCTGAAGAAAAAAATGATTACAACAAGCGTTTCCACTCTTACAATGGAGGAGTGCGAAACACGGCAGCCACTTGAACTTACACAGTGCTCCTACTACTAGGCATGTGCAGTGGTTCATACATCAGTACTACATAATCTTGTTGCTAGTGTAGTAAGATATGATGATAACAAATGATGTCGTGCGCATGTCAACTATATGAACAGTAATGTAACATACCCCTTTTTTCACTGTCCGGTCGAGAAAGAATGGTGAGATCAATGTTAACAGAAGTAGGTCTACAACGCATGGAGGGTACGGTGCTAAAGTACTCCACGAAACATGAACCATATGAAGCACGAATCAGTGTTAGGCAGGGTGTATGAAGGGTGCATGGTGTCGGCGTACGACACCTATGGGATCCGAGGGACCCCTTTACGGTTCGGCAGGGAGAGAGGACTGCACGAAGAGCAGAACCGATGATCAACGCGAGGGGATTTTTACCCAGGTTCGGGCCGCTGATCAGCGTAAGACCCTACTCCTGCTTTAGTTTATTATCAGTGATTCGTCCCAGTTCTTGGAGCGCTTGCGATGAACAGTAAGTTCAAGCAGCAGCTACGCATGCAGAATGGGCTGAGAGTCGTCCTCCTCTATAGCGGTTGCCTTGGGCCTCCTTTTATATGATCAAAGGGGTCACCACAGTGGCGAACTGCTCATTTACAAGGTGTAAAGTAGCTACATGGTTATCATACCTAACCACTGACAGTTTTGGACAAATGCATTTAATGCACCGTGAGGTGTCCGTTTAGGTGTCTCTACTTTCTTGGGGATGGAAAAAGGAGCCATCCCATCAGCACCGCTTAAGCTCGCCTCCACTAGTGCCTTGCCACGCATCTAGAAGTGGGGCCAGAATGCCAGGCCGGTAGCTGTACTGGAGCGGTGGCACAGTGTCGGAACCTTATCGGGTGCAAATCTTGCCGGGCTTGGCGGGCTACCCCGGCAAGATCTTGCCGGGAACCGAGTCCTTTGTCTTCAGTCCTCCTTATCTTCTGATCCTTGGTGTGGATATCTCTTGATAACCTTGGATCGATCTTCAGCTATTACCCCGACAAGCCTTGCCGCAGGTATGGCTACAACCGCCCGTGCACAAGTATGGGGTACTAAAGGCCCAGTATTTAGTACACCGACAGGAGCCCCCGGGCCTAGGCCACACAAGGGTGCAAGGCGTTGTTGTGCTAGGCCCAAACAGTGCACGGGCACGCATGGCAGGGATTAACTGCTTGTAATCATTCCGCTTACTGCGCTTCCCCACTATGCGCATTGAATGCGCAATGTGGGAAGCGTGCGCTGAACAGCCACGGCCGCAGCCCGCTCGTATAGGCGTGTTCACATTGGGCAGTAAAAGAGGCGGCCTCGCTCCTTCCCCTTACAAAGGAATCCGCAAAGGCGCTGCTCTTTCACCCCCTCTTCTTTCCAATCTGAAATCTTCCATTGCCCTCTCTCTCCCGAGTCCAGAGCAGAACTTCTCCTCATCCGCTCATCGCTTCCACACCCGTTCCATCCTCGGCATCCGCCTTCGCAACCACCATGCCGCCCAAGGCTAGCAAGAGCAAGGGCAAGGAGACGAAGGCTGATGTTCCGGAGAGCGAGTTGGTGAAGATGCAGAAGAAGTACGTCGTCTTTACTCCGACGCTCGACGCGGAAGCCTTGAGGAACCGGTACCAGTGCATGTGGGCGAGGGAGATGAAAGCTCACCCCGCCACTCGCGTGGCCCCAGGTTCTTCTTCCAAAAGTGGCCCTGATAGATATCCCTTCTTTGCCGCTTACTTTTACAGTGGGCTCTGCCCTCCATTCTCTAATTTCTTCAACGATATTATGTATACATACGGCTTCCATCTCTTGGACTTCATGTCGAATGCCGTAACTTGCATGGCTATCTTCGCCCATCTTTGCGAAAACTTTGCCGGAGTAGTTCCCAACACCGCCCTCTTCCGCCATTACTTCTTTCCTCGCGTCGAAAAAGGGGAAGCCCTTGCCGGTTCTATCGCCATGATCCCAAGGGCATGGAACAAGGAGATATATCCGGACGGGGTTTACCGCGAAAAGTGGGAAGAATGGTGGTCTGAGTGGTGCTGGATCAAGGAAGTAGATGCCCATCCCTTCTGTTCGCCCCGACGACAAAAGGCGGTTCGCGGCGAGGACTAGAGCGATCTTGATCCTCAAGATGACAGGCTCACAATCGCCACGACCAGGATTCTCCGTTTGAAAGCCGCCTGGCTCACAATCGAGATGATAGGCTCTGATTTTCTTCGCCGGCGCATCGCCCCTCTCCAGAATAAGGGGAGACCGGCCTGGGAGTTCCGGAATGCCGCAGATATCATGAGGCTGCGCCCCGGACTGAACAACAACCTGACGATCATGTAGCTTGGCGCTCTCCGCCACCGGCTATTCCAGCATGAAGACAAGCATAAATTGCCGGCAAGAATTGTTCCCTTGTGCAACAACTCCGCCCTGGGGTCAATCATTGCCGCAATGCCAGTGTTTAACGCCCATGGCCTTAACGTGACCTAGGTCGAGCCATCTGCAGAGGAGGCACAAAAGTTCTTCGACAACTTGTCGGAGAGGGCCATCCGTGAAGAGACAAACCTCATCCGCGCCACCACTGATGAAGAAGTGGCGTACATTGCCACTAGAGTGGAAGAGGCGAATCTTGCCGCGGAGGCCGGCAACGTCAGCTTCACAGAATGGGAAACCAGCGACGCAGAAGTCGTGCTGGAGGAAAAACCTGCCGGGAAGGATGAGGTTGCCGGGGAACAGAGCGGCGCAGCCGTTGAGAGCTCATCAGGTGAGGAGGCAGCTGAAGAGCAGCCGCAGAAGGAGCCCCCAGCTCCAAAGAAGGGAAAGCGCATCCTTCGGAAAGCTGCCTCTGACGTCCCGGCAAGTCAGGCTTCTTCGAGCAGCGAAGCTCCCAGCAAGGGGGCGGCCGGCTAGGCTGCACCGCGGCAAGGGGTTCGACAGCAACCCGCGTGGCGCATGAGACACATGCCTGCGGCAACCACTGGGGCGGTAGGGGCGTCTCATACAACAGTACCGGAAGCTGAGGCGGCAAAGCCACGCCAACCCCCTGCACCTGCCGCAGCCAAGCGACCCAGGACCCCTCCTCCAGCTCCCCATACGGACATTGCAACGGAGGTCGACTTTGACCTCTCTGGCTTCAGCCCGAAACGAGAAGAGGAAGAGTAAGTATCCCGTCACAATCTTTATTTCCCAAATTCTGAATTCAATTGATCTCATCGCCTTGCTTTGTCTTGTCTCTGTAGGGAGGCAGAAACTTTGGCGGAAAGGATGGCGAAGAGGGCAAAAACTTCTACGGGCGACGAGCCACCGACAAGCTCTACGAGCGTGCCAGAGACTATCTCCATCAGCCTGGAGCTTAGCCCTCGACGCAGCCCCCAGCACAGCCCCCAGCGTGAGTTCACTACTCGTTTTCCGCTGGCGGGTGCTAAGGTTTCTACCTTTGCCACTGACATCTTTTGGGCTTGCAGGAGAAGAACGGCAACAAGGGGAGGCATTGGAAGACGCCCCCGTCGTGCTGCCCGTGTCAACCATGCAGCCTGCAAGCGCATCTCCGGCAAGAGCTCCCACCGACGAGCCCACCTTGGAGGAGGAGGAGCTGGCAAACAAGGGCACCAGCAACCTTTTCCCGGCAAGCAATGTTGCCGGGAGGGGTGAAGCTACTCCTCATCAGCTCGTCACAGGTGACTGCTTGCCTCAGAGCATTTGTGAATCCTTCTTTATCTTTATGAACTTTGATCTTAATTTGATTTTGCTTCCCTCCTTCGTCCTTCAGAATTCCCTATGATGGAACACATGGATGTTGACGTCGTCATCAAGGAGACCGCCAGAGATGCTACCGCCGAAGCTGACAGGATTGCTGCTAGCGAGGCCACCAAAGATGCCACCGTCAAGGTCAGCGAGGTTGCTGCCGAGGAGGCCGCCAAGAAACCTGCCGAGAGGGCCGGTGAGGAGGTCGATGACCGTACTGACGGCATTCCTGCCGCAGGAGCGCCGGCGCTACGCCGGCCACAGAGCCCCCAGCCACCGATGAGACGCTTGCTGAAGATCAACCATCGACATCTGAGGCCCCCTCATCAAGCAAGTATCTCAAGGTTGGCGACAACTTGTTTGTCAACCTACCGGGGATGGCAAGCATTGGGGTGCCGACTGAAGGAGAAACTTTTGATGAAGAAGTCATCACCGCTGCCGAGCTCAAGATTGTCGATGAACCAAGCGCCAGCAGCGGCAAATCTGAAGAAGATCGGCTCCTCCAGGCCATGGGCAATAACTTCCGCAAGCTCCAGGCGCTACAATGTGCTCGAAAGGAGAAGGTAGACGCCAGAGCTGCAGTTGTCGAAGCAGCTGAGGCGGATTTCCAAAAACGCGTCGAGCAAATGCAGATCTGGTATGCCGAGGCCTTCCAAGAATTGATTGCCGGGCGGGAACAAGTGAGCCAAAGCTGGACGGAGCTCCAATTGAAGCAATCTGATATGGAAAGGGCGCAAGAGGAAGCTGCGCAAAAGGTTGCCGCTGAAGAAGCTCTCTTGACACAGCGCTGCATTGGGCTTGACGCTCATGAAGAAGACCTTGCCGCGCGCGAGCAGGCACTTGCCGCCAAACTCCGTGGCAAAGACTAAGAGATTGAGAAACTTGTCGCGCAGCGGACCCAGGAGCTGGAGCAGAAGCACAAAGAGGCGCTCGAAGCTGCAACTGCAGATCACGCCAGCAAGCTCAAGGAAGCCGTCGATGCCACCAAGGCCACAAAAGCCGCCAAGAACAAGCTGAGCGACAAGGTGAAGAAGCTGGAAGTGGACCTTGAGGAGCACAGCAAGGAGCTCTCGACGCTCAAGGCCGACAGGGAGAAAACTCTCCACAGCCTGGCAGACATGCAAGTTGCTATGTCCGACAAGACCAAGCAGCTCTCTTCAGCCAACGATGCCATTGTCGATCTGAGGCTGAAGCTGACCACGTTGGAGAAGTCTCTCAAGGACGGCAGGGCCCGCGAGAAGGCTCTGAGCAAAGATCTCCAGGAAGAGAGGAACGTGCTCAAGAGCGTTGCCGCCTCCCAAGTTGACTATGAGAAAGGCGTGCAAATCTGGACTGAACGCCTTGTTGACACTGCGGAGAAGCTCACAACACAGCTATCATTCATGGGCCGGGAGGGCCTGCAAAACTTCAGGTATTCTTTAGAAGAAAGAATATCCCCGAGCGCCAGGTTGACCATGTTCTTTGAAAGCATCATTGATGCTCTGAAGCTGCTCCAGTCCAACCGAGCGACCCAGCTGGCCAACGAATCCCGCAAACTTTGCTGGGCTGTCCTCCACAAAGTGCTCATCAAGGTGGTGCATTAGAACCCGACATCGATCTCACTAACGTGCTCGACCGCTTGCCGAAGGATGCAGATCTCCAGGCCCTTGAGAAGCTTGTCGTGCCCATCCTCGAAAAGGTGGATTCTATCAAGAGGGTCGAAGGCCAGCACAGGGACTAGCTGTCTCGCTTTTTCTTGCCGCCACCATTCCATGTCAAAGACAATTTAGTCTTAGGTTAGAACCGCCGCAACTATTGATGTAATATAACTTGCTATGACTGAATATATGCACGCCATTCCCCTTGTTCGATTTCTTTCCGTATGATTACGCCCTACGCTTACTGGAAACTTGTCGGCGCCCAACCTGCCGTGAATGCTGGGTGCGGGACTTCAGCAGCCTGCTGGAGGTGCAGCGGCCGACAAGACCCCTTAGCGCTCTTGGCGCAGCCACTTATACTGTTGAGCGGACTCGAAACAGAACAAGGGCATAGCCAATTACGACAAAGGTTCCTTCGCATGCAGGTTTTCCATACAAGGGCCAAAATCGTCGAAGGGAAATAGCCTAATAGTAAAAATTGAAAAACTTGCTCAAAGTTTCGAACTTAGCTTTCTGTCGCTATATTCCTTCCGGCAAGAAACCAATTCTGAACATCACCCATTGGTATCCATACCTTCGTTCCCCCCCCCCCTCCGGCAAACTTGCACGCGAGGGAACCTTCTATCCTTTGAGAAAAAGAAAGCAGAGAAAATAAAGATACGGAACCTTGGCGGTTAGTTAATCTTACCGGGGATCAAGTGCCATACAATATCTCAGATAAACATGCATATATATAAACATGGAAATCAACAAGAAATGCACAACACTTAAGCTTATTCAACTACGCATAGGGTCTGTGCCTGGCTTTGTACAAAGGATTACATGCCTTGCAGGCAAGACTTGTACAAAAGGAGGTTGCCGGGGGCCCCCGGCAACCGTGCCTTATGGGTAAACTTGCGAAGATGTTCGATATTCCAGGAGTTGTTCACTGGAACGCCATCCTCGGTCTCCAGGTGGATAGCGCCAGGCCTGGTGACTCGTACTACCCGATAAGGGCCTTCCCACTTCGGCTTCAACTTGTTTGAATTCTTGTCGGACTAAATCCGCCGAAGAACAAGGTCGCCTTCCTCAAGGCTTTGGGCATGAACTTTGCGGCTATTGATAACCTTGGATCGATCTTCAGCTGTTACCCTGACAAGCCTTGCCGCAGGTATGGCTACAACCGCCCATGCACAAGTATGGGGTACTAAAGGCCCAATATTTAGTACACCGACACATGGGATGGGTGCAAAAGTTCCCTTCTCGACCCAGTTTTGGGTGTTTGGCAGAGTGCATGAAGGGTGCATGAGTCCACACTAGTAGGTTAACACAAATACCCTAGGAGCATGCATGAAGACGGGTGCTGAGGATGAGCATGCACGAAAAGGGAGCAACTATATTGAGATGAGAATGCAACCAAACACACCCACACGCTTTGTGCTACAGTGACTGATCTGCATCGTCTGAGTTTGATCCAACGGTCATGTTGCGCCGAGACATGGACATGCCCATGCAGAGGAAGCCTAAAGACCACCGAAGTCCCTCTGCTTCTCGAGGCGCACACCGTTGGTGATGTAGGGTGCCACCGCCCGTAGAGTCCGCTCCCGGTCGGTGGGAGCCAGCTCGTCAAAGACGGTGTCCAATGGCACAAATGGATTTCGGTGACAGAGCCCTGAGAGGATTCGCCCGGCAACGGCGATGGCAGCCTGCAACCCCTCCTTGTCCAGCTCCGCCCCCACCATCGCGTGGAGACGGCTCAGCTCCTCGGAGATATAGGTGAAGAAGGAGACAAGGTCAGGAAGCCGCAGCTCGTTGAAGTCGACGGGGTGGTCGAACGGGTTTAGCCCGACGCCCGGCATGCTCGCGCTGGCACGACGGTAGGCATCGCGCAGCCGCAACACGTGCGTGGCAACATGGTCCACCAAGTGGTTGAGGCGATCCTGGACCACATCACGATCAGCCCGCTCGCGCTCCAGCCGGCTTGCCTGACTGCCTATCGCATCTCCCGCTTTCTGCAGCAATGCCGCCGACGCCTCGAGCTTCTTTGTTGTGGACGCCTGCCGCTTTTGAAGCTCCGTGAACTCCCGCACATAAAGGAGGAGCATGGCACTCCTGTCCTCCTTGAGCTCACGGAGCTCCACGTCATTGGCCCTGAGCTCCACATCCTTGGCCTGGAGCTCCTGTGTCAGGCGTCTTACCTCAAACTCCGTGATCTGGTGCGCCACCATGGAACCAGGTAGAAGCAATGGGGAGAGGAAGCAAAGGGGGCAAAACGGCTAAAAGGCAATGCAATCTACGGGAAGGCGGAGGGAGCCAGCCGAGGAGCGGGGTGAATCTTTTGGTTTTCACCATGGGAAAACACCAGTCGACGACTTTTCACATCAGGGAGCAGTGGGTTTTATAGGCGGAGTCATCATGACTAATTGCTGCTGCGCCTGCTCTTGTCAATCAAAAAAATAAAAACCCTGTCGCGCCTGCCGCACCCAAAGACCAGAGCAACACCGCAGTGGATATTTAAATTTACCTGCCGGCAAGGAGATAAAAAAAGGGGTGAAAAAACAAATGTGGCGGCGGCCTACCTAATCATTTACTTGCACCAGCCCAACTAGCTAGCCACCGTGCTTCACTGATGTACTCGGCGGGAAAGCTGGTCTTTCGTGATTTGCCGACTCATTTACTTGCTTCGGCGCTACGACCGAGGAGGCCCCAGAAAATGCGCGGTAGGGCGTCCCACATCTCGGCAAGGAAGAAAATATGCGTGCACCACCCGGGAGGACCCAGAAACCGCGCGGTATGGTGTGCCATGTCTCGGCACGGAGAGAAAATGTGCGTGTAAAAATATATACTGTATCAGACGTACTACCAATGGTTCGACCTCGGGACCTAGCCAGTCGGTCGAAAACACCCCACTAGCCACACAGCTTCATCATGCTAACGTGGCATGGAGGATAGGTGTGGTTAGCTCCGTCTCGACCAGCCACAACGTCTCTTATTCTAGGCGATTCTTCTATTTTCCAAGCTTTTTTTTAGCTATAATAACATCACACAAGCTCGCACTGCTCTTCGTGTGAGCCCGTGCATCTAAAGGTTAGACGATGGAGAGGAGAGAGAGATCGTAGACATGGGACCCACCAGTAAGAGTCAACGGTCATGCACGTATTGACGAGCCACTCCCTCTACTCTACTCAACGTAATATTGTATAAAATCAAGTTATGGGACAAAGCCAACAACCATTGTTGTTTCAGGCTATCGACTTACGCTTTGTAGTCCAGGTTGCTAGTTCGAATCTCATCTTTCAGATTTGTTAGTTTTAGGTACAAATTTGATCAATGACAAGTGGGACCCCCGTGTGTTGTCCCGATATTTCAGTGTAGGATGGTTTTTTTGCACAAACACTTTACGCGGTTAGACAAGTAACGGCACGAGTTACACGTATTTTGTAAGTTTAGGAAGAAAAATGACAGCGGCATAGAATATCACATCCACCCCGCAGCTTAGATGCTATGGTGATATGAGTTTTTACGTCGTTGGAACTGAGATCCAATGGCTTGGGAGTAGTCTTTGTAATTATGCGCAATTTCCAAACTCTCCAAGGTTTTTTTTGCAAATAAAACATCCAGGCCTCATGTGTGCCGCTACATCTTGGATCCAACGGCTCCCAGTAGCTCATATTAGGTGCTCCCCGTAGCTTAATTAGCCGCTACGGTGAAATGAGCATCTAGGTCGTATGATCTGTGATCAGATGCCACATGCGTAGTACTTGTAGTTTCTGCGCAATTCCCAAACTCTCTCAGACGTATATTGCAAAAACATTCAAACCTTTTACTGTGAGCTGTTAGATCTCTGGGAACTCGTATCACCATAGAATCTACGGTGCGGGAGCACCTCATATTCTCCCGTGCGAGAAAACATCAGGTGCTCTCGCAACTTGGATGCTACGGTGATACGAGCTTCGAGGTCGTTCAATCTGAGATCCAATAGCATCTGAGCAGTCTTTGTGCTTGTAAGAAGTGGCCAAACTCTTTGGGGGCTTTTATGAAAAAAAACATTCGAACCACCAAGGAGTTGTTGGATCACAGATCCAACGGCTCCGAAGAGCTTGTATCACCAAAGCATCTAAGGTGTGGTAGCACATGATATTCTTACATACAGGAGAATATGAGGTCCTCCTTCATCTTAGATGTTACGATGATACGAGCTTCGAGGTCATTGGATATGGGATCCAAGGGCATCTGAGTAGTTTTTGTACAAATTGTGTGCAATTCTCAAACTCATTAAGGTTTCCTGTAAAATATATTAAGACATCCTGTGAGCTGCTATATCTCAGATCTACAAGCTCCAAGCAACTCGTATCAGCATATAGCATCTAAGGTGTGGGGGCACATGATATTCTCCCGGGGAGGGGGGTGCACAACCAATCGGTGTTTGGGAGGGTGGGGACAAATATAATGTTCAAAAAATATAATCTAAACAATCCTAAATAGAGCTTCACAATTTTATCTAAGGTCGAGGGGCTAACCCTCGACAATCTACATAGCTCCGCCTAAACACAACATTTGCATGTATGTAGTACTAGACTTAATATTCATCTTTCAGTTTCCTGTTCATTTTAAATATTGAATTGAGGACCATGCATGTCTTACATTTTACTCCCTTCGTTCCTAAATATTAGTCTTTTTAGAGATTTCAAATGGACTGGCACATACGGATGTATATAGACATATTTTAGAGTGTAGATTCACTCATTTTGCTCCGTATGTAGTCACTTGTTGAAATCTCTAAAAGACAAATATTTAGGAACAGAGGGAGTATTTTTGAATTCGTGTCATACATGCATGGTTTGGAAAAATAGATGCACTATACTTACTGGATTGTTGTTGTATTCGTGTGTGTGTGTGGTCATATGCTTGATACATACAAAGTTTTCTCACCACCATACCGTTCATCTTTTAAATTTGAATTGCAATGAAAAACCTACTAGGGATACCATGAAATGTGAAATCCACGTTGAGATCACTATATCAGAAACTCACTCTAATTCAAGAACTCATCATAAATCAATTACCGTGCTTTTTGGAATGATCAGTAATTTGCAAGGAAAATACGGGCACTGTAATACATATAGATTCGTTCGGCAATTTAAAAGATTCCTTTCGTATTCTCGAATGGTAGCACCCAATGGCGTACCAGCCAGACCCGGGCTCGTGTTGATCCTCAAAAAAAACTGGGCTCGTGTCCTTCTAGTGGAGTGCGTTGTACGCATATTAGCCAACCCCAACCAGTCAAGCCTCCGTGTTTCGAGTCGAAATATCTGGCGGCCAGAATTCCAGCCCTAGGAAATTCCCCTCATGTCCCCGGTCCATAATGACTACCGATGAACAATGGAGGGATGCTTTAGTAACTAGACAACGTTACCTACCGTGCCGAGCACGGTTCAATTCCCTCGGTCGCTGCTACCCAAGGTCACTCGTCAAGTCCATTGCCTAGTAACTAATAGGAGTACTACACCAGGATGAGCAAAGAATTGAGCCCTGTTTGTTTGTGCCTAGCCTGGTACTTGAGTTAATATATCAGGTAATGCACTGGTACGGAGGGATTATCCATTTACTCTCCATATATAACTTGTTTGAAGTCTAACTAAGCAAAATGTTTGACCAAATCCTTTCTTAAGAAATATTAACATCTACAACAGTAAAGATGTATCGCTTGAAAATTTATTGCATGATGCAGGTTATGATATTGTTTCGCATCCTGGATTTTAAATTTTAGAAAATCCAAAAGTGACCAGAAATTCATGAAACTGAGCATGGTCTCGTGATATGGCACAAATATTCTGTCGTAATTTTTTTTGTTCAATTTGAGACAAGCTGCTTATGAGAAGTTGCACAAATGAAGAGCCAAGGTATTTTGGAACAAAGACCTGTCACGTTAAGGCGAACACTTTCACTATTCAAACCATGGGCGTTTACGTGCCGCCACGAGTCCCGCTTCTAATTGGCAGGTGCCGTCCAAGCAAGCGTGTGAGTCGACGGGAGGCGTGTGAGCAGACCGCTGCGCCGGCTGACCTGGAGGCCTGCGAGCAGGCCGCTGCGCAGGCTCACCAGGAGGCGAGCCCTTTGACCAGGCTCCGCCGCCCACCTTCATCCCAAGTGCCCCCACTTTTAATGGCGCCGGCGCCGTAGTTTAAAATCACCCCCGCACTACCCAGTATCGCTACAATCTTCTCTCTTCCTCTCTGATTCTCCTGTCGTCTACCTCCAACCAGCCTGACCTAACCATACGCCATGCCGCATCACGATGGTCTGCCCTTAGTCTTCCGGTTTCCTGAGGAAGACACCCAGCAAAAGTCTCAAGAACATAAGGCGCTTTGGGACAAGCTTGAACTGGCCTTGCGGGAAGATGCTGCGCCTGTCCCTGCTCCCGTTTCGGCTCCCGTCGCCCCGACTGCGCCAGCGCCCATCCCCGTGGCATTGATGGGATGGGAGCCGCACATTGTCGCCGAGCTTGATGCCACGGGGTACCACGAGGTCCCCGCCGACTTTCACGCGCCTGTGCACCTACCATCGCATGCGCCTGCGCGTGCACTGATGCGCGGGCTCGTGCCGGTGCCCGTGCACCTGCCAGCGCATGCACCTGCGCGTGCACTGATGCGTGTGCCCGTGCCGGTGCCCATGCACACGAATGTCTCCACCGCACCGTTGCCAGTGCCTGTCCCCGCGCGGGTGCCAGTTACCCCCTCAGCTGCATGGATGGCCGCCGTCGACCGCTTCCTTGCACCAACGCCAGTCGCCTCCTCCCGCTAGTTGACTCACTCCTGGAGACCGAAGTCCAGAACATTCTGGCCTTCCTTGAAGCTAGGGCCAACGTCCAGGAGTACGCCAACAACGGCACAAGACGCCGCCGTCGCCGTCGCCGTCGGTCAGTGGCCCGACGACACACAGAGCACGGCAGAGGAGCCGCTTCCCACCGCAAGACGCCCCCACCGCTGCCGCGTAATCTAAATTTGCCATGAAAAACGTTCGGATTGCCATGCTTAAAATCCGAACGTTTATCATTTCCGTTTATTTTAGATCGATCGTCGTATGAATGTAAAGTTGGAGTCAGACTGAATGAAATCTATGGTTTGATCGATTGAATGTTCTGCTAGAGCCGTATCAAATTAAATATAAAATGTCATCAAGCCACATATTTTCCTTCTCATCGCAAACATTTCATATTAAATACCACGTCAATTCCAAATATTTTCTTAGGGAAGTCAATTCCAAATACTTGTAGGGCGCGACCAGTCCCCTTGTTCGAGCACTAGGCGATACATCTATTTATCAACGCATTTAATTATTACGGAGTAGTAGATAAATAGTAGATAACTTGTCCATCACGGTCACTTTTGTTCCTAAACTTGTTACATGTATAATCTATATCTATCTATACCATCTATACCAAAGGGGCAGATCCAATTAATCTCGGCCCTCAAATCATGTCAATCCAACGACCTAGACTGCTTCAATGTCGAGCGCTCAACACGTTTAGCGTGCAGTTAATTTCATGCGAAAAATAGTGCTAATCACATAATAACACGCAAATAATATCCTACTTAATGTCTGCATGCACTTAATATACTTCCAAATTAACGTGCATTGCACGTACACATTGACTAGTACTACTAGTATGTGAAACTGGTGCCGTAACTTGTGAACGCGTCCAGATATGGTCAACGGCAACATCGCCCGCGCGTTCTTCGTGTTTGCCCGTGCGTCTAAACCTAGAAGGGGAGGAGAGAGAGAGAGAGCAGACATGGAACCCACCAGTAAGTGAAGGCGAATAGTACGTGCTAACGAGCCGGTCCCACTAATGTACTAAAAATAATATTAAAACATGTTATCCATTAAATAGGCTGTGGTAATATAAAAACATTATATCAACAAAGGGGGGTACAACAAACGTTGTTGTACTATGTTGCCTATTGACGTGTGGCTTGAAGGCCCTGGTCGCATGTTCGATCCTTGTCCTTTTTAATTTTTAATTTATATATGGGTCCAAATTTGTTCCATGATAGGTGGGCCCCTCGGTGTGTAGTTTGTAGCACTTTAATTTGTGGGTCGAAATTTGTTCCATTATAGGTGGACTATCGGTGTGTAGTTTTGTAGCTTATTTGTAATAATTAAAGAGAACAACCGAGTTTTTTCCAAAAATACCATGGTGCGATGTTGAAGGTGAGAAAGGACGTGCGAGAGAGCGATGACCGAGCCAGAGGAAAATCAATTGGGGGAGGTGCGGGGGTTGCAATGGTGTTTGGAGTAGTTGTGGGCCGAATGCTACGAAAATATAATCTAAACCCACCGGAATAAATGCCTTCACAAATTAATCCAAGGTTGGAGTCCCCCTCGCAATGTAAATAGCTCCGGCTCTGTGAGGGATGGAGAGGTAGCTTCAATATGTGGAAAATACGGCATGAGAAAGCGAGGTCAATCGAGACACGGATAGATAGTGAGAAAAAGTGAGTGTGGTCCGGCATTCGTTGAAAAGATATATATGCTCTGGAGAGATATTGTCTGGTTGAGCTTTTGGGAAGGGTGAGGGCTGTAAGATAGAGCTTGAGAGATGATCCAGTCACAGACATGTAGATATATTTTGTGCGTGGGAGGAAGCAAGGTCAATCGATTACATATATAAAGGGAGAGAGATTGAGCTAGTGTCGGTCGTCGTGCGATCGAAAGAGTGAGATGGGTTGGAGAGAGTGACCTAGATAGACAAGGTGTGTGAGAGAGTATACAATATGAATATGTCGAATTGAGCTCAAACATGGAGATATATCATTTGTGTCCGAGAAAGAGCGAGGTCAATCGAGACATGCAGAGAGAGAGAGAGAGATTGAGCGAGCATGGCCCGCCATGAGGTCGAAAGAGTGGGGGCGGCTTGGATGGACTGACCTAGATAGACAATCTGCGTGAGAGAGTATAGAGTGTGTCGATCGAGGCCAAAACAGGGAGATATATCATTTGTGTGTGAGAGAAAGCGAGGTTAATCGAGACTTAGATAAAGAGAGCGAGTGTGGGCCGCCGTGCGGAAGAAAGAGTGAGACAGTGTCAAGAGAGTGACCTAGATAGACAATGTGCGTGCGTGCACACGAGAGGGGGGTCTAGATAGGTAATGCATGTATCTAGCAAGAGAGGGTGGGAGGGAGAGAGAGAGAGAGAGCTCGGCATGGAGTGCAATGGCGGGTGTGTGAGGTAGATACATTTGGTAACAGAGTGGAAAAAGGGGGTTGTGTAGTTGAGAGAGTTAGAGATTGAAACATGGAGAGAAAGAATGAACATGTGTTGGAAACCGATAGCTTCCTAAGGTGGTTAGGAGAGGAAGATTGATCGATACAGGAAGTATGTAGCGTGTGTGCCAAGGGGGGGTGGGGCTAAAAACAACATTTGAATGTAGATAGTATGAGACTTAATATCGATGTTTCAATTTAGTGTACATTGTAAGATTTGAATTGAGGACCATGCATATGGCTTCCGTAATTATTTCGAATTCGTGCCATACTAGGTTTGGAAAAGTTGACATTGACTCGATTGTTGTGCTATTTTGTAGGTTATATGTTTGAATCCATCCAAAGTTTTCTCACTACCATGGTGTTCATCTTATACATATGAATTTGTATTAAAAAAGTAGCGTGGATACCGTGAAATGCGAAATCCACGTTAGAATTGGAGATCGCTATGTGACACACACTCTAATTCAAATAACTCCTCATTAATTAAATTATAGTATCTCGTTTCGAATGACTAATTATTTGCAAGGAAAACACGGGCATGGTAATACATACAGTTTCGTTTGCAAATGAAAGAATATTCATTTGCATTCTCAAATGTAGGCGCACCAGGCAGACCAGGGTCGTGTCATGGTGGTCACGTGTGTCGTACGGACGCTAGCACCCAGCCACCCAACCCCCCCCCTCCCTCCCCCCCCCCCCGCCACAATAAAAGAAGAATGACGACAAAATAAGTTCGTGCTTCCATGTTTCGGATTGAAATATCTGGCGGCCCCAATTCCAGCCCAGCAAAATCTCCCTTCTGCACCGTCCCCTTTCGTGCCCAGAGCGCTCAAATCCCTAATTCGCCGCCAACCCAAGCAAAGTTCGAATCGCCCCTCATCTCGTCTCTTTCCCCACCTCTGTGCCGGACGACGACGACGAAGACGACGGTCGCGCTTCACCACCGCACCAGAGCTACCTCATCTACGCCCTCGTCCATCGCACCGGGTGGTCCACCCACAACGTCGGCCGCCGCAACCGACGTGCCTCACAAACAACGACTTCCACCGCATCAGGTGTGCTTCACCGACGCTGTCTCCCACCTCACCGAGGCTATTTCATCGAGCACATCATCGCACCTCCACCCCCCGAGGTCGTTGGTGCTTCACCAACGGTCTCGTCCACCGCATCGTAGCGCTCTGCTGCCACTCAAGATCTGCATCTGTGTGCGGCCAGCCAACACCAGCGCATCACCCTCAACGGCTCTAAAGTAACCCGCACTCTAGCTAGGCGAGCATGCCCAAACGCCGTCCCGAACTAGGTATCCACATATCACTCCCTTGTGCACTATTCCGACGATGTTTGGATATCCTTTCACTGCTCTCTTAGCTTACACGCCTATGCAACTCTGACTTTAACTCTTATTTCTTCTGGAGATATCAACTGAAACAAGCAAAACCATTTTTAGCAAAGCATGACGGTGCTACGGGATCTGGTACACATCCTGCACACCGGTATAAGTCTATAACCTTGTAAGTACGTGTGCTCCGGTACAATAGCAAGGTTGATTCCTCTTTTTTGATCAACCATTCACCGTGTTAAAAATGCAGAGGGGGATGCAAGGAGCACAAGGCCTGCACATCCAGGCAAGTGGTAACATGGACTTGTACATGGAACATCCCAAGCGCAAGCAGAGCTGCATCGAGCCTGTATAACGAGCTAGCGCAAGTCCCTGCATTTCATTTAATTCGTACTGGCCTGCGTGTATGATTTGTGTGCAGTGGCGGATCCACGAATTCAAGTTACCAGGGGCGAAAATTTAACTTAAAAAATACGAAGGCACTTGCACTCCGAAAATCAACATAACTTGAGAAATGTGAAGCTACATGCACTTTGAAAACAAGCTAATGATCCAAAGTAGTTCCAGATTATAAAACACTAAATGATGTAAGCACAAAAAACACAAAATGCAACATGGTGTACAAGGACTACTAACATGGTCTGTACCTGCTTGAATTATTCGTTCTCTGGCTGAAAATATCGAAGTGTAATTGCACCTATAACCAGTGCGCAAACTGCATATCAATATATCTATCCTGCACAAGAATGCCAATAGTTTCAAACAACAGATTAGAAAAGTATTTATGCTAGGTTTTCATGATACAGGGACTTTCTGGTAGATGGCTTTGAAATTTCCTCAAGCCATGAAAATGTACTATAATTTGCTTGTCATCAATTCCTGCAAATCTCTCTCTCTCTCTCTCTCTCTCTCTCTCTCAACATAGCAGATCATCATTAGACACTAAATCCTTCAATGGGAGCTTGCAAAATGCTTGCATTAGATCCCTCATTAGACACTATATGTTCATCACCAGGAGCATGTAAAATGTTTGCATCAAATCCTTCATTAGTAGTCTATTCATTAGACACTTCAGGCTCAAGAACAACATCAGCTTGTATGTTTGCATCGGAAACTTGATTAGATACATCAGGTTCAGTCAGTTCAGTATTGATTGGGGGAGTTATAAAATAAGCAGAAATTGGTTTCATTTTCTCATAGACTCCCTACATACAAGCAGTTTTACAACACCGTCAGGTTTAACTATTGGCCAGAAATTGAACAGTTGAATTAGATATAATTAGGGATGTGATGTACCTGCTCGTTGCGCATGCTGCTCTTGCAAGCTGCGACTGTCCATTTGTGCAAGCTCAATGCCATGCCCGTGCTGCCGCCGCTGCCTCCCACGTAGGCTACACCCAGGGTTGGATCTTCATCTTCTTGTCCTTCCATTCGCTTGAAGCCCGGCGATCGGTATCCAACGAGGGCGCGAGGAAGTGCTATGTCAGTCTGTTCAGCGGCGGCTAGGTTAGGAGCGAACTAGACTGGAGGCTGGAGCGAATGAATTGGGATTTTTCCTGCTGTCGATCTATATGGGAGGTGCTCGTTTGGGTTGCGAGCCTGCTATAGGGCCTGCCTTGCACTTACGTTATTGGCCCATCCAAATTGAAACATTTTTCTTCATTTTTTTACATTGCCTGCTCGTGCGCTGGGATGAACAAAACTAGCCTGGGCCAACCTGGACAACTCAAACTAGGTGCACACTTTCCAGCCACTCGAGGCAGCCGCCCATACCAGCCCCTACGGTGGCGTCGCCCCTTTTTGCGTGTATGATTGGGGTAGTGAAAAATATTCCAGTGGCGCTTTTGATTTACCCACATAATGGTTGAATTGCTTGTTTCTATGAACTGAGTTCGCCAATAATGTGAAGGATGCCAGTCTTTTCATCCTATTGTAGATTGCTTAGATCTTGATATGCCAAATGTAATCGCATGAAATATACAATAAAAGCCAGTGTGATGTGTGTGGCTACAACTAGTCTGACAACCCGTCCTCATATAACATATCAAGGACGCACCATCTTATCAGATTAACCATTCGACTTACCAATGCAGTGTGGGAAGAAAGAAGTATTGGGACTGCGTATCCAATCAATTGATGCCATGGACTCCTTCGTCGAACCTTGTAAGCGAAAAATAAGTTGTAGTGTGCCTGTACAAAGAGCTAGCATAAGTTCAGTTACCTGCTTCTCAGAATTTTAGTTAGCCACTTATTGCAAAATTGTTCAATTACGTTGCTTGGCTTAATTTAGTTTGCTACTGATTACATAATGCCATAGCCTATTAATCCTATTATAGACTGCTGTTAATCCTATTATAGACTGTGCCTATCTATGTGTTTGATACTAACTGTTAAGAATTACCTGTTTGCTTGAACTTAAATAGCTACTGAAGCACGTAGATAGCTGGTCATATGTACTTCTAGGGTGCAGCAGAATTCACGTTTAATTTATGTTCTGATACCCTGTTGGTTTAAATGGTTTGCTGTTATCACTTGTAGCACTAGTAATGTTTGCATGTTCATAGATAGACAACTGTCAGGTTTATATGAGGGACACCGTCTTTTTAACTTATATATATATGTGTTGGAATCATTTTGCTTACATCAAAGAAATTTACAGATGTCTGTGTTGCTGGTAAACGGTACCGACTTGTTACTTTAATACGTTGCCAAGAACTAGTTAGTTTTACTAGTTCATGTGTAATTAAATACGTTGTGAAAACTGGTTAGTTTTACTAGTTTGATGTTAGTTTCTTATGGCTCTTGCAACTCTTTATTTATGATTGCTAACATTCAAGTTTGCAGGATCCAACTGAAACTCTGTTGGCACAACAGGTATGTTTTCAGAAAATTCCTTGTTTACCTGGTTTGCTGCTGTAACTTTTTGCTGTAATCATCTTACCAACTTCAAGTTTTCAGGATCCAATTGGAAGTCCAATTGCACAGCAGGTACATTTTCAAAAATATATTTGTGTAACAGGTTTGCTACTATAACTTGTTGCTCTAATCAAGTTACTGACTACTCAACTTTTCAGGATCCAAGAGAAACTCGAATGCCACAACAGGTTCCTTTTGCAAAACTTGTTTGTTTAACTGCTTTGCTGCTGCAACCGATTGCTCTAATCACGTTACTGGCTACTCAACTTTTCAGGATCCAAGAGAAACTCCAATGCCACAACAGGTACCTTTTGCAAAACTTGTTTGTTTAACTGCTTTGCTGCTGCAACCGGTTACAATGATGTTAATAACTACTTTTCAGCATTTAATTGAAACTCTTTAATTCCTTGTTTGTTTAAATGGTTTGCTGTTATAACTCCCAGTTGAGATGTTTTGCTAACTTCAACTTTTCGGAATCCAATCAAAACTTTAATGGCAAAACAGGTTTGCCCAAGATCAAAGAGCGAGGTCCCCATGGACATTGTATCATCCCACAACAGTGGCACCGGCCCAATCGTGCATCATGATTTGCCAACTGCTAATGCTCTAGAGGCTAAACTATTGGTAGAAAGAGATTCTGCTTCTGCACTTAGAGATGAAGTTGACATGTTGAGGAAGCAAACAGCGCAATCACAAGCAGTACTCAAGACAACCATTAAATATTTGGTGGATTTCAAAACGAAGCAAGCTGAGACTGACCGCATTGTTAAGGTCCTGAAGGAAAAAAGGAAATTAAATTCCCACTTGGTAATCATAGGTGAAATGTTCTTTCCATCGTTGAATAACCTTTGTGTTGTTTGTTCATGTAAACGATCAAACCATTTGTTTTAGAGATCATGTAATAATTGTTTTTTGGTTTTTGGTTTGTAATTTTTTTAGCACAAGTCTGTATTAATTGATAAGACTCTGAGACATTTCATTTTGATTGCTGTGCCAGACCTACAAATATGCCAATCAGGCTGATTGTGCATTCAGCAATAATAGTAGTATAGATGGTCCTTAAGTGGCACGCATCTGAAAGGGCCAAGATGTTGTACTAGCTTCGCTAAAAAATGATGCTCTTCTAGCAAAAAAAGTACAGCGGCCTGGCTTATGTATGTTAGTTGATATTATTGATCCGTATACTCTATAAGTGTTTATATGTCTGTTAGTTTTGTACATTATTGGTTGATTGACTCGGTATTTTGAATCTTGAGACATCGCTTGTGTACTTATCTAAATGGGAGTACACATTATGCTGCGTGTGACACTTGAGTTGGACATAAAGTGGTTTCAAATATCCGAATTCACCTTAAACTGGATTCTAGCTTCTGAATTCGAGTATCGGCATTTGTAAATCATATTCATATATGACAGTGGAATACATCTTTGTTGTGCTTTTGAAGATATATAAAAACACATAGAATGATTTATAAAGATTCGTATAAGAATACAAAATGGATTCGAATTTAGTTGCCAGGGTAAACGTGGATGCTTATTGTCCCAAAATTCGAAAGAAGCGGCAAAATGTCCACTCCCACGTCGGCTGCCCGAAGCCAGTGCTTGGGAGATGGAAATTACTGTCTACCCCTTACACGGACAATCCATCGGCCCGATTTCCACTGCTCTCAATAGGGGTAGGTTAGTAACTTCAATTAGACGTGACACGACCGCCTCTGAGCCCATTCCAACACGGTGGGCGCCAAACATGGGCGGCAAAACACATTTGATTCAAGCTCGTCCAAAAGACCTCTGTCTCTCCCTCCATTTCCCCACTCATACACGGTGGGCGGCAAAACAAATTCGACTCGGCCAAAATCGATGCAGGCAAATATTTTCAATAGGGGCAGGTTTGTAACTTCACTCAGACGTGACACAACCACCCTACCTGTTAGCCCCGTTCATACACCGTGGGCGCCAACCGTGGGCGCCAAAACACCCTCTCCTCGCCCGAAATCGCTCTGGGCAAATATTGGGGAGATGCGAGATTACCGTCCTATCCCCAACCGACGAGACGTTAAAAGTTTAAACGGGGGCTAAGTTCGTAACTTTCCCATATTTCAGATAGGCGCGTCCCAAAAACATGGTTCCCAATATCTCTCCCTCCATTTTCACCATCCGCGCTAGAACACCATCCACACACCAGCCTCCTCCGTCCGTCCGCCACCCCATCCATCGCCACCGTCCTCCACCCCATCCATCGCCACTGTCCTCCACCATGCCAGAGCGCCTACCAAGACCGCTTCGTCCACTGCTAGAGATGGACATTTCTCATCCACGGCGATGGACCAGGGGCCTTGCATCGCGTCCTCTCGCTTCATCAGCGCCGTCGTCCTCTTTGCCAGGGCCGCTCACATGACCTTCTTGTCCACCGCAACGGGACTTATCCCCCGATGCACCCATCTACCATCGCAGATCTACTTCAACACCACCGACAGCTATCGCACCCCCGATGCCTACACGGCGCCGCAAGAGAGGTGGTACTTGATATCTGCTCAACTTTTTGATCTCAACCAAAAAATAGATCGTAACTTGGTTACTGTACTTTCTTTTCAGCTCTTAGAATTTAGTTCTTAGTTCGAAGCAAACAATGGATGCTAAATAGCATTTCTGCGGTTTGTAGCTTTAAATCTGTCATGGCACAGTCATAATAGGGTTTAATTGATCATGCTTAGGGTTTAATTGATCATGTTGGTTCTGTGGTGGTTTCTTTAATAGAAATCGGAGGGGAAACCCTCTTTTGCTAAAAAAATGCTTAGGGTTCCCCCCTTTTATGATCACTATACGATCAACATACGTGCTTCGTGTCATAATAGCACTGATCCACCCATCAAGCTAAACAAGCTTAGTTCTTCAAATACGAATCTGGTATTATTAAAACAAAGTGGTTTAATTGGTCAGCTAAATGTTCCTAATTTAGTTTCAAAAATGCATGTACGCCGCTCGGGTGTGTTTCTACAGGGTGCCCACGATGGCCGCGGCCCACCCTGGGATTTTGGGTCGGCCCAGGCCCCGATTCCCCTCTGTTCTGCTGCGCTTCCGATCTCTACTCGCCCCCAGCCGCCTGCCTCGCCGGTGACTTGCCGTCCCCGGACTGCATGACTCTAGGAGGAGACGCTGGACTAACAGGAGGTCAGGAGCCGCTCGCCCAATAGCGTCACCGCTGCCCAGGCGCACCGCCGTGCCTACCTTCCCAGTCCGTTCAGGGCTCAGGCGTGCAGCAGCCACTAAGCCAACCCGATTTATCCTGAGATAGGTCCTAAACACTCAGCAGCCACTCCTCATCACCCATTTTCTAATTGATTCATTACTCATTAGGTAGGACTGTCATTAGGGTTTGTTGTGTACTAAGTGCTACCTACACTTAATGGTTCAGATGTATTTCAGTAATCTTTAGTACCTGTAAAGTTCACAGGGTTTCAAAATTCCGGCCCTAGGAACAGACACTAGTCATTTTGGATTGTTGGTCATAGTGACATTGACCCAGATTACTACTACAGGCCAGGTTTGTTGACAATTTTACTTGTCTTTCTTACTCATTCGATATGATATCCAATTATTCACGTCGATTAGTTGCAAACAATAAGTGCTAGACCAACTTCTTGATTCAGATTTTGGATGGTCTCTTACTGCAGTTACAATTCTGCATACTTGTCCTAGTAAGCTTACAAGTAATGATTGATTCACTACCTCTATGCTTGCCTTGTCATATTTGTTGTCAATATTCTTTTAGGGTGGACCACCCTGTTTCAAAATACTGGAACCACATACATGAGTGAATAGTATTTCTCTGTGTGGTCTCTTCCATCATGTGTGGGCAACGAACACTGCATTATATAGAAAGAAAGTGTCATTTCCACCTTTTACATAGACTACGATCTTTTACATGGAATACAATCTGCCTAATTGCTTTGTGTCACACTACCAGCACTCCACCCTTGAAGCTAAACATTATGCCACTCATAATTCCTTAGTTTATTTGTTCAAATACGAATTTGATATGATTCTAATGTTCCTACTTCAGTTTTGAAATGTGTGTCTGCCTGTTATAGAGACATAAGAGGTTTGTATTTCTGTGTGTGGTCTGGTCAGCAAGATTGGGGGGTGAACTTTGCATATGCAAGGGTTTATAGGGAGACACACTTCGAGTTGAATCCGCAATGCATTCCATAGATAATCTGACCACTTTTTATGTTTTCATGTATCTCAGATACTGAACAGCATCATAATGATTATGAGCTTGCGCGCATGAAAAGAATAAAGCAGAACAATGCCATGGCTGTCAAACTTGGCATTAAGGGACTGAAATCAAGTCTGGATGCAATGCAATGCAAACGCTCTGCACCTACAGATTCATGCTCAGAATATGATCCTAACAGTGATTCTGAGCTAGAGGGAGACCTAAGTCAATGTAGCTCCCTAGTGGAGGAGTCAGAGGCAGATGCCCTATCTTATTCACCCATCAAGGTGCTTGCTCTAACTTTCCAAGGTTATATTGGTCGCACATATCTTGCTGATGCTTTGCATTGCTTCTACATTATTGCACTGCCATTAGCTTAGTTTACACATTGTGTATGTGAATACGGCCTGCCTATCCATTTTCAGTACATATTCCATCTGTCATCATACCATATTTATCCATTCAAATTATGTTCTTGTGTATCAGACGTTCAAAAGGAAGAGGGTGATTACTGATCGCGAAGGAGCATGAACAAAGTATTTGGAAAAGGTAGTGACACCTGATAAATCAAATAGCCCATTAGGTGTAGTTGCAATATCACCAGACCCAGAAAACATGGCCACAACTCTAGCAGACTCTAGCCCTACTACACTGGCCATCTCTGATGCCCCAACTCAGCAGACCCCAACTGCTGCAAACAGTATGATGATGCCCGTTGACATAGCACCAGCTCTACGACGCAAAACCCCCATTCCAGCAAAGAGTACACCAAATCCAGTTGCCAAATCCCTTTTTGAACGAGAGAGAGCCCCAATTGCAGCAAATAGGACTCATGTTCCACTTCTTCCCAGTTTACAAGACGAAGCTTATATTGTTGTCAGGAACTTTGTGCGCATCTTTCCTTCATGGAAAGATTATACCACAGACAAAGAACAATTTCCAATCTTCCTCTTCAACTTACGCGTAAGTAATGTACTAATGTTATTCATGGTAATTATTGCATATGTTTCTGCAGACAGAAGACACAAGATTTCATTCTTTTAAATAGGCGAAGACCAAACTGGATTGTCAAGACGAGCAAGGGTTGGTTGCGCTTTTCAAGCACTCGTTGATGAAGTATCGTTCCTACCTGAGGCAAGCGCACTTCGATGGCAAGCCTCTAAACGAAATTTCTGTAAAGTCTTCGGTGCTACATTTATCAGATAGTGACTAGAATAATCTTGTTACACATTGGTCTCGTCTGCAGCGTAAGGTACTGTCTATGATATCACATCACAATTTGAACTACATTTCTGCATGTGCCTTAACGTCTCACTTGTACGAAAACTGTTTACAGAAGAACATTCATTCTCAAGGGACCATAGAATCTCGCAACTATACTGCACACTGCATTGCTCTTGTGAGTACCTCTTGCCCTGTATGACCATACTTACTTTCATAGCTGGTTGATTATGTAGCATCACTGCACATGTTAGCCTCGTTATTGTCAATTTGGTGGACATTATAAGATTCGTATGGACTCTTACATAAATTTAGAATCAACCCAATGCTTTTGAAGAGGTTTAGCTCTGCAGGCCTCTTGTAAGGACTGAACATCGTCTATCACTGTACTTACATTAACAGCTACTCCCTCCGTCCCATAATATAAGAACGTTTTGTACAGTACACCAGTGTTCAAAACACTCTTATATTATGGGAAGAGGGATTGGTTCATTGTGTAGCATTCTGCATCTTATCTCCCTCGCCCACCATTTACTAAAAAATATTAGATCTATATTTAATCTTACGAAAAAGTTGAATACACAGACAATGCCAGTGCAGAAGTGTAGCCCATTGCTCTTGTCAGTACATTTTGTCCTGTAACGCTTGTACTTCCAGGGATTGGTAGTTGATTATGTAGCATCAATCTGCATCTTATCTTCATTATCCTCTATCCCTTCCAGTATTATCATATCTATAATTACTCTCTACAAAATGTAGAGTACAGGCAATGCTAATGAAGAAGATTATGTGCTGAAATTCTTGAATTATCCCTCCCTTGACATGGAGAAGGGCATTATAAAGCCGGTGTTAACTGTTAATGTAAGTCAGTCCTTCTAAAGCCTTTATCCTCAACTGCTATTTAATTTGCTCATACTCCCTATCATTAACTGCTGTTTAGTTTGCTGTTTCTATCAAAATGCATGTTCGCAACAACCGTAAGTTCCAAGTTTTACTTGTAAAACGAAATTCCTTATTCATACCATGCACATTACTCAATACTCCCTCTATGTATGCTTGTTTTTGTGGATCTATAATCCAGTGTGTGGTGAAGCAGCCCTCGTTTGCACCTTGTCATCTCCTGTTTTATCTTACTGATGTGGCTGATGATATGAACAACATGCCATGCACATTAATCAAAATAGATACAATGATTGTCTTTGCCCTTCATCTATGCTTGTTTTGGTGACATGGTAATCCAGTAGTGTGGTGAAGCTCCCCGCATTATGAACAATGCCAAATAATGCTATTGATATTTTGAACTTACTCTTTATTTTCTAATTTGAAATTGGATGGAATTGACAGCACAGTTATCATCTTTGTTTATACACGTGCAAAACATGTCATCTCTCTGCTTGTTTCAGGGTGATATACCTGATGGCATGCACAAGTCTGCTGAAGGCTGTGAGACAAACCCAACATATATTGCAGCAAAGAAGGCAAAACATCTTGAAGATAGCGAGACAACCCCAAAGTCTTGTCTTGATGCAGTGTTCAAGTTACTTGAGACTAGCAGTCAGACAAGCTCACAGAATTCACTGTCTGAATCAGTTCGACTTCTTCAGTCCCAAGTTCTAGCAGAAAGGCATTCTGCAACTCAACTTCGACTTGAAGTCCTATCTCTATGAAAGATTGCGGAGAACACCAATGAGAACCTCATTGCTAAACAGCTACACCTGGAAGCTATGACTGACATGCTATGCCGGTCTCATAGCCTTGCTCAGCAGCTTGCACAGTAGTTCCCGCGCAAGGCTAACCTTTCTTGAACTGTCTTGGAAGTGGTCTTGGTTCAGTATTATTTTGTTACACTGCAATGGCGCCCAGTTTTTGTAATCTGCTTCTTCGTTGCGCTTTATGATCACTGGTGGCGAACTGCGATGCCCAGTGGATGTAGTATACCATAAATCCTTTATTGTATAGTGTAGGTTTATTCTAAATTACTATGCCATAATTTCTTTATTGTATCGAGTAGGTTTGTTCTTAATTCCTACTAGTTACTGCCATCATTCGCTATCTGAAAAAAACCCGGAGAAAATTTGATGTAGTCGACCGGGCCGAAACATTCGCCTCTAACGAGCCTGCTTTTTAGCGGGCCACAATTGGGCCAGCCTGCAACTTTCTTGGGCCTGAAAGGCCATTGGGGCCTTCACACTTTGCGCCAGGCCCACAACTTACACGGGCCTATATTCTGCCCAAAGTTTAGTTGGGCGCTTAGTGGACCCAGCGCTTAGTTGGGCCCATGTAGCTTTTGGCCATTAACAGGCTAAATATTCTGCTGGCCTGTTACAGCCCAGAAGAAACCATGGGCCTTTAGCGGGCCGAAATGCATGTTGGGCCTCAATTTTCACTAGTCGTCGACGGGCCTTCAGCAGGCTGAAATGTAGACCAGGCCTTTTTTGGCCCAGTTATATGATGGGCCATTACCAGGCCGAAACATATCTCGGGCCTTAGTTGGCCCACTGATATCATGGGCCTTTAAGAGGCCAAAAGCTTAGTAGAGGCATCAACGGGCCAAATTATACAACAGGCATTTAACAGGCCCAAAGTCACGTTGGGCTAAACTGTTGCCACCTTTGTCACGGGCCGTTATAGGGCCGGATTTCGCGTTGGACCATATTTGGCCCATGGGCAACACGGGCCATTCCTAGGCCGAAAGACACAACGGGCTGAAATGGGCCCATGTCTACATCGGTCCTCTAACAGGCCAAAATGTCACTGGGCCGTAATTGGGCCCAAATATTCGGCGAACAATTAATGGTCCAGATCTGGCTTCGGGCCGTAAATGGGCCATGTTTAAACACGTCGTTATTGGGATGGCCCACTAGTACCTGTGTAAATACTATGGGCCTTTGACTGGGCCGGCCTTTTTAACCTATATGGGCCTCTGTTGGGCCCTGCCATGTGTCGACGTATCATAGGCATGTCTCCTCCATTGGACGGATGACATCTGGCCCACCGATGAGCCGACACGTGTTTCCTCCAGCCAATGATGATTTTACATGTGGAAAATCCCCATTGGTCCGGGCTATTAACGGGTTATCGGATCCAAACCGAAACCCGGTAGCTTAACGGCGACCCGTTACGGTGGATGCCACGTGTCGGTTACCCTTGACGAAAGCACTTCCATGACGCGCCATTTATCGTCATGGAAGTGGACACTTCCGTGATGATAATTTTGGTACTGTCATGGAACACTTGTACGACAGCATAGGTATGACTATCTTGATTCTGTCATAAAATCGTCATGGATGTACATGCATGACAAAAAACGTGAGCTACTGTGACAAACATGTATCATCGCGGAAGTGTATTTTTTTGTAGTGAATCTATCACCATTCTGCCCTCCACTCTTTCCATTTGAGATGAAGCTACCCGGGCAGATACTGGCCGTTGGTCTTGGGCCTTGGGATCCATGTCACACTGCCGGATAGCGATTTGTCTTCAATACGGGGGATAAAGAAGTGGCAGAACAGATCTACATTGGGGGCAACTCCGACAAAGCCCTCACACAAATGGGCGAAGACTGCCATGCACGTCATTGCATTAGGAGTAAAATCTAGCAGCCTGAAAGCAAAGGTATCCATCATGGCACAGAAAAAATCCAAGAATGGGGGGACCAGACCACAGTAAAAATAGCCGCAGAAGAACGGATATGAATTCGACGGAACCTTGTTCCCTTCTGGTAGAACCACTGGAGCCTTGTGGTCATTGGTATCCTTTCCCCACATGTAAGTGTACCTCTCGATCAGAGTTTTAGCATCCAGAGAAGCTGGCGAGAAAACCGCATTTTCCCTCCGCCGCCTTTTTAGTGCTTCTAACTCTTTCTTCTTCTTCTCCGCCTTGCGGTCGAGCGGCTTGGCGGGCTTTGCTCACTCCGCACCAGCTTTCTTGGGCCCCATTGGGGCTTAGGGAAGGGGAGAAGGGTTGGGCAAAGATGAGGATTGATGGCGACGGCAGCAGCAGAAGTGGTTCTGGCGAGAGGAGGAAGACGAAGCAGGGGAAGACAGAGGTGAATGAGTAGCGCCTCCTCATGGATGCCTTTTTATTGGGAAGGTGCAATGGAGGCTGGCTCTTTACTGTTTACCCCAGTAAACGCTTTTCAACCGCAACAATCCACGTTCCCATGGCAAGCATTTAATGCACAGATTGGACGTGCGTCAGCAAAACCATCATGGTTAACATTACAACAAAAGATTGTGGTAGTTGTTCTCCGCCACGCGTGCATGTGCAGTATTTTGGGCCTTGCCCAACGACACCTCGCATGCGCGTATGGCCCAGGCTCGGGGGCTTCTGTCGGTGTACTGAGACCTCGGCCCCCAGTACCCCTGACTTATGCACAGGCAGCGGCTATTTCCCGGCAAGAAAGCTTGCCGGAAAACCAAGACTCAAGACAAGGCTTGCCAAAGATTTCCAAGACCAAAAGAGCCGCCCTTTGAGAGATCAAAGAGCGCATCAAGAAGACCAAGATTGAGCACCCAAAGCAAACCTTGCCAGCAAGCCAAGCTAGCAAGGGCGAAGGCCCAACAAGCTCCGTGGCCAGCAAGCTCTTGCCAGCCACCAATGCTCGACCTCATCAAGCAGCTAGTCACTAATCGATGAGGTGTCCAGCTTGCAGGAGGTTAGGTGGGATCTATCGACGCGTGGCAGCTGTTGGAAGGAGGATTAACTTTAATGGCACCTATCCTATGGGCGTCTCAAGCTAATAGGAGGTTGCTAGGCAAGCGATGCTGCAGTATTGCCGGGGCTCCTCCTCCACACGACACCTAACAGAGCATTAAATGCTTTTGTCCTAGTCCAGCAGAGTTACGTATGATAGCACTATTTGCTATCTAATCAACATGTAATTACTATTTTTTCCACTGTGGTATTCCCTTAAGCTATAAAAGGATTGGCTAGGGCAACTTTCACAACAATCGACCCTTTGGACAACTACACGCGCAGCTACTCTCCTCTTGCGCCTTGCCGGGGAGCGCTCTTTGTACTTGTGTTCCAACACATACACCCAATATAGCAAGCAGGAGTAGGGTTTTACACCTCTCGGTGGCCCGAACCTAGGTAAATATCCATGTGTCATTTGTTGGTTTTGCTCTTTCTGTTTTGTGCATCTCCCTAGCCGAACCACAAGGGGCTTGATGGCCCCATAGATGGTCGTCCGCACGGACAGTTGGCCAAACTAAACAGATAGATTGGAGAGAAGTACAAAGCTATAATAATCATGCATAAAAGAATTCAAAAAAGACTCAATTAATATTCATGAATAATCTTATCATAAACCCACAATTCATCAAATCCTAACAAACACACGACAAAAGAAGATTACATCGGATAGAACTCCAAGAACATCGAGGAGAACATTGTATTAAAGATAAAAGAGAGATGAGAAGCCATCTAGCTACTAGCTATGGACCCGTAGGTCAGTGGTGAACTACTCACACATCATCAAAAGGGCAGCAAGGATGATGTAGAAGCCCTCCGTGATCGATTCCCCATCCGACAGGGTGCCGGAAAAGGCCTCCAGATGGAATCGCGGAAGAACTGAAACTTGCAGCAGTAGAAAAACTGTTTCGGGTGGTTCTCTGGTATAATGGGAATATTTGGGAATTTATAGAGGTGGAATTAGCTCAAGAGGTGCCATGAGGGGCCCACAAGCCTACGGCGCCCCCTAGGGTGCGCCCCCTTATGCTTGTCGCTCCCTCGTGACTGCTCAGGTCTTCTCCCAAACCTTCGTGGGTCCCTTCTGGTCCAGAAAAAAATTAATGCAAAGTTTTTTCTCCATTTGAGCTCTGTTTGATATTGATTTTCTAAAAAGCCAAAAACAAGCAACTAGCACTAGGCAATAGGTTAATAGGTTTGTCCCCAAAAATTATATAAAATTGCATAATACAAGATTGATACTATAATAGCATGGAACAATAAAAAATTATAGATACTTTGGAGATGTATCAGGCGCTACCACTACGCCTGCTCATACCAAATGTCGTTGTGCGCATGGTGACGGTGTCTTGGACTAGGGGGTCCTATCCCAACACGACTAATGTATGGACCGGACTACCGTCCCACTAAGGAAGGCGGCCTCCGGAGGCATTCAAAGTGCGGTGATCGAAGACTTGGCATGTACTTCAAGCATATCTGATTAGATTCGGCATGTGAATCCTTAGATGGCAACCGACCATGTGTAATCCTAGATACCCCTTGTGCCTATATAAACCAGAGTATTTAGTCCATAGAAGCCATCCATACACCCATTCATACATTCATCACACCCCTAGGGTTTAGACCACAACTCACGATCTCGAGGTAGATCAACTCTGTACCTTGATACTTCCATATTATTAGAAAGTGTAGGACATAGGGTTTTACCTCCATAGAGAGGGCCCGAACCTGGGTAAACTTCGCGTGTGTTCTCTATTGTTACCCATCGATCCGATCTGACAGCTCAGACCCCCTACCCGAGATCTACTGGTTTTGACACCGACATTGGTTCTTTCATTGAGAGCTCATTGTTTGATAGCCTAGGGTCGATGGCTCATTTGCAGATCGACAACACTATTGGCTGTCGTGGCATCTTCGTCCCCGGCTAGGTTTTCGCCTTCGACAACATTGTGTTGCATGTTGATCCAACCGGCCAGCTAGGCCATGTGAAAAAATCCACCCCAGACCAAGTCATCACATTCGGAAGTCTAGAGTACACCGCGGATGCTCGAGGAGATCTGGTCCTCTCGGGGTGGACCTCAGATCAGTACGAACCCTCCGGCACCATAAGCCCGGAGCAGGCCTACGATGGGATCCTCGGATCCGCCCTCCTCCCAGAGCCAACCCCAGAGATAGATCCGATGATCAGTACGTCCAGCTTGAACGCTGGGTCTTCGGATGTTTCCTTTCTGCCGAGCTTGTCTTCGGACCCCGCAACGGTGATCACGTGCATATCGAGAGATGTTGTCACTCGAGAGATGCCATAGAGCACTGGGCCGAGATGGATTCATTGGAATCTTCTTGAAAACTTCTGGCCTATCATAAGAGAGGACTTCTACAAATTATGTGACCAGTTCTTTGATACGTCTCCAATGTATCTATAATTTTGGGTTGTTCCATGCTATTATATTATCCATCTTGGATGTTTTATATGCATTATTATGCTATTTTATATCATTTTTTGGGACTAACCTATTAACCTAGTGCCTAGTGCCAGTTGCTGTTTTTTTCCTTGTTTTTGTCTTTTACATAAAATCAATACCAAATGGAGTTCAAACGGAACGAAACTTTTTGACAATTTTTCTTGGACCAGAAGACACCTAGGAAGCTTTGGGGGGAGGCCAGAAGAACCACGAGTGGGCCACAAGCTTGGAGGCTGCGCCCTAGGGGGCGCCTCCCAAGCTTGTGGGCCACCCGAACCTCCCCTAACCATAATTCCAGCTCCATAAATACCCAAATATTCCCCGTATACCAGAGGGCACACAAAAAATACTTTTTTGCCGCCGCAAGATTCTGTCCTCGTGATAACCCATCTGGAGACCTGTTCCGGTACTATGCCGGAGGGGGATTCGATCACAGAGGGCCTCTACATCAACCTTGCTGCCCTTCCGATGATGTCTGAGTAGTTTACCATAGACCTACGGGTCCATAGCTAGTAGCTAGATGACTTCTTATCTCTCTTTGATCTTCAATACAATGTTCTTCTCGATGTTCTTGGAGTTCTATTCGATGTAATCTTCTTTTGGGTGCATTTGTTGAGATCCGATGAATTGTGGATTTATGATCAGATTATCTATGAATATTATTTGAGTCTTCTCTGAACTCTTTTATGCATGATTACGATATCTTTGTATTTCTCTCTGATCTATTGATTTGGTTTGGCCAACTAGATTGATTGATCTTGCAATGGGAGAGGTGCTTTGTTTTGGGTGTAATCTTGCGGTGTCCTCACCAAGTGACAGAAGGGGTAGCGAGGCACGTATTTGTATTGTCGCCATCAAGGATAAAAAGATGGGTTTATACCATTTTGAGTGGATCTATCCCTCTACATCATGTCATCTTGCTTAAGGCGTTACTTGGTTCTTGTTAACTTAATACACCAGATGCCTGCTGGGTAGCGGTCGATGTGTGGACCAAAAAATACCTTGCTGCAATTTATTTATTTTTACTTAGTTTTGCACTTTTATTTATCTTTTATACCTATTTATATTAGATCTCATCCTTGCAAGTAACCATGAAGGGATTGACAACCCCTTTATCATGTTTGGTGCAAGTATTTGTTTGTTCGTGTAGGTGCAACCATTGGTGAGTTGTGTGTTCCTCCTACTGGATTGATACCTTGGTTCTCAAACTGAGGGAAATACTTATCTCTACTTTGCTGCATCACCCTTTCCTCTTCAAGGGAGAAAGTAACGCAAGCTCAAGAAGTAGCAGGAAGAATTTCTGGTGCGTTGCCGGGGAGGATCTACATCAAGCCTGCCAAGTACCCATCATAAACTCTCATCTCTTGCATTTACATTATTTGCCTTTTGCCTCTCGTTTCCCTCTCCCCCACATGTAAAACATTTTCAGAAAAACACAAAAATATTTGCCCTTTTTATTTGACCTTTCTCCGTTTGCCTTTTCTTATGCCTTTATGTCTTACTTGGTTCGTTTGCTTGTTTGCCTGGCATAATTGTATGTTTATTCAAAATCAGAAAGCAAAAAGTTTATGGATCCTCATCCACTTGCTAATCTTTTTAAAAGATCCAATTATGATGTACCAATTGCTAGTGAGTTGAGTGCACTAGATAATCTTTATGAAATTTTTCTTGAAATTCGTGAATCTAAAAATTGTGATGAAGTGTTAAAAAAGGAAATTTATAAAGTGATTCATGATTGCTCCTTGAATGAAAAGCATGATTCCAATTATGTTATTATAAATTCTATTAATGTCAATTTTGCTAATAATATGCAAAACCCAAGCTTGGGGATGCTAATTTTGCTATGTCCACTACTTATTGTAATGATCATGTTTGGGGTGATTTTTCTTATGATCTTGAAAATTTATTTAAGCCTCATAATGAATATGTTTGCAATAATATTGAAATTGGGCTTGGAGAGGCCATGACATTAGTTGATGATAATCCCACTATTTTGGAAGAGTGTCAACTTTGCATGCATGTGGATCATGTAGAGGATATGTTATGTGATAGCTATATTATTGAATTTGAATATGATACTACATGTAATTATTATGAGAGAGGAAAATATGGTTGTAGAAATTTTCATGTTACTAAATTAACTCTCGTATGTTGAGATTGCTATTCTTTCTTTCTTCTTCCTTGCATAAGCTCGTTTTTGCTTGTCTTGATAAATCTTTTCCCTATAAAATTTCTATGCATAGGAAGTATGTTAGACTTAAACGTGTTTTTCATTATATATGATGCTCTATTTGTGCTTTAATTTTTTGTCTTTCATGTGAGCATCATTAAAATTATCAATGCTTAGCTAAAAGGCTTTAAAGAAAAGCACTTGTTGGGAGACAACCCAATATTTTTATTTTCATTTTTTATGAGTATACTCAATTATACCTCTGTTATGATTGTGTTTTAATGTTTAAATTAGTGTTTGAGCCAAGTAAGACCTTTGGAATGCTTTGCAAGATCGTTGATTTGATTTTGCTGAAAAACAGAAACTTTTGTGTCCAGTAGCAGAATTGTTATAATTTGCTGGAATGTGGAAAAACTCTGAATGCTTTACACAAGATTGATATACGAATTGCCTCAGTTTTCCTAATTTTTCTAATTTTTGGAGTTAGAGAAGTATGACTATAATTCGGGTCTTTACAGACTGTTTTGTTTTGACAGATTCTATTTTCGATGTGTTGTTTGCTTATTTTGATGGATCTATAGGTAGTATCGGGGGGTATGAGCCATGGAAAAGTTAGAATACATTAGATATAATGCAAATATAAAATTGGAATGAGTTCGCAATAGTACCTAAAAGTGGAGATTTGTTTTATCATACTAACGGATCTCACGAGTTTTTTGTTGATTTTTGTGTTGTGAAGTTTTCAAGTTTTGGGTGAAGTTTCGATGGAATACGGAGTAAGGAGTGGCAAGAGTATAAGCTTGGGAATTGCCAAGGCACCCCAAGGTAATATTCAAGGACAACCAAACATCTAAGCTTGGGGATGCCCCGGATGGCATCCCCTCTTTTGTCTTCAATCCATCGGTAAATTACTTGAGGCTATATTTTTATTCACCACATGATATGTCTTTTGCTTGGAGCATCTTGTATTATATGAGTCTTTGCTTTTTAGTTTTCCATAATCATCCTTGCTGTACACACCTTTTGAGAGGGACACACATTAATTGTGAATTTATTAGAATACTCTATGTGCTTCACTTATATCTTTTGAGCTAGGTAGTTGCTCTAGTGCTTCACTTCTATCTTTTTCGAGCACAGCGGTGGTTTTATTTTAAAGAAATTGATGAACTCTCATGCTTCACTTATATTATTTTGATAGTCTTAAAATAGTATGGCAATTTTCTTAGGTTATGAATCGAGTCCTAGTATGATGGGTATTCAAGAAGGATATAATAAAAACTTTCATGAAGATCATTGAATATATGAGAAGTTTGATTCCTTGCATTTGTTTTGAGATATAAAGATGGTGATATTTGGGTCATGCTAGTGAGTAATTGTGGTTTATTAAGAATATTTGCGTTAAGGTTTATGATTCCCGAAGCATGCACATATGGTCTCTTGTTATGTGATGAAGTTGGAGCATGATTTACTTTTGATTGTCTTCCTTATGTGTGGCGGTCGGGGACGAGCGATGGTCTTCTCCTACCAATCTATCCCCCTAGGAGCATGCATATTAGTACTTTGTTTTGATGGCTAATAAAATTTTGTAATAAGTATGTGAGTTCTTTATGACTAATGTTGAGTCCATGGATTATACACACTCTTACCCTTCCACCATTGCTAGCCTGTTCGGTACTGTGCATTGCCCTTTCTCACCTTGAGAGTTTGTGCAAACTTCGCCAGTGCATCCAAATTCCGTGATATGATACGCTATTTCACACATAAGCCACCTTATATCTTCCTCAAAACAGCCACCATACCTACCTATTATGGCATTTCCATAGCCATTTTGAGATATATTGCCATGCAACTTCCACCATTCTGTTTTATTATGACACATACCATCATTGTCATATTGCTTTGCATGATCATATAGTTGACATAGTATTTGTGGCTTGGCCACCGTTAATATTTTTATATATATGTCATGCTAGATCATTGCACATCCTGGTACACCACCAAAGGCATTCATATAGGGTCATATTTGTTCTAATATCGAGTTGTAATTCTTGAGTTGTAAGTAAATAAAAGTGTGATTATCATTATTATTAGAGCATTGTCCCAGGTGAGGAAAGGATGATGGAGACTATGATTCCCCCACAAGTCAGAATGAGACTCCGGACTTAAAATAAAAAGAGGCCAGAGATCCCAAAATAAAAAAGAGGCCAAAGAGTCGAAAATAAAAAAATAAAAAGGGGGGAAAATGAGAGAACAAGAGAGAAGGGACAATGTTACTATCCTTTTCCACACTTGTGCTTCAAAGTAGCACCATGTTCTTCATGATAGAGAGTCTCCTATTTTGTCACTTTCATATATTACTAGTGGGAATTTTTCATTATAGAACTTGGCTTGTATATTCCAATGATGGGCTTCCTCAAATTGCCCTAGGTCTTTGTGAGCAAGCGAGTTGGATGCACACCCACTTAGTTTGCTTTAGAGCTTTCATACACTTATAGCTCTAGTGTATCCATTGCATGGCAATCCCTACTCCTTTCATTGACATCAATTGATGGGCATCTCCATAGCCTATTGATTACCCTCGTCAATGTGAGACTTTCTCTTTTTTGTCTTCTCCAAACAACCTCCACCATCATATTCTATTCCACCCATAGTGCTATATCCATGGCTCACGCTCATGTATTGCGTGAGAGTTGAAAAAGCTTGAGAGCATTAAAAGTATGAACCAATTGCTTGGCTTGTCATCGGGGTTGTGCATGATAAATACTTTGTGTTATGAAGATAAATCATGACAAGATTATATGATTTTGTAGGTATAACTTTCTTTAGCCATAATATTTTGAGAAGACATGATTGCTTTATTAGTATGCTTGAAGTATTATTGTTTTTATGTCAATATTAAACTTTTGTTTTGAATCTTATGGATCTCAATATTCATGCCACAATAAAGAAAGATTACATGATAAACATGTTAGGTAGCATTCCACATCAAAAATTCTATTTTTATCATTTACCTACTCGAGGACGAGTAGGAATTAAGCTTCGGGATGCTTGATACGTCTCCAACGTATCTATAATTTTTTATTGTTCCATGTTATTATATTATCCATCTTGGATGTTTTATATGCATTATTATGCTATTTCATATCATTTTTTGGGACTAACCTATTAACCTAGTGCCTAATGCTAATTGCAGTTTTTTCCTTGTTTTTTTGTTTTACAAAAAATCAATACCAAATGGAGTCCAAACGGAATGAAACTTTTTGATGATTTTTCTTGGACCAGAAGACACCTAGGAAGCTTCGGGGGGGAGGCCAGAAGAGCCACGAGTGGGCCACAAGCTTGGAGGCCGCGCCCTAGGGGGGCGCGCCTCCCAAGCTTGTGGGCCACCCATAGCTCTCCTAACCCTAATTCTAGCTCCATAAATACCCAAATATTTCATGTATACTAGAGGGCACACCAAAAAAACTTTTCTGCCGCCTTAAGGTTCTGTCCTCGTGAGATCCCATCTGGAGACCTGTTCCCATACTCTCTCGGAGGGGGATTCGATCGCGGAGGGCCTCTACATCAACCTTGTTGCCCTTCTGATGATGTGTGAGTAGTTTACCATAGACCTACGGGTCCATAGCTAGTATCTAGATGGCTTCTTATCTCTCTTTGATCTTCAATACAATGTTCTCCTCGATGTTCTTGGAGTTCTATTCAATGTAATCTTCTTTTGCGGTCCATTTGTTGAGATCCGATGAATTGTGGATTTATTATCAGATTATCTATGAATATTATTTGAGTCTTCTCTGAATTCTTTTACGCATGATTATGGTATCTCTGTATTTCTCTCTGATCCATTGATTTGGTTTGGCCAACTAGATTGATTTATCTTGCAATGGGAGAGGTGCTTTGTTTTGGGTTCAATCTTGTGGTGTTCTCACCCAGTGACAGAAGGGGTAGCGAGGCACGTATTTGTATTGTTGCCATCAAGGATAAAAAGATGGGGTTTATACCATATTGATTGGATCTATACCTCTACATAATGTCATCTTGCTTAAGGCGTTGCTCCGTTCTTGTTTACTTAATACACTAGATGCATGCTGGATAGCGGGCGATGTGTGGAGTAATAGTAGTAGATGCAAGCAGGATTCGGTCTACTTGTCATGGACGTGATGGCTATATTCATGATAATTACCTTAGATGTCGTCATAAATTTGCGCTTTTTTATCAATTGCTCAACAGTAATTTGTTTACCCATCATATGTGTTCTTTCAAGAGGGAAGCCTCTAGTGAAAACTATGGCCCCCTGGTCTATTTTTATCATATTATTTTCAGATCTATAAAACCCAAAACCCAAAAATACCTTGCTACAATTTATTTACTTTTACTTAGTTTTGCACTTTTATTTATCATTTATACCTATCTCTATCAGATCTCATCCTTGCAAGTAACCGTGAAGGGATTGAAAACCCCTTTATCATGTTGGGTGCAAGTATTTGTTTATTTGTTTAGGTGCAACCATTGGTGACTTGTGTGTTCCTCCTACTGGATTGGTACCTTGGTTCTCAATCTGAGGGAAATACTTATCTCTACTTTGCTGCATCACCCTTTCCTCTTCAAGGGAAAACCCAACGCAAGCTCAAGAAGTAGCATTCTTCCAGGGCAACCTAAACCTTGAGAGCATCAATGAGAGATTCATCACCTTAATACCAAAAATCCAATCCCCTGCATCGATCAACGATTTTCGGCCAATCACTTTATTGAACTGTTATCTTAAGGTGCTCACAAAGCTGTTGGCTAACCGACTACAAACACACATTCTCAAGATTGTTCATCATAACCAATATGTATTAATAAAAGGTAGATCAATCAAGGATTGCTTGGCATGGGCATTTGTCAGGACCCCGATCCTATGTCACACCGATGTAGCATGTAATACATCATATCACTTTGTAGCCTCATGCACTGTATTCCCATGGTTGCAGCCTTACCTAGGCCGGGACCATTTGCGCCTTTTGGCTCACATATATGATAGTGTCGCTAGCATCCATATGACAGAGAACCCGGGCCGACATGACTAGTCGTAAACCCAAGGTGGCACAAAATTACAGGGACAGGCATACATGACCCAACAATGCACGTGTCGGTCAGCAGCGAGTTAACCGGGCTGTAGCAAGCTATCAGGACTCCAGTAGACACCGCGTGACATTTCCCCGAAGGGACAGACATGGGAGCAAAGAAGGAGACATGCCGGTCAATCCATGTATTCTGGAGCAGTAGCAAGCTACCATGGCTCAGTGGAAGCACTAGGAGGCATTTCCCCATAAGGAAGGCTACCAAGAATAAACAACTAGGTGTCCGATCCCACACGTACCAAGCATTTCAATAACATACACACAATATGCTTGATATGTGTAAATACAACATGGCATCACAACAAAACTCAAGGACTCAAAGTATTTATTCAATAGGCTCCGAGGAGCCAGATATTACAAACATGGGTCTCATGACCCAACATACAACTCATACAAGCAACAAGCACATGCGGAAGCTAATCCTGTCTGAGTATAGACAACTGAAAAGAAAGAAGGCTAGGAAGCCTTTCTATCTACAAGACCCTCCATAGGAACCAGACCTCTATCTGGGATTCCCAAGCTAATTGTTGAAGCCCACGTGGAACTACTAGTGAGACAGAAATCTGCAAAACAAAAATTAAGCAAACATGAGTACAAATGTAATCAACAAGACTTACATCAGAACTAACTACATATGCATCAGTATCAACAAAGGGGTGGTGGAGTTTAACTGCAGCAAGCCAACTTTGACTCGGTGGCTATCCTGTACTACGAGTACTTTCTTTGAGGTGGCGCACACGAGTCCACATATTCACCAAATCAATACACCACTATGGATCCGCTCCCGTCTCCCTACGAGAAAGCCAACCATAGCACTCATGCTTATCTTGCACATTTTAGAGTATCAATTTAACTTGTCTATGAACAATGTAAGCGTTCCAAGTAGTCCATATCCGCAGACGCGGCTATTCGAATAGATCATGTTAACCCTGCAGGGGCGTACTTCTTCACACATGCTCTCGCCACTTACCGCCATGTACACGTTATGTATCTCGGCAACCTTCAAGCGAAAGCCTGGCGAGGGTGTCGGCCACGACCTGACTAACCACGCAAGACTCTAGTCCAGGTTTATCACCTATCCGAGGCTGAACCCGCAAAGGAAGTCCGGCCGAAGTTTCCATCACGGCCCCAAACGATGTGAGCAGGGTTCCCAAGCCCACCATCCGGGTGCCACTTGGTACAACGTGCCACTATGCCTAGTCTGTCCCAAGCCCACCTGTACCGGGTGCCACTTGGTAGACAAATAGCACTACCTACAAACACAAGAAACTAGTTGCAACTCTTGGACAGAGATCAAGGCGATTAATAGGTCGAGAGAGCTTGGAGTGCCCGGAGCCCAATGTGTGGTAGTAACTGTCTTGGATCACAAACTCAGAACTCTGTTCCTGAGGACGGTTTCAATGAGATAACCCACCATGTACTCCTACATGGCCTCCCATCGCTACCTTTACCAAATCGTGTTCACACACTTAGCTCTCAACAGTAGGACATGTTCACCACCACTCCATTCCATCCCAGATGAATCAGACCTGACACAACTCTAAGCATAGCAGGCATAACAAGCAAGCATGAATGAATAGGCACATCATAGCTCAAACAAATCCTACTCATGCTAGTGGGTTTCAACTATTTACTGTGGCAAACACAGGTCATGCAGAGGAAAGGGGTTCAACTACCGCAACATGTAACAGTTGAATCATTGTTATCCTAATGCAGTAAAAGAGAGAAGGAGCGAGAGAGTGGGATTGTATCGAGGTGATCAAGGAGGTTTGCTTGACTGGCACTTCCGAAGATAGTATTGCTCTTCATCAGTGGCATCGATCACAACGTCGGAACAAACATCTACCGAGAGGGGACAACCACTGACAAACACAAACAGGAACAACATTCAATGCAATGCACAACCATATTCATGATATGGCATATTAAGGTACTGAATTCACCTAATGCAATATTTAGACAAGTTAGTTGAAGTGGAATTCAAGGAAGATCAAATTCCAACTCCAAATGTTATTTCAAAGATTGCCCTAATCATCATTTGTCCTAATCAGTGAGGTTAACTTGCTCAAACATGCATGATCATGGCATAAACAGATTCGTCATATTTTTCTGATCATTTTTCATATATAAATTATCTTCATTGGAGTTATAGATTATTTTCTATGATTTTTTGAAGTTTTTAACATTTTCTGGATTTTCCTGGTTATTTTAAATTAGACTAAATCTAGAAAATGTATTACTGCGTCAGCTTTGCGTCAGGGTGACGTCAGCAGGTCAACATCGGTCAACCCGGTCAAAGTTGACCGTGGGACCCGCAGGTCAGTGTCACAGTGACTAATTGCGATTAAATTAAATCCTAACAAAACAGTTAGCCGGGCAGGGCCCTAGAAGTTAATTAGCAGCCTGGTTAGGCCCTAATGGGCTGCCACATCAGCAACCTAACGCTGGAGACACACAAGCGCGGCGGCGGCTCGCCGGAGTGGCGCTAGAGGTAGGGGCTGGGTGTGCTGGGGTACCAGGAGGGAGCCCGTGCTCCCGCGCATCCAGAGAAGGCAGCAGCAGGTCATGGGGTGGCTTGCAACGGCTACGGCGGTGAGCTTGAGCGGTGGCCGAAGCACGGCGTTGCGGCTTGCGGGCGAGCAAACGGAGAGGTGACGCAGCACCTATGGGGCCTGGGGAGCATTCCAGGCTCACGGGGCAAGCACAGAGGCACGGCATCGGGGACCTCCACATCGGACAAGGGCTACGGGACGGAAGCAAGCAGGGGGGCAGAGGGGGAGTGGTCAGGAGCTCACAGGGGTTCGAAAGGATCCGTTGGCGGGGCCGGGGATGCACTGGAGCCCACGAATTGATCGATGGCGACCGTCAGGGCAGACGAGGAAGATGGCGATGGTGACGAGGCTGTAGGGCATCCGCGGTCTCGGGCTTCAGTTAGGAGATGAAGTGCTCGACGTCGGATATTCCAGACACGGTGGGTGGGCACGAGGACGACGGTGGGCGCGACATCGGCAAGCGGTGGCGACAAGCTCGTTCAGCCGGGCGAGGGAGAGTGTTGGAAGACTGCCGTTACAGCTCAACCAAAGGGACCGAGTCCCACGTAGATCACGCACGAGACGTGCTCCACTCCCGCTAGCACGTTGTGCATGCCCTTGTATGTAGCTCGGTTGTTAACCTCCCTGTACTTGTATATTATCCCCTTCGTGGGCAGTAATGAGAATCAGTGTGTAAATCCATCATTCTACTTGGTAATCAGTGCGAGTTCCTTCCTACCCCCTGTCTCTCATGGACATCGGCAATGCCTCCGGCGGCCTCACGAGCGGCGACCTGACGGGCACCACCCCTCCCGCTCCACAACCTGTCCTCCTTTCCTCTGGACTCTCCACCCCCATCGCCACCACCCCACCAGCGACCACCTCCTGTGCCATGACCCTGCTCCCTCTCGTCCAACCCAACCCCCTCTTCGATGTGACCTCCTCTTCTACCACCGCCGCCCCATCCATCCACAACCTCAACAACATCCACAATCTGATCCCCTTCAAGCTAGATGTCCAAACCGGCAGCTATTCCAAGTGGCGCGAGCTCTAGCGCTGCGTTCTCATCATGTACTCTGTCGAGAGCCATGTCGACCGCTACTCCGACCAGCTCACCCAGACGCCGGCATGGCACCACACCGACCTGACGCTCCTCCTGCTGCTCTACTCCACCATCGCCGACCGCCTGTACGAGGTCGTGCGCGGCGCTGGCAACACGGCCAACCGCGTCTGGAGCCAACTCCACGAGTTCTTCCTCGCCAATCAACCCGCCCAGGCCGTCCATCTAAGTACGGAATTCCGTGCTCTCACCCAGGGGGATCTCCGCATCGCCGAATACTGCGGGTGCCTTAAAGCGCTCGCGGACGCCCTTGCCGACGTGGCCAAACCGGTCATGGATCGCACCCTGACCCTACAGCTCCTCCGCGGTCTCTCCCGCCGATAGCAGGTGATAGCCACAGTCATCCCCATGCAGACTCCCTTTCCAACCTTCAATCAGGCCCGGTCCCGCCTTCTTCTAGAGGAGATCATGCAAGACGCGTGCGATCGCACTGAAGGATCCACCACCCTTGCCGTGGGCGGCGGCGACAGCGGTGGAGGTGGCGGCGGTGGCAGCGGCGGCGGTGGCACTCCCTTCTCTGGCGACCGCTCCACCGACCGGGGCAAGGCCCCCATGGAGCGTCGCAGTAGCAGCATCGGTGGCGGCAGTGGTCACCACGACCGCGGCTGGCGTGGCCAGCCCGCACCTCCTCCTGGCGGGCACACTCCCTGGATGGGCTACTTCGCACCGTGGGGGACGCCCTTCCCGCCCCAGCCGCGTGCTCCCTGGGTTCCGCCCAACGCGGCCGGCGTCCTCGGACCTCGTCCCGGCGCTCCTCAGCACGCCTACCCTCTGATGTTCGCCAGGCACGGCGCCCCTCCGCAGCCTTCCTGGGATCAGGCGGCGCTCTACTCTTCCATGAATCAACTCTCTGTCCAGCAGCCTGGTGCCAGCGATTGGGTGTTCGACTCCAGGGCTTCATCGCATGTCACTGGTAACGCAGGTAACCTCACCTCTTCCCGTCCTGTCTCAAAGCAGCATCCTCCCATCATCGTTGGCGACGGCACCCGTCTGCCCGTTGTTGCTACTGGCACCACCTCCCTCCCTATTTTCTCTCGTCCTTTACACCTAAACAACATCTTAGTCGCTCCAGATATCATCCAAAACTTACTTTCTGTACATCAATTATCCACTGATAATCATGTATCTGTTGAGTTTGATCCTCTCGGTTTTTGTGTGAAGGACCTGGCCACCCGGACCCCTCTCATGAGGCGCAATAGTTCTGGTCCTCTCTACCGGAGCGGCGGACCAAGCTCATCGGCCTTCTTCGTTGGCGTCGGCGATCTTTGGCATCGCTGCTTGGGGCACCCCAGCCGTGCCTCCCTTTCCCGTTTATCAACCAATTTTCTTCCTGATTGTAATAAACTCCCTGCCCCCTCTAGCTCATGCGAGGCGTGCCAAATAGGGAAGCAGCCACGTCTGCCTTTTAGCTCTTCACTTTCCTTCACTACTTTTCCGTTTCAACTTGTACACTATGACCTTTGGACGTCTCCCGTCCCTAGCTGTTCTGGTTACAAATACTACTTAATAATAATGGATGATTTCTCCCATTTTGTATGGACGTTTCCTCTTCGTGCCAAATACGCCGCTGCCGATGTGCTTAAACGCTTCTTTCTTTTCGTACTCACCCAGTTTCACGTTTTCATCCAATGTAAGCAATGTGACAACGGGGGTGAATTTCTTAACTTCTCTCTTCCCTCCTTCCTCGGCGATCATGGTGCCACTCTACGTCTTTCTTACCCCCACACGTCCCCTCAAAATGGGAAGGCTGAGCGTGCTATCAGATCTACCAATGACATCCTTCGCACTCTCCTCGTCCAAGCTAGCATGCCACCAAAATTCTGGGTTGAAGCCCTTCACACCGCCACATTCCTTTTCAATGTTCGTCCCTCGCGCGCCATCCACCATAACACCCCTCACTTCATGTTGTATGGCACTCATCCTAACTATGAACACGTACGCACTTTTGGTTGCCTATGCTACCCTAACTTGTATGCCACCACACCCCATAAACTTTCTCCTCGCTCCACCCGATGTGTCCTCCTCGGCCTGCCCCTCGAGCACAAAGGATACAGGTGTCTCGACTTAGCCACGCGCAAAGTAATCACCTCTCAACATGTTGTCTTCAATGAGCAGGTTTTTCCCTTCGCCACACATCCGTCAGCTGCAGAAACTCCCACCCCACCCCACCCTGCAGACTTCCCGGGATCCTCCCCACCTACCTGGTCCGGCCCAACCGGATCTTCTTTGGGATCCATCGCGCCTGCCTCCCACAATCCCGCTCCCAATCCCGCCCCACCAGTCACGACTTTTCCCACCCACGCACCGTCCCTACCTGGCCCACCCTCCACCCACGGCTCGCTCGCCTCCCCACCCGCGCATGGCTCATGCAGCCAATCGGCCGCTGCCTCCCCATGCAACCAATACGCGTCCCCGGCGCCATGCACATCGCCTCGCGACTCTACATCCGCGTCTGCTCGCGCGAGCTCTCAGCCGACCTCTACGCCATGCACGTCGCCACCCACTTCACCTCCCACTCCACCCCTTCCGCCACGAGCCGTCCCGGCCATACTGCCCAAAAACAACCACACCATGTGCACTCGAGCCAAATCAGGCTTCCTGCAACCCAAGAACCTGTTTAGCCTTTCTGTCACCGCTCCTTCCATCTCACCACTCCCTTCCTCTTACAAACAAGCCCTCAAAGACCCCAACTGGTACAACGCGATGCTAGAGGAACACACTGCTTTGTTATAGAACGAGACTTGGTCGTTGGTTTCTCCCCCTGCAGGTGTTAACTAGGTGACAGGCAAGTGGATTTTTCGCCACAAAATGAACCCTGATGGCTCCCTCGCTCGGTACAAGGCACGATGGATCTTGTGCGGCTTCACGCAGCAGCACGGCGTCGACTTCGAGGAGACCTTCAGTCCCGTCGTCAAGCCGGCGACCATCCGCGTCGTCCTCAGCCTCGCCGCCTCCGCCAACTGGCCCATACACCAGTTGGACGTGAAGAACGCCTTCCTTCACGGCTACCTCGACACCATCGTCTACAGCCAGCAGCCCTCCGGTTTCGTCGACGCTTCGCGTCTGTCCCATGTGTGCCGCCTGCATCGCTCACTCTATGGGCTCAAGCAAGCTCCGCGGGCTTGGTTCCAGCGCTTCACCACTTACCTTGCTCGTCTCGGGTTTGTCGCCTCCCGCAATGACTCCTCCCTGTTCATACTTCATCGCGACGGCGCCACCGCTTATCTCCTCCTCTACGTCGACGACATCATCTTGACAGCGAGCTCCACCTCCTTGCTACGCCACATCATCTCGCAACTCCATCGTGAGTTCTCCATGACCGATCTCGGTGAGCTCCACCACTTTCTCGGCATAAACGTCACGCGCGACTCACGCGGCTTGTTTCTCTCACAACACCAGTACGCACTGGAAATTCTTGAGCGCGCCCACATGAGCAACTGCAAACCCATCACCACACCTATTGACACTCACGCCAAACTCTCTGCTACAGACGGGGCTCCCGTTTCCGACCCATCTCTCTACCGCAGCCTTGCTGGCGCCCTCCAGTACCTCACACTCACTCGGTCGGATATTACCTACGCTGTCCAGCAAGTTTGCCTATTCATGCATGATCCACGGGATCCGCACTTCACCATTCTCAAACGCATCTTGCGCTATATCCACGGCACACCATAGCTCGGCCTTCGTCTCCGACGCTCCTCCGACCATCGGCTCATCGCGTACTCTAACGCGGATTGGGCTGGCTGCCCTGACACGTGGAAGTCCACGTCCGGGTACTGCATCTTTGTTGGTGATAACCTCGTCTCTTGGTCATCCAAGCGACAACAGACTATTTCGCGCTCTAGCGCGGAGGCGGAATACAGGGCTGTGGCCAATGCCGTGGCCGAGGCGTGTTGGCTACAGCAGCTTCCTTATGAGCTTCGTCGTCCTCTGGACCGTGCTACGGTTGTCTACTGCGACAACATGAGCGCAATGTACCTCTCCACCAACCCCGTACAGCATCAACGGACGAAGCACATCGAGATCGATCTTCACTTCGTCTGCGAGCGTGTGGCTTTCGGCGATGTTCGAGTGCTTCATGTACCATCTGCGTCGCAGTTCGCCGACATCTTCACCAAGGGGCTTCCTTCGGCTGTCTTCCTTAACTTCCGGTCCAGCCTCAACGTGCTTGCCGACCCCGTTGTGGCTGCGGGGGGCTGTTGGAAGACTTCCGTTACAGCTCAACCAGAGGGACCGAGTCCCACATAGATCACGCAAGGGACGTGCTCCACTCCCGCTAGCACGTTGTGCATGCCCTTGTATGTAGCTCGGTTGTTAACCTCCCTGTACTTGTATATTATCCCCTTCGTGGGCAGTAATGAGAATCAGTGTGTAAATCCATCATTCTACTGAGAGGGCCAGGGGACGAGGGAGTGAACAAGAGGGAGAGAGATCGATCCAGACGGCTCTGGGGCTTATCCCCTCGTCGACGGGGCAGGCAGGGAGGCAGGAGGTGGCCTGCGCGTGGCCAGCGTGCAGCGAGCACGCACCCCAGTCCTCCTGGCTGGAGGTTGGGGACGACTGGCCCTGCAAGGGTGGGCTGGGCTGTCTTACCGGGCTCCCAGCTGGCCAGGTAAGTGGGCTGCCAGGTACAGTGCCAACTCTCTCTATCTCTCTTTTCTATATTTATGTTTCTGTTTTCATTTTCTGCTGTTGATTTTGATTTAGTAAAAATACTAAACCATTTCCAAAAATCCTGAAATAAATAATGGGCACATTTTGAATTATTTCCAACAGCCCACATTCAGTTTCAGAATTATTAGGGCATTTAAAATATTTATAGCCATTAAATGCCCAAATTCAAATACTTTATGAATTAATTCAAAAATCCATAATGTCCTAGAAAAATGTGCACCATTTTTGGCAGCATTTGAGTACATATACTAATGTCAAGCCTCAAAAAATAAAATTGTTTTCCTCAAGCTGGACTTCGCAAAGGCGTTTGACACAATTGAGCATGAGGCAATGATTGATATAATAAAAAACATGGCATTTAACCAAAAGTGGCTTGACTAGATCGCATGTATGTTCTCATCAGGTAAATCCGCGGTGCTGCTTAACAATGTTCTGGGCAGACAATTTAAATTCAAATGTGGCGTACGTCAATGAGACCCGTTGTCACCGCTTATCTTTGTCCTTGCAGTGGATTTACTTCAAACTTCCATCAATGCAGCTTTCAGACATGGTTTGATTAATCTTCCATTCCCGAGAGAAAACCAAAATGACTACGCCGTCATATAGTATGCGAATGATACAATCATAATTATGCCGGCATGTCCCACTGAAGCTCAAACGATCAACAATATTCTTACGGACCACGCCACCTCCATTAGGCTAAAGATAAATTTCCATAATTCCACCATGATCCCAATAAATTATGAAGAGCAGATCGGCAGCGACATAGCCAACATTTTTTAGTGCAAGACTGGAACGATGCCGTTCACCTACCTAGGCCTACCCCTGGGCACAACAAAACCATCCGTACAAGATCTCATGCCTCTGGTATGTAATGTGGAAAGAATATTGACTTCCACCCTCTCAATGATGTCTTGTGGAGCAAAGATTTCTTTTCTCAATACGGTTATCACACCATTGATTATGTTCAGTCCATGCACTTTGTGGTTTCCACCAAAATTCTTGGAATTATTGGATAAAATCCGTAGAAAATGCCTCTGGACAAAGAAAACCGAACAAGGGCAGAAAGCTAACTCTCTAGCAGCTCGGGGGATGATTTGTCGTCCTAAGAAAAGTGGTGGTTTGGGAATCATCAACCTAAGGATACAAAGTGACCCTTTGCTCCTCAAGTACCTACATAAATTCTACAATCGTTGCGACCTCCCTTGGGTTGAGCTCATTTGGTAGTACAACAACAAAATTCCACATTCCTCTGACCGATGAGGCTCATTTTGGTGGTGTGACATTCTCAAACTCACACCAACATATAGAGGCATCTCAAAAGTAATAGTCTGTCATGAAGACATGGTGCTCATGTGGAAAGATTTGTGGCTACAGGAGGTACTGACTGACTCACATCCATGAGCATTCTCTTACACTAAGAATGAAGACATATCGGTTAGGGATTTCTTGGGCATCACTGAACTAGGGGAAGCGTTTCACCTTCAGCTTTCCATGCTCGCACATAATGAAGTCACAGACCTACAACAACTTGTAGCACATGTGGGCGCCAATGATGAGGTGGGAACAAAAGATACCTGGTCATACACTTGGGGGTCACGAGAATTCTCGGCCAACAGATATTACAAGGTATACTTTAGGGAAGTAGTGGCTCACAAAACATACCATAGGCTATGGAAGTGTCACACCCTGTGTTTTGTACCTTGACATTTGCATTAATGAAGCAGAAAAATTTGAACCTACAATTTTTTTGCATTATTTGGCTTGCTTTGAGTTGGATTTTTGTCTACAATTTCAAGTGCTCATGAAAATTATAAAATGGCTCTAACTCATATACTTCATCTCCTTTATCTAAAACCTTGCCCAATGACCATGCCATGTGTATAGGACAGAATAGTATTTTCTTACAAAAATAATTTGGCCAAAAAATATTTTCCAAATCAGGTTTTCCAAAAACCCATGAATTGAGGGTTGAACTGCAAGTACTCAATTTGGGACGTGAAAATTATTTACAAACTTTATTTGAATCCTATTAGCTATAGGACTCCCCAAAACCACACAAATATTATTTTAAAATTTATTTTGCTATTTATTTAAAGGCATTTTCTTAAGGCCAGAAATGGTCTTTAAAAGGTTAAAATTATTTTAATATTTCGCAATATTTGAGAAAATTTAGGGAAGCTCAGAGGACATATATTGTCCATATATAAGACTTTCAACACATGGTCATGTTCAAAATATGGGACAAATCCCTCAAAAACCCTTCCTGGATATTTCAAGCTTTTGAAATATTTACAAAGGAAATTATCTCCAAAAATTCCAAGAAAATTCTAGCATGTCACTATTGCCCTAATGGATGATCTTACCAAGTCTCATTGCATGGAAAACAAGATAACCTCACCAAACCCTCTCAAAACCTTTTGTGCTGATTTACATGTTTGAATAACTTTGCACTACCAAGTTTGTCCAAATGTGCTCAAATTTGGTGAACTACCTCAAATTGCCCCCAAACTCATTCCTTTTAAGTTTCAAAGACATTGGATTCCTCTAGATAGCCCAAACCCAGCACAAACACCTTCTAGAATATTTTTGTGATCAATGATTGAGGTGCCAAATCAATTCTCATTGAGCCCAAAAATTTACCACAGCTCTACCTAGTCACCCTCTAACACCAGTAACTTCCTCTCCTCCACAACTCAATGCTTGAGGGGTGAAAACCTCATTTTCTCTCTCTGGACAACCCCTATTTCTCTCTCTTTCAACCCCTCCTCCACTCCAGAGGCACCCCACAGCATCCAATGTTATCTCTTACTTATTCTACTCCCCTTGGACCCCCTCGACACTAGTGGACACACAAGACAGGCCATGGCATGCCAATGGCATGCACTAGAGCATGCTAGAGTGCGCTCCCGCACTGTAGCTTGCCCATTCCAAGGCACCCTGTCGACCTTGAACGTCGGGACCGTATCTCCCGAGGTCGCATCGGCGTCCACGACACGACAGTGTGCCGTCGCCCTCCTTCCTATCTCTCCCCCGCTCCATCTCGCACGTGTCCTGGCGCCGCCCGAGCTCCGCCAGTCCCTGCTCGCTCATGGGACCAGCCTCGAGCTCGCTCAGCTCCTCCTGTGTCATCCCAGCAACCTAAACTACCCCCACGAGCACCACACTGAGCTCACATCCCCTCCCTTGGCCGGCAGCGCCATTGCCGCGGGCACTGCCCACGGTGAGCCACCGCCTTGCCAATTTAAGGCCTTCCCGAGCTCCATTCTGCACACGACCGGCTCTCTATCTCTCCCAATAGCTCCCCTGCACCACCCACTCGTCTCCAGAACCGCCAGAGCTCGATATTGAGCTCGAGCTCCGCCGCCTCGGCTCGCCGGTGATCTCGTGGTACAGGCCGCCTCCGCCCTTGTTCTTCCTTGATCTGGAGCCGCAGTAGCACAGTGACGCCACGCCCATCATTTTCCCCTTCCCTCGCAGCCTAGGGCGACCAGAGCGAGCACCTCCCGAAGCGTCGCCGCCCTGTCTCCTCGTCGGCGGCGAACCAGGCCACCCCGACGACCAACTCCGGCACCCCCCGAAAGGAGACTCCATGCTGAGCTCAATGGTTCCAGCCTCTCCTCCGACCATGCCCTGCATCACCGCCGGTGAGCACGGTGGCCCCTCTGTCGTGAGGTTGGAGATGACAGGCGGGGCCCGCCTGTCGTCCTGACCTCTCTCTCCCTCCCTCTCTATGTCACTGGCAGCTGGGCCCTGCCTGTCGGGTTTGAACATGGGCGCGCGTGCACCAGTTTGCCAGACCTGGCCCGGCTCTGGGCCGGCCCAGCAATGCCTGCTCTGGCCCAGTTACTCTGCAGCCCTTTTTATTTTTCTATTTATTAGAGATTTCCAAAAATTCCACAAGTTTGAATATTTGTCCAAATGAAATAATTCCAATTTATATATTCCTATAAAAAAATCAACCTATTTTATGGTACAACTTTCATACATGTCCATCACACCTTTCTGTACTGTTCAAATTCAAATTTGAGCATATAAATCCACCTCTGAAAATCCATATATCCCTTTGTATAGCTCCAACTCCAAAACTAATAATTTTTGCATTCTTAGTTTTAACCCTTGTATTTAATAAATATAGTTTGACATTTTTCTGAGAACTTTTATTTTTCTCTGTTTTTGCTATGGCCTTATTTTTTTCGTTACATTGCGACGTTAGATCCCGTATTTGACGAGGTTGTTGGAGAAGAAGCTAGAGAAGGATTTGAAGACTTTGAAGATGAAGCCAACCAAGGAAAGCCCTTTAACAATGATGAACCCTTTTTACATCATTATACCAACTTCCGTTGTTGCATCGCATGCATAATATTTTGAGTGGCAACCTTGCTAGACTTGCCTCTGTTGCATATTACCGTTGATACTTGCATTATACATGGCTCTATCCTTGCTTGGAGTTGTGTTGCTGGGAAGTAGATAGATGTTGTAGAATCATGGCTACGCAACTGGACAGGGTTATGCATGGGAAAGAGACAAGTGTGGTTTAACAAAGACTTTCAAAAACCCCATCGGGTCACACTAATGCCCTTGGGAGATGATGACGAGCTAGGTAACTATATGGTGGAGAAGTGGTGTACCGAGGCAAGTGAGTGTGTTGTTTTTCAAAAATGAATTAGATTTAAGATTTGTCGACCGTCCCAACCATATATGTACAACCACTCTACCCCTTATGGGATGGGGCTTTATTGATTACCTAGTCTGATACTAGCATGGTGCCCACATTACTAGTGACGGGAGTGACATGTGTTCATTCTCGGGACAGGGTCGTCCTTGGATAGGTGGCCATGACTGTTTTTACAGGGCACCGGACACACCGTTGGTCCCTTCGTGTGAACGTGATGATAGAAAGGGCCAGGTCCCAAGATCTTTTATGATTATGACATGAAGGCTGTGTAACAATGAGTGGACTCAATGTTACTGTCGCCTAGGGAAAGATAGTGATCGGGTGCTTACCCTGGGTACTTGAGGTACTGCGGGTCATGGTTGACACGGAAGCTTCCCGGATCTTGTGGGTAAAGTGTACAACCTCTGCAGAGTGTAAAACTATTCGAATAGCCATGTCCACGGTCAAGGATAGTTGGGTGGTGCTGCTTAAACTATGTCCAGATTTATAGAAGTGTGGGTTGAGGAATATTGTTTATGTGGCTCATGAGGAAGTCACGATAAACTTGGGACTGAGTTGTTCATAACTCTTTCTTGACGTTGATGTATGTAACCTCTTAATACTTGTTGAGGATGCATTCATGATTTCTAGATGATCAATCATACTTGCATAAGAAAAACTATCATGGAATATTCTGTTATCTATCATGGGTTGCTTGCGAGTACATTCAAAAGTACTCATTGGCTTCTCTCTGGCTATTAACTTGGCCAGGCATGGAAGAGCAGGAGTTCAAAGAAGAGTTCTTTGGTAACAAACATGCGAACTAGGATGCTTTCCCAGCCAGAACGCCTGTAGGGTTAAGGTAGATGGCATGAGTCCAACTTATCATCGAAGACTTCCGCTATAATGTTTTATTTGGTGTTTAGCCCTTAAGGCTTTATTTATCTAAGACTTGACCATAATGGTCCTATTTGTGTAAGACGCTATGTAATGGATGTAAACTCTCGATATTCAATTTGTTGTGTACGGTGAGCATTGATCCTTGGGATCATTGTGCATGCATAGTTGGTTGTTTCGACCATATAAGTCGGGGTCCCCATAGAGCTGGTACCAGAGCCATCCTGACTGTAGGAAGCCTTAGTTAGCATGGACATTAGTTAGGATAAAACTATTTTCAAAACTATCTAAACTTCTCTCCTTTTCTGAGTTTTACAAACCTGAGATATATTCTCCTCATTAACCTCTCGCCTTCAAAAACTTTTGTAGATGGCCGCTGTACCCAGAGACTTCCTGACCACCGGATTTCCCGTGCTTCTCGAGGATAGCCTCCAGAAGTGCCAAGTTCACTGAGCCCCCACTTTCACCTACCATGAGAATTGGATCAATGACACCGAGACGGAGTACCATGTGGAAGTTATCGTGAAGGCTAATAACCCTCCGACGAGCTGATTCTTCGAGGGACCCCAGATGGCAACATTGGTCCTCGCTGTCAAGAAAGCCACACTCAAGGCACTAACCCGCCACCGAGACCTTCTTCCGGAGATGGCAGACGAGCCAGCGACCTGCTTCTTAAATTATCGGAAGGAGGGTGAGGATGAGAGCAGTGCACCAGCTTGACCACTGGAGGAAGGACTCCCACTCCAATTCCAGACCAACTTCAGTCTTTGTGCCGACAGCTTGGCACAACACTTGGCCACAGAATCGATGGAGCTCCAAAAGGAACTTCACGAGACCAAGGCACTTCTTCGCCAAGCACAAGAAAAGGCGAATAGGATCAAGAAGGAGGGTGCCCCTCCTAGGCAGCCCACTGTCACCTATTGAGGCGGAAGACCCCTGGAGAACGCGCCTGCCAAGGATGGAGGGCCATCACAGCAACACCGCTTGAGCGCAAGGGATTACCGCAAGCTCTTCATCACACCACCGGCAAAGCAACGCCGTGTTAAGCTCCTCCACTCCCACACTCCTTCGAGTGATGAAGAAAGTCAAACTGCTGATGATGAGGAGGAAGACCCAGAAGAGCCAGAGTACGTGACCGAGCATTCCACCACATAGGCACCACTCTAGACTAGGGTGTGCTAGTCCGTAACCCCTAAGGTAGGATAAGTCGTGTATCCCCTATGCAAATTCAAGTCCTTGTAATGGTTCAAATGAAACCATGCTATGCTATGTTGTGTTTGCTTTTGTTTTTTGATGTAATCCGTACTTTCACTCTGGGAACTTGTGAACGACTACATCACCCATTTGGTTTTCAATGAATGCATTTGGCCTTTCAGCCTTTGTTAAATCAATTTGTGTAGTACCAACCCCCTTACTAGGCACCCCATCTAAATCACTTTCCCTTTCATCTTTCCCAATCATGAGACCTTGACCACTCCAACAGGATACCTGTTGTAACCCGTACTGGTACCTCTACCTAGCAGCAAGAAGCCGGAGGATCCACCCAAGCAGGGACGAACCTGGACCAAACTCAAGGACAAGCTCCACCACCTCCCCTGAACATGGACGTGGCTCAGCTTCTCCAAGCCTTCCGAGAGGAATGCCAAGCCAATACTGCAGCCCTCTAGATGATTGCTCAAGCTGTTACCAACAACTGCCAGCCGGCGGGAAATGGCAATGGACGTTCCACATTAGCGGAATTCAAGAAGCAAGCACCTCCAACCATCATCGAGACTGTTGAACCCCTGGATGCAAATGACTGGGTCCGCAAACATTGAGGATCTGCTGGAGCTGGTCGGCTAAACTGAAGACCATGAGAGGGTGGCGTATGTCGTCCACTGTCTCTGGAGGGATTGGTAGAGCTTGGTGTGATGGATTCAAGGTCATGCATGCTGGGCAAGAAATCACTTGGAATAACTTCAACGTAGAATTCCGCAAGACCCACATTCCTTCCGAACTCATGGAAATCAAGAAGTGTGAGGTCCGTGCCCTGAAGCAAGGAAGTGACACCATCAAGGAGTACATGCAGAAGTTCAGTGTCCTGTCAAGGTATGCCCATGAAGATGTCAGCACTGATTCTGCCAAGAAGGAGCGCTTCATGGAAGTTCTTAATCAGACTCTACATTACTCACTTGTTGTGTGCGACTGCCCAACCTTTCCTGATCTGGTTAATAAGGCACTCATGCTTGAGGACAAGCGACGTGCTTTGGATGACACCCGTAAATGCAAGCTGGTCAGCAAGGGTAGCTCTAGCAACCAGAAGCCTCGCCATGGCAGCCAGCCCCAGTCAAGCCAACCTATCAACTTCCAAGAGCTCCTACACCCCGCTCCAACTATCAGCCTCAGTAGTACGCCAACCCAGGCCAGCTTACAACAACCCCAATAACAATGGCGGCAAGAGCAACAACTCCAACCAAGTCACTTGCTTTGGATGTGGTCAGCCAGGACACATCTCAAGGCTGTACTCCAACAAGAAGTCCGATGCTCTATGCCCCAATGCGCAAAACCCGGGACAAGGTCACGGAATGCCACCAAGGAACCAAGCTCCCAGCAACCCGCCCAACAATGGCAAGGGGCGTGTGAATCACGTCACCGTGAAAGAAGCCCAGAAAGACGTGGACATCGTGCTGGGTACATTCCTCGTCAACTCAGCACCTGCAACTGTCTTGTTTGATTCTGGAGCTTCACATTCATTTGTCAGTCAGAAGTTTGCATTAGAAAGTGGCATGACACCTACACCCCAGAGTAGCCCCATGGTGATTCAAACCCCTGGATCGGACATGAGAACCAAGATAGGGTGTAGAGAAGTCAGGATTATTATCAACGGGGTAGAATTCCTAGCAGACCTTATTATCTTGAGATCACAAGGCTTGGATGTGATCGTAGGAATGGAGTGGCTCATCAAGCACGAAGGCTTGTTAGATTGTGCCAAGCGGACTGTTACCCTAAGCAATGACTAAGGAGTCGAAGTTAAGTTTGCCTCCAACCCCTCGTCTGCTCAAGTCACCCAGGTAAACTTTCTGTCATAAGTTGGATTGGAGCAAGTGCCGGTAGTATGTGAGTACCCCGATATTTTTCCTGATGAGTTGCCGGGTGTCGGCTGGAGTCGGCGATCTATGGGCAGGGCTGCCCCTTTGCTGGTTTGGCTAGGGTTCAGTTTGTGCAAAGAGCAAGCACAATAGGAGGCGCCATGGTTTTACCCAAGTTCGGGCCACTGAGAAGCGTAAAACCCTTATCCTGCTTTGGTATATTGGGTGAACATGGAAGAAAGTACACGGAGCACTCTCCCCCGGCAAGTCGCTAGGAGAGGGCAGCTGCACGGATATCTATGCTTGTGTGTTGTGAGGGTTTGAACCCCTGTAAAGGTTTCCCTGGCCCTCCTTTTCTAGATCAAAGGGTTACCACAGTGGCAAAACGGTCATTACAGGGTGATTAGACTGATACAGAACTATCATACCTAACTCTGCTAGTTAGGACAAAAGTGCATTAAATGCACTGCTAGGTATCGTGTGGAGGGTGAACCCCGGCAAGGGTGATGCACCGCTTATCCACCTACCTTTTATCAGCTTGACACGCCATTAGGACAGGTGTCAATAATGATAATCCTCCTCCCCAACAAGCTGACACGTATGGGCTGCCTCCACCTAATCACCTGCGGGCTCGACACCTCGCTGATCAGCGACTGCTACTTCTAGAGCTTGCGTTGTTTTTTCCCTTGAAGAGGAAAGGGTGATGCAACAAAGTAGAGATAAGTATTTCCCTTAGTTAAGAACCAAGGTATCAATCCAGTAGGAGGAACACACAAGTCTCCAATAGATGCACCTGCACAAACTAACAAACACTTGCACTCAACGCGAAAAAGGGGTTGTCAATCCCTTCACCGTCACTAGCAAGAGTGAGATCTAATAGAGATAGGTATAAAAAATAAGTAAAATTGTAAAACTAAATAAATTTTAGCAAGGTATTTTTGTATTTTGGTTTTATAGATCTGAAAATAATATGATAGAAAATAGACCCGGGGGCCATGGGTTTCACTAGAGGCTTCTCTCTTGAAGATATCATACGGTGGGTAAACAAATTACTGTTGAGCAATTGATAGAAAACTGCATAGTTATGACGATATCCAAGGCAATGATCATGAATATAGGTATCACGTCCGTGACAAGTAGACCAACTCCTGCCTACATCTACTACTATTACTCCACACATCGACCGCTATCCAACATGCATCTAGTGTATTAAGTTAACAAGAACGGAGTAACGCCTTAAGCAAGATGACATGATGTAGAGGGATAGATCCAAGAAATATGTTTAAAACCCCATCTTTTTATCCTTAATGGCCACAATACAAATACGTGCCTCGCTACCCCTATTGTCACTCGGTGAGAACACCGCAAGATTGAACCCAAAACAAAGCACCTCTCCCATTGCAAGATAGATCAATCTAGTTGCCAAACAAAATCAATAGATCGGAGAGAAATACAAAGCTATCTTAACCATGCATAAAAGAGTCCAGAGAAGACTCAAATAATATTCATAGATAATCTGATCATAAACTCACAATTCATCGGATCCCAACAAACACACCGCAAAAGAAGATTACATCGAATAGATCTCCAAGAACATCGAGGAGAACATTGTATTGAAGATCAAAGAGAGAGAAGAAGCCATCTAGCTACTAGCTATGGACCCGTAGGTCCGTGGTAAACTGCTCACACATCATCAGAAGGGCAGCAAGGTTGGTGTAGAGTCCCTTCGTGATCGAATCCCCCTCCGGCAGAGTGCCGGAAAAGGCCCCAAGATGGGATCTCACGAGAATAGAAGCTTGCGGCGGTCGAAAAGTATTTTTGGTGTGCCCTCTATTATACGGGGGAATATTTGGGTATTTATGGAGCTGAGGTTAGGGTTAGGGGAGTCCCGAGGGGCCCACAAGTCTAGGGGACACGCCCCCTAGGGCTTGTGGCCCCCTCGTAGCTCCTCTGGCCTCCTCCCGAAGCTTCGTGGTTGTCTTCTGGTCCAAGAAAAATCCTCAAAAAGTTTCATTCCGTTTGGACTCCGTTTGGTATTGATTTTCTGTAAAAGACAGAAACAAGGAAAAAACAACAACTGGCACTAGGCAGTAGGTTAATAGGTTAGTCCCAAAAAATGATATAAAATAGCATATTAATGCATATAAAACATCCAAAATGGATTATATAATAGCATGGAACAATAAAAAATTATAGATACGTTGGAGAATTATCAGCGACCAGCTTGCCAGAGAGGCGGGTCGCTGGTGTTCGGCAGGAATTGCATGCTTGAGGGGCTTGCCGGGCAGCGACTTGCTGGCTCGCTTTTGCCAGGGCTGGTTTCTTCTCTTGTGAATCTTGTGGCTTGCTTCAAGCCTTGGTCTTCTCAATGCGTTCCTTGATCTCACGAAGAGTGGCTTCTCTGGTTTGGATATGTATGGAACTTTATGTTCGTCGGGGGAACCGCAACATGTCTGTGCATAAGTCAAGGCAGCAAACGCCCATGTTTGTTGCACCGATAGGAGCCCCCGGGCATAGATCACACGTGCTGCCGGCCATCGTCGAGCTAGGCTCAATAATGCATAGACTCACGTGTTGACCTTGCCAGGAATGGCGTTGTGCCTTGATAATTTCTTTGCTTCTTCATTAATCTGGATTTAGGTGAGCCCCCAGTTTCATCCTGGTATCTTCAGCATCTTGTTGATGCACGCCATTTGCGTCAAAAACCAGGGACGCGAGCGCATGCAGGAGGCCGTTAGGGTGCCCACACGTGATTTGAGGTAACTGCTATTTCTGCCATCACTTCCTCCTTTAACACAGCCTTCCCCTCTTTCCCACGACGCGGATTATGCGCAGGGCGTGGGATTGGTGCAGAAGGGCGATCGTGGTGGCAGGGCTTTAATTAGAGGAGCCAGAGTGCCGGACTGGCGAAAATGGGTGGTCGACGGAGCAAGACGCCAGCTAGGAATGTAGAGGGTTGGATTGGTGGAGCGGGGCGGTTGCCCCTGGGTAGTGGAGAGCCAGCCCCCATGCTCCCCTCTATAAAAGGAGGGTGCAAGGGAAGCGATGCTCATCCACCTTCTTCTCCTTCCTTCTCTTACTACTGCTTCTACCATGGCGAGAGGAAGAGGCTGGGCTCGTGCTTCGGCCACGGCGGTGAGAGCTTCTCCTGACACCACGCTTCGGCCTCAGTTGCGTCTGTAGACGCGGGTTCTAGCGCATGAGGTGGGGCCGCGGGGCGAGGATGAGGTCAACGCAATGCCCGCGGTCGAGGCGGACTGGGCGGCGCGCTCGTTGTTTCTCCCCCAACTGCTCCGCCCCTGGTAGAGGGCCATACTGGGAATACGACGCTCGAGTTCATCGTCGAGCTGCGTGATCCTCCCCGTAGTCGCCTGTGGCTCCCCTGCCCTATCGCCAGGGTGATGGAGGTTGATCAGCTGCTCGGGCTATGGCTGCGCGTGAGCAGCTACTGTAATGGTGCTGTGTGGGCGAATGTCGAGTTCCCAGCGCCCCACGCCATGTTCCTTAGGCGTGGGTGGAAAACCTTCGCCCGCGCCCACTATCTTGGGGAGGGGCATGTCCTCTGCTTCAAGTTGGTGGAGTCCGACACACTCTCCAACAAGATCTTCGGGCCTTCAGGCGCTCGTCTTGGGTGCTGTGTAGAAATTTCAAGTGACGAGGAAAGCTCCTCCTCAAGCGATAGCTACGAGGAGGACACTGATGGCGAAGACGGTGGTGGCGGGTATCCGGTCATCAAGTCTGAAGACAGCGACTCGGACTCCGAGTGAACACCGACAGCACCGTCATCACCAGCTAGGTGCCGGCAGCATCATCATCAGCATATGCACCCCGACAGAGCGATTTGCTGGGGGTGCTTCACCTAGACACCATAGTCTCCTTGAGCTGGACCCCGACAGGCCTGCTCGTGGACTCCTGCTTCGTCTTCCATGCTGAGGGTGCTCTGCCTAGCCGCTCTCTCTGTCCCTGGCTTCAACCTCCCTGTCGGGGAGGCGCTCTCCCGATCTTGTCGGGTTGCGTCTCTCTGGTCCTGGCGGGGGTGACCAGGGCATCGCCTAGGCGCTCCTTTTTCCCTCCTTGCACTCGATGTAAACCCTAGGAGGAGAGGGACAAGAAAGGCATTACGGAGCACTTTTCTTTTTTCATCAAAAAATGTAGGCTCTTGCCGTGTTTGAATCAAATATGAATATTTCCATCTATATCCGTACTTGTATGACTTGTACTTGTTGTCCCACGCAATTTGGAGGAGAAAACTGGCCGGAGATGCATACTTGCGTTAGACGTTTAGAAGGACTAGCCCTCAACAGTCTTTTGCAAGTAAGATATCCGGCAAAGCTTTCTTGCCAGTCTCAAACGCGGCTACTACTAACCCTTGTCGAGCAAACTCGAGGCAAGTTTAGGAGCATGGATGGAGGCTGGCCTCTTGCCGGCTTTAAACGCAGCTGCAACTAATCCTGTCGAGCAAACTCAAGGCAAGGATAAGAGTGCGAATGAAAGGCGCGGCAAGGTCTCCTCGCGTGCAAGTTTCTCATACGTAAACGTAATATAGAATGACGGGAAGTTTCAAATGAAACAAACTTTCGACTTATCGTTCTTTGTTGTACTTCTTATCGCTTGAGTAAGGAGAGGCCGGCCGCCATAGGTTCAAGTGAGCGAGTATGCTTCCATTCTTTCCCCGGGAAAGTTGCTCGTGAGGATCCCTTCTGTCTTTTTTAAAAAAGAAGAAGAGAGGAAACAGTGTGGTGCCCTTGGCAGCATGTTAATCATCTTATCTTAACAAGTGAAACTACATGAAAAATCATGCCATGGCTTATAGATAAACATGTATGCAAGTTGTAAAACAGTTGGTTTTATTCAGATATGCACAGGATTTGCGCCTGGCTTTGTACAAAGGGTTACAAGCCTCTGAGGTTATGCTTGTACAAAACAGGTTACCAGGGCAGGGCCCGGCAACCGCGCCTTACAGGTAGAACTTGCGAAGATGCTCAATATTCCATGAGTTTTGCACACGAATGCCATCTTCGGTCTCTAGATGAACCACGCTAGGTCTGGTGACTCGTACTACCCGGTAATGGCCTTCCCCCTTCGGCGTCAACTTGTTTCCACCCTTGGCAGTTTGAACACGTCGAAGGATAAGGTCGCCTTCCTCAAGGCTCCGGGCATGAACCTTGCAGCTATGATGGCGGCGCAAGGCTTGCTGATAGCGTGTGGCACACATAGCTGCCCGAAGACGATCTTCCTCAAGGAGCACGTCATCGTCATGCCGTAGCTGCTCTTGCTCTACTTCATCCTAAGCAAGTACTCAAGGTGACCTATATATGAGTTTTGTGGAGAGCACCACTTCTGCACCATAGACTAGGGAGAAGGGTGTCTTGCCGGTACCTCTATTTGGTGTCGTTCTGAGTGACCAAAGAACCACCGGAAACTCATGAATCCAACGCCTCCCGCACTTGTGGAGCCTGTCAAAAGTTCTTGTCTTGATCCCGAATACTTCAGCATTTGTTCTTTCTACTTACCCGTTACTCCTTGGGTGAGCAACGGATGCGAAGCACACCTTGCTTCCAAGGCTCTGAGTGTATTGCATGAAGGTGTGGCTCGCAAATTGTGTGCCGTTGTCAGTGATGACCCTGTTCGGGACCCTGAACCGGCAGACTAATACTTTGAAGAACTTGACGGCTGACTGCGTAGTTGATACGTCCATTTTGCATCATGTTTTCCTTCTGTAATTTATAATGTTTTTATGCATAATAATGCTTTTAGGACTAATTGTAATGCATTTTCTCTCATACTATGTAAGGTTTACACAAAGAGGGAGAATACCGGCAGCTGGAATTCTGGACCTAAAAAAGCTATGTCAGAGTTACCTATTCTGCACATCTCCAAATGAGCTGAAAATTTACGGAGAATTGTTTTACAATATATGAAGAATATTGGAGCAAATAACTACCAGAGGGAGCCCACCTGGGCGCACCAGGGAGCCTAGGCGCGCCCTGGTGGGTTGTGCCCACCTCGTCCCACCACCGGTGCCCATCTTATGGTATATAAGTCATTTTGACCTAGAAAAAACTAGGAGAGGACTTTCGGGATGAAGCGCCACCGTCCCAAAACGGAACTAGGGCAGGAGCACTTTCGCCCTCCAGCGGAGCGATTCCGCCGGGGGAACTTCCCACTCGGAGGGGGAAATAATCATCATCGTCATCACCAACAACTCTCCCATCTTTGGGAGGGCCATCTCCATCAACATCTTCAACAGCACCATCTCCTCTCAAACCATAGTTCATCTCTTGTGTTCAATCTTTGTACCGGAACCTTAAATTTGTACTTGTGGGTGACTAGTAGTGTTTATTACATCTTGTAGTTGATTACTATATGGTTTATTTGGTGGAAGATTATATGTTCAGATCCATTATGCTATTTAATACCCCTCTGATCTTCAACATGATTATTATTTGTGAGTAGTTACTTTTGTTCTTGAGGTCACGGGAGAAATCACGTTGCAAGTAATCATGTGAACTTGATATGTGTTCGATATTTTGATGATATGTATGTTGTGATTCCCTTAGTGGTGTCATTTGAACATTGACTACACGGCACTTCACCATATTTGGGCCTAAGGGAATGCGTTGTGGAGTAGTTATTAGATGATGGGTTGCTAGAGTGACAGAAACTTAAACCCTAGTTTATGCGCTACTTCGTAAGGGACTGATTTGGATCCAAAAGTTTAATGCTATGGTAAGATCTTATCTTAATACTTTTCTCGTAGTTGCGGATGCTTGAGAGGGGGTTAATCATAAGTAGGAGGTTTATTCAAGTAAGAACATCACCTAAGCACCGGTCCACCCACATATCAAATTATCAAAATAGCGAACACAAATCAAACCAATATGACGAAAGTGATATGATGAAATCCTGTGTACCCTCAAGAACGCTTTGCTTATCATAAGAGACCGTTTTGGCCTGTCCTTTGCCACAAAAGGATTGGGCTACCTTTCTGCATATTATTTACCGTTACCATTACTTGCTCATTACAAATTATGTTGCTATCAAACTATCTGTTACCTACTATTTCAGTGCTTGCAGAAAATACCTTGCTGAAAACCACTTGTCATTTCCTTCTGCTCCTCGTTGGGTTTGACATTCTTACTTATCGAAAGGACTACGATTGATCCCCTATACTTTTGGGTCATCAAGGATCTTTTCTGGCGCTGTTGCCGATGAGTGAAGCACTCTTGGTAAGTGGAAATTGGTAAGGAAAAATCATTACTACGTGCTGAAATTTTTTGTCACTTGTTACTATGGTGAATCATCCTTTGAGGGCTTTGTTCGGGGTATCTTCACCTCGACCGGAACCACAATTAGTTACCCCTCAACCTACTGCACCTATTGAAAATATTGGTTATGAAATTCCTTCTGGTATGATAGAACAACTGCTAGCTAATCCTTATGCAGGAGATGCAACCGAACATCCTGATATGCACTTGATATATGTGGACGAAATTTGTGGATTATTTAAGTTTACAGGTTTGCCCGGAGATGAAGCTAAGAAGAAGGTTTTCCCTTTATCTTTGAACGAAAAGAATTGGCATGGTATAGGCTATGCGATGATATTGGATCTTGGAACTGGAATCGATTGAACTTGGCATTTCACCAAAAAAATTATCCTATGCATCTAGTTCATCGTGATTGGAATTATATATATAATTTTTGGCCTTGTGAAGGAGAAAGTATCACTCTAGCTTGGGGGAGGCTTAATTCAATGTTATATTCATGCCCCAATCATGAGCTCTCGAGAGAAATTATCATTCAGAATTTTTATGCTCGGCTTTCTCGTGATGATCAATCCATGCTCGATACTTCTTGTACTGGTTCTTTTATGAAGAAGACTATTGAATTCAGGTGGGATCTTTTAGAAAGAATTAAACACAACTCTGAAGATTGGGAACTCGACAAAGGAAAGGAGTCAGGTATTAAGCTTGATTTTGATTGTGTTAAATCTTTTATGAATACCGATGTTTTTCACAAGTTTAGCACTAAATCTGGACTAGACTCTGAGATAGTAGCCTCTGTCGGTGAATCATTTGCTACTCATGTTGATCTCCCTAAGGAGAAGTGGTTCAAATATCACCAACCTATTAAAGAAGAAATGAAAGAACCGGTCATAGCTAAAGAAGAAACTATTGTTTACAATGTTGATCCAGTTGTTCCTACTGTTTATTTCGAAAAACCACCTTTTCCTGTTAGGATAAAGGAACATGCTAAGGTTTCAACTGTGGTTCACAAAAGCAATATTAGAGCACCTAAACCTACTAAACAAATTAAAGTAGAACCTAGTATTTCTATGGTCAAAGATCTCTTGGTAGAAAATATTGATGGGCATGTTATTTACTTCTGTGATGAAGCTGCTAGAATTGCCAAACCCGATGAAAAATATAAACATAGACCTGTTGTTGGCATGCCTGTTGTCTCAGTTAAAATAGGAGATCATTGTTATTATGGTTTATGTGACTTAGGTGCTAGCATGAGTGCTATTTCCTTTACCTTATATTAAGAAATTATGAATGACATAGCACCCGCTGAAATAGAAGACATAGATGTCACTATAAAACTTGCTAATAGAGACACCATCACACCACATGGGATTGTAGAGATGTTGAAGTCTTGTGTGGGAAAATAAAATACCCCAGTGATTTTCTAGTTCTTGGTTCCCCACAAGATGACTTCTGTCCCATTATCTTTGGTAGACCTTTCTTGAACACTGCCAATGGCACTATAGATTGTAATAAACAAACTGTCACTGTTAGCTTTGTTGATGAGTCTCATGAGTTTAATTTTTCCAAGTTTAATAGACAAACTCATAAGAAAGAATTACCTAGTAAGGATGAAATAATTGGTATTGCTTCTATTGCCGTGCCTCCTACTGATCCACTAGAACAATATTTGCTAGACCATGAAAATGATATGCATATGCATGAAAGGAAATGAAATAGATAAAATTTTCCTTGAACAAAGAGCTCTGCTAAAACACAATTTGCCTATTGAAACTCTAGGAGGTCCTCCTCCACCTAAAGGTGATCCTGTGTTTGAAATAAAACAATTGCCTGATACTTTGAAATATGCTTATCTCAATGAGAAAAAGATATATCCTGTTATTATTAGTGCTAATCTTTCAGAACATGAAGAACAAAGACTATTGAAAATTTTGAAGAAGCACCAAGCTGCTATTGGATATACTCTTGGTGGTCTTAAGGGCATTAGTCCCACTCTCTGTCAGCACAAGATTAATATGGAACCTGATGCTAAACCCGTTGTTGATCATCAACGATGTTTGAATCCTAAGATGAAAGAAGTGGTAAGAACTAAAATATTAAAGCTTCTGGAAGCAGGTATAATCTATCCTATAGCTAATAGTAGATGGGTGAGCCCTGTTCATTGTGTCCCTAAGAAAGGAGGTATTACCGTTGTTCCTAATGATAAAAATGAACTTATTCCACAAAGAATTGTTACTGGCTATAGAATGGCAATTGATTTTAGAAAATTAAATAAAGCAACTAGAAAAGATCATTACCCTCTGCCTTTTATTGATCAAATGCTAGAAAGATTATCAAAGCACACACACTTTTGTTTTCTTGATGGATATTCTGGTTTTTCTCAAATACCTGTTTCACAACCTGATCAAGAGAAAACCACCTTTACTTGCCCTTTTGGAATTTATGCTTATAGAAGTATGCCTTTTGGTTTATGCAATGCACCTGCTACCTTTCAAAGATGTATGACTAATATATTCTCTGATTTTTCTGTTTACGGAACTTCTTTTGATGATTGCTTGAGCAACCTTGTTCGAGTTTCGCAGAGATGTGAGCAAACTAATCTTGTCTTGAATTGGGAGAAGTGCCACTTTATGGTTAATGAAGGTATTGTCTTGGGGCATAAAATTTCTGAACAAGGTATTGAGGTGGACCAAGCTAAAGTTGATGCAATTCAGAAAATACCATGTCCAAAAGATATTAAAGGTATTTGTAGTTTTCTCGGTCATGCTGGTTTCTATAGGAGGTTTATTAAAGACTTCTCTAAAATTTCTAGGCCTCTTACAAATCATTTACAAAAGGATGTTCGTTTTTGTTTTTGATGATGATTGTGTAGAAGCCTTTGAAACACTTAAGAAAGCCTTAACTTCTGCACCTATTGTTCAACCAGCTGATTGGAACTTGCCTTTTGAAATTATGGGTGATGCTAGTGATTATGCTATTGGTGTTGTTCTAGGACAAAGAGTTGATAAGAAATTAAATGTTATTCATTATGCTAGTAAAACTCTAGACAGTGCCCAAAGAAATTATGCTACTACTGAAAAAGAATTTTTAGCAGTTGTGTTTGCTTGTGATAAATTCACACCTTACATTGTTGATTCCAAAGTAATTGTTCACACCGATCATGCTGCTATTAAATATCTTATGGAAAAGAAATATGCTAAACCTAGACTCATTAGGTGGGTTCTCTTGCTACAAGAATTTGATCTACATATCACTGATAGAAAAGGAACTGAGAACCCCGTAGCTGATAACTTATCTAGGTTAGAAAATATTCTTGATGACCCACTACCTATAGATGATAGGTTTCCTGATGAACAACTAGCTTTGATAAATGTTTCTCATAACACTCCTTGGTATGCTGACTATGCTAATTATATTGTTGCTAAATATATACCACCTAGTTTCACATACCAACAAAAGAAAAAGTTCTTCTATGATTTAAGACATTACTTTTGGGATGACCCACATCTTTATAAAGAAGGAGTAGATGGTATTATTAGATGTTGTGTACCTGAGTATGAACAGGAACAAATCCTATGGAAATGTCACTCAGAAGCTTATGGAGGGCATCATGCGGGAGATAGAACTGCTCATAAGGTATTGCAATCTCGTTTTTATTGGCCTACTCTCTTCAAGGATGCTCGTAAGTTTGTTTTATCTTGTGATGAATGCCAAAGAATTGGTAATATCGGTAAGAGTCTAGAAATGCCTATGAATTATTCACTTGTTGTTGAACCATTTGATGTTTGGGGTTTTGATTTTATGGGACCTTTTCCTTCCTCTAATGGGTATACACATATTTTTGTTGCTGTTGATTACGGTACTAAGTGGGTAGAAGCTATTCCAACTAGTAGTGCTGATCATAACGCTTCCATTAAAGTGCTTAAAGAAGTAATTTTCCCGAGGTTTGGAGTCCCTAGATATTTAATGACTAATGGTGGTTCACACTTTATTCATGGTGCTTTCCGTAGAATGATTGCTAATATGATGTGAACCATAGAATTGCATCACCCTATCATCCTCAATCTAGTGGTCAAGTTGAACTTAGCAATAGAGAAATAAAACTTATATTACAAAAAACTGTTAATAGGTCCCGAAAGAATTGGTCTAAGAAATTAGATGATGCACTTTGGGCTTACAGAACAGCATATAAAAATCCTATGGGTATGTCTCCCTATAAAATGGTTTATGGAAAATCTTGTTATTTGCCTCTTGAGTTAGAACATAAAGCATATTGGGCAATTAAAGAACTCAACTATGATTTCAAACTTGCCGGTGAAAAGAGGTTATTTATTATTAGCTCACTAGATGAATGGAGAACCCAAGCTTATGAAAATGCCAACTTATTTAAAGAAAAATTTAAAAGATGGCCTGACAAAAGAATCCAAAATCGGGAATTTAAAGTTCGAGAATATGTTCTTTTGTACAACTCTCGTTTCAGATTCTTTGCAGGAAAACTTCTCTCTAAATGGGAAGGACCATATATCATCGAGGAGGTTTATCGCTCTGGAGCTATCAAAATAATTAATGCCGAAGGTACCAACCCAAAGGTGGTCAATGGGCAAAGAATTAAACACTATATCTTAGGTACGCCTATCAATGTTGAAAGCAATATTATTCAAACCATGACACCGGAGGAACACATAAAGGAAACCTTCTGGAACACTCCAGAATCCCGAAAAAGAGGAGGTACACGATACGGTAAGTAAACGGACTCCGAAAAATGCGCAAATATATTTTCTGTCAGTTTTGGAATATTTGAAAAATTAGGAAAATAAGAAACAACCAGGAAGGCACCCGAGGGGGGCACAAGACACCAGGGCGCGCCAGGGCCCCCTGGCGTGCCCAAGTGGGTTGTGCCCACCTCGGGAACCTTCCCGACTCCATTTTCCTCCCGTTTGCTTGTTTCCCAAGATAAAAAATCTTTATATACCCCCCTAACATATTGACCACCATATCACGGAGAAATCTTCTGTTCTTCTTTCTTGCTGTTTTTCTGGCAGATATGAAAATATGTCATCTCGAGAAGAGGATTGCCCTGTTTCTTATCAGCCTTTGGACAAAAATATTTACAAGGACACCTATCCCTGTACACTAGAGGAATCAGGAACTTTGCCGTCTGCCATGGCAGACGGCAAAGGCATGCCTGGCGGATGGCAAAGGCCTTTGCCGTCAGCCAGTAGACGGCAACACATCCGGCTGAACAAGCAATGACAAAGGGCTCTTTGTCGTCTGCTGGCAGACGGCAAAGATGCAAAGTCCTTTGCCGTCTGCCAGCAGACGGCAAAGGGCCTGGACAACACACGTGGCAGCTTAGGTCCGTTAAGGGATTAACGGCGTGCTTTGTCGTCTGCTGGCAGACGGCAAAGACCTTTGCATCTTTGCCATCTGCCAGTAGACGGCAAAATGCCCAAATAGGCCAGCCCAGATGCCCCCCCAGGTAGCTGCCACGTGGCATGCTATGCCGTCTGCTGGCAGACGGCAAAGATGCAAAGGTCTTTGCCGTCTGCCAGCAGACGGCAAAGCTGCCAAATAGGCCAGCCCAGTGCACCCCAGGTAGCACAGGTAGCTGCCACGTGGCAGCTTTGCCATCTGCTGGCTGACGGCAGAGCTCTTTGCCATCTGCCAGCAGACGGCAAAGAGCCTGTACAACCCCTGTTTTTTCTTAAATTCATTTAATTTCACAGAATTTCACAGATATATATATACACACATTTGAAAATAATTTCAAGAAGCATACCAAGAATAAGTTTCCAACAACATATCCAACATATAAGGTAGATTTCATTGCGCTGACAAAATGATCTTAAAGTGTACCAAAACTATAAAGCAATTCAACATTACTGGCGGCACAGAGTGCCTCCCTGAACATAGTGAACTTCAATATAACAGCAACACCTCAGTCTACTGGACTAGAAAACAGCCATAGAATGCATGATAATGATAAATCAGGTGTTTGTCGCCCTGGTGAAGATCTGCTAGCTGGAGTGGATTGACACCATCCTGATGAGCCCCCTCTCCATCAGGTCCTTGATGGCCCTACGAGCCAGAGACCCGTTGATCTGCAGGTAGGTAGACACAGGGTGAGAAAGATCATCAGCACCATATAAACCAAACAAAACATATGACACACTAATATACATTGTGTGTACACGGAAATGGCAGAAGAGTTCAAATTGTATAATTGATAGCAGTCACAAATTTGAAGCACAGGTACATGCAACGGTAAATAGCTAAACACAAACTTGCAGTGCTCTCCTCGATAGTAGTTCTAATGCACAGTTCAAGGCAAGTCAGGCACAAATTGTTGATAGTAAAGATGCGGGGACATGTTAATCAAGTGTTCAGCAGCAGCATCAAAGCACATTTAACTCTATGAAACGCTACAAATCAATGGTGATGTTGAATCACGTAAAACACCATTAGCACTGTGCCATGTCCAAATCAGACTATGAAATATATGTGACACTAGGCATAAATGATCACTACATGGTCATATCAAATCCACTGCAGCCTAGCTATAACATGGCACACCAAGAAAAATCTGCACAAAAACCATCAACAAAGATGCAGCAGTCGAATCCAGAATCCAAGGTAGTTAGAAGAAGAAGAAGAAGAAGAAGAAGAAGAAGAAGAAGAAGAAGAAGAAGAAGAAGAATTTTTCTTCTCTTTCTTTTTCTCCTCTCCTCTTCTTTATCTTCTTCTTCTTCTAACTAAGGTAGGTAAAAATGCAATTTTTTAGCTCAGCTAGGTAAAAATGCTAAGTGTAGGTCATTTTAGAGCTAAGCTAGGTAAATAGGTCATTTTGGAGCTTAGTAAGGTTATTATTTCATTTTCAAGGAAAATAAGCTAAGTCTATGTCATTTTGGAGCTAAGTAGGTCATTTCTTAAGCTAAGTATGCATTTTTTAAGCAAAACACTTGGGAAAACTTACCATCATCATGGAGGTGAAGGATTGGTCGGGTTTGCGCCAGTGCCAGATGGAGAAGGACCGATCGGGGTTGCGCCAGTGCGAGACGGAGAAGGATCGGTCGATGCTTGTCGGGAGGCATGCTGCATGAAAGATCATTTGCAATGTCTCTTTAGCATGATGCAACTGAAATATGAATACTAGTAACTAATGACCATTCAAATGAAACTCACCGTGTCCGCTATACCCATCTGGGGCATCGGCGGAGGGGTCTGACCGTTTTTCTCGCACACGGACTGCACATTTTGTATTCACGAGTCAGTCATATTAGTTAGTAATGAAACAAACATTATGTGCATGATTTGGCTAATATGCAGGAGAAACTTACCATGAGGAGCTCGTATAGGGCCCGGTTAGATGCGTCGTTCTGGTTCCTCCCCGCCTCCAACATACTAGCCGTCCTCTCCTCCAATCCCTCTCCCTCTGCTTAGCCTGCCTGTTTGCCTCCGCCAGAAGCTCCTGGGCCCTAGCCTCGATGGCGAGCTCCATTGGCCGTGGACGAGGCGGTATCTCCGGATCGGAGCTCGTCTGGCGCTTCTTGATCTCCAGGAGAGTTTTGGTACAACGTATGAGTCCATCCCCAATGGCTACCGAGCCATGGTACCTCCCGCCACCAGATAGCATCATGATCTCTGGATCAAAAGGACTCTGGCTCGGGTTGAAGTCCTCCCCTTTCCTCGTCTTCCCAACGTCTCTGTACCTCACGAGCTTGTTGTGGGAGGAGATGTTGGTGAAGCTCTCTGGATGATCGAGGTCATCCTCAGGGAATGCCTTGGCCTTCTTGTACGGGGCAGTATGGGCCATGGCATAGAGGTCATACAGTGGTGGCACGTCCTTCTTGTTGTGTCGCGCCTAAAAGAGAGGAACTACATATTAGTTAAGGGCTCAAGCTAGCCACATACCTAGTGATCCCCATACTCAAATAGGTTGGAGCTCCCTTGATGGTGTGGCACACCTTGCATTTGGGCACGCTTATCCCTAGCCTTGTTGTGGACGGCTAGCCAATGGGGAGAGCACCACTCATCCACCAACGCCTCCCAACAGTCCATCCTATCCACACACCATCTCGGGGGCACCTAAGTTAGACAAAGAGAAATTACAGCGATACGCCTATGAATCAAATCAAGGAAACTAAGTACAAGGCCTTAAGAATAGGTAATTACCTTCATATACTTCTCCTTACTCAGATACTTGGCGCGGCACTTCTTCTTGGCCCTCTTAATGTTAATCGAGGCGTAGTAGTCTCAAACAGCCTGCACCCTAGCCTCGTGCCGTAAGTTCTAAAGTAGGCGCTTGCACTCGGCTTCGAGAACCATAGCCGCATCCGCCTCGTGTTCGTCAAGACATCTGTAGAAGGTCTGCAATCGAACAAGACAACACTGATTAGTACAATCACTAGGTACTATTGATTTTAATTCTGTAAAGGAGAAATTACCCAAAACCGCCGCCTCACAATCTCGGCCGCCGTCACGCACAAGACACCATTGACCCTCTCCTCCGGCGGGGCCGGGGCAGCCATGTACAGCTCCCAGCTCATTCCTAGCTGTGGAACCTCACCCTCACCGGGCAACGTGACCCAACCCGGGAAGTGGTGCCGGTAAAGCACACCAAGGACTTGGTTTGGCCTATGGACACCAGGGGCGTGTTTCCAACCCCTCTAGTATGACAAGGCCAACACATTACATACTAATTTGAAGAAACATGAAGGCAAAAGGTTGAAAAAGAGTAAATGCACTTACTTCTCCCCGTTAGACTCAATCAACCACCTCTGATCGCGGGTCGGCGGCACGGACGGGAGCTTTGTACCACCACGCTGGGAGACCTTCTTGCCCCCCTCAACCAGCTCGCCCTCGCTATAGCTATCGTCAGAAAAGGTGTCCTCGCCACAATCAGCATGGCCACTAGCCTCCAGAGTCACGTGGGACGAAGACTCTGGGACCGGAGTCTCCTGGGACGAAGACTCTGGGACCCGAGTCTCGTCGGACGAAGGCTCGGCGACCCGAGGCTCGTCGGCCTGAGGCTCGTGGACCGGAGTCCAAGACGGGTCCAAGTCAGATGGGTCCACCTGAGACGAAGCACTCTGGTGGTCCGGAGAATCAGCTGGGGGTGGCGGCGAGGAAGGCACAGCAGCCTTCCTACCTCTCCCGCTGCCACGTCCACCTCTAGCAGCCCTCTTCATCTTCCCCCGACCTCTCCCGGCAGAAGAAGAAGCGCCCGCCAGTGTCTGCATGCTATCTACCAGCGCTCTCCGAAGGTGCTGGGGTGGAATAATAGCACCCCGCCCAGCACGCACCGAGGAAGGAGGCTCTGAGCGCTCTCGACCCGCGCCCACCATCTGTCAACACCTGCAATGACAAAGAGTAAACAAAATTAGTACAACATAAACATAATAAAATATTTAAGTGTGTATCATCATCATGAACATAATAAAAATTTGAATACCTAATAACATGAACGAATTAATAATATGTATACGTACATAATAATAATTGAATACCTGACCTAACTCATAATTCACAAATATATGACCCCGTCGGCCTCTGGAAGGCCGAAGAGCACCTTTTTCGGGAGGTGTCGGGGGTGTCGTGTCGGGGTCGGGGTGCTGTGTCGGGGTCAGGGGTGCCGTGTCGTGGTCTCAGGGTGTCGTGTCGGGGGTCGGGGTGTCGGGGTGCTATGTCGGGGTCGCGGGTGCCGTGTCAGGGTCGGGGTGCTGTGTCGGGGTTGTGGTGTCGGGGTGTCGAGGCGGGGTCGGGGTGTCGTGTCTGGGTCAGGGGGTCGGGGCAGTGACCCTCGACCCCTCGACCCCTTTTACCCTCGACCCCTCGACACCTCGATCCTCGACCCCTAGACCCTCGACTCCTTTTCCCCTCGATCCTCGACCCCTCGACACCTCGATCCTCGACCCCTAGACCCTCGACTTCTTTTCCCCTCGATCCTTGACCCCTCGACCACTCAGCGACCCTCTTTTCCCTCGCGCGACCCTCTTTTTCTACTTTTCCTACATCTTTTTTTCATCTTCTACTTCTACTTATTTTTATTTCATCTCCACTTCTACTTCTTTTTCTTATTCTTCCTTCTTTTCCTTCTTCCTCTTGTCTTCTTTTTCTTCTTCATTTTCCTTATTTTCCTTCTTCCCTCTGTCTTCCTTTTGCTTTCGTCTACTATCAAACTAATCACACTAATTAACCTAAATCAACTAAATCTACTAACCTAAATCAACTAAAATCTATTAACCTAAAATCAACTAAAATCTACTAACCTAAAATAAACATAAATCTATTAACCTAAACAACTAAATCTACAACCTAAAATCAACTAAAATCTAATTAACCTAAATCTCCTTTTTTTGACTATGTACAGTAGGGTAAAACACCACCTACTAACTAATTAACTAACTAACTAACTAAGTAATTAACCTAAAAATATATTAACTAACTAATTAACCTATGTACAGTAGGTAAAACAACTAACTAATTAACCTAAAAAACTAACTAACTAACTAATTACCTAAATCAAAAACACAAGAAAAAGAAAGAAAATAAAGGGAAGAAACCTCACCAGGGGCGGAGCGGCGCCTGGCGGCAAGGGGGAGCGCCGGGCGCGGGGGCGGAGCGGCGACGGGCGGCGGGGCGCCGGGCGGCGGGCACCTGACGGTGGGCTCCGGGGCGGTGGGGTCGGGGCGGTGGGGGTCGGGAGCGGCGGGGGTCGGGTGCTTCGGGGGCGGTGGTGGTCGGGGGCGGCGGGGGCGTGGGGGTCGGCGGCGGGGGCGGCTGGCACGGGGGCGGTGCGGGTGAGGTGAGGGAGAGAGAGAGAGGGGAGAGAGAGAGGGGTGGGGCGCGGGGCCGTGACCGTTTTTTAGTTAGGTTTAATTTCTTTGCCGTCTGCTAGCAGACGGCAAAGAACGTAGCTAGTGGGGTGGGCCGGGGGGAAACGGCCGTTAGGTTGGCTATTCTCTTTGCCGTCTGCTAGTAGACGGCAAAGAAGCTTTGCCGTCCGCTAGCAGACGGCAAAGAAAGTGGCCGTTAGGTGGTTCTCGTTAGTGGGCCACCCTCCCTCTTTGTCGTCTGCTAGCAGACGGCACAGCTTCTATGCCGTCTGCTAGCAGACGGCAAAGAGATGGCTGACGGCAAACATGATCTTTGCCGTCAGCTCTTTCTTTGCCGTCAGTTTTCTGTAAGCTGATGGCAAAGACATTCTTTGCCGGGCTGACGGCAAAGATCCTGATTCCAGTAGTGATATATGGTTCCCGGATGAGGAAGATGAAGATGAACCAGTTCCTCCTCGTTTCAAGCAAGAAAGCAAGGAGGCATTATGCAAGAGGATAATAAAGCTTGAGATGGAGAACGATGAGTTGAGGATAGATAATTTTACGCTCCGACGCAAGCTGGAGAAAAAGGATAAGCCTGCTACTATTTCACCACCACATTCATCATATTCTCCAAGAAAAGAAAATTGAGTTCATGGTATGGGCACTCCCCTTGGCTTGTGCCAAGCTTCGGGGAGGTGCCCCGGTATCGTATCACCACCACTATCTTTGCTTTCATCTATTTTAGTTTGATCTTTAGTTATCCTATGATTTAGTTGAATAAAAGTTTAGTTTGATCCTTTCTTTCGAGTGCTTGCTTAATGATCTATCTATGTAATCATTTGCGAGATATTTAATAAAGAGTAGTTTGAATTTTGTTTCTTTACTCTTTTGTTCCAATAAAAAGAAAGGAAAATAAATGAAAAAAGATCATATGCTAATCTTATGGTAAGTAACGACATCACATAAGGAAAAGTATAAGTGGTAAAATTTGTTGGAGATTGACAAACATAGCATTGGTCAATGATGCAATTCATGAAAGAATTAATAAGGGAAGAGAAGATTCACATGCAAATACACTATCTTGGACATCTTTTATGATTGTGAGCCCCCATTAAATATTTTGTGTCAAAATAGTTGATGTTGGACAAGGAAGACAACGTAATGATTTATGTTTGTTCATATTCACATAGAAGTTATATTGTCATAGATCCTTTAACATGTGGTGCTTGCTCAATATCTTTTCTAGCCAAAAATTCCGCACTAAGTAGAGATACTACTTGTGCATCCAAAAACCCTAAACCCAAATCTTATTTTGAGAGTCCACCATACCTACCTATCGATTAAGTAAGATCCTTCAAGTAAGTTGTCATCGGTGCAATAAGGCAATAAAAATTGCTTCTAAATGTGTTGGATCATTTAGTGTAAGAGAAAATTGAGCGTTGTATGAACTTGTGATGGCAAAGTAATAAAAGCGATGGACTGCATAATAATGGTGGCTATCATAAGGGCAATATAACGTGATGTTCTTTTGCATTAAGGCATTTGGCATACAAACAAATAAGCGCATGACAACCTCTGCTTCCCTCTATGAAGGGCCTACCTTTTACTTTTATGCATTTACTTTTATATAGAGTCAAAGTTTTCTTCCCTATTCCTTTTTATTTTCTATTTTTGCAAGCATCATGTGGTGAGGAAATATCTAGGCACATATATCCAGTTGAATATGAGTGGGCATGAGTTATTATTGTTGACATCACCCTTGAGGTGAATACGTTGGGAGGCAAAACTATAAGCCCCTATCTTTCTATGTGTCTGGTCGAAACTTTTTGTTCATGGGTACGCTGTGAGTGCTAGCAATCATAGAAGATTAAATGACGGTTGAGTATGTGGACTTGCCTAAAGGCTCCGATACATGACCCTTCGGAAAAATATGATGAATTGCAGTTGCAAAGTTGACTGAGAACATAGTTTGTTGGTTTCCAATCAAGTTTATGCTTTATACTTCAATGTTGTGATGAATTGGTACTTGTACATTAGAAGTTATATGATAAAAGTTATTTGATAAAGTTTTATGTTAAAGTTCCTTGCTGTTATAATAATATGCATGATGCTTCTATGTCCGTATTTTGTTTTTATCGACACCTCTCTCTCAAAGCATGTGGACATGTTTTGAGATTTCGGTTTTTCGCTTGAGGACAAGTGAGGTCTAAGCTTGGGGGACTTGATATGTCCATTTTGCATCATGTTTTCCTATTGTAATTTATAATGTTTTTATGCATAATAATTCTTTTAGGAGTAATTCTAATGCCTTTTCTCTCATAATATGCAAGGTTTACACAAAGAGGGAGAATACCGGCAGCTGGAATTCTGGACCTGAAAAAGCTACGTCAGAGTTACCTATTCTGCACAACTCCAAATGAGCTGAAATTTTACGGAGAATTCTTTTACAATATATGAAGAATATTGAAGCAAATAACTACTAGAGAGGGCCCACAAGGTGGGCACAACCCACCTGGGCGTGCCAGCGAGCCCAGGCGCACCCTAGTGGGTTGTGCCCTCCTCGGCCCACCTCCGGTGCCCATCTTCTGGTATATAAGTCATTTTGACCTAGAAACAATTAGGAGAGAACTTTCACGACGAAGCGCCGCCGTCTCGAGGCGGAACTTGGGCAGGAGCACTTTTGCCCTCCGACAGAGCGATTCCGCCGGGGGAACTTCCCTCCCGGAGGGGGAAATCATCGTCATCGTCATCACCAACAACTCTCCCATATTTGGGAGGGCCATCTCCATCAACATCTTCAACAGCACCATCTCCTCTCAAACGCTAGTTCATCTCTTGGGTTCAATCTTTGTGCCGGAACCTTAGATTGGTACTTGTGGGTGACTAGTAGTGTTGATTACATCTTGTAGTTGCTTACTATATGGTTTATTTGGTGGAAGATTATATGTTCAGATCCATTATCCTATATAATACCCCTCTGATCTTTAGCATGATTATTATTTGTGAGTAGTTACTTTTGTTCTTGAGGTCACGGGAGAAATAACATTACAAGTAATCATGTGAACTTGATATGTGTTCGATATTTTGATGATATGTATGTTGTGATTCCCTTCGTGGTGTCATGTGAACATTGACTACATGGCACTTCACCATATTTGGGCCTAAGGTAATGCATTTTGGAGTAGTTATTAGATGATGGGTTGCTAGAGTGACAGAAACTTAAACCCTAGTTTATGCACTACTTCGTAAGGGACTGATTTGGATCAAAAAGTTTAATGCTATGGTTAGGTTTTATCTTAATACTTTTCTCGTAGTTGCGGATGCTTGTGAGGGGGTTAATCATAAGTAGGAGGTTTCTTCAAGTAAGAACATCACCTAAGCACCGGTCCACCCACATATCAAATTATCAAAATAGCGAACACAAATCAAACCAATATGATGAAAGTGATATGATGAAATCCTGTGTACCCTCAAGAACGCTTTGCTTATCATAAGAGACCGTTTTGGCCTGTCCTTTGCCACAAAAGGATTGGGCTACCTTGCTGCATATTATTTACCGTTACCATTACTTGCTTGTTACAAATTATGTTGCTATCAAACTATCTGTTACCTACTATTTCAGTGCTTGCAAAAAATACCTTGCTGAAGACCACTTTCATTTCCTTCTGCTCCTCGTTGGGTTTGACATTCTTACTTATCGAAAGGACTATGATTGATCCCCTATACTTGTGGGTCATCAAGGCTCTTTTCTGGTGCTATTGCCGAGGAGTGAAGCGCTCTTGGTAAGTGGAAATTGGTAAGGAAAAATCATTAATACGTGCTGAAATTTTTTGTCACTTGTTCGGGGTATCTTCACCTCAACCGGAACCACAATTAGTTACCCCTCAACCTACTACACCTACTGAAAATATTGGTTATGAAATTCCTTCTGGTATGATAGAACAACTGCTAGCTAATCCTTATGCAGGAGATGGAACCGAACATCCTGATATGCACTTGATATATGTGGACGAAATTTGTGGATTATTTAAGTTTACAGGTTTGCCCGGAGATGAAGCTAAGAAGAAGTTTTTCCCTTTATCTTTGAAGGGAAAAGCATTGGCATGGTATAGGCTATACGATGATATTGGATCTTGGAACTGGAATCGATTGAACTTGGAATTTCACCAAAAAATTTATCCTATGCATCTAGTTCATCGTGATCGGAATTGTATATATAATTTTTGGCCTTGTGAAGGAGAAATATCGCTCTAGCTTGGGGGAGGCTTAATTCAATGTTATATTCATGCCCCAATCATGAGCTCTCGAGAGAAATTATCATTCAGAATTTTTATGCTCAGCTTTCTCGTGATGATCAATCCATGCTCGATACTTCTTGTACTGGTTCTTTTATGAAGAAGACTATTGAATTCAGGTGGGATCTTTTAGAAAGAATTAAACACAACTCTGAAGATTGGGAACCCGACAAAGGTAAGGAGTCAGGTATTAAGCTTGAATTTGATTGTGTTAAATCTTTTATGAATACCGATGTTTTCACAAGTTTAGCACTAAATATGGACTAGACTCTGAGATAGTAGCCTCTTTCTATGAATCATTTGCTACTCATGTTGATCTCCCTAAGGAGAAGTGGTTCAAATATCACCCACCTATTAAAGAAGAAATGAAAGAACCGGTCATAGCTAAAGAAGAAACTATTATTTACAATACTTTTCTCGTAGTTGCGGATGGTTTGCTTATCATGAGAGACCGTTTTGGCCTGTCCTTTGCCACAAAAGGATTGGGCTACCTTGCTGCATATTATTTACCATTACTGTTACTTGCTCGTTACAAATTATCTTGCTACCAAACTATCTGTTACCTACTATTTCAGTGCTTGCAGAAAATACCTTGCTGAAAACCACTTGTCATTTCCTTTTGCTCCTCCTTGGGTTCGACACTCTTACTTATCAAAAGGACTATGATTGATCCCCTATACTTGTGGGTCATCAGCAGTTACCTTTCTCTTTGGTTCTACTTCAGGCCACTTTGTGAACTTGTTGATGGCAACATACAAGAACTCAAAGCCCCAGGTAGCATGGGGGAAGGAGCCCAAAATATCGAGCCCCCAGACTGAAAAGGGCCAGGATAGAGGAATCGTTTGGAGAGCTTGCGCTGGTTGGTGTATGTTTTTAGTATGGACCTGGAATGCTTCACATCTCATTACTAGCTCAGTTGCATCCTGGAGGGCAGTGGACCAATAAAAGCCTTGACGGAAGGCTTTCCCGACAAGGGTTCTTGCTCCTATGTGAGAACCACAATCGCCTCCATGTATCTCCACCAACAACTTCAGTCCATCTTCTCGGGTAATGCACTTCAATTTCACTCTATTTGGTCTCTTTCTGCACAGGATGTTATCCACAAACTGATATATACTTGACTGACGGGCAACTTTCTCAGCTTACGGTTGCTCTTCGGGAAGTTCTCCTGTTTGGAGGAACTGAACTATCTGTTGTGCCCATGTCGGAGCTTCAGGCTCGACAACAAGAACTGAAGGCATTTCTTCGGCCGCAAGAGTGCTGACCTCATCAGCAAGAATCTGGGACTCTGCCCGAGGCCGCTGCTCACCGGCAGGCGCATCACTGCTTCCGACAACTGCTTTGCCGGCGGCTTCTGGGAGCTCTACCGGAAAGTATTTGCCGAAGCTTCTCTTCCTTCTCTTCTTAGCCCTCATTGACGGGGTGGCTGTGGGTCGAGTTAAGTGGAGCACAAAAGTCCCTAGTTCCACAGGCAGCTTTTGGGCAGCACACTTTGACAGCTAATCAGTAATGCTATTTTCTGCACAAGGGATGTGCTCTGTTTGCAGGCCATCAAAGTGTTCTTCCAACTTTCTCACTTCATCCACATACGCTTCCATTAACGGGCTCTAGTAAACCTTGTTTACCTGCTTTACTACAAACTGGGAATCTCCACAGACGATCAGCTTTTTGATTCCCAACTCTATTGCAATTCTGAGGCCAGCAAGCAGTCCCTCATACTCAGCAGTATTGTTGGTAGCTTCCTCCCGGGGGAAATGCATTTGAACCACGTACTTGAGGTGCTCTCCGGTGGGTGTGATAAGCAGCACCCCGGCACTGGCACCTTGTAGCGAGAAAGCATCGTCAATGTACATGATCCAATTCCTTTGAGTTTCCCTGCCGGGGAGGGCTGATTCCTGGATCTCGTCGTCTGGTGTTGGTGTCCATTCCGCGATGAATTCAGCCAATGCTCAGCTCTGAATAGTTGAGGTACTTTCAAACTTGAGTGCAAAGCTTGACAGTTCCAATGCCCACTCTACTATTCTGCCGGCTACTTCTGGATTTCTCAGGATACTCTGCAATGGAAAGCGAGTGACTACAGTGATGTCATGTGCTTGAAAATAGTGGCGCAGCTTCCTTGAGGCCATGAGCAGGCCAAAGAGCAACTTTTGCATGCCTGAATACCTTGACCTAGCCCCCTGTAGTAGGGAGCTAACAAAGTATATTAGCTGTTGCACCACTTTATTCTTCGCTGTAACTTGCTTCTCATCTGTTTTCCCTTGCACCACTTTTTCCTTCCTGGTATCTAGCCTTGCCGGGGAAGATGTTATTTCATCAAAGTTTTTGGGAATCGTTGCATGGAAAACAAAAAAATTCTATGGACACGCAATGATCTATCCATGGAGATGCATAGCAACGAGACGGAGAGTGTGTCTACGTACCCTCGTAGATCGTAAGCGAAAGTGTTTCACACCGCGATTGATGTAGTCAAACTTCTTCGCGCTTCAACCGATCAAGTACCGAATGCACGGCACCTCCACATTCTGCACACGTTCAGCTCGGTGATGTCCCTCGCCTTCTTGATCCAGCAAGACGTCGAGGTAGTAGATGAGTTCCGTCAGCACGACGGCATGGTGACGGTGATGGTGAAGTGATCTCCGCAGGGCTTCGCCTAGGCACTACGAAAATATGACCGAGGGTGTAAATGGTGGAGGGGGGCGCCGCACACGTCTAGGCAATTGTCTGTTGTGTGTGCTAGTGTACGATCGAAAGTAGGTCTAGAGGGGGGTGATTAGACTACTTGACCTAATAAAAATCTAGCCTTTTCCCATTTTTATGTCTTGGCAGATTTTAGCAACTTAGCACAAGTCAAGCAATCAACCTACACATGCAATTCTAAGAGTGTAGCAGCGGAAAGTAAAACATTGCATATGAAGGTAAAGGGAAGGGTTAGGAGAAGGCAAACGCAATGTAGACACAAAGATTTTTGGCATGGTTCCGATAGGTGGTGCTATCGTACATCCACGTTGATGGAGACTTCAACCCACGAAGGGTAACGATTGCGCAAGTCCACGGAGGGCTCCACCCACGAAGGGTCCATGAAGAAGCAACCTTGTCTATCCCACCATGGCCATCACCCACGAAGGACTTGCCTCACTTGGTAGATCTTCACGAAGTAGGCGACCTCCTTGCCTTTACAAACTCCTTGGTTCAACTCCACAATCTTATCAGAGGCTCCCAAGTGACACCTAACCAATCTAGGAGACACCACTCTCCAAAAGGTAATAAATGGTGTGTTGATGATGAACTCCTTGCTCTTGTGCTTCAAATGATATTCTCCCCAACACTCAACTCTCTCTCATGGATTTGGATATGGTGGAAAGATGATTTGAGTGGAAAGCAACTTGGGGAAGGCTAGAGATCAAGATTCTTGTGGTTGGATTGGAATGTCTTGGTCTAAACACATGAGTAGGTGGTTCTCTCTCAGAAAATGAGTAGTGGAAGTGTAGGTACGTTTTGATGGCTCTCTCTTCAATAGAGAAGGGGGTGGAGGGGTATATATAGCCTCCACACAAAATCTAACTGTTACACACATTTGACTCAACTCGGTCAGACCGAATAGAAGAACTCGGTGAGACCGAACTAGATCAAAATGTGAATGTTAGGATTTTCGGTGGGACCGATGTGCTAGGGTTAGGGCAAAACCTCATCTCGATGTGACCGATTGCATGAACTCGGTGAGACCGATTTCAGCAATGAGCAAACAGAGAGTTGGTCAGGTAAACTCGGTGGGACCGATCGCTCCTTTCGGTAAGACCAAAACGTTATGAAAGGGAAACAAAGAGTTTGCATTGCTAACTCGGTGGGACCGATCGCTCATTTCGGTGAGACCGAAATGTTACGAAGGGAAGCAGAGAGTTTGCAATCCCATCTCGGTGAGGCCGAAATCCCTATCGATGAGACCAAACTGATTAGGGTTTTGGCAGTGGCTATGTCAAAGGAACTCGGTGTCGCCAGATAGATCAAATCGGTGGGGACGAGTTTGACTTTAGGTTTAGGACATATTTGGAATGGGAAAGTGGTTGAGTGCTTTGGAGCATATCACTAAGCATTTTGGGCAAGTAGACCATTAAGCAACACCTCATCCCCTTTTAATAGTATTGGCTTTTCCTACGGACTCAATGTGATCTTGGATCACTAAAATAGTAATGTAGAGTCTTGAGCTTTTGCCAATATTTGTCCTTAGCATTTTGAGGGGTCCACAAGTCCATGTGCCATGCCAATCATTGAACTTTCTGAAATATTTAACTTGAAAGGATATTAGTTCAATGAGCTATATGTTGTTATGAATTACCAAAACCACCCGGGGATTAGTTGCACTTTCAATCTCCCCCTTTTTGGTAATTGATGACAACATATAGATCAAAGCTTCGACAAATGATAATATGAAGAAAAGACATCATCGCTTTGAGAAGTATGTGATAAGCAAGAGCTCCCCCTAAATTTGTGCATTATTTAAAATTTGCTTTTGAATGCAAATGCACAATCGATTAGGATCATGGGTTACTCTTTCATGTCACATACATCTTGGTGGAGCACTCAAAATGATAGAATGTAAAGAACATGCACTCATCACCAAGGGAAACATGATTGATCATACACAAGTATTATAGATAGCATCATTCAAGCACACATTAAAGCATAATGATCAACCACATGATCATAGGTGTATCTCACACACAAGCACAAATAATATAGCAACCAAACGAACAAATATCAAGTAGCAAGAGAGGCAAACAAAAGCAAAACACTCTCTCTCCCTCTCTCGAAGCCCAAGATCTATACACTTTCTCCCCCTTTGGCAACAAGTTACCAAAAAGCTCAAAAATGGATAGTGCTATTCGGCACTCTAGGAACAATCTCTGGGAGCTCCTGAAGTGGTCTTCGGGCTGGTGGCTCCTATGTGCGTAGATGGCATTGAGAGGAGTCCGTCTGCAAAGGCTTCTGCTGAAGTCTGAGGGGCTGGAAGAGTTGCAGCTGAAGGTGCAACAATGGCAGTTGCTGCAGGTGCTGAAGCTGTAGCTCTGGAATCAGTGACAACTGGCTCTGCTACAGACCTCTGTGCTCTTGGCACTCTGTGAAATGCATCTCTGGTGTCTCTTCCTCTCTTGTCCTCTGCCTCTTCTTGAAGTTGCTCAACTATGGTTTGGATCTCTGTGACCTTCAAGTCTAGATCATAAAATTTTGTTTCAATGATGCTCTCAAGACTTTCTTGGTTTTGAGTCAGGGTGGCTAGTCCTTTCTCAATCCTCATGTTTTCAGCTATGGGATGATTGTCATCATGATCTGGAATTTTTGGTTTGAGCTTCCTGAGCACTTGTTGCTCCTCATCCTCTTGAACTTCAGGCATTGGGGCCTTGTTCTTTTCAGCAGCTGGGATGTTTCTGGTGGATCTCTTGGATGCTGTAGGCTTTGGGACTTGAGCTTGGGCAGATGGCTTTGGAGCTGTCTTGGGCTTAGATGAATCATCCCCAGACTTGATTGCATCTCCCATAAGCTTATGAGATTTTGGTGCTGGCTCAACAGCTTCTTCCTCATCATCTTCATCTGGATCTTTCATCATTGATGATCTGCCAATAACTTTGGCCATGGTCTTCTTGACCCTTTCCTTCCTTTTCTTGCCTCCAGTAGCCTCTTCTTCTCTTGGTTTAGCAGAGAACTCCATAGTTTCCTGAGTGGAGGCTCTGGCTTTTGACATAGGCACTCTCTTGGCAGGAACTTTCTTCTTCATGCCAGGCTTGATGGCAGCAGCAGCATACTCCTTCTTGACTACCTTCTTTGAGGTGACCTCCTCATCAACCACAAAGTCATCATCTTCAGAATTTGAGGTTCTCTTCTTCCTTTGCCTAGTTGCAGCCTTTGGCAAGTTGCTTCGGGTGCTTCTGCTACCCTCTTCATAACTGCTATTGGAGGGACTAGTGCCCTCACTGAGATTTGCTTGCTCCTCTGACCAGTTCTGGCTGTCACTGTTGTCTGACATGGCTGACACTGACCCTATGAATAGATAGGTATAGGCAGAGTAGATGAGCTTCACAAAGTACAGCTATTTTGGCAAAAAGTTTGACTCAAAAACTTAATTTTAGTTTTCTGCAGAAAGCATTCCGGAGCTACCGATATGATTAACTCGGTGACACTGAAGCAACTTTGGAGTCTAAACAGGCAGTTTCGGTCAGACCGAGACGCAGTTCGGTGACTCTGAGATGCTAGGGTTTCACAGAGAAAGTAAACTCGGTCACACCGATTCGTACACTTCGGTCAGACCGAGTAGTACATGTGCAATGGCCTGGGCCAAATCAGTGAGACCGAATACTTCAAATCGGTCGGTCCGAGATGAGCTCGGCGGAAACCTAACCCTATGTTTTTGTATCAAAACTAATCTAAAGGAAGTTTTGGTTGGATAGGATGATCTCAATCATGGCTAGAAGCATGGCATTAACCTTTGTGCAAGAATCGGAGTTAAGGAATTCACAAAGGGATCGAGTCTGTACCCTAACTTGGTGGCGGACTCGCTACGGCGACAACGGCGGCGAAGAATCCCATTGAGGGCGGCGGAGACCAGCAGCAGGAGGGCGCTGGCGACGACGGCGACGATCTGGAGATCAAGGGGGCGGCAGAGCTGGGCAGGCGCGGTTGGGAGTTTGAAGAAATTTCCAAATTCAACCCGCGGATATATATACCCAGTCACTGTCGGTGTGACCGAGTGGAACAACTCGGTGGCACCGAGATGCAGAATCGCAAGCGGTTACCGCAACTCAGTGTGACCGAATTGTTCTAATCGGTTGCACCGAGGTGAAAACCTAAATCAACCCAATGATTTCGGTGAGACCGAGATGGATGAATCGGTCAGACCGAAAGCCATTAAGAGGTTTTGGAAGTTTAAGCCCTTGACGGATCGGTGGCTCCGAGTGCTCCTCACCCGGAGGGTCCGAATTCGACTTGATCAAACTTTGTGATGTAGCATGAATAGAGTTTGAGATGAGAAAAGCATAGATAGCTAGAGGGAGTACTTAGGCATTCTTGTCCATCCATTTGTCAAAAGGAAAACCAATCAATCAAAACAACAAATGGATGTCCTCGAATGGAGAAAATTATGCAACCAACATGCTCACACAATAAGATAGCAAAAGAAATATGTGGCAAAGCATGGACAAACACTCTAGCATCTATCAAGCAATTGGCGATGACTAGGTCATCTATATATGAGTATATTGACTTAGGAGTCAAATGAGAACATTTGATCATAGGTCATACTCATCGTTTAAGCACAAGTGGGGTTACCACTTTTACATAAAGCATTGTTGTGTTCACACCATTAGAGTTGCTTTAGCTCAATTCTTAGAGTAAAGCTCCCCCTAGATGTGATATCCCCCCTAAGAGGGATGAACTAACCTTGGGTTTTGTCGATGCTGACTTCATGTAGGTGTTGAAGATGTAGATGCTCAATGTTGATGTAGATCATTTGTAGCAATCCATTGGAGTGAGTTGCACTTTCAATACCTACATGGGTTAGTCCCACAAGGAACACACAAGGATATCCATAGACATAGAGTGAAATACACATATGATGTTGTCCATGAAAGCATTAGGTAACCTTGTCCCTTGTCTTACCAACAAGAGGGTTTTGTGACTCCTTGAACTAGTGCAAAATATGGAAGTTGATTGCACTTGTCCTTGCCAAAATGAATATGAGTGAAGTATGTTAGCGGAGTCACCCTCAAGAACTCTCTAGTTCTTCTTCTTTCAGACCCACATCAACTTGATGGGGATCCTTGGAGTTGTAGTCGTACTTGATGAAGTGGAACTTGATGTAGTCTTGGGAACCCACTTGACCAAGGCCTTTGGAGCTTCTTCAAATGAATCAATCTCCTCTTGAAGCTTGTCCTTGCCTTTTAGATTGTGGTCTTGTGGTGGAAGATCATCTTGAGCTTGTGTTCCATCAAAATAAGTGGGGTCATACTTCTCTTGTTGAGGAACAAACTTCGTCTTGGGGTATTGATCTTCTTCCCACTAAACTCCATTTGCATTGAACTTGCGTTCAAAACCAACACCTTGATTCTTCCGGTGCCTTCCTTGCTTGCGTACAATCTCCTCAAATTGCTTACTTCCGGCAAGGCTCTTGTATACATCTTTCTCTATAATTCCCTTCAATAAGATGTTTTCTTGCTCAAGTGTAACTTGGCTAAGAGAATCATTAGTGGAATCAAGAGAATTACTAGAAGCAACAATATTGGATTTAGCATGTTTATTGTTACTACTAGAAGAAGAATCTTTCTTGTTCTTGTTGCTAGATTTTACTTGTGGCATGTAAGTAGACAAGAGTAAACGCTTGGCAATGTAAGAAGAACTTCTTTACGAAGATCATCATTGATTGCTTTTAAGAACCCATGCTCTTGCTCTAGATTGAGCTTTTCAAAGCGTAGCTTCTCATGAGTCTTTAAAAGCTCTTGATGATCCTCTAAGGTAGTTTCATGAGCTATCTTAAGAGTGTTTAATTCTTTAGTTAGACGCTCAATCTCCTTCTTATCATTGTCATTCGTTTTATCTTGATTATCATGATTAATAGCAATTTCATCAAAGTTTTCATCACTAGAGTTGTCAACAAGTAAATCATTATCACCTAGCAAATCATCTTCATCACTATTGAAATCAATGTACTCGGGGTGTGATACCTTGGGGCCTTTAGCCATGAAGCATCTTCCAATTCCTTCATTTGGTGAGTCAAATATGTCGTAGGAGTTGGATGACACAAGTGCAAGACCGGCAACACCTTCATCTTGAGTATGTTCGGAGTTGGAGTGATAACTTCTCTCGTAGTAGTGTTCGGAGTCAAAACCGGATACCCATTCACCAACAAGAGCTTGATGTCTTCGTCTTATGTATCTCTTTGATGACTTGTCCTTCCTTTCCGAATCCTTGCTTCTACGAGAGGGTCTTCGTTCATAACGATCATCTCTACTCCTTCTCTCTCTTGGAGGTGATTCCTCTCTTTTACTTCTCCTCTTAGGTGAGTCTTCTCTTATTTTGTAGGGAGCCGTACACTCGTTGGAGTAGTGTCCGGGTCTTCCACAATTGTAGCAATTTCATTCACGACTAGAAGATCTCTTGTCATAGTAGGACCTTGACTTGGAACTTCTCTCTTTGCTTCTACTCTTGTAGAACTTGTTGAAGTTCTTCACCATTAGGCTCAATTCTTCATTGAAGGCTTGTTTCTCACTTGATGTTGTGGGAGCATCACATGAAGCTTTGTAAGCACCACTAGACTTGTTGTGAAGCTCTTCCTTATCCTTAAGTGACATCTCATGAGCAAAAATTCAACCAATGACTTCCGTTGGCTTGAGATCTTTGTAATTGGGCATCATTTGGATCAAAGTGCACATGGTATCATATTTTCCATCCAAGGCTCTTAGGATCTTCTTGATGATGAATTTGTCGGTCGTCTCTTCACTTCCTAAGCCGGCAATCTCATTTGTGATGAGAGCAAGCCAAGAATACATTTCAGTGACTCCTTCACCATTCTTCATTCTGAGCTTGTCAAGTTGACTTTGAAGCACATCCAATTTGGATTCCTTGACGGACTTGGTACCTTCGTGCATATCAACCAAAGTATCCCAAATTTCCTTTGCATTCTCAAGACGGCTGATTTTGTTGAATTCTTCGGGGCACAATCTGTTGAAGAGAATATCACAAGCTTGAGCGTTGTATTGCAACATCGTCAATTCTTCCGCGGTTGCTTCACGATTTGGTTCTCTGCTATCTTCAAAGAATTCACCTTGCAAACCAACACACACAATAGCCCAAATGGAGGGGTTATGTGCAAGAATATGCATTTTCATCTTATGCTTCCAACTAGCAAAATTAGTACCATCAAAGTAAGGACCTCTACGGTGGTAATTTCCCTCGCTAGACGCCATACTCTCCTAGGTTGTGAAACCAAGGCTATGATCACCAAAGCTATGGAAATCAAGGCAATTGGAGACCAAAGCTCTGATACCACTTGTAGGATCGAAAGTAGGTCTAGAGGGGGGGTGATTAGACTACTTGACCTAATAAAAATCTAGCCTTTTCCCAATTTTAAGTATTGGCAGATTTTAGCAACTTAGCACAAGTCAAGCAATCAACCTACACATGCAATTCTAAGAGTGTAGCAGCAGAAAGTAAAACATTGCATATGAAGGTAAAGGGAAGGGTTTGGAGAAGGCAAACGTAATGTAGACACAAAGATTTTTGGCGTGGTTCCGATAGGTGGTGCTATCGTACATCCACGTTGATGGAGACTTCAACCCACGAAGGGTAAAGGTTCCGCGAGTCCACGGAGGGCTCCACCCACGAAGGGTCCACAAAGAAGCAACCTTGTCTATCCCACCATGGCCATCGCCCATGAAGGACTTGCCTCACTCGGGTAGATCTTCACAAAGTAGGCAATCTCCTTGCCCTTACAAAATCCTTGGTTCAACTCCACAATCTTGTCGGAGGCTCCCAAGTGACACCTAACCAATCTAGGAGACACCACTATCCAAAAGGTAATAAATGGTGTGTTGATGATGAACTCCTTGCTCTTGTGCTTCAAATGATAGTCTCCCCAACACTCAACTCTCTCTCACGGATTTGGATATGGTGGAAAGATGATTTGAGTGGAAAGCAACTTGGGGAGGCTAGAGATCAAGATTCGTGTGGTTGGATTGGAATGTCTTGGTCTAAACACATGAGTAGGTGGTTCTCTCTCAGAAAATGAGTAGTGGAAGTGTAGGTATGTTCTGATGGCTCTCTCTTCAATAGAGAAGGGGGTGGAGGGGTATATATAGCCTCCACATAAAATCTAACCGTTACACACATTTGACTCAACTCGGTCAGACAGAATAGAAGAACTCGGTGAGACCGAACTAGTTCAAAATGTGAACATTACGATTTTCGGTGGGACCGACATACTCAACTCGGTGAGACCGATGTGCTAGGGTTAGGGAAAAACCTCATCTCGGTGTGACCGATTGCATGAACTCGGTGAGACCGATTTCAGCAATGAGCAAACAAAGAGTTGGTCAGGAAAACTCAGTGGGACCGATCGCTCCTTTCGGTAATACCGAAATGTTCCGAAAGGGAAACAGAGAGTTTGCATTGCGAACTCGGTGGGACCGATCACTCATTTCGGTGAGACCGAAATGTTACGAAGGGAAACAGAGAGTTTGCAATCCCATCTCAGTGAGACCGAAATCCCTATCGGTGAGACCGAACGGATTAGGGTTTTGGCAGTGGCTTTTTCAAAGGAACTCGGTGGCGCCGGATAGATCAAATCAGTGGGGCCAAGTTTGACTTTAGGTTTAGGACATATTTGGAATAAGAAAGTGGTTGAGGGCTTTGGAGCATATCACTATGCATTTTGAGCAAGTAGACCATTAAGCAACACCTCATCCCCTTTTGATAGTATTGGCCTTTCCTATGGACTCAATGAGATCTTGGATCACTAAAATAGAAATATAGAGTCTTGAGCTTTTGCCAATATTTGTCCTTAGCATTTTGAGGGGTCCTCATCTCTACTCCATGTGCCATGCCAATCATTGAACTTTCTGAAATATTTAACTTGAAAGGATATTAGTTCAATGAGCTATATGTTGTTATGAATTACCAAAACTACCCGGGGATTAGTTGCACTTTCAGCTAGGCGCCCCCTCCTCATATATATAGGTGGGAGGGAGAGGGGAGAGGCCAAGGGGTGCCCCAAGTAGGTCTAAATCCTACTTGGGCTCCTGCCCTTGGCCGCGCCCCCCCTGCCATGTTTGTTGTAGGGGGAAGGAAAGAGGGGGGAGGGAAGGAAGTGGGAATCCTAATCCACACTTGCCTTTCCTTTCTCCCCTTTCCTTCTCCTCCTTAGGCAGGCCCATATGGGGGGCGCACCAGCCCCTTGTGGCTGGTGTGTTTCCCCTCTTGACCCATAATGCCCATATCTTTTGCCGGGGGTGCCCGGAACCCCTTCCGGTGACCCGATAAGTACCCGGTACCCCCGAAACACTTTCGGTGTGCGAATACGATCGTCCTATATATATCAATCTTTACATCTCAACCATTTCAAGACTCCTCGTCATGTCCGTGATCTCATCCGAGACTCCGAACAAAATCCGGTCACCAAATCACATAACTCATATAATACTATATCGTCATTGAACGTTAAGCGTGCGGACCCTATGGGTTCGAGAACTATGTAGACATGACCGAGACACTTCTCCGGTCAATAACCAAAAGTGGAACCTGGATGCCCATATTGTCTCCTACATATTCTATGAAGATCTTTATCGGTCGAACCATTATGACAACATACATAATTCCATTTATCCATCGGTATGTTACTTGCCCGAGATTTGATCGTCGGTATCTCTATACCTAGTTCAATCTCATTACCGGCAAGTCTCTTTACTCTTTCCATAATATATCACCTCGTGACTAACTCCTTAGTCATTTTCTTGCAAGCTTATGATGTGTATTACAGAGAGGGCCCAGAGATACCTCTCCGAAACTCGGAGTGACAAATCCTAATCTTGATCTATGCCAACTCAACAAACACCTTCGGAGATACCTATAGAGCATCTTTATGATCACCCAGTTACGTTGTGACGTTTGATAGCACACAAGGTATTCCTCCGGTATCTAGGAGTTGCATAATCTCATAGTCGAAGGAATATGTATTTGACATGAAGAAAGCAATAGCAATAAACTGAACGATCATTATGCTAAGCTAATAGATGGGTCTTGTCCATCACATCATTCTCCTAATGGTGTGATACCATTATCAAATGACAACACATGTCTATGGCTCGGAAACCTTAACCATCTTTAATCAACGAGCTAGTCTAGTAGAGGCTTACTAGGGACACGGTATTTGTTTATGTATTCACACATGTATTTAAGTTTCCGATCAATACAATTCTAGAATGAATAATAAACCTTTATCATGAAATAAGGAAATATAAAATAACAACTTTATTATTGCCTCTAGGGCATATTTCCTTCAGTCTCCCACTTGCACTAGAGTCAATAATCTAGTTCACATCGCCATGTGATTAACACCCAAAGAGTTTACTAGAGTCAATAATCTAGTTCACATCGCCATGTGACTTAACACCCATAGTTCACATCGCCATGTGACCAACACCCAAAGAGTTTACTAGAGTCAATAATCTAGTTCACATCACCATGTGATTAACACCAAAAGAGTACTAAGGAGTAATCATGTTTTGCTTGTTAGAGAAGTTTAGTCAATGGGTCTGCCACATTCAGATCCATATGTATTTTGCAAATTTCTATGTCTACAATGCTCTGCATGGAGCTACTCTAGCCGCTTGCTCCCACTTTCTATATGTATCTAGATTGAGACTCAGAGTCATCCAGATCGGTGTTAAAGCTTGTATCGACGTAACCCTTTACGATGAACTCTTTATCACCTCCATAACCGAGAAACATTTCCTTAGTCCTCTTAGGTACCTAAGGATAATTTTGACCGCTGTCCAGTGATCTACTCCTGGATCACTATTGTACCCCTTGCAAAACTTATGGCAAGGTACACAATAGGTCTGGTACATAGCATGGCATACTTTATAGAACCTATGGCTGAGGCATAGGGAATGACTTTCATTCTTTCTCTATCTTCTGCCGTGGTCGAGATTTGAGTCTTACTCAACTTCATACTTTACAATACAGGCAAGAACTCATTCTTTGACTGATCCATTTTGAACTCCTTCAAAATCTTGTCAAGGTATGTACTCATTGAAAGTCTTATCAAGCGTCTCGATCTATCCCTATAGATCTTAATGCTCAATACGAAAGTAGCTTCACCGAGGTATTTCATTGAAAAATTCTTATTCAAGTATGCTTTTATGCTATCCAAAAATTCTATATCATTTCCAATCAGCAATATATCATCCACATATAATATCAGAAATGCTACAGAGCTCCCACTCACTTTCTTGTAAATACAGGCTTCACCGTAAAACCATATGCTTTGATCACCTTATCAAAGCGTATATTCCAACTCCGAGATGCTTGCACCAGTCCATAGATGGATTGCTGGAGCTTGCTCACTTTGTCAGCACCTTTAGGATTGACAAAACCTTCTGGTTGCATCATATACAACTCTTCTTTAAGATATCCATTAAGGAATGCAGTTTTTGATGTCCATTTGCCAAATTTCATAATCATAAAATGCGGCAATTGCTAACATGATTCGGACAGACTTAAGCATCGCTACGGGTGAGAAAGTCTCATCGTAGTCAACCCCTTGAACTTGTCGAAAACCTTTTGCGACAAGTCAAGCTTTGTAGATAGTGACATTACTATCAGCGTCAGTCTTCTTCTTGAAGATCCATTTATTCTCAATGGCTTGCCGATCATCGGGCAAGTCCACCAAAGTCTACACGTTGTTCTCATACATGGATCCTATCTCAGATTTCATGGCCTCAAGCCATCTGTCAGAACCAGGGCTCATCATAGCTTCTTCATAGTTCATAGGCTTGCCATGGTCCTATAAAATGACTTCCAGGACAGGATTATCGTACCACTCTGGTGCGGAACGTGTTCTAGTCGACCTATGAAGTTATGTAGTAACTTTATCTGAAGTTTCATGATCATTATCATTAGCTTCTTCTCAGGTTGGTGTAGGCATGGCGGGAACTATTTTCTGTGATGTGCTACTCTCCAATTCAAGAGAAGGTACAATTACCTGATCAAGTTCTACCTTCCTCCCACTCACTTCTTTCGAGAGAAACTCCTTCTCTAGAAAGGACCCATTCTTAGCAACAAAGATCTTGCCTTCGGATGTATGGTAGAAGGTGTACCCAATAGTTTCTTTAGGGTATCCTATGAAGACGCACTTCTTTGATTTGGGTTCAAGCTTATCTGGATGAAGCCTTTTGAAATAAGCATCGCAAACCCAAACTTTAAGAAATGACAACTTAGATTTCTTGCCAAACCATAGTTCATACGGTGTCGTCTCAACGGATTTAGATGGTACCCTATTTAACATGAATGTAGCTGTCTCTAATGCATAACCCCAAAACAATAGTGGTAAATCGGTAAGAGACATCATAGAACGTACCATACCCAATATAGTACGGTTATGACATTCGGACACACCATTATGCTGTGGTGTTCCAGGTGGTGTGAGTTGTGAAACTATTCCACATTGTTTTAAATGAAGGCCAAACTCATAACTCAAATATTCGCCGCCGTGATCATATCGTAGAAGCTTTATTTTCTTGTTACGACGATTCTCCACCTCACTCTGAAATTCTTTGAACTTTTCAAATGTTTCAGACTTGTGTTTCATTAAGTAGATATACCTATATCTACTCAAATCATCTGTGAAGGCAAGAAAATAATGATTCTTGCCGCGTGCTTCAACACTCATTGGACCGCATACATCGGTATGTATTATTTCCAATAAGTCATTAGCTCGCTCCATTGTTCCGGAGAATGGACTTTTAGTCATCTTGCCCATGAGGCCTGGTTCGCAAGTATCAAATGATTCATAATCAAGTGATTCCAAAAGTCCATCTGTATGGAGTTTCTTCATGCGCTTTTATAACAATATGACCTAAACGGCACTGCCACAAATATGTTGCACTATCATTATCAACTTTGCATCTTTTGGCAACAATATTATGAATATGTGTATCACTATGATCGAGATTCAATAAACCATTTACATTGGGTGTATGACCATAGAAGGTTTTATTCATGTAAACAGAACAACAATTATTCTCTGACTTAAATGAATAACCGTATCACAATAAACATGATCCAATCATATTCATGCTCAACGCAAACACCAAATAACATTTATTTACGTCCAACACTAATCCCGAAGGTAGAGGGAGTGTGCGATGGTGATCTTATCAACCTTGGAATCACTTCCAACACACATCGTCACCTCGTCCTTAACTAGTCTCTATTCATTTTGCAACTCCTGTTTCGAGTTACTAATCCTAGCAACTGAACTGGTATCAAATACCCAGAGGCTACTATGAACACTAGTAAAGTACACATCAATAACATGCATATCAAATATACCTTTGATCACTTTGCCATCCTTCTTATCTGCCAAGTATTTGGGGCGGTTCCGCTTCCAGTGACCATTTCCTTTGTAGTAGAAGCACTCAGTTTCAGGCTTGGGTCTAAGTTTGGGTTTCTTCATGGGAGCGGCAACTTGTTTGCCATTCTTCTTGAAGTTCCTTTTCTTTCCCTTACCCTTTTTCTTGAAACTAGTGGTTTTGTTAACCATCAACACTTGATGCTCCTTCTTAATTTCTACCTCCGCGGCCTTAAGCATTGCGAAGAGCTCGGGAATTGTTTTGTTCATCCCTTGCATATTATAGTTCATCACAAAGCCTTTGTAGCTTGGTGGAAGTGATTGAAGAACTCTTGCAATAACACAATCAACCGGAAGATCAACTCCCAGCTGAATCAAGTGATTATAATACCCAGATATTTTGAGTATGTGTTCACTGACATAACTGTTCTCCTCCATCTTGCAGCTATAGAACTTGTTGGAGACTTCATATCTCTCAACCCGGGCATTTGCTTGAAATATTAACTTCAACTCTTGGAACATCTCATATGCTCCATGACGTTCAAACATCTTTGAAGTCCCGGTTCTAAGCCGTAAAGCATGGCACACTGAACTATCGAGTAGTCATGAGATCGAGCTTGCCAGACTTTCAAAACATCAACTTCTGCTCCTGCAGCAGGCCTTTCAACTAGCGGTGCATCAAGGAAATAATTCTTCTGTGCAGCAATGAGGATAATCCTGAAGTTACGGACCCAGTCCGTGTAGTTGCTACCATCATCTTTCAACTTAGCTTTCTCTAGGAACGCATTAAAATTCAGGGGAATGGTAGCACGGGCCATTGATCTACAACATAGATATGCAAATACTATCAGGACTAAGTTCATGATAAATTAAGTTCAATTAATCAAATTACTTAAGAACTCCCACTTAAATAGACATCCCTCAAGTCATCTAAGTGATACATGATCCAAATCATTTAACCCATGTCCGATCATCACGTGAGATGGGGTAGTCATCAATGGTGAACATCTCTATGTTGATCATATCTACTATATGATTCACAATCGATCTTTTGATCTCTAGTGTTCCGAGGCCATGTCTGTACATGCTAGGCTCGTCAAGTTTAACCCAAGTATTCTGCATGTGCAAAATTGTCTTACACCTATTGTATGTGAACGTAGAGTCTATCACACCCAATCATCATGTGGTGTCTCAACACGATGAACTGTAGCAACGGTGCATACTCAGGGAGAACACTTTTACCTTGAAATTTTGTGAAGGGATCATCTTATAATGCTACCGCCATACTAAGCAAAATAAGATGCATAAAAGATAAACATCACATGCAATCAAAATATGTGACATGATATGGCCATCATCATCTCGTGCTTTTGATCTCCATCTTCAAAGCATCGTCATGATCTCCATCGTCATCGGCTCGACACCTTGATCTCCATCGTTGCGTCGGGGTCGTCTCGCCAACTATTGCTTCTACAACTATTGCTAACGCATAGCAATAAAGTAAAGCAATTACATGGCGTTTGCACTTCATACAATAAAGAGATAACCCTAAGGCTCCTGCCGGTTGTCGATATTACAAAACATGATCATCTCATACATCAACATATATCACATCATATCTTGACCATATCACATCACAACATGCCCTGCAAAAACAAGTTAGACGTCCTCTACTTTGTTGTTGCAAGTTTTACGTGGCTGCTACGGGCTTCTAGCAAGAACCGTTCTTACCTACGCAAAAACCACAACGTTGATTCATCAAGTTTGTTGTTTTAACCTTCTTCAAGGACCGGTCATAGTCAAATTTGATTCAACTAAAGTAGGAGAAACAGACACCCGCCAGCAACCTTTATGCATAACTAGTTGCATGTCAGTCGGTGGAACCGGTCTCATGTGCGTGGACATGTAAGGTTGGTCCGGGCCGCTTCATCCCACAATACCGCTGAATCAAAATAAGACGTTGGTGGTAAGCAGTATGACTATCACCGCCCACAACTCTTTGTGTTCTACTCGTGCATATCATCTACGCATAGACCTGGCTCATGATGTCACTGTTGGGAATCACTTCATGGAAAACAAAAAAATTCTACGCACACGCAATAATCTATCCATGGAGATGCATAGCAACGAGGGGGAGAGTGTGTCTATGTACCCTCATAGACCGTAAGTGGAAGCATTTCACAACGCGGTTGATGTAGTCGAACTTCTTCGCGCTTCAACCGATCAAGTACCGAATGCACGGCACCTCCGCGTTCTGCACACGTTCAGCTCGGTGACGTCCCTCGCCTTCTTGATCCAGCAAGATGTCAAGGTAGTAGATGAGTTCCGTTAGCACGACGGCGTGGTGACGGTGATGGTGAAGTGATCTCTGCAGGGCTTCGCCTAAGCACTATGAAAATATGGCCGAGGGTGTAAATGGTGGAGGGGGGCACCGCACACGGCTAGGCAATTGTCTGTTGTGTGTGCTAGGCGCCCCCCTCCTCATATATATAGGTGGGAGGGAGAGGGGAGAGGCCAAGGGGCACCCCAAGTAGGTCTGAATCCTACTTGGGCTCCTGCCCTTGGCCGTGCCCCCTGCCATGTTTGTAGGAGGGGGAAGGAAAGAGGGGGGGGGAGAGGGAAGGAAGTGGGAATCCTAATCCACACTTACCTTTCCCTTCTCCCCTTTCCTTCTCCTCCTTAGGCCGGCCCATATGGGGGGCGCACTGTGACAGCCCCGGCTCACTCATGCACTAATCATACAAGCAAATGCACACGATCAAGCCTAAGGACTCACGGGAAGATATCACAACACAACTCTAAAACATAAATAAAGTCATACAAGCTTTATATTACAAGCTAGGGGCCTCGAGGGCTCGAATACATAAGATCGTATACAAGCGTTAGCGGAAGCATCAGATATCTGAGTACAGATATAAAAGAAAACACAGATAGGCCCTTAGATGGCGGGGTAAAAGAAAACACTACGATCGAAAGGCGCAGGCCTCCTGCCTAGGACCCTCCGAGCCTACTCCTGGTCGTCGGCCAACTCGTAATAGTATCCACCCTCGGGGTAGTAGTAGCGATCGTCGGCGGGGGCAGCTGTCTCAGGGGCTCCATCATCTGGTTGCATCAAAAGGATATGGGGAGAAAAAGAAAGCAAAGCAACCGTGAGTACTCATCCGAAGTACTCAGCAAGCAAGGATCTACACTACATATGCAACATTATCAAAGGAAGGCTGTATATGTGGACTGGGCTACAGAAATGCCAGAATAGAGGGGAAAGCCTAGTCCTATCGAAGACTAGCATCTTCAACGGTCTTGCTGCATTAGAAGAGTGTAGAGTAGTATAGTATAAGTAGTAGAAGTGTTATCAACCTCGGCCGGAGATCCTTTCTCGACTCCCTGCGAGAAAGAAATCCCAGAGCCATACAATCATCAACCTCGCCTAGAGATCCTTTCTGGACTCCCTGCGAGAAAGCAATCCCAAAGCCATACATCCAGGTATCATCTCCAGTTCTAGTTGTATCGATTGGGATACAACTCCGAGTGTCCGTTACCGTAGGACAGGCTATCGATAGTTGTTTTCTTCCCTGTAGGGGTGCACCAACTTACCCACCACGCTCGCTTAACTCTGGCCGGACACACTTTTCCGGGGCATGCCCGGCCTCGGCCAAACGACACACCGCAGCCCTACCTAGAGCTCAGCAGAGAGGTCCCCGCCGGTCTACATCCTAAGCGCTCAGGGGTCTTGGGCCGTCGCCCTTTGCACTCCGGGTCTTTGCGAGCAGGGTGGATACCAGCGCCAACGGCATGATCCGACCCGGCCACAATGCTGAACTGGATGTCTGACAGAGCTTTCGGCTGATGCCACGATGTAGAGTACCCATATTTATTCCCGCGTGATGGTTAGTGCTATCGGGCCAAAGGCCCACTCAGATCAAATATCCAAATCGTAGTGTGTTGGTAGTGCGGTAACGAGCAGAGACTCACGATCGATGTGACCCTATCGCCCCATCTCGAGGACTTGCGGCAAGGGCCAAGAATGCCCGGCCACGCCTCATATTCATCACTCGGGCAACCTCCAGGTCAACCCGTCTCCACAACACTCGCCACTTAGGCTCACGGAGGTACCCCTCAAGGTCGACCCGCCTTTCCAAGTAACAGGGTAAAGCCCAAGTATCCGTGTGTCCATAACATCAGGGGAATCCAAGGTATCACCCTCGTTGGATTCCTCCTTGATGTATCCGTCAAGGTGAACTCGGAGGAATCACCCTCGATGGGTTCACACTTGAGGTGTTGCACGACAGCGTCGTTACCGGAAGTGGTTAAGTAGGAATCACCCTCGATGACCACGACCGAATAGCTACTCTACAGAGTTAACATCAGAAGTGCTACACGAGGTATCACCCTCGGCACTCGATAGTAACGCTGCAGTGTCGTTACAACTAAGGGGGTGATGTGCGGTGCTGGGGCCTTGTTGTCGAGTCATCTGATAATCCAGCGGGGCAATCGGGACAAGTGGGGTCACTAGGTCTCTATCCAGCCTATACTAAACAATTTAGGATAAGCAGGTAAGGTATCAATAGCAGGTTACAATAAACAGGCTATGCATCAGAATAGGATAAACAGTAGCAGCAGCAATTCTAATTCAAGCATGAGAAAATAGAATGGGCGATATCGGGATGATCAAAAGGGGGGACTTGCCTGGTTGCTCTGGCAAGAAGGAGGGGTCATCAACACCGTAGTCGATCGGGGCAGCAGTGGCGTCGGTCTCGTAGTCTACCGGAGAGAAGAGGGGGAAGAAACAGTAAATGCAGAGCAAACAAAGCATCACAAAACATAATCATGATGATACGCGGTGCTAGGGGTGAACTATCGCAGTGCTCGGTGATACCGACGAAGAGGAATAACATCCGGGAATGTTTTCCCGAAGTTTGGCATTTTCGGGTAGATGAAACGGAGGTGGATTGTTGCATGTTCGTTACGCTAGGGACATGCGGCGGACGAACGGACTGCGTATTCAGATTCGTCTCATCGTTCTGAGCAACTTTCATGTACAAAGTTTTTCGATCTGAACTACAGATTATTTTATATGATTTTCTAAAGTTTTAATCATTTTCAGAATTTAATTATTTATTTAAATTTGAATTATCTAGAATAGTAAATGATGACATCAGCATGATATCACCATGATGTCAGCAGGTCAAACCCAGCTGACCAGAGTCAAACCTGACAGGTGGGTCCTGTGGGACCCACATGTTAGTGACAGAGCTAACTAAACAGAGTTAGTTTAATCTAATTAACCTAATTAGCAGGTAGGGCCTACTGTCAGGGAGAGATTAGTATACTAATTAACTAATTAATTATTAGTTTTATTTATTTTTAATAAATGTTTAATGGGGTGGGGCCCGTATGTCATTGAATGGGGCCTGCCCAGTCAGCACAGTTGACTTGGTCAACTGGTCAACAGGGGGCCTCGGGCTCATCGGTCAGTGGCAAAGGGGGGGGGGCGAGGTCAGCGCCACGTCGGTCGGCCGGCGTTTAAACGCCGGCGCGCGCTCCGACGACCACCGAAGACGGCTGCGACGCGCGGAAATGACGCACAGGGGGCCATTTGGCCCGCGGTTTCGTCGTAGAGGACAGGCGCGACGTGCCGCGTCCGTTGGTGGCCGTGGCTAGCGTCGGGGATGGCCGAAACATCGCCGGAGACGAATGAGGCGGCGGTGGCATTCGGTGGTGCGAGGAGAAGAGGGTTGCGGGGGCTCGTTCGGTGCGGGACTTGGCGCATTCGAACGCGGGCATCGCACCGCGTCGAACGGCGGCAACGGCGGCCGTTGAAACGGCCTGCAGCGCCGGTTGCGACGGTGACCGATGGCGGCCGAAGCTTGAGCACGCGGGGGAGCTAACTACAGCGCACGGGGAGGAGAAGGAAGAGGTCGGGGAGTATCGGGTGGCTCACAGCAGTGCAGAGAAGGCCCGAGGAAGTTAGGGGAGCTCATGGCGGCTAGGGTCGAGGTGGTGCAGCGGCGGCAATCCGAGGAAGGGGAAGGGCGCGTCTCGGCCATTGCAGGGCGCCGAGCTAAAGCGCGTCCTCGTAGTCGATGCGGGCGGTCCTCCCGGAGCGATCTCAGGTGGCGGGGAGGCCGCAGAGCGCGTGGGCGATGGCGTTCATGGCGACGGCGGCGCTCGACTGTGATGGGGAAGGGGAAGTGAGGAAGAGAGAGTGGAGAGGGAGAGGCCAGGGGGTCTTGGGCTCTGCCCTTATCCTCCACGGGGGGGGGGGGCGCGGTAGCGCACTGTCGACCAGGGAGAGGGGGGGGCCAGCGTGCAGCGTGCGGGCGCGGCAACAACGCGCGGGGAGGTGAACAGAGGAGGGAGACAAGGTGGGGAGTGGGCTGGGCCGGCACTGTGGCACTTAGGCCCGGTAGCACGGGCCTTTTTCTTTTCTTCTTTTCTCTTTTCTGTTTTCTCTGTTTTTCTTTTTAGTTGTCGTTTTCCAAAATGTACAGCCCCAACTCCAGTTTTGTAAAATAAGTAACTTGGCCCAATATTTACAGTGCAATATTTGTCACTGCTAGAAATTGGTTTGGGGGCAAATGAATTTTATTTGGATTTTAATTAAATGAAAATGGATTAAATATCTCTATTTTGTTGCTGTTAGAGGCACATAATTAATTTAGTGAATGTTGGTTATAATTTTAGAATTGTCTCTGGAATATTTACAATATTATGAACATTTTAGTTTCTGGCTTTGAACAACTTTTATTTGCACTTTCAGTTTGAATTTCCATTTGAATTTGAATTTGAAAAGAGATATGATCCAAATGATGTTTAAGCGCTGTTGATCATGATGACATGGCATTATCAAAAAAGGGGATTACTGTGGCTAACCACAGGGGGTGTTACAAATCTCCTCCACTAATAAGAATTCTCGTCCCGAGAATTAAGAGGAAGACTGAAAGAAAGCAGGGTATTCTTGGAAGTTCTTCCGAAGAAACGTCCGGAAAATCTCGAACGACTGGAATATTTTCGATCCCCTCAAGCGGAGAAGCGTCCAACGCATTCAAGGTGTATATTTTAGTCTCAGCATTTTGAGTTATCTGGGCACGGTAATTCACTAGCCGAGTGGTTGGGTGCATGAGAAGTACAACTTTTAGTGGCACAATTGATTGAGGCGTATTGATCCTTGAACCAATCCATTTCGAGGATGATGTCTATGGTGGGAGATTCGAAAGTGATGGGTGAGGCAAGGAATTCTAATCCTTTAATTTCGACGGTAACGTTAGGTGTTATCATGTCAGCATGACAATGATCTCCGGTAGTTTTAACGACTAATGGAAATGCAAATTTTTCAGAGATGAATGAATATGATGCTCCTGAATCAAAATAAAACAGAAGCAGGTATTGAGTAAGCGAGCAAAGTACCCATCACAGTGGCAGATTGATCCGGGACTTGTTCAATATCAATGTTGTAAGCGTGTCCACGACCATGAGCAGCAGACCCAGTATTATAGTTGTGGGCCTGATTGTTGCCACGACCATTGCCATGGCCAGTACGCAGGAAAGCCAACTGATTCTGAGTCTAGCGGCAGTCCTTAGCAAGGTGGCCTAGTTTGCGACACATGAAGCACTGTCCATCTTCAGGACGAAGAGGAGCATTGGGTGGAACACGTGGTGTAGTATAGTTGTTCCTTGGGGCAGGGGCAGCTTGACGGAACACGTTGTTGGGAATCTAGACTCGATGCTTCTGTGTTGAGCCCGAAGATGAGCCAACATCACGATAGCTCTTCTGTGACTCCTTATGCTTCATTTGAGCAGTCTCAAGCAGAATAGCCTTGCTCACAAGATTAGTAAAGTCGGTGAAGTCTTGAGCAGCAAGTGCAAGCTCGATGTCTGGGTGGAGCCCATTACGGAACTTCTCTTGTCTACGGGCATCCGTGGCGATGTCTTATTTAGCATAGCGGGACAGGTCAAGGAATTCCCACTGATAAGCTTCGACAGTCTTATTGCCCTGAGTGAGGTTGCGGAACTAAGTTTTCATCCGGTCCATGATTCCTTGAGGAATATATCGGGCACGAAAGGCAGCCTGGAACTCAGGCCAGGAAACGGCTGTTCCAGCAGGCAGTGTACGTTTGTGGGTGTCCCACCATTGAGCAGTGGGGCCCTTTAAGAAAAAGGACGCGAAGGCGACAAAGTTGGCAGTGGAGACATTCGCAGACTCCATCTCGTGAGTGATATCGCGAATTCAGTCATCAGCATCCAGTGGCTTCTCGGAGTTGCAGAACTGAGTGGGGTTAAGACGCATAAATTCTGGCAGAGTTATTGAAGGAGGGTTCTGGTTCTGGTTGTTCAGATGCGGGAACTGAGTCATAATCCTAGTCATGAACTAGCGGTTGAGCTCGAATTGTTGCATCATAGCTGCCATATAATCTAGCGGTGGTGGGCGTTCAGTGGCACGACCACGACCACGACCACCTGGTCTAACCATCCTGCTATGTTTCAACAGGGGTAGTTCAGTAAAAGCAGTTGCGGGTGTTTAGTGACAAGCATGATGTAACACGACAATAATTAAGCAGTGTACTAGATACTTAACAGTAGTCAATTAAGACATACAGATCCATACACAGAGTCGGGTACATGCAAATAGCATAATGGCGCAAATTCAAAAGCTAGATATGGTAGGCGGCGCGCAGGCATGCGGTAAGGAAGTACACCACGAGACATAGCAAGGGCTACATCAACGTCGGGAAGATCCACTGAAACGGGGTAGCTGCACGTGCAGACAACGAATGTTCATCGCGGAAGGATCCTGCGCTCCATGTGCACTCTGATGCAGAACCCGGTCTCGAGCTGAAAGAAGAGGTCCGCGTGGAGGTGCGTGACCTCCAACAGTAGGCCAATCAATACCAGCGTACATCTAAGTCCTGCGCTGGTAAAGGATGTGCTCCAGATGTATCCCTGCATGAACAGCTTGTAGCAGTTGTGTCATAGCATCGTAGAGGTGTGCTCAAGTGGCAACCAACTCGACGGCAAGAGCCCGAACAGTGCGATCCAGAGCCTGAGTGCACTGAATCAGAACATGCGTGTCGTATCGACGATGCTCGTACGGGGCACAGATAGCTGTGTAGTATCCAGTAGTATCTCCAGTAGGGGCATACGGAATGTATCAGAACTCAGAGGCATCCAATCTATCGCTGAACTCTCCTCGAAGTTGTGCGACACGAGAGTAGGGGGCATCATGGACTGCCATCTCAATCGTCACGCCGATACCGTGGAAAAGGTGCAGCTTAGTGTCTGAGTCATCGCGCTGATCATAGATATGAACATCAGCATCGTACTGCTCCTGGTTGAACTCGCGGTAATACTCGTAGACCATGTACTCGGGGTACCAGCGGTAGGCCAGCCTAGTCAGGAGGGCGATCAGGACAGCTGGAAAACCAGGGGCACCAAGAGCCCAAGTGCGAAGCACAAGCTGCGTCGTAGGGCGTGGTGGAAACAAATGATCCATCTGAAACAGAGGAAATTCAGGATTGTCAAATGACAATGAGAAGTATAATACAACTCAGAGAGAAAGGTTAAACAAAACAATGGAAAGGAAAATGATTATCAGACTAGTCAGATCAATGGTAAGGAATTAAGCACAGATATCCAGCTCTCCGGGTAGACGAGATTTACGAGATCCTAAGTGTCGGTGTTAGTAAAATTCATTTAACCCGAATATAAGAGAGGTCAGAGTCCCTATGTAAAGATGAGGAATAAAAGATCCTAATACCACCCAATTGGCGACGTGGGCCCGTAAGCCACATAGCCAAGTTAGTAAAACAGTTTTCGGATACTAGACTCAACTTCGGCCAAGGAGTTGGAAAGGGGGTTCCTACAGGCAGTCGCCTCTGATACCAACTTGTGACGCCCCCGGCTCAATCGTGCACTAATCATACACGCAAATGCACATGATCAAGCCTAAGGACTCACGGGAAGACATCACAACACAACTCTAAAACATAAATAAAGTCATACAAGCTTTATATTACAAGCCAGGGGCCTCGAGGGCTCGAATACATAAGCTCGTATACAAGCGTCAGCGGAAGCATTAGATATCCGAGTATAGATATAAAAGAAGACACAGGTAGGCCCTTAGAAGGCGGGGCAAAAGAAATCACTACGATCGAAAGGCGCAGGCCTCCTGCCTGGGACCCTCCGAACCTACTCCTGGTCGTCGGCCAACTCGTAGTAGTATCCACCCTCGGGGTAGTAGTCGCAATCGTCGGCGGGGGCAGCTGTCTCAGGGGCTCCGTCATCTGGTTGCATCAAAAGGATATGGGGAGAAAAAGAAAGCAAAGCAACCATGAGTACTCATCTGAAGTACTCAGCAAGCAGGGATCTACACTACATATGCAACATTATCAAAGGAAGGCTATATATGTGGACTGGGCTACAGAAATGCCAGAATAGAGGGGAAAGCCTAGTGCTATCGAAGACTAGCATCTTCAACGGTCTTGCAGCATTAGAAGAGTGTAGAGTAGTACAGTATAAGTAGTAGAAGTGTTATCAACCTCGGCCGGAGATCCTTTCTCGACTCCCTGCGAGAAAGCAATCCCAGAGCCATACAGTCATCAACCTCGCCCAGAGATCCTTTCTCGACTCCCTGCGAGAAAGCAATCCCAGAGCCATACAGTCATCAACCTCGCCCAGAGATCCTTTCTCGACTCCCTGCGAGAAAGCAATCCCAGAGCCATACATCCAGGTATCATCTCCAGTTCTAGTTGTATCGATCGGGATACAACTCCGAGTGTCCGTTACCATGGGACAGTCTATCGATAGTTGTTTTCTTCCCTGCAGGGGTGCACCAACTTACCCACCACGCTCGCTTAACTCCGGTCGGACACACTTTTCCGGGGCATGCCCGGCCTCGGCAAAACGACACGCCGCAGCCCTACCTAGAGCTCAGCAGAGAGGTCCCCGCCGGTCTACATCCTAAGCGCTGAGGGGTCTTGGGCCGTCACCCTGTGCACTCCGGGTCGTTGCGAGCAGGGTGGATACCAGCGCCAACGGCACGATCCGACCCGGCCACAATGCTGAACTGGACGTCTGACAGAGCTTTCGGCTGATGCCACGATGTAGAGTACCCATATTTATTCCCGCATGATGGTTAGTGCTATCGGGCTAAAGGCCCACTCAGATCAAATATCCAAATCGTAGTGTGTTGGTAGTGCGGTAACGAGCAGAGACTCACGATCGATGTGACCCCGTCGCCCCGTCTTGAGGACTTGCGGCAAGGGCCAAGAATGCCCGGCCACACCTCGTATTCATCACTCGGGCAACCTCCAGGTCAACCCGTCTCCACAACACTCGCCACATAGGCTCACGCGGGTACCCCTCAGGGTCGACCCACCTTTCCAAGTAACAGGGTAAAGTCCAAGTATCCGTGTGTCCATAACATCAGGGGAATCCAAGGTATCACCCTCGTTGGATTCCTACTCGATGTATCCCTCAAGGTGAACTCGGAGGAATCACCCTCGATGGGTTCACACTTGAGGTGTTGCACGACAGCGTTGTTATCGGAAGTGGTGAAGGAGGAATCACCCTCGATGACCACGACTAAATAGCTACTCTACAGAGTTAACATCAGAAGTGCTACACGAGGTATCACCCTCGGCACTCGATAGTAACGCTGCAGTGTCGTTACAACTAAGAGGGTGATGTGCGGTGCCGGGGCCTGGTTGTCGAGTCTTCTGATAATCCAGCGGGGCAATCGGGACAAGTGAGGTCACTAGGTCTCTATCCAGCCTATACTAAACATTTTCGGATAAGCAGGTAAGGTATCAATAGCAGGTTACAATAAACAGGCTATGCATGAGAATAGGATAAACAGTAGCAGCAGCAATTCTAATGCAAGCATGAGAAAATAGAATGGGCGATATCGGGATGATCAAAAGGGGGGCTTGCCTGGTTGCTCTGGCAAGAAGAAGGGGTCGTCAACACCGTAGTCGATCGGGGCAGCAGTGGGGTCGGTCTCGTATTCTACCAAAGAGAAGAGGGGGAAGAAACAGTAAATACGAAGCAAACAAAGCATCACAAAACATAATCATGACGATACGCGGTGCTAGGGGTGACCTATCGTAGTGCTCGGTGATACCGACGAAGAGGAATAACATTCGGGAATGTTTTCCCGAAGTTTGGCATTTTCGGGCAAATGAAATGGAGGTGGATTGTTGCATGTTCATTATTCTAGGGACGTGCAGCGGACGAACGAACTGCGTATTCAGATTCGTCTCGTCATTCTGAGCAACTTTCATGTACAAAGTTTTTCGATCTGAGCTACGGATTATTTTATATGATTTTCTAAAGTTTTAATCATTTTCAGAATTTAATTATTTAATTAAATTTGAATTATCCAGAATAGTAAATGATGACGTCAGTAGGTCAAACCCAGCTGACCAGAGTCAAACCTGACAGGTGGGTCCAGTGGGACCCACATGTCAGTGACAGAGCTAACTAAACAGAGTTAGTTTAATCTAATTAACCTAATTAGCAGGTGGGGCTTACTGTCAGTGAGAGATTAGTATACTAATTAACTAATTAATTAATTATTAGTGTTATTTATTTTTAATTAATGTTTAATTGGGTGGGGCCCGTATGTCATTGACTGGGGCCTGCCGAGTCAGCACAGTTGACTTGGTCAACTGGTCAACAGGGGGCGTCCGGCCCATCGGTCAGTGGCACAGGGGGGGGGCCCGGTCAGCGCCACATCGGTCGGCCGGTATTTAAACGCCGGCGCGCGCTCCGGCGTCCACCGAAGACGGCAGCGACGCGCGGAAATGACTCACAGGGGCCATTTGGTCCGCGGTTTCGTCCTAGGGGACGGGCACGACGCGCCGCATCCGTTGGTGGCCGTGGCTACCGTCGGGGATGGCCGGAACATCGCCGGAGACGAACAAGGCGGCGGTGGCGTTCGGTGGCGCAAGGAGAAGTGGGTTGCGGGGGCTCGTTCGGTGCGGGACTTGGCGCGTTCGAACATGGGCATCGCGCCGCGTCGAACGACGGCAACGGTGGCCGTTGAAATGGCCCGCAGCACCGGCTGCGACGGTGACCGACAGCGGCCGAAGCTTGAGCACGCGGGGGAGGTAACTACAGCGCACGGGGAGGAGAAGGAAGAGGTCAGGGAGTATCGGGTGGCTCACAGCAGTGCAGAGAAGGCCCAAGGAGGTTAGGGGAGCTCGGGGCGGCATGGGTCGAGGCGGTGCAGCGGCGGCGATCCGAGGAAGTGGAAGGGCGCGTCTCAGCCGTTGCGGGGCGCCAAGCTCGAGCGCGTCCTCGTAGTCGACGTAGTCGACGTGGGCGGTCCTCCCGGCGCGGTCTCAGTTGGCGGGGAGGCCGCAGAGCGCGTGGGCGATGGCGTTCATGTCGACGGCGGCGCTCGGCTGCGATGGGGAAGGGGAAGTGAGGGAGAGGGAGTGGAGAGGGAGAGGCCAGGGAGTCGTGGGCTCTTCCCTTATCCTCCGCGGGGGGGAGGGGGGCGCGGCAGCGCGTTGTTGACCAGGGAGAGGGGGGGCCAGCGCGCGGCGTGCGGGCGCGGCGACAGCACGCGGGGAGGTGAACAGAGGAGCGAGACGAGGTGGGGAGTGGGCTGGGCCGGCACTGTGGCACTTAGGCCCGGTAGTCCAGGCCTATTTCTTTTCTTCTTTTCTCTTTTCTGTTTTCTCTGTTTTTCTTTTTAGTTGTTGTTTTCCAAAATGTACAGCTCCAACTCCAGTTTTGTAAAATAAGTAACTTGGCCCAATATTTACAGTGCAATATTTGTTACTGCTAGAAATTGGTTTGGGGGCAAATGAATTTTATTTGGATTTTAATTAAATGAAAATGTATTAAATATCTCTGTTTTGTTGCTGTTAGAGGCACATAATTAAATTAGTGAATGTTGGTTATAATTTTAGAATTGTCTCTGGAATATTTAAAATATTATGAACATTTTAGTTTCTGGATTTGAACAACTTTTATTTGCACTTTCAGTTTGAATTTCCATTTGAATTTGAATTTGAATTTGAAAAGAGATATGATCCAAATGATGTTTAAGCACTGTTGATCATGATGACATGGCATTATAAAAAACGGGGATTACTGTGGCTAACCACTGGGGGTGTTACACGCACCAGCCCCTTGTGGCTGGTGCGTTTCCCCTCTTGGCCCATAAGGCCCATATCTTTTGCCGGGGGTGCTCGGAACCCCTTCAGGTGACCCGATAATTACCCGGTACCCCCGAAACACTTCCAGTGTCTGAATACCATCGTCCTATATATCAATCTTTACCTCTCGACCATTTCGAGACTCCTCATCATGTCCGTGATCTCATCTGAGACTTCGAACAACATTCGGTCACCAAATCACATAACTCATATAATACTATATCGTCATCGAACATTAAGCGTGCGGACCCTACGGGTTCGAGAAATATGCAGACATGACCGAGACACTTCTCCGGTCAATAACCAATAGCGAAACATCGATGCCCATATTGGCTCCTACATATTCTATGAAGATCTTTATCGGTCGAACCGTTATGACAACATACGTAATTCACTTTGTCCATCGGTATGTTACTTGCCCGAGATTTGATCGTCGGTATCTCTATACCTAGTTCAATCTCGTTTTTGGCAAGTCTCTTTACTCGTTCCATAATACATCACCTCATGACTAACTCCTTAGTCATTTGCTTGCAAGCTTATGATGTGTATTACCGAGAGGGCCCAGAGATACCTCTCCGAAACTCGGAGTGACAAATCCTAATCTTGATCTATGCCAACTCAACAAACACGTTTGGAGATTCCTATAGAGCATCTTTATGATCATCCAGTTACGTTGTGACGTTTGATAGCACACAAGGTATTCCTCCAGTATCCGTGAGTTGCATAATCTCATAGTCGAAGGAATATGTATTTGATATGAAGAAAGCAATAGCAATAAACTGAACGATCATTATGCTAACCTAACAGATGGGTCTTGTCCATCACATCATTCTCCTAATGATGTGATACCATTATCAAATGACAACACATGTCTATGGCTAGGAAACCTTAACCATCTTTGATCAACGAGCTAGTCTAGTAGAGGCTTACTAGGGACACGGTATTTGTTTATGTATTCACACATGTATTTAAGTTTCCGATCAATACAATTCTAGCCTGAATAATAAACCTTTATCATGAAATAAGGAAATATAAAATAACAACTTTATTATTGCCTCTAGGGCATATTTCCTTCAAAAGTATGGCTCTGCCGCTGTTTTTTCCTCATCGTCAGCTTCCCTCTACGCAACTAGTGCGGCACTGACCACTTGATTCGTCGCTGCCAAGTATAAGAGCAACGGTTCTTGTGGTTTGGGTGCGACTAGAGTTGGCGCAGAAGATAGGTATTTTTTTAGGTCATGCAGCGCAGCCTCCGCTTCCGGAGTCCATTTTATCGGACCAGCTTTTTCAATATCTTGAAGAAAGGTAGGGCGCGCTTAGCAGACCTTGAAATAAACCTACTCAGAGCTGCGACACAATCGACAAGGTGCCGCACATCCTTGACGGTCTTGGGCACTTGTAACTACTCAATAGCCTTGATCTTGTCGGGGTTCACTTCGATCCCACGCTGAGATATAAAGAACCCAAGGAGCTTGCCAGAGGGAACACCAAACACGCACTTCTCGGGGTTGAGCTTCATGTTGATGTTTTGCAAATTGGAGAAGATTTCCTCCAAGTCTTGAATCAGGGTGAACTTGTCCTTGGTCTTGACCACAATATCATCCATGTAAGCTTCTATGTTCCTGTGTAATTGTGGCTCAAAACCCATCTGAACTGCCCTTGTGAACATTGAACTCATGCTCTTTAGTCTGAAAGGCATCCGTACAAAGCAGTACATGCCACAAGGAGTAATGAATGCGGTTTTCTCTTCATCTTCTTCGAACATGAATATCTGGTGATACCCGGAGTAGGCATCAAGAAACGAGAGCAGATCACAGCCGGCAGTCGATGCGTGGCAAGGGGAAATGATCTTTGGGCATGCTTTGTTGAGGTCAGTGTAATCGATACAAAGTCTCCATTTCCCATTCGCCTTGCATACGACAACCATATTCGCCAACCATGTTGGATGTAATCCGCCCCTGACCAGGACAACTGCCTCGAGTTTCTTGATCTCTTCTGCTATAAATTGCTGCCGTTCCAAGGCTTGCTTTCTGACCTTCTGCTTGATGGGCCGAGCATGAGGGCAGACATCAAGGTCGTGCTCAATTACCTCGCTGGGAACACCGGGGATGTCAGATGGTTGCCACGCAAACACATATACATTCGCCCACAGGAAGGCAATGAGTGTGCTTTCCTATTTGCTGTCTAGGGTGGCACTAATGGTGAAAGCACCACCAGTGCCATCCTCCCTTGCCAGCACCTTCTTTGTCGCAGGTGGAGCAGCCTTGGATCTCCTGCCGACAGAGCTTTCCGGCAAGTCCTCGACGAGTGCGCAGCACTATGAGGAGGTGCGCTTCCCGGAAGTCTCACTGGATGTCTTGCCAGGCTTTTTGCTATTCCTCGGCTTGGCGGGAGCTGTTGCCTTGTCGGATTCCACTGCGATCGCATCCCTATAAAGTTTACCCATACAAATGACTGCATCTTTCTGGTTGGATTTGATGGAGATGAGACCCATGGGCCCTGGCATCTTCAATGTGTTGTAAGCATAGTGGGACGCCGCCATGAACTTGGCCAAGGCAGGGCGACCAAGAATTCCATTGAACGGCAAGGGGATATTAACCACGTCAAACATGATCTTCTCGGTTTGGTAGTTTAGGTCTTCGCCAAATGTCACCGACAGCGTGATCTTGCCTTTTGGCTGGTTCCTTCCTGGGTTGGTTCCCTGGAATGTCCCAGTTTTCTTGAGCTCTTCCTCAGGTATCTGCAGCCTCTCGATCACCTCCGGGGAGATCAAGTTCAAGCCAGCTCCACCGTCAACTAACATTTTTGTGACCTTGAGGTTGCATATCATTGGTGAAACCAACAACGGCAAACACCCGACGGCAGTCGTGCAATCAGGGTGGTCCTCGGCATTGAAAATGATAGGCGTGTGGGACCACTTGAGGGGCTTTCGTGCATCTGCCGCTGGCTCCACTGCATTAACTTTGCGTGCCCATTGCTTGAGCTCGCGATGGGAGGAGTGCAAAGACGCACCACCGTCAATGCACATGGCTTCCGTTGCCTTCTGGAATTCTTGTTCACTAGACTCATCATCCACATCCTCACTTTCTTCGTCTTCTTCGTTCTTCTCTCTGCCCCTGGCGGGCTTTTCTTTCTTCTGGCCAGCGTTGCCGCAGCGTCCACCACGACCACCGCGGCCCTTCTTGCCGGCTCCACCTGTACTCTCCTGGCCTTTTTCCTTGTCCCGCTTCTCATACTCAGCTTTCTGTTTCTCAACCAGCTGCTCGACTTGTTGGCACTCCTGGAGTTCGTGGCCTATGGTACAGTGGATCTTGCAGTATGGCCCGTTGGACTTGCCAGCTTTCTCTCGTACCACGGCAACCTGGCAATCAGCGCATGTAGCTGCTTCTTTGCCGGTTCTGTCTGTTTTGGGTTTCTTGGCGGGGCTGGAGTTGCCAGATCATTCCACAGCCATAACTGACTTGCCTCTGTGCTTTCTATTGTGTCTTCGACCCTTCTTTCATGGGGCAGTTGTGGCATCATCGTCGGAATCGACTTTGTCTGACATCATCCTTCCCGGGAAGACTTCTCCCTTCTTTAGCGTGTGCACATTTTTCCGCCAACGTATAGAGCTCGTTGACGGTCTTCGGCAAGCAGATATGCATCTTCTCCCGCATCTTGCGGTTGCGCACATTCGTGTGGAATGCAGCAACCATGGCCGCGGTGTGAATATCCGGTAGGCTGCAATGCACGCGGCTGAATCTCTGGATGTACTGGCGTAGGCTCTGTCCTTCCTTTTGTGGGATCACTTGCAAGTCGCTAGGCAACCCTGGACCATTCTGTCCTCTGGTAAAAGCACCAACAAACTCATTGCAAAGATCTGACCATGAGGAAATGGAGTTTTGCAGCAAGTTCATTCGCCAAGACCTAACGTTGGGCTTGAGTACCAATGGGAAGTAGGTGGCTAGGATTTTCTCATTCCTTCCCCTGGCAGCTTGCACAAGAATTGTATAAATGCCCAAGAACTCTGTCGGGTTTTGATTGCCGTCGTACTTTTCTGGGACCTCAGGCAGGAATGTGCGGACGGACGGCCACTTGCCGTAGCTCGCGTGTGAAGGCGGGGCACCCGACCTTATAAGGTATGTACCGGCCAACAACGAGCGCTGGCTTATCGACGACTGGACCATTGAACTCATCTAATTGACGGCACACCCCTCGGCACCGCTGGATGGTGGTGCGAGCGCCTTCGGCTCATCAGTCAAGCAGCACTTGCCACTGGTCTCGCTGCATCTACGGGTCTGAGGAAGCCATCGATGTGTCGTCAGGCTGTACATCTTATTGGGCCCGCTGCGAGCGCCGGTGCTACCGCTGAGATTGTTGCCGAGGAGGTGATTGCACCGTGGGTGCACCACCTGCCATATGGCCTTCAGTTTGAGGCGCAGGTGCAGTTGGTGGTCACCGCGAAGGCTTTGCCAACAGGGACTTATTCGCATCGGCAAACTCAATCAAACTCCGAATGGTGGCTCTCCACTCATGCATCTTATGAGCTACTGGAGGAAAATCCAGCAAAATTTGTGCTCGCGCCATCACCTTCGTCGTCGTTGAATGCATGTTAGAATGTGAAGAGCGCAACATTGCTCAACTCCTGGCAGAGCCAATAGGAATGTCGTTGCGCTCTTGTCATCCTGCCATGTGGCAACAATGAGTTGACGTGGCGGAAGCGGCGCCCGTGGATCTTGAGCTTGGTCGATGGGCGATTTGCCATGCGGGCATTGCTGTGGAGGCAAAATAGCATCACCTGGCGTCTCATCGCGCTCATCTTGTGACGGGCGTGGCTTGTGTCTTGAGGTCGCTCCCCTGGCCGCTGCCGGTGCTGCCGCAGCCGGAGGGTCTTGGTTCGTGCCCGATCGAGCGGGGTCGCTCTGGTGGCTGCGTTCACATGCATGAGGAGGTGGGGGTAGAGCACCCACATCGCCCGCGCCATGAACGTTGTCTTCGCTGGAGCATTGAGGTAAGCATCCACCTCGAGCTAGTCCTTTAAGCTTTAGTGGTAGATATTTGATGGCGTGGAGGTCATCTCCTCGCGCCATGTGAATGTGGAGGAGGAAATCCTCTATCCATACAGTCGGGTCTGTGGTTCCGTCGTATGGCTCGATGTTCACAGGCTTGAAGCCATCTGGGAATTGGTGTTGCATTACCCTTTCTATGAAGCACAGGGGGTGTGCGGCACCCCGTACTCAGGCTACATCGCGTCCGAGGTCTTCGGCCATCCGAGTCCGCTCCTGCTCCCGTACTCTATCGTTCCAGTTCGGCCAATCGTAATATCCTTCCCGGTGACTGGGCATTTCTTCTCTGGGTTCATAGATTGACCTGGTACGGCCCCCTCAAGCGTCTAGGTCATGGCGGAGGTCGTACTCGTAGGTGGGCCGCACTTGATCCTTGCCGTAACGGCGAGGTGGGGGTGGCGGGGTGCTCGGCCTCGTCAGCTTCTCTGTCCCGCCCTCTAGGGGGGCGTTCCTGCTATTCGGCGCGTGTGTATGTCAGACGTGTGGGCTCTACGGCCTTGTCGTCGGATTGTGGCAGCAATCTTCGCTTGGGATAACTTTTGATTGGCTGTTCGCGGCCGTACCCTTCTTCAGCGGCTAGGACTTTGGTCCATCGATCATTGAGGGTGTCTTGTTCAACCTTGATTCTACATTTTTGTTTCTTCAGACTGCGGGCGGTGGCTAGGAGCCTCCGTTTAAACCGCTCCTGCTCCAGCGGGTCTTCGGGGACGATGAAATCGTCATCCTCGAGACTTGCCTCCTCTTCGGAGGATGGGAGGTAGTTCCTGTCTTCAGAGTCATCGGGGTTTTCTGGGTTGAACGAGTCCTCCTGCCCCGTAGGGTCATCCTGATGATGTTCGTTAGCTGCGGCTCCAGCGAGGTCATCTGTGTTATTCGCGGTGCCGTTCTCCGCAGAGTCGACATTGCTTGCATGGCTTCGACGTGGCATTGATCGACGGCACTGTCTTTGGTGTTTGGGTGGTTCATCTCTGGGCTTGTCTCGGTCCTGATTGGGAGTGCCATCGCCGTCCTTGGGGTGTCCACCATGTAAATATCATAGGTGGACGTGGCCGACCAGCGGCCAGTGACGGGGGGGGGGGGGCAACATCAGTATTAGCCATGGCTCCGCCATCCTCGTCCATGTATTCGGCGTTTTCTGAATTATAATCTAGCATATCGGTTAAATCATCGACAGTGGCTGCCAAGTGGGTGGTGGGTGGGACGTAAAATTTCCCGTGGTACGCCTCGAAGGTTTGATGGTTCTGGGCGGAGGGCAGATCCTCCTGGATGGTCATTTTCTGGATTCGGTCTAGTGCCTCGTTTAACATAGCGAGGGTCGCCGAATTTGAGGGCTCTAGGCCAAATTCCATTTGTAACGGGGTGGGGGCAGTCAGTGCGCTGGCCGGTTCTTGGTTTCCACAGGCCGAGCTAAACTCGGGGTATGGTGTCGGATCCTTGAGGGGGTCCGGATCGTCACTGGGGACTACGGACGGGCCTTGGTTTTTGGGTGTGGTTTCCACGCCGGGATTCGAGATCGAGCTGCTTCGGGCTGGGGGTGACCCATGGCCACCGGCTGCTGGTTCGTCGTAAGGGCTCAAGGCTAGAGGAGCGTTGTGACGGAAAGATTCGGCCAAGATTCACTCTTGGCCTCCGCCTCCTGGTTCTGCCTCGAAGGCCAAGGATAGGCCCTCCGTAGATATGATGGACCTGGCCGAAGGTGGAGGCTGGCCCCCGCTTGAAGTGGAGCCCTCCTCGCATGAAACTGTTCGGAGGGCGGGGGCCGACATGTAGATCGGATCGAAGGGGGACTCGAGAGCGGGCATGGTGAGGCCTGCGGGGGTGCAGAAGGGAGCAGTGGATCTGGCGAAGACCAGATCGCCCCGCGTGTCCGCAATGTATTCCAGGTTACCGAATCGAATTCTATGTTCTAGAGCGAAGTTGTCAATCTGATCCAAATGACCAGTCGGGTCGGCATGCAGCACGATGCTGCTGAACACGAAGAGTTGACCGGGGACAAAGAAGTCCCCGGATCCGATGCCTTCTTCTATGATCAGGCGAGCCATCGATCCTTTGGGCGACCCCACAGCAAAACTCTCAATGAAAGCACAATGTCAGTGTCAAAACTGGCAGATCTCGGGGTAGGGGGTCCCGAGCTGTGGATCTAGAATCGATGGGGAACAAGGGACGATGAACACGGTGTTTACCCAGGTTCGGGCCGTCTTGAAGAGGTAATACCCTCCGTCCTACTTGATTGTATTGGATGTATAGTATGGTTATAGAGTAGATCTACCTCGAGTTCAGCCTGAGCTAAACCCTAAGGTGATGAGGTGATGAATATAGCTCTAGCCCTAAAGACTACAACCCTCGGTTTATATAGACACCGGTAGGGTTAGGGTTACCGGAGATAGATTACAATAAGGGGTAAAGAGATCCTGCCTATCCTTGACTTGGAGGGCACACCACGGCTTCATAGGCCTCCTGTCGCTGTATGACTTCACCAGTCTAGCCCATATTCTATGGGCCGACGCCCCGAGGACCCCTTAGTCCATTAGTCTCTCACCCGTGCTACCGTTCCCTTGAATTTTAATGCGTTCCTAGAGAAAGCTAAGTTGAAAGATGATGGTAGCAACTACACGGACTGGGTTTGTAACTTGAGGATTATCCTCATTGCTGCATAGAAGAATTATGTCCTTGATGCACCGCTAGGCGACAGACCTACTGCAGATGTTATGAACGTCTGGAAGACTCGGTCTGATGACTACTCAATAGTTCAGTGTGCCATGCTTTACGGCTTAGAACCGGGACTTCAAAGACGTTTTGAACGCCACGGAGCATATGAGATGTTCCAAGAGCTGAAGTTGATATTTCAAGCTAATGCCCGGGTTGAGAGATACGAAATCTCCAGCAAGTTCTATAGCTGCAAGATGGAGGAGAACTATTCTGTCAGTGAACACATACTCACAATGTCTGGGTATCATAACCACTTGACTCAGCTAGGAATTGATCTTCCACTTGAGAGTGTTACTGACAGTGTTCTTCAGTCACTACCACCAAGCTACAAAGGCTTCGTGATGAACTATAATATGCAAGGGATGACGAAAATGATTCCTAAGCTCTTCGCGATGTTGAAATCGGCGGAGGTAGAAATCAAGAAGGAGCATTAAGTGTTGATGGTTAACAAGACCACTGGTTTGAAGAAAAATGGTAAGGGAAAGAAAGGGAACTTTAAGAAGAATGGCAAGCAAGTTTCCACTCCCGTGAAGAAGCCCAAAGCTGGACCCAAGCCTAAAACTGAGTGCTTCTACTTGCAAAGGGAATGGTCACTGGAAGCGGAACTACCCCACATACTTGGCGGATAACACTACTGGAATCAGGGAATTTGCCGTCTGCCAGTTCTTTGCCGTCTGCTAGCAGACGGCAAAGAAGGTCTTTGCCATCAGCTTACAGAAAACTGACGGCAAAGAAAGAGCTGACGGCAAAGATCATGTTTGCCGTCAGCCAGCTCTTTGCCGTCTGCTAGCGGACGGCATAGAAGCTTTGCCCTTAGCTAGCAGACGGCAAAGAGGGAGGGTAGCCCACTAACAAGAACAACCTAACGGCCACTTTCTTTGCCGTCTGCTAGCAGACGACAAAGAAAGTGGCCAACCTAACGGCCGTTACCTCCGGCCCAACCCCACTAGCTCCTCTCTCTCTCCCCTCTCTCTCCGCCCGACCCCACCCCTCTCTCTCCCCTCGCTCTCCCGCACCGCACCTCACCCGCACCCGCACCGCCGCCGCCCGGACACTGCCGCCGCCCGGACACCCCGCTGCCGCCGCCGCACCACCCCACCGCCCCGGAGCTCTGCGGCCCCGGAGCCAGCGCCGCCTGGCGCCCCCGTCGCTCAGCTCTCTCTCTCTGTCTCCTGATCCCCTTTGCTGCCGCCACGTTTTCCGGCCGATTCCGGCGGTTTCCGACGGTCTCCGGCGACACCTTGGCTACCCATCTCTTCCTCTCGTCGAGCTCTATCGATCCCTCCGTCTCGATTTGATTTTCCCTGCCTCCTGTGGTTGCTCCCTTCGGTTTTCTCTCCGCTAGGATTTTGGTGTTGGGGTGGTTCTCGCCTCCGGTGGGGCTCCGGTGGCCGTGAGGTGCTCCGGTGGTGCTGGGCGTGCCGTGGCGCGGGGGTGCCCCTGGGTTGGCGCCTCCGTGCTGCGGTGCCCCTGGGTTGGCCACCTCCGTGCTGCGTGCTCTCGATGGCGCTGCCGTGGTGGTGTTGGTTGTGCTGCTGGTCACACCATAGTGATGGTGTGGCTGCATCCTGCTTCGGCTACAACTCCTCTTGGTGAGCTTCTCCTTACTCCCCTCCTCTGATCTCTCTAATGCATAGCTTTAGCTCTTGATCTAGTTGGATGTGAAGCTCTATTAGCTGCTGCTAGATGCTCCAGATGAGCATCAACTTGTGTTGGAGCTCTCTGTGATGGATTCTTGCTGTGTCAGGGTTTTGGTCAATGACTGTTTATGTGTATCTGCTTACATATGTGCTCCTGGATTGGCTAATATGGTCAGTAGTTGTTCATGTGTGTAGATGTACTCCTGTGGATATGTGGTAGCTGCGACTGTGTTGTTAAATCGGTGGCTAACCTGTGCTCTATTGGACTGGGATCTCTCCCTGTATTTTTTTGTTGCTACTGTTAGCTATCTCACTAGCTGTTGATGGTAACTTAATTCAGTTAACTGAATCTCTAGTGTTACATTTTCTTTTCCATTGGTCTGTTTAACCTTTGGAAATTAGTTATCACTTCTGTTGTTATTTGCTGCTGCTGCTATTACTTGCGGTAGCAGTTTATAATGGTACTAGCCCACTGTGGTTGTGGGTGCAGTGCCCTAATTGCAGAAAAATACCAGGTGCAAGTGTGGTGCTGTGTTCTGCAAAAGCAGATAATCATTTGGGGTGCTACCCTGCTATTTCTTCTATGCTATAGCTACTTTACTCATGAACAGATACTCACTTGTTCTTAGTTGTTTTACTTCTAATACTGATATGAACAGATACCTCTTGGTTTGGCTATTCCTATTGGTCTCTTTCTAATAGCCTATGAATAGATGCTATACTTGGTTTTGGCTGTTACTTCCTAGTTTTCTACTCATAAGACAGATACTACATCTGATTTGGGCAGTGATGCTGGTCTGAGCCCCCTTCTCTTAGGCTTAATTTACATGTGGCTATCCCTGTGCTATGATGATCTAGCCCTGGCATCTCCAGGCTAGCTGAGCACACAATCCTCAAGTATACCTTGAGGTCTTCTAGTTATCTAGTAAGCTGCTGGGTGTCTCATTGGGCTTGGGACTTGGTCTGGCCGGCTGGTTTGATGTATATCTCCTCCTGGAGCTTTGTTTTGAATTGCTCAGTGACATATCTCATTGTCACTGGACAAAAGTTGGCTGTAGTGGTAGAGTGTAATCATTGGTTCTAAACACTAGTTTTAGTTGGGCTTAATCCTTTGGAGCTATTTCTGTTAATGATCTTTGATATATGGCAGTTGATGGCTTCCTGACTTGGCTCTTGGCTGGTTCTCTGATTTGGCTCTAGATAATGGTTTTCCTCTATTTGGCTTTTCTGAAATAAGGTCATTTGGTATTTAGAAATCCTGACTGAGATAGTCTTGATTTCAAGGAATAGCTCCTACAATATTGCATTTCACCAAGTGGAATGCTACATTTCTACTCCTAACCCATTCTCTCTTTCTTAGTGTTTTTGTTATGCAGGTTGGAAGAAAAGAAGAAGATCCAGAAAAAAACTTAGTAATAAGATAGTTTTTAGGAAAATAGATATTTAGTTTTAGGTCATTTCTGATTCTTTATAATATGACTTTGTATTACCTATTCCAATTATTAATAAAGTTTTTAATTTACTCTTTTAGTGCTTGTCTTTAGTTTTTGTTTTGACTTTGTGAAACTTGCTACCTATGGATGAAACTGTGTAATATTGAAGAAACTATGTATATGTATGGATGAAACTTGCTACTATTGGTAACATGTGTTGGATATGTGTTGGATATATATGTGTTCATGACTATTGGTAATATGTGTTGGATATCCTATATTGGTCATATATATATATCTGTGTTTGATTTTCTGTGAAAATAAATTGATATAAGGAAAAGCAGAATTAAATGGGGCAATATAGGCACTTTGCCGTCTGCTGGCAGACGGCAAAGAGCGCCGTTAGCCCCCTAACGGGGCTGTTACCTTTTTTGTGCCGTCCACAAGCTTTGCCGTCTGCTAGCAGACGGCAAAGAACTTTCCTTCTTTGTCGTCCGCCAGCAGACAGCAAAGCGGCCTTTACCGGCATCAGTTCAGCCGGAGTGTTTGCTGGCTGCTAGCGGACAGCAAAGCCTTTGCCGTCTGCTATGGCAGACGGCAAAGCAGCTGATTCCAGTAGTGTAAGAAAGATGGCAAAGTGAACAAAGGTATATTTGATATACACGTTATTGATGTGTTCCTTACTAATGCTCGTAGTAGCACCTAGGTATTTGCTAATGCTTCGGTTGCTCATATTTGTAACTCAAAATAGGAGCTACGGAATAAATGATGATTGGCTAAGGACGAGGTGACGATGCGCGCCGGGAATGGTTCCAAGGTCGATGTGATCGCCGTCGGCACGCTACCTCTACATCTACCTTCAGGATTAGTTTTAGACCTCAATAATTGTTATTTGGTGCCAGCGTTGAGCATGAACATTATATCTGGATCTTGTTTATTGCGAGACGGTTATTCATTTAAGTCAGAGAATAATGGTTGTTCTATTTATATGAGTAATATCTTTTATGGTCATGCACCTTTGATGAATGGTCTATTCTTGTTGAATCTCGATCGTAGTGATACACATATTCATAATATTGATGCCAAAAAATGCAAAGTTGATAATTGTTGAGAGATAACTTTTGGCAATGCAACTCAATGTATTGATCGGTGCATAAAGCACGTATATATGGGTGTACAATGTGGGCCTCAACTTCTACCATACAATGACTAGGAGGTGGGCCAGGATATAGAATATACATTCAAAACCATATGTTCAACACCCCCCCCCAGCAGTCAAAGCATCGCCGAAGACGCAGAGACTGGACCGAAACTCCTCAAAGACGGAAGTAGGCAATCCCTTAGTCATCACAGCGGCGAACTGTTGCGCCGTCGGGACGTGAAGGACCCGTAAGCGCCCAGGAGACACCTTCTCATGAACGAAGAGAATGTTGAGCTCAATATGCTTCGTTCGCCGATAATGGACTAGGTTGGCGAAGAGGTACACGGCAGAGACGTTGTTGCAGTAGACGAGCGTGGCCTTGTGAACGTCACGAAGCAACTCCTGGAGCAGCTGACGAAGCCAGGAGCATTCGGCAACGGCGTTAGCCACTGCTCGATACTCTGCCTCGGCATTCGAGCGGGAAACCATGGGCTATTGCTTGGACGACCACAAGATCAGCGAAGGCCCAAGGTAGACACAGTAGCCCGAGGTGGAGCAACGTGTGTCGGGGCAACCTGCCCAGTCCACATCAGAGTAGGCGACGAGGTCGGTGGAGGCGGAGGCCGTCAGTGCGAGTCCCAAAGACGTGGTGCCGCGTATGTAACGAAGGATACGCTTCACCAAGGTCCAACGAGAGTCACGTGGGGAGTGCATGTGAAGGCACACCTGCTGAACAGCATACTGGAAGTCTGGACGCGTCAGGGTCAGGTACTGCAGAGCGCCAATGATAGAGCGATAGAATGCCGCATCGGACGCGGGAGAGCCCTCCAGAGCAGAGACCTTGGCCTTCGTGTCGACAGGCGTGGCGGCGGGCTTGCAGTTAAGCATGCCAGCATGCTGAAGAAGCTCGTGAGCATACCTCTGCTGATGCAGAAAAAACCCATCTGGCCGTCGAACCACCTCGATGCCGAGGAAGTTGTGCAGGGGCCCCAAGTCCTTGAGGGCAAACTCATCACTAAGACAAGCGGTGAGCCGCTGAAGGAGCTCGGCAGCGGATGCTGTCAGGATGATGTCGACGACATACAGCAGTAGATATGCAGTGGCAGCTCCCTGATGGTAAACGAAGAGGGACGCATCAGAGCGAGTGGATGTGAATTCAAGCGACTGCATGAACGCAGCGATACGCTGGTACCAGGCCCGTGGCGCCTGCTTCAACCTGTAAAGAGAACGGGAGAGCAAGCACACGTGGTTAGGATGCGCGGCATCGACGAATCCAGTGGGCTACTCACAGAACACCTGCTCAGCAAGGTGGCCATGCAGAAAAGCATTGGAAACGTCCAACTGATGCACGGGCCAGGCGCAAGAGACAGCTAACTGGAACACGGTGCGGATAGTGCCCGGTTTGACAACGAGGGCAAAGGTGTCGGTGAAGTTCACGCCCACGCGTTGCCAAAATCCCCGAACCACCCAGCGAGTTTTGTAGCGCTCGAGAGTGCCGTCCGGATGAGTCTTGTGCCAGAAGACCCACTTGCCCGTGATGATGTTGGCACGAGGCTGCCGAGGGACAAGTTGCCAGGTGCGGTTCCGCTGGAGAGCATCAAATTCTTCCTGCATCACAGCGAGCCAATGAGGATGCCGGTGGGCGGCTCGATCTGACGATGGGAGAGGGGACAACTCAGAGGCGAAAGCAACAAGAAGGTACTCATCGCTGGTATACCGCGTGCTCGGTCGAAGAGTGCCAGCCCGAGAGCGAGTCATCGGGCGGGGCAGCGGGTCCGGGGCGGCGACGGGTGATGATGATGATGAACCCATCACCCCGAGGCACCAGGCATGGCCGCACCGGCAGAGGGGCACGCCGTGGATGCTGGGGAGACCAGCGTGGAGGATGCCGATGGCGTCGGAGATGCCGAGGGCGCCGGGGCACTAGGGTCGCCGAGGGCGCCGTAGACGCCTGGGGCACCGGGGACGCGGTGTGCATCGGGGTCGGCGAGACCGACTCGTGGAGGGGCAAAGCCCCCGAGGCAGCCAGGCGGGGAGAGACTCGACCCGCGGCGCGAGGGGCGCCCTCAAAGCTGGGAGGCGTCCCGAGAGATGCTCTCGAGCGGCCATCACTGGAGGAGCTCCCCATAGGACCATTGGGAGCTGGCAATGCCACAACATCTGAAGGTACCTGCTGAAATGGAAAAACCTTCTCATCAAAGTAAACATGTCGGGAAGTGATCACCTGATGTGAGATAGGATCATAGCAGCGGTAGCCTTTGGTGTTGGGTGGATAGCCGAGAAAGATGCAGGCCAAAGACCGAGGAGCTAGCTTATGAGGAGTAGTGGAAGTGATGCTAGGATAGCACAGACAACCGAAGATGCGTAGCTCATCGTAGGAGGGTGGCGTGCCGAACAAATGGTGGTGAGGCGCAAAATTCCCGCGAGTGCGACATGGACGAATGTTAAGAAAAAGTGATGCGGTGGCGAGCGCGTCGGGCCAAAAACATGGTGGCACGTTAGCATGCAAGATAAGCGTGCAGACACAGTCATTAAGAGTGCGAAGCACGCGCTCGGCGCGCCCGTTCTGTTGCGAAGTATACGCGCAAGTGAGACGAAAGATCATGCCGTGTGTGGTGAGAAGGTTGCGGATGGCAAGATTGTCAAACTCCTTCCCATTGTCTATTTGCAACGCATGGATGGGACGTCCAAACTGCGTGAAGACATAAGACTAAAGGCGGTGAGACTGCAGATGGCATCCGACTTTCACCGCAACGGGAAGGTCCACACATAGTGCGAAAATTCATCTAGAATAACAAGATAGTTAAGATAGCCCGTATTGCTTGCAACAGGAGAAGTCCAAACATCACAATGAATTAACTCAAACGGGCATGATGCGACATGCGATGAAGTGCTAAATGGAAGATGAACATGTTGGCCGAGACGACAGGCATGACAAGTATGATCGTCGATCTTATTACAAGTGAAAGAAAAACTCCGAAGAATATGAGGAAGGGTGGCTGGGTTGGGATGTCATAAGCGAGCATGCCAGAGGTCCACTCCGGTGGAGAGCGCGATGGGTGCGGCGGCGGAGGAGGTGGATGAGTGGACCGGGTAGAGCTCGTCGGGGCTGTCACATCGGTGGAGCACCATCCGGGTACAGGCATCCTTAACAGAAAAACCAAACATGTCAAATTCAACAGTGATGGGATTTTCACGTCTAAAAGAACGAACGGAAACAAGATTTTTAATGAGGTCAGGAGACACAAGTATGTTAGAAAGCGATAAAGGCATGGAGTTAGATGGAAAAGCAGCATGACCAACATGGGTAATGGGCATGGAAGAACCATCACCCACGGTAATGCGAGTAGCGGTGTGTACGGGGTGAGCGGTGAGGAGGTTACCGGGGTTGGAAGCCATGTGAGCCGTAGCTCCAGTATCCATGTACCAGTCGCCACCACTGGTGTACTGCTGCGGCGTAGGAGCGGAGTGCAGTGCCGCTAGCAGCGCGGGATCCTATGTGTCGTGGGAAACCACAGCCACCTATGGGGCCATCAGCCCCTTTTGGTTCGGCGGGGGGATGGACATGTTGCACAAAGAGTGGAGAAGCGTCGCGCAGCATGGCAGAGATCACACGGGCAGTCTTTACCCAGGTTCGGGCTGCCGTGAGGTGTAAAACCATACTCCTGCTTTGGTTGATTGATGGTGGAAAATGATGGTGAAACGTAGCACACTCGCCCGGCAAGGTTGCTCTGGGGGCGAGAGTAGCTACACGTGTATGGATATGCGAGGGTCCAACCGTTTCTACGGTTGCCGTGGGCCTCTTTTTATAGATTAAGGGGTCACCACAGTGGCAAATCAGTCTTTGTGTACTGATTAGATAGCTAACAGTGCTATCATATCTAACTCTGTAGGCTGACAGAGCACATTAAATGCGCCGCTCTGTGTCACATCACAGCTTGCCAGGCAGGCCCTGCCGGGCTGTTTTGCCAGCATCGCACCTGCTTGCTTGACACGTCTCAGGACGAGTGTCATATGGTGGTGTTTGCTGTAGGAAGTGCCTGCCATGTGGCAGAAAGCAGCCACTTAGTCACCTTGGAGCTTGACACCACTTCGATTACTGACTTGCGTCGCTTGTGAGGTGGAGCGGTGGAGTGGCTTGCCTCCGCCAGCCCCGGCAGGCATGCCGGGATGATCTGGGAGCTTGCTTTTGGGGCAAAACCCAACCCTGCCAGGCTCGCCTGCGCGACAAGGTAGGTCCTTCCCTTAGCGATGCCTCGTTCCTCTGGCTCGCCTTGGCCTTCTTGACTTGCACTTGGATCCTTCAAAGGAATTGATCCTCCTTGTTTGGTTTGATCTTGGTCTTGCAATTTTGTCTCTGGCCTGTGCACAGTCCGTGCAATGGACCCAGGGTCTGTTGCACCGACAGGAGCCCCCGGGCCTGGCACGGATGCGCCGCTGTGCACCACCGGGGTAGGCCCTAACCAGTGCACTTGCAGAAATGTAAGGGCGGCCCCGCCCTTTGAGATCTTCTTTGCTTCTTCATTAACTTGAGCTCGGGTCAGTTTTCGGTTTTCTTGCGCACCGTGCAATGCCAATTGTAGTGGGACCATTCTTGTAATGGCCCGTGAATGACTTTAACGCACGGGCGGGTAACTGCCAATTCACCCTTCCCACCGCGCCCTTATCCTCAGCCATGTATGCTGCATGCATTGAGTGGGGTAGGTAATGGAGGCGCGTGGTGCGGGAGAGCATCAAAGCAGGGGCCGGATCTTCTCGGATTGGTGGAGGAGGACGGCGGGTACTCGCCGGGGTATCAGCCCCTACTCCCAGCTCGCCTATAAAAGGAGGAGCGGGGGAGGAGCGGAGGCATTCATCCACATTCCACTCCTCCTCCGCCCTCTGTTTCTTCACGGTATGCTGAATGGAAGAGCCAGGGGCCAGCCCCCGGGCCCTAGCTTGGAGTTGCTGACAATGTCGAATGCTCATGCTGATGCTTGGGGAGTGAGTCTGGTCTGGTGCCGCGCGTTGCCAGTGGCCGCCATCTTGTTGTCGAGGTGTCCGGGGCTCTTGACGCTTGCCTGGGATGCAGTGTATGGGGCCCTTGGTAATCCCAACACTGCTCCTTCCGGCGGACCTCGTATTCTTGCTAAGGACGACGACGTCTTCCTGCCCGCCAAGGTGGGGAGCGGCATGCCTCGAGCGTCCTGCTCATTGCAGTCGCTCGCCGTCTCTTCGGGGGAGGTGCCGGGCTAGGGGCCCGACATCTTCCTGGAGCGGCGGTGATGGAGAGAGAGCGAGGGAAGGCTGGGGAGGCGGGAGGCAGGGCGTCAGGTCGGAGTACGATGGCACCGACGCCTTCATCTCGTATGGGCGACCTGCCGCCTCGTCTTTCCGCTCTTCTCCTCCTCCCCGGCACCATCATCACCAGTCTCTTCGAGTGATAGCCGGGGAGGGATGTTCCCTTGGTGCCTTCCCCCTCCTCCAGCAGTCTTCCAGGTGGGTGTCGGCGGTCGATCCCTCTGGTGCCCGAGCTGGGGCTTCTTGCTGGCCCAGGAGGTGGTGATTAGGGTGCCGCCGTGCTGCTGTTTGTGCCCCTCCTTCGCAGCCTCTCCACTCTTGATATTGTCAGGCTGTGCTCGGCAGGCCACGACGGGATCGGGGGTGGGATCCTGCTTGGGTGCTCTTTCCTCCGTCTTCTCTTCCCACCGCAATACCTGGTGGAGGGGAAACGAAAAGAGGGGATCACGGGGCACTTATCTTTTTTCAGTCTTAAATCTGTAGGCACTTGCCAAATTTTAGTTCAAATAATGTAATCTCTTGTATCCAAGTTTATGTTCCGTGAGACTTGTACTTGTTGATCAGCATATTAATGAAAAAGATAAGCTTGCCAGGCACTTGTGCATGTATGATATCCATGCAGAGGTGAAACACCTCCATACTTTCACGTAAACAAGTAGGTCCCTGTAAGCTACCTTGCCGGCACCCCATAGGACTGCTGTCGTGAGGCTGAGCCTGCCGGGTGTAGAACCTATTGGGAGAGACCAGCCCACCACCAACCCCTTTCAGCCAAAGGCTACTACGACCATCTTGACCGAAGCAGCGTTCGCGCCAGTAGATGGGAGCACTTTTGTTTCTGAGGCGGTGAGGTTTTCGTATGCACAAATTCTACTCACGGAACATGTATGGATAAGAGATGGAACTTATCTATTTTGGCTTGCTGGAGATTGCAGTGTTGGCTTGTCTTCGCATGCTCTTCCTAGGACTAAGTCCATGGCAGGAGCCTGCAGTTTATGCAAATGAAGATGATGCTAGATGCAATCTATCTACATGATCATGCAACCTATCTACATGAATCATGCAATGCTTATGAAATGCTTATGCATGCACGCAACTTGTCGGGGGCCCCCAGCGCTTCATTTATTTCTCTGTTGCTCAGGGTCTTCGCCTGGCTTTGTACAAGGGGTTACATGCAGCTGAGGCAAGGTCTGTACAAAAGGGTGGCTGCCGGGCAGGGCCCGACAGCTGCGCCTTACGGGTAGAACTTGCGGAGATGCTCAATATTCCATGAGTTTTGCAATTGAATGCCATCTCCGGTCTCCAGACGGACTGTGCCAGGTTTGGTGACTCGTACTACCAGGTAAGGGCCTTCCCACTTCGCCGATAGCTTGTTTGTACCCTTGGCGGACTGAACGCGCCTAAGGACAAGGTCGCCTTCCTCAAAACACCAGGCATGAACCCTGCGGCTATGATAGCGACGCAGGGCTTGCTGATACCGTGCAGCACGCGTAGCAGCCCGGAGACAGTTCTCCTCAAGAAGCATGGCGTCGTCACGCATGTGTTGTTCCTGTGCTACTTCATCGTAGGCAAGCACTCGAGGTGACCCATAAATGAGTTCTGTGGGGACAACTGCTTCTGCCCCATAGACTAGGGAGAAGGGAGTCTGCCCGGTAGCTCGGTTTGGTGTCATTCTGAGGGACCAAAGAACCACCAGCAGCTCATTGATCCATTGCCTGCTGTGCTTCCGCAGCTTATCAAATGTTCTTTTCTTGAGTCCTCGCAACACTTCAGCGTTCGCCCTCTCAACTTGTCCATTGCTTCTGGGATGTGCGACAGATACAAATGAGATCTTGCTTCCGAGGGCTTGAACATATTGCATGAAGGCGTGGCTCGTGAACTGGGTGCCGTTATCGGTGATGATCCGGGTAGGAACCCCGAAGCGACACACCAATCCTTTTAAGAACTTGATAGCTGACTGAGCAGTCAACTTTCTCACGGCATCTACTTCCAGCCACTTTGTAAACTTGTCGATTGCAACGAACAAGAATTCAAAGCCCCCGGCAGCTCGGGGGAACGGGCCAAGGATATCGAGCCCCCAGACCGAAAATGGCCATGACAAAGTGATTGTCCGGAGTACTTGGGCAGGCAGATGGATATTTTTGGAATGGAACTGACAGGCTTCACACTTGGTGACGAGCTCAATCGCATCTTGGAGGGCTGTGGGCCAATAGAATCCTTGCCGGAATGCTTTCCCAACCAAAGCCCTTGATCCAATATGGGAGCCGCACATGCCTTTGTGTATCTCTGCCAGCAGTTCCTTTCCTCCTTCCCGGCAAATGCACTTCAATTTCACACCGTTGGGCCTTTTTCTGTATAGTGTGTCATCGACAAACTTATACATACTGGCCCTCCGGGCTACTCTTTCAGCTTCTTCTAGCTATTCGGGAAGTTCTCTGGTTTGGAGGAAATGGACTATGTGCCTTGCCCAAGTTGGAGCCCGAGGCTCGGCAACAAGGACAAGCGGCACCTTGTCATTCGTGGGGGCGCATCCCTTGACTGCGGGGACCAATGGCCCGGCAGGAGGGTGCAACCCAGCAAGTGAAGGGGAGTTGTTTCCGGCAGGGTCCCTGCCAGGAGCCTCGAAAGGCTCTACCGGGAGAGGCTTACCGGAGTCCAATTTCCTCCTCTTTCGGGCCATTGTTGTCGGGGATACGGAGGGCTGAGTAAGATGGAGAACAAAAGTCCCTGGTTCCATAGGAAGCTTCTGCATAGCACACTTTGACAGGTGATCAGCAATGCTGTTTTCCGCACGGGGTACGTGTTCTATTTGCAACCCGTCAAAGCGCTCCTCCAATCTTCTCACTTCCTCGACGTATGCCTCCATCAATGGGCTTTGGTAATCCTTGTTGACATGTCTCACCACCAGTTGTGAATCTCCTCGAATAATCAGCTTCTTGATTCCCAATTCTGTGGCAATTCTGAGCCCGGCAAGAAGCCCTTCATATTCTGTTCTATTGTTGGTTGCCTCCTCCCGGGGAAAGTGCATCTGGACGACGTACCTCAGGTGCTCTCCAGTGGGAACCACGAGAAGCACGCCAGCCCCTGCACCTTGTAGGGAGAAGGCACCATCGAAATACATGACCCATTCTTGTGGCGCTTCCTTGCCGGGGATAATTGTTTCCTGTACTTCTTCATCAGGGATTGGCGTCCATTCTGCAATAACTCTACCAATGCCCTGCTCTGGATTGTTGATGTGCTTTCAAACTTCAGGCCAAAGCTGGATAACTCCAATGCCCACTCCACTATCCTGCCGGTGGCCTTTGAGTTTCGAAGTATCCTTTGCAACGGGAAGCGGGTGACAACCGTGATCTCATGGGCTTGGAAGTAGTGGCGCAGTTTCCTTGAGGCCATGACAAGGCCAAAGATCAACTTTTGCACTCCAGAATACCTGGATCTAGCCCCCTTCTATAGGGAGCTGAAGAAGTATACTGGGCGCTGCACCATCTTCTTCCTTGCCGTGTCCTTGGGGTTGCTTCTGCTGCCGTGCTCTTCTTTGTCCTGATTCGTATTTGGCCTTGTCAGGCCGCTCTCTTCCTCTTCCCCTGGTGGGATACTTCCTGAGGTGGCTGTTTCTTCTACTTCTCGCTGTGCTACTAGGTCCGCAGTAACCACTTGATTAGTTGCTGCCAGATATAGCAGTAACGGTCTTGTGGTTTGGGTGCAACCAAAGTAGGCACAGAAGACAAGTAGGCCTTCAAATCCTGCAGTGCAGCATCTGCTTCTGGGGTCCACTTCATGGGTCCTGCCTTCTTCAAAATCTTGAAGAATGGCAAGGCACGCTCGGCAGACTTGGAGATGAACCTGCTAAGCGCGGCAGCACATCTTGTCAAACGCCTCACATCTTTAACTGTCTTGGGTGCCTATATCTAATCAATAGCCTTGATCTTATCGGGGTTGGCCTCTATCGCATGGTGGGACACAAAGAAACCAAGTAGCTTGCCGGAGGGAACGCCAAACACGCACTTCTCTGGATTCAGCTTCAAGTTGATCTTGCGCAGATTAGCAAATGTTTCTTCTAAATCCTGAATGAGGGTTGATCTATCCTTGGTCTTGAACACAATATCATCCATATAGGCTTCAATGTTCCTCTTCAACTATGGTTCAAAGCTAATCTGGACTGCACTTGCAAAAGTGGACCCGGCACTCTTCAACCCGAAAGGCATGCGCACAAAGCAGTACGTGACGCATGGGGTGATGAATGAGGTCTTTTCTTCGTCTTCCTTGGACATAAAAATCTGATGGTATCCAGAATATGCATCCAAAAAAGAGAGCACCTCACATCCTGAGGTAGAATCCATGATCTGGTCGATGCGCGGCAAGGGAAATGGGTCCTTCGGGCATGCCTTGTTCAGATCCGTAAAATCTATGGAAAGCCTCCATTTTCCTTTAGCCTTGCGCACAACCACTGGGTTTGCTAACCATGTTGGATGCAGTACTCCTCTGACCAAACCAGCTGCTTCAAGTTTCTTGATTTCCTCGGCAATGAACTGCTGCCGTTCCAAGGCCTGCTTCCGAACCTTCTGCTTAACGGGCCGGGCATGTGGGCAGACAGCAAGGTGGTGCTCAATTACCTCCCTGGGAACACCGGGGATATCAGGTGGTTGCCAGGCAAACACATCGATATTCGCCCGCAGGAAGGCAACGAGCGCGCTTTCCTATTTGTCATCAAGGGTGGCGCTAATAGTGAAAGTACCATCAGCGCCAGCCAGCCCCGCCGCGACCTTTTTCACTTGGGGTGGAGTAGCCTTGGATCTCTTGCTGTTGGAACACTCTGGTGTGTCATCAAAAGGCGCAGCACATTCCACAGAGGTACGCTTCCCGGATTCCTTGCCAGTGCCTCTGCTATGCTTTTCCTTGGCAGGAACTGTGGCTTCCGCGACCTCTGCCGTGACCGCATCTCGGTACATCTTATCCACGCAAATAATTGCGTCTTTCTTGTCCGATGGAACGGAAATGACGCCCATCGGCCCTGGCATCTTCAAGGTGTTGTAAGCATAGTGGGATGCTGCCATGAATTTGGCTAGGGCCGGGCGACCAAGGATCCCATTGTACGGCAGAGGGAGGTCAACCACATCACACACAACTTTCTCAATCCTATAGTTCAACTCCCCTCCAAATGTCATTGGCAACATAACCTTTCCCTTAGGACGGCTCCTGCCGGGATTGATTCCTTGAAACATGCCTGTGGCCTTAAGTTCTTCCTCTGCTATCTAGAGTTTGGTGATAAACTTTGGGGAAATCAGATTCAACCCGGCCCCGCCGTCAACCAGCAACTTTGTGACCTTGAGGTTGTGAATTGTTGGTGAGACCAACAACGGCAAGCACCCTACCGCAGTGATGCGGTCGGGGTGGTCATCTACATCAAACATGATGGGCGTGCGTGACCACTTGAGCGGCTTCCGAGAATCTGCCGCTGGTTCCATGGCATTGACTTCACGCGCCCACTGTTTAAGTTGGCGGTGAGAGGAGTGCAAAGATGCACCCCCGTCAATGCATAGGGCGTCAGTGGCCTTCTGGAATTCCTGCTCGCTGGTTTCCTCTTCATTCCCTCCATCACTCTCATTACTGCAATCCTCCTTCTCTCGGCCCTTGGCGGGTTTTCCTTGGTTCTGAGGAGCCTTGCCGGGGCGATTTGCTTCACCACCCCGGCCCTTGCCGCTAGCGCCATTCTAACCGTTTTCCTTATCACGCTTCTCATACTCAGCCTTATGTCTCTTGACAAGCTGGTCCACTTGATAACACTCCTGGAGATCATGGCCCTTGGTCCGATGAATCTTACAGTACGGCCCATCACCTTTCCCTGCTTTCTTGGTAGCCGCCGCCTCCCGGCAGTCAGCGCTTGTAGTAGCCTCCTTGCCGGGGGCTTCAGCCTTGGCCTTCTTGCCTGTACTAGGCATGCCTGACCCCTCAACAACCATTACTGTCTTATCCTTGCGCTTCTTGTTGTGCTTCTTGTTCTTCTTCTTCTTCTTACTGATGGTTTCGTCATCATCTTCTGAGTCGATGTCGACGCATTCTTCTTCCCCAGGAAGTTTCCTCCCCTCCTCCACCCGAGCACACTTGTCCACCAAAGTGTAGAGCTCCTTCATAGTCTTGGGAAACCGAACGTTCATCTTGGAACGTATCCTGCGGTTGCCCACGTTGGATTGGAAGGCAGCTATCACGGCAGCTGGGTGGATATCTGGGATATTTCTGTGGACTCGACTGAATCTCTGCAAGTACTTCCGCAAAGATTCTCCTTCTTTCTGCCGGAGAAGCTGCAAGTGGCTGGGCCACCCTGGTTCCCGATGGCCACCCGTGAAGACACCAATGAACTTGTGGCACAGGTCAGCCCAGGTTGAAATGGAGTTCTTTGGCAGGTGCATCAGCCAAGACCTCACATTTGACTTGAGGGCCAAAGGGAAGTAGTTGGCGAACACCTTCTCATCTCTTCCCCCGGCAGCTTGAACAGCGATGGTGTAGATGCTCAAGAACTCTACCGGGTTTAGTCTCCCATCATACTTCTCGGGTATCCCTGGCTTGAACATGCGAGTGGACAGCCAATGGACTTGGCGCAGCTCATGGGTGAAGGCAGGGCACCCAACCTCGAAAGGCCGGCACCCGCTATCTCTGAGTGCGGCCTCGTCGACGTCGGGGCCATCGCACCGATTGGTCTGGCGGGGATTGTCGCGGTGCCGCTCGTCGAAGAAGCGCGCGCCTTCCCTTCGCCTGCCCTCTGTGGCACGCTGTCGGCTTTGACGCGCTCGAGGATCTGATGAGGCCATCGAGGCATCATCGGGCGCCTGGACTTGCAGCTCCCGGGCGGCTTGCCGTGGCGGGGATTGCACCGTGAGGGTGGCCCCTCCCGCACGACCAGCCGCATGAGCCGTTGTTGCTACCTGGGGAGGCTGTGGCGGTCCGGCCCGCTATGATCCTTCCGCCTCGGCAAAACCAATCAAACTTTGGATGGTAGCTCGCCACTCATCCATCTGGTCTGCCGCCAGCGGAAATCTCAACAGTACTTGGGCTCGTGCCATGGCCTCGGAGGCGGTGCTTGGCATAGGTGATGATGATGTAGATCATAGTGTCGCTCGGCTCCTGACGTTGCCGGTGGCGACTGCGCCGCACCCTTGCTGCTGTGAACCAGCCGTTTGGACGGCATGGTGACGCAGCGGAGGCGCATGAGGGCCAGTGGCTCCATTGGGCACAGTAGCTGGGTCAGCCCGCCCCGGGGGTAGCGCGTGCCCTGCGGTCGCGCCCGCAGTGGGGGCGGCCGAAGGGTTGCAATTCGCCCCAGAGCGAGCATCATCACTGCGGCTGTGCCCGTTGGCGAGGAGAAAGGGTTCTGGCGGAACGACCCCTCCATCCGTACCTCATGCAGCATGGCCGTCGGGATGTTGCTGATATTGTCCTTCCCTGGTACCTCCCGTTCCTGCTTCGGCCGTGGGGGAGGTGGCGACGACGCCGCCTGCACCAACCACATCCCCCGCAGCATCCACACCCTCGCGAGCCCCCGCATTCCCCGCGACGTCGGCGGTCGCGGGCGGCGGAGCCTTCGAGGTGGGCGGGTGATTTGCAGCTCCGGGCTTCTTCTTGGGCGCCTTAGTCGATGACGCCGTCGATGATGAAAATGTCGATGAAGATGACGCGTAGCGTACGCTCTCGGTTTCGCACAAGTGATCCCCCTACCTGGCGCGCCAAAGATGTCGTGGGAAACCACGTCCACCTATGGGGCCATCAGCCCCTTTTGGTTCGGCGGGGGGATGGCCACGTTGCAAAAAGAGCAGAGAAGCGACCCGCAGCATGGCAGAGATCACACGGGCAGTCTTTACCCAGGTTCGGGCCGCCGTGAGGCGTAAAACCCTACTCCTGCATTGGAGGATTGATGGTGGATAATGGTGGTGAAACGTAGCACACTCGCCCGGCAAGGTTGCTCTGGCGGCGAGAGTGGCTACGTGCGTATGGATATGCGAGGATCCAACCCTTTCTACGGTCGCCATGGGCCTCCTTTTATAGATTAAGGGGTCACCATAATCGCAAATCAGTCTTTGTGTACTGATTAGGTAGCTAACAGTGCTATCATATCTAACTCTATAGGCTGACAGAGCGTATTAAATACGCCGATCTGTGGCACATCACAGCTTGCCCGGCAGGCCCTGCTGGGCTGTTTTGCCAGCTTCGCGCCTTCTTGCTTGACACGTCTCAGGACGGTTTTTATATGGTGGTGTTTGGTGTAGGAAGTGGCTGCCATGTGGCAGAAATCAGCCACTTAGTCACCTTGGAGCTTGACACCACTTCGATTACTGACTTGCGTAACTTGTGAGGTGGAGCGGTGGAGTGGCTTGCCTCCGCCAGCCCCGGCTGGTCTGCCGGGACGATCTGGGATCTTGCTTCCGGGGTAAAACCCAACCCTGCCAGGCTCGCCTGCCCGGCAAGGTAGGTCCTTCCCTTAGCGATGCCTCAGTCCTCTAGCTCACCTTGGCCTTCTTGACTTGCACTTGGATCCTTCAAAGGAATTGATCCTCCTTGTTTGGTTTGATCTTGGTCTTGCAATCTTGTCTCTGGCCTGTGCACAGTCCGTGCAATGGACCCAGGGTCTGTTGCACCGACACCAGGGCGCCGGGAGGAGCACTGCAGCCGAAGGCTGCGGTTACGGTGGAGGCGCCACAAGGAGCGGGGGAAACCCGCCGGCCGAAGGGAGTGCCCCATAGGGCGTTGAGTAGCCATAGGGCAGCGACGTTACGTACGGCTGTGGAGCCACATGCAACGCCTGATGGGCTGCCAGACGGGTCCCAAAGAAGCCAGGGAAGGGGTGCGCGGAATAGGCATGGAGTACGCGTGGACGACCCCCGTCCAAGGGTTCTATCCGGCGTGCCATGGCACCGGCTGGTGCGGCTACTGCGGCGGGCGAGGCACCCCGCCCTGGGTGCCCGCGGGCGCCTGCTGCTTGCGGCCATGGCGGCGATCGGCAGGGGCCGGCTGTTACGGGAAGGGGAACCCCGGCGGGGGGCGACGCCTGGTAGGGGCCCGGGCCGGGCCGCGGCTGAGGAGCCGGGGCGGGCTGGGCATCGCCGCGGGTGGTACCGGCGGCGAGGGCGGTGTGGGTGACCCTCGTGCGCGCCATCTTCATCCTGTGTTCCTCCAGCTTCAGGTATGCCACGACCTTGGAAAAAGTCGGGACGGGGATGAGGGTGAGGTTGGAGGCGGCGTTCCCGAAGTCGTTGTTCAGGCAGGCGGTTAGCGTACTGAGAAGAAGCTCGTCGGAGACCTTCTCACCAAGGTTACGGAGCTCATCGGAAAGCTTCTTGAGGCGCATGCAATAGTCGTCAATGGAGAGCCATGCTGCTGACACCCAAAAAACTCGTCGTGCAAGAAAACCTTGCGCTGAAGCTTGTTGTCGGTGAAGAGGCCATTGAGGTTGGTCCAGACAGCGTGAGCATCATCCTTGTCAGAGACCACCGTGTGGAAGAGGTCCTTCGAGATGGTGGTGTAGAACCAGCGGATGAGAGTGGCGTCGATGGTCATCCACTCGTCATCGTTCACCATGAAGCGGGAGTCCACGGAGCAATCGATGTGATCCCAGAGATTGTACTCACGAAACACAAGGGAGAAGTACGTCTTCTAGGCATAGTAGGTGGAGTTGTGGTGGTCAAGGATGACGGGAACCCGACCGAGGATGTTGAGATCGCGGATGAGGACAGGGTCGGGACCGGCGAACGGATTGGTGGGGGTGGAGATGGAGGAGACGGGGGAGTCTATGGTGGCACAGGAGGGGGGAGGTGCGGCGGCTGCGGGAAGGGGCAGCGGCGGTGGTTTGGGAGGGTGCGGCGATGGTGGAACATGAGGGCGGCAACGGCTGTGGTGATGGCTACAGCGGCGGCGGCTAGGGTTAGAGGAGGAGGCGGAAACTAGGGTAGAGGTGGGAGGGCCGCGGCTGTGACACGGGGCAGTGGCGCGGCGGCGTGGGAAGGACGTGGCAGCAGCGGCAGCGGGGTGTGGCAGCGGCGGCTGAGGACGGCGGCGGCGGAGGTTAGGTCAGGATCAAAGGTATGATAAAATGTTGAGAGATAACTTTTGTCAATGCAACTCAATATATTGATCGGTGCATAAAGCATGTATATATGGGTGTACAACATGGGCCTCGACCTATACTATACAATGACTAGGAGGTGGGCCAGGATATACAATATACATGCAAAACCATATGTTCAACAATAATGATAGTGCAACATACTTGTGGCACTGCAGTTTAGGTCATATTAGTGTAGAGCGCATGAAGAAACTCCATGTGGATGGACTTTTGGAATCACTTGATTATGAATCATTTGATACTTGCGAACCATGCCTCATGGGTAAGATGACTAAAACTCCATTCTCCGTAACAATGGAGCGAGCTAATGACTTATTGGAAATAATACATAACGATGTATGCGGTCCGATGAGTGTGGACGCACGCGCGGGTATCATTATTTTCTGACCTTCACAGATGATTTGAGTAGGTATGGATATATCTACTTGATGAAACACAAGTCCGGAACATTTGAAAAGTTCAAGGAATTTCAGAGTGAAGTGGAGAATCATTGTAACAGGAAAATAAAGTTTCTACGATGTGATCGCGGAGGCGAATATTTGAGTGACAAGTTTGGCCTTCATTTAAAACAATGTGGAATTGTTTCACAACTCACGCCACCTGGAACACCACAGCGTAATGGTGTGTTCGAACGTCGTAACCGTACTTTATTAGATATGGTGAATTCTATGATGTCTCTTACCGATATGCCTTTATCATTTTGGGGTTATGCATTAGAGACAACCGCATTGACGTGAAATAGGGCACCGACTAAATCCGTTGAGACGACACCGTACGAACTATGGTTTGGCAAGAAACCTAAGCTGCCGTTTCTTAAAGTTTGGGTATGTGACACTTATGTCAAAAGGCTTCAGCCTGATAAGCTCGAACCCAAATCAGAGAAGTGCGTCTTCATAGGATAACCTAAGGAAACTATTGGGTACACCTTCTAGCACAGATCCAAAGGCAAGATCTTTGTTGCCAAGAATGGGTCCTTTCTAGCGAAGGAGTTTCTCTCGAAAGAAGTGAGTGGGAGGAAAGTAGAACTTAATGAGGTAATTGTACCTTCTCTCGAATTGGAAAGTAGCACATCAGAGAAAACCGTTCCCGTGATGCCTACACCAACTAGAGAAGAAGCTAATGATGATGATCATGAAACTTCAGATCAAGTTACTATTGAACTTCGTAGGTCGACCAGAGCACGTTCCGCACCAGAGTGGTATGATAATCCTGTCCTGGAAGTCATGTTGTTAGACAATGGCGAACCTACGAACTATGAAGAAGCTATGATGAGCCCATATTCCGATAAATGGCTTGAGGCCATGCAATCTGAGATAGGATCCATGTATGAGAATAAAGTGTGGACTTTGGTGGACTAGCCCGATGATCGCCAGGCCATTGAAAATAAATGGATCTTCAAGAAGAAGACGGATGTTGATGGTAATATCACTGTCTATAAAGCTCGACTTGTCGCAAAAGGTTTTTGACAAGTTCAAGGTGTTGACTATGATGAGACTTTCTCACCCGTAGTGATGCTTAAGTCTGTCCGAATCATGTTAGCAATTGCCGCATTTTATGATTATGAAATCTAGCAAATGGACATCAAAACTGCATTCCTTAATGGATTTCGTAAAGAAGAGTTGTATATGATGCAACCAGAAGGTTTTGTCAATCCTAAACGTGCCAACAAAGTGTGAAAGCTCCAGCGATCCATCTATGGACTGGTGCAAGCATATCGGAGTTGGAATATACGCTTTGATGAGGTGAACCAAGCATATGGATTTATACAGACTTACGGTGAAGCCTGTATTTACAAGAAAGTGAGTGGGAGCTCTATAGCATTTTTGATATTATATGTGGATGACATATTGTTGATTGGAAATGATATAGAATTTATGGATAGCATAAAAGGATACTTGAATAAGAATTTTTCAATGAAAGACCTCGGTGAAGCTGCTTATATATTGGGCATCATGATCTATAGGGATAGATCATGACGCTTAATAGGACTTTCACAAAGCACATACCTTGACAAAGTTCTGAAGAAGTTCAAAATGGACCAGTCAAACAAAGGGTTCTTGCATGTGTTGCAAGGTGTCAAATTGAGCCAAACTCAAAGTCTGACCACGGGACAAGACTGAGAGAAAATGAAAGTCATTCCCTATGCCTCAACCATAGGTTCTATTATGTATGCCATGTTGTGTACCAGACCTGATGTGTGCCTTGACATAAGTTTGGCAGGGAGGTACCAAAGTAATCCAGGAGTGGATCACTGGACAGTGGTCAAGAACATCTTGAAGTACCTGAAAAGGACCAAGGATATGTTTCTCGTTTATGGAGGTGCCAAAGAGCTCGTCGTAAAAGGTTACGTTGATGCTAGCTTCGACATAGATCCGGATGAATATAAGTCACAAACCGGATACATATTTATATTGAATGGTGGAGCTGTCAGTTGGTGCAGTTCCAAGCAGAGCGTCATGGCGGGATCTACGTGTAAAGTGGAGTACATAGCTGCTTCAAAAGCAGTGCATGAAGGATTCTGGATGAAGGAGTTCATATCCGATCTGGGTGTAATACCAAGGGCATCGGGTCCAATGACAACCCTTTGTGACAACACTGGAGCAATTGCCTTAGTGAAGGAATCCAGGTTTCACAAGAGAACCAAACACATCAAGAGATGCTTCAACTCCATTCGTGAAAAGGTCAAGGATGCAGACATAGAAATTTGCAAAGTACATACGGATCTGAATGTGGCAGACCCGTTGACTAAACCACTTCCGCGGCAAAACATGATCAGCACCAAGACTCCATGAGTGTTAGATTCATTACTATATAATCTAGATTGCTGACTCTAGTGCAAGTGGGAGACTGATGGAAATATGTCCTAGAGGCAATAATAAAGTTGTTATTATTATATTTCCTTATTCATGATGAAGGTTTCTTATTCATGCTAGAATTGTATTGACCGGAAACTTAAATACATGTGTGGATACATAAACAAATACCATGTCCCTAGTGAGCCTCTACTAGACTAGCTCATTGATCAAAGATGGTTAAGGTTTCCTAACCATGGACATGACTTGTCACTTGATAACGGGATCACATCATTAGGAGAATGATGTGATGGACAAGACCCATCCGTTAGCTTAGCATATGATCGTTCAGTTTATTGCTATTACTTTCTTAATGTGAAATACATATTCGTTCGACCATAAGATCATGGAACTCCCGGATGCCAAAGGAATACCTTGTGTGTTATCAAACGTCACAACGTAACTGGGTGATCATAAAGATGCTCTACAGGTATCTCCAAAGGTGTCTGTTGAGTTGGCATGGATCGAGATTGGAATTTGTCACTCCATGTATCGGAGAGGTATCTCTGGGCCCTCTCGGTAATACACATCACAAGAAGCTTGCAAGCAAAGTGACTAAGGAGTTAGTTACACGATGATGTAATACGAAATGAGTAAAGAGACTTGCCGGTTACAAGATTGAACTAGGTATGGAGATACCGACGATCGAATCTCGGGCAAGTAACATACCGACAGACAAAGGGATTTACGTATGTTGTCATAAAGGTTCGACTGAAAAATATCTTCATAGAATATGTAGGAACCAATATGGGCATCTAGGTCCCGCTATTGGTTATTGACCAAAGAAGCGTCTCGGTCATGTCTACATTATTCTCGAACCCGTAGGGTCCGCACGCTTAACGTTCATTGACGATATAGTATTATATGAGTTATGTGAGTTGGTGACCGAATGTTGTTTGGAGTCCTAGATGATTTCACGGACATGACGAGGAGCTCCGGAATGGTCGGGAGGTAAAGATTGATATATAGTACGATGCTATTTGGTCACCGGAAAGGTTTCGGAATGTACCGGGTAATCATCGGATCACCGGAAGGGGTTCCGGGAAACCCCGGGAGGTTAATGGGCCATATGGGCCGAACGAGGGGAGCACACCAGCACACAAGGGGCTAGCGCGCCCCTCCTCTGGCTACAAGCCTTGGGGAGAAAAGGAAGGAGGGGAGTCGGCCTCCCCTTGGCTTCCCTCTCCTCCCCTTTCCTTCCCCCCGAGAGCAAATAAGGAAGGGGGCCATAGGGCAGGCACCCAAGGGGGCGACGGCCACCCTTGGGGCGCACCCTGGCTGCCTCCCCTCCCCCACCTATATATATATATATGAGAGGGAGAGGGCACCACACAACCCACGACAATCCACAAGCCGTGTGCGGCGCCCCTCTCCCCAGTTTCATCCTCCATCAAGTTTTTCTGCAGTGCATGGCGAAGCCCAGCGGAACAAGTTCACCACCACCGTCATCACGTCGTTGCGCTGCCGGAACTCATCCACTATTTCGCTTCTCTTGCTGGATCGAGATGGCGAGGACGTCATCGAGTTGAACGTGTGCTGCTGAACGCGGAGGGGCCGTACGTTCGGTACTTGATCGGTTGGATCGTGAAGGTGTACGACTACATCAACCGTGTTGACAAACGCTTCCACTTGATGGTCTACAAGGGTACATAGACATACTCTCCCCTCTCGTAGCTATGCATCTCCATATATAGATCTTGCGTGTGCGTTGAATTTTGTTTTCTTCCATGCAACGTTCCCCAATAGCCCTGGCCCTCCTTTTATAGCTCAAGGGGTTACCACAGTGGCAAAAAGGTCATTACAGGGTGATTACACTGATACAGAACTATCATACCTAACTCTGCTAGTTAGGACAAAAGTGCATTAAATGCACTGCTAGGTGTCGTGTGGAGGGTGAACCCCGGCAAGGGTGATGCACCGCTTATCCAACTACCTCTTATCAGCTTGACACGCCATTAGGATGGGTGTCAATAAAGATAATCCTCCTCCCCGGCAAGCTGACACGTATGGGCTGCCTCCACCTAATCACCCGCGGGCTCGACACCTCATTGATCAGCGACTAGCTTGCCAGAGAGGCGGGGCGCCGTTGTTCGGCAGGAAGTCTGTGTTTGAGGGGCTTGCCAGGTCGTGACATGTCGGCTCGCTTTTGCCGGGGCTGGTTGCTTCTCTTGTGAATCCCGTGGCTTGCGTCAAGCCTTGGTCTTCTCAATGCGCTCCTTAATCTCATGAAGAGCGGCTTCTCTGGTTTGGTTGTGTATGGAACTTGATGTTCGCCGGGGGAACCACAACATGTCTGTGCATAAGTCAGGGCAGCAAACGCCCATGTTTGTTGCACCGACACCGGGAATGCCTCCTGACCGTGACATTGAGTTCATCATTGTGCTCATGCCCGGAATAGGACCCATATATAAGAAGCCTTATAGGATGGGATCGAAGGAGTTGGTAGAATTGAAGAACCAACTGGCCGAGCAGTTAAGGAAAGGATATATCCATCCTAGTGCCTCACCTTGGGGATCACTTGTCATGTTTGTGGAAAAAAGGGATGGTACCATCCGATTATGTGTTGACTATCGTTCCCTTAATGAAGTCACAATCAAGAACAAGTATCCACTCCCCAAAATTGAAGACCTGTTTGATCAGTTGAATGGAGCCAAGGTGTTTTCCAAGATCGATCTCAGGTCTGGGTACTATCAGCTGAAGATCATACTGCAAGGTATTCCGAAGACGGCATTTGTAACCCGATATGGTCTGTATGAGTATACAGTCATGTCATTTGGATTAACCACTGCCCCAGCCTACTTCATGTACCTCATGAACAAAGTCTTCATGGAGTACTTGGACAAGTTCATTGTTGTCTTTATTGATTACATACTTGTCTACTCAAAGACGGAAGAAGATCATGAGCAACATTTGATAATGGTCTTGGACAAGCTTCGAGAGCACCAACTGTACGGCAAGTTCAGCAAGTCTGAGTTTTGGCTACGCAAGGTTGGATTTTTGGGTCACGTTCTGAGTGAAGAAGGATTGTCAGTAAACCCCGCCAAGATTGAAGCTGTGACCGAGTGGCAATCACCAACCAACTTCAAGGAGGTTAGAAGCTTCCTCAGATTAGTGGGATATTACCGCAAATTCGTCGAGGGATTCTCCGGCATTGCCCGACCTATGACTCAGCTCTTGAATACAGTCAAGAAGTTCGAATGGACGCCTAAATGTGAAGAAAGCTTCCAAGAACTCAAGAAGAGATTGAACACTGCCCCAGTTCTGGCAACACCAGATATTCACAAGGAGTTTGTGATATACTGTGGTGCCTCCCGAACCAGACTGGGAAGCGTTCTGATGCAAGAAGGCAGAGTTGTGGCCTACCTTTCAAGGCAGCTATGGCCCCATGAAGAGAACATTGCCATGCATGATCTTGAGTTGGCAGCAGTGGTCCATGCCTTGAAGACATGACGACATTACCTCCTAGGGAAGCGGTGTGAGATATACACCGACCACAAGAGTGTGAAGTATATTTTCACTCAGAATGAATTGAACATGAGGCAAAGGAGATGGCTGGAGTTGATGAAGGATTATTACCTCAGTGTTCAATACAACCCTGGGAAGGCTAACGTGGTAGCAGACGCCTTCAGCAGGAAGGCTTGCACCATGAATGCCCTGATGGAAGAAAGGCAGCCAGCACTGTTTGAAGAGCTGGAACATTTTGGCTTGGAATTGGTGATGCATGGATACCTAGCCAACCTGGAAGTCAAGCCTACCCTAACGGACGATGTCATGGAAGCATACAAAGGACATGAAAGCATTGAAGGCATAAAGAGGAAGATAAAGAAAGGAAAGGCCCCAGGATTCTGTGAAGATGAACAAGGATTTGTATGGTTCAGGAATCGCATTTGCATACCTAACAAGAAAGATCTTAAGGATTTGATCCCGCAAGAAGCTAATGACACCCCCAAATCCATCCATCCTGGAGGGACCAAGATGTATCAAGATCTAAAGGAAAGATTCTGGTGGCACGGTATGAAAAGGGAGATCTCAACTTTTGTTGCTAAGTGTGATGTGTGCCAAAGGATCAAGGCTGAGTATCAGTGACTGGATGGATTGCTTCAACCCCTCAAGTTTCTCGAGTGGAAATGGGATAAAGTCGGAATGGATTTCATTACTGGATTGCCAAGGTCAAGCAAGGGTCATGACTCCATTTGGGTCATAGTCGACCATTTGACCAAGGTGGGCCATTTCATTCCTCTCAAGACAACCTATGATGGCAACCAGTTGGAGAACCTTTACATCAACAGAATTGTAAGCCTTCATGGAATTCAGAAGGATATTGTGTCTGATCGAAGCACCCAGTTTACCTTGAGGTTCTGGAAGAAATTCCAAGAAGCCATGGGAACCAAGTTGTCTTTCAGTACGACTTTCCACCCACAAACCGGAGGTCATATGGAGCGAGTAAGTCAAATACTCGAGGACATGCTCCGAGCTTGTGTCTAAGCACATGGAGCCAAATGGGAAGATTTCCTCCCTTTTGCCGAGTTCTCCTACAACAACAGTTATCAGTCATGTCTCCAAATGGCACCATTTGAAGTACTGTATGGACGCAGGTGCCGCACACCCCTCAATTCGTCAGAAACTGGGGAAGGACTAGTTTTTGGACCCGATGTCCTCCACAAAGCTGAAGAGCAAGTTCAACTAGTCAGAGAACGTCTGAAGGCTGCCAAGTCAAGACAGAAGAGCTATGCTGACATCCGTCCCTGAGAAGTGAACTTCCAAGTCGGAGACCATGTGTATCTTCGAGTCACCCCTCTCAAAGGAACCAAGCGTTTTCACATTAAAGGCAAGCTCACACCAAGATTCATTGGCCCTTTCAAGATCACAGCAATACGAGGACAAGTTGCTTATCAGCTGGAGCTTCCACCTGAGTTATCCAATGTCCACAACATCTTCCATGTATCGTAGCTCTGAAAGTGTCCCCAAGGTCCCGAGAAGCCCAATCTCGACAAGGACGACAAACCTATTAACATTTTGGGTGAAGCAGAACGATGAACACAGAGCTGCACCATCAAGTACTTCAAGGTCCAGTGGAGCAACCACATGGAAGCGGAAGCAACATGGGAGCGTGAAGACTACCGTATATCTGAGTTTTCGTATCTCTTTAAAGCCTAGTTTAGGCATCTCGGGGATGAGATTCTTGTAAGTGGGGTAGTTCTGTCACACCCTGTGTTTTGTACCATGACATTTGCATTAATGAAGCATAAAAATTTGAACCTACAAAAACTTTTGCATTCTTTGGCTTGCTTTGATTTGGATTTTTGTCTGCAATTTCAAGTGCTCATGAAAATCATAAATAGCTCTAACTCCTATACTTCATCTCCTTTACATAAAACCTTGCCCAATGACCATGCCATATGTATAGGACAAAATAGTATTTTCTTACAAAAATATTTTGGCCAAAAAGTATTTTCCAAATCTGGTTTTCCAAAAACCCCTGAATTGAGGGTTGAACTGTAAGTACTCAATTTGGGATGTGAAAATTGTTTACAAAAATTTATTTGAATCCTATTAGCTATAGGACTCCCAGAAACCACACAAATATTATTTTAAAAGTTATTTTGCTATTTTATTTAAAGGCATTTTCTTAAGGCCAAAAATGGTCTTTAAAAGGTTAAAATTATTTTAATGTTTCACAAATATTTGAGAAAATTTAGGGAAGCTCAGAGGACATATATTGTCCATATATGTGAGTTTAAACACATGGTCATGTTCAAAATATGGGACAAATCCCTCAAAAACCATTCGTGGATATTTCAAGCTTTTGAAATATTTACAAAGGAAATTATCTAAAAGAATTCCAGGAAAATTCTAGCATGTCAATATTGCCTTAGTGTATGATCTTACCAAGTCTCATGGCTTGGAGAACAAGATAACCACACCAAACGCTCTCAAAACCCTCTCTACTGATTTCCATGTTTGAATAACTTTGCACTACAAAGTTTGTTCAAATATGCTCAAATTTGGTGAACTACCTCAAATTACCCCCAAACTCATTCTTGTTAAGTTTCAAAGACATTGGATTCCTCTAGATAGACCAAACCCAACAGAAACACCTTCTACCATATTGTTGTGATCAATGATTGAGGTACCAAATCAATACTCCTTGGGCATAAAATTTTACCAGAGCTCTCTCTAGTCACCCTCTAACACGAGTAACTTCCTCTCCTCCACAGCTCAATGATTGTGGGGTGAAAACTTCACTTTCTCTCTTCGGACAGCCCCTGTTTCTCTCTCTTTCAACCCCTCCTCCACTCCAGAGGCACCCCTCCTCCACATGGAGCCAAATGGGAAGATTGCCTCCCTTTTGCTGAGTTCTCCTACAACAACAGGTATCAGTCAAGTCTCCAAATGGCACCATTTGAAGTACTGTATGGATGCAGGTGCCGCACACACCTCAATTGGTCAGAAACTGGGGAAGGACTAGTTTTTGGACCCGATGTCCTCCACAAAGCTGAAGAGCAAGTTCAACTAGTCAAAGCACGTCTGAAGGCCGCCAAGTCAAGACAGAAGAGCTATGCTGACACCCGTCACCGAGAAGTGAACTTCCAAGTCGGAGACCATGTGTATCTTCGAGTCACCCATCTCAAAGGAACCAAGCGTTTTCACGTTAAAGGCAAGCTTGCACCAAGATTCATTGGCCCCTTCAAGATCACAGCAAGACGAGGACAAGTTGCTTATCAGCTGGAGCTGCCACCTAAGTTATCCGATGTCCACAATATCTTCCATGTATCGCAGCTCCGAAAGTGTCCCCAAGGTCCTGACAAGCCCAATCTCAACAAGGACAACAGACCCATTCACATTTTGGATGAAGCAGAACGATGTACACGGAGCTGCACCATCAAGTACTTCAAGGTCCAGTGGAGCAACCACACGGAAGCGGAAGCAACATGGGAGCATGAAGACTACCTTATATCCGAGTTTCCGTATCTCTTTAAAGCCTAGTTTAGGCATCCCGGGAATGAGATTCTTGTAAGTGGGGTAGGTCTGTCATACCCTGTGTTTTGTACCATGATATTTTCATTAATGAAGCATAAAAATTTGAACCTACAAAAACTTTTGCATTCTTTGGCTTGCTTTGATTTGGATTTTTGTCTGCAATTTCAAGTGCTCATGAAAATCATAAACGGCTCTAACTTCTATACTTCATCTCCGTTACATAAAACCGTGCCCAATGACCATGCCATGTGTATAGGACAAAATAGTATTTTCTTACAAAAATAATTGGGCCAAAAAGTATTTTCCAAATCAGGTTTTCCAAAAACCCCTGAATTGAGGGTTGAACTGTAAGTACTCAATTTGGGATGTGAAAATTATTTACAAAAATTTATTTGAATCCTATTAGCTATAGGACTCCCAGAAACCACACAAATATTATTTTAAAAGTTATTTTGCTATTTTATTTAAAGGCATTTTCTTAAGGCCAGAAATGGTCTTTAAAAGGTCAAAATTATTTTAATGTTTCACAAATATTTGAGAAAAATTTAGGGAAGCTCAGAGGACATATATTGTCCATATATGTGAGTTTCAACACATGGTCATGTTCAAAATATGGGACAAATCCCTCAAAAACCCTTCGTGGATATTTCAAGCTTTTGAAATATTTACAAAGGAAATTGTCTCAAAAAATTCTAGGAAAATTCTAGCATGTCAATATTGCACTAGTGTATGGTCTTACCAAGTCTCATGGCATGGAGAACAAGATAACCTCACCAAACCCTCTCTACTGATTTCCATGTTTGAATAACTTTGCACTACAAAGTTTTTCCAAATATACTCAAATTTGGTGAACTACCTCAAATTACCCCCAAACTCATTCCTGCTAAGTTTCAAAGACATTGGATTCTTCTAGATTGCCCAAACCCAGCAGAAACACCTTCTGCCATATTGTTGTGATCAATAATTGAGGTACCAAATCAATTCTCCTTGGGCCCAAAATTTTACCAGAGCTCTCCCTAGTCACCCTCTAACACCAGTAACTTCCTCTCCTCCGCAGCTCAATGATTGTGGGGTGAAAACTTCACTTTCTCTCTCCGAACAGCCCCTGTTTCTCTCTCTTTCAACCCATCCTCCACCCAAGAGGCACCCCAGAGCATCCAATGTTATCTCTTACTTATTCTACTGCCCTGGACCCCCTAGACACTAGTGGACACGCAAGACAGGCCATGGCATTCCAATGGCACACTTTGGAGCATGCTACCATGAGCTCCTGCACTGTAGCTCGCCCATTCTGAGGCCCCCCGTCAACCTTGAGCGCTGGGACAGTGTCTTCCGAGGTCGCATCGGCGTCCATGACACGCTAGCATGTTGGCCCCCTCCTTCTTCTCTCTCTCCCGCTCCATCTCACGGGTGCAGGAGAGCTACCCGAGCTCCGCCGGTCCCTGCTCACTCACGGGACCCGCCTCGAGATTGCCTCGCTCCTCCTCTCTCGACCCAACAACCTAAACTACCCTCACAAGCACCGCACTGAGCTCACATCCCCCTCCCTAGGCCACCAGCACCATTTCCGCGGGCACCCGTGGGCACTGTCCACGATGAGCCGCCGCCCTGCCTATTTAAGGCCTCCCTGAGCTCCATTCTGCATACTATCGGCTCTCTCTCTCCCAATAGCTCCCCTGCACCACCCACTCGTCTCCAGAATCACCCGAGTTCTAGATCGAGCTCGAGCACCGACACCGCGGCTTGCTGGTGATCTCACGGTATAGGCCGCCTCCGCCCTTGATCTTCCCTGATCTGGAACCGCAACAGCACACTGACCCCGCACCCGTTGTTTCCCATTCCTTCACAGCCCAGGGCGACCGGAGCAAACACCTCCCGAAGCGCCGCCGCCCTGTCTCCTCGTCGACGGGGAACTAGGCCACCCCGGCGACCAACTCCGGCACCCCCCGAGCGATGACTCCACGCTGAGCTCAATGGTGCTAGCCTCTCCTCCCGCCGTGCCCCTCTGCCATCAGGTTGGAAATGACAGGCGGGGCCCACCTGTCATCCTCATCTCTCTCTCCCTCCCCCTCTCTATCACTGGCAGCTGGGCCGCGCTTGTCAGGTTCGTACGTGGGCACGCGCGCAACAGTTTGCCTGGCCTGCCCCTGGCTCTGGGCCGGCCAAGCAATGCCTGCTCTGGCCCAGTTATTCTGCAGCCCTTTTTCTTTTTCTATTTATTGGAGATTTCCAAAAATTCCACAAGTTTGAATATTTGTCCAAATGAAATAATTCCAATTTCTATATTCCTATAAAAAAACTACCTATTTTAAGGTACAACTTTCATACATGCCCATCACACTTTTCTATACTGTTCAAATTCAAATTCAAATTTGAGCATATAAATCCACCTCTGAAAATCCATATGTCCCTTTGTATAGATCCAACTCCAAAACTAGTAATTTTTGCATTCTTAGTTTTGACCCATGTATTGAATAAAAATAGTTTGACATTTTTTTGAGAACTTTTATATTTCTCTGTTTTTGCTATGGCCTTATTTTGTTCCGTTACTTTGCGACGGTAGATCTCGTATTTGACGAGGTTGTTGGAGAAGAAGCCGGAGAAGGATTTGAAGACTTTGAAGATCAAGCCAACCAAGGAAAGCAGCCCTTTGATCATGATGAACCCTTTTTACATCATTATACCAACTTCCATTGTTGCATCGAATGCATAATATTTTGAGTGGCAACCTTGCTAGACTTGCCTCTGTTGCATATTACCATTGATACTTGCATTATACATGGCTCTATCCTTGCTTGGAGTTGTGTTGCTGGGAAGTAGATAGATGTTGTAGAATCATGGCTACGCAACTGGACAGGGTTATGCATGGGAAAGAGACAAGTGTGGTTTAACAAAGACTTCCAAAAACCCCATCGGGTGACACTAATGCCCTTGGGAGATGATGATGAGGTAGGTCACTACTTGATGGAGAAGTGGTGTATCGAGGCAAGCGAGTGTGTTTTTTTTAAAACAGATTAGATTTAAGATTTGTCGACCGTCCCAACCATACATGTACAACCACACTACCCCTTATGGGACGGGGCGTTATTAATTGCCTAGTCCGATACTAGCATGGTGCTCACATTACTATTGACGGGAGTGACGTGTGTTCACTCTCGGTACGGGGTCGTGCTTGGATAGGCGGCCATGACTGTTTTTACAGGGCACCGGACACACTGTTGGTCCCTTCATGTGAACTTGATGATAGAGAGGGCCAAGTCCCAATATCTTTTATGATTATGACACGAAGGCCGTGTACCATCGAGTGGACTCTATGGTAGTGTCGCCTATGGAAAGATAGTGATCGGGTGCTTACCCCTGGTACTTGAGGTACTGCGGGTCATGGTTGACACGAAAGCTTCCCGAATCTTGTGGGTAAAGTGTACAACCTCTGGAGAGTGTAAAACTATTCGAATAGCTGTGTCCGTGGTCAAGGATAGTTGGGTGGTGCTGCTTAAACTATGTCTGAATTTATAAAGGTGTGGGTTGAGGAACATTGTTTATGTGGCTCATGAGGAAGTCGCGATAAGTTTGGGAATGAGTTGTTCATAACTCTTTCTTAACGTTGATCTCTGTAACCTCTTAATACTTGTTGTAGAAGCATTCATGATTTCTAGATGATCAATCATACTTGCATAAGAAAAACTAGCTTTCCACAAAATGCCAACTTAGTACTAGAGCTTTGCATGAATATTTTGTTATCTATCATGGGTTACTTGTGAGTACATTCAAAAGTACTCATTGGATTGTCCCTGTCTATTAACTTGGCCAAGCATGGAAGAGCAGGAGTTCGAAGAAGAGTTATTTGGTGACGAATATGCAAACTAGGATGCTTTCCCAGTTAGAATGCCTGTAGGGTTAAGGCAGATGGAATGGGTCCCACTTATCGATGAAGATTTCCGCTGCAACATTTTATTTGGTGTTTAGCCCTTGAGGCTTTATTTATGTAAGACTTGACCATAATGGTCCTATTTTTGTAAGACGCTATGTAATGGATGTAAACTCTCGATATTCAGTTTGTTGTGTACGGTGGGCATTGATCCTTGGGATCACTATGCACGCACAATTGGTGGCTTCGACTGTATAAGTCGGGGTCCCCACAGGAAGTCCAAGGTGACACTGAAAATCAAATTTTTGGGTGGCAACTACTTTCAAACCTACTGAACACAAGAAACACGTTGAAAAGATGGCATTACAACATAGGGGATGACCTCAACTTCCTCCTATGTGGACAAAAGATTGAAGATGACATTGACCACATGATTTTCCACTGCACATTCAGCAGGAACTGTTGGTCTAAGATTTAAATAGCTTGGGGGGATCAGCACACATGATTTGATTAGCTCATCCATGCGAACAACAATTGGAGCAGGCCACTGTTCATGGAAGTATTCCTACAGGCTGCATGGAGCATCTGGAAGGAGAGGAATGAGAAATATTTTAGGAATATTACGCCTACATATCATTATTGGCTAAAAAGATTCAAAATAGACTTTGGACTCTTGCAATATAGAGTGAAGGAAGACAAGAAGGAGTTCATCCTTTCCTTCTTACAGACAATCCCTTGTATTTAGACAGAAATAAATTCAGAGTTGTTGCCACCTCCCAAAAAGTGGGAATATGTAAAAATGCACTGTATAGTGTAAACATTCTATCTTATTAATATATTTATAGTGGGAGTATCACCCACTGTTTGAGAGTTCCAAAAAAATTCTGGTCGGTCCACCAGCGGCCGATGCAGTAACTAGGGATCAACCTCGGGCGAGCAAGTGGTCGACACCACATCAAGTGGCCTGGACAAATTGTTCCAGATTAGCCCATCATACACCTAGATCCTAGATACCGAGGAGCTCTCACAAATCAATGATGTGCTGGATCGAATCCAAAATGTGGCGATCTCATCCACCATTTACTATCAGATCGGATGTAAAGCCGACGATGGGCAATTTTTTATCCCACCCATCACCCACCTAGTCGCCACAGTCGAGGACCTAACTGATACGCTCGACTACGGCTCTGATGAGGCCACCAACATGGACAAAGACGTCTGTGGCGATTCCGGAGCAGAACCACTAACGGCCATACCCTATACAAGGAATTGGGCTGCAATGTCCACATATGCCGCCTACATGGTTAATACTATGAAGGACAAGTCTAAGGAGAAACCTAATGAAAATCCGAAGTGTCGCCGCCCTAAAAGCTGATCCAAGGGCTACAACTGAAGCAGGAGCACGACCAGGACCTCAGGCGCCGCCGATGACGGTCCTGACCCCGAGGCCATTGAGAACCTAGGCGAGGACATTCAAGCCTCAACCGCCCAGTTGAAGGGCCCAATAGAACGCCTGCAGAGGAAAACCTCGAGGACATGGGCACTTTCGATGATGAGTTGCACAAGAATTATATGACGGAGTCTGAAGACATTGTAAGCCTCGGATCCAAAGACTTCGTCATGCCCACAAACCCATCCGAGAAAGCGCGGTTTCAACGATAGCTACTCACAACTGTGCAGAGCATGAAAAAGAAGCAGCATGAGTTGTATACTCATCAGAATGTGCTAAACGACAAATGGATGAAAATCCTTGCGCTTGAAGCGGACCTTGATACGTATCCAACGTATCTATAATTTATGAAGTATTCATGCCATGTTTATAACAATTTTATATGTTTTTGGTATGATTTGAATAGAACTAACCCGGAGTGGCACTGTTTTCAGAACTACCGTGGTGTTGTTTTTTGTGCAAAAATAAAATTTCTCAGAATGCGCTGAAAATTTATGGTGATTTTTTATGGACCAAAAGTGACCCACGGAGCACCTGAGCTGGACCAGGAAGTGCCCGAGGGAGCCACAAGACTGGGGGACGAAACATTAAGCCCTTATCTTTCTCCGTGTTTGATGGATGCCATTTGTTCTAAAAATATGCTCTATGCACTAGCAATCATAGAACACTATATGATAAATGAGTATGTGGAGCTCTTAGTTAGACTTTGTCAAAACTAAGTTGAATTGCAATTTTTTTGGTGACTAAAAACATAGGTTGTTAAGTTTCAAGAGAATGAATTGTTTGAACAATAACATGTGAATTGATTGCTACTTTATCATGATGAGTTTTATGAGAAAAAATTTATGTTATGATGCTAGAAAAAGTGATTGTAATTATCATTGATCAAACTTATGCACTATGCTAGCATTCACACTTCATAAATTATTTCTTTTGTCATTCACCTACTCAAGGACGAGTAGGAATTAAGCTTGGGGATGCTGATACATCTCCAACATATCTATAATTTATGAAGTATTCATGACATGTTTATAACAATTTTATATGGTCTTGGCATGATTTGAATAGAGCTAACCTGGACTGACATTGTTTTCAGCAGAACTACCTTGGTGTTGTTTTTTGTGCAGAAATAAAAGTTCTCGGAATGGGCTGAAAATGTACGGTGATTTTTATGGACGAAAAGGATAACTTTGAGGTGGTTTCGTACCCTACAAACAATTTTATCTTATGTTCTCCCCTTGATAAGAACTTTGGAGTGATTCTTTGTCGCATGTTGAGGGATTGTTATATGATTGAATTATATTAGACTTGTTGAGAGATTGCACTAGTGAAAGTATGAACCCTAGGCCTTGTTTCTAAGCATTACAATACCGTTTGTGCTCCATTTTATCACATGTTACCATGTTTTATTTATATTTTTAGTTTACAAAAACCTATATCTACTATCCATACTACACTTGTATCACCATCTCTTTGCCGAACAAGTGCACCTTTACTATTTGCCATTGTATTGGGTGTGTTGGGGACACAAGAGATTTCCTGTATTTGATTGCAGGGTTGTTTGAGAGAGACCATCTTCATCCTATGCCTCCCACGGATTGATAAACTTAGGTCATCCACTTGAGGGAAAATTACTACTGTCCTACAAAACTATGCGCTTGGAGGCCGAACACGAGTGTACAAGAATAAGTTGTGTAGTAGACATCAAGATCTTTTCTAGCGCCGTTGTCGGGGAGGTGAGTGCTTGAAGGTATATCTTTAGATCTTGCAATTGAATCTTTTAGCTTCTTGTTTTACCACTAGTTTGGTTTATAAAAGAAAACTACAAAAAATGGAAGTTAGGTTGCCTCATGTTCTTCGTCTTTATCATGTCTTTCTTGAAAATGATGGATCGGAAAATTGTGCTCAATTGATAGACGAAGAATTCAATAAAATGTTTGGCATAAAATATTTGAATGATCAGCATGATTGCAATGTCGTTAGTATGAATTCTATGAATATCCAAAATACTAATGATGATTGCACTAGTCATGACAAAAATGTTTCTTATAAGCATGTTATTTTTTGTGGAGTGCATAAAGTTTGTGAAGACATGCCTTATAGGGATGATAGATTTTGTAAGAAGCATAAACCTGATAAAACCAATTTGTGGCTTAAAGTGATAGATGAATGTGCTATAAAATTATGCTCTCTTCATCCCATTACTTCTGAACTTTGCAATAGGCCATCTTAATTTCCAATGCAAACTTTTTCATGATTGAATCGTTGCCAAATATTGAATGACTTGATCACCCTTGAGCACCCGAAGACCTTCGATCTGCATTATACGCTACAAGCCAATAGGGCCCCTTCCCAATCCATCTATGGGTCACGAAGCCATGAACCAGCCGGTCTGGACGGCTAGGACGCTTGGCTGGATTGGCACGAAAGGACTCGGGAACAAGTCCAAGCTAGAGAAATGGTGCATGCTCAACCGGACGTGGCTCGTTTTCGAGGGCCCGCACATCCTATATGTTTTACAGATGAAGTCATGGATCACCAGTTCCCAAAAGGGTTTAAGCCCATCGATATCAATCAATACGATGGAACAACTGACCCAGCCATCTGGATAGAGGATTTCCTTCTCCACATCCACATTACCCGAGGGGACGAACTCCATGCCATAAAATATCTACCCCTCAAGCTCAAAGGACCAGCAAGGCATTGGCTTCAGACCCTCGCTACAAAATCCATTAGAAGCTGGGAGGAGCTCGAGAAGTCTTTAGGGCCAATTTCCAGGGTACCTATGTTTGGCGCCGGACGCCGACGACCTTAGCCATATAGTCCAGAAGGAGGGAGAATTAGCTCGAAAATTTTGGAATCGGTTCCTAAAAAAAGAACCAGATCATCGACTGTCCTGACGTCGAGGCAATTGATGCATTCAAGCAGAACATCCGGGATGAATGGCTTGCCTGCCAGCTCGGATAGGACAAGCCGAGAACCATGGCGGCCCTAACCTCCTTGATGAACCGCTTTTCTATGGGCGAGGATAGTTGGTTGGCCCGCAGCTCCCACAGGAGCAATTCCAGTGCCTTAGAAGCATGTGAGTGCAATGGAAAATCTAAGCGCAACAGAAACAAGCACCGAAATAAGAACAGCGCAGTGACGCCGAAGACCCGGCAGTCAATGCAGGGTTGACTGGTCCACGGGGCAGACGTAAGAAGACGCCCTTTAATGGGAACAGGGACGACCCTAGCGCATTGGATAAGATACTCTATAGATCTTGCCAGATTCACGGCACCACGGACAAGCCCGCCGACCACACCAATTCACATTGTTGGGTGCTTAAATAGGCTGGCAAAGCAGTATCCAAGGAATCCAGCAAAAGTCGCTCGCAAAGCGATGGCGAGGATGAACCGCGTAGGACCAACAAGGGTGGCCAAAAGCAGTTTCCCTCTCATGTCAAAGACGTAAACATGATCTATGCCATGCACATTCTCAAGAAGGAGAGAAAGTGTGCACTTCGCGATGTCTACGCCTTGGATCCTGTAGCCCCAAAATTCAACCCGTGGTTGGCTTGCCCGATCACTTTTAACAAAAAGGACCACCCGACAAGTATCCATCATGGCGGGTCGGTAGCTCTGGTCCTAAATCCCATTGTCGGTGGGTTTCACCTAACCCGCGGCCTTATGGATGGTGGAAGCAGCGAGAACCTGATCTACGCTGACATGATAAGGAAGATGGGCATTGATTCGTCAAGAATCCAGCCCGGTAACACCACTTTTAAGGGTGTGATCCCCGGCATAGAGGCCCGCTGCACGGTCACTGTAACACTGGAAGTTGTTTTTGGTTCCCCCGACAACTTCTGAAATGAGGACTTGATCTTTGATATAGTCCCCTTCCGAAGTGGCTATCATGTGTTGCTTGGCCATACTGCATTCACCCACTTTAACGCAATACCGCACTATGCTTACCTAAAGCTTAAAATGTCGGGGCCAAATGGCATTATCACCATCAATGGCAATACAGAGCACTGCTCCGTATAGAGGAGCAAACAGTAGCCTACGCAGCCGACTCCTGGGTGACCAAGGAAGCGGCCTGACGATCTGCTCGGCTGTATCTACCAGGTTCTTTGAAGCGTGTCTGCATCCTCACTCTGGCTCCGGGACGTAATCGCATGAATCATAAATAGGGATACACGCTTCCCAGCTGTCGCCTCGTGGTACCAAACTACATACCTAGAGCACTAAAAATTCCTTGGGAGCTTGGGGAGCATAAAGAAAGGGCATGTCATCTCGGCTTACCCAAACACACCCAACACCTAGCGATCTCTTCGGCACAATAAAGGCCCGCCAGGAAATACATTTCAACTGTGTCAGGCAGTCACTACGTCCCTAGCCTCATAAGGGGACCCGCATTTAGGACACATCAAACAGAGCCTATGCGGCGTAGTCAGCCGTCTTCACAAAACCTTGGCGTCGACAAGGCAGAGCTGGTTAACAACACAGAGGCACAGATGTGCAGCAGAGAAAAGACATGGGTCAACTGCCCAGTTCATTAAAGCCGTGTATCATAACTCCATTCCGATTTTCTTTCCTTTTTTTACATACTCTCTATATCGGTTATGTTTCTTCCATGTAAACAGCTCAACATGTATGATCGAGCACCATGAATGATAAAAAGACCTTTCTACGGTCCTAGTACAACTTTGAGTGTCATTTTTCTTCTTTGGCCTTTCGCCTTACAACAACACATACAAATGAACTCGGCTTTCAACCGGTGGCTTGGATTTAGAACCAAGCTTTTGTTCAAGTCTGAAAACTTTTCGGTTTCTCGGATATAGCATTATATGCATTAGTTTCGAATTGTGATCTTGGTCAATGATTGGGTTCCCCGGCTCCTGTGTTTACCTCCTACGTTCCCCTATGTTGGGCTAGGAGCGTAAAGGGAGAACCACTACGATTGTACTTCCAGCTCGAATGGTTAAGTGCCTCAGTGGAGAAAGCCGAAAATTGACTGGTCGGCAATTCGAAGACATTGTCAAAGTAAAAGCCGTTAGGGGTTATGCCATGATAAACGAAGGGTCCTTGTTACAAGGACCGAGGTGTTAAGCTAGGTACACTTCGGTTGAACCGATCACCACTTCACAAGGGGCTAGATAAACTACCCCATGAATCGAGATCCTATGACTAAGTGAAAGTTATCAAGCCTTTATAGTCTGATTGCCTAGTTTCTCGAAACACATTGTCGGGCCCGTCGAACCTAGGTTATCCAGGCCAGTCTGCCTTCAGACCAGGACGCGGCGCATGGCAAGGGCCCAGCAGCAGGCCCACCAGCAGGTACCACAAGCAAGACTCCTCGCGAGGCCCTGGCCACCTAAGGACCCGTCCACAGGGAGCGGGTATCTCGAGCAAGACTCAGTAGCTTCAACGAGGGCCTCGCGAGGCCCTCTTGCGAGGCGGCCTCCCGAGGTTGCTTCCCGAGGCACCCTCCCTAAGGCATGATGGTAGAAAGCTGTTCCGCTCGGTCGCGCGGTCTCAGGCCAATCATGTGGGTTTTACACCGCAAGATGGGCCAAACCAAGGTCATCCGCCGTGTCACCGATCTGGTCCCACTAGCGCGCTCTCATCGTAGCTCCATCATGGTTTAGCTGGGGCAGAAGGTGGGGTGGTGAGGACGAGCTCACCCCAGTGTTCGAACCTTTGGATCCCCGGAGCCTGACTTCCGACATTTGGCGCGCCAGGTAGGGGTGCGCTACTGTTTCCCGGCTCCTCCCTTCGCTCCACCAGGTTCATGGCCGACGACTACCGCGAGTGTGCCGAACGCAGGGCGGGCCGCATGTCCCAGATGGAGCAGGTGGGCCGTGGCAGCCGGTGTCGCCTGTCGAGACCGCCGCCACTGCCGCCACTGACCCTGCTGCTTGAGAGCAACAGGACTCCTCCCTCCAGCCCTCCGTGCAGGCAGACGGCCGCACCACCACGGCATCTTCCCCCCGCGCCTGCCAAGGACCGCCAAACGCGCGAGCCGCGCTACTCATGGCGCGTGAGCTACTCCGCTGCCCCTAGCAGTCGCCTGGCTTGGTCACATCACCGAGCTTGTCAACACCGTCGGAGACGCTCCGGCGCCCTCAAACTCGCTCCGCCCTCTGCCATCTTGTGCTGGAGACATGGCCCATGGTGCTCCCCGCCGCCCCCTCCGTGCGGCGAACTCGCCGCGCCCCCACACGACACGAGGGCACGTGACCTGTCCCATGGAGCATCACCGCCGTCCCAAGATGAGGCCAGCTGCCAGATCATTCGATGCGCGCCGCCAGATGCGCGTGTGCTTCTCGAGCAGCAGTGCCAGCGCCAAGACCGGGCGGTCCAAGAGGTCACGGCGGTTGGGCTCCAAAACCGCCACGCTCTCGCCGAAGGTGTTCCCTTCAGTGGCGTGGGCTGTCGAGCCTTCACCCGTGAGTTGTGTCGTGTAGTGTGGCCCATGAAGTTCAAGCTGGAGCTGCCCCCGCACTACGACGACACCCCAATCCCGCGAAGTTCCTTCAGCTGTATGCACTGAACATCTTGGTGGCGAACAGCGAAGACAAGGTCATGGCGAACTAGTTCCCCATGGCCCTCAAGGACGGCCCGCGCTCCTAGCTAATGAACCTGCCCGAGGCGTCATTCTCATCATGGAACGAGCTCTGTAGCCAGTTCGTCTCTAACTTCAACTAACTCGACAAGGGCGCTGGGGGCTACCAGGAGCCTCGCGCGGTTGCTTGCATCCTCGGCTGAGCTCAGGTTCCCGCGTCCAACTACCACTTGAAGCGGTTCTCCCATGAGGTGAGTGCTTCCCTCCCGAAGCTAGAGGCCGTGCGACACCTCAAGTGGTCGCAGTACGCCATCACCTTCGACTCCAAGGACCACCACAAGTTTTCGGCCGCAACGGGCACACTCCCCATGCTGTGCACTCCAACTATCAGCAACGTTGCGGTCACAAAAACCCTCATCGACGGAGGTGTCTGCCTCAACGTGATCTCCGTCGAGACATTCAAGATGCTCCAAGTTCCCTATGACCAACTGATGACAACTCGACCCTTTTCTGGAGTGACTGATGGCTTTACCATCCCTCTAGGGCAAGTGCACCCTTGCTTCACCTTTGGCACCCGGTACAACTACCTCACTGAGCTCATCGACTTCGACGTGGCGCACATTGGCCTACTGTATAATCCCATCTTGGGGTACCCGGCTCTTGCCAAGTTCATGGTGGGCTCGGCCGTCAAGTACATCAAGGGCCTCGTGAGCCTATTTGGCATCGCAAACCACATCATCACTGACAATGGCTCCCAGTTCACGAGCGGCCTTTTCAAGTCCTACTGTGCCAGCCTCGGCACGAAGATCTGCTACGCCTCTGTGGTGCACCCACGAAGCAATGGTGAGGCTGAGCTACCAACGCTGAGGTCCTCAAGGGCCTCAAGACGAGGAGCTTCAAGAAGAAGCTCGGAGCATGCGGCAATGGCTGGCTTGACGAGCTGCCGTCTATGCTGTGTTCCATCCGCACAATGGCAACCATGCCCACCGGCGAGACCCCCTTCTTCCTCGTCTATGGAGCTGAGGCGGTCCTTCCCTTGGAGCTTAAGCATGGCTCCCCATGAGTCCTTGCCTTCGACGAGGTGCATCTAGACGGCTTGTGGGAGGCCGATCTTCTGCTCCTTGTGGAGGCCCGCTATCAGGCTGCTCTTCATGTTGCGAGGTACCAGCAGGCTTTGCGTCGCCACCGTAGCCGCGACATCCGCCCTCGTACTCTCGATGTCAGAGACCTCATCTTACGCATGATCCTCTCTAGAGAGGGACTCCACAAACTCTCACCCATGTGGGAATTCCCTTTTAGGGTTGCTCATGTCTCCAGGCCTGGTGCCGCCCGACTGGAGATGGAGGACAAAGTTCCTTTGCCTAATGCCTAGAACATCCAACACCTCCGCAAGTTCTACCTGTGACCATCATGCGTACGCACGAAATGGGGCTATACGCATCCCGAAGACTCTCAATGCATTCGCCTGATGGGCACGCGAGAGCTCTTGCCCATGCCCAAGTGGAAGCCCCATGCTCCATGCTGGCGCAACGATCGAGCCGTGATCATACCCACACCCCGGTGGAAGTCCCATGCTTCATGCTGGCAGAACAATCATCTGAGGGTGCCCCACAGGCTGCACCAACCTCAAGCTGACCCATGCCGAGCACGATAGCCCTTCTTTTTATCTTTCGGATGTGTATCTGAGGGTGCCCCACGGGCTGCACCAACCTCAAGCTGACCCATGCCGGACACGGCAGCCGCATCTCTTTTTGCTTGTGTAATGGAACTTGTTATCTTGCTTCAGTAAAGCTTTGGTTTCCTATACATGGTGTGTTCCATTGTGCCTTTCCTCCTGAGCTGCGCACACTCGCGACCTCCCTCATGAGCCTTTCGCGAGCGGGGGCTGGACACGGTGTCTATGCTCGGGGCAGTCCCAGTAGCGCTGAAAAATCCAAGCTACCAGGCTCTGGCTCACGGGCCTGCTCCCGTGCACGCCACCCCACCAAGGTCCTTGGTGTCTTGTCTCCTCATGTAACACCCGTGAGTGAGCCAACGAGCATGTACTGCTCCCATGTTGTGAAACTCTATGCGTCCAGTTACCTTAGGAGCTGATCACTCGGGAGACATCGCGAGCGACGCCTCGCGAGGTGGTCCACGGGCAAGACACCCCCCTTGAGCCTCAGGAAGCTTCGCAGTCCCTGCCTCAGGAGCTAATCCGCAACGGCCATCTCAGCAGGAGATCTCGCGAGCGGAAGCCTCACGAGACACACTAAGCGAGCAGTGGCCCACCAGACGCTGCCCTCGGCAAAAGCTAAGTCTAAACACCTCGCGAGCCACTTTCGCCATCTCCCAAGCATCATCTCTAGCAACCTCACGAGTGCTGACATTTTTCCCTGGCGCGAGCCGCTTGCGCATCAAAAGGTGGCTCCCTGAGCATCGCCCCTCAGGAGCACTCACTAGCCTTGCGTAGGCATCACGACCTAGTATACCAGGGACGGCCAAGGCCCGCTCGGGGGCTGGGTCTTGACGACGTAGAGCATAAAGGAAAGCAAAAAGGCAAAACAGGCCTCAGGAGAAAGCTTAACGAGGCCATGAGCGTTCATTACAGCATAGCATGAAGTACTTGAGAAAAAGTCACTGTCTACATGACCCCACGGGGCCACCACTAACTATGAGCAGGACAATGAGAAATGGCCTAGGAAGACGTGTTGCCACCACCTTAGCCTCTGTCGTCGTTGTCTGCACCTTCCTCGGCTCCGCCTTGGTCCTCGATGCTGTAGTGGGCGAACTGCGCATGGAGCGCATCCACATGGTCCTCCAACGCCTTCCCAAGATCACCACGAAGCTCCTCCAGGACAGGAGCTATCACTGCCTCGAAGTCAAAGTCAAGGTCGGCGCCAAGGATGTGGCTGAAGATGCGCATCGCCGCCTGGTTGAGGAGATCGCGACACTCCTCTTCGACAATCGCGTCCACCTTCTTGGCATCGACATCGAGCCATTACACAATATTGGTAAAGAAGTCGAGGTAGCTGGCGTCGTCGGTCTCGAGGGGGCTGTGGATATCCTCCTTGCAAATGGAACCCAAGGGGCTGCAGGCTCGAAGCTCAAGGGCATGGAACATCTTGGAGTGTTCAAGCTCCCGCCCAGCGCTCGGCATCCTTTCATGCATTGTCGTCCCAACGTGGTGTTTTGATCGTCGAGCTCCTGGTCGTGGGCCTCCGCCGCCTCACGCCACCGGACTCCTGCCTGGGCCTCCCAAAAGGTGCGTGCTTTTGCTACCCTCATTCGCCCTGGGGGTGGCCTTCTCACCTCTCACGCGAGCGGCTTCGTTCTGGCGGCGGCCCAGCTTAACAGCAACGTCAAGCTGATGCCACCCTCGGGCCAGGCGTAGGCGCTCTCTAGCAAGGCACGCCTCTGCAGCCCGAAGCTCTGATCCAAGCTCAACCAATGCCTCCGCGGCACTCTGCAAGACCCCGCGCTTGACCATGGTGTGGCTGCTTAGGAGGGCCAAGCCTCGGTCTGAGTCTGACCCTTCGTCGCCCTCTTTCGTCATGGCATGTGAGGACCCGGCACCGCCCGCCAGGAGCGCAGGGCTTGCAGGGGCCTCCTTCCCCTAGCCTTGCCGTGGTTGCGCACCATGCAGAATCGGCGCACCCCCAGCGGCTACTTCGCGCACTGGCGAGTCACGCCGGCTTTCTGTGGCACCTTCACTACCCGCGGAGCAGGGTGGAAGGGCTGATGCCTCTGCTCTTAAAATCGCGATGTCCGCGCCTTAGGGGCCGCGGAGTTGCCTCCCAAAGGTGCTCCCTGAGGCTTGCCCGCATGGGCCACTCAAGCCTCGCTCTCCTATGGCCCAGGAAGGTTCACCTGCCCCTCGGCCCTCGCGAGCCTGACTCCGGAATTGAGGCGGTGAACGTTCTCCTCGCGCCCCGCAAACTCAGCGATCTGTGACGTGGACCCTACCGAGCCGTGCGACCTCTTCTGCTGGTTCTCCTTGCTCGAAGAGACCCTGTGTAGAGCAGAGACTCAGGCACACGCAACGCGCTGGACACAAGGGAAGGGGAGGCGGATATTTACTCATCCTTGGCGATCCATTTCCTCTTCTTCAATGATCGCGGCAGGACACTACCACCACAGTCCTCGTGAGCCCCCCTTTTCATGATCGACTCCCGAGGAAGAGCTTGGGGGTTTGGAGGCCCCGACTTCAGCGCCTCCCCCTTCGCAGGGAGACCCCGGGATCCACCCTCGATGCCGCCCCTGGCAGGGTCGGCCCCAGGTGGGGTGATATCGTCCTTGCCTCCGAAAGCGCGGGAGAGTTGGCGGCGGCCTTGCTCCACCACCTTATCCAGGCAGGCCCCGGCGTCGCCGCGGTCGCCTGAGCTAGGAACCACCAAAAAAGGGTTGTCGCGGGGCCCCTCAAGGCCCTCCGGAAGCAGCCCCCACTGGTCGAAGCGCGGCATAGCGCCGTCCAGCGCCACCTTGTTCCGGTAGCGATACAAGGGGAGCCCTTCCTCGGGTGGCTCGGCCGCTTCCTCGCCAGTCAGGGTGTGGAGTGCCTTGTTCAGCACTTCTAGCAGCAAGCTGTCCATGCCTAGGCGCATCGGGTCCTCAGGGCCAGAGAAGGCCCACATCAGGTGGGAGTGTTGCTAGAGGGGAGTGATGTGTCGGTGGAGGAACTCCCTCACAACCGTGACCACTGTCACTTCGTGGCCGTTAGCTCGGCCAACCTACTCCACACCCGTGCCAATCCTGGACCGGCGAGCCTCTTGTGCCCCCATCCGGAGCTCCTCGCCGCTGGAGATGACAATAGCTACAGCAAGGGGATGAATTGGGCCACGTCCACATACACCCATTGTCGTCTGAAGCCCTCTTCTTCCTTGGTGAGCCTCATGTCGATGCCGTGTGAGGGAGTCCTAGATTAAGGGGTCCTCAGGCTGTCGGCCGAACTCGCATGGGCCGAACAGTCGGGCCGCACTGCAGCTGCTGGAAGGCCGGACTATTGGATAGGGTCGTGTCCGAACAGGAGACCTTTTGGTGCCTTGGTGTGTCCTCCAAGTCAAGACAGGAAGAATCGGCATGTTTATCCTTTCCTAGTAACCGACCATGTGTAACTCTAGCACCCCTGGTGTCTATATAAACCAGGGGGTTTAGTCCGTAGAGGGTAGAACAACAACCATCATCCTACTAGTTTAGGGTTTAGTTCATCTGATCTCGTGGTAAATCGACTCTGTAATCCTCATATACACAAGCAATATAATCCAGTAGGACGTAGGGTTTTACCTCTTCGAGAGGGCCCGAACCTAGGTAAACATCGTGTCCCTAGTCCCTTGTTCCCCATTGATCCAAGATCCACAGCTTGGGACCCCCTACCTGAGATCCGCCTGTTTTGACACTGACATTGCTGCTTTCATTGAGAGTTCCGTTGTTGGATCGCCGAAGGATCGATGGCTCCCTGATCATCAGAGACGGCATTGACGCCAGAGCCATCTTCTTCCCTGGGAAAATTTTCACGTTCGGTGGCATTGTTCTGCACGCCGACTCAACCGGTCATCTCGACCAGGTCGACAGTTTTGCCCTTGAGCACCAGATCAGGTTTGGTAACTTAGAGTACGTCGCCGATGCTCATGGCGATCTGATCTTCCCTAGCTTCTCGGGTCCACCCGGGACGCCCACGGTCTCCAGAGCACCAACTTTGGGGCCTCTCCCCGATCCGATCTCCGGATTGGCCCTTATCTCGTGACCGGCTTTGAGCTCGGATGCCAGCGCCGTGTCCGAAGGCCGGTAATCACCCTCAGCCGGACTCCCCCTCCCTACCACAAATCTTGCCTTGAGCCTTGGCAACAGTTCGACATCCTAACACCAGGAGCCAGCCCAGGCCGGATTCACCCCTCGCCTCACCATCACTCCGGAGGTTGACCCCGAAGAAAGCTCAAACTCCAATCTGGCCGGCCTCGCCCTGTTAAACGAGGCACTTGACTGGATCCAGATGATGACTATCTTGGATGGCTCATCCTCGGCTCACGCTCAGTGGGGCGTCAAGGCGGGCTACGGGTAATTTTACGTCCCACCCAGCAACCATTTAGTAGCCACTGTCGAAGACATAATCGACATGCTGGACTACGCCTCCGAGGAGGCCGACGACATGGATGACGACAGCGAAGCCATGGCCCACACTGACGCTTCCCCTCCTGTCACCGGCAGATGGACGGCCACCTCCACCTATGACATTTACATGGTGGACACCCCCAGGGACAATGGCGACGACGCTAAAAATGGGGACGGCACCCCCAGAAGAGACAGCAACAAGCCTGGCGAGGAGCCCTCCAAGCGCCGGAGACAATAACGATGGTCCAAGGGACGTCGAGGCAGGGAAAGCAACACATGCACCGAAGAGGATGATACTAAAGACAATGCGGAGGAGCTCGACGACCCCACCCCCGAGCAATAGCCTGATGAGCAGAGGGACATGGGGGTCAGTATAACCCCGAGGACCCCAATGATTTTGAGGACAGCAATTACATGCCTCTCTCCAAAGAAGAGGTTAGCCTCGAAGCTAAAGATTTTATTGTTCCAGAAGATCCATTAGACCAAGAGCGGTTCAAGCAGTAGCTCATAGCCACCGCGTGAAGTATTAAAAAGAAGCAACAACAGATAAAAGCCGAACAACACACCCTCAACGATAGATGGACACAAGTGCTAGCACTTGAAGAGGGGTACGGCTACGAGCGGCAAACCAAGAGCTACCTCGACAACGAGGCCCTTGAGCCCGTACCGCCCAGACGAACTCAAGGCGACCAGCCCGACCGCCCACCTCGAGGAAGGGATAGACCGACTGGAGATGCCAAACTCCCACCCGCTCCCCCTCGCCGTAAAGGCAAGGAGGCAGCATACCAGAATACCAATATGATCTCTGTCATGACCTCGCCATTAGAGCAGGGCAGACAATATCCATCTACGGATCTCGAGATTATGCCCCGGCCGGAAGGGACGGATACCAAATTGGCGCGAACAAAACGATAGATTTCAGGAATAGCACCAGACCGATATGACAGCCGATCTCCGGTGCGACGTAGCCCGGGTCAGGGGCGCCGCCCATCCGATGTGCTTCACGGACGAGGTAATGCAGCACCAATTCCCAGAAGGGTTTAAACCCGTAAACATTGAGTGATACGATGGGACTACAGACCCGGTCATGTGGATCAAAGACTTTCTTCTCCACATTCATATGGCTCGAGGAGATGACATCCACGCCGTTAAATATTTGCCTCTAAAGCTCAAAGGACCAGCTCGGCACTGGTTGAATAGCCTCCCTGAAGACTCCATAGGGAGCTAGGAGGAGCTCGAGAATGCTTTCCGAGCTAACTTTCAAGGCGCCTATGTTTGGCCTCCGGATGCCGATTACCTGAGCCATGTGGTCCAACAGCCTGGTGAGTCAGCCCAACAATTTTGGAATCTGTTTTTGACCAAAAAGAACCAGATCGTCGATTGTCCGGATGCCGAAGCCGTAGCCACATTCAAGCATAGTATCCGGGACAAATGGCTCGCACGCCAGCTCGGCCAAGACAAGCCGAGGACAATGGCAGCACTTACCTCTCTCATGACCCGCTTTTGTGCGGGAGAAGACAGTTGGTTCGCTTCTAGAAGCACCAACCCTGAAGACCATGGAACCTCGGAAGTTCGGGATGGAAACAGGAAACCACGACAAAACAGAAACAAGCGCCACCACAATGGCAGTGAAGCCGAAGAGACGGCAGTAAATGCCGGATTCCGTATTCCCAAATCGGGACCTCGGAAGAAGTCCTCTAAAGGGAACCAGGATGAACCCACCAAGTTGGACACAATCCTGGACAGACCCTGCCAGATCCACGTCATATCTGACAAGCCCGCCAATCACACCAACCGTAACTATTGGGTAATCAAACAGGCCGGCAAGCTCACAGCCGAGGACGCAGGCAAAAGCCCCCGCAGTGACGACGACGAAGAACACCGCAGGCTGAACAATGGGGGCCAGAAAAAAATTCCCTCCCGAGGTAAAAACGGTGAATATGATCTATGCCACCCATATACCCAAGAAGGAGCGGAAACATGCACTTCGGGATGTCCACGCCGTAGAGCCTATAGCCCTAAAATTCAACCCATGGTTGGCATGCCCGATCACCTTCGACCGTAGGACCATCTGACCAGTATCCGTCACGGAGGATCGGCGGCTCTGGTCCTCGACCCCATTATCGATGGGTAACACCTCACAAGAGTCCTTATGGACATAGGCAGCAGCCTCAATCTAATCTATGCAGATACAGTGAGGAAAATGGGTATCGACCCATCAAGGATCAAACCCAGTAACACTACCTACAAAGGGGCAATCCCTAGTGTGGAGGCCCGCTACTCGGGCACCCTTACTTTGGAAGTGGTATTCGGTTCGCCGGACAACTTCTGTAGTGAGGACTTGATCTTCAAAATTGTCCCTTTCTGAAGTGGTTAACACGCACTCTTGGGCCGGACACCGTTCGCTCGTTTCAATGATGTCCCCCATTTTGCATACTTAAGCTAAGGATGCCCGGACCTAAGGGCGTCATTATAGTCAATGGCAATACAGAACGCTCACTCCGGACTGCAGAACATACAGTGGCCCGGGCAGCCGAAATCCAAACTAGTATCGAGGGGCCCAAGTACCAGTCTGACGTTAAGGCACGGGAAACAAGGAAATGGGCCCGAGCTCTATCTCCGTTCGAGGAGCCTCCCAACGCTTCACGCAAATAGGGATACGCTCCCCACAGCACACCCACCCCATTCGCATATAATGTGCCTCGTCAGCACAACTTCCCACTGAAAATACAATGGGCAGCTGTGGGGACAAAATTATACTAAAAACCAATTATTCGGCTCAACTGAACTATGGTCATACACGTCTTTGGACGTTGTACAGGTACCATCACGGACCGATCTGGCATTAATCTAGAACAGCTCGGTGATCTCACAAGGCTCCTAGTGAAGGGCCCGTCGGCCGATTCTCAATCCCTCTACGGAGTTTTCTCCCAATAGAAGCAAAGGCGCATACGTGCAGCAGGGCACAATTTGGATATCAACCCACGCTTCAAGGCCTTGTGTAAACCTTTCATTTGTAAAACTTTTCATTTTTTTATAAAGTGCCTGTAACACATGTTGTCGGGGCTCTGGGAGTGGGGGTACCCTGGCCCGTCTGCGTGCGGCCCATCACGTGGCATCATCAAAGGGCCCGGCGCGGCCCATCATCAAGACATTACGAGCAATGCCCTCGCGAGGGCCCCTGCCTCATGAGGTGAGCACCAACAGGCGTCGTAGGGTGCCCCGAGGGCTCCACGAAGGGCGGCCTCCCGAGGCGCCTCGCGGGACGGACACTTCTAGGCTCGCCACCCTGCCTCACGATGCACATGGGTGACGCGAGCCATCACGAGCATCGCTAGGACCGACGCCAGCGGGCGCGGACAGTGAGGGTTTCCTCTTTCGTGCTAAAGGAAAAAAGGCCGGCATGCGGGTTCCCAAGGCAGCCCCAAAGGTTGCCTCTTTGGTGCAACAAGACCAGGACGCCGGCTCGGCAGGACGGAGGTCATCGTCGAGGCCACCTGCGCGTCATGAGAGAGAAGCTTTGCAGGCGAAGACCACCTTTAGTCTGGATAGGGTGTACTCTTGTCCCCCTTCAAAATTGGACGTTGTGGCATCCCTTCTCGCCTAGTGTTTTTGGGGGAAGAGGACCAAGGCTAGTATAAGTATAGGCTAGTCTCCACCGTAGAGAGGGGTCGATCCTTGAGCCCTCTAGAGGCAGTTCATCCTTGTACTAGTTCGTACTCATCCTCCTCGCGAGGCAATCCAACACAAAGCAGGAGTAGGATTTTACACCGCAAGGTGGCTCGAACTTGGGTAAATCATCGTGTTCCTCCCTTCTTCCTTCTCACTCGAACACGTCGGAGCATTGCCGTGAGGCAGTAAGCAGTGAGCCGTAGCCTATTGAAGTTCTCCGCGCACACCCCAGAGTTCGAACCTTTCCTTGGGTCCCCGGAGCCCCGATTCCGACATTTGGCGCAGTAGGTAGGTGTGTGCCAGAGTTCTTTCGCTTCGTTCCAACCCCGCTTCACCCTCCCCATGGCCGATGCTCGTCGTGTTCGTGCTGAGCGCCGTGCGGCTCATGTCACCCAGACGGAGCTGGTGGGCCGCGGCGGCCTTCGCCTCCCCCCGTCAGCTCCGTCCAACGCCGCCACTGACCCGGCTCCTCACGAGCAGCAGGACTCCTCCCTGCCACCGTCCGTGCAACGCGACGGCCGCACCGCCACGCCTTCTCGAATGGCGCGCGAGCTGCTGCGCTACCGCCACGCCGACGGGCGCTACGACGCTTGGCTGGGCCGCATCACCAAGCTCGTCAACGCCGTGGGCGAGGCCCCAGCGCCCTCCCATTCGCTTCGTCCTTCGCCATCCCGAGCAGGTGACATGGCGCACGGTGCACCTCCGCCTACTTCCCTGCGTGGTGACAACACCGAGCCTCGGCACAACGCGCGGTCTCGCAACCCGCCACGTGGAGCACCGGTGCCGGCTCGGGACAAGGCTAGCTTCCAGATTGTGCATCATCCACTGCACGACATGCGTGCTCCCCCCGCGCCGCTACGTCAACACCAAGATCAGGCCGTCCAAGAAGCTGTGGCGCATGGGTGCCATGACCGCGCCGCTCCTGCTCGATGCGCGCCCGTGAGTGCTGTCGGCTACCGCGCCTTCACTCATGAACTGTGCCGGGTGGTCTGGCCGGTCAAGTTCAAGCCGGAGCTGCCCCCTCGCTATGATGGCATCCCCGATCCCGTAGAGTTCCTCCAGCTCTAGGCACTAAGCATCGAGGTGGCGAACGGCAATGACAAGGTCATGGCGAACAGGTTCCCCATGGCCCTCAAGGATGGCGCGTGTTCCTGGCTCATGAATCTGCCTGAGGGGTCAATCTCCTTGTGGGATGAGCCTCGTGAGCGGTTCATCACCAACTTCCAAGGCACCCGCGACGGCACACTCACCATCACTGATCTGCGGTGTAGGAAGCAGCACCCTGGTGAGACGCTCCACAAGTACATTCAGCGCTTTACCCAAATCCGCTTCAAGATCCCGATGGCCTCGGACGAAGCCATCATCTTGGCGTTCACCGAAGGCATCATGGACGTCCGGATGAATGAGAAGCTTGCCATCAACGATGACCAATGCATGGTGCTGGAGCTGTTCAACCTGGCCGACAAGTGCGCGAGGGCCAAGGAAGGCCGCCTCTCCCTCCTCAACAACTCCGACGTCGAGCCCAAAGACAAGAAAGCCAATGCCAAGGAAGTGAAGCGCAAGGGCCCTACCATGCTGGCGGCGGAGCCTGAGCTAAAGCGTGGCCGTGATAGTGACAAACTCGCCAAGGATGGTCGCCCGTTTTGCGTCTTCCACAACGTGCGCACCCACAACACCGACGGCTGTCAGGAGCTCAGGGCGGTCCGTGACGAGCGCTTGGGCCGCCGCCCCGAGTGCAGTGTCCGTGGCTTCGGCCGCGGAGGAGGCTGCGGTGGAGGACGCTGGGACAACCGCAACCCCTGCCAGGGCTGGCATGACCAGCCTCGCAAGGACGGCTGGCGCAATCAGCCTCGTGGCGGCGCTTGGCGCGATCAGCCTCGTGACGGCGCCTGGCGCGATCAGCCTCGCGATGTCCATCCTCAGGCGAATGCGGGCCTTCCGTCGTTGTCGCCGCCCCCCAGGAGGAACAACAACAACCAGCTAGATGAGGGGCTGGGGGCTACTAGGAGCCTCCCGCCATAGCTTGCATCCTCGGTGGATCTCAGGCCCCCGCGTCAAACCGCCTCTTCAAGCAGTTTTCTCGTGAGGTGAACGCAGCCCTCCCGAGGCTTGAGGCTGTGCGTCCCCTTAAGTGGTCACAGTAAGTTATCACCTTCGATTCCAATGACCACCTCAGGTGTTCAGCCACCGCCAGCACGCTCCCCATGCTATGCATGCCCACCATCAGCAACGCCTCCGTCACCAAGACCCTCATCCATGGCGTTGCCGGCCTCAACATGCTCTTTGTCGAGACCTTCGAGACGCTTCAAGTGCCTTATGACCAGCTCATGCCCACCAGGCCATTCTCTCGGGTGACCGATGGCTCCACTCCCCTGGGGCAGGTGCGCCGCCCAGTCACCTTTGGCACTTGCGACAACTACCACACCGAGCTCGTCAACTTCGATGTGGCCCACATTGGCCTCCCTTACAACGCCAGCTTGGGGTATCCGGCCCTTGCCAAGTTCATGGTGACGACCCACCATGGCTACAACGTCCTCAAGATGCTAGGGTGCAGTGGCATCATCACCGACCACACGTCTGCTCCCTCGAGCACGCCTATCGGGCTGTGGCGGCCGAGAACTCCGATGGCAAGGAAGAAGTGGCGCCCCTCGAGGCTTTCCCCGTGAAGAGGAAGCAACTTCTCCCCAAGAATCGTCCCGAGGCAAAGAAGGCACCAGCCGGTGACGTCTCAGGCTATGCACTTGTCGCAGAGGCATGCCTTCCTCCCGCCTAGGAAGGCGTGCCTGGCATCCCCCTTAGGGCAGGCTTGGGGGCTTCCACCTGACCGCTGCAATGAGGGAGGCGCTCGAGCACTACTTGGAGGCGTGCTTCGACGCATGCCCCCGCAAGCAAGGAACACGACGCAAGGCGCCAGGAGCGTGAGAGTTCATCACCAAGGCAATCTGCGAGCTTCAGGAAGCACGGGCCATGCGCGGCGAACGCCGCCCTGCATGTACCACTAGCTCAGCTGCCACTCCCGACATGGGCGGCGAGGAGCGCGTCCGTGTCAACATTCCAGGCCACAACAGAGCTGCTTCTTAGGACCTCTTCTGGCCATCACACGTCGGCCGAAGCGGGGGTTACCCCTGCAACTACATTCGCATGCCCTTCGGCCTGCTGAACATGGGCGCCATGTACCAGTGGTTCGCGCGGCTTGCGTTGGCATCTCACGAGGCCAGGCGCTCGGTGCTGGTGCCTCGTGAGGCCCCGTCTCCTCGGGAGCCTTATGGGCCGCCCGGCTCATGAGGAGAGAACCTCCGCGACAAGCTTCATCGGCTTCCTCGACGCTACTGCAACAACATTGCCATGTGACTTTTTGATTTTTTCAATTGAGGGCACCCCTCGGGCTGCAATATCCTCAGGCTGGGCAAGGTCCGCCCCTACAGCAGCATTGCTTTTGCTCATGTATCGGATTCAGTTGCGCCTTGATGAAATTAACCCAATGGCTTAAATTGCATCTTCTATGCTTCGTCGCCATGAATGTCACCACGCCCTCGCGAACTTGCTTTAGACTGCCTCATCACCAAGGGCTGGCACAGCATCTGTGCTCGGGTCCGTCCCTACAACATTGTTAAATCCAAGTGACTGAGCTCGCCTCACGGGCTAGCTCTCGTGCACATCACCTCCAGGGGTCCTTGGTGTCTTATCCTCTCATGAGCTCATCGTGAGTAGGTGAGTAAGGGTGCGACTCGGCTTGTACAACCGCGATCTGCTTCACCACCATGGGCGCCATGTGTCGGGTGGTCCTCCTTGGTTTGTTTCATGCGAAGACGTGGCATGGTGTCTGTGCTCGGGTTTGTCCCTGCAGCGTCGATAAACCCAAGTAACCGAGCTCTGTCTGACGGGCCAGACCCGTACACGTCACCTCCTATGGGTCCTTGGTGCCTAGCCTTCTAATGTAATGGCCTCAGGACGTCCACTCGATGTAGGTCGCCCTCATAACTCATGTTACACAAGCGCGCGATTGCGCCAGGAACTAGGTGCAACCCGCCTGAGGTGGGACCTCCTGAGCCCTGCGCTGGCTCACGAGCATCTAATATACCTCCGCAAGTTCTGTCATGCCGGCCACACGTACGAACGAGGTAGGGCTGTACACCCCCAGAGACTCTTGAACAAAGCTCTTTCCCACGCCAAGTGGAAGCCCCATGCTCAGCGCTGGTAGAACGATCCTACAATGATCATGCCCACGCCCAGTGGAAGCCCCATGCTCAGCACTGGCGGAAACGGTCGCAATACGGCCATGCCCACGCCCAATGGAAGCCCCATGCTCTGCGCTGTTGGATAAAAAATGGAGGGCACCCCATGGGTAGCATCAACCTCAGGATCGCTGCTCGATTCTTCAACAAGACTGCTCGTGACCTTCCCCTGGGCTTCACGCGAGCGGGGGGCTGGACACGGTGCTTGTGCTCGGGTCAGTCCTAGCAGCACTGAAAAACCCAAGGGACTGGGCTCTGACTCCCGGGCCTGCTTCCGCGCATGTCACCCCACCAAGGCCCTTGGTGTCTAGTCTTCTCACGAAACACCTAGGTGTAGGCCGATGAGAGCTAGGTAAGAAAGGCCTCAGGGCAGCCTCGCTGTTGCCAATGTTTCCTTCATGTGGGCCGCTTGTGCGTCAAGGGGGGACCCCTGAGCATTGCGACTCAGGAGCCTTCACTAGTTCCGTAGCCCCTCACCCTTGGTCTTGTCCAGGCATCGCGACCTGACATGCCAACGGCGGCCGAGGTATGCGCGGGGCTGGGACACGCCGACGCAGAGCGCAAAGGCAAGCAAAAAAGAAACCAAGCACGGGAAGGAAACCACGGAGTTCAAAAAGTTATTACAAGCATGAAGTATCTCAAGTTAAACTAAAGTCTCACGCCACCGCGATGCAGAACCAGTCTAATGCAGGGTGATAAAGAAGATTTTAGGAAGAAGGACCATCCCCGCCATCACCGTCGTTTGCTTCGGCTCCAACAGGCCCCCCGGCCCCGCTGCAGGTGAACTTTCCAAGCAGCACGGCCACGTGGCCCTCCACAGCCTTCGCCATGATGCCGCTAGACTCTTCGGCAACGGGGCCTATCACTTCGTCAAAGTCGAAGCCACTGTCACGGAGGAGAAGGTGGCTGAAGACACAGGTCGCCACCACGAAGAAGAGGTCGCGGCACTCCTCCTCCAAGATGCCGTGCACCTTCTCAGCAGTGCCCTCGAGCTCGTCGGTGAGCTTGGAGGAAAGCTCGGCGTAGCCGGTGTCGAGGGCGGTGTGCGGAGCTTTGAACCCTTCCCTGTATATGGACTTCAGTGCTTGTCGGGCCCTGAGCTCGAGGGAAGAGAAGGTGGTGCGCTCCGCCGCTGTCTTTGCTTCGGCGTTGGCTTGGATCTTCTTCTCCCTGTCGTCCAGCTGAGCGCTCATCTCGGAGACATGCTTGGCATAGGCTGTTTGGGCTTCGGTCCCCTCACCCTGTAGCGCTTCCAGGCGCCAGGGCTCCATGGCCTGCTCAGCACCCACCTTCATCATCTCGGAATCACGGGCCGCAAGCTTTGCCTCGCGAGCCTTTAGGTCCTCTTCCAACTGCTGGAGCTGCCACGCATGTGTGGTGTGTTCTTCCTAGAGCGCCTGGCCTCAGCGTCGCTGCAGCGCTTGCCGGCTGCTTCCGCATCAGCAAGCACGCTGTCACGAGCTGCTCGTTCCTCGACAACTTCCTTCACATTCTCCGCGGTGGTAGCCTCGCCTCGGCTCTGGGCCTCTTTGGTTGCCGTTTCAAGCAGGAGCCACCCAGAGGCGAGCCTCAAGCGCTCCCTGTCCAGGCGGTTATCGGCGTCCTGGAGGTCTACCCTGAGCCGGTCGAGCATGGTCTGAGCGTCAGCCAAAGCCCCGCGCCTGATCAGGGTGCCACAATTCGCAAGCGCGAGGCCCTGACGAGGGAGCAGCGCCAACGCGCTCGTTGGCGCCGCAGCCGATGAGGCCTCGGCATGCTCTCCTTGAGGCGCAGGGGGCTCCTGGCCCTTCCCCGCGCTTGGGTTCCACGCCAAGGCAAGGTTGTCTGCCGCATCGGCCAGCTGAGCTCCGGGAGTGAGCGCTACTTGAGGCTGCGCCGTGCTGCACCCTGCATCATCATTGGCAGCGGGTGTCAGGACGACCGGTGAGGGGAAAGGTGTCGCCTCCTTATCCATGGCCGGAGCTGCCGCGACCATGGCGAGATGCGCCGCGTGCAGAGCCGCTGCGTCCCCTGTGACTAGCCCTCCAAGAAGAGCGGGCGGAGCTCTGAGAGGAGCCAAGGTGTCCATGCACCTAGGTACAGCAGTGCGCGTGCGCCCGAGCATGGCGTCGGGTCGGTGTTGCGCACCCACGCGCCCGCCGAGGTTGCGGCCAAGCGTCGAATCTGCCCTCAGGACGAGGGGCACCTTCGCCATGACGGTTACCTTCTTCTTCTTCTTCTCTGCGCCACCACTTCTAGTTCGACACGATGGGAAGGTAGTGTGAACATATGGACTACAGGCGTGCAATCAAAGGCAAGGTAAGGGTACTTACTTGTTTGGCGCGGTCCACTTCCTTTTCTTCTCCTCCGCGGATGGCGACGCGCTACCTTCCTTCCCTGGTGTCACCCTGGCTCCATCCCGTGGCCCATCAGGGTGACCCTCGGCAAGCCTCGCTGCGATGTCGCTTCCCGAAGAGGCGCAAGGATTCCCCTGAGGGACCTCAGTTGGTGGGAGCTCGACCACCCCGGCAGAGGCCTCTGTGGTCATCGGCTGTGCGGCCGGCAGGGCAAGACCCATTTCCTTGACCGCCCCGGTGGGGCGCGGGGAGCCTGCGGGAGGAGGCACGGCCGCCTCCTCGCCTAGGGCCTCCCCGCCCGACGCCCGTGCGGTTAGGGGAGCGGATTCCGCCCTCCTGGATGCCCCTAATAGGCCTGGGGAAGTTGCGAGCGGAGGCTCATCGGCATCATCATCGTCCTCAAGGCCGACGAGGATCTGGTGACGCGACAGTGGGGATGCCCTCCCGAGGTCGTCCCCCACCGTTTCCTCTGAGTCCTTGTCAGCGTCACTGTTGTGGGAGGACAGCAGCACGGGCGAATTCGTGTGGTCGCACGGCTCAAGCCCCTACACATCAAAGGTGGGCATGGCCGCGACCAGCTCCTCCTTGTCGTCGCGGGTGTACAGTGGGGCGGGTGGCCTCGGGAAGGTCCCCAGGGACATAGCCGAGCAGGGTTGCCAAGGCCACATCCAGCTCCTCGACCGTCAGGCCGGCGGCTTGCGTCCTCATCTTGTTTCCTGCGCCGTCGTACTCCCACAAGGGCTGCGAGTGTGCTTGGAGTGGCGCAAGGCGATGCGCCAGCAACTCCTTCATGATCATCGCCCCCGTCAACTTTGCCTTCACATGCATAGCCTTCCTTCTCAGGAAGGGCTTTGCCTAAGGGTCGGCGAGCTTGGCGGAGCCCCATCCAGGGGCCTGCTTGGGTTGTGCCACCGAAGTCATCAAGAGCAGGTCGGCTCCGCGAGCGTCCATGAAGACCCAGCTCTGTCGGTAGCTTTCCACCTTCTTCCCGGCTCTCAGGAGGGAGTTTCTGCTGTGCGCGTCAACAAAGGAGACGCACACGGATCGCTGGCCCTGGGCGGTGAACCGCAAGCTAAAGAAGTGGCGGAAGAGCACCACCGAGGGCCTCACGCCCACAAAGGCCTCGGAGGGAAGGCGAAAATGGAGAGGAGGAGAATGGAGTTGGGATCAACAGTAGAAGAACTCCGAGAAGGGCGGAAACAGCCCATCGAAGATGCTGTGGAGGAAGATGCGGTAGACGGACTCCCCTAGGCTGCCCCGCGCCGCCGAGCCGGGCGAGATCTGGGTAGCACCCCATTCATTGTGGTCGTCGGCTATCAGCGGGAGCTCCAGGTTCAGGTACTTCTCTTCGGCAATGGAGGAGGTCAGGAGCGCCGGCCCGATGGAGGAGGAGCTTGCGGCCAGAGTTGCGAGCTTTGCCTTCCCGGCAGGCGCCATTCGCGAAGTGGCTGATGCCGGCAAGGAGGGTGGAAGAGCTGCGCTCAGTTTGGACCTGGAGTAACCTCATGCGGGAGAAAGGGGATCTCAGCAGGATGAGGAAGACGCAAGACAAGGGAGCAATGATGGCCCCACGGCGTGGGGAAGTGGGGCGTCCCGTGCCCCTTCGTGCACCACGCGTCGAGCCTTGCCCGCAGGCGGTTGGGGCCCGCATCGCTTCGACCCCTCTCTTCTTCGCCTCCGCCTCCAAGCCGGTTCATGCGTGCCGTGGGCCCTGGGGCTACTGTCGGGGCTCTGGGACTGGGGGTACCCAGGCCCGTCTGCGTGCGGCCCATCATGGCATCATCAAAGGGCCCGACACAGCCCATCATCAAGACTTCACGAGCAAGGCCCTAGTGAGGGCCCCCGCCTCGCGAGGTGGGCATCAGCAGGCATCGTTGGGTGCCTCGAGCGCTCCATGAGGGGTGGCCTCTCGAGGTTGCCTCCCGAGGCCCCTCACGGGGCGGACACTTCTAGGCTCGCCACCCCATCTCGCGATGCACGTGGGTGACACGAGCCACGACGAGCGTCGCCAGGACCGGCGCCAGCGGCCGCGGACAGTGAGGCTTTCCTCTTTGGTGCTAAAGGAACAAGGCCAGCACACAGGTTCCCAAGGCAGCCCCAAAGGTTGCCTCTTTGGTGCAACAAGACCAGGACGCTGGCTCGGCAGGACGGAGGTCATCGTCGAGCACACCTGTGCGTCATGGACAGAAGCTTTGCAGGCAAAGACCACATTTAGTCAGGATAGGGTGTACTCTTGTTCCCCTTCAAAATTGGCCATTGTGGCATCCCTTCCCACCTAGAGTTTTCGGCGGAAGAGGACCAAGGCTAGTATAAGTATAGGCTAGTCTCCACCGTAGAGAGGGGTCAATCCTTGAGCCCTCCAGAGGCAGTTCATCCTTGTACTAGTTCATACTCATCCGCCTCGCGAGGTAATCCACCACAAAGTAGGAGTAGGGGTTTTACACCGCAAGGTGGCCCAAACCTGGGCAAATCATCGTGTTCTGCCCTTCTTCCTTCTCGCTCGAGCACGTCGGAGAATCGCCGTGATGCAGTGAGCAGCGAGCTGTAGCCTAGTGAAGTTCTCTGCGCACACCCCAGAGTTCGAACCTTTCCTTGGGTCCCTGGAGCCCCGATTCCGGCAGATGATTTGGTAGTTCGAATTGTATGGATAGACGTCATGAGCTTTTTGGAAATAAAGACCACTTTTTGCGATCATCTTGTAGTCTTCTATATTGCACCTTTCTTCCGCTCTTCGACTCCAACCTAAACTAGTTCGGCACAATTTTTCTTAAGGCAGCAATCAGGTAATAGACCGGGGGCTCGACCATAATACTCACCCTATGCCTCAAGTCCGGCACTAATCTTTCTTTATGTGTTCGGCGTCTCGGATATTGCATTATATGCATGAGTTCTGAATTATGTCTTGGGTCAATAGTTGGGTTGCCCTGCTCCTGTATTTACCCTCTTACATTCCGCACGTTCGGCTAAGATGGTAAAAGGAGAACCACTGCGATTGTACTTCCAGATAGCCTGGCTAAGTACCTCAGTGGAGAAAGCCGAAAACAAACTGTCATAATACGCGAGAACTGTTCTGCGATCCGATGACATGTGTTAAACTAAAAATCATTGGCGATTACACCGTGTAATACGAAGGGTTTGTGTCTTCGGCCAAGCCAAGTGATACAGGTGCATACCTCGGATCTCCCAAATATCACACTGGGGGCTAGTCACCAGCCCCCGCAGTCAAGCTCCTATGGCTAAGTGAAGGCAATAAAGCCGCATAGTCCGATTGCCTTATTTCTCTCCTGCACTACCGCCTTCGGGCATCGAGACGTCGGCTAATGGTCAAAATGCGGAGGATGAAACACACCTCATCATATCCATGTGGGGGCTGAAGTCGACGACTGGCAACTTTCAGGATAAAAGCAGTCGCACAGGAGTCAAAATTAAACTGAGAAACAGGCAAGTATGATAAACCATACAGATCAACCGCATTGCAAAACACAAGGCTTCAACCATCATTTAAATACAAAGATAGCCCGATCACTCGAGGAGTACATCCTTCGTGCACTGGTCCTCTACTGCTCGAGCACCATCCATTACAACGGAGAAATACTGCTCCGGGCGCCTGTGCTCTTTTCCAGCAGGTGGAGGTCTGGTGCCCATCTTGATTGGCTTGATCTTCGGCCAGTGCACCATGGTCTTTGAGAATGCCATCCGAGCCCCCTCAGTGCATGCAGAGCGCTTCACGACATCCACACGGAGGGAAGCATCATGCAGCTTCTGCACCAGGCCAAAATAGCTGCTCGGTATGGGCTCGAAGGGCCACAGCCAGACACAGAGGTCCTTCATGGCCGGATCCACCATCCAGTGCAGCTCCATCAGCTGCTTCATCTGATTACTAAGGGGGGAGGGTATTCGGGCGCCTGGTACTATGCCCAGAACAGCCTTAGCTTGGCGTCACCCTCCTGAGCAGCATAGTGATTTGCCGCATCCGCCGCACTCCCCGAGAGCTCCGCAAATACACCTGCGAAATGCCAGACTCGTGTGCGCAATGTGAATTTGTGGCCGCCAAAGACGCTCTGCAATTTGTTTACCATCTGCAATTTGTTTTACTTGTCAGAGCTTCCCCCGGGCGCCACGCGTCTCCATCCTTGCTTCACAGATCTCTTGCTGCACCTTCAATAGTTTGGTGGCATGATCCTTATTCTTCTGCTCAAGGTCCTCACATTTCGTGATGGCGTCCTTAAGCTCCTGTTGCACCTCGGCCACTCTGGCCTCGTGCTTCTCACTGACGGATTTTCACTGACTTGAGTTCGGCGACCGCTAGCTCGGCAGCCGCTTTCTGCTCGGCTGGGGCCTCCTTGGCCTTATTCAGTTCGGACCTGAGGCCCTCGACCTCTGCACTGGCAGCTGCAAATATAATTTAGCACGTTTTGCTTAGGGCTAATACCGAATACTTTGATCAATAATAAAAAAATATGTAAAATCTCGACCGAGCTAACCTTGCACCTCGTCAAACCACTTGTTGACAAGGTTGAGCTCTTCATCGGAGCTCCTGAGCTTCCGATTCATCTCCTCGAGCGCTGCGGCATTAGTAGCCGCCAAGAGAGATGAGGCCTGCAATAACAAAACAAAAACTCTCATAGTTCAGACTCCCGATTTCAAGATTTTTCGATCCACTGCAAGGTTTGTCAAACCTTACAAAGTCTCGGGGGCTGCTATATAAAAGGGGTGTATAACTTTGTTCAAAAATCCTCTTTATGAAAAGAATATTACATGGCTTACATCGAAGCCCATGAGGAGGCCACTGAAGGTTTCCTTCAGTCCGCTATTAACAGATTGAATACTCTGTAAAACCACGCCCATCAGGGCACGGTGTTCAGCAATGATGGAGGACTTGTTCACCACCTCCTCCATCATGTCTGGCCATCCTTCCATACCCCGATCATTTGGATTCAGCGCTGGCGGCGGGGCCCCGGCTCCCCCCTTGGTGGAGGGTGGAATGGACGCCTCCGAGGGCCTAGGGGGGCTCCGGAATCATCTTTTGGGGGGGCCTGAGCTGGCCGAGCTCCCCCTCCCTGTTCACCTAGAGAGACTCCCCCTTCTGGTCTTTGGCGAACGAGGTGTTAGCCTCGGCCGTAACATCATCGCTGCACTCTCCTGTGTTCGGAACGGGAGGGGCCCTGTGGGACTGTGTCTCCCGGGGCTCTCTGGTAAGTCGAGGAGGTGGGTAGCACGACGCCGTACCACTCTCTGCCATATCGGTCGGCGGAGAGGTACCCTCCGAGGATGGGGAGGTGGGGAGGTCGCGCAGTGGGCTACGACATAAAGCACACTCACTCAATCAATAATGGACTAATAAAAATAAATATTTGAGGTATCTTTGGATTCATACCTCTGGGTGCGATGTTTGACCCTTGGGTTCTGCTCCGGAACCTTCTCAGACGCCATGGACTGCTCATCGGAGTCCGAACTATCGTCGGGCAGGACCAACTTGGGCATGCACTGCTTCTTTGGGGCATGAGGAGGCTGCTCCTCCTCAGCGTCATTCGACGCCGCCCTCTTCGTGGAACAGGAAGAGTTGCTCTCCTCCTTGTCATCTTCCTCCTCCCCCTCTTGAGTGGAGGGAACGTGGGTGTCTTCGGACTTATTGTCCGGATGTCCCCTCGGACGGAGGCCTTCACTGGCTGCGGTGCCTCTTTATTTTTCTGTAGGAGATATGCCCTAGAGGCAATAATAAATGTTATTGATTATCTCCCTGTTCGTAATTAGGTTTATGTTCCATGCTATAACTACTATGGTTCTCGAGTCTACAATAACCACGAGGCTCGGAGGAAGACTCATATGCACGTGTGGAATAATAAATGGTAAAATGTATTCCTAGTCTAGCCTCTAAGACTAGCTCAAGTGTTGCATGATGGTCCTGTTTTCCTGATCATGGGCATGTCTATGCCAGCAACTTTTGAGGGCACAATGTTAGAAGAACATTTGTGTTGAATCGACCCGAATTGATGTTATGCTATGAGTTACATTCATCACAAGTTAATGGTTAATAACACAGAGATGGTTAATGTTTGCATGATTCCTTAGACCATGAGAGTATCGAGTTTCTTCATGCTTGCTTCATGAACTTTGGGGTTTGTTAAACGTCATCCGTAAATGGGTGGCTATTACGGCGGCTTACGGGTTCATGGAAAAGTATGTCAAGTAACTTGATAGCTAAAGATTGGGATTTGCTCCTCTGATGATGGAGAGATATCTCTGGGCCCTCTCGGTGTTACGGTATCCATCATCGTCTGGACAGACACTTTGTGATTTGCTCACGGGGATGCCGGAACACGGAACGAGAAAAGAGAACAATACCGGTAACGAGGTAACTGGCATAATGGACAAGTTGTTGACCCACAGGGATGCCAACATGTCTCACCTCGGGTATTTGTAACATATCGTGAAGCAACGGGAATAGCACACGGCAACTGGAGGTTCACTCGAATATTCATTCGTGTGGGTATAGGGGTCAATATGGGTGTCCACGGCTCCGATGTTGATCATTGATCGGAAGGGGTTCCGTGTCATGTCTATACTTCACTGAACCTATAGGGTCACACGCTTAAGGGTCATCTATCTACTGAATACTAGACAGGGAGTCTGAGAGAAAATCACCGAAAAAGTTTCGGACACCGAAAAAGTTTCGGACAACGGAAAAGTTCCGCAGAGAGAGGTCACCGGATGAGTTCTGGTGAAACTGAAAAGTTGTTTCAGAGGCTACCATAAAGTCAAATTGGTTTCGGCACATGCCTGATAATTCTTGGAGGGTGCCAGAATCATTCTGGAAACTTTTGGGAATTTTCTGGAAGAAAAACCGGAAATGTTCCGGAGCTGCCGGAACCACTTCAGATGCTTTTCCCAGATGAAAATCACTAATCTGGAATTGTTCCAGAACGCGTTGAAAATTATTTTAGTGGGTACTAGAAATGTTCTAAGCCAACATAAATATTTTCAGTTCGAACGGACGCTGAGAAATGTTGTCGTGAATAGTGAAAGTGCTTTTTGTGTGGCTTCTTGGAGAAGCCACCTTGAGGGTCCTTTGGTATTTTTCCCCTTGGCTTCTTGGAGAAGCCACCCTTGGGCTTGGCCTATAAATAGGGGTGGAGGGGGCTTCCTAAAGACTCACTCCTTCTCACATACAAGTGCCATTGCAATGATCTAGCTTCTCTCTCCCTCCCACGAAAAGAGTTTCGTAGAGCCGAAAGGCTGTCTGGGTTCCGGTGGGAACTAGTTCTGGACGGCGAAGCCCTGCCGGATAGATGACACCATATGTGTGCAACTCTGTAGAGAGGTCGTAGTTTCGATCTTAGTGCCCGAGGGGCTGTTCGTGAGTGCCTCCCGAAGGGCTGTCCAAGTGACGGTCCAAGTTCTGTGAGTCCTCCCGAAGGGCTGTCCGAGTGACCGTTCGAGTTTCGAAGGTCCTCCCGAAGCGCTGTCCGCGACATCGTCCGGGGGACTGTTCGACTGCCTCCCGGAGGGCTGTCCGAAGGGAAGACGAGGCTATACATCCTCGCGGTTGGGAGGTTGTAAATCCTAGCTGCGGGGATCTACATCGCCGATCGTCATCGACTCTACTTCCGCTGCGCTATGAGTCAGTAACGAAAATGATCAAACCTTGTATGCAGTCTCCATAGTGGTCCTGGGCTGGTGCGTAGGTCGGAAATTTTTTGTTTTCTGCTGTGTTACCCTACATTTTCTTCTTCTCCTTTTTCTCTGGCGCCTTGTATAGTGCCATGGTTAGCATTTCCTCCACCAGGGCCGGCCGAGGGTCTTCGGGCAGTGGGGCCAGGCTACTGATCTTCTTGGCCTTCTCAAGCCAACCCTGTGGAAGGAAAGGAGCGAAGGATAAATCTCCTGGAATGCAAACATCTGAACTTAGAGCGGGTAAGAGCTTTTTTTACCTCCTTTAGGGGGTGCGCGGCATCGAGGCCAATGTCTTCCTTCTCGGTCGGCCACTCCTTTTGAGGCTTGAACAACACCTTCCACAGCTTTTCGTGGGTGGTGCCATAGAAGTATTGGATAGTGGTCAGATCCTCGAGCTTGTAAGACCACATTGGGGAGGCCCTATGCTAGCAGGGAAGGAGACGACGGCAGAGCATCACCTGAATAATGTTCGTCAGCTTGGCGCCTGTCTTTATCATGTTGGAGATGCGTGTCCGTGATGAGCCACCAGTCAAGACCCTTTTTGGTCCACGAGGTTAGCCTCGCCAGGGGTCCAGATCTGAATTTGTGAGCCGTCGTCTAGGCTGCGTCCCGTGGATCCGTAATATAGAACAATTCCTTCTGCCAAACCTTGATAGTATCAAAGAACCTACCCTCCAGCCAGTCGACTCGGGTGAGCTTGCTGATCATCGCCCCGCTGCAGTCTGCCTATTGGCCTTCAACTATCTTCGGCTTGACATTGAAGACCTTTAGCCACAAGCCGAAGTGTGGCCCGACTCACAAGAAGGCCTCGCAGATGACAATGAAGGCCGAGATATGGAGGAAGGAATTCAGGGCCAGATCATGGAAATCCAGCACATAGAAGAACATCAGCCCCCTTACGAAGGGGTGGAGCGAGAAGCCCAATCCCCGGATGAAGTGGGAATGAACACCACCCTCTCGCCTGGTCAAGGCATGGGGACGGCCTGACCCTCCTTAGGGGCCCAGTGAGCGATTCCGATAGGGAGGTAGCCGGCGCGCTACAAGTCTTCGATGTTGTCATTGGTGACGGTGGAAACCTCCCACTTGCCACCTCCGCCGGATCTGGCCATGGCTAGATCCAGGGGACGGCTGGAGGGAAGCGCTTGAGGAGAGAAGATTTGGGGGAGCTAGAGCTCTGCTGATGGGGAGAGCGATAGCAAGAGGAAGGAGAAGGAGTACCCAAATAAGCGGTGGCCGCCCCTCTTTCATAAATTACCGTGAATACCAACAGTCCTTTAACTACACCACGGGCATCGCCACTTCCCGATATTATCGCGACGTTATGCGCGAAAGGTGGAATTGAAATCATTGATCATATCCCTTAAAAAACGTACACGATCTCCACCTCGATGGGACGTGCCAATGGAGGCGCTGCCTCAAATTGCGAATGGAGCTTTCACAATGGTTCAATGTATATGACCGGGTGTGACCCTTCGCCAAAAAGTTGCCACGCAAAGGTACTATTCACGCATGTGCGGTTAGGCCTTCGGGGCTAAGTAATATCTACAATTCAGATTTTGAACACTACCTCGTTACCACATGCCGGGATTCTGGCTTAACGGCTCTAGGAACTTGGTTAAAGGTGGTGCCGAACATGGGAAGGAGAGGAACTCACCCCGCAAGCCGGGAGCATCGGGTATGCCAAAATCTCAAGATATAATCAAGCACCAGCGTTGGAGGCAAGTTCGGGGGCTACTGAGGGAGTCCTGGACTAAGGAGTCCTCGGGCTGTCGGCATAACTCTCATGGGCCGGATAGTCGGGCCGCACTGCAGCTGCTGGAAGGCCAGACTATTGGATAGCATCGTGTCCGAACATGAGACCTTTTGGTGCATTGGTGTGTACTCCAAGTCAAGACAGGAAGAATCGGCATGTTTATCCTTTCCTTGTAACCGACCATGTGTAACCCTAGCACCCCTGGTGTCTATATAAACAAGGGGGTTTAGTCCGTAGAGGCTAGAACAACAACCATCATCCTACTAGTTTAGGGTTTAGTTCATCTGATCTCGTGGTAGATCGACTCTGTAATCCTCATATACACAAGAAATATAATCAAGCAGGAAGTAGGGTTTTACCTCTTCGAGAGGGCCCGAACCTGGGTAAAGATCGTGTCCCTAGTCCCTCGTTCCCCATTGATCCAAGATCCACAGCTCGGGATGCCTTTCGTCATCGACTCTACTTCCGCTGCGCTACGAGTCAGTAACGAAAATGATCAAACCTTGTATGCAATCTCCATAGTGGTCCTGGGCTGGTGCGTAGGTCGGAAAATTTTTGTTTTCTGCTACGTTACCCTACAGTGGTATCAGAGTCGTGATATGCGTAGATGCAGGTTGCGATCTAGAATACATGGAGATGTATGGGTGTTGCACAATATAATTAGGTAGTAGATGAGTTCTATTACTGAAAATTATTTATGCGGGTAGCAGATGAAATCTGTTACCCGATATTCTTGTTGCTTCCCTGGAATTTGCATATTTCTGATCTTGATAACAGCATGGTGGAGTTTCAATGTTCTGGCAATCCGTGATCCTGATTGATCAACGAAGTGCTAACAGTTCATTGAATTCCATCGTAGTTAAAAAGAAAGATGAAATTTCGCAGACGAAAGGGCAATGTAGATATGATCTGCACAGGGGTCATGCGTATGACGAAGTTCAGTATGGGGCTCGAGATTTTATTATCTCGTGTCTCATACACCCCGCGATGTTAATCTAGCGACTTGGATTATCATACTTGATGATGGACGTTGGTAGCTTCGGTTTGTTTCGAAACCTTAGAAGCCATGTAAAACAAGTTTTTGCTGAACCGATTAGAGGCGTCTAACTTGGTTTTGCAGGAGGGTTTGCATGTGCATGTGATGTGGTATAGCAGTGCTCATAATAATTTGATTATGTATGAGATGACTATATAATGTAAATTGATTAACATGACCTGCGTGTCATGATTCGGCATGATGGCTGGAGCCATATGATTGTCACTTTATTGACCTGCGTGTCAACCTTAAGTAATGCATTATTTTATTAGCTATAGAGATAGCAATATTATCTGGTGCATCGACAAGGTGGTGGCAATCTTCGCGAAGGTGAACACCGACGAGAATGCCAAAGACGAAGAAATACAAGACTTCTCCTTCAGAAAGGGCTATACCATATCATGCTATTATGAATTGCCTGAGATGTTTATCCCTTATGATGCACCCTTCTTGATTGCGCGGTAGTCGCTTTTTATTAGGGTGATCTCTCACAAAAATATCAAGTAGTTAGTGTTCTCCCAAGTGTAGCACCGTCACGGCACCTAACTTTTCGGGGTGCGCCATGGATGCATGGGTACGAACGATTAGGGAAGTGTGAGGCGGGTGAGTTGAGACCTCGCAGCGTGATCGCTTGGTTGTCTTGACGTTCAGGCATGAAAGTCATGAGCTCGGAACACACGCATCGAAAGATGAACAAGAGTCACATAGAGATGTGATCGGCAAGTTGGCCTACCGATTAAAATTCCCGTCATGAGATGATGATTCTATGGCGATGAATTGAAGTCTGGATCATGTATCACTCAAAATCAATTATGAGAGATATTGATTTGAGTGGGAGCGCACTGTTGAATTAACTTGTTTAATTCTCAGTGCAATTAATTTTGAACACTGTCTAAGTGTGTTTTGCATAATAGTTGTAGAATAATGGCTCGTGTTTCCACCTTCCCTATTAATTTTGAATAGCTGTTACATATCTGGTTAAAACTTTACGGTTGGTAACATAATGTGAGGATTGTCCTCAAGAGTGCCAAGAAGGACTTTGTCCTATCGCATACTTTCGGTATTCTCTCGCTTATGCTATGGATCATGTGACTCTCGTCCTTCGATCCAAAAGCTAGAATTCCGTTTCAGTCAAGTGCAATACATTTGCTTCCATGAGACCCGAACTTCAAAAGTTTGGATAGTTATGTGATATTCATGGAATCTGAAAATCATTTTCAGAGACAGACAAAGGCTAAAAGATATGAGATATCCAAAGCAATGTTTATTTGCAAACTATTAGTAAAGGAGTTTACTATGCATTAGACTGATAAAAGAGGGATCCAGAAGAATGCCTGTCATATGATGAAAGGTGAATAAAACAACAACTTAAAGAGAAAGGAAGTGTCCGAAGGGTGTTAGTGTGATAACACACCTAGGAAGTCTGGGGCTAACGCCACTCTTAAGTTGAGTGCTTCTTCTGAGAGTAGGAGAAATACTGAAAGTTAAACTGTTAGAAGTATAAAGGCAAAAGAAAGAAGACTGGAATATCCAGCTCATGTATGAATGTCATACAAGTTTTTGATGTATAGAAGGCTGGTTAAAGATATAGTTCTTGGGAATTATGATTAAATTGTTAATCACTGATTCTTGGGTATTGTGAGTTAATCAAAAAGATACCCGCTCGATTGCATTCTGTTGCAACTCGATGTAAGAACTACTATGGCCTGAAAGACTTGCCAGGAATGAGGTTTAGGTATACACAGGGAACATAGTAAATGTTACTATACATTCCATCGGTGTATTACCGTCTGTATTTATTTTCATAATTCATTTAGAGTTTCACAAACTCTAGACCATTGCATAAGGTATCTTGCAAGAAGGTTGTTCATAAGAGAACTTTTGATGTTCGGTGTTATGAATAACATAAGGGCCATACTTTCATTATGAATGAGATGTATGTTATGAATGTTGATAATAATATATTACCTCTAGATTTAATTTCATAATTCATTTTAGAGTTTCATACACTCTAGCCCATTGCAAAATGTTTGTTGCAAAAGGGTTGTTCATAAAAGAACAATTGTTGTTCAGTATTATGAATAACATGAAGGGTCGTGCTTCCATTCTCGATGGGATGTATGTTATGAATATTGATGGTAATATGATACATCCATAACACTGACGCTAAATGTCGTAAGACTAAGAGAATACCACATAAGTGTGGCACTACATTTAGTCACATTGGAGAAACCCGCATGGATAAATTCCATTATGATGGATTTTGAAGTCGTTTGATTTTGAATCATCTGACACTTGCAAATTTCCTCCGAAAAGTTTAGTGACTAAAATACCGTTCACACGCCATAAGGAACGAGCAAAGAACTTATTGGTGATCATACATTTTGATGTATGTAGTTCAATAAATGTTGTTGCAAGTAGTGGATTTATCTATCTTCAGAAATGACTCAAGTAGATATATGGATATTTACTTGATGAGACGTAAGTCTGGATCTTTTGAAATCATTTGAAAGGTTTTCAAATATGAAGTAGAAGTTATTGTAACAAGAAATTTATGCTTCTACAATTCGATTGCAGAAAGGAATATTTGAGTTACAAGTTTAGCGAATGTCTGATGAGTTGTGAAAGGGGTTTCATAACTTGCACCTCCCGGAACACCACTGCAAGTGGAAAGTCCATGAAGATGTAATCAAACCATTTATGACATGGTAAGATCAAAGATGACATATATAAATTTGCCATTATCCCTTTTAAAGAGTGATGCTTTAGAGACTACGGTTTTTACACTGAAAAGAGCTCCATCAGGTCTGTTGAAATGACGCCATGGTATGGTGCGCCCAACCATGTTATATCTTTTCTTAAACATTTGGAATATGGGGCTTGTGTAAAAGGTTAAAAACCTATTCCAAATCAGACAAGTGCTACTTTGTAGGTTATCCCAAAATGTTGGGTATTCCTCCCTCACTATGCCGAGGCAAATAGGTTTGCCACAAAGAACGGTATGCTTTTTGAAGAAAATGGTTCTTTCAAAAAGGTGAGTGGGAGAATAATGCAACTCGACGAGATAAACAGTATCTTCGTCATCAGATCAAAGAAAAGGAACCTTGGAAGTGATTCTGGAGTTTCCTACTGCGACTGATATGGAAGTCTCTACAATAAAATGTATGGACTTCGGTCGAACTTGCAGCTGAACCACGTAGGCAAGGCTCGTGCAAACCTCTCAGGTGCGTAAACGAGATATTGTTGTCAGACAACAATATACCTACAATACACAAGGAAGTGTTGATGGGCTCTGACTCCGGAATTGGCTAAATGCCAATAGAACCCGAGTTAGTTTCCATATAAGTGATTCAAGATTAAAACCTTGATACACCTTTCGGAAGACTTAGAGTCTAACGAATATTTATGGAACTTAAAACTGATACAGATAAAAATGTTTTATCCATAAAGCTCGACTTGTTGCAATAACAAGTTCAAGGAGTTGACTACGATGAGGTTGTTTCATCGTAGTGATGCTTAAAGTCGGTTCGGGTTGAACTAGCAATTAATACATATTTCAATCATGAGATATGAAACAAGGATGACGAAAGGATTTCCATCTGATGGAAATAAAACCAAGGACTTGCATGTGTTAGAGTCCAAGGTATTTTGTCAGTCCAAAGGATGCCAGTAAGTATGCAAACTTCAGAGTTCCAGCAATGGACAGAAGAGAGCAAAATGGAGTTGGAATCTTCGTGTTTTGATGATATGGTTAAAAGGGTTTTGACTTCATCAATGGGTAACGAAGATGCTTGTGATTCAAGAAAGTAAGTGGGAGCATAATAAAATTTCTAGAAAACGTTGTGTGCTTGACACATTGTTAATTGGAAATAAATTTCTTGACACGAATTAGGACTTCATTTGAAAATAGTTTTTCGATGAAGTGCTTGGGCAAAATAGCCTTTATATTAGGCATGATGATCTATGGAGATAGATTTACCTAATGGGTCTGAGCAAAGATACATATTAACAAGATGCTAAAACCATTTAGCATTAAAAATGTCAAGGAGTGATTCTTGCCGAAGTCACATGCAAAGAGTTTTTGCAAGACTCGGTGTCCCAAAACACTGATAAGCAAAATACATGATGGAGATTCCACACACTCTTGTGTTTGGATTAATCATGTATTCCATGGTATGTAAAAACAAACCAGATATGTCCAATACTCCCAAAGTTGTTGCGAGTATAGATACCAAAGTGATCAAAAGTACTGATCATGGGACAACAGTGAAAAAGGGTCATTGAGTACTATAGTAGCACTGATGACATGTTTTCTCGCAAGCGGAGATCATGAATAGTTCGTTGTAAAAAGTTACATCGATATAGTCTTCATCCATGCTCCAAGCGATTTTCGATTTAAGTTAAGGGTTTTTGTGCAATAAACAATATGGTGGCATGGTAGTTGGAAATTGTTCCAAACAAGTTACTGTGGTGAATTCTATAACAGAGGCGAAGTATGTTGCTTCTTTTAAAAGCGACAAACAAGATGCTGAATCATATAGTTCTTTCATGAACTTAGTATGGTTCCAAGAAGGCTTTGGTCAATGGGACACTACCGCAGGTAGTTGCTCCATAACTCAGTCTGAGGAATCCAGGTTCGACCTGTGATTCACATACATACGAAGCCAAGTCCACACAAAATATGAATTTTGTGAAAGCGTGAAAACGCGAGGATACGCAAAGATACACACGGAGCTGAAGTCGTCAGATCCGTTGGACATCATGCTGTACCACATGCGAAGTTTACACCGGTGTGCCACAGGTGTGAAGTGCATTAGCATTAACTAGATTATTGACTCTAGTGCAAGTGGGAGTCTGTAGGAGATATGCCCTAGAGGCAATAATAAATGTTATTGATTATCTCCCTGTTCATAATTAGGTTTATGTTCCATGCTATAACTGCTATGGTTCTCGAGTCTACAATAACCACGAGGCTCGGAGGAAGACTCATATGCACGTGTGGAATAATAAATGGTAAAATGTATTCCTAGTCTAGCCTCTAAGACTAGCTCAAGTGTTGCATGATGGTCCTGTTTTCCTGATCATGGGCATGTCTATGCCAGCAACTTTTGAGGGCACAATGTTAGAAGAACATTTGTGTTGAATCGACCCGAATTGATGTTATGCTATGAGTTACATTCGTCACAAGTTAATGGTTAATAACACAGAGATGGTTAATGTTTGCATGATTCCTTAGACCATGAGAGTATCGAGTTTCTTCATGCTTGCTTCATGAACTTTGGGGTTTGTTAAACGTCATCCGTAAATGGGTGGCTATTACGGCGGCTTACGCGTTCATGGAAAAGTATGTCAAGTAACTTGATAGCTCAAGATTGGGATTTGCTCCTCCGACGATGGAGAGATATCTCTGGGCCCTCTCGGTGTTACGGTATCCATCATCGTCTGGCCAGACACTTTGTGATTTGATCACGGGGATGCCGGAACACGGAACGAGAAAAGAGAACAATACCGGTAACGAGGTAACTGGCATAATGGACAAGTTGTTGACCCACAGGGATGCCAACATGTCTCACCTCGGGTATTTGTAACATATCGCGAAGCAACAGGAATAGCACACGGCAACTGGAGGTTCACTCGAATATTCATTCGTGTGGGTATAGGGGTCAATATGGGTGTCCACGGCTCCGATGTTGATCATTGATCGGAAGGGGTTCCGTGTCATGTCTATACTTCACCGAACCTATAGGGTCACATGCTTAAGGGTCATCTATCTGCTGAATACTAGACAGGGAGTCTGAGAGAAAATCACCGAAAAAGTTTCGGACAACCGAAAAGTTTCGCAGAGAGAGGTCACCGGATGAGTTCCGGTGAAACTGGAAAGTTGTTTCAGAGGATACCATAAAGTCAAATTGGTTTCGGCACATGCCCGATAATTCTTGGAGGGTGCCAGAATCATTCTGGAAACTTTTGGGAATTTTCTGGAAGAAAAACCAGAAATGTTCCGGAGCTGCCGGAACCACTTCAGATGCTTTTCCCAGATGAAAATCACTAATCTGGAATTGTTCCAGAACGCGTTGAAAATTATTTTAGTGGGTACTGGAAATGTTCTAAGCCAACATAAATATTTTCAGTTCGAACGGACGCTGAAAAATGTCGTCGTGAATAGTGAAAGTGCTTTTTGGGTGGCTTCTTGGAGAAGCCACCTTGAGGGTCCTTTGGTATTTTTCCCCTTGACTTCTTGGAGAAGCCACCCTTGGGCTTGGCCTATAAATAGGGGTGGAGGGGGCTGCCTAAAGACACACTCCTTCTCACATACAAGTGCCATTGCAATGATCTGGCTTCTCTCTCCCTCCCACGAAAAGAGTTTCGTAGAGCCGAAAGGCTGTCTGGGTTCCGGTGGGAACTAGTTCTGGACGATGAAGCCCTGCCGGATAGATGACACTGTATGTGTGCAACTCTGTAGAGAGGTCGTAGTTTCGATCTTAGTGCCCGAGGGGCTGTTCGTGAGTGCCTCCCGAAGGGCTGTCCAAGTGACGGTCCAAGTTCTGTGAGTCCTCCCGAAGGGCTGTCCGAGTGACCGTTCGAGTTTCGAAGGTCCTCCCGAAGGGCTGTCCACGACATCGTCCGGGGGACTGTTCGACCGCCTCCCGGAGGGCTGTCTGAAGGGAAGACGAGGGTATACATCCTCGCGGTTGGGAGGTTGTAAATCCTAGCTGGGGGGATCTGCATCGCCGATCGTCATCGACTCTACTTCCGCTGCGCTACGAGTCAGTAACGAAAATGATCAAACCTTGTATGCAGTCTCCATAGTGGTCCTGGGCTGGTGCGTAGGTCGGAAATTTTTTGTTTTCTGCTACGTTACCCTACATTTTCTTCTTCTCCTTTTTCTCTGGCGCCTTGTATAGTGCCATGGTTAGCATTTCCTCCACCAGGGCCGGCCGAGGGTCTTCGGGCAGTGGGGCCAGGCTACTGATCTTCTTGGCCTTCTCAAGCCAACCCTGTGGAAGGAAAGGAGCGAAGGATAAATCTCCTGGAATGCAAACATCCGAACTTATAGCGGGTAAGAGCTTTTTTTACCTCCTTTAGGGGGTGCGCGGCATCGAGGCCAATGTCTTCCTTCTCGGTCGGCCACTCCTTTTGAGGCTTGAACAACACCTTCCACAGCTTTTCGTGGGTGGTGCCATAGAAGTATTGGATAGTGGTCAGATCCTCGAGCTTGTAAGACCACATTGGGGAGGCCCTTTGCTAGCAGGGAAGGAGACAACGGCAGAGCATCACCTGAATAATGTTCGTCAGCTTGGCGCCTGTCTTTATCATGTTGGAGATGCGCGTCCGTGATGAGCCACCAGTCAAGACCCTTTTTGGTCCACGAGGTTAGCCTCGCCAGGGGTCCAGATCTGAATTTGTGAGCCGTCGTCTAGGCTGCATCCCGTGGATCCGTAATATAGAACCATTCCTTCTGCCAAACCTTGATAGTATCAAAGAACCTACCCTCCGGCCAGTCGACTCGGGTGAGCTTGCTGATCATCGCCCCGCTGCAGTCTGCCTATTGGCCGTCAACTATCTTCGGCTTGACATTGAAGACCTTTAGCCACAAGCCGAAGTGTGGCCCGACTCACAAGAAGGCCTCGCAGATGACAATGAAGGCCGAGATATGGAGGAAGGAATTCAGGGCCAGATCATGGAAATCCAGCCCATAGAAGAACATCAGCCCCCTTACGAAGGGGTGGAGTGAGAAGTCCAATCCCCGGATGAAGTGGGAATGAACACCACCCTCTCGCCTGGTCAAGGCATGGGGACGGCCTGACCCTCCTTAGGGGCCCAGTGAGCGATTCCGATAGGGAGGTAGCCGGCGTGCTACAAGTCTTCGATGTTGTCATTGGTGACGGTGGAAACCTCCCACTTGCCACCTCTGCCGGATCTGGCCATGGCTAGATCCAGGGGACGACTGGAGGGAAGCGCTTGAGGAGAGAAGATTTGGGGGAGCTAGAGCTCTGCTGATGGGGAGAGCGATAGCAAGAGGAAGGAGAAGGAGTACCCAAATAAGCGGTGGCCGCCCCTCTTTCATAAATTACCGTGAATACCAACAGTCCTTTAACTACACCACGGGCATCGCCACTTCCCGATATTATCGCGATGTTATGCGCGAAAGGTGGAATTGAAATCATTGATCATATCCCTTAAAAAACATACACGATCTCCACCTCGATGGGACGTGCCAATGGAGGCGCTGCCTCAAACTGCGAATGGAGCTTTCACAATGGTTCAATGTATATGACCGGGTGTGACCCTTCGCCAAAAAGTTGCCACGCAAAGGTACTATTCACGCATGGGCGGTTAGGCCTTCGGGGCTAAGTAATATCTACAATTCAGATTTTGAACACTACCTCGTTACCACATGCCGGGATTCTGGCTTAACGGCTCTAGGAACTTGGTTAAAGGTGGTGCCGAACATGGGAAGGAGAGGAACTCACCCCGCAAGCCGGGAGCATCGGGTATGCCAAAATCTCAAGACATAATCAAGCACCAGCGTTGGAGGCAAGTTCGGGGGCTACTGAGGGAGTCCTGGACTAAGGAGTCCTCGGGCTGTCGGCATAACTCTCATGGGCGGATAGTCGGGCCGCACTGCAGCTGCTGGAAGGCCAGACTATTGGATAGCATCGTGTCCGAACATGAGACCTTTTGTTGCATTGGTGTGTACTCCAAGTCAAGACAGGAAGAATCAGCATGTTTATCCTTTCCTTGTAACCGACCATGTGTAACCCTAGCACCCCTGGTGTCTATATAAACAAGGGGGTTTAGTCCGTAGAGGCTAGAACAACAACCATCATCCTACTAGTTTAGGGTTTAGTTCATCTGATCTCGTGGTAGATCGACTATGTAATCCTCATATACACAAGAAATATAATCAAGCAGGAAGTAGGGTTTTACCTCTTCGAGAGGGCCCGAACCTGGGTAAATATCGTGTCCCTAGTCCCTCGTTCCCCATTGATCCAAGATCCACAGCTCGGGATGCCCTACCCGAGATCCACCGGTTTTGACACAGACACCATCGCCTGCCGTCTCTTCGACAATGTAAAGCGAGGCGCACCCGAAGCACTGGTTTGCTGCAGTCAGCCGCAAGCAGAACAAATGGCGGAGATGCGCCACCGAGGGCGCCACACCCAAGAAGGCCTCGCATAAGAAGGTGAAGGCGGAAAGAAGAAGGACGAAGGTCAGCTCAAGATGAAATGTATGGACCTGGTAGTGGGAGAGAACGACGTTGAAGAAATCAGAGAACGGTGGCAGCAAGCCGGCGAAGAGTTCCTGAAGGTAGAGAGCGGTGGAAGTCGCATCGAGGTCGGTGGTTGGCAAGACGCCGGTCAGATTCGAGTGGCCCCCCACTCATTAGAGGCGGTTGCGGTCATCGGGAGCACCTTGCTAAGCTCCTCGGCGTTACGATCGTGGACCTACCCAGAGCAGGCTCCGGCACCACCTCCATGAACGCCGCCTCCTTCGCCCTTCCCTTCTTACCTGGGGGTGCCATGGTGGCGCTGTCGAGGCCTGGTGTGGCGAAGCTTCGGGGAGGAAGAAGGAGCCGTGCGTGAGAAGGAAAACACAGAGAGATGGGATGCAACCAAGGAAAGCAATGTTGGCCTCGTGCCGTGCGTGGGCAGGCTTTATGTCAGCGCGGGCGATCGCTGAGGCGTCATGGGAGAAGTGGGGGCATCCCTCGTCCCATCATGCGCCACACGTCGCCTGGCCCGCAGGCGGTTAGGGCCCATGTCATTTTGCGCCCAAGTAGTCGGGAACGTGCGCGCTGCAGGCCCGGGGGCTACTGTCGGGCTCGTGCAACCCAGGGAATCCAGGATAGTCTACCTTCGGCCCAGGACGTAGCACATGGTGAAGGCCCAGCAGGAGGTCCACCGGCAGGTACCACGAGCAAGACCCCTCGCGAGGCCCTGGCCATCTGAGGACCCATCCGCAAGGAGAGGGCATCTCGAGCAAGACTCAGCGGCTTCACCAAGAGCCTCGCGAGGCGGTCTCGCGAGGTTGCCTCCCGAGGCACCCTCCCTGAGGCATGCTGGTAGAAGGCTGTTCGCCTTGGTCGTGTAGCAACAAACAACATCAGAGGTCATGCCAGTATGCGCGGATGAAGAGGATTTCCCCTTTAGTGCTAAGGGAGCAAGGCCAGTAATCAAGTTCCCAAAGCAACCCCCAAAGGTTACCTGATCGGTGAAAGAAGACCAAGATGATGGGTGCACAGGGTAGACGTCATCCCTGAGCCCACTTGCGCGTCATGGATGGTAGCTTTGCAGATGAAGACCTCCTTTCATCAAGATATTATGCGCCCCTGTCCCCCTTCAAACTTGTCATTGTGTGGCAACCCTTCCCGCCAATGTTTTTGGGGGAAGAGGATCAAGGCAGATATAAAAGGAGGGCAGGGTGTCGCTGGAGAGGGGATCGACTCATGCTCCCAGGATCGAACTCTTGGACCACAAACCTTGTATTCCCTCTTCCACCAGGGCAATCACAACCAAGCAAGACGTAGGGTTTTACATCACAAGGTGGCCCGAACCTGGGTAATCCGCCATATCACCAATCCGCTCCCGCTAGCGCACTCTCGCCGTAGCTTCGCCATGGTTTAGGTGGGACAGAAGGTGGCGTGGTGAGGATGAGCTCATCCCAGTGTTCGAACCTTTGGGTCCCCGGAGCCCGACTTCTAAGACACACCACCGCCTCTGGGCCCCGAGATGTCGGCTAAGTGTGTATGAGTTTTAAAGAAACACCCCGTGTTGCATCTACATGAGGGCTGAAGCCGATGACTGGCCACTTTCAAAATCAAGAACAGTCGCACAGGAACAACAATAACACATCGGATAAATAGTCATTTTAAAAATAACTTGTTTTATACACATTCTCCTCAGCATACCAAGGGAAAATATGAATTTGAGTTCCGCCTTCTTACATTGGGCCTCTGTCACCCGAGCACCTCCATGCATGTTGACCAATAACTGCTCCGGGGTCCTATCCTTTCCTGCTGGAGGTCCGAAGGCGATATCCAACGGCTTTATCTTTGGGAAGTGCGCCATTTTAGATGCATACATGCTTTTCGCCTACTCAGGACACGCCGACCGCTTCCACTTTTCCACATGGGGGCTGGTCTACCGAAGCCTGCTCACTAGGCCAAAGAAGGTAGTCGGCATCGGCTGGCCTAACCAGAGGTTAACACAGATGTCCTGCATTACCGGCCGGGCTGCACGGAATAGCTTTGCCAACTGGTTCATCTGATTGTGCAGCAATGGTGGGTGCTCGGGTGCCTAGAACTGGGCCTAGAAGGTCTTCTCTACTGACTCATCAGGCTGGGCTGCGAAATAGGCACCGGCATCCGAGGCACTCTGCGGTAGGTCCCTAAAGGCTAAAGAGCAACGGACTTGCATAAGATGAGCAAATCGGCTATCACCAAAAATGCAGCAAAGCAGATAGGGCTTACTGGAGGCAATTTGCTTCACTTAATGAAGCACCTCGTGACCAGCCCGGGCCTGGGTCGTGGCCTCCTTAGCCAGCTCGGAAGTTAGCTTGTCCTTCTCCTTCTGGAGAGCATCGCGCTGTGTGTAAAGACCCTTCAGGTCTTCTTCGACCTGAGCGACCCGGGCCATGTGCTGCTCGCTGACCTCTTTTTCTTTGTCCAGCTCCATGCTGTCCTTTTCTGCCGCAGCCTTCTGCTGTTCGGCTTCTTGCCGAGCTGTTTTCAGCTTGGATTGGAGCTTTTCAAGCTCCACAAAGGTAGCTGTGAATACATCTGCATATGAATGAGAACTTACAGTAGCCATTGCAATTTCATGAAGCTACAAAATTTTTGGTATTTACCTTCAGCAACCTCCATCAGCTTCTTGAGAAGACCCGCGTCCTTCTCGGACCGGTCGAGCTTATGGTTCACCTCTTCCAACTCCCTTGCATTGCATACTGAAAATGAGGCCGAAACATGCAATGGACCTAGTCAGCTTCCTCGAACGGCATCGAACCCCTGATCGACTTTTCTCTTCCAACTAGGGTCTCGGGGGCTACAATGCGTTCGCCTCTACCAAACATTCAATTTTTACTAAGAACCCCGAGTAAGATCTTGATATCTCACTTAGGGCTCGGGGGCTACTGCAGTAACACGACTATTCTCTACGCGTCTGTGGCAACCTAAGTCTTCGGACAATTTCACTTTTTGCCTATCAGCTCAAAAAGGCTATTGGATGCGTCTAATGGAAATAGTTGTTCTTATGCAATGATAGTAAAATTTGGGAGATGACTAGGAAGGGTTACCTCAAAGCCGTGGTAGAGGCCCTTGAAGGCCTCCCTGATACCGGCCTCAGCGCAATAGTAACTTTGCAGGGCCGCGCCTAGTAGGACACGGTGCTCAGCAACAATCGAGGAGTCAGTCATCGATGCATCCATCTCTTTCATCCACCCTGCCTTCCCTATTGTAGGTGGGGATGGACTGGCCACCTCGGCCCTCCCCTTCATGGGAGGAATGGCTGCCGTTCAAGGCTGCCGAGGTGGCTCCGGGTCAACGGACACTGAGGTGGATGAATGCCCCAGTTTTCCCCCTCCGTAGAGGAGGGGTTCTTCTCTATGGGGTCTATGGAGGTCGAGGCCTCCACCTTAGCCATGGAGGCATCGGCCCGTCCCCACGTGGTGGTTTCGGTCGGGGCCTGCTGAGAAGTTGCCTCCCCTAGCCCATCATGGGTAGTAGGGGAGGGTTGATGCTCCTCTGAGGTGCTCGGAGGAGGGAGCCCGCTCGACGACGTCTTATCGCTGATATTGGAGTGTTGTGGGTTGTAAGAAGATAAATAATCATTCAAAATAGCAAATAATTGCGCTTGAGCACTTAATACTCATAAGGGAAGAAGGTGCACCTCCTCGATGGTGGCCTCAGCCGCCACATCTCGACGAGGTCGTCCTCTATTTCGGAGGAGTCAACCTTGGTTGCGGTAGGGGCCTTGAGGGGTGCGGCATCGGCAGCTTTCACAAGGCGCCGACGTGTCCCAGTGTGGCCCCTCGCAATGTCCTCGGACACCACCCTTTTCTTCTTCCGGGAGGAGGAAGCTTCCTCCCCTTCCCCATCCATCCTCTCCTCTTCATCTGAGGACAGAACCCAGATGTTCTCGGACCTGGCGTCTGCCGAATCTCGGATCCAGAGACCCTCCGTTTTCTTCCCTTGCTCTTTATCCTTGGCTGGAGCCTTTGGAGGCACCACGGCCAGGAGGACCTGCAGCTTGGGGGTCCGTGGGTCCTTGGGTAGCGGCATCGGGCACGTAATGAGTGCCGCCTTGGAGGCCCATTTCTGGAAATAGGGAAGGAAGATTCAGATAAATGCGAAATACAAAGCTGATGTTGATTATATAAAGCAATCTTTAAGCCGAAAGGCCCGTGCTCGGTGTTATAGCCACTATTTGGCCCATCAGTAGGGAATTCGTTTTGGGACGGACTGAAAAGAGTCGTCCATAGCCCGTCGATGTTGTTGCGGAAGAACTTCCATAGAATTGGCGTGTCCTCGGGCATGTAAAGCCACATAGGATTGACCCAAAGCTGGAGGGCAAGGATGTACCAAGGAAGCACCACATCCACCAGCTTGAATTTCTTCTTGATGGCTCGGAGCCACTCTTGGAGTGCTTTGACCTCGTCCGGTTGCCCCATTCAAGGCTTTGTTTCTGCCAGGACACCAGCTTCCTCGGAGGAGTGCCGATGAAAGCAGGACCCGCGGCCTGACCACGAACGAGCGGCTTCGTGATGTAGAACCACTCGCGTTGCCAGATCTTGATGGTCTCGATAAAGGTCCCCTCCAACTAGATCATCTTTTGGAGATTATTGATCATGGCACAGCAGCACTCGGCGAATTTGGCACCCCCACTCTTCGGCTTGACGCGGAAGGTCTTCAGCCATAGGCTGATGTGCGGCTCCACACGGAGGAAGGCCTCACACACTATAATGAATGTTGTGAGGTGTAGAATGGAATTCGGGGCTAGATTGTGGAAATCTCGCCAATAGAAGAACAAAATCCCCCACATGAAAGGGGTGCAGGGGGAACCCCAAACCTCGGAAGAGGTGGGGGATGAAGATGACCCGCTCTTGTAGCGATCTGACCTCAAACGGTCAAATCTCTGTGCATAAGTGTCATCCCTGGATCGGTATGCTGACACACACAGTACTCGAGGATTTATAACAGAGTTCAATCACACACTTATTACATCGAAATCCTTGTAAAGAGAAATTGTTACAATAATAAGGCTGAAGGCCATCTAAATAAAGTAATAGCGGAAGCATCGAAGGTAAATGAGTCCATCAACTCCAACGGCATAGCTGAGTGCACGACAACGACCTAGCGCACCTTACTCTTCGTCTGAAAAGTCTACAACATGATATGTTGCAGCCCGAAACGGGTCAGCACATGGAATATGCTGGCAAAATAACACAGTAGAGCAATGAACAAAGTAAATGCTATCACTACATGCATATGTGGCTGGTGGAGGCTCTATGGTTATCATGATTTTGCGAAAAGCTAATTTTTCCCTACAACAAAGGAATATATTTTATTTAACTATCATGGTAGTTGATACACATTGAGAATGGTAACCCCATCTCAATCCCAATTAAACAGTAATTAACAACCCAGCAACATTAATTAAGAGTGATGAGATCAAGATGATAATCCAAGAACCAGATACTCAAGATGTCCATAACCGGGGACACGGCTAACCATGATTAGTTTGTACACTCTTCAGAGGTTTGCGCACTTTTCCCCACAAGACTCAATCTCCTCCGTTGGATTTCTCGCACTACATGGTGTTTGAGAAACGGATGACCGAGACACAGTCTTTCAGAAGCATTAATTCTTTCGACTGGTAAACCGTACCACCTACATCCCCTACATCTGCTAGTTTACCACTGAAAGAGGTCACACAACATACTCAACTATGCCAGTGCCCATAATGGCTTGTAGCTACACACGGAAGTTTCTAGCTTGAATAATCTTATGATCCCTTTGAGCCTGGGTGGCGAACCATAGGATGATCACACGGATGCCCCGGGATCTCCTTGGACAACACTGGATTCCCCAGGTGCCCACTAACAATCCACCCAGATGTGTGTTAAAGTAGCCACCTTCAATAAACCCTAAGTTTATAAATAATCTCACATCTGTCATGGATACACTCAACCAAACCACGTCTACGAGCATAGCATAGCAGTATAAGCATAACGTAGAAGTAACACCCAAGGTTTGATAATAAAGGGCAATAGGTTCTACCTCATCATCTACTTCCCAATACCCACAAGTTAATCACATCCTAATCATGCAGTGTTTGAGGATTGTAACTAATGCATAAAAACTGGGTAATAAGGAAGTATGATCAATGTGTTACTTGCCTTGCTGACGATCTGCAAACCCTAGAGACTCGTAGTAGCACGCTTCGCACTCCGGGAATTCTATCGCAAACAAACAATAGCATACATAAGCACTCAAGCATAGATGCAAGGGTAAAACTCAGATGAGAAAGATCAAATCTGAAAGCTCAACTGAAAAGCTTCGATTTGCAAAAAGAATCAAACGAATCAGAGCTACGGAACTGAAACTACAGTCAAAAGGACTTCAAATTCAAATCTGCTTGAAACCAAATTTTAAATTGTCAAAACCATGTTCTAGTTGATTAACCAGAAAGAGGGGTTCGAGACGAAGATTTTGGCATTGGTTTCACTGGATTTGGACGAAAGGTTTAAAAGTTGCGAGGGTTTGAAGATCAGGGGCTAATCTGTAATAAAAACAATCACGGATAGGTCCCTGGCGAAAATAAAACAGAAAAAAGAAAACCTAACGAACGAACGTTCGCTAACAGAATCTAACGAACGAATTCGTTTGTTACAGAACTAAACGGACGAACGTTCGCATATTAGATCTAATCCGAGAAAAAAAACAAGAAAACCGATAAAACGGATCGGTAAAACAAAACCGGAGTAGATCTAGGGTTTAAAAAAAAAACCGAACGGACCGGAACAAAACCGGTGGTGTTGACGAGGTCAACGGCGGTGACGGCGGGCGGGGCGGCGGCGACGGCGGGCTGCGGGGTCGGCGCCGGAGCAGCGGCGGCAGGAGGCAGCGGCGGTGCAAGGGCGGCGGCGGTGCGGCTCGGCTGGAGGCGGGCTGCGGCGGTGATGAGGAGGTGGAGGGGCCTCGGCTTTTAAAGGCCCGAGGGGGGGGGCGACTTGGGCGAGGGGGCGCCGGGTCGGGGTCGGCCTCGGGAGGCGTGCACCGGCCGGACTCGGACGGCGGCGGGGCGACGTGGGCTGCGGCCTGGCTTGGCTGGGCCTTCGGCCCAGTCGGGCGACGAAACTTTTTTTTTAAATAAATAAATTCTTCTGAAGAAAAATCCTAATAAAATATAAAAAAAATTCTAAAAAAATGCCAAAAATAATTTGACCGTCTAAATAAAATATTTAGAACAAAGTGAACATTTTTCTGGCCTAAAATGTAATTTTCAAAAATGCATATTTTTTTCTAATTCAAATAAAATAGCAATAGAATCCAAATAAAATTATTTATTTGATTTTAACATTTTTCCTCCAATATTTCTTTTATTTTGGAGAAGTCATTTTATCTCCTCTCTTTTATTTTTGATATTGGAAATATTTTGGAGAGAAAAATTATTAAAACCAAAATGATCCTCTTTTCAAATTTGAGAAAAATTGAAATATGAAAAATAAATGAAATCCCCAACTCTCTCCGTGGGTCCTCGAGTTGCTTAAGATTTCTAGGATCACAAACGAAATGCAAATGAAATATGATATGCATATGATGACCTATGTATAACATTCCAAATTGAAAATTTGTGATGTTACAAACCTACCCCCCTTAAGATGAATCTCGTCCTCGAGATTCGGGTTAGCTAGAAAATAGGTGTGGGTGGTCTTTCCATAGGTCTTCCTCTCATTCCCAGGTGGCTTCATCCTCGGTATGGTGGCTCCACTGAACTTTGCAAAACATGATAACCTTGCTGCGCGTAACTCGGCTGGCAAACTCAAGAATCTTGACAGGTTTCTCCTCGTAGGTTAGGTCACTATCCAACTGAATAGCTTCCAAGGGCACTGTATCTCTCAGAGGAATATTGGCCATGTCAGCATGGCACTTCTTCAACTAAGAAACATGGAACACGTCATGAACTCCTGACAGTCCTTCGGGTAACTCCAACTTGTAGGCTACCTCTCCCATACGTTCCAAAACTTGGTATGGTCCTACAAATCTCGGGGCTAACTTTCCCTTAACTCCAAAGCGTTTAACTCCTCGCAAAGGTGACACACGAAGATATGCTCTATCTCTGATTTCATAGACTACCTCCTTGCGTTTTGAGTCGGCATAACCCTTCTGCCTGGACTGAGCTATCTTCAGTCTATCTCGAATCAACTTAACCTTCTCTTCGGACTCCTTGATCAAATCTGGTCCAAACAACTGACGGTCTCCAACTTCATCCCACATTAACGGTGTCCTGCACCTCCTTCCATACAAAGCTTCGAAAGGTGCCATCTTCAAACTTGCTTGGTAACTATTGTTATATGAGAACTCCACGTAAGGCAGATTGTCATCCCAACTAGATCCATAATCTAGCGCACAAGCTCTCAACATGTCCTCTAGAACCTGATTAACTCTCTCGGTTTGTCCATCTGTCTGCGGATGAAAGGCTGTACTAAACTCTAGCCCGGTCCCCAAAGTCTGATGCAACTGATGCCAAAACTTTGAAGTAAACGGTGTCCCTCTATCTGATATGATGGTCCTCGGAACTCCATGCAGACATATGATCCTGGTCATATATATCTTGGCCAACTTCGCACTCGTATAGGTGGTTTTCACTGGGATAAAGTGAGCCACTTTGGTCAAACGATCCACTACTACCCAGATAGAATCATATCCCGATCGGGTCCTGGGCAATCCGGTGACGAAATCCATGCCAAGTTTATCCCACTTCCATTCGGGTATCGGCATAGGCTGCAGTAATCCTGCTAGCTTCTGATGTTCTGCCTTCACTCTCTGACATACATCACATACGGCTACATACTCGGCAATATCCTTCTTCATACCAGTCCACCAGAAACGCTCTTTTAAATCCAAATACATCTTGGTGTTTCCGGGGTGTATCGAGTATGGCGAGTCATGGGCCTCCTGAAGTATTAACTTCCTGATCTCTGCATTATTGGTTACATATACACGGTCCTCAAACCATAAAGTGTCGAGCTCATCCTCACGAAAACCTTTGACTTTTCCTTTGCTCATCTTCTCCTTTATCTTAGCAATCTCCTTGTCATCCTTCTGAGCTTCTCGAATCTTCCCCAATAATGTTGACTGAACTTCCATTGCTGCGACAAAACCTCTAGGGACTATCTCCAAACGAAGCTCCCTGAGATCTTCGGCTAACTCCTTTGGTAATCCTCCGCTTTCGAGGGTATTGAAATAACTCTTCTGGCTCAAAGCGTCTGCTATGACATTGGCCTTTCCTGGATGATAATGCAGCTTCATGTCATAATCCTTTATAAGCTCCAACCATCTCCTTTGCCTGAGATTCAGCTCCTTCTGTGTGGAAATGTACTTCAAGCTCTTGTGGTCCGTGTACACATCACAACGGTTTCCAATAAGAAAGTGTCTCCAAGTCTTGAGTGCATGCACTACAGCTGCTAACTCCAAATCATGCCTGGCATAATTCAACTCATGCGGTCGAAGCTGATGTGAGGCATACGAAACAACTCTTCCATCTTGCATAAGTACTCCTCCAAGTCCTAAGCGAGAAGCGTCGCAATACACTTGGAAATCCTTGCATACATCCGGTAGAATTAGCACTGGGGCTGTAACCAAACGCTTCTTCAGCTCCTGAAAACTTGCCTCACATTCCTCTGTCCATTTGAACTTGGTGTCCTTCTTCAACAACTCCGTCATAGGCCTCGCAATCTTGGAAAAATTCTCAATGAATCTCCAGTAATAACCCGCGAGTCCAAGAAAACTGCGGATCTCTCCAACTGAGGTGGGTGTCAACCACTCATTGACAGACTGAACCTTGGTAGGGTCTACTGCTATACCTTCTCCTGATATAACATTTCCAAGGATTCCAACTTCCTTCAACCAAAACTCGCATTTGCTGAACTTGGCATATAGTTGATGTTCCCTGAGCTTCTCGAGGACTAGACGCAAATGCTCCTTGTGTTCCTCTTCATTCTTCGAGTATACCAAGATATCATCAATGAACACCACAACAAAATTATCCAAGAACTCCATGAACACCTTATTCATCATACTCATGAAATAGGCAGGAGCGTTAGTCAATCCAAATGACATAACCGTGTACTCATATAGCCCATACCTTGTGGTGAAGGCTGTCTTAGGTATATCCTGTTCTCGGATCTTCAGCTGGTGGTATCCTGATCGCAGATCGATCTTGGAGAATACTTTAGCTCCTTGCAGCTAGTCAAACAAATCGTTGATCATTGGTAGTGGGTACTTGTTTTTGATCGTCACTTCATTTAATGCACGATAATCAAAAACCATTCTCAAAGATCCATCCTTCTTCTCAACCAAGAGCACTGGGGCTCCCCTTGGTGACGAACTTCGTCGAATGTAACCTTTCTCCAATAACTCCTTAATCTGCTTCTTAATTTCCTCCAGATCATTTGCGGGCATCCGGTATGGTCTTTTTGATATCGGTCCGGTGCCTGGCAACAGCTCTATCAAAAACTCAATGTCTCAATCCGGCGGCATGCCTGGTAGTTCCTCTGGAAATACATCCAGGTAATCCTTCACTACAAGCACTTCCTCCTGAACAACTCCTGAGAGGGAATTTACTTGTGTCCTCTTCGGCGCATGCCTGGATACATACTTAATCCTTTTTCCCTCCGGGGTGGTGAGCAGAATTGACCTACTAGGACAGTCAATGTTCCCTCCATACTTCGACAGCCAATCCATGCCTAATATTATATCCAATCCTTGTGACTCCAAAATTATTAGGTCTGAGGGAAATACATGGCTACCAATGGTTAAGGGTAACCGATCACACCATCGGCTGGCCATATACTCTGCACCTGGTGAACTTACTACCATGGGTGACCTAAGGGCTAAGGTGGGTAACTGAAACTTGTGGACAAATCCCCTTGATATGTATGAATGCGATGCACCAGTATCGAAAAGAACGAGAGCGGTAAATGACTTAACCAAAAACTTACCGATAACTGCATCAGGCTGCTCCTCAACCTTCTCCACGTTAACGTGGTTCACCTGACCTCTAGTGAAGGGATTGGGCTTCTTCCCAGAGCTTCCATTGCCATAGCCATTCTTCAGCTCAGAACAATCGTTGGCATAGTGCCCAGTCTTCCCGCACTTGTAACAGGTGACATGGCTTATATCCTTCTTGGCGGGTGTGGCTGGGTTGGAACGGTTCTGGTTACTGCTAGCTCCATTCCCATTTCCATTCATGGGACCACTGTGGTTATGGGAACTTCCTCCAGTGTGAGTGTGTCCTCCATGGTTATGGGTAAATCCTCCCGGGTTAGGAGTAAAACGAGGCTTCTGCGTTGCTCCAGAGTTATACTTCCCTTGTCCATACTTCCTTCTGCGGCTTTCTATCTGCTGCTGCTTCCCTTCAATCATAAGAGCCCTGTCTACCAACTCCTGGTAGTTAGCAAATGTTGCCACCATCAACTGCATACTCAGCTCATCATTTAGCCCTTACATAAACTTCTCCTGATTCGCGGCATCTGTGGCCACATCATCCGGGGCATAGCGAGCTAACTTACTGAACTCATCCACGTACTGCCCCACTGTACGATTTGCCTAGCGTAAGTTGTGAAACTCACGCTTCTTCATGCTCATAGCTCCTACTGAGACATGTGCAGTGCAGAATGCTTGGTGAAACTGCTCCCAAGTGACATTGGCTATGGGGAAAGTGGCTATGTAATTCTCCCACCATGAGGCTGCGGGTCCATCCAATTGATGTGCGGCAAAACGCACCTTCTTAGCATTTGTGCAACCTGCGGTGGTCAACTCCCTTCCAATCCTGCATAGCCAGTCATCAGCAACAATTGGCTCGGTGCTACTGGAAAACACCGGCGGTTGCAACCTCAGAAAACGAGCTAAGTTGTCAACTGGAGGTGGTGGCGGTGGGTTGTTGTTGTTGTTGCCTTGGTTCTGTACTAGTAGCTGCATCAGGGCATTCTGCTGTTGGATCAACTGAGTGAGCTCCGGTGGGAAGACAAAACCGGGGTCACGTCTCGGAGGCATCTGATGGGTTTAGAGGGAAGAGATTAGAATAGAGTGAGGTCTAGCGAGAAAGCACTACCCATATGCACATGAGACAAACACATTCATAACACACCACTCAATTCAAACAAGGGCATACAAATGATCTAACTACCGTTACAAAAGTGCTCGGACTACTACTATATACATGGGGAAAATACTACTGATAATATGGTGGTCATCTAGAAATTTTGATCGGTGGAAGACTCCATGATATCCGCTCCAGCTTCGTCTTCATAATCATCATCACTACTGTCGGAGTCGGTGTCATCGATGATGATGTAGTCTTCAGAACGAATGTCGTCGGGATGGTCGTCATCTCCTCCTGGCGTGGGGTCTCCCATGAATGCTCCTAGCTTCATCGTCAGGTCGTCATTCTTCTCCACTAGTATTGAGATTTCCTCCTCGTATCCATCGCGTGTAGACTTGAGTTCCTCTTCTAGCTCCACGTTCCTGGTCATCACCTTCTTCAAATCTATCATGCTTGCGCACGTTTGGTTCTCCTGGCGACGAATGTGCTGGTTTAACTCCTGGATGAAAGCTGCAATTGACCTGTCCCTCCTGGTGCTGATCATCTCCCATTGCTCATCTCGGCGCCCACATATCTGGTAGATGGTGTCCTTAAGATCCTCGTGATAAACTTCGCCGATGCGTCCCATGGTGACGTGGGCTGCCATGCTCTTTCCTAGACTCCAGGTTGGTGCATCAAAGGAAAACTCTATGGGCTCAGTAACTGGCGTGAATGTCCTTCCTGGAACTTGAACTCGAATCATCCAACGCTCCTCTTCTGGTACAGTGGCGGTGTAGGTCCCGGTGAAGCTTGGTAGACCGATGTTCAGGTACCTTGTAACTTCCTTCAATTGTCGTCCAAAAGGTGTGTCTTCATCCGGTTGTGGAAACTTGTTCCTTGAGTCCGTCATCTATAGAGTAGAAGATGGGGAGAGTCAGAAATGAGTAGAGAAGAGTGACCTATGGCTTTTCTTAGTGGTCGTGTCTTACATTCAGCGTGTGCTCTGATACCATCTTTGTAGCGATCTGACCTCAAACAGTCAAATCTCCGTGCATAAGTGTCATCCCTGGATCGGTATGCTAACACACACAGTACTCGAGGATTTATAACAGAGTTCAATCACACACTTATTACATCGAAATCCTCATAAACAAAACTTGTTACAATAATAAGGCTGAAGGCCATCTAAATAAAGTAACAGCGGAAGCATAGAAGGTAAATGAGTCCGTCAACTCCAACGGCATAGCTGAGTGCACGACAACGACCTAGCGCACCTTACTCTTCGTCTGAAAAGTCTGCAACATGATATGTTGCAGCCCGAAATGGTTCAGCACATGGAATATGCTGGCAAAATAACACAGTAGAGCAATGAACAAAGTAAATGCTATCACTACATGCATATGTGGCTGGTGGAGGCTCTATGGTTATCATGATTTTGTGAAAAGCTAATTTTTCCCTACAACAAAGGAATATATTTTATTTAACTATCATGGTAGTTGATAAACATTGAGAATGGTAACCCCGTCTCAATCCCAATTAAATAGTAATTAACAACCCAGCAACCTTAATTAAGAGTGATGAGATCAAGATGATAATCCAAGAACCAGATACTCAAGATGTCCATAACCGGGGACACGGCTAACCATGATTAGTTTGTACACTCTGCAGAGGTTTGCGCACTTTTCCCCACAAGACTCGATCTCCTCCGTTGGATTTCTCGCACTACATGGTGTTTGAGAAACGGATGACCGAGACACAGTCTTTCAGAAGCATTAATTCTTTCGACGGGTAAACCGTACCACCTACATCCCCTACATCTGCTAGTTTACCACTGAAAGAGGTCACACAACATACTCAACTATGCCAGAGCCCATAATGGCTTGTGGCTGCACACGGAAGTTTCTAGCTTGAATAATCTTATGATCCCTTTGAGCCTGGGTGGCGAACCATAGGATGATCACACGGATGACCCGGGATCTCCTTGGACAACACTGGATTCCCCAGGTGCCCACTAACAATCCACCCAGATGTGTGTTAAAGTAGCCACCTTAAATAAACCGTTAGTTTATAAATAATCTCACATCTGTCATGGATACACTCAACCAAACCACGTCCACGTCCACGAGCATAGCACAGCAGTATAAGCATAACGTAGAAGTAACACCCAAGGTTTGATAATAAAGGGAAATAGGTTCTACCTGATCATCAACTTCCCAATACCCACAAGTTAATCACATCCTAATCATGCAGTGTTTGAGGATTGTAACTAATGCATAAAAACTGGGTAATAAGGAAGTATGATCAATGTGTTACTTGCCTTGCTGACGATCTGCAACCCCTAGAGACTCGTAGTAGCATGCTTCGCACTCCGAGAGTTCTATCGCAAACAAACAATAGCATACATAAGCACTCAAGCAAAGATGCAAGGGTAAAACTCAGATGAGAAAGATCAAATCTGAAAGTTCAACTGAAAAGCTTCGATTTGCAAAAAGAATCAAACGAATCGGAACTACGGAACTGAAACTACGGTCAAAAGAACTTCGAATTCAAATCTGCTTGAAACCAAATTTTAATTTGTCAAAACCATGTTCAAGTTGATTAACCAGAAAGAGGGGTTCGAGACGAAGATTTTGGCGTTTGTTTCACTGGATTTGGACGAACGGTTGAAAAGTTACGAGGGTTTGAAGATCAGGGGCTAATCTGCGATAAAAACAATCACGGATAGGTCCCTGGTGAAAATAAAACAGAAAAAAGAAAACCTAACGAGCGAACGTTCGCTAACAGGATCTAACGAACGAATTCGTTCGTTACAGAACTAAACGGACGAACGTTCGCATATTAGATCTAATCTGAGAAAAAACCAAGAAAACCGATAAAACTGATCGGTAAAACAAAACCAGAGTAGATCTAGGGTTTTCAAAAAAACGAACGGACCAGAACAAAAACCGGTGGCGGCGACGAGGTCAGCGGCGGCGACGGCGAGCGGGCCGGCGGCTCCGGCAGGCTGCGGGGTCGGCGGCGGAGCAGCGGGGTCGGCGGCGGAGCAGCGGCGGCAAGAGGCGGCGGCGGCGCAAGGGTGGCGGCGGCGCGGCTCGGCTGGAGGCGGGCTGCGGCGGCGTCGGCGGTGATGAGGAGGTGGCCACCCTGGCCAGTCTCTTTCCAATCTCTAGTCCGGATGTAGAGTCGGCTACCACCTCTGAAATTATGTTAGGATTAGAAGTGACGTTGGAGCAGAATCTGGAATTGCGCCTAGAACTCCTTCACGTCGAAGACGCGTCAAGTTATACACCGGGCATACTTCGAGGCAGCCCTGCTTACAATCGAGTTATGAATCCCGAAGAGCTGTCTCACCTCAAAGAGATGCTCGACCGTATTCAGAGCATGTCCATCTCGGACGACAAGACTTCGGTTTATGATCAAGTCGGGCTTAAAGCCGATGATCGGGAAGTTTACATCCCACCCACCACCCACCTAGTCGCTACGGTCGATGACTTAACCGACGTGCTAGACTACGGCGATGCCATGGACAAGGATGAAGATGCTAAATGGAGAACCTAGCGGCAATAAGGCAACCGCCGACAACAGCGACACGGCAGTCGGTTATGCCGATAACCCCGAGGAGGACCCTCAAGCATCCCAGTGCGGAACGGCAAACCCGATAGACATCTCGAGGACTTAGATCCCGACGACCTCTTTAGGGGCCGATGATAACTACATGCTAGAATCCAAGGAAGACGAGAGCGTCAGCACCGAGGACTACATCGTCCTCGAGGACCCTTTCGAACAAGAGCGCTTCCGGCGGTGCCTCATTGCGATAGCTCGGAGCATGAAGCGCAAGTAGCAGCTGCTGCAGGCCAACACCAATGCACTGAATGAAAAGTGGGTCAAAGTACTCTCCGTCGATCAAGACATGGAAGACCGGTGCCGTAGCACGCCAAAATCATACCCACGCAGCCGTCTCCTACCAGAGTTTGATGAAGAGCTTGCTGAGGACCATGAACGACCCCCTAGAGGCCGGGACAGGCCAAGGCAGGAAAACCTCAATGACTGGCCACCTCCATGCCGTTATGGCAAGGACCCCACGGATTACCTAGATACTCACGATGTTCGACGTCGCATCGAGGCAAATAGCGCACCTTTTAGGGCCATCTATGGATCAAGAGGACGCGCGCCCGCCGGGCTTGACGGCTATGATGCCTGGATGGACAGGAACGGATGTGCCCAAGAGCAGGCCTACTCATGGCTCTCTCCAGACCTCCAACGAGATGCTCCTCGGTTCTGAGGTCCGGCTCACCTGATCTACTTCACATACAAGGTTATGGAACATCAATTCCCGGAAGGATTCAAGCCCATCAATATAAAATCATACCATGGCACCACTGACCCAGCAGTATGGATCGAGGACTTCCTTCTCCACATACACATGGCCAACCGAGATGATCTCCGTGTCATTAAATATTTGCCGCTCAAACTAAAGGGGCCGCCTAGGCATTGGCTTAACAGCCTGCCTCCCCATTCTATTGACAGCTGGGAGGCCTAAGAGGATGCTTTTCGAAAAAACTTCCAGGGCATGTACGTCCGACCTCCGGACGCTGATGACCTCAGCTGTGTCACCCAGCAGCCAGGCAAATCAGCCCGGAAGTTCTGGAATAGGTTCCTCACCAAGAAGAACCAGATCATAGACTGATCCGAAGCCGAGGCCATCGCTGCATTCAAGAACAATATCCGAGATGAGTGCTTGGCCCGCCAACTCGGCCAAGATAGGCTGAGGACTATGGCAGCCCTCACTTTGTTGATGACTCACTTCTGTGCGGGGGAGGACATCTGGCTCACCCATAGTACTCACAACGGCATGGCATGCACTTCGGAAACACGCGGTGCCAATGGAAAACCCAATCGCAATAAAACGAAGCAGAGGTATAAAAATGGCAGAAGTGATACAGAAGACGCTGCGGTCAACGTAGGGTTCACTAGACCTAAATCTCGATATAAAAGGAAGCCCTTTAAAGGGAACAAAGACAGACCTAGCCAGCTCGACAGGATCCTAGACCGGTCGTGCCAAATCCACGACACCCAGGACAAACCAGCAACCCATACGAACAGGAAGTGCTGGGTCTTTAAGCAAGTCGGTAAGGTAGCGATAGAAGGTCAAAATAAAACCCAAAATCGCAGTGAAGTGTCGGCGTGAAGCCGGCAATCTATGGGATAAGGAGCCCCTTTGCTGGTTCAGCGAGGGGGTAGCGATCGATGCAAAGAGCAAACACAACAAGGAGCACACTTTTACCCAGGTTTGGGCCGCCCGGAGGCGTAAAACCCTACTCCTGCCTTTGGGTGTATTGGTGGTGTTTGAGCACAAGTGCATGGAGCGCTCTCCCCCGGCACGCCGTGAGAAGAGAGCAGCTACACGAATGCCTATGCGTGAGGGGTTGCAAAGATTCGAACCCCTTCTAATGTTGCACTGGCCCTCCTTTTATAGCTAAGGGGTCACCACAGTGGCAAAAAGGTCATTACAGGGGTGATTTAGACTGATGCAGAGCTATCATACCTAACTCTGGCAGTTAGGACAAAAAGCATTAAATGTGCCGCTAGGTGTCATGTGGAGATGTAGCCCCAACAAGGTTGTCGCGCCGCTTATCCAGCTACCTCCTATTAGCGTGACACGCCATCAAGACGGGTGTCAATAAAGGTAATCTTCTTCCCAGCATGCTGCCACATGCCTGACAGGATCCACCTAGCTGTTTGAGGGCTCGACACCACACTAATTAGCGACTGGCGCCTCGGTGAGGGGGAGCGGTGGCAACTAGTGGTGGCTTGCCGGCACAGAGCTTGCCGGGCCTTCGATTTGAGGCTTTTGCCTTGGTCGTGGCGGCCTTGGAGACCTTGCCGGTGCGGCTTGGTCTCAATCCTAGTTGTAGTTTTGAACCTGCCAGCTTTGCGTGGCCGGCAAAGGAGACTTCTCTGAGAATCTTTGGATTAGCTGATGACTTGGTTTGGAGCTTGGGACCCCCGACAAGACCTGGCCAACCCCGGCGGCCACGCTGGTCTGTGCACAAGTCAGGGGGAAACAAAACACCCCAGTTTGTGTACACCGATAGGAGCCCCAAGGCCTGAGCTATACATGCCGAGGGGCGTCATTGGGTAAGGCCCAAACAGTGCATAGACTACGGCGAAGAACCGCTGCCCACGCAGTTTTGACCATGATGACCTGTCAATCACACGTCCATCCCACACAATTACTGCGGGTTGTGGGAACATGGGCTTGCAGTAGTTATTTGGTAGTGCACCGGCGAGAGCGGCATTTATCAGGGAAAAAACTGCAAAGAGCCAGCCCCCTCGCGTATTCCCAATAAAAAGGTAACGTGAAGGGGCGCTGCTCATTCGCACCCATTTCCTCCCGCTTCATCTTCTTCCTTGCGACGAAAACCACCTCTGCCGCCACCACCCGTCCTCGGACCTTGCCAGATCCCCTTTCCTCCTTCGGAGCTCAGAATGAGGTGCAAGAAGAGCACTGTAAAGGGGAAACAGGCGGCCAAGCCCGGGGACTCAGGGGCGGAAGAGAATAGGAAGGAGGCGGAGGAGCTGGACAAGCGGCGGCGGGAGAATGTTATCCTCTCACCATCAGACCTGGATGCCAACACCCTGATTGCTAGGTACGCATTCATGTGGGGAAGAGAGACCAGGGGCAGCCATGGAGCACCAGTGCCTCTCCTAGATGGGTCCAAGACTCTAGCAGATGCATATCCCTTCTTCTGCGCATATTTTTACTGCGGCCTTTCTTCCCCATTTTCCAATTTCTTTAGCGCCGTGATGTATGCTTATGGATTCCGCCCGTTGGATTTCACACCCAACGTGATGACATGCATGGCGGTCTTCGCTCATCTGTGCGAGGACTTTGTTGTGGTTGTCCCCAACGTGGACTTGCTTCGTCATTTCTACATCCCCCAAATTGAGGATAAATCTCTCTCGGGGAACATATTGTCACGCCCAATATGCGATCCTATCCGAGAGGAACTCGAAGGTCCCACCAAGGATAGAAGTGCATATTGAAACACTTGTGCAAGGTGGATATCATTACATCATACCATATACAACACAAATGGGGATACAAACAAAGGCATACAATCGCCACATGAATACATCAAACATCATACCGAAGAGCAGCATCCGACTATGGATGAAATCAAACGAAAAACACGAACGACATCCACCCTGCTAGCCCAGCCTGCCGACAAGGAACCTATCCCCTAATCAAAGAAGAAGAAGAAGAAGAACTCCAAACAAGCAAGCAACGCTCTCACGTCATATCATCGCATTACCTGTACCTGCATCTGTTGTTGTAGTAATCTGTGACCCACGAGGACTCAGCAATCCCATTACCATGGGTATCAAAACTAGCAAAGCTTAATGGGTATGGAAGGGTTAAGTGGTGAGGTGGCAACAAGCACTAAGCATTGTATGGTGGCTAACTTATGAGTACAAGAGTAAGAAGAGTAACTACGCATAACGGTCGCAACTAGTAATGATCAATAAGTGATCCTAAACTACTTACTAGTCAAACATAACCCCACAGTGTTCTCTTCCCGAAGTCCCTCGAAAAGAGACTATCGGATTCAGTGCTCCGCAGACCCAAGTAGGTCCGAAATCTGGGGCGTGTGCGAAGATCTCAACCTCTCAAGCCTAGAGCCCGTCACCCCACAGCTTAGCCTAGCCGGATTCGCGTGAGGAAGGAAGAAGATGAACACGACAGTTTACCCAGGTTCGGGCCACCTTGCGGTGTAAAACCCTACTACTGCTTTGTGGTGGATTGGTCTGATGAGGGGCTGAGGATGAACTAGTACAGAGGATGAACAACCTCGCGAGAGCTCGGGAGTCAGAATGAGTTGCCCTTTTCTATGGTGGTGGCTAACCTATATTTATAGTGGCCTTGGTCCTCTTCCCCTGAAACTAAGGCGAGAAGGGATACCACAACGACCAATTGCTCCCGAAACATCTGATACACCGGGTCATCTCCGTAGGGATACAGTCAAAGCCAGACGCTACAAAGCAAGACTGGAAAGGTGTGGGCTTCTGGCTCATGATGGTAGTGATATGGAACTGGTGCCATCTACACTCACAATGCCAAAGGTTAATAACGTAATGGATTATGATGCACGATGCATGGCATGCAACCATCATATGCAACAAGCAAGATGCACACTCAAGGTCCTATGCGAATCGCAGTCCTAACACGGTTACCTAGGTTGTCCTACAGTCAGCACGGCTCTGATACCAAGCGTTGTGGCACCCCGGCTCAGAGAACCGGTTTACTAGTGTTTCCAACCCAGAGATCATGTCTTCTGTAAACACACAACAACTTGGAACAGAACATAGCTGAACTTTTATTGATAACAGTCGGTACAAGCTCACATATATTACATGATCATCGAGGCCAAAAGCACGTCTAGTGCTACGATAATATCTACATTATTTATCCAACACATCAGGGCCTCGGCACTACTACGGAACACTACAGCGAAAGACTACAGCGTAGCGGAACATGATAGAAACTCCATCCACAGGGACACTGCTGTGGACACATCCTAGGCATCGCAACATGGACCTCAGGACCTCCGTCTTAGTCTTCTCCTGCATCTGGCATGATACGCCAGGTGAGTACTTTGAATGTACTCGCAAGCACATGACAACCAAATATGCAGCAAGTAATAGCATGGCAATGAACAGGTAAACTCCAAGTGATTCAATTACTGTTACCAACTTACTCATCTCTGGGTTGCCTCACAACCCTCGGAATACTCGATACCAATGAGTACTTCCGCTCGAAAGACAAGTTCTTCCATCATTACTACAGTTATTATGGTTGATCGCCTAGAGAGGTCTGGTCGGGCTGTCCAATACCGTGGATGCAGCTATTTGAATAGATTTTACACTCTGCAGAGGTTGCGCACTTTACCCACACTATGGAGCACTGACCTCGTGATCCCATTCGGGTGGACCAGCATTGCTCCAACGAAACCTGTCTGACCCGTGACTCTTTCATCGTACCACCGGCAATCACACTCCCCCGGAGTCAAGCCTTGGGTGGCCCCGTGTCACCCCGTGACACCTGCCACCGTCGTGGCCTAACTAAACTGTCCCAAACGGGGACGCCGGCAAACAACTCAACTGGGCTCACAGGGTTATCGCCGTCGACCTAATCAGGGCAGCACGCACGCATAATCCTCCCTCTTTGGAGGTACCGGTGAAAGAGCACCAAGCCAGACCAAGTCAAGGCCATCCCATACCGGCAAATGTGGCTACACGGGTAAGCCCGGACAGTTGACTCTTGATCAACCAACTATGTTGCACTTAGCAAGCATAGTTATTGATCATATCATTCTGAGTTATCAACCTTAAACAATTAAATAATTTACTATGAATTATCTGGGTTGAATATATGCACGAAATGAATATGAATTATGCAATGAAATGCTTCATAATATGGATGTCGGTGTACTAAGTATTGGGCCACTAGTACCCCTTACTTGTGCACGGGCAGTTGTAGCCGTCCTCGCGGCAAGGCTTGCCGGGATCAGCTCGAGGTCGATTTAAGTCATCAAGGAAATCATCAAGTCAGAGATCTAAGAATCAGCAAATAAGCAAAGCTGGAAATCGAAGGCCAGCCTCCCCGGCAAGATCCTTGCCGGGGTGGCCTGAGGCGCCCGGCAAGGATCGGCACCCGGCAAGGCTTGGCGCCCGGCAAGGCTCGACGTCCGGCAAGGCTTGGCGCCCAGCAAGTTTCGGCGCCTGGCGAGGTTCTGCCACTGTGCCACCGCTTCAGCACAGTGACGAGTCTGACATTCTGGCTCCTTCCATGGATGTGTGGTGGCGCACCAGTGGAGGAGAGCTTAAGCGGCGCTGATGGGATGGCCCCTTTTTCCATCCCCAAGAAAGTGAGGACACCTAAACGGACACCTCACGGTGCATTAAATGTGCCTGTCCTAATCCATCAGGGGTTAGGTATGATACCCTATAGCTATTTTACACCTCAATGTATGTACATTTTGCCACTGTGGAGACCCCTTTGAGCATATAAAAGGAGGCCCAAGGCAACTGCTACAGGAGAGGAGAACTTCTGGCCCATTCTGCATGCGTAGCTGCTCTTTGAACGTACTGTTCATTGCGAGCGCTCCTGAAGGCTGGGCTCAAGAACATCAATAAGAACACAAAGCAGGAGTAGGGTTTTACGCTGATCAGCGGACCGAACCTGGGTAAAAAAACCTCACGCGTCGATCACCGGTTCTGCTCTTTGTGTGTACCTCTCCCCCCGCCGAATCATAAAGGGGTCTCTCGGGATCCCATAGGTGTCGTGCCCTGACAATGGATGTCCTGGCTTGCCTTGATCAGTTGGGTTGTTCAGAAACTCCTGTTCTTCAAATCCACAAGAATCCCCTTCTGAAAATATTTTCAAATAGCAAAAGAAAACGTCACATAAAGCCTTCTTATTCCCCAACAATTCTGTGAGTGTTGGAAAAATACCAAACTTGGTGGAAAAATAAAGGACTTCAGTATTAACACAATGCAAAAAGAATCAGGTCAATTGGACTTTTCTGTAAAAAGTTATAAGTAGTCAAAGTTACTGGTCAATTCTGTTTATAAAAATCAAATTAGAAAATCAGAGAAGGGGCCACGTCGAAGGCGTAATTCACCCGCGCGGCTCCACTTACCGATTCAGTATGAGGCTGACTGTGGGCCTCCTTCATTTAAAACAGAGAGGGAGAGAGAGAGCAGAGGGGAGGCGGCTCACCGGCGACGGTTACAGGCTATCCCGACGGCGGAGGGGCTCAGAGAGGACTGGGATGGATAGAGCTCGGAGTGGTGGTCCGCCCTGTACCCGCAGCTTGGTCGAAGGTGGACAGACGGCGTCGCCCCCTTCGTCTTCAGCGGGCAGCAGCTGTGGTGGTCGGCGTATCCGAGCACTCCAGCAGCAATTGAACTGGCAGAAGGCTCAGGACACACCACGGGGTTCTACTAATCATGACTGAGAGCTTGGGCGGAGCTGGGGTGGCTTGAAGAGGGCGGGCGACAGGAGGGGATCGGCGGCGGAACTCCGGTGGAGTTCTAAGCCAGAGGCCTCTCTTCCTCAGGTTCTTCACTGCTAGCGATCGATATGAGGGAGGAGGAGTGGAGTGAGGAGCTAGGCAGCGTGGGGCATGGCTATTTATAGCCGGGAGTAGGGGAGCGGCGATCTATCCCGAAGCAGGTTGATGCGGGCCATGGCACCGGCGACGTACGCCGTGCTGGCTTGGCCGCTTGCGGGTGGGCGGACGGGAGCTACCAGGCGCATTGAATGCGGAGCAGACGGCACAGGGAAGAAGACGACGGCGCACCCGCCACTATGACCGCATGGGCGCCACAGTGTGGCGATGGCGTGGCGGCCGACGAGGGCTTCTCCGGTGCAGGCGAGAGTTCTGGAGGGGCTAGGTGTCAATGAGGAATGAAGTCGGCATGCCTAGACAACTCAACGCTGCGCGAGCGATCATCTCCGATGCAACCCGAGCCCTGCACGGCGCAGAGCGCGGCAACAAGCGTGCCAGCGCCATGCTCACCACGGTAGCTCATGTCCAAGGGCCACGTTAGTCTGGCAAACTTTGTCCAGCTCGTCGACCGTCGAACCCTCACTTCACCTGCAGCGTTGGTTTGGCTAGATTCAAGCAGAGATGAGAGGTAGAGTCACCAACAGTTTAGGACAGAGAACTTGGGAGGGATCTGGAGAGTTGGAGAGATGGAGGTAGGGCCAATGGAGATGTCCAGAGTGATTTAGGTTGGAAGGACTAGGAGCTGACCAAATTTGAGGTAATTTGGTTTAAGTTTGAGGGTAGTTCATGTACAAACCACATTTCTGGTCCAGAATCAAGATGTTGAAGTGCTGCTCACTAGAATGATCTCCTGGGGTTGAAACTTGGTGGAGGAAGGTTGTTTGGGGGTGTCCTGATGCTATAAAAATTTGAAAGCAATTGGACACTCCAGGCATGCACTTCCTTCACAAAGGTCCAGACAGACCAGGAGCTAAAAGGAATTATCTTGCAAAGTATATGGAATATTTTTGGGTATTGGAGCAAGATATAGTCCAAAGGATTTTTAAGAATTATTTGAGAATTTTATGAGCATCCAAACTATAGGTTGCTTCATAACCCATAGTAATGCCCTAAATCCTCAAACAAAGAAAAGGGTTTTGAGAAACAATTTAAATTGGAAATTCGGATCCTTGGGATACTTGGCAGGGTTTTGGCAAGGTGATGGAGCTTTGGATCACTTGGGAAGAATTCAAAAATGTCCAAGACCAAGTGAAAGATTCAAAAATCCATTCAAATTCCAGATAAAACCAGAAATAGTTTGAAAAGAAAAGGTTGCCAAAATCAGGGTGTCACAAACCTACCCCCCTTAGGACGAATCTCGTCCTCGAGATTCGGTTGCTCAGGGAACAAATATGGGTAAGCGGATCTCAGAAACTCTTCTCTTTCCCAAGTAGCCTCTTCTTCAGTATGGTGTTCCCATAGCACCTTGTAAAATCTTATCACTTTACTCCTTGTTGTTCTTTCCATCTCTTCCAAGATCCTGACAGGTTTTTCCTCATAGGTCAAATCCTTAGCCAGCTCTAGCTCACTCATATCTGCCTGCTTGGCTGGGGGTGCAATGCATTTCCTTAACTATGAGATGTGAAAGACATCATGAACGTCTGAGAATGCTAGTGGCAATTCCAACTGATATGCGACTCTACCCTTCCTAGCAATCACTGGAAAGGGGCCGATGTATCTTGGGGCTAATTTTCCTTGAGTACCAAACCTCTTTACCCCCTTCATGGGGGTTACCTGTAGATAAGCATAGTCTCCGGGCTCAAAAGTTACTTCCCGGTGCTTTGGGTCGTTATAGCTCTTCTGTCGGGACTTGGCTGCTCGAAGTCGTTCTTGGATATCCTTAACTTGCCTCTCAGCCTCGAGCCTCAAGTCCGTGCCAAAAATGCGACTATCTCCTGTTTGGGACCAGTTCAGTGGTGTGCGGCACTTTCGTCCGTACAATGCCTCAAAAGGCGACATCTTGAGACTTGCCTGATAGCTGTTGTTGTAGGAGAATTCCGCGTATGGTAGACTATCCTCCCATTTGGGTCCATGGGAGAGAGCACATGACCAAAGCATATCCTCTAATATTTGGTTCACTCGCTCAGTTTGTCCATCTATCTGCGGATGATATGCTGTGCTATATTTCCAACATGGTTCCCAAGGCTTGATGTAGCCGTAGCCAGAATGCTGAAGTAAATAGGGAACCCCTATCTGAAGTGATAGACTTGGGTACCCCATGCAGACTAACTATCCGGGACATGTAGAGTTGTGCCAACTGATTTGCGTTGAAAGTGGTCTTTACTGGGATAAAGTGCGCCACTTTCGTAAGGATGTCTACAATGACCCAAATAGCATCATTGCCTCTCGTGGACTTGGGTAGTCCCACAATAAAATCCATACATATGTCATCCCAGTTCCACTGGGGTACTGGTAAAGGTTGCAGTAGCCCAGCGGGTTTTTGATGCTCTACTTTGACCTTGTTGCAAATGTCACAGCAGGCGACATAGTATGCTATATCTTTCCGCATTCCCGACCACCAAAATGTTTCTCTCAAGTCCTGATACATCTTGGTACCTCCTGGGTGGATCGAATATGCGGACTCATGTGCTTCCTTGAGTATTTGTTGCCTCTAGTTGTTATGACTCGGCACACAAATTCATTTCTCAAACCACACGGTACCCTTTTCATCCATGCGGAAGGACTTGGCCTTCCCATGCTGAATTAACTCCTTAATCTCCCGAATTTCTTCATCTGACTTTTGTGCTTCCTTGATTTCCTCCATGAGGGTTGGAGTAATTTCCAACGTGTCCGGAGTCATTGGGCCGCATAGCACCTTATTGAGCCTGACAAACTCTTCTTTTAAGCTCGGGTGCATACTCTCAACTAATGTATTCATAGTAGCTTGTTCCATGCTCAGGGCGTCAGTGACCACATTCGCTTTCCCTGGATGATAGTTTATCCCAACATCATAGTCCTTGACTAGTTCAAGCCATCTTTGCTGCCTGAGGTTCAGGTCAGGTTGAGTGAAAATATACTTGAGACTCTTGTGGTCTGTGTATATCTCACATCGTTGTCCGATAAGATAATGCCTCCAGATCTTCAGGGCATGAACCACAGTGGCTAGCTCCAAATCATGTGTGGGATAGTTTTCCTCATGAGGTCGTAGTTGTCGTGATGCATAAGCTACAATCTTGCCTTCTTGCATCAGCACGCATCCGATCCCACGCCTGGATGCGTCGCAATATATGTCGAAACTCTTGTGAATATCTGGAAGAACTAAGACAGGGGCTTGGGTTAGCCTCGTCTTTAACTCCTGGAAACTGCTGTCGCACTTAGCTGTCCAGGTAACCTTTTGTTCTTTTTCAACAATTCTGTCAGTGGCTTGGCTATCTTAGAAAAGCCCTCAATGAAGCGACGGTAGTAGCCTGCCAAACACAGGAAACTACGGACTTCAGTCACCGTGGCTGGTGTCTTCCAGTTCAAGACCGCAGTAACCTTACTTGGATCAATAGCTATTCCCTTCTCTAACAGAATATGTCCAAGGAATCCCACCTCTTTCAGCCAAAATTCGCACTTACTGAACTTGGCATATAAGCGATGGGTTCTCAACCTTTCCAGGACAGCTCTGAGATGTTGCTTATGTTCCTCTTCATCCTTGGAATATATCAGTATGTCATCAATGAACAACACTACGAACTTATCCAGGAAGTCCATGAAAACTTTATTCATCATACTCATGAAATAGGCTGGAGCATTGGTCAATCCAAATGCCATAACTGTAAATTCATATAGTCCATATCGAGTGGTGAACGTTGTCTTGGGGATATCCTCCTTTCGGATTTTCAATTGATGATATCCCGTTCTGAGGTCGATCTTGGAGAATACCCGTGCTCCACTTAACTGGTCGAATAAGTCATCAATTCGAGGGAGCGGGTACTTGTTCTTGATAGTGACCTCATTCAGCTGGCGATAGTCTACGCACATTTGTAGACTTCCATCCTTCTTCTTGACAAATAATACTGGTGATCCCCATGGCGATATGCTTGGACGAATATATCCTTTCTGTAGCAATTCGTCTAACTGCTTCTTTAGCTCTGCCAGCTCTGGGCCTGGCATACGATAATATTTCTTGTATATTGGAGCTGTACCAGGAATTACTTCAATGGCGAACTCCAATTCTCGGTCGGGCGGCATTCCTGGTAATTCCTCAGGGAACACATCTGAAAACTCACAGACTACTAGGATTAGGTTCATATCTGCAACAGTAGTCTGGTATGCCGTGCCCTTTCTTGTTATCATTTTGCTGGCCAGAAACTGGACGGTCTGTCCGGCGGGGTTCACCAATGTCACCGTTCTGGTGGCGCAATTGATACACACTTGGTGCGGTGCCAACCAGTCCATTCCCAGTATTATATCCAGTCCTGGGGAGTCAATAGCAACAAGGGTAGCTGGAAATTTGACTCCGTGGATTGAGATTTCCACATCCTTGTATACTATATTTGTTCTAAGCATTGAGCCAGGGGATTGTACCACCATGATTTTGTCCAAAAGTGAAGGAGAGAATTTATGCAAGGTGGCAAAGCTCCGCGAAATAAATGAGTGGGAAGCCCCAGAATTAAATAAAATTACTGCAGGTATGTTATGAACAGAAAACATACCAAGGACAACATCTGGAGCTTCGCAGACTTCTTCGACAGAGATGTGATGGACGCATCCGTGGTTGAAGTTGCAGTTGGGGCGGCATCCAAGGTGATTGACTTGTGTCTTTTGGTCAACTGATTGCTTTTCGTTATTAGTAGGACACTGTTTAGCGTAGTGTCCACTCTGGCCACAGTTGAAGCAAGTGTTGTTGCGACGACAGTCTTCTATGACTGGCTGCTTGCCGAAGGTCTTGCTCTGGTTGACTGGCTTGTTATTTTAGTTGCCACCATTGTTCCACACCGGTTTGTTCTCAGATGGCCCTGACTACCAACTGCGCAACTTTTGTGCATATGGTTCCTTGTTGTCCTTCTTGGGCTCGAACTTCCTCTTACGATCATCATTCCCAGATTGTGCTCTCGTTTGATGATGAAGGCCTTATCAACCAAGGTCTGGAAATTGGGGAAGTCCAACATGCATAGCTGACATCGGAGGGCATGATTCAGTCCTCCGAGGAACCGGTCTATTTTTTGTTCTTCGGTGGCCACATCATAAGGAGAGTACCGGGCCAAGTTGTTGAATTTGTTTAAGTATTCTCCCACAGTCATGTTGCCTTGTGTAAGAGCCAGGAATTCTCACTGCTTTACTTTCATGATGCCCGTAGGAATATGATACTTGCGGAATAGCTCTTTGAATTTCTCCCAGGAAATCTCTTTAGGAGGCCATATTAACTTGGTGTTATCCCACCATATGGCTGCTGGGCCTTCCAGATAATGAGTGGCAAATGGAACTTTATCTACTTCTTCACAACAGGCGATGTCCAATTTCTTTTCCATGGTTTTTAACCAGTCATCAGCCTCAATAGGATCCACAGCCTGACCAAAGCTGGGTGGTTTGGTGCGCTGGAAGTCAGTCAGTTTAGAACGTACCCCATTGCCATTATTCTGACCTACTATTGTCTGCATACTCTTGAGAATTTCCATGAGGTCTTGGTTTCTCTTTTCCTCAAACATTCTCATTATCTGATCTGTGGTTGGTGCTTGAGGTGGTGGTGGTGGTAAGTGTTCGGGCGGTTGCCCTGCCTGCCTGGCGGATCGACGGACGGGGTTTCCATCGCCGCCTTGACTGCTACTTCCTCTCTTCATCCTAATTTTTGTTCCCATGGCAAAGACCGAATCGATGAGCAACATCCATAAGGAGAAATACAGTAATATGACGCCGACGAAAATCCTTAGAAAAAAGCAAATAAAGAGAACAACATAATTATACAATATAACCCAATATCATACATGGCAAGATAGTAGAGGAATATCATGGCCAAACTGCTCATACGGCAGTTGACATATGCAAAGATGCATGCATTGCTACTCAAACTCCAGTCTAGTAGCATCGGTGACACGAACACTGCCCATCTGAAGAGTCCTCATCATCAGATCCTGAGTCGGAATCAGAACTGATGATATGAGTCACCGGGTTAAAGGAGACGCGACGTCGCTGCTGGGACGGCTCTCCTTCCGCGGGAGAAAGAGCATGTCGCCTCAGCATCGGCGGAGCAGGAGTGGCTAGAAGTGAGGCCCACTCAGCTGGGGTCTCAAATCGATTACCAGACGATAAGCCTGATAGTCCAGAAGAACCAGAAGGGATATCAAGCATACGCGGAGGTGGAACTGGTGGGGAATACCTAGGTGGAACTACAGGAGGAGGTACTGGAGTCACTGATGCAAGTGCCCCTTGGACACGACACAACCCCTCAGCCAAGGAGATGATCATACAGTAACTGGTGTTCAGGTAGCAATACAAAACACCAGCCGCATGATCACACGCCGAGTCAACGGGTGAGAAAAGGACTCGCCCTGTCGTAGGCGACAGAGTGGGATAGTGAAGGAAACGTGGATGGGTCTGCATCTCGGCCTCGTGGAAGCGCAAGTCAGTAATAGCCTCCATGGCAGCAAACTGGATCACCAACTCCGGAGTAGAAGCCACACCGCCCTTGGAAGAGCGAGAAGAGCTTCCAATATCCGAAGTCACGGTCAGGTAAGCTACTGCATGGTACTCATATACCGACTTGCCCAACTGCTCCCGAAACATCTGATACACCGGGTCATCTCCGTAGGGATACAGTCGAAGCCAAATGCTACGAAGCAAGACTGGAAAGGTGTGGGCTTCTGGCTCATGATGGTAGTGATATGGAACTGGTGCCATCTACACTCACAATGCCAAAGGTTAATAACATAATGGATTATGATGCATGATGCATGGCATGCAACCATCAAATGCAACAAGCAAGATGCACACTCAAGGTCCTATGCTAATCGCAGTCCTAACGCGGTTACCTAGAGTGTCCTAGAGTTAGCACGGCTCTGATACCAAGGGTTGTGGCACCTCGGCTCAGAGAACCGGTTTACCCGTCTTTCCAACGCAGAGATCATGTCTTCTGGAAACACACAACAACTTGGAACAGAACATAGCTGAACTTTTATTGATAACAGTCGGTACAAGCTCACATATATTACATGATCATCGAGGCCAAAAGCACGTCTAGTGCTACGACAATATCTACATTATTTATCCAACACATCTGGGCCTCGGCACTACTACAGAACACTACAGCGACAGACTACAGCGTAGCGGAACATGATAGGAACTCCATCCACAGGGACACTGCTGTGGACACATCCTAGGCATCGCAACATGGACCTCAGGACCTCCGTCATAGTCTTCTCCTGCATCTGGCATGATACGCCAGGTGAGTACTTTGAATGTACTCACAAGCACATGACAACCAAATATGCAGCAAGTAATAGCATGGCAATGAACAGGTTAAACTCCAAGTGATTCACTTACTGTTACCAACTTACTCATCTCTAGGTTGCCTCACAACCCTCGGAATACTTGATACCAACGAGTACTTCCGCTCAAAAGACAAGTTCTTCCATCATTACTACAGTTATTACGGTTGATCGCCTAGAGAGGTCTGGTCGGGCTGTCCAATACCGTGGACGCGGCTATTCGAATAGATTTTACACTCTGCAGAGGTTGCGCACTTTACCCACACTGTGGAGCACTGACCTCGTGATCCCATTCGGGTGGACCAGCATTGCTCCAACGAAACATGTCTGACCCGTGACTCTTTCATCATACCACCGGCAATCACACTCCCCCGGAGTCAAGCCTTGGGTGGCCCCGTGTCACCCTGTGACACCTCCCACCATCATGGCCTAACTAAACTGTCCCAAACGAGGACGCCGGCAAACAACTCAACTGGGCTCACAGGGTTATCGCCGTCTACCTCATCAGGGCAGCACGCACGCATAACCCTCCCTCTTTGGATGTACCGGTGAAAGAGCACCGAGCCAGACCAAGTCAAGGCCGTCCCATACCGGCAAATGTGGCTGCACGGGTAAGCCCTGACAGGTGACTCTTGATCAACCAACTATGTTTCACTTAGCAAGCATAGTTATTGATCATATCATTCTGAGTTATCAACCTTAAACAATTAAATAATTTATTATGAATTATCTGGGTTGAATATATGCACAAAATGAATATGAATTATGCAATGCTATGAAATGCTTCATAATATGGATGTCCTAGCTTGCCTTGATCAGTTGGGTTGTTCAGAAACTCCTGGTCTTCAAATCCACAAGAATCCCCTTCTAAAAATATTTTCAAATAGCAAAAGAAAATGTCACATAAAGCCTTCTTATTCCCCAACAATTCTGTGAGTGTTGGAAAACCACCAAACTTGGTGGAAAAATAAAGGACTTCAGTATGAACACAATGCAAAAAGAATCAGGTCATTTGGACTTTTCTGTAAAAAGTTATAAGTAGTCAAAGTTCCTGGTCAATTCTGTTTATAAAAATCAAATTAGAAAATCAGAGAAGGGGCCACGTAGAAGGCGTAATTCGCCCGCGCGCCTCCACTTACCGATTCGGTAAGAGGCTGACTGTGGGCCTCCTTCGTTTAAAACAGAGAGGGAGAGAGAGAGAGCAGAGGGGAGGCGGCTCACCGGCTACGGTTGCTGGCGATCCCGACGGCGGAGGGGCTCGGAGAGGACTGGGATGGATAGAGCTCGGAGTGGTGGTCCACCCTGTACCCGCAGCTTGGCCAGAGGTGGACAGACGGCGTCGCCCCCTTCGTCTCTGGCGGGCAGCAGCTGTGGTGGTCAGCGTATCCGAGCACTCCAGCAGCAATTGGACTGGCAGAAGGCTCAGGACAAACCACGGGGTTCTACTGATCACGACTGAGAGCTTGGGCGGAGCTGGGGTGGCTTGAAGAGGGCGGGCGACGGGAGGGGATCGGCGGCAGAACTCTGGCGGAGTTCGAGGCCAGAGGCCTCTCTTCCTCGGGTTCTTCACTGCTAGCGATCGATATGAGGGAGGAGGAGTGGAGTGAGGAGCTAGGCAGCGCGGGGCATGGCTATTTATAGCCGGCAGGAGGGGAGCGGCGATCTCTCCCGAAGCAGGTCGATGCGGGCCATGGCGCCGGTGACGTACGCCGTGCTGGCGTGGCCGCTTGTGGTTGGGAGGATGGGAGCTAGCAGGCGCATTGAATGCGGAGGAGACGGCTCAGGGAAGAAGACGACGGCGCACCCGCCAATGTGACTGCACGGGCGCCACAGTGCGGCGATGGCGTGGCGGCCGGCGAGGGCTTCTCCGTCGCAGGCAAGAGTTCTGGAGGGGCTAGGTGTCAACGAGGCGCCGCGACAAGCGTGCCTGCGCCATGCTCACCACGGTAGCTCATGTCCAAGGGCCACGTTAGTCTAGCAAACTTTGTCCAGCTCGTCGACCGTCGGACCCACACTTCACCTGCGGTGTTGGTTTGGCTAGATTCAAGTAGAGATGAGAGGTAGAGTCACCAACAGTTTCGGACAAAGAACTTGGGAGGGATCTGGAGAGTTGGAGAGATGGAGGTAGGGCCAATGGAGATGTCCAGAGTAATTTAGGTTGGAAGGACTAGGAGCTGACCAAATTTGAGGTAATTTGGTTTAAGTTTGAGGGTAGTTCATGTACAAACCACATTTCTGGTCCAGAATCAAGATGTTGAAGTGCTGCTCACTAGAATGATCTCTTGGGGTTGAAACTTGGTGGAGGAAGGTTGTTTGGGGGTGTCCTCATGCTATAAAAATTTGAAAGCAACTGGACACTCCTGGCATGCACTTCCTTCACAAAAGTCCAAACTGACCAGGAGCTAATAGAAATTATCTTGCAAAGTATATGGAATATTTTATGGAATATTTTTGGGTATTGGAGTAAGATATAGTCCAAATGATTTTTTATAATTATTTGAGAATTTTCTGAGCATCCAAACTATAGGTTGCTTCATAACCCATAGTAATGCCCTAAATCCTCAAACAAAGAAAAGGGTTTTGAGAAATAATTTAAATTGGAAATTTGGATCCTTGGGATACTTGGCAGGGTTTTGGCAAGGTGATGGAGCTTTGGATCACTTGGGAAGAATTCAAAAATGTCCAAGACCAAGTGAAAGATTCAAAAATCCATTCAAATTCCAAATAAAACCAGAAAAAGTTTGAAAAGAAAAGGTTGCCAACATCAGGGTGTCACAGTCTTGGCGTCATCCTCCTCGTGAGGCCTGGCCCCTCGCGAGCATCTTGTCTTGGTGGTCTTGGAGATGGGTCATACCAGGCCATCGAGGGAGCATCACCGCGGGCCGCAGGCAGGCAAGTCTTGGTACCCTGGTTCCCAGAACACCGACAGTAGCCCCCGGGCCCAAGGCGCGCTCGGGCTGGCTTCGAGGCGAAGCCATGGGGCAAGGGTGAAGTGCCACGGGCCCCAATCGCCTGCGGGCCAGGTTGACGCGTGGCGCTTGATGGGATGCGGACGCCTCCGCTTCCCCACGCCGCCTCGGCAACTACCCCGACATGACAACTGCCTGGCGCATGCAGCAGCACCATCATCGCTCGGAACATGGAAGGGCACCGGTTAGCCTTCCACCGCCTATAAGAGGGTGTCAGTGCAACAAACCCTAGTGTATGTTGCCCTGACTTTACACAGACTCAAGGGCAAGGTTCTAGCATCTAAACTTCACCAAGGCCAAGCTAGAGAGAAATGAGCCCTTTGAGGAATCAATGGGTGGATCAAGAAGACCAAGACAAGCCAAGACAGCGAGATATCACCAAGGGAGATGCCTCCCTTGCCGGGCACGCGAGCCTGGTCAGGTCGAGGCCACCCCAAGAGCAAGTCCCAAGACCTCCCCGGCAAGGATTGCCGTGGCGCTAGCGCCCTACTATCCCTCCAAGGCTCCACCGCTCCACCTCAAAGTGACGCAAGTCTCTTATCGGTGCGGTATCGAGCCTTCAAGTGAATAAGTGGCAGTCAGTCGGCATGTGGCAGCCATTTCAGATGAAGATCACCCATAAATGACACCCGTCCAAAGGCGTGTCATGCAGGCAGGCGAGAAGGTGGTTGAATGGCACGGCAAGGCTTGCCGGGCTGCATCCACGACGTGACACTAAGCGGTGCATTTAATGCACCTTGTATTGTCTACAGAGTTAGGTATGATAGCACTAGGGCTATCTAATCACTGGATAATGACTGTTTTGCCACTGTGGTAACCCCTTAACCTATAAAAGGAGGACCAAGGCAACCTTATAAAAGATTCAGACCCTTGTACACACACACACGCGTAGCTGCTCTCCCCGAGGCGACCTTGCCGGGATTGAGTACTGCGCGTTCGTCACGGTTCTCCACTCAATCCACCAAAGCAGCAGTAGGGTTTTACGCCTCACGGTGGCCCGAACCTGGGTAAAAATCACCTGCGTCACCATTGCCGTGTTGTTCCACGGCCTCCACTCTTTGTGCAACCTGCCCTTCCCCCTTGCCGAACCACAAAGGGGCCATGGCCCCATAGGTGATCGTGTCCAACCACCACATCTTTGGCGCACCAGGTAGGGGGGACCGCTTGTGCGAACCCGAGGACGTAAATAGCACGTCGATCTTCATCACCATCTCCTTCGACGACGGCGTCATCACTCATGGCGCCCAAGAAAAAGTCTGGTGCAACAGCATGTCCTTCCACCTCGAAGGCCCCCTCACATGCAGCCACCGATCCCACGCGGGCTGCGGTAGCGTCGGGGGACGCAAACGCCACGGGGAACGCGACCGGCGCGGGCGGCGCCGTCATCGTTCCCCCTGCGGCTGAGGTGGGAGCAAGAGGCGTTGCAGGAGGACAGCGTCAACAACATCCTAGTGGCCACGCTCCACAAGATACGGGAGGGGAGGACATCCAATTCCCACCTCTCCACCTCATCGAGGAACGCAGCCGCATCGATGGCGCCCACTCCGGCGCGAACCACAACCCCTGCTACGGGTGCAGCCATGAGGCACACGCCTTCCCCAGGTGTCGGCGTGCGACACCTGTGGGACCCTCAAGGAATCCCTTTACGATTCGGTAGGGGGAGAGGTATGTGCAAAGAGCAGAACCAACGATCGACGCGGGGCAATTTTACCAAGGTTCAGGCCGCTAATCAGCGTAAAACCCTACTCCTGCCTTGTTTTATTATGAATGTTCTTGAGCCCAGGCTTCAGGAGCGCTTGCAATGAACTACACGTTAAAAGAGCAGCTACGCATGCAGAATGGGCCAGAAGCTCCTCCCCCCTGTAGCAGTTGCCTTGGGCCTCCTTTAATATGCTCAAAGGGGTCACCACAGTGGCAAAATGTATATACATTGAGGTGTAAAGTAGCTATAGGGTTATCATACCTAACCACTTGACGGATTAGGACGAACGCATTTAATGCACCGTTAGGTGTCCGTTTAGGTGTCCTCAGTTTCTTGGGGATGGAAAAAGGGGCCATCCCATCAACACCGCTTAAGCTCTCCTCCACTGGCGCATTGCCACGCATCCAAAGAAGGACCCAGAATGTCGGGCTTGTTGCTGTGCTAGAGTGGTGGCACAGCAACAGAATCTTGCCGGGCGCCGAATCTTGCCGGGCGCCGAACCTTGCCGGATGCCGAATCTTGCCGGGCTTCGCAGGCCACCCCGGCAAGATCTTGCCGGGGAAGCTGGCTTTCGGATTTTAGCTCTCCTTATATGCTGATCCTCAGATCTTTGACTTGAGAATTTCTCTGGTAGCCTGAGTCAACCTCGAATTGTTCCCCGACAAGCCTTGCCGCGAGTATGGCTACAACTGCCCGTGCACAAGTACGGGGTACTAATGGCCCAATACTTAGTACACCGACAGGAGCCCCCGGGCCTAGGCCACACACGAGTGCGAGGCGTTGTTGGGCTAGGCCCAAACAGTGCATGGGCACACGAGGTAGGGAATTAACTGCTCGTAAATATCCCGTTTACTGTGCCACCGACTACGCGCGCTGAACGCAGCGGCGGGGGAAGCGTGCGTCAAAGGCTGCAACTGCAACGCGCCTGCAGAGGCGCATTCACATTGGGGAGTAATAGAGGCGGCCTCGCACCTTCCCCATAAAAAGGGAAACTGCAAAAGGCACAGCCTATTTACCTCCCTCTTCTTCTCAATCTGGCCGCCGCCATTGTCTTCCTTCTCTCGAGCTCAGAGCGAAGCCTTCGCTCATCCACCCGTCGCCTCCACGCCCGCTCCATCCCCGGCTTCCGCCCCTGCATCCGTCATGCCGCCCAAGTCCAGCAAAGGCAAGGGCAAGGAGACGAAAGCCGATGTCCCGGAGAGCGAGCTGGCGAAGATGCGGAAGAAGCACGTCGTCTTCGCCCCGTTGCTTGATGCGAAAGCTCTAAAGGGGCGGTACTAGTGTATGTGGGCGAGGGAGACGCAGGCTCACCCCGCCACTCACATGATTCCAGGTTCTTGCTCCAAGAGTGGGTCAGACAGATATCCCTTCTTTGCTGCTTATTTCTATTGTGGGCTCTGTCCCCCATTTTCTGACTTCTTCAACGACATTATGTACACATACGGCTTCCATCTTCTTGATTTCACGCCGAATGCGGTACTGTGCATGTCCATCTTTGCTCATCTTTGTGAAAATTTTGCCGGAGTGGTTCCCAATACTGCCCTTTTCCGCCACTACTTTTTCCCTCGTATCCAAAAAGGGGAGGCCCTCTCTGGTTCTATCGCCTGGATTCCAAGGGCTTGGAATAAGGAAATATACCCAGAAGGGGTTTACCGCGAGAAGTAGGACGAATGGCGGGCTGAGTGGTGCTGGATCAAGGAAGCAGATCCCCATCCGTTTTGTCTGCCTCGATGGCAAAAAGCGGTCCGCGACAGTGGCTGGAGCGATCTCGCTGCTGAAGATGAAAAACTCACAATCGCCACCACCAGGATCCTTCGCCTGAAAGCTGCCGGGCTAACAATGGAGATGATTGGCTTCAATTTCCTCTGCCGCCGCATTGCCCCCTTGCAGAATAAAGGGAGACCAGCTTGGGAATACCGAAATGCAGCAGACGTCATGAGACTGTGCCCCGGATTGAACAACAATTTGACTGCTATGCAACTTGGCGCTCTCCGTCAAAGGCTATTCCAACGCGACAACAAGCATCGGTTGCCGGCAAGAATTGTCCCTCTGTGCAACAACTCTGCCCTGGGGTCGATTATCGCCACCATGGCACTGTTCAACGCCCACAGTCTCGACGCGACATGGGTTGAGCCATCCGAGGAAGAGGCACAAAAGTTCTTTGATAACTTGACGGAGAGGGCCGTCCGGGAAGAAGCAGACCTCATCTGAGCTACCACCGACGAAGAGGTGGCATATATCGCCACTAGGGCGGAGGAGGCGAATCTTGCCGCGGAGGCTGGCAGCGCCGGCTTCACAGAATGGGAAACCAGTGACGCAGAGGTAGTGGTGGAAGAAAATCCTGCCGGGAAGGACAATGCTGCCGGGGGATAGAGCAGCACAGCCGTTGAGAGCTCGTCCGACGAAGACGCGGCCGAAGAAGAACCGCAAGAAGAGCTTCCAGCCCCGAAGACGACAAAGCGTGTTCTTCGAAAGGCTGCATCTGGCATCCCGGCAAGCCATCCTTCCTCGAGCAGCGAGGCTCCCGGCAAGGAAGCGGCCGGCAAGACTGCGCCGCCGCAAGTAGTTCGACAGCAACCTGCGCGGCGTGCGAGACCCACACTAGCGGCAACTGCTGAGGCGGCAGGGGTGTCTCGCACTACCGCACCGGAGGCTGAGGTGGCAGAAACACGCCAACCCCCCATGCCTGCTACAGCCAAGCGACCTAGGACCCCTCCTCTGCCTCCCCACACAGACACTGCAACAGAGGTCGATTTCGACATCTCCGGCTTCAGTCCGGAGCGAGAAGAGGAAGAGTGAGTATCTTGCCATTGCCTTTATCTTCCAAATTCTGGATCAATCTTATTGACTTGCTTGTATTGTCTCCGCAGTGATGCAGAAACCTTGACGGAGAGGTTGGCGAAGAGGGCAAAGACTTTTACGGGCGACGAGCCCCCGGCAGGCTTCACGAGCGCGCCGGAAACTACTACCATCAGCCCGGATCTTAGTCCTCAACGCAGCCCCCAACGCAGCCCCCAGCGTAAGTTCATTACTCTTTTTCCGTTGGGGAATGCTGAGGTTCCTATCCTTGCCGCTGATATCTTTGGGCTTGCAGGAGAAGGACGGCAACAAAGGGAGTTATCAGGAGATACCCTCGTTGCGCCACCTCTGTCAACCACATCGCCCTCAAGCGCATCCCCGGCAAGAGATCACACCGACGAGCTTGTCTTGGTTGAGGAGGAGCCGACAACCATGGATACTGGCATCCTACCCCCGGCAACTGAGGTTGCCGGGAGGGGCGAGGCCACCTCTCGACAGCCCGATGCAGGTAAACAATTTCCTCAGTGCGCTTGCTATTCTTTCCTTTATCTCTCTTTCTTTTGTCTTCTTGAACTTCAATCTTGATCTCATTCTGTTTCTCTCCCTTGTCCTTTAGAATTCCCTGAGATGGAACACATGGACATCGACGCTGTCATCGAGGAGACCGCCAGGGATGTTGCCGTCGAAGCCGACAAAATCGCTGCTAGCGAGGCCGCCATGGATGCCTCTGTAGAAGCCGGTGGTGCTTTTGCCGATGAGGCCGCCAAGACTGCACAGGAGGAACCCGCCAAGGAGTCTACTGAAGAGGGCGGCAAGGAGGCTGGTGACCGTACTGACGGCATTCCTGCCGCAGGAGTGCCAGGCGCTGCGCCGGCCACGGAGCCCCCTGCTACTGGTGAGGCGGTTGTAGAGGATCAACCGTCAACATCCGAAGTCCCCTCATCCAGCAAATATCTCAAAGTTGGCGAGAACCTGTTTGTCAACTTGCTGGGGACGGCAAGCATTGGGCCACCGGCCGAAGGGGAAGTCTTTGACGAAGAAATCATCGCCGCTGCTGGGCTCGAGATTGTTGATGATCCAAGCGCCAGCAGTGGCAAATCTGAAGAGGATCAGCTCCTTCAGGCCAGCAGTGGCACTTCACCGTGCTCGGAAAGAGAAAGAAGATTCCAGAATGGCAGTTGTCGAGACGGCCGAAGTAGATTTTCAGAGGCGTGTCGAACAAATGCAAGTCTGGTACACCGAGGCCCTCCAAGAGTTGACTGCCAGCCGGGAACAAGTGAGCCAAAACTGGAGAGAGATCCTCTTGAAACAATCTGACATGGAGAAGGCGCAAGAGGAGGCTACGAAAAGAATGGCTGCTGAAGATGCTCTCCTGACGCAGCGTCGCATTGCGCTTGATGCTCACGAGGAAGACCTTGCCGCACATGAGCAGGCGCTCGCCGCCAAGCTTCGCAGCAAAGATGAAGATATCGAGAAGCTTGTCGCGCGGCGGACCCAGGAGCTGGAGCAGAAGCATAAGGAGGTGCTCGAAGCTCTAACTGTAGATCACGCCGGCAAGCTAAAGGAGGCCGTTAATGCTGCCGAGGATGCAGAGGCCGCCAAGAATGAGCTGAGCGACAAAGTCAAGAAACTGGAAGTGGATCTTGAAGAACACGGCAAGGAGCTCTCGATGCTCAAAGGTGACAGGGAAAAAACCCTCCACACCCTGGCGGAGATGCAAGTTGCCATGTCTAACAAGACCAAGTAGCTCTCCTCAGCAAATGATGCTATTGCCGATCTGAGGCTGAAGCTGACCACGTTGAAGAAGTCTCTCAAGGACGGTAGGGCCCGTGAGAAGGCCCTGTGCAAAGATCTCCAGGAAGAGAGGAACCTGCTCAAGAGCGATGTCGCCGCCCAAGTTGATTACGAAAAGGGGGTGAAAATCTGGACTGGACGCCTCATCGATGCTGCGGAGAAACTCAAGGCACAATTATCATCCATGGGCTTGTTAAACTTCAGGTATTCCTCCGAAGAAAGAATATCCTCGAGCGCCAGGTTGACTATGTTCTTCGAAACCGGGCGACCCAATTGGCCAACGAGTCCGGCCAGCTTTGCCGGGCCGTCCTCCGCAAGGTACTTATCAAGGTGGTGCATAATAATCCTGGCATCGACCTCTCCAACATGCTCGGCCGCCTGCCAAAGGACGCAAATCTCGAGGCACTTGAGGAGCTTGTCGCGCCTATCCTTGAGAAGGTGGATTCAATCAAAAGGGTCGAAGGCCAGTGCAGAGATTAACTGTTCCACCTCTTCTTGCCGTCGCCATTCCATGCCAAAGACAATTAAGTCTTTAGTTAGAACTGTTGCAACGTATTAGTGTAATATAACTTGCTTATGTTTGGGTACATGTATGCTATCTCCCTTGTCTGATTCCTTTATATATGGAGTTCACCCTACGCTTACTGAAAAACTTGCCGGCGCGCAACCTGCCACGAGCGCTGGGTGCGGGACTTCAGCAGCCTGCTGGAGGTGCAGTAGCCGGCAAGACTCCTTGGCGTTCTCAGTGCAGCTACTTAAATCGTTGAGCGGACTCGAAACAAAATAAGGGCGCAACTGATTACAACAAGGGTTCCTTCGCGTGCAGGTTTTCCATACAAAAGTCAAAACCGTCCAAGGAAAATAATTTTTTAATAAAGGAAACTTGCCCTAAGTTTTAGAACTTAGCTTTCTGTCGCTGTCCTTCCTCCGATGAGCGTCAATTCTGAATGTCGCCAACTGGTACCCACATCCTCCTTCCCCCCCGGCAAACGTGCACGCGAGGAACCCTTCTGTCTTTTGAGAAAAAGAAAGAAGAGAAAATAAAGATATGAAACCTTGGCGGTTCGTTAGAACTTACCGGGAGCAAGTGTCATACAACTTCTTAGACAAACATGCATATATATATATATATATATATATATATATATATATATATATATATATATATAAACATGAAAATCAATAAGGAACTGCACAACACTTAAACTTAGTCATTTGGGCTCAGGATCTACGCCTGGCTTTGTACAAAGGATTACCTGCCTTGACGGCAAGACTTGTACAAAAAAGGGGTTGCCGGGGGCCCCCGGCAACCGCGCCTTATGGGTAGAACTTGCAAAGATGTTCAATATTCCAGGAATTGCTCACTGGAATGCCATCTTCGGTCTCCAAGTGGACAGCGCTGGGCCTGGTGACTCGTACTACCCGATAAGGGCCTTCCCACTTTGGCGTCAACTTGTTTGAATTCTTGGCGGACTGAATCCGCCGAAGAACAAGGTTGCCTTCCTCAAGGCTTCGGGCATGAACTTTACGGCTATGGTATTGGTGCAAAGCTTGCTGGTAGCGTGCAGCTCGCACAGCAGCCTGAAGACGATTCTCCTCAAGGAGCACAACATCAACTTGCCGCAGTTGCTCTTGCTCAAACTCATCATAAGCGAGCACTCGAGGTGATCCATACGTGAGTTCCGTGGGGAGAACTGCTTCCACTCCGTAGACCAGAGCGAAGGGTGTCTGGCCGGTGGCTCGATTTGGTGTCGTTCTGATTGACCAAAGAACCGCCGGCAACTCATCAATCCAGCGTCTTCCGCACTTTCTTAGCCTGTCAAAGGTTCTGGTCCTGAGACCGCGCAGCACTTCAGCATTAGCCCTCTCCGCTTGACCGTTGCTTCTCGGGTGAGCAACAGAGGCAAAACAAATTTTGCCGCCAAGGTATTGGACGTACTGCATGAAGGTGCGACTTGTGAATTGTGTGCCGTTGTTGGTGATGATCCTGTTGGGCACACCAAAATGGCAAACTATCCCTTTAAAGAACTTGACGGCTGATTGTGGTGTCACCTTCCTCACTGCTTCCACCTCCGGCCACTTTGTGAACTTGTCGATAGCAACATACAAGTACTCAAAGCCCCCGGTAGCACGGGGGAAAGGGCACAGTATGTCGAGCCCCCAGACCGAAAATGGCCTGGAGAGAAGGATCGTCTGAAGAGCTTGAGCTGGCTGATGCGATTTCTTCGAATGAAACTGGCACGCTTCACACTTGGTTACTAGTGCAGTTGCATCCTGGAGAGCGGTGGGCCAAAAGAAGCCTTGCCGGAATGATTTTCCGACAAGTGCTCTTGATCCTATGTGAGAGCCACATATGCCTCCATGTATTTCTGCCAATACCTCTAGTCCATCCTCCAGAGGAATGCACTTCAATTTCACACCGTTTGGTCTCTTTCTGTATAGGACGTCATCGACGAACTTGTACATAACAGACCGACAGGCTACTCTTTCCACTTCTTCCTGTTTCTCCGGGAGTTCTCCTATTTGAAGGAAATGGACAATGTGCTGCACCCATGCTGGAGCCTGGGGCTCGACAACGAGGACTAAAGGCATCTCCTCCGCCAGGGGAACATTTGTCTTGACAGCGAAAGCATGAGGTTCCGCCGGAGCCTGTCGTTCCCCGGCAGGTTTGTCGTTGATCCCGGCAGGTTCCTTGCCGGCGGCTCCGGGGAGCTCTACCGGAAAGTACTGTCCAGAATTCAACTTTCTTCTCTTTTCTTGCCGTGTTGATGGAGCCATAGATGGTTGAGTCAAATGGAGCACAAAAGTTCCTGGTTCCACAGGCAACTTGAGGGTGGCGCGCTTTGACAGAACATCAGCAATACTGTTCTCGGCACGAGGGATGTGCTTCATTTGCAGACCGTCAAAGTGCTCTTCCATTTTTCTCACTTCATCCATGTAGGCTTGCATTAATGGACTATGATAACTCTTGGTAACTTGCCTGACGACAAGCTGCGAATCGCCTCTGATGACGAGCTTCTTGATACCAAGGTCTGCCGCGACCCTGAGACCGGCAAGCAAGCCCTCGTACTCCGTAGTGTTGTTCGTCGAACTCTCTCGGGGAAAATGCATTTGGATTACGTACTTGAGGTGCTCTCCGGTGGGTGCGACAAGCAGCACGCCGGCACAGGCGCCTTGTAGCGAAAAAGCCCAGTCAAAGTACATACCCCATTCCTGATCGATTTCCTTGCCGGAGAGAGTTGTTTCTTGAACCTCTTCGTCTGGCGTTGGGGTCCATTCCGCAATGAACTCTGCCAAGGCCCTGCTCTGAATTGTTGAAGTGCTTTCAAACTTGAGGCCAAAGCTCGACAACTCCAACGCCCACTCCACAATCCTGCTGGTTGCTTCTGGATTTTGCAAAATCCGTTGCAACGGGAAGCGAGTGACGACGGTGATTTTATGTGCTTGAAAATAATGGCGCACCTTCCTTGAGGCCATAAGGAGGCCAAAAAGCAACTTCTACACGCCAGAATATCTTGACCTAGCTCCTTGCAAAAGAGAGCTAACAAAATAAATTGGGCGTTGCACCACCTTTTTCTTCTGCACTGGTTCTTTTGACTGCACAGATCCTGTCTTGCCGGGATCAACCCTTGCCGGGGAAGATCCTGCCGCGTCACCTGACGGTCCTGCCGCTGGTGTTGCTTCCTCATCAGCTTCTCTCTGCACCACTAACGCAACACTAACGACTTGATTTGTCGCTGCCAGATACAGCAGCAACGGCTCTTGTGGTTTAGGTGTGACTAGTGTCGGCGGAGAAGAAAGGTATTTCTTCAAATCTTGCAGCGCAGCCTCCGCCTCCGGAGTCCATTTCATCGGACATGCCTTGTTCAAAATTTTGAAAAAGGGCAGGGTGTGCTCAGCAGATTTGGAAATAAACCTGCTTAGAGCAGCAACACTGCCGGCAAGACGACGGACATCCTTGACGCGTCTTGGTGCTTCAATCTGCTCAATAGCTTTGATCTTGTCGGGGTTCGCTTCAATTCCCCGTTGAGATACAAAGAATCCGAGAAGCTTTCCGGAAGGAACACCAAACACGCACTTCTCAGGATTGAGCTTTAAGTTGATCTTGGGCAGATTTGCAAATGTTTCTTCTAGATCTTGTATGAGCGTCGCTTTGTCCTTGGTTTTGACCACTATATCATCCATATATGCCTTTATATTTATATGGAGCTGAGGCTGAAAACCAATTTGGACCGCTCTGGCAAATGTAGAGCCAGCACTTTTCAACCCAAAAGGCATTCGTATAAAACAATACATACCACATGGGGTGATAAATGCGGTCTTTTCTTCATCTTCTTTTGCCATGAAGATCTGATGATACCCTGAGTAGGCATCAAGGAATGACATTAGGTCACATCCAGCAGTGGAGTCCACAATCTGGTCGATGCGCGGCAAGGGAAAGGGATCTTTTGGACAGGCTTTATTGATGTTTGTATAATCAATACACAGCCTCCATTTCCCATTCGCCTTGCGCACTACGACCGGATTGGCCAACCACGTTGGGTGGAGCACTCCTCTGACCAATCCTGCCGCCTCCAGCTTCCTGATTTCTTCGGCAATGAATTCTTGCCGCTCCAAGGACTGCTTCCTGACCCTCTGCTTGACGAGCCGCGCGTGAAGACAGACAGTAAGGTGGTGCTCAATTACCTCCCTGCTAACTCCGGGGATGTCAGACGGTTGCCATGCGAATACGTCGACATTCACCCGCAGGAAGGCAATGAGCGCGTTTTCCTATTTGTCATCTAGGGTGGAACTTATGGTGAAAGTTCCTCCCGTTCTGTCCTCCCTGATGGGCACCTTCTTGGTCTCTGGTGGAGTGGCCTTGGATCTCTTGTTCTTGCCGGTGGAACTCTCTGGTGCATCCTCAATAGAAGCGCAGCACTCCGAGGAGGTGCGCTTACCGGAGTTCACACCAAGATTCCCGCCGGTCTTCTTCTTCCCCCCGGGAGTTCCAGCGGCAGGAGCTGATGCCTTGACGGCAGGTGCTGCAACTGCTTCCCGGTAGAGTTGGTCGGCACAGATGAGCGCATCCTTCATATCGGAATGGATAGTAATGACACTCAACGGCCCGGGTATCTTCAAAACATTATACGCGTAGTGTGATGCCGCCATGAACTTAGCCAGTGCTGGCCGACCAAGGATCCCATTGTATGACATAGGGATCTTGGCGACATCAAACACTACCTTCTCGGTCTTGTAGTTGAGCTCGCTACCAAATGTCACCGGTAGCGTAATCTTGCCCTTTGGCTGGGTTCTTCCTGGATTGACCCCTTGAAACGTGCCCGTTTCTTCGAGATCTTCATCAGGATTTTGGAGCCTCTTAAGCACATCCGGTGAGATTAGGTTCAGCCCGGCCCCACCGTCAACTAGCATTTTCGTCACCTTGAGGTTGCGGATTGTTGGTGAGACCAACAATGGCAAGCACCCGACCGTGGTTGTGCGATCAGGGTGATCCTCGGCGTCGAAAATGATAGGCGTGTTGGACCACTTCAGGGGCTTACATGCATCCAGTGATGGCTCTGTTGCGTTGACTTCTCGCACCCACTGTTTGAGCTGACGGTGGGAAGAATGCAACGAGGCGCCCCCGTCGATACACATGGCCTCTGTAGCTTTCTGGAATTCTTGCTCACTGAACTCATCGTCTTCTTCATAATCATCTTCTTCTTTGTCTCGGCCTCAAGCGGGCCTCTCCCTTTGTTGCTTGGCCTTGCCCCAGCGACCCCCTCGGCCACCGCGCTTCTTGCCGGACCCCTCAGCACCGTCATGGGCCTTCTCCTTATCTCTCCTTTCATACTCAGCCCTCTGCTTCTCGACAAGCTGTTCAACTTGCCGGCAGTTCTGGAGATCGTGACCTTTGGTGCGATGGATCTTGCAGTACTGCTTGCCGGAGTTTTCCAACTTGTCGGCAGCTGCCAAGGCTTGGCATGAGGAGCACCCGGCAAGTTCCTTGCCGGGGTCGTCAACCTTGGCCTTCTTGGCAGCGCCGAGGTTAACGGATTCCTCGACAGCAAGCACGGCCTTACCTTTGCGCTTCTTGTTTCGCCGCCGGCCTTTCCTTGACGGGGTTGCAGCGTCTTCATCTTCTGATTCGCTCCCCGCGCCAACAGCCTCGCCGGGGAGTTTCCTCCCCTCTTCAGCTCGGCGCACTTGTCGGCCAAAGCGTAAAGCTCGGCAATACTCCTGACTTTGTTCATTGCCAGCTCTTCCCGCATTCTGCGGTTACGCACGTTCTGGTGAAACGCGCTAACAACAGCGGCAGGGTGAACGTCAGGAATATTGTACTGCACCCAGCTAAATGTCTGCATAAACTTGCACAGGGGTTCGCCCTCCTTCTGAGGGATGATATGCAAATCACTCGCTTGGCCAGGAGCTTGGTGGCCTCCGACAAAGGCGCCAACAAACTGATCGCACAAATCTGACCAAGAAGAAATAGAATTCTCCGGCAGATGCATCAACCACGACCTGACGTTGGGTTTGAGCACCAACGGGAAGTAGTTGGCAAGTATCTTGTCATCTCGGCCCCCGGCAGCCTGCACCGCAATGGTGTAGATGCTCAGGAACTCCGAGGGATGAGACTTGCCGTCATATTTCTCCGGGACCTCTGGCTTGAAGGTTCGGGAATTGGGCCACTGGACTTGCCGCAGCTCACGGGTAAACGCTGGAGTCCCTACCTCGTAAGGCAAGTCACCTGCGTCCCCTGGCGCAGGCTCGTCGACAGCCGGCCCTACGCGCTTATCAGATTGATAGCGCGCCTCCCGTCACCGCTCGATGGTGGTTCGAGCGTCCTCTTTGCCTCGTGCCTGGAGAACTTGACGCTGGTCACGGCGCATCCGTGGATAGAACGACGCCGTGGAATCACCATCATGGTGATCGACCCGCTGGGTTACCGACCACCGCTGGTGTCACGGAGGGGAGTGCACCGTGGTTGCACCACCTCCGGTTTTCTCCACATCGGCTCGCACCGGATCGATGGGCTGCCGCTGTGAGGGCCCTGCCTCCTGTGGCCCATCTTTGTTGGCGAAGCCGATGAGGCTCTGGATAGTAGCTCGCCACTCCTCCATCTTCTCCGGAGCAGGAGGGAAATCGAGGAGCAGCTGCGCATGTGCCAAGGCTTCCGCTGGCGTAGGCGGCGGCGACAGGTGCGAGGTACGTGAGGTGCTCTGACTCCTAACCATGTTAGAAGGAGCATCGTCACGGTCACGCGACCGCGCGCCACCTCCACCGGCAGCTCAGTGTGTATGCTGGGCCCACGCACCTTGGGATCGATGCGCATAAATCTTTTCATGGGGACGCCCTGAACCACCAGCGCCATGACGTTGCTCATCGCACACGGCCTGAGAAGGCCATGACGCTGGTGCCGGCGCAGGAGCCCTAGAGGCGTCCTCCGATCTCTGGAATTCGTTGTGCCACCCGTAGGCAACACAGCTCCATCTCTGGATCCAGCGACGTGCGGGTTGCCGCTGCGAACGACACCGCTCGCCTGGCTTGGATCACCGGAACGCTGTGGAGGCTCTAATCCTCTTCCTTCTACACCCACGCAATCGCCCGTATGCGAGGGCACAGGCAAAATGGACGTGAATGGTTGCGCCGTTGTGGCGCTCTTCTTCTTGTGTGGCATGATGATGAAGATGATGAAGAAACTAAGGCGCCGATCACTGGATCAGGTTCACACAACCTACCTTCGCCCCTACCTGGCGTGCCAAAGATGTCGGCATGCGACACCTATGGGACCCTCAAGGAATCCCTTTACGATTTGGCAGGGGGAGAGGTATGCATAAAGAGCAGAACCAACGATCGACGCGGGGCGATTTTACCCAGGTTCGGGCCGCTAATCAGCGTAAAACCCTACTCCTACCTTGTTTTATTATGAATGTTCTTGAGCCCAGGCTTCAGGAGTGCTTGCAATGAACTACACGTTCAAAGAGCAGCTACGCATGCAGAATGGGCCAGAAGCTCCTCCCCCATGTAGCAGTTGCCTTGGGCCTCCTTTTATATGCTCAAAGGGGTCACCACAGTGGCAAAATGTATATACATTGAGGTGTAAAGTAGCTACAGGGTTATCATACCTAACCACTTGACGGATTAGGACGAACGCATTTAATGCACCATGAGGTGTCCGTTTAGGTGTCCTCACTTTCTTGGGGATGGAAAAAGGGGCCATCCCATCAGCACCGCTTAAGCTCTCCTCCACTGGCGCGTTGCCACGCATCCAAAGAAGGACCCAGAATGTCGGGCTTGTTGCTGTGCCAGAGCGGTGGCACAGCAACAGAATCTTGCCGGGCGCCAAATCTTGCCGGGCGCCGAATCTTGCCGGGCGCCGAACCTTGCCGGACGCCGAATCTTGTCGGGCTTCGCAGGCCACCCCGGCAAGATCTTGCCGGGGAAGCTGGCTTTCGGATTTTAGCTCTCCTTATCTGCTGATCCTCAGATCTTTGACTTGAGAATTTCTCTGGTAGCCTGAGTTAATCTCGAACTGTTCCCCGACAAGCCTTGCCGCGAGTATGGCTACAACTGCCCGTGCACAAGTACGGGGTACTAATGGCCCAATACTTAGTACACCGACACCAGGACAAGGCAATCAAGACGAAGCGCCGAACGGGGCTGTCAACCCCCAAGCGCGTCCTTCTCATCGTCAAGCTGCCTTCGCGACTAGCTCGTGACGACAAGAGCACGACGGCGCCACAACTGGAACCCTCAGGAGTCGGGCGACGTCATGGTCCGCGTCGTCGTCCATGCCAAGTACTGCTTCCAAAGCCATGGTGCGAGCCCAGCTCCTGCTGAGATTCCCGCTAGTAGCCGATCAAATGGATGAATGGAGAGCCACCATTCAAAGTTTAATTGGTTTCGCTGAGGCGGGAGGATCACAGCGGACGGATCCGCCACAGCATCCGCAGGCAACGACAACGGCCCAAGCCGCTGGCCATGCTGAAGGGGCCAATCCTATGGTGCAGTCCCCCCCACGACAGCCTGCGGAGGGGTCGTAGCCAGAGCCGCACAACCAAGAGCACGACGAGGTGATGACGGCTTGGAGGACAGGCGGAGGGAAGACACGCGTGTGTCGGGGGAAACCATGGCCACATATCGGGCCATCAGCCCCTTGTGGTTCGGTAGGGGGATGAGCACATTGCACAAAGAGCAAAGAACGTAGCACAGCACGACAGAGATCACAGGGGCAGTTTTACCCAGGTTCGGGCCGCCGCGATGCGTAAAACCCTACTCCTGCTTTGGCGGAATTGATGGTGGATTGTGGTGGAAACGTAGCGCTCTTGCTCAGCAGGGTTGCCTCGGGGCGAGGGCAACTACACGTGTACGAGTGTACAAGGGTCCGAACCCTTTCTATGGTTGCCATGGCCCTCCTTTTATAGATCAAGGGGTCACCACAGTGGCAAATCAGTCATTGTGTACTGATTAGATAGCGAACAGTGCTATCATACCTACCTCTACAGTCAGAGCAAAGCGCATTAAATGCGCCGCTTAGTGTCACATCGTGGCATTCCCGGCAAGCCTTGCCTGGCTGCTCGGCCACCTCCTCACCTGTCTGCTTGACACGTCGTTGGACGGGTGTCATTTGGAGGTGATTTTCATAGGAAGTGGCTGCCACATGCCAAATAACAGCCACTTAGTCTCTTGGGGGTTTGACATCGCACCGATCGATGACTTGCGTCACTGTGAGGTGGAGCGGTAGAGCCTTGGTGGGGTAGTTTGCCCTTGTTGCGCCCGGCAGGCCTGCCGGGACAGTCTTGAGGCTCGACTTCGGGGCCACCTCGTCCTCGCCAGGCTCGCCTGCCCGGCAAGGGAGGTTTGTCCTTAGTGGTGTCTTGCTCATTTAGCTTGTCTTGGTCCTCTTGATATGCCCTTTGATTCCTCAAAGAGCCAATCTCTCCTTGCTTGGTCTGGACTTGCATGTTGCGAGGTTGCCTTTCCAGGCCTGTGGACGGTCTGGGCAACATACCCAGGGTTTGCTGCACCGACAAGAGCCCCTGGGTCTGGCTCGAACACACTGTCGAGCATCGTCGGGGTAGGCCCTATCCAGTGCACGGGCAAGAGGGGAGCAGTTGCTTATCCCTTGAGATCTTCTTTGCTTCTTCATTAATCTGAGCCTAGGTTAGTTTCCGATTTTCCCACACATCGTGTAACGCCAATTGTGGTGTGGCCAGCTTTGTAATGACCCGTGAATGACTTTGACGCATGGGTGAGTAACTGCCAATTCACTCTTCCCACCATGCCCTTATCCTTTGGCGACGTATGCTGCATGCATTGAGTGGAGTAGGTAACGGAGGCGCATGGTGCAGGAGAGCGTCAAGGAAGGGGCTCGGCCTTCTTGGATTGGTGGAGATGGACGGTGGTTACCCGTCGAGGGATCAGCTCCCAGCCCCCAGCCCGCCTATATAAAAGGAGGGCGAGGGGAAGCGAAAATGCTCATCCACGCACCTCTTCTCGCCATTTCCTTCTTTCTTCTTGCAATGTTGAGAGGAAGAGACCGGGGGCAGGCCCCGGGCTCGGGCATGGGGTTGATGATGCCGAAAGCTTGTGTAGGCGCCCGGGGAGTGAGTCTGGTCCGGGGCCGGAAAGGATGCGGCAGTCGAGCTACTCGCAGCGCAGGAGGTACCAAGCTTTTCCACTATGGTAGAATGCTTGTCTCCTCTGCTCGGGTTGGCCGCCTGGCAGGGAGCACTAGACCTTGCCGTGAACCGCTGCGGCTTCCCGCCCTGACGCCGGAGCTCCTAGGGCTTCCGACATCTGTCTGGGGTGTAGCGCTCTGGTCCCTCGGTAATCCTAGCACTGCCCCCTTTGGTGAAGTCAGGGCGAATATCGAAGACGACGGCATCTTCCTGCCCTCCACGATGGGGAGCGATGCTCCTCACGCATCTCAGACGCCGTCGTCGCCCACAGCTTCTCCGGGGGAGGCAACGGCTCGAGGAGCTGGCGCCCCCTGGAGTGGTGGTGATGACGAAAGAACGAGGGAAGAGGAGAAAGCGGGTAGCAAGGCGTCAGGTCGGAGTACGATGACACCGACGCGTTCGTCTCGTATTGCCGACCTGCTGCCTCGTCTTTCCGTTCTTCCCCTCCCTCCATGGCACCATCATCACTGGCCTCTTGGTTACCAGGGAGGGGGCCGCTCTCTTGGTGCCTTTGCCTCCTCCAGCAGTCTTCCATCTGATCCCCGATGGTTCTCCCCGCCGGTGCTTTTGCTGGGGCTTCTGGCTGGTCCTGGAGGTGGTGACCAGGGCACCGCCGAGCTGCTCCTTCCGCTCCTCTCCTTCGTAGCCTAGCCACTCTCGATCTTGTCAGGCTGTGCCCGGCAGGTCCTGACGGGGTCGAGTAGGGTGTCTTGCTCAGGCACTCCATTTGCCCTCTTCTTCTTCCACCACAGTGCCTTGGAGGAGAGGGACAAGAAAGGGATTACGGGGCACTTATGTTTTTTTAATCTAAAATATGTAGGCACTTGCCAAACTTTAGTCTAACTAATGTAATCTTCATTATCCATGTTGGTGTTCTGTAAGATCTGTACTTGTTCATCAGCATATTAATGAAAAAGACAAGCTTTGCCGGGCACTTGTGCATCCATCATACCCATGCAGAGGTGAAACGCATGTATACGTTCAACTAAACAAGTTATCTCCGTCAAGCTATCCTGCCGGTACCCTCGAATTGTTGCCGTGGGGCTAAGCCTGCCGGGCACAAATCACAAAGAGGGACCAGCCCCCCGCCAAGACTTCTCCGCCAAAGGCCACTGCGGCCATCCTGACCGAAGCAATGTTCGAGTCAAAGGATGGGAGAACCTAAGTTTCGAAGGTGACGAGGTTTTCATATGCACAAGTTTCTACTTACAGAACACGTAAGGATAAGAAGAGAACTTATCTGTTTGGCTTGCCGAGGACCGTCACGTAGGCTCGTCTTCATTTCTTCTTTCTGGGACCGAGTCCATGGCAAGAACCCTACAACTAAATGCAGATGAAAACAATGCCTCACACGACCTCATCTTTATGATCATGCTATGCTCATGATATGCTTATGCATGCATGCAACTTTTGGGGGCCCCCAGCGCTTTGTTTATTTTTGTTGCTCAAGGTCTGCGCCTAGCATTGTACAAGGGGTTACATGCAACAGCGGCAAGGCCTGTACAAAAGGGTGGCTGCCGGGTAGGGCCTGACAGCCGCGCCTTACAGGTAGAACTTACGGAGATGCTCAATGTTCCATGAGTTTTGCAACTGAATGCCATCTCCGGTCTCCAGACGGACTGTGCCAAGTCTGGTGACTCGTACTACCCGGTAAGGGCCTTCCCACTTCGGCGTCAACTTGTTTGTACCCTTGGCCGACTGAACATGCCTAAGGACAAGGTCGCCTTCCTCAAAACTCCGGGCATGAACCCTGCGGCTGTGATAGCGACGCAGGGCTTGCTGGTAGCGTGCATCACGCGTAGCGGCCCGGAGACGGTTCTCCTCAAGTAGCACAACGTCGTCACGCCGGTGCCGTTCCTGCGCCATTTCATTGTAGGCAAGCACTCAAGGAGATCTGAATATGAGTTTTATGAGGATAACTGCTTCTGCCCATAGACTAGGGAGAAGGGAGTCTGCCCGGTAGCTCGATTTGGTGTCATTCTGAGGGACCAAAGAACCACTGGCAGCTCGTTGATCCATCACCTGCCACACTTCTGCAGTCTATCAAAGGTTCTTGTCTTGAGACCTCGCAGCACTTCAGCATTCGCCCTCTCAGCTTGTCCTTTGCTTCTGGGATGGGCGACAGAGGCAAATGAGATCTTCCTTCCGAGGGCATGAACATATTGCATGAAGGCGCGACTCATGAATTGGGTGCCATTGTCGGTGATGATCCGGGTAGGCACCCCGAAGCAGCACACAAATCCTTTCAAGAACTTGATAGCTGACTATGCGGTCACCTTTCTCACGGGCTCCACCTCTGGCCACTTTGTGAACTTGTCGATAGCGACGAACAAGAACTCAAAGCCCCCGTTAGCACGGGAGAAGGGGCCCAAGATATCGAGCCCCCATACCAAGAAGGGCCATGACAAAGGGATCGTCTGAAGAGCTTGGGCAGGCTGATGGATGTTCTTGGAGTGGAACTGGCAGGCTTCACATTTGGTGACAAGCTCAACTACATCTTGGAGGGCTGTGGGCCAATAGAAACCTTGCCGGAAGGCTTTTCCAACCAGAGCCCTTGATCCAATGTGTGAGCCACACATACCCTTGTGTACCTCTGCCAATAGTTCCTTTCCTTCCTCCCAGCAAATGCACTTCAATTTCACACTGTTGGGCCTCCTTCTGTACAGCGTGTTGTCAACAAACTGATACATATTGGCCCTCCGGGCTACTCTTTCAGCTTCTTCTTGCTCTTCTGGGAGTTCTCCAGTTTGGAGGAAATGGACTATGTGCCGTGCCCAGGTTGGGGCCAGGGGCTTGGCAACAAGGACCAGCAGCACCTCCTCATTCGCAGGAGTGCACTTCTCGACTGCAGGGACTAGTGGTCTGGCGGGATGGTGCATCTCACCGATCGAAGGGGAGTTGTTCCCGCCAAGCTCTCTGTAGGGAGACTCAAGAGGCTCTGCCGGGTGAGGCTTGCCAGAGTCCAGTTTCCTCCTCTTTCTGGCCATTGCTGCCAGGGATACGGAGGGCTGAGTCAGATGGAGAACAAAAGTCCCTGGTTCCACAGGGAGTTTTTGCGCAGCGCACTTTGACAAATGATCAGCAATGCTGTTTTCCGCATGGGGCACGTGCTCTGTTTGCACTCCGTCAAAGCGCTCCTCCAACTTTCTCCCTTCCTTGATGTATGCCTCCATCAATGGACTTTGGTAATCCTTGTTGACTAGACTCACCACAAGTTGCGAATCTCCACGGATGATCAGCTTCTTGATTCCCAGTTCTGTTGCAATCCTGAGCCCGGCAAGGAGCCCTTCATACTCTGCAGTATTGTTGGTGGCCTCCTCCCGAGGAAAGTGCATATGGATGACGTACTTAAGGTGCTCCCCAGTGGGGGCAACAAGAAGCACGCCAGCCCCTGCACCTTGTAGGGAGAAGGCACCATCGAAATACATAATCCATTCTTGGGGCGCTTCCTTGCCGGGGATGATTGTCTCCAATACTTCTTCATCACGAGCTGGTGTCCACTCTATGATGACTTCTGCTAGTGCTCTGCTCTGAATAGTTGACGTGCTTTCAAACTTCAAACCAAACCTGGATAACTCCAAAGCCCATTCCACAATCCTGCCGGTGGCCTCGGGGTTTCGGAGTATGCGCTGCAAGGGGAAGCGGGTTGTCATGGGAAACCACGGCCACCTATGGGGCCACGAGCCCCTTTTGGTTCGGCGGGGGGATGGGCACGTTGCACAAAGAGTGAGAAGCGTCGCGCAACACGACAGAGATCACACGAGCAGTCTTTACCCAGGTTTGGGCCGCTGCGAGGCGTAAAACCCTACTCCTTCTTTGGTGGATTGATGGTCGATAATGGTGGTGAACATAGCACACTCACCCAGCAAGGTCGCTCTGGGGGCGAGAGTGGCTACGCGCATATGGATATGCGAGGGTCCAACCCTTTCTACGGTCACCATGGGCCTCCTTTTATAGATTAAGGGGTCACCACGGTGGCAAATCAGTCTTTGCGTACTGATTAGATAGCTAACAGTGCTATCATATCTAACTCTGTAGGCTGACAGAACGCATTAAATGTGCCGCTCAGTGTCACATCACCACTCCCCGGCAGGCCCTGGCGGGCTATTTTGCCAGCTTCGCGCCTGCTCACTTGACACATCTCAAGACAGGTGCCATATGGAGGTGTTTGCTGTAGGAAGTGGCTGCCATGTGGCAGAAAGCAGCCACTTAGTCACCTTGGAGCTTGACACCACTTTGCTTAATGACTTGCGTCGCTTCTGTGGTGGAGCGATGGAGTGGCTTGCCTCCGCGAGCCCCGGCTGTCCTGCCGGGACGATGTGGGAGCTTGCTTTCGGGGCAAAACCCAACCCTGCCAGGCTCGCCTGCCCGGCAAGGTAGGTCCTTCCCTTAGCGATGCCTTGTTTCTCTGGCTCACCTTGGCCTTCTCGACTTGCACTTGGATCCTTCAAAGAAATTCCTCCTCCTTGTTTGGTCTGGTCTTGGTCTTGTAATCTTGTCTTTGAGCCTGTTAGCTTGCTGTCCGTGCACAGTCAGGGGAAAACATATACCCCTGTTTGTGTTCCCCGACATAAGCCACCGGGTCTAAGCCATACGTGTCGCTGGGCACGTTGGGTTAGGCCCCAAACAGTGCACGGACACGTGGCAAAAAGGGGCTACTCGCATCATGGTTCGTCATGATGACCAGTCAATCCAACGTCCACTTCGCGCAATTACTGCGAGTCGTGGGGTCGTGGGACTGTTATAGTTAATGTAAAACGGTAACTTCTGAAGCGTCGCGTCCCCGCTCCACGCTTTTTCCCCTTAAGATAGGAACACACAGAACGGCATGGTTCACTTGTCGCCTGTCCTGCCCTCCCATCATCTTCCTCCGCAAGCCAAACAACCACCCCTTTGGCCGCCAGGGCCCTTCACATCCCAACGGATTCACGCAGTCGCCGGGCTTGACTCCGAGCTATTCTTGTCACCGTGCTATCCTGTAACAAAACATGATGTATGCTTCGTGTTTAGGTATTGTACTGTTTACGTTTGAGTGGAACTGATGTCCCCTGCTTAATCTTAAACGCACATTTATCCCTCTGAGCTTATATGCTTGTGTTCGTACGATTAGTCCCTACGCATGTTCTGGTTGCTTGCTGGTATCATATTGTCGCGATTGTCGTAAGGGTCCAGCCCTTAACATTCATCTTGGCATGGATGCGTCCCGACAAATTTTTCCTTGGTAGCTCTCGACGTAGCCGCTCGTTCTATGAGCAAGGCTAGGGACAGAACGAGGGTGCAGACAAAGAACTAGCCAAGGTTCCATCACACGAAGGATTTCATAGTACGAACATTTACTAAAACCGAGGGATAAACGGATGCAAAAATCTAGGATTCATCAAAAGGAAATGGTTTGCTTGGACTTAGCTTTTATTCTTGCTCCTTCCCATCCTTTCCAGTTGCGTGCGTTTGGCGTGCTCGCAATACCTGGAAAGACGGAGGCCAAGCGAATAACTCTCTGGTTCCCTGCAGGGATAAACATACGTCAAGCATGTCTGGCGGGCGGCAGGATATGGTGCCGGGCTTTCCCGGCCCCTCTTTCTCTCCTCCACTCTTTTCGAACAATCTGACAGCGGCTGGCGCAAGAGTCCCGCCAGTGCGGACGGCCTTGCCGGAGCATACTTGCCGGGGTATCGATCAATGGATTCGTACCGGCGTTTTACTCAGGATTTCCCTAAGCAGGGTAAATGCTGAACCAAGTATCGCGCGGTACTCATCGACATTGACGATCCCAGGGTTAGAGCAGCTCAATTGCCGAAGAGGGAGAGAGATGGAAAGAGGAGCCTCGTTCCTGCGTGCCTTGCCCCTTCTCCCCGACGGTGCCCGAGTGGTGGTCGCGCCGCCTAGGCCGCCTGGCGGGAGCATACCACCGTCAGCGCCGATCTTCACAGCGGCCGCGACCATGGTGGGATGAGATGATGAACAAAGCAGGTGTGGGGACAGCCCCGCTCTCCCGCTTTGTCTTCATATCTCCATGAGCACCACCGATGCCAAAAACTTTGGCTGGGCTTCAAAGGAGACGACGCGCTGCCAACGCTCTTAGTTTCGCGCAAGTGATCCCCCTACCTGGCATGCCAAATATGTTGTGGGAAACCACGGCCATCTATGGGGCCATGTGCCCCTTTTGGTTCGGCGGGGGGATGAGCGCGTTGCACAAAGAGCGGAGAAGCGTCGTGCAGCACGACCAAGATCACACGGGCAGTCTTTACCCAGGTTCAGGCCGCCGCGAGGCGTAAAACCCTACTCCTGCTTTGGTGGATTGATGGTGGATAATGGTGGTTAACGTAGCACACTCGCCCGGCAAGGTCGCTCTGGGGGCGAGAGTGGCTACGCGCGTATGGATATGCGAGGGTCCAACCCTTTCTACGGTCACCATGGGCCTACTTTTATAGATTAAGGGGTCACCACAGTGGCAAATCAGTCTTTGCATACTGATTAGATAGCTAATAGTGCTACCATATCTAACACTGTAGGCTGACAGAGCGCATTAAATGCGCTGCTCAGTGTCAAATCATCGCTCGCCCGGCAAGCCCTGCCGGACTGTTTTGCCAGCTTCGTGCCTGCTTAGTTGACACGTCTCAGGACGGGTGTCATATGGAGGTGTTTGCTGTAGGAAGTGGCTGCCATGTGGCAGAAAGCAGCCACTTAGTCACCTTGGAGCTCGACACCGCTTTGATTAATGACTTGCGTTGCTTGTGAGGTGGAGCGATGGAGTGGCTTGCCTCCGCCAGCCCCGGCAAGCCTGCCGGGATGATCTGGGAGCTTGCTTCCGGGGCAAAACCCAACCCTGCCGGGCTCGCTTGCCCGGCAAGGTAGGTCCTTCCCTTAGCGATGCCTTGTTTCTCTGGCTCACCTTGGCCTTCTTGACTTCCACTTGGATCCTTCAAAGGAATTGATCCTCCTTGTTTGGTCTGATCTTGGTCTTGTAATCTTGTATTTGAGCCCGTTAGCTTGCTGTCCGTGCACAGTCAGGTGAAAACATATACCCCTGTCTGTGTTCCCCGACACGTGTGACAACTATGATCTCGTGGGTTTGGAAGTAGTGGCGCAGTTTCCTTGAGGCCACGATGAGGCCAAAAATCAACTTTTGCACGCCAAAGTACCTCGATCTAGCTCCTTGTAATAGAGAGCTGACGAAGTACACTGGGCGCTGCACCACTTTCTTCCTTGCCGCAACCATAGAACCGTTTCCGCTGCCCTGCTTTTCTTTGCTCTGGACTGACTCTGGTCTTGCCGGGAAAGGTTCGCTTTCCTCTTCAGAGGGGACAGTGGTTGTGGCTGCCTCGTCATCCACTTCTTGCTGCGCCACCAGTGCCGCACTAACCACTTGATTTGTTGCCGCTAAGTATAGCAGCAACGGCTCTTGTGGTTTGGGAGTGACCAAGATGGGCACAGAGGAAAGATAGGTCTTCAAATCTTGCAGCGTAGCGTCTGCCTCTGGGGTCCACTCCACGGGTCCTGCCTTCTTCAAGATTTTTAAGAACGGCAGGGTGCGCTTGGCAGACCTGGAAATGAACCTGCTCAGTGCAGCCATGCATCCAGTCAAACGCCTCATGTCCTTGACTGTCTTGGGTGTTTGAATTTGCTCGATAGCCTTGATCTTGTCGGGGTTGGCCTCTATCCCTCGATGAGACACAAAGAAGCCAAGTAGCTTGCCGGAGGGAGCTCCAAACACACACTTTTCCATGTTCAAGGAAAGCATGTCACACCCAGAAGTGGAATCCACAATCTGGTCGATGCGCGGCAAGGGGAACGGGTCCTTCGGGCATGCCTTGTTTAGATCTATGAAGTCTATGCAAAGCCTGCATTTCCCATTCGCCTTGCGCACCACCACTGGATTTGCTAACCATGTGGGATGTAACACTCCCCTCACCAAACCAGCTGCTTCAAGCTTCTTGATCTCCTCGGCAATAAACATTTGCCACTCCAAAGCTTACTTCCGGACCATCTGCTTGACGGGCCGGGCATGCGGGCAGACAACAAGGTGGTGCTCGATTACCTCCCTGTGAACACCGAGGATATCAGATGGTTGCCAGGCAAACACATTGATATTCGCCCGCAGGAAGGCAACGATCGCGCTTTCCTATTTGTCATCAAGGGTGGCACTGATAGTGAAGGTACCATCAGTGCCAGCCAGCCCTGCCGGGACCTTCTTCACAGCAGGTGCAGCAGCTTTGGATCTCTTGCTATTGGAACTCTCCGGCAAGTCATCAACAGGCGCAGCACATTCCGGAGAGGCACGCTTCTCGGATTCCTTGGTGACATCTTTGCTAGCTCTCTTCATTTTCTTACTTTCCTTGGCGGCAACAGTGGTTTCTGCAGCGTCAGCAGCGACCGCCTCCCGGTACATCTTGTCCACGCATATGACTGCGTCCTTCTGATCTGACAGAATGGAAATGACTCCTATTGGCCCTGGCATCTTCAAGGTGTTGTATGTCGGATTTCGGGTTCCGCAAACCCTTGAGAGGTTCAAACTCTGGGGTGCGTGCGAAGAACTCGTCCTCCCCAGTCTGCCTACTCACTAATCTCATAGCCTAGCTCGATGAACTGTAAGGAAAAGAGACACAGCAGTTTACCCAAGTTCGGGCCACCTTGCGGTTTAAAACCCTACTCCTGCTTTGTGGTGGATTGGCCTCGAGGGGCTGAGGATGAACTAGTACAGTGGCGAATAGCCTCAGGAGGAGAGGTGTTCTTGAGCTCGAGTGAGCTGGTTAGTGTGTGGGTGATCTGGATGATCCGTCGATTCGATCCCATCCTACGGTGGTGGCTAAGTCCTATTTATAGTTGCCTTGGTCCTCTTCCCAAATGAAAGGCGGGAAGGGATCCCACAATGGCCAAATTCGAAGGGAGACAGCTAGTACATGCTATCCTGACAAAAGTAGTCTTCGCCTGCAAAAGCCTCTGGTTGTGATGTCGTGGTGGGCTTGGTGATGACCTCCGTCCAGCCGTCCTGGCGGTCTTGGTCTTGTTGCATGGGAATGGAAACCTTTGGCTGATTCCTCGGGACTCCGCACCTGTGCCTGCCTCTTTAGCACCGAAGAGGAAACTGGTACACTGCGCCCGCTGGTGCCTGCCTGGCCTTGGTCGTCATGGCTCACGTCATCCGGACCTCACGAGGTGAGGCTTGCATAGAGATCTCCGCTCCTCGGGAGCCAGCCTGAGGAGGCCGCTCCTCATGGAGGTCTTGGTGTCGTCAGCCTCTCGAGGCTTGGCCCCTCGCGAGGGTCTTGAGTTGTTGTTGCTGAAGCCGGGTCGCACCAGGCCGTCGATGGGGCCACGCCGTGGGCCATAGGCAGGCAAGTCTAGGTACCCCTGTTCCCAGAACGCCGACAGTAGCCCCCGGGCCCAAGGCGCGCTCGAACTTGGCTTCGAGCCGAAGCCAAGGGGCAAGTGCGGAGTGCCGCGGGCCCTAACCACTTGCGGCCTTGGTCGACGCGTGGCAATTGATGGGATGTGGGCGTCTCCGCTTCCCCACACCACCTCGGCAACCGTTTGACTTGACGGGACTCCGCTGCATGCAGAGAAGAACCATCATTGTGCGGGATCATGGAGGCCAGCGGTTGGCCTCCCTCCGGCTATAAATGAGGGGAGGGGCAGAGCCCCCTCACTCATCTTCATCTTCTCGCTGCCCGCTCCCTCTTCTTCTTCTTTGTCTCGCCGTCTTGTAGCAGCATCCCTGGCGCTGATCAGAAGATTCTTTGCAGTGGAGAAGGGAAAAAACCCTCGGGAGGAGCCGGGGCCACTTTCGCCGAAGAAGAGGCTCGGCCGTCCTCACGACGCCGGTGAAGGGCAAGAGGTGACGCAGCCTCCGCCTTGCTTCCCACTTCCTCTGTACGCCCGCGCGCAGGGCTCTGGACAGGGCGGCAAGGCCCAGCGCTGCGCGGGCTGGGGTCTTGGCGGACGGACGAAGGCTGTGCGGCCAGCAGGTCGGCGAACCCATAGCAAGGGGACCTCGCGCGAGTTCGTGGTGTGGGCGGCAATGCTGGCGCGCACGTGGACCCAGCTCCCGAGGTTCTTCGCTGAGGAGATGCCGCTAAGGGGGTCACTTGAGTTGTGGCGGTAGCACGCCGGGTGCTGCGGCCTGGCCACGAGGGCAGAGGTCGAGGTCGTGCCCCCGGGCGACATCTTCATGACCCGAGGATGGGGCGAGTTCGCCCACGCCTGCCGTCCAGAGGGGGCCCTCGCGATCCACTTTGAGTACGATGGCGCCTCTACATTGTTCTTCAAGGTCTTCCATGAGGAGGGCCGGCGTTTGGAGTGCTGCCCCGGGAGAAGCAGTCCGTGTGGTGTGGCCGCGGACGTCGAGCCCGCCTCCGACAGCTCTTCCAGCAGCAGCGACGACTCCTGGGAATCCAGTGACTCTCACGAGCCCAGCGATTCTCCGGAGTCCAGTGATGACAGCTACGTGCCGCCGAGCTCTCGCCGTGCCCAGAGCGCAGCAGCGGCATCCGCTCGGCGTCATCGGTGATGCCTGGCTGCCTGGCCTTGGTCGTCATGGCTCATGTCATCCGAACCTCATGAGGTGAGGCTTGCATAGAGATCTCCGCTCCTCGGGAGCCAGCCTGAGGAGGCCGCTCCTCGTGGAGGTCTTGATGTCGTCCGCCTCGCGAGGCTTGGCCCCTCGTGAGGGTCTTGAGTTGTTTATGCTGAAGCCGGGCCGCACCAGGCCGTCGATGGAGCCACGCCGTGGGCCACAGGCAGGCAAGTCTGGGTACCCCCGTTCCTAGAACATCGACATTGTAGGCATAGTGGGATGCCGCCATGAACTTGGCCAGAGCTGGGCGACCAAGGATTCCGTTGTACGGCAAGGGGAGGTCAACCACGTCAAACACGATCTTCCCAGTCTGGTAGTTTAACTCCCCTCCGAATGTCACTGGCAGCGTGATCTTTCCCTTAGGATGGCTCCTGCTGGGGTTGATTCCTTGGAACGTGCTAGTAACCTCGAGCTCCCCATCTGCTATCTCAACTTTGCTGATGACCTTTGGAGATATCAGATTCAACCCGGCCCCGCCGTCAACCAACATCTTTGTGACTTTGAGGTTGCGTATGGTTGGTGAGACCAACAACGGCAAACACCCTACCGCGGTGGTGCGGTCAGGGTGATCCTCTTCGTCAAAGATGATGGGCATGCGGGACCACTTGAGTGGCTTCCGAGAATCTGCCGCTGGCTCCACGGCATTGACTTCACGCGCCCATTGTTTAAGTTGGTGCTGAGAGGAGTGTAGATATGCACCCCCGTCAATGCACAGGGCATCAGTGGCTTTCTGGAACTCCTTGTCACTGGTTTCCTCTTCATCTCCTCTATCACTCTCATCATTGCAATCTTCCTTCTTACGACATCTGGTGGGCTTCCCTTGGGACTGAGGAGCCTTGCCGGGGTGACTTACTCCGCCGCCTCGGCCCTTCCCGCCAGCACCATCCTGGTTTTTCTCTTTATCACGCTTCTCATACTCAGCCCTCCGCTTCTTGACGAGCTGCTCAACTTGATGACACTCCTGAAGTTCGTGGCCCTTGGTCCTATGGATCTTGCAGTATGGCCCATCACCCTTCCCAGCTTTCTCGGCAGCCGCGGCCACCCGACAGTCAGTGCACGCGGCAACCTCCTTACCGGGGGCCTTGGCCTTGGCCTTCTTGCCGGTACTAGGTGTGTTTGATCCTTCGATGGCCATCACAACTTTCTCCTTGCGCTTCGTATTGCGTTTCTTGTTCTTCTTCTTCTGACTGGTAGCCTCGTCGTCATCATCTGAATCGATGTCGACGCCATCCTCTTCACCGGGAAGTCGCCTTCCCTCCTCTATGCGAGCACACTTATCCACCAGAGAGTATAACTCATTCACAGTCTTGGGCAGCCGCACGTTCATTTTGGAACGTATCCTGCGGTTGCGCATGTTGGACTGGAATGTGGCTATCACAGCTGTCGGGTGAATATCTGGTATGTTCCTGTGCACTCGACTGAACCTTTGCATGTACTTCTGCAGACTTTCTCCTTCCTTCTGCGGGAGGAGCTGCAGATCGCTGGGCCGCCCTGGTTTTTGGTGGCCGCCAGTGAAGGCGCCAACGAACTCATGGCACAGGTCAGCCCAGGTCGAAATGGAGTTCTCCGGCAGGTGCATTAGCCAAGACCTCACATTTGGCTTGAGTGCCAAAGGGAAGTAGTTGGCGAACACCTTCTCATATCTTCCCCCGGCAGCCTGAACAGCGATGGTGTAGATGCTCAGGAACTCTGCCGGGTTCAATCTCCCATCGTACTTCTCTGTTATCTCTGGGTTGAACGTGCGGGAAGATGGCCAACGGACTTGCCGTAGTTCACGAGTGAAGGCGGGGCACCCAACCTCGAAAGGTAGGTACCCACCCTCTCCGGGTGCAGGCTCGTCGACATCGGGGCCATTGTGCCTATCAGACTGCCGGTGGGTGTCGCGGGGCCGCTCGATGGTGACGCGCGCATCTTCCCCTCGCCTGTCTTCCTCGGCCTGCCGCTGGTCTCGACGTGCTCGAGGGCCGGACAAAGCCATCGACACGTTGTCAGGTTCTTGATCGTGTGGCTCCGGCCGTGGCCCCTACGCAGGCTGCCGTGGAGGGGATTGCACCATGGGGTTGGCCCCTTCGGCACGGCCAGTAGCGCGGGCCGTTGTCGTCGCCTGGGGAGGCCATGGCGGGCCAGCTTGCTGTGATCCTCCCGCCTCGGCAAAACCAATCAGGCTCTGAATGGTGGGTCTCCACTCATCCATCTGATCGGCTGCAGGTGGAAATCTCAACAGCAGCTGGGCCCGCGCCATAGCCTCCGAAGCGGTGCTTGGCATGGATGACGACGTAGACCGTAGCGTCGCTTGGCTCCTCATGGTGCCGGTAGTAGCTACGCCATGTTCTTGTTGTCGCGAGCCTGTCGCCACGGTGGCGTAGTGACGAGGTGGAGGTGCTTGAGGGCCAGTGGCTTCGTTTGGCGCATCAGCTGGGGCAGCTCGTTCCGGGAGTGGCGCGCGTCCTATGGCCACGCCCGTGGCGGGTGCGGCTGGGGAGTTGCGATTCGCCCCAGGGCGAGTGCCACCACTGCGGCTGTGCCCTTCAGCTCGGCGAAGAGGTGCAGACAGAATGATTTCTTCATCCGTACCTCATGGAGCGTGGCCGCTGGGATGCTCTTGGTGCTGTCCTTCCCCGGTGCCATCTGCCCTCGTTTCAGCCGCAGGGGAGGTGGGGACGACGCCACCTGCGTCGGCGACGTCCCACGCTGCGTCCATGTCTCCTTGCGTCCCCGTAGCCCCCGCGGTGTTGGCGGCCACGTGCGACGGGGCCTTCGAAGTGGATGGATGGGCTGCAGCACCAGGCTTCTTCTTGGGCGCCATGGATGATGGAGTCGTCGATGATGAAGATGATGATGCTTCTCGGGTTCGCGCAAGCACAGCCCCTACGTGGCGTGCCAAATATGTCATGGGAAACCATAGCCACCTATGGGGTCATCGGCCCCTTGTGGTTCGGCAGGGGGGATGAGCACATTGCACAAAGAGCAGAGAACATAGCACAACACGGCAGAGATCACACTGGCAGTTTTACCTAGGTTCGGGCCGCTGCAAGGCGTAAAACCCTACTCCTGATTTGGTGGATTGATGGTGGATTGTGGTGGAAACACAACGCTCTTGCCCGGCAGGGTTGCCTCGGGCGAGGGCAGCTACGCGCGTACAAGTGTACAAGAGTCTGAATCCTTTCTATGGTTGCCATGGCCCTCCTTTTATAGATCAGGGGGTCACCACAGTGGCAAATCAGTCATTGTGTACTGATTAGATAGTGAACAGTGCTATCATACCTAACTCTGCAGTCAGAGCAGAGCGTATTAAATGCGCCGCTTAGTGTCACATTATTGCGTGCCCGGCAAGTCTTGCCGGGCTGCTCGGCCACCTCCTCGCCTGTCTGCTTGACATGTCGCTAGACGGGTGTCATTTGGAGGTGATATCCGTAGGAAGTAGCTGCCACATGCCAAATAACAGCCACTTAGTCTCTTGGGGGCTTGACACCGCACCGATCGATGACTTGTGTTGCTTTGAGGTGGAATGGTGGAGCCTTGGCGGGGTAGTTTGCCCTCGTAGTGCCCGGCAGGCCTGCCGGGACGGTATTGAGGCTCGACTTCGGGGCCACCTCGTCCTCGCCAAGCTCGCCTGCCCGGCAAGGGAGGTTTCTCCTTACTGGTGTCTTGCTCATTTAGCTTGTCTTGGTCCTCTTGATCTGTCCTTTGATTCCTCAAAGAGCTGACCTCTCCTTACTTGGTCTGGACTTGGACGTTGCGAGCTTGCCTTTTCAGGCCTATGCACGGTCTAGGTAACAGACCCAGGGTTTGTTGCACCGACAGCGAGTTACCATAGAACGGCGCCGTGAAACCCACCGCTAGTCTGATAGGCGCAATGGCCCCAACGTCGATGAGCCTACGCATGGTGGAGACGGATACCTACCCTTCGAGGTTGGGTGTCCTGCCTTCACTCGCGAGCTGCGACAAGTTCGTTGGCCATCTGCCCGTATGTTCAAGCCAGAGATATCGAAAAAGTATGATGGAAGATTGAACCCGGCAGAGTTCTTGAGCATATACACCATCGCCGTTCAAGCTGCCGGTGGAAGAGATGAGAAGGTATTTGCCAACTACTTCCCTTTGGCGCTCAAGCCAAATGTGAGGTCGTGGCTGATGCACTTGCCGAAGAACTCCATCTCGACTTGGGCTGATCTGTGCCATGAAATACCCCATATAGTAGTCTCGTCATACCATCATCATCATCATCATCATCATTCAACACAAATATCATCACATCTCGAAAATAGCGATAAACAAGTCATGTCATGTCTCAAATAAATGCAACTGCATGGTCATGGCACACACACAAGTTTCATCATCTCTATCTAAACCATGACGTAGAAGAGAAGAGCGATCAACATGAGAAAGTGCGTGACTATGTAGTACTTCTTGAGGCACCGGTGGTTTCGCTCCCGCTCTTGCTGGAGCGTCCACCTCAAGTAACTACTTTCCACTTCGGCTCCACTGTCGAACCCTCTGTGGCTAGCACCCAGGTACTTTTCCACCTGGTCCTGAGCGTCTGGCCAGTGGTTGTACACTCCTGGAACCCTCCCAACGAACCCGGCGTAGCAATTCTTCGCCATCTCTAATCTATGTACCTGCATCGTCAGTTGATGAATTGAACGATAATATGCAACATAATGTACTTAAGAAAACAAAGAGGCATAATTAGCAAAATACAAGCAACCTATAGTAAACATAAATAACGAAGTTCCTCATACCCAAACTAATTAACTAGAGCGATCTACGCTAGTTCAGGACCACTGTTTAATTACATCACATAGTTTCGCCGTGCATAAATTCAAAGTTTTGCCATAGAAAGACAGTAGTGACACATTGTCATCGACAATCAGTCCTCCATGTCGGCGGTCCAATCTTCATAGTTAGGGAGGAAGCACCTGAGCTTCTTGAAAGGCTTCAGGTCCAGACGCTGAGCGAGTAGCAGTGCTCAGACATCATCCCGCGTGATTGGCCCATGGTAGAACATCCCTGTTGGTTCGAGGACCTGCTGCATGATCACTTGGGCAAGTTCACACTGTACGTGATAAAACTCAGCTCAGATTCGATGATCCGGTGTCTTTCCTATGCTTGTGGCCCAGTTGACAATCTCGGCATCGTTGGTAGTAGCTGACATGCGAAGGCGTTGATTATCCCTTCTGTACTCGATCAGGTGATGCATGAGGTAGAATCCATCAGCCTTACTGGTGTATGGTTGCTGGGTGCAGCAGAAGTCGGTCTTATGGCTGAAAGCCAGCCCGTTCTTCCTTTGCTTTTTCACCTTGATATATCCACCAGACAGGCTGAAGGTGAACAGGGTACTATCGAGAACACTCTTTATGTGCGTGTAATCCTTTTTCTTGATGTTCTTCGATGAGTCCAAGTACATAGCATGGGAGTATTCTGGGTACAGAACGATGAGGACGGCACCCCCCCCCCCCCCCCCCCCCCCCACCCCCCCCCCCCGCTGCGCAAATTAAGTACACCTCAAATTAGCCTCCATGCTTGCAAAGGAATGATTAAAACTTACGAAAGGATATGCGCGGATGACTTACGTGGGATGATAAGGCAGGAGAATCACTTCCTTGTCCTTATTAGCGACCATGAAGTCACTGATGTACTTGCTCGCATAGTCACGGTGCTCTTTGCAGACTGCCAAGAAGCTCTCATGCATATAGTACGGGTCCGCGACGCAAATATATTTTATGTTCTCGATCCTGATGAAGTAGTTGAGATACAGTGCATACATGCGGACGAACTGGAAATCCAGCTTGGTCATCTGGAACATGTCGTAGATGTAGTCAAATCGTAGGATGAACTTATCTGTGGGCCATCTCTCGACGTACAACTTCCCGCCTGGCACCTGAGCGGCGGCAAGCGGGTATCCTGGTTTTTCCGAGATGAGAAGGCTTTTCTCTCTGGCCAGCACATCTTCATGAAGTCTTCTTAGATCATTGTTCAGTATGTGCTCTAGCGCTTTCGGAGGTAGGATCGGGTCGCCGGCGACATGGAAACACTGCACAACTTCAACAGGTATTTTGTCTACCTCCCGAGGATTCAGAGGCAGCTGGCTGCTTGAAGCAGCTCTGGTGCCTTTAGGGCCTTTCCTGTCCGGTCTCCTCCTTTTCTTCTTGGCGGGTAGCGGTAGTGAGCCCACCATACCTTCCCTAACCACCACCCCCAGTGTCGTCGGGCTAATCAATGGACGGCCCTTGGGTTTTTGCTGGGGAGAGGCGGCATCTGGAGGCGTCTCCTATGAGGATCGCATGAAGAGAGACTTTTTGCATTCCGCCTTAGGACGTTCCAGCTCCGGCAAATCAGGCAGCATCAAGTCATCATCTCCATGCTCATAGCCTGAGTCATAGTCCCCAGCCATGAATCCTCCATCGTCATAGGAGGTATTGATATAATTGAGAGGGTCATCATCATCCTCCTCCATGACATCATCAGCATTTGCTTCTTCGATGGGGGCAACGTTATCTGGCACTAATGGAGGCTCTTCCTCGCGTCGTTCGCTTTCACCCACCATGACAGGTGCAGGTAATTGGGTAGGTGGGGTGGTGTTCATACCTTCTTGAGAAGATATCATTGGTGTGATACTGGGTGCCTCGACACAAAGAAGAGTCTTCGGCCAAGGCAAGAACCAGCTCTTGCATGCGCCAATCCGTTTAGGGGTCTCCTCATCATCGACTGGTACTGGAGGAGGCAAATCCTCGAAACCCGCTAAGACAGTGGCCACGTTAACCTTGAGGACGCCATGGGGCATCTCTCGGTTGTGGAACATGCGGTCCTTCGGCTTCATGATCGTTGCCTTTCCCACGGCCACCTTCTGGGCCTTGATGTTGTACAGTAGGGTGCACGGGGTATCGCCGGCCTACGAAGACATGTCTGCGATGTCAAACATCCAAAAGGCAACTGAAACGGAAGACTATAAACATGCTGGTGAAAAGGGTATGACGCGTAATTACTGTGAGGGCATAGAGCTTAGCCATAGACGAAGCCCCACCGAGCATGCTAGAGACGGAGGTCAGGCTGCTATGAACAGGAGCGGGACCTTTTGCGGTTGCTTGAGCAGGTGCTGGTGGTGTGATGTTCACCGAATTGCTCTCGACGTAGCTGGGAAGGGGAAAGTCCACTGGCCCTTTATCTGGATTGCTCTTCGACCAATCGACAATTGCCAGAATCAAGCTGGTCATAATTGAAGATTGGAAGTGAGCTGTGATGCAAGCCACTGCGCCATTGACCGCTGCATTGACTACCCTGAGCAACTCTTCTTTGGTCTTAGCTTTGGTCTTATTGACCGCAATCACGACCTTCTCGTTGATGGTCCGTTGAGTGAGCAACCGTCTCTTCCTTCTTTCCTCTGGATCCTCGTGGTAGCACGTCTTCCATGAGGCGCCATCTCCGATGTCATGCACACGTCCACAGGATGGCGGTTTGTCCTCCGGGACCTTTTTCAGTATGTTCAAGGCCCAGTTGAATGGGGTGTCCCACTTGGGCCTCGCCGATGACTGTGATGACTCGTCGCTTTCGGCTGCCTTTTAGTGCTGCTCTTTCTGCAAAAGGAACATGAGTGGTTTACTAATGTGACAAAACTTGTAGTCGAATTGATTGGAAGCTAATATCATAAGGTGGTAATATAACAATTACCAGAAGTCTCATGAACTCCCTCGTGTTCGGGTCTGTGTAAAAGATCTTATTGATGCGGTCCCACTTGTACCAGGCCCTGATCCAGTCACGCTCCAGCGGGTCGGTGAACTCCGCCAAGGGGTCTGGGATTCTGTGACTTTCACGTTCGGCCTCCTCCTTGGCCCATACGTGCCTCTTCCCCTCGTAACCACGGATTTCGAGGCGTTCGGGAGGCGTGTTCCTGGCCTGGAGCACCTTCATTTTCTTCGACCTTGCCTTGACTTTTTCTTTAGCGCAAGTCTCCTTGAATTTTTCAAAGTCCTCTTCCTTTATTGACGAATTCTCAGCATGAATCTTGGACCATGGTTCATTCTTCGAAATCGCTTTTTTCACCCGAACTTTCTAGGCGGACAAGTCATTGGTGAACATCACCATCGCCTTGTCATTTATGTTTGTCATGGCGTCGTCGTCCCACGGATCTTTGCTTTCATCCCGGCCGGGGAACAGGAACCTATTGTGCAACTTCTTTAGGAGCATGTGCTTCAGATGTGGTATCTTCTTCAACTTCTCATCATTGATGTTGGCAGTTTCCCTGAGGATGCATCCTAGTTGATTGCCCCAGCACGAGCGCGCTTCCTCCGGCGCCGTTGGCTCTAATTTCTTGGGGTGCATCTCCGTGACCACAATTTGTCCGATGCCGAGCTCGTTTGTTCTTCGTGACCTCTTCTGCTTTGGTGCTTTACCGGCTACGACAGCATCGTTGCCGGTCTCGGGGGTGGTGTCGGTGCCGGTGCCAGTGTCGGTGCCGGTGTCGAGGTTGGTGCCACTGCCGCCACCCTGCACCCGCAACTGGTGTTCTTCCAGGTAATCGAAATAATGATTTGCTGCCTCGACGGGGTCTTCTTCGAGGCGGCTAGAACCCCTCCCCCCCCCCAGATTCGGCGTGGCTAGACATGTTTCCTATTCAACAATTGTAAATAAAAGATATAATGAAGAGAAAAAAGGGGCCTATATTTGGTCGGAATGTTGATTCATTCCCCTTCCGGCAAATCCCGGGCACTCCATATGTCCTAGTTTCTAGCAAAAATCACGGAAATTTTCGGCATGACCTTTGCTAAAAAGTGGACATATGGAGCGCCTGAAATTTGCCGGAATGGAAATGAATCAACATTCCAGCAAAACATAGGCCACTGAGATATTCTTCGACATTCAACCAACATTGCAAAATCATATAACATCAATGACATATATCATTTGCAAAATATATCATTCAAGCAAGTACATAGAGTGAAATGACCTCACCAAACATTGCAAAATAGTGGTCTTTTCAAAAACCAAAAACCTTTGCAAAATGACCTCACTAAACATTTGCTACTATTTTTTATTTATAGCTATTATATATACCTACAAAAATTCCTAAATGCTCTCTCTCTCTTTGCTACTGCCCTAACCAACTAAATTGCCCTAAACTAATTTGCTACTGTTTTTTTCCCTAGATAAATGCCCTAGCTAAATTTGCTAAAAATGCCCTAGCTAAATGTCATAGCTAATTTTCCTAGCTAAATGCTACTGTTTTTTATAGCTAAATGCCCTAGCTAAAAATTTTGCCCTAGCTAAATTTGCTAAAAATGCCCTAGGTAAATGCCATAGCTAATTATTTTCCCTAGCTAACTACTCTCTGTTAACTACTCTATGTTAACTCAAAATTTTACTATTTTTGTTTAAAGCAGCAACAACATCACCTAATTGTTGCGATTAAAGAAATTTCTATAACTTTTGACATATGAACCCTAGAACCCTAGAAATTTTCTTTGCCAATAAATATTTTTTCCTAATAAAAATTCCTAAATTGAGCCCTAAAATTGATTCCTACTGCCTACCTAATTGAACCCTAAATTGAAAACCTAGTTTCATTTCTAAAAAAACCTAATTGATAGAGAGAGGAGGAGGTGGGGGTGGGTTGGCCAGTACCTAAAGGGAGGCAGAAGGGGACGCTGGCTACTGGGGGTGAGGTCGACGGCGGTGGCACAGACGAGGAGGCCGAAGCAGCGGCGGCGCGGACGAGGAGGAGGTCGGAGCGGCGGGCAGGGGCTCGGGCCGGCGTCGAGGTCCAGGTTGAGGGGCGGGCAGGGGCGACGGCCGGCAGGTGACAACAGAGAGGAGGGGGAGAGGTGGGAGAGTGGGGGGGGGGGAATGGGACATGGCAAAATTTTAAGCCCGCGCGGTGGTTGACTCAAAATAGCGGTAGCGCTGGATTAGGATCCTGCGCTATAGCTAATTTAGCGCTACTACTATAGCGCTGGTTCCCAATCCAACGCTACCGCTATTTCTATTTTCTTTTTATTATTTTCCTTTTCTAGTTTTTAGTTTTCTTTTCTTTTTCTTTTGTATTGCTTTCTCCCTTTTGTTTTTGTTTTTTTTGTTTTTCTCCTGACGACGTCGTCTCCCTCCCACACTGCGCGAATATCATCGGAACCATGCATGTTGTGGTAATTGAAGGGGATACGATGTATACATCATTTAACCAATAACGGTTACTTAAGTGCGTACACAAAATAGATACATATATAAAAATGATGGTTTCTCAGCTGCGTCGATGACGTTTCACATTGAGCTTCTTCCCTTTCTTTTTCGTTGTCGAATAATTGAGCCCCGCCTTGTGACTTTTCCGGTAGCATGGAGTACGATCTTTCTTAGGTAATGTAGTATTGATTCTTCTTTTCACGTATGCTTCATCCGTCATCTTCCCTCGTCGGGTTGCCTTATTGGTCGTAGTCTTCCTTGTTGGCGACTCCATCCATTCCAACGATGCTCCTTTTGCCTCTCCTCACAATAACACGGCTGGGATTGGTCTGGTCGGTTATGAAGAAGCATTGTGTCACGTGCTTAGCGTGTACCCATGGCTCAGTTTTGGCCATGATGTTAACGTTCATGGTAGCGCTCGTCGGGTATAGACAGGGTAGTGAAATACTTGTTTTCTCTTATGACGTCCTTAGCCCATCTGACACGGAACATCATCGCATCGTGCATTCCAGCATAGTCAAGCTCCCAGATCTCTTCGACCCTTACGTAGAATCTTTCAGTTGTGTCATTGGCGTCGGTCACGCATTCAATTGTCACCCCTGAGTTCTGGTAATCACTGTCCATGTCTTTGGCCTCCGTGTAGAACGTGTACCCGTTGATATCGTATGCCTGATAGGTCACGAGTTTGGGCGCGGGGCCATGTGCTAAGGCGTGTATGAGCAATTCGTCCGAACTGCCCTCTTCCAGGGGATTAGCAAGAACTTCCTCTTTGAACCAACGCAAGAAAGTGGCGTTGTGCTCTATAGTAACTTCGTCGTCCGTCTTGAGCATCCTCTTATCATGGTACTTCTTTGTGATGGTTTCTTTGTGCCATGTCACATAATCATCTACCACATCTAGGTGTTGTAGCACTACTAAGTTAGCCCTGTCAAAGTCGTTCCGTCGATCCGAGTAGTCCACGTGCAATTCCCTCCGACAGTTGTCGTGACCTTCTCCTCCAAGCCTCCCATCATGCTTCTTGACGGGCAAACCAACAACAGGGTCTCCGACGCCTATACAATTCTCGCAAAAGGAGATGCACTCATGCGTCAGATACCCCTGGACGATGCTCCCATCGGGATGGGACATGTTACGAATGAATCCTTTGATGACCCCATTCATCCTCTCGAAAGGAATCATGCTGTGAAGGAATGTCGGCCCGAGGTCGATGATGTTGTCCACGATGTGGACACACAGATGCATGATGACGTCAAAGAATGCGGGCGGGAAGTACATCTCAAGCTCACATAGTATGACAACGATCTCTTCCTGTAGCCTTCGGATCTTCTTCACACTGATGGACTTTCGAGAGATAACGTCGAAGTAGTTGCAGAGACCAGTAAGCGTGTCATGGATGTGCTTGTCCATTATCCCTCTAATGGCAACCGGGAGTATCTGTGTCATCATCACGTGACAGTCATGAGACTTCATCCCGCTGAACCTTTTCTTCTTGGTGTCTAGAAATCTGCTTATCTTCCCACAGTAACCAGAACTGACTTTGATTCCCGTAAGGCACTTGATGAATTGATCGATCTCCTTCTCACTTAATGTGAAGAAAGAAGGGGGGCAATAATTCTCCTCCTTCTTGTTGACTTTTCTGCCCATTTCCCCCTCCTCCGTCTTCGTCTCTGTCTCCTCCGTCAACTTTTTATGGGGCGGCATGTGGAGATCTTTCCCAATCTTCAAATCTTCCAAGTCTTTCCTTGCCTTCGGCCCATCCTTGGTCTTCTCCGGCATGTTCATTAGTGTGCCTAGCAAGCTCTCGAGGACATTCTTTGTGATATGCATTTGATCAAGGCAATGAGGCGTGTCATGATTGGGCCAGTACTCCAAGTCCCAGAAAATAGACCTCGTTTTCCATACCTTCAGCAGCGGCTCCGGCGGCTTTTTCATCTTTCCCGGCGTGGGGCACTGTTCCCAGTTTTTCAACAGCTCATTGATTTCGGCGCCGCTCCTCTTACGTGGAGGTCCTCGATGCTCGGCCAACCCATTGAATAGATCTCCACGCTTTCTCCACGGGTCATCCTTCTCGAGCCATCTACGATGCCCCATGTACACAATTTTCCCAGACCCGCCATCTTTCGTTGACGTAAGCTGCTGAGACATTATATCATCCATGCACCTCATGCATCAGCAGTATCCATGGCACACCTGGCCTGAGGTGTACCCGTAACTGAGATAGTCGTGCACCGTCGTCATTAGCGCGGCTCTCATATAGAAATACTCTCCTTTGCTGGTGTCCCATGTCCATGACGGTGTTTTCCATAACATGTCTAGCTCCTCTTTTAGAAGCCCCATATACAGGTTAATATTATTTCCCGATTGTTTCGGCCCTTGAATCAGCATGCTCGTGTGTATGTACTTTGTCTTCATGCACTTCAATAGGGGGAGGTTGTACATCCATACAAAGACAGGCCATGTGTTGTGGTTGGTGTTCTGGTTTCCAAACGAATTCATGCCATCGGTACTCGCACCAAGCATGATGTTCCTTGGATCTTCTGCAGCAAATCCATATATGGCGTTGAATGCTCTCCACTGGCTACCATCTACGAGGTGTCTCAGCTGTGGGTCATCTCCATCATCGGGCTTCTTCGTCTCCGCGTGCCAGCGCATGAGCTTTGCTTCCTTAGGGTCTACGAAATACCGCTGTAGACGGGGAGTGATCGGAAAGTACCATACAACTTTCTGAGGAGCTTTCTTTCCTGCCTTCTTGTATCGAGAAGCATTGCACACTAGATAGCTGGTTTTTTCCGCGTGCTCCCCCCGATAAATGATGCAATCGTTGATGCATGCGTGGTACCTAATGTTCAACAAATCAAAAGGGCAAACGATTTTCTTGGCCTCCACGACACTAGTAGGACACAGGTTCCCTGCAGGGAGAACTTTATTATGTAGATACTTCAAATGCTCATCGAGGCTTTTGTCTGTCCATTTGTTTTTGGCCTTCGTCTTTAGAACATTGAGCTTCAAACTCAAGCGGGTCACCTCGGGATCGCAACCGTCATACAATGGAGTCTTCGAGTTTACTTCAAGTTGCGCCATCTTGGCCTCCTCTCTAGAAGCAGCTCTCTCGCTAGTCATACTCTTGCGAAGGAGGTCTCAAACATGAGGGTCATGCACTACTACACTTAGTAGCATCAAAGACTGCGGTGTGACCGCCGCCTCTTCTCCGCCATGGCCAGACTCTTCTTCGCTGTGTCGGGAATCTTCTCTGCCGCCGTCATGTCCGGACTCTTCCCGCCGCCATGTCCGGCGCCATCGTATTCGTGTCAATCGGTCATCTCTTTGTCTAGCCCCATGTTGTTATTCCCTGCCATGTGGACATCCTCATCATCATCTTGACTTATCCACCGAGTATAGCCATCCATGAAACCATTCATCAGCAGGTGCGCCTTCAAACTGCCACGATCAAAAGGGTCCAAAAGGACTCCTTCTTTTCATCTTGTACACAGACATCTAATCCTAGTCCGATTATTTGCATACATGTCCATCACCACGGATTGCATGTATCACTCCAGCTTCCATCCACTCACCTTCATGACCGAGACTGCATGGTATAACAAGCAAAAGGGTTATAAACAAAATGCATGCATGCATCAAATCATATAAAAATTTGGCATGACCTTGCCTAATAATAGGACATATCGAGTTTGCTTGAAATTCACCGAAACGGAAATAAATCGACATTTCGGCAAAACATAAGCAACTCGGGGGCATGTCACTCGCACAAATATCTCCATATCCCAAACACACATATTCCCATTCTTGAAATGCACAACTTTTTACTCACCTATCTCCCAAGAGAGACTGAGCACGGTTAGATGAGGCTTTTTGCTTCCTATAGGGATCGAAAGTGTGGATGGGTAAATAGCTAGCTAGATCTAGTTGTTGGGGAGGAGAGATGACTCTAGCTAACTAATGGGGAGGGAGAGAGATGAGCTAGCTAGATCTATATCTATGGAATTAAGGGAGAGCCAAATAAATGAGGTACCTAGATAGAGATGAGAAAGCCATTTATGGAGGAGAGTTATGGTGGAGGGGGCATTAATGGGGAGAGAAGAGAGGTAGGAGGAAGAGATAAGAAGGGCAATAATGGTGAGGGGAGAGGGGAAAGGAGGGGGAGAGAGGGCAAAGGGGGGAGGACAGGGAGAGGGGTGAAAAGGTGGCACCAGCCACGCCTAGCAGTAGCGCTATTTTCTAGAAAGCGATGCTGCTACGGTACTTAGTAGTAGCACTTTCCAGGAAACGTGCTACTATTAAGTGGGGCCCATTAGCAGTAGCGGTGCTGCCAAATAAAGCGCTACTACTAAAATCTTAGTAGTAGTGTTGTTTTCTGTACAGCGCTGCTACTACAGCTAGCGTCAGTGGGCTTGTTGGGTCCCACTTAGTAGTAGCGCTTTTTCCATTTCCAGCGCTACTGCTAAAGCATTACTTGTAGCGCTGCCCCAAACCAGCGCTACTGCTAATTAGCCGCAGCGCGTGCTATTTTCCAGCGCTACTACTGATGTCCTACCTATAAGCATTTCCCTAGTTGTGTTTGTTGCTACCTTCACGGGCGACCATCAAGAACCAGGGCGGCCCAGTGATTTGCAGCTCCTTCCACAAAAAGAAGGGGAGAGTTTATGGAAGTACATGCAGAGGTTCAGCCGGGTGCACAGGAACATTCTAGATATCCACCCAGCAGCTGTGATTGCCATGTTCTAGTCCAATGCGCGCAACCGCAGGATACATTCCAAAATGAATGTCCAGTTGCCCAAGACTGTGAACGAGCTTTATACCTTGGCAGATAAGTGTGCCCGTACGGAGGAGGGGAGGTGTTTCCCCGGAGAAGAGGATGGATCGACGTCTCCTCAGAAGATGACGACAATGCCACCGACCAGAAGAAGAAGAACAAGAAACGCAACAAGAAGCGCAAGGAGAAAGCAGTGCTGGCTGTCGAGGGGTCGGGTACTCCGAGTACCGGCAAGAAGGCCAAGGCCAAAGCCCCCGGCAAGGAGGCTGCCGCGTGCACTGACTACCGGGAGGCCACGGAAGCCGAGAAGGCTGGGAAGGCTGACCGGCCGTACTGCAAGATCCATCAAACCATATCTCCAAGAATGTCACCAAGTTGAGCAACTCGTCAAGCAGTAGAAAGCTGAATATGAGAAGCATGATAGGGAGAGAGACCAAGATGGCGTTGGCTGGAAGGGCCGAGGCGGCCGAGGAGGCCGCCCCGGCAAGAACATCAAGGAAACCTGCTAAATGCCATGAGAAGAAGGAGTGTGGTGACGAAAGTGATGAAGGGGATGAAGAGCAAACCAGTGAGTAAGAGTTTTAGAAAGCCACTGATGTCCTATGCATTGACGGAGGTGCATCCTTGCACTCCTCTCACCGCCAGCTTACACAGTGGGCGCGTGAGGTCAATGCCGTAGAGCCAGCAGCAGACTCCCGGAAACCACTCAAATGGTCTCACACGCCCATCATCTTTAATGAAGAGGATCTCCCTGAACGCACCACTGTGGTAGGGTGCTTGCCGTTGTTGGTTTCACCAACAATCCACAACCTCAAGGTCACAAAGATGTTGGTTGACGGCGGGGCCGGGTTGAATCTGATTTCCCCCAAGGTGCTCAACAAGCTACATATAATAGATGAAGAGCTCAAAGTTACTGGCACGTTTCAAGGAATCAACCCCGGTAGGAGTCGTCCAAAGGGGAAGATCACGCTACCGGTGACGTTTGGAGGGGAGTTGAACTACCGGACTAAGAAGATCGTGTTCGATGTGGTCGAACTTCCGTTGCCATATAATGGGATACTCGGGCGACCTACCCTGGCAAAGTTCATGGCGGCATCCCTCTATGCCTACAACACCCTGAAGATGCCAGGACCGATGGGCGTCATTTCTATCCCATCACACAAGAGGGACACGATCATATGCGTAGACAAGATGTACCGGGAGGCGGTCGCTGCCGAGGCCGCGGAAGTTGCAATCCCCGCCAAGGAAAACAAACAAGGTAGAAGATCTAGCAAGGATGCCGGCAAGGAATCTAGGAAGCGCGCCTCTCCAGAGTACGCTGCACCCATCGATGATTTGCCGGAGAGTTCTACTAGCAAGAGATCGAAGGTTGCTGCACCCGCTGTGAAGAAAGTCCCGGCAGGGCTGGTTGGCGCTGGTGGTACATTCACTATAAGCTCCACCCTTGATGACAAATAGGAAAGCGCGCTCATTGCCTTCCTGTGGGCGAATGTTGATGTGTTTGCTTGGCAACCATCTGACATCCCCGGTGTTCCCAGGGAGGTAATCGAGCACCACCTTGCTGTCTGCCCTCATGCCCGGCCCGTCAAGCAGAAGGTTTGGAAGCAAGCCTTGGAGCGGCAGCAAATCATTGCCGAGGAGATCAAGAAACTTGAGGCAGCTGGTTTGGTCAGAGGAGTATTGCATCCAACATGGTTGGTTAATCCAGTGTGGTGCGCAAGGCGAATGGGAAATGGAGGCTTTGCATAGATTTCACAGATCTGAATAAAGCATGCCCGAAGGACCCATTCCCCTTGCCGCGCATCGACCAGATCGTGGATTCCACCTCCGGGTGTGATATGCTTTCCTTCTAGGATGCCTACTCCGGGTACCACCAGATTTTCATGTCCAAAGAAGACAAGGCGAAGACAGCGTTCATCACCCCCTGTGGCACGTACTGCTTCGTACGGATGCCATTTCGGATTAAAGAGCGCTGGATCCACTTTCACAAGAGCAGTGCAGATAGGGTTTGAGTCTCAGCTACACAGGAACATTGAAACTTACATGGATGACATAGTGGTTAAAACCAAGGACAAGTCAACTCTCATTCAGGACATGGAAGAGACCTTTGCAAATCTGCGCAAGATCAACTTGAAGCTAAACCCAGAGAAGTGTGTGTTTGGCATTCCTTCTGGCAAGCTACTTGGGTTCTACGTGTCCCACCGGGGGATAGAGGCCAACCATGACAAGATCAAGGCGGTCGAGCAGATTAAAGCACCCAAGACAGTTAAAGATGTGAGGCATTTGACTGGATGTGTTGCCGCGCTAAGCAGGTTCTTTTCCAAGTCTGCCGAGCGCGCCTTGCCATTCTTCAAAATCTTGAAGAAGGCAGGGTCCGTGAAGTGGACCCCGGAGGCAGAAGCTGCGCTATAAGATTTGATGACCTATCTTTCCTCTGTTCCCACCTTAGTCACTCCTAAACCGCAAGAGCCGTTGCTGCTATACATAGCAGCAACCAATCAAGTGGTTAGTGCAGTGCTGGTGGTGCAGCGGGAAGTAGATGAAGGAGCAGCTGCAGCTACCATCCTCTTCGGAGGGGAAACTAAACTCATCCTGGCAAGGTCAGATGCAGATCAAGACAAAGAGGAGCGGGGCAACGGAGACAATTCCAGGAACACGACAAGGAAGAAGGTGGTGCAGCGGCTAGTGTACTTTGTCAGCTCCCTACTGCAGGGGGCTAGGTCAAGGTACTCTGGCATGAAAAAGTTGATCTTTGGCCTCATCATGGCCTCAAGGAAACTGCGCCATTACTTCCAAGCCCACGAGATCACGGTTGTCACCCGCTTCCCCTTGCAACACATACTAAGGAACCCTGAGGCCACCGGTAGAATAGTGGAATGGGCTTTGGAGTTGTCAAGCTTTGGTGTGAAGTTTGAGAGCACATCAACCATTCAGAGCAGAGCACTGGTAGAGTTTACTGCATTGTGGACACCTACCCCAGACGAAGAGGCACTAGAAACTGTTATCCATGGCAAGGAAGCACCCAAAGAATGGATCATGTACTTTGATGGTGCCTTCTCACTACAAGGTGCAGGAGTTGGCATGCTCCTCGTCGCACCCACAGGAGAGCACCTCAAGTATGTGATCCACATACATTTCCCCTTGGAGAAGGTAACTAACAACGCTGCAGAGAATGAAGGACTCCTTGTCGGGCTCAGGATCGCGACAGAGTTGGGGGTTAAGAAGATGATCATACGAGGAGACTCACAGCTTGTGGTGAGGCAAGTGAACAAGGATTATCAGAGTCCATTGATGGAGGCATATGTGGAGGAAGTGAGAAAGCTAGAGGAGCGCTTTGACGGATTGCAAACAGAGCACGTACCTCATGCGGAAAACAGCATTGCTAATCATCTGTCAAAGTGCGCTGCGCAAAAGTTTCCTGTGGAACCAGGGACTTTTGTTCTCCACCTGACTCTGCCATCCATATCCCCGGCAACAATGGCCAGAAAGCGGAAGAAACTGGACTCCAGCAAGCCTCTCCCGGCAGAGCTTCCAGAAGCCACCGGCAGAGAGGTTGGTAGGAACAACTCCACTTCGCTTGGCGAGCAGCACCCTCCCGCCGAACTACCAATCCTCGCGGTTGAGGCATGCGCTCCAACGAACGAGGAGGTGCCGCTGGCCCTTGTTATCGAGCCTCAGGCTCCAACTTGGGCGCGGCACATGGTCCGTTACCTCCAAACAGGAGAACTTCCCGAAGAGTAAGAAGAAGCTAAAAGAATAGCCCGGATGGCTAGTATGTATCAGTTCATCGATGACGCAGTATACAGAAGGAGGCCCAACAGTGTGAAATTGAAGTGCATTTGCCGGGGAGAGGGGAAGGAACTATTGTCAGAGATACACGGAGGCATGTGCGGCTCTCATATTGGATCAAGGGCCTTGGTTGGAAAAGCTTTCCGGCAAGGTTTCTACTGGCCCACGGCCCTCCAAGATGCAATCGAGCTAGTCACCAGATGGGAAGCCTGCCAGTTCCACTCCAAGAATATCCATCAACCTGCTCAAGCTCTCCAGGTGATCCCTTCGACATCTTGGGCCCCTTCCCCCGTGCTACCGGGGGTTTTGAGTTCTTGTACGTCGCCATCGACAAGTTCACAAAGTGGCCGAAGGTGGACCCCGTGAGGAAGGTGACCGCATAGTCAGCTATCAAGTTCCTGAAAGGACTGGTGTGCTGCTTCGGAGTACCCGCCATGGTCATCACTGACAACGGCACCTAGTTCATGAGCCGCGCCTTCATGCAATATGTTCAAGCCCTCGGAAGCAAGGTTTCATTCGCCTATGTTGCTCATCCCAGAAGCAATGGACAAGTGTCGGGACCGGATTTCGGGGACGCAAAAATCCCAGAAAATTAACCCCTCGTGTCATCACCAGCCCATGATTACCGTTACTGGTGGACACGTCCTTGTTATAGATTACCAAGCAATCACAAGAATTGGATACAAGACCATGAAGGTCCAATGATACATCAATGATATCTAGTGACGGGTGACGGAAGCGACTTGTGGTTCTCCAACATTGATGGGGATCCATTCCCACAGGAACAGCTGACCCGGATAATTCCTATCCGCGTGGCTGCTATCCTAGGCTCCGCACGGTCATCGCTGAGGTACTCCTCGCTGAATTCCCGACCTGGCCAAGTAAATAGCCAGGGACAAGCCTGTGACTACGTTTGAATGTACTCGCAAATATCATGAACAAAAGATATACCGAATTGAGCAGATAAAAATATATGATCATGATGAGCCAAACTATATGCATATGCTCATGCTGACTGAAATTTAAATCATGCCAATGAAATGATATGAACATGAACATAGCATGTTAGTTATGGTCAAACTTATTAGAAATAAAGCAAATGAATGCCACGGGTAGTCTAGCCAGCACAAGTGACATTCAGCAAAATAAAAGAAATGCCAATCGGGTGTCCACAAGAGTAGTGGCGGGACCGCCTGTAAACTCGAGGGACGTCACGAAGAGGTCTTGAAGAGAAATGCCAGTCGGGTGTCAAGTGACGCCACGATTGGACTTGAAGAGAAATGCCAGTCGAGGGTCAAGTGACGCCACGGTCGGACTTGAAAAGAAATGCCAATCGGGTGTCCACAAGAGTAGTGGCGGGATAAACCGCCTGTTAACTCGAGAGACGCCACGAGGGGTCTTGAAAATAAAATTGAGTGCCCGGGGTAGTCTAGCCAGCCCCTGAGACACTTAGGAAATACAAAATTAAGAGAAACGGGTTAGTCCTCAATAATATGCATAACCATAATAATATGCATAAAAATATTCATGGTAGCATCAGGGTGTCAATAATTATCCTGCAAAATAATTCAGGCTCAATTTAATTATTTTCCTCCGAAGACCGACACTAAGACCGACACTTGACCAACCCAGACTGTAGCCCTTAACCGCAGACACGGCTATTTGAATAGGTTTAAACTCTTCAGAGGGTGTACTCTTTACCCACAAGTAAAGGATTTCTTTAGTCAGTATCATGACACTAACTAATTCCCATTACGGTCTTTGGGTTGAAAACACACGTAACCAGTACACACCAGATTACCTTTCCGGATGCCAGGAATCACCCAAAGCGTCGTTCAAGAAAAACTCTAAGACGGAGAAACCAACGTCCTGCATGGGATCACTATTCATACGTGCGGATTACAAGGGGTGCCCCCCTCTCAGTCACAACTAGAAACACCCATGCCCCCTGACCCGATGACAGGATTTAGTCCGCGGCTGCGGAAACCCTCATCGTGGCCCTCTGTACGGTGTGTGCATGGAAAGGGGTTATCAACTTACTGAACCATACCCTACCTGTGGCAGGGACCTGTGGCAGCACGGAACAAGTATGGGGGTTACCGGAACAAGACTCGATCTACGGTCGACTCAGGTGGTTCAAGTTTTCCTGCAGTGGTTAGCTCAACACAGCATCTTTTTAAGAGTAACACCAAACAGGGCCACAACCCTTGCATGCTCCAACATGCATAACCAATAAGTCATGATCACGCTTCAACGTGGTCACCCTTCTGCCGGAACTGTATTTTACTTATACCTGCTCCTGCAAGTTAGTCATGACAACACACGATGCATGGTATGAGGAAACATGCCATCACTACATGCATGCAAATATTTATTTGAATTCAACCTTATGCATGACATCACAATTTCTCTCAAGAATTTGATCAAGCAAACACCATATCAAGTGTCCAAGATGCTTGCCTTGAGCATGCAGAAATATTGGGTGCACTCCAAAAGTTTGAAATATTTATCTCCCCTCCAATTCCTATTTTTCAAAAATATTTGAATTACCACATATAGCAACAACAGTGCTAAAAAGTTGTCTGGAAAATTTATGAAATAAATACTAAAATAAACTAGATGACAAATGAAAAATAACAGAGAAAGAATCAATTTATTTGGGGTTCATATGAATTACTTATGAAATTTCTAAGTTGAAATAAATGATTAAATGGACTATTTAATTGCTCCAACAGAAAGAAGGCTTAGGAAAAATGTTCACCTAGGCTAGAATAATAGAGCATGATTTTATGAGTGCAAGGAAATTTGAATCATCAAATTTGGATTTGAAAAGAGTTCTGTGGAATTAATTGAAACTGCTGAATAAAAGAAAAGGAAAAGAAGCAGAGCAGCGCCCTGTGCGCTATTTAGCCGCCTGGTACTACTGGGATGAGCCCAGCTAATCAGCTGTGCGGGAGGACCGATGACGCCGATGGCGTATTTCCAGGAATACGCCTTACCCGGGCGAACACAGGTTTCGGGGGAAACCGTTTCCACTTAAACGGCGGGGCCCATGACTTGTGAGGCTGACGGGCAGGCCCCACTTGTCAGGTTAGACGGAGGTCAACCTGGCCTTCTCCCTTCTTTGGCCGGAGCAGAGCGCGGTCGCCGGCGATGAGTCCCGGCGATACAGGCCACCGTTCGAGGTGCTCTGGCCACCGGAATGTTCAGGGAGGTGAGCCTCATCCGCACGTGGTGGTGGTAGTCGCCAGGGAGCTTGGGGTTACCGCCGGTGAGTTTCGCAGCGTACGGCGGCCGTCGGGTGAGAAGGGAATTTCGCCTACGGCGGCTCCCGAGACAAATTGGAGGTTGGGATGGAGTCGTGGAGCTCAGAGGGGGTGGTTGGTGAAGAGAGTGGAGGAGGGGCGCTCCAATGGCGTTGGAATCGTCGGAAAGCCGCCGCCAAATTCTGTCATGCACATGAGTTGTTTGATAAAATGCTAGGGCAATCTAGGGGACTTTGCTGGGTGTGAAATTTACCAGGATGGTGTCTCCTTAGTGGGTATAGATGATGGTGGAGTTGTTTTGGCAAAAAGAGATACTTGCTAATGCAAGTTTTAACAGAATTCATTTCTGGATAGAAACTATAGGAGGATATTTGGTGGACTTCCAAGATGCAAACTGAGCTGATCTTCCGTACTTAAGGGTTTGGTTGGAAGGACTATAGGTGGGAAAATTTTCAGAATTATTGAAGCAACAGAAAATTGGGTGGTAGTAGAAACTCAAACTCAAGACAGAATTGAAAAGAGGTTGTTTCACTCAAAATTTCCAAAACACCAGGTTGGGTTTTTATATAAAAGTGATATGTGGGCATCACATGACCCCCCATATTTTTTCTGGAATTTAAAAATAATTATTTAAAATGGTTGTAGTGCAATAGAGGCATTTAAAATATTGAAATAGCTATTAAAACAATTGTTTTGGGGCAATTTTTATTATGAAAATAATTCCTACCATTATTAAAATATAAATGAAATGGTTTAAGAAAACTCCCAAAGCCACAACATTATTTTCAAAATTTCTATATGGAGGGAAGAATATTGAAAAACAGAAACAGAAAATACTCTGAAAACAATAAAGGACTTACTTATAAATCAAAAAATTTATTTCTGGCCAAATTTTATTTAGTAAAAACATGATTAAATTTTTGGGGTGTTACAACAAGCTGACAGGGCGAACACTGAAGTGCTGCGAGGACTCAAGACAAGAACATTTGATAGGCTGCAGAAATGTGGGAGGCGCTGGATTGATGAGCTGCCGGTGGTTCTTTGGTCCCTCTGTATGACACCAAATCGAGCTACCGGCCAGACTCCCTTCTCCCTAGTCTATGGGGCAGAAGTAGTGATCCCCACGGAACTCATATATAGGTCACCTCGAGTACTTGCCTATGATGAAGTAGAGCAAGAGGAGCACCGGCATGACAATGCCGTGCTCCTCGAGGAGAACCGTCTCTGGGCTGTTACGCGTGATGCACGCTATCAGCAAGCCCTGCGTCGCTATCACAGCTGAAGGGTTCATCCTCGGAGCCTTGAGGAAGGCGACATTATCCTTAGGCGCGTTCAGTCTGCCAAGGGTACAAACAAGTTGACGCCGAAGTGGGAAGGCCCTTACCGGGTGGTACGAGTCACCAGACCTGGCACAGTCCGTCTGGAGACCGGAGATGGCATTCAATTGCAAAATTCATGGAATATTGAGCATCTCCGTAAGTTCTACCCGTAAGGCGCGGCTGTCGGGCCCTGCCCTGCAGCCACCGTTTTGTACAAGCTTTGCTAATGCTGCATGTAACCCTTTGTACAAAGCCAGGCGCAGACCCTGAGCAGCAGATAAATAAACGAAGCACTGGGGGCCCCAAAAACTAGCATGCATGCATAGCATAACATGAGCATTGCATGATCATGTAGATAAGGGCATATGTAGCATTGTTTTCCTCTGCACTTAACTATAGGGCTCTTATCGCGGACTCGGTCCCAAAGAGAAGAAACGGAGACAAACCTACATATCGGTCCCCGACAAGCCAAACAGATAAGTTCCTTCTTGTCCATAAATGTTCTGTAAGGTGAAAACTTGTGCATATAGAAACCCCGTCACCTTTCAAGCATGGGTGCTCCCATCCTTTGACTCAAATGTTGCTTTGGTCAAGGTGGTTGTAGTGGTCTTTAGCAGAGAGGGTTCGACAGGGGGGCTAGTCCCTTTTCATAGTTTCGAGCCTGGTAGGCAAAGCCCCGCAGCAACAAACGAAAGGAACCGGCAGGATAGCTTGCCGAAAGTAACTTGCTTACTTAAATCTATAGAGGCATCTCACCTCTCCATGGACATAATACATGCACAAGTACCCAACAAAGCTTGTCTTTTTCATTAATATTCGAATAAGCAAGTACAGATCTTACAGAACACAAACATGGATAAAGAAGATTACATATTTGAGACTAAAGTTTGGCAAACGCCTACATGTCTTAGACTAAAAAAGATAAGTGCCCCGTAATCCCTTTGTTGTCCCTCTCCCCCTAGGAACTACAGCAGGAGGCAAAGAGGGCAAAAGGAGTGCCTGAGCAGAAGCCCAACCCGACCCCGTCCGGACCTACCGGGCGCGGCCTGACAAGATCGGGAGTGGCGAGGCTGCGAAAGAGGAGGACGGAGACAGCAGCTCGGCGGTGCCCTGGTAACCACCCCCAGGGCCAGCAAGGCATCCCAGCACAGGCGCCGGTAGGGAGAACCTGCTGGAGCTCTGCTAGAAGACTGCTGGAGGAGGCAAAGGCACCCAGATAGCGTCCCCCTCCCCGGCAGCCGTCAAGAAGAGGCCGGTGATGATGGTGCCGGGGAGGGAGGGGAAGAGCGGAAAGATGAGGCAGCGGGCTGGCAATACGAGACGAAGGCATCGGTGCCATCGTACTCCGACCTGACGGCTTGCCACCTGCCTTCTCTGCCTTCCCTCATTTTTTCCTCATCACCATCGCTCCAGGAGGGCGCCAACCCCTTGGCCCGTCACCTTCCTCGGAGAAGCGGCAAACAGCGGTGGCGTCCGAAGCGTGCGAGGAGCGCCACTCCCCACCTTGGCGGGCAGAAAGGCACTGCCATCTTCAGCGTCAACCCCGACCTCGCTGGAGAGGGCAGTGTTGGGATTACCAAGGATCCCAAGCACAGCACCACAGGCGAGCGCCGGAAGCCCCAGGGACCTCGCCGACAGGATGACAAGCCTCGACGACTTGCGGCAAGGGCAAGTACTCCCCTCCAGGTGATTGGCTTGTGTGGGGAAAATGAGCGCTCCACCATTTTGGAGAAGCGCAATGCCTCCCACACTGCGATTGATTCGGCGCCCACGTCTACGATAACCGCATCTCCTACAACCCCGGACCAGACTCACTCCCCAAGCATCAACACGAGTGTTCGACATTGCCACCCCCGGGCTGGAGCCCGGGGCCTAGCCCCGGTCTCCCCCCTCGGCATAACAAAGAGGGAGGCAAGAAGTAAAAGGGGAGAGGTGCGTGGATGGGTGCCTCCACTCCCTCTCGCGCCCCCTTTTTATAGGCAGGCTGGGGCTGGGGGCTAATCCTTTACCCCCACCCTCGAGGGGCTCTTTCTGATCCGACCCGTTCAAGCTACCACCAACGACCGGATCTGATTGCCGCCCTCTTACATGAATCCAAGAAGACCAGGCCTTTGCCATGATGCTCTTTCCCGCACCACGCGCCTTTGTTACCTACCCTGCTCGATGCATGCAGCATACGTGGCAAAGGATAAGGGTGTGGTGGGATGAGTGAATTGGCAGTTACTACCCCGTGGGTTAAAGTCATTCACGGGCCATTACAGAAATGGCCCCACCACAAGTGGCATCACGCGACGCACGGAAAAATCGGAAACTGACTCAAGCACAGATTGATGAAGAGACAAAGAAAATATCATGGGATGAGCTACCATAAACTCTTCGCTTGTGTGCCAGATTGGGCATACCCCGACGACGCTCAGCAGCATGTTCGGGCCAGTCCCGGGGGCTCCTATCGGTGCAACAAACCCTGGTGTATGTTGCCCTGACTGTACACAGACTCAAGGGCAAGGTTCCAGCATCCAAGCTTCACCAAGGTCAAGCCAGAGAGAAATGAGACCTTTGATGAATCAATGGGCGGATCAAGAAGACCAAGACAAGCCAATACAATGAGATATCACCAAGGGAGAAGCCTCCCTTGCCGGGCAGGCGAGCCTCATATCACCAAGGGAGAAGCCTCACTTGCCGAGCTGGCGAGCCTCATATCACCAAGGGAGAAGCCTCCCTTGCCGGGTAGGTGAGCCTAGTCAGGTTGAGGCCACCTCAAGACCTCCCCGGTGACCAAGACAAGCCAAGACAACGAGATATCACCAAGGGAGAAGCCTCCCTTGCCGGGCAGGCGAGCCTCATATCACCAAGGGAGAAGCCTCCCTTGCCGGGCAGGTGAGCCTGGTCAGGTTGAGGCCACCCCAAGACCTCCCTAGCAAGGATTGCCGGGGTGCTGGCGGCCTGCTATCCTGCCAAGGCTCCACCGCTCCACCTCACAGTGACGCAAGTCACTTATCGGTGCGGTGTCGAGCCCTCAAGTGAATAAGTGGCAGTCATTCAGCACGTGGCAGCCATTTCAGATGAAGATCACCCCTAAATGACACCCTTCCAAAGGCGTGTCATGTAGGTAGGCGAGAAGGTGGTTGAATGGCACGGTAAGGCTTGCCGGGCTGCATCCATGACGTGACAATAAACGGTGCATTTAATGCACCTTGTCCTATCTGTAGAGTTAGGTATGATAGCACTATAGCTATCTAATCACTGGATAATGACTGTTTTGCCATTGTGGTAACCCCTTGACCTATAAAAGGAGGACCGAGGCAACCTAAGAAAGGATTCAGACCCTTGTACACACATACGTGCATAGCTGCTCTCCCCGAGGCGACCTTGCCGGGCATGAGTACTGCGCGTTCGTCACGGTCCTCCACTCAATCCACCAAAGCAGGAGTAGGGTTTTACGCCTCACGGCGGCCCAAACCTGGGTAAAAACCACCCGCGTCACCATTGTCATGCTGTTCTACGGCGTCTGCTCTTTGTGCAACGTGCCCTTCCCCCTTGCCGAACCACAAAGGGGCCGATGGCCCCATATGTGATAGTGTCCAACCACGACAGAGGGTGTGGGAGAAGAGCCCCCAGCCCGTCCTCATCCTCTCGTCTGCAGTCTCCTCTTCTCCTATCCTTGTCACGCCACCACCTTGCCAAAGCGACCATGGGGCCACCGAGGAGGTTCTCGGCCAAAGAGAAGGGCAAGGACCCTCAAGTCAGGCCGGAGGCGCCGCCGCCTAAGAGAGGGCACGGCCGTCCCCGCGAATCCACAGCTGCACCGGCAGCGTCTTCACGGGGGCGCGGCCATCCGCCTCTGGCAGTTCGCAATGACTTCAGCGGCCAGGAGATGGCCCTCCCCCACGAAGGTGGCCACGGGGGCGCTAGCAGCCATGGCCAACTGGGAAGGCGTGCCGTGGCCAGCCGATACCGGTGCCCGCGTGCCCGCTCGAGCGACTCGGTACGTGAGTTCATCGTGCGGATGGAGGGCCCTCTAGGCACTTGGCTTCTGCTTCTGAGCTCCTTCGCGGAGGAGCTGCCAGCGGCAGGACCTGTTGGGCTGCGGCTGCAGCCTGACAGCTACTGCAACGTGTCCTCATGGGTGGAGGTCAAGGTCAACTCCATCGGCCATGTCTTTCTGACCCGCGGATGGCAGTCATTTGCCCACGCCCGCGATCTAAAGGGGAGGTGCACCCTCCACTTCAAGTATGACGGGGCAGCAACGCTCTTTGTCAGTGTCTTTGGGGAGGATGGCAACCGCCTGGGGTGCTGCCCGGAGGGCGACGACGACTGCGACCACCCTTTGGAGGACGACGGCCGGCGCGGCGGCGGCATCCTCGGTGGTGAACTTGCCCTTGGCTGCCACATCTCGAGCAGCAGCGGCGACGTCTCCTTCCGGTGGAGCTCAAGCGGTGACGACTACGGCGAGCCGCCTCGTCGCTGCGCTAGGACCCAGGAGGGCGGCAGGCCGCCATGCCATGTTGTTCCCACTCAGGGGGATGCCGAGCTGCCTCATCACCACGCCCCCGTCAAGCAGGAGGAGGACTCCTACTAAGCGTGGGTGGTGACAGAGCCATGCGTCAGGGGCAGCGACCCTCGGGAGGCCGCTTCTTTTGCTTCACCGCCCTTTTTTTAAGTTTCCTGCATCAAGAGTTTGCAAAGAGGCCTGCGGGGCGTGAAATGAACTATGGCGCTTGTGCCTTCAAATTAGTGTTTCATGCTCGTATTCCGACATCATATTACCATTAATCGAATGACTGCTGCCTCGCGTAATTAGAATAACTTAGCTTAGTGAGTTCATGACCCTTGGCGGGGCCCCTTGTCGTGGTGGCGCACTCCTCCGGAGCCCCTCCTGGTGCTGACCTAGGGAGGCCCCTTGACAAGCTCCTAAGCCTTGAATGGCATGCCCCCACGAGGGCCGCGGGGGCAATTGGTGTAGGCCTCTTGAGCCCCCGGGCGAGGGAAAGCCGTTAATAGCGTGCCAGAGCGTGATGCTCGGCAGGGCGGGGAGGCGAGCACTCCTGAGGCCGAGGGGCCGTAATCGGTGCATGCCTGCTAACTCACTCGAGAGCGCCACGCGAGGATCGGACGCCAAGGCTCGCTATGTGAGGATTGGACGCCAAGGCCTTGGCGAGTTGTGCACACGAGCGGCCTAAGCCAACTCAAGCATACCGTGCCCAGCCCCCGCTCGCGAGGCGTGATGGAGTGAGCCATGGGCAACCACCACACTGCTTAAGAATGAAAGTCAAGAGGGGAAGCACTGCGGGAAGCAACGAACAGAAAAAAGAAGAAACCCCTCCCTTTGTGAATAAAGACGCGAAAAGCTCAAATTCGTTCCAAGAACAACAAATTTGGTTACAAGAGCAAAGTAAAAGAACAGCCGCGTCCGGCACCTATGCTAGTCTTCTGGTCTTCCCACCAGCGCAAAGCATGGGGCGTCCACTAGGCATGGCCATAGTCGCTGATTAACTGTGTCGTCCGCCAGCGTGGAGCATGGGGCTTCCACTTGGGCGTGGGTTGGAAACCCCATGAGGCCCAGGGGCGGCACTCAGGAGACTTCGGGGCGTGTACAACCCCACTCATTATTACATGAGAGTGTGACGGGTAGAACCTCCGGAGGTGCTGGATGTTCCAAGCATTCTGGATGGGGACCCCGTCCTGCGTCTCCAAGCGTATGGCGCCAGGCCTGGAGACGCGGGCGACCCTGAACGGGCCCTCCCACATGGACGAGAGCTTGTGAAGGCCCTCCCTGGAAAGGACCCGCCTCGGGATGAGGTATCCCACCTCGAGGGTCTGGGAGCGGACGCTGCGGCAGTCGTAATGTCACAGCGCCTGCTGGTACCTCGCTGCATGTAGCGAGGCTTGGCGGCGGGCTTCCTCCCCAAGCACGAGGTCTATCCCCCACGAAGCATCCTGATGTGCCTTGTTGAATGCCAGGACCCGCGGGGAGTGAAGCCTGACCTCATGAGGGAGGACCGCCTTGGCCCCGTAGATGAGGAAGAACGGGGTCTCACCGGTGGGCTTAGTCGCAGTGGTGCGGATAGACCACAGCACAAACTGAAGCTCACCGAGCCAACCCTTAGCCTCAAGATTCTTCTTGAAGCTTCTCACCTTGAGGCCCCTCAGAACCTCCGCATTGGCGCGCTCGGCCTGGCCGTTGCTCCGTGGGTGTGCCACCGAAGCGTAGCAAATCTGTGTTCCAAGGTTAGAGCAGTACGTCCTGAAGAGATTGCTCGTGAATTGTGAGCCATTGTCAATAATGATACGTTTAGGGACACCAAAGCGGCTCACGAGGCCCTTTTTTTTGTGGGTGAGCCAGCGGGGATGGTGCGTACTGGCTCGACTTCCGCCCACTTGGTGAACTTGTCGATGGCGACGTACAGGTAGCGGTATCCACCAGCCGCCCGAGGGAACGGGGCCAGGATATCCAATCCCCAGACCGTGAACGGCCATGAGAGCGGGATGGTCTGGAGGCCTTGCGTGGGCTGGTGGATCTGCTTGGCGTTGAACTGGCAGGCCTCGCAGGATCGTACCAGCTCGGTGGCGTCATTGAGTGCCATCGGCCAGTAGAAGCCGCTATGGAACACCTTGCCCACGAGGGTGCACGACAAGGAGTGGTGCCCGCAGTCCCCATCGTGGATATCAGCCAGCAACTAAAGCCCTTGTTCGTCGGATATGCACCGTAGCGAGACGTCATTGGGGCGTCACCGGTACAGCTCGCCGTCCTGCAAGCAATAAGCAGTGGCCTGGCGGACCACGTTCTCTACGTCCTCCTCTTTCTCCGGCAAGATGCCACGGATGTGGTACACCTTGAACTCCTCGGTCTAGTAGCCTGCCTAAGGGTCCAGCGCCAAGAGTAAATGAGCTCCTGAGGCTGGGCCGCAGGCCAGGGCTCCTGAGGTCGGGGCTGGCGGCAGCTCCTCCCTGAGCAACGCCGAACCCCCGGCCGGGGGAGCCGCGGACGGCTTGTGAAGCCTTTCTTCGAAGACGCCAGGCCTGTGGGGCTCGCGGCGGGATGCCATCTTGGCGATGTCGTTGGCTTCCTTGTTCGCGCCCCGCGGGATGTGCTGCAATTCCAAGCCCAAGAAGCATTTTTGATTTTACGTACCTCTTCCAAGTAAGCTTCCATGTGTTCGTCCTTCGGCTTGTACTCTTTGTTGGAGAAGTTGATGAGGAGTTGGGAGTCGCCCTTGCTTGTAAGGCGTTGGATTGCCAGGCCAGCCGCAGCCCTGAGCCCGGCAATAAAGCCCTCATACTCTGCGATATTGTTGGAGACCTTCTCGCCGTGCTGGAAGCAGAGTTGCACGGCATAGTGTAGCTTGTCCTTGGTTGGCGAGATGAGCACGACTCCAGCCCCCGCGCCCTGTCGCGCATAGGCACCATCGAAGTGCATGACCCATCCGTCGGGTGCTTCGTCACCGGGCGTGAGGGATTGGCCCTCATCCAGTCCCTGATCAGGGGCGTCAGTCCACTTTGTAATGAAGTTGGCCAGGGCCGCCCACTTGAGGACCCTGGTCCTGTTGAACTCCAGCTGGAAGGCCTGCAGCTCGATGTTCCATTCTGTAACCCTCCCGACAGTGTTGGGGTTGTGCAGCACCTTCTCCAGGGGATACGATGATACGAACTTGATGGGGTGGCCTTGGAAGTAGTGACGCAGCTTCCTAGAGGCAAAGAGGAGTGCGAGCAGGAGTTTCTGCTTCATGGGGTAGCGCGCGCATGCATCGCGCAGAACCATGCTGACGAAGTACACCGGGTGCTCGACGAGTGGTGAGGAGTCGAGGGCGCTTTCCTCGGGGGTTGATGAAGTAGTGGGGTCCTCAGGAGCATCACCCTAGGGTAGCGAAGGTTGCGCGGCTTCTTACTGGATGCTCTACTTCGAGTCTGTGCCGACGGGCCCCTCTTTGACCACCACGAGCGCCGCACTGGCCGACTGGGGAGTGGCCGCCAAGTAGACCACCAGAGGCTCACACGGGCGGGGCGCCACCATGATACGTGGGCTCGTGATGTATCGCTTGAGGTCTTCAAAGGCCGCCTCAGCTTCTGGGTTCCACTCGAACGGGCCCTTCCTCTTCATCAGCTTGAAGAAAGGGAGGGCGCGCTCACCAATCTTGGAGATGAAGTGCCCCAAAGAGGTTACGCACCCTGCGAGCTTCTGCATCTCCTTGAGGGTCTGAGGCGGGCTCATCCGCTCTATTGCCTTGACCTTCTCGGGGATGGCTTCGATACCTCTGTGTGACACCAGGAAACCCAGCAGCTTGCCGGATGGGACCCCGAACACGCACTTCTCTGGATTGAGCTTCATGTTTATGCTGTGCAGGTTAGCGAACGTTTCTTCCAGGTCTTTGATCAAGGTCCTCGCTTCCCACGACTTGACAACAATGTCATCGACCTATGCCTCTGCGTTCCTCCCCAACTGCGGCCCGAACGCTATGTGCATCAGTCGCTGGAAAGTGGCGCCAACATTCCGCAGCCCGAAGGGCATGCAAGTGTAGCAGTACACATCGCATGGAGAAATGAAGGCTATCTTCTCGACGTCCTCCGCCGCCATCTTAATTTGATGATATCCCGAGAAGGCATCCAAGAAGCATAGCAAATCGCACTCAGCGGTGGAGTCCACGATCTGGTCGATACGTGGGAGCGGGAAAGGATCCTGAGGGTAGGCCTTTTTGAGGTTGGTGAAGTCGACGCACATGCGCTCCTTCCCGCCTTTCATGGGGACAATCACAGGATTCGCCAACCAGTCAGGGTGCCTCATCTCCCGGATGACGCCGACCTCTTGGAGCTTGCCGACCTCCTGGACGATGAACGCATGTTTCTCTTGTGCCTAGTGCCGCGCTTTTTGCTTCACTGGGCGCGCGCCAGGGCACACCATCAGGTGATGCTCAATTACCTCCCTCGGGACACCGACCAAGTCTGACGCTTCCCATGCAAATACGTCTTTGTTAGCCCTCAGGAATGCCACCAGTGCCTCCTCCTGATCCAGAGGAAGGCCTGCACCAATGGTGAAGGTGGGGCCCAAGCCCCCGGTGTCGATAGGCACCTGCTTCGTCTTGGCCCCGTCCTGAGAGAACAGCTGCTTTTTATTTGTGGGCGCGGCCTCCTGAGCCATCGCTCCCCCTATGACAGTAGGGCGCGTAGCAGCCACGGCCCTGTAGACAAGCTTGAGGGTCTGGACCGCATCGTTCATATCCCCGACCACTGTGATGATGCCGCTACTGCTCGGCATCTTGATGACGTTGTAACCCGGATTGGTGGCCGCCATGAACTTGGCGAGGGCCGGATACCCCAGGATGGCGTTGTACGGGAGGCCGATATGGGCGACGTCGAAGTCGATGAGCTCGGTGTGGTAGTTGTCGTGCGTGCCGAAGGTGACGGGGAGGCGTATCTACCACAGGGGAGTGGTCGCTCCCTTGACCACCCCTGAGAAAGGCCAGGTGGGGAGCAGCTGATCATATGGTACTTGAAGCAAATCGAAGGTTTCCACCGAGACGATGTTTAGGCCGGCGCCCGTCGATGAGGGTCTTGGTCACCGCGACGTTGCTGATGGTGGGAGTACACAACATGGGGAGAGCACCTGCCACGGTCGTGGCCTTGGGGTGGTCTCTGGAATCGAAGGTGATGGCGTTCTCAGGTCTGGCGCGGCCTTACGCCGCCACGCGCTGCGATCGAGCGGTACCTTTCTGACGAAGAAGCTGCTTGATGTGGCGGCCTGACGCAGGTGCCTGCGACCCACCGATGATGCACGCGACCATGTGGGGCACTGGGGCTGTGATGTGTGTGATGAACTGGTCGTAGAGTTCCTCCCAAGAGGAGATCGAGGCGCGCGGGAGGCCGCGGAGCCAGGATCGAGGAGCCTCCGTGAGGGCGAGGGGGAACTAGTTTGCCATGGCCTTGTCGTCGCCGCCCGCCGCCTCGATGACCTGCGCGTATGATCGGAGGAACCCTTCGGGGTCCGCGATGCCGTCGTATCACGGGGGCAATGCCGACCTGAACCTCATGGGCCACTGCACTCATGACAGATCGGGGGTGAAGGTCGGGTGATCCGCGGCGCTCCCGTATGCCTCGGGCGGCCACGCCTGCAGGGCCGCACCTGCCATTGGGACCGCGAGGCGAGGGTGAAGCATGGTTGACGGAGGAGCGGAATTCGACACACCCCTACCTGGTGCGCCAAATGTCGTATTCAGGGTTCCGCAGACCTAGGAAGGTTCGAACTCTGTGGCATGTGTGAAGATCTCAACCTCTCAAGCTTAGAGCCCGTCGCCCCACAGCCTAGCCTAGCCGGATTCGCGTGAGCAAGGAAGAAGATTAACACGACAGTTTACCCAGGTTCGGGCCACCTTGCGGTGTAAAACCCTATTCCTGCTTTGTGGTGGATTGGCCTCACAAGGGGCTGAGGATGAACTAGTACAGAGGATGAACAACCTCGTGAGAGCTCGGGGGTGAGAATGAGTCGCCCTTTTCTATGGTGGTGGCTAACATATATTTATAGTGGCCTTGGTCCTCTTCCCCTGAAACTCAGGCGGGAAGGGATACCACAACGGCCAATTTGAAAGGGGACAAGTAGTACATCTAATCCTGATGAAAGGTGGTCTTTGCCTGTAAAGCTTCTGGTCGTGATGCAGCGGTGGGCTTGGTGATGACCTCCGCTTTGCCGAGCCTGTGGTCTTGGTCTTGTAGCACCGAAATGGAAACCTTTGGGAGGTTCCTCAGGAACCCATGCCTGTCCTTGCCTCCTTAGCACCAAAGAGGAAACTGCCTCTTCTGGGCCAGCTGGCGCCCGCCTGGCCTTGGTCGTCATGGCTGACGTCATCGCAGCCTCGTGAGGCTGGGTACCTGCATAGAAATCTCCGCTCCTCGGGAGGTTTCCTGGGGATACCGCTTCCTCGGGAGGTCTTGGCGTCATCCTCCTCATGAGGCCTGGCCCCTCGCGAGGGTCTTGTCTTGGTGGTCTTGGAGATGGTCCGTACCAGGCCGTCGAGGGAGCCACGCCGCGGGCCGCAGGCAGGCAAGTCTGGGTACCCTGGTTCCCAGAACGCCGACAGAGATGGTCACGGTTATGCACGCAGTTGGTGTATTTTAATTCGGATCTGGTGTCAAGTTCTACCGGATATTATAAATTTCTAATCTGCCACATAACCGCGGGCACGGCTATTGAAAAGATTTAACCCTGCAGGGGTGCTCCAAGTGGTCCATTATAAATTCCACGCGCATCCGATGGAACATCCTCACACCATGAAGAACACGATGCTTACGATAAGGAATTCCGGTGGACCTGCCTCTCGTCAAAGGTAGAAACTAAACCAGCAAGACCTCCCGGTGTGTCGACACCCCGATAGGAGCCACGCTTATCTCGTCTCAGGCCACGACCAGATCGGCTAAGTTTCCAGCTGGCACACCCGTTGGTGGCCCCGGCTACTGCCATTTTGGACCAGCACCATTAGCACTTGCCCACCCTATATTATGTGGAAAATGAACCTCGGGTAGCACTAACTCCCTATGCGTCAAATTTATTATCAGATTTATTATTATGTTGGGCAAATGTTAAAACCAATGTTGGGCCTTGCTAGAGAAGTTCTTTCCTAAGCGATTGGTCAGGGGGTTCCCATACACCCACATGTGTTAGGAGCGCTCATCAAGGAACATAACACCGGTACGACGGAAACTAGGGTGGCAAGAGTGGAACAAAACACCAAGCAAAAGGCCGAGCCTTCCACCCTTTACCAAGTATATAGATGCATTAATTAAATAAGAGATATTGTGATATCTCATGATATTCATGTCCCAACATGGAACAACCTGCAACTAGCAACGCTATAAGAGGGGTTGAGCAAAGCGGTAACATAGCCAGACAATGGTTTGCTGGGATGGTGGAAACGTTAGAGGCTTATCATGGCAATTTGGGAGGCTTGACAAACAAGTGGTAGGTAGCGCGACATAGCGATAGCATCGAGACAACGAGCAAAGCAAAGATAGTAGTGATATCCAAGGTAATGGTCATCTTACCTGAAATCCCGCTCGGAAGAAGATCGAGTCCATGAAGTAGACGAAGCAACGTAGTTGAACGAATCCTCACAATCGCAATGAAACCCGGAACTATCGAGAAGAAGCACAACCGGAAAGAAGCAAACAACATAGTAAACAAACAAGCATAACATGACATGATGCACAACCAAGTATGATGCATGTCAAGATTAAATGTTGTTACTCATGGCAAGGGATGATGCATAAAAGAACCCCCCATCAAAGCAAGTTTAAATGAGGCCGGAAACAACACTTAACAATTCCGGAAAGTCCCCATATGCAAATTTCGAATTTGGTACTGATATGAATAAAACATTATGTTAAAGTTGTTAAACAGCAAGTTAAAGTGCACCATGTTAATCTATACATTTTCCCACTCCATTTACATATAAAGTTTATTTAATTCGGAGCTACGGTTATTTAGATACGAAATAAACCATTTTTAGCATGTCATTTATGCAAATTAATGCAAACAGCAATTTTAAATATTTTAACATGGATGAAAGTTGGAAATTATTAAACTACATGAAATTCTAAGCATCCTGCATATAAAGTTTGTTTTAATCTAATGCGCGGGCTGTGAGTTATGATATGCATGAACAATAGGGGTCACTATGTAAAACAGTTTTCCGAGAAATAATTGGATAAATCACAAAACGAAATGAAAAAAAAGATCTGGGCCGAAATACAGCAGCCCAGGAGGGTTCGGCCCGAGCGTGTGCTATGTGCAGAAAATAAAACTAAAAAGAGAAACAAAAGGGAGAGTCTGGGATTCGAACCGCAGATCTCCAAGATATGGGTGCGCTGGGTTAACTAGTCGGGCTGCCTCTATCTTTCTACTAAGTATGGGCATCTGGTTTAGAGGTACAATAAACAAAAGGCCGAGCTTCTGGCCATGGAGCTCCGGGATGTTGCCGGCGATGGCAACGAGCAAACGGGGCGATGCTAGGGGCCACAGAGCTGCTGCGGGGGTGTGGGATTGTGGTGTGGGTGCGCGCGTGCATGCGGAGCAGCTGCAGGAGATTGGCTCGAGCATGAGCTTGAGCTCGTCCCGGGCATGGCGAGGCAAGACGCAGCAGGGCCACGGGCTCGCAACCGAGCGGGGCCATGTGTGTGTGCAGATGCGTGTGCGTGGAGGTGTGGCAGCGAAGGTGCAGCAAGGGTGGCATGAGCAATGAAGCCTGTGGGCATGTGCGCAAGCAAGAAACAGAGAGAGAGAGAGAGAGAGAGAGAGAGAGAGAGAGAGAACAGAGGAGCATATCGGTGCGTGCAAGCAGGACCGCGGGCAAGCTCATCCGAGGAAACTCCGGTGACCAAAAGCCACGACGGAGGGGCGCGATCGATGCACGGGATAAACCCGCACTCCCACGTGCCACTCATGGCACCGAACGACGACAGAGACATCGCCGGCGTCGGGAGGACAGAGGCGGTGGAGACCAACCCAACACGGCGAATGGCGGGGTGAAATGAGTAACTATGTCAGAGACGCTGGCCATTTGGTGTTGCCATTGACTTTAGTCCCACCTCGGATATGGGAGGGGGCTAGGACCACCTTATAAGGAAGAGTGCCACACTCCCTTCAGGCTAGTCTTTTGGGATGTGGTGGGCTCTTTGCTTGTAGTGGTGTGTCCGATGCGCACCGGAAACATCCAAACATATGCCAGAGCTTGGGAGCTAGGCCTGGGACATTAACAATTGGCATCAGAGCCGTTTGATCCTCCTCCAAATTCCTCAAAATTCCACCAAAATTTTGTTCTCCATCCTCCGCTTGCAACCTGTTTGACAAAATGCCCAGCCACAAATTTGCCTGCCCCGAGGGTGTTCTTCATGCCCGGATCGGCGACGTTCGCCAGGCGGTCACCGTCGACTCGATTCACCAGTTGTTTCATCGCTCCGGTGATGGATATGTGATCTGCATGTACGAGCGGATGGTGGATGGGATGTACGGTGTGGAGGCGTATGTCGAGTTCCGGTCTCGATGGAGGGTGGCCCGAGCTCGAGATGCCCTCGACGGCCATGCTATATATGATGGCTGTTGCATCCTTGCCGTCGACCTCATCCAGCCAGTCTACACCACAATCACCATGCCGGATGACGACGGGATGGCACCCTTGTACTTCTACGACGACACTCCCTACGCGGAGTGGACTGCAGCATTGGCCGAGGTCGAGCGCCATGATGAGGTGCTTGCTACATCCACCGACGACCTCCAATTCGAGGCGCCCATGAGCACCGTCGGCGCCACTCCGTCCGAGCTCACCGCGCCTACGGCACCAACTTTGTCCGCGACCGTTGAAAACATCGTCCTGGAGCTCATTGTGAGCGACAAGGGGCTTGAAGTGGATGACACCAGCGACGCTGCTCTGACGCCCATGATGTCTACTACGCAACTTTATTCTTGTAGACTCGTGTTGGGCCTCCAAGCGCAGAGTTTTGTAGGACAGTAGCAATTTTCCCTCAAGTGGATGACCTAAGGTTTATCAATCCGTAGGAGGTGTAGGATGAAGATGGTCTCTCTCAAGCAACCCTGCAACCAAATAATAAAAAGTCCCTTGTGTCCCCAACACACCGAATACAATGGTAATTTGTATAGGTGCACTAGTTCGGCGAAGAGATGGTGATTACAAGAACAATAAAAAACAGCAAGGTAGCAATTGATAAAACGGAGCACAAACGATATTGCAATGCTTGAAAATGAGGCCTAGGGTACGTACTTTCGCTAGTGCAATCTCTCAACAATGCTAATATAATTGGATCATATAACCATCCCTCAAAGTGCGATGAAGAATCACTCCAAAGTTCCTATCTAGCGGAGAACATAAGAAGAAATTGTTTGTAGGGTACGAAACCACCTTGAAGCTATTCTTTCCGATTGATCTATCCAAGAGTTCGTACTAAAATAACACCAAATAATTTCAGATTCATAATACTCAATCCAACACAAAGAACCTCAAAGAGTGCCCCAAGATTTCTACCGAAGAAACAAAGACAAGAACGTGCATCAACCCCTATGCATAGATTACCTCAATGTCACCTCGGGAACCCGCGAGTTGAGTGCCAAAACATATATCAAGTGAATCAATATAATACCCCATTGTCACCACAAGTATTCATAGCAAGACATACATCAAGTGCTCTCAAATCCATAAAAGTATTCAATCCAATAAAACGAAATCTCAAAGGGAAAACTCAATTCATCACAACAACATAGAGAGGGGAAAACACCATATGATCCGACTATATTAACAAAGCCCACGATACATCAAGATTGTGCATCTCAAGAACACGAGAGAGAGAGATTAAACAGATAGCTACTGGTACAAACCCTCAGCCCCGAGGGTGGACTACTCCCTCCTCATCATGGTAGCCGCTGGGATGATGAAGATGGCCACCGGTGATGATCTCCCCCTCCGACAGGGTGCCGGAACGGGGTCTAGATTGGATCTCATGGATACAGAGCCTTGCGGCGGCGGAACTTCTGATTTAGGGTTACCCCGAGGGTTTTTGGAATATTTGGTGATTTATAGGGCAAAGAGGGGGTGCGGGAGGCCACCGAGGTGGGCACAACCCACCTTGAAGGAAATATGCCCTAGAGGCAATAATAAATTGTTATTTATATTTCCTTATATCATGATAAATGTTTATTATTCATGCTAGAATTGTATTAACTGGAAACTTGATACATGTGTGGATACATAGACAAAACATAGTGTCCCTAGTAAGCCTCTACTAGACTAGCTCGTTAATCAAAGATGGTTAAGTTTCCTAACCATAGACATGTGTTGTCATTTGATTAACGGGATCACATCATTAGGAGACTGATGTGATGGACAAGACCCATCCGTTAGCTTAGCATAATGATCGTTAAGCTTTATTGCTATTGCTTTCTTCATGACTTATACACATTCCTTTGACTATGAGATTATGCAACTCCCGAATACCGGAGGAATGCCTTGTGTGCTATCAAACGTCACAACGTAACTGGGTGATTATAAAGATGCTCTACAGGTGTCTCCGAAGGTGTTTGTTGGGTTGGCATAGATCGAGATTAGGATTTGTCACTCCGAGTATCGGAGAGGTATCTCTGGGCCCTCTCGGTAATGCACATCATGATAAGCCTTGCAAGCAATGTGACTAATGAGTTAGTTGCGGGATGATGCATTACGAAACGAGTAAAGAGACTTGCCGGTAACGAGATTGAACTAGGTATGGAGATACCGACGATCAAATCTCGGGCAAGTAACATGCCGATGACAAAGGGAATGACGTATGTTGTCATTGCGGTTTGAATGATAAAGATCTTCGTAGAATATGTAGGAACCAATATGAGCATCCAGGTTCCACTGTTGGTTATTGACCGGAGATGTGTCTCGGTCATGTCTACATAGTTCTCGAACCCGTAGGGTCCACACGCTTAACGTTCGATGACGATTTGTCTTATGAGTTATGTGTTTTGGTGACCGAAGATTATTCGGAGTCCCGGATGAGATCACGGACATGACGAGGACTCTCGAAATGGTCGAGAGGTAAATATTGATATATTGGACGATAGTATTCGGACACCGCAAGTGTTTCGGAATGTATCGGGTACGTATCGGAGTACCGGGGGGTTACCGGAACCCCCCGGGGGAATATATGGGCCATATGGGCCATAGGAGGGAGGTAATCCAGCCCACAAGGGGTGGCGCCCCCCCCCCCAAGGGAGGAGTCCGAATTGGACAAGGGGAGGGGGCAGCGCCCCCCTTTCCTTCTCCTCCTCTCTTTCCTTCCCCCTTTCCCCTTCCGGTAAAAGGAGAGGGGGGGCCGAATTGGACTAGGAGCCCAAGTGGGACTCCTCCCACTTGGGGTGCACCTAGGCCGGCCTCCTCCCCTCTCCCTCCTTTATATACGGGGGTGGGGGGCGCCTCTAACAGACAACAATTGTTCTTAGCCGTGTGCGGCGCCCCCCCTCCACCGTTTACTCCTCCGGTCATATTGTCATAGAGCTTAGGCAAAGCCCTGCGCGGATCACTTCACCATCACCGCCACCACACCGTCGTGCTGACGAAACTCTCCCTCGACACTTTGCTAGATTAAGAGTTCGAGCGACGTCATCAAGCTGAACGTGTGCAGAACTCGGAGGTGCCGTATGTTCGGTGCTTGATCGGTTGAATCGAGAAGACGTTCGACTACATCAACCGCGTTAAGCTAACGCTTCCACTTTCGGTCTACGAGGGTACGTGGACACACTCTCCCCCTCTCGTTGCTATGCATCTCCTAGATAGATCATGCGTGAGCGTAGAATTTTTTTGAAATTGCATACTACGTTACCCAACACACCTGGGCGCACCTGGGCCCCCAGGCGCGCCCTGGTGGGTTGTGGCCCCCTCGGGGCACCCCCCAGGTGCTTCTTTGGCCCACTGGATGTCTTCTGGTCCATAAAAAATCCACAAAAAGTTTCGCTGCATTTGGACTCCGTTTGATATTGATTTTCTGCAGATGTAAAAAACAAGCAAAAACAGCAACTGGCACTGGGCACTATGTCAATAGGTTAGTCCCAAAAAATTATATAAAGTTGCTATAAAATGATTGTAAAACATCCAAGAAAGATAATATAACAGCATGAATACTTCATAAATTATAGATACGTTGGAGACGTATCAGCATCCCCAAGCTTAATTCCTACTCGTCCTTGAGTAGGTAAATGATAAAATAAATAATTTATGAAGTGTGAATGCTAGCAAAGTGCATAAGTTTGATCAATGACAATTTCAATCACTTTTCCTAGCATCATAACAGCAATTCTTTCTTATAAATCTTCTCATGTTAAAGTGTTAACCAATTCACATGTTAAGGTTCAAACAATGAATTCTCTTGAAACTCAACAACCTATGTTCTCAGTCACCAAACAATTCCAATTCAACTTATTCAACAGAGTCTAAGTAAGAGCTCCACATACTCAACCATCATATAGTCTTCTATGATTGGTAACACTCACCGCATACACATGAGAAAAATGTTTCAACCGGACACATAGAAAGATAGGGGCTTATAATTTCACCTCCCAACGTATTCACCTCAAGGGTGATGTCAACAATAATAACTCATGCCACCCATATCCAACTGGACATATGTTCCTAGATATTTCCTCACCACATGATGCTTGCCAAAGGAGAAAAATAAAAAGGAATAGAGAGAAAAACTTTGACTCTTGCGTAAAAGTAAATACATAAAAGTAAAATATAGGCCCTTCGCAGAGGGAAGCAGAGGTTGCCATGCGCTTATTTGTTTGTATCCTCAACCCCATAGTGCAAAAGAACGTCATGTTATATTGCCCCTTGTGATGGCAACCTTTATTATGCAGTCTGTCGCTTTTATTTCCTTACCATCACAAGTTCATACAACGCTCAATTTTCTCTTACACTAAATGATCTTACACTTTTAGAAGCAATTTTTATTGCCTTATTGCACCGATGACAACTTACTTGAAGGATATTACTCAATCCATATGTAGGTATGGTGGACTCTTGAAAATAAGATTTGGGTTTAAGGGTTTTTGGATGCACAAGTAGTATCTCTACTTAATGCAGAATTTTTGGCTAGCAAAGATGGGGGGCAAGCACCATATGTTGAAGGATCTATGACAATATAACTTCTATGTGAATATGAACAAACATAAATCATTATGTTGTCTTCCTTGTCCAACGTCAACAATTTTGGCATATAATATTTTGATGGGGGCTCACAATCACAAAAGATTCCCAAGATAGTGTATTTGCATGTGAAAGTTCTCTTCCTTATAGTAATCATTCACGAATTGCTTGTATGACCAATATTGTGATTGCCAAGCCTCAAAAGATTTCACTTTCTAAACCCAATGTGAAGCTACCACTAGGCATGATATGAACATATAATTTCAACTTCATGATATTCAATTCATTCAGCAATTTACTCATAGGATATAAGTGAAGCACAAGAGTAAATGACAAGCTACTCCAAAAAGATATAAGTGAAGATCAAGCGAGTAGTTAAGTAAATAGGTAGCTAATTGTGGACTCTCTCTTATTTAAAAACTTTCAGATCTAAGTATTTTATTAAAACAGCAAGCAGAACAAAACAAAATGACATTCCAAGAATAGCACAACTCATGTGAAGAAGCAAAAACTTAGGCTCAACCGATACTAACCGATAATTGTTGATGAAGAAAGGTGGGATGCCTACCGGGGAATCCCCAAGCTTAGATGCTTGAGACTTCTTGAAATATTATCTTGGGATGCCTTGGGCATCCCCAAGCTTGAGCTTTTGTGTCTCCTTAATTCCTTTTATATCACGGTTTCCCTAAATCTTAAAAACTTCATCCACACAAAACTCAACAAGAACTCGTGAGATAAGTTAGTACAAACCAATCGAAAAAACTTATCATTCTCTACTGTAGCAAATCACTAAAATTATTATTCAACGTTGCATACTAAATGCCTTTGCATATTTAATACTCCTATCCTCAAATAGAATCATTAAACAAGCAAACATATGCAAACATAACAGCAATCTGCCAAAACAGCACAGTCTGTAAAGAATGCAAGAGTATAAATACTTCTTAAACTCCAAAAATTATGAAAATTTACCAAACTGTATAAAATTTATCAAATATTATTGTGCAGAAAGTTTCAACATTTTATCACATTCTTAATTTTCTGGATAATTATTGCAACAGCGATAAACTTTCTGTTTTGAAACAGCAACTCATATATTTGCAAAATAAGCATAGTGATGGCTATCCTTGCCACTTTTATTGAAATAAAAGATGCAAAACATTATTATAACTAACAGCAAGCAAATCCTAATAAAATAAAATGACTCTCCAAGCAAAACTCATCTCATGTGACGAATGAAAATATAGCTCCAATTGAGGTTACCGATAATGTTGAAGACGAAAGAGGGGATGCCTTCCGGGGCATCCCAAAGCTTAGTTGCTTGGATCTTCCTTGGATATTTAAGTTGGGGTGCCTTGGGCATCCCCAAGCTTAGGGTCTTGTCACTCCTTATTCTCCTCATATCGACATCTCACCCAAAACTTGAAAACTTCAATCACACAAAACTTAACGGAACTTCGTGAGATAGGTTAGTATGATAAAGAGCAAACCATTTCACTTTGGTACTGTCAAAGACAAGATTCATAATTGTTTCCACACAATTCCTACTGTAGAATATCATTTACACAATTTATATTGAGCAATATAAGCCATAGAAACTAGAAAACAAGCAAACTATGCATTGAAAACAGAATCTGTCAAAAACAGAACAGTCTGTAGTAATCTGTACTCCAACCATACTTCTGCTCCTCCAAAAATTCTGAAAATAAGGAAAACATAATGAATTTGTATATCTATCACCTGTCAAAAAAATTCAGATCAAAAGCACGTTCCAGTGAATTTTCAAAATTCCTGGACTGAGCGCAAAAGTTTCTGTTTCAGCACAGATTCAAGTCAACTATCATCCATACTATCCCAAAGGCTTTACTTGGCACTTTATTGAAACAAAAGCAATAAAACATGTGTAATACAGTATCATAATCATGTGAACACATAAAAACAGTATGGATAAATGTTGGGTTGTCTCCCAGCAAGCGCTTTTCTTTAATGCCTTTTAGCTAGGCATGATGATTTCAATGATGCTCGCATAAAAGATAAGAATTGAAACACAAAGAGAGCATCATGAAGCATATGACTAGCACATTTAATTCTGACCCACTTCCTATGAATAGGGATTTTTTGAGCAAACAACTTATGGGAACAAGAATCAACTAGCATAGGAAGGCAAAAAAAGCGAAACTTCAAGATTTTCAACACATAGAGAGGAAACTTGATATTATTGCAATATGTAAAAGCATAAGTTCCCCTCTCATAATAATTTTAAGTTGCATCATGAATGAATTCAACAATATATCTATCACATAAAACATTCTTTTCATGATCCACAAGCATAGAAATTTTCTTACTCTCCACATAACCAAATTTATTCTCATGAATAGTAGTGGGAGCAAATTCAACAAAATAACTATCATGTGATTGAAAATTAAAATCATGATGACAAGTTTCATGGTTATCATTATTCAATATAGCATACATGTCATCACCATAATCATCATAGATATCAACTTTGTTGTCATAATCAATTGAAACCTCTTCCAAAATAGTGAATTCATCACTAAATAAAGTCATGACCTCTCCAAATCCACTTTCATAATTATCACAATAAGATTCAACACCCTCCAAAATAGTGGGATCATTAGTACCTAGAGTTGACACTCTTCCAAACCCACATTCATCAATATAATCGTCATAAATAGGAGGCATGCTACCATTATAACAAATTTGCACATCAAAATTTGGGGAACTAAAAATATCATCTTCATCAAACATAGCATCCCCATGCTTGTTGCTTTGCATATCATTAGCATCATGGATATTCAAAGAATTCATACTAACAACATTGCAATCATGCTCATCATTCAAAGGTTTTTTGTCAAACATTTTATAGAATTCTATTTCTATCAATTGAGCACAATTTTCCATTCCATCATTTTCACGAAAGACATTATAGAGATGAATAATATGATGCAACTTCAATTCCATTTTTTTTTGTAGTTTTCTTTTATAAACCAAACTATTGATAAAACAAGAAACTAAAAGATTCAATTGCAAGATCTAAAGATATACCTTCAAGCACTCACCTCCCCGGCAACGGTGCCAGAAAAGAGCTTGATGTCTACTACGCAACTTTATTCTTGTAGACTCGTGTTGGGCCTCCAAGCACAGAGTTTTGTAGGACAGTAGCAATTTTCCCTCAAGTGGATGACCTAAGGTTTATCAATCCGTGGGAGGTGTAGGATGAAGATGGTCTCTCTCAAGCAACGCTGCAACCAAATAATAAAAAGTCTCTTGTGTCCCCAAGACACCGAATACAATGGTAATTTGTATAGGTGCACTAGTTCGGCGAAGAGATGGTAATACAAGTGTAATATGGATAGTAGATATTGGGTTTTGTAATAAGAACAATAAAAAACAGCAAGGTAGCAATTGATAAAACGGAGCACAAACGATATTGCAATGCTTGAAAATGAGGCCTAGGGTCCGTACTTTCGCTAGTGCAATCTCTCAACAATGCTAATATAATTGGATCATATAACCATCCCTCAAAGTGCGATGAAGAATCACTCCAAAGTTCCTATAGCGGAGAACATAAGAATAAATTGTTTGTAGGGTACGAAACCACCTCAAAGCTATTCTTTCCGATCGATCTATCCAAGAGTTCGTACTAAAATAACACCAAAGCAAATTCAGATTCGTAATGCTCAATCCAACACAAAGATTCTCAAAGAGTGCCCCAAGATTTCTACTCGAGAAAGAAAGACAAGAACGTGCATTAACCCCTATGCATAGATTACCCCAATGTCACCTCGGGAATCCGCGAGTTGAGTGCCAAAACATATATCAAGTGAATCAATATAATACCCCATTGTCACTACAGTTATTCATAGCAAGACATACATCAAGTGCTCTCAAATCCATCAAAGTATTCAATCCAATAAAACAAAATCTCAAAGGGAAAACTCAATTCATCACAACAAGATAGAGAGGGGAAAACACCATATGATCTGAGTATATTAACAAAGCCCATGATACATCAAGATTGTGCATCTCGAGAACACGAGAGAGAGAGAGAGAGATTAAACACATAGCTACTGGTACAAACCCTCAGCCCCGAGGGTGGACTACTCCCTCCTCATCATGGTAGCCGCCGGGATGATGAAGATGGCCACCGGTGATGATCTCCCCCTCCGCAGGGTGCCGGAACGGGTTCTAGATTGGATCTCATGGATACAGAGCCTTGTGGTGGCGGAACTTCTGATCTAGGGCTACCCCGAGGGTTTTTGGAATATTTGGTGATTTATAGGGCAAAGAGGGGGTGCGGGAGGCCACCGAGGTGGGCACAACCCACCAGGGCACGCCCTGGTGGATTGTGCCCCCCTCGGGGCACCCCCCAGGTGCTTCTCTGGCCCACTGGGTGTCTTCTGGTCCATAAAAAATCCACAAAAAGTATCACTGCATTTGGACTCCGCTTGATATTGATTTTCTGCAATGTAAAAAACAAGCAAAAACAGCAACTGGCACTGGGCACTATGTCAATAGGTTAGTCCCAAAAAATGATATAAAGTTGATATAAAATGATTGTAAAACATCCAAGAAAGATAATATAAAAGCATGAACACTTCATAAATTATAGATCCGTTGGAGACGTATCGGCCCACCACCTGTTCAACGAGGTGTCCAAGCTGCGCCACGGCTGAGTCGGCGGCGCTCACCTCGTCCACAACACCACCTTCACCCATGATTGTGGACAACGTCGCTAATGTGCCTGGACTCGACCATGATACCAACAAGGATGACCCCATTATGGCGTTCCTGGCCCTTTGGAGTGTGCCTACATAGGTGCCGGTTCCCTTTGCATCGACCCTGGCAATGACCGCGCCCCCATGGGCCGTGTTTGCATTGCTCCTCATCAATGGCAGCATTGACATCACTAAAGGTCAAGCAGAAGAAATGGGTGTTACTTCTCTGATCAGATATTATCTACTTGTCAATTCAGGTTTGCCTTGGGATCCAAGGACTAGCAAGTTCAGTTGGTATTTTCACAAGTTTAGTGTTCTGCGAAGTTCAAGTTTAACTGCACTCAATGGCTGGCTTGATTCTGATGAGAACAATGATAGTGTTAGTAGTCAATCAGATGGAGAAACTGATAAGAAGGTATTTGCAAAACTAGTTTTGGACTGGGAGTATTTGGATGGTGAACTCAAGTACTTGTTGGATAGCAATTCTAGTGTTTTTGGGAAGGACAACCAAAATGATGGTGAGTTGTTTCAGTGGGAAATTGCTTGGTCAATTCCTATGGTAATTTCTTGGAAGCAGTTGTAGTTTTCTGGTCCGTTGGGAGCCCCTGTGTTGGACATCATTGGTACAACCAATGGCCGAGCAACAGGACAACTCCGAAGAGAAGAGCAGCACAAGTAGAGATATGATTCATGTCCCGCACATTTTGTCGTTGGCGCCAAACTTTCACAGTATTCGGTTTAGTTTACAACAAGGGCACTACTGTATTTGCAAGCTTAAGTCTGAAAGAGATACAAGTGCATGGTCAGTTAATGGGGAGTGCTCTGAAACTGGTTTTTCTCTGAATGTGTTAACCCTGAATCTGCAAGTGTACGAGCAAAAGAGAAGGTGCAGATTACAAGATATCAGTGGTTGTTTCCTATTTGCACAGAGTGACCATGGTGAGGATGTGATTCATGCTCATGAGAAATATCCTGGGTTTGCTTATTGGGTGCTTGAGGCTGTGGTTTTTGCTTGGAGAAGAATACTTTTCAGCACCAACTTTACTACTGTGCGTACAACTGAAGTAGTTGCAACCATGCACAGTATTCTTTCTCAAAGTTCCTTGCAAGTGAATGCTACAAGTTCAGCCTGGCATTTGATTCCTTCTGTTAACCTACAACAAGGTGGCACTAGTGAGGCTGAAGCCATGGCCTTCTTGAGAATGCTTCTCCTGGGAAGAAAAATTCAGCTGACTACTTTTTCTTCAGTGGCGTTGTACTATAGTGGTGGAAGTACTTCATTATATGCAGCTATTGAACTTCACGGAAGTTAACAATTTCCTTGGTTGAGTTGCTGCATTACTAGTTCCATTTGTAAGGTACAGTGTGATTGTGGCACCCCGGCTCAGAGAAGACTAGAACGCCCCGTATTCCAGCCCAGGGACAAGTCCTCAGGAATACATCACTATTGGCATAGAACAAATCAGCTCTTTATTACAATGGATATGGTTACAAAGGGTACGTGGGTTACATCGGCATGGCGACACTACGCCTGCCCGGGGTAGCTCTATGATAACAGCGGAGTAACTCTCTCGGCAGCGGAACAGCGACAGCGGTGATGGACTCCACTCCGTAGGGACTCTGGCTAGAACGCGTATCTTAGCTCGCAAACACAGGATCCTCGACAAGCAAGCAATTGTGGCATGACCTACAAACTGGCATGACACACCAGGTGAGTACTTTGAATGTACTCACAAGCTCACAACAAACATCAGCATTAAGGTAAGACAACATGATAGCAAGATAGCTACTGAAGTAGATGCAGTAAGGTAAATCATATTAAGTAGTTTAATCCATACTCCAAATAACCTCAGGATCCAATCTGAATCTGTTCCAAATCCAATCCAAATCATGTGGTCATTCAACCACTCATCTCATAGCCATCCCATGGTTAACATATCATATTCCTAATACCATCTGCAATACAAGTCTGACAAACTTACTCTCTTCCGGGTTGCCTCACAACCTTCAGAATACTCACGATCCACCGAGTACTTCCGATCATAAGACGAGTTCTTCCATCCTTATCACTACTATGGTTGACCACCTAGTGAGGCCTGGACGGACTATCCAATAACGTGGACGCAGCTATTCGAATATATTTTACACTCTGCAGAGGTTGCGCACTTTACCCACACCATGGAGCACCTGACCTCGTGATCCCATTCAGGTGGACCAGCTTGCTCCAACGAAACCCACCTGACCTGTGACTCTCCCATCGTACCAGCGGCAATCATTCTCCCCCGGAGTCCTGCCCTGGGTGGCCCCTATGTCACCGCGTGACACCTGCCACCGTCGTGGCCAACAAACTGTCCCAAACGGGGACCTGGTACCATATAACTCAACTGGGCTCACAAGGTTATCGCCGCCTACCGGGCCAGGGTAGCGCGTACGCATAACCTTCCCTGTCGGGCGGTACCGGTGAAAGAGCACGCGATCAGACCAAGTCAAGGCCGTCCCATACCGGCAAATGTGGCTACATGGATAAGTCCGGACAGGTGACTCAGGATCAACCATGAAGTATCCTATCTCCAAATAATCTCTGTCATTGCTGACACTCCGATATCATAGTAATCCGAGTCAAAACATTGACCAACTAGTAATCCAATAACCATTATGCTTAAGCCACTGCTACTAACTCATACCTACAACTTGCCGGATGAAACCCAGAATAATCATAGACAGTAATCTTGTAATCCAACCACGTCATGGCATCATCAAGTGGGTAAACTACTAGCCAATAACAATCCAGTCATCAACATGGTAGTCACCTATCCAAGAATTTACTCCAGTATTATATAATCCAACTCATTTCACAAATAACTTATACTTGCTATTAAAGTAAATAGTTAAACTATGATATTGCAATGCAATTTATGCAGATGAGAGTTGTGGCTTGCCTGGGGATGAGGGAACCATCGGGAAGAAGTGCGGAGAGTCCGCGGAAATGATTGCCGGAAATAGTTCTCTCTCAGAGGGGGCTGTTTACGGCAAGGGAAAAATGGTCATTTTCATATTGTCAAAACAGTATGAAAATGATACCAACATGACGGGCTCGAAGAGACGAAGAAGTGGGCTTTGAAATCACCTCGATCGGAGTTACGGCTAAAATCGTTGTTTAGACAGAAAAACAAATAGAAAATGTGCTTTTCTGCTGTTAACCGACGAACGTCCACTATTTAGAGGTTTCGGCATCGGCTGAGTTAAGAGAGAACGCGCATTTTCGGAAATACGCTTTCCAACTGAGAAGACGTATTCTCTTCTGAAGAAGAAGTAGAATACGCTTTCAGTATTCGAAAACGTATTACCGAAAACCCGTCTCCACTTAAAACACGCGCGGGCCTGGGCCAAGTCAACTGCTGGAGACCGACAGGTGGGGCCGGGGCCTACTGGCCAGCTGGGACGGGGTCTTCGTCTCCTTCCTCGAGCTTGCCCGTGATGCAGAGGGAGAGGTGGAGCCCGGCGGCGACCGCCGGCGCTGCGGGCCGTCTCTGGCGATGCTCCAGCCAGCGGTGGACTCAGGGTGGACCGCCGCATCCCCTGGTGCAGGACACGGCCACCGGAGAGCAACGATCCGAGTGGGGCTTCGGCTATGGCGGATGGCGGGCACGAGCAACTCCGGGCAAGGCGCCGTAGCTCACCGGAGGAGGAAGGAACGAGCGGGGAAGCTCCAGGGGACTCGGGAGGACCTCTGGTGGTGGCAGAAAGGAGGGAGGAGGCTCTGCTTGCTCCAATTTGGGCGAGCCGAGACGGCAGCCATGGCAGCAAAGGCGAGCGAGGAGGGCTCCCTGAGCTCTGTTGACTGGCCGGGGCTTATTGGGGAGTGGTGAGGAGTAAGGTGAACTCAAACAAGCTCGGGAGAGGCTATATATAGCCGAACGGCGTGGGTGGTCGAGCACGGCCGTGGCGACGCGTGCACCGCACGCCGGAGCTTCGGGAACATGCTTGGAGGAGGGGAGAGGCATCCAGAGAGGTCAAGGAGGAGCAGAGGAAGCTCGGGCGTGCTCGGGAGGGTTCGGGCAGGCCTCTGGTCGGCGCTATCTCCAACTGAAGCTCCTGGAGGCTTAGCGAGGTGGCGGCGCTCCGGTGGAGCATCGATGCCGGTAGTCCGAGCCAATAGGCTTGGCTCCAAGGATGGCTGGGAGCGGATAGGGGCGCCAAGGCACCGCTGCAGACGTCGGCACAAGGCGACGGCACGGGAAACAGAGGAGAGATGCAACGGTGCACTACGGGGCTCGGTTTGGCCTGGCCCTTGTGTGGTCACCACCAGCACCACATGGACTGGGCACTGAACCGAGACAAAAACATGTCTGACATGCGTCCTCAACCTCAAATAGTTGACTTGCACCATCAGACAGAAACAGGGAGCTCGGATAAGACTGATCGATGGTAAAACAGTGACTGACAGTAGTGTGTTTGATCTGAGGTGTACTTAGCTCACTACTTCATTTGATCTGATATTTGGCTGAGTATGATCACTCACTAAGGTGACCATCATGGAAAAAATTGAGATCAAATGGAGGAGTTTAGCTAGCACTTACAGTTCAATGGGCTCTACTGGACAGAAATGCAAAGTATGAAGTGGCACTCACATACTTGCTTGGATTGAGCTGAAATTTGGAGGAGATGAATAATTTGGTCATATGAAGACAGTGTATAAATTTCATACCATTTGGATAAACTAAAATGGTACTTCCTTCACACAGCATCCTAGTGGAAAGAATCTTAGAAAAATTCTAGGGAATTATTCGGCAGATGAAATGAGGCCAAATTTTGTGGAGATAGGTTATATGTGTAGGAGAATCCTCTGGTAAATTTTCAGCAATTATGGAGCAATATAAAATATAGTTGCTTCACAATGTGAAAATCTGACCAGAAACCAAGATTTGAGGCTGTGCTCACATAGATGATTGGATAGGGTTGAAACTTGGTGGAGAGTCATGATTTGAGCATATGAAGATGCTTAAAAAATTTCAACTCATTTGGATACTCCTAGTTAGTACTTGCTTCACAAAGCTTCCAGTTGACTAGAAACTTTGGAATTTAGCCAAGGGAGATTTAATAGCCAAATGAAGTTGAATTTTGGCATGTGGCAATGATATGGATAGGAAAGAATGCCCAAAAAGTTTGAGACCAAGCAAGAAAATATAAAGAGTACTTGCTTCTCAACTTGGCAGCTAGGGCAGAATCAGAAATGGAATATTTGTGAAATATTTTTGAACATGGCAAGGAAGGGTTTTGACATATTAGTGGAATATCTGACACAAACAATTTATGAGAATTATTTGGGAATCTTGGAAATGATGGAAATGTGGGTTGCTTCACAACCCAGGACAACAGGGTTATTCCGTTAATAGAAAAAGGAATATTCCCAAGAAAAGAATATTGGGGTTCGTCCAAGATGGAGATGACAAGGTCTTGGGATGGTTTTGAGGTTGGCAAGCCACTTGGGAAGAGGATTCAAGGGTGATCCCTCCAGGTTGCAGGACCACTAAGCCACAGAAAGGCAAATCCAAACCAAATTCAAAAGAAAAAGGAAATGGGCTAAATCCAGGGTGTTACAAACCTACCCCCCTTAAAGAAATCTCGTCCTCGAGATTTGGTTGCTCAGGGATCAAACATGAATATTCCCACTTGAGGAAACCGTTTCCAACTCGGGTTTCCTTTTTACCTTTGTATAATGCTCCCACTGAGTTTCCTATGACTAACTGCCTTCCTTCGGGGTGGTTTGCTTCACAGGAACCTTTTTCTGGCAAATCTTACCTCATATGTTACTCTAACTTCAACCCTTTTATGTCTGCTGACCTGTGTGGGGCAATAAATTATCCTGACCAAACTATGTGCCTTGCTCGTAAGTCCGAGGGTGGTTCCTCATGGACGTGTCGTGACGAGGTTCAATATGAACGACCGTTCACTGAGTTGTGAACAAATTCTCTTGGTGGCCACGAAATCTTTTACTCATTGCATTGGGTGACTTCAAATGGCTATGTGTCCTCCAGGCTCAAAACAGTACTGTGAATCATACCATTCTCCTGGTGGAATCTGACTTCTCGCACGGATTGCTGGGTCATCTTGGCTATCTTCATTGTCTTGGGTATAAAACTCTTACCAAATATTTGACTGTCACCTGTCGTGACCAGCATAAAGGTGTACGGTGATATTATCCATAGAATTGACTGACAGTGGTCCTGGCAGCAGAATCTTGTTCACGACAGGTTAGTCTTTAATTGATTCCCATCTGTGAGGACACCTGCTTCGAGACTGTTGTTCATCCTTCTGATTACTCAGTCTGTCGGTACCTTTATATGGATGGTAGGCCGTGTAATGCTTTAACATGGTTGCTAAATTTGAACTGCTGAGTTAATCTTTCGGCTGACCTGACCAGCTTGGTTGCCCTCTTCTGACAATTCTGAGCATATCTGGTTGGCTGGGTGGGTTGTCTCGATATGGGGTCGTTGCAAATGGAATAGACCCCGTGGGTGTGTACCCATGGTGACTGTTACCGAGCCAAACTGTCCGAAGTATTTGTACCATTACCATATCTGTATGGACAACCTTGCTTTTTCATTATAGTTCTCTTTGCCTGGATTCTTGGCTGAAAGAACTTGGCCTTATGTGTTCTTGATTCTCCGTGTGACCATAGGTGTTGTCAGGTGCAATATTCCGACAGACATATCTTATCCTGATCCCCTGACAGGGTATCTTTGCTCACATGACCAGCTTTCTCATCCTCCACACTTTACCCGTAGGGTAATGATTATCCGAACCCAGGTTCATAGTTACTTGTATGGGGCTCCTGGCTTAGACGCTTGATACGTCTCCAAGGTATCTATAATTTATGAAGTATTCATGCTGTTATATTATCATTCTTGGATGTTTTACAATCATTTTATAGCAACTTTATATCATTTTTTTGGGACTAACCTATTGACCCAGTGCCCAGTGCCAGTTGCTGTTTTTGCTTGTTTTTTTACATCGCAGGAAATCAATATCAAACGGAGTCCAAACACCGCGAAACTTTTTGTGGATTTTTTATGGACCAGAAGACATCTAGTGGGCCAGAGAAGCACCTGGGGGGTGCCCCGAGGGGGGCACAACCCACTAGGGCGCGCCTGGGGGCCAAGGCGTGCCCAGGTGGGTTGTGCCTACCTCGGTTGCCTCCCGCACCCCCTCTTTGCCCTATAAATCACCAAATATTCCAAAAACCCTTGGGGTAGCCCTAGATCAGAAGTTCCACCGCCGCAAGGCCTCTGTATCAACGAGATCCAATCTAGACCCCGTTCCGGCACCCTGCCGGAGGGGGAGATCATCATCGGTGGCCATCTTCATCATGCCGGCGGCCACCATGATGAGGAGGGAGTAGTCCACCCTCGGGGCTTAGGGTTTGTACCAGTAGCTATGTGTTTAATCTCTCTCTCTTGTGTTCTTGAGATGTCACAATCTTGATGTATCGCGGGCTTTGTTATATAGTCAGATCATATGGTGTTTTCCCCTCTCTATCTTGTTGTGATGAATTGAGTTTTCCCTTTGAGATTTCATTTTATCGGATTGAATACTTTTATGGATTTGAGAACACTTTATGTATGTCTTGCTATAAATACCCGTGGTGACAATGGGGTATCGTATTGATTCACTTCATATATGTTTTGGCACTCAACCCGCGGATTCCCGAGGTGACATTGGGGTAATCTATGCATAGGGGTTGATGCACGTTCTTGTCTTTGTTTCTCCGGTAGAAATCTTGGGGCACTCTTTGAGGTTCTTTGTGTTAGATTGAGTATTATGAATCTGAAATTATTTGGTGTTAATTTAGTACGAACTCTTGGATAGATCGATCGGAAAGAATAACTTCGAGGTGGTTTCGTACCCTACAAACAATTTCTTCTTATGTTCTCCGCTAGATAGGAACTTTGGAGTGATTCTTCATCGCACTTTGAGGGATGGTTATATGATCCAATTATACTAGCATTGTTGAGAGATTGCACTAGCGAAAGTACGGACCCTAGGCCTCATTTTCAAGCATTGCAATACCGTTTGTGCTCCATTTTATCAATTACTACCTTGCTGTTTTTATTTATTCAGATTATAAAATTATATTTCTACCATCCTGTAATACCCCAAAATTTTAATCATGTTTTTACTAAATAAAATTTGGCCAGAATTAAAATTTTGAATTTTTACTAGGTCTTTTATTAATTTCAGAACCATTTTCTGTTTCTGTTTTCCAAAATTCTTCCCTCCATATAGAAATTTTTGGAAATAATATTGTGGCTTTGGTAGTTTTCTCAAATCATTTCAATTATAGTTTAATAACAGTAAGAATTATTTTCAGAATAAAATTTGCCTCTAAACAATTCTTTTAACAGCTATTTCAATATTTTATATGGCTCTGTTGCACTACAACTACTTTAAATAATTCTTTCAAAATTCCACAAAAATTATGAGGGGTCATGTGATGCCTACAGATCACTTTTATACTAAAACCCAACCTGGTGTTTTGAAAATTTTGAGGGAAACAACCTATTCTCATTTCTGTCCTGAATTTGAGTTTCTACTACAACCCCTATTTTCCTTGCTCCATTAATTCTGAAATTTTTCCCACCTATAGTCCTTCCAACAAAACCCTTAATTCCAAAATTTTAGCTCCATTGGAACCTTTTTAGTTCACAAAATATTCCCCTAAAGTTTCTGTCCAGAGATGAATTTCAGTGAAACTTGCACTAGAAAGTATCTCCTTTTGCCAAACCAACTCCACCATCATATCTTTCATATAAGGAGACATCACCCTGCCAAAGTGCAATTCTAGAAAGAATCCCTAGGTGGCCCTAGCGTTTCATCGAGCACACTATGTGCATGGCAGAGTATGGCAAGGTTTGGAACTGATATGTGACAGTAGTCCCTTTGGCCAAATCAGCATGTCCCCCATTTCTAGCATTCACTCTAGCACTACTCTGAAAAATTTCATCTTCAGCAAATCTTCCAAAACCCTCCTGGCATATCATCAAACAGGTTGTGCGCGTGCCCCAGAGCGCGCATATTGCACCGCCAATGCCCGAGCTCCTGCCGCTCCCCGCAGCCGCTCTCCTGCTCGTTCTGACCCACTATGAGCTTCTCCAGGAAGCCCCGTACCCCGCCGACACCACTCTCTGGCCGCTAGCGTCGGCCACCGCCGTCCACGCCAACCACAGCCGCCGCCGCCATGTTTCGCTCGGGCATGGCACCGCCCGAGCTGCCCCACCTCGCCAACACGTCCCTGGATTTAATTCGGATGACCACCGCCCACAACTATCATCACGGAATAGGCACCGACCCCCAATGGCCTCGCCACCGCCCGCGCTTTGCCATCAATGGCCGCCACCGCAGTCAGCTCGGGACGGCACCGCCCAAGGTGCGTGGCACGTCTCCGAGCCAACCAGCTAGCCCTGTCATCACTACCGGGAGCCGCCGTACACACCAACCACGACCACAGCACCTAACCACCCTCTCTACCTCACTAATGGCGTTCGCCGCCGTGGCCATTCTCTGGAAGCCGCGGCACCACCTCTCCCCGCCTATTTAAGCTTCCCCCGAGCCCTCTCAGCTCATCACCACTCCTCCTCCTCCCTTTGTAAGCTTTCAGTAGAAGTAGAATGAACGAAGATAGTCGTCTTCTCCAATTCCGGCATCCACGGCCGCCACCATTGTCCGGATGGTTCCGACGCCGTCCGGCCCTCCCTCTTCCAAATTTCTTCACCAACAGTCTCCTTGAGCACCTACTGATCCATCCCCGGACTCGATTTTGCCCGGGAGCCACCATAGGCGAAACGCCCAATTCGTCTCCACCGGAGCTCCTCGGGTGAGCTCGCCGCCGATGACTCCATCCACCCCAGGGACCACAGAGACCACCGGAGGAACCGCCTCGACCTCCTGAGCTCGTAGGTGGCCTCGGTTTTCCGAACGGTGCCGCCGTTCGCCGGTGCTGATCACCGGAGCGCCGCCTCTGTTCAGCCGGAGAAGGAGGCGCGCACATGGGCCGGTCAAACCTGACCAGTAGGCCAGGCGGGCCCACTGTCAGTGACCCAGGCCACGCCAGCGCGGCATAAGTGGAGACGGTTTTCGCTAAATCCGTCTTCACGCGCGGAAGGCGTAACTCCAGCACTACGCCATCGACGTCGGTAGTTTTTCGCGCAGCCGAAGCAACTGGGCTCGGCCCAGCGTTGCCGTACAGCTAAAACGAGCACAGGGCGTTCCTTAGTCTTTTCCTTTATCTTTTTCCAGCATTATTCAAATAATTCCTCAGCGACCATTTCAAATCCAAATCCAATGATTCAAATTCCTACTGATTTATAAAATCATTCTCTATTATTGTAGCCTAGGTGAACATTTTTTGTAGGCATTTTTCCCTTCTGAACCAATTAAAATAGTCCAAAATCCTTATTTATTCCAGATTAGAAATTCTCTAGGATAATCATATGAACTCCAAATGAATTGATTCTTTTTCTGTAATTCCCTATATTTCATCTAGTTTATTTTAGTATTTATAAAAAAATATAATTGAAACAATTTTTGGCACTATTTTTGTGGTAATTTAAATCTTTTTGAAAATAGGAAATGGAGGGGAGTTAATATTTCAAACTTTTGGAGTGCACCCAGTACTTCTGCATGCTCAAGGCAAGCATCTTGAACACTTGATATGGTGAATTGCATAGTTGTTGTTTGCAAGAACAATTGCATCATGGATATGTTGAATAAAACTGGCATATGGCTATTTTTGCATGCATATAGAGTTGGCATGTTTCATCATACCGTGCATCGTGTGCTAGTCATGACTAACTTGTAGGAGCAGGCATAAGAGAAATACTGTTACCGGCAGAAGGGTGATCACGTTGGAGCATGATCACGCCTTGTTTGTCATGCATGTTGGAGCATGCAAGGGTTGTGGCCCTGTTGGTATTGCTGTTGAAAGAATACTTTGTTGTGCTAACCGTTGCAGGAAACATAAGCCTCCTGAGATGACCATAGATCGAGTCTTGTCATCGGTAACCCCCATACTTGATTCGTGCTACCACTTGTCCCTGCCACAGGTAGGGTGCGGTCCAGTAAGTTGCTAACCCATTTCCGAGCACACACCATACAAAGGGCCACGATGAGGGTTTCCCAGGGATCCGGGACTAAATCCTGTCATCGGGTCAGGGGGCATGGGTGTTTCCAGTTGTGACTGAGAGGGGGTCACCCCTTGGAATCCGCGCGTATTAATAGTGATCCCATGCAGGACGTTGGTCTCTCCGTCTCAGAGTTTTTCTTGAACGATGCTTTGGGTGATTCCGGGCATCCAGAAAGTTAATCTGGTGTGTGCTGGTCAGGTGTGTTTACAACCCAAAGACCGTAATGGGAATTAGTCGGTGTCATGGTACTGACTAAAGAAATCCTTTACTTCTGGGTAAAGAGCACACCCTCTGCAGAGTTTAAACCTATTCGAATAGCTGTGTCCACGGTTAAGGGCTACAGTCTGGGTTGGTCAAGTGTCGGTCTTAGTGTCGGTCTTCGGAGGAAAATAATTAAATTGAGCCTGAATTATTCTGCCGAATAATTATTGTCACCCTGTTGCTACCAGGAATATTTTATGCTTGTTAAATATTATTATGGTTATGCATAATATTGAGGACTAACCCGTATCTCTTATTTTGAATTTTTCCTGAGTGTCTCAGGGGCTGGCTAGACTACCCCGGGCACTCAATTTTATTTTCAAGACCTCTCGTGGCGTCCCTCGAGTTAACAGGCGGTTTATCATGCCACTACTCGTGTGGACACCCGATTGGCATTTCTCTTCAAGTCCGACCGTGGCGTCACTTGACACCCGACTGGCATTTCTCTTCAAGACCTCTCGTGGCATCTCTCGAGTTTACAGGCGGTCCCGCCACTACTCTTGTAGACACCCGATTGGCATTTCTCTTCAAGACCTACCGTGGTGTCACTTGACATCCGACCCGCATTTCTTTTATTTTATTTTCCTTAAACTTTCCTTGTTTATCACTAACATTTCCATATATTCATTTATTTGCATATGCTAATATTTTATCATGCCATGATTTAATTCCTGTCAGTAGGCATTTAAGTCCATCATGAGCATACGCATATAGTGTGGTTCATCATGATCATATAATTTAATTGTTGCATTCGGTATATCTTTTGTTCATGATGTTTGCGAGTACATTCAAACATACTCACAGGCTTGTCCCTGGCTATTTACTTGGCCAGGTCAGGATTTCTACAAGGAGTACCATAGCGATGTCCGTGCGGAGCCTAGGATGGCAGCCATGCGGGATAGGAATTATCCAGGTCAGCCGTTCCTGTGGGGAATGGAGCCCCATCGACGTTGAAGAACCGCGAGACAATTCCGTCATCCACCACCAGAATCACTGTTGTATCATTAGACCTTCATGGTCTTGTATCCAATTCTTGTAATAGCTTGGTAATCTCTAACAAGGACGTGTCCACCAGTAACGGTAAATCCTGGGCTGGTGATGACACGAGGGGTTAATTTCTGGGATTTTGTGTCCCGGCCCCGGCACATCCATATTACACTTTTATCACTATCTCTTCACCGAACTAGTGCACCTATACAATTTGCCATTGTATTGGGTGTGTTGTGGACACAAGAGATTTCTTGTATTTGGTTGCAGGGTTGTTTGAGAGAGACTATCTTCATCCTACGCCTCCCACGGATTGATAAACCTTAGGTCATCCACTTGAAGGAAAATTGCTACTATCCTACAAAACTCTGCGCTTGGAGGCCCAACACGAGTCTACAAGAATAAAGTTGCGTAGTAGACATTAAGCTCTTTTCTGGCGCCGTTGCCGGGGAGGTGAGTGCTTGAAGGTATATCTTTAGATCTTGCAATCGAATCTTTTAGTTTCTTGTTTTATCACTAGTTTGCTTTATAAAAGAAAACTACATAAAAAAATGGAATTGATTTTGCATCATATTATTGATCATCTTCATAATATCTTTCTTGAAAACGATGGATCGGAAAATTATGCTCAATTGTTAGAAGAAGAAGTCAATAAAATGTTTGGCACAAAATATTTGAATGATGAGCATGATAGCAATGTTGTTAGTATGAATTCCATGAATATCCAAAATGTTAATGATTATTGCACTAGTCATGAGAAAAATGTCTCCTATAAGAATGTCAATTTTTGCGGAGTGAATTGGGAGTGCAATTGCACACCAAAAAGGGAAGACAGATTTTGTAAGAGGCGTAATATTTAGAAACGAAAAAATTGCAAGAGAGGCTAGATGATTGTGCTGAAAGATTTAATTTTTTCGCCATCCTTGTGAACTTTGCAATGAACATGGTCATTTAAATCTCCAATGCAAATTCTTTCATGATCAAATCATTTCCAAAAGTTGTGATAACTTGATTACCCTTGAGCATCATAAAGAGCTTAGTCTTCTTTTGGGGTATGAAGAAATGAAACGTATAACTAAGGGTATTCCAAAATTTAATCTCGAGAGATTTCTTGATTTTGATCTAGAGGAAATTTATTTGTTTTGTGCGGTAAATTGCATTGAGAATCCTTATATTGCCAACTATCTAAAGACAAGAAAACAAATAGAATATGAAGAGAGTACTAATGAAAGGGAAAATATTTCCCAATACCCTCCTAGTGTTTATTATGATGAATCAGGTAACGAGGAGGAGCTCCCTATTCAACCAATCTCATCAATAAGAAGCTTGAAAAGATTTATTAAACCCACACATGATTTGGTGAAGAAGAAGAAAATAAGAAAGAATAAAGGTAAAAAGGTATCTCTCCCAAACGATGTTGCCTCTATTATTGTTGTGCCTCATGAAAATGAATCAAAATTAATTATGGAAGATGATGCACTTGATGATGATTTTGTTATGCCTATTGCTTGTTGTGATGATTATGATTGGTAAGATAATGATACTTCTTATAATCTTGGAGATCTTTTTGGCACCAACTTGGGAAATTACGATGATAACAATTGTTATACCGTTGGTGCTATTCATACTATTAATGATGAGGGTGATTATGCTTATGATATGCCAAGCCACAAGCTTGGGGATGCTATGTTTGATGATAATGACATGTTTGAGAATTTATTTGCTGCAATTAATGTTTGTCCCAAGCTTGGGGATGCTATGCTTAATGAAGATGATCTTTTTAGTCCCCCTACTTTGAATGATCAAATTTGCTATGATGATTGCATGCCTCCTATCTATGATGAGAACAAAGTTGCTACTTATGATGATTATTGTGATGATACTTATGTTATAAAAAGTAGTGATGATTATATTTATAAAACTTGTCATAGTTATGATTACCCTTTTCCTGAACATTACTCTTTTAATCTGGGAACGATTTATAGTATTCGAGTTTCATATGATACTCCCACCATTGTGAATGAGGAGAAATTTTCTTATGTGGAGAGTAATAAAATTTCTATGCTTGGGGATCATGAAAAGAATGTTTTATGTGATGGTTATATTGATGAATCTATTCATGATGCTACTGAAAATTATTATGAGAAAGGAACTTATGATTCATGATGCTCTTGTTATGTTTCAATCCTTATCTTTTATGCGAGCATCATTGAACTTATTGTGCCTCGCTAAAAGGCATTAAAGAAAAGCACTTGCTGGGAGACAACCCAACACTTTTACCTACTATTTTTGTGTGTTCACATGATTATGCTACTGTATTAATCATGTTTTATTGCTTTTGTTTCAATAAAGTGCCAAGTAAAGCCTTTGGGATAGTGTGGATGATAGTTGACTTGAATCTGTGCAAAAACAGAAACTTTTGCGCTCAGTCTAGGAATTTTGAAAATTCACTGGAACGTGATTTTGATCTGAATTTTTTACAGGTGATATATATACAAATTCGTTATGTTTTCCTAATTTTTCAGAAGTTTTGGAGTAGCAGAAGTATGGTTGGCGTACAGATTACTACAGACTGTTCTGTTTTTTATAGATTCTGTTTTCAATGCATAGTTTGCTTGTTTTCTAGTTTCTATGGCTTATATTGCTCAATATAAATTGTGGAAATGATATTCTACAGTAGGAATTGTGTGTAAACAATTATGAATCTTGTCTTTGAAAGTACCAAAGTGAAATGGTTTGCTCTTTATCATACTAACCTATCTCACGAAGTTCCGTTAAGTTTTGTGTGATTGAAGTTTTCAAGTTTTGGGTGAGATGTCGATATGAGGAGAATAAGGAGTGACAAGACCCTAAGCTTGGGGATGCCCAAGGCACCCCAAGTTAAATATCCAAGGAAGATCCAAGCAACTAAGCTTGGGGATGCCCCGGAAGGCATCCCCTCTTTCGTCTTCAACATTATCGGTAATCTCACTTGGAGCTATATTTTCATTCGTCACATAATATGAGTTTTGCTTGGAGAGTCATTTTATTTTATTAGGATTTGCTTGCTGTTAGTTAAAATAATGTTTTGCATCTTTTATTTCAATAAAATTTGCAAGGATAGCCATCACCATGCTTATTTTGCAAATATATGAGTTGCTGTTTCAAAACAGAAAATTTATCGCTGTTGCAATAATTATCCAGAAAATTCAGAATGTGATAAAATGTTGAAACTTTCTGCACAATAAGCTATGATAAATTTTCCACAGTGTGGTAAATATTCATAATTTTTGGAGTTTAATAAGTAATGATACTCTTGCATTCTTTACAGACAGTGCTGTTTTGGCAGATTGCTGTTATGTTTGCATTATTTGCATATGTTTGCTTGTTTAATGATTCTATTTGAGGATAGGAATATTAAATATGCAGACGCATTTAGTACGCAATGTTGAATAATAATTTTAGTGATTTGCTAAAGTAGAGATTGATAAGCTTTTTGCATTGGTTTATACTAACTTATCTCACGAGTTCTTGTTGAGTTTTGTGTGGATGAAGTTTTTAAGATTTAGGGAAACCGTGATATAAAAGGAATTAAGGAGACACAAAAGCTCAAGCTTGGGGATGCCTAAGGCATCCCAAGATAATATTTCAAGAAGTCTCAAGCATCTAAGCTTGGGGATGCCCCGGTAGGCATCCCATCTTTCTTCATCAACAATTATCGGTTAGTATCGGTTGAGCGTAAGTTTTTGCTTCTTTACATGAGTTGTGCTATTCTTGGAAAGTCATTTTGTTTTGTTTTGCTTGCTGTTTTAATAAAATACTTAGATCTGAAAGTTTTTAAATCAGAGAGAGTCCACAATTAGCTACCTATTTACTTAACTACTCGCTTGATCTTCACTTATATCTTTTTGGAGTAGCTTGTCATTTACTCTTGTGCTTCACTTATATCCTATGAGTAAATTGTTGAATGAATTGAATATCATGAAGTTGAAATTATATGTTCATATCATGCCTAGTGGTAGCTTCACATTGGGTTTAGAAAGTGAAATCTTTTGAGGCTTGACACTCACAATATTGGTCATACAAGCAATTCATGAATGATTAGTAGAAGGAAGAGAACTTTCACATGCAAATACACTATCTTGGAAATCTTTTGTGATTGTGAGCCCCCATCAAAATATTATATGTCAAAACTATTGACGTTGGACAAGGAAGACCACGTAATGATTTATGTTTGTTCATATTCACATAGAAGTTATATTGTCATATATCCTTCAACATGTGGTGCTTGCCCCCCATCTTTGCTAGCCAAAAATTCCGCACTAAGTAGAGATACTACTTGTGCATCCAAAAACCCTTAAACCCAAATCTTATTTTCAAGAGTCCACCATACCTACCTATGGATTGACTAAGATCCTTCAAGTAAGTTATCATCGGTGCAATAAGGCAATAAAAATTGCTTCTAAAAGTGTAAGATCATTTAGTGTAAGAGAAAATTGAGTGTTGTACGAACTTGTGATGGTAAAGAAATAAAAGCGACAGAATGCATAATAAAGGTTGCCATCACAAGGGGCAATATAACGTGATGTTCTTTTGCACTAAGGGGTTGAGCATACAAACAAATAAGGGCATGGCAACCTCTGCTTCCCTCTGCGAAGGGCCTATCTTTTACTTTTATGTATTTACTTTTATGCAAGAGTCAAAGTTTTTCTCTCTATTCCATTTTATTTTTCTCCTTTGGCAAGCATCATGTGGTGAGGAAAGATCTAGGCACATATGTCTAGTTGGATATGGGTGGCATGAGTTATTATTGTTGATATCACCCTTGAGGTGAATACGTTGGGAGGCGAAATTATAAGCCCCTATCTTTCTATGTGTCCGGTTGAAACGTTTTGCTCATGTGTATGTGGTGAGTGTTAGCAATCAGAGAAGACTATATGATGGTTGAGTATGTGGAGCTCTTACTTAGACTCTGTTGAATAAGTTGAATTGCAATTGTTTGGTGACTGAGAACATAGGTTGTTGAGTTTCAAGAGAATTCATTGTTTGAACCTTAACATGTGAATTGGTTGCTACTTTAACATGAGAAGTTTTATAAGAAAGAATTGCTGTTATGATGCTAGGAATAGTGATTGAAATTGTCATTGATCAAACTTGTGCACTTTGCTAGCATTCACACTTCATAAATTATTTCTATTATCATTTACCTACTCGAGGACGAGTAGGAATTAAGCTTGGGGATGCTGATACGTCTCCAACGTATCTATAATTTATAAAGTATTCATGCTGTTATATTATCATTCTTGGATGTTTTACAATCATTTTATAGAAACTTTATATCATTTTTTTGGGACTAACCTATTGACCCAGTGCCCAGTGCCAGTTGCTGTTTTTGCTTGTTTTTTGTACATCGCAGGAAATCAATATCAAACGGAGTCCAAACACCGCGAAACTTTTTGTGGATTTTTTATGGACCAGAAGACATCCAGTGGGCCAGAGAAGCACTTGGGGGTGCCCCGATGGGGCACAACCCACCTGGGCGCGCCTGGGGGCCCAGGCGCGCCCAGGTGGGTTATGCCCACCTCGGTGGCCTCCTGCACCCCCTCTTTGCCCTATAAATCACCAAATATTCCAAAAACCCTCAGGGTAGCCCTAGATCAGAAGTTCCACCGCCGCAAGGCCTCTGTATCCACGAGATCCAATCTAGACCCCGTTCCGGCACCCTGCCGGAGGGGGAGATCATCACCGGTGGCCATCTTCATCATCCCGGCGGCCACCACGATGAGGAGGGAGTAGTCCACCCTCGGGGCCGAGGGTTTGTACCAGTAGCTATGTGTTTAATCTCTCTCTCTCGTATTCTTGAGATGTCACGATCTTTGATGTATCGCGGGCTTTGTTAATATAGTCGGATCATATGTTGTTTTCCCCTCTCTATCTTGTTGTGATGAATTGAGTTTTCCCTTTGAGATTTCGTTTTATCGGATTGAATACTTTTATGGATTTGAGAACACTTTATGTATGTATTGCTATGAATACCCATGGTGACAATGGGGTATCGTATTGATTCACTTGATATATGTTTTGGCACTCAACTCGCGGATTCTCGAGGTGACATTGGGGTAATCTATGCATAGGGGTTGATGCATGTTCTTGTCTTTGCTTCTCCGGTAGAAATCTGGGGGCACCCTTTGAGGTTCTTTGTGTTGGATTGAGTATTATGAATCTGAAATTATTTGGTGTTATTTTAGTACGAAGTCTTGGATAGATTGATCGGAAAGAATAGCTTCGAGGTGGTTTCGTACCCTACAAACAATTTTTCTTATGTTCTCCTCTAGATAGGAACTTTGGAGTGATTCTTCATCGCACTTTGAGGGATGGTTATATGATCCAATTATATTAGCATTGTGGAGAGATTGCACTAGCGAAAGTCCGGACCCTAGGCCCCATTTTCAAGCATTGCAATACCGTTTGTGCTCCGTTTTATCAATTACTACCTTTCTGTTTTTGTTTATTTAGATTGTAAAAATATATTTCTACCATCCATATTATACTTTTATCACCATCTCTTCGCCGAACTAGTGCACCTATACAATTTTCCATTGTATTGGGTGTGTTGGGGACACAAGAGATTTCTTGTATTTGGTTGTAGGGTTGTTTGAGAGAGACTATCTTCATCCTACGCCTCCCACGGATTGATAAACCTTAGGTCATCCACTTGAGGGAAAATTGCTACTGTCCTACAAAACTCTGTGCTTGGAGGCCCAACACGAGTCTACAAGAATAAAGTTGCATAGTAGACATCAACGCTGCCCCCCTTAAAGGCTTGCTGGGGAAGACTCGGTACCTTATGCCGGAAGCTTGCTGTGATAGCTTACTGAAGAAGCCTGGGTGTCTTGTATGGGAAGATATCCGTGTGTCGTATCGAGGAAGACACAGGAACCTTGCGTCGTACGCTTCTCAGGTAGCTTCTGAAGAAAGACTGGGTTGCTTACATCTGAAGCTTTCTTTTTCCCATATGCGGACTGAGTACATATATATATATATCCCCTAATGTTTCTACTGTCGGTTACTTGTTGTATGCAACAGGGTCTTCGGCTATCCTTCTTGCTGAACACTAAGTTCATAGCACATGCTGGCTTGCTTTCGAAATATAGCAGGTTTCAAATCATACTCATAGTAGACTCAAACCTTGTATATATGAATCATACCTTTGACTCGAAATGTACTGTTGATCATGCACACATCTTTGCTTTCTTGCTGATGCGATCATTACTGCTGTGAAAGTTGCACTGATGTATACTTGATGCTGATAACCAATCCGGCCAGGATATCATTTGTATTCAGGCCCGATATTCCCGATATAACACAGTCTGCTGAAAATCCCATATTGCTGAGCTGAGCTTCCAAATGACTATCTCTTCACTGATTCTTTTGGTTTAGGGTCGGTGAGCAACTTCCATAAGGGGAAAATAAGGTAACACCAAGGGCCCAAATAAAGAAACACAAGAAACGACTAAAACAAAAGCACACGAAGCAGCAAGCTCACACACACAAGCAATATCACATTCTATAGCTATTCACAGCAATAATATGCATTCCTACTTAATCACACGAATCTAACATGCTGTGGCTATGTGCACGAAATTGAATCAATGTGTGGAAGAAAATTGGTGTAAACAAGACTACACCAAATACGAGCTTAACATCGGTTCCATCTGGACGGACACGGAGGTGAGGACGAACTTGGTGATCATGGATCGAAACACAGAAGTTACGACCACATCATCATCAAGCGTACGGAAGAAAACCGTACACGTCCAAAGAATAGGTGGAGGAATGAGTTAGTGGTGGAGAGAAAGGCTTGCAGGCATTGCCCTTTTCTGATAACAAGGATCAGTAAGGGTTGTCGAAGCGGCTAGAGGAATGGCATGATCCGGGATAGAACTTGTCTATCACCGAAAATGATAGGGGTGTCAGAAGAGAATAAGTTGGTGTGGTACCGGTGCATCAATCCGACAAGGGATCGACACCACCAAGCACCTTGGTATCACTCCGCTGGGACAAAGATGACACCACACCAAGGAACAAATATGCAAACTGGAGAGCGCAGGTAGGGAATCGAAACCGATGCCACCTACACTGACCAGATCCATCGTTAGTGATAAGATATCTAGTCTATATGTACGCTATGCACAAACAAATGCGACAAACAAGTGCAGCAAACCAACTGGATCCTATACTACCGGTTACTAACGTTCGCGCGGTCTAGGGTGTCCTATAGCCAGACCTGCTCTGATGCCAACGCCTGTGGCACCCCGGCTCAGAGAAGACCGGAACGCCCCGTATTCCAGCCTAGGGATAAGTCCTCTGGAATACGGCACTGTTGGCATAGAACAAATCAGCTCTTTATTACAATGGATATGGTTACAAAGGGTACGTGGGTTACATCGGCACGGCGACACTACACCTGCCCGGGGTAGCTCTATGCTAACAGCGGAGTAACTCTCTCGGCAGTGGAACGGCGATGGCGGTAATGGACTCCACTCCGCAGGGACTCTGGCTATAACGCGTATCCTAGCTCGCAAACTCAGGATCCTCGACAAGAAAGCAATCATGGCATGACCTGCAAACTGGCATGACACGCCAGGTGAGTACTTTGAATGTACTCGCAAGCTCACAACAAACATCAGCATTAAGGCAAGACAACATCATAGCAAGATAGCTACTGAAGTAGATGCAGTAAGGTAAAGCATATTAAGTAGTTTAATCCATACTCCGAATAACATCAGGATCCAATCTGAATCTGTTCCAAATCCAATCCAAATCATGTGGTCATCCGACCACTCATCTCATAGCCATCCCATGGCTAACATATCATATTCCTGATACCGTCTGCAATACAAGTTTGACAAACTCTCTTCTAGGTTGCCTCACAACCTTTAGAATACTCACGATCCACTGAGTACTTTCGATCATAAGACGAGTTATTCCATCCTTATCACTACTATGGTTGACCACCTAGTGAGGTCCGGACGGACTGTCCAATACCATGGATGCAGCTATTCGAATTGATTTTACACTCTGCAGAGGTTGCGCACTTTACCCACACCATGGAACACCTGACCTCGTGATCCCATTCGGGTGGACCAGCGTTGCTCCAACGAAACCCGCCTGACCTGTGACTCTCCCATCGTACCACCGGCAATCATTCTCCCCTGGAGTCCTGCCCTGGGTGGCCCCTGTGTCACCGCATGACACCTGCCACCGTCGTGGCCAACAAACTGTTCCAAACGGGGACCTGGTACCATATAACTCAACTGGGCTCACAATGTTATCGCCGCCTACCGGGCCAGGGTAGCACGCACGCATAACCTTCCCTGTCGGGCGGTACTGGTGAAAGAGCACGCGATCAGACCAAGTCAAGGCCGTCCCTGTCGGTGTACTAAGTATTGGGCCACTAGTACCCCGTACTTGTGCACGGGCAGTTGTAGCCATCCTTGCGGCAAGGCTTGCCAGGAACAGCTCGAGGTCGATTCAAGTCACCAAGGAAATCATCAAGTCAGAGATCTGAGGATCAACGGATAAGCAAAGCTGGAATCCGAAGGCCAGCTTCCCCGGCAAGATCCTTGCCGGGATGGCCTGTGGCGCCCGGCAAGGCTTGGCGCCCTGCAAGGCTTGGCGCCCGGCAAGATTCGGCGCCTGGCGAGGTTCTGCCACTGTGCCACCGCTTTGGCATAGTAACAAGTCTGACATTCTGGGTCCTTCTCTGGATGCGTGGCGACGCACCAGTGGAGGAGAGCTTAAGCGGTGCTGATGGGATGGCCCCTTTTTCCATCCCCAAGAAAGTGAGGACACCTAAACGGACACCTCACGGTGCATTAAATGCGTTTGTCCTAATCCATCAGGGGTTAGGTATGATACCCTTTAGCTACTTTACACCCCAATGTATGTACATTGTGCCACTGTGGTGACCCCTTTGAGCATATAAAAGGAGGCCCAAGGCAACTGCTACAGAGGAGGGGAACTTCTGGCCCATTCTGCAAGCGTAGCCGCTCTCTGAACGTACTGTTCATTGCAAGCGCTCCTGAAGGCTGGGCTCAAGAACATCAATAAGAACACAAAGCAGGAGTAGGGTTTTACGCTGATCAGCGGCCCGAACCTGGGTAAAAACTTCACGCGTCGATCATTGGTTCTGCTCTTTGCGTATACCTCTCCCCCCGCCGAATCGTAAAGGGGTCTCTCGGGATCTCATAGGTGTCGTACCCCGACATCTTTGGCGCGCCAGGTAGGGGGATTGAAGGTTGCGTGAACCTGATCTAGTGCTCGGTGCCTTAGTTTCTTCATCATCTTCATCATCATGCCGCCCAAGAAGAAGAGCGTTGCGTCAGCGCAGCCGTCCACGTCCGTTTTGCCTACACCTTCGCGTACAGGCGACGGCATGGGTGCGGAAGGAAGATGACTAGAACCCCCGCGGCGTTCTGGTGATCCAAGCCAAGCGAGCGGTATCGTTCGCAGTGGCAGTGGTAACCTGCACGCCGCCGGATCTAGAGATGGCGCTGTGTTGCCTACGAGTGGCACAACGAACTCGAGAGATCGGAGGGCACCTGTTGGAAATCCCGCGCCGGCGCAAGCCTCACGACCTACCCAGGTCGTGCATGATGAGTGACGTCATGGCGCTGGTGGTTCAGGGCGTCCCCATGAAAAGGTCCCTGTGCATAGATCCCAAGATGTGCGGGACCAGCATGCACACCAAGCTGCCGGCGGAGGTGGCGCACGGTCGTGTGACCGTGGTGGTGCTCCTTCTAACATGGTTAGGAGTCAGAGCACCTCACGTACCTCGCACTTGTCGCCACCACCTATGCCAGCGGAAGCCTTGGCACGTGCGCAGCTGCTCCTCGATTTTCCTCCCGCCCCGGAGAAGATGGAGGAGTGGCGAGCTACTATCCAGAGCATTATCGGCTTCGCCAACAAGGATGGACCGCAAGAGGCAGGGCCCTCGCCGCGGAGGCCCATCGATCCGGCGCGAGCCGATGTAGAGAAAACCGGAGGTGGTGCAACCACAGTGACTTCCCTCCGCGGCACCAGCGGCGGCCGACAACTCAGCAAGTCGACCACCATGAAGAAGTTTCCATGGCGTCGTCCGATCCACGGATGCGCCGTGATCAGCGTCAAGTTCTCCAGGAACGAGGCAAGGAGGACGCTCAAACAACCATCGAGCGGCGACGAGAAGCGCGCTATCAGTCTGATAAGCGCGCGGGGCCGGCTGTCGACGAGCCTGCGCCAGGGGACGTAGGAGACTTGCCTTATGAGGTAGGGACTCCAGCGTTTACCCGTGAGCTGCGGCAAGTCCGGTGGCCCAATTCCCGAACCTTCAAGCCGGAGGTCCCAGAGAAATATGACGGTAAGACCCATCCCTCGGAGTTCCTGAGCATCTACACCATTGTGGTGCAGGCTGCCGGGGACCGAGATGACATAATACTTGCCAACTACTTCCCGTTGGTGCTCAAACCCAACGTCAGGTCGTGGTTGATGCATCTGCCGGAGAATTCCATTTCTTCCTGGTCAGATCTGTGCCATCAGTTTGTCGGCGCCTTTGTTGGAGGCCACCAAGCTCCTGGCCAAGAGAGCGATTTGCACATCATCCCTCAGAAGGAGGGCGAGTCCCTGCGCAAGTTTATGCAGAGGTTCAGCCGAGTGCAGTACAATATTCCCGACGTTCATCCTGCCGCTGTCATTAGCGCATTTCACCAGAATGTGCGTAACCGCAGAATGCGGGAAGAGCTGGCAATGAACAAAGTCAGGAGTATTGCCGAGCTTTATGCTCTGGCTGACAAGTGCGCTCGAGCTGAAGAGGGGAGGAAACTCCCTGGTGAGGCTGTTGGCACGACGGGCAAGTCCGAAGATGAAGACGCCGCGGCCCCGTCAAGGAAAGGCCGGCGGCGGAACAGGAAGCGCGGAGGCAAGGCCGTGCTTGCTGTCGAGGAATCTGACAACCCCGGCACCGCCAAGAAGGCCAAGGTTGGTGACCCCGGCAAGGATCTTGCCGGGTGCCCTTCCTGTCAGGCCTTGGCGGCTGCCGACAAGTCGGAGAACTCCGGCAAGCAGTATTATAAGATCCATCGCACCAAGGGCCACGATCTCCAGAACTGCCGGCAAGTTGAGCAGCTTGCCAAGAAGCAGAGGGCCGAATACGAGAGGCGGGACAAGGAGAAGGCCCAAGATGGTGCTGAGGGGTCCGGCAAGAAACACGGTGGCCGAGGGGGTCACCGCGGCAAGGCCAAGAAGCAAAAGGATCGGCCCGCTCGGGGCCGAGACAAAGAAGGAGGTGATGATGAGGAAGATGATGAATCCAGTGAGCAAGAATTCCAGAAGGCTACAGAGGCCATGTGCATTGATGGGGGTGCCTCGCTGCATTCCTCCCACTGCCAACTCAAACAGTGGGTGCGGGAGGTCAATGCGGCAGAGCCATCCCCAGATGCATGTAGGCCCCTGAAGTGGTCCAGCACGCCTATCATTTTCGACGCCGAGGATCACCCCGATCGCACAACTGTGGTCAGGTGCTTACCATTGTTGGTCTCCCCAACGATTCGCAACCTCAAGGAGATGAAAATGTTAGTTGACAGCGGGGCCGGCCTAAACTTAATCTCACCGGATGTGCTCAGAAAGCTCCAGATTCCCGACGAGGACCTCGAGGAAACGGGTACGTTTCAAGGGGTCAATCTGGGAAGAACACAGCCTAAGGGCAAGATTACGCTGCCAGTAACATTTGGCAGCGAGCTCAACATCAGGATCGAGAAGGTGGTGTTTGATGTCGCCAAGATCCCCATGTCATACAATGGGATCCTTGGTCGGCCAGCGCTGGCTAAGTTTATGGCGGCATCACACTACGCGTACAACGTCTTGAAGATGCCTGGGCCGTTGGGCGTCATCACTATCCATTCCGATAAGAGGGATGCGCTCATCTGTGCCGACCAACTTTGCCGGGAAGCAGTTGCAGCACCTGCCATCAAGGCACTTGCTCCTGCCGCTGGAACTCCCGGGGGGAAGAAGAAGACCGGCAGGAACCTTGGCGCGAACTCCGGCAAGCGCACCTCCTCGGAGTGCTGCCCTTCCGTCGAGGACGTACCAGAGAGTTCCATCGACAAGAACAAGAAGTCCAAGGCTGCTCCACCGGAGACTAAGAAGGTGCCTGTCAGAGAGCACGGAACAGGGGGAACTTTCACCATAAGTTCCACCCTAGATGACAAATAGGAAAGCGCGCTCGTTGCTTTCCTGCGGGCGACTGTCGACGTGTTTGCATGGAAACTGTCTGACATCCCCGGTGTTCCCAGGAAGGTAATTGAGCACCACCTTGCTATCTATCCTCATGCGCGGCCCGTCAAGCAAAGGGTCAGGAAGCAGGCCTTGGAGCGGCAAGAATTCATTGCCGAAGAGATTAAAAAGCTGGAGGCGGCAGGACTGGTCAAAGGAGTGCTTCATCCAACATGGTTGGCCAATCCGGTCGTAGTGCGGAAAGCGAATGGGAAATGGAGGCTTTGTATCAATTATACAGATATCAATAAAGCTTGTCCAAAAGATCCCTTTCCCTTGCCGCGCATCAACCAGATTGTGGATGCCACCGCTGTTTGTGATCTCCTGTCCTTCCTTGATGCCTATTCAGGGTATCATCAGATTTTTATGGCAAAAGAAGATGAAGAGAAGACAGCCTTTATCACCCCATGTGGTACGTATTGTTTTATACGAATGCCTTTCGGGTTGAAAAGTGCTGGTTCAACATTTGCCAGAGCAATCCAGATTGGTTTTGAGCCACAACTCCATAGAAATATGGAGGCGTATATGGATGATATAGTGGTCAAAACCAAAGACAAAGCAACGCTCATTCAAGACTTTGAAGAAACATTTGCAAACTTGCGCAAGATCAACTTGAAGCTCAATCCTGAGAAGTGCGTGTTCGGTGTTCCTTCCGGCAAGCTCCTCGGATTCTTTGTATCTTGCCGGGGAAGCGAAGCGAACCCCGACAAGATCAAAGCTATTGAGCAAATTGAAGCGCCGAGACGCGTCAAGGATGTGCGTCGTCTTGCCGGCTGTGTTGCTGCTCTAAGCAGGTTTATTTCCAAATCTGCTGAGCGCGCCCTGCCCTTCTTCAAAATTTTGAAGAAGGCAGGTCTGATGAAATGGACTCCGGAGGTGGAGGCTGCGCTGCAAGAAATGAAGAAATACCTTTCCTCTCCGCCGACGCTAGTCGCACCTAAACCACAAGAGCCGTTGTTGCTGTATCTAGCAGCAACAAATCAAGTGGTTAGCGTTGCGCTAGTGGCGCAGAGAGAAGCTGATGAGGAAGCAACACCAGCGGCAGGACCGCTGGATGACGCGGCAAGATCTTCCCCGGCAAGGGTTGATCCCGGCAAGACAGGATATGCGCAAATAGAAGAACCCATGCAGAAGAAGAAGGTGGTGCAGCGCCCAGTTTATTTTGTTAGCTCTCTTTTACAAGGAGCTAGGTCAAGATATTCTGGTGTGCAGAAGTTGCTTTTCGGCCTCCTTATGGCCTCGAGGAAGCTGCGCTATTATTTTCAAGCACATGAGATCACCATCGTCACTCGCTTTCCGTTGCAACAGATTTTGCAAAATCCGGAGGCAACCGGCAGGATCGTGGAGTGGGCGTTGGAGTTGTCCAGCTTTGGCCTTAAGTTTGAAAGCACTTCAACGATCCAGAGCAGGGCCTTGGCGGAGTTCATTGCAGAATGGACCCCAACGCCAGACGAAGAAGTTCAAGAAACAACTCTCCCCGGCAAGGAAATCGATCAGCAATGGATTATGTACTTTGACGGGGCTTTCTCACTGCAAGGCGCCAGTGCTAGCGTGCTGCTTGTCGCACCCACTGGAGAGCACCTCAAGTACATAGTCCAAATGCACTTTCCCCGGGAGAGTTCGACCAACAACACTGCAGAATACGAGGGTTTGCTTGCCGGTCTCAGGATCGCCGTGGACCTTGGTATCAAAAAGCTCGTCATCAAAGGCGATTCACAACTTGTCGTCAGGCAAGTTAACAAGAGTTATCAAAGTCCATTGATGCAAACCGACGTAGATGAAGTGAGGAAATTGGAAGAGCGTTTTGGCGGTCTGCAAATGGAGCACGTTCCTCGTGCCGAGAACAATATTGCTGACGACCTATCAAAGCGTGCTGCCCTCAAGTTGCCTGTGGAACCAGGAACTTTTGTGCTCCAATTGACTCAACCATCCGTGGCGCCATCGATGCGGCAATAAAAGAGAAGAAAGTTGAACTCTGGCCAGTACTTCCCGGCAGAGCTCCCCGGAGCTGCCGGCAAGGAAGTTGCCGGGATCGACATACCTGCCGGGGAACAACAGGCTCCGGCAGGGCCTCAGGCCCTTGCTGTCGAGACGAACGTTCCCCCGGCAGAGGAGATGCCTTTAGTCCTAGTTGTCGAGCCTCAGGCTCCAGCATGGGCGCAGCACATTGTCCATTTCCTTCAGGCAGGTGAACTCCCTGAGGAACAGGAAGAAGCAAAGAGAGTAGCCCGTCGGTCTATTATGTACAAGTTCGTCGATGACGTCCTGTACAGAAAGAGACCGAACGGTGTGAAATTGAAATGCATTCCTCGGGAGGATGGGCTAGAGCTGTTGGCGGAGATACATGGGGGCATATGCGGTTCTCACATAGGGTCAAGAGCGCTTGCCGGAAAAGCATTCCGGCAAGGTTTCTTTTGGCCTACCGCTCTCCAGGATGCGACTGCACTAGTAACCAAGTGTGAAGCGTGCCAGTTTCATTCGAAGAAATTACATCAGCCAGCTCAAACTCTTCAGACAATCCCTCTCTCCTGGCCATTTTCGGTCTGGGGGCTCGACATACTGGGCCCTTTCCCCCGTGCTACCGGGGGCTTTGAGTACTTGTACGTTGCTATCGACAAGTTCACAAAGTGGCCGGAGGTGGAAGCAGTGAGGAAGGTGACAACACAATTGGCCGTCAAGTTCTTCAAGGGAATTGTTTGCCGTTTTGGTGTGCCCAACAGGATCATCACCGACAATGGCACGCAGTTCACAAGTCGCACCTTCATGCAGTACGTCCAAGACCTTGGCGGCAAGATTTGTTTTGCCTCTGTTGCTCACCCGAGAAGCAACGGCCAAGCGGAAAGGGCCAATGCTGAAGTGCTGCACGGTCTCAGGACCAGAACCTTTGATAAGCTGAAAAAGTGCGAAAGACGCTGGATTGATGAGTTGCCGGCGGTTCTTTGGTCAATCAGAACGACACCAAATCGAGCCACCGGCCAGACGCCCTTCGCTCTGGTCTACGGAGCGGAAGCAGTTCTCCCCACGGAACTCATATATGGATCTCCTCGAGTGCTCGCTTATGATGAGCTCGAGCAAGAGCAACTGCGGCAAGATGGCGCTGTGCTCCTTGAGGAGAATCATCTTCAGGCTGCTGTGTGAGCTGCACGCTACCAGCAAGCTTTGCGCCGCTATCATAGCCGCAAAGTTCATGCCCAAAGCCTTGAGGAAGGCGACCTTGTCCTTCGGCGGATTCAGTCCGCCAAGAATTCAAACAAGTTGACGCCAAAGTGCAAGGCCCTTATCGGGTAGTACAAGTCACCAGGCCCGGCGCTGTCCGCCTGGAGACAGAAGATGGCGTTCCAGTGAGCAATTCCTGGAATATCGAACATCTTCGCAAGTTCTATCCATAAGGCGCGGATGCCGGGGGCTCCCGTCAACCACCCTTTTGTACAAGTCTTGCCGGCAAGGTATGTGATCCTTTGTACAAAGCCAGACACAGACCCTGAGCACAGATGAATAAATTTAAGTGTTGTACATTCCCTTATTGATTCCCATCTTCATATTTATATATATGCGTGTTTGTCTAAGATGTTGTATGACACCTAATGCCGGTAAGTTCTAACGAACCGCCAAGGTTTCATGTCTCTATTTTCTCTTCTCTCTTTTTCCCAAAAGACAGAAGGATTCCTCGCGCGCGCATGAATCCTAGTTGGCGACGTTCGGAATCGACGCTTGCCGGAGGAAGGACAGTGATAGAAAGCTAAGTCCTAAAAACTCAGAGCAAGTTTTTCTTTTATTACAAAGTTATTTCCTTGGATGATTCCGACTCTTGTATGGAAAATCTGCACGCGAAGGAACCCTTGTTGCAATCGGTCGCGCCCTTATTTTGTTTCGAGCCCGCTCAGTGATTTAAGTGGCTGCACTGAGAACACCAAGGAGTCTTGCCGACCGCTGCGCCTCCAGCAGGCTGCTGATGTTCCGCACCCAGCACTCGCGGCAGGTTGCTCGCCGGCAAGTTTTCAATAAGCGTAGGATGAACTCCATACATAAAGGAATCAAACAAGGAAAATAGCAAGCATGAACCTAAACATAGGCAAATTGTATTACATCCATGAGTTGCCGCAATTCTAACTTGAGACTTAATTGTCTTTTACATGAGATAACGACGGCAAGGAAAAAAGTGAAGCACTCAATCCCTGCGCTGGCCTTCGATCCTTTTGATGGAGTCCACCTTCTCAAGGATAGGCGCGATGCGCTCTTCAAGCACCTCAACATTTGCATCCCTTGGTAGATGGCCGAGCGTGTTGGAGAGGTCGATGCCGGGATTGCTGTGCACCACCTTGATGAGCACCTTGCGGAGGACAGCCCGGCAAAGCCGGCGAGTCTCGTTGGCCAGTTGGGTCGCCCGGCTAGACTATAGCACCCTCAACGCGTTGATGACACTTTCAAAGAACATCGTCAACCTGGCACTTGGAGATATTCTTTCCTCGGAAGAATACTTGAAGTTCGACAGGCCCATGGTCGACAGTTCTGCAGTAAGCTTCTCCGCAGTGGCAATGAGACGTCCAGTCCAGATCTCCACTCCCTTCTCGTACTCGGCTTGGGCGGCGGCAGCACTCTTGAGCAGGTTCCTCTCTCCTTGGAGATCCTTGAGTAGAGCCTTCTCACGGGCCCTGCCAGTCTCGAGAGACTTCTACAGCGTGGTCAGCTTCAGCTCCAGAACTGCAATATTATCAGCCGCAGAGGAGAGCTGCTTGGTCTTGTCGGACAGGGCAACTTGCATCTCCGCCAAGGAGTGGAGGGTTTTTTCCCTGTCCCCCTTGAGCGTCGAGAGCTCCTTGCCGTGCTCTTCGAGATCTGTTTCCAGCCTCTTCACTTTGTCGCTCAGCGGTCGGGGCACGACACCTATGGGATCCCGAGAGAGACCCCTTTACGATTTGGCGGGGGGAGAGGTATACGCAAAGAGCAGAACCAATGATCGACGCGTGAGGTTTTTACCCAGGTTCGGGCCGCTGATCAGCGTAAAACCCTATTCCTGCTTTTTGTTCTTATTGATATTCTTGAGCCCAGCCTTTAGGAGCGCTCGCAATGAACAATATGTTCACAGAGCAGCTACGCATGCCGAATGGGCCGGAAGTTCTCCTCCCCTGTAGCAGTTGCCTTGGGCCTCCTATTATATGCTGAAAGGGGTCTCCACAGTGGCAAAACGTATATACATTGAGGTGTAAAGTAGCTACAGGGTATTATACCTAACCCCTGACGGATTAGGACAAACGCATTTAATGCACCGTGAGGTGTCCGTTTAGATGTCCTGACTTTCTTGGGGATGGGAAAAGGGGCCATTCCTTCAGCACCGCTTAAACTCTCCTCTACTGGCGCGTCGCCACACATCCATAGAAGGACCCAGAATGTCAGGCATGTTACTGTGCCGAAGCGGTGGCACAGTGGCAGAATTTCGCCAGGCGTCGAATCTTGCCGGGCGCCAAGCTTTGCCGGACGCCAAGCCTTGCCGGGCTCCAAGCCTCGCCGGGCTCCAAGGCTTGTCGGGCGCCAAGTCTTGCCGGGCCCCAAAGGCCATCCCGGCAAGGATCTTGCCGGGGAAGCTGGCCTTCGGATTCCAGCTCTGCTTATCTGCTGATCCTCAGATCTCTGACTTGATGATTTCCTTGATGACTTCAATCGACCTCGAGCCGATCCCAGCAAGCCTTGCCGCGAGGATGGCTACAACTGCCCGTGCACAAGTACGGGGTACTAGTGGCCCAATACTTAGTACACCGACAGGAGCCCCCGGGCCTAGGCCATACACGAGTGCGAGGCGTTGTTGGGCTAGGCCCAAACAGTGCACGGGCACGCGTGGCAGGAAATTAACTGCTCGTAAATATCTCGTTTTACTGTGCCCCCCACTGCGCGCACGGAGCGCGCGACGTGGGAAGCGTGCCAAAAAGGCTGTAACTGTTTCGCGCCTATAGAGGAGCATTCACATTGGGGAATAAAAGAGGCAGCCCCGCTCCTTCCCCATAAAAAAGGAGAAGTCGCAGAGGCACGAACCTATTTATCCCCTTCTTCTTTCAATCTGGCCATCGCCATCACCCTCCTTCTCTCGAGCTCAGAGCGAAGCCGTTTCTTCTTCCGCCCGCTGCCTCCGCGCTCGCTCCACCCCCAGCTTCCGTTCCCGCCGTCGCCATGGCGCCCAAGGCCAGCAAGGGCAAGGGGAAGGAGGCGAAAGCCGACGTTCCAGAGAGCGAACTGCTGAAGATGCGGAAGAGGCTCGTCGTCTTCCCTCCAATGCTCGACGCCGAAGCTTTGAAGGGGCGTTACCAATGCATGTGGGCGAAGGGAACGCAAGCTCACCCCACCACACGCGTAATCCCAGGTGCTTGCTCCAAAGGTGTATCGGATATATACCCTTTCTTCACTGCATACTTCTATTGCGGGCTCTGTCCCCCTTTTTCCGATTTCTTCAATGACATCATCTACACATACGGCTTCCGTCTTCTTGATTTCACGCCGAATGCAGTACTTTGCATGTCAATCTTTGCTCATCTCTGTGAGAATTTCGTTGGTGTGATCCCCAATTCCGCTCTTTTTCGCCATTATTTCTACCCTCGCATCCAAAAAGGAGAGGCCCTCTCTGGTTCTATTGCCTGGATTCCAAGGGCTTGGAATAAGGAAATATACCCAGAGGGAGTATACCGCGAAAAGTGGGACGAGTGGCGGGCTGAATGGTGCTGGATCCAGGAAGCAGATCCCCATCCTTTTTGTCATCCCCGGCAACAGAAAGTGGTCCGCGGCAAGGATTGGAGCGACTCCGCAGCAGAGGACGAGACGCTCACAATCGCCACTACCAGAATCCTTTGCCTGAAGGCTGCCGGACTGACAATGGAGATGATCGGCTTCGACTTTCTCCGTCGCCGCATCGCCCCTCTGCAGAATAGGGGAAGGCCAGCTTGGGAGTACAAGAACGCGGCAGATGTCATGAGACTGCGCCCCGGGCTGAACAGCAATCTGACCGCTATGCAACTTGGCGCTCTCCGCCAAAGATTATTCCAGCGCGAAGACAAGCACCGGCTGCCGGCAAGGATTGTCCCCTTGTGCAACAATTCTGCCTTGGGGTCAATCATTGCTTTCATGCAGATGTTCAATGCCCACGGCCTTGACCCGACCTGGGCCAAGCCAAGCGAGGAGGAAGCGCAGAAGTTCTTTGACAATTTGACGGAGAAGCCTGTCCGTCAAGAGTCAGATCGTATTCGAGCCACCACTGATCAGGAGGTAGCCAACATCGCTACTAGAGTGGAGGAGGCGAATCTTGCCGCGGAGGCCGGCAACATCGGCTTCACAGAGTGGGAAGCCAGCGATGCAGAGGTGGTTGTGGAGGCAAAGCCTGCCGAGGAGGACAAAGTTGCCGGGGAAGAAGGCAGCGCAGCCGCTGAGAGGTCATCCGGCGAAGACACGGCCGAAGAGGAGACGCGAGAAGAGCCGTCACCCCTGAAGAAGACAAAGCGTGTTCTTCGGAAGGCTGCATCAGGCTTCCCGGCAAGCCAGCCTACTTCGAGCGGCGAAGCCCCCGGCAAGAAAGTGACCGGCAAGACTGGATCGCGGCAGGGGGCTTGTCAACAGCCCGCGCGGCGCGCGAGGCCCACACCAGCGGCCACTGCTGGAGCGGCAGGAGGGTTTCGCACTACCGCACCGGAAGCTGCTCCGGCACCTGCCACAGCCAAGCGGCCTAGGACTCCTCCTCCACCTCCCCACTCAGACACCGCAACGAAGGTCGACTTCGACATCTCCGGCTTGAGTCCAGAGCGAGAGGAAGAAGAGTGAGTACTTGCCACATCTTTTACCTTCCAATCCTGGATCAATCTTACTGACTTGCTTGTGTTGTTTCTGCAGCGACACAGAAACCTTGCTGGAGAGGATGGCGAAGAGGTCAAGGACTTCTACGGGCGACGAGCCCCCGGCAGGCTCCACGAGCGTGCCGGAAACTGTCATTGCCAGCCCGGAGTCTAGTCCTCAACACAGCACCCAGCGCCGCCCCCAGCACAGCCCCCAGCGTAAGTCCATTGTCCTTTTTCCGCTGACTGGTGCCGAGGCTTTCATTCTTGCCGCTAATATCTTTGGGTTCGCAGGAGAAGAACGGCAAACAAGGAGAAGACATTCCCTTTGTGCCTCCTTCATCGACCGCTCCGCCCACAAGCACGTCCCCGGTAAGAGATCCTATCGGCGAGCCCGTCCTAACTGAGGGGGAGCCGGCAAGCGCAGACTCCGGTGACACGCCCCCGGCAACCGGAGTTGCCGGGAGAGATGAAGCCACCTCCCGACAGCCCGACGCAGGTACTCAATTGCCTCAGGGTGCTTGTTATCCTTTTTCTCTTATCTCTTTATCTTTAGTCACTTCAACTACAAACTCGATCTTATTCTGTCTTCCTCCTTCGCCCTTCAGAGTTCCCTATGATGGAAGACATGGACGTTGACGTCGTCATCGAGGAGACCGCCAGGGATGCCGCCGCCGAAGCAGACAGGATCGCTGCCAGCGAGGCCACCAAGGATGACGTTGCCGAGGCTGGTGGTGCTCTTGACGGGGAGGCCGCCAAGACAGCACAAGAGGAAATCGCCGAAGAACCTGCTGAAGAGGGCGACAGGGAGGCTGAGGACCGCACTGACAGCATTCCTGCCGCAGGAGCGCCAGGCGCTGCACCAGCCACAGAGCCCCCTGTCACTGGTGAGGCAGCCACTGAAGGCCAGCCATCAACATCTGGAGGCCCCTCATCCAGCAAGTACCTCAAGGTTGGTGAGAACCTGTTCGTCAACTTTGTCGGGGACGGCAAGCACTGAGGCACCAGCCAAAGGAGAAATTTTCAAGGAAATTATTACCGCTGCCGGGCTCGAAGTTGTCGACAATCCCAGCACTAGCAGCGGCAAATCTGAAGAGGATCAGCTCCTTCAGGCCATGGGCGAGAACTTCCGCAAACTCCAGGCTCTCCACCGTGCCCGGAAAGAGAAGGCAGACTCCAGAATGGCAGTTGTCGAGGCAGCTGAAGCGGATTTTCAAAGGCGCATCGCACAAATGCAAATCTGGCACGCCGAGGCCCTCCAAGAGCTGGTGGCCGGCCGAGAACAAGTGAGCCAGCAATGGAATGAAATCCTCCTGAAGCAATCAGATATGGAGAAGGCACATGATGAAGCTGTTCAAAGGATTGCTGCCGAAGATGCTCTCCTGACGGGGCGCCGTGTTGCTCTTGATGCTCACGAAGAAGATCTCACCGCACGTGAGCAGGCGCTCGCCGCCAAGCTTCGTAGCAAGGATGAAGACATCGAAAATCTTGTCACGCAGCGGACCTAGGAGCTGAAGCAAAAACATAAGGAGGCGCTCGAAGCTCTGACTGCAAGTCACGCCGGCAAGCTCAAGGAGGCCGTCGATGCTGCCGAAGCTGCAGTGGCCGCCAAGAACGAGCTGAGCGACAAAGTGAAGAGGCTGGAGACAGATCTTGAAGAGCACGGCAAGGAGCTCTCGACGCTCAAGGGGGACAGGGAAAAAACCCTCCACTCCTTGGCGGAGATGCAAGTTGCCCTGTCCGACAAGACCAAGCAGCTCTCCTCTGTGGCTGATAATATTTCGGTTCTGGAGCTGAAGCTGACCACGCTGCAGAAGTCTCTCGAGGTCGGCAAGGCCCGTGAGAAGGCTCTACTCAAGGATCTCCAAGGAGAGAGGAACCTGCTCAAGAGCGCCGCCACTGCTCAAAACGAATACGAGAAGGGAGTGGAAATCTGGACCGGACGCCTCATCGCCACCGCGGAAAAGCTTACCGCAGAACTGTCAACCATGGGCCTGACGAACTTCAGATATTCTTCCGAGGAAAGGATATCTCCAAGTGCTAGGTTGACGATGTTCTTTGAAAGCATCATCAACGCGTTGAGGGCGCTCCAGTCCAGCCGGGCGAACCAACTGGCGAGCGAAACTCGCCGGCTTTGCCGGGCGGCCCTCCGCAAGGTGCTCATCAAGGTGGTGCACAGCAATCCCGGCGTCGACCTTTCCAACGCGCTCGACCATCTGCCAAAGGATGCGAATGTTGAGGCACTTGAAGAGCGCATCGTGCCTATCCTTGAGAAGGTGAACTCCATCAAAAGGATCGAAGGCCAGTGCAGGGATTGAGTGCTTCCCTTTTATTCTTGCCGCCATCATCTCATGTAAAAGATAATTAAGTCTCAAGTTAGAACTACGGCAACTTATGGATGTAATATAATTTGCCTATGTTTAAGTGCATGCTTGCTATTTTCCGTGTCTGATTCCTTTATGTATGGAGTTCACCCTACGCTTATTGAAAAACTTGCCGGCGCGCAACCTGCCGCGAACGCTGGGTGCAGGACTTCAGCAGCCTGCTGGAGGCGCAGCGGCCGGCAAGACTCCTTGGCGTTCTCAGTACAGCCACTTAAATCGTTGAGCGGACTCGAAACAAAATAAGGGCGCAACTGATTACAACAAGGGTTCCTTCGCATGCAGATTTTCCATACAAGAGTCGGAATCGTCCAAGGAAATAACTTGGTACTAAAAGAAAAACTTGCTTTGAGTTTTCAGGACTTAGCTTCCTAGCTTTGTTCTTCCTCCGGCAAGCGTCGATTCCGAACGTCACCAACTGGTATTCATATCTCCCTTCCCCCCCCCCCGGCAAATGTGCACGCGAGGAATCCTTCTGTCTTTTGAGAAAAAGAAAGAGGAGAAAATAAAGGGATGAAACCTTGGCGGTTCGTTAGAACTTACCGGGGTCAGGTGTCATACAACATCTTAGACAAACATGCATATATAAATATGAACATGGGAATCAATAAGGGAATGTACAACACTTAAATTTATTCATCTTTGCTCAGGGTCTGCGCCTGGCTTTGTACAAAGGATCACATGCCTTGCCAGCAAGACTCGTACAAAAGGGTGGTTGCCGGGAGCCCCCGGCAACCGCGCCTTATGGATAGAACTTGCGAAGATGTTCGATATTCCAGGAATTACTCACTGGAACGCCATCTTCGGTCTCCAGGCGGAGAGCGCCGGGCCTGGTGACTCGTACTACCCGATAAGGGCCTTCCCACTTTGGCGTCAACTTGTTTGAATTCTTGGCGGACTGAATCCATCGAAGAACAAGGTCGCCTTCCTCAAGGCTTCGGGCATGAACTTTGCGGCTATGATAGCGGCGCAAAGCTTGCTGGTAGCGCGCAGCTCGCACAGCAGCCTGAAGACGATTCTCCTCAAGGAGCACAGCGTCATCTTGCCGCAGTTGCTCCTGCTCGAGCTCATCATAAGCAAGCACTCGAGGAGATCCGTATATGAGTTCCGTGGGGAGAACTGCTTCCGCTCCGTAGACCAGAGCGAAGGGCGTCTGGCCGATGGCTCGATTTGGTGTCGTTCTGATTGACCAAAGAACCGCCGGCAACTCTACCGTTTGGTCTCTTTCTGTACAAGACGTCATCGACGAACTTGTACATAACAGACCGACGGGCTACTCTCTCCGCTTCTTCTTGTTCCTCGGGGAGTTCACCTGTCTGAAGGAAATGGACAATGTGCTGCGCCCATGCTGGAGCCTGAGGCTCGACAGCGAGGACTAAAGGCATCTCCTCTGCCGAGGGAACGTTCATCTCGACAGCAAGGGCCTGAGGCCCTGCCGGAGCCTGTTGTTCCCCGGCAGGTATGTCGATACCGGCAACTTCCTTGCCGGCGGCTCCGGGGAGCTCTGCCGGGAAGTACTGGCCAGAGTTCAACTTCCTTCTCTTTTCTTGCCGCATCGATGGCGCCACGGATGGTTGAGTCAATTGGAGCACAAAAGTTCCTGGTTCCACAGGCAACTTGAGGGCAGCAAGCTTTGACAGGTCATCAAGAATATTGTTTTCGGCAGGAGGAACGTGCTCCATTTGGAGACCATCAAAGCACTCTTCCAATTTCCTCACTTCATCTACTTAGGCCTGCATCAATGGACTTTGATAACTCTTGTTAACTTGCCTAACGACAAGTTGTGAATCGCCTTTGATGACGAGCTTTTTGATACCAAGGTCCGCCGCGATCCTGAGACCGGCAAGCAAACCCTCGTATTCTGCAGTGTTGTTGGTCGAACTCTCCCGGGGAAAATGCATTTGGACTACATACTTGAGGTGCTCTCCGGTGGGTGCGACAAGCAGCACACCAGCACCGGCGCCTTGCAGCGAGAAAGCCCCATCAAAGTACATAACCCATTGCTGATCGATTTCCTTGCCGGGGAGAGTTGTCTCTTGAACTTCTTCGTCTGGCATCGGGATCCATTCTGCAATGAACTCCGCCAAGGCCCTGCTCTGGATTGTCGAAGTGCTTTCAAACTTAAGGCCAAAGCTAGACAACTCCAACGCCCACTCCACGATCCTACCGGTTGCCTCCGGATTTTGCAAAATCCGCTGCAACGGAAAGCGAGTGACGACGGTGATTTCATGTGCCTGAAAATAATGGCGCAGCTTCCTTGAGGCCATAAGGAGGCCGAAAAGCAACTTCTGCACACCAGAATATCTTGACCTAGCCCCTTGTAAAAGAGAGCTAACAAAATAAACTGGGCGCTGCACCACCTTCTTCTTCTGCACGGGTTCTTCTGTTTGCGCAGATCCTGTCTTGCCGGGATCAATCCTTGCCGGGGAAGATCTTGCCGCGTCATCCGGCGGTCCTGCCACTGGTGTTGCTTCCTCATCAGCTTCCCTCTGCGCCACTAGCGCAGCACTAACCACTTGATTTGTTGCTGCCAGATACATCAGCAGCGGCTCTTGTGGTTTAGGCGCGACTAGCGTCGGCGGAGAGGAAAGGTATTTCTTCAAATCTTGCAGCGCAGCCTCCGCTTCCGGAGTCCATTTCATTGGACCTGCCTTCTTCAAAATTTTGAAAAAGGGCAGGGTGCGCTCAGCAGATTTGGAAATAAACCTGCTTAAAGCAGCAACACAGCCGGCAAGACGACGCACATCCTTGATGCGTCTCAGCGCTTCAATTTGCTCAATAGCTTTGATCTTGTCGGGGTTCGCTTCGATTCCCCGGCAAGATACAAAGAATCCGAGGAGCTTGCCGGAAGGAACACCGAACATGCACTTCTCAGGATTGAGCTTCAAGTTGATCTTGCGCAAGTTTGCAAATGTTTCTTCTAAATCTTGAATAAGCGTTGCCTTATCCTTGGTTTTGACCACTATATCATCCATATACGCCTCCTTATTTCTATGGAGTTGTGGCTCAAAACCAATCTGGATTGCTCTGGCAAATGTTGAACTAGCACTTTTCAACCCGAAAGGCATTCGTATAAAACAATACGTACCACATGGGGTGATAAAGGCGGTCTTCTCTTCATCTTCCTTTGCCATAAAAATCTGATGATACCCTGAATAGGCGTCAAGGAAGGACAGGAGATCACAACCAGCGGTGGCATCCACAATCTGGTCGATGCGCGGCAAGGGAAAGGGATCTTTTGGACAAGCTTTATTGATATCTGTATAATCGATACAAAGCCTCCATTTCCCATTCGCTTTCCGCACTACAACCGGATTGGCCAACCAGGTTGGGTGAAGCACTCCTTTGACCAGTCCTGCCGCCTCCAGCTTTTTAATCTCTTCGGCAATGAATTCTTGCCGCGCCAAGGCCTGCTTCCTCACCCTTTGCTTGACGGGCCGCGCATGAGGACAGACAGCAAGGTGGTGCTCAATTACCTTCCTGGGAACACCGGGGATGTCAGACGGTTGCCATGCAAACACGTAGACATTCGCCCGCAGGAAAGCAACGAGCGCGCTTTCCTATTTGTCATCTAGGGTGGAACTTATGGTGAAAGTTCCCCCCATTCCGTCCTCTCTGACAGGCACCCTCTTGGTTTCCGGCGGAGCAGCCTTGGACTTCTTGTTCTTGCCGGTGGAACTCTCAGGTACGTCCTCGACGGAAGCACAGCACTCCGAGGAGGTGCGCTTGCCGGAGTTCGCGCCAAGGTTACTACCGGTCTTCTTCTTCTCTCTGGGTGTTCCAGCGGCAGGAGCAGGTACCTTGATGGCAGGTGCTGCAACCGCCTCCCGGTAAAGTTGGTCGGCACAGATGAGCGCATCCCTCTTATCGGAATGGATAGTGATGACGCCCAACGGCCCAGGCATCTTCAAGACGTTGTACGCGTAGTGTGATGCCGCCATAAACTTAGCCAGCGCTGGCCGACCAAGGATCCCATTGTATGACATGGGGATCTTGGCGACATCAAACACCACCTTCTCGGTCCTAAAGTTAAGCTCGCTGCCAAATGTTACTGGCAGCGTGATCTTGCCCTTAGGCTGGGTTCTTCCCGGATTGACCCCTTGAAACGTACCCGTTTCCTCGAGGTCCTCGTCGGGAATCTGAAGCTTTCTGAGCACATCCGGTGAGATTAAGTTTAGGCCGGCCCCTCCGTCAACTAACATCTTCATCACCTTGAGGTTGCGAATTGTTGGCGAGACCAACAATGGCAAACACCCGACCGCAGTTGTGCGATCAGGGTGATCCTCGGCGTCAAAGATGATAGGCGTGCTGGACCACTTCAAGGGCCTACATGCTTCTGGGGACGGCTCTACTGCATTAACCTCCCGCACCCACTGTTTAAGTTGGCGGTGGGAAGAATGCAGCGAGGCACCCCCATCGATGCACATAGCCTCCGTAGCCTTCTGGAATTCCTGCTCACTGGATTCATCATCTTCCTCATCATCATCTCCTTCTTTATCTCGGCGCCGAGCGGGCCGATCCTTCTGCTGCTTGGCCTTGCCGCGGCGACCCCCTCGGCCACCGTGTTTCTTGCCGGACCCCTCAGCACCATCTTGGGCCTTCTCCTTGTCTCGCCTCTTGTATTCGGTCCTCTGCTTCTCGGCAAGCTGCTCAACTTGCCGGCAGTTCTGGAGATCGTAGCCCTTGGTGCGATGGATCTTGCAATACTGCTTGCCGGAGTTCTCCGACTTGTCGGCAGCCGCCAAGGCCTGATAGGAAGGGCACCCGGCAAGATCCTTGCCGGGGTCACTAACTTTGGCCTTCTTGGCGGCACCGGGGTTGTCGGATTCCTCGACAGCAAGCACGGCCTTGCCTCCGCGCTTCCTGTTCCGCCACCGACCTTTCCTTGACGGGGCCACGGCGTCTTCATCTTCGGAGTTGCCTGCCGCGCCAACAGCCTCACCAGGGAGCTTCCTACCCTCTTCAGCTCGAGCGCATCTATCGGCTAGAGCATAAAGCTCGGCAATACTCCGGACTTTGTTCATCGCTAGCTCTTCCCGCATTCTGCGGTTACGCATGTTCTGGTGGAACGCGCTAATGACAGCGGCAGGATGAACGTCGGGAATGTTGTACTATACTTGGCTGAACCTCTGCATAAACTTGCACAGGGACTCGCCCTCCTTCTGAGGGATGATATGCAAATCGCTTTCTTGGCCAGGAGCTTGGTGGCCTCCAACAAAGGTGCCAATAAACTGATGGCACAGATCTGACCAGGAAGAGATGGAATTCTCCGGCAGATGCATCAACCACGACCTGACATTGGGCTTGAGCACCAACGGGAAGTAGTTGGCAAGTATCTTGTCATCTCGGCCCCCGGCAGCCTGCACCGCAATGGTGTAGATGCTCAGGAACTCCGAGGGATGGGTCTTTCCGTCATACTTCTCCGGGACCTCTGGCTTAAAGGTTCGGGAATTGGGCCACCTGACTTGCCGTAGCTCATGGGTAAACGCCGGAGTCCCTACCTCATAAGGCAGGTCTCCTATGTCCCCTAGCGCAGGCTCGTCAATAGCCAGCCCCGCGTGCTTATCAGACTGATAGCGCGCTTCCCGTCGCTGCTCGATGGTTGTTCGAGCGTCCTCTTTGCCTCGTTCATGGAGAACTAGACGCTGATCATGGCGCATCCGTGGATCGGACGACGCCGTGGAAACTTCTTCATGGCGGTCGACTTGCTGAGTTGTCGGCCGCCGCTGGTGCCGCGGAGGGGAGTGCACTATGGTAGCACCACCTCCGGTTTTCTCTACATCGGCTCGCGCCGGATCGATGGGCCTCCGCTGCGAGGGCCCTGCCTCTTGCGGTCCATCCTTGTTGGCGAAGCCGATAAGGCTCTGGATAGTAGCTCGCCACTCCTCCATCTTCTCCGGAGCGGGAGGAAAATCGAGGCGCAGCTGTGCATGTGCCAAGGCTTCCGCTGGCGTAGGCGGCGGCGACAAGTGCGAGGTACGTGAGATGCTCTGACTCCTAACCATGTTAGATAGAGCTCCACCACGGTCACGCGACCGTGTGCCACCTCCGCCGGCAGCTTGGTGTGCATGCTGGCCCCGCGCATCTTGGGATCGATGCGCAGAAACCTTTTTATGGGGACGCCCCGAACCACCAGCGCCATGACGTCGCTCATCCTGCACGACCTGAGTAGGTCGCGAGGTTTGCGCCGGCGCGGGAGCTCCAGCATGTGTTCTTCGATCTCTCGAGTTCATTGTGCCACCCGTAGGCAACATAGCCCCATCTCTAGATCCAGTGGCATGCAGGTTTCCACTGCCACTGCGAACGATACCGCTCGCTTGGCTTGGATCACCAGAATGCCGCGGGGGTTCTAGTCCTCTTCCTTCTGCATCCACGCCGTCGCCAATACGCGAAGGTGCAGGCAAAACGGACGCAGACGGTTGCGCTGACGCATCGCTCTTCTTCTTGGGTGGCATGATGATGAAGATGATGAAGAAACTAGGGCGCCGAGCACTAGATTAGGTTCACGCAACCTTCAATCCCCCTACCTGGTGCGCCAAAGATGTCGGGGCACGACACCTATGGGATCCCGAGAGAGACCCCTTTATGATTCGGCGCGGGGAGAGGTATACGCAAAGAGCAGAACCAATGATCGACGCGTGAGGTTTTTACCCAGGTTCGGGCCGCTGATCAGCGTAAAACCCTACTCCTGCTTTTTGTTCTTATTGATGTTCTTGAGCCCGGCCTTCAGGAGCGCTCGCAATGAACAGTACGTTCACAGAGCAGCTACGCATGCAGAATGTGCCGGAAGTTCTCCTCCCCTGTAGCAGTTGCCTTGGGCCTCCTTTTATATGCTGAAAGGGGTCTCCACAGTGGCAAAATGTATATACATTGAGGTGTAAAGTAGCTACAGGGTATCATACCTAACCCCTGACGGATTAGGACAAATGCATTTAATGCATCGTGAGGTTTTCGTTTAGGTGTCCTCACTTTCATGGGGATGGGAAAAGGGGCCATCCCATCAGCACCGCTTAAGCTCTCCTCTACTGGCGCGTCACCACGCATCCAGAGAAGGACCCAGACTGTCAGGCATGTTACTGTGCCGAAGCGGTGGCACAGTGGCAGAATTTTTCCAGGCGCAGAATCTTGCTGGGCGCCAAGCTTTGCCGGATGCCAAGCCTTGCCGCGCTCCAAGCCTCGCTGGGCGCCAAGTCTTGCCGGGCCCCAAAGGCCATCCCGGCAAGGATCTTGTTGGGGAAGCTGGCCTTCGGATTCCAGCTCTGCTTATCTGCTGATCCTCAGATCTCTGACTTGATGATTTCCTTGATGACTTGAATCGACCTCGAGCCGATCCCGGCAAGCCTTGCCGCGAGGATGGCTACAACTGCCCGTGCACAAGTACGGGGTACTAGTGGCCCAATACTTAGTACACCGACATCAGCTCATTCTTGGCGGCCTCTGCAGCCTCGGCAGCATCGACGGCCTCCTTGAGCTTGCCGGTGTGACTTGCACTCAGAGCTTCGAGCGCCTCCTTATGTTTTTGCTCCAGCTCCTGGGTCCACCGCGCGACAAGATTCTCGATATCCTCATCCTTGCTACGAAGCTTGGCGGCGAGCGCCTGCTCACGTGCGGTGAGATCTTCTTCATGAGCATCAAGAGCAATGCGGCGCCCCGTCAGGAGGGCATCTTCGGCAGCAATCCTTTGAGCAGCTTCATCATGCGCCTTCTCCATATCGGATTGCTTCAGGAGGACCTCATTCCACTGCTGGCTCACTTGTTCCCGGCCGGCAACCAACTCTTGGAGGGCCTCGACGTGCCAGATCTGCATTTGTGCGACGCGCCTTTGAAAATCCGATTCGGCCGCCTCGACAACTGCCATTCTGGAGTCCGCCTTCTCTTTTCGGGCACGATGGAGGGCCTGGAGCTTGCGAAAATTCTCGCCCATGGCATGAAGGAGCTGATCCTCTTCAGATTTGCTGCTGCTAGTGCTGGGGGCGTCAACAACTTCGAGCCTGGCAACAGCAATGATTTCTTCAAAAACTTCTCCTTCGGCTGGTGCCCCAGTGCTTGCCGTCCCCGGCAAGTTGACGAACAGGTTCTCGCCAACCTTGAGGTACTTGATGGATGAGGGGCCTTCAGATGTTGATGGCTGGTCTTCAGTGGCCGCCTCTCCAGTGGCAGGGGGCTCTGTGGCTGGTGCAGCGCCTGGCGCTCCTGCGGCAGAAATGCTGTCAGTGCGGTCCTCAGCCTCCCTATCGCCCCCTTCAGCAGGTTCTTCGGCGGTTTCCTCTTGTGCTGTCTTGGCGGCCTCCCCGTCAAGAGCACCACCAGCCTCGACAATGTCATCCTTGGTGGCCTCGCTGGCAGCGATCCTGTCTGCTTAGGCGGCGACATCCCTGGCGGTTCCTCGATGGCAACGTCGACGTCCATGTGTTCCATCACAGGGAACTTTGAAGGGCGAAGGAGGAAAACAGAATAAGATCGAGGTTGAAGTTCGAAGTGACTAAAGACAGAAAGATAAGAGAAACGGAGTAACAAGCGCTCTGAGGCAATCGAGTACCTGCGTCGAGCTGTCGGGAGGTGGCTTCGCCTCTCCCGGCAACTCCGGTTGCCGGGGGTGGGTTGCCGGAGTCCGCGCCTACCGGCTCCTCCTCAATTAGGATGGGCTCGTCGGCAGGATCTCTTGCCGGGGACGTGCATGTGGGCGGAGCGGTCGATGAAGGAGGCACAATGGGGATGTCTTCTCCTTGTTGTCGTTCTTCTCCTGCGAACCCAAAGATATCAGCGGCAAGAATGAAAGCCTCGGCACCAGTCAGCGGAAAAAGAACAATGAACATACGCTGGGGGCTGTGCTGGGGCCTGTGTTGAGGACTGGACTCCGGGCTGACAATGACGGTTTCTGGCACGCTCGTGGAGCCTGCCGTGGGCTCGTCACCCGTAGAAGTCCTTGACCTCTTCGCCATCCTCTCCAGCAAGGTTTCTGTGTCACTGCAGAAACAATACAAGCAAGTCAGTAAGATTGATCCAGGATTGGAAGGTAAAAGCTGTGGCAAAGTACTCACTCTTCTTCCTCTCGCTCCAGACTAAAGCTGGAGATGTCGAAGTCGACCTCCGATGCGATGTCTGAGTGGGGAGGCGGAGGAGGAGTCCTAGGCCGCTTGGCTGTGGCAGGCGCCGGGGCAGCTTCCGGTGTGGTAGTACGAGACCCTCCTGCCGCCCCAGCAGTGGCCGCTGGTGTGGGTCTCGCGCGCCGCACAGGCTGTTGACGAGCCCCCTGCCGCGGTCCAGTCTTGCCGGCCACTTTCTTGCCGGGGGCTTCGCCGCTCGAAGAAGGCTGGCTTGCCGGGATGCCAGATCCAGCCTTCCGAAGAACACGCTTCGTCTTCTTCGGGGGTGGGGGCTCTTCTCGCGTCTCTTCTTCGGCCGTGTCCTCGCCGGACGAGCTCTCAGCGGCTGCGCTGCTCTCTTCCCCGGCAACCTTGTCCTCCTCGGCAGGCTTTACCTCCACTACAACCTCTGCGTCGCTGGCTTCCCACTCTGTGAAGCCGACGCTACCGGCCTCCGCGCCAAGATTTGCCTCCTCCACTCTAGTAGCAATGTAAGCTACTTCTTGATCAGTGGTGGCTCGGATGAAATCTGACTCTTGCCGGACAGGCTTCTCCGTCAAGTTGTCAAAAAACTTTTGCGCTTCTTCCTCAGATGGCTCGGCCCAGGTCGGGTCAAGGCCGTGGGCATTGAACATCGGCATGAAGGCAATGATTGACCCCAAGGCAGAATTGTTGCACAAGGGGACAATCCTTGCCGGCAGCCGGTGCTTGACTTCGCGCTGGAATAATTTTTTTCAGGTTGTTGTTCAGCCCGGGGCGCAATCTCATGACATCTGCCTCGTTCTTGTATTCCCAAGCTGGCCTTCCCCTATTCTGCAGAGGGGCGATGCGGCGGCGGAGAAAGTCGAAGCCGATCATCTCCATCGTCAGTCCGGCAGCCTTCAGGCGAAGGATCCTGGTAGTGGCGATTGTGAGCCTCTCGTCCTCCGCTGCGGGGTCGCTCCAATCCTTGCCGCAGACCACCTTCTGTCGCCGGGGATGACAAAATGGATGGGGATATGCTTCCTGGATCCAGCACCATTCAGCCTGCCACTCGTCCCACTTTTCGCGGTAAACTCCCTCTGGGTATATTTCCTTATTCCAAGCCCTTGGAATCCAGGCAATAGAACCAGAGAGGGCCTCTCCTTTTTGGATGCGAGGGAAGAAATAATGGCGAAAAAGAGCAGAATTGGGGATCACGCCAACAAAGTTTTCATAGAGATGGGCAAAGATAGACATGCAAAGTACCGCATTCGGCGTGAAATCGAGAAGACGAAAGCCGTATGTGTACATGATATCATTGAAGAAGTCGGAAAAGGGGGGACAGAGCCCGCAATAGAAATATGCAGTGAAGAAAGGGTATCTGTCCGATCCGCCTTTGGAACAAGCACCTGGGATTACGCGCGTGGCGGGGTGAGCTTGCGTCCCTTTCGCCCACATGCATTGGTATCGCCCCTTCAGAGCTTCAGCATCGAGAGTTGGAGGGAAGACGATGAGCCTCTTCCGCATCTTCGCCAGTTCGCTCTCTGAAACGTCGGCTTTCGCCTCCTTGCCTTTGCCTTTGCTGGCCTTGGGCGGCATGGCGACTGTGAGGACGGGAGCTGGGAGTGGGGCGAGCGGGGAAGCAGCGGGCGGAAGAGGAAAAGGCTTTGCTCTGAGCTCAAGAGGAGGAAGGCGATGGCGATGGCCAGATTGAGAAGAAGGGGGGGGGGGTAAATAGGTTTGTGCCTCTGCGACTTCTTCTTTTTATGGGGGAGGAGCGGGGCCGCCTTTTTTATTCCCCAATGTGAACACGCCTCTATAGGCGCGAGGCAGTTGCAGCCTTTTTGGCACGCTTCGCACGTCACGCGCTCCGTGCACGTAGTGGGGGGCACAGTAAAACGAGATATTTACGAGCAGTTAATCCCCTGCCACGCGTGCCCGTGCACTGTTTGGGCCTAGCCCAACAACGCCTCGCACTCGTGTATGGCCTAGGCCCGGGGGCTCCTGTCGGTGTACTAAGTATTGGGCCACTAGTACCCCGTACTTGTGCACGGGCAGTTGTAGCCATCCTCGCGGCAAGGCTTGCCGAGAACAGCTCGAGGTCGATTCAAGTCACCAAGGAAATCATCAAGTCAGAGATCTGAGGATCAACAGATAAGCAAAGCTGGAATCCGAAGGCCAGCTTCCCCGGCAAGATCCTTGCCGGGATGGCCTGTGGCGCCCGGCAAGGCTTGGCGCCCGGCAAGATTCGGCGCCTGGCGAGGTTCTGCCACTGTGCCACCGCTTCGGCACAATAACAAGTATGACATTCTGGGTCCTTCTGTGGATGCGTGGTGACGCGCCAGTAAGCGGTGCTGATGGGATGGCCCCTTTTTCCATCCCCAAGAAAGTGAGGACACCTAAACGGACACCTCACGGTGCATTAAATGCGTTTGTCCTAATCCGTCAGGGGTTAGGTATGATACCCTGTAGCTACTTTACACCGCAATGTATGTACATTTTGTCACTGTGGTGACCGCTTTGAGCATATAAAAGGAGGCCCAAGGCAACTGCTACAGAGGAGGGGAACTTCTGGCCCATTCTACATGCGTAGCCGCTCTTTGAACGCACTGTTCATTGCGAGCGCTCCTGAAGGCTGGGCTCAAGAACATCAATAAGAACACAAAGCAGGAGTAGGGTTTTACGCTGATCAGCGGCCCGAACCTGGGTAAAAACTTCCAGCGTCGATCATTGGTTCTGCTCTTTGCGTATACCTCTCCCCCCGACGAATCGTAAAGGGGTCTCTCGGGATCCCATAGGTGTCGTACCCCGACAGTCCCATACCAGCAAATGTGGCTGCACGGATAAGTCCGGACAGGTGACTCAGGATCAACCATGAAGTATCCTATTTCCGAATAATCTCTATCATTGCGGACACTCCGATATCATAGTAATCCGAGTTAAAACATTGACCAAGTAGTAATCCAATAACAATTATTCTTAAGCCACTGCTACTAACTCATACCTACAACTTGCAGGATGAAACCCAGAATAATCATAGACTGTAATCTCGTAATCCAACCACGTCATGGCATCATCAAATGGGTAAACTACTAGCCAATAACAATCCAGGCATCAACATTGTAGTCACCTATCCAAGAGTTTACTCCAGCATTGTATAATCCAACTCATTTCACAAATAACTTATACTTGCTGTTAAAGTAAATAGTTAAACTATGATATTGCAATGCAATTTATGCAGATGAGAGTTGTGGCTTGCCTGGGGATGAAGGAACCATCGGGAAGAAGTGCGGAGAGTCCACGGAAATGATTGCCAGAAACAGTTCTCTCTTGGAGGGGGCTGTTTACGGCAAGGCTAAAATGGCCATTTTCACAATGTCAAAACAGTATGAAAATGATACCAACATGATAGGCTCAAAGAGATGAAGAAGTGGGCTTTGGAATCACTTCGATCGGAGTTACGGTTAAAAAGTTGTGGCCGTTCGTTGTTTAGACAGAAAAACAAATAGAAAATGTGCTTTTCTGCTGTTAACCGAAGAACATCCACTATTTAGAGGTTTCGGCGCCGGCTGAGTTAAGAGAGAACGCGCATTTTCGGAAATACGCTTTCCAACTGAGAAGACATATTCTCTTCTGAAGAACAAGTAAAATACGCTTTCAGTATTCGAAAATGTATTACCGAAAACCCGTCTCCACTTAAAACACGCGCGGGCTCGGGCCAAGTCAACTGCTGGAGACCGACAGGTGGGGCCGGGGCCCACTAGCCAGCTGGGACAGGGTCTTCGTCTCCTTCCTCGAGCTTGCCCGTGATGCAGAGGGAGAGGCAGAGCCCGGCGGCGACCGCTGGCGCTGTGGGCCGTCTCTGGCGATGCTCCAGCTAGCGGTGGACTCGGGGTTGACCGGCGCATCCCCTGGTGCAGGACACGGCCACCGGAGAGCGACGATCCAAGCGGGGCTTTGGCTATGGCGGATGGCGGGCACGGGCAACTCCGGGCACGGCGCCGTAGCTCATCGGAGGAGGAAGGAACAAGCGGGGAAGCTCCAGGGGAGTCGGGAGGACCTCTGGTGGTGGCAGAAAGGAGGGAGGAGGCTCGGCTTGCTCCAATTTGGGCGAGCCGAGGCGGCGGCCATGGCGGCAAAGGCGAGTGAGGAGGGCTCCCCGAGCTCCGTTGACTGGCCGGGGAGGCTTATAGGGGAGTGGTGAGGAGTAAGGTGAACTTGAACAAGCTCGGGAGAGGCTATATAAAGCCGGACGGCGCGGGTGGCCGAGCGCGGCCGTGGCAACGCGTGCGCCGTGCATCGGAGCTTCGGGAACACGCTTGGAGGAGGGAAGAGGCATCTAGAGAGGTCAAGGAGGACCAAAGGAAGCTCAGGTGTGCTCGGGAGGGTTCGGGCAGGCCTCTGGTCGGCGCTAGCTCCAACTAAAGCTCCTCGAGGCGCGGCGAGGTGGCGGCGCTCCGGTGGAGCATCGATGTCGGTAGTCCCGGCCACCAGGCTTGGCTCCAAGGATGGCTAGGAGCGGATAGGAGAGCCAAGGCACGGCTGCAGACATCGGCACAAGGCGACGGCAAGGGAAACAGAGGAGAGATGCGACGGTGCACTGCGGGGCTCGGTTTTGGTCTGGCCCTTGCGTGGTCACCACCAGCACCACGTGGACTGGGCACTGAACCGAGACAAAAACATGTCTGTCATGCGTCCTCCACCTCAAATAGTTGACTTGCACCATCAGACAGAAACAGGGAGCTCGGATGAGACTGATCGATGGTAAAACAGTGACTGACAGCAATGTGTTTGATCTGAGGTGTACTTAGCTCACTACTTCTTTTGATCTGATCTTTGGCTGAGTATGATCACTCACTAAGGTGACCATCATGGCAAAATTTGAGATCAAATGGAGGAGTTTAGCTAGCACTTACAATTCAATGGGTTCTACTAGACAGAAATGCAAAGTATGAAGTGGCACACACATACTTGCTTGGATTGAGCTGAAATTTGGACGAGATGAATAATTTGGTCATATGAAAACACTGTATAAATTTCATACCATTTGGATAAACCAAAATGGTACTTCCTTCACATAGCATCCTACTGGACAGAATCTTAGAAAAATTATAGGGAATTAATGGCAATATGAAATAAGCCCAAATTTTGTGGAGATAGGTTATATGTGTAGGAGGATGCTCTGGTAAATTTTCAGCAATTATGGAGCAATATAAAATATAGTTACTTCACAATGTGAAAATCTGACCAGAAACCAAGATTTCAGGGTGTGCTCACATAGATGTTTGGATAGGATTGAAACTTGGTGGAGAGTCATGATTTGAGCATATGAAGTTGCTTGCAAAATTTCAACTCATTTGGATACTCCTAGCTAGTACTTGCTTCACAAAGCTTCCAGTTGACCAGAAACTTTGGAATTTAGCCAAGGGAGATTTAATATACAAATGAAGTTGAATTTTGGCATGTGGCAATGATATGGATATGAAAGAATGCCCAAAAAGTTTGAGACCAAGCAAGAAAATATAAAGAGTACTTGCTTCTCAACTTGGCAGCTAGGGCAGAATCAGAAAAGGAATATTTGTGAAATATTTTTGAACATGGCAAGGAAGGGTTTTGACATATTTGTGGAAGATCTGACCCAAACAATTAATGAGAATTATTTGGGAATCTTGGAAATGATAGAAATGTGGGTTGCTTCACAACCCAGTACAACAGGGTTATTCCGTTAATAGAAAAAGGAATATTCCCAAGAAAAGAATATTGGGGTTGGTCCAAGATGGAGATGACAAGGTCTTGGGATGGTTTTGAGGTTGGCAAGCCACTTGGGAAGAGGATTCAAGGGTGATTCCTCGAGGTTGCAAGACCACTAAGCCACAGAAAGGCAAATCCAAACCAAATTCAAAAGAAAAAGGAAATGGGCAAAATCCAGGGTGTTATAGTGATTCTTACCTGTACAAATTTAAGGACTAGAGGTGATCTGTGCAAGTGGAAGCAACTAATAGTGTTCATGTTCAATGCAAGGGGTTGTAATGTTCTGAATCTGGCATGTGATCCTAACAACTTTCCTATGGAAATAATGGTTGACTTCTGTGTTCTGGAACTGAACCAACAAGGTCATGCAGTGATGCAATGGAAGATCCCATGGTTACAAGCACTGCTCGAAGAGCGTTCTCCTGTGATCTTTTGCTTGAAGATTGATATTAGAAGCTCAGTTTTTCATACCATTTCTCTGCTGCACTTGCCTTGGGACCCTGGTGGCCTTACTCGTCATAGGCTTGGGAACAAGCCTAATATCATGGAAATCGTTCAGTGGGTGCGAGGATGGTGGATTTTTGTTGCGCCGATATATTGTTGCAGCCACTACTTCGACGTTGCATTGTACCAAGTCTATGGCGACCAAGACTGCCACATCCATGTCTTTGTGAACCAGGTTCCTGTTGGTCATGACGACGACTACATTGTCACAAGATTGAGTCAGTGTCCTACAATTGGTCAACAAGGTGCTCTGTGTCTGATTGTTGTTCTTGATGTGCTCGTGTTACAAGACCTACAACTGGCTTGGGATCGAGATGAGACAGTCCTTGATTGGGTTCAGTTTGCAATACAAGTTCCTTGGGATCCCGGTGGTTCGAAACTGCAGAATGGGTTCAGTATGCCTTACCGACTTCATGGGACCCTAGTGGCGCTACTAAGCATCGACTTGGGGGCAAGTTGAATCATATGGGGGAGGGATTGTCAGCGACCTAGGCCTCATTGGGCCCTCAGGCACTACCCAGCCCATGAAGGAGGCATACTACATATAGAGAGGGAGGCCTGCACGAGCAACTTGGCTGGAAACGGAAAGGCAAGGCGGCCTCGGCTGAAGACTGGTTAGGTGTGTGCGCGTACTGCTCCTCATTCGTCCTCCTCTGTCTTCTCTCTCTCTGGTTCTTCCTCTTGTAATCCTTGAATCACAGCTAGATCATGGTGATTGAGTGAATCAACTAGTTGGATCCTAACACCAGGGGTGGAAGAAGGGGTGAAGAGAGAGAGATTGACAGGTGGGGCCGGGAGCTTGCATCAAGGGAATTACTAGAGAGAGAGAGAAAGGCTAGATGCTAGGTGGGCTGAGGCGCTGGTGGCTTTGACTGGTAAGTGGGCTCTGCCCAGTTTTCTTCCCTTATCTGTTTTTCTTCCATAAGGAAAATAAATTGACAGAAATAAAGAGAAAAGAAACAGGGGCTAGGAGAAGAATATGGAGGATATAAAAATATCCCTGGGTTCATGGATTTCTGAGCTATTTGAATAAAATGCTCTGGCAATTTGTAGAGGCTGCAAATCTGCAAGTTTGAAAATAACTCAAACTCGAATAAATCCTTAGCCCAACCAAAACACTTCTAGAAGACCTTAAAATTGGAGGAGGTGGTCTTGGCATTATTTAGGATTTATAGGGAAAGGTTGAACATTTCCCCGAAGAGGAAAAATGTCACAAGAAAAATAAATGGAATAAAGAAGAAAGGAGAAGTTTGGATGGGATAGAAACTTGGGTGAACTTGATGAATGGTTGCTGGTAAGTGCATGGTGCAACAATGAGGTGGAGATAAGAAGAAGAAGGGTTGACACAAGAACATGCAACAAAACTTAAATGTGCAAACCAAGGCATGGCGAATGATGCAATGCAATAAAATGACAAGTGGCACATCAAAATCATGAAGCATATAACAAAGCAAGATGATCATGGCAACAACAAGGATGGCAAAATATAATCAACAATGAAGATGATGCAAGAAGCAAAATCTGACAATGGCACTCATCGTGATCATGGAAACAAACAGTTGAAACACAAACCGACAACGAAATAAATGGAAGGCATCTGGAGTATCGGTCTCGAGGCATCACAACACTCCCGATATCTTAGTAACAAGACAGAAGAGAAAGAGGAGATGAGAATGAAAATGAAAGGAAACAAACTAAAATGTCGAAGAAGCGAATCAACTGAAGAGGACTCCTCCTGACGTCGAGCTTGGATAGAATTTGAGAATAACTCTGGAAAAATAGAAGAGCTAGGTATGATCCTGGGGATAACCTGTGGGTTAGGGCCCACTCAAAAGAAAACACAGTTGGAACGATTGAGGAAGAGATGATGCACCGGAATGATTGAAAGACTTGACTGAGGTAACAGCCTTGAATTAATTTGAACGCAAACACGAATCTTCTGAGATGTCTTCAACACTCTGGAATGATTAAATGGCGAGAGGCGAACAAGCAGGCAAAAACATTTGAGTCAAGGAAAGGAATATGATCAACCCAAAAAAACTAGAATTTGATCCACCGAAAGAAAACGAGACGAACAATGATGAACTACATGAGAATTCATCGGTTGAAATAATTGAGAGAAGATGAAGAGGCTTCACATGAATATGGATGCTTGATTCGAGACTTCAGACTCCGTGAAGACAAAGGGCAGGAGGGTGGGAAAAAAACAACTTGGGAAGGGGAAACAAACTCCATTGAGAAAACTAAGAATCAATCTATCAAAAGATTAAGAAGATGGAATAACTTGAAGAGGAGTGCAACGGTTGAAAAGGATTAACATCGCAACGATCGAAAAATACCCGCATGATCCTAAAGAAAATTTGAAGTGGAAGAGGACTAGAATCAAAACACCTACGTCACAAATCCTCACCAGAGCGACGAAGGGGCTGAGGAGTAAAAAGAATTCCTACTCTCCGATAAAACTAGACTCTAAAAATAGTTTTCCTTCTAGACTCGACAACGGCCAAACTATGATCAATCAAGGGGCTCCTATGGTCGGTCAAGGCTCTGATACCAACTTGTCACGCCCAATATGCGAACCTATATGAGAAGAACTCGAAGGTCCCACCAAGGATAGAAGCGCATATTGAAACGCTTGTGCAAGGTGGATAACATTACATCGTACCATATACAACACAAATGGGGATACAAACAAAGGCATATAATCACCACATGAATACATCAAACATCATACAGAAGAGCAGCATCCGACTATGGATGAAAAACATGAATGACATCCGCCCTGCTAGCCCAGGCTGCCGACCAGGAACCTATCCCCTGATCGAAGAAGAAGAAGAAGCAGAAGAACTCCAAAACAAGCAAGCATTGATCTCACGTCATATCATCGCATTACCTGTACCTGCATCTATTGTTGTAGTAATCTGTGAGCCATGAGGACTCAGCAATCCCATTACCATGGTATCAAGACTAGCAAAGCTTAATGGGTATGAAAGGGTTAAGTGGTGAGGTGGCAGCAAGCACTAAGCATTGTATGGTGGCTAACTTACGAGTACAAGAGTAAGAAGAGTAACTACGCATAACAGTTGCAACTAGTAATGATCAATAAGTGATACTGACTACTTACGAGTCAAACATAACCCCACTGTGTTCTCTTCCCGAACTACCTCGAAAAGAGACGGTCACGGTTACGCACGCGTTTGGTGTATTTTAATTCGGATATGGTGTCAAGTTCTATACAACCGGATATTATAAATTTCCAATCTGCCACATAACCGCGGGCATAGCTCTCGAAAAGATTTAACCCTGCAGGGATGCTCCAAGTGGTCCATTATAAATTCCACGCGCATCCGATGGAACATCCTCACACCATGAAGAACACGATGCTTACGATAAGGAGTTCTGGTGGACCTGCCTCTCGTCAAAGGTAAAAATTAAACCAGCAAGACCTCCCGGCGTGCCGAAACCCCAATAGGAGCCGCGCGTATCTTGTCTCAGGCCACAACCGGATCGGCTAAGTTTCCGGCTGGCACACCTGTTGGTGGCCTCAGCTACTTCCATTTTGGACCAGCACCATCAGCACTGGCTCACCCTGTATTATGTGGAAAATGAACCTCGGGTAGAGCTAACTCCCTATGCATCAAATTTATTATCAGATTTATTATTATGCTGGGCAAATGTTAAAACCAATGTTGGGCCTTGCTGGAGAAATTCTTTCCTAAGCGATTGGTCAGGGGGTTCCCATACACCCACATGTGTTAGGAGCGCTCGTCAAGGAACATAACACCGGTATGACAGAAACTAGGGCGGCAAGAGTGGAACAAAACACCAAGCAAAAGGCCGAGCCTTCCACCCTTTACCAAGTATATGGCGGAGAAGCGCCACCGAGGGCGCCACGCCTAGGAAGGCCTCGCATAAGCAGTCAGCCGCAAGCAGAAAAAATGGCGTAGAAGCGCCACCGTGGGCGCCAAGCCCAGTAAGGCCTCGCATAAGAAGGTGAAGGCGAAAAGAAGAAGGACGGAGAACGACTCAAGATGAAGTGTATGGACTTGGTAGTGGGAGAGAACAGCGTTGAAGAAATCAGAGAACAGTGGCAACAAGCCGGCGAAGAGTGCCTGAAGGTAGAGGGTGGTGGAAGTCATATCGAGGTCGGTGGTCGGCATGACACCGGTCAGATCCGTGTGCCCCCCACTCATTAGAGGCGGTTGCGGTCATCGGGAGCACCTTGCTAAGCTCCTCGGCGTTAAGGATCATGGACCTACCCCGAGCAGGCTCCGGCACCACCTCCATGACCGGCGCCTCCTTCGCCCTTCCCTTCCTACTCGGGGGTGCGATGGCAGTGCTGTTGAGGCCTGGTGTGGTGAAGCTTTGGGGAGGAAGAAGGAGCCGTGCGTGAGAAGGAAAACGCAGAGAGATAGGATGCATGCAAGGAAAGCAATGATGGCCTCGCGCCATGCGCGGGCAGGCTTTATGTCAGGCGGTCGCCGAGGTGTCGTGGGAGAAGTGGGGGCGTCCCTCATCCCATCATGTGCCACACGTTGCCTGGCCCGCAGGCGGTTAGGGCCCGCGTCGTTTCACCCCCAAGTAGGCGGGAACATGCGGCCCCGCAGGCCTGGGGGCTACTGTCGGGCTCGTGGAACCCAGGGAATCGAGGATAGTCTACCTTCGGCCCAGGACGCAGCACATGGTGAGGACCCAGCAGGAGGCCCACTGGCAGGTACCATGAGCAAGACCCCTCGCAAGGCCCTGGCCATCTGAGGACCCATCCGTAAGGAGCGGGCATCTCGAGCAAGACTCAACGGCTTCACCGAGAGCCTCGTGAGGCGGCCTCCCGAGGAACCCTCCCTGAGGCGTGATGGTAGAAGGTTGTTCGCCTCGGTCGCGCGGTCTCAGGCCCAACACGTGGGTGAAGCACGCAACAACAAACGGTGGCAGAGGTCGTGCCAGCTGGCGCGGATGAAGAGGATTTCCCCTTTAGTGCTAGGGGAGCAAGGCCAGCAATCCAGTTCCCAAAGCAACACCCAAAGGTTACCCGATCGGTGAAAGAAGACCAAGACGATGGGTGCACAGGGTAGAGGTCATCCCTGAGCCCACCAGCGCGTCATGGACGGTAGCTTTGCTGGCGAAGACCAACTTTCGTCAAGATATTCTACACCCCTGTCCCCCTTCAAACTTGTCATTGTGTGGCAACCCTTCCCGCCAATGTTTATGGGGGAAGAGGACCAAGGAAGATATAAAAGGAGGGCAGGGTGCCGCTGGAGAGGGGATCGACTCTTGCTCCCAGGATCGAACTCTCAGACCACAAACCTTGTATTCCCTCTTCCACCAGAGCAATCACAACCAAGCAGGACGTAGGGTTTTACATCGCAAGGTGGCCCGAACCTGGGTAATCTGCCATATCACAGATCTGCTCCCGCTAGCGCGCTCTCGCCATAGCTTCGCTATGGTTTAGGTGGGACAGAAGGTGGGGTGGTGTGGCACCCCGGCTCAGAGAAACCGGAATGCCCCGTATTCCAACCTAGTGATTGAGGAAAAGTCTTCTGGAATACGGCACTGCTCGGCATAGAACAAATCAGCTCTTTATTACAACGAATAAGGGATACAAAAGTACGATGTTACAAAGGATCACATCAGCATAGCGACACTGCGCCTGCTAAGGTAGCTCTATGCTAGCAGCGGAACAACTCGTAGCAGCAGAATAACTTCTAGCAGCAGAACAACGACGAAGGTGGTGAATTCCATTCCGCAGGGACTCTGGCTGGGACACGATCTAGCTCGCATGCGCGGAAACCTCGACAAACAATCAATCAATCACGGCTTCACCTGCAATCCGACATGACACGCCAGGTCATTACATTGAATGTACTTGCAAGCTCACAACAACCAATAGCATCAAGGCAAAACAACAACATAGCATTAAACAGGTTAATTAATTAACAACTACCATGATGCGAAAACAACTACTAAGCAGGATAGGAACTACTAGAATACTGATGAACCATCATCTGAGATCTCAAGAACCATCTCACTCTTGGCTATCCGGCCAAGCAATATACCATCTCGATCACCTCATGATCCACCTGATCACCTCGTGATCAAAACATCCACATGATCACCTCGTGATCAAGACATAAACATGATCACCTCGTGACCACATCACAAACTGAATGATCATCCTCAAGATCATCTCAACACCATCATCAACATCCTGCCAAACTGTTACTGCTCAAATATATCAACATATAAATCACCTATAAGTCATTCCTTCATGTGAGTGTTGATCGAACGGTGTGAACTAGTACGAACTTGTGCCCATGATCGAGTACACGGCTATCGATAGATTAAACACACACTCTGCATAGGTTAGCACACTGTACCCACATCACAGAACCCATGGCGTCTGGCTCCCATTCGGGTGGACCAATGGTGTTCCGACAAAACCAATCTACTGCCATGACACTCTCCCGGCAACTCCGACCAACACCCCCTTTGGGTTCAGTCCTGGGTGGCCCCGATGTCAACTCATGACATCCAACGGCCACTGTCATGGCAAAACATAAACGGTCCCAAACGGGGACAGAAAGGGCCCTATCCAACTATGGGAACACAAGGTTATGTCTGCTTACCGAGCCAGGGTAATGCACGCCCATAACCTTCCCTCGTTGGAGGCACCGGCGAGAGACATGACAATAGACCGCATTAGGGCCTTCCCATAAAGGAGAATGTGGTTGTACTGGAAAAGCCCAGTTCGGTGGCACCTCACCAACTTAATGACGGAATTTATCCCCAAAGTATATCTGCGATAACTGATACTCCGATATCATCTATCAACCTGTGATCCAAGTCATAGCCATATCCAACAAATAATCTAGAGAATAAAATAATCATATCATAATACTCCAAGGGTAGCATAAAAACTAAGAGCATGCTGAATCCAACAACGATAATGCTACTACTCCAATAGCAAGAACAATCTATCCACCTAAGATCCACATGCAAGCATCATCTCCAAAATCATACTCCAAAACGTAATACCAACTACCATCATGAAAACAATATAAGCCACTAATAATCCAATGGCACATGTCATCCTCATAAGCTACAAAATATTAGTCCTAGAACTCCAAGCAACATCATGGCAATAGCAAGATCAAAATATCACTCCGAGAAATGGCATGAACAAGTCATATGTAGCTAATGCAAATTTTAAGCAAGTTTAAATAATTAAACCATGTCACTGCATTGCAATCATGCAAATGGAGGGTCTGGCTTGCCTGGGGTGGAGGGATTCATCGGAAGAAAGTGCGAGAAGCTCGCGGAAAGAATCACCGAAAAACGTTCTCTCTCGGAGGGGCTGAATAAGGGTAAGGGTGTAATGGTCATTTTCAGAATGTGAAAACATCATGAAAATGATACCAACAGAACGGGCTCGATGAGACGAAGAAGTGGGCTTTGCAATCACCTCATTTGGAGTTGGGAGCAAAAAGTTATAAGGGTTTTTCTGCCAGGGACCTTTCTGTAAAAATTATATCCACAAACAAGTCCCTGACTGCAAAAAGATAAAACGCATTCACTGAAATACGCTTTCGGTGAATGAAAACGTCTTTCTAGCCGTAGTAGCCCAGAAATACGCTTTCAGGAACCGAAGACGTAATCCAGTGGAGTGCGTTTCCACTTATCCACGCTGGCAGGCGCGGGACCGGGCCTTGTGCCACTGCCATGTGGGGCTACGGGGTCCATCAGCCAGCTGGAGGGGAGGGGCTTCGTCTTCGAGCTCTGCCCGCGCCCGGCCGAGGATAGGGGCTCACCCCGACGGCGACCGCCGGCGGTGTAGGCCACAGCTCGAGGCGTGCGGCACACCGGCGTGATCAGGGGATCGAGTCGCATCCACCTGTCCCGTCCACGGCTGGAGGTGAGGACCGAGACAACGACGGGCTCGGCGCCAGCGGACAGGAGCTTCGGCTGGAGTGGGGCATGTAGCCAGAGGCTATAGGAGGGAGGGGCAAAGGGCAGGTAGGCTCGCCGGGGTTCGGGTGGAGCTCGGGTGGTGGCTAGGTGATGAGGGAGAGTTCGGAGGGCTCGGAGCAAGTATGCCCCCTGCCAAGGCGGACGGCGGCCTCGGGCAGAAGTGAGCACGTGCCCACACGCCATCGGAGGAAGAAGCGAGGGGTGGGCGAGCTTCAGAGAGGTGGAGAGGCTCCTCTGGTGATGGTGGAACGGAGATAGGGACATGGGGTCACCGGAATTTAGTTGGGAGGGGGCGGCGGCCGTGGCAATAAATCACGGCGAGGAGGAGCTCCGGGGCTCGGGGAAGTAGATGGGCGGGGTCCTGGGACGGAGAGGGAGGCAATGGAGTGCTCGGATGCCGCGGGGAAGGGCTTAAATAGCCAAGGACGCGGGGCCGTGGCCGAGTGCCGCCGCTCCGGCTCGGCCAAAGCTCTGGCGATGCTCAGCGATCACGGGAGGGCGCGGGAATGCGACGACGCATCGCTGCAGCGGTCACGGAGCAGAGGAGGCCAAGGGGGCACGGGGAAGAAGAAGAAGGGTGAGCTCAGAGCCAAACCGCCACTGTTCATCCATGGACACGCGGCGGTGAGCGCCGATGAGGAAGCGAACAGAGGGGGAGAGGGGTCCAGGGTGAAGGCGACGACAAGGGGAAGACACTGGACGTGCTCACGCACATGAAGACGACGAGAGGAAGAGGGGCCGGAGCTAGAAGACATCCTGGACGCAGCCACAGCGAGCAGAGCGCGTGAATTGGCATGCCAGTGGCGCTGTCACCACGTGACATGTCACGGGGAGGACTGTAGAGGACGGCAAACCTTGTCTGGGGTGTTGTCTCTCCACCCTGGAGGCTGTAGAAAGAGAAAACTCGAGAGAAGAGGCTCTGTAGCTGAGTTAGGCATCAATTAAAGTTTGTTGTAGCAAACTTGGTCAGGTTACTGTGATCAACAGAGAGATGCTAAGGGCCAAATGAGTTGTCCTGGAGGTTTAGATTAGGAAGGACTATAATCCTGGAGGTTTTGGAGTACAATGGACCACAAACTAATATAGTTGCTGTGCAACTCACATTATGGTCGAGAAACTTGATCAAGATGATGCACTCACTTGGAGTAGCCACTTGAGCTCAAATTTGGCAAGGCATGATTATTTGGACATAAGAAGATGCTGTAAAAATTTCAAACCAATTGGATTCACTAAAATGGTACTTGTTTCACACACATCCTCTTTGTCCAGAAACTAGAAATAATTCTAGAGAAATATGGGCTTCATGAATTGATCCCAAAATTGGTGGAGAGATGTTTTATGGTCATGAGAGTGCTCTGGTAAATTTTCAGCCAAAATGAAGCAATATAAAATATACTTGCTTCACAACCTAAAAATATTGACAGAAGCAAAGATTTGGTCATGTGCTCATATAGATGATTGGATGGAGCTGAAAATTGGAGGAGTGTGATAATATGAGCACATGAAGGAGGGTGCAAAATTTCAACTCATTGGGATACTCCTAGCTAGTACTTCCTTCACAATGGCTTCTGCGTGACAAAAACTTTGAAAAATTGCTGAGGAAGATTGGCTAGGCAAATAAAGTTGAATTTTTGCATGAGGCAATGATTTGGATTATATATCATGCCCAAAAAGTGTGGGAGCAATCAAGGAAAGATAGGTGGCACTTCCTTCACAAAAAGCCACTCTGGACAGAAATGAAGAAATAATATTGGGGAATTATTTTTGGGCTAGGACAGGAAAGTTTGGGCATATTTGAGAAATATATGACCCAAAGAAATTATGAGAATTATTTGGGAATTTTGGGAGTGACAGAAATATAGGTTGCTTCACAACTGTCGGGGCACGACACCTATGGGATCCCGAGAGACCCCTTTTACGATTCGGCGGGGGGGAGAGGTACACGCAAAGAGCAGAACCGGTGACCGACGTGTGAGGTTTTTACCCAGGTTCGGGCCACTGATCAGCGTAAAACCCTACTCCTGCTTTGTGTTCTTATTGATGTTCTTGAGCCCAGCCTTCAGGAGCGCTCGCAATGAACAGTACGTTCAAAGAGCAGCTACGCATGCAGAATGGGCCAGAAGTTCTCCTCCTCTGTAGCAGTTGCCTTGGGCCTCCTTTTATATGCTCAAAGGGGTCTCCACAGTGGCAAAATGTACATACATTGAGGTGTAAAGTAGCTACAGGGTATCATACCTACCCCCCGACGGATTAGGACAAGCGCATTTAATGCACCGTGAGGTGTCCGTTTAGGTGTCCTCACTTTCTTGGGGATGGAAAAAGGGGCCATCCCATCAGCACCGCTTAAGCTCTCCTCCACTGGCGTGCCGCCACGCATCCATGGAAGGAGCCAGAATGTCAGACTCGTCACTGTGCCGAAGCGGTCGCACAGTGGCAGAACTTTGCCAGGCGCCGAAACTTGCTGGGCGCCAAGCCTTGCCGGGCTCCGATCCTTGCCGGGCGCCAAGCCTTGCCGGGCGCCGATCCTTGCCGGGCTCCTCAGGCCACCCCGGCAAGGATCTTGCCGGGGAGGCTGGTCTTCGATTTCCAGCTTTGCTTATTTGCTGATTCTCAGATCTCTGACTTGATGATTTCCTTGATGACTTAAATCGACCTCGAGCTGGTCCCGGCAAGCCTTGCCGCGAGGACGGCTACAACTGCTCGTGCACAAGTAAGGGGTACTAGTGGCCCAATACTTAGTACACCGACAGGAGCCCCGGGCCTGGGCCATACATGAGTGCGAGGCGTCGTTGGGCCAGGCCCAAACAGTGCACGAGCACGCGTGGCATGGAATTAACTGCTCGTAAAAGATCTTGTCTTACTGTGCCTCCCACTACGCGTACGGAGCGCGCGATGTGAGAAGCGTGCCAAAAAGGCTGCAAACTGTTTTGCACCCACAGAGGCGCATTCATATTGGGGGATAAACAAGGTGGCCCCGCTCGTTCCCCATAAAAAGGAGAAGTCGTGGAGGCGCAAACCCATTCACCCCCCTCTTCTTCCCAATCTGGCCATCGCCATCGCCTTCCTCTGCTCGAGCTCAGAGCGAAACCTTCCTTCTCTTCTGCTCGCCGCTCCCGCGCTCATTCCGTCCTCCTGCTTCCATCTCCACAGCCGCCATGACGCCCAAGACCAGCAAGGGCAAGGGCACGGACAAGGAGGCGAAAGCCGAAGTTCCGGAAAGCGAGCTGGTGAAGATGCGGAAGAGGCTCGTCGTCTTCCCTCCGACGCTTGATGCCGAAACCTTGAAGGGACGATACCAATGCATGTCGGCGAAGGGAACACAAGCCCACCCTGCCACACGCGTCATCCCAGGTGCCAATTCCAAAGGCGGATCGGACAGATACCCCTTCTTCACCGCGTACTTTTATTGCGGGCTCTGTCCACCTTTTTCCGATTTCTTCAACGACATCATGTACACATACGGCTTCCGCCTTCTTGACTTTACGCCGAATGCCGTATTTTGCATGTCGATCTTTGCCCATCTTTGTGAAAATTTTGCCGGCGTGATCCCCAATTCTGCTCTTTTCCGCCACTATTTCTATCCTCGAATCCAAAAAGGAGAGGCTCTCTCTGGGTCTATTACTTGGATTCCAAGGGCCTGGAACAAAGAGATATACCCAGATGGAGTTTATCGCAAAAAGTGGGATGAGTGGCGGGCCGAATGGTGCTGGATCCAGGAAGCAGATCCTCATCCTTTTTGCCATCCCCGGCAACAAAAGGTGGTCCGCGGCAAGGATTGGGGCGATCTCGCCGCAGAAGACGAGAAGCTCACAATCGCCACTACCAGAATCCTTTGCTTGAAGGCTGCCGGGCTGACAATGGAGATGATCGGCTTCGACTTCCTCCGCCGCCGCATCGCCCCTCTGTAGAATAGGGGAAGGCCAGCCTGGGAGTATAAGAACGCAGCGGATGTCATGAGGCTGCGCCCCGGGCTGAACAACAACTTGACTATTATGCAGCTTGGCGCTCTCCGCCAGAAGTTATTCCAGCGCGAAGACAAGCACCGGCTGCCGGCAAGGATCGTCCCCTTGTGCAACAACTCTGCGCTGGGGTCGATCATTGCTTTCTTGCCGATGTTCAACGCCCACGGCCTTGACCCGACCTGGGTCGAGCCAAGTGAGGAAGAAGCGCAGAAATTCTTCGACAATCTGACGAAAAAGCCTGTCCGGCAAGAGCCAGATCTTATTCGCGCCACCACGGATCAGGAGGTGGCATAGATCGCTACCAGAGTGGAGGAAGCGAATCTTGCCGCGGAGGCCGGTAGCGTTGGCTTCACAGAGTGGGAAGCCAGCGAGGCAGAGGTGGTAGTGGAGGCGAAGCCTACCGGGGAGGACGAGGTTGCCGGGGAAGAGAGCGGCGCAGCCGCTGAAATCTCGTCCGGCGAGGACTCAGTCGAAGAAGAACAGACGCGAGAAGAGCCCCCTCCCCCGAAGAAGAAGGCGAAGCGTGTTCTTCGAAAGGCTGCGTCTGACATCCCGGCAAGCCAGCCCTCTTCGAGCGGCGAAGCCCCCGGCAAGAAAGTGGCCGACAAGACCGGACCGCGGCAGGGGGCCAGTCAACAGCCTGCACAGCGTGCAAGGCCCGCACCAGCGGCCACTGCTGGGGCAGCAGGGGGGTCTCGCACCACCGCACCGGAAGCTGCCCCGGTGCCTGCCGCAGCCAAGCGGCCTAGGACTCCTCCTCCGCCTCCCCACCCAGACACCGCAACGGAGGTCGAATTCGACATCTCCGGCTTTAGTCCAGAGCGAGAGGAAGAAGAGTAAGTACTTTGCCACAGCTTTTACCTTCCAATCTTGCATCAATTTTTACTGACTTGCTTGCATTGCTTCTGCAGTGACACAGAAACCTTGCTAGAGAGGATGGCGAAGAGGTCAAGGACTTCTACGGGCGACGAGCCCCCGGCAGGCTCCACTAGCGTGCCAGAGACCATCATCGTGAGCCCGGAGCCTAGTCCTCAACGCAGCCCCCAGCGTAAGTTCATTGTCCCTTTTTCTGTTGGCTGGTGCCGAGGCTTCCATTCTTGTCGCTGATATCTTCGGGTTCGCAGGAGAAGAACGGCAACAAGGAGAAGATTGCCCCATTGTGCCTCCTTCATCGACCGCTCCGCCCACGAGCACATCTCCGGCAAGAGATCCTGCCGACGAGCCCGTCCAGATTGAGGAGGAGCCGACAAGCACGGACTCCGGCAACCCACCCCCGGCAACCGGAGTTGCCGGGAGAGGCGAAGCTACCTCTCGACAGCCCGACGCAGGTACTCGATCGCCTCAAAGTGCTAGTTATTCTTTTCCCCTTACTTCTTTGTCTTTGATCTCTTCAAAATTCAAAAATTCGATCTTATTCTGACCTTCTCCTTCTCCCTTCAGAGTTCTCTGAGATGGAACATATGGACGTCGACGCCATCATTGAGGAGACCGCCAGGGATGCTGCTGCCGAAGCAGACAGGATCACTGCCAGCGAGGCCACCAAGGATGATGTTGCCGTGGCCGGTGATGTTCTTGACGGGGAGGCCGCCAAGACAGCATGAAAGGAAATCGTGGAAGAACCTGCTGAAGAGGGCGACAGGGAGGCTGGGGACCATACTGACGGCATTCCTGCCGCAGGAGCGCCAGGCGCTGCATCGGCCACGGAGCCCCCTGCCACTGGTGAGGCGGCCACTGAAGACCAGCCATCAACATCCGACGAGCCCTCATCCAGCAAGTATCTCAAAGTTGGCGAAAACCTATTCATCAACTTGCCAGGGACGGCAAGCACCAAGGCACCAGCCGAAGGAGAAATTTTTGAGGAAATCATTGCCGCTGCCGGGCTCGAAGTTGTTAACGATCCCAGTGCTAGCAGTGGCAAGTCTGAAGAGGATCGGCTCCTTCAGGCCATGGGCGAAAACTTCCGCAAACTCCAGGCTCTCCATCGTGCCCAAAAAGAGAAGGCGGACTCCAGAATGGCAGTTGTCGAGGCAGCCGAAGCGGATTTTCAAAGGCGCGTCGCACAAATGCAAATCTGGCATGCCGAGGCCCTTCAAGAGCTGGTTGCCGGTCGAGAACAAGTGAGCCAGCAATGGAATGAGGTCCTCCTGAAGCAATCAGACATGGAGAAAGCCCATGATGAAGCTGTTCAAAGGATCGCTGCCGAAGATGCTCTCCTGACAGGGCGCCGTGTTGCTCTTGATGCTCATGAGGAAGACCTTACTGCTCGTGAGCAGGCGCTCGCCGCCAAGCTTCGCAGCAAGGATGAAGACATTGAAAATCTTGTCGCGCGGCGGACCTAGGAGCTGGAGCAGAAGCACAAGGAGGCGCTCGAAGCTCTAACTGCAACTCATGCCGGCAAGCTCAAGGAGGCCGTCGATGCTGCCGAAGCTGCAGAGGCCGCCAAGAACGAGCTGAGCGACAAAGTGAAGAGGCTGGAGACGGATCTCGATGAGCATGGCAAGGAGCTCTTGACGCTCAAGGGGGACAGGGAAAAAACCCTCCACTCCTTGGCGGAGATGCAAGTTGCCCTGTCCGACAAGACCAAGCAGCTCTCCTCTGCGGCTGATAATATTGCGGTTCTGGAGCTGAAGCTGACCACGCTGCAGAAATCTTTCGAGGCCGGCAGGGCCCGTGAGAAGGCTCTACTCAAGGATCTCCAAGGAGAGAAGAACCTGCTCAAGAGCGCTGCCGCTGCCCAAAACGAGTACGAGAAGGGAGTGGAGATCTGGACTGGCCGTCTCATCGCCACCGCGGAGAAGCTTACCGCAGAACTGTCAACCATGGGCTTGTCGAACTTCAGATATTCTTCCGAGGAAAGAATATCTCGAGGCGCCAGGTTGACGATGTTCTTTGAAAGCATCATCAACGCGTTGAGGGCGCTCCAGTCCAGCCGGGCGACCCAACTGGCGAGCGAGACTCGCCGGCTTTGCCGGGCCGTCCTTCGCAAGGTGCTCCTCAAGGTGGTGCACAGCAATCCCGGCGTCGATCTCTCCAGCGCACTCGGCCACTTGCCGCAGGATGCAAATGTTGAGGCGCTTGAGAAGTGCATCGCGCCGATCCTTGAGAAGGTGGACTCCATCAAAAGGATCGAAGGCCAGCGCAGGGATTGAGTGCTTCCCTTTGATTCTTGCCGCCACCATCTCATGTAAAAGGCAGTTAAGTCTCGAGTTAGGACTGCGGCAACTCATGGATGTAATATAATTTAACTATGTTTAGGCTCATGCTAGATACTTTCCTTGTCTGATTCCTTTATGTATGGAGTTCATCCTACGCTTACTGAAAAACTTGCCGGCGCGCAACCTGCCGCGAGCGCTGGGTGCGGGACTTCAGCAGTCTGCTGGAGGCGCAACGGCCGGCAAGACTCCTTGGCGCTCTCAGTGCAGCGACTTAAATAGTTGAGCGGACTCGAAACAAAATAAGGGCGCAACTGATTACAACAAGGGTTCCTTCGCGTGCAGATTTTCCATACAAGGGTCGGAATCGTCCAAGGAACTAACTTGGCAATAAAAAGAAAAACTTGCTCTGAGTTTTTAGGACTTAGCTTTCTGTCTTTGTCCTTCCTCCGGTAAGCATACGATTCCGAACGTCACGAACTGGTATTCATGTCTCCCTTCCTCCCCCGGCAAATGTGCGCGCGAGGAACCCTTCTGTCTTTAAGAAAAAGAAAGAAGAGAAAATAAAGAAATGAAACCTTGGCGGTTCGTTAGAACTTACCGGGATCAGGTGTTATACAACATCTTAGAAAAACATGCATATATGAATGTGAACATGAGAATCAATAAGGAAATGTACAACACTTAAATTTATTCATCTGTGCTCAGGGTCTGCGCCTGGCTTTGTACAAAGGATCACATGCCTTGCCGGCAAGACTTGTACAAAAAGGTGGTTGCCGGGAGCCCCCGGCAACCGCGCCTTATGGATAGAACTTGCGAAGATGTTCGATATTCCAGGAATTACTCACTGGAATGCCATCCTCGGTCTCCAGGCGGACAGCGCCAGGCCTGGTGACTCGTACTACCCGATAAGGGCCTTCCCACTTTGGCGTCAACTTGTTTGAATTCTTGGCAGACTGAATCCGTCGAAGAACAAGGTCGCCTTCCTTAAGGCTTCGGGCATGAACCTTGCGGCTATGATAGCGGCGCAAAGCTTGCTGGTATCGTGCAGCTCGCACAGCAGCCTGAAGACGATTCTCCTCAAGGAGCACAGCGTCATCTTGGCGCAGTTGCTCTTGCTCGAGCTCATCATAAGCGAGCACTCGAGGAGATCCGTACATGTGTTCCGTGGGGAGAACTGCTTCCGCTCCATACACTAGAGCGAAGGGCGTCTGGCCGGTGGCTCGATTTGGTGTCGTTCTGATTGACCAAAGAACCGCCGGCAACTCATCAATCCAGCGTCTTCCGCACTTTTTTAGCCTGTCAAAGGTTCTGGTCCTGAGACCGTGCAGCACTTCAGCATTGGCCCTCTCCGCTTGGCCGTTGCTTCTCGGGTGAGCAACAGAGGCAAAGCAAATCTTGCCGCCAAGGTTTTGGACGTACTGCATGAAGGTGCGACTTGTGAACTGCGTGCCGTTGTCGGTGATGATACTGTTAGGCACACCGAAATGGCAAACAATTCCTTTGAAGAACTTGACAGCCGACTGCGCTGTCACCTTCCTCACTGCTTCCACCTCCGGCCACTTTGTGAACTTGTCGATAGCAACGTACAAGTACTCAAAGCCCCCGGCAGCACGGGGGAAGGGGCCCAGTATGTCGAGCCCCCAGACCGAAAATGGCCAGGAGAGAGGGATTGTTTGAAGAGCTTGAGCTGGCTGATGTAATTTCTTCGAATGAAACTGGCACGCTTCACACCTGGTTACTAGTGCAGTCGCATCCTGGAGGGCGGTGGGCCAAAAGAAACCTTGCCGGAATGCTTTCCCGGCAAGCGCTCTTGACCCTATGTGAGAGCCACACATGCCCCCATGTATCTCTGCCAACAGCTCTAGTCCATCCTCCCGAGGAATGCACTTCAATTTCACACCGTTTGGTCTCATTCTGTACAGGACATCATCGACGAATTTGTACATAACAGACCGACGGGCTACTCTCTCCGCTTCTTCTTGTTCCTCAGGGAGTTCACCTGTCTGAAGGAAATGGACAATGTGCTGCGCCCATGCTGGAGCCTGAGGCTCGACGGCTAGGACTAAAGGCATCTCCTCCGCCGGGGGGACGTTTGTCTCGACAGCAAGGGCCTGAGGCCCTGCCGGAGCCTGTTGTTCCCCAGCGGGTGTGTCGATCCCGGCAACTTCCTTGCCGGCGGCTCCGGGGAGCTCTACCAGGAAATACTGGCCAGAGTTCAACTTTCTTCTCTTTTCTTGCCGCGTCGATGGCGCCACGGATGGTTGAGTCAATTGGAGCACAAAAGTTCCTGGTTCCACAGGCAACTTGAGGGCAGCACGCTTTGACAGGTCGTCAGCAACGCTGTTCTCGGCACGAGGAATGTGCTCCATTTGGAGACCGTCAAAGCGCTCTTCCAATTTCCTCACTTCATCTACGTAGGCTTGCATCAATGGGCTCTGATAGTTCTTGTTGACCTGCCTGACGACAAGCTGTGAATCACCTTTGATAATGAGCTTTCTGATACCAAGGTCTGCCGCGATCCTGAGACCGGCAAGCAAACCTTCGTACTCTGCAGTGTTATTGGTCGAACTCTCCTGGGGAAAATGCATTTGGACCACGTACTTGAGGTGCTCTCCGGTGGGTGCGACAAGCAGCACACCAGCACCGGCGCCTTGCAGCGAAAAAGACCCGTCAAAGTACATAACCCATTGCTGATCGATTTCCTTGCCGGGGAGACTTGTTTCTTGAACTTCTTCAACTGGCGTCGGGGTCCATTCTGCAATAAACTCTGCCAAGGCCCTGCTCTGAATCATGGAAGTACTTTCAAACTTAAGACCAAAGCTAGACAGCTCCAACGCCCACTCCACGATCCTGCCGGTTGTCTCCGGATTTTGCAAAATCCGTTGCAACGGAAAGCGAGTGACAACGGTGATCTCATGTGCTTGAAAATAATGGCGCAGCTTTCTTGAGGCCATAAGGAGGCCAAAAAGCAACTTCTGCACACCAGAATATCTTGATCTAGCTCCTTGTAAGAGGGAGCTAACAAAATAAACTGGGCGTTGCACCACCTTTTTCTTCTGCACGGGCTCTTCTGTCTGCGCAGATCCTGTCTTGCCGGGGAAGATCTTGCCACGTCACTTGGCGGTCCTGCCGCTGATGTTGCCTCCTCATCAGCTTCCCTCTGCGCCACCAGCGCAGCACTAACCACTTGATTTGTTGCCGCCAGATACAGCAGCAATGACTCTTGTGGTTTAGGTGCGACTAGCGTCGGCGGAGAAGAAAGGTATTTCTTCAAATCTTGCAGCGCTGCCTCCGCTTCCGGAGTCCATTTCATTGGGCCTGCCTTCTTCAAAATTTTGAAGAAGGGCAGGGCGCGCTCAGCAGACTTGGAAATAAACCTGCTTAGAGCAGCAACACAGCCGGCAAGACGGCGCACATCCTTGACGCGTCTTGGCGCTTCAATTTGCTCAATGGCTTTGATCTTGTCGGGGTTTGCTTCGATTCCCCGGCAAGATACAAAGAATCCGAGGAGCTTGCTGGAAGGAACACCGAACACGCACTTCTCAGGATTGAGCTTCAAGTTGATCTTGCGCAAGTTTGCAAATGTTTCTTCTAAGTCTTGAATGAGTGTTGTTTTATCCTTAGTTTTGACCACTATATCATCCATATACGCCTCCATATTTCCATGGAGTTGTGGCTCAAAACCAATCTGGATTGCTCTGGCAAATGTTGAACCAGCACTTTTCAACCCGAAAGGCATTCGTATAAAACAATACGTACCACATGGGGTGATAAAGGCGGTCTTCTCTTCATCTTCCTTTGCCATAAAAATCTGATGATATCCTGAATAGGCATCAAGGAAGGACAGGAGATCACAACTAGCGGTGGCATCCACAATCTGGTCGATGCGCGGCAAGGGAAAAGGATCTTTTGAACAAGCTTTATTGATATCTGTATAATCGATACAAAGCCTCCATTTCCCGTTCGCTTTCCGCACTACAACCGGATTAGCCAGCCAGGTTGGATGAAGCACTCCTTTGACCAGTCCTGTCGCCTCCAGCTTCTTAATTTCTTCGGCAATGAATTCTTGCCGCTCCAAGGCCTGTTTCCTCTCCCTTTGCTTGACGGGCCGCGCATGGGGATAGACAGCAAGGTGGTGCTCAATTACTTTCCTGGGAACGCCGGGGATGTCAGACGGTTGCCATGCAAACACGTCGACATTCGCCCGTAGGAAAGCAACGAGCGCGCTTTCCTATTTGTAATCTAGGGTGGAACTTATGGTGAAAGTTCCCCGCGTTCCGTCCTCCCTGGCAGGCACCTTCTTAGTTTCCGGCGGGGCAGCCTTGGACTTCTTGTTCTTGCCGGTGGAACTCTCTGGTACGTCCTCGACGGAAGCGCAGCACTCCGAGGAGGCGCGCTTGCCGGAGTTCGCGCCAAGGTTCCTGCCGGTCTTCTTCTTCCCTCCGGGAGTTCCAGCGGCAGGAGCAGATGCCTTGATGGCAGGTGCTGCAACTGCTTCCCGGTAAAGTTGGTCGGCACAGATGAGCGCATCCCTCTTGTCGGAATGGATAGTGATGACGCCCAACGGCCCAGGCATCTTCAAGACGTTGTATGCGTAGTGTGATGCCGCCATGAACTTAGCCAGCGCTGGCCGACCAAGGATCCCATTGTATGACATGGGGATCTTGGCGACATCAAACACCACCTTTTCGGTCCTGAAGTTAAGCTCGCTGCCAAATGTTACCGGCAGCGTGATCTTGCCCTTAGGCTGGGTTCTTCCCGGATTGACCCCTTGAAACGTACCCGTTTCCTCGAGGTCTTCGTCGGCAATCTGAAGCTTTGTGAGCACATCTGGTGATATTAAGTTTAGGCCGGCCCCGCCGTCAACTAACATCTTCGTCACCTTGAGGTTGCGAATTGTCGGGGAAACCAACAATGGCAAACACCCAACCGTAGTTGTGCGATCAGGGTGATCCTCGGCGTCAAAGATGATAGGCGTGCTGGACCACTTCAGAGGCCTACAAGCATCGGGGGATGGCTCTGCCGCATTAACCTCCCGCACCCACTGTTTAAGTTGTCGGTGGGAAGAATGCAGCGAGGCACCCCCATCAATGCACATAGCCTTCGTAGCCTTCTGGAATTCCTGCTCACTGGATTCATCATCTTCCTCATCATCATCTCCTTCTTTATCTCGGCCCCGAGCGGGCCGATCCTTCTGCTGCTTGGCCTTGCCGCGGCGACCCCCTCGGCCACCGCATTTCTTGCCGGACCCCTCAGCACCATCTTGGGCCTTCTCCTTGTCTCGCCTCTCGTATTCGGCCTTCTGCTTCTCGGCAAGCTGCTCAACTTGCCGGCAGTCCTGGAGATCGTGGCCCTTAGTGCGATGGATCTTGCAATATTGCTTGCCGGAGTTCTTCGACTTGTCGGCAGTCGCCAAGGCCTGACAGGAAGGGCACCTGGCAAGATCCTTGCCAGGGGCGCTAACCTTGGCCTTCTTGGCGGCGCCAGGGTTGCCGGATTCCTCGACGGCAAGCATGGCCTTGCCTCCGCGCTTCCTATTCCGCCGCCGGCCTTTCCTTGACGGAGCCGCGGCATCTTCTTCTTCTGAGTCGCCTGCCGCACCAGCAGCTTCACCGGGGAGTTTTCTCCCCTTTTCAGCTCGAGCACACTTGTCGGCCAAAGTGTAAAGCTCGGCAATACTCCTGACTTTGTTCATCGCCAGCTCTTCCCGCATCCTGCGGTTACGCACGTTCTGATGAAATGCGCTAATGACAGCGGCAGGATGAACATCAGGAATATTGTACTGCACCCGGCTGAATCTCTGCATAAACTTGCGCAAGGACTCGCCCTCCTTCTGAGGGATGATGTGCAAATCACTTTCTTGGCCAGGAGCTTGGTGGCCTCCAACAAAGGCGCCAACAAACTGATGGCACAGATCTGACCAGCAAGAAATAGAATCCTCCGGCAGATGCATCAACCACGACCTGACGTTGGGTTTCAGCACCAACGGGAAGTAGTTGGCGAGTATCTTGTCATCTCGACCCCCGGCAGCTTGCACCGCAATGGTGTAGATGCTCAGGAACTCCGAGGGATGGGTCTTGCCGTCATATTTCTCCGGGACCTCTGGCTTGAAGGTTCGGAGATTGGGCCACTGGACCTGCCGCAGCTCACGGGTAAACGCTGGAGGTCCCACCTCGTAAGGCAGGTCTCCTACGTTCCCTGGCGCGGGCTCGTCGACAACTGGCCCCGCGCGCTTATCAGACTGATAGCACGCTTCCCGTCGCCGCTCGATGGTTGTTCGAGTGTCCTCCTTGCCTCGTTCCTCGAGAACCAGACGCTGATCACGGCGCATCCGCGGATCGGACGACGCCGTGGAAACTTCTTCATGGCGGTCGACCTGCTGAGCCGTCGGCCGCCGCTGCTGTCGCGGAGGAGAGTGCACTGTAGTTGCACCACCTCCGGTTTTCTCTCCACCGGCTCGCATCGGATCGATGGGCTTCCACTGAGAGGGCCCTGCCTCTTGTAGTCCATCCTTATTAGCGAAGCCGATAAGGATCTGGATAGTAGCTCGCCACTCCTCCATCTTCTCCGGGGCGGGAGGAAAATCAAGGAGCAACTGCGCACGCGCCAAGGCTTCCGCTGGCGTAGGTGGCGGCGACAGGTGCGAAGTACGTGAGGTGCTCTGACTCCTAACCAAGTTAGAAGGAGCACCACCACGGTCACGCGACCGCGCGCCACCCTCGCCGGCAGCTCGGTGTGCATGCTGGTCCCGCGCATCTTGGGATCTATGCACAGAAACCTTTTCGTAGGGATGCCCCGAACAACCAGCGCCATGATGTCGCTCGTCTCGCACAACCTGGGCAGGTTGCGAGGCTCGCGGCAGCGCGGGAGTTTCGGCAGGCGCTCTTTGATCCCTAGAGTTTGTCGTGCCACCCGTAGGCAACACAACGCCATCTCTAGATCCAGCGGCGCGCAAGTTACCACTGCCAATGCGAACGATACCGCTCGCTTGGCTTGGATCACCAGAACGCCGCGGGGGTTCCAGTCCTCTTCCTTCTGCACCCACACCATCGCCTGTCTGCGAAGGCGCGGGCAAAACAGACCCGGACGGTTGTGCTATCGCGATGTTCTTCTTCTTGGGCGGCATAATGAAGGAACTAGGGCCTCGACCACCAGATCAGGTTCACGCAACCTTCAATCCCCCTACCTGGCGCGCCAAAGATGTCGGGGCACGACACCTATGGGATCCCGAGAGACCCCTTTTACGATTCGGCGGGGGGGAGAGGTACACGCAAAGAGCAGAACCGGTGACCGACGCGTGAGGTTTTTACCCAGGTTCGGGCCGCTGATCAGCGTAAAACCCTACTCCTGCTTTGTGTTCTTATTGATGTTCTTGAGCCCAGCCTTCAGGAGCGCTCGCAATGAACAGTACGTTCAAAGAGCAGCTACGCATGCAGAATGGGCCAGAAGTTCTCCTCCTCTGTAGCAGTTGCCTTGGGCCTCCTTTTATATGCTCAAAGGGGTCTCCACAGTGGCAAAATGTACATACATTGAGGTGTAAAGTAGCTACAGGGTATCAAACCTAACCCCCCACGGATGAGGACAAGCGCATTTAATGCACCGTGAGGTGTCCATTTAGGTGTCCTCACTTTCTTGGGGATGGAAAAAGGGGCCATCCCATCAGCACCGCTTAAGCTCTCCTCCACTGGCGCGCCGCCACGCATCCATGGAAGGAGCCAGAATGTCAGACTCGTCACTGTGCCGAAGCGGTGGCACAGTGGCAGAACTTTGCCAGGCGCCGAAACTTGCTGGGCGCCAAGCCTTGCCGGGCTCCGATCCTTGCCGGGCGCCAAGCCTTGCCGGGCGCCGATCCTTGCCGGGCTCCTCAGGCCACCCCGGCAAGGATCTTGCCGGGGAGGCTGGTCTTCGATTTCCAGCTTTACTTATTTGCTGATTCTCAGATCTCTGACTTGATGATTTCCTTGATGACTTAAATCGACCTCGAGCTGGTCCCGGCAAGCCTTGCCGCGAGGACGGCTACAACTGCCCGTGCACAAGTAAGGGGTACTAGTGGCCCAATACTTAGTACACCGACAACAACCTAGGGCAAGCAGGACTATTCCCTTAATAGAAAAAGGAATATTCCAAGAAAAAGAATTTTAGGGTTGGGCTAGAATGGAAATGACATGATCTTCGGAAAGTATTGAGAATGATGAGCTACTTGGGAGAAGGAATTGCTGATGATCTCCCAGGTTGCAAAGCCACAGATCCTCTCCAAAAAGAAAATCAGAACAAAAACCAATAAATCAAAAGAAAAAGAAAAGGGCCAAAAACCAGGGTGTTACAAACCTTCCCCCCTTAAAGAAATCTCGTCCTCGAGATTTGGTTGTTCAGGGAATAAGTATGACTTGAGGACACCGTTTCCAACTCAGGTATCCAGTTCCTTTATATGTTGTTCCCTCAAGAATTTTATATGATTTACTCACCTTGCTCTGTGGAGGTTTGCTTCACCTTTCCCAAATTTTGATAGGTCTTTGCTCAGATACCAAATCCTTATGCTGACACTGATTCTTTCAAATCTGTGGTGATATCCGAGGGATCTGAGCATAAATTCTTCCTTTGGTCATGAAAACCTTTTACTTCTGCCATGGGGTTGCTCAAACAAATGCATGTCTTCCAGATTCAATTAATGCTGAGAATCATGGCCATTCTCCTTACGGGATCTGACTGCTCGTAGGTGGTACTGACTTATCTTGATTTGTTTCTTTGCCTCAAATAGGAGATACGCACCAGAGATTTGACTGCCTTCTATCATGAGCAATATAAAGGGGTATGGATTTATAGTTGTACCATACCTCAAATATTAACATCTTGAGACTGTCCTGACAAGGTGCTGGCGGGAAGATACTTTTCATGGCAGGTTGTCCGTGTACAAGGTTCTACAAGTGAATATACCTGATCTGAGCTGATGGTTCGGCCTTTGATTTACCCATTTTGTCAGTATACCCAACTGTGGTAATAGGCTGTGCGATGCTTTAACACTGTCGCTGAAGTCAGACTTCAGAGTTCGCAAAGGAAATCTTGGATCTGATAGAACGGATTTGGATATTCCACACTATCCATCTTAAGCGGGTCAGCGGGTTATGAAGTCCTTGCAGAACAAAGTAGGCCTCTGAGGGTATGCCTTTGTGGATCCATATGGAATTATGGCCTCCAACTGATTTGCGTACCCGGACCCTGATGGTTACGCAAAAATCATGATACCTTTGCTGTCGGTCCCACCCTTTAACGGTCATGATTTTATTTGTTAGGATACCTTGCTGAAATAGCTTGGCCACACATGTCCTTGATTCTTCGTACGACCTTGGATGTGGTTAGTGCAATATTTTTGGCATCATTCCTTGTGCTTGTTTTCTGACCTATGTCCGCACATATATGACATATACTCGGGGCTTGTAGCTATACCGAGCTTGCCGTTGAGGCCAATCATACAAGAGGGTGACAAGAGTTCATGAGATTTCCTTGTCAGGTGCGGGGATAATGATCTTGGTAGCCGTTGTCAAGACTGTTGATTCTGCATTGTCAGCTCCAGAACTTGTCGATCCTTGCATTACATGAGATGTATCTCTGCTTATCTTTGCAGGACTCATGAGTTTTGTTGAATCCTTACCTTCCTTAGGTAATTCCGATTGATAACAGTTGTATTCTTGAATGAGTGACTTGCATGTCTGGGGATACATTCTCCACGTATATGTGGAAAGATATGTAGCCGAACACTTGATTTCTGAAGAAGGCCTATGCCTTGACTGATTTATGCTTCTGACAAAAATGTTGTGAATCTGATTCTTGAGCTGTACTGCCATATACTACCAACCCACCGTATAATCTCTTAGGACAGTGCAATAGTGTGGTACTGATGCAGACTGAGTGGCTTACGAGAGAAGCCATCCGAGTAGCTTGCTGAGGAAGACTCGTTAGCTTCTGCTCGAAGCTTTTGTCTGGGTAGCGTGCAGAAGAAGTCTCGATAGCTTACACATGAAGCTTGACCTGAGTATTGTGCTGGAGAAGCCTGGGTTCAGTACTTGAGAAGCTTCTCCTTGGTTTGAGGAAGATTCCATTCCTTATGTCAGAAGCTTTCACTTGGGTGTCTTGCTGTGGAAGACTGGGTATCTTGGGCAGGAAACTTTCTATAGATTATACTGGGAAAAATAGATGAGCCTTGCAACATAAGCTTCTTTGATAGCGTGTGCAGGAAGACTGAGTTTCTCATATCCAAAACTTCATACTGTGATATGCAGACTGAAAGCCATATACACACCCATAATATTCTGCGGCTGATTACTTGCATGAGAAAATTTGTTTGACTGTCTTTCTTGATCATAGCACATTCTGGCTTTTTTTCAGAGTATAACATATTTCAAGCATCATTCATTGCTGAGCCAAAACTTTGTATATGATTCCATACCTTTGGCTGAAAATATACTGTTGCTCCTGTGCCTGACTTATCTTCCTGCTGGCTGGATCATTACTGCTGTGAGGATTAAGTACTGGTGTAGACTTGATGTGTTTAGCCTAGCTTCTTCCAATTATTTGAAATTCTTATTGCTTCTTCGAGTCCAGTGTCGGTTGATGAGAAATTTCCATAAGGGGAAATAAGGTAACACCGAGGGCCCAAAAGAAAGAAGCAAAAGAAACAACTCAACTAAAGAAAAGCACACAACAATCAATTCACACACAAACAATGTCACATATTACTGCTATTCACACAATATGCATGCCTACTTAAGCACACAAATCTCTTGGGAACTCCGGTACTACAATCTAGCATGCTGTGACGGTGTGCACGAATATGGTTCAAGGTGTGGAAAAGTTGGTGTAAACATAGCTACATCAAGTGCTGGACTAGCAAGGTAGCAACCTTGACTAACTGGGAGGTGAGGACGTACTTGGTAACCATGTAGCGGGACACGAATGTCGCGGCCACATTATTATCAAGCGGGCGGAAAGGATCCGTACTCGTCCAAGGAATAGGATAGCAAGGAAAACTGAGTCTGCAGACATTGCCCTTTCTTGATGACTATGATCATTAAGGGTTGCCAACACGACAAGATAAAGGCATGATCTGGGGTAGCAACATGTCTACCACCGAAACGATAGGCGGGGCTGCAAGAAAGACATCGGCGCAATACCTGAGCACCATTTCTGCAAACAGTGTCGGGATCACTTGGCATCACCTTGCTGGGACAGAAATGACACCAAACACCGAAGAACAGGCTCAAGGGAAACTGGAGGGATGCAGGGGCTGAGCTGTAGTGGATCTGAACCGATGCCAGCTACACTCACAAGATAAATCGTTAGCAACAAATAATAAAGCTATATGCATGCTATGCGACAAACAAATGCAGCACCCAATGCAACAAACAAGCCAGACTCTATACTACCGATTTCTACCGCTCGCGATGACTAGGGCGTCCTACAGCCAGACTTGCTCTGATACCAAGCTCTGTGGCACCCCGGCTCAGAGAAACCGGAACGCCCCGTATTCCAGCCCAGAGATCGAGGAAAAGTCTTCTGGAATATGGCACTGCTTGGCATAGAACAAATCAGCTCTTTATTATAACGAATAAGGGATACAAAAGTCTGATGTTACAAAGGATCACATCAGCACGACGAAACTACACCTGCTAAGGTAGCTCTATGCTAGCAGCGGAACAACTCGTAGCAGCAGAATAACTTCTAGCAGTGGAACAACGACGAAGGTGGTGAACTCCACTCTGCAGGGACTCTGGCTAGGACACGATCTAGCTCGCATCCGCGGAAACCTCGACAAACAATCAATCAATCATGGCTTCACCTGCAATCTGGCATGACACGTCAGGTCAGTACATTGAATGTACTTGCAAGCTCACAACAACCAAAAGCATCAAGACAAAACAACAACATAGCAATAAACAGGTTAATTAATTATAAACTACGACGATGAAAACAACTACTAAGCAGGATATGAACTACTAGAATACTGATGAACCATCATCTCAGATCTCAAGAACTATCTCACTCTTGAATATCCGGCCAAGCAATATACCATCTCGATCACCTCGTGATCCACCTGATCACCTCGTGATCAAAACATCCAAATGATCACCTCGTGATCAAAACATCCACATGATCACCTCGTGATCACATCACAAACTGAATGATCATCCTCAAGAGCATCTCAACACCATCATCAACATCCTGCCAAACTGTTACTGCTCAAATATATCAACCTATAAGTCATTCCGTCATGTGAGTGTTGATCGAACGGTGGGACCTCGTACGAACTTGTGCCCATGACCGAGGACGCGGCTATCGATAGATTAAACACACACTCTGCAGAGGTTAGCACACTGTACCCACATCACAGAACCCATGGCCTCTGGCTCCCATTCGGGTGGACCAACGGCGTTCCGACAAAACCAATCTACTGTCGTGACACTATCCCGGCCACTCTGACCAACACCCCCTTTGGGTTCAGTCCTGGGTGGCCCTGATGTCAACTCGTGACATCCAACGGCCACCATCGTGGCAAAACATAAACGGTCCCAAACGGGGACAAAAAGGGCCTTATCCAACTACGGGCACACAAGGTTATGTCTTCTTACCGGGCCAGGGTAACGCACACCCATAACCTTCCCTCATTGGAGGCACTGACGAGAGACATGACAATAGACCGCATTAGGGCCTTCCCATAAAGGCAAATGTGGTTGTACTGGAAAAGTCCGGTTCGGTGGCACATGACCAACTTAATGACGGAATTTATCGCCAAAGTATATCTGCGATAACTGATACACCGATATCATCTATCAACCTGTGATCCAAGTCATAGCCATATCCAACAAATAAACCAGAGAATAAAATAATCATATCATAATACTCCGAGGGTAGCATAAAAACTAAGAGCATGCTGAATCCAACAACGATAATGCTACTACTCCAATAGCAAGAACAAACTATCCACCTAAGATCCACATGCAAGCATCATCTCCGAAATCATACTCCAAAACATAATACCAACTACCATCATGAAAATAATATAAGCCACAAATAATCCAATGGTACATGTCATCCTCATAAGCTGCAAAATATTGGTCCTAGAACTCCAAGCAACATCATGGCAATAGCAAGATCAAAATATCACTCCGAGAAATGCCATGAACAAGTCATATGTAGCTAATGCAAATTTTAAGCAAGTTTAAATAAGTAAACCATGTCACTGCATTGCAGTCATGCAAATGGAGGGTGTGGCTTGCCTGGGGTGGAGGGATTCATCGGAAGAAAGTGCGAGAAGCTCGCGGAAAGAATCGCCGGAAAACGTTCTCTCTCGGAGGGCTGAATAAGGGTAAGAACGTAATGGTCATTTTCAGAATGTGAAAACATCATGAAAATGATACCAATAGAACGGGCTCGACGAGACAAAGAAGTGGGCTTTGGAATCACCTCATTTGGAGTTTGGAGCAAAAAGTTATAAGGGTTTTTCTGCTAGGGACCTTTTTGTAAAAATTATATCCACAAACAAATCCCTGACTGCAAAAACAGAAAACACATTCACTGAAATACACTTTCGGCGGATGAAAAGGCCTTTCCAGCCGCATCAGCACAGAAATACGCTTTCAGGAACCAAAGACGTAATCCAGTGGAGTGCGTTTCCACTTATCCACGCTGGCAGGCACGGGACAGGGCCTTGTGCCACTGCCATGTGGGGCCACGGGGTCCACCGGCTAGCTGGAGGGGAGGGGCTTCGTCTTCGAGCTCTGCCCGCGCCCGGCCGAGGACAGGGGCTCACCCCTACGGCGACCATCGGCGGTGTAGGCCACAGCTCGAGGGGTGCGGCACAGCGGCGTGATCAGGGGATCGAGCCGCATCCACCTGTCCCGTCTACGGCTGGAAGTGAGGACCGAGACGATGACGGGCTCGGCGCCGGCGGACAGGAGCTTCGGCTGGAGTGGGGCATGCGGCCAGAGGCCATAGGAGGGAGAGGCGAAGGGCAGGGGAGGCTCGCCGGGGTTCGGGTGGTGGCTAGGTGAGGAGGGAGAGTTCGGAGGGCTCGGAGCGAGCTTGCCCCCTGCCATGGCGGACGGCGGCCTTGGGCAGAAGTGAGCACGCGCCCACAGGCCACCGGAGGAAGAAGCGAAGGGTGGGGGAGCTTCAGAGAGGTGGAGAGGCTCCTCTGGTGATGGTGGAACGGAGAGAGGGACATGGGGTCGCCGGAATTTAGGTGGGAGGGGACGGCGGCCGTGGCAAGAAATCGCGGCGAGGAGGAACTCTGGGGCTGGAGCTAGACGACATCCTGGACGCGGGCACAGCGAGCAGAGCGCGTGAATTGGCATGCCAGTGGCGCAGTCACCACACGACATGTCACGGGGAGGACTGTAGGGGATGGCAAACCTTGTCTAGGGTGTTGTATCTCCACCGTGGAGGCTGTAGAAAGAGAAAACTCGCGAGAAGAGGCTCTGCAGCTGAGTTAGGCATCGATTAAAGTTTGCTGTAGCAAACTTGGTCAGGTTACTATGATCAACAGAGAGATGCTAAGGGCCAAATGAGTTGTTTGGGAGGTTTAGATTATGAAGGACTATAATCCTGGAGGTTTTGGAGTACAATGGACCACAAACTAATATAGTTGCTGTGCAACTCACATTATGGTCCAGAAACTTGATCAAGATGATGCATTACTTGGAGTAGCCAGTTGAGCTCAAATTTGGCAAGGCATGATTATTTGGACATAAGAAGATGCTGTAAAAATTTCATACCAATTGGATTCAACAAAATGGTACTTGTTTCACAGACATCCTCTCTGTCCAGAAACTAGAAATAGTTCTAGAGAAATATGGGCTTGATGAATTGATCCAAAAATTGGTGGAGAGATGTTTTATGGTCATGAGAGTGCTCTGGTAAATTTTCATCCAAAATGAAGCAATATAAAATATACTTGCTTCACAACCTGAAAATATTGACAGAAGCAAAGATTTGGTCCTGTGCTCACATAGATGATTTGATGGAGCTGAAAATTGTAAGAGTGTGATAATATGAGCACATAAAGGAATGTGCAAAATTTCAACTCATTTGGATACTCCTAGCTAGTACTTCCTTCACAATGGCTTCTGCCTGATAGAAACTTTGAAAAAATGCTGAGGAAGATTGGCTAGGCAAATAAAGTTGAATTTTGGCATGAGGCAATGATTTGGATGATATATCATGCCCAAAATGTTTTGGAGCAATCAAGGAAAGATAGGTGGCAGTTCCTTCACAGAAAGCCACTCAGGACTGAAATGAAGAAATAATATTGGGGAATTATTTTTGGGCTAGGACAGGAAAGTTTGGGCATATTTGAGCAATATATGACCCAAAGAAATTATGAGAATTATTTGGGAATTTTGGGAGTGAAAGAAATATAGGTTGCTTCACAACCTAGGGCAAGCAGGACTATTCCCTTAGTAGAAAAAGGAATATTCCAAGAAAAAGAATTTTAGGGTTGGGCTAGAATGGAAATGACATGATCTTGGGAAAGTTTTGAGAATGATGAGATACTTGGGAGAAGGAATTGCTGATGATCTCCCAGGTTGCAAAGCCACAGATCCACTACAAAAAGAAAATCAGAACAAAAACCAATAAATCAAAAGAAAAAGAAAGGGCCAAAAACCAGGGTGTTACAGGTGGTGAGGACGAGCTCATACCAGTGTTCCAACCTTTGGGTCCCCGGAGACCGACTTCTGACACAAGCCACCGCCTCCAGGCCCCGAGACGTCGGCGAAGTGTGTACGCGTTTTAAAGAAACACCACGTGTTGCATCTACACGGGGGCTGAAGACGATGACTGGCCACTTTCAGAATCAAGAACAGTCGCACAGGAACAACAATAACACATCAGATAAATAGTCATTTAAAAATAACTTGTTTTGTACACATTCCCCTCGGCATACCAAGGGAAAATATGAATTTGAGTTTCGCCTTCTTACATTGGGCCTCGGTCACCCGAGCACCTCCATGCACATTGACCAAGAACTGCTCCGGGGTCCTATCCTTTCCTGCTGGAGGTCCGAAGGCGATGTCCAGCGGCTTTATCTTCGGGAAGTGCGCCATTGTAGATGCATACACCCTTTCCGCCCACTCCAGACACACCGACCGCTTCCACTTTTCCACTTTTGGTTGTTTCATGCCAATATTCTACAACTTTCATATACTTTTGATAAATTTATAATATTTTTGGGACCAACATATTGATCCAGTGCCCAGTGCTAGTTCCTGTTTGTTGCATGTTTTTTGTTTCACAGAATATCCATACCAAATGAAGTCCAAACGCGATAAAAACTTACGGAGTTTTTTTGGAATATATGTGATTTTTGGGAATTGGAATCAACGCGAGACAATGCCCGCCGGGCCCACAAGCCCTAGGGGTGCGGCCCCTATCCTGGGCGCGCCTGGGAGGCTTGTGGCCACCCAGTAAGGCGGTTGGTGCCTTTCTTTGGGTGCAAGAAATATAATATCCAGATAAAAATCATGTTAAAATTTTAGCCTAATCGGAGTTACGGATCTCCGGGAATTTATGAAACGGTGAAAGGCCAGAATCTGGGAGCGCAGAAATAGAAGGAAACATAGAGAGAGAGGTCCAATCTCGGAGGGGCTCCCGCCCCTCCGCCATCATGGAGGCCAAGCACCAGAAGGGAAACCCTCCTCCCATCTAGGGGGGAGGCCAAGGAAGAAGAAGAAGGAGGGGGGCTCTCTCCCCCTCTCTCCCAGTGGCGCCGGAACACCGCCGGGGCAATCATCGTGTGACGACGATCTACTCGAACAACTCCGTCATCTTCACCAACACCTCCATCACCTTCCCCCATCTATCTACAGCGGTCCACTCTCCCGCAACCCGCTGTACCCTCTACTTGAACATGGTGCTTTATGCTTTATATTATTATCCAATGATGTGTTGCCATCCGATGATATCTGAGTAGATTTTTGTTGTCCTATCGGTGATTGGTGAACTGCTATGATTGGTCTAATTTTCTTGTGGTTATGTTACTATTCTTTGGTGCCCATCATATGAGCGCGCGTGTGGATCACACCATAGGGCTAGTTGTTTGTTGGTAGCAGCTTCAGCCTAGCATAGAAATTGATGCATACGGGATTGAAGGGGGACCAATATATCTTAGTGCTATGGTTGGGTTTTACCTTAATGAATGTTAGTAGTTGCAGATGCTTGCTAATAGTTCCAATCATAAGTGGATAGAATTCCAAGTAAGGGATGACATGCTAACAGTGGCCTCACCCACATAAAACTTGCTATCGGTCTAGTAACGTAGTCAATTGCTAAGGGACAATTCCGCAACTCCTACCACCACTTTTCCACACTCGCTATACTAACTTAATTGTTTCTTTATCTAAACAGCCCCTAGTTTTTATTTACGTGCTTTTTATTATCTTGCAAACCTATCCTATCACACCTACAAAGTACTTCTAGTTTCATACTTGTTCTAGGCAAAGCGAACGTTAAGCGTGCGTAGAGTTGTATCGGTGGTCGATAGAACTTGAGGGAATATTTGTTCTACCTTTAGCTCCTCGTTGGGTTCGACACTCTTACTTATTGAAAGAGGCTACAACTGATCCCCTATACTTGTGGGTTATCAAGACCATTTTCTGGCGCCGTTGCTAGGGAGCAATAGCACGGGGTGAATATTCTCGTGTGTGCTTATTTGCTTTATCACTAAGTAGTTTTTATTTGCTGTTCTAAGTTGTTCTCTATCTTTAGTTATGGATATGGAACACGAAATACCAAAAATATTAGGTGTACTTTCTACTCATGGAGATGGGGAACCTCCTAAAACCCTCGATGCTCGCTATATGGAAAGTATTAAACACTACTTTGATAATCCTGAGAAAACCCTGTTCAACTTGATAATGGGAGACACGTTAGATCAACATGAATTCTTTAGGGATTATCGCTTGACTCAAAAAGGGAAACTGTTATGGGATCAAATTCATTTGTTGCATTGGTATGCTTGGAATTTATGCTAGAGATATGATTATACTTGTTGCTCTAGGATGAAGGCTCCACACCTTCCCTTTTCATGTAAATTTAATGATAATGAAACCTTGGCTTCTTATGCTAATGGTATATATGATTACTATGATGTGGAACGAATAGAAGAATTCATTGCTTTTAAGGGTGCTTATGAAATTGAATCTTTCTTTGAAAAGTGTGAAAATCTTGATGATGCTGTTTACAGACCTGAAAATTATGCTATACTTAAATATTGCTATGAGAATTATGAATATAATGCCGATATTGATGAGTTTATTGAGAAAGTCTCCGCTGTCCAAGAAGAGACTAATATTTTGCAGGAATATATGGAAGAAGAAATTGATGACACTGTGAGCTCATTAGATGAAAAATATGAGGAGGAGAGCGAAGAACAGAGGGAGGAAGAGCGGATTGATCACCCGAGCCCACCTTCTAATGAGAGTAACTCTTCAACTCGTACATTGTTTAATTTCCCTTCGTGCTTACCGAAGCATGATTGCTATGATAATTGCTATGATCCCTTGGATTCATTTGAAATATCCCTTTTTGATGAAATTGATACTTGCTATGCTTGTGGCCATGATGCCAATATGAATCATGCTTATGGAGATGAACTTTCTATAGTTCCTTATGTTAAGAATGAAATTGTTACTATTGCACCCACGCATGATAGTCCTATTATCTTTTTGAATTCTCCCAACTACACTATACCAGAGAAGTTTGCACTTATTAAGGATTATATTGATGGGTTGTGTTTTACCATTACACATGATTGATTTTGATAGATATAATATGCTTGTGCTTGCTGCTCCTACTTGGAATTATTATGAGAGAGGAACTACATCTCCGCCTCTCTATGTTTCCAATACGATAAAATTGCAAGAAACTATTTATGCTATGTATTGGCCTTTACTTGATGTGCATGAATTGTTCTTTTATGACATGTCGATGCATAGGAAGAGAGTTAGACTTCGTCATTGCATGATATATGTTGCTTTGTGCTCACTACTAAATTACAAATCATTGTTAATTAAAAATGGCTTTTATATACCTTGGGATCTGGGTGGATCAATTATTTGAGCACTTTATGCCTAGCTTAATGGCTTTACAGAAAGTGCTTCCAGGAAGACAACCCAGAAGTTTTAGAGAGTCATTTTATTCTGTTGTGTGATTTTAGAAGGTTTAAAAATAAAAAAATTAAAGTGGGGAACCTAAAAGTTTTCAAAAAGAAAAGTGAAAGTAAGAAATACGAGCGCCGTTGAAGTGGGGGAGCTCCTTGAACTTTGTTCATGCCGACGGAAACTTTGCAAATCTTGAATTACAGAAACTTTTCAACAAAAATAATTATCCCCTTGTACAAATCCATTTTATTATAAAAATAATGTGCCAAGATTTGCCTTTAGGATGATTAGATTGCTTGTTTGGTATGTGCAGTGGAAAAACAGAAACTTTGTCTGTAGTGTGTGAATTTACATTTTTTACTGGAATGTCGAATGTTTCTGAAATTTTTACACAGTACTGCTATACAAATTTTTTATTTTTTCCTAATTTTTCAGAATTTTTGGATTTACAGAAGTATGGTGAATGTTCAGATTACTATAGACTGTCCTGTTTAAGACAGATTCTGTTTTTGATGCATTGTTTTGCTAAGTTTTGATGAAACTATCGATTTTATCGGTGGTATAAGACATGGAGAAGTTATAATACAGTAGCTACAATGCAAAAAAAATTATGAATGGGTTTGCTACAGTACTTAAAGTGGTGATTTATTTTATTATACTAACGGATATCACGAGGGGTTTGTTAAGTTTTGTGTGATTGAAGTTTTCAAGTTTTGTGTGAGATCGCGAGGGATGAAGGAATAAGGAGTGGTAAGAGCCTAAGCTTGGGGATGGCCTAGGAACCCCAAGGTAATATTCAAGGACTGCCAAGCAACTAAGCTTGGGGATGCCCCGAAAGGCATCCCCTCTTTCTTCTAACGATCATCGGTAATTTTACTTGGAGCTATATTTTTATTCGTCACATGATATGCGCAAATTCTTTGGGCGTCTTTTGTGTTTATTTTTCCTTTTTATTTTATGCACCATGCTGGTATGAGATATTCCTTCGTTGATTTATAGAATGCTCTTTGCACTCCACTTATATCTTTTGAGTATGGCTTTATAGAATGCTTCATGTGCTTCACTTATATCATTTGAAGTTTGGATTGCCTGTTTCTTTACACATAAAAAACTGCCATTTGTAGAATGCTCTTTTGCTTCACTTATATTTGTTAGAGCATGGGCATATCTTTTGTAGAAAGAATTAAACTCTCACGCTTTGCTTATATCTATTTAGAGAGTCGACGGGAATTGGTCATTCACATGGTTAGTCATAAAATCCTACATAAAACTTGTAGATCACAGAATATGATATGTTTGATTCCAATAGTTTTGTGATATAAAGATGGTGATATTAGGGTCATTGTCGGGGACGAATCCGCGATCACCTATGGGACCCAGAGAAGGACCCCTTTACGTTCGGCAGGGAGAGACGGTCGCGCGAAGAGCAAATCTAGCGAAGAACACGATAGTGCACGAGAGAGATTTACCCAGGTTCGGGCCGCACGGATGCGTAAAACCCTACTCCTGCTTTTTGGTTATTATCTGTATAATTGTTCTAGCTCCAGGAGCGCTACAGTACCGAGTAGCTGCGTACAATACTGGAGTTCTCCCTTTTCCAGTTCCTCCCCTTTCACGTTGCCCATGGGCCTCCTTTTATACGCACAAAGGGGTCTCCAACAGGTGGCAAACAGTAGAGGTAGAGGTGGAAAGTTGCTACAGTTAGGCCACTATTACCAGGATGACATGTCCTACCTAACACTAACGGCAGGGGACAAGGGCATTAAATGCCCATGCCTTTGCTGTCCAGATACATGTACCCGGACGTCGTGGACGTGGGAAAAGCCTATCCGACCTGCTGCTGCACCGCTATCTACAGTGCACCGCCGTCTACACAGTGCCCTGCCACGCACGCTTGGAAGGACCCAGAGCGCCACGCTGGCAGAGGCACCGGAGCAGCACAGTAGCACAGTGGTACAGTAACGCTTGCCGCGGCAAGACCTTGCCGCACCTGACAGCTTGGCGCAGCCCATAGTTGGCGTGCAAGGTAACTTGCCGGGGCAAGTACCTTGCCGCAGCCGCTATCTTGCCGCAGCCAATACCTTGCCGCAGCCAATACCTTGCCGCAGCCAATACCTTGCCGCAGCCAATGACTTGCCGGGGCAAGTACCTTGCCGCGGCAAGTACTCTGCTTCAGCAATGCCCAGGCTAGGCCTCAGTTGTCCCTCCCGGCAAGCTCCTCTTGCCGGGGCCTTAACTCTTGCTTTGTATACTTTGTTCTTGAATGGCTTAATAATCTTGAGCTTCCCTCTGGCTGTCCTCCCGCAAGCCTGGCCGCGGGATGCTACTACTGCCCGTGCACAAGTACGGGGTACTAGGGTACCCCTATTCTAGTACACCGACAGGAGCCCCCGGGCCTGGGCCACACACGGTGCCGGGCGTTGTTGGGCCTGGCCCAAACAGTGCACGGGCACGCGTGGCTGGGATAAGCCGAAACGTCTCTATGCTGTTTAATTGCACGCTCTCCCACGCGTCGCGCGTTGAATGCGGAGCGTGGGAAGCGTGCGCAGTTATCTCGAATGACGAAGGGGCGGATGGTTCCGCATCTTTCCCCATAAAAGGAGGGACCTGCAGAAGCACTCGCACACCCCTCTCACCATTCTTGATCTTCAAATCTCCGCCTTCTTCTTCCTCCGCTCTAAAACAAAGGCGGTTTCCCAATCCTCCGCCACCGCGCGCGTCCGCATCTCCCTCGGTCCTCAGCTCCGCCTTCGCCATGCCTCCCAAAGGAGAAAAGGGGAAGACGGGGAAGTCCTCAAGGACGGAGACCCAGGCGCAGATGAAGAGGCAGAAGTACGCGCTCTTCGCTCCGACGCTCACGGGGGCGGATCTGAAGGCCAAGTTCCAAGGCATGTGGGCCGCGAGGACCAAGGCGCATCCGGCCACCCGCGTCCGCCCAGCCACCGACGAGAGCGAAGTGAGCAAGTACCCCTTCTTCGCTTGTTACTTTTGGTGCGGGCTCTGCCCACCGTATTCGGATTTCTTCAGCGACGTCATGTACACCTTCAACCTCCGTCTGCTGGATCTCACACCGAATGCCGTATCCACCATGGCAATATTTGCGCATCTGTGCGAGAACTTCGTCGGCGTCGCACCCAACACCGCGTTGTTCAGGCATTACTTCACTCCCCGTGCTGAAAAGGGGGAGCCTCTCATTGTTGCCGTCTCGTTCGTTTCAAGATTGGGCGCTAAGGAGCATTATCTGAAGGGGGATCTCCGCCCAAGATGGGGAGAAATCCGGTCTGAATGGTGTTGGATCATTGACGACGATCCGCCACCATACTGTGAGCTTCGCAAGACCCCAGCGGTGCGTGGCACAGACTGGAGCGATCTGGATCCCCAGGACAAAAAGCTGGAGATTGCCGCTGCCAGGATCATACGGCTCAGGGAGGCCGGGCTCACCATAGGGATGGTTGGCGCAGACTTCCTCCGCCGCCGCATTGCTCCTCTGCAGCAGAGAGGAAGACCGGCCTCTGATTGGAAGAACCCAGCCGATATCATGCGGCTGCGCCCTGGACTGATCAACAACTTCACAGTTCTGCAGCACGACTTTTTCATGCGAGAACTGTTCAAGCAAGAGACAGATCCAGATAAGCGTGACAAGGCGTTCATGCTGCCGAAGCACATCGTGCCTCTTTGCAACAACTCCGCATTGAGTGCAATCATCGCTATGATGCCGCTCTGCAATGCGCACAGCGTTGAAGCAACTTGGGACGTGCCGCTCGAAGAAGACGTGCGACGATTCTTTGACTCCACGGTCGAAAAGCAGGTCCGGGTGGAAGAGTGGCTCGTCCGCAACACCACTGAGCAAGAAATAGAATTCATTGCTCGAAGAGTGGAGGAGGACAGGCTTGCCAGAGAAGCTGGCGATTTTGGTTATACTTTGGCGGAGCTGGACAAGGCACAAAAGGAGAGCCTTGCCGAGCAGGGGATGCTTGCCGGGAAGGGCGAGCTCGCCGCACCCGGCAAGGATGTCGGGCCAAGCCAGCCTGCCGACGAGTCAGGCAGCTCGGAGGATGAGGGCTCCTTTTCTGAGGAGGGCACCGAAAGCCCACCGCAGTCAGAGTCCCCAGCCCCTCTGAGGAGGAAACGCCTTCGCAGGCTTGGCAAAGTGGCTGAGCGGCAAGAAGTTCAACAACCGCCGGAGCGCCGTTCGACGCGCTCAACCGCGGCAAGGGCTGGTGCTGCGGGAGTGTCTCACGCGGCCCCGGCAACTGGAGCAGGGTCATCAAAGACCGCTGCTACTACCCCCGCCAAGCGGCCAAGGAGCCCAGCTCCCCCTCCTCCCCCTCCTCACACGGAGGAGGACTTTGATTTTTCCGCCCTCAGCGAAGAGGACGACGAGGAAGAGTAAGTTCCCTTGCCGCGACCCTCAATCTTTGTAAGGTTTTGTTTCTGTCCTCACTTGTCGCGCTCCGGCCTTGCTTCCGCAGGGAGGAAACTTTGGCGGAGAGGACAAGGAAGAGAGCTAAGGTCTCGACGAGCAAGACCGTGGTGGTCGTCGAAGATGAGCCCACGGCAACCACCGGGAGAGCGTCTGAGACCGTCCCGGCCAGCTCGGAGCCCAGCCCTCGTTGCAGCCCCCAGCGCAGCCCCCAGCGTAAGTATTTCAACTACCTTTCGCTGGCGGTCGCTGAGGAACAAGCATTTTGTTACTGACATCTTTGGGCGTGTAGGAGAGGAGCAGCAAGTGGAGCCATCTGAAGGTGCTCCAGAAGTACCACCCCCCTCGACCACTCCGCCAAGGAGAAGATCTCCGGTAAGGGCTCCCACTAGCGAGCCGAGCCACGAAGAGGAGCCGGCAAGCACCGAAGCGCCAAGCACCAGCGCTGGCGACCCCACCCCAATGACAAACGTTGACGGGAGAGGGGAGCCCACCGCTCCTGAGCTCAACACGGGTAAACCCACTTGCCGCAAAACTCTTTCTGCTTTCTTTCTTTTGGCTTCTTGAATTTCTTCCTGAAGCTCTTTTTGCTTTGCTTCTCGGGTTGGCAGAGCCCTCCTCGGTGGAGCCAATGAACATTGACTCTTCTGCCGAGGAGAACACCGCAAGGGCCGTCGACGACGAGGCCGCCAAGGCCGCCGCTGCCAAGGCCGACAAGCTGGCAGCCGACAATCTTGCCGACGAAGAGGCTGCCAGGGCTGCCGAAGAGGCCGGCAAGGCCGCCGAGGATAATACCACCAAGGCGCCCACCGATGAAGCCGCCAAGGCTGCTGAAGCTGAGGCCGCCCAGAAAGTTGCTGAGGAGGCCGGCGAGGGAGCCGGTGGTCGTACTGACGGCCCTGAGGCCACAGGAGCGCCAGGCGCTACTCCGACCACGGGTCCCTCAACCACTGACGAGGCGGCAGGACCCAACTCGCCTCCGCCAAGCAAATACATCCGGGTCGCCTAGAACGTCTACGTCAGCCTCCCCTGGACGGTGGGCTCCAGAGCGTAAACCGAGGAGGATGTTGTGGACGAGGAGATCCTTGCCGCTGCCGGGCTCCAGCTTGTGGATGCGCCAGGCGCCAGCAGCAGCAGCACGTCTGAAGAGGAGCAACTGCTCCAAAAGCTGCTGAATCTTCATCGCGCCCGACGGGAGAAGCTAGCTTCCAGGGAGGCGCTCATCGAGAAGGCCGAAGCTGACATGTTGAGGCGCGCGGAGATCTTGGCGGATGTCCGCGCGCGATCTCTTAATGCGTTAGAGGCCAAGCGGGCACAGCTGGCCGAAGAACGGCAGGCCCTCCTCCTGATGAAGCAAGACATTGAACAAAAACAGGAGGAGACCGCCAAGGAGTTGTCTGCTCGGGCCAGTGATCTGAACCAGCGAAAGGTGGACCTTGATGCCCACGAAGAAGAACTTGCTGAGCGCAAGAGGAAACTTGCCGAAACCCTCTGACAGAAAGACGAGGAGGTGGCAAGACTTGTCGTAGAGCGGACCCAGGGGTAGGCACAAAAACACCAGAAGGAAATCGAAGCCTTGGCCCAAGAGTACGCCAGCAAGTTGGTGGAGGCCACCAACGCTGTTGCTGCTGCAGAAGTGAACAGGAAGGAAATGGAGGAGAAAGTGGCAAGACTAGAGGCCGCCCTCAAGGCAAACGGTGACAAGCTCTCAACGCTCGGAAGTGAGAGGGCAAAGGTGACCCACACTTTGGCGGAGATGCAAGTTACCATAGCCAAGAAGAACAATCTGCTTGCCGCCGCCAATGACTCCAGAGCAGACCTGAAGCTGAAACTGACCACGCTGAAGGAGACGCTCGACACCACCAGAAAGCGCGAAGGGCTTCTAATGGCAGAGCTCCAGAAGGAGAAGGGTCTGCTTCAAAACGCTATTGCAACCCACAAGAAGTTCAGGGATAACGTGGGGATCTTCACAGACAGGCTTGCCAGCGCAGCCGAGGACATCGACAAGGAGCTGACTGCCCTGAAGGTGCCGGACTTCGGGTACTCCACCGACAAGAACACGCAAACTAGCGTCAAGCTAGCCGAGTTCTTCGACGGAGTAGTAGAAGCACTCCAACAGCTCCAAGTCAATCACAAGGCTCAACTGGCCGACGAGTCACGCAGGCTTTGCCGGGGAGTTCTCCGGAGGTTGCTGGTGAAGATAGCATACAGAAACCCGGGCGTCGACTTCAGCAACATCTTCAAAAGCTTGCCGAAGGGATACGACCCCGCACCACTAGAGGCCCTTGTCGCGCCCATCGTGGAGAGGGTGGACCAAATCCAAAGAGTCGAAGGCGAGCACCGCAATTAGAGAGCCCATTCTTCTCCCTCCTTGCCGCCGCTAGACATGTTAAAGAACAATCTGTTTAAGCCGCGGCAACTTATCTTGTAATATAACATGCAATATTTTGAAGTTAATGCATGTCATCTCCCTTGAGCAATTTCTTTCTTTATGTGTACTTGCCCTACGCTTATAGGAAACTTGCCGGTGCGCGCACCATCGCTGCGAGCGCTGGGTACGGGACTCCAGCAGCCTGCTGGCGGTGCCGCTGGCGGCAAGCAACCTTGTCGCGCTCAGTGCGGCCACTTAGGTTGTTGAGCGGACTCAAAACAAGGTAAGGGCGCGACCGATTACGCTTAGGTTCCGTCGCGCACAGGTTTTCCATACAAAGAGTAGTATCGTTCAAGGAAAATAACCTTGAGAATAAAAAAGAATTTGGTTATTCAAACTTTGGCACTTAGCTTTCTCGCTGATCTCTCCGCGGCAAGGTCTTGTCACTGCTTGCCGCTGCCTTCTACCCGGCAAGGCAAAGTTTCTTTGAACGACGCCTGGTCCATATCATTATCCCATCCCCCCCTCGGCAAACTTGTGCGCGAGGGAAGCTTCTGTCTTTTTGAGAAAAAGAAAGAAGAGAAAATAAAGATATAGGAGCTTGGCGGCTCGTTAATGCTTACCGGGGAGGCTGTACTGCACAGTATGTCAGATAATCATGCAAAATAAAAGTAAACATGAAATCGTCAAAAACTGCAAAATACAAAAGCTTTATGTATGCACAGGGTCTGCGCCTGGCTTTGTACAAAGGATTACATGCAACAGCGGCAAGACTTGTACAAAAGGTGGTTGCCGGGGAAGGGCCCGGCAACCGCGCCTTATGGAAAAAACTTACGGAGATGCTCAATGTTCCAGGAATTGATCACTGGAATGCCATCCCCAGTCTCCAGGCGGACAGCGCCGGGCCTGGTGACCCGTTTCACCCGATAAGGGTCTTCCCACTTCGGCGTCAACTTGTTTGAATTCTTGGCCGACTGAACGCGCCGAAGAACAAGGTCGCCTTCCTCGAGACTTTTGGCATTAACTTTGCGGCTATGGTAGCGACGCAAAGCTTGCTGGTAGCGAGCAGCTCTCACAGCAGCCTGAAGACGATCCTCCTCGAGGAGCACAGCGTCATCTTGCCGCAGTTGCTCTTGCTCAAGCTCATCATAAGCGAGCACTCGAGGTGACCCGTATACGAGTTCCGTGGGGAGAACTGCCTCTGCTCCATAAACTAGAGCAAATGGCGTCTGGCCAGTAGCTCGATTTGGCGTCGTCCTGATCGACCAAAGAACCACTGGCAGCTCCTCGATCCAGTTTTTGCCGCACTTGCGCAGCCTGTCGAAAGTTCTCCTCTTGAGCCCACGCAGCACTTCAGCATTTGCCCTTTCAGCTTGACCGTTGCTTCGGGGGTGAGCAACAGAAGCGAAACAGACCTTGGCGCCAAGGTCTTCAACATACTGCATGAAGGCGTGGCTCGTGAACTGGGTACCGTTGTCGGTGATGATCCTATTAGGAACACCAAAGCGACAAACAATTCCCTTGAAGAATTTGATGGCTGATTGTGCTGTCACCTTCCTCACTGCTTCCACTTCTGGCCACTTCGTAAACTTGTCGATGGCCACATACAAGTACTCGAAGCCCCCGGTGGCACGGGGAAAGGGGCCGAGGATGTCGAGCCCCCAGGCCGAAAATGGCCAGGAGAGAGGGATTGTCTGGAGAGCTTGAGCTGGCTGATGAATCTGCTTGGAATGAAACTGGCACGCTTCACACTTGGTTACTAGTGCAGTTGCATCCTGGAGGGCGGTGGGCCAAAAGAAACCTTGCCGGAAAGCCTTTCCAACAAGGGCTCTTGACCCTATGTGGTGACCACATATGCCTCCATGAATCTCCGCCAACAGCTCCTGTCCTTCTTCCCGGGGAATACACTTCAATTTCACACCGTTTGGTCTTTTTCTGCACAGCATGTCATCGACAAATTGATACATATTGGACCGTCGGGCTACTTTCTCCGCTTCTTCCTGCTCTTCGGGAAGTTCTCCTGTCTGAAGGAAATGGACGATCTGCTGCGCCCACGCTGGAGCCTGTGGCTCGACAACGAGGACTAAAGGCATTTCTTCTGCTGCGGGAACATCAGGCCCTACGGGAAGAGCTCGTCGCTCTACCAGAGCCTGCCGTTCCCCGACGAGCTTGGCGGGAATAGCCGCCTCAACGACAAGAGCCTGGGGCCCTGCTGGAGCGTGCTGTCCTTCAACAAGCTTGTCGGGAGCAGTTGCTTCAACAACGGAAGCCCAAGGCCTCGTCGGAGCATCTTGCTCCTCAGCGCTTCGATCAGGAGTGCCTGCTTCAACGACAAGGACCTGAAGTCTTGTCGGAGCAAGTTGCCCCTTTGCCTCTAGCCTAGGAGCACCCGCTTCAACGACAAGAGCGCGAGGCCTTGTCGGAGCAAGTTGCCCCTCTGAATCTTTGGCGCTGGCTTTGGCAGCCTTCTTGCCGGCGGCTTCGGGGAGCTCTGCCGGGAAGTAGTCACCAGAAGCCAACTTCCTCTTCCCGCCTTGCCCTACTGATGGCGTCACGGATGGCTGAGTTAGTTGGAGCACAAAAGTGCCTGGCTCCACAGGCAATTTGAGTGCGGCGCGCTTTGACAAACCATCGGCAATGTCATTCTCAGCACGTGGGACGTGCTCCATTTGTAGGCCGTCAAAGCGTTCTTCCAACTTCCTCACCTCATCTACATAAGCTTCCATCAATGGGCATTGGTAGTTCTTGTTCACTTGCCTGACGACAAGCTGCAAATCTCCCCTGACAATAAGCTTCTTGATCCCAAGGTCTGCCGCGATCCTGAGACCGGCAAGCAACCCCTCATATTCTGCAGTATTGTTCGTCGCCTGTTCCTTGGGAAAGTGCATTTGGACCACGTACTTGAGGTGCTCTCCGGTGGGTGCGACAAGCAGTACGCCAGCACCGGCGCCTTGCAGCGAAAAGGCACCATCAAAGTACATAAGCCACTCTTTGCTTGTCTCCTTGCCGGGGAGAGTCATCTCTGGGATTTCTTCGTCTGGCGTTGGTGTCCATTCTGCGACGAACTCTGCCAAAACTCGGCTCTGTATGGTTGATGTACTCTCAAACTTGAGGCCAAAGCTCGACAACTCCAACGCCCACTCGACAATCCTGCCCGTCGCTTCTGGATTTTGCAAAATCCTTTTCAGCGGGAAGCGAGTGATGACGGTAACTTCATGTGCTTGAAAATAATGGCGCAGCTTTCTCGAGGCCATGAGAAGGCCGAAAAGCAGCTTCTGCACACCAGAATACCTTGACCTAGCTCCCTGCAGAAGAGAGCTCACAAAGTAGACCGGGCGCTGCACCATTTTCTTCTTTTGTATCACTTCACCTGACTGCGCAGACGAATCCTTGTTGGCAGCAAAACTTGTTGCCCCCAGCTTGTCGCTGGTCGTGCTTGCCGCAGTTACTGCCTCCTCATCCACCTCTCTCTCCGCTACCAGCGCAGCACTAACCACTTGATTGGTTGCCGCTAGATACAGCAACAACTTCTCTTGTGGTTTAGGCGCGACAAGTATTGGAGGAGAGGAGAGGTATCTCTTCAAGTCTTGCAGCGCCACCTCCACCTCCGAAGTCCATTTCAATGGACCTGCCTTTTTTAAGATTTTGAAAAATGGCAGGGCGCGCTCAGCGGACTTGGAGATAAACCTACTGAGGGTAGCAACACAGCCGGCAAGTCGTCGAACATCCTTGACGCGCTTCGGTGCTTCAATTTGCTCAATGGCTTTGATCTTGTCAGGATTGGCTTCAATTCCACGTTGAGACACAAAGAACCCGAGAAGCTTGCCGGAGGGAACTCCAAACACGCACTTCTCGGGGTTGAGCTTTAGGTTGATCTTGCGCAAATTTACAAAAGTTTCTTCTAGATCTTGAACCAAAGTAGCCCTGTCTTTGCTTTTGACCACTATATCATCCATATAGGCTTCCACATTTCTGTGCAGCTGAGGCTCAAAAGCAATCTGGACGGCTCTTGCAAATGTCGAACCAGCATTTTTCAAACCAAACGGCATACGTACGAAACAGTATGTGCCACAGGGTGTGATAAATGCGGTCTTTTCCTCATCTTCCTCAGCCATGAAGATTTGATGATACCCTGAATATGCGTCAAGAAATGAAAGCAAATCACATCCTGCCGTGGAGTCAACAATCTGGTCTATGCGGGGCAAAGGAAATGGGTCTTTGGGACAAGCTTTATTGACATCAGTGAAATCAATACAAAGCCTCCATTTTCCATTCGCTTTGCGCACGACAACCAGATTGGCCAACCACGTAGGATGGAGCACTCCTCTAACGAGGCCTGCTGCTTCCAACTTCTTGATTTCTTCCGCAATAAACTCTTGCCGCTCCACAGCTTGCTTTCTGGCTTTCTGTTTGACGGGCCTCGCGTGGGGACAAACGGCAAGGTGGTGCTCAATTACTTTCCTGGGAACACCGGGGATGTCGGACGGTTGCCATGCAAATACGTCGACATTCGCCCGCAGGAAAGCAACGAGCGCGTTTTCCTATTTGTTGTCAAGTGTGGCACTGATGGTGAAGGAACCACCAGTGCCATCCTCCTTGGCGGGCACCTTCTTTGTCGCCGGCGGAGCGGCTTTGTTCTTCTTACACTTGCCGGTGGAGCTCTCTGGTGCGTCCTCGACGGTAGCGCAGCACTCCGAAGAGGTGCGCTTGCCGGAGTGGGCACAGGAGCTCTTGCCGGACTTCCTCTTGTTCTCCCACCCGAGAGCTTCAGCGGCAAGTGCCTTGGCGGCAGTTGCGGCAGCTGCCTCCCGGTAGATCTTGTCGGCGCAAATAAGCGCATCCTTCTTGTCGCAGGGAACTGTGATAACACCTACTGGACCTGGCATCTTCAACACGTTGTAGGCATAATGAGAGGCTGCCATGAACTTGGCGAGCGCTGGACGGCCAAGTATCCCATTATAAGGTAATGGAATATCGGCAACATCGAAGGTGACCTTCTCGGTCCGGTAGTTCAGCTCGCCGCCAAATGTCACTGGCAGCGTGATCTTCCCTTTCGGCTTACTCCTTCCTGGATTGACTCCTTGGAAAGTACCAGTTTCCTCAAGCTCGCCGTCAGAGATTTGAAGTTTCCGGAGCACAGCGGGCGAAATCAGATTCAAGCCGGCCCCACCATCAACTAACATCTTCGTGACCTTGAGGTTGCGGATCGTTGGTGAAACCAACATCGGCAAGCACCCGACCGCCGTTGTGCGGTCAGGGTGGTCCTCAATGTCAAAGACGATAGGCGTGTTGGACCACTTCAGAAGCTTTCTGGCGTCAACAGATGGTTCTGCCGCATTGATCTCTCGTGCCCACTGTTTAAGTTGGCGGTGAGAAGAATGCAACGAAGCACCACCGTCAACACACAAGACTTCTGCGGCTTTCTGAAATTCGTGCTCACTGGATTCTTCATCATCTAGATCATCATCATCATCATCTTTGTCGCGGCCACGAGGAGGCCTGTCTCTCTGCTGCTGCTTGGCCTTGCCGCGACGCCCTCCTCGGGCAGTGCGCTTCTTGCCGGACCCGCCAGCACCTTCTGGGGTCTTTTCCTTGTCACGCCTCTCATACTCAGCTTTTTGCTGTTCGACAAGCTGCTCGACTCGTCGACAGTTCTGGAGATCGTGCCCCTTGATGCGGTGGATCTTGCAATATTGCTTGTCGGAGTCGTCCTGCTTGTCGGCAGCCGCCAAGGCCTGCCAGTTGGCGCACGCAGCAATCTCCTTGCCGGAGCCCTCGACTTTGGCCTTGTCGGCGCTGCCGTTGCCGCTGGACTGCTCGACGGCAAGCACAGCTTTGCCCTTTTTCTTCCTGTTATTCCGCCGCCGGCCCTTCTTTGCCTGGGCGGTACCTTCGCTGTCAGAGCTCCCCCTGCGCCAACAACTTCACCGGGAAGTTTCCTTCCCTCTTCAGCGCGCGCACACTTGTCGGCGAGAGCATATAGCTGGCCAATGTCTCTGACCTTGGTCATTACCATTTCCTCCCGCATCTTGCGGTTACGCACGTTCTGATGGAACGCGCTAATAACCGCAGCGGGGTGAACATCTGGGATGTTGTACTGTACGCGGCTGAACCTTTGAATGTATTTGCGCAGGGGCTCTCCTTCCTTCTGGGGGATGAGGTGAAGATCACTCTCCTGGCCATGAGGTTGATGACCGCCAGTAAAGGCACCAACAAACTGATGGCACAGGTCCTCCCATGAAGAAATGGAGTTCTCCGGCAAGTGCATGAGCCATGAGACGACGTTGCGCTTTAACACGAGCGGGAAGTAGTTAGCAAGAATCTTGTCATCTCGTCCCCCGGCAGCTTGCACCGCAATGGTGTAAATGCTGAGGAACTCCGACGGGTGTGTCTTGCCATCATACTTCTCCGGCACGTCAGGCTTGAAAGCCTTGCGATTGGGCCACTGGACCTGCCGCAGCTCACGGGTGAACGCTGGACAACTTACCGCGTACGGCAAGTCGCCAGGATCCCCTGGCGCATGCATGTCAACAGCGGGCCCTGCGCGTCTGTCGGACTGACGATGCGCTTCTCTCCTTCGCTCGATAGTGGTACGAGCGTCTTCTCCTCTGCGTTCCTGAAGAATGAGGCGCTGGTCGCGACGAGCTCGCGGGTCAGACGACGCCGTGGAATCATCGCCACGGGCGTCGTTTCGACGTGTCGGCGATCGAGGCCGTCTAGGTGGGGAGTGTACGGTTGTTGCCCCCTCGCCGTTCTTGTTGGTGACAGCATCGTCACCAGTTCTCTTGTCGGTCGCGCGCACTGGGTCGGCATCAGCGAAGCTGAGAAGGCTCTGAATGGTTGCCCTCCACTCGTCAAGTTTATCTGCTGGTGGAGGGAAGTTCAGGAGCAGCTGCGCACGCGCCAACGCTTCTGCTGGTGAGGGAGGTATCGAGTGGCGTGAGGACTGTGGGATGCTCTTACTCCTAACGGTGTTAGAAGGAGCATCTCCACGCCCAGGCGACCGCGCCTCGACCCCGCCAACGTGTTGTTGCGTATGGTGACCCCGCGCATCTCGAGATTGATGCGCAAGTTCATTATCCAGGGAGCGCCTGGCACCTGGGGCGTCAGGACGCTGCCTGTCACGGGCTTCTTGCGAAGGCCGCGGCGTCTGAACCGGCGCAGGCGTTCCAGAACGCGCAGCACCGTTTCTGGAGCTTGCAGGGCCAGCAGCAGCGAGCAGCGCTGCGTTCCCAGACCCAGCAGCACCAAGATTGGCGTTACTGGCCCGGTTTTGGACAGGTGGAGGTAATAGGAGCTCTCGCTCTCCAGTCCCCCCAACAGCCGCAATCACGTCAGCACCCTCCTGCACGGGAGCAGGTGGGTTGGATGTGGACGCACCGATGGCTGAAGTCTTCTTTTTTGGAGCCATAAGACGGAGAATGGCCCAAAAACTAGCGCGCAAATCGCTAGATTAGGTTCACACAACCTCCCTGCCCCTACCTGGCGTGCCAAAGATGTCGGGGACGAATCCGCGATCACCTATGGGACCCAGAGAAGGACCCCTTTACGTTCGGCAGGGAGAGACGGTCGTGCGAAGAGCAAATCTAGCGAAGAACACGACAGTGCACGAGAGAGATTTACCCAGGTTCGGGCCGCACGGATGCGTAAAACCCTACTCCTGCTTTTTGGTTATTATCTGTATGATTGTTCTAGCTCCAGGAGCGCTATAGTACCGAGTAGCTGCGTACAATACTGGAGTTCTCCCTTTTCCAGTTCCTCCCCTTTCACGTTGCCCATGGGCCTCCTTTTATACGCACAAAGGGGTCTCCAACAGGTGGCAAACAGTAGAGGTAGAGGTGGAAAGTTGCTACAGTTAGGCCACTATTACCAGGATGACATGTCCTACCTACCACTGATGGCAGGGGACAAGGGCATTAAATGCCCATGCCTTTGCTGTCCAGATACATGTACCCGGACGTCGTGGACGTGGGAAAAGCCTATCCGACCTGTTGCTGCACCGCTATCTACAGTGCACCGCCGTCTACACAGTGCCCTGCCACGCACACTTGGAAGGACCCAGAGCGCCACGCTGGCAGAGGCACCGGAGCAGCACAGTAGCACAGTGGTACAGTAACGCTTGCCGCGGCAAGACCTTGCCGCACCTGACAGCTTGGCGCAGCCCATAGTTGGCGTGCAAGGTAACTTGCCGGGGCAAGTACCTTGCCGCAGCCGCTATCTTGCCGCAGCCAATACCTTGCCGCAGCCAATGACTTGCCGGGGCAAGTACCTTGCCGCGGCAAGTACTCTGCTTCAGCAATGCCCAGGCTAGGCCTCAGCTGTCCCTCCCGGCAAGCTCCTCTTGCCGGGGCCTTAACTCTTGCTTTGTATACTTTGTTCTTGAATGGCTTAATAATCTTGAGCTTCCCTCTGGCTGTCCTCCCGCAAGCCTGGCCGCGGGATGCTACTACTGCTCGTGCACACGTACGGGGTACTAGGGTACCCCTATTCTAGTACACCGACAGTGATGCTAGTGAGTAATTGTGGATTGGTAGAAATACTTGTGTTAAGGTTTGTGATTCCTGAAGCATGCATGTATGGTGAACCGTTATGTGATGAAGTCGGAGCATGATTTATTTTTTGATTGTCTTCCTTATGAGTGGCGGTCGGGGACGAGCGATGGTCTTTTCCAACCAATCTATCCCCCTAGGAGCATGCGTATTAGTACTGTGTTTTGATGGCTAATAAACTTTTGCAATAAGTATGTGAGTTCTTTATGACTAATGTTGAGTCCATGGACTATACGCACTCTCACCCTTCCATCATTGGTAGCCTCTTTGGTACCATGCATTGCCCTTTCTCACCTCGAGAGTCGGTGCAAACTTCGCCGGTGCATCCAAACCCCATGATATGATACTCTCTATCACACATAAGCCTCCTTATATCTTCCTCAAAACAGCCACCATACCTACCTATCATGGCATTTCCATAGCCATTCCAAGATATATTGCCATGTAACTTCCATCATCATCATATACATGACTTGAGCATTCATTTTCATATTGCTTTGCATGATCGTAAGATAGCTAGCATGATATTTTCACGGCTTGTCCATTTTTTGATATCTTTGCTATGCTAGATCATTGCACATCCTGGTACACTGCCAGAGGTATTCATATAGAGTCATACTTTGTTCTAGATATCAAGTTGTAATATTGAGATGTAAGTAAATAAAAGTGTGATGATCATCATTATTAGAGCATTATCCTAGTGAGGAAAGGATGATGGAGACTATGATTCCCCCACAAGTCAGGATGAGACTCTGGACGAAAAAAATAGACCAAAAAAAAGAGAGATCCCAAAAAAAGAGAAAACAAAAAAAGAGAGAAAAAGAGAGAAGGGACAATGCTACTATCCCTTTTCCACACTTGTGCTTCAAAGTAGCACCATGTTCTTCATGACAGAGAGTCTCTTATGTTGTCACTTCCATATATTACTAGTGGGAATTTTTCGTTATAGAACTTGGCTTGTATATTCCAATGATGGGCTTCCTCAAATTGCCCTAGGTCTTCGTGAGCAAGCAAGTTGGATGCACACCCACTTAGTTTTCTTTTGAGCTTTCATACACTTATAGCTCTAGTGCATCCGTTTCATGGCAATCCCTACTCACTTGCATTGACATCAATTGATGGGCATCTCCATAGCCCATTGATTAGCCGCGCCAATGTGAGCCTTTCTCCTTTTTTGTCTTCTCCACACAACCTCCACCATCATATTCCATTCCACCTATAGTGCTATATCCATGGCTCACACTCATGTATTGCGTGAAAGTTGAAAAGGCTTGAGAATATTAAAAGTATGAAACAATTGCTTTGCTTGTCATTGGGGTTGTGCATGATGAAATACTTTGTGTGATGAAGATGGAGCATAGCCAGACTATATGATTTTGTAGGGATAACTTTCTTTGGCCATGTTATTTTGAGAAGACATGATTGCTTTATTAGTATGCTTGAAGTATTATTGTCTTACTGTCAAATGATAGACTATTGCTTTGAATCACTCGTGTCTTAATATTCCTACCATGATTAGATTATATGATCAAGATTATGCTAGGTAGAATTCCACATCAAAAATTATCTTTTTTATCATTTACCTACTTGAGGACAAGCAGGAATTAAGCTTGGGGATGCTGATACGTCTCCATCGTATCTATAATTTTTATTGTTTCATGCCAATATTCTACAACTTCCATATACTTTTGGCAACTTTTTATACTATTTTTGGGACTAACATATTGATACAGTGCCTAGTGCCAGTTCTTGTTTGTTGCATGTTTTTTGTTTCGCAGAATATCCATACCAAACGAAGTCCAAACATGATAAAAACTTACGGAGATTTTTTTGGAATATATGTGATTTTTGGGAATTGGAATCAACGCGAGATGATGCCCAAGGGGCCCACAAGCCATAGGGGCGTGCCCCCTACCCTGGGCACGCCTGGGAGGCTTGTGGCCACTCCGTAAGGCGGTTGGTGCCCTTCTTCGGGTGCAATAAATATAATATCCGGATAAAAATCATGTTAAAATTTCAGCCCAATCGGAGTTACGGATCTCCGGGCATTTAAGAAACGGTGAAAGGCCAGAATCTGGGAGCGCAGAAACAGAAGGAAACAGAGAGAGAGAGAGATCCAATCTCGGAGGGGCTCCCGCCCCTCTACCGCCATGGAGGCCAAGGACCAGAGGGGAAACCCTCCTCCCATCTAGGGGGGAGGCCAAGGAAGAAGAAGGAGGGGGGCTCTCTCCCCCTCCTCCCGGTGGCGCCGGAACACCGCCGGGGCAATCATCATGTGACGGCGATCTACTCCAACAACTCCGTCATCTTCACCAACACCTCCATCACCTTCCCCCATCTATCTACAGCGGTCCACTCTCCCGCAACCTACTGTACCCTCTACTTGAACATGGTGCTTTATGCTTCATATTATTATCCAATGATGTGTTGCCATCCTATGATATCTGAGTAGATGTTTGTTGTCCTATCGGTGATTGTTGAATTGCTATGATTGGTTTAATTTGCTTTTGGTTATGTTGCTGTCCTTTGGTGCCCATCATATGAGCGCGCGTGTGGATCACACCATAGGGCTAGTTATATGTTGATAGGACTATGTATTGGAGGGCAAGGGTGATAGCAGCTTCAGCCTAGCATAGAAATTGATGCATACGGGATTGAAGGGGGACCAATATATCTTAATGCTATGGTTGGGTTTTACCTTAATGAACGTTAGTAGTTGCGGATGCTTGCTAATAGTTCCAATCATAAGTGTACAAAATTCCAAGTAAGGGATGACATGCTAGCAGTGGCCTCTCCCACATAAAACTTGCTATCGGTCTAGTAAGGTAGTCAATTGCTTGGGGACAATTCCGCAACACCTACCACCACTTTTCCGCACTCGCTATACTAACTTAATTGTTTCTTTATCTAAACAGCCCCTAGTTTTTTACGTGCTTTTTATTATCTTGCAAACCTATCCTATCACACCTACAAAGTACTTCTAGTTTCGTACTTGTTCTAGGTAAAGCGAACGCTAAGCGTGCGTAGAGTTGTATCGGTGGTCGATAGGACTTGAGGGAATATTTGTTCTACTTTTAGCTCCTCGTTGGGTTCGACACTTTTACTTATCGAAAGAGGCTACAACTGATCCCTTGTACTTGTGGGTTATCAGCTGGTCTCCCAAAGCCTGCTCACTAGGCCAAAGAAGCTTGTCGGCATCGGCTGGCCCGACCAGAGGTTAACGCAGATGTCCTGCATTACCGGCCGGGCTTGGCGGAACAGCTTTGCCAACTGGTTCATCTGATTGTTCAGCAACGGTGGGTGCTCGGGTGCCTGGAACTGGGCCTAGAAGGTCTTCTCTACCGACCCATCAGGCTGGCCAGCGAAATAGGCACCGGCATCCGAGGCACTCTACGGCAGGTCCCTAAAGGCTAAAGAAAGCCAGACTTGTGTAAGATGAGCAAATTGGCTATCACCAAAAATGCAGCAAACCAGATAGTGCTTACCGGAGGCAATTTTCTTCACTTAATGAAGCACCTCGCGACCAGCCCGGGCGTGGGTCGTGGCCTCCTTACAAGTTGAGCTGGCTGTGGCCAGCTCGAAAGTTAGCTTGTCCTTCTCCTTATGGAGAGCATCGCGCTGCGTGTAAAGACCATTCAGGTCTTCTTCGACCTGAGCGACCCAGGCCATGTGCTGCTCGCTGACCTCTTTTTCTTTGTCCAGCTCCGTGCTGGCCTTTTCTGCAGTAGCCTTCTGCTGTTCGGCTTCTTGCCGAGCTGTTTTCAGCTTGGACCTGAGCTTTTTAAGCTCCACGGAGTTAGTGGTGAATACATCTGCGTATGAATTAGAACTTACAGTAGCCATTGCAATTTCATGAAGCTACAAAAATTTTGGTATTTACCTTCAGCAACCTCCACTACTGCAGGATGCTGCTAACGCGATACTACGATCAGAGACCCTTTGACGAAACTATGTGCGATGCATTAATCGCAAACGGGGATGTAAAAAACCATCAAAAAAGATGCAAAACGTTTGCGATGGCAGAGACATCAACACAGTTCAAATTTTAGTTACGTGTGCGATGCTGGGCAGACGGTTGATCCAACAGAACTATTTGCGATGAGGCAGAACAACAGAAACGGGCAGCCATATCAATGTGTGTGCGATATACGGCATACAGTTCACTCCGATGAACTGTGTGCTATTAGGGAATGCAACAGAAATGGTCAGCCAGATCAAGGTGTGTGTGATATACGGCATACAGTTCACTCGGACAAACTATTTTCGATTAGGGAAGAAAACAGAAACGGTTCAACTTAACAAGATGTGTGTGATATGCGGCATTTGCGATGAGCCAAAAGAACACAAACGATTCGTGTAAACCAGATGTGTGTCATACACAGCAAACAACCCACTCGGATGAACTGTTTGCGATGAGAAATTATAACACAGACGGTTACTATAGTAAGTTCGTGTGTGATTCTATTCATACAAAAAACTTTCAAAAATGCAAACTAGTTGCTTGCGGTGGCTAGGAGTATCGCACATGATGCGTCTGCGACTACTCATGTGTGATGATTAGTAAGTTACACATAATGAACGGCCGCAAGGGTGATATGCTGATCATGGAGTCCGAGAAGACCGTCATCGGAAGGCCGCCGGCTCAGCCTTTTAGCCTATATTTTATTATAATTGTATGCATAAGTAGGTTGTGAGTGTTTTGTGCCTTGCCGCATGTGGCATTTTAAATTATCCTGAATATGTAAGACAATTATTAACCGTTGCCATTGTAAATTTGCCTCAACGGCAAGCAGAGCGCGCACAGGGATGCCAGAGTGGAGCGCGCCATGGCCGCCTCAATGGCGAGCAAAATGGGTGGACGGACGCGAGTAGAGCGCGCCGCAGCTGCCTCAATGGCGAGCAACCACGTGGTCAACCTTCTGGCACCCCGTGGGAGACGCGACGGCGCATCCATAGGACACGATGGTGATATCTTCACCGTGTGTGATAGTGGGCAGACACGTACACGTACATCCGAGAACAAGGGCCCACGTTTCGGGCTTCCGGTGCGTGTCATACGGTTTATCCAAAAGAACTGTTTGCGATGAGACAGAACAACAGAAACGGGGCTTTGTAGGCCCAGAACCATCAATAATTTTTGACTTTGTTTCTTGTCACATTGCAGATTACAACGCAATAAGTAATTGCAAATCTGTTCACACAGATCAAACTAATATGTGTTCACACCAATCAAACTAATATGTGTTCACACTTAGCACCGGGCTATAAAAACTACCCACTCGAAAATTACTTCACAGTTCCTCTCCTCATCACCCACAAAACTGTTCTTTCCTGTCAAGTCATTCTGCCATGACCGGTAGGAGGATTTTCGGGTGGACATATAACCATGCAGCAAAGGCCAAGGCAGCGGAAGCACTAGAGAGGTCCCGCCGCAAAGCGGCAGCCACAGCAGAGATGTCCCGCCGCGCCGCGGAGCCCTCGAACGAGCTCTCGCGGGCACGCGAGGGCTCTCACAAGCGCACTCGCAGCATTGGCGATCGCGACGAGCTGGCATTGCTGAAGTCCTTGGCCGGTGACGACAACATTCTCGCTGGCCTCATTAAGCAGCAGGAGCTGGTCGACGGCTTGATGAAGCTGCTCGAGATCAGCGATGCCTTGGTTGACAAGGCGACCGGCCTCGTCGAGCAACTCATGGGTGACAATGCGAAGCTCCTCAAGGCACTCGTCGAGAAGGAGGAGGAGGCCACTGGCTGGAAGATGCTGCATGAGCAAAGCAGTGCCTCGGGGATGACGCTGATAGCGGTCGTCGAGGAACTGATGGGTGACTTGAGGAAGCTCCGGATCAAGCGCGAGCAGGAGGTGGAGGAATCCGTGGCTGCTTTCAAGCAAAGTCATGAGGAATTGAAGAAGGAGCTGGAGGATGTCATCGCCTGGCGATCCATCGACGAGTAGAGATTGTAGCGACCCAGATCGTTGTCTGCAATTTCCTTCTTCTCTTGCCCCCGTTTCTTCCGGGCTTTGCCGCATGTGGCATTTTAAATTATCCGGAATATGTTAGACAATTATTATCTGCGCCATTGTAAATTTGTTGTCGTATTATCCGTTGCCATTTTATTTTATCGTCGTATTATCCGTTGCCCTATGTGGCAATTTAAATTAGGCCGGAATACAAATTGAAAACACGAATAAAGCAAATGCTGCCATGGGATCACAAGCAAACACCCTCCGTCTAGGTGCTTTAATTAACCCATTAATGGAGAAGTTGTGAGCGAGGCGGGCGGCGGCTGGTGCATGGAGGTCAAAGAGCTCGCTTCCCGGTGATCATGGGCGGCCTTGCTGCTCGCACGTGTCCTGTCGAGCCTGCAAGGTGGACAGAATGAACGCGTCCCGTCGAGCCTGCGCGGCGGACTGCTCGCACGCGTCCCGTCGAGCCTGCACGGCGGACTTCTCGCGCTCGTCCCGTCTAATCAAATAGCTGCACGCACGCCACCGAGTATGGTTAAATTTTGACACGGTTCATATAATACAACCGTTTGCGATATTAACGTGTCAGCTATTTGTTTCAAAAAGGACTTCGTTGGCTATTAATGTGTGCGCCTTGTCTCAAACTGGACGATTTTTTTTACCATGGCATATATGTGCCATGTCATGAAACCATGCCAAGTTTCATGTTTTTTGGGTGAGTTTTTGATTTACTGGGATTTAAAAACCAAGATTCTCAATGTTTCAGGACGACGAGAAGTTTGTAATTCATTCCCATTCCTTAAATCAAACCTAAACATGCACCCAATGACACATGTACGATTTCCCACCCATTTTGCTTCACTGGAGCATGTGCTTGTAGTTCAAATTTGAATTATGGACTACATTAAATGCCTAAAAAACTTAATTAATATATACAATGGCCAAACGAACCCTGAACAGTTTCAAATTTCAGCACGACACTCCTGTTATTCTATGTTGCCTGTAGAAAACAAAGTTCAAGGCGAGAAGAGGCAGCGATTATCATTTTGCCCACAAGAGGGGCATGTTTCCCTACCGGAACCACGAGGGTTGTGAGAAGCTTCGGTTTGTAAGAGGCTTGTAATATAGCTTCGCCCAAATTGGACAATTATATGTACCATGTAGTGACACCATGCCACCTTTCATGATTTCCTGGTGAGTTTTGGATTTACAGAGATTTAAAAACCGAGATTCGCAATGTTTGTGGCCAAGCCAGGACGTCAAGACGGTTGAATTCATTCCCATTCGTTCCATGGGACCTAAACATGCACCCCAAGGACACATGTACGTTTTTTCTAGCCATTTTGGTGCACTGGAGCATGTATTTGTAGTTCGGATTTGAATTATGGACATTAAATGCCTAGAAAACTCAATTAATGAATAAAAAAGGTCAAACGAACCCTGAATAATTTCAAAGTTCAACGCGAATCTCCCATTCACTACTGGAATCTGGGTCTTTGCCATCTGCCAGCTCTTTGCCGTCTGCCAGCTGATGGCAAAGAGGCTCTTTGCCGTCTGTCTTCTCAAAGCAGACGGCAAAGAACCAGCTGATGGCAAACAGGGTCTTTGCCATCTGCGAGCTCTTTGCCGTCCGCCAGCAGACGGCAAAGAGTTCTTTGCCATCCGCCAGCAGACGGCAAAGTCCAAAGTGGACCCCACGGGGGTACTGCACTGGGTAGGTCACACGGGCCACTTCTTTGCCGTCTGCCAGCAGACGGCAAAGAGGTAAGAGGGGCCCACAGTTTCACGGCGGTGGCCGTCTAATGGTCATCCTCTTTGCCGTCTGCTGGCGGACGGCAAAGAGAAAAAAAACAGACGGCAATGCGGGGGGGTAATTGGCACCCCCACGCGCGCCTCCTCCATCTCTTTCTCCCGCCTCCCACCTGCTCCCGCACGCGCGCAGGCCGCCGCCGCCGCCGCCTCGCCAGCGCACGGCCCCCCCCGCGGCAGCCGAGCCGCCCCCTCCCGCAAAGGCAGCGACGCCCCATCCCTCCACCGCCGCCGCCGCCCCCCTCCTCCACCCCGCCGCCGTCCCCCCTCCCCCTCCACCGCCGCTCCCTCCCCCTCCTCCACCGCCGCCCCCTCCCTCCCTCCCTCCATCGCCGCCCCCTCCCCCTCCACCACCGTGGCCTCCTCCCCTCTCCACCAACGGCGCCCCCTCCCCTCCTCACTGCGCTGCCCCTCGGTGCTCGCCGGCTCCGCGCCTCCGCCACTGACGCCGCCCGCTCCGCCGCTCTCCCTCTCTCCGGCTCTCCTCTGCGGGCTGCGGCTCTACTGTCTGCACCGGCTCTGCTCGGGCTCCGGCTCCCTTGCCCTGGTCTCCGCGACTCTGCCTGTCCGCCACCCGTCTGCCGCAGCCGCAGCCGCACTGAAGAGCCGGATTGGTAATGGACAGACTCACTCACTCACAGACAGGATATATGTGCATGTGCATTGTGCTACACTGACTGCTACTGCCTTGCTGTTGTTGTTAAAAATTTGTAGATTGAACATTTTTTGATCTGCTTGCTATAATGTTAGTATTTGCTACTGCAGTACTGCTTATCGTTGTTGCTACTGACCAAATAATTACTGAGCGAGAAATATTTGCAAAGGTGATGATGATGCTATTATATATCGCTTTCAAGACTATAGATTTCGCAAAGGAACTTACCTCGTCGTAGTAGCAAGTTTTCAACTTTGTACAATGTTAATTGTTTCACTGATGTTTATGTCTTCTCTCATGAAATTTCACCCTGACCCTGACCCCGACACCCTGATCGACACCCTGATCGACCCCGACATACGACATCCTGACATCCCGATCGACACCTACACCCTGACACCACACCCCGACCCTGCCCCGACCCCGACCCCGACGGGGTCATATATTTGTGAATTATGAGTTAGGTCGTATATTTTTCGATTTTGTTATGCAAAACATCATATATATTTGTGTTAATCAGGTGGATTTAAAATGTGCAGTTGTTTCGTCGCTGCAAGGGTGTGGTGTTTGACGACCTCCCCGTGCGTTCGACGAGCTCCGCCCCTGCTTTCCTTGGTGAGCACAAATGACATCTCCTCCTCCCCCCTACATTTGCTCTATTCCGGTCTTCGTGCCAATGAAACTAGCTAGCTATAGGTGTCCGTCATCAGTATGCGTAACCACTATGCGTCTCTCGTTCGAAAGGGTTACATCTATAAATATGCATGCATTTGCATATTTATAATCGTGATTCTTTCGAATTGTCCAACGTTATCCATGGACAGCCCGAGTATGTGTAGATTGGGTTCGTTTTCCTATATGCTCTGCTCCGGATCCGATGCAGAATTTCGTCAGTGCCTCCCTGTTGTTCTCCGGGTACACATCCTCTCTGCTTATTGCCGAGACGTGTATCAGGAGAACAGCGGGGAGGTGCTGCCGAAATTTTGCGTCGGATCCGGAGCAGAGCATGGGAAAACGAACTCAATCTACACATACTCGGGTGGGATTAGGACCTATCTTTACCTATTAGCATGTAGGTTGCATGGACGTAAGAGAACTGACAAACTCCATTAACTAATGGATATGGTTTGCTTAATGATGTATATAGTTATTGTCTGTCTAGTAGGAAGTCAATATGAGTGATCGTGCGTGGATGTACACCGGTTACACTAGTCAGAAAGTTTGGACCGGTGAATGGTTAACAAAAACCAAAGAGTTTGTTAGAGCCGCATTTGCTAATGGCCAGAGATTAAGCTGGTGCCCCTGTGTCCGGTGCGACAACTTTAATGATATCTGGTGGTGGTTATGATATCTGGCCAGATATCCTTTTGATACAGAGCTGGTTATGATATCTGGTGGTGGGAGGTCCCATGGCTCGATAGCCATTGGTGATGGACTGATACGTTGTCCTAAGACTCTCACACAGATCAAGAAGCGCCAGAGTAGCTCTGATCCTGAGATAATGCCTCGTGCACGGCCATCGGAGCTCGCCATGGCGGTTAGTTATACAGACTCGGATACCTTTCCTATCCATTACATTGTGTGTGCGTCCGTCGATGATTACAATGCTAACGAGGAGTGGTGTGTTGCAGGCTGCTCTTGAGAAAGAGAGAGCAAACACGCAGACGCTTTTGGAGGCGGCAAGAAGGCAGGCGGAGGAGAGGGAGAGGGAGCTGGAGGAGAGGACGGCCAGGCTGTTGGAGGAGGAGAGGAACCGGAACGATGCTCAAAACCGGGCCCTATACGACATCTTGGTGGTACGTTTCTCCTGCATATTAGCCAAATCATGCACATAATGTTTGTTCCATTACTAACTAATATGACTAACTCGTGAGAACCAAATGTGTATAGCATGTGCGAGAAAAGCGGTCAGACCCCTCCGCCGATGCCCCAGATTGCTCCGGCGACCACGGTGAGTTTGATTTGAACGGTCGTTAGTTACTAGTATTCACATTTATGTTGCATCATGCTAACGAGACATTGGAAATGATCTTTGGTGTAGAATGCTTCCCGACAAGCATCAACCGATGCTTCTCCGTCTGGCCTTGGTGGAACCCCGACCGGCCCTTCACCTCAGTCTGGCACTGGCGCAGCCCCGACCGGTCCTTCACCTCCGTGGCAGCTTCCCAGTGACTCCTATTTGGGCTCTTTGCCGTCCGCCAGCAGACGGCAAAGACCTTAGCCTCTTTGCCGTCTGCCGGCTGACGGCAAATAAGGCCACGTGGCAGCTTCCCAGTGACTCCTATTTGGGCTCTTTGCCGTCCGCCAGCAGATGGCAAAGACCTTAGCCTCTTTGCCGTCTGCCGGCTGACGGCAAATAAGGCCACGTGGCAGCTTCCCAGTGACTCCTATTTGGGCTCTTTGCCGTCCGCCAGCAGACGGCAAAGACCTTAGCCTCTTTGCCGTCTGCCGGCTGACGGCAAAGCACGCCGTTAACCCCTAACGGCTCCCACCTCACCTCACTGCCGTCTACGCTCTTTGCCGTCTGCTGGCCGCAAACGGCTGACGGCATAAACCTTTGTCGTCCGCTTCTCTGAAGCAGACGGCAAAGAAGGCCTTTACCGGCAAGAATTGAGCCGGACTGTTTGCCGACAGCTAGCAGTCGGCAAAGAGCTTTGCCGACCGCCATTCATGCCTTTGCCGTCTGCCATGGCAGACGGCAAAGAAGCTGATTCCTGTAGTGATTGTTCCGTGTTGCGTGTAGAAGAAAATACGAGGCTAGAAGAGGGAGCGATTATCATTTGGCCCACAAGGGGACACGTTTCCCTATCGAAACCACGAGGGTTCTTGCGACAGGCTCCGGTTTGTAAGAGGTTTGTAATAAAGCTTGGCCCAAATTGGCAATGTTTTTACCACGACATATATGTGCCATGACGTGACACCATGCCACCTTTGATGACTTTCTGGTGAGTTTTGGACTTATGGGGATTTAAAAACCGAGATTCCAAATGTTTGAGGACGAGCCAGGACGCAGGTATGGTTGTAATTCATTCCCATTCCTGGCATGGGACCTAAACATGCACCCAAGGACACATGTATATTTTTTAGCCATTTTGGTGAACTGGAGCATGTATTTGTAGTTCAGATTTGAATTATGGACATTAAATGCCTAGGAAACTCAATTAGTGTATAAAAAGGCCAAACGAACCCTGAATAAGTTTAAATTTCAGCATGGATATCTTGTCGTTCCATGTTGCCCGTAGAAGAAAATACAAGGCGAAAAGAGGCAGTGATTACGTTTTGCCACAAAGGGAACATGTTTCCCTATCGGAACCACGAGGCTTCTTTGAGAGAAGCTCCGGTTTTGTAAGAGGTTTGTAATAAAGCTTGGCCCAAATTGGACAATGTTTTTACCACGACATATATGTGCCATGACGTGACACCATGCCAACTTTCATGACTTTCTGGTGAGTTTAGGATTTACGGGGATTTAAAAACCGAGATTCCAAATGTTTGAGGACGAGCCAGGATGCTGGTACGGTTCTAATTCGTTCCCATTCCTGGCATGGGACCTAAACATGCACCCAAGGTCACATGTATAATTTTTCTAGCCATTTTGGTGAACTAGAGCATGTATTTGAAGTTCAGATTTGAATTATGGACATTAAATGCCTAGGAAACTCAATTAGTGTATAAAAAGGCCAAACGAACCCTGAATAAGTTTAAATTTCAGCATGGATATCGCATCGTTCCATGTTGCCCATAGAAGAAGATACAAGGCGAAAAGAGGCAGTGATTACGTTTCGCCCACAAGGGGAACACATTTCCCTATCGGAACCACGAGGCTTCTTTGAGAGAAGCTCCGGTTTGTAAGAGGTTTGTAATAAAGCTTGGCCGAAATTGGACAATGTTTTTACCATGACATATATGTGCCATGACATGACACCATGCCAACTTTCATGACTTTCTGGTGAGTTTAGGATTTACGGGGATTTAAAAACCGAGATTCCAAATGTTTGAGGACGAGCCTGGACGCCGGTACGGTTGTAATTCGTTCCCATTCCTGGCATGGGACCTAAACATGCACCCAAGGACACATGTATAAGTTTTCTAGCCATTTTGGTGAACTGGAGCATGTATTTGAAGTTCAGATTTGAATTATGGACATTAAATACCTAGGAAACTCAATTAGTTTACAAAAAGGCCAAACGAACCCTGAACAAGTTTAAATTTCAGCACGGATATCCTGTCGTTCCATGTTTCCCGTAGAAGAAATACAAGGTGAAAAGAGGTAGTGATTATCGTTTCGCCCACAAGGGGGACACGTTTCCCTATCGGAACCACGAGGCTTCTTTGAGAGATGCTCCGGCTTGTAAGAGGCTTGTAATAAAACTTGCGCCAAAATGGACGAAAAAAATTCCTCGACATATATGTGCCATGTCGTGACACCATGCCAAATTTCACGATTTTCGGGTGAGTTTTGGATTTACGGGGATTTAAAAACCGAGATTCTTCTCACGAAATGTTTTCAAATAGCACACGGTTCACTCACCAAAGACGTGTGCCTACCAAACCATGGCCGATGCCCCCTACCCCCCTACTGCGCGCGCGATCTGGGTAGTGCATTCTGATTGGCCAGAACCCAAACCCCACGGATCGTACGTCTGCACCGTTGGATGCTCCCAGATCGAATGGCAACCCTCAGCCCTTTCGAGAGCACATGTAGTACATGGGTAAGCACTATGCGCACGCGTCGTGCTAGCTCACGCTTCTTTCTCTACTATGTTTTCTAAACAGGCTACCGTTTCCCGCCACTCCTCTCGTCAGTTTCCCGCCTCTTCTCCTTATTATCATACATGCATATTCTTATTGGACCGTGCGCGATCTTGGGCACTCCCGCCCCGCATCAATTCCTTTACCCAAATTTTAGTAGCCGCCGTACTTCAACCGTCGCCCAGACTCCTCCATCACTGACCTTATAGTAAAATTGCAGTAGCCGAGGCATTTGAACCGTCGCCCTCCCTCGTCCACCACCATCTCCACCCACCATTACTAAAAAATTTAGTAGCCGCGGCGTATCCTCAAACACCACCCCCCCTCCACAGTCCCCCACCCGGCCCCCTCCCCCCCTTGAACCCTAGCTCGTGGCCGCCACCGGTGCCGCCGGCACCGCCGCCAACCCTTGCCGGTCTGCCCGTTCCTCCTAGCTTAGATAATAAAGTTCAGGTTACCAGCGATTGACATACCGTCGCCCCACTCCCCTGAGTTTTTAGATGAGGCCTGCGGTGTCCCTTCCCGCCAGATCCACATCCCCTGCTCTAGAATGTCGCAGCCTAAGCTCGACCACGTATCCCGGGGAGCCCGACGAGCGTTCGGCCAAGAAGAGGTTTATTATGGCCTCTCTAGTGGACGTTGGCGAGGTGGCCGCTATTTTCTCCAACCTGTCGATCCCGAAGCAACACGTCGCCGCGGAAGCCGGTGAAGACGTTGACTATGTTGCCATGCCGAAGGCTTCATGTCAGCGGGCTAGCATATTACTGTATCTCGGGAAAGCTGGCTACGACATCAAGCTCATCGACAGCGACGGCTTCACGCGGGCCATGTCACAGGTTAAGTGGTCCGTCCCCAACCCCTCTTGTTCAACTGCCGTCGATCTCTTCGACGGCTCTGCCGCTGATCTCCTCCGCCAAGCGGTTAAGGATTTGCGATCCTTATACGCCATCGAGCCCATTTTGTCATTTTTGAAGGACACGTTCTACGACGGCGGCTTGGGATCCTCCATTGCCAAGTCAGATCTCATCGACCACGACCTTGAGCACGAGGAGGGCACCCACAAAGGTTCTCCCAAGGTGAAATAGCCCATCTGTGACATCAGAGAGCGCACCATGGGTCTGTGCTCTTCCAACTGGAAGGATCCCATCCATGAAATGTGAGGCAACATCCTATCAGCAAATCTTACCTTTTCTAGCTTGCCAACCCGTACCCTTTGTTGTAGTAGCATTTGCCGTGTGATGCTTTAACTGTGCTGTGTTTAATTATTTCAGTTATGCAAAAATGTATTGTTCAATAGGGCTATGTGATGTTTAAGTATGAATTGTCCACTTCACTTTCACGAATGGCTATATTTGGTTGTTCATAGTGAGTAGATGCCTTGTTTATCTGTATTTGGTTGTTAGGTTGGTTGCAGTGAGCATTTTTCTAGTTATCGAGCAGATACCTTGTTTATATGTATTTGGTTCTTAGTTTGGTTGTAGTGAGCATTTGTCTAGTTATCAAGCAGATGCCTTGTTTATCTGTATTTGGTTGTTAGGTTGATTTTTTTAGCATTTGTCCAGTTTTCAAGCAGATGCCTTGTTTATCTGTATTTGCCTGTTAGATTGGTTGCAGTGAGCATTTTCCAGTTTTCAAGAATATGCCCTATTTATCTGTATTTGCTTGTTAGGTTGGTTGCAGTGAGACTCTGTCCAGTTTTCAATAGCTATATTTGGTTCTTATACTGATCATTTATGCCTTGTTTATTTCAGTCATTCACAATGTGTTGTTCATTATGTGCAAGTCGGAACTGTGCCGCTCGACTGCATCAATACCAGTTTGAACGGCTATATTTGGTTCTAGTTATGCTTGGTGTAGTTAACACATGCCCTTTATTTCAGTTTTACACATTTATCCAGTGTGATGTTTAAGCATTACCTACGTTCTATTCATTTTCAACAATACCAGTTTGAATTGCAATATTTGATGGCTGTTAAGCCTGCTGTCGGTAACATTGCCTTCCATTTTATATCTCCTTTAACAGCATGCCGAAACCAACACATTCAAGCTATCATTTGGAGATGATGTTGTTTACCTTTGCTATATTTGTTTGATGTTAAGGTTGCTGTACTTATCATGCCTTTCCACTACTTATGCAGGACAACAACGGGAGTGGCCACCATTTTCCTCCGAGGTTAGCTTCATCCCTCGGCTTGTACTCCCCCCGTTGTTCCATAATGTAGTGCATATAGATCCAGGCCTGGACACTTGTTAGCTTCTAATATTGACTTGTTGCTTGTAGGTACATATGCCCTTAGCAAGGATCCACGCATCGACCCTATTTGCGTATGGGGCAATGAGATATTCATGAACAAGCATCAAGTGAGGAAACTGATAAGGATTATTAGCAAAAAGATACGAATGGTGGCAAGCAAATTATTTGTTTATGCTCTATCCAACACAACAGTGAGCTGTAGGATGGTAACTACAAACTCTGCAGCCTTCTCTTTTTACTACCCATAATGAGTTGTTAGACAACAATGTCTGAATCTTTTTCATTCGCAGTGGTTCCCGAAGCAGTTCACTCAAGATTACCTCACCAAGTACATGATTGGTGGACACGCAATGAAGGTCAAAGTATTTCTCCCAGACTACAATGAGCATCGAGATGTCATAATGAAGACAGTGAAGGATGGACGGGCAGCCATCACAAGGGGTTGTCCTAGAGTCATGTGCGCATTACGCATGGAGGAGGGTACAATATGGGCATTCCGCTTCACCTTCTCCAGCAACCAGAATGTCTTTCGCCTCTCTCTTTATAGTCTTTAGTACAACTGTGGTTCATCATTCTTTACTTGGTGCTTTCGTAGTTCTTCAGTATATGTACCTCTGCATTGAATTATGCATTCGTGGTTGCACCTATATTTGTAATAAACATGGTTGGATATGAAATAAGTGATTGCCTACTTTCAAATTCAAAACATGTGATTTTTAAATTAGGGATTACACTGCACATGGTTTGCGAAAGCGAAACGTCTACGATAGACGTGGAGATCAGACACGTTTCTAGGATCCACTACGTGTGCGATCAATCTCCACTGCACACGATCAGCCAAGAAAAAACGTGTGCGATTAACAATAGCATCGCACACAGTACTTTCTTATTAAATGTTTGCGATAGTCACCTTATCACACACGCTTCGAAATTATGGACAGTTTGTGATGTTGTGCGCATCGCAAACGTTTGGTCATAGAAGAACGCGTGCGATAGGTACTTCTTGGATTAACTGTGTGGGATGTACATACTAACGGAAACGTATTCCTTGGATTGACTGTGTGGAATGTACATACGAATGGAAACATTTAGTGGGGACTGACTGTGTGGGATGTACTTACGACCGGAAACGATTTCACCTGTATAATTGTAATTTTTAGCACTATTGTACGTATAACCGTATTTGAGCGCTCGCCGGTCGCACACGACCTCATTTTGCCGAGCATGTGATCCAGGAGGGCATATACCCGACGGTTTCTGGGTCGTGTGGGAAGGACCCCCCCTATCGCAGTCACTCACTTGGCGACGGTTCCGAACGCCATCACGGAAAGGGGTTAAAAACCATTTGTATAGCACCTCACTGTACCAGTGCTCCATCAGCTTCTTGAGAAGATCCGCGTCCTTCTCGAACCGGTCGAGCTTATGGTTCACCTCTTCCAACTCCCTTGCATTGGATGCTGAAACCGAGGCCGAAACCTGCAACGGACCTAGTCAGCTTCCTCGAATGACATCGAACCCCTGATCAGATTTTCTCTTCCGACTAGGGTCTTGGGGGCTACAATGTGTTCGCCTCTACCAAACATTCAATTTTTACTAAGAACCCCGAGTAAGATCTTGATATCTCACTTAGGGCTCGAGGGCTGCTGTAGTTACACGGCTATTCTCTACGCGTCTGTGGTAACCTAAGTCTTCGGACAATTTCACTTTTTGCCTATCAGCTCAAAAAGGCTATTGGATGCGTCTAATGGAAACAGTTGTTCTTATGCAATGATAGTAAAATCTGGGAGATGACTAGGAAGGGTTACCTCAAAGCCGTGGTAGAGGGCCTTGAAGGCCTCCCTGATACTGGCCTCGGCGCACTGGTAACTTTGCAACGCCGTGCCTAGTAGGACACGGTGCTCAGCAACAATGGAGGAGTCAGTCATCGATGCCTCCATCTCTTCTGTCCACCCTGCCTGCCCTATTGTAGGTGGGGATAGACGGGCCACCTTGGCCCTCTGTCATGGGAGGAATGGCTGCCGTTGAAGGTTGCCAAGGTGGCTTCGGGTCAACGGGCGCTGAGGTGGATGCCTGCCCCAGTTTTTCCCCTCCGTAGAGGAGGGGTTCTTCTCCATGGGGTCTTTGGAGGCCGAGGACTCCACCTTAGCCATGGAGGCATCGCCCCATCCCCCCATGGTGGTTTCGGTCGGGGCCTGCTGAGAAGTTGCCTCCCCTAGCCCATCATGGGTAGTAGGGGAGGGATGATGCTCCATCGAGGTGCTCGGAGGAGGGAGCCCGCTAGACGATGTCTTGTCGCTCATATTGGAGTGTTGTGGGTTGTAAGAAGATAAATAATCATTCAAAGACTGCAAATAATTGCGCTTGAGCACTTACTACTCATAAGGGAAGAAGGCGCACCTCCTCGGTGGTGGCCTCGGCTGCCACATCTCGACGAGGTCATCCTCTATTTCGAAGGAGTCAACCTTGGTTGCCATAGGGGCCTTGCGGGGTGCCGCATCGGCAGCTTTCACAAGGCGCCGACGTGTCCCGGTGTGGGCACTTGCAATGTCCTCGGACGCCGCCCTTTTCTTCTTCCGGGAGGAGGAAGCTTCCTCCCCTTCCTCATCCCTCCTCTCTTCTTCAACTGAGGACAGAACCCAGATGTTCTCGGACCTGCGTCCACCAAATCTCGGATCCAGAGACCCTCCGTTTTCTTCCCTGACTCTTTATCCTTGGCTAGAGCCTTTGGAGGCACCACGGCCAGGAGGACCTACAGCTTGGGGGTCCGTGGGTCCTCGGGTAGCGGCGTCGGGCACGTAATGAGTGCCGCCTTGGAGGCCCATTTCTGGAAATAGGGAAGGAAGATTTAGATAAATGCGAAATACACAGCTGATGTTGAATATATAAAGCAATGTTTACGTCGAAAGGCCCGCGCTCGGTGTTATAGCCGCTGTTTGGCCCATCAGTAGGGAATTCATTATGGGACGACTTGAAAAGAGTCGTCCATAGCCCATCGATGTTGTTGCGGAAGAAGTTCCATAGAATTGGCGTATCCTCGGGCATGTAAAGCCACATAGGATTGACCCAAAGCTGGAGGGCAAGGATGTACCGAGGAAGCACCACATCCACCAGCTTGAATTTCTTCTTGATGGCTCGGAGCCACTCTTGGAGTTCTTCGACCTCATCCGGTTGCCCCATTCAAGGCCTTGTTTCTGGCAGGACACCAGCTTCCTTGGAGGAGTGCCGGTGAAAGCAGGACCCGCGGCTTGACCACGAACGAGCGGCTTGGTGATGTAGAACCACTCGCGTTGCTAGATCTTGATGGTCTATATAAAGGTCCCCTCCAACCAGATCATCTTTTGGAGCTTACTGATCATGGCACCGCCGCACTCGGTGAATTCGGCACCCCCACTCTTCGGCTTGACGCAGAAGGTCTTCAGCCATAGGCCGATGTGCGGCTCCACACGGAGGAAGGCCTCACACACTATAATGAAGGTTGTGAGGTGTAGAATGGAATTCGGGGCTGGATTGTGGAAATCTCGCCCATACAAGAACAAAATCCCCCACATGATAGGGGTGCAGGGGGAACCCCAAACCTCCGAAGAGGCGGGGGATGAAGATGACCCGCTCTCCTGGGTTGGGAGTGGGGATGCGCTGACTATGCTCTGGGCTCGGCAAGCGGCGTCGGGCGGGATGTATCCCGCCACGCGGAGCTCAGCGATGGTGGCATCGGTGACCTTGGAGGGTTTGTGTGCAGAAGCGAAAGCTTGGGAAGCGTTTTTGGGCTTGAGATTGGAAATGAGAAGGCTTGGAGGGTTTGGGCACTGGAGCAGGATGAGAGCGTGGGAGAGTTTAATCAACCCCCTTCGTTGTTTATAGGCCAGTAAAAGGCAAAGCGTCCCTCTGTTGCGCCATAAAAATCGCCATGTTTTGGCTTATCTTGTCGTTATGGTCGCTTGGGGAGAAACAATTGATTGATGATATCCCCAAAAATGTGGGGCATGATCTCTGTTTTGATATGACATGCCAGTGAGAGGTTTGCCTTGAACCGCGATTCGAATAAGTAATGGCTGGCGTATGCAGAGTAAGGAGTGGTGACGCTTCAGTAAAGGCTATCAATAACTGACTCCTGAGCTCATTTATGTTGCTAGTCTTCGAGACTAAGCAAGCTTTGTACTTTGGATGAACAACAGTGTGCCTTGGGTATCGCACATGGCTGAACTTGCTTGGGCCTCTGTCAATGGGAGATAGTAACCAATTAAAGCTCTCATGAAGCTTTGTATGATACCTGTCCAAGGATGTGGAACTTGACTACCAAGCCGAAGAACATTCCAAGTAGAAGACCATCCAGCCGAAGACAATTATCCGGTGAAGGTAATCAACCTCGGCTTCAAAGACATGTTCGGGGGTACTGACGGTGTCCTAGACTAGGGGGTCCTAGCCCAGTGGCTAATGTATGGGCCGGACTACCATCCCACTAAGGAAGCAGGACTCTGGAGGCCTTCAAAGTGTGGCGACCGAAGACTTGGCGTGTACTTCAAGCATATGTGATTAGACTCAGCATGTGAATCCTTAGATGGCAACCGACCATGTCTAACCCTAGATACCCCTAGTGCCTATATAAACAAAAGGCTTTAGTCTGTAGATGCCATCCATACAACCATTCATACATTCATCACACCCCTAGGGTTAGACCACAACTCACGATCTTGAGCTAGATCAACTCTGTACCTTGATACTTCCATAATATAAGAAAGAGGAGGATGTAGGGTTTTACCTCCATAGAGAGGGCCCAAACCTGGGTAAACTTTGTGTGTATTCTCTCTTGTTACCCATTGACGCGATCTAACAACTCGGGCCCCCCTACCTGAGATCTGTCGGTTTTGACATCGACACATGGAAAGCACGATTCTATTTGGATTTTGCCCAATGTAATTTCATTTATTTCTTAACATCTTCCAATTATCCTTATCACAGAAAACATGTGACCTAACCCTCTTATATGCAAATTCATCACCTCCTTTCTCCTCACAACTAATATAACCAATCTCGTTAGAGCTTTTCAAGTTGTGTGTAGGGAAGCCTGATAGTTCATGGGTCGAGAGGTAAAGCTCTTTCCAGGAGGAGGAGGATCGTAAGCTCGAAGGCCATGATTCACCTCATGGCTTGAAGAGGGAGAGGGCACGGTAGATGGAGAGCAATGGTTCTTCATCGGGGGAGGAACCAGAGGAGGACACCTTCGATGATGATGAGGAGGAAGCGAAGGCGAACCAGAATCTTGAAGCAATACCATTGATCCGATAAAGCTCATCAGCCCCGTTGACCATCCCAACTTTGTCAAGATCACCTTAACCATTGTGGCTTTTGCGGCTCCACTATCCAAGAGCCATTGGAGGGATCACATTAGGTGAAACCCATGGCGCGCTAGAAGTCGTCCATAGGATCTCGCATCACCATCGGGCCCCTGAGGAATAAATTTCTCACGGATCCCAACTATGTCCCTTGACGATGTCCTGGATAAGGGGGTACTAACCCAGTCGGCTCATTCTCCTTGGGGTGGGCCGATGGGCCCTCATTCATGGTCAAGATGGACTCTAGAGGCCCTACACAGGAGGAGTGATCAAGACTACCTCCACCGAAGACTTGACGTATACTCCAAGATCTATCCCAATGCCTTGCTCCTAGATATCAACCTTGTAACTCTAGATACCCTCCCTGGCGTGTATATAAGCCAGAGGGTTTAGCCCATAGAGGGGACATCAATGCAAAACATTCACCTAGCCCTAGAGTTAGACCACACATTATGATCTCGAGGTAGATCAACTCTGTACTCGATACATCTTCATCAATATAAACAAGAGCAGGACGTAGGGTTTTACCTCCATCACGAGGGCCCAAACCTGGGAAAACACTGTCTCCTTCGTTCCTGTTTCCCTCGATACGAGATCCATAGCTCGGGATCCCCTACCCCGAGGTCTGCTGGTTTTGACACCGACACTGGTGCTTACATTGAGAGTTCCGCTGTGTGATCACCAAAAGGATCGATGGCTCACCTGTAGATCAACTGCGCCAACGGCCATGGGAGCGTTTACGCCCCCGGCCAGCTTTCTGTTTTCGGCAACATGGTATTTTGTGCCGGCCCGACAGGTGATCTGGCCTCTGTCGAGAACTGTGCCCTGGGTCGGATAGTGACCTTCGGTGGCCTCGAATACATCGCGAATTCCTACAACGAACTCGTCCTATTGGGATGGCCCCCCGGCCGAATTGAGAGCTCGTCCAACTTTGGAGGCTCAACTCCAGAACCGGTCTCCGTCACGGCATCACCAGAGTCCCCTGATGCAACCACCCCAGCCAGTCTCTTTCCAATCTCCATTCTGGACGTAGATTCGGCTACCACCTCTAAAATTATATCAAGATTAAAAGTGACCTCGGAGCAGAATCTGGAATCGCGTGTAGATCCCCTTCGCGTCAAAGACGCATCAAGTTATACACCGGGCATATTTTGAGTCCGCCGTGCTTACAATTAAGTTATGAATCCTGAAGAGCTGTCTCATCTCAATGAGATGCTCGACCGTATTCAGAGCATGTCCATCTCGGACGACAAGACTTCGTTTTATGATCAGGTCGAGCTTAAAGTCAACGATCGGGAAATTTACATCCCACCCACCACCCACCTAGTCGCTACGGTCGATGACTTAACAAACGTGCTAGACTACGGCGACACCACGGACATGGATGAAGATGCTGATGACCCCATAGAAGACACCTCGCCTCTGGTAAACACCAGCAGGTTGACTGCTACATCTAGCTACGATATCTACATGATGGACACCCCCAATTCCCCTCCAAGACGCCACCGTAGACACAGAAGAGGCAACAATGGGGAACCTAGCGGCAATAAGGCAATCGCCGACAACAGTGACGCGGCAGTCAGTTATGCCGATAACCCCGAGGAGGACCCTCAAGCATCGGTGTGCGGAACGGCAAACCCGATAGACATCTCGAGGACTTAGATCCTGGCGACCTCTTTAGGGGCCGATGATAACTACATCCTAGAATCCGAGGAAGACGAGAGCCTCGGCACCGAGGACTACATCGTCCCCGAGGACCCTTTCGAACAAGAGCACTTCTGGTGGTGCCTCATTGCGACAGCTCGGAGCATGAAGCGCAAGCAGCAGCTGCTGCAGGCCAACATCGACACATTGAATGAAAAGTGGGTCAAAATACTCTACGTCGATCAAGACATGGAAGACCGGTGCTGTAGCGCGCCAAAATCATACCCACGCAGGCGTCTCATGCCGGAGTTTGATGAAGAGCTCGCTGAGGACCATAATCGACCGCCTAGAGGTCGGGACAGGCCAAGGCGGTAAAACGTCAATGACGGGCCACCTTCACGCTGTTATGGCAAGGACCCCGTGATGACCCACAAGTATAGGGGGTCTATCGTAGTCCTTTCGATAAGTAAGAGTGTCGAACCCAACGAGGAGCAGAAGGAAATGACATGCGGTTTTCAGCCAGGTATTCTCTGCAAGAACTGAAATTATCGGTAACAGATAGTTTTGTGATAAGATAATTCGTAATGGGTAACAAGTAACAAGTGTAAGAAAGGTGCACCAAGGTGGCCCAATCCTTTGTAGCAAAATACAAGCCTGGACGAACTCTTATATAAAGCAAAGCGCTCTCGAGGACACATGGGAATTATTGTCAAGCTAGTTTTCATCATGCTCATATGATTCCCGTTCGTTACTTTGATAATTTGATATGTGGGTTGACCGGTGCTTGGGTGCTGTCCTAACCTGGACAAGCCTCCCACTTATGATTAACCACTCTCGCAAGCATCCGCAACTACGAAAGAAGAATTAAGATAAATCTAACTGTAGCATGAAACATATGGATCCAAATCAGCCCCTTATGAAGCAACGCATAAACTAGGGTTTAAGCTTTTGTCACTCTAGCAACCCATCAATTACTTATTACTTCCCAATACCTTCCCCTAGGCCCAAACAATGGTGAAGTGTCATGTAGTCGACGTTCACATAACACCACTAGAGGAAAGACAACATACATCTTATCAAAATATCGAATGAATACCAAATTCACATGATTACTTATCACAAGACTTCTCCCATGTCCGCAGGAACAAACGTAACTACTCACAAAGCATATTCATGTTCATAATCATAGGGGTATTGAATATCATTAAGGATCTGAACATATGATCTTCCATCGAATAAACCAACTAGCATCAACTACAAGGAGTAATCAACACTACTAGCAACCCAAAGGTACCAATCTGAGGTTTTGAGACAAAGATCGGATACGAGAGATGAACTAGGGTTTGAGAGGAGATGGTGCTGGTGAAGATGTTGATGGAGATTGACCCCCTCTCGATGAGAGGATCGTTGGTGATGACGATGGTTTTGATTTCCCCCTCCGGGAGAGAAGTTTCCCCAGCAGAACAGCTCCGCCGGAGCCCTAGATTGCTTCTGCCCAGGTTCCACCTCGAGACGGCTGCGCTTCGTCCCGAAAGCTTCCTCCTGATTTTTCCAGGTCAAAACCCTCCAAATAGAAGAAGATGGGCACTGGAGACCTGACAGGGGGCCCACAAGCCCTAGGGGCGCGCCCAAGGGGTAGGGCGCGCCCCCTAGGCTTGTGGCCTCCTGGTGGGTCCCCTCTGGTATTTTCTTCACCCAATATTTTTTATATATTCCAAAATAATTCTCCGTAAATTTTCAGGAGTTTTGGAGTTGTGCAGAATAGGTCTCTCAGATTTGCTCCTTTCCGGTCCAGAATTCTAGCTGCCGGCATTCTCCCTCTTCATGTAAACCTTGTAAAATAAGAGAGAAAAGGCATAAGTATTGTACCATAATGTGTAATAACAACCCATAATGCAATAAATATCAATATAAAAGCATGATGCAAAATGTACGTATCAACTGCCCCAAGCTTAGACCTCACTTGTCCTCAAGCGGAAGCCGAAATCGATAATCATGTCCACATGTTTAGAGATAGAGGTGTCGATAAAATAAAATACAGACATGAAGGCATCATGATCATCTTTAGAACAACAACATATATTGTCATATAATTTCTTATGCTAAAGTAGCAATTCATTCACAAGGTAAAGTGTGGAACAAGAACTTTATTGAAAACTAACAAACTATGATCTCAGTCATTGAAGCAATTGCAATTTATCATAACTTAGGTAAGAGTCAATATAAGAGTTTTTCAGCAAGTTCACATACTCAACTATCATTTAGTCTTTCACAATTGCTAACACTCATGCGATACTTATGGGATCAAAGTTTCAATCGGACACAGAGAAAGATAGGGACTTATGGTTTCGCCTCCCAACCTTTTACCTCAAAGGTAATGTCAACAATAATAGCTTATGAAAATCTACATCCGAGTGGATATATATATCTGGATCTCCCCCCAACATACAGTGCTTGCCAAAAAGAAAAAGTGTAAAAAGGAATAGGTGGTGATCACCATGACTCATGTATAAGGGCAGAAGATAAAAGTAAAAGATAGGCCCTTCGCAGAGGGAAGCAGAGGTTATCATGCGCTTTTATGGTTGTATGCACAAAATCTTAATGCGAAAGAACGTCACTTTATATTCCCGCTTCTGATAAACAACTTTATTATGCAGTCTGTCACTTTTATTTCTTCCATATCACAAGTTCGTATAAAGCTTATTTTCCTCACACTAATCGATCATACATATTAAGAGAACAATTTTTATTGCTTGCACCAATGACAACTTACTTGAAGGATCTTACTCAATCCATAGGTAGGTATGGTGGACTCTCATGGCAAAACTGGGTTGAGGGATGTTTGGATGCACAAGTAGTATCTCTACTTGGTGCAAAAGGTCTGGCTAGCATGGGGTGAGAAGCAAGCTCAACATGTTGGAGGATCCATAACAATATAACTTCTATTCGGATATAAAGAAACATAACCCATTACATTGTCTTCCTTGTCCAACATCAACCTTTTAGCATATAATATTTTAATGAGTGCTTACAATCACAAAAGATGTCCAAGATAGTATATTTATATGTGAGACCTCTCTTTCTTTATTACTTCCTATTAATTGCAACAATGACCAAAACTATGTTTGTCAACTAACAAAAAGTTTCATGCGACATACTTCTTATATGTGAAGTCGTCACTTCCCATAAGATCATTATATAATCTTTTATTATTATTTTTTATTTCTTTTTCTTATGATCATAGCAAGAAAGCAAAGCCCTCAACTCAAAACTAATCTTTATTATATAACTCTCGGACTCGATTGCATAGAGGGAACATAAAGCAAACTCAAAGCTAGATCACACTAAAACATTATTCTACTAAACCGAGATATAACCAAAAGGATCGAACTAAGAAAAACGATAAAGGTAAAGATGTGATGGTGATACGATACGATACCGGGGAACCTCCCCAAGCTTGACAGTTGCCAAGGGTAGTGCCCATAGCCATGTATTTTGGTCTCTTTCTTCGGAGGTGGTGATGTGGGAGTTGTTGCATTCTTCTTCTCCAGCTTGCGTCTGATGCTAAAATTTTCCTCCCTCAGATCCTCATTCTCGAGCTCGAGTTTCATTATCTTTCTGCATAATGCCGCCTTGTTGTCCTGCAAAAAATGTGGTGGGATAGATTGGACCTTAGGAAGGCTTGACTTCTTGAATTCCACACGCATATCGCCAGGTTGAGGCAGTGGATCTTAATCTTCCTAAGAACTACCTTCCCTTGTTCTTTCCATGTCGGAGTCCTCCTTGTCACACCCTAGCTAGTTCATGCAGTAGAGTGTTGCATCATGTTTAAACTTTTCCAGAAACTTGAAATGGGGATGACAGAAACCCCCAGCACCACTTAAACCAACTAGGGTTTACTAAAATCCTTTTCAATGAACCTGAAATGCCCTTCTAAAATGTTCATCATCTTTGCCTTGGTCTAGAACCTCTGACAAAAATGGTGCACAATTTTCTAGGACATCATTGGGTCACTGAATTAAATCTTATGTTATTTGCATTTGGACATTTAAATGCTATTAAATATTTTAGATGTCCAAATAATCATAAACTAAAATGTTTACTGTTGGATATTCTCTAAACAGTAGCCATGAGTAGTTTCATGATTTTTTAGAATGTCTAGGTATTTTTAATAAAGCCCTGAAGCTACAGAAGAATTAGAAAACAGAAATAAAAGAGAGAGAGAGAGAGTTACCTGGCCTTACCTGGCTGGCCCAGGTCCTGTGCAGCCCAGCTGGCGGCCCAGCCCAACTGGCCACCTCCTCCTGTCTTCTTCCTCCTTGCCAGGAGGACGGGCGCGTGCCTGACGCGCGCGCACCGCCGTGCAGCCACCTCCTCCCTCCCTGCCTGCCTGGCTCCTCCCCGACGTGGCTGACGACGCCACGTACATCGCCCCGACCCCCTGGATCTCTCTCGCTCTCCCTGGACCTCTTCCCCCTCCTCTGCTCTCTCTCCCGCGCAGCCCGAGCGGAGCTCGTCGCCACCGCTCGCCGTTGCCGCACCCAGAGCCTCCCCCTCGGCCGCTCGACGTGCTCCAGAGCTCCGCCACGATCTCTTCTCTGTCCCCATCCAGCTACACGTCGCCGGGCGGCCTGCCTCGCCGTCACCACCGTCTTCTTCCTCCTCGGGTCACCGAGATCGCCATCGGCCGTTCGTCGTCGCCAGCGCTTCCCTGAGCCACCCAGGTGCACCAGAAGAACCGCCGTGAGCACCTGCACCTTTCCCCTCTCTCCCGGCAGTCTAACTCGCCCTCTAGCGCTAGCGCTGCCGCGCCCGAGAGCTCGCTGCCACCGTCCATGGCGCCACCGTGGCCACAGCTGCTGCCACCCGCGTCCGAGCTCATCAGCGCGTTCGTTGCAGCCCCAGGAGCCGAACGCACCCGCCTGCAGCCCCTGCCGTGCCCCGTAGCGTCAAACCCGCACGCCACCGAACTCCGGCCGTCGCCGCGAGCTCTGCTCCGACGAGCTCAGGCCACCCCGCGTCCTCCCGTCACCTCCCCTGGATGCGGGCAAGCAAGGGCTATGCCCTGGTGCCCTCAGCGCGCTAAGCCGACGCCTCTAGCGCAAATCCGGCGCGCCCCGCCGTGTTCTGTGGTCGCCGCCGGCTGAACTCCGGCGAGGTCGACGTGGCCCCATCATTAGCAGCTAATGACATCGCTAATTAACCCTAGAGCCACTTACAAACAGGCCCCACTGCCTAATTAACCCCGGGTTTTATTTCCTGTTTAGTTTAGATTGACCCAGCGGGACCCACGCGTCAGAGTTAACCCTGCTGACGTGGCAGTTGACCGGTCCCACCTGTCTGTGACATGAGCCAGCACTGTGAGACTGACCAGTGGGACCCACTGGTCAGGTTTGACCTGGACCGTCTCCGTTGACCTGCTGATGTCACACCGACGTCATGCTGACGCAGTAAATCATTTTCTGGTTTTTATTAATTCAGGAAATTCCAGAAAATGTCCAAAACTTCTAAAATTCATAGAAAATAAACTATAGCTCAGAATGAAATAATTTATATATGAAAAATGACCAGAAAAATCCAAGGAATCTGATTATGGCATTTTCATGCATGTTTGAACAAGTTAACCTCACTGAATAGGACAATTCATGATTATGGAATGAATAGTAATTAGTTTTGGAGTTGGAATTTGCTATAGGTTTGAATTCTGCTTCAATGAATATGACTAACTGTTGCACTAGGTCAATTCAGTACCTCAATATGACATATCATTCATATAAATGTGCATTGCATTGATTGTGGTTCCTCTTGTGTTTGCCGGTAATTGTCCCCTCTCAGTAGACGATGTTCTGACGATGAGATCGATGACACCGATGAAGAGCTATATTATCTTCAGAAGTGCCAGGCAAGCAAAACCCCCTTGTTCATTCCGATACAATCCCACTCTCTCGCTCTTGCTCTCTTGTACTGCATTAGGACAACATCGATTCAACTGTTACATGCTGCGGTAGCTGAACCCCTTTTCCTCTGCATGACCTGTCATGGCCACAGTAAATAGATGAAACCCACTAGCATGAGTAGGAGTTGTTTGAGCCCTGATGTGCCTACTCATTCATGCCTGTTTGTTATGCCTGCTACTGCTTAGAGTTGAGTCGGGTCTGATTCATCGGGAATGAGTTGGAATGGTGATGAACATGTCCTACTGTGTGTGAGCTAAGTGTGTGAACACGATTTGGTAAAGGTAGCGGTGAGAGGTCATGTAGGAGTACATGGTGGGTTGTCTCATTGAAACCGTCCTCAGGAACTGAGTTCTGTGTTTGTGATCCATGAACAGTTACTACCACACGTTGGGCCCTGAAATATGACCCCGCTCGACTTATTAACCGCCCCTGTCCTCTGTCCAGGAGTTGCAACTAGTTTCTGGTGTTTGTAGGATATGTGTTGGAGGCCGTGCGTAGCGCTGACCCTAGGGGTGGGCTATGTTGCGGTAGATACACCGTGGCCGGTGTACCGAGCGCCCGTTTGGTGTCTCGGGAACCCAGCACACATCGTTTGGGGCTGTGAGTGAAACCCCGGCCGGATCTCCTCGCGGATGGAACCCGAATAGGCGATAAACCTGGACTAAAGACTTGTGTGGTTAGTTAGGTCGTGGTCTACACCCACGTCGGCTTTCGCTTGAAGTCTGCCGAGCACATGTCGTGTGCAGACGCTAAGTGGTGGAAACATGTGTGAAGAAGTACACCCCTGCAGGGTTAATATGATCTATTCGAATAGCCGTGTCCGCGGTAAAGGACTTCTAGGTTGCCTGTATAGTTCATAGACAAGTGAAAGTGGATACTCTAAAACTGGCAAGATAAGAGTGAGTGCTATGGATGGCGTTCTCGTAGGGAGACGGGAGCGGATCCATAGTGGTGTATTGATATGGTGAATATGTGGACTCGTGTGCGCCACCTCAAAAGAGTTACCAGCATTCGTAGTTCAGGATAGCCTCTGAGTCGAATATGTGGACTCGTGTGCGCCACCTCAAAAGAGTTACCAGCATTCGTAGTTCAGGATAGCCTCTGAGTCAAAGCTGGCTTGCTGCAGGTAAACTCCACCACCCTCTTTGTTGATACCGATGCATTTGTAGATAGTTCTGATGTAAGTCTTGCTGGGTACATTTGTACTCACGTTTGCCTATTTTATGTTTTGCAGAGAGACTCCAGTCTCGCTAGTAGTTCCACGTGGACTTCGACGTTTAGCTTGTTACCTCAGCTACGATCTTGTGCCCTCGGCAGGATCCGGTAGATAGTGAGGCTTCTCAGCCCTTTCATTTATAAATGTCTGTACTCAGACATGTTAAGCTTCCGCATGTGTTTTGACTTGTATGCTCTGAATGTTGGGTCATGAGACCCATGTTTGTAATACTTGGCTCCTCGGAGCCTAATGAATAAATACTCTGAGTCGTAGAGTCTTGTTGTGATGCCATGTTGTATTTGCCCATATCCAGCATATTGTGTGTATGATTGAAATGCTTGGTATGTGTGGGATCCGACAACCTAGTTGTTTATCCTTGGTAGCCTCTCTTATGTGGAAATGTAGTCTTGTGCTTCCATGAGCCATAGTAGTCCGCTATAGCCCGGTTCACCAGAGTCCTGCTAGCCCAGCACTACTGCTCCGGAAAACTTAGACTGGCCGGCATGTGTCCTTCCTCGATCCTATGTCTGTCCCTTCGGGGAAACGTCACGCGGTGTCTTTCGGAGTCCTGTTAGCCTGCTACAGCCCGGATTCCCGGAGTCCTGCTAGCCCAGTTGCTACAGCCCGAATTCACTCGCTGATGACCGACACGTTCGTTGCTGGGTCATGTATGCCTGTCCCCGTAAGTTAGTGCCACTTTGGATTCACGACTAGTCATGTCGGCCCGGGTTCTCTGTCATATGGATGCTAGCGACACTATCATATACGTGAGCCAAAAGGCGCAAACGGTCCCGGGCCATGGTAAGGCGACACCCGTGGGAATACCGTGCGTGAGGCCGCAAAGTGATATGAGGTGTTACCGGCTAGATCGATGTGACATGGAATCGGGGTCCGGACAGCGTTGGTATCAGAGCCTGACTGCCTGTAGGATTACCAAGCCAAACTGGTCGAAGTTGAGTCTAGAAATGCTTTAGTTATATAAGGGAATTGATTGTGGAAGGGAACGTAAGGCTCTTTTTACTCCTTTACCTTATGCCTTTCTGATCTGAGTCAACCTCTTCTTTTCTACGGGGATTAAGAACTAGGCTTTCTCATCTATCTATCAGGATCACGTGTTACTAATCCGTAGACTCATAGGATTGTTGGATTTGAGCATCATTTCAGTTCCTACTACTTCTGTGTGTTGTTAGGTGATCTCAGAACCTTGATATTGTGATGTTAAGTGGTTACGCCACCAATTGCAGGATGTCTCAAATCTTTTGAGCATCTACAGCCGTTATGCTGTCCGAGTCGTCCTAGGTTTCTAAATAGTCTGATGCATTTGCAAATCGCTTCTTTCCATTCCCGATGTTTCTTTGGGCCAGTTTAACCACACCAATCGGTCTGTTGAGGTATTCCATTGCCTTGACATATGTGTTGGAGCTAGTATTATGACCCTAGGCATCCTAGAGAACCACCAAGTAATCTAGTAATGCTTTATATTCCTAGTGTGATGATTCTGGCCGTCATTCTCGAAAGCATCCCGCGATGCTATTTAGTTGGTAGGCATTCTATTCCTGGGTTTCTGAACCCGAGATTCACCCTACTTCATGTTGTTAGTGTTCGCTAGTTCCTTTAGGATATTAGTAACCTTGCGACAGTCCTCGAGGTCCGTGGTATTTCCTTCTTCCAAATACCATGAACCATTAAGGCAGAAGTTCTTGAACCGAAAAGATCACAATCAGAGTACTCTTGATGAGTTCTCCATTCTACATTGTGAATCTGCCAGTCCTACCTTCCTGCATGGATTATCTGGAAGAAATATGTTGAACTTGTTTGACATTCTAGATCTATGCATCCACAACTCAGAAAGTGATATGTTCCTTTGAGTTGTCCTTTTCCAGTTGTATTCCGACCTTCGTCTATCAATTGATAGTCAGGACTAGTTGTGCATTCGTGTTATCGATGCTTATTATTCTTGTGGTCCGTCAAGCCATTCTATTACGGAATGACTAGGAGAAACAAACTCCAGTACCTCATCCATAACTAGGATTTGGTCAAAGCGGTTGTATTCCGCAGATTAAAATGCCAAACCAGCTTTTGTTCTGTTCTACCCCGGAGTATTACCATCTTTATATCAAGAATATCATGGGAATTGCACACCATCCTATAAACTCTTGGTACAGTGATACTTCTCGCCATCATTATTCATTTCTCGGTCTCCGTGTTATTGTAACCGGAATACCGACAGGTGAATCATGATGTGTGAAAGCAATACTCCTAGCAACTGCGTTGCTTGGTAGTTAAAGGACAATATTCTCATCCTTGGTGTGTTGGTTATTGAATCACCATCCTAGGACTGATCGTGCTACCTAGTCCATTTTTGTTGGTGCACTCTTCGATCGATGAGTTAGGATTGTGTCAATCCATCACTCTCTTGATCACATCGTCTTGCCCTGAAAAGCAAGATTGTTCTCGAGCTTAGTTACATATCGATGGTTCGTGACTTTCCGAATATCTTCTCGGAAGTGCTACCAGGTTGACACCTGACCGCTATGTTGAGTTCATGATCAAGTTGGTTTCTTGTAAGCCACCCTTTCTCCAGGAATCTGTGTCGGATACCCTGAGCTGGTTGGTTAAGCTAAACAACAACTTGGAGAGTTGGAAGATGAGAGCTTGTCTGACTCAGTTCATTTCTAAGGGATATCCTCATGTGTGTGTGTGTGTGTTGAAGAAAGATGATACCTTCATTGATTGATCCTTGTGATCAATTGTTGGGCCTATTATCTTATCCAAACTTTGATTTGAGTATGGGCTATCATCAAATCAAATCAGAACCAACGATGTTCGTAATGTTGTCTTATCCGTGGTTGTTCCCTTGGGCATACACCATTATATCTTTTGGTCTGACCCATGCTATCATCTTGTTCACATAATCATGTAACCCCATCTTATGGGAATCTTGATAAATTGTTGTTGAGCCCATCGACAACATCGTTATCTTGTCCGTGATTCATGCTGAACATTTAAGTTAGTATTGGAAACTTTTGTAAGCATTTCTTCATGCTAGCTCATGGAGCATATGTTTGGATGAAAGAAGTGACTTCCTCTAATTCATGTGTATTCGATGCAAGTTGCCGCAGTGAATTCGAGAAAGTTTGTTTTGCCTCCTCTGGAATCATCCCAAGTTAGTCATGCATGTGCAAGGTGCTCTATGGTTTGATAGGTTGGCCGCCTCCACTCCATATGTGTTCCTAGCACACAAAGCCACTGATTGATTTGTTCAAAGAAAAGAAGTTCTTAAGTGCTAATCCTTAAGGACCCAAAGGTACATGCGCAGAACTTCGCTCTCCGCAATGATGGTTCCCAACCAGAACTCGGTAGTGTTTCGTTGTAAGACTACTACGTGGTCATGCTTGTCTTGGACAACGTGCTCACATGTATGTAGCAGAATCAGCTCATGTTTTGGAGCTTGCCATCGTAGTTCATTTCCCGAGAGTCCGCAACGTCATCTCGTCGATTTGTGTTGCAAACTTTCATTTTTCTCTCTAGACTGGATGAGTCTGGAAATATTCCGTTACCAACCAGATCTGAATCTCAGGCAGATATTATGGTTGGAGCTATTCCAAGATCTATGATGTAGGTCCCGACAAGGTTGATGTTCTGGCTGACACACCTAGCCGGGAGATTTATCATTGTAGTATCTTGATTGAGCAATTTTACCATCTTCTCCATGAGGATTTCGTGCGACTTATTCTAGAAGTTGCTCCCTAGGAATTCATGTGCTCCCAGTTCCTTCGATTATGCTATAATCATTCAAATAGTGGAATCACTTTCTTCTGATGAGCTTCTCCCCAGTTTCTAGAATCATTCCCAGCATTTGCATTTTGTTCCCAGCCTGCACCTGCCGTGTTGCCATCCTACCATGGGTTCCACCCATTTCCGGTGATAAGCAAAATCATCCATTGCGTTGTCTTCAACAAGGTATTCCACATCATTCATCCTAGCTCGACTATGTCATTCTCTGGAACTCCTTCAAATGTTCGATTGTGATTGCCTTAGGCTGGTTTAGAGAATTTTATTGATCTCTGTATCAAAAGTAATTCTTTTTGCCACTTAAGGAAATAACTCTATGAGTCACCTCCTCTAAGGTGTCTCGTTATGGTATCATGGCAACTCAAATCCTCGCTACGTTGACAACCGTTCACCACCTTGTTAAGCGTGAAATGGTTGTCTATCTAGTGAACCTTCGTCATCTGCTTCACTCCATCCCTTTGGATGTGTGCTTCGTGTCTCAGCTCGAGAGATGTTGCTATGTCTCATTCCGTGAGTTGGTCCTGAGTTGTTCGATCTTCGAGAAGATCGATCCTTCTAGAGTTTTCCCTTTCCTCTCGTTGTCATGTTGGTTGGAGTTCTCGGAGCAAGACATCGAGACAAAGATGGTGATCGAATCAACGTTCTTATGAGATGCAACCTGGATTGTGAAGATTGTGTTAGTTTGCGTTCCCCCTTCATCTTACCCTACGCTTGAATCTCGGGACGAGATTCTTTTGAGTGGGGGTGAGTTGTCACACCCTAGCTAGTTCATGCAGTAGAGTGTTGCATCATGTTTAAACTTTTCCAGAAACTTGAAATGGGGATGACAGAAACCCCCAGCACCACTTAAACCAACTAGGGTTTACTAAAATCCTTTTCAATGAACCTGAAATGCCCTTCTAAAATGTTCATCATCTTTGCCTTGGTCTAGAACCTCTGACAAAAATGGTGCACAATTTTCTAGGACATCATTGGGTCACTGAATTAAATCTTATGTTATTTGCATTTGGACATTTAAATGCTATTAAATATTTTAGATGTCCAAATAATCATAAACTAAAATGTTTACTGTTGGATATTCTCTAAACAGTAGCCATGAGTAGTTTCATGATTTTTTAGAATGTCTAGGTATTTTTAATAAAGCCCTGAAGCTACAGAAGAATTAGAAAACAGAAATAAAAGAGAGAGAGAGAGAGAGTTACCTGGCCTTACCTGGCTGGCCCAGGTCCTGTGCAGCCCAGCTGGCGGCCCAGCCCACCTGGCCACCTCCTCCTGTCTTCTTCCTCCTTGCCAGGAGGACGGGGGCGTGCCCGACGCGCGCGCACCGCCGTGCAGCCACCTCCTCCCTCCCTGCCTGCCTGGCTCCTCCCCGACGTGGCTGACGACGCCACGTACATCGCCCCGACCCCCTGGATCTCTCTCGCTCTCCCTGGACCTCTTCCCCCTCCTCTGCTCTCTCTCCTGCGCAGCCCGAGCGGAGCTCGTCGCCACCACTCGCCGTTGCCACACCCAGAGCCTCCCCCTCGGCCGCTCGACGTGCTCCAGAGCTCCGCCATGATCTCTTCTCCGTCCCCATCCAGCTACACGTCGCCGGGCGCCCTGCCTCGCCGTCACCACCATCTTCTTCCTCCTCGGGTCGCCGTGATCGCCATCGGCCGTTCGTCGTCGCCAGCGCTTCCCTGAGCCACCCAGCTGCACCTGAAGAACCGCCGTGAGCACCTGCGCCTTTCCCCTCTCTCCCCGCAGTCTAACTCACCCTCTAGCGCTAGCGCTGCCGCGCCCGAGAGCTCGCTGCCGCCGTCCATGGCGCCACCGTGGCCACAGCTGCTGCCACCCGCGTCCGAGCTCATCAGCGCATTCGTTGCAGCCCCAGGAGCCGAACGCACCCGCCTGCAGCCCCTGCCGTGCCCCGTAGCGTCAAACCCGCACGCCACCGAACTCCGGCCGCCGCCACGAGCTCTGCTCCGACGAGCTCAGGCCACCCCGCGTCCTCCCGTCACCTCCCCAGGATGCGGGCAAGCAAGGGCTATGCCCTGGTGCCCTCAGCGCGCTAAGCCGACGCCTCTAGCGCAAATCCGGCGCGCCCCGCCGTGTTCTGTGGTCACCGCCGGCTGAACTCCGGCGAGGTCGACGTGGCCCCATCATTAGCAGCTAATGACATCGCTAATTAACCCTAGAGCCACTTACAAACGGGCCCCACTGCCTAATTAACCCCGGGTTTTATTTCCTGTTTAGTTTAGATTAACCCAGCGGGACCCACGCGTCAGAGTTGACCCTGCTGACGTGGCCGTTGACCGGTCCCACCTGTCTGTGACACGAGCCAGCACTGTGAGACTGACCAGTGGGACCCACTGGTCAGGTTTGACCTGGACCGTCTCCGTTGACCTGCTGACGTCACACCGACGTCATGCTGACGCAGTAAATCATTTTCTGGTTTTTATTAATTCAGGAAATTCCAGAAAATGTCCAAAACTTCTAAAATTCATAGAAAATAAACTATAGCTCAGAATGAAATAATTTATATATGAAAAATGACAAGAAAAATCCAAGGAATCTGATTATGGCATTTTCATGCATGTTTGAACAAGTTAACCTCACTGAATAGGACAATTCATGATTATGGAATGAATAGTAATTAGTTTTGGAGTTGGAATTTGCTATAGGTTTGAATTCCGCTTCAATGAATATGACTAACTGTTGCACTAGGTCAATTCAGTACCTCAATATGACATATCATTCATATAAATGTGCATTGCATTGATTGTGGTTCCTCTTGTGTTAGCCGATAATTGTCCCCTCTCAGTAGACGATGTTCTGACGATGAGATCAATGACACCGATGAAGAGCTATATTATCTTCAGAAGTGCCAGGCAAGCAAAACCCCCTTGTTCATTCCGATACAATCCCACTCTCTCGCTCCTGCTCTCTTGTACTGCATTAGGACAACATCGATTCAACTGTTACATGCTGCGGTAGCTGAACCCCTTTTCCTCTGCATGACCTGTCATGGCCACAGTAAGTAGATGAAACCCACTAGCATGAGTAGGAGTTGTTTGAGCCCTGATGTGCCTACTCATTCATGCCTGTTTGTTATGCCTGCTACTGCTTAGAGTTGAGTCGGGTCTGATTCATCGGGAATGAGTTGGAATGGTGATGAACATGTCCTACTATGTGTGAGCTAAGTGTGTGAACACGATTTGGTAAATGTAGCGGTGAGAGGCCATGTAGGAGTACATGGTGGGTTGTCTCATTGAAACCGTCCTCAGGAACTGAGTTCTGTGTTTGTGATCCATGAACAGTTACTACCACACGTTGGGCCCTGAAATATGACCCCGCTCGACTTATTAACCGCCCCTGTCCTCTGTCCAGGAGTTGCAACTAGTTTCTGGTGTTTGTAGGATATGTGTTGGAGGCCGTGCGTAGCGCTGACCCTAGGGGTGGGCTATGTTGCGGTAGATACACCGTGGCCTGTGTACCGAGCGCCCGTTTGGTGTCTCGGGAACCCTGCACACATCGTTTGGGGCTGTGAGTGAAACCCCGGCCGGATCTCCTCGCGGATGGAACCCGAATAGGCGATAAACCTGGACTAAAGACTTGTGTGGTTAGTTAGGTCGTGGTCTACACCCACGTCGGCTTTCGCTTGAAGTCTGCCGAGCACATGTCGTGTGCAGACGCTAAGTGGTGGAAACATGTGTGAAGAAGTACACCCCTGCAGGGTTAATATGATCTATTCGAATAGCCGTGTCCGCGGTAAAGGACTTCTGGGTTGCCTGTATAGTTCATAGACAAGTGAAAGTGGATACTCTAAAACTGGCAAGATAAGCATGAGTGCTATGGATGGCGTTCTCGTAGGGAGACGGGAGCGGATCCATAGTGGTGTATTGATATGGTGAATATGTGGACTCGTGTGCGCCACCTCAAAAGAGTTACCAGCATTCGTAGTTCAGGATAGCCTCTGAGTCGAATATGTGGACTCGTGTGTGCCACCTCAAAAGAGTTACCAGCATTCGTAGTTCAGGATAGCCTCTGAGTCAAAGCTGGCTTGCTGCAGTTAAACTCCACCACCCTCTTTGTTGATACCGATGCATTTGTAGATAGTTCTGATGTAAGTCTTGCTGGGTACATTTGTACTCACGTTTGCCTATTTTATGTTTTGCAGAGAGACTCCGGTCTCGCTAGTAGTTCCACGTGGACTTCGACGTTTAGCTTGTTACCTCAGCTACGATCTTGTGCCCTCGGCAGGATCCGGTAGATAGTCAGGCTTCTCAGCCCTTTCATTTATAAATGTCTGTACTCAGACATGTTAAGCTTCCACATGTGTTTTGACTTGTATGCCCTGAATGTTGGGTCATGAGACCCATGTTTGTAATACTTGGCTCCTCGGAGCCTAATGAATAAATACTCTGAGTCGTAGAGTCTTGTTGTGATGCCATGTTGTATTTGCCCATATCCAGCATATTGTGTGTATGATTGAAATGCTTGGTATGTGTGGGATCCGACAACCTAGTTGTTTATCCTTGGTAGCCTCTCTTATGGGGAAATGTAGTCTTGTGCTTCCATGAGCCATAGTAGTCCGCTACAGCCCGGTTCACCGGAGTCCTGCTAGCCCAGCACTACTGCTCCGGAACACTTAGACTGGCCGGCATGTGTCCTTCCTCGATCCTGTGTCTGTCCCTTCGAGGAAACGTCATGCGGTGTCTTTCGGAGTCCTGTTAGCCTGCTACAGCCCGGATTCCCGGAGTCCTGCTAGCCCAGTTGCTACAGCCCGAATTCACTCGCTGATGACCGACACATTCGTTGCTGGGTCATGTATGCCTGTCCCCGTAAGTTAGTGCCACTTTGGATTCACGACTAGTCATGTCGGCCCGGGTTCTCTGTCATATGGATGCTAGCGACACTATCATATACGTGAGCCAAAAGGCGCAAACGGTCCCGGGCCATGGTAAGGCGACACCCGTGGGAATACCGTGCGTGAGGCCGCAAAGTGATATGAGGTGTTACCGGCTAGATCGATGTGACTTGGAATCGGGGTCCTGACACTCCTCCTCCTCCATAGTCAAGCCGTAATGCCCCACCTCCCCATAAACCATTGGGTTAGTGATGAAATCAGCAACGTAGCTCTCCCTCCGAATCTTGAGACGACATATTTTCAGATCTGCCAGGAAAATAGCACAAAACAAGAATAGAAGATTTTGACGGGGTACGGTGGTCAAAACCTTCGGGAGGTTATATAATGAATTTTTACCGACCAAAAGAAGTGTTCCACAAGAAAACGGAGTCTGGAGGGCACACGAGGTGGCCAAAAGCCAGGGAGGCGCGCCCGCAGGGCTTTTCGCCTCCTCGTGCACTTCTCGGACTACTTTTAATTTTCCTAATTTTTTAAATATTCCAAAATGGAGTAAAATTGCCATTGGAAAAGTTTTGGAGTCGGTTTACTTACCGTACCACATACCTATTCTTTTTCGGGGTCTGAAATGTTCTGGTAGGTTTCCCTTATGTACTCCTCTGGTGTTATGGTAGTAATAATATTAGTCTCAACATTTATGGGAGTACCTGAGATATAATGTTTGATTCTTTGCCCGTTTACCACCTTCGGGTTGGTGCCTTCGGCGTTGTTAATTTTGATGGCACCGGAACGGTAAACCTCGTCGATAATATAAGGACCTTCCCATTTAGAGAGAAGCTTTCCTGCAAAAAATCTTAAACGAGAGTTGTATAGCTGTAGCGACCCGACCCGAATGGATCAAAGTCTCTGTGCTTAAGTGTCATCCCTGGATCGGTATGCTGACACACACAGTACTCGAGGATTTATAACAGAGGTAAATCACATGTATAAAGTAACGTAAATACTATTACCTCAATCCATATAGCGGAAGTAACAACAAGGTTGTGGATTCCCATCAACACCAACGGCAAAGTTGAGTGTAGAAATCGTAACCCTAACGTATCACTTACTCGTCGTAAGAATTCCTGCAACATGAGACGTTGCAGCCATGTAGGTCAGTACATTGAATGTACTGGCAAATTCACACCATAGGATAATGATGAATAATAGCAATCACTATATGCATATATGGCTGGTGGAGGCTCTATGGTTAATATGTTTTGCGAAAAGCCAATTTTTCCCTACAACAAAGGAATATATTTTATTTAACTATCATGGTGGTTGTTGAACATTGAGAAGGTAAATCCCCCTCTCAATCCCAATTAAAAGTAATCGTTAAACCCGACAAATTAATTTAGAGTGATGAGATCAATATGATAATCCAAGAACCAGATACTCAAGATGTCCATAACCGGGGACACGGCTAATCATGATTAGTTTTTACACTCTGCAGAGGTTTGTGCACTTTTCCCCACAAGACTCGATCTCCTCCGTTGGATTTCTCGCGCTACATGGTGTTTGAGAAACGGATGACCGAGACACAGTCTTTCAGAAACATTTACTCTTTACTCTGGGTAGACAGTTACACCTACTTTCCCCTACATCTGCTAGCCTACCACTGAAAGAGGTCATGTAACATACTCAACTATGCTAGAGCCCATAATAGCTTGTGGCTGCACACGGAAGTTTCTAGCATGAATAATCTTATGATCCCTTTGAGCCTGGGTGGCGGACCGTAGGAGGATCACACGGTATATCCCCGGGATCTCCTAGGACAACACTGGTATATCCCCAGGTGCCCAAACAAGCAATCCACCCAGATGTGTATTAAAGTTGCCACCTTAAGTTGAACCATTAATTAAAAATCTCACATCTGTCATGGATACACTCAAAACCCAATCCACGTCTACGAGCATAGCATGGCAACATAAGCATAGCGTGGAAGTAACTCCCAAGGGTTTTATAATAAAAGGGCAATAGGTTCTACCTCATCATCTACTTCCCAATACCCACAAGTTAATCACATCCTAGTCATGTAGTGTTTGAGGATAAAACTAATGCATAAAAACTGGGTATAGAAGAGTATGCTCAAAGTGTGAACTTGCCTTGTACTGTTGATGAAGATCCTTCGCACTCATAATTCCTGATAGTTCTACTCGTCACACTCCGTTCAATCTAACGTGAGCAAGCAATTGCATACATAAGCACTCATGCAAAAGAATCGAAGAAAAGATCTCGAAAAACTTCGAAAACTAGCAATTAACTCTTGCAACAGAAAACAATTTCTAACAGTACCAAAATTGGGTGGATTTGGTCTTATCAGAAAGTTTAGGTCAAGAGCTTCAATTAGCAAAAAGAATCAATTAAATCGGAGTTACGAAACTCAAGTTATAGCCAAAACAAGTTTGAATATGAATCTGAACAAATTTCGAAATTTGAAAGTTGCAAAAAGTTTATTTGATAGATTCACTAGAAAGGTGGAATCAAGACAAAAATATTGGCGTTGGTTTCGTTTAATTTGGATGAACGAGTAAAAAGTTATGGCTATTTGAAAAATCAGGGCCAAGCTGTTTTACGGAAGAAAAAGAGTTATGGCTAAAAGAATTCTAGTCCTAAAATGTAAATACAAGGACTAATTTATAAATCTAATTATTCTACCGTACTAGTCTAGAAATAATAAGCTACGGGAGTATATAAAAAAATACGAAGAAAGATACCTTTATAAGGTAGAGAAAAGATGACTTCCGAGAGAGAAGACAACTTTCAGAAGTCCCGCCGGAGAGAAGAAAAATATTTTTATTTAGTGAATCTAGTCAAACCAAAATATATTGATTTAACCCGAATCGGATGATTTTTGGAGGCTCTATGGGTCTATATTTATAGGTGGAAAGGAGGCTTAGAGGTCAAAAGCTAGGCAATGTGGGACTAAACGTAAACAAAAGGCAGACGAAAGATATAGGAAAAACAAAGAAAAGGAACGACGCCGCATGGGCCTTCGGCCGGCCTGCGCGTGTGCGCGCATGTGTGCGTGCGCGGAGTTTTTTTTTTAACAGAAAATAAATAAATTAAAGGACAACTGGAAAAATAATATAGTCCGACCTGCTAGCTATGTTGCGCACGCTGGCGAAGGATAGCAGTCAGTCGCTCGTACAGTTTTTTTTTTAGAATAAAAACAAAAAAAAAAGGTAAACGGAAAATAAGAAAAATTTCCATAGGCATATTATATATCAAAATTTTCAGAAAAAGATTTCCTAAAAGATGAACATATTTTCAGCGGCAAATAAATTTCACAAAAATTTAAATAAAGCAAACAGTGCTACTGCTGCAATAAAACCTAATAAAAATCATTTTAAAAATACCAAAATGATTTCAAATTTATTTCCCTCTAATTTTATATTGAAGGGAATCATTTTACCCTAATTTCCATATATTTTATTTTTGGATAAAAACAATTTGAATAAAAACCAAATAACTCCAAATTGAAAATAATTTCAAAGGGACTTTAAATTCGATTGTTTTAAACTTCCAACTCATATTTCATATAATTTGAAGAAGTCATTTTATCTCCTCTCATGAAAATCATTGAGTTGCATAAAGTTTTCGAATTTGGAATATTTCCAAATGGAATTCAAATCTTTTCGAAACCCCTTTTAAAATAGAAGAAGTCATGTTATCTTCACTCTAGGGTTTGTAATGAAATAAATTTGAATTCAAGGAGATCATAAATGCAAGGTGAAAGTTTTGGGAAAGTCATTTTATTCCCTCTCATTCAACTTTCAAAAAGTTTCCAAATTTCACACAAGCAACCACACCACAATCACACAAACAATCTAAACTATTTATTTAATATAACATTCCAAAATTTAGAATTTTGGGATGTTACAATAGCAAGACAAGGTCACCTACATTAAATTCACGCTTTTGTATCCTTTTGTCATGCCATCTTTTAACTTTTTCTTTAAACAACTTAGCATTCTCATAGGCTTGGGTTCTCCATTCATCAAGTGAGCTAATGTCAAATAACCTCTTCTCAACGACAAGTTTGAAATCGTAGTTGAGCTCTTTAATTGCCCAATAAGCTTTATGTTCTAGTTCAAGAGGTAAGTGACATGCTTTTCAATAAACCATTTTATACGGAGACATACCCATTGGGTTTTTATAAGCAGTTCTATAAGCCCATAATGCATCATCAAGTTTCTTAGACCAATTCTTTCTAGATCTATTAACAGTCTTTTGCAAGATCAACTTTATTTATTAGTTACTCAATTCCACTTGACCACTAGACTGAGGATGATAAGGAGATGCAATTCTATGGTTAACATCATACTTAGCAAGCAATTTACGGAAAGCACCATGAATAAAGTGTGAACCACCATCAGTCATTAAATATCTAGGGACTCCAAACTCTGGAAAATAACTTCTTTAAGCATTTTAATGGAGGTGTTATGATCAGCACTACTAGTTGGAATAGCTTTTACCCACTTAGTAACATAATCAACAAGAACCAAAATATGTGTATACCCATTGGAGGAAGGAAAAGGTCCCATATAATCAAAGCCCCAAACATCAAATGGTTCAATAACAAGTGAATAATTCATAGGCATTTCCTGACGTCTACTAATATTACCAATTCTCTGGCACTCATCACAAGACAAGACATACTTACAAGCATCTTTGAAGAGACCAGGCCAATAAAAACCAAATTGTAATACCTTGTGTGCAGTTCTATCTCCAGCGTGGTGTCCTCCATAAGCTTCGGAGTGACACTTGCGTAGGATTTGTTCCTGTTCATGCTCAGGTACACAATGTCTAATAACACCATCTACTTCTTCTTTATAAAGGTATGGGTCATCCCAAAAGTAATGTCTTAAATCATAGAAAAACTTTTTCTTTTGCTGGTATGTAAAACTAGGTGGTATAAATTTAGCAACAATGTAATTAGCATAATCAGCATACCATGGAGCATTACGAGAAGCATTTATGACAGCTAATTATTCATCAGGAAAACTATCATCAATAGGTAGTGGGTCATCAAGAATAGTTTCTAACCTAGACAAGTTGTCTGCTACGGGGTTCTCAGCTCCCTTCCTATCAATAATATGCAAATCAAATTCTTGCAGCAAGAGAATCCATCTAATAAGTCTAGGTTTAGCATCTTTCTTTTCCATAAGGTATTTAATAGCAGCATGATAAGTGTGAATAGTTACTTTGGAATCAACAATATAAGATCTGAACTTATCACAAGCAAAGACAACTGCTAAAAATTATTTTTCAGTAGTAGCATAATTTTTTGAGCACTGTCTAGAGTTTTACTAGCATAATGGATAACATTTAATTTCTTATCAACTCTTTGTCCTGGAACAGCACCAACAGCATAATCACTAGCATCACACATAATTTCAAATGGTAGGTTCCAATCAGGTGGTTGAACAATAGGTGCAGAGATCAAGGCTTTCTTAAGGATTTCAAATTCTTCTACACAATCATCATCAAAAACAAATGGAACATCTTTTTGCAAGAGATTAGTGAGAGGCCTAGAAATTTTAGATAAGTCTTTAATAAACCTCCTATAGAAACCAGCATGACCAAGGAAACTTCTTATACCTTTGATATCTTTAGGACACGTCATCTTTTCAATAGCATCTACTTTAGCTTTATCAACTTCAATACCTCTTTCAGAAATTTTATGCCCCAAGACAATACCTTCATTAACCGTAAAGTGGCACTTCTCCCAATTCAAGACAAGATTAGTTTCTTCACATCTCTACAAAACTCGATCAAGGTTGCTTAAGCAATCATCAAAAGAAGTTCCATAAACGGGGAAATCATCCATGAAAACCTCAACAATCTTTTCACAAAAGTCAGAGAATATAGCAGTCATACATCTTTGAAAGGTAGCAGGAGCATTGCATGAACCAAAAGGCATACGTCTATAAGCAAAGGTACCAAAAGGCAAGTAAAAGTAGTTTTTTCTTGATCCTCTTTTGACACAGGTATTGGAGAAAAACCAGAATAACCATCTAGAAAGCAAAAGTGTGTATGTTTTGATAGTCTTTCTAGCATTTGATCAATAAAAGGTAGAGGATAATGATCTTTCCTAGTAGCTTTATTCAACTTTCTAAAATTAATAACCATTCTATAACCTGTACAAATTCTTTGTGGCATCAATTCATTCCTATCATTAGGAACAACATTAATACCTCCCTTCTTAGGGACACAATGAACAGGACTTACCCATCTACTATCAGCAATAGGATAAATTATACCTGCCTCTAGAACCTTTAGTATTTCATTTCTTACCACTTCTTTCATCTTAGGATTTAACCGTCGTTGGTGATCAATAAGTAGTTTAGCATCGGGCTCCATATTAATTTTGTGCTGACATAGCGTGGGACTAATGCCCTTAAGATCATCAAGAGTATATCCAATAGCGGCACGGTGCTTCTTCAAAGTTTTCAATAATTTCTTTTCTTCATGCTCTGAAAGGTTAGCACTAATAATAACAGGATATATCTTCTTTTCATCAAGATAAGCATATTTCAAAGTATCAGGTAATTGTTTAAGCTCAAATACGGGATCACGCTTGGGTGGAGGAGGATCCCCAAGAATCTCAACAAGCAAGTTGGGTTTCAAAATAGGCATTTGGTTAAAGAATATTTCATCCAATTCCTTCCTTTCATTCATGAACATATCATTTTCATGGTGTAGCAAATATTGTTCTAAAGGACCAATAGGAGGCAAAACAATAGAAGGAAGACCAATAATTTCATCTTTATTAGGCAATTCTTTATCATGGGGTTGTCTACGAAATTTAGAGAAATTAAAATCATGAGACACATCCCAAAACTTACAGTAACAGTTTCTTTTTCACAATCTATTTTGGCATTAACAGTGTTCAAGAAAGGTCTACCAAAAATAAAGGGACAAAAATCATCTTGTGGGGAAGCAAGAACTAGAAAATCAGTAGGGTATTTTATTTTCCCACACAAGACTTCAAAATTTCTAACAATCCCAATTGGTGATATAGTATCTCTATTAGCAAAGCTTGATAGTAACATTAATATCTTCTATTTCAGCAGGTGCAATATCATTCATAATTTCTTGATATAGAGTAAAGAGAATTGACTCACACTAGCACCCATATCACATAAGCCATGATAACAATGATCTCCTATTTTAACAGAAACAACAGGCATGCCAACAACAGGTCTATATTTAGCTTTATCATCGGGTCTAGCAATTCTAGCAGCTTCATCACAGAAGTAAGTAACATGCCCATCAATATTATCGACCAAGAGATCTTTAACCATAGCAATACTAGATTGAACTTTAATTTGTTCAGGGGGTGTAGGTGTTCTAGTATAGCTCTTGCGAACCACAGCTGAAGCTTTAGCATGTTCCTTTATTCTAACAGGGAAAGGTGGTTTCTCAATATAAGAAGTAGGAACAATAGGATCAACATTATAAGTAATAGTTTCTTCTTCAGCTTTAATTGGTTCTACTACTTTCACTTCAATGGAAGGATGATATTGTGACACCCCCTGTAATGAACAATAGTGATCACCCTTAGTTAATGCCATGTCAGCAAGTTTAACAGTGCCTAATTATCATTTGCATCATATTGCATTTCATACTCCTAAATCAAACTTCAATTAAATCCAAAGTGGAAAATAAAATTTGTTCAAATCAGAAACTAAATTGTTCATTAAATAGCAAGTAATTCAGAGGCAATTATGAAATTGTAACCAACATTATTGAAATTGGATAAGTGGCTCAAACATCCTCAAACAGTGGCTAAAAACAATATTTAATAACCTTTTTATTAATCCAAAATTAATATGAAATAGTAATTGCCCCAAACTAGTTTTTGGTGCCAGGATATATTACACTGTGATTTATGGGCTAGGTCTCATATTTTACAAAAACCATTTAGTGCTCAATCAATTGCAAAACAGAAAGAAAATAGAAACAGAAAAAGAGAGAATAGAAATGGGCCTAAGCTATACTGTGCACTTAAGCCTGCATCTACAGTTTGGGCCCAGCCCATCCGGCACTCATCTCCCACCTCCCGCATGCTGTCGCGCGCCCGCGCCGACACGCCGACGCCCGTCGCCGTGTCGCCCATCCGCCGGCTCCCCGTCACCTATATGGCCTCGCCCGAGCCCCCTCGCCCATCCCCCGCAACCCTAGTGCCCCCATTCCCCCTTGCCCCCTCTCTGCTTCGATTCGTCAAGATGGCCGAGCACCGCCCTCGCCACCGTTCGCCAAAGCCGCGGCCACCGTCACCCGTTCACCTCTCCAACGAGCCTGACCGCACCGCCGTGGACCTCTGCTTCCTCTCCGTCCTCTGGATCAAGCCCGGCGTCGCCGCAACCTCGGGATCGAGCTCCTCCCCGACCTCGACCGACGACGATCGCCGCCGCCGTACGCCTCCGTCAAGCTTCACCGAGCCCACTGCCCAGTCCCCACGCTCCCCCGGTGAGCTCCTACGCTTGATGCGCCCTTCCCCTGCCCCTCTAGCTGCCCGTAGCGCCCGCTCCGTGTTTGCCCGTGCCCTCCGCCGCCTGGCCTCATCGCCGGTGTGGCCATGGTTACCATTTGGTCCCGTGCGTGCCTCCGTTGCGTTTGCCGCATCTCGTAGGCCCCGCCTAGCTGCTCCATTTGCTAGCATTCGCACCGTAGCCCCGTTCCCGTCGACGGCCCAACTCCGGCGTCTGCCTCGCCGCTCGCTGTCGCCGATACCGACCACCGCAAGCCACGCCAATGGGCTAGATCGATGCGGCGCTTCTCCCGCATTCGAATGCGGCTGAATGCGCGCGCGAAATCGCACCGCAGCCGGCTCCCCGTTGCTCGCCCGAATCACCTCATCGCCGGCAAGCTCGAAGCGCTCAGCTCCGTCCGCCGCAGCCCCTCGCACTACCACTGTTCGACGCGCGATGCTGAGCCGCGTCGAACGCGCCCAACCGCAGCCCCGTAGACCCCCTGTGGTCGAATCCCGATCGCCTCCCGTGCCGCGCCGCCGTTAGAATGGTCGCCGGCGTTGCTCCGGCTGCCACACTGACCTGGCGCTAGTGGGCCCCACCCCTGAGTCACTGACTACGGGCCCCGCAGGCCCCCTTTGACCTGTTGACTTGGGTCAACACCTACGTGGCCGCCCGGGTGTCTATGACATGCGGGCCCCACTCCATTAAATGGAATTAAAGTAAAACAATAATTAGTTAATTAATTAATTAGTTAATTAAATCACTAAACACCCACCAACTACTGGGCCCCACTTGCTATTTAGGTCAGTTAGGTTAAACTAACTCTGTTTAGATAGCACATCCACTGACATGTGGGTCCCACTGGACCCACAGGTCAGATTTAACCCAGTCAACCTTACTATTGACTGCTGACCTCAGCATTGCATCATGCTGATGTCATCTAATACTGTTCTAGATAATATTGGATTAAATTATTAAATAAATTCCAAAAAATAATTAAAATTTTAGAAAATCATATAAAATAATCCGTAACTCCGATGAAAATACTTTGTACATGAAACTTGCTCAGAACGACGATACGAATTTGAATACGCCCTTCGTATTCCTGTCAAATGCCTCTAGCTAGATGAACATGGAACTTTTGGCCTGATTTCAATAAATGAATAGTGCTCAACCTTAATAAAATAAATTCCTAAATTAACTAAAACATTTAGTTAGGCAGTACAACACCTCTGCATATCATTTAGGCGTGTCATGCATATTGTTTGCATCGTTGCCGTGAATTTATTGTTTCTTCCCCCCTCCTTCTCTCTCGATAGACACCGAGACCGACGCCGTTGCAGCTGAGTATGACTACGCTCCAGACGAGCAGCCCGTTGACGACCCCTCCTTCTTGCCAGAGCAACCAGGCAAGCCCCCCTTGAGCATCCCGATATCGCCCATTCAATTTTCTCCTGCTTGCATTAGATTTTGCTACTGTTACTGTTTGCTCCTATTCTGATGCATAGCCTGCTTTTGTAACCTGCTTATTGCTACCTTACCTACTATTTCAACTGCTTAGTATAGGTTGGTAATGAACCATCAGTGACCCCCATCACCTTACCCTTGTTGCCTCTGCTTCATCATCGACTACTCGATCAACGTGATCGACGACCAGAGACCGACACCTTACTTCACCCCCCCCTTTGTTGTATGACTCTGCATAGTTACTATCGATTGCCGAGGGTGATACCTCATAACGCACTACTGACGATAACTCTGTAGTGTAGCTGTTCAGTCGTGGTCATCGAGGGTGATTCCTCCTTAACCATTCCCGATAGGACTCTGTCGTGTAACCCCCTCAAGTGTGAACCTTGAGGGTGATGCCTCATACGTTCACCTTGATGATTTCATTAGGTGGAATCCTCTGAGGGTGATTCCTCGGGTTTCCACCTGGATGATATGACCACACGGTTACTTTGACCTTTGTCACAGGCGGGTTGACCCTGAGGGGTACCCGCAGGGAGATCTATGATGCCGGGCTTGCCCGAAAGGGCGCCAGAGTGTGATATTGTGGTGGAGCTTCAGAAACTCTGGTTGTCTCCGCGTGTTACTAAATCAGCCTATCGGATTTGGGTATTTGATCTGAGTGGGTCAACGTGCCCTATACGCACTACCACCTCGCGGGATAATGGTTTATGGGGCCCTCTACGTTGTACGTTTCTCCCGAAAGCTCATCAGACGTCACAATTCACCATGCGGGCTGATTGTCGGGAATGGGCTGGATACTTCACTGACGAGTTCAATGTCGCGCCTGCACCCCGGCTAGTCGCGCAACGTGCAGGGTGCCCGGGGCAATGGCCCAAGACCCCTGGGTGCATAGGTTAGTCTGGCATGCTGACCTCTCTGCTGAGCCTAGGAAGGGCGCTACTTTGTGTCGATCTCTCGAGGACGGGCATTACCCAGCCAGTGTGTCCGGCTAGAGTTGATCGAGCATGTTGGGTAACAGTAGTGCACCCCTGCAGGGAAGAATAATCTATCGATAGCCGGTCCTACGGTAAAGGACGCTCAGTTTGGTATCCCGATCTATTACTTGAACTGGATACTTGTTTAATTAATTGAAGCTTCGGGATCGCTTTCTCGCAGGGAGTCGAGGAAGGATCTCTAGGCTTTACTTCAACATGTTTGCTTAATAAAATGCTATTCTACTCTCTTCCATTGCTGCAAGATGGTGGCTTTGTGCAGATGTTTGAAGATGCTAGTCTTCGATAGGACTAGGCCTTCTCTCTATTCTAGCATTTCTGCAGCCTAGTCCACATATACAGCCTTTCCCCTTTGATAATGTTGCATATGTAGTGTAGATCCTTGCTTGCTGAGTACTTCGGATGAGTACTCACGGTTGCTTTGCTTCCTCTTTTTCCCTATATTCCCCTACTTGATGATACAACAAACGATGGAGCCCAGGAGCCAGATGCCACTACAGGAGCTTACTACCAGATGGGTCCAGACGGTACTTACTACTGGATCGAGCCAGCCGACCAGGAGTAGGATCGGAGGCTCCCAGGCAGGAGGCCTTCACCTTTCGATCTAGAGTCGTTGTTTGTGCTAGCCTTCTTAAGGCAAACCTTGGCTAACTATGTCTGTAGCCAGATATTATTTGTATGACTGACTTATGTATTCGGATCCTCGTGATCCCTTGTCTGTAATATTGTGGATCTCCGTTTATTTGTGTTAGAATTGTGTTGTGATATCTTCCCATGAGTCCCTGTGCTTGATCGTGCATGTTTGCATGTATGATTAGTGCACGATTGAGTCGGGCACGTCATAAGTTGGTATCAGAGCCGACTGCCTGTAGGAAGCCCCCTTCCAATTCCTTGGTCGAAGTTGAGTCTAGACATCAAAAAACTAATTTACTAACTTGGCTGTGTGGCTTACGGGCCCACATCGCCAATTGGGTGGTATTAGGATCTTTTATTCCTCGTCTATATTCTGGGACTCTGATCTCTCTTCTATTCAGGTTAAATGAATTTTACTAACGCCGACACTTAGGATCTTGTAAATCTCGTCTACCCGGAGAGCTAGATATCTGTGCTTAATTCCTTACCATTGATCTGATTAGTCTGATAATCATTTTCCTTTCCATTGTTTTGTTTAACCTTTCTCTTCGAGTTGTATTATACTTCTCATTGACATGCTGACGTGATAGCACCTAACGTTACCGTCGAAATTAAAGGATTGGAATTCCTTGCCTCACCCATCATCTTGAAATCTTCCACCATAGACCTCAACCTCAGAATGGATTGGTTGAAGACTAATATAGCTTCGATCAATTGTGCCACTAAATTCGTCCAACTTCTTCACCCCTCCGACGAGATAGTGAACTACACCGCCCGAATTACTCGGAACGCTGAAGCTCAGATATATGCCCTGAATGCTTTGAACGCTTCACCTCTGGAAGGAATCGAGAACGTTCCTGTCGTTCAAGATTTTTCAGATGTCTTTCCGGAAGAACATCCAGGAATACCCCCGATTAGAGATGTCGAGTTTGTCATTTACTTGAAGCCTGGCACTACCCCTATTGCGAAGTGTCCTTATAAGATGCCTCCTCACCACCTTCTCAAGCTTAAGGAAGAAATCGACAAGTCACTTAAGAAAGGTTTCATCCGCCCCAATTCCTCTGCTTGGGGAGCACCTTCACTCTTCATTAAGAAGAAGGATGGAACAAACCGATTGGTTCAGGATTATCGGCCCATTAACCAAGCCACAATCCAGAATAAATACCCACTGCCCCGGATCAACGATCTTTATGATTAGCTTGCTGGATCCTCTGTGTTCTCGAAACTCGACTTGAGGTTGGGTTATCATCAGATTCGAGTTCGTAAGGAGGATAATCCAAAGACCGCTTTCGTGACTCGCTATGGCTCATACGAGTACACCGTTATGTCTTTCGGATTAACTAATGCTCCAGCAACCTTCTCCCGGTTGATGAACTATATCATCATGGATTACCTCGACAAATTCATCGTGGTTTATTTGGATGATATCCTTAAATATTCCAAGAATGAAGAAGAACATGCTGAACATCTTCGGCTTGTATTGGAGAAGCTTCGAGAACACCAGCTTTATGCCAAGTACTCTAAGTGTGAATTCTGGTTATCTGAAGTGACCTACCTTGGTCATGTGATTTCCAAGAATGGCATTGCTGTTAACCCCGAACAAGTTCAAGCTATTCTTGACTGGACTCCCCCGAAGAATGTTAAGCAAGTCAGGAGTTTTCTTGGACTCGCTAGTTTTTGCCATCGATTCGTCGAGAACTTCTCAAAGATTGCAAAGCCATTGACGAATCTGCTCCACAAAGGTGTTAAGTTTGAGTGGACAGAAAAATGTCAAGAAAGCTTTCAGACGCTAAAAGATAAGTTGACATCTGCCCCAGTGGTAGCACCCCCGGATACTCGCAAGGATATTGTGATATACTGTGATGCATCTCGTCAAGGATTAGGCTGTGTCCTAATGCAAGAGCGTAAAGTGATTACTTATGGCTCTCGACAATTGCATCCTCACGAAGAAAATTATCCATTGCATGATCTCGAACTTTCTGCTATTATTTATGCTCTGAAGCTATGGCGACATTACCTTCTCGGTAACCATTGCGAGATATACACGAATCATTAGAGTTTGAAGTATCTATATACTCAACCACATATGAACCTTCGTCAACAAAGATGGCTCGAAACAATTGCCGATTATGATATTAATATCTCATATACCCCTGGCAAGGCTAATGTAATGGCCGATGCTTTGAGTCACAAGGCTTATTGCAGCAACCATATGGTTCAGGAAGCACAACCTCTTCTTTATGAAGAGCTTCGCAAATTGAACCTCCATATTGTTCCACAGGGTTATCTCAATACCTTGGTTGTTGAACCAGATGTAGAACACAGCATTAAGACTATGCAACGGTATGACTCTGAAGTTGAAAGGATTAAGCAATACCTCAAAAAAGGAAAGCCGTCGGAATTTCATCTTGATAATGATGGGATCCTATTCTTCCAACGCCGTCTCTTCGTACCCAAATTCAAGGATGAGAGGGAAAACGTTATGAAAGAAGCTCATGACACTCCTCTGTCAATTCATCCTGGTAGCACAAAGATGTACCGTGACATTTGTCAGAGATACTAGTGGCCTAATATGAAGCGAGACATTGCTCGTTATGTTTTTTAGTGTGATGTTTGCCGCCGCATTAAAGCAGAACATCAAAGGCCTACTGGAACTCTGCAACCCCTTGATATTCCTGAATGGAAATGGGACAAAGTCCAAATGGATTTCATTACTCGTTTTCCCCGATCTCAGAAGGGTCACGATGCTATCTTTGTCGTCATTGACCGATTCTCAAAGGTTGCTCACTTTCTGCCAGTCAAGGAGACAATCACTGCTATTCAGTTAGCAGACTTGTATGTTTCCCGAGTTGTGTCCCTCCACGGTGTTCCGTTGGAGATCAGTTCGGATCGTGGCAGCCTCTTTACTCCAGATTCTGGCAAAGTTTCCAAGAAGCTATGGGAACTCATCTGTCCTTCAGCACCGCTTTTCACCCTCAGTCTCAGGGTCAAGTCGAACGAGTTAATCAAGTGCTCGAAGATATGCTTCAAGCTTGCGTCATCTCCTTCGGTAAGAAATGGAAGGAATCTCTCCCGTATGCCGAATTCTCTTACAACAATAGTTATCAAGCTAGTCTGAAGATGGCACCGTTTGAAGTTCTATACGGACGTAAGTGTCGAACCCCCCTGAATTGGTCAGAAACTGGGGAACCATCACTCGTCGGACCGGACATTGTTCAGCAAGCTGAAGAAAAAGTTCGCATTGCCTGGGAACATCTGAAAGCTGCTCAGTCTTGTCAGAAGAGCAACTATGACCGAAAGCACAAGGTAATGGTCTATATTGAAAGGCACTCATCGGTTCGGAATCAAGGGCAAGTTAGCTCCTCGCTACATTGGCCCATTCCGTATTCTTCCCCATCGAGGAGAAGTGGCATATCAGTTGCAATTACCGGCAAAACTTTCTCAAGTGCATGATATCTTTCATGTATCCCAACTTCGTCACTGCTTCATGGATCCTATTCGAGCTATGGATCATGAAATGCTTGAATTGCAGGAAGATCTGTCTTATCCAGAATATCCCATCCATATTCTTGATCAAGCTGAACGTCGAACTCGTCAGAAGTCAATCGAATTCCTCAAAGTTCAATGGTCGAATCATTCTGAAGATGAAGCCACATGGGAACGCAAGGATCGTCTTCGCGAAGAATACCCCGCCTTCTTTCAGTCATCCTCTTAATTCTCGGGACGAGAATTCTTGTTAGATGAGGAGAATTGTGACACCCCCTGTAATGAACAACAGTGATCACCCTTAGTTAATGCCATGTCAACAAGTTTAACAGTGCCTAATCATCATTTGCATCATATTGCATTTCAAACTCTTAATCAAACTTCAATTAAATCCAAAGTGGAAAATAAAAGTGGTTCAAATCAGAAACTAAATTGTTCATTAAATAGCAAGTAATTCAGAGGCAATTATGAAATTGTAACCAACATTATTGAAATTGGATAAGTGACTCAAACATCCTCAAACAGTGGCTAAAAACAATATTTAATAACCTTTTTATTAATCTAAAATTAATATGAAATACTAATTGCCCCAAACTAGTTTTTGGTACCAGGATATATTACACTGTGATTTATGGGCTAGGTCTCATATTTTACATAAACCATTTAGTGCTCAATCAATTGCAAAAACAGAAAGAAAACAGAAACAAAAAAAGAGAGAATAGAAATGGGCCTAAGCTATACTGTGCACTTGAGCCTGCATCTACAGTTCGGGCCCAGCCCATCCGGCACTCATCTCACACCTCCCGCGCGCTGTCGCGCGCCCGCGCCGACACGCCGACGCCCGTTGCCGTGTCGCCCATCCGACGGCTCCCCGTCGCCTATATGGCCTCGGCCGAGCCCCCTCGCCCATCGCCCGCAACCCTAGCGCCCCCATTCCCCCTCGCCCCCTCTTTGCTTCGATTCGTCGAGATGGCCGAGCACCGCCCTCGCCGCCGTTCGCCATAGCCACGGCCATCGTCGCTTGTTCACCTCTCGGACGAGCCCGACCGCACCGCCGTGGACCTCTGCTTCCTCTCCGTCCTCTAGATCAAGCCCGGCGTCGCCGCAGCCTCGGGATCGAGCTCCTCCCCGACCTCGACCGACGACGATCGCCGCCGCCGTACGCCTCCGTCAAGCTTCCCCGAGCCCACTGCCCAGTCCCCACACTCCCCCGGTGAGCTCCTACGCTTGATGCGCCCTTCCCCTGCCCCTCTAGCTGCCCGTAGCGCCCGCTCCGCGTTTGCCCGAGCCCTCCGCCGCCTGGCCTCATTGCCGGTGTGGCCATGGTGACCATTTGGTCACGTGCGTGCCTCCGTTGCGTTTGCCGCATCGCGTAGGCCTCGCCTAGCTGCTCCATTTGCTCGCATTCGCACCGTAGCCTTCTTCCCGTCGACGGCCGAACTCCGGCGTCCGCCTCGCTGCTCGCTGTCACCGATACCGACAATCGCAAGCCGCGCCAATGGGCTAGATCGATGCGGCCCTTCTCCCGCATTCGAATGCAGCTCAATACGCGCGCGAAATCGCACCGCAGCCATCTCCCCGTTGCTCACCCGAATCACCTCGTCGCCGGCGAGCTTGAAGCGCTCAGCTCCGTCCACCGCAACCCCTCGCACCACCACCGTTCGACGCGCGACGCTGAGCCGCATCAAACGCGCGCAACCGCAGCCCCGCAGACCCCCTGTGGTCGAATCCCGATCGCCTCCCGTGCCGCGCCGCTGTTAGAATGGTCGCCGGTGTTGCTCCGGCCGTCGCGCTGACCTGGCGCCGGTGGGCCCCGCCCTTGAGTCACTGACTGCGGGCCCCACGGGCCCCCTTTGACTTGTTGACTTGGGTCAACGCCTACGTGGCCGCCCGGGTGTCTATGAAATGCGGGCCCCACTCCATTAAACGGAATTAAAGTAAAACAATAATTAGTTAATTAAATCACTAAACACCCACCAACTATTGGGCCCCACTTGCTAATTAGGTTAGTTAGGTTAAACTAACTCTGTTTAGATAGCACAGCCACTGACATGTGGGTCCCACTGGACCCACAGGTCAGATTTGACCCAGTCAACCGTACTGTTGACTGTTGACCTCAGCATTGCATCATGCTGACATCATCTGATACTGTTCTGGTTAATGTTGGATTAAATGATTAAATAAATTCAAAAAATAATTAAAACTTTAGAAAATCATATAAAATAATATGTAACTCCGATGAAAATACTTTGTACATGAAACTTGCTCAGAACGACGATACGAATCTGAATACGCCCTCCGTATTCCTTTCAGATGCCCCTAGCTAGATGAACATGGAACTTTTTGCCTGATTTCAATAAATGAATAGTGCTCAACCTTAATAAAATAAATCAAAATAAATTCCTAAATTAACTAAAACATTTAGTTAGGCAGTAGAACACCTCTGCATATCATTTAGGCATGTCATGCATATTGTTTCCATCTTTGCTGTGAATTTATTGTTTCTTCCCCCCTCCTTCTCTCTCGATAGACGCCAAGACCGACGCCGTTGCAGCTGAGTACAACTACGCTCCAGACAAGCAGCCCGTTGACAACCCCTCCTTCTTGCCAGAGCAACCAGGCAAGCCCCCCCTTGAGCATCCCGATATCGCCTATTCAATTTTCTCTTGCTTGCATTAGATTTTGCTACTGTTACTGTTTGCTCCTATTCTGATGCATAGCCTGCTTTTGTAACCTGCTTATTGTTACCTTACCTGCCTTTTCATCTGCTTAGTATAGGTTGGTAATGAACCATCAGTGACCCCCATCACCTTACCCTTGTTGCCTCTGCTTTATCATCGACTACTCGAGCAACGTGATCGACGACCAGAGACCGACACCTCACTCACCCCCCTTTGTTGTTTGACTCTGCATAGTTACTATCGAGTGCCGAGGGTGATACCTCATAACGCACTCCTGATGATAACTCTGCAGTGTAGCTGTTCGGTCGTGGTCATCGAGGGTGATTCCTCCTTAACCATTCCCGATATGACTCTGTCGTGTAACCCCCTCAAGTGTGGACCTCGAGGGTGATGCCTCCTACGTGCACCTTGATGATTTCATCAGGTGGAATCCTCCGAGGGTGATTCCTCGGGTTTCCCGCTGGATGATATGACAACACGGTTACTTTGACCTTTGTCACAGGCGGGTCGACCCTGAGGGGTACCTGCAGGGAGATCTATGATGTCGGGCTTGCCCGGAAGGGCGCCCGAGTGTGATATTGTGGCGGAGCTTCAGAAACTCTGATTGTCTCTGCGTGTTACTAAATCAGCCTATCGGATTTGGGTATTTGATCTGAGTGGGTCGACGTGCCCTATACGCACTACCACCATGCAGGATAATGGTTTATGGGGCCCTCTGCGTTGTACGTTTCTCCTGAAAGCTCATCAGATGTCACAGTTCACCGTGAGGGCTGATTGTCAGGAATGGGCTGGATACTTCACTAATGAATTCAGTGTCGTGCCTGCACCCCGGCCAGTCACGCAACGCATAGGGTGCTCGGGGCGATGGCCCAAGACCCCTAGGTGTATATGTTAGTCCGGCGTGCTGACCTCTCTACTGAGCATAGGAAGGGCGCTGCTTCGTGTCGATCTCCCGAGGCCCGGCGTTACCCACCAATTGTGTTCGGCCAGAGTTGATCGAGCATGTTGGGTAACAGTAGTGCACCCCTGCAGGGAAGAATAATCTATCGATAGCCGGTCTTATGGTAAAGGACGTTCAATTTGGTATCCCGATCTATTACTTGAACTGGATACTTGTTTAATTAACTGAAGCTTCGGGATCGCTTTCTCGCAAGGAGTCGAGGAAGGATCTCTAGGCTTTTCTTCAACATGTTTGCTTAATAAAATGCTATTCTACTCTCTTCTATTGCTGCAAGATGGTGGCTTCGTGAAGATGTTTGAAGATGCTAGTCTTCGATAGGACTAGGCCTTCTCTCTATTTTGGCATTTCTGCAGCCCAGTCCACATATACAGCCTTTCCCCTTTGATAATGTTGCATATGTAGTGTAGATCCTTGCTTGTTGAGTACTTCGGATGAGTACTCACGGTTGCTTTGCTTCCTCTTTTTCCCTATATTCCCCAACTTGATGATACAACAGACGATGGAGCCCAGGAGCCAGATGCTACTGCAGGAGCTTACTACCAGATGGGTCAAGACGGTACTTACTACTGGATCGAGCCAGCCGACCAGGAGTACGATCGGAGGCTCCCAGGCAGGAGGCCTTCGCCTTTCGATCTAGAGTCATTGTTTGTGCTAGCCTTCTTAAGGCAAACCTTGGCTAACTATGTCTGTACCCAGATATTATTTGTATGACTCACTTATGTATTCGCATCCTCGTGATCCCTTGTGTGTAATATTGTGGATCTCCGTTTATTTGTGTTAGAGTTGTGTTGTAATATCTTCCCGTGAGTCCCTGTGCTTGATCGTGCAAGTTTGCGTGTATGATTAGTGCACGATTGAGTCGGGGGCGTCACAGATATTTAAACCACTTCTCCTTAGGGAGATGAAACGACCCGAGACCGACGCTCCAGATGCCTTCCAGTTATTTTGTTGTCGCCATGTGATTTATTTGCTTGTTGCATTTCATCATGGCATCATGTGCATTGCATCCGCATGTTTTAATAAAACTTGCATTCGTTCGTAGCTGCCGTGTCCCCTCTTGCCTTCGTCGACCGTTCCGAGACCAACCAGGTTTTTTGAGTCCCTCTTGTCTGGACGGATAATCTCTCTGCATAGTGCATAGACCCCTCACGTGCACGTCCGAAACTTCCACGAACCCGAACCGGGCTGTCGTTACTGATGAGTCTGGATCATCTCCAAACATCCGTAAAACATATTTGGTTTCTTATTTGGACTACATAACCTATTTATCTCAGGCCGTCCAACCTTAACCTACTTCCTATATATATATAGTCCACCCCTAGCCACATGAGACCAAACCCTATTTCCTAGGGATCCTCCCCTATCCAGCCGCCGCCGCCAGCCACCTGGTCTCCTCCTTGTTTTCCGCGCGCCCCAATCGCGAGCCAGCCTCTAGATCCACCTGTAGCCAAGCACCTCCCCACATCCACCAGTCGTCCATCCATCTGGACCCGTCAGATCGGCATCCAACGACTCCTGTGCCCCAGTTCATCTGACCGAGCAGCCGATCCAGCCTCTCCATGCAGCCGCGCTTGATCCCCTCTTGGAGCGCACCCGAGGCCCGAGCTCCTCCAACCTCGCAACCCCGCTACCCTGCCAAACCTCATCGCCGGCGACCACCTCTAGCAGGTCGCCGCACCTCTCCTCCGTGCCCTCCTTACTATCAATCTCTGTCTTACTCGACCCCCTCCCTCTCTGTTTGCCTATAGGAGGAGCCTCGCCGCCACAAGGAGCTCAAGTCGCGCCGTTCGTGCTCCTCCACACTGGCCAGCAGCAGCTTAGCACTGCTCTAGGCCTCGACCTCGCCGAGCTCCTCACGCCGCCGCCCCTGGACCTCCACCAAACCGCAAGCAGCCGACGTCCTCGCCTAGGACCTAGCTGGATCTCGCGCCTCCACGCCCTCCCCAGCCAGATCCCGTCATTCCTGGTCCTCCCCGTCGCCCGACCTGCTTCGCCCTCAACCAAAACCGTCGTCTCTGGTCATCCTGCAAGTCCCACGCCGCCCCGCCTGATGCTGCTCTGAACCTCGCGCATGCTGCCGCTGCAAGCTTTCACCGCCAGCACCAAGTCCCTGCACGCGTTCGATGACCTGATGCGCATGGCCTCACTGCCTTTGACCGCCTCTACTGCACCGCGCCAAGGCCCACCTCCAGATCCGGCCCGCTGCTCCACGCCGGCCTGCTTCACCTGCTGGGCCGAGGCCCACGGTGAGGACCCACAGACCCAGCGCTCAGAGCACCATTCAGTTTTGGCCCGTGTGATGTTTTTTTCCTCTGGACGAATTTAGCTATTATTCCAGGAACTGCAGTTTTATAGAAAAACCCTCATTGTTCATGCATATCATAACTCACAAACTGTGCATCATATGTAAATACTTTATATATGTAAAATGCTTAGAATTTCATCTAGTTTCTTAATATGCAACTTTCATCCATGTCTAAAATGTTTAAATTACTGTTTGCATTAATTTGCATAGATGACATGTTAAACTGATTTATTTCATAACTAAATAATCATAGCTCCGAATTAAATAAACTCTATATGTAAATGGGGTAGAAAAATGTATAGATTAACATGGTGCGCTTCCTTTGCATGTTTAACAACTCTAAAATTGTGTATAGGGCAGATCAGTACCAAATCCAAAATATGCACATGAGGATTTTCCGAAATTGTTGTTTGTTGTTCCGGCCTCATTTAAACTTGCCTAAATAGTTAGTTTACATATGCTTCACCTCTTGCCATGTTTAACAACATTTAATATTGTCGGGTACATAAACGGGAGAGAACTAAATAAATGAATGTGTGTTTCGTCAATGTGCAACTCGTTGCATATTGAGCTCCACTTAATTTGTAGTATTGTTTGCTGCACTTTGCCATGCCATGACTCATTAAACTGGACATGCATCATACTTGATTGTGCATCATGCCATGTTCATGTGATGGTTGTTTACCTTGTTATTTGCTTCTTTCCAGTTGTGCTTCTTCTCGATAGTTCTGGTTACGTTGCGATTGTCAGGATTCGTTCGACTACGCCCATTCGTCTTCTTCATGGACCCGGTCTTCTTCGTAGCGGGATTTCAGGCAAGATGAACACTACCCTGGATACCACTGCTATCTTTGCTTTGCTAGTTGTCTCGATGCTATCGCTATGTCGCGCTACCTACCTCTTGTTTATCAAACCTCCCAATATGCCATGATAAGCCTCTAACCTTTTCACCATCCCAGCAAACCGTTGCTTGGCTATGTTTACCGCTTTGCTCAGCCCCTCTTATATTGTTGCTAGTTGCAGGTGCAGTTGCAGTTTGTTCCATGTTGGGACATGGATATCATGGGATATCCCAATATCAATGATTTAATTAATGCATCTATATACTTGGTAAAGGGTGGAAGGCTTAGCCTTTTGCTTGGTGTTTTGTTCCACTCTTGCCGTCCTAGTTCCCGTCATACCTGTGTTATGTTCCTTGATTTTGCATTCCTAACACGGTCGGGGTTTATGGGACCCCTCGACAGTTCGCTTTGAATAAAACTCTTACAGCAAGGCCCAACTTTGGTTTTTCCATTTGCCTAATAACAACTAAAACTTGCATAGGGACTGGATAGCACCCGAGGATAATTAATCAGTAACCCAGGCTAGTGCTCCTCATGAGTGTTGGTTCGAACTGGGCAGCCTGCGGGGCCACCACAGGGAAACTCGAGGATAGGTTTTACTCATAGCTTGTCCCATCCGATCGTGGCTGAGACGAGATACGCGTGGCTACTATCAGGGTGTCGGCACGTCGGGAGGTCTTGCTGGTTTTGTTTTACCATTGTCGAAATCTCTTCTCAACTGGGATTCCGAGTTTGATCGGGTTATCCCGAGATCGAGATTTGTCTCCGTAGATCATGAGAGTTTGTTATGGACTAAGTTGGGACACCCCTGCAGGGTTTAAACTTTTCGAGAGCCGTGCCCGTGGTTATGTGGCAGATTGGAAATTTATAATATCCGGTTGTAGAGAACTTGACACTAAACTTCAAATAAAATACACCAAGCGCGTGTGTAACCATGACCGTCTCTCTTTTAGGGATTTCGGGAAGAGAACACAATAAGGTTATGTTTGACTCGTAAGTAGTTCAGGATCACTTTTTGATCATTACTAGTTTGCGACCATTATGCGTAGTTTACTCTTCTTACTCTTGTACTCGTAAGTTAGCCACCAAACAATGCTTAGAGCTTGCTGCAACCTCACCACTTATCCATTCCATACCCATTAAGCTTTGCTAGTCTTGATACCCGTGGTAATGGGAATGCTGAGTCCGCGTGGCTCACAGATTACTACAATAACAGTTGCAGGTACAGGTAGAGCGATGCTTTCACGAGAGAGTGATGCTTGCTTGTTTTGGAGTTCTTCTGCTTCTTCTTCTTCGATCAAGGGTTAGGTTCCGGGTCAGGAGCCTGGGATTAGCAGGGTGGATGTCGTTCTTCTTTTTCGTTTGTTTTCATCCATAGTTGGATCCTGCTCTTCTGTATGGTGGTTGATATGTATTGATGTATTCATGTTGTAGCTTGTGGCGAGTGTAAGCCTGTATCTGGTATTCTCATCTATTCAGTACATGGTATGTTGTAATGATATCCACCTTGCTATGCGCTCGAAATGCGGTTGTGCCCCTATCATGAGTTCATCACGTGATTGGGATAGAATCGCATCTTGGGCGCTACAAGTTGGTATCAGAGCCTTATCGACCGAAGTAGCACCCTCAATTGATCGAACCGTTGCCGTTGTTGAGTCTATAGAAAACTGTTTTGAGTCCTAGATATATATATATATATCGGAGAGTAGGATTTCTTTTTACTCCTCATCCCCATCGTCGCTCTGGTGAGGACTCGTGACATAGGTGTTTTGGATCCATCACTCTTCTTTTTCACTCAATTTTTTTAGGATCATGCGGGTATTGTTGGAATCGCTGCGATATCGGTGTGACAGGAATTCTGTCTTGGTGCCTCCTGTCTGACTTGACTTCTTCCGGGGAGTTGAGCTCCAAGGGGTTCTTGTTACATTCGCGATCGTTTCAGTTCCGGAATACCAGAGGACGCCGACACCGAAAACACTTCTATACTCTTGTTGGTGAGAGTAGTTTGGCGCCACCCAGTACTAGGGAGAGCGATTAGATGTATTGCCACAGCTAGTATATCGGATGTTTTTCGAAGGTCTGAGGTACACAGTTTCCGAGGTTCTTGGTTATGTGTTGAGGAGGCAGTACATTTGGAGCATAGAATTCTGCTAGGAGTTGTGTGATGATATTTTGCTCCTTATACTTGTTGTACTATATTGCATAACCACAAATTTTGGGAGTATTTAGGTGGGAATTCAAGTAGTTACCTAGGATATCTTTTCGACAGATGCATGATATGAGATTGGAGTTCAACGTCTAGTGGTCCTCCTGTCCACGGTTGGTTTTACAGTGGCCTCGTTGTGTCTTAAAGAGCCCTGTGTAGCTTTGCTATGGCTCGGGGATGCTTCGTATGTCATGTGCACTGCCTAGTACATGATGGTGCTGTACGATCGAGCCCGTGTGGGCCCCACCATGAAAACTTCGGATGAAATCTCTATCATAGGTTTGTTTCCAGCTTATTTTGCAAATCAATCCGTTGTTTTGTTTTGAGTTGTGGTATTCGAGTTGCTTCAAAGTCAAGTTTTGATTCCATACCTTTTCCTAAGCGGTGTTGTCATATTTCTATGTGAATGCTAATCCTTCTTGATCATCAAGATTGTCATGTCAATTCTTTCCGACCGGTGTCTATTTCATCCGTCCCAAGTTGCATTTGTTTTTCCCACCATCCCACCCTTTTCTTCAAGGATTCAGATTTCTTAATCAACTATCCATTTTATTCATGTGGAGTCTCTTCATTCTTTTCAATCAATGTTCTTACCCGGTGATTCTCATGAAGATGCTCAGGAGCTACAAGTTTATCATTCTTCGTTCTCTTTTCTTCTCCGGTGGAGTAAATTCAAGCTTTCGGTATTCATCATTTCACATTCTTCAATTCACATGATTTCCATGTTGGAATTTCTTATCCAAGTCTCTCTTGTTTATTCACCTCTCTCTATTCTTCTCCGGAGTGTAAAAGATATCTCAGAAGATTCGTGCTTCCATTCTTATTCTGCTCAAGATATTTTGAGGTTGTTATCTCATTCAAGCCATTTAATTCAACCGGTGCAATCTCTCTTTAAAATTGTTCAATGGTGTATCTTTGAGTGGGCCCTAACCCACAAGTCTTTCCCAGGATCTTACCTGGCTCTTCTAATTTTTCCAGAGTTATTCTCTAATTCTTTTCAAAGTTTGACATAAGAATGGATTTTCATCAGTCAAATACCTTCTCTGAGTTTTCCTTCAATTCCTTCCATTTTGATCCCAATCTTCATCTTTTCATCATTCTGGAGTGTCTCAAATAATTTGGTGGTGTTCCTCGTCATCTTTCTCAGCGTCGAAGACCGAAGAAGAATTTCTCTTAAATCCTTGTCCGTTCTCTTGAAGATTCATGTTTCAAGCTTGATGCCATCCTCTCAAATTGTTCTGATCATCAAAAATTCTTTTCATAACCATCCAAAGCATTTCAGGAGTTGCTTTTCTCTCTCGATCATCCGAAGGCCATCATTTTAGAAGATTTCTTCGTTCTAAGTTTTCAGCTTCGTTCTCCAATTGATAACTATTCCTTCATCCCAAATTCTTCTGGTGCATTGTTCAAAGTATTCTCTAGTCAGCTCATGATCTCCTTGTTCTCTTGTATCTAAATTCCCTGAAGTACCTTCATTCATTTTCTAATTCTTCTTTGTGACTCATTCCCTTTTCTTCATGCATTTTCCAAATTCTACCGGTGGTTCGTTGAAGTTTTTCCCAAGCATGCGCTATATCTCTCCTTAATCCTTTTCAACGAGAATAAGTAGTATGCCAAATCCATTACTTGTCATCAAGTTTAATTGATGAAAGATAGACATATCATAAATCTTATTCTTTTTTCTTCGAGGTGATTCAATTCTTTTCTTCTGGAGTTCATTCATGATATCAATTTCTCAGTTCTAAGTTGTTTATCTTTTCTTTTATGGAGTTCCATGATTTTGCATTATCTCGTCACGAAGCTCCATCTAAATCATTGCAAGTCTTCAATGTTGGTCGCTTCAACCTTTCATTTCTTCTCAAGCATCATTTCATTACTGGAGTCCTTCTAGAGTTTTCTTCATGGTGGCTCATCAAGATGTATTTCATTCTCGAAGAGTTCGTCAAGATTCTTGTTGAAGGAGCTCAAGTATTCTTTTTCTTGCATCCCGAAGTGCAACCCATTCTCCCTTATCTCTTGAAGTGGAGTTTTGCATCTCTCCGTTTCTCTCAAGCATTCAATTGTTTTGTTAGTGGCAGAATTTCACCTCAATTTTTTGAGATGTTTTCCATAAAGCCCACAACAAGCATGTTCTTTTCTTTGTTGATTTTCCAACAACTCTGTTCAACCCTTCTTCAAAAGAATGCTCTCTCAAGTTCAGTTGTGAGAGATGTTGGTTTTGTCTTCTCCGTTCTTTTCATTCTATTCTTCATTTGTTCTAGAGGCATTGTGTTGTTGCCCTTCTCGAAGTATCATCTCATCTTGTCAAGTTCATGTTCTATTCCTTCCATGTTCAACCGGAGTGCTGTCCAAATTATGTCATTCTTGTTCCTTGGTTATCTCATTATATCGGTGTGGTCTCATATTCTTTTGGTTCGTTAAGCTCTTGTTTCATGTCTTTCAACCTACAAGGTTCTCGTAATGTTCCTTGTTCCTCTTTTCTAACAGAGTGTTTTCAACTTCGTTCATCTCTATTGTATTCTTCATTTCAACTTGATCAACCTCTAAAGGTTCATAGTTTCTCTCGTTTGTCGAAGAAGCAACTTAGTATTACCTCTTCTCTTCTTTTTCATCCCTAGATCTCGGGGAGAGATCTCTTATAAGTAGAGGAGAGTTGTAACGACCCGAGACCGACGCTCCAGATGCCTTCCAGTTATTTGGTTGTCGCCTTGTGATTTATTTGCTCGTTGCATTTCATCATGGCATCATGTGCATTGCATCCAGATGTTTTAATAAAACTTGCATCCGTTCGTAGCTGCCGCATCCCTCCTTGCCTTGGTTGACCGTTCTGAGACCAACTGGGTTTTTCGAGTCCCTCTTGTCTGGCCACATAATCTCTCTGCACAGTGCAAAGACCCCTCGCGTGCGCGTTCGAAACTTCCCCAAACCCGAACCAGGCTGTCGTTACCAATGAGTCCGGATCATCTCAAACATCCCTAAAACATCTTTGGTTTCTTATTTGGACTACCTAACCTATTTATCTCAGACCGTCCGATCTAATCGAAGGGTCCTACCTTAACCTACTTCCTATATATATAGTCCATCCCTAGCCACTTGAGACCAAACCCTATTTCCTAGGGATCCTCCCCTGTCCAGCCGCCGCCGCCAGCCACCTGGTCTCCTCCTTGTTTTCCGTGTGCCCCAATCGCGAGCCAGCCTCCAGATCCACCTGTAGCCAACAACCACCTCCCCACATCCACCAGCCGTCCATCCATCTGGAGCCGTTAGATCGGCATCCAACGGCTACTGTGCCCACAGTTCGTCCGACCAAGCAGCCGATCCAGCCTCCCCGTGCAGCCGCACTCGATCCCCTCTTGGAGCGCACCCGAGGCCCAAGCTCCTCCAACCTTGCGACCCCGCTACCCCGACGAACCTCGTCGCCGGCGACCACCTCCAGCAGGTCGCCGCACCTCTCCTCCGTGCCCTCCTTACTATCTCTCTCTCTCTTACCCGACCCCCTCCCTCTCTGTTTGCCTACAGGAGGAGCCTCGCTGCCGCAAGGGGCTCAAGTCGCGCCGTCCGTGCTCCTCCACACTGGCAGCAGCAGCTTAGCACTGCTCCAGGCCTCGACCTCGCCGAGCTCCTCACGCCGCCGCCCCTGGACCCCCTCCAAACCGCAAGCAGCCGCCGTCCTCGCCCAGGACCTGGCTGGATCTCGTGCCTCCACGCACTCCCCGGTCGGATCCCGCCATTCCCGTTCCTCCCCGTCGCCCGACCTGCTTCGCCCTTGGCCGGAACCGTCGTCTCCGGTCATCTCGCAAGTCCCACGCCGCCGCGCCTGCTGCCGCTCTAAACCTCGCGCATGCTGCTGCTGCAAGCTTCCGCCGCCAGTGCCAAGTCCCTGCAAGCGTTCGATTACCTGACACGCGTGTCCTCTCTGCCTTGGGCCGCCTCTGCTGCACCGCGCCAAGGCCCACCTCTAGATACCGCTCGCTGCTCCACGCCGGCCTGCTTCACCTGCTGGGCCGAGGCTTATGGTGACGACCCGCAGACCCAGCGCTCATAGCACCATTCAGTTTCGGCCCGTGTGATGTTTTTTTCCTCTGGAAGAATTTAGCTATTATTCCAGGAACTGCAGTTTTATAGAAAAACCCTCATTGTTCATGCATATAATAACTCACAAACCGTGCATCATATGTAAATACTTTATATATGTAAAATGCTTAGAATTTCATCTAGTTTCATAGTATGCAACTTTCATCCATGTCTAAAATGTTTAAATTGCTGTTTGCATTAATTTGCATAGATGACATGTTAAAATGATTTATTTCGTAACTAAATAACCGTAGCTCTGAATTAAATAAACTTTATATGTGAATGGGGTAGAAAAATGCATAGATTAACATGGTGCACTTCCTTTGCATGTTTAACAACTCTAAAATTGTGTATAGGGCAGAACAGTACCAAATCCAAAATATGCACATGGGGATTTTCCGGAATTGTTGTTTGTTGTTCCAGCCTCATTTAAACTTGCCTAAATAGTTAATTTACATATGCTTCACATCTTGCCATGTTTAACAACATTTAATGTTGTTGGGTACATAAATGGGAGAGAACTAAATATATCAATGTGGTGTTTCGTCAATGTGCAACTCGTTGTATATTGAGCTCCACTTAATTTGTAGTATTGTTTGTTAAACTTTGCCATGCCATGACTCATTAAACCGGACATGCATCAAACTTGATTGTGCATCATGCCGTGTTCATGTGATGGTTGTTTACCATGTTATTTACTTCTTTTCGGTTGTGCTTCTTCTCGATAGTACCGGTTACATTGCAATTGTGAGGATTCGTTCGACTACGCCCGTTCGTCTTCTTCAACGACTCGGTCTTCTTCCTAGCAGGATTACAGGCAAGATGATCATTACCCTAGATACCACTACTATCTTTGCTTTGCTAGTTGTCTCGATGCTATCGCTATGTCGCGCTACCTACCACTTGTTTATCAAGCCTCCCAATATACCATGATAAGCCTCTAACCTTTTCACCATCCCAGCAAACCGTTGTTTGGCTATGTTACCGCTTTGCTCAGCCCCTCTTATAGCATTGCTAGTTGTAGGTGCAGTTGCAGGTTGTTCCATGTTGGGACATGGATATCATGGGATATCACAATATCTCTTATTTAATTAATGCATCTATATACTTGGTAAAGGGTGGAAGGCTTAGCCTTTTGCTTGGTGTTTTGTTCCACTCTTGCCATCCTAGTTCCCGTCGTACCTGTGTTATGTTCCTTGATTTTGCATTCCTAACACGGTCGGGGTTTATGGGACCCCTCGACAGTTCGCTTTGAATAAAACTCTTCCAGCAAGGCCCAACTTTGGTTTTACCATTTGCCTAATAACAACTAAAACTTGCATATGGACCGGATAGCATACGAGGATAATTAATCAGTAACCCTGGCTAGTGCTCCTCATGAGTGTTGGTTCGAACTGGGCAGCCTACGGGGCCACCACAGGGAAACTCGAGGATAGGTTTTACTCATAGCTTGTCCCATCCGATCGTGGCTGAGACAAGATACGCATGGCTACTATCAGGGTGTCGGCACGTCGGGAGGTCTTGCTGGTTTTGTTTTACCATTGTCGAAATGTCTTGTGCACCGGGATTCGGAGTTTGATCGGGTTGTCCCAAGATGGAGATTTGTCTCCGCGGATCGTGAGAGTTTGTTATGCACTAAGTTGGGACACCCCTGCAGGGTTTAATCTTTTCAAGAGCCGTTCCCGCAGTTATGTGGTAGATTGGAAATTTATAATATCCGGTTGTAGAGATCTTGACACTAAACTTCAAATAAAATACACTAACCTTGTGCGTAACCATGACAGTCTCTTTTCGAGGGAGTTCGGGAAGAGAACATGGTGAGGTTATGTTTGAATCGTAAGTAGTTCAGGATCACTTATTGATCATTACTAGTTTGCAACCGTTATGCGTAGTTTACTCTTCTTACTCTTGTACTCGTAAGTTAGCCACCATACAATGCTTAGTGCTTGCTGCAACCTCACCACTTATCCATTCCATACCCATTAAGCCTTGCTAGTCTTGATACCCATGGTAATGGGAATGCTGAGTCCGCGTGGCTCACAGATTACTACAACAACAGTTGCAGGTACACGTAAAGTGATGCTTTGATGAGAGAGCGATGCCTGCTTGTTTTGGAGTTCTTCTGCTTCTTCTTCTTTGATCAAGGGTTAGGTTCCGGGTCGGGAGCCTGGGATTAGCAGGGTGGATGTCGTTCTTCTTTTTCGTTTGTTTTCATCCGTAGTCGGATCCTGCTCTTCTGTATGGTGATTGATATGTATAGATGTATTCATGTATTCATGTTGTAGCTTGTGGCGAGTGTAAGCCTGTATATGGTATTCTCATCTATTCAGTACATGGTATGTTGTAATGATATCCACCTTGCTATGCGCTCGAAATGCGGTTGTGCCCCAATCATGTGTTCGTCACATGATTGGGATAGAATGACATCTTGGGCACTATAGGAGATCAACATGAGTAGCAAATGATTCACAGAAAGAAGCTACTATCTCAGAGTCAAGTCCATATTTATTGCTAAATTCAAGAAAAGCATCGATATCCATAAAAGATTTAACACAATCAAACTTGAGGTCTATACCTGACTCCTTACCTTCGTCGAGTTCCCAATCTTCAGAGTTGCGTTTAATTATTTCCAATAAATCCCATTTGAATTCAATAGTCCTCTTTATAAAAGAACCAGTACAAGAAATATCGAGCATGGATTGATCATTACGAGAAAGCCGAGCATAAAAATTCTGAATAATTATTTCTCTTGAGAGCTCAGGATTGGGGCATGAATATAACATTGACTTAAGCCTCCCCCAAGCTTGAGCAATACTTTCTCCTTCACGAGGCCAAAAATTATAAATATAATTCCGATCACGATGAACTAGATGCGTAGGATAAAACTTCTGATGACATTCCAATTTCAATCAGTTGTAGTTCCAATTCCCAATATCATCGCATAGCCTATACCATGTCAATGCCTTCCCCTTCAAAGATAAATGGAACACCTTCTTCTTGACTTCATCCTCGGGCAAAGCTGCAAGCTTAAATAATCCACAAACTTCATCCACATAGATTAGATGCATATCAGGATGTAATGTTCCATCTCCTGCATAAGGATTATCTAGCAGTTTCTCTATCATACCCGAAGGAATTTCATAATAAATATTTTCAGTAGGTTCAGTAGGTTGAGGAGCAACTTCTTGCTCTACTGGTCGGGGTGAAGATACCCCGAACAAGCCCCTCAAAGGATTATTTTCCATAGCAACAAGTGACAGTAAATTTCAGCACACTATGTAAATGTTTCCTTACCAAATTCCACTTACCAAAGGCGCTTCACCCCCCGGGAACGGCGCCAGAAAAGAGTCTTGATGACCCACAAGTATAGGGGAACTATTGTAGTCCTTTCTATAAGTAAGAGTGTCGAACCCAATGAGGAGCAGAAGGAAATGACAAGTGGTTTTCAGCCAGGTATTCTCTGCAAGCACTGAAATTATCGGTAACAAATAGTTTTGTGATAAGATAATTTGTAACGGGTAACAAGTAACAAGTGTAAGAAAGTTGTAGCAAGGTGTCCCAATCCTTTTTGTAGCAAAGGACAAGCCTGGACGAACTCTTATATAAAGCAAAGCGCTCCCGAGGACACATGGGAATTATTGTCAAGCTAGATTTCATCATGCTCATATGATTCGCGTTTGTTACTTTGATAATTTGATATGTGGGTGGACCGGTGCTTGGGTGCTGTCCTTACTTGGACAAGCCTCCCACTTATGATTAACCACTCTCGCAAGCATCCGCAACTACGAAACAGGAATTAAGAGAAATCTAACCATAGCATGAAACATATGGATCCAAATTAGCCCCTTACGAAGCAATGCATAAACTAGGGTTTAAGCATCTGTCACGCTAGCAACCCATCATCTACTTATTACTTCCCAATGCCTTCCCCTAGGCCTAAACAATGGTGAAGTGTCATGTAGTCGATGTTCACATAACACCACTAGAGGAAAGACAACATACATCTTATCAAAATATCGAACGAATACCAAATTCACATGATTATTTAAAACAAGACTTCTCCCATGTTCTCAGGAACAAACGTAGCTACTCACAAAGCATATTCATGTTCATAATCAGAGGGGTATTGAATATCATTAAGGATCTAAACATATGATCTTCCACCGAATAAACCAACTAGCATCAACTACAAGGAGTAATCAACACTACTAGCAACCCACAGGTACCAATCTCAGGTTTTGACACAAAGATCGGATACGAGAGATGAACTAGGGTTTGAGAGGAGATGGTGCTGGTGACGATGTTGATGGAGATTGACCCCCTCTCAATGAGAGGATCGTTGGTGATGATGATGGCTTCGATTTCCCCCTCCGAGAGAGAAGTTTCCCCGGTAGAACAGCTCCGCCGGAGCCCTAGATTTCTTCTACCCAGGTACCGCCTCGAGACGGCGGCGCTTCGTCCCGAAAGCTTCCTCCTGATTTTTTCGATGTCAAAACCCTCCATATAGCAGAAGATGGGCACCAGAGACCTGACAGGGGGCCCACAAGCCCTAGGGGCGCGCCCCCAGGCTTGTGGCCTCTTGGTGGGTCCCCTCTGTTATTTTCTTCGCCCAATATTTTTTATATATTCCAAAATAATTCTTCGTAAATTTTCAGGACTTTTGGAGTTGTGCAGAATAGGTCTCTCAGATTTGCTCATTTCCGGTCCAGAATTCCAGCTGCCGGCATTCTCCCTCTTCATGTAAACCTTGTAAAATTAGAGAGAAAAGGCATAAGTATTGTACCATAATGTGTAATAACAGCCCATAATGCAATAAATATCAATATAAAAGCATGATGCAAAATGGACGTATCACCCCGCGGATTACCTAGATCCTCACGATGTTCGACATTGCATCGAGGCAAATAGGGCACCTCTTAGGGCCATCTATGGATCAAGAGGACGCGCGCCCGCCGGGCTTGACGGCTATGATGCTTGGATGGACAGGAACGGCCGTGTCCAAGAGCAGGCCTACTCATGGCTCTCTCCTGACCTCCGACAAGATGCTCCTCAGTTTCGAGGTCTGGCTCACCCGATCTACTTCACACACATGGTTATTGGACATCAATTCCCAAAAGGATTCAAGCCCATCAAAATAGAATCATACCATGGCACCACCGACCCAGCAGTATGGATCAAGGACTTCCTTCTCCACATACACATGGCCAACGGAGATGATCTCCGTGCCATTAAATATTTGCCGCTCAAACTAAAGGGGCCACCTAGGCATTGGCTTAACAGCCTGCCTCCCCATTCTATTGATAGCTGGGAGACGCAAGAGGACGCTTTTCGAGAAAATTTCCAGGGCATGTACATCCGACCTCCGGATGCTGATGACCTCAGCTGAGTCACCCAGCAGCCAAGTGAATCAGCTCGGAAGTTCTGAAATAGGTTCCTCACCAAGAAGAACCAGATCATAGACTGATCCGAAGCCAAGGCCATCGCTGCATTCAAGAATAATATCCGAGATGAGTGTTTGGCCTGCCAAGTCGGCCAAGATAAGCCAAGGACTATGGCAGCCCTCACTTTGTTGATGACTTGCTTCTGTGCGGGGGAGGATAGCTGGCTCACCCATAGTACTCACAACAGCGAGGCATGCACTTCGAAAACACGCGGCGCCAATGGAAAACCCAATCACAATAAAACGAAGCGGAGGTATAAAAATGGTGGAAGCGATACAGAAGACGCCGCGGTCAACGTAGGGCTCACTGGACCTAAATCTAGACAGAAAAGGAAGCCCTGTAAAGGGAACAAAGACAGACCTAGCCAGCTCGACAGGATCCTGGACCGGCCGTGCCAAATCCACGGCACCCAGGACAAACCAGCAACCCATACGAACAGGAAGTGCTAGGTCTTTAAGCAAGTCGGTAAGGTAGCGATAGAAGGTCAAAATAAAACCCAAAATCGCAGCGAAGTGTCGGCGTGGAGCCGGCGATCTATGGGGCAAGGAGCCCCTTTGCTGGTAAAGCGAGGGGGTGGCGATCGATGCAAAGAGCAAACACAACAAGGAGTGCATGATTTTACCCGGGTTCGGGTTGCCCGGAGGCATAAAACCCTACTCCTGCCTTTGGGTGTATTGGTGGTGCTTGAGCACAAGTACAAGGAGCACTCTCCCCCGGCAAGCCGTGAGAAGAGAGCAGCTACATGAATGCCTATGCGTGAGGGGTTGCAAAGATTCAAACCCCCTCTAATGTTGCCCTGGCCCTCCTTTTATAGCTTAAGGGGTCACCACAGTGGCAAAAAGGTCATTACAGGGGTGATTTAGACTGATGCAGAGCTATCATACCTAACTCTGGCAGTTAGGACAAAAAGCATTAAATGCGCTGCTAGGTGTCATGTGGAGAGGTAGCCCCGGCAAGGTTGTCACGCCGCTTATCCAGCTACCTCCTATTAGCATGACACACCATCAAGACGGGTTTCAATAAAGGTAATCTTCTTCCCAGCATGCTGCCACGTGCCCGATAGCATCCACCTAGCTGTCTGAGGGCTCGACACCGCACTGATTAGCGACTAGCGCCTCGGTGAGGTGCAGCAGTGGCAACTGGAGGTGGCCTGCCGGCACGGAGCTTGCCAGGCCTTTGATTTGAGGCTTTTGCCTTGGTCATGGCGGCCTTGGAGACCTTCCCGGCACGGCTTGGTCTCAATCCTAGTCATAGTTTTGATCCTGCCAGCCTTGCCTGGCGAGCAAAGGAGACTTCTCTGAGAATCTTTGGATTAGCTGATTACTTGGTTTGGTGCTGTCTACAAGTCAGGGGGAAACAAACACTGCGGTTTGTGTACACCAACAGGAGCCCCCGGGCCTGAGCTATACGTGCCGAGGGGCGTCGTTGGGTTAGGCCCAAACAGTGCACAGACACGCGGCGAAGAACCACTTCCCATGCAGTTTTGACCATGATGACCTGTCAGTCACAAGTCCATCCCACACAATTAGTGCAGGTTGTGGGAACATGGGCTTGCGGTAGTTATTTGGTAGTGCGCCCGTGAGAGCAGCATTTATTAGGGAAAAAACTGTGAAGAGCCAGCCCCCTCACGTATTCCCAATAAAAAGGTAATGCGAAGGGGCGCTACTCACTCGCACCCGTTTTCTCCCGCTTCATCTTCTTCCTTGCAACAAAAACCACCTCCACCGCCACCACCCGTCCTTAGACCTTGCCAGATCCCCTTTCCTCCTTCAGAGCTCAGAATGTGGTGCAAGAAGAGCATCGTAAAGGGGAAATAGGCCGCCAAGCCCGGGGACTCAGGGGCGGAGGAGAATAGGAAGGAGGCGCAGGAGCTGGACAAGGGCGGCGGGAAAATGTTGTCTTCTCGCCGTTAGACCTAGATGCCAACACCCTGATTGCGAGGTATGCATTCATGTGGGGAAGAGAGACCAGGGACAGCCATGGAGCACTAGTGCCTCTCTTGGATGGGTCCAAGACACCAGCAGATGCATATCCCTTCTTCTGTGCATATTTTTACTGCGGCCTTTCTTCCCCATTTTCCAATTTCTTTAGCGCCATGATGTATGCTTATGGATTCCGCCTATTGGATTTCACACCCAACGCGATGACATGCATGGCGGTCTTCGCTCATCTATATGAGGACTTTGTCGGGGTTGTCCGCAACGTGGACTTGCTTCGTCATTTCTACATCCCCCGAATTGAGGATAAATCTCTCTCGGGGAACATATTGTCACGCCCAATATGTGATCCTATCCGAGAGGAACTCGAAGGTCCCACCAAGGATAGAAGCGCATATTGAAACACTTGTGCAAGGTGGATATCATTACATCGTACCATATACAACACAAATGGGGATACAAACAAAGGCATACATTTGCCACATAAATACATCAAACATCATACAGAAGAGCAGTATCCGACTACGGATGAAATCAAACGAAAAACACGAACGACATCCACCCTGCTAGCCCAGGCTGCCGACCAGGAACCTACCCCCTGATCGAAGAAGAAGAAGTAGAAGAAGAACTCCAAAACAAGTAATCAACGCTCTCACGTCATATCATCACATTACCTGTACCTACATCTGTTGTTGTAGTAATCTGTGAGCCACGAGGACTCAGCAATCCCATTACCATGGGTATCAACACTAGCAAAGCTTAATGGGTATGGAAGGGTTAAGTGGTGAGGTGGCAACAAGCACTAAGCATTGTATGGTGGTTAACTTACGAGTACAAGATTAAGAAGAGTAACTACGCATAACGGTCGCAACTAGTAATGATCAATAAGTGATCCTAAACTACTTACGAGTCAAACAAAACCCCACCGTGTTCTCTTCTCGAACTCCCTCAAAAAGAGACGGTCACGGTTATGCACGCGGTTGGTGTATTTTAATTCGGATCTGGTGTCAAGTTCTCTACAACTGGATATTATAAATTTCTAATCTGCCACATAACCGCGGGCACGGCTCTCGAAAAGATTTAAACCTGCAGGGGTGCTCCAAGTGGTCCATTATAAATTCCACGCGCATCCGATGGAACATCCTCACACCATGAAGAACACGATTCTTACGATAAGGAATTTCGGTGGACCTACCTCTCGTCAAAGGGAAAAACTAAACCAGCAAGACCTCCCGGCGTGCCAACACCCCGATAGGAGCCGCACGTATCTCGTCTTAGGCCACGACCAGATCGGCTAAGTTTCCGGCTGGCACACCCGTTGGTGGTCTCGGCTACTGCCATTTTGGACCAGCACCATCAGCAATGGCCCACCCTGTATTATGTGGAAAACAAACCTCGGGTTGCGCTAACTCCCTATGCATAAAATTTATCATCAGATTTATTATTATGTTGGGCAAATGTTAAAACCAATGTTGGGCCTTGCTGGAGAAGTTCTTTCATAAGCGATTCGTCAGGGGGTTCCCATACACCCACATGTGTTAGGAGCGCTCGTCAAGGAACATAACACCGGTATGACAGAAACTAGGGCGGCAAGAGTGGAACAAAACACCAAGCAAATGGCCGAGCCTTCCACCCTTTACCAAATATATAGATGCATAAATTAAATAAGAGATATTGTGATATCCATGTCCCAACATGGAACAACCTGCAACTACACCTACAACTAGCAACGCTATAAGAGGGGCTGAGCAAAGCGGTAACATAGCCAAACAACGGTTTGCTAGGATGGTGGAAACGTTCGAGGCTTATGATGGCAATTTGGGAGGCTTGACAAACAAGTGGTAGGTAGCACGACATAGCGATAGCATCGAGACAACTAGCAAAGCAAAGATAGTAGTGGTATCTAGGGTAATGGTCATCTTGCCTGAAATCCCGCTCGGAAGAAGATCGAGTCCATGAAATAGATGAAGCAACGTAGTCGAACGAATCCTCACAATCGCAATGAAACCGGGAACTATCGAGAAGAAGCACAGCCGAAAAGAAGCAAACAACATAGTAAAGAAACAAGCATAACATGACATGATGCACAACCAAGTATGATGCATGTTAGGATTAAATGTTGTTACTCATGGCAAGGGATGATGCATAAAAGAACCCCACATGAAAGCAACTTTAAATGAGGCCAGAAACAACACATAACAATTCCGGAAAGTCCCCATATGCAAATTTCGAATTTGGTACTGATCTGAATAAAACATTATGTTAAAGTTGTTAAACAGCAAGTTAAAGTGCACCATGTTAATCTATACATTTTTCCACCCCATTTACATATAAAGTTTATTTAATTCGGAGCTACGATTATTTAGATACGAAATAAACCATTTTAGCATGTCATTTATGCAAATTAATGCAAACAGAAATTTTAAATATTTTAACATGGATGAAAGTTGGAAATTATTAAACTACATGAAATTCTAAGCATCTTGCATATAAAGTTTGTTTTAATCCAATGCATGGGTTGTGAGTTATGATATGCATGAACAATAGGGGTCACTATGTAAAACAGTTTTCCTAGAAATAATTGGATAAATCAGAGAACTTTGCACCCGGCATGGTAAGTGCATGGTGCAAAAATGAGGTGGAGATAAGAAGAAGAAGGGTTCACACAAGAACACACAACAAAACTTAAATATGCAAACCAAGGCATGACAAATGATACAATGCAATAAAATGACAAGGTGCACATCAAAATCATGAAGCATATAACAACGCAAGATGATCATGGCAACAACAAGGATGGCAAAATATAATCAATAATGAACATGATGCAAGAAGCAAAATCTGACAATGGCACTCATCGTGATCATGGCAACAAATAGTTGAAGCACACACCGACAACAAAATAAATGGAAGGCATCTGGAGCATCGGTCTCGGGGCGTCACACATATCTTGGATCCTGCGGGGGAAGAAAGATGACTGGGGATACCTTGGTGGGCAACTACACGGCAAATGGGAGGAGTGGAGGGCTGATTGGTGCTGGATCCAAGATCAAGAGGCTCCGTTGTTCTGCCTATCGTAGATTGAGAATGTGGTTCATGGCGATGACTGGAGCAACTTGGGTGCCGCTGATGCAAAGCTTCGCCCGACGCTGAACCAGATCGCTCGCCTCAAAGCTACCGGACTAACCATTGAGCACGTGGGAGCCGACTACCTCTGACACGTCATTGCGCCGCTGCAGAAGAGGGACAGATTTGCCTGGGAGTACAAGAATGCTGTTGACAGGATGCGGCTTTACCCAGGTATTGGCAATAACTTGACGGTTATGAGCCACGCCTGGTTGTGTGAGCAGCTATTCCGCAAGACCGGCACCTTCCACCTGCCGGCGAGAGTCAACCCACTACACATCAACTCTGTTGTGGGCCAAATCCTCCAATGGATGCCTGAATGCAACGCCAATGGGGTCAAGGCAGACTGGGACTTGCCCCCCTTGGAGGATGAGATGGAATGGGTCTCTCGCTTGGAGGAGAAGGCCACCAGGAAAGAGACGGACTTCACCAAGGGCACCACTGAAGAGGAGAAAGTGTACATACTCAGAAGGCATGAAGAAGCCAGGAGACTACAGGCTGTCGGGGAGAGGCGGCTGTTGATGACGATGAGGGGAACCCAGGCGACAGGAACTCCTCAAACGAGGAGCACGAGGAACACGTCGACGATGAGGTTGCCGGGCTTAACGTGATCGAGGCCGCGGCTGCCAGGTCCCAGGGGGCTGAAGTGCTCGACGAGGGAGAGGGGCTCAAGGTGGGACCTCAAGCCCTAGAGCAACGCCGCCGTCCTCGTAAGAGGGGAAACCAGGAACCGATGGTCCCCTCCTCATCACGGGGCGCCCCCATTGTGAAGAAGAAGACCAACAAAGGAAACAAGGAGGAAGTGGCAAGCCGCCAATCTGCTCACCTCTCCCGGGCTCCGACTCCGCCCTCCCGGCAACGGGTTGTTACGGGAGTTGATCCTAGCCCACCGGCAAGCCCGGCCTCGCCAACAAGCAGACCTCCACCATTGCTCAAGAGAGCCAGAGAATCACCTCCGCCTCTGGCGTACGAGCTAGACACCATGCTTGACGATCCAGACTAAGGGAAACTTTGACTTCATCTATTGACCTGTTCCTCGTTCTTCGTTCGATTGCCAACTAATCTTGTGCTACTGATCTTAACAGGGATAAAGAGACCCTTGCGCGCGGGGCCAAGCGGGCCAAATCAATAGTAGAGTCGGGCTCTGCGTCGGGCACTGGCTTGGCGAGGAGTGCCATGGATGCCACCGCACTCAGCTCCTGGCCCAGTTGCTCACACGAGGGCATAGGACAGACCTCGTTCACCTGCGGGGACAACAAAATCTTTCCTCCATCGCCTGGCAAGGAGATGGGAGGGGCCACCAGGAAGAAACCCGCCAAGAGGGGGTGACTCCCCCAGCGTCTCCATCGACCAATGTCCGAGGAGGGGATTCACCGGCAAGGGCCTGCACAGCAGGGTCTGCTCGCGCTGGGGCCACCTCTACTAAAGAGGTAGCCATCGATCGTGCGCCGACAACAAATGTTGCCATGGAAAGGGAAGTCCTTTCTCAAGAGACGCTAGTGGGTAATCCACTTACTTTTGAACCCTATCTCTAAAAATATCTGCTTTCCTGGTTCTTGATTTGAGCCTTTGATCCTCGTTCCCTTCCTGCCCCTGATCCCGTTCATAGCCCCCTCACTCGAAGAAGGAGAACTTTTGGTGGATGTGGCCAACATAGGGAAGGATGGCGCTGTTGAAGCTGTACGGATTGCCGCTGATGAGGAGCGTGGAGAAGTCCCCAGGGATATCCAAGAGGTCCTTGAACAAACTGAGAAACTCCCTGACAGCGCGTCCGATCCTACCAAGATGGCTGTGGACAAGGCGCCCAGCCAATCTGACACTTCAAACTTGATGGTTCCTCCACTCGCAACAGCAACGCAGCCCTCTTCGAGAAGCTTGGTGCTGATCATTGCTCAACCTGGGCTGGCAGCCCCTAGCACGTCTATCCTGGTTGGAGTGAATTTTGACGATGAGATCAGCCGCATACTGATGCCCCTGACCCAAAGTGCCAAGGAAGCAGGTGATCCCGTTGATTGCACCAAAGGCCTGGCCTTCCTGGAGACTATGGCTGCAGGGTTCAAGGATGTGCAAGAGAGGTATGGCCAAAGGTGGCAGGAGATCAAGGAGGAACGCAACTCCTTCAACCTCATGAACCAGCAACTGAGGGACAAGTGCAACGAGCTGCGCAAGTGGTACCAGGAGCAAGCCCAATCTCTTATGCAGCACGCGGAAAAGCTGACCGCCCATAAGGAGAAGGCAACGACTCGAGATGCCCAGCTGACGAAGCGCGAGGCGCTTCTCAACGGCAGAGAGAAAGACATCCTTGCCCAGGAAAAAGCTCTCGCAGCCACCCTCCATGGCAAGAATGATGAGCTAGAAGCCCTCGTTCAGCAGCGAACCAAGGATTTGGAGGGTGGCCACAAGAAGGCCATTGACGCGCAAACCCAAGATTCGGCCGCCAAACTCAAGGAGGTCGCTGATAATCTTGCCGCCACTTCCAATGCCAAGGCCAACCTTGAGATCCAAGTGGGAAGGCTAGAGATGGATCTTGCCGGGAGCAAAAAGGAATCATAGCTCTCAAAGTAGAAGTGTAGAAGGCAGTCACCACTCTGGAAGGGCTGCAATCGCAACTTACATCCAAGGGCCAGGATCTGGACGCTGCCACCAATGCTGTCAAGGACCTGAAAGATATGCTTGCCACCTTGGAAACGGATCTCGAATTACCCAAGGACCGAGAGAAACTCTTGGCGGGGGAGCTGGCCACAACAAACACTTGCCGGGAGGATGCCGAGCTGAAGCTAAAACACCAGGTTGAGTTGTACGAAATCCGGATGAAGAGCCTGGTCGACCTAGGTGAACGCATCTCCTCCCAGATTGCCATCATGAACAAGAAAAGCCGGACCTTTTCCGTCAACGAGCATGAAGTCCCGAGTGTTAATCTGACATACTTCTTTGAAGGTCTCATCGAAGGGTTGAAGATGTATGAAGCTGATAGATCTGTCTGCTTTGCCAGGGAGTCCCACAAGTTTGCCTGGGACGCTCTCTTCGTAGTCCTGCTCAACATTGCCCAGTGCTACCCCGGCGTTGACCTCTCTGACTCCTTCAAGAAGCTGCCGGCGGGTATAGACACTTCTGCCACTGAGAAGATCGTCGGTCCTGTCGCCGACAAGGTGCTCCAAGTCCCCAGGGTCCAGGGAGGTCACCGCGATTAAACATTTATGCTCCATTCGCCGCAGTGCTGCCAAGCAAAAAGACACATTTCGGCATTATGTTAGGTGTTTGCTATTTTTGTGGTGTAATATTACCTTTAAGTAGTCGTATGAACTTAAGATATCCCTTCACTTTTACTCTGTTTCTCATCTTTGTATAATTTAAGCACCCTACGCATGCTGGAGCCTTGTCGGGGCTAATCACTAACCACGAGCGCTTTGAGGGCGGATCCTTAGCAGCCTGCTGGCAGTGTTGCCACCGGCAAGTCACCCTTCGATGCTATCAACGTAGCCACCTAAGCTATTGAGCGGACTTGAAACAGACAAGGGCGCGAATGACCACGGTGGGGTTCCTTCGCGTGCATGTTTCTTATACAATCATCAGGTTCGAGCGAAGGGAATCGCAAAAAGTAAACTAAGGAACAAGAAGTTGAGACATTTTTCAACTTAGCTTTTCCTTTTACTGTAATCTCCGTTGTGCAAGAACAGATGGCCCCTCCTCCTTTCTCCCCTCCTGGAAACCTTGTATGCAAAGATCTTCTTCGTCTGCGCACGGAATGCGTACAAAGGACCAAGACGCGTCGGGAACCCTATCAGGGGAAAGTGAGTCAAAACCTTGCTGTGGCGTCCCCGGCAGCATCCCGTAGTTGTCAGGGTCAAATAAGCATTCATCGGGCTTGCCGTGTCCCGCAATACTACTGGGTACCTGATCCTGTCGGGCGGGTATCTGTGTCGCTAGGCACTGGCTTGTCGACAACTGGGCCAAGTATGCATGTGTCGCTGTCAGGGCCACCTCCCCCTGGTCACAGTTTTCGCTGTCGGGGCTGGGAAACCGTGGTCTGTGCCCAATCAAGCAAGGCCACTCTTGTGGTTGCGTCCGCGGTTATGAGGAGTAGGCGGGAGTAGGAGACCCGCGCCACGACTGCCACTTTCACGTGAGTGTTGAGGAAGGCATCTGCCTTCATTATCTTCACCGCCTGCACCCGTCGCGACGGGCCTGGTAACCGTGCCGCCTGCGCCGGTCGTGCCTGCTGTGACATTTGCTTCATCTGTGGCGGTGATGAGGAAGGCACAGAACTTCACATAGCCAACACGCTACTCGCTGCTTTGGTTCACGCCAATGCAGATCCCCCTGCCTAGCACGCCAAAGATGTCGCGCGTGGAGCCGTCGTTCTATTGGGCAAGGATCCCCTTTGCTGGTTCGGCTAGGGGTGGCGATCGACTCTAAGAGAAAACACATCAAGGAGCGCACGATTTTACCCGAGTTCAGGCTGCCCGGAGGCGTTAAACCCTACACCTGTCCTTGGGTGTATTGTTGATGTTTGAGCACAAGTACACGTAACACTCTCACTGGCAAGCGGTGAGAAGAGAGCAGCTACACGAATGCCTATGCGTGAGGGTTGCAAAGATTCAAACCCCTTCTATTGTTGCCCTGGCCCTCCTTTTATAGCTTAAGGTTTCACCATAGTGGCTAAAAGGTCATTATAGGGGTTATTTAGACTGATGCAGAGCTATCATACCTAACTCTGGCAATTAGGACAAAACGCATTAAATGCGCTTCTAGGTGTCATGTGGAGGGGTAGCCCTAGAAAGGTTGCCGTGCCGCTTATCATCCTACCTCCTATTAGCATGACACACCATCAATACGGGTGTCAATAAAGGTAATCTTCTTCCCAGCATGCTACCACGTGCCCTACATGATCCACCTAGCTGTCTGAGGGCTCGACACCGCACTGATTAAGGACTGGCGCCTCGGTGAGGTGGAGCGGTGGCAACTGGTGGTGGCATGCTGGCACGGAGCTTGTCGGGCCTTCGAGTTGACGCTTTTGCCTTGGTCTTGGCGTCCTTAGAGACCTTGCCGATGCGGCTTAGTCTCAATCCTAGTCGTAGTTTTGATTCTGCCAGCCTTGCCTGTCCAGCAAAGGAGACTTCTCTGAGAATCTTTGGATTAGCTGATGACTTGGTTTGGAGCTTCGGACCCCCGGCAAGACCTGGCCATCCCCGGCGGCCATGCTGGTTTGTGCACAACTCAGGGGGAAACAAACACCCCGGTTTGGGTACGCTGACACTAAGACGAGGATGAACATCCACGGCCAAATAATGGAGGCCAAAAGAAGTTTCCATATGAGGTAACTGAGGTCAATATGATCTATGTTACTCACATCCCCAAAAGGGAAAGGAAGCGTGTACTTCGGGATGTCTGCGCGTTGGAGCCAGACGCCCTGAAGTTTAATCCTTGGTCGGCTTATCCGATCACACTTGACAACCATGATCACCTGACCAATATTAGGCATGGCAGATCGGCATTGCTCGTCCAGGACCCAACTGTCGATGGTTATCATCTGACAAGCGTCATGATGGATGGAGGAAGCAGCCTCAACCTCATTTACGAGGACACGGTTAGGAAGATGGGCATCGACTCATCCCGGATCAAGCCGAGCACCACCACCTTTAAGGGTGTCATCCCAGGCGTCGCAGCCTCCTACACCGAAATGATCACTCTGGAGGTAGTCTTTGGCTCGCCCGAGAACTTCAGAAGCGAGGAATTGATCTTCGACATCATCCCCTTCCGAAGCGGATACCACGCGCTCTTAGGGCGCACCACTTCCGCATGCTTCAATGTAGTCCCGCATTATGCTTATCTCAAGCTCAAAATGCTAGGACCCAATGGTGTTATAACAGTCAATGGTAACACCGAGCGCTCACTCAGGACGGAGGATCAGACCGTGGCTTTCGTACCCGAGGTACAGGCATCCGAGGAGCTGGCCCACAGCGATAAACGCACCACTAGCTCTTCGAAGCGCACGCGGGCTGCACAAACCAACCCATGCCACATACCCCCGCACCCTAAATAGGGATACGGGCTCCTTGTGTGCCCTCTCTGGATGGGGCACTACGTTCACAGGGTGCACAATTTCGCACTCAAGATTCCCTGGGCCGCCGAGGAGGCAAAATACATCAAAATGGTGTGTCTGGTGCCCTGTAAGAACAGTCATGGCAGCCTATACAAGCACGACCCCATCCCGAGAGTGTCCACACCACTCACATCACTAGTAATGTGGGCATCCATGCTAGCACGAACTAGGTAGTCAGTAATGCACTTTCCCATATAAGGGTAGTGTGGTTGGGCATGTTCGGTTGGGACGGTCGACAAATCTTAAATCTATTCGATTTCTGGAAGCAACACATTCAACTTGCCTCGGTACACTACTTTTCCATCAAGTAGTGACCTAGCTCATCATCATCTCCCAAGGGCATTAGGGGCACCCATTGGGGCTTTTCGAAAGATTTCTCTCAAGGTGGTATTCATAGAATTCTTGCAAGTTCATGCATCAACAACTATGGTTCACCATCGTATCTCTAAGCACAAAATAGAGCTATGAATCATGCAAGTGTCAACGGATCGTGCATCAATGCAATATGCATAGCAATCTTGTCATCACTATCATCATCATCGTCATGCATACAGAAATTTATTTGATGAACAAATGTGGGGGCATCATGGTCAAAGGGTAGCTTGCCTGGATCAGCAAAGTCTTCAATCCTCCTGGCCCATCTCCAAGCACTCCATCTGTTCCGTCAACTAACATTGAAAGCAATCACAATAAGCAACACAACAAGGCAGAAAATAAAATTGCTCTAAAAATAGAAATTCCACTTTTCTAGGACATCTCTGGTTATATGAAAAATAACGAAAGTGGTTCCACTGGATTTGGCTCAATGAGGATTTTTGGACATTTCAATTTGTTGGAATCAATGGAATAATGGATCTGAAAGAAGTCTACATAAATGTCTTTTTGTAAAATGAGCAAAGGCCCTCATTAAACAAGAAATGATTTTATAAATATTTAGAAATTGGTTTCACTAGATTTGGAGTTCAAATGATTTTCCTATGAATTTGCAAAGTTGGCCATACATGAAGGAATGGAACAATATTTGATATGGCAGAGAAAGCATAAGAAAACATGTTCTTAAACAAAGTTATGAACTTAGATGCATCTAGAAATTTGAATCATGGCATTTGGATTAAAATTGGACTCTCTGTGAATTTCTAAGGTTCAACACGGAAATAAGAAAAATAGGATTTATTAAGTATGTGTGAAGGAAAGTGTTCTGGAAAAATGTGCATGGTGCACCATGAGGTAGAGCATGATTTATGGAGTTACTAGAAATTTGAATCACCAAATTTGGACTACAAATGAATTAATTATGGATTTTAGAAGCTCACTAGAAAAGAAAAAGAAAAGTGTTTAGGTTATACCTAAAGCGCGCACTGAGCGCAACATAGTGCCGCTGCGCACTGTGCCGGCCCAGCAGCTCAGCCATGCCAGCGCAGGATGCGATGTCAAAGGCTCTATCATGAGGGCGCCTCCCGATGGCGAAAACGGCCTATGGTCAAGGCCGCCTCCACTTAAGTGGGGTGAGGCAAAACCCACCCGTTAGTGGCCCTGTCCCGCTGGCCGGCCGACAGGCGGGGCCCAGTTGGCAGGTTCGTCTTCTTCCTCCCGCGCGGGCGCGATGGGAGACATAGGGAACGCTCGACGGTGGCCGTCGGCGCTACCGGCCACCATTTTTGGTGGTCCGGCCATCGGCGTGCTCCACGAGGGGTGGCGCATCCGCGATGCCCTCCATGGAGGCTGGGGAGGTCTGACGTGAGCGCCCCGTCGGCCATGGCAGAGGAGGCCAACGGCGAGGTTCGGCATGGTGAGGCAGGCACGGGGAGGAGGAAATGGAGCTCGGGTCGAGTCGGCGGTGGTGATAAGAGGGGGATGGAGTGGCTAGGGGGAAGAGGGAGGCGCCGAGGCACCCAAATTTAAGTGGCGGTCGGTGGAGAAGCTCCGGCCTTGGAGACGGATGGAGGGCACGGGAGTGAGAGAGGGCTAGTCCAGGAGAACTAGGGTAGGGAGAGAGAGCGAATGGAGACCAGAGAGGGCTCGGGGTGGCTAGATAAGGTGGAGGCGAAGGTGTGCCACGGACCGTGTCCATGATCTCAAGCTGGGCAGCACCGGGGCCAAATTGGCTCCCCTGGTCATGTCTGGGGCACTCGTGGGCATAGACCAGGTCGAGGGAGAAGGAAAGGGTGGAGTGGGGCATGCCGTTGGGGGGTCCCTAGCTCGCGCGCCCACTGGCCGAGCTTTACATCGTCGGGACGCGCAGTAGGGGTGAGAGAGGGGGATAGAGAAGAGGGCCTGCATGATGGCTTGTTGCAGATGTCGAGGCCCTCGAATGGTGCATGGGGTAGGCCCGAGGTGGAAGGGTGATCGGTGTCAAAGGTCGGGAGCATGATAGCGTTCTCGAGAGCATGACTTTGGCTGGCATCCGCGGCTTTTTGCGCGCACCTGCACGTCCACTTGTGTCTGGCAGCTGCAGAGGGATGGGCAAAAGCTGAGGAGAGCCTTGTATTCTTTGGAAAGTCAAGGAGGGAGAGAGAGGCTGAGAGAGAGGGAGAAAGCTACTGTCCAGAGAAGAAAAATGGGGTTCTACCCCCCTTCATCATGGCTCCTCGGGCAGGGAAAGATGCAGGAGGTAGAGGAGGACTAGGAGGGGTTGTGACATGAATTTTGGCTCAAGGAGATTAGTGGAAGGTGATCAAACATGGAATTTTAAATTCTGTCATAAGGTGTTTGATGGCGCTTTGGGCTAGCTAGGTTGCTCAACTTGCTTTGGGACTTAACATGAGTGAGTGGTATCACAAATTAGTAATGCCCACAAATTTTGAGATCAAATGGAGAAGGTGGCCAATGCAAATTTTGTAAATCCTAGAAATGGTCAGAAATTGATTTCCTTAGATCCAATTGGTCCACCCTGTTCTCCTTGATGCACCACTTGTCCTAGGTAAATGATTAGGCCATTTGAGCAAATGTACCAAGTTTGAACACATTTGGACATGTTTGGCAGTGCAAAGTTGATCAAACATGGAAAAGGACATAAATGGTTTTGAGAGGGTTTGATGGGGTTATGTTGTTGTCGGCGTTCTGGGACCGATGGTACCCAGACCTGTCTGCTTATGGCCCAGCGAGCGGCTTCACCAGTGGCCCGGTGTGGCTCAGCTCCAAGACTTCACGAACTAGACCCTCGCGAGGGCCCCCGCCTCGCAAGGTGAGCTACTTCAAGGCGTCCCGAGGAGCGGTCTCTCGAGGCTGCCTCCCGAGGAGCGGACATCTCTAGGCTCGAACCCTGCCTCATGAGGCGCGTGGGGATGTGAGCCATGACGATCGCAGCTAGGAGGGCCCCAGCGGGCACAGTCCAGGACAGTTTCCTCTTTGGTGCTAGAGGGACCAAGCCAGCACGCGGGTTCCCAAGGAATCCCCAAAGCTTACCTCTTTGGTGCAACAAGACCAAGACACAGGCTCGGCAGGACTGAGGTCATCACCGAGCCCACCAGCGCGTCACGACCAAAAGCTTTGCAGGCGAAGACCACCTTTAGTCGGGATAGGGTGAACTCTTGTTCCCCTTCAAATCTGAGCGTTGTGGCATCCCTTCCCGCCCAGAGCTTTTGGTGGAAGAGGACCGGGCCAGTATAAATATAGGTTAGCCTCCACCGTAGAGAGGGATCCGTTCCATTTCACCCCTCGAGCCCTCGGGAGGCAGCTCACCCTTGTACTAGTTCATGCTCACCCTACTTGCGAGGCAATCCACCAAAAAGTAGGAGTAGAGTTTTACACCGCAAAGTGGCCCAAACCTGGGTAAATCTCGCATCCATCTCTTCTTCCCTCCCGCTCGAGCACGCCGGAGCAAGGCCATGGGCGGTGAGTAGCAAGCTCTAGCCTGAGCAGAGTTCTTTGTGCACGCCCCAGAGATGGAACCTTGTTTGGGTCTGCGGAGCACCGATTCCGTCATTTGGCGCACCAGGTAGGGGTGTGCCGAAGTTCTTCCTATTCGTTCTGCCTTGCTCCATCTTCGCTTCTCCACCCCCATGGCCGACGCTCCTCGTGTTCGCGCCGAGCGCCGGGCCGCTTCGCCTAGACTGCACCGGCGGGCTGCGGCATCCCTCGCCACTCCACTTCTCCCACAGCCAACGCCGCCACCGACCATGCCGTCCATGAGCAGCAGGACTCTTCGTCGCCACCCTCTGTGCAGCGTGATGGCTGCACTGCCATGGCTTCCCTCACTCAGGACACGGCCTCGTCCTCCCATGCTCGCTGCGGGCCGGCAAACGTGCAGGCTGCACTGCTCATGGCACGTGAGCTGCTGGGCTAGCGCCTCACCAACGAAGCCTACGATGCCTGGCTAGGCCGCATCACCGAGCTCGTCAACATCGTTGGTGAGGCCGCAGCGTCCTCCCACTTGCTCCGTCCCCCACCGCCTCATGTGGGTGACATGGCCCACGGCGCGCCTCCGCCTCCTCCCCTGCGCAGCGATGACGCCGAGCCAAGGCGATGCACGTCCATGCGACCCTTCGCGTGGAGCGCCGGCGCCGGCCCAGGATGAGGCCAGCTGCCAGGTTGGGCAGCAGCCGCAGTATGACGCGCGCGTGCTGCCGGTACCACCATGCCAGCACCAAGATCGGGCCGCCCTCGAGGATGCGTCGCGTGGGCGCCAAGACCATGCCCCTCTCATGCGGGCCACGCTTGTGAGCGCAGCGGGCTGCCGCGCCTTCACTCGTGAGCTGCGCCATGTTGTCTGGCTGGTCAAGTTCAAGCTAGATCTACTCCCGTGTTGTCTGGCCAGGAGCCCAAGAGTTCATCACCAATGCGATCGAGGAACTTTAGGAAGTGCAAGCCATGCGCGGCGAGCGCCGCCCCGCGCGTCCCGCCAGTGCAGCTGCCGCCCCCAACGCGGGTGGCGACCTGCGCATATGCGTCAACATTCTGGGCCTCAACAGGGCCGCTTCTCCAGACCTCTTTTGGCCGTTGCGTGTCGGGCGGGGCGGGGGCTTCCCCTCCAACTACATACGCATGCCCTTCGGCCTGGTGAACGCGGGCGCCACGTACCAGCGGCTCAGGCAGCTCATGTTGGCATCTCACGAGGCCAGGTGATCAGCGTTGGTGCCTCGCGATGCCCCGACCCTTCGTACACCACCCAAGCCTCAGGAGCCGCCCGGCTCGTGAGGAGCGAACCTCCGCGGCACGCTTCATCGGCTTCCTCGATGCTTCTGCAGCATCATTGCCAGGTGACTTTTTGGTTTGTTCAATTAAGGGCGCCCCCCGAGCTGCATTATCCTTAGGCTAGTTAGGGTCCGCCCCTGCAGATGCATCGTTTTGCTCATGTACAAGGACCAGCTATGCTTCATAAGTTGCTATGATCGTTAACCCTGTGTTCCAACACCGTATCATTTCCCGAGGTCTCGCCCCTTGAGGCCTCACACACCAGCTGTTCTCCTCCCGAACGTCCCATGAGCGGGGGCTGGTGGCACGGCGTCTGTGCTTAGGTCCGTCCCTGCAGCGCTGAAAAACCTAAGTGACCAAGCTCTGGCTCGCGGGCCGGCCACGTGCATGTCACCTCATCAGGTCCTTAGTGCCCTGTCTCCTCACGGAACTATCATGAGCAGATCAGCAACCATGCGTCACCTTCGTACCTCGTAACCTATCGGTGTGCAGGAGTTTTCAGGAGATAGACATCTGCTCGGCACCTAGGCTACGCCTTGCCGCTTCAAGAGGATTGACCTCTATCAGGCAATGGCCCGCCAGAAGAAAGCTAAGTACAAACACCTCATACACCGCAATTATCGCCGACCAGGGCCCCTTCCCCCGTAGCTCTCGCGAGGCAAGTCATTCCATTTTCATGCAAGTGGCTTGCACGTCGAAGGGGAGATCTTGAGCATCGCACCTCAGGAGCCCCTACTGGCTCTCGGACCCTCACCCCTTGGCCTTGTCCCAAGGCATCACGACCTGACATACCAGCGGCGGCTGAGAACCTCTCGAGGGCCGGGTCCTGAGGATGTAGAGCACCATGGTGAGCGTGGGAGGGAGGTGCTAACCTCTCCAGGGTCACGGGAAGAGGGGCGCGGCCCGGCCACGCTAGCATCGCCCGAAACACAAAGGACTTTGATTTTTCTCGCATGCCTCGCAGGAATTGTGCTGACTCATCACGGGAGCCAAAAGCGCGCCCTCTCGGCGCAGGGGCCCTCCGCGAGCTACGAGCACCTCATGCGGCACCTTAAGCTAAGTCATCCCCTCAACGCGCTCGCGGAAAAATTGGCTAATAAAGCATCTACACTACTTTTGCAATCTCGTCCAGGCGAAAGTCCCTTTTTCTATCGTGAGAAGCTTGCACGTCAAGGGGGACCTCTTGAGCATCGTGCCTCAGGAGCTCTTACCAGACCTCGAGCCCCTCACCTCCTGGCCTTGCCCCAGGCATCACGACCTGGCATACCAGCGACCATTGAGGCTTGCTTGGGGACTGGGTCCCGGAGACGTAGAGCACTAAGCGATCGCAAAGAAAAAGGGGCCGAGCCCGAACGAGAAACGCCACGATGATTTAAACGTAGGACAGAAGCATTAAAATAAAGGCGCAAGCACCGCGGTTTCTTACACACCACCGTGGGGCCTTGATTGTCTGATGCAGGAAATGAGAAAGAACAAAAGGGACTGCCTCTCGGAGGTCGCTGCTTCTAAAGCGCCGACTCCGGCGTCGTGGGCACCTAGTCGGAGTCGTCCTCCACCTTGACGCGGTGGCGTGGTGGCTCATCAAAATCGTCACCACTCCCGCTTCCCTCGGAGGAGGTTCTGTCGCCGCTGGACACGCCACAACCATCGCCAAGGGCAAGTTCACCGCCAACGACATTGCCAGTGCCGTTGTGGTCATGGTCGCCGAAGGAAAGGTGGTCGCTGCCGCTGCTGTCGCCCTCCAGGCAGCATCTGAGGCGGCAGCCGGTCTCCGTGAAGATCTTCACGTAGAGCGTCGCCGCCTCGTCAAACTTGAAGTGGAGGGTGTGCCTCCTGTCAGTGACAAAACTGGCGGATCTGGGGGTCCCGAACTATGGTTCTTGGATTGATGGGGAATAGTAGATGTGGGACACGATGTTTACCCAGGTTCGGACCCTCTCTAAGAGGTAAAACCCTACATCATGCTTGATTATATTGCTTGTATATAAGCGGGTTACAGAGTAGATCTACCACGAGATTAGACGAACTAAACCCTAACTAGTAGTATGGGGATTGTTCTTCTAGTCTCTATGGACTAAGCCCCCTAGTTTAGATAGACACCAGGGGTACTAGGGTTTACAGATAGTCGGTTACATCAAGGAAACTCTGGATCTTCCATCTTGACTTGGGGTACACACCAAGGCACAAAAGGTCCTCGGTCCGGATATGGTGCGGCCCAACAGTCCGGCCCACCTGAGGCGAGCCGGCAACACGAGGACCCCCTAATCTTGGACTCCCTCAGTAGCCCCCAAACTAACCTTCAACGCCGGCTCCTTATAACTCCCAAGACTACAGGCTCCGGCTTGTAGGTGAGTTCCCTTTCTCCCGAGTGTTTGGAATAATTCGTCTCCACTTAAGCCTTCAAATGGTACTTGATTTAGTTTGGCCATGTGCCGAGCCGTATCCGGACATCGAACTATCTGTTTTACTTAGCCTCGAAGGCCAATCATTCGAGTGTGAACAGTATCTTTGACTGACAACTTTCAGTGAAGGGTCGCGTCTGGTCATAGACATGAAGACCCGACACACGGCTCGAGGCCGCCTCTTTGATAGCACGTCACTTCGAGGTGGAGATTGTCTGCCTTTTTTAAGGGATTTGGTCAATGATTCGCAGTATCCCACTCGTGCATAACGCTATGAGTTTATCGGGAAGAGGCGAGGTGGGTGGCGCATTTACATGACTCTTGGTATTACAACTGCTTATAAAACGGAGTAGCCACGGTTATCCTCGTATGCCTTCTTCCTCCTCTCGCCACAGCCTTTCCCAATCTTCAGAGCTCGAATGCTCCAAACCATCTTTCCGCAAAGTCGAGTTCGGCAATAGCCAGATCTGGAGCAAAGGGCAAGTGGGAGGCCTCGTGTGTCACCAACAACGACATCGAGGACTTGAAGCGAGCGGGCTTCCTCTCCCTTAACATTGCACATCGGGCCCCTAAGGAAGGCCAGGTCGTGCCGACACCCCGCACTGGCGAATGGGTGGTATTCGTCCACCACTTCATCCGGGGACTAGGCTTTCCCCTCCACCCATTCGTTTGAGGGTTGATTTTCTACTATGGACTCGACTTCCATGAGGTGGCTCCGAATTCTTTTCTCCACATCTCAGACTTCATAGTTATCTGTGAGACTTTCCTCCGGGTCCAGCCACACTTCGGCCTATGGCTGAAAGTTTATAATGTTAAGCCAAAGATCATCGATGGCCAGCATGCGGATTGCGGGGGCGCCATGGTGAGCATGCTTTCTAGACTTGGCTGGCCATAGGGCGTGTTTGTAGACACAGTCAAGATCTGGCAGAAAGAGTGGTTCTACATCACAGAGCCCCGTGAGGCGAACTAGGCAGCTACTCTGGATTTCAGATCTGGACCCCCAGTGAGGTTAACCTCGTGGACCAGAAAAGGCCTTTACTAGGAGCTATCGCCCAGGTGGAGGCACTGCAAAAACGTGTCACCGGTATGATAGAGGCGGGGGTCACACTGACCAACGTGGTTCAGATCATGCTCCACCGCAGTCTGCTACCCTACCAACTCCGGGCCACCCCGATGTGGTCCTGGAAGCCCAAAGACCCCCGCACCATGCAATATTTCCATGACACTACTCGCGAGAAGCTGTGGAGAGCGTTGTTTAAGCCGCATGAGACTTGGCCAGCAGAGAAGGAGGACATTGGCCTCGACGCCGAGACCCCTCCCTAGGAGGTAATGTGACACCACCCTCCCTTATGCTGGGGTATTTGCCCTTCCATTACGGATCTCACTTCCTTGTTTCTTATTTCCCAAGGGTTGGCTGAGGAAGGCTGTGAAGATGGGCAGTCCGGCCCCGCTGCCCGAAGACTCCATGTCTGCTCAACTAGGAGAAATGCTGATAACGGCACCTTACAAGGCGTCGAAGAAAAAGGAGAAGAAGAAAAAGCCCACAAGGGGGGCCAGGGAGGGCCTCCGCTAACGAGTCTCTCCGGACACCAAGTCCGGGGACACCCACGCCCCCTCCGCAGAAGAGGGGGACCAGGAAGAAGAAGAGGAGGAGGATAGCAACTCCCCCCGCACCAGGAAAAAAGCGACACCGACCGAAGCCGAAGGAGAGTGCCCTTCTCCTGCTCTGAAGAAGAGGGGCAAGGGGAAGCTAGTTCTGCTTGATGACAGTTTGGACCCTGATGGAGAGTCCACAGCCTCCGAGAAGATCCGGGAGAAGGTTCCAAGGGTCAAGCCCCGCGCCGAAAGGTAAGAGCCCGAAAACTTGTCTAGACACTGGTTTTACTAACCCATTAATAAAAACATATGTTCTTTCATGTTGCAGCACACCGCGTGACCTCCTTAATGACCAGATGTCTGAGGGCACTTCTACGGCAACTAACCTAGCGGAGAGCGGAGGCGCATCGGGTGCCGCACCCCTCCGGTCATTGATGAGACCGGGGAGGTGCTCTCCCAGAGGATCCCGCCCGTGCCAAACACGGGAGGAGATGGCGATATCGCCAAGCCCGAGGCTAACTCTTCGGCCGCCGAAGAGCAGGAGAAGGAGCTTGGGCAAGCTGAGCCCTTTCAAACGATGGTTCCGAGGCCCACACGGCCCTCCGAGGCGTCCCAGCTGCCTCCCACCGAAGGGGAGCTGGGGCCCCACCGCCAGTGGCGAACACTGGGGACCGGATCGCGGCAGAGTTGCCGGACATGATGGAGGAGGCTATGAAGAGCTCCTCCATAGTCGCAGAACACCGCATCCTAATGGGTGCGGTTTTCCAAAGCGTTCGGTCCGTTAATAGCGGATTGAAAGATGCTTTTTGTGGCCTTTTAATAGGCTTTGATGTAAACAAAGTAATGCTTGTTTCTTTGCAAATGAGATTTGAGCAATCCTTATATGTAGCAGCCCCCGAGACTCTGGTAGGTTTTGGAAAGAAACCTGGCTGAGGATCCAAATCGTCAGAATGATAAGCTAACCAAAGTGCTTGCTATGTAATTTCAGGCATCAGCGTTAGTGGTGCCAGCCAACGACGCTGAACTGGCTGAGATGAATCAGAAGCTGAAGAGTTTCGATGAGGAGCTCGACCCTGTCAACAAGCGGTTTGACGAGGTGCAAGGTTAGTATCCTTGAAATGTGGTTCCTTGAGTTTCTTTGTCGAGTAAAGTATCCGGAATTATCTCTAAGAGAGAAACAATTTTGCAGCTGCTGCCGCAGAGGTCAAAAACCTCAAGGCCGAACTACTGCTAGCCAAGAAGGAAGCGGCCGAACAGGCGGCTGCCAATTTCGCGTTGGTGAAGACCGAACGCGAGAAGCATGAGGCCAGGGTGGCCGAAGTGCAACAAGAGCTCAAGGATGCCATCATGAAAGGTGAGGGCCTTGAACAAAAGAATAAGGAGCACACCACCACATTGGCGAATATGAAGACGGAGATCCAAGAGGTGCGGTCGGACACATGGAGCGCTCGGGTGGAGCTACGGCAAGTAAAGCAAATTGCCAATGGTAAGCAGTACTTACTGCAGAGTGTATTTGGTGGCCAAAGATTCAAGTTTCTCACCCGGGTCTGGCGTTCCACAGGCGCCTTTGCGGAGCTCCCGAGGAGTGCGGCTGACTCAGTAAGGCATTATGCGACTTGGGAGGGTGACACTGATCTGAGGCTATTCTGGGCATAGTTCTAGGCGCCCGGGCACCCTCCCCTCCTCGTTAGTCAAATGAAGCAAATGATGGAGTTGCACCGCATAGCGGAGCCGGCCATGATGGATCTTTGTGTCCGGCTATGGCCTGCCGAGCCCATACTGACCATCTATTTTGGTCTGGTTGCCAAGTTGTGTGATGCTTCTGCCCGTATCAGGGCCATTAAGTGCTCTATATGCATCGAGGGGGCTCCGATGGCGTTCTCGAAGACAATGGTGCACTTGTCGAAAATCAAGCCTGTCAATATGGCCACCAATCCTCCACCAATTGGGAAGGAGCATCGGCGCCCGGAGCAATATTTCGCCGCCATGATGGACGGGGCTCGGGCAGTGGAGGCGCAGTGTTCCAAGGATGTACTCCTTGAGTAATTGCGTTGTGATGTATGAACTTGTGATGAAACCTTATGCTTAATGAGGCAGTGGTATTTTGTATTGTTTATCATACTTGTGTTTACATGTTTTAATTTTGACTGCTGTGTGGCCATTTTATCCTGAAAGTTACCAGTCGTCGGCTTCAGCTCCCATGTAGATGTTACAAGGGGTGTTCCATCCTCCGCACTGTAACCCTTAGCCGACGTCTCAGTGCCCGGAGCCGGTAGTGTAGGAGGGGAACAAGGCAATCGGACTATGCGGCTTTACTACCTTTACTTAGCCATAGGAGCTCGACTGTGGGGGCTGGTGACTAGCACCCAGTGTGGTGAGATGTTGGGTGAACCTTAGGGCCGAACATCAATCACTTAATTTGTTCAAAGACGAATCCTTCGTAGTACACGGGACAATCGCTAATGATTTTTAGTTTGAAGAACAGTCATCGGATCGCCGACCAGTTCTCGCCTATTATGACAGTCAGTTTTCGATGTTCTCCACTGCGGTACTTAACTGAACTAGGCGGATGTACAATCGTAGTGGTTCTCCATTTACCTTCTTAGCCGAACATGTGGAACGTAAGAAGATAGGCATAGGAGCGGGGCAACCCAACTATTGACCCAAGACATTATTCGGAACCGGTGCATATAGTGCAATATCCGAGACGCTGAACACAGTGAAAAGAAAAGGTGTTGTTCTTTAATGTATAGGGCGAGCGTCCAGGCCAAGCTCTAGGTGTAATAACCGGCATATAAATGAAATCCGAAGTGTATAACACTTAATTGAGGCAGATTCGAAGAGCGAAAAGGAACAACCAGGGAAAGGTACCGAGGAAACGTAACAAGGTTTGCTTTATTTCCAATAAGCTCATGACGTCTAGCCATACAATTCGAACTGCCGAACAAGAGTTCGGGTTGCGATACGTTGTAAAAAAGGGAAAAGATAAATTTACAAATGAAAGGTTTACGCAGCGCCTTGATGTGTGGGTTAACACCCAAACTGTGCCCTACTACACGTCTGCACCTTTGCTTCTTGCTAAGAGGAACAACTTTGTTGGATGGTTGTCCGATGACGGGTCCTTGACAGGGACCCCTCGAGCGGTTGCTGCGTTGGTGGGGCTTGAAGCCGGATAGGTCCTGGATAGTACTTGTACGTCATCCGAAGATGCATTATTCCAAGGTGTGGTCAAACCGTACTCTTGGTGGTGATACCCCATAGCTGCCCATGGTATTTTGAGCGTGAAGTTGTGAATTCACGGCACGTGGTGTGTTGCTATGGGGGGCAGGCCATGGTGGTCATATTCCTATGTACGTCAAACGCAGGAAGGCCCCTTGGCCGGAGATAGGGCCCGTGTTCGCTTGTTTGCCTCACGCACCTTGATGGCGAGCTAGGACTTTGGCCCTTTGTATTCGGCCCCCAAGGCCGCGAAGTGTTCCTCTTTCCGAAGAGAGCGCTCTGTGTTGCCATTGACTGTGATAACGCCTCTTGGTCCGGGCATCTTCAGTTTGAGGTAGGAGTAGTGGGGGCCGGCGTTGAAGCGAGCGAAAGCCGTTCGGCCCAGGAGGGCGTGATAGCCGCTGTGGAAGGGGGCGATGTTGAAGATCAAATCTTCGCTCCGGAAGTTATTCGGAGAGCCGAATATAACTTCCAGGGTGAGGGTTCAAGAATAACGGGCTTCGATGCCGGGGATGACCCCCTTGAAGGTGGTGCTGCTGGGCTTGATCCTTGATGGGTCAATTCCCATTTTGCAAACTGTATATTCATAGATCAGGGTAAGGCTGCTACTCCGTCCATTAGGACTCTGCTGAGGTGGTAGCCATCGATAATTGGGTCGAGGAACAAAGCTGCCGATCCTCCATGATGGATACTAATCAGGTGGTCCTTGCGATTGAAGGTGATCGGACATGCCGACCATGGGTTGAATTTTGGGGCGACGGGCTCTATGGCGTAGACGTCCTGAAGTGCGCGTTTCCTCTCCTTCTTGGGTATATGAGTGGCATAAATCATGTTCACTGTTTTAACCTTAGGAGGGAATTGCTTCTGGCCTCCATTATTCGGCCTGCAAGGTTCCTCATCATCATCGCTGCGGGGGCTTTTGCCCGTGTCCTCGGCTGTGATTTTGCCAGCCTGCTTGATTACCCAACAATTACGGTTTGTGTGGGTAGTGGGCTTGTCCAAGGTGTCGTGGATATAGCATGGCCTACCCAGGATTATGTCTAACTTAGTGGGTTCGTCCTGGTTCCCTTTAGAGGGCTTTTTCTGCGGTCCTGACTTAGAATTGCAGAATCCGGCATTTACTGCCGTATCGTCGGCCTCAGCGCCATTGTGTCGCTGTTTATTTTTGTGACGCCTTGGCTTTCCGTTGCCGTCCTGGACTTCCGAACAGCCGGGGTCTTCTGGGTTGGTGCTTCTACGAGCCAACCAGCTATCTTCACCTGCAGAAAAGTGGGTCATGAGGGAGGTAAGAGCTGCGATTGTCCTCGGTTTGTCTTGGCCGAGCTAGCGTGCGAGCCATTCATCCCGGATACTATGTTTGAACGGGGCTATGGCTTCGGCGTCTGGGCAGTCGACTATTTGATTCTTCTTTGTTAAAAACCTGTTCCAAAATTGCCTGGCCGACTCGCCGGGCTATTGGACCACATGACTCAGGTCGCCGGCATCCGGAGGCCGAACATAGGTGCCTTGGAAGTTGGCTCGAAAAGCATCCTAGAGCTATTCCCAGCTCCCTATGGAGTATTCGGGGAGGCTGTTTAGCCAATGCCGGGCCGGTCCTTTAAGCTTTAGTGGCAGATATTTGATGGCGTGGAGGTCATCTCCTCGCGCCATATGAATGTGGAGAAGAAAATCCTCAAACCACACGGCCGGATCTGTAGATCCATCGTACGGCTCGATATTCATGGGTTTAAACCCTTCCGGGAATTGATGCTGCATCACCTAATTGGTGAAGCACATTGGGTAAGTGGCGCCCCTTATTCGGGCCACATCGCGTCGAACCTCGGATTACATCCTGGCCCAGTGTTGTTCCCGAACTCTATCATTCCGGTCGAGCCATGCTCGGTACCCGTCTCTTCTTTCTAGGGGGTATCCACTTGATCCGTAGATGGACCGTGACTGACCTGGTCTAACAGCCAGGTCGTGCCGAAGATCGTATTGATATTCTAGCTGTGCAGCCTCCTTACCTTTACAGTGGGGAGGGGCAGGTTGGTGTTCGGCCTCCCCAGCCGGCCTGTCCCTTCCTCGAGGGGGGCGGTCGGGATGGTCGCCTTGTGTTTGATTGGGTGGTGCAGGCTTGAAAGCGTCATCATCGAATTGTGGCAACAGTCTGCGCTTGGGGTAGCTCTTAGTTTGCCGTTCATAGCCGTACCCCTCTTCGGCAGCTAGGACTTTCGTCCCTCTGTCATTGAGGGTGTATTGTTCGGCCTTGATCTGTTGTTATTTCTTCTTTAAGCTTCGCGCGGTGGCTATTAGTTGTTGCTTGAACTGAACCTGTTCCAGTGGATCCTGTGGGATGATAAAATCCTCAGCCCCGAGGCTGACTTCTTCTTCAGAGAGAGGCATGTAATTGCTATCTTCGGGGTCGTTGGGGTCCTCGGCATTATGCTGACCTGTCTCCTCCTCTAAGCCATCAGACTGGTGCTCGGGGGCGGGGTCGCCAAGGTCTTCCATGTTGTCCGGAGTGTCATCCTCTCCGGTGCCCGTGTTGCTTTCCCTGCCATGTCACCCTTTGGAGCGTGGGCGTTGTCTTGATTGTTTGGGAGGCTCCTCTCCAGGTTTATTACTGTCCCTTCTGGGGTGCCATCCCTATTAGTGCCATTGCCGTCGTCCTTGGGGGTGTCCACCATGTAAATGTTATAGGTGGATGTGGCCATCCATCGGCTAGTGATGGGAGGGGTGGCTCCAGTGTGGGTTGTGGCCTCGCTGTTGTCATACATGTCGTCGACCTCCTCGGAGGTATAGTCGAGCATGTCGGTTAAATCCGCGATATTGGCTACTAAGTGTGTGGTGGGTGGGACGTGAAATTCCCTGTGGTCTACCTCAAGGCTCTGTTGAGCGTGAGCCGAGGACGGGCCATCGATAATAGTTATCATCTGGATCCGATCGAGCACCTCGTTTAACAGGGCGAGGCTAACTGGATCGGTGGGAGAGATTTCTTCGGAGCTGACCTCCGTTACCATGGTGATCAGAGGCATGAGTCCGGCCAGGGTGGAATCCTGGTCTCTGGACATTGTACCTCCGTCGAGGCTCACCACCGGATCTGTAACGAGTCCAACCAGGGCTGCCTCCCAGTCTTCGGTCGCCGAACTCCCATTAGGGCTCAAAGCCGGATCCTCGACAAGGAGGAACGGTCTGGATGGAATTCATTCCTAGTCTTCAGACATAAGGGCTGCACCCAAGCTAGAAGCTGATAGTTCGGTAAGGGCCGATCCAGAGATCAGATCGGGAAGAGGCGCCGAAGTTAATTCTTCGGGAGCCATGGTGGTTCTAGGTGAGGCTAAGAAGACGGTGAAGATCAGATCACCCCGAGCGTCGGTGATGTATTCGAAGTTACCAAACCTGATCTGATGTTCTGGGGCGAATCTGTCGACTGGGTTGAGATGACCGACCGAGTCAGCATGCAGAACAACGCTGCCGAATGTGAAAAGTTACCCGGGGACGAAGATGTCCCCGGTGCTAATGCCCTCTCCGATGATCAGGCGAGCCATCGACCCTTCGGTGATCCGACAGCGGAACTCTCAATGAAAGCACAAATGTCGGTGTGAAAACTGGCGGATCTCGGAAAGGGGGTCCCGAACTATGGATCTTGGATTGATGGGGAACAGTAGACGTGGGACTCGATGTTTACCCAGGTTTGGACCCTCTCTAAGAGGTAAAAGCCTACGTCTTGCTTGATTATATTGCATGTGTATAAGGGGATTACAGAGTAGATCTACCTCGAGATCAGATGAACTAAACCCTAACTAGTAAGATGGGGATTGTTCTTATAGCCTCTATGGACTAAGCCCCCTGTGTTATATAGAAACCAGGGGTACTAGGGTTTACAGATAGTCGGTTACATCCAGGAAACTCCGGATCTTCCATCTTGACTTGGGGTACACACCAAGGCACAAAAGGTCTTTGGTCCGGATATGGTGGGGCTCAACAGTCCGGCCCATGTGAGGCGAGCCAGCACCCCGAGGACCCCATAATCCAGGACTCCCTCAACACCCTTTCAGGCCGCGAGCCCGGGCGAACGACATCCACCCTCGGGTCAAGTACACGAAGCCGGAGGGGGTGACTTCGACCTCCACCCAGGAGGATTTGCTGCAGCAGCCGTCAGGCTGCAGGCACAGCCCGACGGTGCCATCCACCGCCAGTTCCCCTGCGAAGGAGCCCGGGAGCTGGAGCCAGGTGCGCTGCGGGCTCTCTATCCACACGACAAATTCGCAGGCAAACTCAGCAGAATGCGCCCACGCACGAGGCGGCCGTGCGCCGACGCCATTCTGCCCCCCACGTCCGCCGGCGCGCCGTTTTCCGTGGCCCCGTCCGCGGATGGGGTTCTTCACGCGGCTGTCAGAGCTGGCACGGACCGCCAATGGAGGGTGTCCACCTCCTCGGGGAGGCGCCGCGGGCGTAGTAGCAGACTTGCGGGGGTGGCCGCGCCCCTCTTGGGCTGCGGCGGCTCTGGCCCCTCCTCCATCGCCTTGCCCTTCTCGATGGCGTAGAACCTTCTCATGGGCACCATGGCAGCAGTGGCAAGGGTTGAGGAAGAAAAGGCAAGAAGACAGAGATGGGCCGAGGGTTCCGTCCCTTCGCCCTCTTATAAGGAATCGGAGAAGGACAACCAGCGCCCCTTCACCTTCGAAGCAATGATGGCCCCGTGGCGCGCGCCAGGCTTTTTGTCATCCCGGGCAGTTGCCGAGGCGACATGGGGAAGAGGGGGCGTCCATGGCCTGTCGTGCGCCACGAGTCGAGCCTGGCCCACAGGTGCTTAGGGCCCACGTTGCTTCGCCTCTCCTCTTCGTCTCCGCCTATAAACAAGGCCGAGCGCGTCGCGCGCCCGGGGGCTACTGACGGGGTTCTAGGACCAAGGGTACCTAGACCCGTCTACCTACGGCCTAGCGCGCGGCTTCACCAGCGGCCTGGCGTGGCCCAGCTCCAAGACTTCACAAACAAGACCCTCGCGAGGGCCCCTGCCTCGCGAGGCGAGCTACTTCAAGGCCTCCCGAGGAGCGGTCTCCCAAGGCTGCCTCCCGAGGAGCGAACATCTCTAGGCTGGCACCCAGCCTCACGAGGCGCATGGTGACGTGAGCCATGACAATCAGAGCCAGGAGGGCGCCAGCGGGTGCAGTCCAAGACAATTGCCTCTTTGGTTCTAGAGGGACAAAGCTAGCACGCGGGTTCCCAAGGAATCCCCAAAGCTTACCTCTTCGGTGCAACAAGACCAAGACCACAAGCTCGGCAGGACAGAAGTCATCACCGAGCCCACCAGCGCGTCACGACCAGAAGCTTTGAAGGTGAAGACCACCTTTAGTCAGGATAGGATGTACTCTTGTCACCCTTCGAATCTGGCCGTTGTGGCATCCCTTCCCGCCCAAAGCTTTTGGGGGAAGAGGACCAGTCCAGTATAAATATAGGTTAGCCTCCACCGTAGAGAGGGATTGGTTCCATTTCACCCCTCGAGCCCTCGCGAGGCACCTCACCCTTATACTAGTACATGCTCATCCTCCCCGTGAAGCAATCCACTAAAAAGCAGGAGTAGGGTTTTACACCGCAAGGTGGCCCGAACCTGAGTAAATCTCACGTCCATCTCTTCTTCCCTCCCGCTCGAGCACGTCGAAGCAAGGCCGTGGGCAGTGAGTAGCAAGCTGTAGCCTGAGTGGAGTTCTTCGTGCATGCCCCAGAGTTCGAACCTTGTTTGGGTCTGCGGAGCCCCGATTCTGACAGTTGTTCTCCATGACATGAGCCTTTGCAAGATCATCCTGTAGGGCATTTGTGACATGATAGAATTTTCTTAGATCCAAAGGAGATTATTTCCTTTGTAAATATTTCAAAAGCTTGAAATATCCAGAAAGGGTTTTTGAGGGGTTTGACCAATATTTTTGTCATGACCATGTGTTGAAACTCTTATATATGGACAATATATGTCCACTGAGTCTCCCTAAATTTTCTCAAATATTTTCGGAACATTTAAATAATTTTAATATATTAAAGACCATTTCTGGCCTTAAGAAAAAGCCTTTAAATAAAAAAGCAAAATAACTTTTAAAATAATATTTTTCTGGTTTTAGGGAGTCCTATATCTAATAGGACTCAAATATAATTTTTGAAAGATTTTTTACAGCCTAAATTAAGTACTTGTAGTTCAAGCCTCAACTCAGGGGTTTTTGGAAAGCCTAATTTAGAAAATACTTCTTGGCCAAATTATTTTTGCAAGAAAATAATTTTATGTCCTATACACATGGCATGATCATTGGGCAAAGTTTCAAATCAAGAGGCAGAAGTATAAGAGTTGGATGATTTATTTGATTTTTAGAGCACTCACAAATAGCAAACAAAATTCCAAATCAAAGCAGAGACCTAAAGAACTCAAAAGTTTTTGTTGGATCAAATTTTTATGCCTAAATAATCCTAGATGTGCATGAAAATTAGGGTGTCACATGCGTCATAGCTTAGACCTCGGTTGGCTTAGCCGACCACTTCCCATACAGGGGGCTTGTCATCAGCCTCCACAGTCAAACTCCTAAGACTAGGTGAAACTTCACAAGCCACCATAGTCTGATTGCCTCATTCCTATGAGCGGCGATGCCTCCGGGTACCGAGACATCGGCCAAGGGTCAAAACCACATCTCAGAACACCTTTTGTATATTCTGCACTGGGGCAGAAGTCGATGATTGGCCACTTTCAGTTTAAAACGGTCGCACAGGAGGTAAAATAATTAAATAAATAGAAACATGTGGAGGAATTTGAAGCCATACTCATTCCAGCAAACCATTAGTTTCGTACGTTGCATAGCTTCGGCATTCCGAAGTGCTACCTCATAATACAAAGTTTCCTTTGGCCACATGACCTCGGTAACCCGGGCTCCTTCCTCCACCTAAGGATAAAATTGCTCCGCGGTGCGCGGCTTGTCTGCAGGAGGACCCGTGGCCACCTTCACCGCATCGACCTTGCGGAAGTGCGTCTTCACGCAGGCATACGCCCTCCACACTCCTTCAAAGCTCGCGGACCTCCTCCATCTATCGGCACACGAGACCACCCCTTTCAGGCGCATGATGATGCCGAAGAGGCTGGTTGGAAGGGCCTCAGTAGGCCACAACAAGACGCATAGGTCTTGAAGCACCGGTCTTGCCATGCGGCATAACTTCGCCAGCTACTTCATTCGATGATTCAATAGCTGCGACGATGGAGACCCTGGGAATTGCCCCCATAAGGCCTTCTCCTCCTCATGACCCGCCAGCTGGTCAAACTGCGCAACGGCATCCGCCACGCTCTACGGAAGATCCGTGAAGTCTTCTACGGAATGCCGTAGCTGGGTATGCTCGATGCACCCTTGTTGCCAAACACACGCTGTAATAAGTATAGCTGATCCGAGGTTATTTGCTCCAACTGCTGGAGAACCTCGCGATTAGCCCGTGCCGTGGTCTTGAGTTCGGAGTGGGCAAGCTGGAGCTTTTCAAGCTCCTCCTTCCTTTGTTTCCCCTGCATCTAAAGCTTGTCGCGTGCTTTGAACACGCCCTTCAGGGTCTCCTTGACCTCTTGGACCCGCGCTCGGTCCTTCTCACTAGCCACCTACTTGGCGGCCCGAGTCTTCTCCGCCTTCGCAGCTGTAGCGTCATGCTGATTCACCTCTTGTCGAGCCTTTTTGAGCACGGCCTTCAGCGTCTCAAGCTTAGCTAATGCTGCTGTCATTAAAATAGTTCGGTCTTAGTTCTCTACCTAGCAAGATATATCACAACTTTTTCTTTTAAAATATCACGCACAAAATTCCTTACCTTGAGACTGCTCGAATCTCTGGTTCACCAGGCTGAGGTCTTTCTAGGATCTCTTGAGTTTCTGTTACATCTCTGCAATCTACTCGGAGACGGAGTCCAGAACCCAGGTCGAGACCTGCCAGCAAAAATCCTTGTTACAATGCCCACAATCAAACTGTTTGAAATTCCAGGACGACTGCCTTAAGTAGCGGGGCTATACAACAAGCTCCTCCTAACAATAATATACGACCCCAAGGCTGGTTTCTTGAAACCAGCTTTGGGCTTGGGGGCTACTCACTCACTATGCCATTTAGTAGGCCGTGATATCATGTCCACGGACCAATACATAAAATGGAAAGATCAAACAAACAAATTACTTTGGTACAAGGATAGAAGCTTGCATCAAAGCTCGTTACGAGGTTCTTGAAAACCTCTTGCAGGCCGGCCCCCGCAGACCGGATGCCCTGCAACATCACGCCTATTAAGGCATAGTGCTCTTCCTTAAGGGATGAGCCCTTTAGGGTCTCCTCCACCTCCTTAGTCCACCCCTCGCCAGCCCATCCTTATGCAATCGGCGGGGGTGGCGGGACGATTGCGGACCTAGGTGCCGATGTGCCGGGCCAAGTGGTCTCCACCCGCGGTGGCGGAGCTGAAGCAGATATCGGCTGGACCGATGACTGACCCAACCCCTCTTCGACGACCTCGGGGTGCTTCTCCCCCATGTCTTGTTGGGCCGAGGTGTCGACCTCGGCCATGATGGCCACCTCTTTGGCCCTCGTCATGTTGGCTTTGGGGGCCAAGGTAGACGTCACCTCCCCTAGCCCATCATGTGCTCGGGGAGGAGCACCAGTCTCTAGAGTCCTGCTGGTAGATGGCAATCAACTCGAGGAACCGCCGGGGATCACTGTTGGCAGACTACGTAAGAAAAGACGCTTGATGAGTTTACCTTTGCTAAAGAAAACTTGTCGAATAAAAAGGCAAGATATATAGATGACGGCTTACCCTCAAGGTGCCGGTTTCTACCTTCCCAGCACGAGGAAGTTTTCTTCTGAGTCACCCGAGAGATCGATTCTCTCCGGCAACTTACCGGCGGCCCTGACCGAGGTCCTCCTCGGCCTCTTCGAGCCCTTGGGCTGCTTGCTGGCTTCGGCGTCCTCTTATGTTGTCCTCTTCCCTTTCGGGGGAAGGTTCTCTTCGTCGTCATCCTCTTCCGTGTCATGGGCGGAGGAGGCATGGGTCCCCTCGGACTGGGTGACTGAGGTCTCCTGAGTTCGAGCTCTCGCTTTGCCCTTTGGGGGCTTCGTCCCTTTGGGGGCCACCACGTGCGGCTCCACGGTCAGGAGCATAGCAAGGTGGGAAGTCATTGGCTCTTCGGGTAGTGGGGTTGGGCATCGTACCGTATCCACCCAGGCCGACCACTTCTACAAAATGTCAAGTGCAACAGTTCGTTAGAATCTATCCCTCATTACGGAAGATTGGAATATAGGTTTGTGTGTTAGAACACTTACCAGGGGGGCTTCGTTGCCATCCTCGAAGCCGAGGTCTTTCCCCTCATTGGGGATCTTGTCCTTGGGCAGCTTAAGGAGTTGCGTGCACTGGCTGCCAAGGTGGAGCGGAAGAAGGCGGTGAGGGGGCCCAGGTCCTCGGGCTTTTGCGCCCACATGGGGGTAGCCTGAAGCTGGAGCGAAAGCATGCGGTGGTTAAGCATGACATTGATGACATCGACGAGATGGAGGTTCTTCTTAGTAGCCCACCATTTGATCTTTTCGATCATGGCCTCCGCTTCCGTTGGGCCCCCAGGCGACGCCCTTCTCCCTCCAGGACTTGAGCTTCTTCGGCAGCCCGGCCAAAAAAGGCGGGAATATGGCCTGGCCAGGGGCGAGTAGTTTGGTGATGTACAATCACTCCCGCTGCCACTCCTTCACCGTCTCGATGAAAAATCCCTTGAACCATTCGGCCCCCTGATTTTTGCTGATCATGGCCCCTCCGCACTCTGCGAGGTCGGAGCCGCTTGACTTCGTCTTGATTCCAAAGATCTTCGGCCATAGGCCGAAGTGCAGCTCACAGCGGAGGAAGGCCTCGCAAACTGTGATGAAAGTGGTGAGGTGGAGCATGGAGTTTGGGGCCATGTGGTGGAAGTCGGGGCCATAGTAGAACATTACCCCGCGCACAAACGAGTGCAGCGGGAACCCTACCATCGGACAAGGTGGAGGATGAAGACTACCCGCTCCCCAGCATTAGGAGAGAGCACTTGCTAGCCAGCGGCTGGAGCATGGGCGGCGATGTCGGCGGTCAGATACCCCATGCTGCGCGGCTCTTGGATGGTGACATCTATCATGATGGAACCACCCCAGTGCCCCTTGAGGGTGTCGGCCATGGCTGGTGGCGGAGGTTGGACTCGCTAAAGGAAAGGGGTGTGGGATCGGATCTGGGCGCTGGAGCTAGACGAGGCAGTAGATGGGGAGAATGGGTGCATGGTTAGTTGCGATGTCCTTCCTTTTGCTCTTATAGGCCAGTGAAAGGCCAAGAGTCCCCCTGCCCCACTGCGCTGATAAACACGGCACTCCCATCAAAGATGCCATTAAGCATATGGGGGGAAACAAAATCTTGATGATATCCCTAAGAAAACGGGCACGATCTCCCCCTTGATGCGACGTGCGAGTAAAAATGCTGCCTCGGGACGCGATTTGGAGGAAGCAGTAACTGCTCGACCTATCGTGGGGTCAGCCGTTTCGATCAAGTTGTCAGACTAAGTGAGACAATTCACACAGAGATGGTTGGCCATCGAGGCTAAGTTGTCCGATCTCTTCGGGCAGATAGTACAAGTTCGGTTGAGCCTTTGCTGGGATCGCTCCTTTGAAGGAGTGATCCAAGGATTATAAGATGGAACTTGTCTGTCAAGCCAAGGACTCCAGATCCGAGGTTGTTATTGTCAGGAAGGACGTCTTCGGCATAAAAGACTAGCTTGGGGGCTACTGACAGTGTCCTGGATGAGGGGGTACTAACCCGATCGGCCCGTTCTTCTCTGGGTGGGCTGATGGGCACTCATTCATGGTCAAGATGGACTCCGAAGGCCCTATGTAGGAGGCGTGATCAAGACTACCTCCACCGAAGACTTGACGTATACTCCAAGATCTCTCCTGTCGCCTTGCTGCTAGATACCGACCTTGTAACCCTAGATACCATCCCTGGCGTGTATATAAGCCAGAAGGTTTATCCCGTAGAGGGGACATCAACTCAAAACCATTCACCTAGCCCTAGAGATAGACCACATATTACTATCTCGAGGTAGATCAACTTTGTACTCGATACATCTTCAACAATATAAACAAGAGCAGGACGTAGGGTTTTACCTCCATCAAGAGGGCCCGAACCTGGGTAAACATCACCTCCTTTGTTCATGTTACCCTTGATCCGAGATCCACAGCTCGGGACCCCCTACCCTGAGGTCTGCCGGTTTTGACACCGACATCCCTGATCCTCATTCATGCCTGATGTAGGTGTTAAAACTGGCAGATCTCGGGTAGGGTGGCCCGAGCTGTTAGATTGGATCGATGGGTAACAAGAGAAAACACACACAAAGTTTACCTAGGTTTGGCCCTCTCTATGGATGTAAAACCTATGTCCTGCTCTTGCTTATATTATGGAAGTATCGAGGTACAGAGTTGATCAACCTCAAGATCATGAGTTTTGGTCTAAACCCTAGGGGTGTGATGAATGTATGAATGGGTGTATGAATGGATTCTACGGACTAAACCCTTTGGTTTATATAGGCACCAGGGGTATCTAGGGTTACACATGGTCGGTTGCCATCTAAGGATTCACATGCTGAATCTAATCAGATATGCTTGAAGTACACGCCAAGTCTTCGGTCGCCGCAGTTTGAAGTCGTCCGATGTCCTCTTTCTTATTGGGCTTGTAGTCCGGCCCATACATTAGCTGACTGGGCTAGGATCCCCTAGTCCAAGACACCGTCAGTAGCCCTCGAACATGTCTTCGAAGTTGAGGTTTACAACCTTCATCATATAATTATCTTCGGCTAGATGGTCTTCAGCTTGGAATGATCTTCGGGTTGCCAGGCAAGTTCCACATCCTCGGACAGGTATCATACGAAGCTTCATGAGCCCTTTAATTGGTTACTATCTCCCTCTGATAGAGGCCCAAGAAAGTCTAGCCATGTGCTACCCAAGGTGCATAGTTGTTCGTCCAAAGTACATAGCTTGCTTAGTCTCGAAGACTAGCAACATATGTTAGCTCAGGAGTCAGTTATTGACAGACTTTACTGAAGCGTCACCACTCCTGACCCTACATACATTAGCCATTACTTATTCGAATCGCGGTTCGAGGCAAACCTCTTACTGGCATGTCGTATCAAAACAGAGATCGTGCCCCACATTTTAGGGATATCATCAATCAATTGTTTCTCCCCAAGCGGCCATAAAGGCACGATAGGGCAAAACATGGCGATTTTTATGGTGCAACAGAGGGACGCTTTGCCTCTTAATGGCTTATAAAGAGCAAAGGGCGGTTGAATCGACTCTCCCACGCTCTCCTCCTGCTTTAGCACCCAAAGCCTCCAATCCTTCCAATCTCAAGCACAAAAACTCTTCCCAAGCTTCGCCATCCGCACCCATGGCCGATGCGGAAGTGAAGGGGAGGTGGGTGACCTCCAAGGTCACTGATGCCACCATCACCGAGCTCCATGCGGCGGGATACATCCCCGCCAACACCGCCTGCCGGGCCTTAGATCCTAGCCAGCGCGTCCCCACTCCTAACCTAGGGGAGCAGGTCATCTTCATCCCCCACCTTGTTCGAGGTGTGGGTTCTCCCTACACCCCTTCGTGCGGGGGATTTTATTCTTCTATGGGCTAGATTTCCACAATCTAGCCACGAATTCCATTCTAAACCTCACCACGTTCATTATAGTGTGTGAGGCCTTCCTCCACGTGGAGCCACACTTTGGCCTATGGCTAAAGACCTTCTGCGTCAAGCCGAAGAGCGGGGGTGCCAAATTCGCCAAGTGCGTCGGTGCCATGATCATTAAGCTCCAAAAGCCAATCTGGCTGGAGGGGACCTTTATCGGGACCGTCAAGATCTAGCAACGCGAGTGGTTCTACATCACCGACCTACTCGTTTCGGGTCTGGCCGCAACTCCTGCCTTCACCGGCGCTCCACCGAGGAAGCTGCTGTCCTGGTAGAAACAAGGCCTTGAATGGGGCAACCCAAACAAGGTCGAAGCACTCCAAGAGCGGCTCCAAGCCCTCAAGAAGAAGTTCAAGTAGGTTGATATGTCTCCATCGTATCTACTTTTCCTAACGCTTTTGCTCTTGTTTTGGACTCTAATTTGCATGATTTGAATGAAACTAACCCGGACTGACGTTGTTTTCAGCGGAACTACCATGGTTTTGTTTTTGTGCAGAAATAAAAGTTCTCGGAATTGGATGAAACTTTTTGGAGATTTATTTTAGAATAAAAAAAATACAAGAACCAAGAACCGCCGGAGGGGGTGCCCTGGCTTCCCACAAGACACCAGGGCGCGCCACCCCCTCCAGGCGCGCCCTGGTGGGTTGTAGGGCCCTCGGGGCTCCGCTGACCCTAATTCCAACACTATAAATTCCTATTTTCGGAGAAAAAATAGGGGAGGAAGTTTCATCATGTTTTACGATACGGAGCCGCCACCACCTCCTGTTCTTCATCGGGAGGCCAGATCTGGAGCCCGTTCGGGGCCCTGGAGAGGGAAATCTTTGGTCTTCGTCATCACCAACCCTCCTTCATCACCAATTCCATGATGCTCCCCACCGGGAGTGAGTAATTCCTTCGTAGGCTCGCTAGTCAGTGAGGAGTTGGGTGAGATTCATCATGTAATCAAGTTAGTTTTGTTAGGGCTTGATCCCTGGTATCCACTATGTTCTGAGGTTGATGTTGCTATGACTTTGCTATGCTTAATGCTTGTCACTAGGGCCCGAGTGCCATGATTTCAGATATGCACCGTTTATGTTTAGACCATTATATCTATGTTCTAGATCCGATCTTGCAAGTCATATGCACCTACTACGTGTTATGATCCGTGAACCGCAGTGTGACAGTAATTGCGATACTTTCCGGTGATGACCGTAGTTTGAGGAGTTCATGTATTCACTATGTGTTAATGCTTTGTTCCGGTTCTCTACTAAAAGGAGGCCTTAAGGTCCCTTTGTTTCCTTATGGACCCCGCTACCACAGGAGGGTAGGACAAAAGATGTCATGCAAGTTCTTTTCCATAAGCACGTATGACTATTTACGGAATACATGCCTACATTATATTTATGAACTGGAGCTAGTTATGTGCCGCCCTAGGTTATGGCTTTTATATGATGAATATTATCCAATGAATTCACCGATCCAATGCCTATGAGTTTTCCACATATTGTTCTTGCTAAGTTACTATTGCTATTGCTACTGTTACAACTGCTACAAATCATTGCTACTACTGTTACAGTTACTATTACTGTTGCGGCTGCTATCAAACTATCATATTACTGTGCTACTGATCACTTTGTTGCAGATAATTAATCTCCAGGTGTGGTTGAATTGACAACTCAACTATTAATACCTACAAATATTCTCTGGCTCCCCTTGTGTCGAATCTATAAATTTGGTTGAATACTCTACCCTCAAAAACTATTACGATCACCTATACTTGTGGGTTATCAAGACCTTTTTCTGGCACCGTTACCGAGGAGCATAGCTATATTTGTTGAGTCACTTGGGATTATTATCTATTTATCACTATGAAGAATCTGAAAAAAACAAAAACCAAAATCGTTCCCTCTAAGATGAGGGGAGGTAAGGATTTGCCATCACACTCTGCACTTGATTCACCTTCCGTTTTGAGTAAACTTGCAACACCAACACATGCTATTAATCCTGATATGTCGCAAGATATTGGTGATGCTACTTCTGTATGAATGATAATTATGATGATGCTAGTACCTTGCTTGATGATAACGTGCCACTAGGTGAATTTCTTGATAAACAAATTGCTAGAGTTAAAGATTTTGAGATAGCAGAAACTGATGAAATTACTGAAACTAATGAAGTCTTTGAAACTGAGAATTATGAAACACCTATTAGCCCTAGCTCTCCTAGATTTGAATTACCTAAGATACCTGAGGGTTATGTTATGGATGAGGAGATAGCTAGAGACTTTCTTGCTTGCAAAGATAGAGATGATCTTAAGAAATTATTATGCAAACTGAAAGAAAAATCTTTGAATCCTAGAATGAAATGTGATCCTAAGTTTGCTACTTCACCTATCTTTGTTACCAATAAGGATTATGAATTCTCTGTCGACCCAGAGTTAATTACTTTGGTTGAATTTGATCCTTTCCATGGCTATGAAATTGAAACTGTTGTGGCACATCTTACTAAACTAAATGATATAGCCACCCTATTTTCTCATGATGAGAAAATTCACTTTTACTATATTCTCAAGTTATTTCTGTTCTCATTAAAGGGTGATGCTAAGATATGGTACAATACTCTTGCTCCTGGTTGTGTGCGTAGTCCCCAGGATATGATTTATTACTTCTCTGAAAAATATTTTCCTGCTCATAAGAAACAAGCTGCCTTACAGGAAATATTTAACTTTGTGCAAAATGAAGAAGAGAGTCTCCCACAAGCTTGGGGAAGGCTTCTCCAACTGCTTAATGCTTTGCCTGATCATACTCTTAAGAAAAATGAAATACTTGATATCTTCTACAATGGACTAACCGATGCTTCTAGGGACTTCCTAGATAGTTGTGCTGGTTGTGTTTTTCAGGGAACGAACTGTTGAACAAGCTGAGGAATTATTGAATAATATATTGAAGAATTATGATGATTGGACTCTTCCCGAACCACCGTCTAAATCCACTCCGAAGAAGAGGGGTATCTTATTTCTCAGTCCTGAAGATATGCAAGAGGCAAAGAAATGTACGAAGGAAAAAGGTATTAAAGCTGAAGATGTTAAGAATTTACCACCTATTGAAGAAATACATGGACTTGACACACCACCACCATGGGTGGTAGAGGTAAATTCTTTATTAAAGTTTGATGAGTGACATCCCTTACAATAAACATCCTAGTCAATTCTTATATGAATTTGACAATTACATTAGAAAACAAGATCACTTCAATGCAAATGTTATAAAACAATTAAAACAAAATTCTGATATGATTGCTCGCTTGAGTGACTTGTTATTTAGAATCACTAATGATGTTAGAGGTGTAGGAAAACATGCCTCTATGGTTCAAACTCAGTTAGAACAAGTTGCTAAATCTCAAAGAGAACTACTTATTGAAATGAATAATAATATGAACGATATGCTGTTAGAGTAGCAACTAGAGGAGGCAAAATGACTCAGGAACCACTTTATCCTGAGGGACACCCTAAAAGAATTGTACAAGACTCTCAAAGAATTAACACTGATGCACCTAGTCCTTCTAAAAAGAATAAGAAAAAGAAAAATGATAGGACTTTGCATACCTCTAGTGAACCTAAGAAAGAAAAATCTCCTAAAGATAATAATGATGTTTCTATCTCTGATGCTGAAACTCAATCTAGTAATGAACATTCATCTAGTGATAATAAAAATGATAATGATGATGTTCATGTAGAAACTCAACCAGACAATGATAAAGATCAAGATAATGATGTTGAGATAGAACCTGCTGTTGATCTTGATAACCCACAACCTAAAGATAAATGATATGATAAAAGAGACTTTGTTGCTAGAAAACATGATAAAAAAAGAGAGACATGGGTCCAGAAACCCATGCCCTTTCCACCTAAATCATCTAAGAAAAAGGATGCTGAAGAATTTGAACGTTTTGCTGAAATGCTTAGGCCAGTCTTTTTGCATACTCATTTGACTGATATTTTAAAGATGGCCCCCTATAATAAATACATGAAAGAAATTGTCACTAATAAAAGAAAAATACCTGAAGCTGAAACCTCCACCATGCATGCTAATTATTCTTTGATGGATGGAGTACCTAAAAAACTTGGAGATCTGGGAATACCAACTATACCTTGCTCTATTAAAAGAAATTATGTCAAAACTGCTTTATGTGATTTAGGAGCTGGTGTTAGTGTTATGCCTTTCTCTTTATATAAAAGACTAGATTTGAATAAACTCACACCTATTGAGATATCATTGCAAATGGCTGACAAATCCACTACCATACCCATCGGTACTTGTGAGGACGTGCCCGTTCTTGTTAAAAATGTTACTATCTTAATAGACTTTGTTATACTTGAGATGCCCGACAACGACAACATGTCGATTATCCTTGGTAGACCCTTTTTGAATACTGCAGGGGCTGTTATTGATTGCAATAAAAGCAAAGTCACTTTTCATATCAATGGTAATGATCATACAGTGCACTTTCCAAAGAAACAATTCCAAGTGAATGGTATTAATGTTATTGAAAAATCTCTGACAATCACTATTAGCAGTTTTCAAGTCCCTCTATCTACTGCCAAAAAGAAATATGACATACTTATTGTTGGGGATATGCATATCCCCATTGAGGTAACCTAGTGTTTTACGAAAATTCTTCAGGTTCATGTTAATCGAAGGTGATTGTTAATAAGACGTGATCAACCTTATTAATGGATTGCTTTTGAGAGGCATGTAGTCGATGAATTTAGTAGGCACAACTTTCCGTCCCTACCTTTTATTTTCTGTTTTTCTTAGTTAAATAAAATAAAATGCCATGTTTAGTCTGTTTTCTGAATTTTTCGTGCAATAAAAAAGTGCCCAAAAATAAAAGTGCTCAGAATGCCCTGAGATTTTAACACGATTTTTTTTGAATATTTCTGAATTTCTGGTACAAATAACATCAGGGGTGTGCCCCTAGTGCCCACAAGACACAAGGGTGCGCCAGCCACCCTAGGCATGCCCTGGTGGGTGGTGGGCTCCACCTGGGTCCCCTCACTTATCTCTTTAGCCCATGTCATCTCCTACCTCTAGAAAAAATCACCATAGCTCTCACTCTCTCTCTCTCTCGTGTTCTTGCTCTCAAACCCGCGGATTTCGATCTCTTTGCTCGAAGCTCCATTTCTGAAACTGTTTTGGGGGATTGCTACTTGGCATGTGACTCCTCCATTGCTCCAATTAGTTTTTGCTTTAGTGGTTTATATTTTGAATAATTAGCTACTCTTGGTGCTGCTGTAAATGGGCTTGCATGTTTAATTCTTAGAATTCTAAGTATTTTGAAAGCTTAATATGGCCTCTAGGCATCCTTATGAGTAGTTGCTATCAATCTTGTGAAGTTTTGTTGACAAAAATTTTGTGTCCCAAATTTTTTTAGAAATTGTTCGCAAATAAAAATGCAATTCTTTAGGAGTTCTTCGAGGAGGAGGTCCCCGGAGACATCATCAAGCGGAAGCTCGGTTCGACAACCTTATGTTGAACCAAGTGCAAGCTCGACGCAGGACACCGACACCAAATCATGCCTATGGCCTTGTAACGAGTTCATGGTTGGTGCAGGTATCAAGGAAGAATTTGAACAATATGTTCACAAAACCGAGCTTGCTCCCTTCATCGAAGATAAGTGCATCCAACATCTCAACTCCACAGAGACGTTTACTAAGAAATTCAAATTTTATCCTTGTGAGTCTAGAGTTTCATTTAGCCTTTATAATAATGCTTATACCATGCCTCTAGAAGCCTTCTGTGTTGCATGTAAAATTCCATACCGGGGTTCGCTAGATGAACCACCAAAGTCTGAATTCGAGTCATTTTTTACTAGTCTTTGTTACGGCGAGGATAGAGGAGTGGCACAAGGTAGAATAAAAAGTATTCATTTTCCGTCAATTCATTACTTTGCACTCTTCAATGGCAAATGCATCATGGGCAAGCAAGATTGCAGTACACTTTGTGCCCCGGATTTGAGTCTCATACACACCGCTCTGACAGGAATTAAATGCTATAACCTTCGAGCGATCATTGCACATAGATTGCAACACAATGCTATCAGAGGTCACTTTTACGGTGGGATTTATGCTTCCCGTGTAGCTAAAGAGCCGGGTGTGTCACCTTGGCCTAACGATCCCATTTTACCTACCCAGTAATTAGACTTTGAGGCCATGAAGCGTCATAAGTTCCTTAAGGGCACAATCACTAATTATACTTACCACTTGAGGTTCAATAAAGAACCCATTATACATATTGTTTTGCCTGCGCCCGTTCTCTTTGATTATCACAACAAAGGAAGATATTACGTTCTCGAGAGCGAGGCCCGCGAGTACAACGTGGCGGTCGAGGCTGCTCGACGGGCTGAGGAGGCCACACCAAGGGCATCTGTGAGCTATCACTTTGACTACTACCCAGGCCGCGTTGGTGATTACCAAGCTAGGCCAAAAGTGTAAGCTTAGGGGAGTACGTATTTCCACCGACATTATATTCATGTTCACACATTTCATTCCAGTTGTCGGTGTCCACACCTTTTCATTGTATTATCCATGCTAGACTTATTTTCTCGCTTTCTTCTTGTGTGTTTGAAAAACTTTGAGAAAACCCAAAAATATTTCTTGCTTCTTTTTGGTTTTTCTTTCTAGTTTAAATTAGTTGTAGTATTAAAAGAAAACCCAAAAAGATTTCTCGATTCTTCTTTTGCTTGTTGGGAGCTTTCCCGTGTAAATAGTTTTTCTCATTTTTCTTTTTCCTTCTTTAATTTGCTTTCTTCAAGAAAAACTAAAAAACTCCGAAAATAGTTTAGTGTGTTTCTCTGAAATTATTTTCTTTTTATTGAGTCGTACCAAGGAGAAGACCACGATGAAAATGTTGAGTGGCTCTCATATGTATTACTTTTGATCTAACAAAGAGCCCAAATTGCCTTGTCTTCTCCTTTTGAATAAAATGTTTGAAGATTCCAGCTTACTCCACGACACGCTTGCACTATTATTTTTATCATATTGTTTAGTTGTGCAAGTGAAAGGCAATAATGACAATATTTGATGAAGTGACTGTGGCAGAGAGAAGCGGGTATGAAATCAACTTGTTTTTGTTTTTGTAAATATGTTTAACTCGGTATCCATGATTCAGCATATTATGATCAAACATGTTTGCAATGACAATTAGAGATTATAGTTGCTCATGCCATGCTTAAGTAGCTAGGAGTGGATAATGATTTATCTTGGATGTCAACATGCATTAAAATAATTGTGACGTAGTATGATGACATGGTATCCACCTCTGAATGTTTCAAGTGGCTTGACTTGGCACATGTGCATGCATGTAGTTGAATCAAAACCAACATAGCATGTTTCATGGTGTTTATATCCTACTCATGCTAGTATTCAATGTTGATTATTCATAAAGCATGTTCATGACCGTTTTTGTTCTCTAGCTGGCCGCTTCTCAATCTATTTGCTAGCCTTCGCCTGTACTAAGCGAAAATACTGATTGTGCATCAAAATCCTTAAACCAAAGTTATTCCAGATGAGTCCACAATACCTACCTATATGCAGTATTACCCTGCCGTTCCAAGTAAATTTGCATGTGCCACCTCTAAAATTTCAAATGAACATCTGTTTTGTGTGCCTGGACCGCTCATGGAGCGACAGGGGGCGGTCAGTATCTTCCATGCTAAGCGGGTTATTCTCATGATGACTGCTTATTCGCTCGTCCTTGCACGAGAGGGGCCGGTAATAGGGATGCCCAGTCCCGAAATAAAAAATTGCAATTAATTAAACAAAACTCCCCCAGGACTGTTGTTGGTATGGACGGTACTCATGGATTCGGCTGCCGTGGAGTGTGTTTGTTGGTGGAGGGGGACTAAACCTTTACTTTTACTGCTTGGGAACCACCGCTAATGTGTTTAGCATGGAAGATATTGATAACTCTTGGTCGTAACATTGACAGGAAGGGTGCACCTCCCAAAATTACATTTATCTCTGTTTTAAGCTTTGAGCTCTGGCACCTCTGCAAATCACTGCTTCCCTCTGTGAAGGGAATCTATTTAATTTTATATTGAGTCATCACCTTCTCAAACAAGCGCCAGACCTGAGAGCACTATTGTCATCCTCATGCATTGTGTATAGTTAATGTTGAATGCATCAGGACTGGATCTTTTCTACCATGAATTACAATGTTTAGTCGCGGCTTGAACTTTGGAGGTCTTTTCATTTATGTTTTGCGGTCTTAGAAAGGGCCAGCGAGATACCACTATTGTCATATTATATCATGATTGTTTCGACAAAGTGTTGGCATTTGATATATCTTATTATTGCTCGCTAGTTGATTGTGCCATTGATATGAGTTAATATAATTTTTAAGAGTTATTGTTGACATGGTTAGTCATGATCTTTGCTGAAAATCTGGGCGCTATTTAAGCATATATATATATATATATATATATATATATATATATATAAACAAGAACAAAAGAGTTCATAAAAGTTTATCTTTATCAGTTTCAGTTGGTCAACTGAATTGCTTGAGGACAAGAAATGGGTTAAGCTTGGGGGAGTTGATACGTCTCCATCGTATCTACTTTTCCTAACGCTTTTGCTCTTGTTTTGGACTCTAATTTACATGATTTGAATGAAACTAACTCGGACTGACGCTGTTTTCAGCAGAACTACCATGGTGTTGTTTTTGTGCAGAAATAAAAGTACTCGGAACTGGATGAAACTTTTTGGAGATTTATTTCAGAATAAATAAAAAATACTGGAACTAAGAACCATCAGAGGGGGTGCCCTAGCTGCCCACAAGACATTAGGGCGCGCCACCCCCTCCGGGCGTGCCCTGGTGGGTTGTGGGGCCCTCGGGGCTCCGCTGACCCTAATTCCAATACTATAAATTCCTATTTTCAGAGAAAAAATAGGGGAGGAAGTTTCATCACGTTTTACGATACGAAGCCACCGCCACCTCCTGTTCTTCATTGGGAGGCCAGATCTGGAGCTAGTTCGGGGCTTCGGAGAGGGGAATCTTTGGTCTTCGTCGTCGCCAACCATCCTTCATCACCAATTCCATGATGCTTCCCACCGGGAGTGAGTAATTCCTTCGTAGGCTCGCTGGTCTATGAGGAGTTGGATGAGATTCATCATGCAATCGAGTTAGTTTTGTTAGGGCTTGATCCCTACTATATATCCACTATGTTGTGAGATTGATGTTGCTATGACTTTGCTATGCTTAATGCTTGTCACTAGGGCCCGAGTGCCATGATTTCAGATCTGAACCTTTTATGTTTTCACCATTATATCTATGTTCTAGATCCGATCTTGCAAGCCATATGCACCTATTATGTGTTATGATCCGTAAACCCCAGTCTGACAGTAATTGGGATACTTTCCGGTGATGACCGTAGTTTGAGGAGTTCATGTATTCACTATGTGTTAATGCTTTGTTCCAGTTCTCTATTAAAAGAAGGCCTTAATATCCCTTAGTTTCCTTATTGACCCCGCTGCCACGGGAGGGTAGGACAAAAGATGTCATGCAAGTTCTATTTCGTAAGCATGTATGACTATTTACGGAATACATGCCTACATTATATTTATGAACTGGAGCTAGTTCTGTGTCGCCCTAGGTTATGACTGTTATATGATGAATATTATCCAAAAAATTCACCGATCCAATGCCTACGAGTTTTCCACATACTGTTCTTGCTAAGTTACTATTGCTATTGCTACTGTTACAACTGCTACAAAATCATTGCTACCACTGTTACCGTTACTATTACTATTGCTGCTTCTATCAAACTATCATATTATTGTGCTACTGATCACTTTGTTGCAGATAATTAATCTCTAGGTGTGGTTGAATTGACAACTCAACTGCTAATACCTACAAATATTGTTTAGCTCCCCTTGTGTCGTATCTATAAATTTGGTTGAATACTCTACCCTCGAAAACTGTTGCGATCCCCTATACTTATGGGTTATCACTGGTGGATGTGATGCTTCATCGGTACATCCTTCCCCTCCAGCTTTTGGGCCGATCCTATGTGGCTTTACATGCCGTGAATAGGCCAACTCTACAGAACTTCTTCCGCACCAACATCGACGGGATGTGGACGGCTCTTGTCAAGATGTCCCAAAACGAATTCCCTACTGATAGGCCATACAACGACTATAACACCAAGCGCATGCCTTCCGAGGTTAACATTGCTTTATATATTCAACATCAGCTTTGTATTTCGCATTTATCTGTATCTTCCTTCCCTATTTCCAGAAATGGGCGTCCAAGGCGGTGCTCATTGCGTGCCCGGCCCCGCTGACCGAGGATCGATGGACCCCCGAGCTGCAGGCTCTCTTGGCCGTGGTGCTTCCAAAGGCTCCGACGAAGGATAAAGAGCCGGAGAAGAAGAGGGAGGGTCACTGGATCCCAGATCCAGCGGACGCCAGGGAAGGAAGATTCCTCGGATGAAGAGGAGAGGAAGGATGAGGTAGGGGAGGAAGGTTCCTCCTCCCTGAAGAAGAAAAGGCCGGCGTTTGAGGACATTGCGAGGGACCACACCGTCCGGACACGTCGGCGCCTTGTGAAAGCTGCCGACGCCGAACCCCGCAAGGCCCCTGTCGCAACCAAGGTCGACTCCTCCGAAATGTAGGATGACCTCTTCGAGATGCGGCAGCCAAGGCCACCATCGAGGAGGTCCGCCTTCTTCCCATATGAGCAGTAAGTACTCAAGCACAACAATTTGTTGTCTTTGAATGATTATTTATCTTCTTGCAGCCCACAACGCTCCAATATCAGCGACAAGACATCATCGAGCGGGCTCCCTTCTCTGAGTGCCTCAGAGGAGCATCATCACTCCCCTGCTGCCCATGATGGGATGGGAAGGCAACTTCTTAGCAGGCCCCGACCGAAACCACCATGGGGGGCGGGGTCGATGCCTCCATGGCTGAGGAGGAGGCCTCGGCCTTCCAAAGACCCCATGGAGAAGAACCCCTCCTATACGGAGGGGGAAAAACTAGGGCAGCCATCTACCTCGGTGCCTGTTGACCCGAAGCCACCTCGGCAGCCTTCAACGACAGCCATTCCTCCCATGATGGGGAGGGCCAAGGTGGCCCATCCATCCCCACCTACAACAGGGCATGCGGGGTGGACTGAAGAGATGGAGGCGTCGATGACGGACTCCTACATTGTTGTCGAGCACCACGTCCTACTAGGCACAGCGCTGCGAAGTTACAGGTCCGCCGAGGCCGGTATCAGGGAGGCCTTTAAGGGCCTCTACCACGGCTTTGAGGTAACCCTTCCTATTCATCTCCCAGATTTTACTATCATCGCATAAGAACAACTATTTCCATTAGACGCATCCAATAGCCTTTTTGAGTAGACAGGCAAAAGGTGAAATTGTCCGAAGACTAAGCTTACCGTGGACGTGTAGAATAGCCGCGTAACTACTGTATCCCCCGAGCCCGGAGTGAGATATCAATATCTTACTTTGGGGTCTTAGTAAACTGAATGTTTGGTAGAGGCGAACGCATTTTAGCCCCCGAGAAGTCGGAAGAGAAAACCCAATCAGGGGATCGATGTCACTCGAGGAAGCTAACTATGTCCATTCCATGTTTCGGCCTCAGTTTCAGCATCCAATGCAAGGGATTTGGTAGAGTTGAAGCATAAGCTTGACCGGTCCGAGAAGGTCGCAGATCTGCTTCAGAAGCAGATGGAGGTTGCTGAAGGTAAATACCAATTTTTTGTAGCTTTCTGAAATTGCAATGGATACTATAAGTTCTAATTCCTATGCTGATGTATTTGCAGCTACCTTCACGGAGCTTGAAAAGCTCTGTTCCAAGCAGAAAACACCTTGACAAGAAGCCGAACAACAGAAGGCTGCAGTGGAAAAGGCTAACATCGAACTGGCTAAAGAAAAATAGGTCAGCGAGCAGCACGTGGTCCAGGTCACCGATGTCGAAGAAGACCTGAAGGGTCTTTATGTGCAGCACGGTGCTCCCCAGAAGGAGAAGGACAAGCTAACTTCCGAGCTGGCCACAGCCAGCTCGGCTTGTAAGGAGGCCATGACCTAGGCCTGGGCTGATCGCGAGGTGCTTCAACAAGTGAAGCAAATCGCTGCTAATAAGCCATATCTGCTTTGCTGCATTTTTGGTGACAGCCAATTTGCTCATCTTACGCAAGTCTGGTGCTCTTCAGAGGCCTTTAGGGACCTACCGTAGAGTGCCTTGGATGCCGGTGCCTATTTCACCGCCCAGCCTGATGGGTCGGAAGAGAAAACCTTCTGGGCCCAGTTCCAGGCACCAGAGCACCCGCTGCTGATGAACAATCAGATGAAGCAGCTGGCAGAGTTGTTCCGTGCAACCCGGCCGGTAATGTAGGACATCTGCGTTAACCTCTGGCTGGGCCAGCTGATGCTGACAAGCTTCTTTGGCCTGGTGAGCAGCCTTCTGGAGACCATCCCCCAGGTGGAAAAGTGGAAGTGGTCACCCTATCTGGAGGGGGCAAAAAGGGCGTTTGCATCTACAATGGCGCACTTCCCGAAGATAAAGCCGCTGGACATTGCCTTCGGACCTCCACCAGGAAAGGATAGGACCCCGAAGCAGTTCTTGGTCAACATGCACGGAGGTGCTCGGGTTACCGAGGCCCAATGTACGAAGGCGGAACTCAAATTCATATTTTCCCTTAGTATGTCGAGGAGAATGTGTATAAAACAAGTTATTTTTTAAATGATCGTTTTTATTCGATGTGTTATTGTTGCTCCTGTGAGACTGCTCTTGATTCTGAAAGCAGCCAGTCATCAGCTTCTGCCATTGTGTAGATGCTACACAAGGTGTTTCTTTAAAAAACGTACACCCTTAGCCGATGTCTCGGGGTCCGGAGGCAGTGGCGTGTTTAGAGAAACCAGGCAATCAGACTATAAAGCCTTGATAACTTTCACTTAGTCATAGGAGCTTGAGTTGTGGGGTAGTTTAGCTAGCCCCCGGTGAAGTGGTGATCGGCTCAGCCGAAGTGCACCTAGCTTAACACCTCTGTCCTTGTAACAAGGACCCTTCCTTTATCACGTCATAACCCCTAATGGCTTTTAGTTTGACACTGTCTTCGGATTGCCGACCTGTTTGTGCTTATTGTGACAGTCGGTTTTCGGCTTTCACCACTGAGGCACTTGACCATTCGACCTGAAAGTACAATTGTAGTGGTTCTCCCTTTAAGCTCCTAGCCGAACATAGGGGAACATAAGAGGTAAACATAGGAGCCGAGCAACCCAATCATTTACCAAAATAATTCGAAACTAATGCATATAATGCTATATCCGAGACGCTAAACAGTTTTCGGATTGAACATAAGCTTGGTTCTAAATCCAAGCCCCCGGTTGAAAGCCGATCTCATCTGTATGAACTGATGTAAGGCGAAAGGCCAAAGAAGAAAAACGACACTCAAAGTTGTACTAGGACCAATGAAAGGTCTGTTTTATCATTCATGGGGCTCGATCATACATACCAAGTTGTTTACCTAGAAGAACCATAACCGATACAGAGAGTATGTAAAAAAGGAAAGAAATGGGAATGGAGTTATGATACAGGGGTTTAATGAACCGGGCGTTGACCCATGTCTTTTCCCTGCCGCACGTCTGCCCCTCCGTGCTGTTGACCAGGTCGGCCTTGTCGATGCCAAGGTTGTGTGAAGACTGTGCTTGATGCATCCTAAATGCGGGTCCCCTTACGAGGCTAGGACCATAGTTATAGCCTGACGATGTCGAAATGTATTTCCTGGCAGGCCTTTATTTTGCCGAAGAGATCGCCAGGTGTAAGGTGTGTTCGGGTAAGTCGAGATGACATGCCCCATCTTTATGCTCCCCAAGCTCCCAAGGGATTTTGAGTGCAAAGTTATGTACTCTTGGTATGTAGTCTGCTACCATGAGGCGGGATCTGGGGAGCGCGCTTCCCTATTTTGGATTCACATGATTGCGTCCCGGAGCCTGAGACAGGATGCGGATGCGCTTTGAAGAACCTGGTAGATCCGACCGAGCAGATCGTTGGGCCGCTTCCTCGGCTACCTGGGAGTCAGCTATGTAGGCTGCTGTTTGCTCCTCTGTACGGACGGAGCGCTCTGTGTTACCATTAATGGTGATAACGCCATTGGGCCCCGACATTTTAAGCTTTAGGTAAGCATAGTGCGGTACCGCCTTAAAGCGGGCGAATGTAGTACGGCCAAGCAATGCATGATAGCAACTTTGGAAGGGGACTATATCAAAGATCAAGTCCTCACTTCAGAAGTTGTCGGGGGAACCGAAAACAACTTCCAGTGTTACAACGCCTGTGCATTAGGCCTCTATGCCAGGGATGACACCCTTAAAAGTGGTGTTACTAGGATAGATTCTTAATGAATCAATGCCCATCTTCTTGATCGTGTCAGCGTAGACCAGGTTCAGGCTGCTTCCGCCATCCATAAGAATGTGGGTTAGGTGAAACCCATCGACAATGATATATAGGACCAGAGCTGCCAACCGGCTATGACAGATATTGAACGGGTGGCCCTTTTTGTCAAAAGTGATTCGGCAAGCCGACCACGGGTTGAATTTCGGGGCTACAGGCTCCAAGGCTTAGACATCCCAAAGTGCATGCTTCCGCTCCTTCTTGGGAATTTGTGTGGCGTAGATCATGGTAACGTCTTTGACATCTAAGAGAAACTGCTTTTGGCCGCCGTTGTTGGGCCTGTGCAGTTCATCCTCGTCATTGTTTTGAGGGCTGCTTTTGCTGGATTCCTCAGATATTGCTTTGCCAGCCTATTTAAACACCCAACAATGTCGATTGGTATGGTTGGCGGGCTCGTCAATCCGGCAAGATCTATCGAGTATCTTATCCAACGCCTTGGGGTCGTCCTTGTTCCCTTTAAAGGGCGTCTTCTTAGGTCTGCCCCGTGGCACATCTAGTGTTGCATCATTAGCACACATTATCTCACTACCATAGGGCCCACCTATCGGCGGGTATAAGAATGAAAACAAATGGTAGAAATTATCGGATGGTAGGTATTCGAAGTCGTGACCGCGGGCACAGCGGACAAGGTGGCCTTGTATTGGTATTCTGAGCCATCTCTTTTAATACACAGGAGCTAGTGTGGTGATTATACACACACGCACGCATGCACATGAACATCATGCATGCAACACTCACACTTACACATGCAGCCACGCAACACTCACAAGCACACACACGCACGCAACACTCACATGCATGCACACACCACACGACCAACACACACGCTCATGCTCAAGTGCTCAACGTACACGTGCATGCGCACACATCAGGCCCTGACAAACACATACACAACCAAGTGGGTCCCGCGCATGGGTCGGAGTCTTATCGCGCCTACGTAAATTTGTGTTTATCTTACTTTTTTCCTCTGTGAACTGATAGGTGGGACCCACAAGGAATGTTGCCAATTTAACCAGTCAACATAGTGCCACACAGACTATTTGGCCGGTCAACAGAGTGCAACCTGATACTGAATGGTGAGCAAGTGACTGTATAATCACTGCAAAATGGATTTAGTGACCGTAGTGAGCATATTCTGAAGTCCGGTGACCGTATTACGCTTTTTGCTTGAAATACACTGACCGCCAGTGTATTTATCTCTTCTCTCGCTCTCTCCATGGAGCTGAGTAGGCCAACGTGCCAGTGCCTAACTTGGCGCACGCCACCCCATTATTGTTGTACTGGTTTCATAAGAGTGAACAAGTATTCACGTCTACCGTACAAACTCTAGATATGAGTTACAAATGATATGAAGATGAATACAAATATTTGAATCCACTTTGTGCCCAATTTCTCTCTGTAGGCCCTCCAAAAGTACATCTCTACACGTTCTAGCATCTTACATCTAACAACTATGCAATACAACACTACTACACTCTAACACAATAAATCGTATGTGTTTTTAGTTTTACTAGATCTCATATTGTCGGGGTACACAAACAGGGGTGTATGTCTTCCCCTGACTTGTGCACGGACAGCAAGTCACCGGCCCAGCAAAATTATAGCATCCAAGACCAAGACACTGCTAAGGAGAAACCTCCCTTGCTGGGCAGGCAAGCCTGACGAGGGCGAGGTGTCCCCGAAGACAAGCCTCAACACTGTCCCGGCAGGCCTGCCGGGCACTACCGAAGAAAACTACCCCGCCAAGGCTTCACCGTTCCACCTCACAGCGACGCAAGTCATCGATCGGTGCGGTGTCAAGCCCTCAAGTGACTAAGTGGCAGTTATGCAACACATGGCAGCCACTTCTAGAGGAAACCACCTCCAAATGACATCCGTCAGAGACGTGTCAAGGAGAGAGGCGAAAAGGTGGCCAAACAGCCTGGCAAGGCTTGCTGGGGAGGCTACGATGTGACACTAAGCAGCGCATTTAGTGCGCTCTGCTGTGCCTGCAGAGTTAGGTATGATAGCACTGTTTGCTATCTAATCAGCACACAAAGACTAATTTTCCACTGTGGTAACCCGTTGATCTATAAAAGGAGGTCCATGGCAACCAGAAAAAGGGTTCGGAACCTTGTACACTCATACGCGCGTAGCTACTCTCGCCCCGAGGCAACCCTGCCGGGCAAGAGCGCTGCGTTTCCACCACCACAATCCACCATCAATCCACCAAAGCAGGAGTAGGGTTTTACGCCTCGTGGCGGCCCGAACCTGGGTAAAACTGCCCGTGTCATCTCTACCGCGCTACGCTACGGACCTCCGCTCTTTGTGCAACGTGCTCAGCCCCCCTCCGAACCAAAAGGGGCCGATGGCCCCATAGGTGGCCGTGATTTCCCATGACATCTTTGGCGCGCCAGGTAGGGGATCGGCGCTTGCATGAACCCGAGAAGCGTACACAGCGCGTCATCATCATCAACGGCTTCATCATCCATGATGCCTAAGAAAGACGGGGGACGATGAGAACGGGGAGGGGAAGCAATGGCATTCCCCCCACCCCCCGTTCTATCTCCACCGCCTCCCTCCATCGTGACTATCGCGGCGGCGAAAAACCAGCAGCTACGATGACAAGCCGACCCCAACAGGTCGAGCAGCATGATTGCCGTGCAAAGCCCGGCCGAGGGAATCCATTGATTGGCGTCCCGGCAAGGCAGTCCGTGCTCACGTGACTTTTTATGCCAGACGCCACTAGATTGTCTAAAGTGTGTGGAGAGGAGGAAAGAGAAGCCAATCGTGCCTTGCACCGCGTCCTGGCGCTGGCAAAGTACATATGACTCTTTGCCGATCCCTGCCGGCAACCGAAGAACAACACGCACAATGGCAATCCTTCTCAAGGGCATGCGAATGCGACAAGCGGCCACGGCTAAAAGGAGTGGGAGGGAAAAAAGAGCTATGTTTACGCGATCCTTGCCCCGTCATAACCTTAGGGTTTTGCGTTCATTTATCCCTTGGATACCAAGGTGTTCGTATGAGGAAATCTGTCGTATGGACGGCACCTAGATAGTTTTTGACTACACCCTTGTTCTGACCCGAGGCCCGCTCGTAGAATGGGTAGCAATGCCAAAACTGTCGGGGAAAAACCTGCCGGGAAGTATCTTTGCCAAAATGACTGCTAAGGGCCTGACCCTTGTGACAATCGCGGCAGTACGGTACCGGTAGGCTGCTGAAATGCACACGGAGATTAATCGTACAAACGCCAACCAGTGAACCCTAGAGGGATAAACATGCGATTTGGATTAAGTAAAAACATTAGTTCTACAGAAAATTACGCGGTACGGTGTCTAAACACAAGACATACATCATGTTTTGTTACAGGACAACACGGCAGCTAAGATAATTTAGGACCGGGCCAGGCGACCTCGCGGAACAGTGGGGACGCCAAGGACCCTGTCGGCGAAAGGGGCGGCTTTCTCTTCGGCGGCCGAAATATCTGTGCCTTTCGGCGGCTTCTCGAAGCCATCGGTGAGGTCGAGGTCTGGGTGGTGGTAGGCGATGTTGCTTAGAACCATGAAGAGAGCGTTGCGGGCAAGCTTCCGGGATTCAGTCGCGAAGCAGCTAGCTCTTCCCTCCTTGTGTGTCTTCAGCTTCTCGATCAACTCGTTGAAGAAGATCCCTAGCTTAACGCTGGGGACCACTTGCCTACTGGCCGAGAAGACTGGCCCATCCATGCCCATCACAGCGGTCTGAGCAGTGAGTCGATCGGCAATATTGATCAAGCTCTTGACCCAGAGATCGGCCTGCTCGAAAAGATTGGCCAGCTTCTCCTCTGCATCCTTCCGAAGAGGCTTTGCGGTGTCCAAGTCCTTTGTCAGCTGCTGCTCACGGACCCCACTGGACTCTGCCGAGCTCTCCAAGGTGCCAATCCTGGCTTTCAGATCTTCGATGGTGCCGTTGGCAGCCTCGAGGCCTTGGCTCTTGGAGGAGAGCTGCAACTGTACATCCTTCATAAGGGTTTCTGCTTTTTGTGCCTCCTCCTTGAGGGCCGCAACCTCCCAGAAAGCTCTTCAGTCAGGTTGGCCGCCCATTGATCGAGGTCGGCCTTGGCAGTGGATGCAGCGGCAAGGTCATCGGCAAGCTTCTTCAGTCGAGAGGCAGAATCAGTAGTGAAGGCATCCATGGCAGCCTTGTGCTTGTCCTCTAGCTCAATGGTGCGCTGCTGCACAAGGGCTTCCAGATCGTCATCCTTGGTGCGAAGGGTGGCCTCGAGCTTTTCCTCCCGGGAAGAGATGTCCCATACCTTGGCATCTAGAAACACTTTGCGCTCGGCCATGCGGGCCTCCCGGGCAATGACATCTTCCCTCGCCATCGAGATTGCCTCCTATTGCCTCATTAGGGCCTGGAACTGCTTGCTGTGCCAGTCGCGCAGCTCGTTCCCTTTGTCCCTCAGTTACTGGTCCACCTTGTTGGCGGACTTGCGCTGCTCCTAGAGCACCTACCATTTCTGGTTATGTCGGCCCCGCATCTCCTTGATGCCTGCCACCATGGACTACAGGAAAGATAAGTCCATTGCAACGGTGGCAGAGTAGTCTGCCTCGTTGACCCCTTGGTGCAGCGACAATAGGATGCGTTGGAGCTCTTCATCCAGTTCCGTGCTCGTCGCCACCGACGAACCTGGGACTCTGAGCCCGGGCCGCACGAGCACCAGCTTCAACTTGCTCAGGGATTGCTGCGGGGCCCCTGCCACAGAGCCAAATGTGGGGAGGGGATCCATGGTATGGAGGGGGACTTTCTCCTCGACCGTCGCCCCCGCCCCTGGCGCGTCACCAGGAGTTTGCTCCGTTCTCATCAGAGGCCCCCGAGCGCTCCCGGTAGCCTGTCCCTGCCCCTCCACGGCGGCTATCTTGGCGGCTTCATCCGCGGCATCCCTTCCTATGTTGGCCACTTCCTCCAGCAGTTCTGGCTCTTCTGCCTGAGGGACTGTAAACAAAGACAGCAAGCAATAACAAAGAGACAGGAGTATTAGAGAACCAGATAGCATGGGCGAGATACGAAAAAGAAGAGAAGAAGCGGAAGAAGAAGAACAAATGAGTTACCCGGAGAGGTCTGTCGGGCAGAAGCTTCAGTTTCCCCGGCAACATCAGTTGCCGGGTCACGATTCCCGTCCCTTGCCATGACAACCACGGTGTCGTCCTGGGCAAGCTCTTCCATGGAAACCGTCACCAGGGGCTCCTCGACTCGATCAGCGGGCGGGGTGAACCCCTCTTGAAGGGGCTCACCATGAGTCGTCTCTCCTCCTCCTCCAGCCGAGGAGGTCGGGAGCTCTCCTTCATCTCTCCTTGCGGGAGTGGCCAATCCTGTGCCCTCCCGCCGGGGGCTGAGCTGGGGGCTTGATAATGGGTCGTTCGAGACGGTCCCCGCCGGGCTCGCATGCTCCACGATCTCCAGCGGCCCCGCGCGCCTGAGCCGTTTGGACCGGTGGATGAGGGTCTCAGTCTCCTCTTCCTCCTCCCTATCGACAGCAACAAAACAAGATCAGTCAACAAAAACAAGTGAGCATACCAAGGCCACTGCAGGAAAAGAAGAGTGGTCTTCCTTACCCTTCGTCAATAAGCATGGAGTTCAGCTCAAACTCCACGGGCGGCGAGAGCGCTCTGCTTCTCTGATGGGGAGGAGGGACGGGGCATCCGGGCAATCTTGAGCCCCGCTGTGGCGCAGGAGGCTCCGACGAGGATGAGCTCTGCGAGGAGCCTAAATTGGACTGAGAGCTGGAGTCATCTTTCGCGGCCGCCGATTGCTTGGCGGGAGAGGATTCGGCCTCGGCAAGGCGAGGGGATCGCCGACGCTCTGCGATCAACTTGCTACCCTTGGAGGTAATCTTCTTCACCTTCTCAGCGGCAGGCACGGGGTCAGCAATCAGAACTTCCCGGCTGGCGACCCGCCTACGGGGATGCTGGTCCAAGACTAGCTCGGGGCCTTGAGGGACTTCCGTGAGCAACTCCTCCGCCTCCTCAACCCTCTCCTCCTCCTGGACCTTCGCCGCCGTGGTGTATAGAGCCTCAATTCCAGAAGGCCTGTCCCCGGCAGGATCAGCCCCGGCAGCCCCCTCCGTGGCTCGTGCCGCGCTCCTGCCATGAGAGGGGCCTTCGCCTGTAGCCTCCTCCTTCCCCTTTGTCACCTTCCCAGCTTTCGCCATCACGATAGCACGGAGTGCTCTGTCCTCTTCCAGCCGCCTCTTAATGAACACTTCCTCTGCCTTGGACGTGTACTTGTACATATTGGTCTCCTCTCTAGTAGCCCTTTCCACCAGAGTGGAGGACCATGCAAGCTCTTCGTCAAGCATGGGTAACTGCCAGTAACCCGAAGCTCCTTGAGCATTGTAATCTGGCATCCAATTTAGAATCTGGTCCCGGGCGGAATTGATGTTCAGAGGGGTGACATTGGTGGGCAACTTGAAAAGCTCGAAGCTGCCGAACAGCTGGTCGCACAACCAGGCATGACCATAGACTAACAAATTGTTGGCCAGGCCTGGAAGCAACCTCATCCTATCTGCGGCATCCCCATACAGCCAGGCAAACCTATCCCTCTTCTGCAATGGTGCAATATGGCGGAGAAGGAAGTCGGCCCCCACGTGCTCAATGGTTAGCCCGGCCGCCTTTAGATGGGTGATCCTGTTTATTGCCGGGCGGAGCCTATCATCGGTAAGGCCAAATTCCCTCCAATCGTTGCCATGCTCAAGCACTCCATCCGCGCCTGGCAGAAATCTGGGGCCTCCTCATCCTGGATCCAGCACCAATCTCCCCTCCACTCCTCCCATCTGCTGCGCTGCTGGCCAGAGATATAATCCTAGTTCTCCCTCGGCACCACCCGTGGAATCCAACTTATTTTCTCGGAGCGGTGGTTTTTGTTCTCCACCCGCGGGACGAAATAGTGCTAGAACAAATCAACATTGGGGGCAACTCCAACAAAGTTTTTGCACAAATGGGCAAAAATCGCCATGCACGCCATTGCATTTGGCGTGAAATCCAAGCAATGGAAGCCATAGATCACCATCATTGCTTCTAAGAAATCCGAGAAAGGGGGACAGAGACCATAGATAAAGTACGCGCAAAAGAATCGGTATGAATCTGGCGGTTTCTGTTCCCCCTCCTCCAGAACTTTGGGCACGCCGTGCCCCTTCGGGACTTCCCTCCCCCACAGATATCCAGACCTTGCTTCAAGCACCTCGCCATCTAGATTCGATGGGAAGAAGACGACATCCGCCCTCCACTTCCTGTCCAGCTCCGACGCCCTTTTGCTCCCCTCGGCGGCCGCCTCTTTCACGGCAGTTGTCCGCTTCCCCTTGGCAGCGGCTTTCTTCCCCATTCCCTCAAGCTACGGTGGGGATGGGTGAAGGAAGTTGGGAAGGGGATCGGCGGCGAGTGTGAGCGACGGGGAAGAGCGTTCGTTTGGCTTGCGAGAGAAGATGATGGAAAGACGAAGCGGGCGATGAATGGGCCGTGCCTTTTCCGCATTTTTCTCTCTTAAGGAAAGGATGTGGGGGAGGACATGACTCTTCAGAAAGTTACCATTTCACATTAACTGCTGCAATCCCACTGTCCCACGACCCGCTGAAAATACGGGAACTTGATGTTGGATTGACTGGTTATCATGACAAATCATTGCACGCACAAAATTTTCTCGCCACGTGTCCGTGCACCGTTTGGGGCCTAACCCAACGTGCCCAGCGACACGTACTACTCAGGCCCGGGGGCTTATGTCGGGGTACACAAATAGGGGTGTATGTCTTCCCCTGACTTGTGCACGGACAGCAAGACCCCAGCCCGGCAAAATTACAGCATCCATGACCAAGACACTGCTAAGGACAAACCTCCCTTGCCGGACAGGCGAGCCTGGCGAGGGCAAGGTGGCCCCGAAGACAAGCCTCAAGGCCGTCCTGGCAGGCCTGCCGGGCACTACCGAAGCAAACTACCCAGCTAAGGCTTCACCGTTCCACCTCACAGCAACGCAAGTCATCGGTCGGTGCGGTGTCAAGACCCCAAGTGATTAAGTGGCAGTTATGCGACACATGACAGCCACTTCTAGAGGAAACCATCTCCAAATGACACCCGTCCAGAGACGTGTCAAGCAGACAGGCGAAAAGGTGGCCAAAAAACCCGGCAAGGCTTGCTAGGGAGGCTACGATGTGACACTAAGCGGCGCATTTAATGCGCTCTTCTCTGCCTGCAGAGTTAGGTATGATAGCACTGTTTGCTATCTAATCAGCACACAATGACTGATTTGCCACTGTGGTAACCCCTTGATCTATAAAAGGAGGGCCATGGCAACCAGAAAAAGGGTTCGGAACCTTGTACACTCGTACGCGCGTAGCTGCTCTCGCCCTGAGGCAACCCTGCCAGGCAAGAGCGCTACGTTTCCACCACCATAAGCCACCATCAATCCACCAAAGTAGGAGTAGGGTTTTACGCCTCGCGACGGCCTGAACCTGGGTAAAACTACCCGTGTGATCTCTACCGCGCTGCGCTACGGTCCTCCGCTCTTTGTGCAACACGCTCAGCCCCCTGCCGAACCAAAAGGGGCCGATGGCCCCATAGGTGGCCATGATTTCCCACGACACATATTGTTACTTCAATTATTTAGTTTGCATACATTAAAATTGCCTTTGAAATGTATGGCTAATATCATCTAGTGATATGAAAGGTCAGACTACACACACACATACACACACAAAAGGGCCCATTACACATTCAAGCATTTCACATCTTTCTCTCGCTCTCTGTGTCAAACCGACTATGCCAAACTACCATGCCTACCGCGCAGCAAAAATCCCGCCCTCGCCTGTTTAATCAGGTTTGTATCGATGGATCGTGCGAAACATCAAAACTATAGTAGTACTACAGTACAAGTAACAGTTCACTGGGTGCCATGTCGTGTACTCCTCCGTCGTAAGAGTGGAGCGCTCACTTTCGTAAATGTTCTAGTCCCTTTCGCCGACATGTGGGACATAAAGCAACCGAGTCCACATGCCATACCGAAATAATAGTGCAAAGCAGCAGGGGGGACACACCCCTGTCTTGGCGCCGTCGTAGTAATGAGCAATGAGGCGTCAAATCACAAAGCCGCACCTTTCCCGCAGTTAAGTTTGAGGGATGAAGTGATGCTCAAAAAAAGTTGGAGGGATGAAGCAACCATCATTTGACTCTTTGCTGAATCTGCTTCTCCCTCATCTTCTTCAAGTTAACCACGTGTTGCTTCTGCTATTGTTCTACCTCATGTGGGATGCAGATCGGCTTCGTACATCACTGAAACATGGACATCATGTTAGCAAACCGGCAGGCCAACCTCCAATAAAAATAAGAACCACCCCCCCCCCCCCCCCGCCTTCCACGCGGCAAAATCACCTTCTTTTTACTAATCTTGATATATTTTTTAGATCAATATAATCGAGATTTGTATAGATAGCACCAAGGAGCAAAACCAAGTGGTACGCTTAAGAGCATCCACATTGTGTAGCCAAATGTTAAAATAGCTTTTGGCATCGATGGGAACCATTGTGGATGGTGCTGCCAAAGCCAAAAAAGAGGGAACCAAAGCTCCCGAATTGATTGATTGAAGGAATAGAAAAATGCAACCTCTCTCCTCTTTCCCTTTGCTTGGACGCATGCATAGAGCACAGAGTATACTCCCTTGTCCCTTCTATCACAAATCACAAAGCAGTGAGGCGTCAAATCACAAAGCATGGACAAAGCAACCATAATTTCACTTTTCGCTGAATCTACTTCTCCATCGTCTTCTTCGAGAAACCACCTTTACCGCACTAAGCTGGACGGATGATGCTATTCTGCTATTAGTAGTACATTTAGGCCTCCTTTGGTTGAACGAACTTCCTGGATGCAAAGAAGGTAGTTGTCTCGGCTTGCAGGCGGCACTTGCGAGCGACTTACTGTGGTCTGCCTCAATGGTGTGCTCCATCGAACGTACTTCGCCAAAGCCACAGCGATCGAGATATCATCGATGTCACCGCAATGGGGAAGGAAGTCAAATAGTTACTCCCTCCATTTTTTTGTATACAAGGACACTATCAAAATTACAATTTGTAGAAGGCCACTAACACTAATCGAGGCAAAATTGATGGGGTTTTCCTCGTACTAGCAACCAAGGACATTAATATACCCTTGCATGCATGCGGAAGTGAGAAGGTTGGTTTGCAGGCGATGCATTAGTCAAGCAATGAGAAGTGACATGGTTAGCTTGTTCGGCGTTGGAGAAAAAATACGCATTAATTGACACGTTAAACGAGGATTTGTATAGATCGATCCCGCAGAAGAAAACCCCGCCTTCTTTTTTAACACAATACGTACTAAAATCAAAGTCGCGGACCCTCGCAAACCATATGTTATTACAAGTTCAAAATGAAAAGGAGGTACAATTACACATGCCTGTCGCGATCGCACCGCACCCTCACATAGTCGGTCCTTCACGCCGCAAACCCAACCAAGGGAACGCACCCTCACTGACATGTGGTACCGCATGTGATCAAACCAAACTTAGCCATCCAACCGCTGACACCTAATTTTTGTTCATACAGTATGTTTATCCAACCGCCTGTTGGGGAAGATCTGTGCGGCCCGTGCGGTGGTAGGTTGGGGAAGAAGAAGAGGTGAGGAAGAAGAAGGGTTAGCAGACGTAGGATATTCATCCAACCACCTGAAATGGTCGACTGAACCAAATGATGAAAGTCAGGCGACTTGCATAAATATATGTTTTTACATAACAAAAGATCCCTAAAAATAACAACATAAAGAAAAACTATCATTGCTCGTGGAACGAGCCGGCCTTGTCTTCTTTGGCTGCCAGCGCGAACCAGCCGTACCTGCTGATGTGTGTCTCTACACCGTGGTTGTCCTCGGCCTCCAGCTACTCTTCACGTGGAACAAGCACCGCCCGGTTCACATCCACGACGTTTGGTTCCGCCTGCAAGAGGGCCTCGATGGCAGCGGCATCCACACGCTCCGCGTCGAGTTGAGCCTTCGATGCCCGATTCAAGTCCAAGAAGTCTGGTTCTGCCTGCGGGAGGGCCTCGATGGCAGCGGCATCCATGCGTAGCATCAAGTTGAGCCTCCGCCGCCCGGTTCACGTCCACGACATCCGGTTCCGCCAGCAGGAGAGCCTCAATGGCAGCGACATCCGTGCGCTCCGCGTTGAGTTGAGCCTCCTCCTCCTGGTGCTCCTTTAGGACCGCCAGGTTGAACCGCTGGTCCGCCTGCACCATGCAGGACCCGGACGCCTGCATGAAGTCTATGTCCATCGTCTCATATGCATCGGGGGCCTTCTGTGCTGCGACCTCTGCCATGAACATTGGATCAGCTTCCTCCTCCTCAGAGCTTGGCTCCAGAGAACTCGGGGATTGGCCTGCCACAAAGCGAGCTTGGGAATGGAGGTCTGTGGCGCCGACCGCCGCCGTGATTTCTGCGCGGCGCTCCGACATTAGCATCTTGTAGTACGTTATCTTGCGGCGCACCATGGCTTTCTAGCAAACTAGGGGACGGCTGATGTGGGCTAGGGGATCGAAAGGTGGGAGAATGGGCTAGAGAGGAGGTGTGGTTTTGGGGCAATGGTGACCAGCCGGCAAGTAGCTGGCGTAGGCTGAGCAGTGTAGGTTCCGGTGTGAATAGTGGTTCTGGTGACGACCGGTCAATCGGTTTTGACTGTGCGGAGTTTGCAAAGCCGGACGGCTGGAGCCTGGAGACTTGTGGGGTGTGATGGGACCAAACTTTCGGAGTTTCACGTGGCAGACGTCCGGACCTCCCCACCATTCCTGTCGACGACGAGGCAGTGACTTCGTAAATCTCAAGATGATATGATGGCTTAGTCTCTCGAAGGTGGTCATAGGGGTAGGGTGTGCGTGTGTGCGTTCATAGGGGTGAGTGTATGCGCACATGTATGAGCGCTTGCGTCTGTACTGTGTTCATAAAAAGGAGTACTCGAAGTATACAAGTTCATAAGGAACGGACAGTGTACATCACTCTTGTCCCGTTCGCGTTGCACCCCGGCATGGTGGACCCTGCACGTCGCTGACCGAATGGAACGCGCTTCGTCTTGCGTTTTCACTCGCTTGTTGGACCGTAGTTGAGAGCAAACCGACAGTAGGAAAGCTTTCCTCCCCCCCCCCCCCCCCCACCCCGCGGAGTCGGACGTCCCTCCCCCACCCGCGTCGGCTGAATTTACTACATCCGTCCGGGTTTATTGGTCCTTATTGTAATCTATGCCAAATTTTGACCATAAATTTAACTAACAACATGTTTATGTGTGTCATCAAAAATTATATCATTGAAAACTATGCACTAACATTTTGTCAGTTAAATATTTGATCAAAATTTAGCACAAATTACAAAAGGAACTAATAAACTAGGACAGAGGTAGTAGAAGAGAGACATGGATGGCTGGATGGGTAGATTGTAGCATAGATTCCAAGAAATTTGTCAAGAGTGTGAGGTCGGCCGAGTGTTACTTGTAGTATACTACTAGTACTACTAGTACTAGGAGCACTCCATACTCTACTATAGATGTTGTACTCCACTAGTAGTAGTACTACTACTCCTACTACTATTGGACAGGGAGCTTAAAAAAATGTTACTATTGGACTGGCTACACGTGGCGAAATCCTAGTAGGAAGAGCATGCGCGAGAACAAGCATTCACGTGTTTGAATACAAATTGGAAACAATTTCTGTTTGAATACAAATCTAGGAGTACATACGAATCTAACAATATTGCTTGGGCATGGTTGAATGTTGATACTTTTTTCTATAAGTTCGATCAAAAGGATCTGAGGGAGTATATTGTACGTCCAAAAGTGAAATGAACATTGAATACCCTTTATATTTGATTTGCTGATGCTATGATCACCGGTTCAAAATTTTGAATCTGCCTTAGGTTGAATTCTAATATTTGAAACTTTTTTAGGGATTCAAATAATATGTGTCTTCTTATGCATAAAATGTTTTTTTCTTTGACACACCATCTCTATGTATCACACATGCACCCACTCGTTCTCTCTCGGTTTCATCTCGGGGTCTCTCTCTCCCCCTCTCCCTTTTTTTCTCTCTCTCTCTCTCATGCGTGCACACACACATACCACCCTCTCTTCCTCTTCGTGCATGTCACACCTAATTGATCCCTCGAGGTATTGGGATTGTATCTCGCTCACCAGGTCGCTCTTCGATAGATGCCTAGGTCACTCTACCATGCATTAATTATAACCAAGCCTTTCATCTATCTTTTTTTAAGCATACATTCATCTTTCTCTCCGCCCTGCTCTAGATCGGTCGATCTCCGGACCCACCCTAGTCCTCTTTCAATCGATCCATAGCAAGATGGTACACGACCGATGTGCACACACAGAAACACGCACCCTTCTCTCCACCCCACACGATAATTTCTGTCATAGAAATAAGCAGCGCCACATGATTATACATCGACCGCTCAAATAAACATTAAGTTGTCTCATTTTCCCATCCATCTTGGTCACAGAGTAAGATACACAGGGACTAGTATAGTTACTACTGCCGGAACATGGTATAAGTTGGACCCCTAAATGCAGGCACGGACCAGGCACACCTCAATTATTCCTTCAAACAGTCAGACACCTAAATTAGCACACCATCCGGCTACTTAATCAAGTGTTATGCTTCACGAGTTGAAAAGGAAAAGGGTGGTACTGTACCCAAAACCATCACACTTGGGGCTAGGGTAACAACTTGGTACTGTACCACATTTGAACTAGGGCACAAAAACCACCTATTTTGTGCCTAATGCGTAACGCGGAGCACTGACGCTCGAATTTGGCCGGGAAAACAGGGAAACCGACATGTGGGGCCCATCTGTCGGGATGACATGGCATAGGCTAGTCCAATGGAGGAGCTGGCCCACGACCTCCTCACCACCGGCAACCATTCATGTGGGTCGTGGGGGCCAGCAACATGGCGCAGCTCCCACACCACCTCTGGACACGGTGACCGCGGTGAGCGACACGCTCATCGTGGCTAGACACGTTTGGTTTCAGGGTGCCGAGGGTGGTGCTACCACGGTGGCACGACCAACAGATCAACACCCGGCTCATCGAGGATGCACGGGGCGCCGAAGTGTGCGCGCGCCACAACGCGTCCGCGGAGTGTTCTAGAGTGGCCAATTGTATCCCGAGGACCTGAGACCATGCCGGGTCATCTTGCTTTTTCAATGACATGTGGGATCGCATGTGAGCAAAGGGCATCTCCAACATTGCCACGCCCACAGCTAACTACCCTGGCCCACAAAAATTCCTCGTCCCTCTCGCTGTCGCACGCGTGTGTTCCCAGCCGGCACCAGCTGCCCGCATTCATGTAGTCCGTCCGTATGCCGTCATTAAGCAGGATCGCTACCCGAGGAACCAACTCCGGTGACTTCTTGACGAACCCGAACGCTTGGCCTCACCGAAATGTGCTACTTAAAGTGGTAACGCCCATCTAAACTCCACACCAGAGCACATACTCCTACCTGGCACCACATACACCATTATCGCGAGCGAGAACGATCTGCGGGAGAGCTTGTCTTCGGGGATGAAGCTCGAGGTCGCCGCCCTCACTCAACTCGCCGATCGTAACGCAGTACCGGTGTAGCCGGACACGGACACGACCGCGCAAGCGGTGGCCATGCTGGCGGCTGATGACGAGAGCACCGCCAGCCATGCGTCCTACTTGCCATCGTCCAATGTTCGGTGGCACATGTGGGAGGTGAAGCGACGAACGGTCCACATCCATCATCATCGACCTCACATCCACCGGCACCGCCGAGGTCGGGGACTCCTTCGAGGATGAGTAGGGCATGTTGTGCCAATTGGCCGGTCCGTCTCTCGTGTTCTACTCTTCCTCGCCGGAGACCGCACCTTCATGGTACGTCTCCAACGTATCTATAATTTATGAAGTATTCATGCTGTTATATTACCATTCTTGGATGTTTTACAATCATTTTATAGCAACTTTATATCATTTTTTGGGACTAACATATTGACATAGTGCCCAGTGCCAGTTGATGTTTTTTGCTTGTGTTTTACATCGCAGAAAATCAATACCAAACGGAGTCCAAACGCACCAAACCTTTTTAGAGATTTTTTTGGACCAGAAGACACCCTGTGGGCCAAAGAAGTAACAGAGGGGAGCTCCGAGGAGAGCACAACCCACCAGGGCACGCCTGGGGGCCCAGGCGCGCCCAGGTGGGTTGTGCCCACCTCGGTGGCCTCCCGCACCGCCTCTTCGGCCTATAAATTCTCAAATATTCCAAAAACCCTCGGGGAAACCCTAGATCAGAAATTTGCCGCCGCAAGCCTCTGTAGCCACGAAAAACCCGCTCTGGCACCCTGCCGGAGGGGGAAATCATCACCGGTGGCCATCTTCATCATCCCGGCGACCACCATGATGAGGAGGGAGTAGTCCACCCTCGGGCCTGAGGGTTTGTACCAGTAGCTATGTGTTTAATCTCTCTCTCGTGTTCTTGAGATGGCACGATCTTGATGCATCGCGGGCTTTGTTAATATAGTTGGATCATATGGTGTTTTCCCCTCTCTATCTTGTTGTGATGAATGGAGTTTTCCCTTTGAGATTTCATTTTTATCGGATTGAATACTTTTATGGATTTGAGAGCACTTGATATATGTCTTGCATATGAATACCCATGGTGACAATGGGGTATTATATTGATTCACTTGATATATGTTTTGGCACTCAACTTGTGGATTCCCGAGGTGACATTGGGGTAATGTATGCATAGGGGTTGATGCACGTTCTCGTCTTTCGTTTCTCCGGTAGAAATCTTGGGGTACTCTTTGAGGTTCTTTGTGTTGGATTGAGTATTATGAATCTGAATTTGCTTTGGTGTTATTTTAGTACGAACTCTTGATAGATTGATCAGAAAGAATAACTTAGTGTTATTTTAGTACGAACTCTTGGTAGATCGATCGGAAAGAATAACTTGGTGTTATTTTAGTACGAACTCTTGGATAGATCGATCGGAAAGAATAGCTACAAACAATTTCTTCTTGTGTTCTCCGCTAGATAAGAACTTTGGAGTGATTCTTCATCGCACGTCGAGGGATGGTTATATGATCCAATTAGATTAGCATTGTTGAGAGATTGCACTAGCGAAAGTATGGACCCTAGGCCTCATTTTCAAGCATTGCAATACCGTTTGTGCTCCGTTTTATCAATTGCTACCTTGCTGTTTTTTATTGTTCCTATACAAAAACCAATATCTACTATCATTACTATGCTTTTATTACCATCTCTTCGCCGAACTAGTGCACCTATACAAATTACCTGTGGCGCCCCGCCTGAGTACCACTGTAGCCAGACGGTCGCCATGCATACCAGCCCAGGAAATCACTCTGGCATGCACGTTTACAACAACTATCAAGAAGATAGGCATTTCTATTAATTGGTATATAAGTCTTACATGATAGTAACAAAGGGGTAGCAGCGGAAAAGCTCTATCTAAGGCAGCATGGTCCTGGTGCGGCTCCAATCCACAGGGATCTGACTGGGTTACTCTCCTAGCCTGCGAACGCTCCGGCTCCTCGACGATGGATCCTTACGTGAACCTGGCCACATTGAAGGCCGCTGAGTACTTTTGAAAGTACTCGCAAGCAAACCAAACCAACATATACACCAAGCAATGCATCCATGGCATTCAAGCATGTATTTGTTATTAGAGCAACATTAATTATCATAGCATGGCATAACTAGCTAGCAACATCAATTATCAAGTCATAACAGGTTTATCCAGCAAGATAACTACTGAGGTAAAATACAGTAAAGTAAAGCATATCAACTGAATCATCCATACTCCGAATAATCTCATGATCCATTCTGAATCTGATCCAAATCCAATCCAAGTCTTTCGGTCATCTGACCATTCCTCATATAGCCATCCCATGGCTAACATACCATATTCCTGACATCATCTGATGTCTGAATAGGACAAGTTCTTCCACCATTATTATCACCATTACGGTTGACCACCTAGTGAGGTCTGGACGGGTTGTACAATACCGTGGACCCGACTATTCGAATAGATTTTACACTCTGCAGAGGATGCGCACTTTACCCACACTATGGAGCACTGACCTCGTGATCCCATTCGGGTGGACCAGTGTTGCTCCAACGAAACCTGCCTGACCCGTGACTCTCCCATCGTACCACCGGCGATCATCCTCCCCCGGAGTCAAGCCCTGGGTGGCCCCTTGTCACCTTGTGACACCTGCCACCGTCGTGGCCAAACTAAATTGTACCAAACAGGGACGGGAACCCAAACAACTCAACTGGGCTCACAGGGGGCTGATAGAGGGCAAGGGCAAAATGGTCATTTTCATAGTGTGACAACCTTGTGAAAATGACACCAATAGAATGGGCTCGACGAGATGAAGATGTAGGCATTGGATTCACCTGATTCGGAGTTGCGAGCGAAAAGTTGTAGTAGTTTTACTGCCAGGGACCTTTCTGTAATATAAATATTTGCATACGGGTCCTCAGCAGTTTTTTTCTGCGGAAAAGGTTAAAATGAACTACGCCACTGGGCCATGCTGGGCCGAAAGTGGCCGAGCCTGGGCAGCTAACCGAACCGCGCAGTTCCTGCCGCTTACTTGGCCGGCCCACCTGTTCCCCCATTTAAAAAAAACGGGCGGAGGGAGTGAGTGGGAGGCCGACAGCATGGGCCCTCCTGTTGGGTCGTGTCCCTCCTCCGTCAGGGACAGAGAAAGATAGGGGAGGCGCCGGGCGCCGGCGTTGCCGTGGCTCCGGCGGGCGAGAGCCCCGGCTGGCGGTGGGGATGAGTTCGTGGCTTCCTCCCGCGCTCATGGATGGTCGAGGCGATGGCGGTGGTGCTCTGAGGCGGTCGGGTGAGGACGGAGCCTGACGGCGGCGGTGATGAGCTTGGGGTCGAGGCCATGGGCTGCTCCGGCGCAAAAAGAGGGTGGGGAGGGTGACGTGGAGAGGGTGGTGGTTAGCTGCGGCGGCTAGGGCAGCAATGGGGGCCGGAGGCGAGCGACTTTAGGCGGGGACAGTGGCGGAGCTTGCCGGTGATGTGCGGGCACGGGAGCTCTCCGAGCTCAGATGAGAGGTAGTGCGGGGTGCTAGGGGGTAGAGGAGGGGCTAGAGGTGCCGTGAGTGCTCGGGGAGAGCTCGGGGGTGGCCTATATATAGGCGGCCGTCGAGAACGGATAGCCACGGCCGCCATGGCAATCTTATCGCCGTCCTGGCACTCGAGGTAGACGTGGTTGGACAGTAGCGGTGACGAGAGGCTTCACGGAGGAGCGAGGAGCTAGCTGGCGCGCCCGAGAAGGCTCGGGTTGGAGCTATACGGCGGCGCACGAGCGGCACAGTACGGGGCGGGGTTCGCCGTGGCGTGAGGAGAAAGAGATAGGAGGGGGAAGGGCTTGGAGAGGGTCGGCGTGGATGCAGGGAAACCGCTAGATGAGTTCGGGCAAGCCAGGGCTGGCTGGATGTGACCTCCCGAGGGGTGCCGTGCGCAGAGCGCGCACTTCTACACGCCGTCCGCATGGTCACCACGCCAAAACATGCACTGTTGCCCTACTTGACCCAGCACCGTGTCAACTGGATGCATCACTGCTCAAATAGATGAGACAAGTGTCTGGAGCCACCTAGATAGCTCCAGGATGAGTGAACCTTGCTGAAAAAGATTTTAACAGCAAACTTTACTGGATTCTAGAGGAAAAATGGATGAGGGTGGGGAGTTGCAACTTTGTCAAAATGAAATAGGGTAGGAAGGACTATGTGCTGGCAGAATTTGAGTTCATTTGGACCTCATTTGCACATACTTCCTTCACAATGCAAAATTTGGTCCAGAATAGGGATTTTGAAGCTGCACTCATCTGGCTTGATGAAATGAGCTGAATTTTTGTAGAGTGTGATGATTTGATCATATGAAAGTACTGGAAAAGTTTCAGCTCATTTGGAAATTCCTATATGGTACTTCCTTCACAACACTTCCAAATGGACAGAAACTTGAGAAAAATGCTGAGGATGAATGGATAGATGGATTGAGCTGATTTTTGGTTTACATGAGTGATTTATCAATGATAAGCACAATGAAAATTTTCAGCTCAAATAGATCAAGGGTTCAAGCAGTTCCTTTGTAAGTTGCCCAACTGGACAGAATTTGCAAATTGGTGTTGTGCTCAAAATTTATTGGGTGGAACTTGGGTTCTTGATGGAAATGGTGAATATATGGATAGTACAAGCTCCACAATTTATTTGGGATTTTTCCTGGCTACCAAAATGGTAGTTCCTTTAGAAACTGCCCAAAATGCAATATTGGCATTAAATGGGAAAATGCAATTTCCCTTATTTAATTATAGCCAATATTTTTATGGGAGCTCAATATGATCACAAAGAATATCTCCACAAGTTTTCATGAGCTTTGGAGATGGATAGATATTTTCCTGGATTTAATTCCTTTAACTGGTAGAAAAAGTAATTAATTATAATTGAAAAATATTGCAAATGACTTGGCAATATTTTTGCATATCCAGGGTTTACGGTTGAGGGATGATCACTGGGAAAAGTTTGGGAGGCAACAGATCAAAGGAAATTGAGGTTCCTTTGCAACGGAGAGGATCAGGGTTTCCCTTCCGGCAACTCGGAAGGTAGGGTTTCAGTGGCAAAGTCCGGAGAATAGATCTTGGGTGGCAGGGTTGATCTGAAGTGGATCTCGGGTTGGATAGGGAAGGCAAGACTAAATGACCATCTTCATATTCCCAAGAGCTAGAGAAATCCGATAACACCGAGAAAAAAGACGGGAGTCAAATCCCGCGAAGGAAAAAAAACAGGGAGCGAGAATCAGGGTGTTACAAACCTACCCCCCTTAAGAAAATCTCGTCCTCGAGATTTCCGGGTTACCTCCCGGAGAAGGGGGACTTACCCGTGTGCGACTTGGATCCATCAGTGATTTTATCTTTACCGCAGTCATTGTTCCATTGCCAAGAGTCATTCTGCTTCCTCGGATTGTTCTGCTGTTAGCATAGGGCTACCTTGGGCAGGCGTAGTGTCGTCGTGCTGATGTGATCCTTGTACCTTTGTGACCTTATCCATAGTAACGAAGAGCTGATTCGTCCTATGCCAGTGGTGTCGTATTCCAGAAGACTTGGCTGGAATACGGGGCCTTTTAACTGCCTCTTCTGATGGACCATGTGTTGTCTCTACACATAGTTTCCTTGAATCCTTCTCCTTCCTGTCAGGTAAACCTCTTGTCCTGGTAGTGGGGTAGTGGTAATATCAACAAACAGCTTAGTTTCCATGGTCAGGAAGAAACTGTTTCGGGTTTTATTGCAATACTTTGTACTCTGACAGTCAGGGCAAGACATCCTTTCCTAGTATCAGGCTCACATACTCGTATGGCATTGATGGCTAGAGGTGATTTTCTCTTTGCCATGTCAGAATGCTCAGCCTGGCTGTGGGTTCCATGCCGATGTTTCCTTCTACCTTATGCATTCGGGTGTTGTCCTTAGGTGATTCGCAATTCAAGGAACAATATGACCGAGCTATTGCCGCTGTATCCCTGACTGAAATATCAGGCATGATCACAAAGTAATCATAGACAGTAATCTCTTATTCCAATGATGTCATGGTGTCTATGAGCTGTTGGTGCTGATGTGCTTTGAGCTATTTCATCTGAATGTCTTGTTTCCAACTCTGTCACTTGTGGAAAGGGTTCTGTCATATATAGCCTTGTAGTCCTTGCTTTGACCACTGAGCTGAACATAGTATCGCTATCATCCGGTGTATCTTTCGGAGCATAGCCTTTTGTCTTGGTTGATGGCCCGTATTTAGGATGAATATGACATGCTGGCTGCATTGTTGTGGCCGTATATGCAAGAGTCTGGCAAGGATTGGTAGTAATACCTTGTCTGTGAAGCTGTGTCTTGCTGACCGTCATGGAGGTTGTTCATCCTCAACTTCTTTGTTCTTGAGGATACCTTTGATGGACCTGTGATGACTTGCCAACACGACTTCCTGATTGTTTTCCCGGTTTGTCGGGCTTGTTCTCGCAACTTACTCTTGCATATCTCATAGGGGTTGCTGTGCTCATATCCTTCTTTGAAATATGGGGGCCAATAATTCTCTGAACACAGTCATTCCCGTGTACGAGTGGCTCGCATGAACTGATCCTCTGGGCTGCATGTTCACAACGTATGCAGGTACAGGATAACTCCTTTCATAACCACTGAGTTCTGAGGTGGATGTGTGTCCAGACTAGTTCTTGCTTCTAACAAGCTTGTTGTAGGCACGATAGCGTGTTGAAGAAGGCGGAATTCCTTATGCTCGAAGCTTTTGCCAGGGTAGTGTACTAAAGAAAGCTGGGGATCGTACCTCAGAAGTTTTCCTTCATGTGGCTTACTGCGGAAGGTTAGGTGCCTTATGCCAGAAGCTTTCTATAGTAGCGCACTGTGGAAGATGGGAGTGTCGTACCCCAGAAGATTTTTTTCACCAAGTGGCGTAAGCTTCTCTCGGTAGCTTGTGGAGGAGGGCTGGGTTTCATATACCAGAAGTCTTTTACGGCGATATGTGGTCGGATCTATGGCCGATTCTGGCTTCTTTCCAAAGTATCCGGAATTTACTCATAGCGGAGTCAAAACTTGGTATAGGCCATACCTTGCCTGAAGATATTCCATTGGTCACACACATCGCTTGTCCCTCTGCTGGTCTGCTCATTTTTGCTGTAAAGGCTGCACCACTGATGCAGACTTCATGTTGATAATTAATTCGGAACACCCTTTGCATTCAAACCAAGTGTTGCCGATAATTCCATTCGGTTCAGCTGAGTTTCCAATCATGTTAGGTGCTCCTTGATTCTGGATGCTTGGAAGCTCAGTGATTCTGGGCAACCGTGGACTCATCCATATTCCTCGCAAACCTTGTTCACACTGCCCGGAAAATTTTGTATTTGCATCGGTGAACTTCCAGAATTTACTTTGAAATTTGTAGCAACGTACCTGAGTTCTGTTGGTGCTCTTGGCACATTCACATTCTTGGAATATGTCTTTGGTGGGTAATAAATGATTCTTAAGTCCATTGAGAAAAGGCTCGGTTCACCTTGGTAACGGAAATAATCCTTGTGTCGAGGACGGAATCATTTGTCCTTACTGATATTCATTCTTGGTAGCTCATCTGACTGATCTTTAGATGTGATCTGTTCTGAGGTCAATCTTCTCAGGTATATTCTAGCCTTGTCTATTGCACACAGATTCTGCTTCTGACCCATTCTTTATTCTTGACAGATTCCGGTGTTGCTATTCTGAATATCAGGCAGTTGGCTTGGCTTGACTCTTGCTGAATTTGGATTACTAGGTATTATCCAAGTTGCATACTGGTCTTCTTGATGGTGCTTGCAGATGGATCTAGTCGGAGCGAAGAAACGGAACCGAGAAAAGAAACAAGAACTGCGAAAACCAAAAAGCAAACAAAGCTCAAATTTTGCGGACCTTACACACGTGGCCGAGGATCCACTAGTATAACTAGTATAGCGCACTCGATGCACCTCTGAGGATTTAGAAGCGAAACCACACAGTGCTCCTGGTAGGAATGGTGTCAAGCTTCTACTACTTCCCCAGGGAACATCACACTCGATGCCCATTGGCTATGGTCATGCGATTCTAGGGATATTGGGGAGAGACAGAATTTATAAGCGTTTCCCAAAGGAAACTAGAGTTAAGAAGAGAAATGCCATTGTTAGCAAGCAGGGTAAGGATATCTGTTTACCTAGGGGGTTCAGGGCTCACGGGTCGTTGCCAGGTGCGAGTATTTTATACCGCAGGCAAAGGCCACGAGAGTTGGGGGTCTGAGGGAGCCAAAAACCTATGGGGTTGCCTTAAGATCAATAGTAGTCGTGCCAGGTTGGCAAAAGATGGCTGAAATCCATCTGGGCTTTCTACTCAGCACAAGACAATGAAGTCTGGCTAGGGTAACCTACAGTCAGCCTGGCTGCTCTGATACCATCCGTTGTTGCGCCCCGCCTGAGTACCACTGTAGCCAGACGGTCACCACGCATACCAGCCCAGGAAATCACTCTGGCGTGCGCGTTTACAACAAGTATCAAGAACACAGGCATTTCTATTAATGGGTATATAAGTCTTACATGATAGTTACAAAGGGGTGGCAGCGGAAAAGCTCTATCTAAGGCAGCATGGTCCTGGTGCGGTTCCAATCCACACGGATCTGACTAGGTTACTCTCCTAGCCTGCGAACGCTCCGGCTCCTCGACGAGGGATCCTTAATTGAACCTGGCCACATTGAAGGCCGCTGAGTACTTTTGAATGTACTCGCAAGCAAACCAAACCAACATATACACCAAGCAATGCATCCATGGCATTCAAGCATGTATTTGTTATTAGAGTAACATTAATTATCACAGCATGGCATAACTAGCTAGCAACATCAATTATAAAGTCATAACAGGTTTATCCAGCAAGATAACTACTGAGGTAAAATACAGTAAAGTAAAGCATATCAACTGAATCATCCATACTCCGAATAATCTCATGATCCATTCTGAATCTGATCCAAATCCAATCCAAGTCTTTCGGTCATCTGACCATTCCTCATATAGCCATCCCATGGCTAACATACCATATTCCTGACATCATCTGATGTCTGTACAGGACAAGTTCTTCCACCATTATTATCACCATTACGGTTGACCACCTAGTGAGGTCTGGACGGGCTGTCCAATACCGTGGACCCGGCTATTCGAATAGATTTTACACTCTGCAGAGGTTGCACACTTTACCCACACTATGGAGCACTGACCTCGTGATCCCATTCGGGTGGACCAGTGTTGCTCCAACGAAACCTGCCTGACCCGTGACTCTCCCATCGTACCACCGGCAATCATCCTCCCCCGGAGTCAAGCCCTGGGTGGCCCCTTGTCACCTCGTAACACCTGCCACCGTCGTGGCCAAACTAAACAGTCCCAAACGGGGACGGGTACCCAAACAACTCAACTGGGCTCACAGGGTTATCGCCGCCTACCTGATCAGGGTAGCACGCACGCATAACCCTCCCTGCATGGAGGTACCGGTGAAAGAGCACGGAGCCAGACCAAGTCAAGGCCGTCCCATACCGGCAAATGTGGTTGCACGAATAAGCCCGGACAGGTGACTCAAGATCAACCACTATGTTCAGTTTTAGCAATTACTTAACCGACAGGGATATCCATCATGAATAACTTGACCTGGTGTTAACTATGTATGAGGTAACAACGGCATAAACACAACAAACCATCTCTGTATAGCATCATAATAAGTCATTAACACAGGAATGATATTCATGATCCAGTCATGTAAATGATGAATACAAACTAACAGGAATTTAAGTAGTTCTAGCACGAGCATCATTATTAGGTTAAACACACAAGAATAACATAGAGCAATGCTTTAGGGCATATATCATATGGTCGGCTTGCCTGGGGTCGAAGGAATACTCCGGGAAGAAGTGCGGTGAAGCCGCGGAAGTATTCGCCGGAAAAGTTCTCTCTCGGAGGGGGCTGATAGAGGGCAAGGGCAAAATGGTCATTTTCATAGTGTGACAACCTTGTGAAAATGACACCAATAGAACGGGCTCGACGAGACGAAGAAGTAGGCATTGGATTCACCTGATTCGGAGTTGCGAGTGAAAAGTTGTAGCAGTTTTACTGCCAGGGACCTTTCTATAATATAAATATTTGCATATGGGTCCTCAGCAGTTTTTTTTCTACGGAAAAGGTTAAAATGAACTGCGCCGCTGGGCCGTGCTGGGCCGAAAGTGGCCAAGCCTGGGCAGCTAACCGAACCGCGCAGCTGCTGCCGCTTACTGGGCCAGCCCACCCGTACCCCCATTTAAAAAAAACGGGCAGAGGGAGCGAGTGGGAGGCCGACAGCATGGGCCCTCCTATCGGGTCGTCTCCCTCCTCCGTCAGAGACAGAGAGAGACAGGGGAGGCGCCGGCCGCCGGCGTTGCCGTGGCTCCGACGGGCGAGAGCCCCGGCTGGGGGTGGGGATGAGTTCGTGGCTTCCTCCCGCGCTCGTGGATGGTCGAGGCGATGGCGGGGGTGCTCTGAGGCGGTTGGGTGAGGACGGAGCCTGACGGTGGCGGTGATGAGCTTGGGGTCGAGGCCATGGGCTGCTCCGGCGCAAAAAGAAGGTGGGGAGGGTGTCGTGGTGAGGGTGGTGGTTAGCTGCGGCGGCTAGGGCAGCAATGGGGGCCGGAGGTGACCGAATTTAGGCGGGGACAGTGGCGGAGCTTGCCGGTGATGTGCGGGCACGGGAGCTCTCCGAGCTCAGATGAGAGGTAGTGCGGGGAGCTAGGGGGTAGAGGAGGGGCTAGAGGTGCCGTGGGTGCTCGGGGAGAGCTCGGGGGTGGCCTATATATAGGCGGCCGTCGAGAACGGATAGCCACGTCCGCCGTGGCTATCTTGTCGCCATCCTAGCGCTCGAGGTAGACGTGGCTAGACGGTAGCGGTGACGAGAGGCTTCACGGAGGAGCGGGGAGCTAGCTGGCGCGCTCGAGAATGCTCGGGTTGGAGCTATACGGCGGCGCACGAGCGGCACAGTACGGGGCGGGGTTCGCCGTGGCGTGAGGAGAAAGAGATAGGAGGGGTAAGGGCCTGGAGAGGGTTGGCGTGGATGCAGGGGAACCGCTAGACGAGTTCGGACAAGCCAGGGATGGCTGGATGTGACCTCCCGAGGGGTGCCGTGCGCAGAGCGCGCACTTCTGCATGCCGTCCGCGAGGTCACCACGCCAAAACATGCACTGGTGCCCTACTTGACCCAACACCGTGTCAACTGGATGCATCACTGCTCAAATAGATGAGACAATTGTCTGGAACCACCTAGATAGCTCCAGGATGAGTGAACCTTGCTGAAAAAGATTTTAACAGCAAACTTTACTGGATTCTATAGGAGAAATGGATGAGGGTGGGGAGATGCAACTTTGTCAAAATGAAATAGGGAAGGAAGGACTAAGTGCTGGCAGAATTTGAGGTCATTTGGACTTCATTTGCACATACTTCCTTCACAATGCAAATTTTGGTCCAGAATAGGGATTTTGAAGCTGCACTCATCTGGCTCGATGAAATGAGCTGAATTTTTGTGGAGGGTAATGATTTTATCATATGAAGGTACTGGAAAAGTTTCAGCTCATTTGGAAATGCCTATATGGTAGTTCCTTCACAACACTTCCAAATGGACAGAAACTTGAGAAAAATGCTGAGGATGAATGGATAGATGGATTGAGCTTATTTTTGGTTTACATGAGTTATTTATCAATGATAACTGCCATGAAAATTTTCAGCTCAAATAGATCAAGGGTTCAAGCACTTCCTTTATAATTTGCCCAACTGGACAGAATTTGCAAATTGGTGTTGTGCTCAAAATTTAATGAGTGGAACTCGGGTTCTTGATGGAAATGGTGAATATATGGATAGGAAAAGCTCCAAAATTTATTTGGGATTTTTCCTGGCTACCAAAATGGTAGTTCCTTTAGAAACTGCCCAAAATGGAATATTGGCATTTAATAGGAAAATGCAATTTTCCTTATTTAATTATAGCCAATATTTTTATGGGAGCTCAATATGATCACAAAGAATATCTCCACAAGTTTTCATGAGCTTTGGAGATGGATAGATATTTTCCTGGATTTAATTCCTTTAACTGGCAGAAAAAGGAATTAATTATAATTGAAAAATATTGCAAATGACTTGGCAATATTTTTGCATATCCAGGGTTTATGGATGAGGGATGATCACTGGGAAAAGTTTGGGAGGCAACAGATCAAAGGAAATTGAGGTTCCTTTGCAACGGAGAGGATCAGGGTTTCCCTTCCGGCAACTCGGAAGGTAGGGTTTCGGTGGCAAAGTCCGGAGAATAGATATTGGGTGGCAGGGTTGATCTGAAGAGGATCTCGGGTTGGATAGGGAAGGCAAGACTAAATGACCATCTTCATATTACCAAGAGCTAGAGAAATCCGATAACACCGAGAAAAAAGACGGGAGTCAAATCCCGCGAAGGAAAAAAAAACAGGGAGCGAAAACTAGGGTGTTACATTACCATTGTATTTGGTGTGTTGGGGACACAAGAGACTCTTTGTTATTTGGTTGCAGGATTGTTTGAGAGAGACCATCTTCATCCTACGCCTCCGATGGATTGATAAACCTTAGGTCATCCACTTGAGGGAAAATTGCTACTGTCCTACAAAACTCTGCGCTTAGAGGCCCAACACGAGTCTACAAGAATAAAGTTGTGTAGTAGACATCAAGCTCTTTTCTGGCATCGTTGCCGGGGAGGTGAGTGCTTGAAGGTATATCTCTAGATCTTGCAATTGAATCTTTTAGTTTCTTGTTTTATCACTAGTTTGGTTTATAAAAAGAAAACTACAAAAAAAAGGAATTGAGGTTGCATCATATTATTCGTCTTTATAGTGTCTTTCATGAAAATGATGGAAAGGAAAATTGTGCTCAATTGATAGAAGAAGAAATTTATAAAATGTTTGACAAAAAATCATTGAATGATGAGCATGATTGCAATGTTGTTGGTATGAACTCTTTGAATATCCATGATGATAATGATATGCAAAGTCATAAGCTTGGGGATGCTATGTTTGATGAAGATGACATTTTTAGTCCCCCAAGATTTGATGTGCAAATTTGTTATAATGATTGCATGCCTCCTATTTATGATGATTATAATGATGAAAGTGGGTTTGGAAGAGTGCCGACTTTATGTAGTGATGAATCCATTATTTTGGAAGAGGTTTCAATTGAATATGACGACAAAGTTGCTATCTATGATGATTGTGGTGATGACATGTATGCTATAAAGAATAATGATAATCATGAAACTTGTCATCAAGATTTTAATTTTCAATCACATGATAGTTATTTTGGTGAGTTTGCTTCCACTACTATTCATGAGAATAATTTTGCCTATGTGGAGAGTAATAAAATTTATAGTGGATTTTCCTTCCTATGTGGAGAGTAATAATATCAAGTTTCCTCTCTATGTGTTGAAAATCTTGAAGTTTTGCTTGTTTTGCCTTCCTATGCTAGTTGGTTCTTGCTCACATAAATTGTTTGCTCACAAAATCCCTATGCATAGGAAGTGGGTTAAGCTTAAATGTGCTTGCCATGTGATTCATGATGCTCTTTTTCATGTTTCAATTACTATTTTTATGCGAGCATCATTGAAATCATCATGCCTAGCTAAAAGGCATTAAAGAAAAGCGTTTGTTGGGAGACAACCCAACACTTTTACCTACTTTTTTTTGTGTTCACATGGTTAGGAGAATGTAGTTATCTTGTTTCATAGCTTTTGTTTAAATAAAGTGCCAAGTAAAGCCTTTGGGATAGTGTGGATGATAGTTGACTTGATTCTGTGCAAAAACAGAAACTTTTGCGTCCAGTACAGAAATTATTATATTTTACTGGAAAGCGAAAAAATTCTGAATTTTTTACAGTTGATGTATATACAAATTTTATACGTTGTCCTTTATTTTCAGAATTTTTGGAGTTATATAAGTATGATCTTAATTCAGATATTTACGTACTGTTCTGTTTTTGACAGATTCTGTTTGTAATGCATAGTTTGCTTGTTTTATGCTTTCTATGGCTTATATTACTTAATATAAATTGTTGAAATTGTAGAGTACAGTAGGCATTGTGAGAGAACAATTATGAATCTTGTCTTTGACAGTACCAAAGTGAATGATTTGTCTTTATCATACTAACCCATCTCACGAAGTTCCGTTAAGTTTTGTGTGATTGAAGTTTTCAAGTTTTGGGTGAGATATCGATATGAGGAGAATAAGGAGTGACAAGACCCTAAGCTTGGGGATGCCCAAGGCACCCCCAAGAAAATATTCAAGGAAGATCCAAGTAACTAAGATTAGGGATGCCCCAGAAGGCATCGCCTCTTTCGTCTTCAACATTATCGGTAACCTCACTTGGAGCTATATTTTCATTCGTCACATTATATGAGTTTTTCTTGGAGAGTAATTTTATTTTATTAGGATTTTCTTGCTGTTATTTATAATAATGTTTTGCATCTCTTACTTCAATAAAAGTGGCAAGGATAGCCATCACCATGCTTATTTTGCAAATATATGAGTTGCTGTTTCAAAACAGAAAGTTTATCGGTGTTGCAATAATTCTCCAGAAAATTCAGTATGTGATAAAATGTTGAAACTTTTTTCACAATAAGCTATGATAAATTTTATACACTGTGGTAAATTTTCAGAATTTTTGGAGTTAGGTAAGTATGAAGAATATTGCACTCTTTGCAGACTGTACTGTTTAGGCAGATTGCTGTTATGTTTGCATTGTGTGCATATGTTTGCTTGTTTAATGATTCTATTTGAGGATGGAAGTATTAAATATGCAGAGGCATTTAGTATGCAATGTTGAATAATAATTTTCGTGATTTGCTACAGTAGAGAATGATAAGGTTTTTGCATTGATTTATACTAACTTATCTCACGAGTTCTTGTTGAGTTTTGTGTGGATGAAGTTTTTAAGATTTAGGGAAACCGTGATATAAAAGGAATTAAGGAGATGCAAAAGCTAAAGCTTGGGGATGCCCAAGGCACCCCAAGATAATATTTCAAGAATTCTCAAGCATCTAAGCTTGGGGATGCCACGGTAGGCATCCCACCTTTCTTCATCAAGAATTATCGGTTAGTATCGGTTGAGCCTAAGTTTTTGCTTCTTCACATGAGTTGTGCTATCCTTGGAATGTCATTTTATTTTCATTTTGCTTGCTGTTTTAATAAAATACTTAGATCTTAAAGTTTTTTAAATAAGAGAGAGTCCACAATTAGCTACCTATTTACTTAACTACTCGCTTGATCTCCACTTATATCTTTTTAGAGTAGTTTTTCATTTACTCTCGTGCTTCACTTATATCCTATGAGTAAATTATTGAATGAATTGAATATCATGAAGTTGAAATTATATGTTCATATCATGCCTAGTAGTAGCTTCACATTGGGTTTAGAAAGTGAAATCTTTTGAAGCTTGACAATCACAATATTGGTCATACAAGCAATTCATGAATGATTAGTATAAGGAAGAGAACTTTCACATACAAATATATTATCTTGGACATCTTCTATGATTGTGAATACCCATTAATTATTTTCAAACTTGAGCAAATTAGTTGAAGTTGGACAAGGAAGACAACGTAATGAGTTGTGGTTGTGTATATTTGCATAGAAGTTATATTGTTATGGATCCTCCAACATGTGGTGTTTGCCTAGGATCTTTTGCCAGCCAAAAATTCGTACTAAGTAGAGATACTACTTGTGCATCTAAAAACCCTTAAACCCAGTTTCTTGCCATGAGTGTCCACCATACCTACCTATGGATAGAATAAGATCCATCAAGTAAGTTGTCATCGGTGTATAAAGCAATAAAAATTGCTCCTAAATATGTTTGATCTTTTATTGTAAGGGAAAATTGAGCGTTGTACGAACTTGTGATGGCAAAGTAATAAAAGCGACAGACTGCATAATAAAGGTTGCTATCATAAGGGGCAATATAACGTGTCGTTCCTTTGCATTAAGAGCTTGGGCATCCAAATAAAAAGTGCATGACAACCTCTGCTTCCCTCTACGAAGGGCCTATCTTTTACTTTTCAGTATTTACTTTTATGCAAAGAGTCAATAGTTTACATCCTCATTCAACCTCAGTTATTCTCTAGTTGGCAAGCATCATGTGATGGGGAAAGATCTAGGCACATATGACCAGTCAAATATATTTGATCATGATTTATTATTGTTGACAATTATCTCTATGATAAATGAGTTGGGAGGCGAAACATTAAGCCCCTATCTTTCTCTGTGTTTGATGGATGCCATTTGTTCTAAGAATATGCTTTGAGTAGTAGCAATCATGGAAGACTATATGATGATTGAGTATGTGGAGCTCTTACTTAGACTCTGTTGAATAAGTTGAATTGCAATTGTTTGGTCACTAAGAATATAGGTTGTTGAGTTTCAAGAGAATTCACTGTTTGAACCTTAGCATGTGAATTGGTTGCTACTTTACCATGATGAGTTTTATGAGAAAGAGTTGATGTTATGATGCTAGGAAAAGTGATTGAAATTATCATTGATCAAACTTATGCACTTTTGCTAGCATTCACACTTCATAAATTATTTCTTTTATCATTTACCTACTCGAGGACGAGTAGGAATTAAGCTTGGAGGATGCTGATACGTCTCCAACGTATCTATAATTTATGAAGTATTCATGCTATTATATTATCATTCTTGGATGTTTTACAATCATTTTATAGCAACTTTATATCAATTTTTGGGACTAACCTATTGACATAGTGCCCAGTGCCAGTTGCTGTTTTTTGCTTGTTTTTTACATCACAGAAAATCAATACCAAACGGAGTCCAAATGCAGCGAAACTTTTTGGAGATTTTTTCTGGACCAGAAGACACCCGGTGGGCCAAAGAACTACCAGAGGGGAGCTCCGAGGAGAGCACAACCCACCAGGGCGCGCTTGGGGGCCCCGGCGAGCCCAGGTGGGTTGTGCCCACCTCGGTGGCCTCCCGCACCGCCTCTTCGCCCTATAAATTCCCAAATATTCCAAAAACCCTTGAGGAAACCCTAGATCAGAAGTTTCACCGTCGCAAGCCTCTGTAACCAAGAAAAACCAATCTAGACCCCATTTCGGCACCCTGCCGGAGGAGGAAATCATCACCGATGGCCATCTTCATCATCCCGGCTGCTACCATGATGAGGAGGGAGTAGTCCACCCTCAGGGCTGAGGGTTTGTACCAGTAGCTATGTGTTTAATCTCTCTCTCGTGTTCTTGAGATGGCACGATCTTGATGTATCGCGGGCTTTGTTAATAAGTTGGATCATATGGTGTTTTCCCCTCTCTATCTTGTTGTGATGAATTGAGTTTTCCCTTTGAGATTTCGTTTTTATCGGATTGAATACTTTTATGGATTTGAGAGCACTTGATATATGTCTTGCATATGAATACCCATGGTGACAATGGGGTATTATATTGATTCACTTGAGATATGTTTTGGCACTCAACTCGCGGATTCCCAAGGTGACATTGGGGTAATCTATGCATAGGGGTTGATGCACGTTCTCATCTTTTGTGTCTCCGGTAGAAATCTTGGGGCACTCTTTGAGGTTCTTTGTGTTGGATTGAGTATTATGAATCTGAATTTGCTTTGGTGTTATTTTAGTACGAACTCTTGATAGATCGATCGGAAATAATAACTTAGTGTTATTTTAGTACGAACTCTTGATAGATCGATCGGAAAGAATAACTTGGTGTTATTTTAGTACGAACTATTGGATAGATCGATTGGAAAGAATAGCTACAAACAATTTCTTCTTATGTTCTCCGCTAGATAAGAACTTTGGAGTGATTCTTCATCGCACATTGAGGGATGGTTATATGATCCAATTAGATTAGGATTGTTGAGAGATTGCACTAGCGAAAGTACGAACCCTAGGCCTCATTTCCAAGCATTGCAATACCGTTTGTGCTCCATTTTATCAATTGCTACCTTGTTGTTTTTTATTGTTCCTATTACAAAAACCAATATCTACTATCATTACTACGCTTTTATTACCATCTCTTCGGCGAACTAGTGCACCTATACAAATTACCATTGTATTTGGTGTGTTGGGGACACAAGAGACTCTTTGTTATTTGGTTGCAGGGTTGTTTGAGAGAGACCATCTTCATCCTATGCCTCCCACGGATTGATAAACCTTAGGTCATCCACTTGAGGGAAAATTGCTACTGTCCTACAAAACTCTGCGCTTGGAGGCCCAACATGAGTCTACAAGAATAAAGTTGCATAGTAGACATCACTTCACTTCACGGGTCTTGAACCCCGCTGCCGTTCAAGGAGATGACAGATGGAGGACGTCGTCGCCGATGCGGAAGTACAAAGGAAAGTGGACATCGGTCGCCACCATAGGATAGGTTTAGGGTCGGGTTTCTTTTCTTTTTCTGTCCTATAAAAGTTTGAAATGTAATGAAAATCTGCTGTGTTTGCATGAATCTCGTCCGGTGTATATGAACTTTCACAATAATAGTAAGATATATTGTATGAAAATATATTGAATGATGATTCTAATCGTATTTACTTGGTATTGTGGTTGTCTTTGTTTTTGTGTGTATAAACTTGGTCTAAGTTTAGAAGGTTTGACCCAAGACAAAGCTAACATGCGAAGTAAATAAACACATAGGGTTTACATACAAAATTTATCTTAGGCACTCCAGTAGTACATCCACTACACATTCACGCATTTCACATCTTTGTCTCGCTCTGTCTGTCGAACCAACTAAGCCTTGTCCTAAAAAAAGTCATAAAAAACCAACTAAGCCAACCTCCCAGCATATCGTGTGGGAAAATACCCGGCCGCGCCGTTTTACTCGGGATTACCGCGTTACTAGTAGTATCGATGGATCGCGCGAAGCACCAAGTTTAAAAGGAAAAAGGCGGTACACTCACAGCACGCCTATCGCGGTCGCATTGCACCCCACACATGGTCGGTCCTGCACACGGCTCACCCAAATGGAATGTGCTTCGGCTTGACTCTTCACTGACACATGGGACCGCATTTGGAGAAACCGACCATGCGCCAAACTCCCCCGCCCACCGCGTGAAAATTCCCCCCAAATCCCAAATTCAACTACCCTTCAGCCAACTAGCCAATAATATTCCCCAAACCCCCCTCCTCCCCGGCCCCCTCCACTCCATTCTCTCCACCAAAGCCGCCCTGCCCGCGGCACTGATACATTGGTGTCGCGGTTCATCGAGGGGACGCACGGCTATCCTCTCGCTCCCACATTACGCTCTCGTAGACTGCCGTAATCCAGCCGCGCCGCCACCACTGGCGACGTTCTTGTGGAGACGAACGGCGGTCAGCTTCTCCCACGGAACGTACATTCTAGACTGAGGCCCCGTGCATGTCGGAGTAGCACTGAATGTTAGCTGATAGACACTGTTAATCTCACTGCTTGCAAAATAGTTTACAGTCAATATAGTTTGCTTAAGAAGCTTCCTTGCCCTGTTCCACACTCAATCTGCTTTGTTGAGGTGGCATGCCACGCCCGATTAGTTGCTAAAATATCCAGCCATATATTAGGACCATGTATGTATTGTGAAGTAGATTGCCATGGTCTAGTAGCCAATCTGTTAGGTGAAATAGCTCGATAATGTTTTATACTCAATCTTTGTTGCTCAGATGGCCTTTGATGGCTGTGTGCTCGGCCTCATTGATTGCTGAAATAGCCTGCCATAATTTAGCACTCAATCTATTTGCTGAATTAGCTTTACATATATTTCATTACTTAGATCTGCTTGTCCAATTATCTTGCCATAGCTTTAGACATCGACGTAGGTATTTTTTCCTGGACTTTATAAAAAAACATATATGCTTTTCCTATAATATCTAGTAGAAGACTAATTTGTATGTCTAACATATGGACATGACTTGGATAACTTCTGCTTGAAGATTCTCCCCTGCATATGTCGAGGGGGTTGAAAACTTCATGAACTTTATCAGAGCTAAGTACGGTAGTCCGAAATCAGATGTGCTCTGCCCGTGTAGCAGTTGTATGAATTCAGTTTCAAGACCCCAGTCAACTGTGCAAAATCATCTACACTTGTATGGGATGTCGGTGACATATACTAGGTGGGTTCATCATGGTGAAGCTGTGAACGTCAATGTTACTAACTAGGTGGAAGCAGCAGATCACCATCTTAATCTACCTGATGCTTAGGAGGAAGAGGAGGAGGAGGTGGTGGCGGCGGAGCCAGTGAGTTTTACCAACATTGAAACAATGATATCATGAACTTTCACCTGCACAAGAAAAATGGTGGGCCCGCATGTTGGAACAATGCAACGTGGCAGTCACCGCAGGAAATAAGCTGTCAGTATTCTCAGCTATGGTCACCTTTCTTCAGGTGAAGACATCTGAGTGGATGACCCACAAATCATTCAATGCGATGTTGGCTGCTTTCCGCAAAAATTACCCAAATGCGTTTGAGCTGCCACACACCTACAGTAAAATGAAGAATTTCCTTCGTGCAGCTGGAATTGGATATGATATGATCCATGTTTGTAAGAATAATTGTGTTCTATTCTGGACAGATTATGCCAACTTAAGTGAATGCCCAAAATGCAACTTAACAAGATGGAAAGATGGCGATGTTGTGAAGAGGATTCCTCATAATGTTCTGAGACATTTTCCAATTATACCAAGATTGAAGAGGTTGTTTCATGATGCTGAAACAAGAGACGATGTATTGTGGCATTCTAGGAACTAGGAGTACAGAGATCAAAATGTAATGAGCCATCCATCTCATGGTAGTGACTCGATAAGCTTCAATCAGAAACACAAAATGTTTGCTGCTGAGCCGAGAAACATTAGACTTGGCTTAGCTACAGATGTATTCTTCCCATTTGGCCACCAGAGCGCCACATATAGCATGTGGCCAATGCTTGTTATCCCTTACAACATGCCACCAAATGTCTCCACCAAAGAACCAAACTACATGATGGCCTTGCTCATCCTAGGTCCAAAAAGACTTGGAAAGGATTTTGATTTATTCATGGAGCCTCTTGTGGAGGAACTTCAACAGCTATGGAGGGATGTTCTCACTCGAGACCTATATAGCAGCCCACCAGCTGATTTCTTTCTATGTGCTATTATAATTTGGTGCATCCATGATTATCAGGCTTTGGGCACTATGTCAGAGAGAACGACACATGGTTACAATGCATGTGTTTGTCGTGACAAGAATCCGTTGTCATGCGCAATACTTAGCAAGATCTGTTACATTGGACACCGCCGTTTCCTTCCCAAGGACAAGCCGTGTCCTACAAAATACCGAAGACCTGTGTTCGATGCAACGCATGAAAACCGTGATGCACCAAAGAGGCTCACCGGTGATGAGTTGCAGGAGGAATTACAGAAGGTAAGGCATATTACACCAGGAAACCATCCTGATAATGGTAGCGGGAAAAGGAAGCATGGCAGGGTGACGTGGCTTGAAACTGCGTTGGTATTTCCCCAAAGAGGAAGGGATGATGCAGCACTACTATGGTAAGTATTTCCCTCAGTTATGGAACCAAGGTTATCAATCCATTAGGAGAACCAAGCAACACTATGTAAACAGTACCCGCATACAAAGAACAAATACTTGCAACCCAACGCGTAAGAGGGGTTGTCAATCCCTCCACGGTAAAATGATAGATTAAATTGTATGAGATTGGATAAATAGATCTGACTAAAACACAAAATAAAATAAGTAAAGAAAAAGTGCAGCAAGGTATTTTTGGGTTTTTGGAATAATAGATCTGAAAACAATATGATAAAAGATAGACCCGGGGGCCATAGATTTCACTAGTGGCTTCTCTCGAGAAAATAGAATACGGTGGTTAAACAAATTACTGTTGGGCAATTGATAGAAGAGCAAAAATTATGAAGATATCCAAGGCAATGATAATTTTATAGGCATCACATCCAAGATTTGTAGACCGACTCCTGCCTGCATCTACTACTATTACTCCACACATCGACCGCTATCCAGCATGCATCTAGTGTATTAAGTTCATGGAGAAATGGAATAATGCAATAAGAACGATGACATGATGTAGACAAGATCTATTCATGTAGGAATAGACCTCATATTTTTATCCTTAATAGAAATGATACGTGCGTGCCTCGCTACCCCTTCTGTCACTGGGTGAGGACACCGCAAGATCGAACCCATCACAAAGCACCTCTTCCCATTGCAAGAAAAATCAATCTAGTTGGCCTAACTAAACCAAAGATTCGGAGAAGAAATACGAGGCTATAAAAATCATGCATATAAGAGATCAAGAAAACTCAAATAATATTCATAGATAGATCTGATCATAAACTCGCACTTCATCGGATCCCAACAAACACACCGCAAAAAGTCATTACATCAAATAGATCTCCAAGAACATCGAGGAGAACATTGTATTGAGAATCAAAAAGAGAGAAGAAGCCATCTAGCTACTGCATACGGACCCGTAGGTATATGGTGAACTAGTCACGCATCATCGGAGGAGCACCAATGATGATGATGAACCCTCTGTGATCATGTTCCCCTCCGTCAAAGTGCCGGAATAGGGCTCTAGATTGGATCTCGTGGTTCTAGAACTTGCAGCTGCTGGAATTGTGTTTCCTCGACTCCCCTAGGGTTTCTAGAATATTTGGGAATTTATAGAGCTGAGCAATAACCCACAAGTATAGGGGATCAATTATAGCCTTTCTCGATTGTAAGAGTGTCGAACCCAACGAGGAGCTAAAGGTAGAACAAATATTCCCTCAAGTTCTATCGACCACCAATACAACTCTACGCACACTTAATGTTTGCTTTACCTAGAACAAGTATGAAACTGGAAGTACATTATAGGTATGATAGATAGGTTTGCAAGATAATAAAGAACACGTAAATAAAAACTAGGGGCTGTTTTAGATAAAGAAACAATTACGTTAGTTTTAGTAGAGTGCTTTTTGTCACAAGAAAGTTATTTGTCCCTAGGCAATCGATAACTAGACTCGTAATCATTATTGCAATTTTATATGAGGGAGAGGCATGAGCTAACATACTTTCTCTACTTGGATCATATGCACTTATGATTGGAACTCTAGAAAGCATCCGCAACTACCAAAGATCATTAAGGTAAAACCCAACCATAGCATTAAGTATCAAGTCCTCTTTACTCCCATACACAACAACCCACTTACTCGGGTTTGTGCTTCTGTCACTCACGCCACCCACCATAAGCGAATCATGAACATATTGCAACACCCTACAGCGGGGATCGCTCATGCTTGTGCGACACGAAGAGCACCATAGGATAACACCAATAATAAAACATACAACTCAAACCACTCACGATCATCAATCAACCCATAGGACAAAACGAATCTACTCAGACATCATAGGGTAGCCACACATCATTGGATAATAATATATAGCATTGAGCACAATGTTTAAGTAAAGATTACAATGGGTAAAAGAGAGGTTACACTGCTGCATAGAGGGGGAGAGATTTGGTGATGACGGCGGTGAAGTTGTTGGTGTAGATCGTCGTCACGATGATGGCCCCGGCGGTGTTTCGGCGCGAACGAGAGAGAGGGGGAGAGAACCCCCCCCTTCTTCTTCCTTGACCTCCCCATAGATGGGAGGAGGGTTTCCCCTCTGGTCCATGTCCTCCATGGCGGCGGAGGGGCGGGAGCCCCTCCGAGATTGGATCTATCTCTCTGTTTCTCTTCTGTTTCTGATTCTTGTTTTCTGGCCCTTCACCGTTTCTTAAATTCCCGGAGATTCGTAACTCCGATTGGGCTGAAATTTCAAAACTATTTTCTTCCAGATATTATCTTTCTTGCAGTGGAAGAAGGGCACTAACCGCCTTACAGGGGCCTCCCAAGCCTGCTGGCCGCGCCCAAGGTAGGGGGGCATGCCTCTCGAGCTTCTGTGCCCCTCGCGCATCGTCTCGCATTGCTTCTTTTTCCCAAAAAACACAAATATTCCAAAATAAATATTCGTAAATTTTTATTGCATTTGGACTTCATTTGGTATGGATATTCTGCAAAACTAAAAACATGCAAGAAATAGGAAGTGGCACTAGTCACTGGATCAATATGTTAGTCCCAAAAATAATATAAAATGTTGCCAAAAGTATATGAAAGTTGTAGAATATTGGCATGAAACAATCAAAAATTATAGATACGACGGAGATGTATCAATGAGAGGCGGTGGAAAGGGCTCCCGTGGGCCCCACCACCCACCTGGCGTGCCCTGATGGGTTGTGGGCCCCACGAGCCTCCCCTCTGGTGCTTCCTTGGCTCCCAAGTTGTCTTCTGGTCCAACAAAAATCTCCAAAAAGTTTTGTGGCATTTGGACTTTGTTTGGTAATGATATTCTGCGAAGTAAAAAACAAGCAAAAAAATAGCAACTAGCACTGGGCACTATGTCAATAGATTAGTCCAAAAAAATGATATAAAGTTGCTATAAAATGAAGGTAAAACATCCAAGAATGATAATATAACAGCATGGAACAATCAAAAATTATAGATACGTTGGAGATGTATCAGCATCGCCAAGCTTATTTCCTGCTCGTCCTCGAGTAGGTAAATGATAAAAACAGAATTTTTGATGTGGAATGCTGCCTAACATGTTCCTCACATATTCTTTTCTTTTGTAGCATCGACATTTGGACTTTTAGATGGTTCAAAGCAATAGTCTATATTTGACATGAAGACTTCAATACTCAAGCATATCAACAAGCAACCATGTCTTTCAAAATATCAACACTAAAGAAAGTTATCGCTAGCCCATCATGCTCAATCATTGATCCATTCACGCAACACACTCGAATATTTGCTACATCCAATGCACAAGTATGATCATAGTGCTCCCTAGTTGGTGCTTTATAAGAGAAGATGGAGACTCAAAAAAATAAAAATTCCATAAAAGTAAATAGATAGGCCCTTCGCAGAGGGAAGCAGAGATTTGTAGAGGTGCCAGAGCTCAAAGCTTAAATTGAGAGATAAAATATTTTGAGAGGCATGCTTTTCCCGTCAACGAAAACGACCGAGTAACTCCCAATACTTTCCATGCTAGATACATCATAGGTAGTTCCCAAACATAAAATAAAGTTTATTCCTTTTTCCACCATTCTTTCACAATCCATGGCTAGCCGTATCCACGAGTGCCTTCCATACCAACACTTTCCAAGGAATTTATTATTTGACAACATAAAGTAAATTTCTATTTCATTTCGGTACTAGGCATCCCTATTACCGCCACACTCTCGTGCAATGACAAGTGAATATACACTCATCTTGAGAATAACACATCTAGCATGGAAAAAATATCGGCCACCCCCTGCCGCTTCATGAGCGGTACGGGCACACAAAAAGGAAATTCATTTTGAAAATTAGAGTTGGCACATACAAATTTACTTAGAACGGCACGGAAATACCGCATATGGTAGGTATGGTGGACTCATATGGCATAACTGGGTTTAAGGATTTTGGATGCACAAGTAGTATTCCCACTTAGTACAAGAAAGGCTAGCAAATAGATTTAGAAGCAACCAACCAAGAAACAAAAATTCTCCTAAATGAGCATTAAGCATAACTAACACCGAATAATGCACCACAAGTAGGATGTAATTTCATTGCATAACTATTGACTTTCGTGCTTGCATAGGGAATCATGAACCTTAACACCAATATTCTTACTAAAGCATAATTACTCACCAACATGACTCATATATTACTATCATCATATCTCAAAACTATTACAGAGAATCAAGTTTATTTTGTCAAATGATCTTCATGAAAGTTTTTATTATATCCCTCTTGAATATCTATCACTTTGGGTCTAATTTCATATATTGCAATTGCTTTTGACAAGCTCAAACAAATTTAAGTGAAGAACATGAGCATAAAAATTCCCGTCTCTCAAAATAATATAAGTGAAGCATGAGAGAATTTCTTCAAAAAAATTACTAACTCTCAAATAAATCTAAGTGAAGCATGAGAGTATTTCTTCAAAAATTAAAGCACCGCCGTGCTCAAAAAGATATAAGTGAAGCACTAGAGCAATTACATAGCTCAAAAAATTTAAGTGAAGCACATAGAGCAATTCTAACAAATCATAGCATAATTTTGGCTCTCTCAAATAGGTGCGTCCATCAAGGATAATTGTGACAAACTAAAAAGCAAAACAAGCAAAGACTCATATAATACAAGATGCTCCAAGCAAAACTCATGATATGTGACGAATAAAAATATAGCTCCAAGTAAAATTACCGATGGTTGTTAGAAGAAAGAGGGGATGCCTTTCGGGGCATCCCCAAGCTTAAGCTATTTTCACTCCTTATTTCTTCATCCATTGAGATCTCACCCAAAACTTGAAAACTTCAATCACACAAAACTTAACAAAACCTTCGTGAGATCCGTTAGCATAAGAAAACCAATCTTTGCTTTAAGTACTGTTGAAAACCCATTCATATTTTGTTATTGCATTATACCTATTGTATTCTAACTTTACCATGGCTTATTCCCCCCGATACAATCCATTGATTCATCAAAGTAAGCACACAATGCAACGAAAACAGAATCTGTCAAAAATAGAATAGTCTGTAAAGACTCGAATTTTACTCATACTTCTCCAACTTCAAAAATTCTGAAATATCTATTATATATAAAAAGTTCTTTATGGGCCAACCAGAAAAAGGGAATTATGCTAGAAATTACCACAAAAAATTAGAAACATCTAGCCATTTATTTAATAGACTAAAAAATTACAGTCGTCCGATCTAAGCAAAGGAAAATTAATTACCCACCTTTGCCATTACATATCCTACCAATTCACTAAAAAAACTCTTCCCTAAAAAAACATCTCAGGTCCATATCCCTTCATGTTCCAAACTAAATATTAAAAAAAGTCATGCCTCTATCTCTTCACGTTCCTACCTGAATAATAATTAATCGTTTTCCTAAAAAACACCTCTTGTCCATATCTCTTCACATTCTTAGATTGAGGATGCATTGTCGCCTTCATTACGTGGAAAGAAGTCGTCAAGACGTTCCGTCCAAAGAAGCCGCCAAGATGTTCCGCCGATTGAGATCGATCCGATCATGGCCGGCCAAAGCAAGATCGCATACTAAGCCTACAAGTGTGCATGCACACATACTACACCCAGATAAATTCAATCAAGCAGTCTGCTTGCCTGCTTTCTTGTACGTGTGGTGAATTGATCAAGCAGGTTTAAAAACTAATAGCATATCAGTGCCATCGGCCACGAAGACATGCAACATACACATGGCCAGCTGATGGAGCTAGGCAACCTGTAGATACATATTCTAGCTAGCACATGTCTTCCTTTCGATTGATGTTTCAATTTTGGCTGTACCATGACTGTAAACCTCTCTAAGCCCTGCATTGCCTCAATATTTCAGCCCTATGTTCTTCCTCCTCTCTGGTCTTGAATCAATGGATCCAAAGAAAAGAAGGACGACAAGCAGATATGGCTAGAAGGCACAGGCCGACCCCTCCGAGGTGGCTCACACAACGATAGGCAGCATGAGCCATAGCCAAATCCAAGGCCAACATAGGTACTTGATAGATTCTCTCAGACCATCCAGGCCTACCCTGGTCATTGCATGCACAGCCTTTTGTTTTTGCTGTTGAACTCTTTTTTTGTTACCATAATCATTCTACTCATTAATTATTAACAAAACACACATAGAAGTTGATACTTGATGCCCAAATATACATAAGCATCATCAAGTTGATTCTTTTGTCACATGCATGGTACATGAAAGGAGAATATGCATCAGACAATAAAGTATTGGTTCCTGGCCATTAGTGTCCATGAACATCTCAGCCAATAGAATTTCGTACCCAGGATGTTGATTATTGTGCCTTTCTTAATCAAACTTCGAAATAGCTATTTTCTGGTCAACATTCACGATTGTCCCATAAGCATCCTCTAATCCTTTTGCACCTGCACATATCTTAGTGCTCAGATCAGATAACTTTTAGTATCTACTACATAGGAATAGTAATTTCACAGTCACCTGACAAATATCAAAATTATAATTGACCTCTTTGGTTCAAGGTCTACATGATGACATGGAGAAAACAAACAGTGTTCACTTGTGACACAATAAGCACTGTTTTCTTGATCTTAAATATTGGTGGTTGTTGCCTCCTTTCTATTATCTACGGTATCTTGATTGTCTGCTTATGAAGTACATAATAAAGGCAGATAAACTTTTATATAAAAACTACATAATTAAAATGCATCTTACTTCGTGGTTACACCCGAACTGCTAGAAACTAACATCGATAAACCTTTTGGACTGAGGGTAAAGCATTCTGCATGCGATTATGCTTGTCTCATTGTCAAAGTTCACAACATGCACATATACAATTGAAGGGAAGAATAAATTAGGTCCTGCAACTGATAAACAATTGTCCACAGAACACCATCAAGCAACCTTGGCTAAACTCTGAAACTCTTCTCCTACTAACGGCACCTCCCTGAAAGACTTCACAAACAAGTGCTTTAGTTTTTTCCTCTATAAATTCAAAAGAATTTCTACAACTGAAGTTTTGGACCAGGTCAGTTCTAAAAATTTGGAGGACTGAACTATTACCCTCTGTTATTCTAAGACTTGTGTCCACTCAGCTGACCACCAGCCTGGCTTAATCGTCTTCACCATGACAGCAAACTTCAAACATCAGCGAGTTCTATGTTCTTTTGCTAGAGTAAGTTATTCAAATTATGTAAGCAATTTTAAAGTTATGTATATAACTTTTTATATTACTTTTACATGGTTAAATTCTTTCAGTGGTGAGAAGATAGGGATCACTCTATGGGCAATTTTTTTGGAAGTATGGTTAATGGAGGTTTTGCACAAACAAACGAGCATCATTGTCACTACAAAATTTGTCAAAAAAATAAAAGTTCAGAGTTCTCACTATTGATTTATTTTGCATATGTTGCTCATCTTAATATTTAATTCTGCAAATTCTATTGATATTACTTCTTCCTTTCTCATATGTACTTAGATTTATTTTAGTCTCAAAGAATTAAAAAATAGGCTTTTGTTTATAATAACAATAGATGTGAAAAGGAGGCGTACTCAATTGAAGATGTACATCCGTAACATGTCTGATCCGCATAATCATTCCTGAAAATGAACACATCCTTATGATAGAACTGCACCTCTCCAACTCGGATTTTCACTTTTTTCTCTTCATATTCAATGAATGACTACAAACATGAGGACAAGCACTTGGTAGAAATAGCAAATAAATGAGATCAAAGAATTCGCTATCTAAAGAGGTTCTCAAACTATAATACAAAAAGGAATGAAGTTGCTAATAAACAGAAGAACTAAGTTTTAAAGGGGGTTACGCTATTAACCTACTAACTAGCAGCAACCATGGACTGTATGACTGTTGGAATCTCCATTGTACAGCAGGACTAAATGCCCAGGATAGAAAAACTCGGTAGTGCTTTAGACATATTCTGCTTCACAGCATCAAACATGGAGAGACAGAACCGATTTCACTCAACTAATCATGCATTATCAATTTTATACTCTAATGTACCATTATACATTGTCTATTTTAGAATTTACTACATAAGAGTGGTCCATGCACTCAGGCGAAGTGCATGTATACAGTACAATTATTAGTACAAACCAAAGGAATTGGTTAGACAGAAACAAAGATTTATTAAAAAGAGCACACGTCGCTACTTGCATACATATGAAGTAGATGGGTGTTGGCTTGAATGTTCACCGGGATAGAGGCCATCTCAATCGCAATGAACTCGATGGATGATACTGCCTTTTATACATTATATATAATCATAGGTACATGAAGGAAAAAAGTACACTGCAGACTACCTTCAAAATAATAACTGACTTACCTATGATAACAAGATATGACAAGACGGACATGGTCAACTACTCCAGATAAGTACTGGAAAGATGCATCAACGTTTGATGGAAATAGTTCAGTAATACCAAACATCAATCGACATTCTATATCATCTGATATTTTAAGCTTATTATATAGTCAACCCAATGTTGAGAGCATCAGATCATCATTATATTTCATATGTAGAATGCAATCAAACCTAATTTTACTACTCAGTTATTAAAATTAATTTGTCTTTGGGAAATATTAAAACTATAGCTAATCACAAATGCACTGATCACAAATTGCGATTCCGGTCTCAGGCCCTGAAGAAAGTGGACGGCGCATAAACTAATTAACAATTTGCCTTAAGCTGTGTTGGGCATCCAGACTTACTACTATCTCATTTCAATAGCAGCCAATATATACCATTTGTCATAGTTAAGAAATGCCTTAAAGTATATTGGTTCAGTCATACAAAGACAGAAAAAGGAAAATGGAGAGGGGGGACCTGTAGGTGGAAGAATGCGATGCTGAAGCGGGGTTGTGGCTGTCGAGGATGAAGACGACGCGTCGGTGTGCTCGCTTGGGGGCAACAACGACACCTCTGGTCCGGCACTCGAGGAAGGAGATAACACCCCCAGGATCCCCACAACCACAATCTGCAAGAGCTAAGGGGAACGATATCCACACCTTCATCGCATCAATGGAAGCCGACCGCAACTATGCCGTCGAGTTCGACGAGCTCGCATCCTCCCTCAGGCAGCTGATATCAGGGCCGCTACCCATTGACGACCCGGGAGATCGACGAGGCACTCGGGCAGCCAAACTATGCGCAGTCCTAGCCATGAGGTGTGTGAGTGAGGACCACGAAGTATGAGCGGAGACCGAGGGGAGCTTCGAGGTGATCCACACATATGCGGCAGACCTAGGCTGGCTCATCCTTTTCCATGGCTGGGAGCTCCCGAGAAAAAAAGAAGACTTTTTTCCCATGGTATTCCAAGTTCAAGAGGACTTTTTTTGGAAAGGGAGAAGACAAGAACACTCGAGAAAGGACAAAATGAAGGTTCATGTTGGTGGGAACCTGTAGCCACGCTATGATTTTTTATGTACTTGTAGCCACTCCACATGTTGATAGTCTGGATAGTTGTTAGATGGAACTTTGCTTAGGTGAAAAGATTAGCCAACAATGGTACTACTTATGGTGTAGTACGTGTTTAACTTAACTCAATAAAATGTCTATCAAACACCCATAAAAATACAAATTTCTATCAAACAAGAAAGTGCCACCATGAACCATTTTAGTATATAAATATTGTACTAAAATTAAGACACTTATTTTGGGACCGAAAGAGTATATCAAATTCAAAAAAAAAAATATGTTCAATGTCAATTAAAAAGAGAAGGTCAGACATAATTGACTAATACTCCCTCCGTTCCATAATGTAGTACGCCAGCACTATTCAAGATTTAAGTTTGACCATAAATTAAACCAACGTGACAGACTGCGGCGGGAGCAAAAATTATACTATTGAATCTCGAAAAGCGTGGGCGCACGGAGGGAGTATCAAGAACACACATCTACACTAACAGGTTAATATGTCAATCTTATACATCATTAGCAAATATACATATGGAAAATGCTACATATATAAATTGCGCCCTAGGAATAATTGTGAAAAGTTAGCATAGTATCCATAACAATCAAGTACATGATTATATATATTTACATATCGATGAGAAAACAAAATATACCTAACAAAAAACTATGTTTAAAAAATGCCCATATGTGTGATTTGTGATTGTGCTCACATTTCATTCGATTTTTCTTTAGATCAATCAAATAATGTGTTCTACTGATAAAACTTTATAAAATTCTAGCCCGCACATCGGGCGGGCCACTTTACTAGTTAGGACAACAGAGGAAATTTTTATATCAATCTTGTGTAAAAAATTCAGAATATTTTGTCGCTTCTGCGAATTTTAACAATTCTGTTACTGGACGCAAAAGTTTCTGTTTTTCAACAGGATCAAATCAACTATCATCCAAAGCTATCCTAAAGGCTTTACTTGGCACAAACACTAATTAAAACATAAAAATCACAATCATAACAGAGGCATAATTGTGCAAACACTCAAGAACAGAAAGAAAAAGGCAAAAATAAAATTTATTCATTGGGTTGTCCCCCAACAAGTGCTATCGTTTTATGCCCCTAGCTAGGCATTGAAAATTTTGATGATGCTCGCATGAAAGACAAGAATTGAAACACAAAGAGAGCATCATAGTACATGTGACAAACATATTTAAGTCTAACATACTTCCGATGCAGAGGAATTTTATAACCAAACAAATTATCAAGACAAGAAATATATAGCATATGCAAGGAAGAAGAAAGAAACAATAGCAATCTCAACATAACAAGAGGTAAATTAGTAACATGAAAATTTGTAAAACCATATTTTCCTATCTCATAATAATTACATGTAGGATCATAAACAAATTCAACAATATAGCTATTATATAAAGTTTTCTCTTCATGATCCACATGCATAAAAATTTTATAATCTTCCGAGATAGTGGGATTAACATCAACTAAAGTCATGATCTCTCAAAATCCACTTTCATAAAAAATTTCGTAAGATTGAACACTCCCCAAATATGTGGGATTATTTTTAACTAAAGTTGACGCTCTTCCAAACCCACTTTCAATATTATTGCAAACATTATTATCAATATCATATTCATCATGCGGCTTAAATAAATTTTCAAGATCATAAGAAGAATCACCCCAATCTTGATCATTGCAATAAGTAGAGGACAAAGCAAAATTAGCATCTCCAAGCTTGGGGTTTTGCATATTATTAGCACAATTAACATTAATAGAATTTATAGTAAAATCATTGCAATCATGTTTTTCATTCAAGGAGCTTTCATGAATCACTTCATAAATTTCTTCATCATAATTTTCACATTCACGAATCCCAAGCAAAACTTCATAAATATAATCTAGTGCACTCAATTCACTAGCAATTGGTTCATCATAATTGGATCTTTTAAAAAGATTGACAAGTGGATGAGGATCCATATCAATAGAGTTTTAGCAAGATAAGATGCAAGCAAATAGAAGACACATGGCAACACAAGCAAAGATAGCAAACGAGCAAAAAGGCAAAGGAAAAAGAAGGTAAATAAAAAGCAAATATTTTTGTGATGTGGGGGAGATGAAAATGAGAGGCAAATGACAAATAATGTAAATTGCAAGGAGATGAGATTGGTGATTAGGAACCTGATAGATGTTGATGATGTCTCCCCGGCAACTGCGCCAGAAATTCCTTTGACGTGGCTTGAAACTGCATTGGTATTTCCCCAAAGAGGAAGGGATGATGCAGCATAGCTACGATAAGTATTTCCCTCAACTATGAAACCAAGGTTATCAATCCAGTAGGAGAACCAAGCAACACTATGTAAACGGTACCTGCACACAAAGAACAAATACTTGCAACCCAATGCGTAAGAGGGGTTGTCAATCCCTCCACGGTAAAAAGATAGATTAAATTGTATGAGGTTGGATAAATAGATTTGACTAAAACACAAAATAAAATAAGTAAAGAAAAAGGGCAGCAAGGTATTTTTGGGTTTTTGGAGTAATATAACTGAAAACAATATGATAAAAGATAGACCCGGGGGCCGTAGATTTCACTAGTGGCTTCTCTCAAGAAAATAGCATACGATGGGTAAACAAATTTCTATTGAGCAATTGATAGAAGAGCAAATAATTATGACGATATACAAGGCAATGATTATGTATATAGGCATCGCGTCCAATATTAATAGACCGACTCCTGCCTACATCTACTACTATTAATCCACACATCGACAGTTATCCAGCATGCATGTATTGTATTAAGTTCACGGAGAAACGGAGTAATGCAATAAGAATGATGACATGATGTAGACAAGATCTATTCATGTAGGAATAGACACCATCTTTTTATCCTTAATAGCAATGATACATGCGTGCCTCGCTACCCCTTCTGTCACTGGGTGAGGACACCGCAAGATCGAACCCATCACAAAGCACCTCTTCCCGTTGCAAGAAAAATCAATCTAGTTGGCCTGACTAAACCAAAGATTTGGGGAAGAAATATGAGGCTATAACAATCATGCATATAAGAGATCAAGAAAACTCAAATAATATTCATAGATAGATCCGATCATAAACTCGCACTTCATCAGATCCCAACAAACACACCCCAAAAAGTCATTACATCAAATAGATCTCCAAGAACATCGAGGAGAACATTGTATTGAGAATCAAAAAGAGAGAAGAAGCCATCGAGCTACTGCCTACGGACCTGTAGGTCTATGGTGAACTACTCACGCATCATTGGAGGAGCACCAATGAGGATGATGAACCACTCTGTGGTCATGTTCCCCTCCGGCAGAGTGCCGGAATAGGGCTCTAGATTGAATCTCGTGGTTCTGGAACTTGCGGCGGCTTGAATTGTGTTTCATCGACTCTCCTAGGGTTTCTGGAATATTTGGGATTTTATATAGCTGAGAGGCGGTGGAAAGGACTTCCGTGGGCCCCACCACCCACCTGGGCGCGCCAGGGGCCTCTAGCGCGCCCTGGTGGGTTGTGGGCCCCATGGGGCTCCCCACTAGTGCTTGCTTTGCTCCCAAGTTGTCTTTTGGTCCAAAAAAAGCTCCAAAAATTTTCGTGGCATTTCGACTTCGTTTGGTACTGATATTCTGTGAAGTAAAAAACAAGCAAAAAACAGCAACTGGCACTGGGCACTATGTCAATAGGTTAGTCCCAAAAATGATATAAAGTTGATATAAAATGAAGGTAAAACATCCAAGAATGATAATATAACAGCATGGAACAATAAAAAATTATAGATATGTTGGAGACGTATCACAGGGCAGAAGAGAGATTATTGTATACCCGCAGGTCCACTTTGTGGGACTTGGAGTATTGGAAAGATTTGGATCTGCGGCATAATCTTGATGTGATGCACATCGAGAAAAATATATGTGACGGCATTATCGGCACACTTCTTAATATTGAAGGCAAGACGAAAGATACCTTACAATCTAAGTTTGATTTGACACACCTGGGTATCAGATCCGATTTGTGGGTGAATGCTGATGGTGCATCACGGGATATGGAACCAGCTGTGTATGTCTTGGACAAGGTAAAAAGAAAAGAATTCTGCAAGGTCCTGTCACATGTGAGATTCCCACATGGATTTGCTTCCAACCCTTCAGCAAGCTGACACGCATGGGTTACGCCCACGTAAGCACCCGCGGGCTCGACACCTCACTAACCAGCAGCCAACTGGTGAGAGAGGCAGGGCGCTGGTGTTGGCGGGGAATCCATGCCCGAGGGGGGGGGGGGCTTGCCGGGGCCTGACTTGCCAACTCGCCCCTACCGGAGTTGTTGGATGCTTTATGAAATTCATGTCTTTTCTCGATGCTTTGATCTTCTTAACTCTCCATGATCTCACGAAGAGTGGCTTCTCTCGCTGAGTTGCGTATGAGACTTGGTACCAAGCACATGGATTTATGACGCGCCTGTGCATAAGTTAGGGCGGCGAACACTCATGTTTGTTGCACCGACAGGAGCCCCCGGGCCTGGCCCATACGTGTCGCCGGGCACCGTTGGGGTAGGCACAACAAATGCACAGGCACACATATTGAACTTGCCAGGAGCGACGCCGTGTCCTTAAGATCTTCTTTGCTTCTTCATTAATCTGGACCTCGGCTAGCCCCCAGTCTCATCTGGATATCTCTGGCGCCCATACGATGTGCGTCGTTCATGTCAGAAACCAGGGGTGTCTACACTCATTGGTTGCCATTAGGGAGCCCATGCGTGAGTCAGGGTAACTACCATTTCACCCTCACCCACCACCCCTGTCGTTTCTGCCACGCGCGCTGCATGCATTGTGCGGAGTTGGTGGTGGACGAGCGGGGCTCGGGGATGTGTGGTTTGGCAGAAGACGCAGCGCCTCGGGTTGGCGTAGTGCAACGGTTGATGGAGCAAGACGCCACCCAGGGATGTAGAAGGCCGGATTGGCATAGCGGGGCGGTTTCTCCAGAGTAGTGGAGAGCCAGCCTCCCTCGCTTTCGCTATAAAGGGAGGTGTGCGAGGGCTAGCGATGCTCATCCACCTTCTCCTCCTTCTCCTTTCTTGCTTCTGTCTTCTGTCATGGCAAGAGGAAGACGCCGGGCTCATGCTTCGGCCACGGCGACAAGAGCTTCACCACGACACCATGCTTCGGTTCCGGATGCGACCGCAGAGGCCGGTTCAAGTGCACGGGGCAGAGCCACGGGGCACGGTCGGGGTTGACTCAGTGCCCGTGGTCGAGGCAGGTGGGGCGGCACGCTCGTTAGCTCCCCCCAACTACTCCATCCCTGGGGATATGGCGCTTGAGTTCATCATCAAGCGTCGCGGTCCTCCCCGCAGCCGTCTGCGGCTCCCTCGCCCCTTCGCCAGGGTGATTGAGGTCGATCAGCCGCTTGGGATGCGGCTGCTGCAATGGCGCCATGTGGGTGAACGTAGAGTTCCCTGCGCCCCACGTCATGCTCCTGAGGCGTGGGTGGAAAACCTTCTCCTGCGCCCATTACCTTACGGAGGAGCAGGTCCTTCGCCTCAAATTAGTGGAGTCTGACATGCTCTCCATCAAGGTCTTCAGGCGTTCAGGCTCTTGTCTTGGGTGCTGTGTAGATCTCCTCCTCGAGCAACAACAACAAGGAGGACACCGATGGAGAAGATGGCGGCGGCGGGCATCCGGTCGTCAAGTCCGAAGACGACGACTCGGACTCCGGCTGAACACCGGCAACACCGCCATCACAACCTGGGCGCTGGGGGCACCATCATCTGCAGGTGACCCCCGGCAGAGCGATTTGCCGGTGGTGCTTCTTCTAGAAGCCACCGCCACCTCAAGCTGGACCCTGGCAGGCTCATGGACTCCGCCTTCGTCTTCCCTGCCGAGGGGTGCTCCGCCTAGCCGCTCTCTCCGTCCTAGCTTCATCTTCCCTGCTAGGGTGGCGCTCTCCCGATCTTGTCCGGTCGCGTCCATCTGGTCCTGGCGGGAGTGACTAGGGCATCGCCTAGGCACTCCTTTTGCCATCTTTGGCCTCGAGATAAACCCTAGGAGGATAGAGACAAGAAAGGCATTATAGAGCACTTTTCCTTTTTAATAAAAAAGATGTATGGTGCTGCTGTGTTTGAATCGAACTTATGTACTTCCTCATCCATGTTAGCACTTGTAAGACTTGTACCTGTTGTTTCGCGCAATTTTTGAAGGAAAAAAAATCGCCCGGGGTCTGCACGTGCTTTTGAAGTTTTCTGAGGGACTTACCCTCAGCACCCTCCTTGCAAGTAGAATTTCTGGCAAGGCTTGTTGCCGGCCTTTGGTGTAGCTACTACTGACCCTCAATCGAGTAGACTCGAAACGAGTTAGGAGTGCAAATGGGGGCCAGCTTCTTACCGGTTTATTTAGACGCGGCTACACTGATTCTGTCTAGTGGACTTGAGTCAAGGATAGGAGCGCGAATGGTAAACATGGCAAGGCCCATTACCGGTTTATTTAGACGCATCTGCACTAATCCTGTCGAGTGGACTCGAGTCGAGGACAGGAGCATGAATAGTAAATGCGGCAAGGTTTCCTTGCGTGCATGTTTCTCATACATAGGTGTAACATGGAATGACTGGGTAGTTTAAACGAGCAAACTTATCTTTCTTTGCTGTACTTATCATTTAGATAAGGAAGGGCTGTTGTTGGACCAAATAAACCAGTCCGCTTCCATCTCCTCCATCTCCATCTTCCCCCCAGGAAAGTTGCTCATGAGGGATCCTTCTACTTTTATCATAAAGAGAGAGAGAGAGAGAGAGAGAGAGAGAGAAGGTAACATGAACCTTTTGTTATCATGTTAGCTATTCTATTTGAAACCAACGTAATCATATCAAAACTATGTTTAAGGAAGCTAGAAAATATGCATGCAGGTTTTGAAAAACACTGGGTTTTTATTAGCTATGACAGGGTCTTCGCCTCGCTTTATACAAAGGGTTACAAGTCTCGGAGACTATGCTTGTACGAAACAGGTTGATGGGGCAAGGCCCGACAACCGCGCCTCATGGGTAGAACTTGCGAAGATGCTTAATATTCCATGAGTTTTGCACGCGAATGCCATCTTGGGTCTCCAAACGGACCACGCCAGGTCTGGTGACTCATACTACCCAATAAGAGCCTTCCCACCTTGGCGTCAACTTGTTTGCACCCTTGGCATACCAAACACACCAAAGGACAAGGTCGCCTTCCTCAAGGCTACAGGCATGAACCTTGCGGCTATGGTAGCGGCGCAAGGCTTGCTGGTATCGTGCAGCACGTACAGCAGCCCGGAGACGATCTTCCTCGAGGAGCACGGCATCATCATGCTTGCGCTGCTGTTGCGCTATTTCATCGTAGGCAAGTAATCAAGGTGACCCGTATATGAGTTCCATGGGGAGCACCGCTTCTGCACCATAGACTAGGGAGAAGGGTGTCTGGCCAGTAGCTCGATTTGGTGTCATTCTAATTGACCAAAGAACCTCCGACAATTCATCAATCCAACGCCTCCCGCACTTGTGCAGCCTGTCAAAAGTTCTTGTCTTGAGCCCGTGCAATACTTCAGCATTTGTTCTTTCTGCTTGCTCGCTGCTCCTTGGGTGAGCAAAAGATGCAAAGCATACCTTGCTTCCAAGGTTTTGAATGTATTGCATGAAAGCGTGGCTCGTGAATTGTGTACCGTTCTCTGTGATGACCCTGTTTGGGACTCCGAACCGGCAAACCAATCCTTTGAAGGACTTGACAGCTGACTACGCAGTCAACTTTCTCACCGGCTCTACCTCAGGCCACTTTGTGAAATTGTCGATAGCAATGTACAAGAACTCAAAGCCCCCGGTAGCACGGGGGAAGGGTCGCAAAATATTGAGCCCCCAGACCGAGAAGGGCTAGGATAAGGGAATCGTTTGGAGGGCTTGCGCTGGCTGATGTATGCTCTTTGAATGAAACTGGCATGCTTTACATCTTGTTACTAGCTCAGTTGCATCCTGGAGGGCAGTGGGCGAATAAAAGCCTTGATGGAAGGCTTTCTTGACAAGGGTTCTTGCTTGTATGGGTGCTCCACATATACCTCCATGTATTTCTGCCAACAACTTATGTCCATCTTGCCGGGTTATGCACTTCAATTTCACTCTGATGGGTCACTTTTTGCACAGGATGTTATCCACAAACTGGTACATACTTGACTGGTGGGCTACTTTCTCAGCTTGCTCTTGTTCTTCGGGAAGTTCACCTATTTGGAGAAACGGGACAATCTTTTGTTCCCATGTCGGAGCCTAGGGCTCGACGACAAGGACCAAAGGCATCTCTTCGACCACGGGAGCGCTAGTCTCATCGGCAAGAATCTGGAGTTCTACGCGAGATTGCTGCTCACCGGGAGTTGCATCGATGTCACCGGGAGCTCGGCTGGAAAGTAGCTGCCGATACTTATCTTCCTTCGTTTCTGGGCTCTCGTTGATGGGGTAACTATGGTTTGAGTTAAGCGGAGCACAAAAGTACCTGGTTCCACAGGTAACTTTTGGGCAGCACACTTTGATAGCTGATCAGCAATGCTGTTTTCCACATGAGGGATGTGTTCTGTTTGCAGGCCATCAATGTGTTCTTCCAACTTCCTCACTTCATCCACATACGCTTCCATCAACGGGCTCTGATAGTCTTTGTTAACTTGCTTCACCACAAGTTGTGAATCTCCTCGGATGATCAGCTTTTTGATCCCCAACTCTACCGCAATTCTGAGGCCAGCAAGCAGTCCCTCATACTCAGTAGTATTGTTGGTAGCATCCTCCTAGGGGAAATGCATTTGAACCACATACTTGAGATGCTCTTCGGTGGGTGCGATAAGTAGCGCCCCGACACCAGCGCCTTGCAGCGAGAAAGCACCATCCAAGTACATGATCCAATTCTTCTCAGTTCCCTTTCCGAGGAGCGCTGACTCCTAGGCCTCATCATCTGGTGTTGTTGTCCATTTTGCAATGAATTCAGCCAGTGCTCTGCTCTGGATAGTGGATGTGCTCTCAAATTTGAGTGCAAAGCTCGACAACTCCAAAGCCCACTCCACTATCCTGCCGGTTTCTTTTGGATTCCTTAGAATATGCTACAACGAAAAGTGGGTGACCACCATAATCTCATGTGCTTGAAAGTAGTGGCGCAGCTTCCTCGAGGCCATGAGTAGGCTGAAGAGCAATTTTTGCATGCCCGAATACCTTTATCTAGCCCCTTGTAGGAGGGAACTAACAAAGTATACGGGTCACTGCACCACTTTCTTCTTCAACGTAACTTGTTCTTCAGCTGTCTCTCTTTGCACTATTTTCTCCTTCCCGGCATCTGGCTTTGCTGGAGAATTTGCCACCTCGTCGACGAAGGGCCATGCCGTGGTTTCTTCTTCATCATCAGCTTCTCTCTGCGCAACTAGTGCAGCACTGACCACTTGATTCGTTGCTACTAAATATAGCAACAATGGTTCTTGTGGCCGAGGCACGACTAGAGTTGGCACAGAGGACAAGTACCTTTTCAGGTCCTGTAGTATAGCCTCCGCTTTCGGAGTCCGTTTTACTGGACCTGCCTTTTTCAAGATTTTGAAAAATGGCAGGGCGCGGTCAGCAGACCTTCAACGAAACCTGCTTAAAGCTGTAACATATCCAGCAAGACGCCTCACGTCCTTGATGGTCTTGGATGCTTGGATCTGCTTGATGGCCTTGATCTTGTTGGGGTTCGCTTCGATCCCTCGCTGTGATATACAGAATCCAAGGACTTGCCGGAGGGGACACCGAACACACACTTCTCAGGGTTGAGCTTCATCTTGATCTTTCGTAAGTTGGCAAATGTTTCCTCCAAATCTTGGATCAGGGTAGACTTGTCCTTGGTCTTGACCACAATATCATCCATGTAAGCTTCTATGTTTCTATGTAGCTGTGGCTTGAAACCAATCTGAACTGCCCTTGCAAATGTTGACCCTGCACTCTTTAGTGCGAAAGGCATCCATACAAAACAGTATGTGCCACATGGAGTAATGAATGCGGTTTTCTCTTCATCTTCTTTGGACATGAATATCTGGTGGTATCCAGAGTAGGCATCGAGAAACAAGAGCATATCACACCCGGCAGTGGAGTCCACAATTTGGTCGATGCGCGGCATGGGGAAACGGTCCTTTGGGCATGTGTTGTTAAGATCAGTGTAATCGATGCAAAGCCTCCATTTCCAATTTTCCTTGTGCACAACGACCGGATTTGCCAACCAGGTTGGGTGCAGCACTCCTCTAACCAGGCCAGCCACCTCAAGTTTCAAGATTTCTTCTGCTATAAATTGTTGCTGTTCCAAAGCCTGCTTCCTGACCTTCTACTTGACGGGCCGAGCGTGAGGACATATAGCAAGGTGGTGCTCAATTACCTCCCTGGGAACACCGGGGATGTCGGATGGTTGTCATGCAAACACATCTACATTCGCCCACAGGAAGGTAATGAGCGTGCCTTCCTATTTGCTGTCTAGGGTGGCACTGATGGTGAAAGTACCATCAGTACCATCCTCGCTAGCAAGAACCTTCTTTGTCACAGGTGGAGTGGCCTTGGATCTCTTGCCAGTAGAGCTTTCTGGTGAATCCTCGACGGGTGCGCAGCACTCCAAAGAGGGGTGCTTCCCAGAAGGCTCACTGGACGTCTTGCTAGACTTCTTGCTATTCTGCGTCTTGGTGGGAGTTATTGCCTTGCCAGATCCTGCCACAACAGCATCTCTATAGAGCTTGTCCCTGCAAATGATTGCATCTTTCTGATCTGAGTTGATGGAGATAACACCCATGGGCCCTGGCATCTTCAATGTATTATAGGCATAGTGAGATGCCGCCATAAACTTGGCCAAGGTAGGGCGACCAAGGATTCCATTGAACGGCAAGGGGATCTTAACCACATCAAACACTACCTTCTCAGTTCGGTAGTTTAGGTCCCCACCAAACTTCACCGGCAGCGTGATTTTTCCCTTTGGCTGGCTCCACCCCGGCTTGATTCCTTGGAACGTCCCCATTTTCCTGAGCTCCTCCTTAGGTATCTGCAGCCTCTCGATCACCTCTAGGGAGATCAAGTTTAAGCCAGCCTGACCGTCAACTAACATTTTCATGACCTTGAGGTTGCAAATTGTTGGTGACACCAACAATGGCAAGCACCCGACCGCTGTCGTGCGATCAGGGTGGTCCTCGGCATCGAAAATGATAGGCGTGTGAGACCACTTGAGGGGCTTTCGTGCATCAGCTATTGGTTCTGCCGGAATGACTTCCCATGCCCACTGCTTGAGTTGGCGGTGGGAGGAGTGCAAAGATGCACCTCCGTCAATGCACATGGTTTCCATTGCCTTCTGGAGCTCTTGTTCACTAGAATCATCATCCTCATCCTCACTTTCTTCGTCTTCTTCTCTCCTTTCTCTGCCCCTGGCGGGATTTTCTTTCTGCTGGCCAGTGTTCCCGCGGCGTCCACCTCGTCCACCATGGCCCTTCTTGCCAGATCCACCAGTACCTTCCTGAACTTTCTCCTTGTCCTGCTTATCGTACTATGCTTTCTGATTTTGAACTAGCTGCTCAACTTGGCGGCACTCTTTGAGATCGTGGCCCTTAGTATGGTGAATCTTACAGTATGGCCTGTCAAACTTGCCAGTCTTCTCCCCCGCAGCGGCGACCTGGCAATCAGCGCATGAAGCTGCTTCCTTGCCGGTACTCTCCATTTTGGGTTTCTTGGTGGGACTGGAGTTGCCGGACCCTTCCACAGCCATAACTACCATGCCTCTTCTCTTTCTGTTGCACCTTCGCCCTTTCTTCCCCGGGGCAGTCGTATCGTCATCATCAGAATCGATCTCAGCGGCACCTTCCTCCTTGGGAAGCTTTCTCCCTTCTTCAGCGTGTGCACATTTGTCCACCAAACTATAAAGTTTGTTGACGGTCTTCGGCAAGTGGATATGCATCTTTTCCTGCATCTTGCGATTGCGCACATTCGTGTGGAATGCGGCAACTACAGCGTTGGGGTGGATATCGGGTATGCTGCGATGCACACGAGTGATCCTCTGGATGTACTTGCGCAGGCTTTCTCGTTCTTTCTGTGGGATCACTTGCAAGTTGTTGGGCAACCCCGGACCTTTCTGTCCTCCGGTAAAAGCACCGACAAACTCATTAAAAAGATCTGACCATGAGGAAATGGAGTTTTCCGGCAAGTTCCTCAGCCATGATCTCGCGTTGGGTTTGAGCACCAACAGAAAGTAGTTGGCTAGGATTTTCTCATCTCTTCCCCCGGCAGCTTGCACAACAATTGTATAAATGACCAAGAACTCTATTGGGTTTTGATTGTCGTCGTATTTTTCTGGGACTTCAGGCTTGAATACGCGGACTGACGGCCAGCGGACTTGTTGCAGCTCACGTGTGAAAGCGGGGCACCCGACCTCGTAAGGCAGGTACCTGCCAACAACGAGCGCTGGCTCATCGATGACTGGGCCATTGCGCTCGTTTGATTGACGGCGTGCCTCTCGGCGCTGCTGGATGGTGGTATGAGCATCCTCCGCCCGTCTTTCCAGCAACACTTGCCTCTGATCTCGTTGCGTTTGCAGATCCGAGGAAGCAATGGATGCATCATCGGGCTGCATGTTCTGCTGGTCTTGTTGTGAGGGTCGAGGTTGCCACTGAGACTGATGCTGGGGAGGGGACTGCACTGTGGGCGCAGCACCCACCCCACGGCCCTCAACTTGTGCTGCAGGCGCAATTGGTGGATGCCGCGAGGGATCCACCAACTGGGACCTATTCGCATCGGCAAACTCGATCAACCTCCAAAAGTTAGCTCTCGATTCGTCCATCTTGGCAGGCACTGGAGGGAAATCCAGGAGCATCTACGCCCGCGCCATCGCCTCCGTCACCTTCTGGGGCATGTTGGAGAGTGAGGAATGCCACGACGCTCGACTCCTGGCAGAGCCAGCAGGAACAGTGTTGCGGTCCTGCTGTCGAATTGTAAGGGCAGCAGTGGGCTGGCGCGGTGGATGTGGGACCTGGCGATCTTGAACTTTATCAACTGGCGACTTGCCATGTGGGCATTGTTGCGGAGGCACAACAACACCGCTCGACGTCTTGTCGCGTCCATCTTGCGACAGGCGCAGTATGTGTCTTGATGTCATCTCCCCCACTGCCGCTGGGCTCGGTGTAGCGGGAGGATCTCAGCTTGCACCGGAGTGGGCGACGTCACTCCGGTGGTTGCGCTCACCCTGGCGTGGGGGAAGCGGGAGTTGCGCTCCCACACCACCTACACCATTGTCATAGTCGTCGCTAGAGGGTCGCCGAAGCTGAATGGCTGCAGCGCTCCTGTTGTCCGCTCTCACCGCAGTGGGCGCGATGACAACACCTAATGTGCCAGCCGCGCCCCCATGGCTTCCGCACTGTCCGCCGGAGTGGCGCTGCCTGCGCCATCCGTAGGTGAATGCGGTGGAAGTCTGGACGAGGATGGTTTCGTCTTCATGGAGTCCTTCTTCTTGGGCGCCATGGGTGATGAAGATGATGCCAAACATCACGTAGTCAATGCGCTACTTGCTTCTTTCATTCACGCCAATGCAGATCCTCCCCTGCGTAGCGCGACAAAGATATCGACGTCGAAGCCTGCAATCTATGGGGCAAGGAGCCCCTTTGCTAGCTCGGCGAGGGGTGGCCATCGACGCAAAGAACAAAGACAACAAGGAGCGCACGATTTTACCCACGTTCGGGCCGCTCGGAGGCGTAAAACCCAACTCTTTCCTTGGGTGTATTGGTGTAGGTTGAGCATAAGTATAGGGAGCGCTCTCCCCCGGCAAGAGGTGGGAAGAGGGCAGCTACACGAATACCTATGTGTGAAGGTTGTCAAGGATTCGAACCCCCTCTAATGTTGCCCTGGCCCTCCTTTTATAGCTCAAGGGGTTACCACAGTGTCAAAAAGGTCATTACACGGGGGATTAGACTGACGCAGAGCTATCATACCTAACTCTGGCAGTTAGGACAAAACGCATTAAATATGCTGCTAGCACTAGTGGAAAAAGTGATAGCCACAACTTTCGTTGGTGGCGCCCATTTTCAACCAACTCCATCACTATTTTTTTCAAATAGTGGTGGCATTGGCTTATTTGGTATGACATTAGTAGGGGCATACTGGTTGTGTTGGAAAACAGGTGAGCGTCAGAAGTATATGGGATCAACAATTTGTACCAGACATAATATAGTGCTGGCGTGGAATAGCATGGAACGCCAACATTATTATGTTTATTTATGGCGTAATGTTGGTACCCACGTCAGTAATGTACTTTGAGACTTTAAATTTATGTTTTTTTAGTTTAAGACTTGAAATATATAGTTTTGAGCCTTCAAATATGTAGTCTGACACTTCCATTTTTTTTTCTTTTTTATGTGGTAATCTTTTTTATAGTATATTATAGTTTACTTTTATTAAATTTATATTATTTTAAATGGAAATACTGACAATTTTTTAAATATGTACTTTGAGACTTCAAATTTACTTTTATCCTTTTTAGTTTGAAACTTGAAATATGTAGTTTTAAGCCTTCAAATATGTAGTTTGACACTTTGAATTTTTTTTCTTTTTAGTTTTTTATTTGGTGATCTTTTTTATAGTATATTATAATTTACTTTTATTAAATTTATATTATTTTAAATGTAAATACTGACAATTTTTAAAATATGTACTTTGAGACTTCAAATTTACTTCTTCCCTTTTTTATTTGAAACTTGAAATATGTAGTTTTGAGCCTTCAAATATGTAGTTTGACACTTCCAAATTTTTTCTTTTTAGTTTTTTATGTGGTGATCTTTTTTATAGTATATTATAGTTTAATTTTATTAAATTTATATTATATTAAATGGAAATACTGACAATTTTTTCTTTTTTATAGGGTGATCTTTTTTATAGCATTGGGCGAAGCCCAAGTATTAGGATGCCGTGGGGGTCAAAACCAGGGCAACGCCACCCTCGCCCCACTCCCTCTCTCCCCGCTCGTTGTCGCCGCTCTCTCCCTCTCTCGCAGGTGGTTAGGTAATCTTTCGCTCTCTCCCCCTCTCTCCCTCTCTCGCCGCTCATTGCCCTCCAATTTGATTGGAGTTCATTTCGTTTTGGGCTTGGGTTTCTTCAACGGCAGTGGCGGCGGCGGAAGTGACGATGGCGGCGCCAGAAGGGACGGACTGCTAGGGTTCATCGCCTCCATCTTCGTCCCTCGGTGAGTTCATCGCCTTGATCTTCGCCTCCTGTAGTGTTCCTAATGTAGTGTTCCTAATCAGTGGCAAATCTAGCAGGACATTGGAGGGTAGGCTTAAAACACAAATTTCCTAAGTCTACTTAGCAAATGCATTGCAATTATTGCATGTAAACCACCAGAATATACTTGTCAAGTGGTATGTTTAGCTTAAATAGGATTTTAGAGGGTAGGCTTAACCCTATTGAAGCCTCCCTAGTGGAATCGCCACTGTTCCTAATTAATGTAGTATTCCTAATGCTAAATTGTAGTGTTCCTAATGTAGTGTTCGTACTGCTAAATTGTAGGGTCTTTGGTGAATGAAGAGCATAAAACAAACTGAAATGTAATGTTCCTAATGCTAAAAGGACTTGCTAGTTATCACTGCCAGTATTTGTAGTGTTCCTAATGCTAAACTGAAATGTAGTGTTCCTAATGCTAAACTGAAATGTAGTGTTCTTAATGCTAAACTGAAATGTAGTATATACAATTTCTTTGCTTGCTTATCACTTTCTTACGTTTCTACAACATAACTAAAATGAAGCAGAACTAACGATAAATGAAGATAGCGGGTGGTACCATTATCGAGGCCTTTTAGTTGTATGGTAACATGAATGAACTTATCACAGTGCCAGTGGCATTTTGTATCTACATTTTGCATCAATGATCATCATGTTTAGATCAGGGTTTCATTGTTTACTCCCATAAAAGAACATAATTTCCTTTGTTTACTTGACAAGTTGCCATGCCTCTGTATAGATCAGTTACGTTGTAGAATTTGTGTAAGCGTATTAGATCACTTGCCATACTTTGATTGGCATTATTATCAACTTAATTGTTATTATTGTTATGATTGGCATTAGATCACTTACAAATCATTTTCCAACTTGCAACACATAGCAAAGATGGGCATGGATGCAACTTACTTGTAACTTACTTGTTATTCTTGTTTGACATGTGTGTTTGGTTCTTGTCAGAACTAAGGAAATGTTTTGTTAGCACTAAGGAAATTCTTGTTTGACATTGTGATGTTATATATATATATTGTAGTGATTGGCATTAGATCACTTGCCATATGTGTTTGGTTCTTGTCATAATAACCTATACTTGTTATTATTTTGAATTTCTAGCCATGACTAGCTAGAACAGTCACTACCAGTCCTCGTGCAACTTCTCGGCCTATGAAGTTGACAAAGGCGAAACGAGCACCAACCAAGTAAGATTACAAAAACATCCATGAGCATTGCAAACACATGCATATATACATATATCATCTAACCATTCATTATTGATGATTTCAAATATTTGACTTGCCAGGCGTATGTACGAGACCCATCTCCAGAACCGGTCCAGCAGCAGCTACCAGTACGTGATATGGACATGCTCAGCCATGAGCTTGTTGCGTCAAAGGAGAGTACAATGAAGGCACTTAAGGAGTTGAATGACTCCCTGAAGAAAGAGAAGGAAGGCATGATCGACGAGAACTCTGATCTCTCCGATAAGAAATTGAAGCTCATCGACCAGAAGGAGCTACTGGTCACCGAGATCAAGTCTAAGAAGAAGGAGATACGACTCCTGAAGGCCGAGAGGAAGAACTGAAGACCCACAAAGTCTATTTCAGAAAGGAGGGACAGAGCAATAGGAATAAGTTGCGTGAGATGAGGACCATTCTTCATCGTAGCTAGTTAGCAGATAACAAGTTGCCTGAGATGAGGATCATTCTTCATCGTAGCTAGTTAGCAGATAACAAGTTGCATGAGATGAGGATAACTTTTGCTTCTAGCTAGCTACCAGATAACTTTTGCTTGTAGGTAGCAAGCTAGTTGGTCACTACTGTTTGTGGATTTGAAATTACCACTAGAAGTTTACATGGCTACACATATACTAACAACTGGGTATATTTTTTTATTACTGAAAATACAAATTGCTGGCGTTGCCTCACAATAAATGCCATATCTAACACAATATATTGCTGGCGTTAGCCAGGTGGCACGCCATCAGTACTAAAATACTACTGACATGTCTGCCAACGCCACCACAAAATTGTTTTCACTGGTGCCATATTGGTGGCGTTGGGTGTCTATGCCAGCAAGGCACTTTTTGCCACGCCATAGCTAGGCTTTTTTCCAATAGTATAGGTGTCGTGTGGTGGTTGAAGACCGGCAGGGCCGCCGTGCCGCTTAACCAATTACCTCCTATTAGCGTGACACGCCATCAGGACGGGTGTCATTAAAGGTGAATTATCCCTTCAGCAAGCTGACATGCACGGGTTACGTCCACCTGAGCACATGCGGGCTCAACACCTCACTACAACCAGCTGGTGAGAGAGGTACAACGCTGGTGTTGGCGGGGAACCCATGCCCGGGGGGGCTTGCCGAGGCCTGACTTGCCAACTCGCCCCTGCCAGAGTTGGATGCTTTATGAAATTCATGTCTTGTCTTGATGCTTTGGTCTCACGAAGAGCGGCTTCTCTGGCTGAGTTGCGTATGCGACTTGGTACCAAACACATGGATTTGTGACGCGCCTGTGCATAAGTTAGGGCAGCAAACACTCATGTTTGTTGCACCGACAGGCATAATCTTGATGTGATGCACATCGAGAAAAATATATGTGACAGCATTATCGGCACACTTCTTAATATTGATGGAAAGACAAAAGATACCTTAAAATCTAGGAATTATTTTACACACCTGGGTATCAGATCCGATTTGTAGGTGAAAGATGATGGCGCATCTTGGGATATGGCACCAATTGTGTACGTCTTGGACAAGGTAAAAAGAAAAGAATTCTGCAAGGTCCTGTCACGTGTGAGATTCCCACATGGATTGGCTTCCAACCTTGAAAGGAGAGTCAGTGCAGATGGAAACAAGGTACAAAGATTGAAAACTCATGACTACCACTTCCTACTTCAAAGGGTTTTACCTGTTATCCTTAGAGGATTGGGCCGCCCTAACTTATACAGAGAAGTTGGAGAGTTGAGACAATTTTTCAGGGAACTCTGCAGTAGAAATATCAGGATATATGCTTTGGAGCATCTTAGAGACAAGATACCAACTATCCTGTGCGACCTTGAGAAGATATATCCTCTAGGCTTCTTTGATGTGATGGTGCATTTGGCTGTTCATCTACTTGATGTGGCACTACTTAGAGGTCCAGTACAGTATGGCTGTATTTACCCTATTGAAAGGCGGCTAGGAACTTTCAAAGGCTATGTTAGGAACAGAGCTATAGCTGAGGGTTCCATTGTAGAGGCCTACATTGCTACAGAAGTGTTGATATTCTGCTCAAAATACATTGAAATAGCTGATTAGCTTAGCAAAAAGATGGGTGAAGACAATCCCGAGCTCAATGTTTTCGATTGTTCTATTCGAGTTATAGGGAAGAGTCGACAAGATGACAAACCTAAAGATTTGGAGAAAATGGTTTGGTATGTGTTGAATAACTGTCCTGAGATTCTACCTTATATCGAGTAAGTGCTAAGTACTGCAGCTTATACATCGTAATCTATTAAACGTGTAGCACATTCTTATATATTTTGATGTTTGACGCGATCACTATGTTGTGCAACATGTACAAAAAGGAGTTACTGGCGCAAAATCCAAGAAACATTGACAAACTGGTTATGGCAGGATTTGCGAAATGGTTCAAGAGCCGTGTAAGCTTTTGAATTGCATTGTCAGTTTTTTAATATATTGAGTACATAAGATGATCAGCTTGTCTATTTTCTAACCATAGGTTAAGAAGATGCGGGAGGATGGGTAGACAGTTAATGATGCCCTTTACGCACTAGCAATGGGTCCTGATACTCGGGTAAGACATTATGAATCTTGCGTTGTTAGAGATGTGCGCTAGAACACCCTTGCACCCAACAAAGGCAGGAAGACACAAAACAGTGTCGTCATGAGCACAGATACGTACGACAAAGAGACAACTAAAATGTATGGTAACATAACAGACATTGTTCAGTTGCAGTATATCTCCGATTTCGAGGTTCATCGGTGTGTGGTTCTGTTATGCTATCGTTGGTATAACCTGTTTTCCATGATCACAAAACCCAAAGATAATGATTATTTCAAATCCATCAATTTCAAGGCGGCGGAACACACCGATGAGCCTTTTATTTTGGCAAATCAAGCAACACAGATATTTTCTTGGAAGACACATATGCATGTAGTGATGACTGGAGAGTATTGCAAAGGTTTGAGCAGAGGAATTCTTTTAATGAAGTTGCGTAACGAGATGATGCTTACACTGCTCCTGATGTAGAACATTCCACATATGTTCGTAGTATCTTTGAGAACTATCACATCAATAACGCTGGCGAAAAGATTTCATGTCGGGTTGTGGACGTACGAGAGTTGATCATAAGAGGCCAACGTTCGAGGACATTGAGGATGAAGAAGAATATGACACTAGTGGGAATTATGATTCAGACTGATACACATGGCGAAGATGTTGACGCTGCTGCTGCGGATGATGATTAGATTGCTTTTGTCGTATTTGCTTGTGAGAAGATGACTTTTTATCTACTATGTGAAATTGAGCTTGCTATGACAATTGAAACCTGATGAAGTTGTTATTTAGTATTTTGCGGTGAGAACATCACTTATTATGTATGTTGATTTGTGTTTGGTGATTGTATGACGACTAAAACATGATGAAATTGATGTTTAGTTGTACTCATATTTGGCTGTGAAACTTGTATTTGATGACATAGTTTGCTGTTGGACTGCAATTTGCTCTACGTCTTCCAATAGGAACAAAGCAGACTTGACAGGGCCTCTGCTAATTTATTTATTAGCAAAAGGGCTTCTGTTATTTATTTATTTATGAGCAAAAGGGGATACCCCCCGATTTCCATTAGTAGAAATCATTAGATATTCATAACACTACGCCCAACCTGCTAAACAGATTTCATTCATTACTAGTTTCAGCAAAGTGCTCATGTCATAACCACTGAATACATCACGAGTGCTACATACACTGCAAATAAAGAGACAATCATCCTACAGAGCACAATGATCTTGCCCATTATCTTCACAAGCTCTTTCATCTCCTCATTGCTGCCAAGGTCGTTCAGCAGCTGTTGATTGGCCATGATCAGATGAACTGCATCTTTTAACCTTCTGCTCTGCATCTTCCTCTTCTGCTGTTCCTTCAGTTACTTGTCCAACACCCTAACCTGCTGGTATTGAGATTCCTCTGCTAACGAAATAATCAGCATAGTTCCATTCCCCCACATTAGCAACTTCCCAGAAATACAAGTCACACGAATCTTCCCTTTTCTACACAAATCAAATTGGAAGATCATCAACCAAACTATTAAAAAAATCAGCAACTGAAAGCAGGCGAACAACTTAAACATATTATTACCCCATGATTCGGGCATTTGTAGAAGACTTGGCCAGGGTTGAGGATTGTAGTTGAGACGCGGCGGATGACTCTGCGTGATTTGCAGCAGTGGCACCATACCAACAGCAGCGGGTTGCGATGAGCAACCAGCTGCGGTGAGTGTGCCGGTGAGGGTGTGATGAGACCCACAGGCAATGGTACGGGTGGCGACTTGGTGCATATCTGGTTGTTGCCTACTAAAGAGTAGGTGGATGAGCCGCCAGCAGACATGGTTGCTGCGGCTAGAGCTTCTGATGCTAGGTAGAGTAACTAGAGAAGAGGAGAAGCGAACATTGGTTATGTCAGTTTCATTACTTGCAGAGTAGCATAGCACTATATATAGTAATAGTCTAGGTTTGGATTTGAACCAGCTACAGGAGCACGTCTCTCTTTTTTCAAAAACTCAGCAAAGTCTTTTTACTGCTACACTAGCTTGTTCTGTACGCCTTCTCAAGTTTTCAATTTTTGGGAATGTTATCTGGCGAACGTTCCCCGAGAGGACGACGGCAAACGAACGCATTTTCCTGGCAGTTTTAGTTGTGACGCAAGATCAAACGGTGGCAATTTCGGGAATGTTATCTGGCGAACGAGCCCAGTTTTTCTTTTCTTACTATAAAAAAGTATGCTATGTGGTGTCGGCTTGGTCAACAAACGATTGTGCCAACCTTGACTGTTGGATTGACATTCAACGTCTGTCATGTTTCTGCAGTCTCTTCTTCCTCCAGCCGCCAAAGCCAAACCAGCGTCGGCGGGACCGCCTGCTCCCACCTCCCACGGCTGGCTATGCTGCCGCGCACGCATCACAGCCACATCGCACACTAAAACTCTGCGCATCTTCCCCGGCTCCTGTTCGTTCCCGTCTGAGGCCTCACCATCATCTTCCACCTTTGAACGCTCGCCACGGCGCCGCCCTCCGGTGTTGTCAACATGTTAAACAACTGAGAGGAATAAGGAGATGACTGTACATGGTGAGGATAACAGTAGGGACCCACCAGGATCATGGCAGTAGGCAAGCAAGTGCCTCCTTCATTACAAGAAAAAAAGGTTCCTCCTGATGTTTTCCTAACATCTGGGGCGCATGCCACTGTCAACGTAGTCAATAAGCGAGATAACTACACAAGGAGCGGCTGTCACCCGGGACCCAGCAGCTCGCGCAGTATTTTTTTCCGTGATGGAGCAGGGTATCAACTGGGTTGTGCGGGAGCTTTGGCCCATCTAGCCCATGCTTTTATTTCATATGTTTACCACATGACCAACCCAGTTTCTTTTTCTTTCTAAAAATGGCTAGCCTAGCTATTTTGTTTTTTGCAGAGTACCCAACGGTGGCCTACTTGCTTTGCTACGCCCTGCTGGGTCAGAAATCTTTCAAGACAAGGAGGGATGCATTCGGCTTGCACAGAAAATGGGCTATAAGTAATAAGAAATGGGCTGTAAAATGAAAAAATACAGCAAGCTAGCAATTAGTTCCAAATTAGTTTTTTCTTTCGGATTTTGATATTTTAAATTTCATTGTTTTTGTGCGGGTAAAAGTTCATTGGATTTTAAATTATGGTATGTTTAATTTTTAAATTAATTTGAATCTGGCTAGAAATTTCGGGTTGTATGCTGTTTGCAACAGATTTGAAGGCTGACTTGTGGGTCTACTAGGTTGACGTGTACGCAAGGCTTTGTCAACTTAGTCCACAAACGATTCTAGCAGTAGTGACCGTTGGATGTTAATCCAATGGCCCTGCTGCTTCTTCAATATCTGATCTTCTTGCTCTAGCCACCCAAACCATCACCGGTGGGACCGCCTGCTCCTGCCTCCGGTGGCTGGCTATGCTGCCGCAAAGGCGCACCGACCCACACTACTCCCATCGCTGGCCAGGCCATTCCTCTACTCACCCACACCTCTTGTAATTTTTCGGCAACGACAGCCGAACTAGTAAACCCTCGTACTCCCCACCGCGTGGGCAACCACTGCTGAGTCTTCCCCAGCTCCGGGCCATTCCCTTCCTAGGCCTCGCTGTCGTCCACCATGCTGGTGCTCTCGACGCAGCATGGTCAACGTAGTCAACAAACAACAACATTTGGAAGAGGGATGTACATGGAGCGGCTGACAGTAGGGACCCACATGGTCCATGGCCACACGCAAGCAAGTGCCTCATTATTACGCAAGAAAAATGATTCCTCCCACTGACAGGCTGGACCCACCAGCTACATCTTCGCATGCAAGCAAGTGCCTCCTTATTACGTGAAAAAAAAGTTTCCTTCCCCTGACAGTTGAGACCCACCAGCTACATCTTCGCACATAAGAAAGTGCCTCTTTATTAAGCGCAAGGAAAATGATTCCTCCTGCTGCTAGCTGGGAACCACCTGATTTGGAGGCTGACTTGTGATCCTACTAAGTTGACATGTACGCATCGCTTTGTCAACTTAGTCAACAAACTATTCTAGCAGCAGTGACCGTTGAATGTTAATCCAACCGCCATGCTGCTTCTTCAACCTCTCATCTGCATGTTCCAGCCGCCCAAACCAGCTCCAGCCGCACCACCTGCTCCCGCCTCCGGTGGTCGGCTGTGCTGCCGCACACGCATCACCACCCCACGCTACTCCCACCACTGGCCAGGCCTTCCATTTACTCACCCACACCCCTTGTTATTTTTCGGCGACATCAGCTTCACACCGCAGCTGAACCAGTCAACCCTCATAGTCCCTTCAACGTGGGAAACCACCGCCATGTCTTCCCCGGCTCTGGGTTTTTCCCTTCCTAGGCCTCATCGTCATCCACCGTGTTGGTACTCTCGGCGCTGTGTCGTCAACGTGGTCAACGAACGACAACCATAGGAAGAGGACTATACGTGGTGAGGCTGACAGCTGGACCCACCAGCTACATCTTTGCACGGAAGGAAGTGCCTTCTTTTTACGCAAAAAAAATGATTCCTCCCCCTGACAGCTGGGACCCACCAGCTTTATCTTGGCATGCAAGGAAGTGCGTTCCTATCCTCCCTGATAGCTGGGACCCACCAGGTTGAAGCATACGTACCGTTGTCTGTGTGGTTGCAGATATGTATGTACATACTGATCGATCGGTTGGTCTGCCACGATGAACCGTGGCCGATTAAGGAGCGGTAGCAGTTCAGGTAGTCCTGTCTAAATCCTGTACACATATGACAACCCCACCACAAAAAAGACGGCCACGTACGTACATACGGGCGTGGTCTCGAATGCATACAGCGACGATGTCCTGTTCATCGGCAGCCAACCGGCTGGATCGGAATGCGTCCTGTTCAGTAGGAGCCAACCGGCTTGGACGGAACAACCGAAACAGGGTCTGGCTTACCGCAGTACGGAGGAAACAGCCTTCTGTTCGACCGCCTACGGTCGAAATGGGATCCTGTTCATCGGGAATAGTCTCGCTTACCGCAAAATGGAGGAAATGAACTTTTGTTCGATCTACTACGGTCGAAACGGGGTCCTGTTGATCAGGAGGGGTCTGGCGTACCGCAAAACCGAGCAAACGGACTTCTCTTCGACCTCCTACGGTCGAAACGGGGTCCTGTTCATTGGGAGGGGTGTGGCGTACCACAAAACGGGACTCCATGGGCTACTGTTCATCCACTGTCGACTTCCTCCAGCCTCCACCTGCTACTATTCATCCACCGTCTCCATCATTGAAGAACACATCTTGAGATTGATTGATTGCAATATGTCTTACAATGGATGCCTTGTGCGATGCATGATTACAAGTATGAACTAGATGAGAGAGGCGTGGCGGAGACGGCAATGGAGGTGAAAATCCCAGCGACTAGGGTTTGTGTATGAAGATGAATGGGTTATGGATGTGCTCGGCACTCCTCCTCTGCTCGTTCTATTGACATTTTGACGGGGTCCCTTTAATAAAAGTTATTCAGGTGGATGAGTTGCCATGTCTTTGGCAGAGTCCATCTTGATCACGTCGGAGTTCAAGACTTTCCGTGTCCTTCCTTACGAGATCAGTGGGCAATAAGCTCGGCCCATGGACAGTGGGCCAACCAGGTTAGTACCCCCTAGTCCAGGACACCATCAACGGGATTTGGATGCACCAGCAAAGTTTGCACCAAGTCTGGAGGTGAGAAAGGGCAACGCACTGTACCAAAGTGGCTAGCAAAATATGGAATGGTGGAAGTGCTTATAGTCCACAAACTCACATTAGTCCTAAAGAACTCATATATTTATTGTGAAAGTTAAATTAGCCCTTGAAGCAAAGTACTATCGGCATGCTCATAGAGAGGAGGTTGGGAGGAGTTAATCATCGCACGCCCCTGGTTTGGACAACACAAAGGATATCAATCAGGGATAAAGTGCGCTCAAACTTCCCCGCTATGTCATGACCAACACTTTAATGAGGTAGTGAATCACAAATCTTAACATCAATATATTTACTAACTATGTTTATTAACTAGTAAACTTTCATATTATAACTTCAATATCGCTGATCATATGATTCACATACAATGATCTACATGAAAGTTTTAATTATATCACTCTTGTATACCTATCATTTTTAGATTAAACATATAGCTCGTGAAAATTACCACTTCCTATTTAACTCTCAAATAGATATAAGTGAAGCATCAGAGTGCAATTGATTTCTATAAATATAACTACCGCTCTTGTCGGTGTAGTGAACAGGGGGTGTTCATTACCCCTGGACACGCACCGGCGAGTTGCAGCCCCCAGGCGGGAAGGGCATGGCAGGGGAGCGAGCCTTCCTGGGAGAAGATAACTGGGAACAAGCACAAGACTATCCAAAAAGCATTCGAGTCAATAATTGGAAGGCAGAAGACCAAAGGCCGAAGCCCCAGCAAGATTCTTGCTGGTGAGGCCCGGCAAGATTCTTGCTGGTGAGCCCCGGCAAGATTCTTTGCTGGTGAGCCCCGGCAAGATTCTTGCTGATGAGCCCCGGCAAGATGATCCCGGCAAGCTTCGCCCCGGCAAGATGATCCCGGGAAGCTTGGCCCCGGAAAGAGCCCCAGCAAGATTCTTGCAGGTGAGCCCCGGCAAGATGATCCCGACAAGCTTGGTCCCGGCAAGATGACCCTGCCAAGATGCCACCGCTCCAGTGCAACGACCAAACCTGTCAGATGGGTTTTGTCCTCCTGGATGTGTTTCAAGGCACCAACGGCGGGTGGGTATAAGCGGTGCTGATGGGACGGCCCCTTTTTCCATCCCCAAGAAGCTAAGGGACACCTACACAGAGCATTTAATGCGCTTGTCCTGAGCCATCAGTGATAAGCATGTAAATGATGTAGCAACTTTCCACCTCATGTAAACCTTGTAGCTACTTTACACCTCAATGTATGTACATTTTGCCACTGTGGTGACCCCTTTGTGGTATAAAAGGAGGCCCAAGGCAACTGCTACAGAGGAGGAGGATCTTCTAGCGCATCCTGCATGCGTAGCTGCTCTTTGAACGTACTGTTCATCGCGAGCGCTCCTGGAGCCTGGGCTCAAGAACACCGATAATAAAGCATGGCAGGAGTAGGGTTTTACGCTGATCAGCGGCCCAAACCTGGGTAAAATCGCCCCGCGTCGATCATTGGTTCTGCTCTTTGCGCATACCTCTCCCCCCGCCGAATCGTAAAGGGGTCCCTTGGGATCCCATAGGTGTCGCACGCCGACATCTTTGGCGCGCCAGGTAGGGGGATCGAGGTTGCGCGAACCTGATCCAGCGGTCGGCGTGTCAGCTTCATCGTCCATGGCGACTTGGCTCCACATACAGAAAGCTAAGTTCTAAAACTTTAATGCTTTTTGCTAATTTGATTTTATCCATGATGATGTTCTTTGCACATAACCTGTGCGCAAAGGAGCACTCTTGAGACATTCTGTGCTCTGGGTTGTTCGGGTCTGCCTAGCAACACCTGTGCAGCCTCGTTCGTTCTTGGAGTGTGAAGCTCTCGAGGAGGCGGCGTCCTCGATAGGCTGCTAACTAGGATCCATTCCTAAGCGCCATTGACTAGGACGTGCGCGATCAAGATGCATTCCGGCAAGTGTAGGGGACAACTGTGCAAAAACAAAAACATGTGGAGAAGAGCTCTAAATAAAGTTACGCACAAGTTAAAATGCTTTTAAGATGCTAATTAACTTGTCGTATTTAAACGCAGTTGTGGCTCGGGGGCTGGTAGCGTCCTCTGGACCAATCTTCTCGACATCGAGAACGACGAAGTTCTCTGCGATCAGCCTTCCTGGCAACAAGCTTGCCGGAAGCCAGCGTCGAGAACGACGAAGTCCTCCGTCATGAGCTTTCCCGGCAACTCCTTGCCGGAAGCTAGCGTCGAGAATATAAAAGTTCTCCGCTAAAGTCAAAAGTTTCCCGACAACCACCCTTTGAGCAAAAAATAAGCTCGGGGGCTGGCAGCGCCCTCACAAGAAAAGCTAAGTTGCCAAGATTTATTACATTCATTTTGCTATCCTCACTTGCTTCTTATACCTACACGCGAAGGAGCCCTCTCGGGGCTAATTGCGCCCCTAGTTGTCTCGAGTCCTCTCGACAATTTAGGTGGCTGCATAAGCACTGAGGAGGTAAACCTTTCCGGGAGGCGGCGTTCCCGGCAAGTTGCTTAGGACCCGTTCCTCAAGCACTGCCGACTGGAGCATGCGCACCAGAAAGCTTTCCGGCGAGCGTGGGTCGCCTTGATTAATTCTTTGTCCTTGTACATCAACCTGCACGCGGAGGAACCTTGTCGTGGTTAGCCCGCGCTCTAGCTTCGCCTCGAGTCCGCTCGGCAAGCTTAGCAGCTGCGTTCTGGCCCGGCAAGTCGCCTTGCCGGCGGCGGCGTTTCCAGCAGGCTGTTAAAGACCCGCATCTAGCGCTCGCGGCAAACGTGCGCACGGGCAAGGTTTCCAGACAGCGTAGGGACTAAAATAAGTGCAAGGACTGAATTAATCAAGGGGGAATCATACATTCATTCAGCATAAAGTAACATGCATTGCATGCATAAAGATTGATTTAACTAAGATAAATTGCTTCTTTATATGCGCCATTGCAGTAACAGGCCAGCAGGACGGCAGTGAGACATTCGCGATAGACGGCTGCGGCAGCAGGGGTGACTATATGGATCGAGCACCGCACCCGCAGTACCCTATATGGGGAAAGCTCGGGGACTGGCTCCTCGTCGCACAGTGTGGCACTTCCTTTCGGGCACACGACTCCTGTTGCCATCCTACTCTGTCTGCCCACGCTGCCGGCAAGCCCAAGGCCCGGCAAACCGCAAGCTCTCATGCGTCATCACCAGCATGCAGTTAAATGTCAAGAGTAATGGTTACTTCTCGCTGCGCGTGTACCGGTGCATGTTTTTGGGCCTAGCCCATACAAACACTGTGCGCGTTTGTCCGGCCCAGGCCCGGGGGCTCCTGTCGGTGTAGTGAATAGGGGGTGTTCATTACCCCTGGACACGCACCGGCGAGTTGCAGCCCCCAGGCGGGAAGGGCATGGCAGGGGAGCGAGCCTTCCTGGGAGAAGACAACTAGAAACAAGCACAAGACTATCCAAAAAGCATTCGAGTCAATAATTGGAAGGCAGAAGACCAAAGGCCGAAGCCCCAGCAAGATTCTTGCTGGTGAGGCCCGGCAAGATTCTTGCTGGTGAGGCCCGGCAAGGTTCTTGCTAGTGAGCCTCGGTAAGATTCTTGCTGGTGAGCCCCGGCAAGATTCTTTGCTGGTGAGCCCCGACAAGATTCTTGCTGATGAGCCCCGGCAAGATGATCCCAGCAAGCTTGGCCCCGGCAAGATGATCCTGGGAAGCTTGGCCTCGGAAAGAGCCCCAGCAAGATTCTTGCTGGTGAGCCCCGGCAAGATGATCCCGGCAAGCTTGGTCCTGGCAAGATGACCCCGCCAAGCTGCCACCGCTCCAGTGCAGCGACCAAACCTGTCAGATGGGATTTGTCCTCCTGGATGCGTGTCAAGGCACCAACGGCGGGTGGGTATAAGCGGTGCTGATGGGACGGCCCCTTTTTCCATCCCCAAGAAGCTAAGGGACACCTAGACAGAGCATTTAATGCACTTGTCCTGAGCCGTCAGTGATAAGCATGTAAATGTTGTAGCAACTTTCCACCTCATGTAAACCTTGTAGCTACTTTACACCTCAATGTATGTACATTTTGCCACTGTGGTGACCCCTTTGTGGTATAAAAGGAGGACCAAGGCAACTGCTACAGAGGAGGAGGATCTTCTGGCCCATCCTGCATGCGTAGCTGCTCTTTGAACGTCCCGTTCATCGCGAGCGCTCCTGGAGCCTGGGCTCAAGAACACCGATAATAAAGCATGGCAGGAGTAGGGTTTTACGCTGATCAGCGGCCCGAACCTAGGTAAAATCGCCCCGCACCGATCGTTGGTTCTGCTCTTTGCGCATACCTCTCCCCCCGCCGAATCGTAAAGGGGTCCCTTGGGATCCCATAGGTGTCGCGCGCCGACAGCTGTGCTCAAGGATATAAGTGAAGCGCATGAGCAAAACTGCCTTTACTCAAAAGAAATAAGTGAAGGATAAAGAGCATTCTAACAAATAATGATGGATGTGTATTTGTCTCAATAGGTGTGTCAAGGAAACAATGTTTGTGGCAAACAAGCAAACAAAATAAAACTACAGTTGTAGTGACCCGACCCGAAAACGGTCAAGTCTCTGTGTATCTGTACCATCCCAAGATCATGCTAGCACACATAGTACATCAATGTATATATCAAATTTCAATCACACCTACTTTATTACATCGAAATCTCATATAGAGTCTTTATTACAAAAACAATAAATTAGCTAAAGGCCAGCTCATGAGATAACTACTACGGAAGACGTAGAAGATAGCGATGCCATCCGACTCCAAGGGCATATCACCGAGCGTAGAATGTAGCCTCACACCTGTTCGGAATAATACTCTACAACATGAGATGTTGCAGCCATGTAGGTTAGCATTTTGAAGATGTTGGCAAGTCGCAAAAGAGAACTGATCAAATAAATGTCTGTACTATATGCAAATATGGCTTGTGGGGCTCTAAGTTTATATTTTTTGTGAAAAGCAGATTTTTCCTACAACAAAGGAGGCAAATGCAAATATTACTACAAAAGTTGGTTGTTAATGATATGGTTCTACCAACTAATTCTCATATCCCAAAAATTCTAAATAAACCCACTCATTATAATTAATTGTGTTGAGCCTAGCTGATAGTATCATCTCCGGTGGTCATGTTGTCCGTAACTGGGGACACGACTAATCTATTAGATTGTTACTCTGTAGAGTCTTATACACTTTACCTTGAAGTTTTGATCCCTCCCATTATGTTATCGCACTGCCTGGTGTTTGAGAATGGGACGATCAAAACGTGGTCTTCCAGAGCGATCATCCGTCAGATGTCAGTGCCCATCCATTCCTACCGTTCGTCTACATCTGCTAGCAGTCTGACCAGCCAGAGTCACGGCTAAGGTCAACCATGCCAGAGCCCATAATAACTTCACTAGAAAAAAAACACTTCCGTGATGATACGTGTTTGTTACAGTATGTCACGTTTTCTGTCATGCATGTACATCCAAGACGATTTTATGGGAGAATCAAGATAGTCATACCTGGCCTGTCATAGAAGTGTTCCATGACAATACCAAAATTATTATCACGGAAGTGTCCACTTCCATGACGATAAATAGCGCGTCATGGAAATGATTTCGCTCAAGGGTAACCAACACGTGGCATCCACCGTAACGGGTCGCCGTTAAGCTATCGGGTTCTAGTTTGGATCCGATAACCCGTTAACAGCCCGGACCAATGGGGATTTTCCACGTGTAAAATTCTCATTGGCTCTAGCAACCACATGTCAGCTCTGCGTTGGGACAGATGTCAACCGCCCAATGGACAGGAGGTGCCTATGATACGTTGACACATGGCAAGGCCCAACAGTGGCCCATTTAGGTTAAAAAGGCTGGCCCAGTCAAAATTAGCGGGCTGGCCCATTAATGGCCTGCTTGCAGACGGCCCATTCGCAGTTAAGGCCCATAGGAATAGTGTAAAATCGGCCCATTAATGGCCCGTTCGAGATTTGCCATCCATGGTCACTTCTGGGCCGTTAACAGTCCGCTAATTATTTGGGCCGAATTACGGCCCGGTGTGTTTCAGGCCTGTTAAAGGTCCTGCTACATTTGGGCCCATTTATTGCCCAATGAAACTTTCGGCCCATAAACTCCCGTGAAAGAATTGGGTCATATTCAGCCATGTCTGACATTCAGCCTGTTAGCGGCCCACTGTAGATTTGGGCCACTTCCAGCCTGTTGTGTTTTTTGGCCTGTTAACATCGAACAAAATCCATGGGCCATATGTGGCCCAACGTCACATCGGGCCAATTAACGGCCCATATAAACGCCGATACTAATCAAGTCCGACCGCACTTCCGGCCTAGTAAAGGCCTGTGTAGTAGGTCGGCACATTTACGGCCCGTCTGAATTTTGGCCTGTGAACGATTCGCATTGTAAATGGGCTACCATGAGCTGAGATACATTTCGGCCTTCTAATGACTAGTGGGTTATTTCGCACATTTCAGGCCCAATGATCTTTCGGCCTCCTAAAAGCAATGGGCATAATCTCGCCCAATTAGGGCCCAATCTAACTTTTAGCCTATTAAAGGCCCTTGTTATTTATGGGCCATATTAGCCCTGGGACATATTTACACATGTTAACGGCATGTTGTTACTAAGGGCCAAAATTATGTTTAGGCCTGTTAAAGGCCCACTGTGGGCACAGGCCTACCAAAAATAAGAAAGCTTATGCTGATTTAGTCCAAGATATTTTTAGTGGGCTACATGCAGATTATGGCCCATAATCATTTTTAGCCCAATTGGAATTGTGGGACCAACGAATGTCGGCACGTTCAGCTCCTATGAAGCTTTCGGCCGAAAGGAGATCGATGATGCCGAATACATTACTAAGATAAACCTACACTATACAAAAATAGCTTCATAATTTCTACAGCCTTTGGCAGCACGATAAATGCTATATCGAAACAAAATAAACTACAGCCATACAACAAAAGGCCTGTTGGCATAAAAGTTTACAGTCCTTGCTGATAAAAGCACCATCAGATGTATAGAAGCACGGATCATTTGACCTGAGTGCTAATGTTTCAGGCTGTAGAATCCGATGGAGCAGCATGATCTTCCCCTTTTTTCTGCCATTGCTCTTGAACAACGAAGCAAATGTGTATTAGTCTAGTTTCAAAACCATTCATATCTTGACGACATTTGTCAACCACTATTCTTGTTTTAGAAACGACCTCCATTAGGGATTGGACTTGTGTCTGGAGCACAGATATATCACTCTGTCTAGCCGGAAGATTTTGTTCAGTAGGCGATTTGGATGAGGTTACCTTGACAACCAACCCAGAATTACGGAGGGAGGTGCTTTTTGCACTGTTAGTGGAGAGATACTCACGCACTGCAGCAAGAGGTGACATTGTGCCTGTGGTAGTCTCATGACCTTAAGGTGGTTGTGGCTGTTCAATCTTTTGTTCCATAGCTTGCTGAAAGTTTGAATTTGTAGATTAGTGTACCAGATAAGTTACTAATGAGGCAACAACAAACAAAATAGGTTTCATGTTTATACATAACTTATTTTGGTTAACTACTGTAATACATTAGCATGTATTGTAGTGCCAACTACATAATAAAATCACTTTCGGAACATATGTCCACATAGCATGCCTACTGTATTGTCTATTTCCTCACATTCATTGACATCTAATGATAAAGAGACATAGTTTAAAGCAGGATGAACATAGTATGACATCATTCATATCACAGGCAAACAGATATCAAACAAACAGGCTATTGTATCATTGTGTGGGCACGTGAACATCATACCTAGATTACAGATGAAGACCAAAGGAATATCTTTCCTCACTTTTAAACTGTGTAAGGTGAAATGATACGTTAAGACAACTATGTATAAAAGTGAACAGAGTAACAGACACTGGCTGCAAACCAAGCAGTTAAATGAACACGTTAGAGTAACAAGCAGTTCAATGGCATGAGGAGTAAGGACTTCCAACAACGTCTTGAACTGGTGTTCTCATGCCCTTCATCTTGCTAGTGTGGCAATCCTTGAAGATTTGCACTGCATTCGGTTCAGGTTCTTTTTGGTCTGCACGGGCTTTCCTCTGTATTTGGAACAAGTCAATATAGATACGATAATATGGCACAGAAAAAAAGAAGGAACTAGCAGCTATTTACAAGAGCCTCGTAGTGTGCAATATAGCTACGAGATCCTGTTGTTTGTTGGAATTTCACTTTAGAACGGTTGGTCTTGTTCTTCAAATAGTTAGCCTAGAAGAAGATAGACTTGTAAGGCACATACGTAAATATGAGTTCAATATGTGATCTGATCAAATACATATACCCTACCTAATACTTTGGATCAGACCAGTGTTTAACAAGGTTTGTCCAGTCTTCATCCGTAATATATTCCACTAGAGATGTTTGGGCGATTTCATTGTTAGCCTTGCCTTCAAAGTGTGTTTTTCTAAGGTGATTCCGATACTGTCGCACAGCAGACTGAAAAACATGAGTCCATGCTTGTTTAGTTGCATCATCTTTCGGATCCGACTTGAACCTCATCTGTTGAAAAAATAATATGAGTCTCATTAGGAGGAAGCAAGCAAGTATGGGACAGAGCAAGACAATATTACAAATTGCGATGAATAACATTACTTACGGATAAATGGTTAAGGAAGGTGTTAAACTGGGTATCGTCTTTCTCATTCTTGTACTGGATCCACGTTGGGAGGATATGTGCATGACACCAAACGACAACAACTGCCTCTGATACTAACTTGGCTAAATCTGTAGCATCACGTGGCCTTTTTAAACCTGCCTCAAAATGGATCTCCATTCTTCCTCCTTTAGATTTTGTTAATCTATCAACCATTATCCTTGATGTCTATTTTCGCTTGCGCCATGGTGCTAATTCAACAATGAATATGGAAAGTGTTAGTGCACATCAAACTGTGAGAGTACATATGAAGGAGAATGCAACTGAAACTTGACTCGATTAGGTACCGTCTTGGTGTTGATGCTCATGAGGTTCATCTGATCTTGCCAAGTCCTGTTGTGTCAGTAGTGCTTCGGAAGTAGTGTTAGGTGTGAAGGCAGCTTGGGAACATGCCACTTGCGGAGCAAACAAACGAGTAACTCTTTGAGATGTCGGTACAGTTGAAGGAGATGCTGCAGCTGGTGGAATAGGTGATACTGTGTTTGTAGATTTAGCCAGTGGACTTGGACCTTCTACTGCACTATAAGTAACAACAGAATCTCAAGGGAAGATCCTTTTCCGTTGCACCCGATGAGTAACACCATTCCCTACAATATTCTTTTGCTTGCTCTTTTTTGACTTTGCCATGTCAAGGCGTACCCACAACACAAAAGAATAAAATAGCTCTTCAGAACTCATTGATGCATGATACAGACAAGCAATACTTTGATGTAAGACAACCGTATGAGGAGGATGGAATATGTAAGAAAAACTGGACGGCATGACATATTCACACCTACGATGTGTAAACTAAGCAGAAGGATTTTCAAGAAATTAGAAGTAATGCAAGCTAGACACCATATGAAAGATGCAACAAATATCACTCTGCCAAGTTAAAAGTGTCTTGTCATATGTGGCATTTCGAAAAGTTAGAAGCAGTACAACCTAGAAATCAATGCAAGATGCAACCACTATCACACTTCCAAGCTAAAAGTGTCCAATCATAAGTGATTGATGCGGAATACACAACAGAAGTACTTTGATTTAAGAACATGGTACGATAGATACAAAAAAACGACATCGTTGCATATTCACACCTATGATAGGAGGATGGAATATGTATGAAAAATAGTAAGCACAAGGCATTTCAACAAAATTAGAAGAAATGAAAGCTAGGCACCATATGAACATGCAACTAATACCACTCTACCAGGTAAAAAGTGTCTCGTCATAAGTGCCATTTCAACAAATTAGAAGCAATACAAGCTAGAAGACAATGAAAGATGCAACCTACATTACACTCCCAAGCTAAATGTGTCTTATGGGTAAGTGATTGTTGCAGGATACACAACAGTACTTTGATGTAAGAACATGGTGTGATAGACAGATTTATTATGTTCTAGAAACAGGAACACGTGTCATATTGACAGGTATAAGTTGTAAGCTACGCAGATGCAATTCAACAAAATTAGAAGCAATACAAAATAGACATCATACGGAATGCGCAACCACATATAACAGTGCCAAGTTAGAGCAAGCACCTGTGATGGTGGAGTAGGGGAGATGTGCTCATCATCTACACAGCTACATTGACTGTCCAGCCTTGTGTTGTCTTGCGAATCTTGTTGGGAGGATGGCGGAGTAGAATCTGTAGAGACCCTCTCTTTGAGTTGCTCCAAAGGAGCACCATCATCCAATGCCTTACTAATTTCCTTCCGATATATTGATTTTGCATTGTGAAGTCAAACTAATAAGAAAAAGGAATAAAATTCGCTCTTCAAAACTCATTCATGCATGATACTGACGAACACTACTCCGATGAAAGGCAAACACATGATACGAGGATGGAATATGTACGAAAAATAGGACGGCGTGACATATTCACACCTAAGATGTGGTAACTAAGGAGAAGGAATTTCAACAAATTAGAAGCACTGCAAGCTAGACACCATATGAAAGATGCAACCCAATATCACTCTGCCCAGTTCAAACTGTCTGGTGTTTCAACAAATTAGAAGCAGTACATGCTAGAATCATATGCAAGATGCAACCAATATCAAAGTGGCGACTTAAAGGTGCCTCATCATAAGTGACTGATGCAGGATACACAAGAACAGTAGTCCGATGTAAGAACATGGTGTGATAAGATATAGTATGTTCTAGAAACAAGAACACGTGTCATATTCACAGGTATGATGTGTAAAGTAAGCAGATGCAACACAACAAGGTTAGAAGCAATACAAGCTAGACATCATACACAACATGCAACCACATATAATAGTGCCAAGTTAGAGCAAACACCTGTGATGGTGGAGTAGGGGAGATGTGCTCATCATCTACACAACTACTTGACTGTCTAGCCTTGCGTTGTATTGCGAATTTTGTTGGGAGGATGGCGGAGTAGAATCTATAGAGACCCTCCGTTTCAGTTGCTCGGAAGGACCACCATCATCCAATGCCTTACCAATTTCCTTCCGCTTTATTGATTCTGCATTGTGAGGTCAAACCGACAAGAAAAAGGAATAAAATTTGATCTTTAGAACTAATTCATGCATGATACTGACGAACACTACTCTGATGGATGGCAAACTCATGATACGAGGATGTAATATGTACGAAAAACTGGACGACATGACATATTCACACCTATGATGTGGAAACTAAGCAGAAGGCACTTCAACAAATTAGAAGCACTACAAGCTAGACACCATATGGAAGGTGCAACCAATATCACTCTTCCAAGTTAAGACTGTCTCGTCATAGGTGGCGTTCATCAAATTAGAAACACTACATGCTAGAAATCATATTCAAGACACAACCAATATCACACGACCAACTTAAAGGTGTCTCATCATAAGTGACTGATGTAGGATACACAAGAACAGTAGTTTCATGTAAGAACACGGTGTGATAGACAGATATAGTATGTACCAAAAATTGGAAGGCGTGCCATATTCACACTTGTAATGTGTAAGGTAAGCAGATGGAATTTACACTAATTAGAGCAATACAAGCTAGACATCATATGCAACATGCAACCAGATATCACACTGCCATGTAGGAGCAAGTACCTGGGATGGTGGAGTAGGGGAGCGGAGACTTGGAACTTATAATGCACTAGCAGTACAAGGAGAATCCGAACAGATGCTCCATTTACGTTGTTGTAGAGGACCACCGTCATTGCCTTCCTTACTCTTTTCCTTCCTCTTTTTTGATTTTGCCTTGCCAGGTGAAACCCACAAGAAAAAGGAATAAAATTTACTCTTTAGAACTCATTGATGCATGATACTGACGAACACTACTTTCATGTAAGGCAACTGCATGATAGGAGGATGGAATATGTATGAAAAAAAGGACGGCATGACATATTGACATGTATGATGTGTAAAGTGTAAACTAAGCACAAGGTGTTTGAACTAATTAGAAGCAATGCAAGCTAGACACCATACGAAAGATGAAACCAATATCACTCTGCCAAATTAAAAGGGTGGCCTCATAAATGTATTTGAACAAATTAGAAGCAATACATGGCAACAGGCTAGAAATTATATGCAATATGCAACGAATAAAGGAATCTCGTCGTAAGTGATTGATGCAGGATACACAGGAGCGGTAGTTTCATGTAAGAACATGGTTAATAGATAGATGTAGTATGTACCAAAAATAGGAAGGCATGTCATATTCACAAGTATAATGTGTAAACTAAGCAGATGCAATTTACGCTAATTAGAAGCATTACAAGCTAGACACCATATGCAACATGCAACCACTTGTCACACTGCGACATTAGAGCAAGCACCTGCGATGGTGGTGTAGGGGAAATGAGGTCTTCAAGTACAGAGCTACGTTGAATATGTTCATTTAGACTTGCTGTTTCTTGAGAATCATGTGGGGAGCATGAAACTGCACTCTTTGTAAGAGTAGCGCATCTCATACTAACCCACGGGCGTGACTGTCTCATCATAAGTGATAGATGTAGGATACACAAGAACAGTAGTTTGATGTAAGAACATGGTGTGATAGGCAGATATAGTATGTACCAGAAACAGGAAGGCGTGTCATATTCACATGTATAATGTGTAAGCTAAGGAGATGCAATTTAACAAATTAGAAGCAATACAAGCTATGCACCATATGCACCATGCAACCAGATATCACACTGCCATGTTGGAGCAAGCACCTAGGGTTGTGGAGTAGGGGAGATGAGATTTGGAACTTGCACTACAGTAGGAGTAGCAGGAGAATCTGCAGAGATCATCTGTTTCGGTTGCTCCAGAGGACCACCATCATCCCGTGTGTTCATCCTTTTAGATTTTGCCTTGTCAAGTCAAACACACAAGAAAAAGGAATGAAATTCGCTCTTCCAAATTCGTTGATGCATGATACTGATGAACACAACTTTTATGTAAGGCAACCACATTGTAGGAGAATGGAATATGTACCTAAAAACGATAAGAAGAAGGCATTTGAACAAATTGGAAGCTATGCAAGCTAGACACTATATGAAAGATCCAACCAAAATCACACTACCAAGTTAGAAGTGTCTCATCATAAGTCGCATTTCAACAAACTAGAGGTAGTACATGCTTGAAATGACATGCAAGATGCAACCAATATTACACTGTCAATTTGAAAGTCTCTCATTAGAAGTGATTGATGAGGGATACACAAGAAAAGTAGTTTTATGTAAGAACATGGTTAATAGAAAGACGTAGGATGTACCAAAAATAGGAAGGCATGTCATATTCATAGGTATAATGTGTTAACTAAGCAGATGCAATTTACCCTAATTAGAAGCAATACAAGGTAGACACCATATGCAACATGCAACCACATATCACATTGCCAAGTAAGAGCAAGCACCTGCGATGGTAGTTTAGGGGAATTGTGGTCATCAACTACAGAGCTACGTTGACTATCTTCATTTAGCCTTGCTGTTTCTTGAGAATCATGTGGGGAGGATGACACTATACTCTTTAAAAGAGTAGCGTGTCTCACAGTAACCCACTGGTGTGACGGTCTCATCATAAGTGATTGATGAGGGATACACAAGAGCATTAGTTTGATGTAATAACATGGTTAACAGACAGATGTAGTACGTATCAAAAACATGAAGTCATGTCATTATCAAAGGTATAATGTGTAAAGTAAGCAGATGTGATTTAACCAAATTGGAAGCAATACAAGCTAGACAACATATGCAACATGCAACCACATTTGATAATGCGAAGTTAAAGCAAGCACCTGGGATGGTTGTGTGTGGCAATTGAGATCATCAACTGCAGAGCTACGTTTACTTTCTCCATCTGCTGACACTACACCCTTTAGAGCGCTGAAACGCTTAGTGCTTATCCTCGAATTAGACTAGAGCGACTTCTGTCTTTTCTTTTGTGTATTTATCAACAGTGCGTCAGAGTCTGAAATACCCATGCATAAAAAAACAATAGTATGAGTATAGGTGAAGTGTGTGCACAAGTAGTACACTGTAAAATTAGCAGATAGCAGGTGGGTGAGAAATAAATGACAGGAGACATATGATAGCTCTACAACATGCATGGCACATGGAATTTGATTCTAGGATTTTGAAATATGAGCACAGGGATGGCTGGGAAATCCAGATACTCCTCTAGCACACCACAAGCTGTGGTCCTATGAAAATAGCAGTCGACTGGAAAAAATGGGCCAGTCCATTTTTTCTGCATCGTCCGATGAACAAAGAATGGGCAGATCACCTTCATCTACCTCCAGCCAGTCAGTGTTGACGATCTTCCTCGAAACGCTAGCGACCATCGGCCCAGTCCCCTGCCTCTGCCCTCCCCTCGATCTCACCACACCGCCGTGCTTGGCACCGCCCCTTGGCCATCCCTTTAAGCCCCGCCGACCTCTAGATCGGGCGCAAGCAGCTCCTACGCCCCACACCCCTATGATAGACACTAATGCGCCGCTTCCCTGGCGAACAGGCGGACTAGGTGCTCTGCGTGCCTAAGCTGGTGCTGTTTCTTTTAATTGCGAATCAACTGACCCTGAATTGAAAACCAGGCAGGCAACTGACCTCTAGCTAAGGTGAATAGTAAATGGGGGGAAACCTTGTGCATTTATTATCACGAAGAACGTGAAGTAAGAAGCGCTCAACTAGTTTCTTTCATGGGATGAATATGGTGCGAGCAGAAACATAAGATTTGCACGAATAAGGGAAGAGGAGTACCTCTTTCTGCTGGCAGTGTTGTGTCCTCCTTCTGTTTTTCCAATGATCTTGTTGTGGTTCACTAGAGACAAGAAGTTGTGGAGGACGGTGGAGCCTTGGACGAACCCATGGCCAAGTTGTTGAGTGTGGTGCGGTGGCAGTCTATCGGTGGCGGGGAAGCATATCCAAGGCGGCGAACGACGGCGTAGCGGGAACAGCTCTAGTGTGGTGGACGGTTGCGACAGTGGAGTGGCAGCGATGAGGCGCAGGTCGGTGTAGTCGAAGTGGTTCGGGTACGGCGCACGTCGGCATCGGCATCGTGGAGGCAGCTCTGCATCGACTTCAGCTGCTAAGTCCTTGAGGGCGTTGCAGTTGTGGTTGTGTTGGACGACGACATCGGGGTACAGGCTCCAGCTTGATGGAGGAGGGCACCGGTGAATTGGGCGTGATGGGGTGGAGGATGGAGGAGGCTAGGGTTCCGCGGCTGGTGGAGAGGGCGTTTTGGCGCCCACAGAGTATGAATGGGGAAATGGAGGGAGGGGGAGCTAAGGGGGAACAATGTCTCAGTTTGGGACGCGCTTGTTTGAAATTTGGGGAAAGTTACAAACTTTGCCCCCATCTAAAATTCCGGACATATTGTGGGTTGGGGTAGGATGGTAATCTCACGTGTCCCAAATAGTGGGCGGGATAGATTTCGGCCGAGTGCATGGGTGTTTAGGCTCCCATGGTGTATGAATGCTTCTTGGAGGCGGTTGGCTGACGTCTTGGTGAAGTTACAAACCTACCCCGGTTTAGGCCTTTGGACATCGGGCCAATAGGCTACACAGGTCAAAGTCAGGACAAAAATTTCCTACCACCAAACATTAGTGTCGTGCGGTTTCGAGCGACCAGAGGGTTATTTGGCGCTTTGTTCAATATTTGGGAGTAGAAGCATTAACATTTACAGTTCTCTTGAATTGAACTTTCAGGATTTGTCAAACTTCAAATATCTTTACTCTTGAAAATCCTAAAACTACGATTATTTTGGAATGAAGGGGATACATTTGAATATACATTATACATGAGTATATATTAAAAAAATGCAGCTTAGCTCAATTCATGCATGGTTCTAGATATAATCTCCTTGGTTGCAAAAAAATAGTTAGACATGCGTATGAATATATAGCATGTTCAAACGCACAACAAAGATTGATGCCCCCTTTTAGATCTGATTTACAAATGCCATTATCTCGAATTCAAATAGTTGAATGCACTTCCTATGAATTCAAATCTTTGAAACCACTTTTATGTTGAATTCAACATGTATTCTATTTCGTAGCTAGCAATTTGGAATGTATCCATGTATGTGACAAATGTATAAAGTGCTTGACACTAACAACACGGAGTGCACTAATGTTTATATATGAATTGCAAAAGCTATGCATTGTCTGGATTTCAAACCACTCTCACTCTATGGATCAATAATGTGAAATAAACCCTACACATGCTCGAATTCAATAGAGTATGGGTGTCTGATAGACCAATGTTCGTTCATACGCAAATTGCAAAATTCATGATCACATCCAATTTTCTTAATGCAATTTATATTTTAATTTAATGCATAGAACTGCATTTTATGCATAGATGCACTATGCCTTGGCCCTTCCTCACCACTAGTGCAGAAAAGCCTAGCCATGGCGTGCCAAAAACAGCCTTGCTGGCGTAGGAGCCCCACGCCACCAATATGGCGCCAGTGTTAAAAAATAGTGGTGGCGCTGGAGCCTACGCCAGCAGTATTATACGTGTTTCTGGCGTACGATGTTTGCAACGCCACCACTATATTCACTCACCTAGCGGCGCACAATGTAATTTGCACGCCACGAATGTTTCGTGCACAAAAAAGGTTTTTCAACACCATGTAACATTTAGCATTTCACATTAACACTAAGTACGTACTATATAGCATTACACAGTAGAACAGTACCAGATAATAGAACATTAGGAGTTGATATTTAAGTGGGTGCTAGCTAGCTAGATCTCACAAACATAACCAGTTAATAGAAACATTACGAGCTAAAACAGTACTAGTACATAGCGCCAATACATAATTAAGTAGTTCATTCATGTACTACCCCACCACACACATAGTTCTAAATGAAGTCAATGACCACCATCATCCTCAAGCCATGGCACTGAGTGTTCCTGATGGTGACTAAGATGGCCTGTCCAATTTGGAGATTCCTTCCAGCAAGGAAATTGTTCCATCCCGCGGCGCTGAACACAGTGCGACCGTCCGTGTCCAGTGTCTAAGCATAGTTCGTGATGGAGCCCCTTGCGGTAAGGCATAGTCCAGCAATGCCTGCTTCATCTAGCTCGATGCCACAGCTCTCACTTAGCCTCTTAGGTAATTTCTGTAGAAAAAAAACAAATATGGTAAATGAGCATGTCACATTACTACACTAAGCATATATATAGTAAGCATGTCAAATTCTACACTAAGCATATATATATATATATCTATAGATATATATATATATATTATATATATATATATATATATATAATATATATTATAAATATATATATATATATATATAGATATAACACACACATTATATAGTAAGATATCACATTACTACACACTAGCTAAGACCATATTCATCACGTTCTACAGTAATTAAGCATATCACATTACTACACACAAAGCATATCCTCAAATTCTACACTAATAAGCATATATATATATATATATCACAACACATGAGTAAGCATATCACATTACTACACTCTAGCTGAGCATTCATCAGGTTCTACACTAAGCATATCACATTACTACACACTAAGCATGTCCTCAGATTCTACACTAAGCATATATATATCACAACACATTATTACACTAAGCATATCACATTACTACAAGCATGTCACAACTAAGCATATATATCATCAAATTTCAACACTAAGCATATCAAATTTCTACACTAACAAGTAACAAACCATGACATGGTGACACACATTTGTCCTTGTCAGGCAGGTCACGAATGGCATCCTGACATAGTCATCACGTGGAGGAAGTATGTACTAGAGGTTGCCCGATTCGTCCTCACTTAGCATGATTCCTTTGGCATAGAGGGCTTCATCAAGTGGGTCATCATCTTCATCCTCCCAATTCATGTAGATAGCAGCCAACCTTGGAGTTTGCCTTCTGAAGGAGAACCTGATAAGTTCACCCCCAGTGAGATGCATGTTGTTGATGAAACGATTCCAGTCATCTCCTCCAATCTGGGATGTTTTTGTCCCTTGTGGACCTCCATAGTGTAGGGCCCCCCTGGAGCGTCGAAGAACACAGTGTCTTCGGTAATGAGCTCATTGAACTCCAGTCTCACATTGCAAGGGATGATCTGTTTAAAAAAAACCAAAAAACAAACACATTGCATTACGGGAAATAGCAAGAAAAACAAAAGAAAAAACTATTATAGAAGGTCCATGTAATGCGTTACCGCTGCAGGAACAAAGCACGTCTGGAAGTAGATGCCAAACAGCGTGTCACTTGAATGGTCAGTTACGCACCTTGACTTGCACACTGGACATGGTGGCTGTAGCTCCATTCTACATATAATATAATTGAAACTAAGGTTGTGTTTGATAGCGAAGTATTGACAAATTAAAGTATTGGAAAACCATAGTAATTTAACAAGTAGGTACAAGCGGATGGTGACGGGTTGGGGCCTAAGTATATAAACACTTTGTACACTAGTAATTGCATACAAAAATAAACAAAATTTCTAAACAAAGCTACAATTTCTACACTAGTAATTATCACTAGCTACAATTTCTATGACACAAAGCAATCCATGCAACTAACTTTGGATTCTACATGACACAAAGCAATCCATGATATATATACTAAAATGTCTACACAAATTAAAGCAATCCCCTAAGGGCATCTACAATATCAAAAATATAAAAAAGGTATCTAAGTGCCCCGGGGTCTACAACGGCAGCCGCTAATTTCCTAGGTTAATTAAACCACCTGGAGCGCTTGATGAGGAAAGAAAATGAGCCTAGCGCTCGGTGCACAAGTTTGCGCCGACGCTTAATGTGACCCCAGGATTCGCTAAAATGCGAACGGGGGACGTGGGAGAGTGGAGAGGAAGGAGATGCGATGGGAGGAGTATAGTGGATCTAACCTTGGTGCCGGTGAGGGGCAGCAACGGGGCCGGCAATGAGGCGTCGACGGGGCGGCGGCGGCGGCTTTGGTCAGGGGGAGGGGTACGGTGTGAAATAAGAGAGAGTGGTGACTTAGGTCTTTTACTAAGTTGACTCTACATTATCGCTGGCATTTGGAGAAAGGACAACGCCATAGCTAATAACAGGCCAAATAAAAAAAGACTAAGATTAATAATGAAAGACTTGACAAAATAAAAGACTCAAAATTTGAACTGGTAGTAAAGAAATAAAATTCCTAAATTGATAAAAACAGTAAAATTAATTATCACCAAAAGCATAATATAAAATTTCTATTATTTTGTGACTAGTATAATAATTAAATACTTAAAACTTGATCAAATGGAAAAAGTGTTTTGGCGTACAAAGCAGACGGACGCCAGCACTAACAAATTAACTATGACGTGCAAATAAAAGCAACGCCACAAGTGCATTCCAAATGGTGAGTGCATATGGGCCAAAAGATTTGTGGCGTTTCAAAGAAAAGCAACGCCAGCACTAATCATATAAAGCTAGCGTGATGATTTGTCCTACTCCAGCACTATTTGGAAAAAATAGTGCTGGCGTTGATGGGAAATGGCGTGCCACCAACGATAGTTGTGGCTAGCCGTTTTTCCATTAGTGCACACTGTCGGATTCTAGGCTCCGCAGACCCAAGAAGGTTCGAACTCTGGGGCATGTGCGAAGATCTCAACCTCTCAAGCTTAGAGCCCGTCGCCCCACAGCCTAGCGTAGCCGGATTCGCGTGAGCAAGGAAGAAGATGAACACGATAGTTTACCCAGGTTCGGGCCACCTTGCGGTGTAAAACCCTACTCCTGCTTTGCGGTGGATTGGCCTCACGAGGGGCTGAGGATGAACTAGTACAGAGGATGAACAACCTCGCGAGAGCTCGGGGGTGAGAATGAGTCGCCCTTTTCTATGGTGGTAGCTAACCTATATTTATAGTGGCCTTGGTCCTCTTCCCCCAAAACTCAGGCAAGAAGGGATACCACAACCGCCGATTTGAAAGGGGACAAGTAGTACATCTAATCCTGACGAAAGGTGGTCTTCGCCTGTAAAGCATCTGGTCGTGACACAACGGTGGGCTCGGTGATGACCTCCGCCTTGCCAAGCCTATGGTCTTGGTCTTGTAGCACCAGAATGTAAACCTTTGGGAGATTCCTCGGGAACCCACGCCTGTCCTTGCCTCCTTAGCACCAAAGAGGAAACTGACTCTTCTGCACCCGCTGGCACCCGTCTGGCCTTGGTCGTCATGGCTCATGTCATCACAGCCTTGTGAGGTTGGGTACCTGCATAGAAATCTCCGCTCCTCGGGAGGCCGCTCCCTCGAGAGGTCTTGGCGTCGTCCTTCTCGCAAGGCCTGGCCCCTCGCGAGTGTCTTGTCTTGGTGGTATTGGAAATGGGCCGTACCAGGCCGTCGAGGGAGCCACGCCGCAGGCAGGCAAGTCTGGGTACCCTGGTTCCCAGAACGCCGACAGTAGCCCCCGGGGCCAAGGCTCGCTTGGGCTAGCTTCGAGGTGAAGCCAAGGGGTAAGGGTGAAGCATCGCGGGCACCAATCTCCTGCGGGCCAGGTTGACGCGTGGCGCTTGACGGGACATGGATGCCTCCGCTTCCCCATGCCATCTCAGCAACTGCCTAACGCATGCAGCAGAGCCATCATTGCTCGGAATGTGGAAGGGCGCCGGTTAGCATTCGCCCGCCTATAAGAGCGCGAGGGAGATAGAGCCCCCAGCCTGTCCTCATCCTCTCGTTTGCAATCTCCTCTTCTCCTATCCTTGTTGGGCCACCACCTTGCCGAAGTGACCATGGCGCCACCGCGGAGGTTCTCAGCCGAAGAGAAGGGCAAGGCCCCTCAAGCCGGGCCGGAGGCGCCGCCGCCTAAGAGAGTGCGCGGCCGTCCCCGCAAATCCACAGCCGCACCAGCAATGTCTTCACGGGGGCGCGGGCATCCACCTCTGGCCGTTCGCAATGACTTCAGCGGCCAGGAGATGGCCCTCCCCCGTGAGGGTGGCCACGGGGGCGCTAGCAGCCATGGCCAATGGGGAAGGCGTGCCATCGCCAGCCGACCGTGGCCCCGCGCGCCCACTCGAGCGACTCGGCGTGCGAGTTCGTCATGCGGGTGGAGGGCCCTCCAGGCACTTGGCTTCTGCTTCTGAGCTCCTTCGCGCAGGAGCTGCCGGTGGCAGGACCCATTGGGCTGCGGTTGTAGCCCAACGGCTATTGCAACAGCTCCTCGTGGGTGGAGGTCGAGGTCAACTCCATCGGCCATGTGTTTCTGACATGCGGATGGCAGTCATTTACCCGTGCCCACGGTCTGAAGGGGAGGCGCACCCTCCACTTCAAGTACGACGGGGCGACAACACTCTTTGTCAGGGTCTTTGGGGAGGATGGCAGCCGCCTGGGGTGCTTCCCGGAGGGCCACGACGGCAGTGACCACCCATCGAATGATGACGGCTGGCGCGGTGGCGGCGGCCTCGGCGGTGAACTTGCCCTTCGCCGCCACACCTCCAGCAGCAGCGGCGACGTGTCCTCTGGTGGGAGCTCGAACGATGATGACTACGGCGAGCTGCCTCGTCGCTGTGCCCGGACAAAGGAGGGCGGCAGGCCGCCACGCCATCTTGTTCCCGCTCAGGGGGATGCCGAGCTGCCTCATCACCACGCCTCCGTGAAGCAGGAGGAAGACTCCAACTAAGCGTGAGTGGTGACGGAGCCACGCGTCAGGAGCAGCAACCCTCGAGAGGCCGCTTCTTTTGCTTCACCGCCCTTTTTTGAAATTTCCTGCATCAAGAGTTTGCAAAGAGCCCTGCGAGGCGTGTAATGAACTGTGGCGCTTGCGCCTTCATATTAGTGTTTCATGCTCGTACTCCAACATCATATTACCGTTAATCGAAAGACTGCTGCATCGGATAATTAGAATAACTTAGCTTAGTGCGTTCGTGACCCTTGGCGGGTCCCCTTGTTGTGGTGGCGCACTCCTCCAGGCCCCTCCTGGTGTTGACCTAGGGAGGCCCTTGACAAGATCCTGAGCCTTGAATGGCATGCCCCCGCGAGGGTCGCAGGGGCAATTTGCGTAGGCCTCTGGAGCCCCCGGGCGAGGGCCAGCCGTTAATTGCATGCCAGAGCACGATGCTCGACAAGGCGGGGAGGCGAGCACTTATGAGGCTGAGGGGTCATAATCTCTGCGTGCCTGCAAACTCACTCGAGAGCGCCGCCCGAGGATCGGACGGCAAGGCCCGCCGCGCGAGGATCGGACGACAAGGCCTTGGCGAGGTGTGCGCACAAGCGGCCTAAGCCAACTCAAGCATACCGTGCCCAGCCCCCGCTCGCGGGGCGCGATGGAGTGAGCCATGGGCAACCACCACACTGCTTAAGAACGAAAGTCAAGAGGGGAAGCACTGCGGGAAGCAACGAATAGAAAAAAGGAGAAACCCCTCCCTTTTTGAATAAAGACGCGAAAAGCTCAAATTCGTTCCAAGAACAGCAAATTTGGTTACAAGAGCAAAGCAAAAGAATAGCCTCGTCCGGCACCTATGCTAGCCTTTTGGTCTTCCCGCCAGCGCGGAGCATGGGGCTTCCACTAGGCGTGGGCATAGTCGCTGATTGATCGTGTAGTCTGCCAGCGTGGAGCATGGGGCTTCCACTTGGGCATGGGTGCGAGCCCCCGTGAAGTCCAGGGTTGGCACTCAGGAGACTCCGGGGCGTGTACATCCCCACTCATTATTACGTGAGAGTGTCACGGGTAGAACCTCCGGAGGTGCTGGATATTCCAAGCATTCTGGATGGGGACCCCATCCTGCGTCTCCAAGCGTACGGCGCCAGGCCTGGAGACGCGGGCGACCCTGAACGGGCCCTCCCACATGGGCGAGAGCTTGTGAATGCCCTCCCTGAAATGGACCCGCCTCAGGACGAGGTCTCCCACCTCGAGGGTCCGGGAGCGGACGCTGCGGCAGTGGTAACGCCGCAGCGCCTGCTCGTACCTCGCTGCATGGAGCGAGGCTTGGCGGCGGGCTTCCTCCCCAAGCACGAGGTCTATCCCTCGCGAGGCATCCTGACGCGCCTCGTCGAATGCCAGGACCAGAGGGGAGCGAAGCCTGACCTCGTGAGGGAGACCGCCTCAGCCCCGTAGACGAGGAAGAATGGGGTCTCGCCGATGGGCTTAGTCGCAGTGGTGCGGATAGACCACAACACAGATTGAAGCTCACCGAGCCAACCCCTACCGCAAGCCTCAAGCTTCTTCTTGAAGCTTCTCGCCTTGAGGCCCCTCAGGACATCCGTGTTGGCATGCTCGGCCTGGCCATTGCTCCGTGGGTGTGCCACCGAAGCGTAGCATATCTGCGTTCCAAGGTTAGAGCAGTATGTCCTGAAGAGATTGCTCGTCAGTTATGAGCCATTGTCAGTAATGATACAATTAGGGACACCGAAATGGCTCACAAGGCCCTTGATGAACTTGATGGCTGAGCCAACGGGGATGGTGCGTAATGGCTCGACTTCCGCCCACTTGGTGAACCTTTCGATGGCGACATACAGGTAGCGGTATCCACCAGCTGCCTAAGGGGACGGGCCCAGCATATCCAATCCCCAGACCGCAAACGGCCATGAGAGCGGGATGGTCTAGAGGCCTTGCGCGGGCTAGTGGATCTGCTTGGCGTGGAACTGGTAGGCCTCACAGGATCATACCAGCTCGGTGGCGTCATTGAGCGCTGTCGGCCAGTAGAAGCCACTATGGAACACCTTGCCCACGAGGGTGCGTGACGAGGACTGGTGCCCGCAGTCCCCGCCGTGGATGTCAGCCAGCAACTCACGCCCTTGTTCATTGGATATCCACCACATCAAGACGTCGTTGGGGTGTTGCCGGTATAGCTCGCAGTCCTGCAAGCAATAAGTAGTGGCCTGGCGGACCACGCGCTCTGCGTCCTTGTAAGTGAATCTAGTGCCCCTTAGTGATTTTTGTGTATTGAAGACTTATAGGTTAAGGGACTAATGTGTTTATGAGTGTACACAGGTCTATAAGTCTATGAGGAGTTTGATATTTACGAAGAAAGTCGACCCCTAAAAATGCAAGTCTTTAGTTGAAGACTTTGGTTTTCTTGAAGACTTTGAAAGTGAGGAAATTGGTGTGACCTTGAAGACTTTGATATTGATGCGAGGATTATGAAGCATGAAGACTTTTGTTTTTGTAGTTTCATTTTCTCCTTCTTGAGTCATAGGTAACACTGTACTGTTAAAGGGGGTCGAGTTAAAACTAAGGAAAAGTTTCCAAGTGATGCTCATCTCAAATCCTACACCTACCCAATCCTTTCGAGTGAAGCCATTGGAAATCTCATACAGTTCAGTCAATTTCTTCAGTGACAGAGATGAAGATCTTCTGTTCTCTGAGGAATTTGTTCTGAATGAGGAGTTAGGAATTCGCCAGTGCTGATTGCCTACAAGTGAGGAACATGATAGCTCTGAGGAATTTGAGAGCTCAAATTTCCGACCGTTGCTGTGCTATGCGCCAGCTGTCCAAAATATCCTATCCACCTAACGGTCATATCATTGAAGGGCATTTATGTCTTATCATGTCGGGCTGCTCCCCGGCTATAAATAGCTACCCCCTACAACCACTAGTTGGTTGGCTGCTCCGAGAGAAACTGACACTTGTCATTTAGAGCATCCCATCCTCCGAGGACTTTGAGAGAAAATCATCAGTGAGGAAAAACCCAAACCCAACACCTAAAACCCAAAGTGATTGAGCATCACTGAAGAGATTGTTCCTGTGTGGAACCGATGCTTATTACCTTTGAGGACTGTGCATCCTCTAGACGGTTAGGCGTCATAGTCTAGAGCATCCAAGAGGAATTGTGGATCGCCGTGTGACCAAGTCTGTGAAGGTTTGGAAGTCACCTGTGAAGACTTACCACGAGTGATTGGGTGAGGTCTATGTGACCTTAGCTCAAGGAGAATACGGTGAGGACTGTGTGTCCTCATGTTTAAATACCTAGCTGCTCCAACCAGACGTACAACTGTCACAGCAGTTGGAACTAGTCTACCAAATCATTGTCTTCACCGAGGTACTGGTTCTATTTCCTCAACCCTTTCATTTCCTCATTCATGTGTTGATGAAATTGATCGTTACTATTTGAAGACTTTGACTGAAGACTTTCTCAATTTCCTCAATCCTAATTCTTTAGTCATCTAGTCTTTTGCCTGCTTATCATGTTTACACGCTACCTGTGCTCTGTGCTTATTTCATATCATCATGATGACTGTGTTACTGCCATGTTATGCTTGCACCTGAGTACTTATTCCAGTGCTTGTAGTTCGTCACTTAGCAAATTCCTCAAGTAGTATTTCCTCAGTGACGAATTTGTAAAAATCGCCTATTCACCCCCCTTTAGTCAATATAACGCACTTTCAATTGGTATCAGAGCAAGGTACTTCCTTGTTCTGTGTTATTTTGGTTTAACCACCTGGAGTTTTAGTTATGTCAACTGTAGGCATGATCAAGGTCTTGGCTAGGTGTCCTACCTTTGATGGGATGGACTACCCCTACTGGAAGAATAAGATGCGCATGCATCTTGAGGCAATTGACAACGATCTCTGGTACGTTGTGGAAAATGGCATTCCCTCTGTCACTCCTTTAGTGAACGCTGCTGATGTGAAGAGATCCAAGAAAATTGACTCTCAAGCGAAGAATATCATATGTGGCCATCTGAGCAAAGGACAGTACGGTAGAGTGAGTGCTTTGGAGTCTGCAAAGCTTATCTGGGATAGGCTGTCCAAGGTCAACGAAGGAATCTCAACCCAACGTGATTCTCGAGTTGACGTTCTTCGGAATCTCTTCAACCGCTTCAAAAGACTCGACAATGAGAATGTCCAGCAAACCTTTGATCGCCTCACTGACATATCAAACGAGCTTCAAGCACTTGGTGCCACTGACATCACCGACCATGAGGTGGTGAAGAAATTGCTGAGGTCACTCGATTCTTCATTCAATACACTAGCACTGATGATTCAAGAACATGGAGACTACAAGTCACTAGATCCTGCTGATATCCTTGAGAGGCTGAACACTCATGAATTCCAACAAGCTGAAAAGAGAGATCTCTACAGGCCAAGCTATGGAAGATCACGCGCACTGAAGGCCAAGGCAGTTTCCTCATCTGAAGGAGAAGATTCTGATAGCAGCCTTGGTGACCCTGAAGAACTAAGCCAGGAGCTAGCAATGCTCGTGAGGAAATTCCAGAGGTTCTCAAGGCGTGGTCGCTTTGTAAAATCTTCAAAAGGTGATGACATGAGATTAGATTCCTCATCCCATGATTACAAGAAGAGGACTTGCCACAAATGCAAGAAACCTGGTCACTACATAACTGATTGTCCTCAGTGGGCAAAGGAATCAAAGAAGAAGAAATACAAGGATGATAGTTCAGATGACTCAAAGAAGAAGAAGAAATCTTCAAAGTCCTCATCATCAAAATCTTTAAAGTCTTCATCTCACAAGAAGAGCAGTTCCAAGAAGGCTCGGGCATTCATTGGCAAGGAAATGGACTCTGAAGCTGAATCTAAGGAACATGAGGAAGAGGAGGCATCTGAGGAGTCAGACTCTGGTGTGGCGAGCCTAGCCCTCGCTACTGCTTTTTTCAGCAAGTCCATCTTCAACACTGAGGAAAATGGCTTCCCCAACACTGCTGATGACAGCAACGATGACTATGCTCCCACCTATTGCTTCATGGCAAAAGGTGCCAAGGTACTCAAATATCCCTCCGCTGAATCAAGTGAGGATGAATCTGATGAAAACCTCAAACCCAGCTATTCCAAACTTGCTAATATTGCTGTTAAACAACAAAAGGCTTTGGAAAAGGTTTAAAATATGCTAGACAAAAGCGATGACCTGTTAGGTGAGGAAATGGATCGAACTTAAACACTGACCAATAATCTTTAGCAACTACAGTCTAAGTTTGACAACCTTCAAAGTCGTCATGAAACTCTCTTAGCCAATCATGAGAAGCTTTCTTATGAATTTCTTCAAAGAAAGCAAGATCTTGAGAAGCTAAGGGTGAGTCATGAAGATCTTCAGAAGGAAAATGATTCATTACTTGCTCAATAGATCAGTTCCGCTCAGGAAGAATTTATTCCACCATGTTTGAAATGCATTGAATGTGAAACTGCTAAATCTTCACCTGAAAGTTCAAATGCTTCTATTGCTGCAAATTCTTCAACTATCTCTGTGGTCACAAATTCCTCATCTGAGGATACCACTAGTATCACTGACAAAAATGCAGGTTTGAAGGAATTGTATGTGACAGACATGTATAAAAGCCTCAAAGGGCATCAGACTCTTTGGGATGTGCTCAAAAAGTAGATCTTGAACAGGAACCCTAGGAAAGAGGGTATTGCCTTTGAGAGGAAACTCAATGCTGATGGAACTTACTGGAAACCAGAGCAGTATCCCAAAACCTCATGGGTTGCTGTGAAGGGACCTCCCGTAGATCCATCCACTTTACCTGGCTTTACTTGTGAATCCTCATATTCATCTGATGAGTCATTTGACTCCAACTATAAACTGTTCAAAAATCAGAATGGTGAAGTATTTGCTAGATATGTTGGAACTAACTGCAGGAATGGTCCCCCTATGAAGAAAATCTGGGTTCCCAAAAAGTGCCTTGAAAGTCTTCAGGTAAATGTCATCATGACACCACCTGTGAAGAATAGGAACCCCAGATCAAATTCTTCATATGGACCAAAGGCTTCAAATGGATCCAAGTCCTCATATGGATCAAATTCCTCACGTGGATCCAAATCCTCATATGAACATCATTATGCTAACACTTTTGTTTCGCAGGAAAAAATTAAGAACTATGAATATGTGCATTACTCTTCAAATCATTATGTTCACAAGTCCTCAAAGAATTTCTCTGCTTATTCATATGCCTATTCTAACCGCTCTTCTGTGAAACGAAGCACATTGGCTTCAATGCCACCTTTCTCTTATGGAGCTTGCAGAATGATGAACTGTTTGCCACCCCTCCAGATGTGGGTGGTGAAGAAAAAGAACTAATCTCTTATGCAGGGTCAGGTCTCCAAGCGAACTAAATCGTCTGAAGAATTTGCTTGAGACCTGAAATGCTTGAAAGGACGCAAGCTAATTATGAAGAAATGATTCATTCATTTCTCACGTCCTCATACTGCTATATATACATATGTTGCATTAATTGATGAAATTATGTCTGATGAATTTGGTGTCATATTCTTCACTATGAAGTATATGAGTTCGTAAGAAGCACTAATTCATCTGCAGCATGATTTACCCAAAGCTAATGAGTGGGTCCTCGACAGTGGATGTACAAATCACATGACCGGTGACAAGAGCTTACTGATGGACTCTCCTTTATCTTCATCACATTTGAAGCATATCACCTATGCTGACAAAGGCAAAAGCAAGGTATTGGGTCTAGGTAGGGTTGCAATCTCAAAGGATCGACACATGGACAAAGTCATGCTTGTCGAGTCCTTCGGATTCAACCTCATGTCTATCTCAATGCTTTGTGATCTTGAAATGCTTGTTGTCTTTGGCAAATATCGTTGCTTAGTGCTCATGGAATCTGACAATTCCAAAGTCTTCGAAGGCTTTAGGAGAGGAGACTTGTATATTGTTGATTTCTCTGCAGGACCACAGCCTGCCACATGTCTACTTGCAAAAGCTTCAGAAGGCTGGCTATGGCATCGACGACTGGGTCTTGCTGGCATGAGGAACTTACACACGCTTGTGAAGAAGAAGCACATCATTGGCATTGAGGGTGTCAAATTCCTCAAAGATCATCTTTGTGGGGCTTGTGAGGCTGGAAAGATGACCAGAGCCAAGCACCCCTCGAAGACTATCATGACTACCTCTCGTCCTTTTGAATTGCTTCATATGGACCTCTTTGGCCCTACTCATTATGCCACACTAACAAATGCAGTATCTCTATATGGCTTTGTCATTGCTGATGATTATTCTCGTTACACATGGGTGCATGTCGTTACTTACAAAACTGAAGTGCAGGAAGTCTTCAGACGATTTTCCTCAAGGGCTTCGATGAATTTCGGTGTGAAGATCAAGCATATACGTAGTGACAATGGGACCGAGTTCAAGAATACTGGTCTTCATGACTATCTTGATGAACTTGGTATTACTCATGAGTTATCTGCCCCATACACTCCTCAGTAGAATGGCGTTGTGGAGCGCAAGAACAGGACTCTTGTTGTGATGGCTCGCACCATGCTTGATGAATACAAGACGCCTCGTCGCTTCTGGCCTGAGGCAATTGATACTGCATGCCACATCATCAACAGGGTATATCTTCACAAATTCTTCAAGAAGACCTCATATGAACTCCTCACTGACAAGAAACCCAATGTGAGTTATTTCAAAGTCTTCGGTGCTAAATGTTGGATTAGAGATCCCCATCACAATTCTAAATTTGCACCGAAAGCACATGAGGGTTTTATGCTTGGTTACGGAAAGGACTCGCACACCTACAGAGTCTTCAACACCTATCACCACAAGGTTGTTGAAACTGTAGATGTGCGGTTCGATGAAACTAATGGCTCACAAAGAGAGCACCTACCTCCTGTGTTAGATGGAATGACTGCTGAGGAATCCATCAAGCTAAAGTCTACTGAGGATGTCGTACCTACTGAGGAATCTGCTGAAGAAGTCATTCCAGATCATGAGGAAAATCATGCTAGTGCATTTGAAGAAAATGGCTATGAAGAAAATGCTGAGCCAAATAAAAGTCGTCAACCTGCTCATCCTCGCGTTGCAAATGAAGTACAGATTGATAGAATCATCAACGACATCAACGCACTAGGTCCTCTCACACGCTCAAAAGCTTCACATTCGTCTAACTTTTGTGGGCATTTCGCTTTTGTCTCTATCACAGAGCCCACTAAAGTTGATGAGGCATTTCTGGAGCCTGAGTGGATTCAAGCGATGCAAGAGGAATTACATCAATTCGAGCTGAACATTGTGTGGGAGCTTGTCAAGCGACCAGACCTATGCAAGCACAATATCATTAGTACCAAATGGATCTACCGCAACAAGCAAGATAAAAATGGCCTAGTGGTGAGGAACAAGGCTCGTCTTGTAGCCCAAGGCTACACTCAGGTTGAAGGAATTGATTTTGATGAAACTTTTGCACCTGTTGCTAGACTTGAGGCTATTCGCATATTGCTTGCTTATGCTAACCATCATAATATCATCTTATATCAAATGGATGTGAAAAGTGCATTCCTCAATGGTAAGCTTGAGGAAGAAGTATATGTTGCTCAACCCCCAGGTTTTGAAGATCCTAAGCATCCTGACAAAGTCTTCAGACTCAATAAGGCTCTCTATGGCCTCAAGCAGGCCCCTCGGACGTGGTATGATACACTAAAGGAATTCCTCATGAAGAAAGGCTTCAAACCCGGTTCACTCGACCCAACTCTTTTCACCAAAACATATGATAATGAATTATTCGTGTGCCAAATATATGTTGATGATATTATCTTTGGCTGTACTAACCAATGTTACAGTGACGAATTTGCCTATATGATGAGTGAGGAATATCAAATGTCTATGAAGGGAGAATTGAAATTCTTCTTAGGTCTTCAAATTCGTCAACAACGCAATGGCATCTTCATTTCTCAAGAGAAATACCTCAAGGACGTTCTGAGGAAATTCGGCATGCAAGATTGCAAAGGTGTCAAAATCCCTATGCCCACAAATGGCCATCTATGCACCGATGAAAATGGTATAGACTTCGATCAAAAGGTATACCGCTCCATGATTGGCTCTTTATTGTATCTATGTGCATCTAGGCTAGATATTATGCTTAGTGTTTGCATGTGTGCTCGTTTTCAAGCTACACCGAAGGAGTCACACCATAAGGCAGTGAAACATATTCTTCGATATCTAGCTCACACTCCAACACTTGGATTATGGTATCCCAAGGGCTCGGCTTTTGATCTCATTGGATATTCTGACTTTGACTATGCTGGTGATCGAGTGGATCGCAAGTCAACATCAGGCACATGCCATTTCCTCGGACGATCTTTAGTATGTTGGTCCTCGAAGAAGCAGAACTGCGTATCACTCTCCACCGCTGAAGCTGAGTATATTGCTGCTAGTTCTTGCTGTGCTCAATTGCTGTGGATGAAGCTAACCCTCAAGGACTATGGGATCAACATGAAGAATGTGCCACTCTACTATGACAACGAGAGTGCCATCAAGATTGCTCATAACCCAGTTCAACACTCGAAGACAAAACACTACTGGAATCAGGATCTTTGCCGTCAGCCAGCTCTTTGCCGTTAGCTAGCTGACGGCAAAGAAGCTCTTTGCCATTAGCGAAAGGAAAGCTGACGGCAAAGAGAGAGCTGACGGCAAAGATCATGTTTGCTGTCAGCCAGCTCTTTGCCATCAGCTAGCGGACGGCATAGAAGCTTTGCCGTCCACTAGCAGACGGCAAAGAGGGAGGGTGGCCCACTAGCAAGAGCCACCTAACGGCCACTTTCTTTGCCGTCTGCTAGCGGACAGCAAAGAAAGTGGCCAACCTAACGTCCGTTAGCTAGGCTCTTTGCCGTCTGCTAGCAGACGGCAAAGAGCTGTGACCTTACTAAAAAGTGGCCAGCGTGTGCCCCACCCCTCTCTCTGTCCTCTCTCTCTCACCTGCCCGAGCCGGCGCCGCCCCTCACCCGCGCCGCCACCCCCGTCGCCGGCCGGCCCGCCCCCGTGCCCGAGCCGCCGCCGCCGCCCCGCGCCACCCCTGTCGCCGCCCGCCCCGCCCCCGTGCCCGAGCCGCCACCGCCCCGCGCCATCCCCATCGCCGGCCGCCCCGCCCGGCCGCCCCGCGCCACCCCCGTCGCCGGCCGCCCCGCACCACCCCGCCCCGCCCCGTCCCGAGCCACCGCCGCCCCGCGCCACCCCCGTCACCGGCTACCCCGCGCCACCCCTGTCGTCGGCCGCCCCGCCCCGCCCCCGTGCCCGAGCCGCCGCCGCCGCGCGCCACCCCCGTCATCGGCCGCGCCGCCCACCCCTCCTCGTGGTGAGTTTTTTTTCTATTTTTTTAGATTTAGTTTATGTTTGTTTAGTTTAGGTTAGGTTAGTTTAGTTTAGTTTAGTTTAGGTTAGTTTAGGTTAGTTTAGGTTAATTTAGTTAATTTAGTTTTTTTCTATTTTTTAAGAATAAACAAGAAAGATGAAAAAAAGAAGTAAAAGAAGAAGAGGAAGAAAAAGAAGAAGAGGAAGAAAAAGAAGAAGAGGAAGAAGAAGAAGAAGATAAAAAAAGAACAATAAGTAGTAGTAGAAGAAGAAGATGATGAAAAAAAAAGAAGTAGAAGTAGAAGATGAAAAAAAGAAGTAGGAAAAGGGGTCGCCCGGGGACGAGCGGGTTAGGGGGTTCCTCGACGTCGATGGAACCCTAAATAGCAAGTATCGTCGGTGCGAGATACATGTGACCGTCGGTGTCGAACACTACATCCACGTCCCACAAGTGACGCCGGCGTCCTGTGTCCCACAACAACAGTTCTCGGGGTCGATGGCGGTCGAACACCTTTGCGAATTTATCTTGCAGCCTCTGCGATGACGATTAAAAGCCAAGTGTTGAAACTTGAAACACCCAAACTGACTCAAGTCGGTTTGGTTGTTTGAAGTTTCAAAACTTGGCTTTAATCCTCATCGCATAGGCTGCTAGACAAATTCGCCAAGGTGTTCGACCGTCATCGGCCCCCAGAACTATTGCTGCGCGCGGGACGCCGGACGCCGGCGTCACTTGTGGGATGTGGATCTAGTGTTCAACGCTGAGCACCACATGTATCTCACACCGATGATACTTGCTATTTAGGGTTCCATCAACGCCGAGGAACCCGCTAACCCGCTCGTCCTATTGTAAATATTTAGTTAGGTTGACGAATAAAACAAAATAGCTATGTTACTCATCTTTCGATTTAAATGTGCAGTTTTTTCATCGCTGCGAGGGTCTAGTGTTCGACGAGCTCCGCCCCTGCGTTCGCGGGTGAGCACAAATGACATCTCCTCCTCCCCCCTTCATTTGCTCTGTTCTGGTCTTCATGCCGATGAAACTTGCTAGCTATAGGTGTCTTCAATCATCAGTATGCGTGACCACTAGGCGTCTCCCGTTTGAAAGGGTTACATCTATAAATATGCAAGCATTTGCATATTTATAACCGTGATTCTTTTGAATTGTCCAATGTTATCCATGGACAGCCCGAGTATGTGTAGATTGGGTTCGTTTTCCCATATGCTCTGCTCCGGATCCGATGCAGAATTTCGTCAGTGCCTCCCTATTGTTCTCCGGGTACACAACCTCTCTGCTTATTGCTGAGACGTGTATCAGGAGAACAGCGGGGAGGTGCTGCCAAAATGTTGCGTCGGATCCCAAGCAGACCATGGGAAAACGAACCCAATCTACACATACTCGGGTGGGATTAGGACCTATCTTTACCTATTAGAGTCTAGGTTGCATGGACGTAATAAAAGTGACAAACTCCATTAACTGATGAATATATACATGCTGATTTATATATATATTTCTTATGTGTCCAGTAGATAGGCAAGATGAGTGATCGTGCGTGGATGTACACCGGTTACACTACTCAGAAAGACATGACCATTGAATGGTTAACAAAAACCAAGGGGTTTCTGAGAGCCGCATTTGCAAATGGCCAGAGGACAACATGGTGCCCCTGTGCCGGGTGCAACAATTGGCACAAGAGGACAGAGGATGAAATGGGCAAACACCTGCAGAAGAGGGGTTTTACGCCAGATTATACGGTGTGGACATTTCATGGCGAGTCTGCCCAACGTGCCAGAGCTGAGGTGCTTCGTCGTCGCACCAACGAGCATGGTACCGGGATGCAAGACATGGTGCAAGACTTTAATGATGCTTGGGACTCAGACGATGAGATGGAGGAATCTGCAAAGGCCTTCAATGAAATGTTGGAGTCTTCAAAACGTCCTCTCCACGAGCACACTGAGCTTTGTCAGCTGGATGCCATCTCACAAATAATGGCTCTGAAGGCTCAATTCAACTTGGGCAGAGAATGCTACGACGCAATGATGACAGTATTTGGATGTTTTCTACCCAAAGGCCATGTACTACCTGCAAACCTGTACCAGTCAGACAAAATCCTCCGTGCTCTTAAGATGCCCTATGAGAAGATAAATGCCTGTGAGAAAGGATGTGCCTTATTTAGGCTTCAGTATGCGGACTTGAACTATTGTCCCATTTGCAAGTCATCCAGGTATGTTGTGGTAGACAACGGTATGGGTGAGAAGACGCAGACCAAAATCCCCGTTAATGTTCTTCGGTATATGCCAATCGTACCAAGACTTCAACGTCTTTTCAAGGGGTATAATTCGAAACACGCCTGGACTCACAAGACATGCTTGTGGGATCTGCCTTACTTCAAAGACCTCCTTTGCCCACACAACATCGACGTGATGCACACTGAGAAGAATATAATCAAGGCACTTTTTGGTACATTGTCCGGCATAGATGGGAAGTCAAAGGATAATACTAAGGCTAGAGTCGATCTGGAGGCGCTATGTCATAGAACGTTACAAAACATGCAACCACCAAAAGGAAAGCAGAACTGGACAAGGCTAAAGGCATAGTTTAATCTTGGAAGGCCAACTATGAGGGAAATTATCTTGTGGGTGCAACAGCAGTTGATGTTCCCTGATGGGTATGCAGCGAATCTAAAGACGGGAGCGAGTCTTGATAAATTGAAGATATTTGGTCTCAAGAGTCATGATTGGCACATATGGATTGAGCGGGTAATGCCGGTGATGTTGCGTGGCTTCATCCCTGAGGATGAATGGCTAGTACTGGCAGAGCTGAGCTATTTCTTCCGTGTTCTTTGTGCGAAAGAACTATCGCCTGGCCTGCTAGAAGAAATGGAAGAGTTGGCGTCGCAGTTGATCTGCAAGTTAGAGAAGATCTTTCCGCCGGGCTTCTTTAATCCAATGCAGCACTTGATTTTGCATCTCGCAACCGAGGCAAGATTGGGGGGGGGGGGGCGTGCAAAATCGTTGGTGCTACGCAACTGAGAGGATGCAGAAGACGCTACGAGCAAAATGTAAAAATAAACGTAGAATTGAAGCATCGATGGCTGAGGCATTCATTACTGAGGAGGTAGCAAATTTCGTGACAGCACACTACGAAGCCAAAAATCATCATTTGCATAATCCGAAGCCTCGGTACAAAGCTGACGACCCTAAAAAGGGTGGATCCAACCTCAACCTATTAAAAGGGGATCTCGCACCAGCCGGTGCTTCTAATTCCTTAACGTTGGATTTCGAAGAATGGCAGATCATTTCGTTGTATATCTTCACCAACCTAACAGAAGTGCGGCCGTACATCGAGTAAGTTCTCGGTACATTGTTTCACAACTTCTAATTCCTTTGAACTGCTCTTATTCCCGGATAAATTTGATACAGTCGATACGTCGCCAAATTCTCGTATGGAGCGGTGATCCAAAAGGATTCCGTCGAAGAGTATGAGCTTCTGGCAAAGCATGGAGGCGGCTATCCCAGTTTCATCTCTTGGTTCAAACAAATGGTAATTTCCATTAGACCATTTCATTTCTTTGTCTAATTTGTGGCTAATGCAACAATCCCTTTCGTATTTAACTTGTAGGCTAATTCAGAGTTTATGGACGCCGATTTGAGACAAGTCGCTAATGGTTTTGACTTTAAGGTCCGTTGATTTGACAAATACGACATCAACGGGTATCGCTTTCGTACCTATGGCAAAGAGCTATCTATGGCCGACCGAAAGTCTACAAATTGTTGTGTCTCTATTATCGGTGAAGGAGATACCGAGTATTATGGAAGAGTTGAATCAATTTATGAACTTCAATTCTATGGTGCAAACCCACCAAACGTCGTAGTCTTCAAATGTTATTGGTTCCAGCCGAAGGAGACTAGAAGGACTCATGAACACTTAGGGCTAGTGGAAATCAAACAAAGCACCCATTTGGATGTTCCCGATGTCTATATTATGGCTCAACAGGCAACCCAAGTTTTCTATCTACCGTGGGCCTGTCAAAGTGATCCAAATCTCAATGGTTGGGATGTCGTTTATGAAGTGCCGCCACGTGTTAGACCACCTCCCCCCAATGAAGAGGATTATGAACCTCACATTAACCCAGACACATATGAAGGAGAATTCTTTCAAGAAACACGTGTTTCCAAAAAATGTTTCAAGAACTGCTCTACTTCACCCCAGAACATTGAAGTAGATAGCGACAGTGAACCTGACTTCACCCCTGAGCCGGAACAAGAAGAGCCTGAACTAGAAGAGGTTACTGCTGCGGATGACCTGTCAATGCTTGACCGATTACGTAAAGGTGGCCTTCCACATGATGATGCATTTATTAATGATGATGATGAGCACGTCATTACTGATAGTGATGATGATGATGCATTTATTGATCCCGGAGCATTTATTGAACCCGATGATCCAGATTATTATTAGGTATTCAATTTTTATGTTGTACTTGATTTATATAGTTACTTGTATGATTTATATAGTTACTTGTATAATTTTATTACTTTGTATTATTGTTTCTTATACATAGTGCCATGGTCTTGATGTCCGTCCCCGTCAGCCCTCGCCCGCTTTATGACTCGGATGTGGTAAATTCTCTTTTATAACTATTTGTTGCATTTCGCATTTATGACAATTATGGCCATCAAGTTGACATAGAGATATTTTAATCTAGGAGGTATGTGAACCGGAATTTGAAACCGACCCTCTTGTCGAGAAGTTAAATTTAGTTGAAAAAGAAAATGAGTATTTGAAAGAAAAAATTAAAATAATTGAAGAAGAGAAGATGACATTGGAGTTGTATGTTGCCGATGTCGTCGATGATCACAAGATGAAGATGAATGCAATGCGCTTGAAGATGGATGCAATGCGCCTGAAGCTTAAGAAGATTAGAAAATATGCCATTGATAATGAGGCTTGGTATCATTATGCCGTTGGATCAATTGTTACCTTAGTTGCGATCTTCATCGCATTTGTTGTGATGAGGGTAAGTTTTCTCTAGTGTTTTGCTTAACAAATGCATACTTAGCTTATTTTTCTCCTAAATGGCATAATTACCTAAGTTAGATAAAAATGGCATTTTTACCTACCTTAGTTAGAAGAAGAAGAAGAGAAAGAAGAGGAGAGGAGAAAAAGAAAGAGAAGAAAAAAATTTCTTCTTCTTCTTCTTCTTCTTCTTCTTCTTCTTCTTCTTCTTCTTCTTCTTCTTCTTCTTCTAGTCTTCTTCTTCTTCTTCTAACTTTCTTCTTTCCCAATTTGCAGATTTGCTTTCAATGAGGAAGCTTGCGTTGATGGAGTCTACTCTTCTCCTTGTGCTTCCTTTTTGCTTTGATTTTGTAGGATGAACAATGTGAAACTTGCTACCTATATATGTATGTATGGATGAAACCATTGTATGCTTGTTGTTGGATATGTTGGCTAGCTATATATGTTGCATATGGACTTTTGATTTGGTATGTATATGTGTTGGATGATCATATCCATATGGCAGGGATATGATTTGGTATGTATATGTGTTGTTATGCTTGTTGAAAGTATTCTCAAATGTGTATATATATATATATCTGTGAAATTCTGTGAAATTGAATGAATTTAAGAAAAAACAGGGGCTGTACAGGATCTTTGCCGTCTGCTGGCTGACGGCAAAGAGCTTTGCCATTAGCCAGCAGACGGCAAAGCTGCCATATGGCAGCTACCTGCGCAACCTGGGGTGCACTGGGCTGGCCTATTTGGCAGCTTTACCGTCTGCTGGCAACCGACAAAGACCTTTGCATCTTTGTCGTCTGCCAGCAGACGGCATAGCTTGCCACGTGGCAGTTACCTGGGGGGCATCTGGGCTGGCATATTTGTGCACTTTGCCATCCGCTGGCAAACGGCAAAGATGCAAAGGTCTTTGCAAGCACGCCGTTAACTCCCTAACAGACCTAACCAGCCACGTGTGTCGTCCAGGCTCTTTGCTGTCTGCTGGCGGACGGCAAAGACCATTTCATCTTTCCCGTCCACCAGCAGATGGCAAAGAACCCTTTGTCGTAGCTTATTCAGCCGGACCTGTTGCCATCTGCTGGCTGACGGCAAAGGCCTTTGACGCCTGCCATGCCGGCCTTTGCCGTCCGCCATGGCACACGGCAAAGTGTCTGATTCCTGTAGTGAAAGCACATCCAGATTCATCATCATTTTCTTCGAGATCATGTGTTGAAGGGCGACATCTCTATTGATCATGTGAAGACTGAAGAACAGCTAGCGGATATCTTCACCAAGCCCTTGGATGAGAAGAGATTTAGCAAGTTGCGGTGTGAGCTAAATATCTTAGATCTTCGAATGTTGTTTGAAAGGACACACATCCTAACACTTATGCAAAATTGAGGACTTAGATGTGCAACACAAAAAGTAACGTTTTTCTTCAATCAATGAAGACTAACCCGCTAAGTGTGAAGAAATTAATGAAGAATTTGATTCTCAGAGCCCTACGACAATTGTACGCGGTGTCTGAAATCATCATTCTTATACGTTGGGTCACGCTACCAACAAAAGTTGAAAATCTTCAAAATTGAGTTTTTCTTCATTTTGCAAATTCTTCAATTTTCAAATTCTTCAACTTGCAAAGTCTTCAAAAAATTTGACTGGTGTTCTTCATTGACTATATATATATATATTTGAGTTTTCATGTCCTCAATAGCATTCACTTATTGGAAATTCTTCAAGTTGATTTTTCCTCTAAGTGAATGTGATCGCACCCGTTCCCCCTCTATGCTAAACTCAACCCAGTCTGTTCACAAATTCTTCATGTGCATTCTATTAGAAACCCGTTCGAAGTCTTCACTGTGTCCTTGACAGCTGCAGAATTTGCGAACGAAACTTTAAAATTTTCATATCTGAATTTCTGGCTTTTGCCACTCAAACCATTTCGCATCCCACGATGGATTAAAATATTCACCCACGATTGCCCATGATCTCCACCACTCTATATGTGGGTGACACATGTCGTTAGAAGAGTAAGGGTTAGGGGCATGTTCATCCAAAAATTTCAGACGGGCAATTTTTCACCGTGGCTATAAATACCCCCTCCCTTCCTCTGTCCTCATTTACCCCGCTCGACCACCATATCGCTCGAGCTCTCAGACCTAACACCGTCGCTACTCTCCATTGTCGCCGGTGAGGAAGAGCTTCACTGCCTCGACCTCGTCGCCGTCGTACTCGAGCCGGCCGCGGAAATCTTCACTCCGCCGCCACCGTAGCTGTCTCTCACTGCCAAGTTAGGGCGTGAGAGATCTGAACAGACGAACTTCTCCAACTCCACTCCCAGTTCGTCGTGTTCTTCGTCCAGGGTAAATAAAATATAATTTTATTGCCCTGCTTTGATTCTTATGATTTCCACAAAATCTTCAAAAGGTGTTTATTCTTCAACTTCCCATTCCATAAACACCCAAATGCTTATGTATCTTGAATTGTTTCTCTAAGCTATGTTTTTTCTTCAAGATTCCTCAATTGTGTGGATTTTCAAAATCTATACAACTCTGGAACCTAAGTTAAGAACGCTTAGTGAAATTCCTCAAGACACCTATGGTCAAATTCCTCAAACTTGATACTTTTTAAAAAAATTCTGAGAACGCATATGACCTCTCCAAATTCTTCGCACCTATACTCTGTTCACAGGTACAAAATGTCCGCTGCTGAATCACTAGGTTATCATCAACTTAATTCATTTGCAGCGTTCCTCGAAGATTAGTTGCATACTTCCTCATAAACATCCATTGTTCAAAATCCTCAAGTGAGGAAAATGGCAGATGGGAAGAGACCTCAGAAGGGATGCAAAAGGCCTAAAACAAACACTGCTTTTGAGATCCCTGAAGACATATATGATGAATATTGCACACCTGATGAAGCGAAATATGGCAAAGAGAACAAGAATCAGCGCAAAGTGCGCATACAAAGGATTGAAAGGAGATGGGCTAAGGAATGGAGGGAATACCGATACGTCACTCCAAAGTACATGAAGAAATTCGCTATAAACCCTCCATGTCCAAGACCTCCATTGGCACCTGGCCAAGAAGCTGATCTCTCAAGCATCAGGTGCGGTGAGGAATTTCCTAAAGAATGGGCCAAGCGCCAAGCCAAATTGGCTAAAGTGGCAAAAGAAGCAGTGAAGAAATTCAATGAAGATTCTGCTGCTGCTGCTGCTGCTGAGGCTTCTGCAAGTAATCCTAAGAAGGCCATGCCGAAGAAATTAGCTGTGAAGCCGAGTTCCTCAACAGCAATGCCCTCACGGCCAACTTCCTCAAAGCCCTCAAAGCAAATTCCTCAGGCAACTTCTTCAAGGGCTGGGCCAATTCCCTCTGTTGCCACAAAATCCTCTGTTGCTGCTGCTAAGTCCTCAACACTAGTGCATCTTGCAACATGCCAACGGACTGCAGGTTTTTCAATTGCTTCTGGAGCATCTGCAAGTTCCTCAGGTCCACCACGGTCCTCAACTGGTCCAACTCTGCTGAAGAAAAAGGCCACTGCTGGATGTGGAACGAGGCCAAGTCCTCATAAGAAGCAAGTGGCATTCCATGTTTCATCTGATGACGATGAAGCTGATGATGAAGAACTTGCTGAAATCATCAGGGACAGGCAAGAAAGGGCCGCTAGAGCCAAAGGGAGTTCTGTGCCTCTCATGCTGGATCCGAAGAAGATCCTCGTTTTCATCGATCTCTGGCACAAAGATCCAAACACGCCACTGCCTGAATTAGACCTCACTCCTGGTCAAAGTCACATGTTGACTGCATTCATCAGTGAAGAAAAATGGAAATTTGAAAATGGCAGCCAAGTCAAGAAGGCTCAATACAAGAAGGAGCGCTTTTTGAGGAACTATGTTCTAAACATGTCTCCTGAAGAACTTGTGTCTTTGCAAAAGGAGATCAAAGGCCTTAGTGATCAATTTGACAGATATTATGCTGATTGGCTGGGTGCCAAAGTCAGATTTGTCAAGCTGGCCAAGAACTTCAAGACCAACGTTGCAGCATAATTGCAACAACAAATTCCTCAGACTGATATTTCTGTCCAGTCTGTTGAAGAAACTGCATGTGCAGCTGCTGAAAATCAGACTGCTGATGAAACTGAGAATTCCAGGGCTGCCGAAGAAATTCCAGCACCTGAAGAAATTGCCAGGGCAACCACTAATGTTGCACCTGAAGAACAACCCAGGCCAGCTGAAGCATTTGCTGCGCCTGAAGAACCGAACATGCCAGGGCAACTGCATCAGTTGTGCCTGAAGAATCTGAACCGGCTCCATCTGCTCCTCTTGCTAAATCTTCAATAGTGAAGAAAATCAATGTTCCTTATGCATATGAAGTAAAGAAAACCAAGGCTGCGGAGAAGGCAGCTGTGAAAAAGAGGAAAGCATCAACGATTGCAGAGTCTTCAGCTAGGGCGCCCCGCCTGATTACCACTGTAGCCAGACGGTCACCACACATACCAGCCCAGGAAATCACTCTGGCATGCGCTTTTACAACAAGTATCATGAACACAGGCATTTCTATTAATGGGCATATAAGTCTTACATGATATTACACAAGAGTGATGGCAGCGGAAAAGCTCTATCTAAGGCAGCATGGTCTTGGTGCAGCTCCAATCCACAGGGATCTGACTGGGTTATGCTCCTAGCCCACGAACGCTCCGGCTCCTCGACGATGTATCCTTACGTGAACCAGGCCATGTTAAAGGCCGCTGAGTACTTTTGGATGTACTCGCAAGCAAACCAAACTAACATATACACCAAGCAATGCAATCCATGGCATTCAAGCATGTATTTGTTATTAGAGCAATATTAATTATCATGGCTTAGCATACCTAGCTAGCATTATTAATTATCATGTCGTAGCAGAATTATCTAGCATGATAACTACTAAAGTAAAGTACAGTAAAGTAAATCATATTAAGTATATAATCCATACTCCGAACACTCTCATGATCCAATCTGAGACTGATTCATGTCCAATCCAAGTCTTTCGGTCATCTGACCATCTCTTCCATAGCCATCCCATGGCTAACATACCATATTCCTGAAAACATCTGATGTCTATGCAGGACAGGTTCTTCCACCATTATTATCATCATTACGGTTGACCACCTAGTGAGGTCTGGATGGGCTGTCCAATACCGTGGATGCGGCTATTCGAATAGATTTTACACTCTGCAGAGGTTGTACACTTTACCCACACCATGGAGCACCTGACCTCGTGATCCCATTCGGGTGGACCAGCGTTGCTCCAATGAAACCCGCCTGACCCGTGACTCTCCCATCGTACCACCGGCAATCATCCTCCCCCGGAGTCAAGCCCTGGGTGGCCCCTTTGTCACCTCGTGACACCTGCCACCATCGTGGCCAAACTAAACTATCCCAAACGGGGACCGCGCGCAAACAACTAACTGGGCTCACAGGGTTATCGCCGTCGACCTGATCAGGGTAGCAAGCACGCATAACCTTCCCTGCATGGAGGTACCGATGAAAGAGCACAAAGCCAGACCAAATCAAGGCCATCCTATACCGGCAAATGTGGTTGCACGGATAAGCCCGGACAGGTGACTCAAGATCAACCAACTATGTTCAGTTTTAGCAAGTACTTAACCGGCAGGTATATCCATCATGAATAACTTAACCTGGTGTTAACTATGTATGAGGTAACAACTGCATAAACATAACAACCTATCTCCGTATAACATCATAATGGGTCATTAGTGCGGTAATGATAAACATGATCAAGTAATGTAAATGATGAATACAAACTAACAGGAATTTAAGTAGTTCTAGCACGGGCATCATTATTAGCTTAAACACACAAGAATAACATAGATCAATGCTTTAGGGCATATATCAGATGGTCGTCTTGCCTGGGGTCGAAGAATTACTCCAGGAAGAAGTGCGGTGAAGCCGCGGAAGAATCGCCGGAAACCGTTCTCTCTTGGAGGGGGCTGATAAGGGGAAAGGGCAAAATGGTCATTCTCACAGTGTGACAACCTTGTGAAAATGATACCAATAGAACGGGCTCGACGAGACGAAGACGTGGGCGTTGGTTTCACCTGAATCGGAGTCGCGGGCGAAAAGATACGGACGTTTAAAGCTTAGGGACCAATCTGTAACAAAAATATTTAACAACTAGTCCCTGGCCACTTAAACCGAACGTGTCTTTTTTGAAAGTACGCTTTTGTAGCGCCCAAGATGCGATTCTATCCCAATCACGTGATGATAATCGCATTTCGAGCGCATAGCAAGGTGGATATCATTACAACATACCATTTACTGAATAGATGAGAATACAAGATAAAGGCTTACACTCGCCACAAGCTACAACATGAATACATGAATACATCAATACATAGCAATCATCATACAGAAGAGCAGGATCCGACTACGGATGAAAACAAACAAAAAAGAAGAATGACATCCACCCTGCTAGTCCCAGGCTCCCCCGACCCGAAACCTATCCCTTGATCAAAGAAGAAGAACTCCAAACAAGCAAGCATCGCTCTCACGTCAGATCATCGCATTACCTGTACATGCAACTATTGTTGTAGTAATCTATGAGCCACGAGGACTCAGCAATCCCATTACCATGGGTATCTTGACTAGCAAATCTTAATGGGTATGGAATGGATAGGTGGTGAGGTTGCAGCAAGCACTAAGCATTGTATGGTGGCTAACTTACGAATACAAGAATAAGATGAGAAACTACGTAACGGTCGCAAACTAGTAATGATCAAGAAGTGATCCTGAACTACTTATGTTCAAACATAACCCCACCGTGTTCTCTTCTCAAACTCACTCGAAAAGAGACGGTCACGATTACACACGCAGTTGGTGTATTTTATATCGGATCTGGTGTCAAGTTCTCTACAACCAGATATTAAAAAAATTCCGATTTGCCACATAACCGCGGGCACGGCTCTCAAAAGTTTAAACCCTGCAGGGGTGTCCCAACTTAGCCCATGACTAGCTCTCACGACCAGCGGAGACAATTCTCCATCTTGGGGACAACCCGATCAAACTCGGAATCCCGGTGCACAAGACATTTCGACAATGGTAAAACAAAACCAGCAAGACCTCCCGACGTGCCGACACCCTGATATTAGCCGCGCGTATCTCATCTCAGGCCACGATCGGATGGGTCAAGCTACGAGTAAAACCAGACCTCGAGTTTCCCCGTGGTCGCCCTGCAGGCTGCCCGGTTTGAACGAACACTCATGAGGAGCACTGGCCCGGGTTGTTGATTAAGTATCCTCGGGGTCCGGAAAATCCCTATGCAAGTTTTTAGTTATTATTAGGCAAATGGTAAAACCAATGTTGGGCCTTGCTGAAAGAGTTTTATTCAAAGCGAACTGTCAAGGGGGGCCCATAAACCCCAATCGTGTTAGGAACGCAAAATCAAGGAACATGACACCGGTATGATGGAAACTAGGGCGGCAAGAGTGGAACAAAACACCAGGTAAAAGGCCGAGCCTTCCACCCTTTACCAAGTATATAGATGCATTAATTAAATAAGAGATATTGTGATATCCCATGATATCCATGTCCCAACATGGAACAACCTGCAACTGCACCTGCAACTAGCAACGCTATAAGAGGGGCTGAACAAAGCGGTAACATAGCCAAACAACGGTTTGCTGGGATGGTGGAAAAGGTTAGAGGCTGTTTCCGGGCAATTGGGAGTCTTGACAAACAAGTGGTAGGTAGCACGACATAGCGATAGTATCGAGACAACTGGCAAAGCAAAGATAGTAGTGGTATCCAGGGTAACAATCATCTTGCCTGAAATCCCTCTAGGAAGAATACCGAATCCATGAAGAAGACGAACGAGCGTAGTCGAACGAATCCTCACAAACGCAACATTACCGGAACTATCAAGAAGAAGCAACACCGGAAAGAAACAAACACCATGGTAAACAACCATCACATAAACATGGCATGATGCACAATCAGGTATGATGCATGTCCGGTTTAATAAGTCATGGCATGGCAAAGTGCAACAAACAATACTACAAGTTAAGTGGAGCTCAATATGCAACGAGGTTGCATATTGACGAAACTTCACAACAATTATTTAGTTCAATCTCGTTTATGTACCCAACAATATTAAATGTTGTTAAACATGGCAAAAGGGTGAGGCATAAGTAAACTAACTATTTAGACAAGTTTAAATGAGGCCGGAAATAACAAACAACAATTCCGAAAAATCCCCATGTGCATATTTTGAATTTGGTATTGTTCTTCCCTAAACCATATTTAAATTTGTTAAGCAGTAAAATAAAGTGCACCAAGTTAAACTATGCATTTTTCTACACCATTTACATATAAAGTTTATTTAATTCGGAGCTACGGTTATTTAGTTATGAAAAAATAATTCATTTTAGCATGTCATTTAGCAAAATAAATGCAAATATCAATTTAAACATTTTTAGCATGGATGAAAGTTGCATATTATGAAACTAGATGAAATTCTAAGCATTGTACATATATAAAGTTTTTTATATGCGACGCACGGTTGGTGTTATGATATGCATGAAGAACAAGGGGTTTTTCTATAAAACTGGCATTCTCTCGAAATTGATAAAATCGCAGCTCAGGGAAAAACATGTTGGGCTGAATCTGGGATACACAGCAATGGGCGTAGGACAATATGCAACGCTCAGGGGCGCGAGATAGCATGCAGAGAAGGTGGGCTGGAGGAAGCTCACCATGGGCCAAGGCCCAGCTCGGTGAGGAGGGCGCTGGCTGGGCCAGATCTGGAGTCCAGCACGTGACCCAAGCACGTGGTGGTCGTGCGCTCGATGCAGCGCTGCTGCATCTCACTGCAGAAGAACGGCAGTGGCACCATGGAGATAGGCAGGGCCGGCCCTGAGGGGGGGGGGGGGGCAGGGGGCGGTCGCCCCGGGCCGCCAAGGTCCAGGGGCACCCTAGCTCGCACGTAGCCTATGGGCCTGGGAGGTAGTGACGATAAAGACTCAAGTATTAGGCCTGATTGATTCCCCTAAAAAAGGCCTGATTGATCAGTAGGAAGCTGAGTCCATGCTGAGATGCAGCGAGTCCACGAGAATTGCGACAGGTTGCTGTAATTGTCTGTTTTCTTCTGAGGAGGCCGAGCCGCGACAATCCCTCTCCCAGCCGCTGGACGCGATGCGAGTTGCTGGCACTGCACGAGCCACTGCCAAGGTGCAGTACGCAGATGAAATCTGCTCCACTCTCTGGTTTCTAAGGCGTCGTACACGCACGCATGTCGCCAAGCACCTCCTGACGGAGCTAGACACAGATTCACACTGTGTTATCATTGAGACGAGATCTGGCCGATCTGAGGTATTTCATATCTCCAATTTATCACTTCTGATGTTCTATCGGCATATCTATATCTATATAGATTTATAATAATGGGTTTAGGTTCGATCGTCTGTTGCGTCGCGTGACGTGATTTGTTCCATTGGTTGATCGTGATGCATCTCATGAGATTCACAAATGTATGTCTAGAAGAGCCCTACAATCCATGCGCATGCATTTGCCCTATTGTGCGCGCAGCATGGAGCTCGGTCTATCGTGCTATATTAGCGTTCTACATGTATGGTGTAGATCTTTGGAACCCGGATCTATGCTAATTGAGTAATTTATTTCATATACATCAAGCACATAGCTTGCACTCTTCAAGCAAATTTTTGGCACTGTGTGTCATCATGGTGTTTAAAAAGCATCTGTCTACCAACGAAAAAAGAAAAAAAGAAATATTTGATATGAAAATTGATTTTTAGATGCATTTGCGTATTAACATTTCATATGTGTATCAATTATTACTGATATGTTTTTTATACGAAAGGGCCCTAAGTTTTAGGTTCGCCCCGGGCCCCCAATATCTCAGGACCGGGCCTGGCGACAGGAGGTAGGAGGTCACAGCGACGGGGCTCTTCCCGGCCGGATCGGGCCTGATCCCGCAGGAACGACGCGAGGGCAAATGGATCCATGTAGGAGGAGACGAGGTAGGGGCTTGAGGCGACGAGCTTGAACGAGGCTGCTGTTGCCTGAAGAAAAGACAGAGGGTTCAGAGAGAAACAGGGGAAGGGAAGGAGAGAGAGAGACGCAGGGAGATGCCAGGGGCGCTACGCGAGGGAAAAGAAACGGGACATGGAGGCACGGCGGAGGAGCTCACCAGCAGCTCTGGTCAGCATGAGGATCTCCGGTGATGGAGGGACGTCCCATGGTGGAGCTTCGGTCGGTTCCCTGGAGAACAAAGTGAGAGAGAGATATGAGGCAGGGAGACAGCAAGGAGAAAGAGGAGAGGGAGCAGGAGTGCGGGGTCCTGGCAGCTTTGCCCGTGGTCGTCGGCGTTGCGTGAAGGTGGAGGAGCTCGGTCTCGCTCGGGAGCTCGGGTTCCTCCCGATCTGGACCTCAAGCGAGGTTGTGGGGCTGTGGCGTAGAGCGAGGGCGTCGGGGAGGCAGGAGGCCTCGGTTGGAGTGAATTGATGGGATGGATGGATCGACGGTACCGGGTGGTGGCTGAAATCTAGGAGGGGACGAGAAGGATGGTTGGGCAGGGATGGATCCCAAGGAAGAGGATTGGGGTGGCAGCGGCGCCGAGGAAAACGAGGGAGGCCCGAGAGGATGGTGGTTGGCTGTGGGTGATCCCGAGGGCGGTGCTGCTGGCGGCGGCGCGAGGGACAAATGTCCTAGATTTTAGGGTTTGCTTAAAATGGACTAGTGTGGGCTATATATAACAAGTGGAGTAGGTTTAGGGTTAATTGATCCCTCCGATCGAAATCGAGCTGTCCTGGATAAATGGGTTAGGAAGTCCAAACAATGAACGGAAGATGTTTTAGGGATGTTTTGGGATGATCCGGACCCATCGGTCACGACTGCCCGGATCAGGTTCGGGACAGCTTTCGGACGCGGATGCGAGGGGGTTTGAGTACTGAGCAGAGAGGGTCAAACGGTCGGACAACAAAAGAGTGGTTGGTCTGAGAAAGGTCAACAGAGGCGAGGAAGAAGCGGCAACAACGAACGGATGCAAGTTTTTAAAACATGACGGCAACGGAGTGCCGATGCAATGCAAATGATGCGATGATGAATGCAACAAACAAAACAATCACACGACAAAACTCAGAATACATGGAAGGCATCTGAAGCGTCGGTCTCGGGCCGTTACAAGTTGTAGGGATGAAAGAATCGAATGAAAAGAACAGAGAAGAGAAAGCAACAACTTCTCCCTCAAATGAATTTGAAAGAGCATCCTTAGGAGAAGGGTTGAATGGAGTTGTTGAAAAAAATCAACAACAAAAGAATTAGCTTGTTATGGGCTTGTGGAAAACATCTCAAAATTTGAGGTGCAATTCTGCCGCTAACGGAAACAATTGATTGGATTGAGATCAACAAGGAGATGAAAACTCCTTTCGCCGAGAGGATAGGAGAAAACTTGGATCATTGATAAGCACCACAAATAGCAACATTCCTTAGGGAAGGCTTTAGGTGAACTCTTTACCAAGATAACTCCAACGAAGAGATTGATGGATTTAAAATACCTCATTCTTGACAACATGTGCATCATGAAACACGAAGGGAAATTTTCAAGAATGACATAACACCACCTCAAAAGATAAGAGAGAAAGAACTGCACTTCGGAATGCAAGATGAAAAATACTTGAGCTCCTCCAACAAGTATCTTGAAGAACACTTGAAGAATGAATTAAATCCTTAATGAACCACCATGCTGAGCCTTCATGAAGAACTCCGGTAAAAACAGGATGCTAGAAAGAAATGACGGTTAAAAAGAATAAGATTGAAGCCTTGTAATGATTTTGGTGGAGCTTCGCGGCGAGTAAGTGAGAGAGCTTGGAACTCCGGAAAAAGTATGAAGCACTTGGGATTTAGAATTTATTCATCATGAACAAACTCTGAGGGAAGGAATTAATCACTTGGATGAAACAAGAATAAGAATTATGTTATGCGTATCCTTCACCAATTTAAATTGATGACTAGCAATGGATTTGGCATACCACTTATTCTTCTTGAAAAGGATTGAGGAGAGATATAGCGCAAACTTGGGAAAATCTTGAATGGCTCACCAGTAGGATTGGAAAAAAAATAAATGAATTGATATGATAACAACGGAAGAGAAGTCTAGAACAAACCATCGTAAGAATTGAAAATGAAAGTAGCAAAAGCACAATTCATCAGAAGAATTGCGACAGGTTGCTGCAATTGTCAGTTTTCTTCTGAGGAGGCCGAGCCGCGACAATCCCTCTCCCAGCCGCTAGACGCGACGCGAGTTGCTGGCACTGCACGAGCCACTGCCAAGGTGCAGTATGCAGATGAAATCTGCTCCGCTCTCTGGTTTCTAAGGCGCTGTACACGCACGCATGTCGCCAAGAGCCTCCTGACGGAGCTAGACACAGATTCACACTGTGTTATCATTGATACGAGATCTGGCCGATCCGAGGTATTTCATATCTCCAATTTATCACTTCTGATGTTCTATTGGCATATCTCTATCTACATAGATTTATAATAATGGGTTTACGTTCGCTCGTCTGTTGCGTCGTGTGACGTGATTTGTTCCACTGGTTGATCGTGATGCATCTCATGAGATTCACAAACGTATGTCTAGAAGAGCCCTACAATCCGTGCGCATGCATTTGCCCTATTGTGCGCGCAGCATGGAGCGCGGTCTGTCGTGCTATATTAGCGTTCTACATGTACGGTGTAGATCTTTGGAACCCTGATCTATGCTAATTGAGTAATTTATTTTATATACATCAAGCACATAGCTTGCACTCTTCAAGCAAATTTTGGGCACTGTGTGTCATCATGGTGTTTAAAAAGCATCTGTCTGCCAACAAAAAAAGAAAAAAGAAATATTTGATATGAAAATTGATTTTTAGATGCATTTGCGTATTTACATTTCATATGTGTATCAATTATTACTGATATGTTTTTTATACGAAAGGGCCCTAAGTTTTAGGTTCGCCCCGGGCCCCCAAAATCTCAGGACCGGGCCTGGCTACAGGAGGCAGGAGGTCGCAGCGCCAGGGCTCTTCCCGGCCGGATCACGCCTGATCCCGCGGGAATGAAGCGAGGGCGAACGGATACACCTAGGAGGAGACGAGGCAGGGGCTTGAGGCGACAAGCTTGAACGAGGCTGCTGTTGCCTGAAGAAAAGACAGAGAGTTCAGAGAGAAACAGGGGAAGGGAAGGAGAGAGAGACGCAGGGATATGCCAGGGGTGCGAAGCGAGGGAAAAGAAACGGGACTTGGAGGCGCGGTGGAAGAGCTCACCAGCGGCTCCGGTCAGCACGAGGATCTCCGGCGATGGAGGGATGTCCCACGACAGAGCTTCGTTCGGTTCCCTGGAGAACAAAGTGAGAGAGATATGAGGCAGGGAGACAGCAAGGAGAAAGAGGAGAGGGAGCAGGAGTGCGGGGTCCTGGCAGCTGTGCTCGTGGTTGACGGCGTTGCGTGAAGGTGGAGGAGCTCAGTCTCGCTCGGGAGCTCGGGTTCCTCCCGATCTGGACCTCAAGCGAGGTTGCGGGGCTGTGGCGTAGAGCGAGGGCGTCGGGGAGGCAGGAGGCCTCGGTTGGAGTGGATCGATGGGATGGATTGATCGACGGGACCGGGTGGTGGCTGAAATCTAGGAGGGGACGAGAAGGATGGTTGGGCAGGGATGGTTCCCAAGGAAGAGGATTGGGGTGGCGGCGGCGCCGAGGAAAATGAGGGAGGCCCGGGAGGATGGTGGTTGGCTGTGGGTGATCCCGAGGGTGGTGCTGCTGGCGGCGGCGCGAGGGACAAATGTCCTAGATTTTAGGGTTTGCCTAAAATGGACTAGTGTGGGCTATATATAACACGTGGAGTAGGTTTAGGGTTAATTGATCCCTCCGATCGAAATCGAGCAGTCTTGGATAAATGGGTTAGGAAGTCCAAACAATGAACCGAAGATGTTTTAGGGATGTTTGGGGATGATCCGGACCCATCGGTCATGACTGCCCGGATCGGGTTCGGGACGGCTTTCGGACACGGACGCGAGGGGGTTTGAGTACTGAGCAGAGAGGGTCAAACGGTCGGACAACAAAAGAGTGGTTGGTCTGAGAAAGGTCAACAGAGGCGAGGAAGAAGCGTCAACAATGAACGGATGCAAGTTTTTAAAACTTGATAGCAACGGAGTGCCGATGCAATGCAAATGATGCGATGATGAATGCAACAAACAAAACCATCACACGACGAAACTCGGAATACATTGAAGGCATCTGAAGCGTCGGTCTCGGGTCGTTACAACTCTCCTCCACTTACAAGAGATCTCGCCCCGAGATCTAAGGATGGCACCGAAGAGAAGCGGAAGAGGAAGAGGTAAAACAAATTTGTTTCTTTGACAAACGAGTGAAACCACGAGCCTTGAGAGCTCGAACAAAATGAAAGAAAGATTACAATGGAGATGAACGAGATTGCAAACACTCCATTAGCAAAGAGGAACAAGGAATATGACAAGAACCAAGAGCTCAAGGAACAATATAGACTTTGAAACCACTCCGGTTAAAATGAGATAGACAAGGAATAAGAACGAAAGAATTCGAACAGCACTCCGGTTGAAAATGGAAGGATTAGAACATGAACTTGATAAGATGGGATACTCGATGATAGCAATAATACAATGCCTCTGGAACAAATGAAAGAATCGAATGAAAAGAACGGAGAAGTAAAAGCAACAACTTCTCCCTCAAATGAATTTGAAAGAGCATCCTTAGGAGAAGGGTTGAATGGAGTTGTTGAAAAAAATCAACAACAAAAGAATTAGCTTGTTGTGGGCTTGTGGAAAACATCTCAAAATTTGAGGTGCAATTCTGCCACTAACGGAAACAATTGATTGGATTGAGATCAACAAGGAGATGAAAACTCCTTTCGCCGAGAGGATAGGAGAAAACTTGGATCATTGATAAGCACCACAAATAGCAACATTCCTTAGGGAATGCTGTAGGTGAACTCTTTACCAAGATAACTCCAACGAAGAGATTGATGGATTTAAAATACCTCATTCTTGACAACATGTGCATCATGAAACACGAAGGGAAATTTTCAAGAATGACATAACACCACCTCAAAAGATAAGATAGAAAGAACCGCACTTCGGAATGCAAGATGAAAAATACTTGAGCTCCTCCAACAAGTATCTTGAAGAACACTTGAAGAATGAATTAAATCCTTAATGAAACACCATGCTGAGCCTTCATGAAGAACTCCGGTAAAAACAGGATGCTAGAAAGAAATGAAGGTTAAAAAGAATAAGATTGAAGCCTTGTATTGATTTAGGTGGAGCTTCGCGGCGAGTAACTGAGAGAGCTTGGAACTCCGGAAAAAGTATGAAGCACTTGGGATTTAGAATTTATTCATCATGAACAAACTCTGAGGGAAGGAATTAATCACTTGGATGAAACAAGAATAAGAATTATGTTATGCGTATCCTTCACCAATTTAAATTGATGACTAGCAATGGATTTGGCATACCACTTATTCTTCTTGAAAAGGATTGAGGAGAGATATAGCGCAAACTTGGGAAAATCTTGAATGGCTCACCGGTAGGATTGGAAAAAAATAAATGAATTGATATGATAACAACGGAAGAGAAGTCTTGAACAAACCATCGTAAGAATTGAAAATGAAAGTAGCAAAAGCACAATTCATCGGAAGAATTGGAAAACGAATAAAGATACTTGAGGCAATTTAGATACACGAGAACGAAGAGATCGTGAGCTGACTAAAGAGTACTTGAATGAAGCACCAGTAGAATTGGGGAATGAGAGCTGAACGTTGAGAACGAATAAATCTTCTGAAATGATGGCCTTCGGATGATTGAGAAAGGAAAGCAACTCCTGAAATGCGTCGGATGGGTGTGAAGAGAATTCTCACAATATAAAACAATTATGAGGATGGCATGAAACTAGCACCATGAATCTTCGAGAGAATGGACCAAGATTTAGAGGAAACGCTACTTCGGTCTTCAAAAGCTGAGGATGACGATGGGAAACACCACCATGAATTGTTGAGACACTCCGGAACAATGATGAATATTAATGTTGAGCCACGTATGAGAAGAATCTGAAAGAGATCTTGGAGAAGGCAATTGACTGATGATAATTCATTTTTACGTCAAATTTTGAAAAGAATTTAAGAATAACTCTGGAAAAATTAGAAGAGTCAGGTAAGATCCTGGGAAAAGACCTGTGGGTTATGGGCCCACTCAAAAGAAACACCGTTGAACAATTTTCAAAGAGAGATTGCACCAGTTGAATTAAATGGCTTGAATGAGATAACAACCTCAAAATACCTTGACTGGATTAAGAATGGAAACGCGAATCTTCTGAGATATCTTCAACACTCCAGAACAAATGAATAGCGAGAAGTGAACGATTAAGAGGTTCACCCACATGAGAAAGCATTTGAATCAAGGAAAGGAATGTGATCAACACCGAAAGCTTGAATTGAATCCACCGGAGAAGAAAAAGAATGAAGAATGATAAACTTGAAACTTCCTTAGCATCTTCATGAGAATCATCGGATTAGAACATTGAAGGAAAAGAATGAAAATACTTCACATAAATAAAATGGATACTTGATTAAGAAATCTAAGTCCTTGAAGAAAAGGGTGGGGTGGTGGGAAAAGAAGAAGACAATTTGGGATGTGTGAAACGAACAACTTTGAGAAAACTGAGAATTGATCTTACAAATGGGGAAAATGATAGGATCATCTTGAAGAGAAGCACACCGGTTGGAAAAGATTGACAAGACAATCTTGATGATCAAAAGGATTAGCACTCCCATAAAAATATGAGAACACCGCTTAGGAAAGGCATGGAATCAACACTTGACGTTGAAGCAACTCGAATACCACAACTCAAAACAAAACAAAGGATTTGGCTTGCAAAATAAGCCAGAAACAAATACATAACCCCTCATGAATTTGTTGGAAAGATAATCCTAGGTAACTACTTGAATTCCCACCTAAGAACTCCCGAAACTTCTTGGTTATGCAATCTGGTCCCACGGCTACATGGAGCAAAAAATCATCACACAACTCCTAGCAGAATTCTACGCTCCAATGTTCCGAATGCGTTCAACACATAACCAACAAATCTCGGAAACTCGTGTACCTCAGACCTTCGAACACACAACGATACTAGTCATGGAAGATCATCCGTGCTATCTCCTCCAGTACTGGGGATAAGTCACGGCACTATTTGGCACCATGAAAAGTATGGGAGCGTTTCGATGTCGGCATCCTCTGGTATTCCGGAACTGAGACGATAACAACTATGACGAAAACACCTTGGAGCGCAACTCCCCGGGTTCAATCCATACAATCGGGAGGCACCAAGACAGAATTCCCGTCACATCGATATCGCAACGATTCCAACAATACTCGCGTGATCCTAAAAAAAAATTTGAGTGAAAAAGAGGAGAGTGAAGTCAAAACATCTACGTCAGGAGTCCTCACCAGAGCGACGAAGGGGATGAGGAATAAAAAGAATTCCTACTCTCTGATATAACTACACTCAAAATAGTTTTCTTCTAGACTCAACAACGGCAGCGGTTCGATCAATGAAGGGGGCTCCTGCAGTCGGTAAGGCTCTGATACCAACTTGTAACGCCCAAGATGCGATTCTATCCCAATCACGTGATGAATTCATGATCGGGGCACAATTTCATTTAAAGCGCATAGCAAGGTGGATATCATTACAACATACCATGTACTGAATAGATGAGAACACAAGATAAAGGCTTACACTCGCCACAAGCTACAACATGAATACATGAATACATCAATACATAGCAACCATCATACAGAAGAGCAGGATCCGACTACGGATGAAAACAAACGAAAAAGAAGAACGACATCCACCCTGCTAGTCCCAGGCTCCCCCGACCCGGAACCTATCCCTTGATCGACGAAGAAGAACTCCAAACAAGCAAGCATCGCTCTCACGTTAGATCATCGCATTACCTGTACCTGCAACTGTTGTTGTAGTAATCTGTGAGCCACGAGGACTCAGCAATCCCATTACCATGGGTATCAAGACTAGCAAAGCTTAATGGGTATGGAATGGATAGGTGGTGAGGTTGCAGCAAGCACTAAGCATTGTATGGTGGCTAACTTACGAATACAAGAATAAGATGAGAAACTACGCAATGGTCGCAAACTAGTAATGATCAAGAAGTGATCCTGAACTACTTACATTCAAATATAACCCCACCGTGTTCTCTTCTCGAACTCACTCGAAAAGAGACGGTCACGGTTACACACGCAGTTGGTGTATTTTATATCGGATCTGGTGTCAAGTTCTCTACAACCAGATATTAAAAAAATTCCCATCTGCCACATAACCGCAGGCACATCTCTCGAAAGTTTAAACCCTTCAGGGGTGTCCCAACTTATCCCATGACAAGCTCTCACAACCAGCGGAGACAATTCTCCATCTTGGGGACAACCCGATCAAACTCGGAATCCCGGTGCACAAGACATTTCGACAATGGTAAAACAAAACCAGCAAGACCTCCCGATGTGCCGACACCCTAATAGTAGCCGCGCGAATCTCGTCTCAGGCCACGATAGGATGGGTCAAGCTACGAGTAAAACCAGACCTCGAGTTTCCCCGTGGTGGCCCCGTAGGCTGCCCGGTTTGCACCAACACTCATGAGAAGCACTGGTCCGGGTTGTTGATTAAGTATCCTCGGGGTCCGGAAAGTCCCTATGCAAGTTTTTAGTTATTATTAGGCAAATGGTAAAACCAATGTTGCGCCTTGCTGGAAGAGTTTTATTCAAAGCGAACTGTCAAGGGGGGCCCATAAACCCCGTCCGTGTTAGGAACGCAAAATCAAGGAACATAACACCGGTATGACGGAAACTAGGGCGGCAAGAGTGGAACAAAACACTAGGCAAAAGGCCGAGCGTTCCACCCTTTACCAAGTATATAGATGCATTAATTAAATAAGAGATATTGTGATATCCCGTGATATCCATGTCCCAACATGGAACAACCTGCAACTGCACCTGCATTAGCAACGCTATAAGAGGGGCTGAGCAAAGCGGTAACATAGCCAAACAACGGTTTGCTGGGATGGTGGAAAAGGTTAGAGGCTGTTTCCGGGCAAGTGGGAGTCTTGACAAACAATTGGTAGGTAGCGCGACATAGCGATAGCATCGAGACAACTAGCAAAGCAAAGATAGTAGTGGTATCCAGGGTAACAGTCATCTTGCCTGAAATTCCGCTAGGAAGAATACCGAATCCATGAAGAAGACAAACGAGCGTAGTCGAACGAATCCTCACAAACGCAACATTACCGGAACTATCAAGAAGAAGCAACACCGGAAAGAAACAAACACCATGGTAAACAACCATCACATAAACATGGCATGATGGATTTGAAACCGACCCTCGCCCGCTTTATGATTCGGATGTGGTAAATTCTCTTTTATAACTATTTGTTGCATTTCGCATTTATGACAATTATGTCCATCAAGTTGACATAGAGATATTTTAATCTAGGAGGTATGTGAACCGGAATTTGAAACCGACCCTCTTGTCAAGAAGTTAAATTTAGTTGAAAAAGAAAATGAGTATTCGAAAGAAAAAATTAAAAGAATTGAAGAAGAGAAGATGACATTGGAGTTGTATGTTGTCGATGCCGTCGATGATCACAAGATGAAGATGAATGCAATGCGCTTGAAGATGGATGCAATGCGCCTGAAGCTTAAGAAGATTAGAAAATATGCCATTGATAATGAGGCTTGGTATCATTATGCCGTTGGATCAATTGTTACCTTAGTTGCGATATTCATCGCATTTTTTGTGATGAGGGTAAGTTTTCTCTAGTGTTTTGCTTAACAAATGCATACTTAGCTTATTTTCCTCCTAAATGGCATAATTACCTAAGTTGGATAAAAATGGCATTTTTACCTACCTTAGTTAGAAGAAGAAGAAGAGAAAGAAGAGGAGAGGAGAAAAAGAAAGAGAAGAAAAATTCTTCTTCTTCTTCTTCTTCTTCTTCTAGCTAGTCTTCTTCTTCTAGTCTTCTTCTTCTTCTTCTTCCAACTTTCTTCTTTCCCAATTTGCAGATTTGCTTTCGATGAGGAAGCTTGCGTTGATGGAGTCTACTCTTCTCCTTGTGCTTCCTTTTTGTTTTGATTTTGTAGGATGAACAATGTGAAACTTGCTACCTATATATGTATGTATGGATGAAACCATTGTATGCTTGTTGTTGGATATGTTGGCTCGCTATATATGTTGCATATGGACTTTTGATTTGGTATGTATATGTGTTGGATGATCATATCCATATGGCAGGGATATGATTTGGTATGTATATGTGTTGTTATGCTTCTTGAAAGTATTCTCAAATGTGTATATATATGTATATCTCTGAAATTCTGTGAAATTGAACGAATTTAAGAAAAAAACAGAAAAAACAGGGGTTGTACAGGCTCTTTGCTGTCTGCTAGCTGACGGCAAAGAGCTTTGCCATCAGCCAGTAGACGGCAAAGCTGCCACGTGCCAGCTACCTGCGCAACCTGGGGTGCACTGGGCTGGCCTATTTGGCAGCTTTGCTGTCTACTGGCAAACGGCAAAGACCTTTGCATCTTTGCCGTCTGCCAGCAGACGGCATAGCTTGCCACGTGGCAGCTACCTGGGGGGCATCTGGGCTGGCATATTTGTGCACTTTGCCGTCTGCTGGCAGACGGCAAAGATGCAAAGGTCTTTGCCGTCTGCCAGCAGATGGCAAAGCACGCCATTAACCCCCTAACGGACCTAACCAGCCACGTGTGCCGTCCATGCTCTTTGCCGTCTGCTGGCGGACGGCAAAGACCATTTCATCTTTGCTGTCCGCCAGCAGACGGCAAAGAACCCTTTGCCGTAGCTTATTCAGCCAGACCTGTTGTCGTCTGCTGGCTGACGGTAAAGGCCTTTGCCATCTGCCATGCATGCCTTTTCTGTCCGCCATGGCACACGGCAAAGTGTCGGATTCCTGTAGTGAAAGCACATCCAGATTCGTCATCATTTTCTTCGAGATCATGTGTTGAAGGGCGACATCTCTATTGATCATGTGAAGACTGAAGAACAGCTAGCGGATATCTTCACCAAGCCCTTGGATGAGAAGAGATTTAGCAAGTTGCGGTGTGACCTAAATATCTTAGAATCTTCGAATGTTGTTTGAAAGGACACACATCCTAACACTTATGCAAAATTGATGACTTAGATGCACAACACACAAAGTAATGTTTTTCTTCAATCAATGAAGACTAGCCCGCTAAGTGTGAAGAAATTAATGAAGAATTTGATTCTCAGAGCCCTACGACAATTGTACGCGGTGTCTGAAATCATCATTCTTATACGGTGGGTCACGCTACCAACAAAAGTTGAAAATCTTCAAAATTGAGTTTTTATTCATTTTTTAAATTCTTCAAATTTTAAATTCTTCAACTTGCAAAATCTTCAAAATTTTCGACTGGTGTTCTTCATTGACTATATATATATATATTTGAGTTTTCATGTCCTCAACAACATTCACTTATTGGTAATTCTTCAAGTTGATTTTTCCTCTAAGTGAATGTGATCGGACCCGTTCCCCCTCTATGCTAAACTCAACCCAGTCTGTTCACAAATTCTTCATGTGCATTCTATTTGAAACCCGTTCAAAGTCTTCACTGTGTCCTTGACAGCTGCAGAATTTGCGAACAAAACTTTAAGATTTTCATATCTGAATTTCCGGCTTTTGCCGCTCAAACCATTTCGCATCCCACGATGGATTAAAATATTCACCCACGATCGCCCACGACCTCCACCACTCTGTATGTGGGTGACACATGTCGTTAGAAGAGTAAGGGTTAGGGGCATGTTCTTCCAAAAATTTCAGACGGGCAGTTTTTCACCGTGGCTATAAATACCCCCTCCCTTCCTCTGTCCTCATTTACCCCGCTCGACCACCATATCGCTCGAGCTCTCAGACCTAACACCATCGCTACTCTCCATCGTCGCCGATGAGGAAGAGCTTCACTGCCTCGACCTCGTCGCCGTCGTACTCGAGCCGGCCGCGGAAATCTTCACTCCGCCGCCACCGTAGCTGTCTCTCACTGCCAAGATAGGGCGTGAGAGATCTGAACAGACGAACTTCTCCAACTCCACTCCCACTTCATCGTGTTCTTCGTCCAGGGTAAATAAAATCTAATTTTACCTCCCTGCTTTGATTCTTATGATTTCCATAAAATCTTCAAAAGGTGTTTATTCTTCAACTTCCCATTCCATAAACACCCGAATGCTTCTGTATCTTGAATTGTTTCTCTAAGCTATGTTTTTTCTTCAAGATTCCTCAATTGTGTGGATTTTCAAAATCTGTACAACTCTGGAACCTAAGTCAAGGACGCTTAGTGAAATTCCTCAAGACACCTATGGTCAAATTCCTCAAACTTGATACTTTTTGAAAAATTTATGAGAACACATATGACCTCTCCAAATTCTTCGCACCTATACTCTGTTCACAGGTACAAAATGTCCGCTGCTGAATCACTAGGTTCTCATCAACTTAATTCATTTGCAGTGTTCCTCGAAGATTAGTTGCATACTTCCTCAGAAACATCCATTGTTCAAAATCCTCAAGTGAGGAAAATGGCAGATGGGAAGAGACCTCAGAAGGGAGGCAAAAGGCCTGAAACAAACAGTGCTTTTGAGATCCCTGAAGACATATATGATGAATATTGCACACCTGATGAAGCGAAATATGGCAAAGAGAACAAGAATCAGCGCAAAGTGCGCATACAAAGGATTGAAAGGAGATGGGCTAAGGAATGGAGGGAATACCGATACGTCACTCCAAAGTAGATGAAGAAATTTGCTATAATCCCTCCATGTCCAAGACCTCCATTGGCACCTGGCCAAGAAGCTAATCCCTCAAGCATCAGGCGCGGTGAGGAATTTCCTAAAGAATGGGCCAAGCGCCAAGCCAAATTGGCTAAAGTGGCAAAAGAAGCAGTGAAGAAATTGAATGAAGATTCTGCAGTTGCTGCAGCAGCTGCTGCTGAGGTTTCTGCAAGTAATCCTAAGAAGGCCATGCCGAAGAAATTAGCTGTGAAGCCGAGTTCATCAACAGCAATGCCCTCATGGCCAAGTTCTTCAAAGCCCTCAAAGCAAATTCCTCAGGCAACTTCTTCAAGGGCTGAGCCAATTCCCTCTGTTGCCATAAAATCCTCTGTTGCTGCTGCTAAGTCCTCAACACTAGTACATCTTGCAACAGGCCAACGGACTGCAGGTTTTTCAATTGCTTCTGGAGCATATGCAAGTTCCTCAGGTCCACCACGGTCCTCAACTGGTCCAACTCTGCTGAAGAAAAAGGCCACTGCTGGATGTGGAATGAGGCGAAGCCCTCATAAGAAGCAAGTGGCATTCCATGTTTCGTCTGATGACGATGAAGCTGATGATGAAGAACTAGCTGAAATCATCAGGGACAGGCAAGAAAGGGCCACTAGAGCCAAAGGGAGTTCTGTGTCTCTCATGCTGGAGCCGAAGAAGATCCTCGATTTCATCGATCTCTGGCACAAAGATCCAAACACTCCACTGCCTTAATTAAACCTCACTCCTGGTCAAAGTCACAAGTTGACGGCATTCATCAGTGAAGAAAAATGGAAATTTGAAAATAGCAGCCAAGTCAAGAAGGCTCAATACAAGAAGGAGCGCTTTCTGAAGAACTATGTTCTAAACATGTCTCCTGAAGAACTTGTGTCTTTGCAAAAGGAGATCAAAGGCCTCAGTGATCAATTTAACAGATATTATGCCGATTGGCTGGGTGCCAAAGTTAGATTTGTCAAGCTGGCCAAGAACCTCGAGACCAATGTTGCAGCACAATCGCAACAACAAATTCCTCAGACTGATGTTTCTCTCTAGTTTGTTGAAGAAACTGCAAGCGCAGCTGTTGAAAATCAGACTGGTGATGAAACTGAGAATTCCAGGGCTGCCGAAGAAATTCCAGCACCTAAAGAAATTGCCAGGGCAACCACTAATGTTGCGCCTGAAGAACAACCCAGGCCAGCTGAAGCATTTGCTGCGCCTGAAGAAACCGAACATTCCAGGGCAACTGCATCAGTTGTGCCTGAAGAATCTGAACCGGCTCCATCTGCTCCTCTTGCTAAATCTTCAACAGTGAAGAGAATCAACGTTCCTTCTGCATCAGAAGTAAAGAAAACCAAGGCTACTGAGAAGGCAGCTGTGAAAAAGAGGAAAGCATCAATGATTGCAGAGTCTTCAGCTGTGGCGCCCCGCCTGATTACCACTGTAGCCAGATGGTCGCCACACATACCAGCCGAGGAAATCACTTTGGCATGCGCTTTTACAACAAGTATCACGAACACAGGCATTTCTATTAATGGGGATATAAGTTTTACATGATATTACACAAGAGTGATGGCAGCGGAAAAGCTCTATCTAAGGCAGCATGGTCTTGGTGCGGCTCCAATCCACAGGGATCTGACTGGGTTACGCTCCTAGCCCACGAACGCTCCGGCTCCTCGACGATGGATCCTTACGTGAACCTGGCCATGTTAAATGCTGCTGAGTACTTTTGAATGTACTCGCAAGCAAACCAAACTAACATATACACCAAGCAATGTAATCCATGGCATTCAAGCATGAATTTGTTATTAGAGCAATATTAATTATCATGGCTTAGCATACCTAGCTAGCATTATTAATTATCATGTCATAGCAGGATTATCTAGCATGATAACTACTGAAGTAAAGTACAGTAAAGTAAATCATATTAAGTATATAATCCATACTCCGAACACTCTCATGAGCCAATCTGAGACTGATTCAAGTCCAATCCAAGTCTTTCGGTCATCTGACCATCTCTTCCATAGCCATCCCATGGCTAACATACCATATTCCTGACAACATCTGATGTCTATGCAAGATAGGTTCTTCCACCATTATTATCATCATTACGGTTGACCACCTAGTGAGGTCTGGACGGGCTGTCCAATACCGTGGACGCCGCTATTCGAATAGATTTTACACTCTGCAAAGTTTGTACACTTTACCGACACCATGGAGCACCTGACCTCATGATCCCATTCGGGTGGACCAGCGTTGGTCCAATGAAACCCGCCTGACCCGTGACTCTCCCATCGTACCACCGGCAATCATCCTCCCCCAGAGTCAAGCCCTGGGTGGCCCCTTTGTCACCTTGTGACACCTGCCACCGTCGTGGTCAAAATAAACTGTCCCAAACGGGGACCACGCGCAAACAACTAACTGGGCTCACAGGGTTATCGCCGTCTACTTGATCAGGGTAGCACGCACGCATAACCCTCCCTGCATATAGGTACCGGTGAAAGAGCACGGAGCCAGACCAAGTCAAGGCCATCCCATACCGGCAAATGTGGTTGCACGGATAAGCCCGGACAGGTGACTCAAGATCAACCAACTATGTTAAGTTTTAGCAAGTACTTAACCGGCAAGTATATCCATCATGAATAACTTAACCTGGTGTTAACTATGTATGAGGTAACAACTGCATAAACATAACAACCTATCTCCGTATAACATCATAATGAGTCATTACTGCGGTAATGATAAACATGATCAAGTAATGTAAACGATGAATACAAACTGACAGTAATTTAAGTAGTTCTAGCACGGGCATCATTATTAGCTTAAACACATAAGAATAACATAGAGCAATGCTTTAGGGCATATATCAGATGGTCGGCTTGCCTGGGGTCGAAGAATTACTCCGGGAAGAAGTGCGGTGAAGCCACGGAAGAATCGCCGGAAACCGTTCTCTCTTGGAGGGGGCTGATAAGGGCAAGGGCAAAATGGTCATTCTCACAGTGTGACAACCTTGTGAAAATGATACCAATAGAACGGGCTCGACGAGACGAAGACGTGGGCATTGGTTTCACCTGAATCGGAGTCGCGGGCGAAAAGATACGGACATTTAAAGCTTAGGGTCCAATCTGTAACAAAAATATTTACCAACTGGTCCCTGGCCGCTTAAACCGAACGTGTCTTTTTTGAAAGTACACTTTCTAATAGAGAAAGCGCAGTTTGTGCTGAAGCACAGTAGAAATGCACATTCAGAAAAGTGAAAGTGCACTCTTGAGGAATACGCTGTCCCACAGGGAAAGCGTAATTGCGCCGAGGCGCTTCCACTTATCCACGTGGACAGGGCCATGGTCACCGATGTGTGGGACCCGCACACCCTCTCTCTCCTCCCGTTCTCCTTCTTCTTCCTTTCTGCTGCTCCCCGACAGAGAGCTGCAGAGGCCCTCAGCTTCGCCGGCGCCGGCGACTGGGGCCACGGCCGGCTTGGGGGCCGCCTGGGATGGAGGCGCCGCTCCATCTCGCGCCCGTAGATGGCGGAGAGAGCGTCGGGGGTGGCCGGAGTGAGCCATGGCAACGGCGGCCGAGGGCGGCGGCTCCGCGATGGAGGAGGTGCTCCTGTGGCTGGGGCGGCGAGGAGAGTGTGCGGGGTTGGTCTCCTGCAGCTGAGGAGCCTAGTGGTGAGCTCGGATGGAGCCGGGGCTGGCCGGGGTGCGCGGATTTAGGAGGAAGGTGGCGGCAGCAATGGTGGCCGTGGTGGAGCAATTCAGGCATGGGAGCTCGAAGCTCGGGACTGGGGATTCCAGGGAGAGGGGAAGGAGTGGTGTGTGCTCGGGAGAGAGCTCGGGCTGGCCTATTTATAGGTGCCCGACGGCGAGCAGATGAGCTCGGCCATCGGGGCGACCTTATCGGCTCACTGGAGCTCTGGGGATGGCGTGGCTGGCGGTTTGCGGGGTCGAGCAGCTTCGCGGGTGAGCTGTTGCGCCATGCTGGCACCCACGAGAAGGCTCGGCGCGGAGGTAAACCGCGGTGCATGTGCAGAACAGAGGCGGAGAACAGGTGCTTGTCGCGGTGCGACGGAGAAGAAGACAGAGGGGGAAGGTGCTGGAGAGGGTCAGCATGGTAGCAGGGGAGCCGCTAGACAAGCTCGGACAAGTCAGGTGCTGGAGAGGGTCGGCGTGGATGCAGGGGGTGACCAAACGGAGCTCACAGAGAGCAGAGCGCCGTTTTGGCATGCTCTCTGCATGGTCACCACAGGTGCCACGTGCTCTGGAGCGCACCTGCATGTCCTGCCTTGTCAAACATGTTTCTCACTGGTCCATTAGATGAGCTGGATCATTGGATGGACCAGAAGGGGTCCGGAGAGGTCGAGGGGATCCAGAACAGGTTCTGAATAGGGTCTTGGAGCAGGTACTGGGGTAAAATGGGGTGGTGAATTGGGCTGGATCTTTGTCACAGTGAAATAGGATAGGAAGGACTAGGTTCTGCTAAAATTTGAAGTCATTTGGACAAGATTTGAATGCACTTCCTTTGTAATGCCAAATCTGGTCCAGAAAAGGGATTTTGAAGCTGTGCTCAAATGACTTGATGAAATGAGCTAAATTTTGGTGCAGGGTGATGGTTTGAACATATGAAGGTACTGGAAAAGTTTCAGCTCATTTGGAAATGCCTATATGGTACTTCGTTCACAGCACTTCCAAATGGACAGAAACTTGAGAAAAATGCTGTGGACAAATGGATAGATGGATTGAGCTGGTTTTTGGTTTTCATGAGTGATTTAACAATGTGAATCACCATGAAAAATTTCAGATCAAATGGATCAAGGGTTCAAGCACTTCCTTTGCAAACTAAAAATCTTGACAGAATTTGCAAATGGATGCTGTGCTCAAACTTTGAACTATGGAACTTGGATTTTGATGGAAATGGTGAAGATATGGATTGTATAAGCTCAAATTTATTTGGGATTTTTCATGGCTACCAAAATGGTAGTTCCGTTAGAAAGTGCCCAAAATGCAATATTGGCTTTAAATAGGAAAATGCAATTTCCCTTATTTAATTATGGCCAATATATTTATGGGAGCTCAATATGATCACAAGGAATATCCCCACAAGTTTTCATGAACTTTGGAGATGGATAGATATTTTCCTGGATTTAATTCCTTTAACTGGCAGAAAAAGGAATTAATTATAAATGAAAAATATTGCAAATGACTTGGCAATATTTTTGCATATCCAGGGTTTATAGATGAAGGATGATCACTGGGAAAAGTTTGGGAGGCAATAGGTCAGAGGAAATTGAGGTTCCTTTGCAACTGGGATGATCGGGGTTTCCCTTCCGGCAACTCGGAAGGTAGGGTTTCGGCGGCAAAATCCTGAGAATAGATCTTGGTTGGCAAGGTTGATCTGAAGAGAATCTCTGACTGGATAGGAAAGGCAAGGCTATATGACCATCTTCATATTCCCAAGAGCTAGAGAAATCCGATAACACCGAGAAAAAAGAAGGGAGTCAAATCCCGCGAAGGAAAAAAAAGGGAGCGGAAACCAGGGTGTTACAAACCTACCCCCCTTAAGAAAATCTCATCCTCGAGATTTCTGGGCTTACCTCCCGGGGAAGGGGGACTTACCCATGTGCGACTTGGATCCATCACCGATCTTGTCTTTACCGCAGTCATCGTTCCGTTGCCGAGAGTCATTCCACTTCCTCGGATTGTTCTGCTGCTAGCATAGGGCTACCCTGGGCAGGCGTAGTGTCGCCGTGCTGATGTGATACTTGTACCCTTGTAACCTTATCCATAGTAACGAAGAGCTTATTCGTCCTTTGCCAGCGGTGCCGTATTCCAGAAGACTTGGCTGGAATATGGGGCCTTTTAACTGCCTCTTCTGATGGACCATGTGTTGTCTCTGAACATAGTTTCCTTGAATCCTTCTCCTTCCTGTCAGGTAAACCTCTTGTCCTGGTAGTGGGGTAGCGGTAATACTAACAAACAGCTTAGTTTCCATGGTCAGGAAGCAACTGTTTTGGGTCTTATAGCGATACTTCGTACTCTGACAGTCAGGGCAAGACATCCTTTCCTAGTACCAGGCCCACGTGCTTGTATGCCCTTGATGGCTTGAGGTTACCTTCTCTTTGCCATGTCAGAATGCTCAATCTAGCTGTGGGTTCCATGCTAATGTTTCCTTCTGCCTTATGGATTCTGACTTTGTCTTTAGATGATCCACAATTCAAGGAACAACATGATCGAGCTATTGCTGCTACATCCCCAATTGAAATGTCAAGCATGATCACAAAGTAATCATAGGCAATAATCTCTTATTCTAATGATGTCTATGAGCTGTTGGTGCTGATGTGCTTTGAGCCATTCTATCTGAATGTCTGGTTTCAAACTCTGTTGCTCATGGAAATGGCTCTGTCATATATAGCCTCTGCAGTCCTTGCTATGACTACTGAGCTGAACATAATATCGCTATCCTCCGGTGTGTCTTTTGTAGCATAGCCTCTTGTCTTGATTGATGGCCCATATTTAAGGTGGGTATGACATGCTGGCTGCATTGTTGTGGCCATATATGCAAGAGTCTGACAAGGATTGGTAGTAATACCTTGTCTGTGAAACTGTATCTTGCTGACCATCACGGAGGTTGTTCATCCTCAACTTCTTTGTTCTTGAGGATTCCTTTGATGGCCTGCCAATACGACTTCTTGTTTGTTTTCCCGGCTTGTCGAGTTAGTTCTCATAACTTACTCTTGCATATCTCGTAGGGGTTGCTGTGCTCATATCCTTCTTTGAAATATGGGGCCAGCGATTCTCTGAACACAGTCATTCCCATGTACGAGTGGCTCACATGAACTGACTCACTGGACTGCATGCTCACAACATATGCAGGTGTAGGATGAATCCTTTTATAACCACTGAGTTCTGAGGCGGATGTGTGTCCAGACTAGTTCTTGCTTCTGACAAGCTTGTTGTAGAAACAATAGCATGTTGAAGAAGGCTGAATTCCTTATGCTTGAAGCTTTTGCCAGGGTAGTGTACTGAAGAAGGCTGGGTATCGTATCTCAGAAGTTTTCCTTCATGTGGCTTACTGCGGAAGGTTAGGTGCCTTATGCCAGAAGCTTTCCATGGTAGCACACTGTGGAAGATGGGAGTGTCGTACCCCAGAAGATTTTCTCACCAAGTGGTGTACCAAGGAAGATTAGCAGTCTTGCGTCGTAAGCTTCTCTCGGTAGCTTGTGGAGGAAGGCTGGGTTTCATATACCAAAAGTCTTTGTGGTGATATGCGGTCGGATCTACGGCCGATTCTGGCTTCTTTCCGAAGTATCCGGAATTTACTCATAGCGGAGTCAAAACATGGTATAGGCCATACCTTGCCTGAAGATATTCCACTGGTCACGCACATCGCTTGTCCTTCTGCTAGTCCGCTCATTTCTGCTGTAAAGGCTGCACAACTGATGCAGACTTCATGTTGATAATTAATTTGGAATACCCTTTGTATCCAAACCAAGTGTTGCCGATAATTCCATTCGGTTCAGCTGAGCTTCCAAGCATGTGAAGTTCTCATTGATTCTGGATAGCCGTGAATGCATCCATATTTCTTTGCAAATTGGAGTTTTGTTGTTGCTCTTGGCACATGCACATTCTTGGAATATGTCTTCGGTGGGTAGTAAGTGATTCTTGAGTCCATTGAGAAAAGACTCAGTTCACCTCGCTAATGGAAATAATCCTTGTGTTGAGGACGGAACCATTTGTCCTTACTTATGTTCATTCTTGGTAGCTCATCTGACTGCTCCTTGGGCATGATCTGTTCTGAGGTCAATCTTCTTAGGTATATTCTAGCCTTGTGTGTTGCACATGGATTCAGTTTCTGGCCCATCCTTCATTCTTGACAGATTCGGTGTTGCTATTTCTGAATACCAGCCAGTTGGCTTGACTTGACTCTTGCCGAATTTGGATTATTGGGTATTATCCAAGTTGTATACTGGTCTTCTTGATGGCACTTGCGGATGGATCCAGTCGGAGCGAAGAAACGGAACCGACAAAAGAAACAAGAACCGCGAAAACCAAAAAGCAAACAAAGCTCAAATTTTGCGGACCTTACACACGTGGCCGAGGATCCACTAGTATAACTAGCATAGCGCACTCGATGTACCCTTAAGGATTTAGAAGCGAAACCACCAAAATGCTCCTGGTAGCACTGGTGTCGAGCTCCTACTACTTCCTTAGGGAACATCAGACACAATGCACGATGGCTATGGTCGTGCGATTCTAGGGTTATTGGGGAGAGATAGAATTTATAAGCGTTTCCCAAAGGAAACTAGAGTTAAGGAGAAAAATGCCATGGTTAGCAAGCAGGGTAAGGATATCTGGTTTACCTAGGGGGTTCAGGGCTTACGGGTCGTTACCAGGTGCGAGCATTTTGTACCGCAGGCAAAGGCCACGAGAGTTGGGTCTGATGGAGCCAAAAACTTAGGGGGTTGCCTTATGATCAATAGTAACCGTGCCAGGTTGGCAAAAGATGGCTGAAATCCATCTGGGCTTTCAACTAATCAAGAGGCAATCAAATGTGGCTAGGGGTAACCTATAGTCAACCTGGCTACTCTGATACCATCTGTTGTGGCGCCCCGCCTGATTACCATTGTAGCCAGACAGTCGCCACGCATACCAGCCCAGGAAATCACTCTGGCATGCACTTTTACAACAAGTATCATGAACACAGGCATTTCTATTAATGGGGATATAAGTCTTACATGATATTACACAAGAGTGATGGCAGCGGAAAAGCTCTATCTAAGGCAGCATGGTCTTGGTGCGGCTCCAATCCACAGGGATCTGACAGGGTTACGCTCCTAGCCCACGAACGCTCCGGCTCCTCGACGACGGATCCTTACGTGAACCTGGCCATGTTAAAGGCCGCTGAATACTTTTGAATGTACTCGCAAGCAAACCAAACTAACATATACACCAAGCAATGCAATCCATGGCACTCAAGCATGTATTTGTTATTAGAGCAACATTAATTATCATGACTTAGCATACCTAGCTAGCATTATTAGTTATCATGTCGTAGCAGGATTATCTAGCATGATAACTACTGAAGTAAAGTACAGTAAAGTAAATCAAATTAAGTATATAATCCATATTCCGAACACTCTGATGATCCAATCTGAGACTGATTCAAGTCCAATCCAAGTCTTTCGGTCATCTGACCATCTCTTCCATAGCCATCCCATGGCTAACATACCATATTCCTGACAACATCTGATGTCTATGCAGGACAGGTTCTTCCACCATTATTATCATCATTACGGTTGACCACCTAGTGAGGTCTGGACATTCTGTCCAATACCGTGGACGCGGCTATTCGAATAGATTTTACACTCTGCAGAGGTTGTACACTTTACCCACACCATGGAGCACCTGACCTCGTGATCCCATTCGGGTGGACCAGCGTTGCTCCAACGAAACCCGCCTGACCCGTGACTCTCCCATCGTACCATCGGCAATCATCCTCCCCCAGAGTCAAGCCCTGGGTGGCCCCTGTGTCACCTCGTGACACCTGCCACCGTCGTGGCCAAACTAAACTGTCCCAAACAGGGACCGCACGCAAACAACTAACTGGGCTCACAGGGTTATCGCCGTCTACCTGATCAGGGTAGCACGCACGCATAACCCTCCCTGCCTGTAGGTACCGGTGAAAGAGCACGGAGCCAGACCAAGTCAAGGCCGTCCCATACCGGCAAATGTGGTTGCACGGATAAGCCCGGACAGGTTACTCAAGATCAACCAACTATATTCAGTTTTAGCAAGTACTTAATCGGCAGGTATATCCATCATGAATAACTTAACCTGGTGTTAACTATGTATGATGTAACAACTGCATAAACATAACAACCTATCTCCGTATAACATCATAACGAGTCATTAGTACGGTAATGATAAACATGATCAAGTAATGTAAACGATGAATACAAACTAACAGGAATTTAAGTAGTTCTAGCACGGGCATCATTATTAGGTTAAACACACAAGAATAACATAAAGCAATGCTTTAGGGCATATATCAGCAGGTCGGCTTGCCTGGGGTCGAAGAATTACTCCGGGAAGAAGTGCGGTGAAGCCGCGGAAGAATCGCCGGAAACCGTTCTCTCTTGGAGGGGGCTAATAAGGGGCAAGGGCAAAATGGTCATTGTCATAGTGTGACAACCTTATGAAAATAATACCAATAGAATGGGTTCGATAAGACGAAGACGTGGGCGTTGGTTTCACCTGAATTGGAGTCGCGGGCAAAAATATACGGACGTTTAAAGCTTAGGGACCAATCTGTAACAGAAATATTTACCAACTGGTCCCTGGCCGCTTAAACCGAACGTGTCTTTTTTGAAAGTACGCTTTCTAACAGAGAAAGCGCAGTTTGTGCTGAAGTAGAGTAGAAATGCGCTTTCAGAAAAGAGAAAGCGCACTCTTGAGGAATATGCTGTCCCACAGGGAAAGCGTAATTGCGCCGAGGCGCTTCCACTTATCCACGTGGACAGGGCCATGGTCACCGACGTGTGGGACCCGCACCACCCTCTCTCTCCTCCCATTCTCCTTCTTCTTACTTTCTACTGCTCCCCGACAGAGAGCTGCAGAGGCCCTCGGCCTCGCCGGCGCCGGCGACTGGGGCCACGGTGGGCTTGGGCGCTGCCGGGGATGGAGGCGCCGCTCCATCCCTCGCCCGTTGATGGCGGAGAGAGAATCGGGGGTGGCCTGAGTCAGCCGTGGCAACGACGGCCGAGGGCGGCGGCTCCGCGGTGGAGGAGGTGCTCTGGTGGCTGGGGCGGCGAAGAGAGGGTGCGGGGGTGGTCTCCTGCGGCTGAGAAGCCCAGTGGTGAGCTCGGATGGAGCCGGGGCTGGCCGGTATGCGCGGATTTAGGAGGAAGGTGGCGGCGGCAATGATGGCCGTGGTGGAGCAATTCGGGCATTGGAGCTCGAAGCTCGGGACTGGGGATTCCAGGGAGAGGGGAAGGAGTGGTGTGTGCTCGGGAGAGAGCTCGGGCTTGCCTATTTATAGGTGCACGACGGCGAGCAGATGAGCTCGGCCGCCGGGGCGACCTTATCGGCTCACTGGAGCTCTGGGGATGGCGTGGCTGGTGGTTTGCGGGGTCGAGCAGCTTCGCGGGTGAGCTGTGGCGTCGTGGTTGCACCCACGAGAAGGCTCGCCGCGGAGGTATACGGCGGCGCACGTGCGGAACAGAGGCGGAGCACAGGTGCTCGTGGCGGCGCGACAGAGAAGAAGACGGAGGGGGAAGGTGCTAGAGAGGGTCGGCGTGGATGCAGGGGAGCCGCTAGACAAGCTCGGACAAGTCAGGGCCGGCCGGGGGTGACCAAACGCAGCTCACAGAGAGCAGAGCGTCGTTTTGGCATGCTCTCTGCGTGGTCACCACGGGTGCCACTTGCTCTGGAGCGCACCTGCATGTCCTGCCTTGTCAAACATGTTTCTCATTGGTCCATTAGATGAGCTGGATCATTGGATGGACCAGGAGGGGTCTGGAGAGGTCGAGGGGATCCAGAACAGGTTCTGAATAGGGTCTTGGAGCAGGTACTGGGGTAAAATGGGGTGGTGAATGGGGCTGGATCTTTCTCACAGTGAAATAGGATAGGAAGGACTTGGTTCTGGTAAAATTTGAAGTCATTTGGACAAGATTTGAATGCACTTCCTTTGTAATGCCAAATGTGGTCCAGAAAAGGGATTTTGAAGCTGTGCTCAAATGACTTGATCAAATGAGCTGAATTTTGGTGGAGGGTGATGGTTTGAACATATGAAGGTACTGGAAAAGTTTTAGCTCATTTGGAAATGCCTATATGGTACTTCCTTCACAGCACTTCCAAAAGGACAGAAACTTGAGAAAAATGCTGTGGACAAATGGTTAGATGGATTGAGCTGGTTTTTGGTTTTCATGAGTGATTTAGCAATGTGAATCACCATGAAAAATTTCAGATCAAATGGATCAAGGGTTCAAGCACTTCCTTTGCAAACTGAAAATCTGGACAGAATTTGCAAATGGATGCTATGCTCAAACTTTGAACTATGGAACTTGGATTTTGATGGAAATGGTGAAGATATGGATTGTATAAGCTCCAAAATTTATTTGGGATTTTTCCTGGCTACCAAAATGGTAGTTCCTTTAGAAAGTGCCCAAAATGCAATATTGGCTTTAAATAGGAAAATGCAATTTCCCTTATTTAATTATGGCCAATATATTTATGGGAGCTCAATATGATCACAAGGAATATCCCCACAAGTTTTCATGAACTTTGGAGATGGATAGATATTTTCCTGGATTTAATTCCTTTAACTGGCAAAAAAAGGAATTAATTATAAATGAAAAATATTGCTAATGACTTGGCAATATTTTTGCATATCTAGGGTTTATAGATGAAGGATGATCACTGGGAAAAGTTTGGGAGGTAATAGGTCAGAGGAAATTGAGGTTCCTTTGCAACTGGGATGATCAGGGTTTCCCTTCCGGCAACTCGGAAGGTAGGGTTTCAGCGGCAAAATCATGAGAATAGATCTTGGGTGGCAAGGTTGATCTGAAGAGAATCTCTGGCTGGATAGGAAAGGCAAGGCTATATGACCCTTCATATTCCCAAGAGCTAGAGAAATCCGATAACACCGAGAAAAAAGACGGAAGTCAAATCCCGCGAAGGAAAAAAAAGGGAGCGGAAACCAGGGTGTTACATCAGCCCAAGCAGCAAAACCCTCATGCTAAAAGGCCAAAATTCAAGGCTAATGATTTCTTCGTTGAGAACCATTTCTTCATGGATTTAAATTCATATGACTCAACAAGACTTTGACGCAAGTGATTCTGGACAGCCAGTCAGATGAACTTCTATTCTTCACTCCTGTTTGATAAGGACAAGGTATTTGAGCACCGTCAAATTCCTCATGTTGACATGGAGTCTATTCCTTGCCTCCAGCCAGTCTTGAATGTTCTTCATGAAGCTAGGCTTCTGAATTTCTGCACTGACATCTGCGATTGGAATTAAGAGCTAATTCTTCAATTCTATGCCACACTGCACCTCACTAGAAATGTGGCTGATGTGAACTCATGGGTGCTTGAATGGATGACTGAGAACACTCATTACAAAGCCCCGTCCTCTGAATTACTTCATGCCGTACCAGTCAGTCCTCCTGTTGAAGGCGCCAAGCTCATGTATGAAGAACCTGAGCTTCCACATCATATGATGCAAGTGCTGATGAAGCCTTTGAAGGCAGGCCAAGCTCCAAGAACTACCTTCCTAGTGAAGGATTTGCTTTATGTGACTAGGACAATCTACCGCATTCTGACCAAAACCCTCAGTCCGATCAAAGGCCACAACTCTGAAGAAGAGGAAGTTGTTGGCATCATGAAGAATCTGCTGTTCAACATGATACATGGCATTCCCATTAACTACCATGATTTCTTCATGAGGACTTTGGCGAATGTTGCACTGTCACCGTTTGAGTTGAAGCCTTATGCTCCATAGATCATGAAGTTCATCAGAACCAGGTCTTCAATTCACTACCAGGCAGATTGTCAGAATCATCTCAGCTATTGGCCTCTTATTGAAGTCCTCAAGCAGACTATTTCTTCAGTTGATGGAAAAGGTAAAGCTGCTGTTATTGATGAGGGCACTCGTCCATTGGATGGTCAATTTTGCAAAGCTGCATCTTACTCCACCAATGATGACTCTGCAACCCAAGATTCTGCTGCAAAAGCTTCAAAGCCAACTCCTCAAGCCACTGCTCCATGAGTGATGATTGATCATGAGCTTCTTCTAAGTCTTCATCAGAAGGTCGATCGTAATCACAAGTGGGTCAAGCGTCAATTTGGCTCAATTCTTCAGAATATGACTGTCATGCAAAACACTGTGAAGAAGAATCACTACTATGCACATGAAATCTTCGATCGCACTTGGGCCTTATTATCTCACCTATACGGTGATGAAGATCTCAAGCAAATGGGATTTCAACAGGACTTTGACTGGTCTCAGCCACCTTCGAAGAAATTCAAGAAGGTCAAAGTTCCTCAGCTGGTCACAAGTTCATATTCTTCATCGCACGAGATGGATGAAGCTGAAGATTTGAACGACACTGCGGCAGGCCCTACCTCAACGGATGACCCCAACAACGCTGGCGCTCCTCCATCGACATCATGATAATATTCTTCAGGGGCGTTAGTCCTCATTTTTCGTCCCTTTTGGTCATTTCATGACAAAGGGGGAGAAATTTGAGTTAGTCTTCAAGTGGGTCTTATATATGGGCTGTTTTTCCGTTAAGTTACAACTCTTGCTCTTCTTAGGTGTTTGCTCTGATGAGTTGTAAACTTAAGTCCTATGGTGGTCTGATACTTTTGAACTGCTTTCTGCATGCTTATTTCCTAATGTACCTTAATGCACGCATGTTGAATTTCGTCAGACACCATATTTCACCATGCATTTCAAATTCTTCATATCATATGTTAAATGCGTGTATGAATTACAAGATATAGGGGGAGGTCTCCATGATATTACTCTACAATGTGCATTTGCAATCCAAAGCAAATTCCTCATATGCACATCTTCAGGGGGAGTTCTTCTATATCTTGCAATCAAATTCCTCACTATCAGTATTTACACTTCATATGTTTTATCCTCGTTGAAAACTTAACCTATTTGTCATCAATCACCAAAAAGGGGGAGATTGTAAGTGCATCTAGTGCCCCTTAGTGATTTTGGTGTATTGAAGACTTGTAGATTAAGGGACTAATGTGTTTATGAGTGTACACAGGTCTATAAGTCTATGAGGAGTTTGATATTTACGAACAAAGTCGACCCCTAAAAATGAATGTCTTCAGTTGAAGACTTTGGTTTCCTTGAAGACTTTGAAAGTGAGGAAATTGGTGTGACCTTGAAGACTTTGATATTGATGCGAGGATTATGAAGCGTGAAGACTTTTGTGTTTGTAGTTTCATTTTCTCCTTCTTGAGTCATAGGTAACACCGTACTATTAAAGGGGGTCGAGGTAAAACTAAGGAAAAGTTTCCAAGTGATGCTCATCTCAAATCCTACACCTACCCAATCCTTTCGAGTGAAGCCATTGGAAATCTCATACAGTTCAGTCAATTTCTTCAGTGACAGAGACGAAGATCTTCTGTTTTCTGAGGAATTTGTTCTGACTGAGGAGTTAGGAATTCGCTAGTGCGGAGTGCCTACAAGTGAGGAACATGATAGCCCTGAGGAATTTGAGAGCTCAAATTTCCGACCGTTGCTGTGCTATGCGCCAGCTGTCCAAAATATCCTATCCACCTAACGGTCATATCATTGAAGGGCATTTATGTCTTATCATGTCGGGCTGCTCCCCGGCTACAAATAGCCGCCCCCTACAACCACTAGTTGGTTGGCTGCTCCGAGAGAAACTGGCACTTGTCATTTAGAGCATCCCATCCTCCGAGGACTTTGAGAGAAAATCATCAGTGAGGAAAAACCCAAACCCAGCACCTAAAACCCAAAGTGATTGAGCATCACTGAAGAGATTGTTCCTGTGTGGAACCGCCGCTTGTTACCTTTGAGGACTGTGCATCCTCGAGACAGTTAGGCGTCATGGTCTAGAGCATCCAAGAGGAATTGTGGATCGCCGAGTGACCAAGTCTATGAAGGTTTGGAATTCACCTGTGAAGACTTACCACGAGTGATTGGGCGTGGTCTGTGTGACCTTAGCTCAAGGAGAATACGGTGAGGACTGTGTGTCCTCAGGTATAAATACCTAGCCGCTCCAACCAGACGTACAACTGTCACAGCAATTGGAATTGGTCTACCAAATCATTGTCTTCACCGAGCTATTGGTTCTATTTCCTCAACCCTTTCATTTCCTCATTCATGTGTTGATGAAATTGATCGTTACTGTTTGAAGACTTTGACTGAAGACTTTCTCAATTTCCTCAATCCTAATTCTTTAGTCATCTAGTCTTTTGCCTACTTATCCTGTTTACACGCAACCTGTGCTCTGTGCTTGTTTCTTATCATCATGATGACTGTGTTACTGCGATGTAATGCTTGCACCTGAGTACTTATTCCGCTGCTTGTAGTTCGTCACTTAACAAATTCCTCAAGTAGTATTTCCTTAGTGACGAATTTGTAAAAATTGCCTATTCACCCCCCCTTTAGTCGATATAACGCACTTTTAGTCCTCCTATTTCTCCAGCAAGATGCCACGAATGAGGTACGCCTTGAAATCCTCTTTCCAGCAGCCTTCCTGAGGTTCCAGCGCTAGGAGTAAACGAGCTCCTGAAGCCGGGCCGCAGCCCGGGGCTCCTGAGGTCGGGGGTGGCAGCAGCTCCTCCCTAAGCAACACCGAACCCACGGCCGGGGGAGCCACGGATGGCTTGTGAAGCCTTTCTTCAAAGACGCCAGGCGTCTGGGCTCGCGGCGGGACGCCCTCCTGGCGATGTCGTCGGCTTCCTTGTTCGCGCCCTCTAGATGTGTTGCAATTCCATGCCCAGGAAGCGTATTTCAATTTTACGTACCTCGTCCAAATAAGCTTCCATGTGTTCATCCTTCGGCTTGTACTCTTTGTTGGAGGAGTTGATGAGGAGTTGGGAGTCACCCTTGATGGCAAGGCGTTTGATTCCCAGGCCAGCCGCGGCCTTGAGGCCGGCAATCAAGCCCTCGTACTCTGCGATATTGTTGGAGACCTTCTTGCCGTGCTGGAAGTAGGGTTGCATGGTGTAGTACAGCTTGTCCTTGGTTGGCGAGATGAGCACAACTCCAGCCCCCGCACCCTGCCGCGCAAAGGCACCAACAAAGTGCATGACCCATCCGTCGGGTGCTTCGTCGTTGGGCGCGAGGGATTGGCCCTCAGCCAGTCCCCGATCAGGGGCGTTGGTCCACTGCGCCATGAAGTCGACCAGGGGCTCCCCATTGATGACCCTCGTCGTGCCGGACTGCAGCTGGAAGGCCTGCAGCTCGATGTTCCATTCTGCAACCCTCCCGACGGCGTTGGGGCTGTGCAGCACCTTCTCCAGGGGATACGCTGATACGACCTTGATGGGATGGCCTTGGAAGTAGTGACGCAGCTTCCTAGAGGCGACGAGGAGTGTGAGCAGGAGTTTCTGCTGCATGGGGTAGTGCGCGCATGCATCACGCAGCACGGTGCTGATGAAGTACACCGGGTGCTCGACGAGTGGTGAGGAGTCGGGGGCGCCTTGCCCGGGGGTCGATGAAGCAGTGGGGGTCCTCAGGAGCATCACCCTGGGACAGCGAAGGTTGCGCGGCTTCCTGCTAGCCGCTCTGCTTCGAGCCTGCGCCGACGGGCCCCTCTCTGACCGCCACGAGCGCCGCACTAGCCGAGTGGGGAGTGCCCACCAAGTACAGCACTAGAGCCTCACGCGGGCGGGGCGCCACCATGACAGGTGGGCTCGTGAGGTATCGCTTTAGGTCTTCAAAGGCCGCCTCAGCTTTCGGGGTCCACTCGAACGGGCACTTCTTCTTCATCAGCTTGAACAAAGGGAGGGCGCGCTCACCAAGCTTGGAGATGAAGCGCCCCAAAGAGGTTACGCACCTTGCGAGCTTCTGCATGCATCTCCTTGAGGGTCTGAGGCAGGCTCATCTGCTCTATTGCCTTGACCTTCTCGAGGTTAGCTTTGATCCCTCTGTGTGACACCAGGAAACCTAGCAGCTTGCCGAACGGGACCTCGAACACACACTTCTCCGGATTGAGCTTCTGGTTTATGTTGCGCAGGTTAGCGAACATTTCTTCCAGGTCTTTGTATCAGGGTCCTCGCTTCCTGCGACTTGACCACAATGTCATTGACGTATGCCTCCGTGTTCCTGCCGAACTACGGCCCGAACGCCATGTGCACCAAGAAGAAGAGTTTTGCTTAGCTACATCTAAGCATGTCCATTTCTGTTGATTTCTAGGGTTTACAGAATTACATTGTGAACCTTGTCCAAATGAGCTCCAATTTCTACCACAGAGCCCAATGGTCCTGCTCAACACCCCCATCAAGTGGCACAAGAAGGAGATGAGTGCAAGTGACTTAAACATGCATCAAACACCTTCTGCCACATTTCCAAAGTCACCATTTTGACCTCTTCCACTAATCTCCTTGAGCCCAAATTTTTACCACAACTCCTCCTAGTCCCCTTCTACCTCCAGTAACAATGGCAACATCACAACTCCATTATTGGGGGGTAAAAACCTCTCTCTCCTTCTCTGGACAGCAATTTTCTCTATCTCCCTCAACCTCTCTCCTCTCCTACTGGCTCTCCAGGGCATCCAATGCCCCTTCCCACTTCTTTACTCCCCCTAGCACTACCACACACACTTGGCCGCGCCCACATTGCCAAAAAAATGGCCATGCCGACCACACACGCGCTCTGGAGCGCTCTACAGTGCGCTCCCGCACTGTAGCGGCTCCCTGCCCAACACCTCCCACCACCTCGGCCCTCCCCCACACGCCCGACGATGCGCCTCGACGTCAGCGACACGCCACGCCCCGGTCTCCCTCCTCCTTCTCCCTCCTGCAGCCTCCTTTCACACGCGCGCCATCCACCCGAGAGCTCCAATGGCCGAGCTCACACGCGCGATGCTCTGGCCCTGCCCTGCTCCTTCTCTCCCTTCCCCTGGTCGTAGACCTCCTCCACAAATGCCCTGGACAAACTCAAGCAAGCCCCCATGATCCCTAGCAACGGCAATAGCCTCACCGGCGCACTGGACCACGGTGAGACGTCGCCTGCCTACTTAAAGGCCTCCCCAAGCCCTTCTCTCCTCACCACTCGCCCTCTGCAGCACCTAATCACCCGCCTGCACCACCCACTCCTCTCCAGAAGCGCCCGAGCTCGAGCTCCGCCGCTTCGGCTCGCCGGCGTTCGCGCGGTACAGACCTCCTCCACCGCTCCTCTTCCTCGATCTGGAACCGCAGCAGCCCACTGACCCTTTCCCCTCTCTTCGCCGCTCCTTTTGCAGCCGGGAACGACCGGAACGGCCACCTCCCGAAGCACCTCTGCTGCGTGACCTCGTCGCCGGCGAACCAGGCTGCTCCGGCGACCACCTCTAGCACCACCCAAACGGCGACACGATGAGGAGTCCAGCCGTGCCATCAGCTCGACCTGCCGTGCCCTGTAACGCTGCCGGTGCGCTCGCCGACCCCTCTGGTCATGAGGTTGGAGATGACAGGTGGGACCCACCTGTCATCCTCACCTCTCTCTCGCCTCCACTCTCTCTCGCTGGCAGCTGGGCCCCGCCCGTCAGGTTTAAAAACCTGGCGCGCGCTGGCTCGCCTGGGCCTCCTCTCCCTCTGGGCCTGCTGTGCTGCGGCTATTCTGGCCCAGTAGGCACAATGCCCTTTTTCTTTTCTTTCTCTGTGCAAACTTGCAAAAATTCCACAGGATAAAATATTCGTCCAAATCCAAGAATTCCAACTCCTATATTTTTATAAAAATCCCACCTATTTAATGGTGTAACTTTCATGCACATCCATCACACTTTTTTGTATTGTTCAAATTTAAATTCAAATTTGAGCATTTAAATCCACCTCTAAAAATCCATGTCTCTGATTCTATAGCTCCAAATCCAAAACTAAGAATTTTTGCATTCTTAGTTTTCACTCCATTAGTTAACAAAAATAATTTGACATTTTTATGAGCACTTTTATTTTTCTGTTTGTGCTATTGCCTTATTGTGTGCCCGTTACTTTGCGACGTTAGATTATGAAGTTGACGAAGGAGTTGGACCAGAAGGATTTGAAGACTTCGAAGACTTGGTTGAGCCAGGCAAGCAGCCCTTTGACCATGACTATGAAACCCATTTTTAAGCATGTCATATAGCACTTATATTGGTTGCATCGGAGTCATGATGATGTGGTGACCACTCGGGGTGGTTTGCCTCCGATACTTTCCTCGTTGAAACTTGCATGATGCATGACCCCACCTTCCGAGGAGGGTTGTGCGGGTGGGAGTAGCTAGGATGCTAAGTAGTGCTACGCAAAAAGGGGATGGGTGTATGCATGATGATGGAGGCAAGTACATTTTCAAGGACTTTTTGAAAACCCCATCGGGTGCCACTAATGCCCGAGGGAGATGATGAGCTAGGTAACCACTTGATAAAGAAGTGGTGTACCGGAGCAAGTTGTGTGAGTGTGTTTTCGAAAATGGATTGGTTTAAGTTGCGACCGTTATTCAACCGTATATGTACAACCACAATACCCCTTATGGGACGGGGCTTTGTTGATTACTTTGGTCAATACTAGCAGGGAGCCCGCATTACTAGTGGCAGGAGAGTATGAGATACTCTCTCGATACGGGGTCGTGCCAGGTAGGGCGACTATGGCTGTTTTTACAGACACCGGGCACACCGTTGCGTCCCCTCTCGGATGGTACAATCTTGAGTGAGTCTCGTATGATGTACATCATGAGGACGAGGGCCAACGAGTGGACCCTTTGTTAGTGTTGTCAAGGGAAAGATAATGTTCGGGTGCTTACCTCGGGTATGTAATATACCGCGAGTCGTGGCTTGACATGGAAGTTCCCCGAGTCTTGTGGGTAAAGTGTGCAACCTCTGCAGAGTGTCAAACTATTCAAATAGCCGTGTCCACGGTCAAGGACAGTTGGGTAACCGCTCTTGGGCTACGTCCACATGTTTGCAAAACCTGGTGAGTGTGTATGGATAATTGGTAAGAACTACTTGGGTCACGTCAAAAGACTTGACATGATGATTAAGTTGGATTGTTTCCAACTCTATTTATGTTGATATATGTAACCTGTTCTCATGGATACTTAAATTCTCATGATGCATGTCTTACAAGTTGTTGAACATGTCATAGCACTCAAAACTAGCTTTCTGCAAAAATTTACCTATATCATGCATTGTTGTACCTTGAAACGAAACATGGGTTGCTTGCGAGTACATTCAAAGTACTCATTGGCTTGCCACTGGTTATTTAATTGGCTAGGCATGGAAGAGCAGAAGTTCGAAGAAGAATTCTTTGGAGACAAACATGCGAACCAGGACGCTTTCCCAGTCAGAATGCCTGTAGGGTTAAGGTAGATGGCATGCGTTCTACTTATCAACGAAGATTTCCGCTGCTTGTATTTTATTTGATATTCAACCCTTAAGACTTTATCTATGTAAGACTTGACCATAATGGTCATAATTCGTGTAAGACGGTATGTATGGATGTAAGAATCTTGTTATTTAGCTTCTGTGTGTTCAGTGAGCATCGATCTCTAGGATCACTGTACACGTGCATTCCATGATCACGACTTATAAGTCGGGGTCCCCACAGAGCTGGTTCAGAGCCATCCTGACTGTAGGAAGCCTTAGTTAGCATGGTCGTTAGTCAGGGTAAAACTATTTTCAAAACTATTACCAATTTTCAAAAGTTATCTATACTTCTCTTCCCTTCCGAGTTTTCGAAAACTAAGATATATTTTCCTTATTGACCTCTTCCCCTTCAAAACTTTTGTAAAATGGTCGCTAGTACCCTTATGCCCCTAACCACTGGATTCTTTGTAATCCTCGTGGATAATCTAGAAGGAAGATGCCTTGCCAAACATTCACTCACATCTTTTGAACACAAGTTTGGCGACACCACGAGAAGACAATAGACACCTTCTCAAGGATTGAAGAAACCAAGACTCGGAAGATGGTGACACCCTTGACACTGCCCCAGGATGATGCAACCTTTTTCTACGATGACCAGGGTGTAAGATATGCAAGATCATGATATACATCGCTAATAGAGCATCCTTGTCCTTACCGTTGTTGCATCGGCAACCACCAGTGGATGAGAACCTCGCCATTTGGTCCGCCTCACTATAGTGAGCAGGAAAACGGTTCTCTTCATCCCCCGCTCTTGGTGTCGATGTTGTCATCAACGTAACCGACAGGTTGGACCTCTACTATGCTTTGTTAATGTCATTGCATAAATGATTGCTTACCCGGAGCCCTTGACGCCTTAAAAGGCAAAAGGGATCATCATGATTAAGAAGACAACAGAAGACCGAGTCAATGCCAGCTACGTGAAGCCACCTTCACCCCATCACCTCATCAGACCGGAAGTTGTTGAAGATTCTTCAGGCTCAACCCGGATCGTTTCATCGAACAACTACAAGAGACGTAGCGACACCTGAGTGAAACCCAGAAGACTGCACAAGGCACGGAGCAAAGCACGACTACTGAGTCCGAGAACCCCTAGGGTAGGATGAGTCGTGTACCCCCTATGCGCAGTCGAGTCCGTGTGATGGTTCGAATAGAACCATGATTGTGTGTTGCTTGTTTTTATCTATTTGTGTTTGGATATCAGTCGCCCTTTTGCCCTAGGCAACAAGTACGCGACTATATCACCTTCCTTATCTTAATGCTTGTGTTTGGCTCTTTTGGCACTTGTTTGTTTGCACCTGCACTATAGAACCCCCTTTTAGGCACCCCCCTCTATGGTACTTATCCCTCTCATCTCTCTCATCAACTGAAGACCGACAAGATAAGATGGACCAAGCATTCCACCTTGGCAACCAACTAGCACTAAAGACTTTTGCTACAGCCTCCTCGACCAAGTGCAACCCCGTAGAGTTATGTTTACCCCTCAAGACTGGAAACCATCCCTAGACTCTTCGAGACTTCACCATGAGCTTAACCTATAAATTGCAAGAGAACCAGTTAAGCTTCAGTAACCTTTGCTCATCACTGGGTTCAGTATGGAACTAGTGGGCATAGTGAACTAGCACATTATCATCCTAAGATAGCACGACGATGCCATAGGGAAGATCTTTTTGAGGGTGCATGATTAGTAGGCTAATGATTTGTCGAGGCTATAATAGATACCTTGAGGAATATCTGAGACTCTTTGGTGGATTATGAGGCTTTCATGTTGATAGATGAACTTGGTGGGATCATGTTAATAGAGTAGCATAGCTTTCATTACCCCTGAGTAAATTGGATTTAGTAGGATAATTATGATCGCAAGCTAAGATTCTTGGAAGTACAACGGTTTGGCTTAGCCAGGGGATATTGATAGAAGATAGTTGACATTACGATAATGACTTGGGGGAAACATGTAGGAATTCTCGTTGGACAAGAGATGTGGATTTAAATAGGTGATCCTAGTGGAGTATAGATGCTGAGTACGTCTACATGGTTCGGAGTAAATTGGATTTAGACTGATGATATCGATCGTGATACCATGTTTCTTGGTGGGCAATAAATTGGATTAATTGTCGGAGTTGAATTAGGTATCTATAAAAGCTTGACATAGGAGTTTATCAGATCATGATAATGGAAATTTGTGGACTGACTATAGTAAGGATATCCCTTTCAAGTATTTGGGGATTATAGGACATTAGAAGATCATGTGGAACACCATGGACATTGGATTTGTAGAACAATTGGATCATGTAGTGACTAGATGTCAGAACCCTGATTCTAAGTCACACCGATCTAGCCTGTAACACCTCATATCACTTTGCAGCCTCACGCACGGTATTCCCACGGGTGTCGCCTTACCATGGCCCGGGACCGTTTGCGCCTTTTGGCTCACGTATATGATAGTGTTGCTAGCATCCATATGACAGAGAACCCGGGCCGACATGGCTAGTCGTGAACCCAAAGCGGCGCTAATTTACGGGGACAGGCATACATGAATCAACATCGAGCATGTCGGTCAGCAGCGTGTGAATCCGGGCTGTAGCACTGGGCTAGCAGGACTCCGGGAAACCGGGCTGCAGCAGGCTAGGCAGGACTCCGGATATCACCGCGTGACATTTCCCCGAAGGGACAGACACAGGAACGAAGTGAAATACATGCCGGCCAGTCTAAGTGTTCCGGAGCAGCAGTGCTGGGCTAGCAGGACTCCGGTAAACCGGGCTGTAGCGGACTACCAAGGCTCAGTGGAGACACCAGACTACATTTCCCCATAAGAGAGGCTGCCAAGGATAAACAACTAGATAGTCGGATCCCACACATACCAAGCATTTCAATCATACACACAATATGCTCGACATGTGTAAATACAAAATGGCATCACAACAAAACTCTACAACTCAAAGTACTTTATTTAAAAGGCTCTGGGGAGCCATACATAACATGTTCATACAGATAGGGTTCACACGACCCGACACTCAAGTCATACAAACATACAAGCACATGCGGAAGCAACTAGTCTGAGTACAGACACTAGAAAGAAAGAAGGCTTGACGAAGCCCTTCTATCTACATAGGCCCTTCACAAGCTCAGGTCACCACCTGGGTGGCAAGTCACTCGTCAACATCGAGATCTACATAGAACCCATCGGAGGGGGCGGTGTTCTCGTCTGCAACAGTTATTAAAGCAACATGAGTACAAAGGTACTCAGCAAGTCTTACAACAGATCCTAATATATATGCACATTCTCAAGAAGGGTGGTGGAGTTATTGCAGCAAGCCCGCTTTGACTCTTGGCTACACTATCCTACGAGACACCACTTGAGAAATTAGCTTTCGCACACGAGTCCACTAATCACCATCACAATACTCCACCGTGGATCCTCCCTCGTAATTCTACGAGAGGGCCATCCGCGGTACTCACACTTATCTTGAGTCTTTTAGTAGTAACCATTAACTTGTCTATGAACTGCATAAGCGACCAAGTAGTCCTTTACCGCGGACGCGGCTATTCGAATAGTTTTATACCCTGCAGGGGTGTACTTCGTCACACATGTTTCCACCACTTAGCGTCTGCACACGACATGTGCTCGGCAGACTTCAAGCGAAAGCCGACGTGGGTGTAGACCACGACCTGACTAACCACACAAGTCTCTAGTCCAGGTTTATCGCCTATTCGGGTTCCATCCGCAAGGAAATCCGGCCGGGGTGTCCTCAACGGCCCCAAATGATGTGTGCAGGGTTCCCGAGACACCAAACGGGCGACTCGGTACACCGGCCACGTGCCTACCGCATCACAGCCCACCCCTAAGGTCAGCGCTGCGCACGGCCTCCAGCAACTACAAACACCAGTAACTACTTGCAACTCCTGGACAGAGGACGAGAGGGGTCAGTAAGTCGAGCGGGGTCATATTTCAGGGCCCAACGTGTGGTAGTAGCTGAATCTTAAATCACGCATACAGATCTCAGTTCTTAAGGACGGCCTCAATGAAACAACCCACCATGTACTCCTACATGGCCTTCCATCGATACCTTTACCAAATCATGTTCAACACTGCACTCTCATTACCGACACAACCATTCACTCTAGTTCATCATCCTGATGAGCCAGACCTGACACAACTCTAAGCATAGCAGGCATAGCATGGTAGGAAACACAGACATGGCTCAAACAACTCCTACACATGCTAGTGGGTTTCATCTAGTTACTGTGGCAATGACAGGTCATGCAGAGGATATGGGTTCAACTACCGCAACACACAGCAGTTTGAAACGCGTTGTCTTAATGCAGTAAACGAGAGCAGAAGCGAGAAGATGGGTTGGTATCGAAATGATCAATGGGGTTGCTTGCCTGACAGAGTGGTAGTGGAATACTGCCCTTCAGTTGGATACTCGTGAATATCCTCGGAGGCAGAACCTACCACGAAGAACACATCGAAACGCAATCATCACATGGCAATATGCAACAATATGATGCATGCTATGACATGGCAAAATGAGTGTGTTTTGGCTAATGCATCTTAGAACAGGTTGGTTTGAGTTCATTTGAATCAAGGATTCAAATGCAAACCCAAAATAAGAGGTCATATTAGTGCATTAACTTTTTTCATCTAATCAGCAAGGTTAAAGTGTTCTGACATGCATGAAACCAGTACATATGGAAAGATTGGATTTTTCTGATCCAAATTCATATATAATTTGTTTGATTTGGAGCTACAGATTAATTTCTATGAATTTTTGAAGTTTGTAGTATTTTCTGGAATTTCCTGAATAAAAATAAATCCAGAGAAATACTTATTGCGTCAGCATTGCGTCAGGATGACGTCAGCGGTCAACAGGGCCGGTCCAGGTCAAACCTGGCCAGTGGGTCCCGCGTGTCAGTGTCATTAGTCTAACTAATTTTTAGTTAGTCCTAATCCTAAGTTAATTAGTAGGCGGGTCCCACCTGTCATAGACCCAGGGGGGTCAAACTAGGTCAGCGGGGTCAAACCCGCCGGCGTTTAGCCGTCGGCGAGGCCAGACACGGCGGTGCAGTGCGGGATTCGTGCTCCGGCGACCAAAACGACGGCGGAGCACATCTACGTGATGCGGGGAGTGAGCCGCGTCGAGTGGTGGCAGTGGGTGGAGCTGGGGTGGCCGGAAACGACGCCGGCGACGAGCTGTGCGGCTGCCGGAGTTCGGGCGAGCTCGGGCTCGTCGCTAGGAGGCACGGCGAGGTGCGTGGAGTGGTTCTGTGGACTCCTGCGAGTGCGGCGAAGACGATGGCGTGCTCGGAATCGAGCCAACGTGGTTGTGGCCACGACGGCGACGTGCTGAGGCGGCGGCGGGTGCGGCCGAGCTCGGTGCAGTCGATGCAGGGCTCGAGAGCGAGAACGGAAAGGATGGGGAGGTAGCTGAGCTCACGGCGGTCACGACGGAGCAGACGGCGAGGTCGGGGACGGGCTGCTGCGGTGGTGACGGCGAAAGGGATCTCCGGTGACGGCGAGGTCGGGCGGGGCTGTTGCGGTGGTTCCGAGGAGAACAAGCGCTCGGGGCTCGGTCTGCTCGATGGAGAGGACGACGACGGAGCTCGTGGACACGGCAGCGCGGCTCGGGGACGACGGTGGATGCGGGTTTCACGGTGGCGCGGCTGCGGCTGCGTCGGCCATGGTGGGGAGAGAGCGAGAGAGAGGCGCAGGGGGGGAATGAGGTGTCCAGGGGGTCGAGGCGACGACGTGGAGGACGTCCAGGCGTCCAGCGGCTCGAGCGGCAAGCAGCTGGCGCCGTGGCGGGCTCGCGCACGCCGGCGTCACCTCCCTGCCTGCCTGGCGGGGACGAAGCAGCTGGCTGGCATGGGCCAGCACAGTGCTGGGCCGCCAGGTGGGCCGGCTGGTGACTTTGCCAGGTAAGTTTATTTCATTTTCCTTTTTTTTATATCTGTTTTCTAATTTCTGCAAGTTTGTGGCATTTCTAAAAATACCTAGGCACTTTCAAAAATCACCAAACTGCTCATGCCCACTGTATAGAGTATATCCAACATGGAACATTTCAGTTTGGGATTATTTGGACATTTAAAATATTTACTAGCATTTAAATGCCCAAATGCAGGTTACATATGATTTAATTCAATGACCTTATGATGACCTAGAAAAATGTGAACCAGTTTTGGCAGAGGTTCTAACCCAAGACAAAAATGATGGACATTTTAGAAGGGCATTTCAGGTTCATTGAAAAAGATTTTAGTAAACCCTAGTTGTTACCAGGGGGTGCTGGGGGTTCTATCATCCCCATTTCAAGTTTCTGGAAAAACTTAAACATGATGCAACACTCTAATGCCTGAACTAGCTAGGGTGTGACACTCGAGAAGTTAATGGGCTGTTGGAGTTGATTCATAGGAAGGAAACAAGATCTTGGAGTGGTATACGACGTGTTTCCTTAGGATAGAGATGCACTATCTTGAACCTGGGATGAATAAGCTGAGTACTTGGATTGTGATGTTTGATTCAAGCTTAGCAGCTTGTATGTTCTACCCATGGATTTTTGCATAGATATGAGTTTGGGGATAGTTGACATGTATGGTTTTGTTAGACCTCCTCTTGGGAGCCATGAGGATATGAATAGCACGAGTGATGATTGGAGTTGACCTATACAGGATGATTCTTTCGATAATATGAAGTGATTAGTTTGAAGGACTAGGTAGAGCTATTGGCATCCCAGAAACCGTGCATAAGGATAAGATGATAAACGTTCACCCGTGCACTAGAATCATTGAAACCCTTATGCGCTACCAAACCACAACATGGTCGGATCATAACTTTGGGCCTTGACTCTAGGTCGAGAAGACCTTGGCCAATACTCAACCGAGACCACCACCAATACCCCCAGCCTACCTTATGTACCCCATAGACTTCATGGAGTACTTGGACAAGTTGGTTGTCATCTTTAGTGGTGACACACTTGTCTACCCGAAGATGAAAGAAGAGCCATTCAGCTGATCAGAGAACATATGAAGACCGCCATGTCAAGAAGGAAAAACTATACCAACCACCATCATCAAGAAGTAAACTTCTATGTCAAAGACCATGTGTATCTGCAAGCCACTCCTCTCTAAGGAACCAAGCATTTCCATGACAAAGGGAAGCTCACACAAAGATTCATCAACCCCCTTCAAGATCACTGCAAGACGAAGAGAATACAACTACTAGCTGGAGTTGCCACCAGAGCTAACCGATGTGCACAACGTTTTCCACACAACACAACCCCGGAAGTGTTTCCAACTTCCTAACTAACCCAATCTCTACAAGGACATCGATCACCGAGCCATTGACCTCTAGCCCAGGTGGGGAGCAGCTGATCATATGGTACTTGGAGCAAATTGAAGGTTTCCACCGAGAGGACATTTAGGCCGGCGCCTCCGTCGATGAGGGTCTTGGTCACTGCGACGTTGCTGATGGTAGGAGTACACAACATGGGGAGAGCACCCGCCACGGTCATGGCCTTGGGGTGGTCTCTAGAATCGAAGGTGATGGCGGTCTCAGGTCCGGCGCGGCCTTGCGCTACCACGCGCTGCGGTCGAGCGGTACCTTGCTGACGGAGAAGCTGCTTGATGTGGCGGCTTGACGCGGGCACCTGCGACCCGCCGATGATGCACGCGACCGTGTGGGGCGCTGGGGCCGTGAAGTGTGTGACGAACTGGTCGCAGAGTTCCTCCCAAGAGGAGATCGAGGCGCGCGGGAGGCCGTGGAGCCAGGATTGAGGAGCCTCCATGAGGGCGAGGGGGAACCAGTTTGCCATGGCCTTGTCATCGCAGCCCGCCGCCTCAATGGCCCGCGCGTATGACCGGAGGAACCCTTTGGGGTCTGCAATGCCGTCGTATCACGGGGGCAACACCGACCTGAACCTTGCGGGCCACTGCACTCGTTGTTGATTAGGGCTGAAGGCCAGGTGACCCGCAACGCTCCCGTACGCCTCGGGCGGCCACGCCTGCAGGGCCGCGCCCGCCATGGGGGCCGCGAGGCGAGGGCGAAGCATGGTCGACGGAGGAGCGGACTTCGACACGCCCCTACCTGGCGCGCCAAATGTCAGATTCAGGGCTCCGTAGACCCATGAAGGTTTGAACTCTAGGGCGTGTGTGAAGATCTCAACCTCTCAAGCTTAGAGCACATCACCCCACAACCTAGCATAGCCGGATTCGCGTGAGCAAGGAAGAAGATGAACACAGCAGTTTACCTAGGTTCGGGCCACCTTGCGGTGTAAAACCCTACTCCTGCTTTGTGGTGGATTGGCCTCATGAGGGGCTGAGGATGAACTAGTACAGAGGATGAACAACCTCGCGATAGCTCGGGGGTGAGAATGAGTCGCCCTTTTCTATGGTGGTGGCTAAACTTTATTTATAGTGGCCTTAGTCCTCTTCCCCCGAAACTCAGGCGGGAAGGGATACCACAACGGCCAATTTGAAAGGGGACAAGTAGTACATCTAATCCTGTCGAAAGGTGGTCTTCGCCTGCAATGCTTCTGATCGTGACGCAACGGTGGGCTCGGTGATGACCTCTGCCTTGCCGAGCCTGTGGTCTTGGTCTTGTAGCCCCGGAATTGAAACCTTTGGGAGATTCCTCGGGAACCCACGCCTGTCCTTGCCTCCTTAGCACCAAAGAGGAAACTGTCTCTTCTGTGCCTGATGGCGCCCGCCTGGCCATGGTCATCATGGCTCACGTCATCGCAACCTCGTGAGGCTGGGTACCTGCATAGAAATCTCCGCTCCTCGGGAGGCCGCCTGGGAAGGCCGCTCTCTCGGGAGGTCTTGGCGTCGTCCTCCTCGCGAGGCATGGCCCCTCACGAGGGTCTTGTCTTGGTTGTCTTGGAGATGGGCCATACCAGGCCGTCGAGGGAGCCATGCCGCGGGCCGCAGGTAGGCAAGTCTGGGTACCCTGGTTCCCAGAACGCCGACACACACACGCGCTGTATATCTCTCTATATGACGCATAAGTGCACACACTTTATATACATCGGCATTTCTCTCTGACACATGCTCACACTCTCTCCCGGGGTGTCTCATGCTCACACTCTATATATCTCCCTCTCTCTCTTACTAGTATGTACGACTCTTTTCACTAATCTTAGTTGGAAAACACTATTTCTCTCACATGCACGGTCACTACTGGCCCTCTATATGCACATATATCTGCCTACGTGTCTCCCTCACGCACACTATCTTTAGCCCTCTCTCGCACACATTGCCCCCACACCTTTCTCTTACTAGTTGGCAGATATGATTCCATCAGGTCATTCGGTAGGATATCCCTGACTGTTAGGCTGGATGGTAATAAGAGGCAAAGTTTTACCCAAGTCCGGGCCCTTGTAGTTGAGGAAAAAGCCTACTCCAGGAACTGTATATTCGTGATTGGGGTGTGTACAAAGTACACATGAATACCATCCACTGTGTGTGTATATACTATCAACGAACTAGCCCCCGGGCTTATATAACATAATCGGGGCCTAGGGTTACAAATCATATATAGTCGGCTTATATCGGTGGGGATAGAGTCCTCCACGACTCTAGTAGCTTCTTCCTGTGCGCCGAGTCCTCCATGGGTCTTCGTATAACGCATCTTGGTCTGACCTATGTGGCGGAGGACGGAACCGACCCATGATTCCTCATGTCGACCCACCACAACTAGAAATGATGTGCCCACCAAGCCCCACACACCATCGGCCACTAAGGAAATAAGCATATACAATAGTACAAAGTTATACATGAAAATTAATTACATGGTGCATCCAATGATATTTGTTCCGTAGTGTGAATGTTTATATTTTCTCCTAAAAAATTAGTCACGGGAAAGAGAAACAAAGGGCATATATTTCTTTGTCTCCACCACACACCCCCTCTCTCTACACCACTTTCATGTACGTACACAAACTATCTCTCGGCCATCTAAAAGTATGCCCCTGACACATTCACGCGTGACAGTCACTGTATTTCAAGTGAAAGCACTATACAGTCACTAGACTTCAGAATATGCTCATTACGGTCACCGTATAGATTCTTGGGGTGATCATATGGTATCTAGCTCACCGCACGTCTCCGTATTTTGTTGATGACACTGACGGTCATTGTATTTGAAGTCTGCTCTGTATTTTGTTGACGACACTTATGGTCATTGTATTTGAAGCGAAAGCACGATATGGTCACTCAACTTCAGAATATGCTCATTACGGTCACCATATACATTTTGTGGTGCTAACCAACCTATGGTTCGATAGTTAGGAGGACAGTGGTATCCCCAGCCCACCAGGGTTAAAGTCGTGGTGCTGGCATTTATCCTGGCTTAATTTCAGTATTTCTGACGATGTGCTTTCAGTGGGAGGAGACGTTTCCCTCGACTACGAGGCGCCTATGGTGACTTCATAAAATCTAAAGATTATAAGTTGGCTCACTCTCTCAAAGGTGCTCATAGGGGTAGGGTGTGCGTTTATAGGGGTGAGTGTTTGCGTGAATATATTAGCGCTTGCGTCTATACCCTGTTAAAAAATTACACATCATGATTATATGGTCACTGGCTCACCGTACAACTCCGTAATTTGTTGATGACATTATCAATTGACCAGTCAAATGTTCTGTGTGGCACAACTAGTGTTGCACCAATAGTGCATGTTACCATGGGGCTCACCTATAAGCGCGTATATGAAAGAAAGAAATGGTAGCTTGCATCTGTACTGTGTTAATAAAATACATTTTGTGGTGACCATACAGTCACTGGCTCACCGTACAGCTCCGTTATTTGTTGATGACGAGGTCAATTGACCAGTCAAACTCTCCACGTTCATCAGCCCACATTACCGTAGGCCACCTATCAGCGTGTAAATGAAGGAGAGAAATGGTAATATATTAGTGGTCGGTGGGGATTCGAAGTCGTGAGACCTCAGGTTGGCAGCCCGCGTGCCCTAACAACAGTGGAGAAGGTCGCCTTATGATGATATGCTGAGCCGGCCGTTTTAATTGCATGCACGCATGAGCTACTGTGGTGAATACAAATACGTCACACATGCGCACAAACATGCCCGCAATGCTCGCATGCATGCATGCAATACTGTCACATACACATGCATGCACGCAACACTCGCACGAACACACGCATGCATGCAGGCATGCAACACTGACACGTACACATGCACGCAAGAACACATGCATGCACGCACGCATGCATGCAACACTGAAACGTACACATGCACGCAACCCTCACTCTTACACATGCATGCACGCAACACTTGCACGCCTGCATGCACATAGCACACGATGCAAGACACACGCTCAACCTATATGTGCATTCATCCTTTGTTAGGCTGGTCGTAACGGGAGTATCCTAAGTGGTATCATGTATGTCAACTAGATTTTTTGGATGATGTGGCACACCATTAAATGAGGAAAGAGAGAATGTGGTGTCATATCATGATACCGTATCATATTTAATGTTGTACTACTTTGTGTCATACATGGTAATTAGTAAGGCAACCTAAGATACTAACTTATGATACTATGCATTACAGACGTAGTATCATACACTATTATCATATGCATGATACTAGTATATGATACTCACCATTACGACCAGCCTTAAGGACATGGATTGTTACGAGTATTAATCAATCTTATCTTTGATAAGCAGAACATTGATGTTTGCAGCGGTCTTTATGAATCACGACGTATCGAACCGGCTATCAACGTATATATGAAAAATTTAAAATTCTCTTACATTATATAGTTGGCATATCAACCTACATGAATTAGATGACCACAATCTCAATGAACAATCATTGGTTTACGAAATGCCCGCTTCTCACCGCCCTGGCCCACAAAAATCCCCTCCCCCCTCCCGCGCGCGATTCCCGCCTGGCGCCAGCTGCCCGCATTCATGTGGAGCTGGCTCCTCTGCCATGTGCTGCCTTCGTTGGGTCACTGACATGCAGGCCAGGTACCCAACGGGCCCACACATCAGTGGAAGAACAGCATAGTGTCATACATCAGAGTCGAGGGCGCCGCTCACTACACGCTCGGCTGAACATGCCTCCTTACCGCATTCAAACGTCTTCATGAAACCCGTGTGGAAGCCGAGAAACCCACTCCGACCACACGTCCATTCATGACCGGGCCGACATTGAACGCAACGCTGGCCGAACTCCTCCCATCCACCCTCTATTTAATCTCCTATTTAAGTCAGGCCAGACGCCGGCCAAGAATAGCACACCTCCGCCGCTCCCCTATCTCCTCCTTCACCATTTTTTCCACTCTTACAATGGCTTATGAAGAGTACTTATTCGGCATCCAAGCCGGCTGGGTGGCCTGCCGAGCCCGCCGAATACGAGCCATGCAGCTCGCTGATTCACCTCCCTCCCCTCGCCCGACGGGGCCAGTTGCCACCCCAAGCCGGCGCGTGGTTCAGCAACTCGCCGCTCCAGGCCAGCTCGATGAGGAGCGGCAAGCTGCTCCACTTCGGCATGGCGGGAAGCACGCGCGTCATCGCTGCCGTACACGCCGCCACCTCATACCGCGCCTCCCGTGTCTGCAACCACGTCTCCCGTGTCTTTGGTCGAGACTCCCGTGGCTGCGGCCACGCCATGCAAGGAGAAGTCGGGTGGGCGGAGAGTGATGAGTCGATGGCCAGCGCCTCGGTGTCCGCCGCAATCATCGAGGAGAAATAGAACACGGGAGGTTGCCGCCACTGGGGTCCCATGAAGGCCACCACCGAGGCGTCGCCGGAGTACACAGCAGGTGTCTTGCCGGCTCCTTCTGTTGTGAGGACCTTCGTCGACCCTGCATGGGCTCCAGGGAAGCGGAGAAGCCCCCTTCGACTCCATCTTAGGCATCAGCTAAGGATTTCACTCAGTTGAGCGGTGGTGAAGCGAGCCATCCTTTGCGCTAAAGCATATACCTCCGGGGCTCTTGGCAGTCCGATGATCATGCTGCCGGACATGAGGAAGAGAAAGGGATCCGTGGGCGACCATTTAGGCTAGGTATTATTATACCTATGTAGTTCAGGAGTTGCACCGCTTAGTTGATTTAAATGTAATGAAATTCATCATGTTTATATGAAAATCCGGTATTTTATATGAATTTCGTCATTGTTTATATGAAATATCGCCGTGTTTGCATGAATTTTGTCTGGTTGGTTGAGTTGTTGTCAGAATGTGTGCGACTATGGTTGGATGGCGTAATTTGTGGGTCACCGGTCAGTCTGCGGCTGGCTCGGGCGGCGAGGTGGGACAAATAAAAACCAGCTCGTGCGAGCTCGTCTCCAGTGCGCGCACTGGAGGAGGAGCACCTGAGCTCTACCTTGTTCATCGGTGGCAAAGGCACGGGTGGAAAAAAGGGTCGCCAATATTTGCTACCCCGGGCAAGATCCAAACAACCCCTTCCAGCCCCACCCTCCGAGCACATTCAAATCCCTCGTTCGTTGTGAAATTTTGCCATGTGTTGTTTTCAGGGATATTTTGCTGTTTGAAAACAAATTCAAATATGAATGAATAATCAGTGTCTGTGGTCTTCTGCCAGGACATGGTTGGATGGCCTCATAGTAGTAGTGTACAGTTGTAGGAGTAGTATAGTAGTAGGAGTAGTTCTACAGCAATTTCCTTGGAGTCCGTGCTACAGCAAGCTACCCTAGGCTATGTTACTACTAGTACTACTGTCTCCGTCTAGGTGCATAAGTCATCTTAGGTCATGCACCATGACCAAGGTGGAGGGAAAAACGTGAGAACTTAATGTTTATTTGCTAATTAAGAGCATTGCATGCAATGAGCTAACCACTTCATGTCGTGTTTGGTAGTCTTAAGTCATTGAAAGCATGCATGCCACACATCTCTTATTGGTTCTTATGTCAGGAAACAATAAACGAAGTGGGAGTTATTGCACCGCGCCTAAGTGTTTTGGGATTATTTGGTTTTCATAAGGTGACTTATACACCTAGATGGAGGGAGTAGTACTACCTCCATAGTGGGTACGTACTTCGTAAAATCAGATTTTCCCAAAACTAAGTCGCTCAACCGTAATTATTTGCTTGTTTCCCTTCCTGCCTCATTATTGTTCCCATGCAGCCAGAAAAAATGAGGTCGTGTGAATAGCAATTGATTACTTGTGTTGATGGCTGGATGTGTCTAGGCCAATGCATGAACTTTTTGCTTGGTGCTCGTTGGGCAATCCGAGCAGAAAGGGGGGGGGGGTACTATTACAGCATGCCGGACCGACCGTGTGGGGGTACCTCCGTCCTGATTTATCATTCCACATCTTATTTTGTACCAATTTTGACCATATATTTAACTAACAAATTGTTAATGCATGTCATATAAAACTATATCATTGAAAACTATGTTCTAATATGAATCCAACGATATGATTTATGTTGACATGCACAAACATTTTCTCAATTAAATCTATGGTCAAACTTTAGCACAAATTACAAAGGGGACCAATAAACCAGTAATCAACACCATTCGCTAGTAGTCGTAGTGATCTGAAAGGGCCCACTAGGAAAAACAAGCAAACAAAGAAAGGGCCCAATACACATTCAAGCATTTCATCACATCTTTCTCTCGCTCTATCTATCGAACAGACTATGCCAAACTCCCCTTCCTACCGCACGGGAAAAGACCCGCCTTCACCTTTTTTAGTCGGGGTTTGTATCGATGGATCGTGCGAAGTAGCAAAAAGCAAGTCGTGTCTTGTACTCCTTTGTCGTACTCAGAGTGGAGACACACACTTTCATGACTGATGTACTTCCTACCGCCGACATGTGGGACATAAAGCAACCGGGTCCATGTGTCATGCACCAAATAACCATGCAGAACAGCAGGGGGACACGCCCCAGTCATAGTGCCGCAGTAGTAGTAATGAGCAATGAGACATCAAATCATAGAGCCGCACCTTTCCCGTAGATGGACGAAGCAACCATTATTTCACACTTCGCTGAATCTGCTTCTCGATCATCTCCTGCAAGAAAATCACGTATTGCTTCTGCCATTGTTCTACCTCAAGAGGGACACGCATTGGCTTGGTACATCATGACACGTGGGACCGCATGGCAGGCCATGCTCCCCCGCCACCGCTCGGTAAAATCACCTCATTTTACTAATCTGGATACTATCTTTTTAGATCAATATAGTCGGGATTCACCAAGGAGTAAAACCAAGTGGTAGGTTGCTCCTGTCGCGTTGGCGTAGCAACTCAGCAGGATCAGTTCGCACACGAAATGGTGACACACTTACAGGACCCCTTTGGCCGACATGTGGATCATCCATCGTCTTGTTCCATGTGCGATGCACCAAATTACAGTTTGGAGCAGCGGTTGGACTTGGAGGCACCCCGGTTGTAGCGCCGCAGTAGTAGTAAATGAGTGATGAGGGGTCAAAACACAAAGCCCCACCTTTCCCGCATTAAGCTGGATGGACGAAGAAACCATCATTTCACTCTATGGTGCAAGAGCATAAAGAAAAAAGAAAACAAATGATGCGTGCGGTAGCTACCTAGGGTGCCCTAGGGTAGGAGCCTCCACTACAAATCTGCTTCTCCCTCGTCCTCTTGAAGAAAATCGATGATGCGTGTAGCGGGTAGGGTTTCTAGGAGTACTACGGCGTGCGGGACCCATGCCATAGTAAACGGGAGAGGGATTGAGTTCGAGTCGACGCCTTAACACAGGTGGGCCGCTCGGTTTTACGGGAACGAGGCAGAATTTTGGGTTCGGGGAGCAGTGGAGATATGCGTACAAAAAATTGTGGACGTAGGTTCGACCGAAAGACAATGACGCATGGGCCCCACATTTTGATATACCCGCGGCTGCATGAAATTTGCTTCTCGAAATAATGCATAAAAGCTCCTCAAAGACATCTATAACTAATGGGAAGTGAATGTATGCTTAAAATAAAAATAAAATAAAAAGGTAATAAAAAGAGAAAAAACAAATTGCAATTAAAATAATGACATTTCTAATAAAAATGTGAATGTGAACTACATATGTGTGCACGTGACAAACACATATATTGTCAATACAAAATCTAATGCAAAAAATAACTTATGAGTAACATGCACGAATTGATGATGTGGTGCTTGTATGCATAGAGTACAAAAACAATGTGATTTATGACTTGCATGCATGATGTATTCAGGTGCCATAGCGGCATGTTCAGGAAAAAAATCTAGTGGCTTGTACTAGTTATTTAGGAATAGAAGATGTATATATGGAAGTTGTAGGGAAAGGGATGACATGTATCTCAATTCCTATGAGTAGGGTTAGGAAAAGAGATGTCATTTTGTTCACATCATAGGAACTTTTCTATTGAATCTAGAGATGACATGTATCTCAATTCCTATGAGTAGGGATTGGAAAAGAGATGTCATTTGGTTCACATCATAGTAACTTTTCTATTGAATCTAGCCTAATGTTTATTTTCCTTTGAAATTGTGGGAATATAGGAACCCATTCATATGAACCAAGTGGCTCTAAAGCTATAAAAATCATATCATGTTTATTTTCCTTTGAAGTGTGGAGTATAGGAATCTACTCCTATGAACCAATTGGCTCTAAAGGAAAAATTCCTATAAAAATCATATCATATAGAGTTCCTATGATATTCCTCCACACCAAAGGATGGTTAAAATTGTTGCAGGTGATACAATGTTCTTTCTTTGTACACTCCTCCCCCATCTCTATAGGTACCTCTCGACGATGAATGAAATGATATATACTGGGTATTCTATATGTGCATTTTGTTCTACGAAAACTCGGTAAAAGTTGCTAACAACTCACATGGAAGATTTGTATGTCGGAGGAGTGGCTGTTCTATCAAATGCCATGGCAAAACCGACACTATCGAATGCCGATCTGACGGTTCTTTCGGCGTTTGTCAGGAAACGGCTTGTGGCGAACGTTTGTCAGATATGGTTTACGGACACATGCATTGCACTGATACGTGCCCCCTCTCTCTCACGCACACACGTACCCTCACGAGTCACGACTCTCCCGAGTCCCCTCGCACCCATCGTCTATCTGTAGGTAGACGGCACACACATATGTGCTCTTCACACCCTATCCTCAGAACATCTAAAAAATAAAAGACGTCACACACCTTTTTTTTGACTCACACGTCAAATACTTATACTACTACTCTTGTGGCGAATGTTCTTGGGGCGCAGTATATTGTACTCTCACGAAGAGAAGCGGTGCATGCACGCACTAGTTCTCTCACACCCACGCGCGGGTACACGTAGGAGCGCAATTTTTTTTTGAAGCTAGGGGCACATTTGTTTACAAAGAGGCATCCCAATTGACATTTTGACTCATCTAGTTTTCAACTTCATGTAGGGTCGGGGACCACACTTGAATGATATAGTACATAGTGCGTCCTGGATGCGGTGATTTGATAGTGCGACCTGGAAGCGATGGCACTATATTGATTGCGTTTTATCTTTACTTGAACTTTAAATGAAAATAGTGGTTTACTATATTCAATTTAGTAACGATTGCTACAACAAAATCACTCCACTATATATGTAAGCAGGAGCCTTGGTGCTTGCTTTACTAGGGTTCCTCTCTTTCACTCTCTCATGCTCTCCATACCTAAACAAGACATAGGTGGCCACACTCTCTCTGCTCACCGCTGGTCACAGATCCGGCTGAACCACCTCGGCCGGGGCAGGGGTGTAGGTGCATCGTTCAGGTGGTCGTCGGCGGCGACGGAGGAGACCAACAGTTGCCCGCGCGTCCCAATATTGTGGTATTGTGGCCAAGATGCAGCCTCCTGACACCGTCTTTGCCACATCCTGATGACCCTCAGGTATATCTTCCTTTGAAACCAGCCTTGCTCTACTGCCCCCAGCTCCCCACATGGCTGCATGTGGATCTTTTCTACTTCCGTTGGCTGTTCCAAAGCCACCTAGACTTTTTCTATTATTATAGGTAAAGCTAGTTCACACAGTCGAATCTAAGACTTGGTTCAAATAGGGAAGAAAGTGGGAAAGTTGTAGCATGAATCTAGGACTTGGTTCTAAGAGGAAACAGGGGAAAGTAGTAGATACTGGCTACCCAACCGTTCTCTGTGTTGAAAAGGGGAAGAAAACAGGGTGGATGGTGAAGGGTGCGGGGAAGTGGACCTGTCTCTTGATCGAAAAAGGCAAGAAAGTGAGCGGTGTTGGGGGGACAACGCAAATGAGAATGAGCAGGTCTAGATTTCCTGTGCTCACATAGGAAAATTCGCCGAAGAGATAAAAAATTGGACAAATGCAGACATGTTGCCTGAATGTTTGCCGCTCTCGGCTATCGGATTCAGGACTCCGCAGACCCAAGAAGGTTTGAACTTTGGGGCGTGTGCGGAGATCTCAACCTCCCAAGCCTCGAGCTCATCGCCCTACAGTCTAGCCTAGTCGGATTCGCGTGAGCGGGGAAGAAGATGAACACGGCAGTTTACCCAGGTTCGGGCCACCTTGCGGTGTAAAACCCTACTCCTACTTTGTGGTGGATTGGCCTCACGAGGATGTTGAGGTTGAACTAGTACAGTGGATGAGTTGCCTTGCGAGGGCTCGGGGGTGAGAATGAGTCGACCCCTTCTATGGTGGTGGCTAACCTATATTTATAGTGGCCTCGGTCCTCTTCCCTGGAAACTTAGGCGGGAAGGGATACCACAACGGCCAATTTGAAAGGGGACAATAGGTACACCCTATCCTAACAAAAGGTGGTCTTCTCCTACAAAGCTTCTAGTCGTGACGTGGTAGTGGGCTCGGCGATGACATTCTACCTACCGAGCTCGTGGTCTTGGTCTTTGTGGCACCAAAATGGAAACCTTTGGAGGGCTCCTTGGGAACCCATGTCTGTCCTTGCTCCCTTAGCACCGAAAGGGAAACTGTCTCCTCTGTGCCCGCTGGCACCCGCCTGGCCTTGGTCATAATGGCTCATGTCATCGCAGCCTCATGAGGCTGGGCACTTGCATAGGAAACTCCGCTCCTCGGGAGGCATCCTAGGGAGGACGCTCCTCGGGAGGCATCCTAGGGAGGACGCTCCTTTGGAGGTCTTGGTGTCGTCCGCCTCACGAGGCCAGGGGGCCCTCGCGAGGGTCTTGTCTTGGTGGTCTTGTAGCTGGGCCGTACCAAGCCGTCGAAGGAGCAAGGCCATGGGCCGCGGGCAGGCAAGTGTGGCTACCCTGGTTCCTAGAAAGCCGACAGTAGCCCCCGGGCCCAAGGCACGCTCGAGCTGGCTTCGAGGCAAAGCCAAAAGGCAAGGGCGAAGCGCCGCGTGCCACAAACCGCCTGCGGGCCAGGCTTGAGGCGTGGCACTTGACGGGACATGGATGCCTCCACTTCCCCAAGCTGCCTTGGCAACTACCCCGACTTGACAACTTCCTGGTGCATGCAGGACGACCATCATTGCCCGGAACATGGAGGGGCGCCGGTTGGCCTTCGACTTCCTATAAGAGGGCATGGGAGGTGGAGGCCCCAGCCCATCTTCATCTTCTTGCTGCCCACTCCTCCTTCATCTCCGTCGTGCCGCCACCTTGCTGAAGTGACAATGGCCCTAGTAAGGAGGTTCTCGGCCAAAGAGAAAGGCAAGGCCTCAAGGGAGGGGCCAGGTTCAACGCCACCAAAGAGGGTACGCTGCTGTCCCCGCAAATGCGCGGCCGCATCAACGGCGCCATCGCCGGTGCTTGGCGGCCACCCCTGCTGGCCTGCGTCGGCTCCAGCAACCGGAGGAGAGGCCTCTCCCGTAGAGGCGGTTGTGGGGTCCAGGCAGCCGCGGCGATGGGGGAAGTCACGCCGCGGCCGCCCGGCCGCCACGCCCGCGTGCCAGATCGGGTGACACGGGGCACGAGTTCATCGTTCGAGTGGAGGGCCCTCCGGGCACCTGGCTTCTGCTTCCAAGCTCCTTCGCGGAGGAGCTGCCGGCAGCAGGGCCCGTCGGCCTGTGGCTGCAGCCGGACGGCTGCTACAACGGGTCGTCATGGGTGGAGGTTGAGGTCTCCTCCATCGGGCACGTGCTCTTGACCCACGGGTGGCAGTCGTTTGCCCGCGCCCGTGGTCTGGACGGGAGGCGCACCCTCCATCTTAGGTACGACGGAGCGGCAACGCTCTTCGTCAGGGTCTTCGGTGAGGACAGCGGCCGCCTGGGGTGCTGCCCAGAGGGCGACGACGATGGCAGCGACCACGCCTCCTCCGACGACAGTCCACGCAGCGGCAGCGCCCTCTGCAGTGAACTTGCCCTTGATGATGGCCGCTGCTCCTCCAGCAGCGAGACTTCCTTTGGGGAAGGCTCGAGTGATGACGACTACGATGAGCCACCTCGCCGCCGTGCGCGGACCAAAGAGGACGGCATACCGCCACGCCACTGTGTCTCCGTTCCAGAGAACGTCGAGCCACCTCGCCATCATGCCCCCATCAAGCAGGAGGAGCGCTCCGACAAGGCACAGGCGGTGGTGAAGCCAGGCCTCAGGAGAAGCGGTCCTCTGGGGGCGCCTCTTTAGTTTTTCCTTCTTTTGCTTCCTACATCACAACTTGTGGAGAAGCCCCCTGGGGGCGTGTAATGAACCGTGGGGCTTGTGCATTCATGTCAGTATTTCCCGTTTGTGTTCTAATACTCATGTTGCTATTAATTAGAAGTTCCGGCTTGACGCGATTAGAATAACTTAGCTTGTCGCGCTAGTGACCCTCGGCGGGTCCATTCGTCGTGGTGGCACGCTCCTCCGGAGCCTCTCCTCGTGACGACCTAGGGAGGCCCCTCGACATGCTCCGGAGCCCTGAATGGCATGCCCCCGCTAGGGTCGCGGGGCAATTTGCGTAGGCCTCTGCAGCCCCCGAGCGAGGGCCAGCCGTTAGTAGCGTGCCAGAGCACGATGCCCAGCAGGGCAAGGAGGCGAGCACTCCTGAGGCCGAGGGGCCATAATCGGTGCGTGCCTACTAGCTCGCTCGAGAGCACTGTGTGATGATCGGACGCCAAGGCATTGGCGAGGTGTGCGCATGAGCGGCCTAGGCCAGCTCAGGCATACCGTGCCCAGCCCCCGCTCACGAGGCACGATGGAGTGAGCCAGGGGCAACCACCACACCGCTTAAGAACGAATTCAAGGGGGGAAACACTACTGGAAGCAACGAAAAAGAAGAAGAAGAATTCACTCCCTTTTTGGCTAAAGACGCGAAAAGCTCAATTTCATTCCAAGAACAGCAAATTTGGTTACAAAGGCAAGCAAAAGAACAGCCGCGTCCGGCACCTACACTAGTCTTCTAGTCTTCCCGCCAGCGCGGAGCATGGGGCTTCCACTAGGCGTGGGCATAGTCGCTGAAAGACCATGTCGTCCGCCAGCACGGAACATGGGGCTTCCACTTGGGCGTGGGTGGGAGCCCCCGCGGGGTCGAGGAGCAACACACCGGGAGACTCCGTGGCGTGTACAACCCCACTCATTATTACGCGAGAGTGTCACGGGTAGAACCTCCGGAGGTGCTGGATGTTCTAGGCATTCTGGATGGGTAACCCGTCCGGCATCTCCATGCACGCGGCGCCAGGCCTGGAGACGCGGGCGACCCTGAACAGGCCCTCCCACATGGGTGAGAGCTTGTGTAGCCCCTCCCTGGAGAGCACCCGCCTCAGGACGAGGTCTCACACCTCAAGGGTCATTTAGTGGACACTGCGGCAGTGGTACCACCGCAGCTCCTGCTGGTACCTCGCCACACGGAGCGAGGCTTGGCGGCGGGCCTCCTCCCCGAGCACGAGATCTGTCCCCCGTGAGGCGTCCTGGCGTGCCTCGTCAAACGCCAAGACCCACGGGGAGCGATGCTTGACCTTGTGTGGGAGGACCGCCTCTGCCCCGTAGACGAGGAAGAACGGGGTCTCGCCGGTGGGCTTAGTCGCGGTGGTGCGGATGGACCACAACATGGAGTGAAGCTCACCGAGCCAACCCCTGCCGCAGGCCTCGAGTTTCTTATTGAAGCTCCTCATCTTGAGGCCCCTCAGGACCTCCACGTTGGTGCGTTCAGCATGGCCGTTGCTCTGCGGGTGTGCCACCGAAGCGTAGCATATCTGCATTCCAAGGTTAGTACAATATGTCCTGAAGAAATTGCTTGTGAACTGGGAGCCATTGTCGGTAATGATATGGTTGGGGACCCTGAAAGGGCTCACTAGGCCCCTGATGAACTTGACGGCCAAGCTAGCGGGAATGGTGCTCACGGGCTCCACCTCTGCCCACTTGGTGAACTTGTCGATGGCGACGTAGAGCAAGCGATACCCCCCGGCCGCCCGGGGGATGGGCCCAGGATATCTAGCCCCCAAACCACGAATGTCCATGAGAGCAGAATGGTCTGGAGGCCTTGCGTGGGCTGGTGAATATGCTTGGCGTGGAACTGGCAGGCCTCGCAGGATCGCACCAGCTCGGTGGCGTCGTTGAGCGTCGTGGGCCAGTAGAACCCGCTGCGGAACACCTTGCCCACGAGAGTGCGTGATGAAGAATGGTGTCCGCAATCTCCACCGTGGATGTCGGCCAACAACTCGTGCCCTTGCTCCTCGGATATGCATCGCAGCGAGACATCATTGGGGCACCTTCAGTAAAGCTCGTCGTCCTGCAGGCAATAAGCAGTGGCCTGGCGAGCCACACATTTCGCATCTGCCTCCTTCTCCAGTAGAGTGTCGTGGAGTAGGTGCGCCTTGAGCTCCTCGGTCCAGCAACCTTCCTGTGGCTCTAGTGCTAGGAGCAGACGGGCTCTTGAGGTTGGACCACAGGCCAGGGTGCCCAAGGAAGGGACCTGAGGATGCTCCTCCTGAAGCAGCACCGGAGCCGCGGCGGGTGGTGCTGCTGATGGCTTGAAGAGCCTCTCCTCAAAGACACCAAGCTTCTGGGGCTCGCGGCATGATGCTCCCTTGGCGATGTCATCTGCCTCCTTGTTCGTGCCACGCGGGACGTGCTGCAATTCCAAGCCCAAGAAGCATTTTTCAATTTTGCGTACCTCTTCCAAGTATGCCTCCATGTGCTCGTCCCTGGGCTTGTATTCCTTGTTGGAGAAGTTGACGAGGAGCTGAGAGTCGCCCTTGATGGTTAGGCACCTGACCCCCAGGGCGGCCGCGGCCCTGAGGCCAGCGATCAGGCCCTCGTATTCCACGATGTTGTTGGACCCCTTCTCGGCGTGCTGGAAACAGAGCTACACAGCGTAGTATAACTTGTCCTTGGTCAGCGAGATGAGCACGGCTCCAGTCCCCGCGCCCTGCCACGCGAAAGCGCCGTCGAAGTACATGACCCAGTCGTCGGGCGCCTCATCGTTGGGCATGAGGGATTGGCTCTCGCCCATCCCCCGGTCAGGGGCATCCGTCCATTCTGCCACAAAGTCAGCGAGGGTCGCGCCTTTGATGACCCTGGTGGTGCTGAATTCTAGCTGGAAGGCCTGCAGCTCGATGTTCCATTCCGCAACCCTCCCTGCGGTGTTAGGGTTGCGGAGCAACTTTTCCAGGTGGTATGCGGATACGTCCTTGATGGGGTGGCCTTGGAAATAGTGGCGCAACTTCTTGGAGGCGAGGAGGAGTGCAAGGAGGAGCTTCTGCAGCATAGGTAACGCGTGCGAGCATCGCGCAGCACTGTGCCGACGAAGTATACTGGGTGCTCGATGAGGGACAAGGCACCGACGACATCCAGCTCTGCTTGGGACGAGGGGGCCTCCGGGGCCTCGCTGCTTGGCGGAGTGGCTGAGGCCTCTGAAGTGCCATCCTGGGGTGGCGATGACTCGATCTTACGCTGGACGCCTCGCTGACCGCCACGAGTGCTGCGCTGGCTGAGTGGGGTGTGGCGGCCAAGTAAAGCACCAGAGGCTCAAGAGGGCGGGGCACCACCATTACAGGTGGGCTCGTGAGGTACCTCTTGAGGTCTTGGAAAGCCACCTCAGCCTCCGGGGTCCACTCGAAGGGGCCCTTCCTCTGCATCAGCTTGAAGAACAGGAGGGCTCGCTCGCCAAGCTTGGAGATGAATTGCCCCAAGGAGGTTACGCAACCTGTGAGCTTCTGCATCTCCTTGAGGGTTTGTGGCGGGCTCATCCTTTCTATTGCCTTGACCTTCTCGGGGTTAGACTCGATCCCTCTGTGTGACACTAGGAAGCCTAGTAGCTTGCTGGACGGGACACCGAACACGCATTTCTCAGGGTTCATCCTCAGGTTCACCTTGTGCAGGTTGGCGAACATTTCCTCCAGGTCTTCGACAAGGGTCCTTGCCTCCCGCGATTTGACCACTATGTCATCGACGTATGCTTCGGCATTCCTCCTGAGCTGCTGGCCCAGAGGAATTTGCATCAATCGCTGGAAGGTTGCGCCAGCTTTCCGCAGCCCAAAGGGCATGCAGGTGTAGCAGTACACACCGCACGGGGAGAGGAAGGCCATCTTTTCGACGTCCTTCACCACCATCTTGATTTGGTGGTAGCTTGAAAAGGCGTCCAAAAAGCATAGTAGATCACACTCGGCGGTAGAGTCCATGATTTGATTGATGCGCGGAAGAGGGAACGGGTCCTGAGGGCAAGCCTTGTTGAGGCTTGTGAAGTCGACGCACATCCTCTCTTTCCTGCCCTTCTTGGGGACGATTACTGGGTTAGCCAGCCAATCCGGGTGTCGCACCTCCCGAATGACGCCAGCTTCCTGCAGCTTGCGGACCTCTTGGATGATGAATGATTGCTTTTCTTGGGCCTGCCGCCGTGCCTTCTGCTTCACCGGGCGTGCACTGGGGCACACCATTAGGTGGTGTTCAATCACATCCCGTGGGACACTGACAAGGTCCGTTGCCTCCCACGCAAATACAGCCTTGTTTGCACGGAGGAAGCTGGCCAACGTCTCCTCCTAATCCGGGGGGAGGCCAGCACCTATGGTGAAGGTGAGGCCTGAACCTCCGTCGTCAACGGGCACCTGCTTCATCTCGGCTCGGTCTTGAGAGAACAATTGTTTCTTCTTCGCTGGCGTGGCCTCTGGGGTTTCTCGAGCATCCCCAGTGCCTAGCCGCGAGGCCGCCACGGCCTTGAAGGCGAGCTTGAGGGCCAGGAGCGCATCCTTGTTGTCTCATGCCATGGTGATGATGCCGCCGCTCCTTGGTATCTTGACGATGTTGTAGCCTAGGTGCGTTGCTGCCATGAACTTGGCAAGGGCTGGATACCCGAGGATGGCATTGTACGGGAGGCCGACGTGGGCGACGTTGAAGTCGATGAGCTCGGTGCGGTAGTTGTCGTTCGTGCCGAAGGTGACGGGGAGGCGTATCTGCCCCAGGGGGGTGGCCGAGCCCTTGACCACCACCGAGAAAGGCTTGGTGGGGAGGAGCTGGTCATACGGCACTTGGAGCAGGTCCAAAGTCTCCACCGAGAGGACGTTCAGGCCGGCGCCCCCGTCGATGAGGGTCTTGGTCACCGCGACGTTACTGATGGTGGGTGTGCATAGCATGGGGAGGGCTCGTGCGGCCACCGTGGTCTTGGGGTGGTCTCTGGAATCGAAGGCGATGTCGGTTTCAGGCCCGGATAGGCCCTGTACAGCCTCGCGCTGCAGCCGGGGAGCACCTTGCCAACGGAGAAACTGCTTGATGTGGCGGCCAGAGGCAGGCGCCTGCGACCCGCCGACGATGCACGCGACCACATGGGGTGCTGGAGCCGTGAAGTGCGCGACGAACTGGTCGCAAAGTTTTTCCCAAGAGGAGATCGAGGCCCATGGGAGGCCACAGAGCCAGGATCGAGGGCCTCCATGAGAGCCAGGGGGACCAGTTCACCATGGCCTTTTCCTCGCCGCCCGCCGACTCTATGGCCTACGCGTATGACCGGAGGAACTCTCGAGGGTCAGCTGCACCGTCGTACCGCGGGGGAAGCGCCGATCGAAACTTCGCCGGACACAGCACCCGACGCAGGCTAGAGGTGAAGGCCGGGCAACCCACGGCGTCTCCATGGGCCACGAGCGGCCAGACCGGTGGCGTGTCGCCCTCCACGAAAACCACGAGGCGAGGGTGAAGCCCGAACGGGGAGGAAGCGAATCTCTGACACGCCCCTACCTGGCGCGCCAAATGTCGGATTCAGGGCTCCACAGACCCAAGAAGGTTCGAACTCTGGGGCATGTGCGAAGACCTCAACCTCTCAAGCCTCGAGCTCGTCGCCCTACAGCCTAGCCTAGCCAGATTCGGGTGAGCGGGGAAGAAGATGAACACGGCAGTTTACCCAGGTTTGGGACACCTTGTGGTGTAAAACCCTACTCCTGCTTTGTAGTGGATTGGCCTCACGAGGAGGTTGAGGATGAACTAGTACAGTGGATGAATTGCCTCGCGAGGGCTCAGGGGTGAGAATGAGTTGACCCCTTCGATGGTGGTGGCTAACCTATATTTATAGTGGCCTCTGTCCTCTTCCCTGGAAACTTAGGCGGGAAGGGATACCCACAACGGCCAATTTGAAAGGGGACAAGAGGTACACCTTATCCTAACAATAGGTGGTCTTCTCCTACAAAGCTTCTGGTCGTGACGCCGTAGTGGGCTCGGCGATGACATTCATCCTGCCGAGCTCGTGGTCTTGGTCTTTGTGGCACCGGAATGGAAACATTTGGAGGGCTCCTTGGGAACCCACGTCTGTCCTTGCTCCCTTAGCACCGAAACGGAAACTGTCTCCTCTGCGCCCGCTGGCGCCCACCTGGCCTTGGTCATCATGGCTCACATCATCGCAGCCTCATGAGGCTGGGCACTTGCATAGGAAACTCCGCTCCTCGGGAGGCGGCCTGGGGAGGCCGCTCCTCTGGAGGTCTTGGTGTCGTCCGCCTCGCGAGGCCAGGGGGCCCTCGCGAGGGTCTTGTCTTGGTAGTCTTATAGCTGGGCTGGACTAAGCCCTCGAAGGAGCCACACCAAGGGCCGCGGGCAGGCAAGTCTGGGTACCCTGGTTCCCAGAAGACCGACATCGGCAAGCACATCTACCTCACCACTTTATGCCCCAGCTATCCCTACGTCCTTATCGCTACCATTAATGTAAAATCACATGAAGCATGAAGCAATGCCACCTAGTGTCACTATTAAGTAATGTTGTTGTGAGTCTAGTGCCGTCGACAAATTGAAGCAATGACACCACCATTTTATGAAGTGCTTCCGTCTTGCTTTATTTCCCATGAATTGTGTTTTTGCAGTTACACTTAAATCTCACACTGCTAACATTGCTTCATCCCAGTGGAACTGCACAAATTTGATTACACATTTACTGACCATGTGCTACTCTCATGACAGTAATACTAATGCTATTGTTCTACATGTTAATCTAGTTGCAGTGTTGATGTGATGTGATGCTACTTCTTACTTAAGGGCACTTTTTCATACTGTCAATGTAGTGCCAATTATAACACAATAGATGTTGTTGTTAATCATATGCTACTGCAAATAACTGTCACTGCTTAAATAACCATATTTCATATTTGCACAAACAGGGATGTCTATCTCCATATCGTTTCTATTTGTGCAATCAGAAATACACACCTTGGTTTTAGTAGAACTGCACAAAATAAGATGGCTATTCCTAGCTGCCGTCGTCTAACCACCCGTGTTCCAAGTATTCCTACATTGTTAGTAAATAGATAGAATGACCAACAAAATCTAAAAGAAGCTGATTCATATGTTTACTTCCTGATTGCAGTGCAGGGACGAGCGAAAACAACTGTATCCTAGTCAGGAATTCACTTTTTCCCAGATCAAGGATGGACAAAGGACTAGCTGGCATGGGTGCGCGGAGGTTTTTGGGACAGGTGCGCGGATAACAGGCATTGTGGTCTGCTCATTTCTACAAATAGTGGTGCTTAAATTTAGTGGAACTCCAAAAGAAGTTCAGATGGTCAGTCCACTACATGGTTCAGTGTAGTATTCCAACTGAGAACACAATTATAATTGGTTATTCTGGAATGAAAGAACCTAACCCTGGATGGTGGCAACAAGAAAAACAAGAGTGAACCCCAGGAAATTAAAGCCTGCCTAGGGAGGCCCTTTGCTCACAGAAGCCTTGCTTGATTTTTCCTGATTTGTAAACCTTCTCACAACTTTGTCTTTTGTTGTGAACTAGTAAATGTTGGTTATGTTCCATGAATCATTGAGATGTATAAAATTGCTGAACTTATGCTTTTCAAGTATTTTATGAAGCCGAGTTTAATGTGAATGTTCCACATGAATGCTAGACTAGCATGTGAACGTTTGGAATTTACATTGTGGCCTCATTTAACTGCATGAACCACTCTAACAAGATACGTAGTTGCTTATATGTCAAACAGCAGAGTATTGATTGTGAGGTGGTCGATAGTCGACTTTTCTACTGTTGAAGCGAGCTGAGACAATGTCCCGTGTTTTGCACAACTGCTTACAAGTTGGGTAGCACCAACAGTGTTTACAAGTACTTAACCAGCCTTATGCACCCTATGTATACGTCGGCGCACAGTTGTCAAACAAGTACACTATTTCATCAAACACACACATCTCGTATGGTAAACTGTGGCAACTTATGTCTTACCATGCCATATTACATTAAAAAACTAGTGAGGATGCATCTACGGCAACAATTACAATGGTTCTCACATGATTCACGGGCAAAGAAAAGTAGCAGCAGTTCCCATAGACGGATTCAAACATAGTACTACCCCCAGAGGGCTCGATAATAGGCAAGGTTCGGATAATTAAACACAATCCAAACTACTTATAAACAATAGCTAGGCCAACTATTTCATGCCACGATCTAATTTGGGATGGACACAAGACAGACCTTGCCATGAACATCATCGAGGACGTCCGACAGCAACTCAATCCTGTCAGCCTTCTTGAAGATAACCTTGTGGCCTTTCCACTCATAAACTTGTTTGTCGAGGCATGCCACGTCATCTTCCTGCGTAAGCTTGACAAGAACAGTATGACTCACAAACGAAGGAGTATCTTTGAACTTCTTGTGCTTCAGTACACCCTGGATAACACGCCTGACAACAGTGCGGCTGGAATACATCTCGACTTTGGTATAAGTGCAACTAGCTTCCAGGATCCAACAGCCTAAGAACTTTGTTTTCCCAGTGCGTATATTCAGGTCATCCGCCTCATAGTGAGTGACATGTACAACCACACAATCCTTGTCTACATCAGGGCTCTAATTGAAACAGAAATGAATTCTAAATTACTTTCCAATATAAAAACACAAGTTATTTAAACCGCTATGTAGAGTCAAAAGTATGCATGACAGGGAAGGTAACATGGCATTGGAGCTAATAAAATCTTGCATTATTTATCACCACATACTTAGATGAAAAACCACAATCATGATCGGCAAAGAAGAAAATCACCTTGGGCAGCTCAGCGGGGGGGGGGGGGGGGGGGGGGGGGGGGGGGGGGGGGGGGGGGACACATCCTCGAAGGGGAAAACTGCTCCTGCAGGGCCACGGGGGCTGTAACCTCAAATGGGGCGTTGACCATCTCAGTTGTGGTCGTGAGCGTATCTAGGGTCGGCTCGGTGGTGGCCTCCATCTTCTTGGAGCTCTCTGTCTCGTGGAGATCAGCCTCCCGCGTCTGCGCCAACATCAGCAGATCTTTTCCTGGTTCTCCTTGGTCCATCATGAAACTAGCGAATATGAGACAACTGAAAGGAAAACACAATCTCAATGACAATGAAACAAAAAAGAGAGTGAGGATCGGTTACTGCTTTGCAAAAGTTTTTTTGAAAGAAAACATACCAACATCACGGATCCACTTACCTTCCTTTCGTTGGGAGAGAAGAACAATGGCAGAAGCGAGTGTTGGATTTCTTGAAGACAGTGAGGGAGAAGGGGATTCAGCGAAGAGTGAAATGCTGGTTGGTTCATCCATCCAACTTAGACTGCGGGGAGGTGGGTTTTTGTGATACGATGACTCGTTACTACCGCGCTATGACCGGGTGACTCTCTGCATGCATATCGCTTTCTAATTTGGTAGATGCCATTTGGGCCCACACGTTGCATGGCTCGCATGTCGGTGAACCAAAGTAAAATGGCAGTTAGTACCAAGAGACATTTCGATGACCGAGGAGGAGCCAGAACAGCGGTAGTGTATCCACTGTACTAGTAGTAATTGTTTTTATGGGTAGCTATAGAGTGTCTCAACTGTACTAGTAGTAATTGTTTCTCTGGGCCCCAGAAAAAAGAGCCTGTCCACCCTAAATAATAAAATCAATTCAAAATCCCATATATTTACTTAATGAGAGGCACTCCCCAGAACACCGGCCCCAAAAGAACCTGGGTGCTCCACTCGTACCCCCAAATTCATCACCGCACTCCTACAGAAAACCCCAGCTCCCCTTCATCCTCACTACTACAGAAAACCCCAACTCCCCTTCTTCACTCGCACTAAAACTAGGCTCGTCATTCGTTACTCTGCTCAAATCCGTGAGCTCGAAGCGACGCCCGCAAGGAAAATGGAGTCGGCTGACCCAGCGCCAAGAAGATGAGGCTCCCGCCAGGGGCGATGCCTTTTGTAGATCCCGCACCCAGAAGCGCAGGGAGAAGCGGCGAGGGCCATGACGTGGCTTGAGACCGCGTCGGTATTTCCCCAAAGAGGAAGGGATGATGCAGCACAGCTACGGTAAGTATTTCCCTCAGTCATGAAACCAAGGTATCAATCCAGTAGGAGAAACAAGCAACACTATGTAAACCATACCTGCAAACAAAGAAGAAATACTTGCAACCCGACGCGTAAGAGAGTTTGTCAATCTCTCCATGGTAAAAAGATAGATTGGTTTGTATGAGATTGGATACATATATCTGAATAAAACGCGAAATAAAATAAGTAAAGAAAAAGTGCAGCAAGGTATTTTTGGGTTTTTGGAATAATAGATCTGAAAACAAATACGGTAAAAGATAGATCTGAAAGCAATATGATAAAAGATAGACCCGGGGGCCGTAGATTTCACTAGTGGCTTCTCTCGAGAAAATAGCACACGGTGGGTAAACAAATTACTGTTGGGCAATTGATAGAAGAACAAATAATTATGACGATATCCAAGGAAATGACCAATATATAGGCATCACATCCAAGATTAGTAGACCGAAATGATTCTTCATCCACTACGATGACTCCACACATCGACCGCTATACAGCATGCACCTAGGGTATTAAGTTCATGGAGAAACGGAGTAATGCAATAAGAACGATGACATGCTGTTGATAACATCTATTCATGTAGGAATAGACCCCATCATGTTATCCTTAATAGCAACGATACATACGTGCCTCGCTACCCCTTCTGTCACTAGGTGAGGACACCGTAAGATTGAACCCATCACAAAGCACCTCTTCCCATTGCAAAAAAAAAATTGATCTAGTTGGCCTAACTAAACCAAATATTCGAAGAAGAAATACGAGGCTATAAATAATCATGCATATAAGAGATCAAAGAAAACTCAAATAATATTCATGGATATAGATCAGATCATAAACTCGAACTTCATCGGGTCCCAACAAACACACCGCAAAAAGTCATTACATCAAATAGATCTCCTAGAGACCATTGTATTAAGAATCATAAAGTGAGAAGAAGCCATCTAGCTACTACCTACAGACTCGTAGGTCTATGGTGGACTACTCACGCATCATCGGAGAGGCACCAATGAGGATGATGAACCCCTCAATGAGGCTGTTAGATTGGGTCTCGTGGTTCTGGAACTTGCGGCAGCTGGAATTGTGTTTCGTCGACTCCCCTAGGGTTTCTGGAATACTTGGGTATTTATAGAGCTGAGAGGCGGTGGAGAAGACCTCCATGGGCCCCATGATACCTGGTGTATCATGGGCCCCACGGGCCTCCCCCAGGTGCTTCTTGGCTCCCAAGTTGTCTTCTGGTGCAAAAAATATATCCCAAAAGTTTCGTTGTGTTTGGACTCCATTTGGTACTGATATTCCGCGAAGTAAAAAACAAGCAAAAAATAGCAACTAGCACTAGGCACTATGTCAATAGGTTAGTCCCAAAAAATAAAATAAAGTTGTTATAAAATGATTGTAAAACATCCAAGAATTATAATATAACAGCGTGGAACAATCAGAAATTATAGATACGTTGGAGACGTATCAGGCCACCCCCTGGATCAGAGGAACCCTAAGAATCTCGGGCGGACCTCATCAGCGATCTCCCGGATGCCATTCTTGGGGATATCATCTACCTTCTCCCCACCAAGGATGGCTGCCACACCCAAGTACTCGCACGTCGGTGGCGCCCTCTATGGCACGTCGTGCCTCTTAGTCTTGACTGTTGTGGCATATCTCTCTTTAAAGATTTTTAACTCCCCATAGCCATCATCTCCTCCCACCAGGGCACCATTCAAGGCCTCTGCATCCCTGCATGCTACCTGTGCATGCCGTGCATGGTGGACGCTTGGCTGAAATCCCCTGATTTGACAAAACTACAGCTGCTTGAGTTCTACTATTCCCCCAGAAATCACATACCACATAACGAACGCCATGTACTTGTGCCCTCGCCACCGATGTCCATCTCGCGGTTTTCCTCCTCTCTCCACACCGCCACCTTTGCGCTGTGCAACCTACCAGACAATCTGGTCCAAAATCTTCGACTCCCACTTCTCAAAAACTTTCACTTGTGTGGGTTTTTATGTCGGAGGCCTCATTGCACAACATCATCCACTCCAATTGCCCTGCCGTGGAGTGCTTGGTGCTTGTTTTGACAGTTAGAATCGATTGTCTCCAATTAAAGTCACCTAACCTTGTAAGAATTGGAATTTCTTTTGATGGAAGGGAGCTCATCATCGAAGATGCCCCTTCACTTCAAAGAATTGATCCTTTATTCTCGTTATTCACCGTCGCAAATAACTGTCGTTTCTACGCCTAAACAAGAGACCGTCGGTGTAATACATGATCTCTGTGCTCATTTCAAGATGTTGTTTGGCTCCACAGTTCTTCAGGTACCGTTTATTATCATCTACACTTGTAATCATAAGCTGCATTTTAAATTTCTGTGCATAAGTTCTATATCATTTTGGTGTACACTTTTTGTACTAATATTATGTTCTATACTCAATGAAGAGTTTGTCCATGGATAGCCTATCAATGGTGCTGGATTCTGTCAAGATCTTATATATCCATATGAATAGTTTTGATATGAACAAGATTATTGGGTTGATGCAATGCATTCCATGTCTGGAGAAGTTGCATATAAAGGTGATAATTTCACGCACATTGGAAGCCCGCATATAGTGTACTAGAATTAACCGTTCAACTGTTGCTCTTTCGACACTCTTTTTATAGACCTTCATTGTTTTCAATCTTCATGTCTATTTAGGCAATAGGACGGGGTAAGAAAGGTATAACCAATCGATGGTTTCGTAAGCACTGGGATTTTCTCAGTTCTCATGACATTCAATTAAAGACAATAACGCTGGAACGATATGTAGCCAACCATGCAAACACTAGATTTATCACATTCTTCCTGATGAATGTGAGGTTACTATTGTCCAGTAGGCTTAAGTTTATCAGCAGCATGGTTTTTGACGGATGGGTATGTCGAAGAGCAAAAAAAGGAGTTTCAGGTGGACAAAAGGGCTTCTGAATGTGCCAGACTTCTATTTACAACATCTTGTGGTCATTATCAAGTAAATTTTATGACCATGGATGTTCATTCTATGGACCTGACTGATCCATTTGATTGTGACTGCCAAAAATAGTGCTGGAGTTAGATGTTGTTGCCCTTTTCAATCTTGGTTTTGTGTAAACCTGATGAATAATTAACCCTTGTGCTTTTGTATAGTTTGTAAGATGGAGTTAGATGTTGTTGCCCTTTTCAACTCGGCTGTGACTGTCATCTTTTCTTTGAAACAAGGTAAATGGCTTTCCATTTGTTTAATTAAGAGAGAAATATTGTAACAAATCCCAACCAAGGGTAATAACATCACTCTCGCCGGCTGCTTGAGCTCACTGTGCATTATAGAACCCAAGTGATTAGCCCCCGCAGTACCCACAAACTTATTTGGAACTAGCACACCAAATGGGCTATAATTTTTCATAAGAAAGGCTGCATGGCCATGACAGATTTGGATTTTGACATTTGGGACCCACAAGGAAAAAGCCTATCCAAGGTGGCGTCGACTTAGACAACAAACAATTCTACCTACCATTCGTTGGATTGACATCCAACATTTGTTGTGTATCTTCTATATCTTGTCTTCTTCCTCCAGCCGCCCAAACCAAACCACCCCGTTGGTCTCCCCTGCTCCCGCCTCCCATGACTGGTTGCGCCTCCGCTACCCTACCGTACCGTCAAACCTTGGCCAGTACATCCCTCTCTTCCCCCACACGTCCAGTTATTCTCTTGCGACGTCAGCCCCAACACGCACCCGCACTTGAACCAGTTGCTCATACTCCCCTCCGCCTGCGACTACACTGCTGCATCTTCCATGACTCCTGTTCGTTACCGTCTGAGGCCTCGCCAACGTCCTCTAACTAGGTTCACTTGCCGTGCGCGGTGCGCCGCCGTCGGGCATTGTCAACATGGTCAACAACCGAGAGGAATAAGGAGATGACTATACGTCTACAGAATGACGGTAGGGACCCACCAGGGTCATGGTAGTACGGAAGCAAGTGCCTCGTTATTACAAGCCACAAAAATGTTTCCTCCTAATGGTTTGACATCTGGGTCCCACGCCATTGTCAACGTAGTCAATAAACGAGAGAATTACACAACAAGCGGCTGACACCAAGGACGCAGGAGGTCGCGCAGTTATTATTTACTAATTTTAGAGACGGAGCAGGGTAACAACGAGGATGTGGCCCGTCTAGCCCATGCTTTTATTTTATGTTTACCACATGATGAGCCCACTTGTGTTTTTTTTCTTTCTGAAAATGGCTATCCCAGCTCTAATTTTTTTAAAGAATACCCAACGGAGGCCTAGTGGCTTTTCTCAGCCCTGCAGGGCTGCAAATCTTTCAAGACGAGAGCAATGTATTCGCTTGCCCAGAAAATGGGCTATAAGTAGTAAGAAATGGGATGTAAATTTTAAAAACACAGCAAACTGGCAATTTGTTTCAAATATCGTTTATTTAGATTTTGAGATTTCGAATTTAATTGTTTTTTTGCGGGGAAATTATGTTGGATTTTAAATTGATACAAATTTATTTATTTTTCAAAAAAATTAACAGTGGCCAGAATATGGGTTGTAATGCTAACAAAAAGATTATGGGCTTGAAAAAAATCCTTAAGAATTAGCCAATGGGCTGTAAATTTATTAGAAATAATGGGAGATGGGTTGTATGTTGTTTTCCACATATTTGAGGCTGACTTGTGGGCCTACTAGGTTGACGAGTATGCTTTCCTAAAAAAAAGGTTGACGTGCACGCAAGGCCGTGTCAACTTAGTCAACACACGAGAGAAGTGACTGTTGGATGTCCATCCAATGGCCATCGTACTTCTTCAATCTCTGATCTTCCTGCTCCAGCCGCCCAAACCAGCACCGGCGGGACTACCTACTCCCACCTCCTGTGGCCGGCTGTGCTGCCGCGCAGGCCTCACCACCCCACCCTAGTGCCATCGCTAGCCTGGCCATCCCTCTACTCACCCACACCTGTTGTTATTCTCCGGCGATGGCAGATGAACTAGTAAACCCTCCTACTCCGCTCCGTGTGGTAAACAACTGCCGAGTCTACCCCAGCTCCGTGTCGTTCCCTACCTAGGCCTCATTGTCGTCCACCGCCAGAGGACTGTACGTGGAGAGGTTGACAGCTGGGTCCACGGCCACACGCAAGGAAGTTCCTCCTTATTACGTGCAAAATAATGATTCCTCCACCTGACAGCAGGGACCCACCGGAAGGGCCACCGTATTTCACAAAAAAACATTCCTCCCACTGACAGCTCGGACCCACCAGCTATATCTTCGCATGCAAGGAAGTGCCTCCTTATTACGCACAAAAAAATGATTACTCCCCCTGCTAGCTGGGGCCACCTTATTTGGATGCTGACTTGTGGGCCTACTAAGTTGAGCGGACATAGGGCTTTGTCAACATAGTTGATATAAATGATTCTAGCTGAAGTGACCATACGGTGTCCATCCAACACCATCGTGCTTCTTCAACCTCTGGTCTTCCTGCTCCAGCCACCCAAACCAGCGCCGATGAGACTGCCTGCTCCTGCTTCCTGTGGTCGGCTGTGCTGCCGCGCAGGCCTCATCACCCCACCCTACTCCCATCACTAGCCTGGCCATCCCTCTACTCACCCACACCTACTATTATTCTCTGGCAACGGCAGATGAACCAGTAAACACTTGTACTGCCCTCCGCGTGGGAAACAACTGCCGAGTCTTCCCTGGCTCCATGTCGTTCCCTTCCTAGGCATTGCCATCGTCCACCGCCTTGGTGCTCTCGGCGCGGCTAGGTCAACATGGTCAATGAACAACATCCATCAGAAGAGGACTACACGTGGAGAGGCTGACTGCTGGGTCCATGGCCGAATGCAAGAAAGTGCTCCTTATTACGCGCAAAATAATGATTCCTCCACCTGACCGCGGAGACCCACCGGAAGGGCCTCTGTATTTCATGAAAAAATGTTTCCCCCCTGACAGATGGGACCCACTAGCTACATCTTCGCACGAAAGGAAGTGCCTTCTTACCCCCTAACAGCTGGGACCCACCAAGCTGAAGTGTAGGTAGCATTATCTGTCTGGTCGTGAACATGTATGTACATAGCGGTCGATTCATCTCTCTGCAGTGATGAACCGTGGCTGAATAAGGAGCAACACATGTTGAAGTAGAGGCGCCAATGTAGCATCTCACACAGTCCCGTCTATATCGTGTACACGTACGTACAGCCACGCTGTAAGAAAGTAAATACGGCTACATACGTACATACAGGCGGGGTCTCTAACGCGTACAGCGACGTCGGTCTGTTCATCGGCAGCTAACCGGCTGGGTCGGAATGGAGAAAACTTCGTCTTGTTCATCGGGAGGCAACCGACCGGGTCGGAATACGTCATGTTCATCAGGAGCCAACCGGCTTGGACGGAACAGCCGAAACAAGGTCTGGCGTACCGCAGAATGGAGGAAACGGCCTTCTGTTCGACCATGTACGGTTGAAACGGAGTCCTGTTCATCGGGAAAGGTCTGGCGTACCGCAGAACAGAGGAAACAGACTTCTGTTCAAGTGCCTACAGTCGAAACGGGGTCTTGTTGCTCGGGAGGGGTGTGGCGTACCGCAAAACGGAGGAAACGGACTTCTGTTGGAGCGCCTACAGTCGAAACAGGGTCCTGTTCATCAGGCGGGGTATGGCGTACAGCAAAGCGGGACTCCATGGGCTACTATTCATCCACCGTCTACTGCCTCGCTCCAGACTCCATGGGCTACCGTTCATCCGCCGTCGACTTCCTCCAGCCTCCACCAACTACTGTTCATCCACAAGCTACTATTCATCTAGCCTCCACTGGCTACTGTTCGACCAGCCCTCCACAGAGTCCTATTCATCCACCCCAACCGGCTCAGGTGTGGCGGCCTCCTCAGGGTCCTGTTCATCCAGCAGCAATGGCCTACTACCACGAGGTCCTGTTCATACAACCCCCACCAGGAACTGTTCACCCAACACCAAACAACCGGCTACACTCACCATGTCTCGACTTGTTCAACCAACCCCGAACGGTCACTTTTCGTCAAGAGGCAGGTTCGATCGGCTTTAGTAAGAAGCAACAACGATCGATCGCTCGGGTTCAGTTAGAAGTAGTAGCGAAGGAATTGCTCGGGTTCAGTCAGCAGCGAAGGAATCGCTTGGGTTCAGTTAACAACCAGTGATCGATCGCTCAAGTTCAGTAATGTAGCTAGTGCAATCGCTCAAGTTCAGTAAGCAAACGCCTCGCTCGGGTTCAGTTAGAGCTCAACACCTCGCACACATGCGCGTACGTATACGAGAGAAACATGCAAACCTCCGTGCATCGCTCGGCCCCGACCAACCACCGTAACTGGGAACTCCCCGAAATTTTCCTCGCCCTCGCTTCTACCACATTTTTTTCCGTCAAGGACCGCCCAAAGAATGTCATGCAGGCGCGTTCCCGGCCCGCCCAGGACGAAAAGCACATTTTCTATCAGGATTTTTTGTCATAGAAGTAGGAGCCCACCACATCTATGACGATACGTGTTTTTGTCACAATTATAGTCATAGAAGTGTCATAACCATGACAGAAAAAAATTCATTCGGGCCATAATGTCACGGATGTGTCCTTTTTGTACTTCTTGCGGTTGCACACATAAGTTTTCTGTCCTTGAAGTATCCATCCATCTCTTTGAGCCTGGCTGGCATTCCGTCGGGATGATCACATGGAGATACCAGGATTCCCGGGCATAACCATGATAGGTATCAGGCTGCCAGATGCAATACCAATCCACCCAAAGGGATATTGAGTCCTTGATGTCTTGAATTCTTGAATCGTCATGCAGGTCTTGAATTCTTGAATCGTCATGCAAGTCTTGAATTACTTATCCTTACAACACTCCTGAATGCCACAACCAACCCTCGTCTACTAAAGCGTAGCAATAATGAAGGAACGTCCCTTCTCGACAATGGTAATGGGGTATTGGGTTTCTCCTACCTCAAGTTCAACCTCAATATCCTTCTATTCATGGTGGAAAGATTTACTAATGCAAGAAAAACATAGGTAGATAAAATACATGATCAAATGACTTGCCTTGCTGATGATCTTGAAACTCAATGGACTCATAGTAACAAGCCTTGCAATCCAGATACTATATCGAAAACAAACAAGACATACAATAAGCAATTCTTCCTAATAAATACTATAACAAAAAGTAAAACTAAAAATAAAACAATCAAAGAGATTAAAAGCAAAACCAATGAAAACACCAAAAACTCAATTGAAAAGCTTTTCTAAAAGCAAAGCAACCTATAAATAGTTTTCTGTAACTAATAATTTTTTAACAGAAAGAAAATTAAAGTTTTATTAAAATAAAAGAAAGAAAATTCCCTACAAATTTCTATGCAAAAATAATCAACTTAAAATCATTTATGAAACTCCATTTATGATCAAAACGAGCTTTCTTTCAAAACAAAAGAAACAAAAATAATAATAAAATATTTTAAATTACAAATAAAGTTCCTATTGTTAACTAACAGAAACTAATTAAAACTTGTCAAAAAATGACAAAAGAAAATAATTTAAAACAATTAAAACAAAAAGAAATAGAATAAATCCAAGAAATAACCAAAAGAGTAATTTTTTTGCAAATAAATAAATTTAAAATAAAAGAAAAATGAAATTAGAAGTGCTACTGGATGCACAACTACTTTGTGACAAATTGCAAAAAGAATCGAAAAGCTATTTTCAAACAAAAGATATTAGCAATCTAGTGTTTGAATGTTATTCATGCAAATCCAAATTTAATTTTTTTAAATATCATCAAACTTGGTATCTAAAGGAACTTCATGAAATTCTAAACCTAATGCAAAAAGAAACACTCAAAAATATTAAATATTCTGGAAGATAAGGATTTTCTAAAACATAAACTAAATCTGTAAATTAAAAGAAAAAACTGAAAAAAGAAAAGAACTAGCGATCGGCTAATGGGCTACGTGGCAGATCCTGAGTGGCTAAGGGGGGTGTGTGCGCGAGCGAATGGAGCTGATGGAGGGTTTGTAGAAGAAAATGATTCGCAAAAAAAGCCTTGATCTAATGTAGCGCGTTCATCTACGATCTAAAGGTGGGGGAAGATCCCGGTGGATTACAGCGGCGGTGGAGATCTCCAGTGAGGGTGTGGCTTCGGGCGTTGACTGTGTGTCTCCGAAGACGGCGAGGACTCCACGCGGCATAGGCGAGTGAGGTTTGGTTTTTCTTGGTAGAGTTGGGGTCGGGGTAGTTGGAGGGCGGCGGAGCGAGCTGTGGCGCAGGGCGGCAGAGCGGAGCTCCGGCGAGGGATTCCGGTGGCTCTCGTGTGTTTGAGGAGGGGGTCAGGGGGAATCAGCTGAGGGAGGCATGCCCTTTATAGGGCTTGTGCGTTGGAGCAGGGGAAGCGCGGGATCGACAGGAAATTGGGGCGGCAGCGCTGTCCGGCAAGGTTTGGAAGGTAATCAGGGCTCAGATGGAAGGTGACTGCGGCGAGATGGGAGCGGTCGGTGGGGCCCCGGTGTCAGAGAGAGAGAGAGAGAGAGGGGAAAGAAAATTGAATCGGGCGACCAGATTGGTGGGATTCGGCTCGGGTGCGTGCGGCTGGGCTGGCTGGCCAGTGTGCCGCGTGTGGAAGAAAGAGAGAGAGAAGGGGGAGGAAGAGAGAGGGAGAGAGGTGGGCCGCGTTGAGGAGTTTCCTTTTTATTAATCATTTTCCATTTGGAATTTTCAGAGAGAAAAAAATAATAGTAAAATAACTAAAAATATTCTATAGGCATATTATATACCAAAATGATTAGGAGAATAAATCCTAAAACATGGATTATTTTTCAGAGGAAAAAAATGATAAAAAACATTTTTTTGAAAATTCCAAATAAAAGCAAATTTGACTTTCAGTTATTTTGCATTATTTTTTTCTAACTTTTGGGGTGTCATGTTACCTCTTCTCATACTTTTTGATCAAAGTATTTTGTCAGGGATTTTGAATATAATTTAATTGCTATTTTGAAATGAAGTCAAATTCAAAACTGAAAATCCAAATGCCATTTCAACTTCAATCAAAATGCATAGATGCTTAGCTATATTTGCAAAACATTCCAAAATGCAAATTTGGGATGTTAAAAACCTACCCACCTGAAGATGAATCTTGCCCTCGAGATTCGGGTTGGCTAGAAAATAGGTGCGGGTGGTCTCGACGAAGGTCTTCTTCTCATTCCCAAGTGGCTTCCTCCTCGGTATGGTGACTCCATAGAACCTTGCAAAACTTGATGATCTTGCTACGGGTAACTCTGTTCGCAGTCTCGAGGATCCTGATGGTCTTCTCCTCATAAGTCATATCACTGTCAAGTTCTATGGCCTCTAGGGGCACCCTTCCGGTAATTCCATCTTGTATGCAACTTCTCCTTGTCGTGGTATCACACGGCCACCTATGGGGCCATCGGCCCCTTTTGGTTCGGCAAGGGGGAAAAGCGCATTGCACAAAGAGCGAAAAGCATAGAGCAGCACGACAATGATGGCACGGGCTGTTTAACCCAGGTTCGGGCCGCTGCGAGGCGTAAAACCCTACTCCTGCTTTGGTGGATTGATGGAAGGACCATGGTGGAGACGCAGCGCTCTAGCCCGGCAAGGTCGCCTCGGGGCGAGAGCAGCTACGCGTGTACGAGTGTATAAGGGTCTGAATCCTCTCTAAGGTAGCCACAACCCTCCTTTTATAGGTCAAGGGGTCACCACAATGACAAAATAGTCATTATGCACTGATTAGATAGCCACAGTGCTATCATACCTAACTCTGCTGACAGGACGGTGCATTAAATGCGCCGCTTAGTGTCACATTGTGGCATAGCCCGACAAGCCTTGCCATGCCATTCAGCCACCATTTCGCCTCCCCGCACAACACGTCGGCTGGACGGGTGTCATTTAGGGATGATCTTCATCAGAAATGGCCTGCCATGTACCAAGTAACAACCACTTAGTCACTTGGGGAGTCGACACCGCACCGATGGGTGACTTGTGTTGCTATGAGGTGGAGCGATGGAGCTTTGGCGGGGTAATCCACCCTTGGCGTCCCCAGCAAGCCTGCCGGGGGAGTCTTGAGGCTTGTCTTGGGGTAACCTCGACCCCGCCAGGCTCGCCTGCCCGGCAAGGGAGGTTTTTCCTTAGTCATATCTTGCTTATTTGGTTGGTCTTGGTCTTCTTGATCCGCCTTTTGATTTCTCAAAGAGCCATCTCTTCTGCTTGGCCTTGTCTTGAACGTCGTAACCTTGCTCTTGAGCCTGTGTACAGTCTGGGCAACACACCTGGGGGTTTGTTGCACCGATAGGAGCCCCTGGGCCTGGCCTGAACGTGCTGCCGAGCGTCGTCGGGGTAGGCCCTGTCTAGTACACAGGCGAGAGGGTTGTGGTAGCTCGTCATTTGAGATCTTCTTTGCTTCTCCATTAACCTTTGCTTGAGTCAGTTTCCGATTTTCCCGTGTGTCGCGTGATGCCAATTGTAGTGGGGCCACCTTTTGTAATGGCCCGTGAATGACTTTAACGCATGGGGGAGTAACTGCCAATTCACTCTCCCCACCACGTCCTTATCCTCTGCCACGTATGTTGCATGCATTGACTGGGGTAGGTGACGGAGCCATGTGGTGCAGAAGAGAGAGCCATGGCAGGAGCTCGGCCTTCTTTGGATTGGTGGAGAGGGGCTGTTACCTACCGAGGGATTAGCCTCCCCCCGACCATGTCTTCTGTCATGCGGTGTGAAGTCAGCCCCCCAGCCACATTCTCCTATAAAAAGAGAAGCGGGCGAGGGGCTAATTCCAAGCATCTTTTCCCCCTTCTTCCCAAGAAGGGTGCGGCTATGCCTCTGTTAAGGTAGGGTCTCCTTCCCATTCCCACACAAAGCTTCCAGCCTGGAGTGGCGGTCCTATGCTCGGTGTGGGTAAGAAAGGCTCTTGGTGGGCGCGTGGGCGGCGCGGTGGCAGCGCCGGAGGTAGCGGCTCCGTCGTGCTCGTCGTCGGGCCGCCCGCGGTCCCAACCTTGGTGAGGGGTCTTGTAGGCAACACCGCGCCGGATCCCATAGTGGTCACGAAGCATGGTAGTCACCCGTGGCCTAACCCTTCTTCGCCCATGATGATGAAGGAAAACTGCAAAAAAGACCGCTTCCTACGCACAGGAGATCTCGGGGGTGGTTCGTCATTGGTTACGGCAGATGTCCTCCCTCGGGGGACTGCTTGCTTCGCGCACGAGGGGATTCTTGTGCATGTGCATGTTTCTCAAGGGGACAGTATTCTTCTAGCTTTGGGTCGGCGGAGACGACCATGCTCTCTGTGGGGTCCTCTGGAGCGCTTGGCGTCCGCCCCAGTCGCCGTATCGGTGGTTTGGGCAATGGCGGGCGTGCCTCTTTGAGCGACAGCAATGAGGAGGGTGGTGGCAACCCACGACGCATCAAGAGTGGGGATGACCGCTCTGACGTGGCGTGATTGCCGGCAGCACCATCATCACCGGCTGGGCCCCGGCAGCACCACCATCTGCACCTGCCCTCTAGTTCCTTCCTCCCAGCCTAGGAGCGGTGTCCTCCTGATCCTGGGGAGGCGCCAAATCCCAGTCAGGTCTTTCCTCCGTCTTCTTCGTCTCCCCCTGCGGTTCCAAGGAGGAGGAGGACAGAGCAAAGGCATTACGTGGCACTTATCTTTTTTTCAATCTAAAACATGTAGGCACTTGCCAAACTTTAGTCTAAATTATCTAAACTTCTTTATCCATATTTGTGCTCTGTAAGATCTGTACTTGCTTATCAGCATATTAATGAAAAAGGCAAGCCTTGCCGGGTACTTGTGCATGTATCATGTCCTTGCTGAGTTGAGGTGCCTCTATACGTTCAAGTAAACAAGTTTCCCCCGGCAAACTATCCTGCCGGTACCCTTAATTTGCTACCGTGGGGCAAGGCCTGCTGGGCATAAAACTATAAAAAGGGACCGGCCCCTCGTCGAACCCTCTCCATCAAAGGCAACTGCGACCACCTCGTCCGAAGCAACGTTCGGGACAAAGGATGGGAGCACCTATGTTTTGAAGGTAACGAGATTTTCATATGCACAAGTTTTTACCTTACAGAATAGGTATGGATAAGAAGAAACTTATCTGTTTGGCTTGCCGGGGATCACTGTGTAGGCTTGTCTTCATTTCTTCTCTTCGGGATCAAGTCCATGGCAAGAACCCTGCAACTTAGTGCAGATGAAAACAGTGCTACATGCAACCTCATCTACATGATCATGCTATACTCATGATATGCTTATGCATGCATGCAATCCTGTCGGGGGGCCCCCAGCGCTTCGTTTATTCATCTGTTGCTCAGGGTCTGCGCCTGGCTTTGTACAAAGGGTTACATGCAACATCGGAAAGGCTTGTACAAAAGGGTGGCTGCCTGGCAGGGCCCAACAGCCGCGCCTACTGGTAGAACTTACGGAGATGCTTAGTATTCCATGAGTATTGCAACTGAATGCCATCTTCGGTCTCCAGACGGACTGCACCGGGTCTGGTGACTCGTACTACCCGGTAAGGGCCTTCCCACTTTGGTGTCAACTTGTTTGCACCCTTGGCGGACTGAACACGCCTAAGGACAAGGTCGCCTTCCTCAAGGTTCCGGGCATGAACCCTGCGGCTGTGATAGAGACGCAAGGCTTGCTGGTAGCGTGCGGCACGCGTCATAGCCCGGAGACAGTTCTCCTCAAGTAGCACAGCGTCGTCACGCCGGTGTTGTTCCTGCGCTACATCATCATAGGCAAGCACTCGAGGTGATCCGTATATAAGTTCCATGGGGATAACTGCTTCTGCCCCATAGACTAGGGAGAAGGGAGTCTGCCCGGTAGCTCAATTTGGTGTCGTACGGAGGGACCAAAGAACCACCGGCAGCTCGTCAATCCATCGCCTGCAGCACTTCTGCAGCCTATCAAATGTTCTTGTCTTGAGTCCTCGCAACACTTCAGTGTTTGCCCTCTCAGCTTGTCCGTTGCTTCTGGGATGGGCAACAGAGGCAAATGAGACTTTGCTTCTGAGGGCATGAATGTACTGCATGAAGGCACGTCTTGTGAATTGGGTGCCATTGTCAGTGATGATCCTGGCGGGTACTCCAAAATAGCACACCAATCCTTTCAAGAACTTGTTAGCTGACTGTGCGGTCACCTTCCTAAAGGGCTCCACCTCTGGCCACTTTGTGAACTTGTCGATAGTGACAAACAAGAACTTAAAGCCCCCGGTAGCACGGGGGAAGGGGCCCAAGATGTCGAGCCCCCAGACCGAGAAGGGCCATGACAAAGGGACCGTCTGGAGAGCTTGAGCAGGCTGATGGATATTCTTGGAGTGGAACTAGCAGGCTTCACATTTGGTGACTAGCTCAATTGCATCTTGGAGGGCCGTGGGCCAGTAAAAACCTTGCCAGAAGGCTTTTCCAACTAGGGCCCCCGATCCAATGTGGGAACCACATATACCCTTGTGTATCTCTGCCAACAGTTCCTTTCCTTCTTCCCGGCAAATGCACTTCAATTTCACTCCGTTGGGCCTTCTTCTGTATAGCGTGTCATCAACGAACTGATACATACTGGCCCTCCGGGGTACTCTTTCAGCTTCTTCTTGCTCTTCGGGGAGTTCTCCTATTTGGAGGAAATGGACTATGTGTCGCGCCCAAGTTGGAGCTTGAGGCTCGGCAAAGAGGACCAGCGGCACCTCCTCATTCGTGGGAGCGCACTCCTCGACCGCAGAGATTGGTAGTTTGGCGGGAGGGTGCAGCTCACCGATCGAAGGGGAGTTGTTCCCGCCAAGCTCTCTGCCGGGGGCTTCGAGAAGCTCTGTTCGGAGAGGCTTGCCGGAGTCCAGTTTCCTCCTCTTCCTGGCCATTGTTTCCGGGGATACGGATGGTTGAGTCGGATGGAGAACAAAAGTCCCTGGTTCCACAGGGAGTTTTTGCGCAGCGCACTTTGACAGATGATCAGCAATGCTGTTTTCCGCACACGGTATGTGCTCTGTTTGCAATCCATCAAAGCACTCCTCCAACTTTCTCACTTCCTAGACGTATTCCTCCATCAATGGGCTTTGATAATCCTTGTTCACTTGCCTCACCACAAGTTGCGAATCTCCATGAATGATCAACTTCTTGATTCCCAGTTCTGTTGCGATCCCTGAGCCTGGCAAGGAGTCCTTCATATTCTGTTATATTGTTAGTAGCCTTCTCCCGGGGGAAATGCATTTGAACCACGTACTTAAGGTGCTCCCCAGAGGGAGCAACAAGAAGCACGCCAGCTCCTACACCTTGTAGGGAGAAGGCACCATCAAAGTACATGATCCATTCCTGGGGCGCTTCCTTGCCGGGGATAACTGTCTCCAACACGTCTTCGTAGGGGTAGGCATCCATTCTGCAATAAACTCCGCCAGTGCTCTTCTCTGAATGGTTGATGTGCTCTCGAACTTCAAACCAAAGATGGATAACTCCAAAGCCCATTCCACTATCCTGCCAGTGGCCTCAGGGTTTCCTCAATATGCATTGCATGGGGAAGCGGGTGACAACCGTGATCTCGTGGGCTTGGAAGTAGTGGCGCGGTTTCCTTGAGGCCATGATGAGGCCAAAAAACAACTTTTGCATGCCAGAGTACCTCGACCTAGCCCCCTGCAACAGGGAGCTAACGAAGTACACTGGGCGCTGCACCACTTTCTTCCTTGCCGCGACCTTGGAGCTGTCTCCATTACCCCGCTCTTGCTTGTTCTGATCTGCCTCTGATCTTGCCGGGGCGAGTTCACTTCGTTCTCCAGAGGGGATGGCAGTTGCAGCTGCTTCTTCATCTACTTCCCGTTGTGCCACCAGCGCTGCCCTAACCACTTGATTGGTTGCCGCTAAGTATAGCAGCAACGGTTCTTGTGGTTTTGGAGAGACTAAGGTGGGGACAGAAGAAAGATAGGTCTTCAGATCCTGCAGTGTAGCATGTGCCTCCGGGGTCCACTCCATGGGCCCAGCCTTCTTCAAGATTTTGAAGAACAGCAGGGCGTGTTCGGCGGACATGGAAATGAACCTGCTTAGCGCGGCAACACATCCAGTCAAACGCCTCATGTCTTTAAATGTCTTGGGTGCTTGAATTTGCTCAATTCCCTCAATCTTGTCGGGGTTGGCCTCTATCCCCCGGTGGGACACAAAGAAGCCAAGCAGCTTGCCGGAAGGAATGCCAAACACGCACTTCTCTGGGTTCTGATTCAAGTTGATCTTGCGTATATTTGTAAAGGTCTCTTCCAAGTCCTGAATGAGTTGATTTGTCCTTGGTTTTGACCACTATATCATCCATGTAGGCTTCAATATTCCTGTGTAGCTGAGACTCAAAGCCAATCTGTACTACCCTTGCGAAAGTGGATCCAGCGCTTTTTAACCCAAAGGGCATACGTACAAAGCAGTACGTGCCGCATGGGGTTATAAACGCGGTCTTCTCTTCGTCTTCCTCGGACATGAAAATCTGGTGGTACCCGGAGTAGGCATCCAAGAAGGAAAGTAGGTCACATCCAGAGGTGGAAACCACAATCTGATCGATGCGCGGCAAGGGGAATGGGTCCTTCAGGCATGCTTTATTTAGATCTGTGAAATCTATGTAAAGCCTCCATTTCCCATTCGCCTTGTGCACTACCACTGGATTCGCCAACCAAGTTGGATGCAATACTCCTCTGACCAAACTAGTAGCTTCGAGTTCCTTGATCTCCTCGGCAATTAACTGCTGCCGCTCCAAAGCTTGCTTTTGGACCTTCTATTTAACGGGTTGTGCATGTGGGCAGACAGCAAGGTGGTGCTCGATTACCTCCCTAGCAACACCGGGGCTGTCAGATGGTTGCCAAGCAAACACATCGACATTTGCCCGCAGGAAGGCAATGAGCGCGCTTTCCTATTTGTCATCAAGGGTGGAGCTGATGGTAAATGTACCATCAACGCCAACCAACCATGTCGGGACCTTCTTCACAGCAGGCGCAGCAACTTTTGATCTCTTGCTATTGGAATTCTTCGGCAAATCATCAACAGGCGCAACGCAATCCGAAGAGGCGCGCTTCCGGGATTCTTTGCTGGCATCCTTGCTAGCTTTCTTGCCTTTCTTGCCTTCCTTGGCAGGAGCGGTAGCTTCCGTGGCCTCTACATATACTTCCGCAAACTCTCTCCTTCCTTCTGTGGGAGGAGCTGCAAGTCGCTGGGCCGCCCTAGTTCTTGATGGCCGCCCGTGAAGGCGCCAATAAACTCATGACACAGATCAGCCCAAGTCGAGACGGAGTTCTCTGGCAAGTGCATCAGTCACGACCTCACGTTTGGCTTGAGTGCCAAAGGGAAGTAGTTGGCAAACACCCTCTCGTCCCTTCCTCCGGCAGCTTGAATAGCGATGGTGTAGATTCTCAAGAACTCTGCTGGGTTCAATCTTCTGTCGTACTTTTCTGGTGTCTCTGGTTTGAACGTACAGGCAGATGGCCAATGGACTTGCCGCAGCTCACGAGTGAAGGCGGGGAACCCAACCTCGAAAGGCAGGTACCCACCCCCACCGGGCATGGGTTCGTCGACGTCGGGGCCATTGCACCTATCAGACTAGCGGCGGGTGTCACGGCGTCGCTCGATGGTGACGCGCATGTCTTCCCTCCACCTGTCTTCCAGGACTCGTCGCTGGTCTCAACGTGCCTGAGGATCAGACGAAGCCATTGATACGTTGTTGGGTTCTTGGTTGCATGGCCCTGGGTACGGCCCCTGCGCTGGCTATCGTGGAGGGGACTGCACCGTCAGAATGGCTCCCTCGGTGCGGCCAGCGGCTTGGGTCGTTGCCGTCGTTGGTGGAGGCCGTGGCGGGCCTGCCTGCTGTGATCCTCCCGCCTCAGCGAAACCAATCAAGCTCTGGATAGTGGCCCTCCACTCGTCCATTTGATTTGCCGTTGGCGGAAATCTCAACAAGAGCTGGGCTCGCGCCATGGCCTCCGAAGAGGTGCTTGGCATGGACGACGATGCAGATCGCGACGTCGCCCGACTTCTGATGGTGCCTGTAGTGGTGGCGCCATGTTCTCGCTGCCGCGAGCCAGTCACTAGGGCGGCGTGACGAGGAGGCGGATGCGTTTGGGGGTTGATGACCCCATTCGGTGCATCGTCTCGGCTAGCTTGTCCTGGGGGTGGCGCGGGCCCTCTAGCCCCACCCGCGGCAGGGGCAGCTAGGAGGTTACAGTCCGCATCAGGGCGAGCGCCTCTGCTGCGGCTGTGTCCCTCGGTGAGGTGGGGAGGCAGAGACGGAATATTCTCCCCACCGTACCTTGTGGAGCATGGCTGCCGGGGTGTTGTTGGTGTCGCCCTCCTCCGGTTCCTCCTGCTCTTGCTTCGGTCGCAGGGGGAATGGTGATTGCGCCGCCTACGCCGGTCACGTTCCCCGTGGCGTCGACGTTCCCATGTTCCCCCGTAGCCCCCACAGCATTACTGGCCACATGCGACGGGGCCTTCGAGGTGGATGGGTGAGCTGAAGCACCAGATTTCTTCTTGGGCGCCATGGATGATGAAGCCGTTGATGAAGAAAATGATGATGAAGATAACACGCTACTCACACCTTCGGGTTCGCGCAAGCGCTGCCCCCCTACCTGGCGCGCTAAAGATGTCGTGGTATCACACGGCCACCTGTGGGGCCATCGGCCCCTTGTGGTTCAGCAAGGGGGAAGAGCGCATTGCACAAAGAGCGGAAAGCATAGAGCAGCACGACAAGGATGACACGGGCAGTTTTACCCAGGTTCGGGCCGCCGCGAGGTGTCAAACCCTACTCCTGCTTTGGTGGATTGATGGAAGGACCATGGTGGAGACGCAGCGCTCTAGCCCAGCAAGGTCGCCTCGGGGCGAGAGTAGCTACGCGCGTACAAGTGTACAAGGGTTCGAATCCTTTCTAAGGTAGCCACAACCCTCCTTTTATAGGTCAAGGGGTCACCACAATGGCAAAATAGTCATTATGCACTTATTAGATAGCCACAGTGCTATCATACTTAACTCTACAGACAGGACAGGGTGCATTAAATGCGCCGCTTAGTGTCACATCATGGCGTAGCCCGGCAAGCCTTGCCCTGCCATTCAGCCAACTTTTTGCCTGCCCGCGCGACATGTTGCCTGGACGGGTGTCATTTAGGGATGATCTTCATCAGAAATGGCCTGCCACGTAGCAAGTAACAACCACTTAGTCACTTAGGGGCTCGACACCGCACCGATGGGTGACTTGCGTTGCTGTGAGGTGGAGCGGTGGAGCTTTGGCAGGGTAATCCGCCCTTGGTGTCCTTGGCAAGCCTGCTGGGGGAGTCTTGAGGCTTGTCTCGGTGTAACCTCGACCCCGCCAGGCTCGCCTGCCCGGCACGGGAGGTTTTTCCTTAGTGATATCTTGCTTATTTGGTTGGACTTGGTCTTCTTGATCCGCCCTTTGATTTCTCAAAGAGCCATCTCTTCTGCTTGGCCTTGTCTTGAACATCGTAACCTTGCTCTTGAGCCTGTGTACAGTCCTGGCAACACACCTGGTGGTTTGTTGCACCGATCCTCCTCTACGTTCAAGAATTTTGTAAGAGCCTATAAATTTGGGTGCTAACTTTCCTTTAACACCAAACCTCTTGATTCCGCGAAGTGGAGACACACGAAGATATGCTCGATCTCCCACTTCGTATGTTACATCCTTGCGTTTACTATCCGCATACCTCTTTTGTCTCGACTTAGCTATCTTGAGTCTGTCACGAATCAACTTGGCCTTCTATTCGGAATCTCTTATAAGACCGGGACCAAAAAGTTTTCAGTCTCCAACACCATCCCACATCAATGGTGTTCAGCACCTCCTTTCGTATAGGGCTTCGAAAGGGGCCATCTTCAAACTAGTCTGATAGCTGTAGTTGTTGTATGAGAACTCTGCGTAGGGTAAATTATCATCCCAGCTAGCTCCATAGTCTAGCGCACAAGCTCTCAGCATGTCCTCCAGAATCTGGTTGACTCTCTCGGTCTGTCTATCTGTCTGCGGATGAAAAGCTGTACTAAACTCCAGCCTCGTACCCAAAGATTCATGTAACCGATTCAAAAAGTTTGAGGTAAATTGTGTTCCTCTATATGATACAATGGTCCTCGGAACTCCATGCAAACATATGATCCTAGTCATGTATATCTTGGCTAACTTAGCACTTGTATATGTGGTCGTCACGGGAATGAAGTGAGCTACCTTGGTCAAGCGATCAACCACTACCCAGATAGAATCATAACCTAAACGAGTCATGGGTAATCCTGTGATAAAATCCATCCCAAGTTGTTCCCATTTCCACTCGGGTATCGGCAAAGGTTGAAGTAACCCTGCTGGCTTCTCATGTTCTGCCTTTAATCTCTGACAAACACGCATACTGCTACATACTCCGCAATATCCTCCTTCAAACCTATCCACCAGAAACTTTCCTTCAAGTCCAGGTACATCTTGGTGTTTCCAGGGTGTATCATTGGCCTCTTGAAGAATTAGCTTCCTGATCTCTGGATCATTGGGCACATGGATACGATCCTCAAACCATATAGTTCCGTGTTCATCCTCATGAAGACCTTTAGGTTTTCTGTTACTCATCCTTTTCTTTATCTCTGCAATTTACTTGTCCGGCTTCTGGGCTTCTCTGATATTTCCAGTCAAGGTGGACTGAATATCCAGTGTGGCAACATATCCTCTCGAAACTATCTCCAATCGGAGATCTCTGAGATCGTCGGCTAACTCCTGGGGTAATCCTCCTGCTATAAGGGTGTTCACAAAACCCTTACGGCTCAAGGCATCTACTACAATGTTAGCCTTCCCTGGGTGATAATGCAATCTCTTGTCATAGTACTTTATCAACTCTAACCATCTCCTCTGTCTAAGGTTCAACACCTTCTCCATGAAAATGTACTTCAAACTCTTATGATTTGTGTAAACATCACAACTTTTTCCAATTAAGAAATTTCTCCAGGTCTTGAGTGCATGCACTAGAGTTGCTAACTACAAATCATGCGTGGCATAGTTCAACTCATGAGGTCGTAGCTGTCTGGATGCATCGGCTACAACTTTTCCTTCTTGCATGAGCACTCCTCCAAGTCCTTGACGAGAAGCGTCACTATAAACCTGAAAATACTGATGGATGTTCGGCAAAATCAGCACTGGGCTGTAATCTGATAACCCACAAGTATAGGGGATCAGTTGTAGCCTTTCTCGATAAATAAGAGTGTCGAACCAAACAAGGAGCTAAAGGTAGAATTCATATTCCCTTCAAGTTCTATCGACCACTGATAAAACTCTACGCACGCTTATTGTTCGCTTTACCTAGAACAAGTATGAAACTAGAAGTACTTTGTAGGTGTAATAGGATAGGTTTGCAAGATAATAAAGAACACGTAAATAAAAACTAGGGGCTGTTTAGATAAAAAAAACTAGGGGCTCTTTACCCACATACGCAAACAACCTACTTACTCGGGTATGTGCTTATGTCACTCACACCACCCACCATAAGCGAATCATGAACATATTGCAAACCCTACAGCAGGGATAACTCATGCTTGCATGACACGGAGAGCACCAATAATAAAACATACAACTCAAACCAATCATGATAATCAATCAACCCATAGGACAAAACGGATCTACTCAAACATCATAGGATAGCCATACAACATTGGGAAATAATATATAGCGTTGAGCACCATGTTTAAGTAGAGATTACAGCGGGGAGAAGAGGTGTTACACCGCTGCATAGAGGGGGAGAGAGTTGGTGATGACGGCGGCGAAGTTGTTGGTGTAGATCGCCGTCACGATGATGGCCCCAGCGGCGTTCCGGCACCACCGGGAGAGAGGGGGAGAGAGCCCCCCTCCTTCTTCTTCCTTGGCCTCCCAACTAGATGGGAGGAGGGTTTCCCCTCTGGTCCAAGGCCTCCATGGTGGCGGAGGGGTGAGAGTCCCTCCGGGATTGGAGCTCTCTCTCTCTCTGTTTCCTTCTGTTTCCGTGCTCCTAGATTCTGGCCTTTCACCGTTTCTTAAATTCCTGGAGATCCGTAACTCCGATTGGGCTGAAATTTTAACACGATTTTTATCTGGATATTGTCTTTCTTTCTGCGAAAGAAGGGTACCAACTGCCTTACGGGGTGGCCACCAGCCTCCCAGGCGCGCCCAGGGTAGGGCGCGCGCCCCTAGGGCTTGTGGGCCCCTCGGCCATCGTCTCGTGTTGATTCTTTTTCCCAAAAATCACATATATTCCAAAAAAAATCTCCGTAAGTTTTTATCGTGTTTGGACTCCATTTGATATGGATATTCTGCAAAACAAAAAACATGCAACAAACAGGAACTGCCACTGGGCAATGGATCAATATGTTAGTCCCAAAAATAGTATAAAAAGTTGCCAAAAGTATATGAAAGTTGTAGAATATTGGCATGACACAATCAGAAATTATAGATACAACAGAGATGTATCAGCATCCCCAAGCTTAATTCCTGCCCGTCCTATAGTAGGTAAATGACAAAAAAGGTAATTTTTGAAGTGGAATGCTACCTAGCATAATCTTGATCATATAATCTAATCATGGCATGAATATTAAGACATGAGTGATTGAAAGCAATAGTCTATCATTTGAAATTAAGACAATAATACTTCAAGCATACTAATAAAGCAATCATGTCTTCTCAAAATAACATGGCTAAAGAAAGTTATCCCTACAAAATCATATAGTCTGGCTATGCTCCATCTTCATCACACAAAGTATTTCATCATGCACAACTCCGATGACAAGCCAAGCAATTGTTTCATACTTTTAATGTTCTCAAGCCTTTTCAACTTTCACGCAATACATGAGCGTGAGCCATGGATATAGCACTATAGGTGGAATAGAATATGATGGTGGAGGTTGTGTGGAGAAGACAAAAAAGGAGAAAGTCTCACATCGACGCGGCTAATCAATGGGTTATGGAGATGCCCATCAATTGATGTCAATGCGAGGAGTAGGGATTGCCATGCAATGGATGCACTAAGAGATATAAGTGTATGAAAGCTCAAAATGAAAACTAAGTGGGTGTGCATCCAACTTGCTTGCTCATGAAGACCTCGGGCATTTGACGAAGCCCATCATCGGAATATACAAGCCAAGTTCTATAATGAAAATTCCCACTAGTATATGAAAGTGATAACTCAAGAGACTCTCTATATGAAGAACATGGTGCTACTCTGAAGCACAAGTGTGGTAAAAGGATAGTAGCATTGCCCTTCTCTCTTTTTCTATCATTTTTTGGGCTCTCTCTTTTTTTGGCCTCTATTTTTTTCGTCCGGAGTCTCATCCCGACTTGTGGGAGAATCATAGTCTTCATCTTCCTTTCCTCACTGGGACAATGCTCTAATAATGATGATCATCACACTTCTATTTACTTACAACTCAATATTACAACTCGATGCAACTAATACATGATGAATCTATATGGATGCCTCTGGCAGTGTACCAGGATGTACAACAATCTAGCATAGCAAAGATATCAATATCATGCAAAGCAATATGAAAATTAATGCTCAAGTCATGTATATGATGATGATGGAAGTTGCATGGCAATATATCTCGGAATGGCTATGGAGATGGCATGATAGGTAGGTATGGTGGCTGTTTTGAGGAAGATATAAGGAGGCTTATGTGTGACAGAGCGTATCATATCACGGGGTTTGGATGCACTGGCGAAGTCTGCACCGACTCTCGAGGTGAGAAAGGGCAATGCACGGCACCGAAGAGGCTAGCAATGATGGAAGGGTGAGAGTGCGTATAATCCATGGACTCAACATTAGTCATAAAGAACTTACATACTTATTGCAAAAGTTTATTAGCCATCGAACCAAAGTACTAATACGCATGCTCCTAGGGGGATAGATTGGTAGGAAAATACCATCGCTTGTCCCCGACCGCCACTCATAAGGAAGACAATCAAAAATAAAACATGCTCCGACTTCATCACATAACGGTTCACCATACGTGCATGCTTTGGGAATTACAAACCTTAACACAAGTATTTCTACCAATCCACAATTACTCACTAGCATGACTCTAATATCACCATCTTTATATCGCAAAACTATTGCAAGGTATCAAACATATCATATTCAGTGATCTACAAGTTTTATATAGGATTTTATGGCTAACCATGTGAATGACCAATTCCTGTCAACTCTCTAAATAGATATAAGCGAAGCATGCGAGTTTAATTCTTTCTACAAAAGATATGCCCACACTCTAGCAAATATAAGTGAAGCAAAAGAGAATTCTACAAATGTCGGTTTTCTATGCATAGAGAAACAGGCAATCCAAACTTCAAATGATATAAGCGAAGCACATGAAGCATTCTATAAAGCCATACTCAAAAGATATAAGTGAAGTGCATGAAGCATTCTACAAATCAACCAAGGACTATCTCATACCAGCATGGTGTATTACTAAAATAAAAATAAAACACAAACGACGCTCCAAGATTTACGCATATCATGTGACGAATAAAAATATAGCTCCATGAAAAATTACCGATGATCGTTAGAAGAAAGAGGGAATGCCTTCCGGGGCATCCCCAAGCTTAGTTGCTTGGGAGTCCTTGAATATTACCTTGGGGTGCTTCGGGCATCCCCAAGCTTAGGCTCTTGCCACTCTTTATTCCTTCATCCATCGTGATCTCACCCAAAACTTGAAAACTTCAATCACACAAAACTTAACAAACCCTCGTGAGATCCGTTAGTATAATAAAACAAATCACCACTTTAAGTACAGTTGCATACCCATTCATATTTTTTTTGCATTGTAGCTACTGTATTATAACTTCTCCATGGCTTATACCACCGATAAAATTGATAGTTTCATCAAAACTAGCAAAACAATGCATCAAAAACAGAATCTGTCTTAAACAGGACAGTCTGTAGCAATCTGAACATCTACCATACTTCTGTACCTCCAAAAATTTGAAAAATTAGAAACAAATAAACAATTTGTATAGAAATACTGTTCAATAATTTTTAGAAGCTTTTGAGGTTCCAGTAAAAAAATGTAAATTCACGCACTACAGCCAAAGTTTCTGTTTTTGCACTACCCATACCAAACAAGCAATCTAATCATCCTAAAGGCAAATCTTGGCACATTATTTTTATAATACCATGGATTTGTACAAGGGGATAATTATTTTTGTTGAAAAGTTTCTGTAATTCAAGATTTGCTAAGTTTCCATGGCCATGAACAAAGTTCAAGGAGCTCCCCCACTTCAACGGTGCTCGTCCTTCTTACTTTCACTTTTCCTTTTGAAAAGTTTTAGGTTCCCACTTTATTTTTTTGTTTTTAAACTTTTTAAAAGCACTCAACAAAAATAAATGACTCTCTAAAACTTCTGGGTTGTCTCCCTGGCAGCGCTTTCTTTAAAGGCATTAAGCTAGGCATATAGTGCTCAAGTAATGGATCCACCCGGATCCCAAGGTATATCAAAGCCAATTTTAATTAACAATGATTTGTAATTTAGTAGTGAGCACAAAGTAACATATATCATGCAAAAACGAAGTCTAACTCTCTTCCTATGCATCGGCATGTCATAAAAGAACAATTCATGCACATTAAGTAAAGGCCAATACATAGCATAAGCAGTTTCTTGCAATTTTATCGTATTGGAAACATAGAGAGGTGGAGATGTAGTTCCTCTCTCATAATAATTGCAAGTAGTAGCAGCAAGAACATGCATATTATATCTATGAAAATCATCATGTGTAATATTAAAACGCAAACAATCAATATAATCCTTAATAAGCACAAACTTCTCCGATATAGTGTAGCTGGGAGAATTCAAAAAGATAATAGGACTATCATGTGTAGGTGCAATAGCAACAATTTCTTTCTTAACATAAGGAACTATAGCAAGTTCATCTCCATAAACATAATTCATATTGGCATCATGGCCTCAAGCATAGTAAGCATCAATTTCATCAAAAAGGGATATTTCAAATGAATCCAAGGGATCATAGCAATTATCATAGCAATCATCCTTTGGTAAGCACGAAGGGAAATTAAACAATGTATGAGTTGAAGAGTTACTCTCATTAGAAGGTGGGCATGGGTGATCAATCCGCTCTTCCTTCCTTTGTTCTTCGCTCTCCTCCTCATCTTTTTCATCTAATGAGCTCACAGTGCCATCAATTTCTTCTTCCATAGGTTCCTGCAAAATATTAGTCTCTTCTTGGACAGCGGAGACATTCTCAATAAACTCATTAATATCGGAATTATATTCATAATTCTCATAGCAATATTTAAGTATAGCAAAATTTTCAGGTCTGTAAACAGCATCATCATAATTTTCACACTTTTCAAACAAAGATTCAATTTCATAAGCACCCTTAAAAGCAAAAAATTCTTCTATTTGTTCCACATCATAGTAATCATATATACCATTAGCATAGGAAGCCAAGGTTTCATTATCGCTAAATTTACATGAAAAGGGAAGGTGTGGAGCCTTCATCCTAGAGCAACAAGTATAATCATATCTCAAGCATATATTCCAAGCATACCAATGCAACATATGAATTTGACCCCATAACAGTTTCCCTTTTTGAGTCAAGCGATAATCCCTAAAGTATTCACCTTGATCCAACGTGTCTCCCATTATCAAGTTGAATGGGGTTTTCTCAGGATTATCAAAGTAGTGTTTAATATTTTTCACATAATGAGCATCGAGGGTTTTAGGAGGTTCCCCATCTCCATGAGTAGCAAGTACAACTATTTTTTTTGGTATTCCGTGTTCCATATCCATACCAAAAGATAGAGAACAACTTAGAACAGAAAATAAAATCTACTCAGTGATAAAGCAAACAAGCACACACGAGAATATTCACCCCACGCTATTGCTCGCCGGCAACTGCGCCAGAAAAAGGTCTTGATAACCCACAAGTATAGGGGATCAGTTGTAGCCTTTCTCGATAAATAAGAGTGTCAAACCCAACGAGGAGCTAAAGGTAGAATTTATATTCCCTTCAAGTTCTATTGACCACCGATACAACTCTACGCACGCTTATTGTTCGCTTTACCTAGAACAAGTATGAAACTAGAAGTACTTTGTAGTTGTAATAGGATAGGTTTGCAAGATAATAAAGAACACGTAAATAAAATCTAGGGGCTGTTTAGATAAAGAAACAATTAAGTTGGGTTTAGTAGAGAGGTTCTTGTCACAAGAAAGTTATTTGTCCCTAGGCAATCGATAACTAGACCAGTAATCATTATTGCAATTTTATATGAGGGAGAGGCATAAGGTAACATACTTTCTCTACTTGGATCATATGCACTTATGATTGGAACTCTAGTAAGCATCCGGAACTACTAAATATCATTAAGGTAAAACCCAACCATAGCATTAAAGTATCAAGTCCTCTTTACTCCCATACGCAAACAACCTACTTACTTGGGTCTGTGCTTCTGTCACTCACGCCACCCACCATAAGCGAATCATGAACATATTGCAAACCATACAGCGGGGATCCCTCACGCTTGTGCGACACAGAGAGCACCATAGGACAACACCAATAATAAAACATACAACTCAAACCAATCATGATAATCAATCAACCCATAGGACAAAATGGATCTACTCAAACATGATAGGATAGCCATACATCATTGGGAAATAATATATAGCGTTGAGTACCATGTTTAAGTAGAGATTACAGTGGGGAGAAGAGGTGTTACACCACTGCATAGAGGGGGAGAGAGTTGGTGATGACGGCAGCGAAGTTGTTGGTGTAGATCGCCATCACGATGATGGCCCCACGGCGTTCCGGCGCCACCGGGAGAGAGGGGGAGAGAGCCCCCCTCCTTGTTCTTCTTCCTTGGCCTCCCCCCTAGATGGGAGGAGGGTTTCCCCACTAGTCCATGGCCTCCATGGCGGCGGAGGGGCGAGAACCCCTCCGAGATTGGATCTCTCTCTCTGTTTCCTTCTGTTTCTGCGCTCCTAGATTCTCGCCTTTCATCATTTCTTAAATTCCTGGAGATCCGTTACTCCGATTGGGCTGTAATTCTAACATGACTTTTATCCGGATATTATCTTTCTTGTGGCGAAAGAAGGGCACAAACCGCCATACAGGGTGGCCACAAGCCTCCCAGGCACGCCAAGGGTAGGGGGCGCATCCCTAGGGCTTGTGGGCGCCTCCGCCATCGTCTCGCGTTGATTCTTTTTCCCAAAAATCACATATATTCCAAAAAAAATCTCCGTCAGTTTTTATCGCGTTTGGACTCTATTTTGGGCATTTGGAATTAATTCAACAACTATTTGTTTTGGGCATTTGGAATTAATTCAACAACAATTTGCATTGGATTCATATTTGATATATTTTAAATATGATCCAATAATTCTGTAAAATTGTGAGGGGCTTTGGAATAATCCTTTTAGTCCCTGCAAAAATTATCAGAAGAAAATAAAATAATTTAGTGCCTAAAACTAAATCAAACAAATGACAGAAAAAGAAAAACAGAAAACAAATAAGAAAGGAAAGAGACTTACCTGCACGGGGCACTGTGCGGCCCAGCCCACCAGCCGACGCCAGTCATCATCCTCCTGGCGCCAGGAGGACGAGGGGCACGCGCTCGCCGCCCGCGCACATGGGCGCCACGCCATGCCACCTGCCTGTCTGCCCCTCCCGTGGATGCCCTGGCCTCTCCGGATATCGCCACGACACCCCGGACCTCTCCCGCTCTTCCCCGTGCTTCCCTTCCTCCTCTGCTCCCTCTCTCGCTCGGACCCGAGCGCGTCCAAGCGCATCGCCGCGGCCACAGCCACCCTTGCTCTCTCTGCGTGTCCCAGAGCTCCACCTCACCGTCCCCTTCATCCACAATGATCCAAGCTACCGGGCAGGCTCTGCAACGCTGCCGCCGTCCTCTTCTTCAACCTCCGGCACCGAGATCGCCATCGGTCGTTTGTCGTCTCCAACGCCTCCGCCGAGCCGTCGTTACCTCTGATGGACTCGCCGTAAGCTCCTTCATCTCTCCCCTCTCTCCCTGAGCTCGTCCGCCTCCTCTAACCACCACGGCCATCGGAGCCGAGCTCACCGCCGCAAGGGCTCACCGCCAACGCAACTCCGGTGACCCTTGGGCCCCCTGACTTGTCCATCACACCCACGGCGTTGCGTAGCTTTTGCCTCGTTGCTTACCTCGCTCGCTTGCGTGCTGCAATGCCACGCCGCCCGATCCTGAGCTCCAGCCGCCGCCGCGAGCCTATTTCCGGCGAGCTTAGGCCAGCCCCGCCCCTCTCGCTTGCCGCAAACGACGCGGGCAAACCCTGGCTCCACGCCCGTGGACTCCGCCGCCCATTTGGTCGCCGGAGCGATGATCCCGCGAGCTCTGCCGCGTTCGGCCTCGCCGGCGGCTTAACATTGGTCAAACCCTCAATTAGCACTAACCTAATGACCCTCCGTAGTCACTAATAGTGGGCCCCGGCACCCCTAATCTTTAGTTAGGCTAAAAATATACCCCCCTGTTAACCCTGTATCACTGACCTGTGGACCCCACACATCAGGTTTGACCTGGTCAGCGCTGTTGACTTGCTGATGCAAGCATGACGCAGTAATTGATTTTCTGGATTTAAAGTAAGTCTAGAAATTCCAAAAAATGTTCAAAACTTCAAAAAATCACAGAAATTCAACCGTAGCTCAGATTGAAATAATTTATATATGAAAAATTATCAGAAAAATTCAGTCTATCCATCTGTACTATTTTTATGCTGGAAAAACCAAGTTATACCTGATGTATATGTGGTTCAAATGGACTTCTTCCAAGTTGAATGCTAGATGCATTAGCACAAACCAAATCACATTTACATGCCATGGTCATGCATCATATTGTTGCATATGCTTGTGTATTGATTGCTGGCACCGTCCTTCTCGACAGGTCCTGCTCCGGAGAGTGTTCAAGAGTACATGTCTAAGGAGCAGTGCTCTACTGTTGATCTTCCAGGCAAGAAAACTCCCTTGGTCATTCCGATACAATCCCACTCTCTCGCTCCTGCTCTCTTTTATTGCATTAGGGTAACAACGATTCAATTGCTACTTTATGCTGCGGTAGTTGAACCCATTCCTCTGCATGACCTGTCATTGCCACAGTAAATAGTTGAAACCCACTAGCATGTGTAGGAGTTGATTGAGCCATGATGTGTTCCTACCATGCCATGCCTGCTATTGCTTAGAGTTGTGTCAGGTCTGATTCATTGGGAATGAATTGGAGTGTTATGCCATGTTCTGATGCTGAGAGTTAAGCGTGTGAACACGATTTGGTAAAGGTATCGGTGAGAGGCCATGTAGGAGTACATAGTGGGTTTTCTCACTAGAACCGTCCTTAAGAACTGAGTTATGTCTATGTTGTCCAAGACTAGCTACTACCACATGTTGGAATGCTTAAGTGCCCCTCTCGACTTATTAACAGACTTGATCTCTGTCCAGGAGTTGCAACTAGTTTCTGGTGTATGTAGGTAGTGCTATTTTTCTACTGAGTGGCAGCCGGTAGGGTGGACTTGGGACAGACTAGGCACCGTGGCCCGTTGTACCGAGTGGCACCCGTATGGTGGGCTCGGGAACCCTGTACACATCGTTTGAGGCCATGATGGAAACTTCAGCCGGACTTCCCTTGCGGGTTCGACCTGAGATAGGCGATAAACCTAGACTAGAGACTTGTGTGGTTAGTCAGGTCGTGGCCGACACCCTCTCCAGGCTTCCTCTTGAAGGTTGCTGAGATACATGATGTGTACATGGTGATAAGTGGTGAGGGCGTGTGTGAAGAAGTACACCCCTACAGGGTTAACATGATCTATTCGAATAGCCACGTCCGTGGATATGGACTACTTGGATATTTACATGGTACATAGACAACTTGAAGTGGATACTCTAAAATGCACAAGACAAGTGTGAGTGCTATGGATGGTCATCTCGTAGGGAGACGGGATAGAATCCATGGTAGTGTATTGAAGTGGTGATTAGTGGACTCATGTGTGCTTTCTCACCTCAAAGAAGTTACTCATAGTCGTAGAATAGGATAGCCACCGAGTCAAAGCTGGCTTGCAGCAGCTAAACCCCACATTGCCATCCTGATACTAATGCATGTATGATAAGATCTGATGTAAGTCTTGCTGAGTACCTTTGTACTCACTTTTGCTTAATTTATGTTTTGCAGATGAGACTTCTGTCTCAGTAGTAGTTCTGCATGGACTTCGACAAATAGCTTGTTACCTCATCTACCATATTGCACCCTTGGGAGGGTCTTGTAGATAGTCAGGCTCCTCAGCCTTTTTCATTTGTAGTTGTCTGTACTCAGACATGTTATGCTTCCGTTGCTTGTATGCTTTGTATGTTGGGTCATGTGACCCCTGTTTGTAATAAATGCTATGATGGCTCTTCTGAGCCTTTATCTATATGAGTTGTTGAGTTATGTTGTCATTCCATGTTGTACAACACATACTTGCATGTTATGTGTACGTGTAACGTGTATTGCTATGTGTGGGATCCGACACCTAGTTGTTTATTCTTGGTAGGCTTCCTTATGGGGAAATGTCTCCTAGTGCTTCCACTGAGCCATGGTAGTTCGCTACTGCTCCGGAACAACCATGTTGGCTGGCATGTATCCTTCTTTGTTCCTGTGTATGTCCCTTCGGGGAAATGTCACGCGTTGTTCCTTTAAGTCCTTGTAGGTTGCTACGACTTGGGTTCATACGTTGATGACCGACATGTTCATTGCTGGTTTACGTATGCCTGTCCCTGTAAGTTTGTGCCACCTTGGATTTATGACTAGTCATGTTGGCACGGGTTCTTTGTCATATGGATGCTAGCAGACACTATCATATACGTGAGCCAAAAGGCGCAAACGGTCCCGGCCCAGGTAAGGTTGCAGCCGTGGGAATACCGTGTGTGAGGCCGCAAAGTGATATGATGTGTTACATGCTAGATCGGTGTGACTTAGGATCAGGGTCCCGATAGTTGTGGTATCAGAGCCTGACTGCATGTAGGATTACTAGGCCAAACTGGTCGAAGTTGAGTCTAGAAATTCTTTAGTTATATAAGGGAATTGATTGTGGAAGGGAACGTAAGGCTCTTTTTACTCCTTATACCTCATGGCCTTCTGATCTGAGTCATCCTATCTTTCCTACGGGGTTAAGGAACTAGGTTTTCTCTTCCGTCTATCAGGATCACGAGTTACTACTCCGTAGTCTCATAGGATTGGTTGATCAGAGTCATATTCTAGTTTTTGAGTTCTTCCGGTGTAGTTTGTTTAGTACTATCACGGAACCTTGAGTGATGATGTCGAGTATGGTACTACCCCATCGTTTGCAGGATGTCTCATTTTGAGTATTTTACTGCCGTTATGCTGCCAGAATTATCCTAGGAGTTCGAGAGATACTAATTCCTTGTGCTATATTCTGCATCCTATAGTTGATGCTGACTTCGTCCTTGGTTTCATTTCTCAGGATGTCATCAGTTAACAAAAGTTATGTTGCTCGTAGCCTGAACCACAGAGAAGGTAGGGATTAGGATCCTCCTGGCCAGTCTTTGTTGGCAGAGTTCATGTTAACAACCGAGAGTCTAACCGCTTGTTAGCACATATTGAGGAGAACACCGCACATCAGTACAAAGAGTCTGCGACCATCCATGACTTCATCGGCTTGCACCCACCTACCTTTCATCATTCCATTGAGCCACTCGATCCAGATGACTGGCTCCGTAGCATCACTCACAAGCTGCGTTCCGCGAATGTAGCTGAATTTGACAAGGTCACCTATGCTACATATCACCTGGAAGGTCCTGCTAGTCTTTGGTGGCAGAACTATGAGGCTATGCTTCTAGCTGGTCAGATTCCTACTTGGAGAGATTTCACTGAGGCTTTTCGCAAGCATCACATTCCTCAAACCCTCATCGATCGCAAGAGAGAAGAGTTCTGTAATCTTACTCAGGGTAAGATGGCTGTTGATGCTTATAGTAGAGAGTTTGAGAACCTCGCCCGCTATGCTACATAGGAGGTGTCTACGGATGCCAAGAAGAAGGCTAGGTTCCGGAAGGGTCTCAACCCTAAGTTGCGCCGTGATCTTCACTTGCACCATTGCGATACTCCGGGCTCTTGTGAACAAGGCCATTAATGTAGAGACAACTCAACTCACTTACGAGGAATCTCGTAAGCACACCCATTGTCGTGGGAAATCACAGCCACCTATGGGGCCATCGGCCCCTTTTGGTTTGGCAGGGGGGCTGAGCGCATTGCACAAAGAGCGGAGGACCGTAGAGCAGCGTGGCAGAGATCACACGAGCAGTTTTACCCAGGTTCGGGCCACCGCGAGGCGTAAAACCCTACTCCTGTTTTGGTGAATTGATGGTGGATTGTGGTGGTGGAAACGCAGCGCTCTTGCCCGGCAGGGTTGCCTCAGGGCGAGAGCAGCTACGCGCGTACGAGTGTACAAGGTTTCGAACCCTTTTTCTGGTTGCCATGTCCCTCCTTTCATAGATCAAGGGGTTACCACGGTGGCAAATCAGTCATTGTGTGCTGATTAGATAGAAAACAGTGCTATCATACCTAAGTCTGCAGGCAGAGCAGAGCACATTAAATGCGCCGCTTAGTGTCACATCGTAGCCTCCCCGGCAAGCCTTGCCGGGCTGCTTGGCCACCTTTTCACCTGTCTGCTTGACACGTCTCTGGACGGGTGTCATTTGGAAGTGGTTTCCTCTGGAAGTGGCTGCCATGTGTCGCATAACTGCCACTTAGTCACTTGGGGGCTTGACATTGCACCGATCGATGACTTGCGTTGCTGTGAGGTGGAATGGTGAAGCCTTGGCGGGGTAGTTTGCTTTGGTAGTGCCCGGCAGGCCTGCTGGGACGGTCTTGAGGCTTGTCTTCGAGGCCACCTCGCCCTCGCCAGGCTCGTCTGCCCGGCAAGGGAGGTTTCTCCTTAGCAGTGTCTTGGTCTTGGATGCTGTAACTTAGCCTTTTTAGGCCTGTGCAAGGTCTGGGCAACAGACCCAGGGTTTGTTGCACCGACAGGAGCCCCCGGGCCTGGCCCGAACGCGCTCCCGGGCATCGTCGGGGTAGGCCCCTTTCCAGTGCACAGGCAAGATGGTAGCAGTTGCTTCGTCTTTTGAGATCTTCTTTACTTATTCATTAAACTGAGCCCTGGTCAGTTTCCGTTTCTTACGCCCGTCGCGTAACACCAATTGTGGTGGGGCCATTCTTGTAATGGCCCGTGAATGGCTTTAACGCACGGGCGAGTGACTGCCAATTCACTCTTCCCACCATGCCCTTATCCCCGGCCACTTATGCTGCATGCATTCAGTGGGGTAGGTAACGGAGGCGCGTGGTGCGGGAGAGTGCCAGAGCGGGGGCCCGGTCTTCTCGGGTTGGTGGAGAGGGACGGTGGTTACCCTTCAATGAATCAGCCCCCAGCCCCCAGCCTGCCTATAAAAGGGGTCAGGGGGAAGCGGAAGTGCTCATCCATGCTCCTCCTCTCGCCTTTTCCTTCTCTATTCTTGCAATGTTGATAGAGAGACCGAGGGCAAGCCCCGGGCTCGAGCTCGAGGTTGGCGACACCGAAAGCTTGTGAAGGAGGTTGGGGAGTGAGGCGGACATGCCATCCACAACACGGGAGGCGCCAAGCCCTTCTCCCGCGGGGTCGTGTTTGTCCCCTCCTCCGAGGTGCTGAAGCTCTCGGTGGCTCCGGTGTCTGTCAGGTGCAGTGCTCGGGTCTCTTAGCAATCCCGGTACCGCCCCCTTTGGTGAAGTTGGGGCAAATGTTGAAGACGGCGGCATCTTCCTGCCCTCCAAGGTGGGGAGCGACGCCCCTCGCGCGTCTCGGACGCTGTCGCCACCCGCAGCTTCTCCGGGGGAGGCAACAGCTCACGGAGCCGGCGTCCCCCTGGAGCGGTGGTGATGAAGAAAGATCGAGGGAAGACGGAGAAGGCGGGTTGTAGGGCGTCAGGTCAGAGTACGATGGCACCGACGCCTTCGTCTCGTATTGCCGACCTGCTGCCTTGTCTTTCCGCCCTTCCCCTCCCTCCCTGGCAACATCATCACCGGCCTCTTGGTTGCCAGGGAGAGGGCCGCTCTCTTGGTGCCTTCGCCTCCTCCAGCAGTCTTCCAGCTGAGCCTCGGTGGTTCTCCCCGCTGGTGCTTTTTGCTGGAGCTTCTGGTTGACCCTAGAGGTGGTGACCAAGGCACCGACGAGCTGCTCCTTCCGCCCCTCTCCTTCGCAGCCTCGCCACTCTCGATCTTGTCAGGCTGCGCCCGACAGGTCCTGACGTGGTTGAGTGAGGCATCTTGCTCAGCCACCCCTTTTGCCCTCCTTCTCTTCCACCGCAGCGCCTAGGAGGAGAGGGACAAGAAAGGGATTACGGGGCACTTATATTTTTTCAATCTAAAACATGTAGGCACTTGCCAAACTTTAGTCTAAATAATGTAATCTTATTTATCCTTGTTAGTGTTCTGTAAGATCTGTACTTCTTCATCTGCATATTAATGAAAAAGACAAGCTTTGCCGGGCACTTGTGCATGTGTCATACTCATGCACAGGTGAAATGCCTCTATACGTTCAAGTAAACAAGTTAGTTCCGCCAAGCTATCCTGCCGGTACCCCCGAATTGTTGCCATGAAGCTAAGCCTACTAGGCACAAATCGCAAAGAGGTACCATCCCCCCGCCAAGCCTTCTCCATCAAAGGCCACTGCGACCATCCTGACCGAAGTAACGTTCGAGTCAAAGGATGGGAGCACCTAAGTTTCGAAGGTGGCGAGGTTTTCATATGCACAAGTTTCTGCTTACAGAACGCATAAGGATAAGAAGAGAACTTATCTGTTTGCCTTGCCAGGGATCGTCACATAGGCTTGTCTTCAATTCTTCTCCCTTGGGACCAAGTCCACGGCAAGAACCCTGCAACTTAATGCAGATGAAAACAATGCCTCATGCTACCTCATCTACATGATCATGCTATGCTCATGATATGCTTATGCATGCATGCAAGTTTTGGGGGCCCCCCCAGAGCTTCATTTATTTTTGTTGCTCAGGGTCTGCGCCTGGCTTTGTACAAGGGGTTACATGCAACAACAGCAAGGCCTGTACAAATGGGTGGCTGCCAGGCAGGGCCCGATAGCCGCTCCTTACGGGTGGAACTTACGGAGATGCTCAATGTTTCATGAGTTTTGCAATTGAATGCCATGTCCGGTCTCCAGATGGACTACGCCAGGTCTGGTGACTCGTACTACCCGGTAAGGGCCTTCCCACTTCGGCGTCAACTTGTTTGTACCCTTGGCGGACTAAACACGCCTAAGGACAAGGTCGCCTTCCTCAAAACCCCGGGCACGAACCCTGCGATTGTGATAGCGACGCAGGGCTTGCTGGAGTGTGCAGCATGCGTAGCAGCCCGGAGACGGTTCTCCTCAAGTAGCACAGCGTCGTCATGCCGGTGCCATTCCTGCGCTACTTCATCATAGGCAAGCACTCGAGGAGACCCGAATATGAGTTCCGTGGGGATAACTGCTTCTGCCCCATAGACTAGGGAGAAGGGAGTCTGCCCGGTAGCTCGATTTGGTGTCGTTCTAAGTGACCTAAGAACCACCGGCAGCTCATCGATCCATCGCCTGCCACACTTCTATACTCTATCAAAAGTTCTTGTCTTGAGGCCCCACAACACTTCAGCGTTCGCCCTCTCAGCTTGTCCTTTGCTTCTGGTTGGGGCAACAGAGGCGAATGAGATCTTGCTTTTGAGGGCATGAACATATTGCATGAAGGCGCGGCTTGTGAATTGGGTGCCATTGTCAGTGATGATCCAGGCAGTGACTCCGAAGCGGCACACCAATCCTTTCAAGAACTTGATAGTTGACTGAGCGGTCACCTTTCTCATGGGCTCCACCTCTGGCCACTTTGTGAACTTGTCGATAGCGACGAACAAGAACTCAAAGCCCCCGGTAGCACGGGGAAAGGGGGCCAACATATCGAGCCCCCAGACCGAGAAGGGCCATGATAAAGGGATCGTCTAAAGAGCTTGGGCAGGCTGATGGATGTTCTTGGAATGGAACTGGCAGGCTTCACATTTGGTGATGAGCTCAACTGCAGCTTGGATTGCCGTGGGCCAATAGAAACCTTGCCGGAAGGCTTTTCCAACTAGGGCCCTTGATCCAATGTGTGAGCCGCACATGCCTTTGTGTATCTCTGCCAACAGTTCCTTTCCTTCCTCCCGGCAAATGCACTTCAATTTCACACCGTTGGGCCTCCTTCTGTATAGTGTGTCGTCAACAAACTGATACATACAGGCCCTCCGAGCTACTCTTTTAGCTTCTTCTTGCTCTTCGGGGAGTTCTCCAGTTTGGATGAAATGGACTATGTGTTGTGCCCAAGTTGGGGCTAGAGGCTCGGCAACAAGGACCAACGGCAACTCCTCATTCGCAGGAGTGCACTTCTCGACCGTAGGGACTGGTGGTGTGGTGGGATGGTGTAGCTCGCTGATCGAAGGGGAGTTGTTCCCGCCAAGCTCTTTGCCGGGGACCTCGGGAGGTCCTGCCGGGTGAGGCTTGCCGGAGTCCACTTTCCTCCTCTTTCTGGCCATTGTTGCCGGGGATACGGAGGGTTGAGTCAGATGGAGAACAAAAGTCCCAGGTTCCACAGGGAGCTTTTGCGCAGCGCACTTCGACAAATGATCAGCGATGCTATTTTCCGCACGGGGTACACGCTCTGTTTGTAATCCGTCAAAGCGCTCCTCCAACTTTCTCACTTCCTCAACGTATGCCTCCATCAATGGACTTTGGTAATCCTTGTTGACTTGTCTCACCATCGGCCCCTTTTGGTTCGGCAGGGGTGCTGAGCGCGTTGCACAAAGAGCGGAGGACCATAGCGCAATGCGGCAGAGATCACACGGGCAGTTTTACCCAGGTTCGGGCCACTGCGAGCCGTAAAACCCTACTCCTGCTTTGGTAGATTGATGGTGGATTGTGGTGGTGGAAATGCAGCACTCTTGCCGGGAAGGGTTGCCTCGGGGCGAGAGCAGCTACGCGCGTACGAGTGTACAAGGTTCCGAACCCTTTTTCTGGTTGCCATGGCCCTCCTTTTATAGATCAAGGGGTTACCACAGTGGTAAATCAGTCATTGTGTGCTGATTAGATAGCAAACAGTGCTATCATACCTAACTCTGCAGGCAGAGCAGAGCGCATTAAATGCACCACTTAGTGTCACATATGTCGGTGTTCTGGGAACGGGGGTACCCAGACTTGCCTGCCTATGGCCCACGGCGTGGCTCCATCGACGGCCTGGTACGGCCCAGCTTCAGCAACAACAAATCAAGACCCTTGCAAGGGGCCAAGCCTCGCGAGGCGGACGACACCAAGACCTCGACGAGGAGCGGCCTCCTCAGGCTGGCTCCCGACGAGCGGAGATCTCTATGAAAACCCTCACCTCATCAGGTTCGGGTGACGCAAGAGATGACGACCAAGGCCAGGCGGGCGCCAGCGGGCGCAGTGTACCAGTTTCCTCTTTGGTGCTAAAGAGGCAAGCGCAGGCGCGGAGTCCCGAGGAATCAACCAAAGGTTTCCATTCCCATGCAACAAGACCAAGACCGCCAGGATGGCGGGACGGAGGTCATCACTGAGCCCACCACGGCGTCACGACCAGAGGCTTTTGCAGGCGAAGAATACTTTTGTCAGGGTAGCATGTACTAGTTGTCTCCCTTCAAATTTGGCCGTTGTGGGATCCCTTCCCGCCTTTCATTTGGGAAGAGGACCAAGTCCACTATAAATAGGACTTAGCCACTACCGTAGAGGGGGATCGGACCCCCGAACGGATCATTCAGATCACCCTCGCTCCCACCAGCTCACTCGAGCACAAGAACACCTCTCTTCCTGAGGCTGTTCGCCACTGTACTAGTTCATCCTCAGCCCCTCGAGGCCAATCCACCACAAAGCAGGAGTAGGGTTTTACACCGCAAGGTGGCCCAAACCTGGGTAAACTGTTGTGTCTCTTTTCCTTACAGTTCGTCGAGCTAGGCTGTGAGATTAGCGAGTAGGCAGACTGGGGAGGACGAGTTCTTCGCATGCACCCCAGAGTATGAACCTCTCAAGGGTTTGCGGAACCCGAAATCCGACATTTGGCGCGCCAGGTAGGGGTGCGTCGGAGCCTCTCCCCCGCTGGTCGATCCACCACCGCTCCACCGCTTCCATGGCTGACGCTCGTTGAGCTCGCGGTGAGCGCCGGGCCGCCCTCACCGCCCGCGTCGCTCAGACAGCGCCTGCGGGAGACGGCTGCCCTCGCCGTCCCCTGTCTCCAGTGGTGAACGCCGCCACCGGCCCCGTGGGGCACGAGCAACAAGCTTCGTCGCTGCAACCTTCTGCGCGGCGGGATGGGCGCACCGCCACCCCTTTGCTGACTCCGGCTGGTTCGTCGTCTCATGCTCATCGCGGGTCGGCGAACGCGCAGGCTGCGTTGCTCATGGCCCGCGAGCTCCTGCGCTACCGCCCTGTCGACGACCTCTACGAAGACTGGCTGGACCGCATCGCCGAGCTTGTCAGTGCCGCCGGGGACTCTCCCGCACCGTCTCGCTCACTACCTCAGCCGCCGCCTGCTGCGGGTGACGTAGCCCATGGAGCACCTCCTCCACCTCCCCGTCAAGACATCGCCCTCGGGCCAAGGCGCGAGGCCCCGCGGCGCGACCCGCCGCGCAGGGCACTGGTGCCTGAATAGGAAAGCTGCCAGGTGGTGCAGCGGCCGGAAGAAGATGCTCGTGCACTCCCTGCACCGCCACGTCAAGACAGCGTGCCGCCTGCAGTGGTGGCGCGCGAGCGCCAAGACCAGGCTCCACCTCCAAGATGGGCTCCCGTGACCACAGTGGGTTGCCACACATTCACTCTGGAGCTACGCAGCATCGTCTGGCTGGTGAAGTTCAAGCCCGACCTGCCTCCGCGCTATGACAACACCCCCGACCCTGCCAAGTTCCTGCAGCTCTAGGAGCTGAGCATCGAGGCAGCCAACGGTGACGAGAAGGTTATGGCGAACTGGTTTCCCATGGCCCTCAAGGATGGTGCGCGCTCGTGGCTCCTGAACCTGCCCGCGTGATCGATCTCCTCCTGGGACGAAATGCGAGAGCGTTTCGTCGCCAACTTCCAGGGCACTCACGACCGTCCACCGGCTGCGGGTGACCTGCGGCGCATCAAGCAGCAACCAGGAGAGACCTTGTAGAAGTACATCCAGCGCTTCAACAGTGTCCGCCTCAAGATCCCCAAGGTGTCGGACGAGGCCATCATCTCGGCGTTCACTGATGGCGTCCGCGACGTCAAGATGAAGGAGGAGCTCGCCATACAAGAGGACCTGTGCACGGCTCTGGAGATGTTCAACATGGCAACCAAGTGTGCGAGAGCTGAGGAAGGTTGCCTCTCTCTCCTGGAGCTCCTAGGGGCTGACACAGAAGACAAGAAGGCCAAAGCCAAGGACGTGAAGCGCAAGGGATCGTCCGTGCTCGCGGTCGAACCAGAGATGAAGCGCGTCTGCGACCACCCAGAGTCATCCAAGGGCTGCCGCCCATTCTGCGTCTTCCAAAACGTGCACAGCCACAACACCAACGACTGCCAGGAGCTCAGGGCCATCCGTGACGGGCGCCTCGGTCGACGCCCCCAGCGCAGCGACCAAGGCTACGGCCGCGGAGGAGGCCGAGGTGGAGGACGCTGGGACGGCCGCGACCCCCGCCAAGAATGGCACGATTAGCCTCGTGAGAACCGCTGGCAGGGCCAGCCTCGCGAGGGCCCCTGGAGGGACCAGCCTCGTGAGGACCGTCCTCAGGGCAACGCTGGCCTTCCTCCGCTGCTGCCACCACCAAGAAGGAATGACGACCACCAACAGGACGAGGGGGCTGGGGGCTTCCAGGAGCCTCGTGCCATTGCCTGCATCCTGGGCGGCACTCAGGCCCTTGCCTCTCATCGCATCTTCAAGCAGTTTGCCCGTGAGGTGAATGCGGCCCTCCCCAAGCTCGAGGCAACACGTCCGCTCAGGTGGTCCAAGTGCACCATCACCTTCAGCCCATCCGATCATCTCAAGTGCGCGGCAACTGCCGGCGCTCTCTCGATGCTCTGCTCGCCTACCATCAGCAACGTGCTCGTCACCAAGACTCTCATCGATGGTGGTGCGGGGCTCAACATTCTCTCCATCGAGACATTCGACCGACTCCAGGTGCCCTATAAACAGCTACAGCCTACCAAGCCTTTCTCAGGAGTGACCGACGGCTCCACCACCCCGATAGGGCAGATTCGCTTCCCTGTCACATTCGGCAAGCGCGACAACTACCGCACTGAGCTCATCGACTTCGACGTTGCCCACATTCGCCTTCCATACAATGCCATCCATGGGTATCCAGCCCTGGCCAAGTTCATGGCGGTGACTCATCATGGTTACAATGTCCTCAAGACGCCAGGGAGCTGCGGCGTCATCACGGTCGCCTGCAAGGAGAAGGACGCGGTGTGCTCTCTCGAGCGTGCCTACCGGGCTGCGGCGGTCGAGAACCCAGATGATGAAGGCGCCGTCTACCCTCCTGAGGTTGTCCCCAAGAAGAAGAAGCAGCTGCTCCACCAAGGACATCAGGAAAGCGGGGTGTCCAGCGGCACCACCTTAGGCCCTGCGCCCACTGACGGGGCGCCTCCCTCTCTCGCATATATAGGAAGGCGCACCCGGCGCCCCTCTCAGGCTGGGCTCGGGGGCTCTCCTCTGGAGGGCCTCGGACCTGGCCAACGTCATGAGGGAGGTGCTCGGGCACCATGTGGAGGCATGCTTCAGCGCGCTTCCGCCAGGAGGGTACAAGGCGTGAGGTGCCAGGTGATCAGGAGTTCATCACGAAGGCAATGAAGGAGCTTCAGGAGGCAAGAGCTATGCGAGGCGAACATCGCCCACCACCCGACGCGGCGCCTTGTCCCGGCGAGGAGAGCGAGCTGCGCGTCTGCGTCAACATCCCAGGGCTCAACAGGGCCGCATCTCAAGAGCGCTTCTGGCCGTCCCGCGCTGGCCGGTGCGAGGGTCACCCTCACAGCTATGTTCGCATGCCTTTGGGATTGTCGAGTGCGGCTGCTACATTCCAGCACCACATGCGGGGCGTCCTGGCGGCTCATGAGGCCAGAAGCCATGCGATCCTGTCAGAGGAGGAGATGGATCCTCGTGAGCCCCCTGGGCCCCCAGAGACTCCCGAGGTTCAGGGCCTGGGCGGCTCATGAGGAGCGACTTCTGCGGCACGCGTCTTCAGCTACTCCAACATCTCTTCAGCTACGGTGCTAGGTGACATTTTTTGGTTTGTTCAGTTGGGGGCGCCCCTCAGGCTACATTATCCCCAAGCTGCGTGGGTCCGTCCCTGCGGCATGTATCATTTTGCATCTATCAGAACTAGCTCTACCTTATCTATGGGTTGATTTATGTTATCACCTGCTTGCCTGGTGTTCTATCGCCTCCGCGGCCTCCCGCATTGCTGACCAGCCTCTTGCTCATCCCGCAACAGGGGCTAAACATGCTGGCACGACGCTTGTGCTCGGGTCCGTCCCAGCAACGCTGACAAATCTGAGAGATCGAGCTCTGGCTCGCGGCCTGCCCCGCGCACGTGACCTCACCAGATCCTCTGTGCCTTCATCTTCTTGCAGAAAGACCAGAGGCAGGACAACAAGCACGATTATGAGTTATACTCTCCTCTCGGACTAACCCGCAGGAATCCTTGCAGTTTAGCCACGGGTGGCCCCGCCGGCCATCCCTTTTTCACGCAATTCGCTTGCACCTTAAAGGGGGGCTCCTGAGCATCGTGCCTCAGGAGCTCTTACTGACTCTCCAGCCCTCACACACTGGCCTTGACCACAGCATCGCGACTTGGCATACCAGCGGCGGCTGAGCCTCACTCGAGGGTCGGGACCCGAGGACGTAGAGCACCTAGATGAGCGGGGAGAAGGGGAGTTTGGCGTGAGCCCTACCTAGAAGCATCACTGCCAACGCACAATCAGGCGCTCCGCAAAGGAATCACTTCAGGCCTACTAAGATAAGTCACCCATGCATATCAGAGTGAACCTCATCGTCAGGTATTTTGATTCTCGCAATCTCGCTCCGGCAATGCCGCTTCCCTTTTCGGCCTCCAGGGAGCTGCTTGCACGCCAAAGGGGACCTCTTGAGCATCGCGCCTCAGGAGCTCTTACCGGACCTCGGGCCGCTCACCTCCTGGCCTTGACCACGGCATCGCGACCTGGCATACCAGCGACGGCTGAAGCCTGCCTGGGGACTGGGACCTACCGGCATGAGCACTAAGCTACCGCGAGAATGAAAATGGGGAACCATGCCGAAGCAAGATGCGCGGCTGCAACATCATACTAGGAATAATAAACATTGGAGCAAAAGCATTACAGTTTTTTACATACCCCCACGGGGTTTGTCACAATTCCGTGCAGGGAAACAAAAGAAGGAAACGTCAAGGGACCCCGGCTGCTGGGCATCACCGACGACGCCGAGCGGACGCCGCTGCCGCGCTTCGGGCACAGAGAGATCTCGGCGGCACGTAGCTGTCGTCACTGGACTCCGGAGAATCGCTGGGCTCGAGAGAGTCGCTGGATTCCCAGGAGTCATCGCTGCTGCTGGAGGAGCTGCCGACGAGGCCGGAGGCGGGCTCGACGTCCGCGGCCGCGCCACACGGACTGCCTCCCCCGGGGCAGCACTCCAAATGCTGGCCCTCCTCATCGAAGACCTTGAAGAACAACGTAGAGGCGCCATCGTACTCAAAGTGGATGGCGAGGGCCCCCTCTGGACGGCAGGCACGGGCGACCTCGCCCCATCCTCGGGTCATGAAAATGTCGCCCGGGGGGACGACCTCGACCTCCACCCCCGTTGCTAGGCCGCACCACCCGGCGTGCTGCAGCCACAGCTCAAGTGGCCCCCTCGGCGGCATCTCCTCGGCGAAGAACCTCGGGGGCCGGATCCACGTGCGCGGCGGCATTGCCGCCCACACCACAAACTTGCGCGAGGTCCCCTCGCCATGGGTTCACCGGCTTGCTGGCTGCGCAGCCTCGGTCAGTCCGTCGAGACCCCGGCCCGCGCGGCGCTGGGCATTACCGCCCTGTCCGGAGCCCTGCGCGTGGGCGTACAGAGGAAGCGGGAAGCCAGGCGGAGGCCGCTCGTACCAAGGCCGCGTCACCTCTTGCCTTTCACCGGCGTCGTAAGGGCGGTCGAGCCTCTTCTTCGGCGGAAGTGGCCCCGGCTCCTCCCGAGGGGTTTTTCCCTTCTTCGCTGAAGAGAATCTCCTGATCAGCGCCATGGATGCTACTGCAAGACGGCGAGACAAAGAAGAAGAAGAAGGAGCGAGCAGCGAGAAGATGGAGATGAGTGAGGGGGGCTCTGCCCCTCCCCTCGTTTATAGCCGGAGGGAGGCCAACCGCCGGCCTCCACGATCCCGCGCAATGATGGTTTTTCTCTGCATGCAGCAGAGTCTTGTCAAGTCAAACGGTTGCCGAGGCGGCATGGGGAAGCGGAGACGCCCACGTCCCATCAATCGCCACACGTCAACCAAGGCTGAAGGCGGTTAGGGCCCACGACGCTTCGCACTTGCCCCTTGGCTTCGCCTCAAAGCCAAGTTCAAGCGCGCCTTGGGCCCAGGGGCTACTGTCAACGTTCTGGGAACGGGGTACCCAGACTTGCCTGCCTGCGGCCCACGGCGTGGCTCCATCAATGGCCTGGTACGGCCCAGCTTTAGCAACAACAACTCAAGACCCTCGCGAGGGGCCAAGCCTCGCGAGGCGGATGACACCAAGACCTCCACGAGGAGCGGCCTCCTCAGGCTGGCTCCCGAAGAGTGGAGATCTCTATGCAAACCCTCACCTTGTGACGTTCGGGTGACGCAAGCCATGACGACCAAGGCCAGGCAGGCGCCAGCGGGCGCAGTGTACCAGTTTCCTCTTTGGTGCTAAAGAGGCAAGCGCAGGCGCGGTGTCCCGAGGAATCAGCCAAAGGTTTCCATTCCCGTGCAACAAGACCAAGACCGCCAGGACGGCAGGACGGAGGTCATCATCGAGCCCACCACGGCGTCATGACCAAAGGATTTTGCAGGCGAAGACTACTTTTATCAGAGGAGTAGGGTTTTACACCGCAAGGTGGCCCGAACCTGGGTAAACTGCTGTGTCTCTTTTCCTTACAGTTCGTCGAGCTAGGCTATGAGATTAGTGAGTAGGCAGACTGGGGAGCACGAGTTCTTCGCACACACCCGAGAGTTCAAACCTCTCAAGGGTTTGCGGAACCCAAAATCCGACAACATCGTAGCCGCCCCGGCAAGCCTTGTCGAGCTGCTTGGCCACCTTTTTGCATATCTGCTTGACACGTCTCTGGATGGATGTCATTTGGAGGTGGTTTCCTCTGGAAGTGGCTGCCATGTGTCACATAACTGCCACTTAGTCACTTGGGGGCTTGACACCGCTCTGATCGGTGACTTGTGTTGCTGTGAGGTGGAACGGTGAAGCCTTGGCGGGGTAGTTTGCTTTGGTAGTGCCCGGCAGGCCTGCCGGGACGGTCTTGAGGCTTGTCTTCGAGGCCACCTCGCCCTCGCCAGGCTCATCTGCCCAGCAAGGGAGGTTTCTCCTTAGCAGTGTCTTGGTCTTGGATGCTGTAACTTAGCCTTTTTAGCCCTGTGCAAGGTCTGGGCAACAGACCCAGGGTTTGTTGCACCGACACCCGTGATTTGGGTTCTTCCTCCGGTTCTAGTTCTCACAAGCATCGGATTTGGGTACCGAGGCCATCTTATGTGGCACCTCACCCAGTTCAGCAGTATGCTCCACCCAGGCCTATTGGCAGACCCCCTGTCAATGCGGGTCCATGTCCTACTTCAGGGACTTGCTTCACATGCGGATAGCCAGGACACTATGCATGTGACTGCTCTCAGGCCAGTTATGCTCTACCCCAGCCCGAGAAGTCTGTTGGCCGTGGTAAGCCATCACACAAGATGATCAGTGCCAAGTCCGCTGCCACTGAACATTGACGTGTGCATCACGTCTCAGCTAAAAACGCTCATGATGATCCGGATGTCGTTCTTGGTACACTCCTTGTCAATTGTCATCCAGCATCGGTTCTATTCGATACCGGAGCATCTCACTCCTTCATCTCTGAAGGCTATGCTCGTTTGCACGACATGTCATTTTATGATATGCCAACTCCGCTTGAAATCCAAACTCCAGGGTCTAGATGGCAAACTACCAGAATAAGCCATGGTAATGAAATCCTTGTTGATAGACTTGTATTCATTGCATCACTTGTAGCCCTCAAGTCTTCAGATATTAACATCATCTTGGGTATGGACTGGATGACAGCTCATCATGCCAAGATTGATTGTTACACCAGGTCTGTTCAGCTTACACACCCATCTGGCAAGATATTCACTGTTTCCACTAGAGTTGCCAAGCGTCAGCTCTATTCTCCTAATGCCAGCCCTCTTCTAGACCTTGATGATATCCCGGTAGTCCGTGACTTTCCAGATGTCTTTCCAGAGAACTACAAGGCATTCCACCTAACAGAGATGTAGAGTTCGTCATAGATCATATCCCAGTAACTGCCCCAATTTCTAGGAGACCTTATAAGATGGCACCATTAGAGCTAGCTGAGCTTAAGAAACAACTTGATGAATCCTTGCAAAAGGCTTTCATCCGTCCTAGTTCATCTCCTTGGGCTTGTCCCATCCTCTTCGTCAAGAAGAAGGATGGTACGGACCGGATGGTTGTAGATTATCGTCCCGTTAATTTGGTCACGATAAAAACAAGTATCCGCTCCCAAGGATCAATGATCTGTATGATCAGCTCGCTGGATCCTCAGTCTTTTCCAAGATGGATTTGAGGTTAGGCTACCACCAAATCAAGATCAAAAATGGGGACATTCCTAAGATGTCTTTTTCACTCGTTATGGCCAATACGAGTACACCGTCATGTCCTTCGGTCTAACCAATGCTCTAGCTACATTCTCCCGCTTGATGAACTCGATCTTCATGGAGTACTTAGATAAGTTCATCGTGGTTTACCTCGATGATATTCTTATTTACTCGAAGAACGAGGAAGAGTATGCTGAACATCTTGGACTTGTGTTCGAAAAACTCAGAGAGCACCGCCTTTATGCCAAGTTCTCCAAGTGCGAATTTTGGTTGCCAGAAGTGACCTACCTAGGCCACGTGATCTCTGGTATGGGCATTGCTATCAATCCTGAGAGAGTTCTAGCCGTCCTTGATTGGACTCCACCTGAATCGGTTAAGCAAGTTAGGAGTTTCCTTGGTCTAGCCAGTTATTGTCGCCGCTTCATTGAAAACTTCTCCAAAGTGGCCAAACCTCTCACGGAACTTCTCAAGAAAGATAAAAAGTTTGAGTGGTCCCCACAGTGTGAGCACAGTTTTCAGGAACTGAAAAGATGCCTGACTTCTGCTCCCATACTTGTGCCACCAGATTTCACTATGGACTTTGTTATCTACTGCGATGCCTCACAACAAGGACTAGGTTGCACTGTTATGCAGGATTGCCATGTGATTGCCTATGCATCTCGACAGTTGCATCCACATGAGGATAATTATCCTACACACGATCTAGAGCTTGCAGCCGTAGTCTATGCACTTAAGACATGGCGACATTACCTTCTTGGTAAGCGTTGCGAGATCTACACTGATCACCAAAGTCTCAGTTATATCTTCACCCAGCCAGATTTGAACCTTAGGCAAAGACGTTGGTTGGAGTTGATCTCGGATTACGACTTAGGGATTACTTACACCCCAGGCAAAGCCAATGTCATGGCTGATGCACTAAGTCGTAAGTCCTATTGCAACAATCTCATGTTGCAATAGGGTCAACCATTTCTCCATGAGGAATTTTGTAAGCTTAACCTTCACATTGCTCCTCAAGGATTCCTTTCTACCTTGGTGGTGAAACCTACTCTTGAGGATCGGATCATTACTGACCAGAAGTTTGATAGGTGTGTTATCCGCATCAAGAGAAAAATTAAGAAGGGAGTTGGATGTTTCTCTATGGATGATCGAGGTGTTGTTTTCTTTGAGAACCACTTGGTAGTTCCCAAGAATCAACATCTGCGGCAACTGATCCTTAAGGAGGCTCATGAATCTCCTCTCACCTATCATCCCGGTAGTACTAAGATGTATCAGGACCTACGCCAGAGGTTCTGGTGGACTAGGATGAAGAGAGACATTGCCCAGTTCATTGCTAACTGTGATGTTTATCGTCGCGTTAAGGCAGAACATCCAAGACCTGCTAGCACCCTTCAACCTTTAGCTATTCCTGAGTGGAAATGGGACAAAGTTGGTATGGACTTCATCACCGGCTTTCCTAGGACCAAGAAAGGGAATAATGCTATCTTCGTAGTCATTGATCGTCTATGCAAAGTGGCTCACTTCCTACCTGTTCGAGAGAGTATCACTGCTGGTTAGCTCGCTGACTTATATATTTCTTGAATAGTGTCACTACATGGTGTTCCACTAGAGATCAATTCAGACCGTGGTAGTCTTTTCACTTCTCATTTCTGGGAGAGTTTCCAGACTGCCAGGGGAACCCATCTTTCTTTCAGTACCGCTTTCCACCCTCAGTCAAGTGGTCAGGTGGAACGCGTCAACCAAACTCTTGAAGATATGCTTAGAGCTTGCATTATCTCATTCAGTATGGATTGGGAGAAGTGCCTTCCTTTCGCCAAGTTTGCTTATAACAACAGCTACCAATCTAGTCTCAAGAAAGCTCCTTTCGAGATTCTATATGGACGAAGATGTCGAACGCCTTTGAACTGGTCAGAAACCGGTGAAAGACAATTCTTTGGACCGGACATGATCCAGGAAGCAGAAGAGCAAGTTTGCATTATTCGTGAGAATTTGAAAACAGCCCAGTCTTGTCAAAAGAGCCAGTATGACCGTCGTCATAAGGAAGTGGCTTATGAAGTTGGCAACAAGGCTTACCTTCGAGTTACCCCTCTAAAGGGTACCCATCATTTCGGTATCAAGGGCAAGTTGGCTCCTCGTTACATTGGTCCTTTTCACATTCTCGCTTAACAAGGAGAGGTTGCCTACCAGTTTGAACTACCCCCACATCTTTCTCGAGTACATGATGTCTTCCACGTCTCTCAATTCAGGTGTTTCTTCTCAGATCCCATCCGCGGAGTGGACCATGAAATGCTTGATCTCCAAGATAACCTCACTTATCGAGAGTACCCAGTTCGGATTCTTGATCAAGCAGAGCATGTCACCCGACGTCAGAACATCAAGTTTCTCAAGGTTCAGTGGTCTCATCATTCTGAGAGGGAAGCTACTTGGGAGCGAGAAGACCGTCTTCGACTGGAGTACCCCACTCTCTTTCCGCCGTTTCCTGAATCTCGGGACGAGATTCTTTCGAGTGGGGGCGAGTTGTCACATCCCTAGTTCTGGTATGATCTAGACTAGCTAGTCATGTGAGCATCATGTTTAATTTTCAAATAAATTTGAATTGAGGATATGTGAAAGCCTCAGAAATCATTTTAAAAATGATCAAGATAAAAATTGCTTCAAATAGGTCCAAGAAAATGTTCCTGTTTTCCTCTGAAAATATTGACTAGAGGAAAATTCAAACCAATATTTTTAGTAGCTCAGAAATATTTGTTTTGGGCATTTGGAATTAATTCAATAACTATTTGCATTGGACTCATATTTGATATATTTTAAATATGATCCAATAATTCTGTAAAATTGTGAGGGGCTTTGGAATAATCCTTTTAGTCCCTGCAAAAATTATCAGAAGATAATAAAATGATTTAGTGCCTAAAACTAAATCAAACAAACGAAAGAAAAAGAAAAACACAAAACAAATAAGAAAGGAAAGAGACTTACCTTCCCGGGGCGCTGTGCGGCCCAGCCCACCAGCCGACGCCAGTCATCGTCCTCCTGGTGCCACGAGGATGAGGGGCACGCGCTCGCCGCCTGCGCGCATGGGCACCACTCCACCTGCCTGTCTGCCCCTCCCCCTCGATGCCCTGGCCTCTCCGGACATCACCACGACACCACGGACCTCTCCCACTCTTCCCCGTGCTTCCCTCCCTCCTCTGCTCCCTCTCACGCTTGGACTCAAGCACCTCCGACAGCATCGCCGAGCACTGTCGTGGCCACAGCCACCCTCTCGCTCTCTCTGCGTGTCCCAGAGCACCACCTTGCCGTCCCCTTCGTCCATGACGATCCAAGCTACCGGGGAGGCTCTGCAACGCTGCCGCCATCCTCTTCTTCAACCTCTGACACCGAGATTGCCACCGGCCGTTTGCCATCTCCAACGCCTCCGCTGAGCCGCCGTTACCTCTGCTGGACTTGCCGTAAACCCCTTCATCTCTCCCCTCTCTCCCCGAGCTCGGTCGCGTCCTCTAGCCACCGCGGTCATCGGAGCCGATATCACCGCCGCAAGGGCTTGCCGCCAACGCAACTCCGGTGACCCTTTGGCCCCTCTGACTTGTCCATCACACCCACGGCGTTGCGTAGCTTCTGCCCCGCCGCTTACCAAGCTTTCTTGCATGCTGCAACGCCGCGCCACCCGAGCCTGAGCTCTGGCTGCCACTGGGAGCCTGTTTTCGGCAAGTTCAGGCGAGCCCCACTCCTCTCGCTTGCCCCAAACGACATGGGCGAATCCTGGCTCCTCGCCCGTGGACTCCGCCGCCCATTCGGTCGCCGGAGCGACGATCCTGCGAGCTCCGCCGCATTTGGCCTCGCCGGCGGCTTAACGTCGGTCAAACCCTCAATTAGCACTAACCTAATGACCCTCTGTAGTCACTGATAGTGGGCCCCGGTGCCCTTAATCTTTAGTTAGGCTAAAAATAAACCCCCTGTTAACCCTGTGTCACTGACGTGTGGACCCCACACGTCAGGTTTGACCTGGTCAGCGTTGTTGACTTGCTGACACAAGCATGATGCAGTAATTCATTTTCTGGATTTAAAGTAAATCAAGAAATTCCAGAAAATGTTCAAAACTTCAAAAATTCACAGAAATTCAACCATAGCTCAGATTGAAATAATTTATATATGAAAAATTATAAGAAAAATTCAATCTATCCATATGTACCATTTTCATGCATGGCAAACCAAGGTATACCTGCTGTATATGTGAAAACACATTAATGGCTTTTAAAGAGACTTAAGTTAGAGTTGCATTTGAACCTTTGGTTCAAATGGACTTCTTCCAAGTTGAATGCTAGATGCATTAGCACAAACCACATCAAATTTACATGCCATGGTCATGCATCATATTGTTGCATATGCTTGTGTATTGATTGCCGGCACCGTCCTTCTCGATAGGTCCTGCTCCGGAGAGTGTTCTAGAGTACCTGTCTGAGGAGCAGTGCTCAACTGTTGATGTTCCAGGCAAGCAAACCCCCTTGGTCATTCTGATACAATCCCACTCTCTCGCTCCTGCTCTCTTTTATTGCATTAGGACAACAACAATTCAACTGCTACTTTACGCTGCGGTAGTTGAACCCATTCCTCTGCATGACCTGTCATTGCCACAGTAAATAGTTGAAACCCACTAGCATGTGTAGGAGTTGATTGAGCCATGATGTGTTCCTACCATGCCATGCCTGCTATTGCTTAGAGTTGTGTCAGGTCTGATTCATCGGGAATGAATTGGAGTGTTATGCCATGTTCTGATGCTGAGAGTTAAGCGTGTGAACACGATTTGGTAAAGGTAGCTGTGAGAGGCCATGTAGGAGTACATGGTGGGTTGTCTCACTGGAACCGTCATTAAGAACTGAGTTCTGTGTTTGTTGTCCAAGACTAGCTACTACCACATGTTGGAATGCTTAAGTGCCCCTCTCGACTTATTAACCGACTTGATCTCTGTCCAGGAGTTGCAACTAGTTTCTAGTGTTTGTAGGTAGTGCTATTTTTCTACCGAGTGGCACCCGGCAGGGTGGACTTGGGACAGACTAGGCACCGTGGCCCGGTGTACCAAGTGGCACCCATATGGTGGGCTCAGGAACCCTGTATACATCATTTGAGGCTGTGATGGAAACTTCGGCCGGACTTCCCTTGCGGGTTCGACCTCAGATAGGCGATAAACCTAGACTAGAGTCTTGTGTGGTTAGTCAGGTCGTGGCCGACACCGTCGCTAGGCTTCCGCTTGAAGGTTGCTGAGATACATGACGTGTACATGGTGATAAGTGGTGAGGGTGTGTGTGAAGAAGTACACCCCTGCAGGGTTAACATGATCTATTCGAATTGCCGCGTCCGCGGATATGGACTACTGGGATACTTACGTGGTACATAGACAACTTGAAGTGGATACTCTAAAATGCTTAAGACAAGTGTGAGTGCTATGGATGACCGTCTCGTAGGGAGACGGGATAGAATCCATGGTAGTGTATTGAAGTGGTGATTAGTGGACTTGTGTGCGCTTTCTCACCTCAAAGAAGTTACTCATAGTCGTAGAACAGGATAGCCACCGAGTCAAAGCTGGCTTGCTGCAGCTAAACCCCACATTGCCTTATTGATACTAATGCATGTAAGTCAAGCTGAGTACCTTTGTACTCACGTTTTCTTAATTTATGTTTTGCAAATGAGACTTCTGTCTCAGTAGTAGTTCTACATGGACTTCGATGAATAGCTTGTTACCTCAGCTATGATCTTGCACCCTTGGGAGGGTCTTGTAGATAGTCAGGCTCCTCAGCCTTTTTCATTTGTAGTTGTCTATACTCAGACATGTTATTCTTCCATTGCTTGTATGCTTTGTATGTTGGGTCATGTGACCCCTGTTTGTAATAAATGCTATGATGGCTCTTCTGAGCATTTCTATATATGAGTTGTTGAGTTATGTTGTGATTCCATGTTGTACAACACATACTTGCATGTTATGCGTACGTGTAACGTGTATTGCTATGTGTGGGATCCGACACCTAGTTGTTTATTCTTGGTAGCCTTCCTTATGGGGAAATGTCTCCTGGTGCTTCCACTGAGCCATGGTAGTTCGCTACTGCTCCGGAACACCTAGGTTGGCCGGCATGTATCCTTCTTTGTTCCTGTGTCTGTCCCTTCGGGGAAATGTCACGCATTGCTCCTTTAAGTCCTTGTAGCTTGCTACGACTTGGGTTCATACGTTGATGACCGACACGTTCATTGCTGGGTTATGTATGCCTGTCCCTGTAAGTTTGTGCCACCTTGGATTTACGACTAGTCATGTCGGCCCAGGTTCTTTGTCATATGGATGCTTGCGACACTATCATATACGTGAGCCAAAAGGCGCAAACGGTCCCAGCCCAGGTAAGGTGGCAGCCGTGGGAATACCATGTGTGAGGCCGCAAAAGTGATATGATGTGTTACATGCTAGATCAGTGTGACTTAGGATCGGGGTCCTGACACTTCCAGATTGATCATCCGGCAGATGTCAGTGCCCATCCTACCATTTGTCTACATGTGCTAGCAATCTGACTAGCCAGAGCCATTGTTATCAGGCTGCCAGATGCAATACTAATCCACCCAGAGATATATTGAGTCCTTGAAGTCTTGAAGTCTTGAATCATCATGCAACTCTTGAATTACTTATCCTCACAACACTCCTGAATCTCACAACCAACCCCCGTCTACTAGAGCGTAGAAATAATGAAGTAACGTCCCTTTCCGGCAATTGTAACAGGGTATTGGGTTTCTCCTACCTCATGATACTACCTCAAGTTCAAGCTCAATATCCTACTATTCATGGTGGAAAGATTTACTGATGCAATAAAAATATAGGTAAATAAAATACATGATGAAATGACTTGCCTTGCTGATGATCTTGAAACTCTAAGGACTTGTTGTAACAAGCCACGCAATCCAGATACTCTATCAAAAACAAACAAGACATACAATAAGAAATTCATCCTAATAAATACTATAACAGCAAGTAAAACTAAAAATTAAACAATCAAAGAGAATAAAAGCAAAACCAAAGAAAACACCAAGATCCAAATTGAAAAGCTTTTCTAAAAGCAAAGCAAACTATAAATAGTTTTCTATAACTAATAAATTTTTAACACAAAGAAAATTAAAGTTTTATTAAAATAACAGAAAGAAAATTCCCTACAAATTTCTATGCAAAAAGAATCAACTTATCATTTATGAAACTCCACTTATGATCAAAACAAGTTTTCTTTCAAAACCAAAGAAACAATAATAATAATAATAAATTAACTAAAAATAAAGTGCCTACTTTTAACTAACAGAAACTAATTAAAACTTGTCAAGAAATGACAAGAAAATAATTTAAAACAAAAGGAAATATAATAAATCCTAGAAATAACCAAAACAGTACTGTTTTTGCAAATAAATAAATTTAAAATAAAAGAAAAATAAAATTAGAAGTTCTAATGGATGCACAACAATTTTTGTGACAAATTTCAAAAAGAATCATTTAAAAAGTTATTTTCAAACAAAAGATATTAGCAATCTAGTGTTTGAATGAAATTCAAGCAAATTCAAATTTAAATTAAATATGGCCAAACTTGGTATCTATAGAAATTTCATAAAATCTAAACCTAATGCAAAAAAAATCGCTAAAAATAATAAATATTCTAAGAGATATCGATTTTCTAAAATAGAAATTAAATCTGTTAATTAAAAGATAAACAAAAAAACTAGCGATCAACTAATGGGCTATGTGGAAGATTCTAAGTGGCTAGTGGTTGTGTGTGCCTGAGCGAACAGAGTAGACGGTTGGTTTGTAGAATAAAATGATTCGCGAAAATAAATAAAAGCCTCAATCTAATCTAGAGCGTCCATATATGATCTAACTGTGGGGGAAGATCCTAGCGGCTTACAACGGCGGTGGAGAGCTCCGGCGAGGGTGCAGCTTCGGGCGTCGATGGGGCGGCGTCTCTGGTGGGTCTCCGACGACGGCGAGGACTCCAGGCGGCATAGGCGAACAAGGCGAGGAATTTGGTGGTGGATTTGGGGGTCGGGGTGGTCGGAGGGCAGCGGAGTGGGCTGTGGCACGCGGCGACAGAGTGGAGCTCCAGCGAGGGATTCCGGTGGCTTTGGTGTGTTTGAGGAGGGGGTCAGGGCTTGGGTGGAAGTTGACCGCAGTGAGCTGGGAGTAGTCGGTGGGGCCCTGGTGAGGGAGTCCTGGATTAAGGGGTCCTCGGGCCGCCGGCCCATTGCCTATGGGCCGGACTAATGGGCTACTATGGAGCCAAGCTAGGGCGCGGACCTATGACCGGATAGAAGATCTTCAGAGCCGTGGAGTGCCTTCCAAGTCAAGATTTAGCATGATCTTTCCTGCATTGTAACCGACCAGGTGTAACCCTAAACCTACCGGTGTCTATATAAACCGGAGCGTTTTAGTCCTTAGGGCTAGAGCAACATCCAATCCCTCATCAACCTAGGGTTTAGCTTGCCTGATCTCGAGGTAGATCGACTCTGTAACCATACCATACACATTAAATACAATCAAGCATGACGTATGGTTTTACCTCCTTGAGAGGGCTTGAACCTGGGTAAACACCGTGATCTTCGTCCCTTGTTCCCCATCGATCCTAGATCCATAGCTCGGGACCCCCTACCCGAGATTCGCCGGTTTTGACACTGACATTGGTGCTTTCATTGAGAGTTTGGCTATGGGATCGCTAAAGGATCAATGGCCCAACCATCCGCTAGAAGCCCTATTTGCACCAGGGACATCTTCGTCCCAGGCCAGATCTTCACGTTCAGCAACATCACATTACGCGCCGACCTAACTGGTGGTCTAGACCAACTTGAGAACCTCACCCCCGATCGCGAGGCAAGCCGCCGAAACTTAGAGTCCGCGCTGGCCCTCGGGGAAGCCCTGCTCCTATCAAATCATCTACTCATGCGGAAAAACCCGCCGAGCCCAACGCCTTGACCTCGGATTCAGCGGGCACGAAGGGGGCATATATTATCCAAAATTCTGTCTTAAAGCCGGATCCCGTCAAAATATCTGAAGAACGTCTCACAGAATACCTAGAAGGCATGGCCCCAACCAGAACCTCTTCGGTAGATGACCTGTCGGCTCAATTCCTCGTCATGGGGACCTCCGTCACCAGGCCTACAGCCTATAACTAGATCGGGCTTAAACCCGACAACAGAGAGATCCACACCCCGCCAGTCACACACCTCGTCGGTACCGTCGAAGAAATGGCGGAGGGATCACGATCTCCGAAGCTGAAAATAGTATATACCCGAATCTCTAGCTCGAAGACAAATACCCTTTAAGAAAAGAGCTTAGACTCAGCCTATGATACTAGATCTGACCTTGAATCGGCCCAACCACCAACGGGCTTGCGCCCGAACTCTCTGTGACCAGATCCGGATACAGGCCAAGCACGGTTCGCCGCTGCCAACACTCCAGACTCACAGTAGACGGGAATGTTTAAAATTTTCCCACCCACCTCCCACACCGAATATTCTTCGGACGCGGGAAGTCCGGATGTATGGGACCCGATATACGTCATGCAGCAGCCCAAAGAAACGGTCGATCATTACTAGGCTAGATTTCTCTTGGTCAAAAACAAGATGATGGACTGCCGTGACAAAGAAATAATTGAAGCTTTCCAGTTCAACTGCCGGGATGAAGGAATCCTGAACGCCCTCGCCCGTCGCCACGTGCAAAGCTTCGTCGAACTATCAGACATGGTACGCAAGTATTGCGCCATGGAAAGCACTTGGAAGCCCCAGAAAATGCACATGGAGTCAACCCCTGCCGCACAGCCGAGAAAGACCCAAGCAAAACAAGCATATGCGCGACAGTCGCCCGAACACGAGCCCACCGAAAAGAAAAACAGACCTAGAACAGTCCTGGATGAGTTGCTGGATAAACCATGCCCTATACACTTGGCCCTGCTTAACGCAAATCCGACTCACAGGCTTCGAGCTTGTTGGGTGGTGAGGCAGGTGGCCAAAAGTGGTGAAAATATCCTTGGTCTCACACCACCTGACGGACGATCGGCAACGCCGCCTCATGACAACAATGTCCTGACAGTCTACTAGACGTTCTCTTCAAACAATCAAGGAAAAAGTGCTCTTCGAGAGCTCGGCCAGGTCTACCAGGTGACAGCCGCACAGCCTTGGGCAGACACCTATCACCTTCGATCAGAAGGACGAACCAAGGCCCCGCCCCACCCATGCGCCCGCCGCACTAGTCCTCAACCTGATAATCGATGGCTTCAGGCTAACTAAAGTGATGATGGATGGGGGCAGCGGCCTAAACCTCATATTTGAGGACACACTTGATAAAATGCAGTTCAACAGATCCCCCATTGAGCACAGGCATACCACATTCCAAGGAATTATCCCCGGCAGGGAGGCGCGCTGTTCCGGACGCATAACCTTGGACGTTGTGTTTGGTACTCTTAACAACTACAGATCCGAATCTCTGTTATTCCACATTGTGCCCTTCCACAGCGGATACCACGCCCTATTGGGACATGAGGCATTTGCAAGGTTCCAAGCCATACCACACTATGGGTACATGAAACTTAAAATGCTAGGGCCCAACGGCGTTATCTCGCTCGCCAGTGATCCGAATACAGCCCTCCGAGCTGAAAATAAAATAGCATTGCTCTCCCTTGAGGCACTATCCGAGGCCCTCGCAGCTGAAGAGTTAACAACGCTCCGCACTACAGTCAACAAGGACGACGTGGTCCACATTAAAAGGCCAAAATCCACGTCATTCAAACCAGCTTATGAGATGGTAAAATTCCAAGTGCATCTGACAAACCCAAACAAAACGACGTCCATTGTAGCACACCTGTACCCCACAGTCAACGAAGCACTACAAGCGTTCTTACACGAGAACTGGGAAATATTCACCTGGCACCCTTTGGATATGCCAAGCATCGCACGGAGGTTGCTGGAGCATAGCTTGAACATTATAAAGGGCTTCAAGCCAGACAAACAGACACCGCGTCGATTTTCCGAACACAAACGACAGGCTAAGGATGAGGAACTGGCAAAGCTATTGGAGGCCGGATTCATCCGCGAAATCAAGCATCCCGAGTGGCTAGAAAATCTGGTCATGGTACCCCAGAAGGACAAATCCTGGTGGCTCTACGTCGACTTCAAGGACTAAAACAAGGCCTGCCCCAAGGATCCCTTCCCCTTACCACGAATAGATCAGATAATCGATGCCACTGCTGGACATGACTCACTATGTTTCCTCGACGCATACTTCGGATATCACCAGATAAAGATGAACGAGTCCAACCAAGCTGCAACCACGTTCATCACCCCCTACGGGCCATTCTGCTTTAACACGATTCCTTTCGGGTTAAAGAATGCAGGAGCCACATACCAACGCATGATTCAAACATGCCTTGAAAACCAAATCGGCAAAACGGTCGAAGCATACATAGACGACATGGTCATTAAAACCAAAAAATGTCGATCAACTCGTGGATGACCTTCGCCCGACCTTCGAAAATTTATGGGCTTACGATATACGGCTCAACCCGGACAAATGCGTCTTTGGAGTACCCGCTGGAAAACTGCTCGGCTTTATTGTCTTCCATAGAGAAATTGAGGCCAATCCATCTAAAATTAGGGCCCTATCCTAGCTAGCAATACCAACGGAGGTCAAACACGTCCAGAAGCTGGCAGGTTGCGTAGCAGCTTTAAGCCATTTCATCTCCCGCCTCAGCGAAAAGGCACTGCCACTCTACAGGCTACTTAAAAAGACAAAAAACTTCGAGTGGACCGATGAAGCAACTGCGGCACTAGAGGAAATTAAAACACTCCTGGCAAGCAACCCTATCCTGGCTACACCAGGCATCGGCGAACCTATGCTGCTGTATATCTCGGCCATCAATCAAGTGGTGAGCGTGGTGTTCGTTATAGAACGGGAATCAGAGGGCCACAAGTTCCAGGTCCTAAAACCAGTCTACTATGTGTCAGAGGTTCTCACACCATGCAAATCTCGGTACCCACACTACCAAAAGATAGCATATACGGTCTTTATGGCATCCCGAAAACTACGACACTGCTTTCAAGAGTGTTCGGTGACAGTGTTATCCAAAGTACCCCTCAATGATATAATCAATAACAAGGACACCACAGGCCGCATTGCCGAATGGGCCATAGAGATCCTTCCCTTAGAAATCATATACAAACCACGACGAGCTATTAAATCTCAGGTGTTGGACGATTTTTTATCCTAATGGACCAAAGTCGAACTCCCCTGGGAATATAGTACATATGCACACTAGACAAAGTACTTCGACGGCTCTTAAATGCTAGCCGGGCTGGGGGCCAGGGTGATCCTCATATCCTCCACAGGCGACAATATCTGGTGCGTTCTACAGATCATGTACACGGATTCCAATAACGCAGCCAAATACGATGCCCTGTTGCACGGTCTTAGGATGGCAACATCAATGGGTGTTCGGCGGCTAGAGGTGCGGGGAGACTCGAACCTCGCCATCTCCTAGGTCAATGGCGAATTTGACGCCAAAGACCCGAAAATGGCGGCATATAGAAATGCGGTCCTCAGGATGTCGGCCCGATTCGAGGGTCTAGAATTCCACCATGTCTTAGAGACAGTAAGCAAGCCACAGATGTCCTCACCCGCATGGGCGCCAAGTGCGACCCAATCACTAGAAACACCTTCCTGGAAAGGCTCTTCAAGCCATCCATGGTATGGCAGGACGGGAACCGCGTCATGACAGCCAATGAGCCCGCCTAGGTCGTCCCCCTGGAAATCGAGCCCGACGACTACATCATCGGGGGCTCTGCACTCGAAGAAACACCCTCGGCCCATGAGATCATGACCGTAATCGCCCCATGGACCGAGCCCTTGGTTGCCTACCTCCTGCGACAAGAACTTCTTGACGATCAGATGGTGGTGCGACGCATAATTCGGCGCTCTAAAGCGTACAAGGTCCACGAGGGCGAGCTCTACAAAAAGAGCACTACGGGGGTCCTAGAGAGGTCCGAAGAGGAGGGACAGCAGCTTCTCGCTGAGATACATGCCAGCATGGGCGGCCATCACGCGGCGGCTCGGGCCTTGGTCAGCAAGGCCTTCCGAGCAGGGTTTTTCTGGCCCACAGGCCGCGTAGACGCACGCGCTTTAGTCCAACATTGCGTTGGGTGCCAGCTATTCGCAAATCAAAGTCATATGCCCCCCACGGCTCTTCGGACTATACCGATAACCTGGCCGTTCGTAGTCTGGGGTCCTGACATGGTCAGACCACTTTAAGGGGGGGGCCAAGAATAAGAAATATTTACTGGTTATGGTTGACAAGTTCACTAAGTGGATCGAAGCAAAGCCGGTAACCTCTGCAGAGTTCGGACCAGTTGTTGACTTCATATCCAGTGTCGTACACCGTTACAGTGTCCCCCATAGTATAATCACTGATAATGGGTCTAATTTACCGCCAAAGAAGTAAAAGATTGGTGTGCTAAGATGGGCATAAAGCTCTATTACGCTTCAGTGTACCACCCGCAAGCTAACGGGCAGGTAGAGCGAGCAAATTGACTCATTATGAGTGGCATAAAACCTCGCTTAATCCGCTCACTTGAAGAATCAGATTGCCACTGGGCAGAGGAGCTCGACTCCGTGCTATGGGGGCTGCGCACCACTCCTAATCGGTCAACAGGATACACCCCGTTCTTTATGGTGTACGCGCTGAGGCAGTCCTCCCATGCAATCTTCTCCATGGCGCACCCAGAGTACGCATGTACAAAGAGAAGGAGGCCGAGATAGATCGGCAGGACGACCTGGACGCCCTGGAAGGAGAGCACGACATTGCTCGGGCATGCTCCGCGTTTTATCAGCAGCAAGCACGGCATTACCAGAATCAGGAGGTTCGGGCGATGGCATACAACGTGGGGGAGCTTGTCCTCCGCCTCCCCGAGAAGCAAAAGCACAAGCTTTCACCCAAATGGGAGGGGCCCTTCATTATAGAAGATGTGCTCGCGGGAGGGGCCTACCGCCTTCGCAGCCCGTCGGATAACCGCCTTGAACCCAACCCATGGAACGCAGCTCGTCATCGGCGTTTCTACGCCTAGTTCGGCATCGTCGTCACCTCTCTTTGTTTTTTCCTTGGTTTTTTACCTTTCTTTATTACTCTTGGAGCCTTAGCCTCCCGATTTAGAGTCCGGATAAACCAAATTGCTACTGTACACATCTTCGGATGTACCACCCAGCCTCAACTGGGGGATCCTTTTAAAGAAGCGAATTAATATGTTCATCACATAGCTCATCTATCTTGTCTGAACTCATATCCTTCCTATATCTTTTAAGCCATTATATGAACCTATTTGACTTAAGTCCTTTGCCAAGCTGGGTTGCCTGGCTCCTGTGTTTACCCCTACATTTCTGATTTTTCGGCTAGGGAGTAAAGGGAGCACCTCTGCAATTGTTACAACCGGGTAATCCAGATATGAACCTCAGATGTGTGAACCGAAGGCTAGCGTTCTTACAGAAAATAATGGGTCGGCCTCGAGGGAAGTGAAAATAACTAGGCCCTCGCCGCCAGACCATTGTTCTTGGTTCCTAAAAACCACTAAACATTCGTATGCCATTGGCATTCGAACCTACAGTTGATGGTCGACATACCACACCTGAAGAAAGGAACCCTTGGACGAACTATTTTCTTCGGAAGATGTTTCTTACGTTAAAAGGTAATATACCATAGCTCTCTGCGCACGTCTTGTCTGTTCACACCAAATGGCCGGATTGCCTGGTTGCCGGAAACATTCCCTTATTATTCAGGGCACATAGTACAGAACACTTCCTGACCACTGGTCGGGGAGGCAGAAGCCGATGGTTGTTTAAGACAATGTTTTTATTACGGATCAAGATTGCGCGATGTAAAGTACATGGATACATAGAATCACGCACCCTACTCTTTGTCAACTTTGTCTATCAAGCTGTCCAAAGCACAATCATGCTGAGAGTACCGAGCAGCAAGAATTACCTGATCGTATACTAAGCTAAGGGGTATTTCCTGCCCATCCGGCCCCACAGGTCCAACTCGAGCCATATGTTCAGGATCGAGTTTGGTAAACCGGGTCTTCACCATCACCCAAGCCTCATGTCCTCCTTCCCGGCTGGAGGACTTCTTCCATAATTTGAAGCGCCGTCTCGCACATTTAAAGCGGCTAGCCAACTCAGCCATGCTTTCTGGTGGTACTTCTAGTGGCCATAATGCCTTAACCATGCTCTTCATGGCCTTCCGGGCTCTCTCGTGCATTTTGGCCAGTTCCTTCAAAAGGTTCCTGCTAAAGGAACCGACCTCCTCTTCCAACCATTCCGTCAGGAGACCTAGCAAATAAGAGCGGCATATGCTTGTCAAAACATTGTGATCATCCACGTACATGTAAGTTGAATTCGTCACTTACTGAACATGCCGCCTTTTATCTTCTGGTTCTCCTCCAGGGCTTGCGCCAATTGAGATTTTAAACTCTCGATCTCTTCGGCTTTCTGCTGATTTTTCGCCTTGTGCTTATTTTTCTCCTCATGACTTCGTGTCAGTACTCGTTTCCCAGCGTCATGTTGCGACTCCGTGCGCCGCTAGGATTCCCTGATCGCCTCCAAGTCCTTCCGCAATTGGACCATGGATTTAGTGGCTATAGGGACGGTATGGTGTTATAAGCAAGGAATGCCATACAATTGTTAAGCATTCTAAAGCTTCCCCGCTTATCATAGACTCCGCTAGTGGCTTTCTTAGCCGCCTCCAGTTCAGCTTTCGTATCGGCCAACTGTGTTCGACTCAACTCGAGGTCTTCGGATAGCTTGTTATTCTGTTCCCTTGTGGCCTACAAACGCAAAACAATACATGGTTACAGATCCTTAACTCGGTCGTCCTGCCCAAATTAAGGCTCGGGGGCTACTAGGTTAGGATTTATGATCTGTTCCTAAAGAATTTATCTCGCACCTGCACATTGGAGGACAGAAGATTGGCAATACCTTCGAGCCCTGTTCAGGCCGCCGCAAGGTACGCGTCCATCGACTTAAATGCATTGAACTCCTGGTCGGTAAAGGCAACATGGCGCAAGGATTCTCTCCTGTGGCAGTGATTCATCACACTCTCGACTTCGGAGTTGGTAACCGAAACATTGCCAGGATCCTCTGGAGGTGCGCCAGCAGCCGCATGTTCGGCATGGTCCCTAGCCTGCGCCGAAGGCCCAAGATTGGAACTACGCCTCGGCGCGCCCGGGGAGTCTTCGGATTGGTGTGGTGGTACTCTTCTTCTGGAAAACTAAGCGAACGTCAGAAGAAGGATATTAAGAGCGACTCTTTTGATGGTTCCGGACATATTACCTTTTAGCCGAGGGAGCGGTCGCTTCTGCTCCAGCGGAGGCCTTCCGCTTGGATGCCCCATTATGGGCCGAGGTCGGCATATTCCACGCTCCTCCCGCGGTTGTTCGGTGTGCAGTGCGGCAACCCTTGGGAGTAGAAGTCAGCACATTCGGGATGGTTCGAGGCGAGCGCCCTATTCGGGAAGAGGTCCTCCTTTCACTTACAGTGGAGGAAGGAAGAGCCCCAGGGTGGTCGGCCATCAAGGCAACCTTGCTGCCGTCAAGGATTTCCTGGTAAAAGACCCCGTCTTCAAAATCAATCGATGTCTCCAGATCGTCATGATACCCCGGGTCATCATCATGGGAATGATTCTCCAGTTGAGGGGAGTGGCAATGGACGGACTCGATCTGACGCCTCCAACCCTGTTTGAGAGAAAGGTACATCCAGTAAGTGTTCGGACGTAATCTCCGAACTAAAGACAAAGGACTGAAGCTTACCCAGTCTGCCGGACTGTAGCCAGAGCAACCCTCCCGGATACTAATAGAGCAAAATATTCCTCCTCTCATTTGAAGAGGTCGGCTAGTATTTTGGCCATTGCCGCTTGATTGTCCGGCCCTTGTCGCTAGTAGCGGGTTGCGTCACTAGTCCCGTTGTAGCACCACATTGGATGCCCCCTCTACTGAAGGGGCTGTACGCACCGGGATATGGCAACGGCCAACACTTCGATCATGGTTAGTTTACTACGGGCCAGCAGCCAAATTTTGGTGGCCAAAAGGTGCAACTCTGCACTATCTAGTTGGGAAGGTCTCTTGGTTCGCCAGTTGAACCGGTTCTTTAGCGGGGCGCTTGATTATTCGGGCAGCCCCCTCCGCACTGGGTCGGAGAGGGGAACGTCTTCAATATAGAACCACTCCGAGGTCCATTCCTCGAGATCTTTTCGTGGGGTTCCATTGGGATACCCTGTCCCAGCTATCCGCCACACCTCTGCTCCGCTCAATTCGATAATCGACCCTCCACGGGTACGAGGGACAAGGTAGAAGTATTTTCTCCACAAATCAAAGTGGGCCTCACAGCTAAGGAATATCTCACAAAGCGCCACAAAGCCAAAAATATGCAGTCTGGACCCCGGGGTGAGGTGGTGGAGCTAGATCCCATAAAATACTAATAAACCCCACAAGAAAGGGTGAATGGGAAAGCACAGGCCTCGTAGGAGGAAGGACATGAAGCTTACCCTCTCTTTCTTGCTTGGGGCAGGGAAGTTCTCGGCGAATGCTTGGCCATCCATGGAGATCAGTCCGGCGCGGACGGAGACGAGATCCGCTGCGGGGATATATCCTTGCATATGCAGATTCCTCATCCGGAGGCAGGAGACGGAGCAGCTCGCCCAGTCGCCCGGGAGGGGACCATGAGGTCGTGAGGATGAGCCTGGGGCGTCGGCCATAGTGCCTACGATTTCTCCAGTGTTCGTTTTTGGGGGAAGATGGATTAGTCGTCCCCCGCGCCCTTGGATATATAAATAGGTGTGCCATCCTAAGCTGAAGGGAGGGGTCAGCAAAAAGGTGGTGTTGGGCCATTCGCCTTCTAAAAAGGTGCACGGCAGTCAAGGTTTGCCCTTGCCCCGAGGTGAGCATTAACTGCGATGGTCCCATCGTGTTTTGTTGGGGTCTTCGGATTACCGATTGTTAAAGTCGGTTGAACACGACATTGACATGGATCGCGCTGGGCAGCAAACATCTAATGCTAGCCCGGATCCCGGATATTATTCGGCCCGGGAATACTACTCGGAACAATATGAGGAAGAATGAAGATTTGAGACATGCCCGATGGCAATCCCTGACGTTGGAGGCCAGTTCGGGGGCTTGATACGTCTCCAACGTATCTATAATTTTTTATTGTTGCATGCTGTTATATTATCATTCTTGGATGTTTTACAATCATTTTATAGCAACTTTATATCATTTTTTGGGACTAACCTATTGACATAGTGCCAAGTGCCAGTTGTTGTTTTCTGCTTGTTTTTTACTTCGCAACCAAACGGAGTCCAAATGCAGCGAAACTTTTTGGAGATTTTTTTTTGGATCAGAAGACATCCAGTGGGCCAAAGAAGTAACGAAGAGGGGGCCCGAGGTGAGCACAAGACACCAAGGCGCGCCTGGGCCCCCAGGCGCGCCCTGATGGGTTGTGCCCTCCTCGGTGACGTCCCACACCGCCTCTTTGCTCTATAAATAAACCAATAATCCAGAAACCCTAGGGGAGTCGACGAAAATCAAATCCAGCCGCCGCAAGTTCCAGAAACCAAAGATCCAATCTAGACACCATCACGGAGGGGTTCATCATCCTCATTAGTGCCTCTCCGATTATGCGTGAGTAGTTCATTGTAGACCTACGGGTCCGTAGTTAGTAGCTAGATGGCTTTCTCTCTCTCTCTCTTTTGATTCTCAATACAACGGTCTCTTGGAGATCTATTTGATGCAACTCTTTTTTTGTGGTGTGTTTGTTGGGATCCGATGAACTTTGAGTTTATGATCAGATCTATGTTTTTATCCATGAAAGTTATTTGAGTATTTTGATCTCTTATATGCATGATTACTTATTGTCGGTGTACTAAATATTGGGCCTTTAGTACCCCATACTTGTGCACGGGCAGTTGTAGCCATACCTGCGGCAAGGCTTGTCGGGGAACAGCTTAAGATCAATCCAAGGTTATCAAGAGACATCCACGCCAAGGATCAGAAGATAAGGAGAACTGGAGATTAGGGGCTCGGCTCCCGGCAAGATCTTGCCGGGGGAGCCCGCCAAGCCCGGCAAGATTTGCACCCGGCAAGGTTCCGCCACTGTGCCACCGCTCCAGCGCAGCGACCGGCCTGGCACTCTGGTCCCAGCTCCGGATGCGTGGCAAGGCACTAGTGGAGGCGATCTTAAACGGTGCTAATGGGATGGCCCCTTTTTCCATCCCCAAGAAAGTAAGGACACCTAAACGGACACCTCACGGTGCATTAAATGCATTTGTCCAAAACTGTCAGTGGTTAGGTATGATAACCATGTAGCTACTTTACAACTCGCATATGAGCAATTTGCCACTGTGGTGACCCCTTTGATCATATAAAAGGAGGACCAAGGCAACTGCTACAGGGGAGGAATTCTAGGAGGACGACTCTCAGCCCATTGTGCATGCGTAGCTGCTGCTTGAATGTACTGTTCATCACAATCGCTCCAAGAACTGGGACGAAACACTGATAGTAAACTAAAGCAGGAGTAGGGTTTTACGCTGATCAGCGGCCCGAACCTGGGTAAAAAGCCCATCGCATTGATCATCGATTCTGCTCTTTGTGCATACCTCTCTCCCTGCCGAACCATAAAGGGGTCCCTCGGATCCCATAGGTGTCGTACGCCGACACCTTTGGCGTGCCAGGTAGGGGGATCAAGGTTGCGCGAACCTGATCTAGTGATCAGCGCGTTAGTTTCTTCATCGTTTTTGTCACCATGCCGGCCAAGAAGAAGGGTGCGGCAGCGGTTGTTCCATCTACGTCTGTCTTGCCCACGCCTACTCGGACGGGGGATGGCGTGGATGCAGAAGGTGGAGGTTTAGAGCCTCCACGGCGATCTGGAGATCTGAGCTAGGCGAGCGGTGTCATTTGCAGCGGCGACGGCAACCCGCACACCGCTAGATCCAGAGATGGAGCCGTGCTGCCTACAGGCGGCGCACCGAACTCCAGAGATCGGAGGACGCATCCTAGGGCTCCCACGCCGGCGCAAGCGTCGCGGCCTTCCCAGGCCGCACGCGACGAACAACGCCGTGGCGTTGGTGGTTCTGAACGTCCCCATGGAGAGACTTCTGCGCACCGATCCCAAGGTGCGCAGGCCCAGCATGCACGCCAAACTACCGGTGGAAGTGGCGCGCGGTCGCATGGTCGTGACGATGCTCCTTCTAACACTGTTAGGAGTCAGAGCACCTCACGTACCTCGTACCTGACGCCGCCGCCTACGCCAGCAGAAGCTTTGGCACGTGCGCAGCTGCTCCTCGATTTTCCTCCTACTCCGGAGAAGATGGAGGAGTGGTGATCTACTATCCAGATCCTCATCGGCTTCGTCAACAAGGATAGGCCGCAGCAAGCGGGGCCCTTGCGGCAGCGGTCTATCGATCCGGCGCGAGCCAATGGTGAGAAGACCGAGGCGGTGCGACCATGGTGCACTCCCCTCCAAGACAACAGCGGCAGTCGTCGACCCGGCGGAGCGACGGCCTTGATGACGATTCCACGGCGTCGTTCAACCCGCGGATGCACCGCGATCAGCGTCAAGTTCTCCAGGAACAAAGGAAAGAGGACGCTCGAACTACCATCGAGTGGCGACGGGAGGCACGTCATCAGTCCGATAAACGCGCAGGGCCTACTATCGACAAGCCTGCGCTAGGGGATGCAGGCAACTTGCCCTATGAGGTAGGTTGTCCAGCGTTTACCCGTGAGCTGCGGCGAGTCCAGTGGCCCAACTCCCGAACGTTCAAACCAGAGGTCCCGGAGAAATATGACGGCAAGACTCACCCCTCGGAGTTCCTGAGCATCTACACCATTGCGGTGCAGGCTGCCGGAGGCCGAGATGACAAGATACTTGCCAACTACTTCCCGTTGGTGCTCAAACCCAACGTCAGGTCGTGGTTGATGCATCTGCCGGATAATTCTATTTCTTCTTGGTCAGATCTGTGCCATCAGTTTGTTGGCGCCTTTGTTGGAGGCCACCAAGCTCCTAGCCAAGAAAGTGATTTGCATCTCCTCCCTCAATAGGAGGGCGAGCCCCTGCGCAAGTTCATCCAGAGGTTTAGCCGAGTGCAGTACAATATTCCAGATGTTCATCCTGCTGCTGTTGTTAGCACGTTTCATCAGAACATGTGTAACCGCAAGATGCACGAAGAGCTGGCGATGAACAAGGTTTGGAGAATTGCCGAGCTTTACGCTTTGGCCGACAAGTGCACTCGAGCTGAAGAAGGGAGAAAACTCCCCGGCGAGGGTGTTGGCGCAGGGGGCGAGTTTGAAGATGAAGATGCTGCAACCCCGTCGAAGAAAGGCAAGCGGCGGAACAAGAAGCGCAAAGGCAAGGCCGTGCTTGCTATCGAGGAATCCGGCAACCCCGGCACCGCCAAGAAGGCCAACGTTGACGACCCCGGCAAGGAAGTTGCCGGGTGCGCTTCCTGTCAGGCCTTGGCGGCTGCCGACAAGCCGGAAGGCTCCGGCAAACAGTATTGCAAGATCCATCACACCAAGGGCCACGATCTCCAAAACTGCTGGCAAGTTGAGCAACTTGTCGAGAAGCAGAGAGCTGAGTATGAAAGACGAGACAAGGAGAAGGCCCAGGACAGTGCTGAGGGATCCGGCAAGAAGCGTGGTGGTCGAGGAGGCCGCCGCGACAAGGCTAAGCAACAGAAGGAAAGACCCGCCCGAGGCCGCGACAAGGACGAGGGAGGCGATGATGATGAGGAAGATGACGAATCCAGTGAGCACGAGTTTCAGAAAGCCACAGAGGCCATGTGTATTGACGGGGGCACCTCGTTGCATTCTTCTCACCGCCGACTTAAACAGTGGGTGTGAGAGGTTAATGCAACGGAGCCGTCACTTGAGGCACGGAAACCTTTAAAGTGGTCCCACACGCCTATCATTTTTTACGCCGAGGATAACCCTGATCGCACAACTGCGGTCGGGTGCTGGCCTTTGTTGGTCTCGCCAACAATCCGCAACCTCAAGGTAACAAAAATGCTGGTTGACGGTGGTGCCGGGCTGAACTTAATCTCGCCAGACATGCTCAAGAAGCTGCAAATTCCTGATGAAGATCTCGAGGAAACGGGCATGTTGCAAGGGATCAATCCAGGAAGAACACAGCCAAAAGGCAAGATTACGCTACCGGTAACATTTGGTAGCGAGCTCAACTACAGGACAGAGAAGGTAGTGTTCGATGTTGCCAAGATCCCCATGTCATACAACGGGATGCTTGGCCGCCCTACGCTGGCCAAGTTCCTGGTGGCATCACACTATGCGTATAATGTGTTGAAGATGCCCGGACCGATTGGTGTCATCACTGTTCACTCTGACAAGAAGGATGCACTGATCTGCACTGACCAACTCTACCGGGAGGCAGCCGCAGCACCTACCGTCAAGGCATCTGCTCCTGCCGCTGGAACTCCCGGAGGGAAGGAGAGGAAGACCGGCAAGATCTCTGGCGCAAACTCCGGCAAGCGCACCTCTTTGGTGTGCTGCGCTTTTGTTGAGGACGCACCAGAGAGTTCCACCGGCAAGAACAAGAAGTCCAAGGCTGCTCCACCAGAGACCAAGAAGGTGCCCGTCAAGGAGGACGGAACAGGAGGAACTTTCACTATAAGTTCCACCCTAGATGACAAATAGGAAAGCGCGCTCGTTGCTTTCCTGCAGGCGAATGTCAATGTGTTTGCATGGCAACCATCTGACATCCCCGGTGTTCCCAGGAAAGTAATTGAGCACCACCTTGCTGTTTGTCCTCACGCGCGGCCCGTCAAGCAGAGGTTGAGGAAGCAAGCCTTGGAGCGGCAAGAATTTATTGCCAAAGAAATCAGGAAGTTAGAAGCAGCAGGTTTGGTCAGAGGAGTGCTTCACCCAACCTGGTTGGCCAATCCGGTTGTAGTGCGCAGGGCGAATGGGAAATGGAGGCTGTGTATTGATTATACAGACATCAATAAAGCATGTCCAAAAGATCCTTTCCCCTTGCCGCGCATCAACCATATTGTGGACTCCACTGCTGGTTGTGACCTACTGTCGTTCCTTGATGCCTATTCGGGATATCATCAGATCTTCATGGCAAAAGAAGATGAAGAAAAGACCGCATTTATCACCCCATGTGGTACGTATTATTTTATACGAATGCCTTTCGGGTTGAAAAGTGTTGGTTCTACATTTGCGAGAGCGGTCCAAATTGGTTTTGAGCCTCAGCTACATAGAAATATGGAAGCATACATGGATGACATAGTGGTCAAAACCAAGGATAAAGCGACGCTCATACAAGATCTAGAAGAAACATTTACAAATCTGCGCAAGATCAATTTAAAGCTCAATCCTGAGAAGTGTGTGTTTGCCATCCCTTCCGGCAAGCTTCTTGGGTTCTTTGTATCTCAGCGAGGGATCGAAGCAAACCCCGACAAGATCAAAGCTATCGAGCAGATTGAAGCGCCAAGACGCGTCAAGGATGTACGCCGTCTTGCCGGCTCCGTTGCTGCCTTAAGCAGGTTTATCTCCAAATCTGCTGAGCGCGCCCTACCCTTTTTCAAAATTTTGAAGAAGACAGGTCCAATGAGATGGACTCCAGAAGCGGAGGCAGCGCTGCAAGATTTGAAGAGGTACCTCTCCTCTCCACCGATGCTAGTCGCACCTAAACCACAAGAGCCGTTGTTGTTGTATCTAGCGGCAACAAATCAAGTGGTTAGTGCTGCGTTAGTGGCGCAGAGAGAAGTCGATGAGGGGGCAACGGCAGCGGCAGGACCATAAAGTGACGCACCAGGATCTTCCCCGGCAAGGTCTGGTGCCGGCAAGAAAGGATCTGCGCAGTCAGAGGAATTAGTGCAAAAGAGAAAGATGGTGCAGCGTCCAGTTTATTTTGTCAGCTCCCTTTTACAGGGAGCTAAGTCAAGATACTCTGGTGTGCAGAAATTGCTCTTCGGCCTTCTCATGGCCTCGAGGAAGCTGCGCCACTATTTCCAAGCGCATGAGATTACCGTCGTCACTCGCTTCCCGTTGCAGCGGATTTTGCAAAATCCAGAGGCGACCGGCAGGATTGTGGAGTGGGCGTTGGAATTGTCGAGCTTTGGTCTCAAGTTTGAAAGTACTTCAGCAATTCAGAGCAGTGCCTTGGCGGAGTTCATTGCGGAATGGACTCCAACGCCAGACGAGGAGATTCAAGAAACGACTCTTCCCGGCAAGGAAACAGATCAAGAATAGGTTATGTACTTTGATGGCGCTTTCACGCTGCAAGGCGCCAGTGCTGGCATGCTGCTTGTCGCACCCACCGGAGAGCACCTCAAGTATGTAATTCAGATGCACTTTCCCCGGGAGAGCTCGACAAACAACACTGCGGAGTACGAAGGCCTGCTTGCCGGTCTCAGGATCGCAGCGGACCTTGGTATCAAGAAACTCATCATCAGAGGCGATTCGCAGCTTGTTGTCAGGCAAGTGAACAAAGATTATCAGCGTCCATTGATGCAGGCTTACGTGGATGAAGTGAGAAAAATGGAAGAGCGCTTTGACGGTCTGCATACAAAGCACATTCCTCGTGCTGAAAATAGTATTGCCGATGACCTGTCAAAGCGCGCTGCCCTTAAGTTACCTGTGGAACCAGGAACTTTTGTGCTCCGTTTGAATCATCCATCTGTAGCGCCGTCAATGAGGCAAGAAAAGAGAAGGAAGTTGAATTCTGGCCAGTACTTTCCGGCAGAGCTCCCGGGAGCCGCCGGCAAGGAAGTCGCCGGGATCAGCGGCAAGCCTGCCGGGGAACAACATGCTCCAGCAGGGGCTCAGGCCCTTGCCATCAAGACAAACGTTCCCCCGGCAGAAGAGATGCCTTTCGTCCTAGTTGTCGAGCCCCAGGCTCCAGCTTGGGCACAGCCCATTGTCCATTTTCATTAGACAGGGGAACTCCCTGAGGAGCAGGAAGAAGCGGAAAAAGTAGCCCGTCAGTCTAGCATGTACCAGTTCGTCGATGGCGTTCTGTACAGAAAGAGACTGAACGGTGTGAAATTGAAGTGTATTCCTCGGGAAGATGGACTGGAGCTGTTGGCAGAGATACATGGAGGCATATGTGGCTCCCACATAGGATCATGAGCGCTTGTCGGAAAGGAATTCCGGCAAGGTTTCTTTTGGCCCACTGCTCTCCAGGATGCAGCTGTACTAGTAACCAAGTGTGAAGGGTGCCAGTTTCATTCAAGGAAATCACATCAGCCAGCTCGAGCTCTTCAAACTATCCCTTTCTCCTGGCCATTTTCAGTCTGGGGGCTTGACATACTGGGCCCTTTTCCCTATGCTACCGGGGGCTTTGAGTACTTGTACATTGCAATCGACAAGTTCACAAAGTGGCCAGAGGTGGAAGCGGTGAGGAAGGTGATAGCACAATCAGCCGTCAAGTTCTTTAAAGGAATAGTTTGCCGTTTTGGTGTGCCTAATAGTATCATCACCGACAACGGCACACAGTTCACAAGTCGCACCTTCATGCAATACGTCCAAGACCTTGGCGGCAAAGTTTGTTTTGCCTCTGTTGCTCACCCGAGAAACAACGGCCAAGCGGAGAGGGCTAATGCTGAAGTGCTGCGCGGTCTCAGGACCAGAACTTTGGTCAGCCTAAAAAAGTGCGGAAGGCGCTGGATTGATGAGTTGCCGGCGGTTCTTTGGTCAATCAGAACGACACCAAATCGAGCCACTGGCAAGACACCCTTTGCTCTGGTTTACGGAGCGGAAGCAGTTCTCCCCACGGAACTCATATACGGGTCACCTCGAGTGCTCGCTTATGATGATCTTGAGCAAGAGCAACTGTGACAAGATGATGTTGTGCTCCTTGAGGAGGATTGTCTTCAGGCTGCTGTGCAAGCTGCACGCTACCAGCAAGCTTTGCGCCGCGATCATAGCCGCAAAGTTCATGCCCGAAGCCTTGAGGAAGGCGACCTTGTTCTTCGGCGGATTCAGTCCGCCAAGAATTCAAACAAGTTAACGCCAAAGTGGGAAGGCCCTTATCGGGTAGTACGAGTCACCAGGCCCGCCGCTGTCCGCCTGGAGACCGAGGATGGCATTCCAGTGAGCAACTCCTGGAATATCGAACATCTTCGCAAGTTTTACCCAGAAGGCGCAGTTGCCGGGGGCCCCCGGCAACCTCCTTTTGTACAAGTCTTGCCGGCAAGGCATATAATCCTTTGTACAAAGCCAGGCGCAGACCCTGTGTGCAGTTGAATAAGCTTAAGTATTGTACATTTCTTGTTGATCTCCATGTTTATATATATGCATGCTTGTCTGAGATATTGTATGACACTTGCTCCAGGTAAGACTAACGAACCGCCAAGGTTCCATATCTTTATTTTCTCTTCTTTCTTTTTCTCAAAGGATAGAAGGTTCCCTCGCGTGCAAGTTTGCCGGGGGGGAGGAAGGAAGGTATGAATACCTATGGGCGATGTTCAGAATTGATGTCTTGTCGGAAGGAGTACAGCGATAGAAAGCTAAGTTTGAAACTTTGAGCAAGTTTTTCAATTTTTATTATCAGGCTATTTTCTTTGGACGATTTCGGCCCTTGTATGGAAAACCTGCACGCGAAGGAACCCTTGTCGGAATTGGTTGCGCCCTTATTTTGTTTCGAGTCCACTCAACAGTCCAAGGTGTCTTGCTGGTTGCTGCACCTCCAGCAGGCTGCTGAAGTCCCGCACCCAGTGCTCGCGGCAGGTTGCGCATCGGCAAGTTTCCAGCAACCGTAGGGCGTAATCATACGGAAAGAAATCGGACAAGGGAAATAGCATGCATATACTCAGCCATAGCAAGTTGTATTACATCGATAGTTGCCGCGGTTCTAACTTAAGACTAAATTGTCTTTGGCATGGAATGGTGGCGGCAAGGAAAAGTGAGACGGCTAGTCCCTGCGCTGGCCTTCAACCCTCTTGATTGAATCCACTTTCTCAAGGATGGGCGCGACAGGCTTCTCAAGTGCCTGGAGATCTGCATCCTTTGGCAAGCGGTCGAGCATGTTGGTGAGGTCGATGCCAGGGTTCTTATGCACCACTTTGATGAGCACCTTGTGGAGGACGGCCCGGCAAAGCTTGCGGGATTCGTTGGCCAATTGGGTCGCTCTGTTGGACTGGAGCAGCTTCAGGGCATCAATGATGCTTTCGAAGAACATAGTCATCCTGGCGCTCTGGGATATCCTTTCTTCAGAGGAATACCTGAAGTTTTGCAGACCCTCCCAGCCCATGGTTGACAGTTGTGCTGTGGGCTTCTCCGCGGTGTCAACAAGGCGATCAGTCAAGATTTGCATGCCTTTCTCATAGTCAACTTGGGCGGCGGCAGTGCTCTTGAGCAAGTTCCTCTCTTCCTAGACATCTTTGCTCAGGGCCTTCTCGCGGGCCCTGCCATCCTTAAGAGACTTCTCCAGCGTGGTTAGCTTTAGCCTCAGATCGGCAATGGCATCGTTGGCTGAAGAGAGTTGCTTGGTCTTGTCGGACATAGCAACTTGCATCTCCACCAGGCTGTGGAGAGTTTTCTCCCTATCACTTTTGAGCGTCGAGAGCTCCTTGCTTTGTTCCTCAAGATCCGCCTCCAGCCCCTTCACTTTGTTGCTCAGATCATTCTTGGCGGCCTCTGCGGCCTCGGCGGCATTGATGGCTTCTTTGAGCTCGCTGGCGTGATCTACAGTTGCAGCTTCGAGCGCCTCCTTGTGCTTCTGTTCTAGCTCCTGGGTCCGCTGCGCGACAAGCTTTTCAATTTCCTCATCCTTGCTGCGGAGTTTGGTGGCAAGTGCCTGCTTGCGCGCGGCAAGATCTTCTTCGTGAGCATCAAGCCCAATGCGGTGCTGCGTCAAGAGAGCTTCTTCAGCAGCAACCTTTTGCGCAGCTTCCTCTTGCGCCCTCTCCATATCAGACTGCCTCAGGTGGAGCTCCGTCCAGCTTTGGCTCACTTGTTCCTGGCCGGCAGTCAACTCCTGAAAGGCCTCGGCGTACCAGATCTGCATTTGCTCAACGCGCTTCTGGAAATCAGCCTCGGCTGCTTCGACAACTGCAACTCTGGCATCTACCTTCTCTTTTCGAGCACGGTGGAGCGCTTGGAGCTTGCGGAAATTATCGCCCATGGCCTGGAGGAGCCGATCTTCTTCAGATATGCTGCTGCTGGCGCTTGGTTCATCGACAATCTTGAGCCCGACAGCGGTGATGACCTCTTCATCAAAAGTTTCCCCTTCGGTCGGCGCTCCAATACTTGCCGTTCCCGGCAAGTTGACGAATAGGTTGTCACCAACCTTGAGATATTTGCTCGATGAGGGAGTTTCAGATGTCGATGGTTGATCCTCGACAATCGTCTCACTAATGGCTGGGGGCTCTGTGGCCGGTGTAGCGCCTGGCGCTCCTGTGGCAGGAATGCCGTCAGTATGGTCATTAGACTCCTCGCCGGCCCCCTCAGCAAGTACCTTGGCGGCTTCCTCGGCAGCAGCTTCACTGACCTCGACAGTGGCGTCCTTGGCGGCCTCGCTAGCAGCGATCTTGCCAGCTTCGGCGGCAGCGTCTCTAGCGGTCTCCTCGATGACGACGTCGACGTCCATGTGTTCCATCATAGGGAATTCTGAAGGACGAAGGAGGGAAACAAAATCAAATCAAGATTGGAGTTTAGAAAGATAAAGGAAAGAATAACAAGTGCTCTGAGGCAAGCAGTCACCTGCGTCGAGCTGATGAGGGGTAGCCTCACCCCTCCCGGCAACATTGGTTGCCGGGGAAAGGTTGCCGGTGCCCATGTTTGCCGGCTCCTCCTCTTCCAAGGTAGGCTCGTCAGTGGGAGCTCTTGCCGGAGATGCGCTTGCGGGCGGCATGGTTGACGGGTGCGGCACGATGGGGGCGTCCTCCAATGACTCTCCTTGTTGCTGTTCTTCTCCTGCAAGCCCAAAGATGTAAGCGGCAAAGATAGAAACCTCAGCACCCGCCAGTGGAAAACGAGTAGTGGACTCACGCTGGGGGCTGCATTGTGGGCTAAGCTCCGGGCTGATGTGATAGTTTCTGTCACGCTTGTAGAGCTTGTCGGGGGCTCGTCGCCCGTGGAGGTCTTCGCCCTCTTCGCCATCCTTTCTGCCAAGGTTTCTTCCTCGTTGCAGAGATAAGACAAAGCAAGGCGATAAGATCAATCGAATTCAGAATTTGGGAGATAAAGACTGTGACAGGATACTTACTCTTCCTCTTCTCGTTCCGGACTGAAGCCGGAGATGTCGAAGTCGACCTCCGTTGCGGTGTCCGTATGGGGAGGCAGAGGAGGGGTCCTGGGTTGCTTGGATGCGGCAGGTGCAGGAACTTGATGTGGCTCTGCCGCCTCAGCTTCCGGTGCTACTGTGTGAGACACCCCTGCCGCCCAAGTGCTTGCCGCAGGTGTGTGTCTCGTGCGCCACATGGGATGCTATCGAGCTCCTTGCCGTGGTGCAGCCTTGCCGGCCGCCTTCTTGCCGGGAGCCTCGCTGCTCGAAGAAGTTTGGCTTGCTGGGACTCCAGAGGCGGCTTTCCGAATAACACGCTTTGCCTTCTTTGGAGCTGGGGGCTCCTCCTGTGGCTGTTCTTCGGCTGCGTCCTCGTCAGATGAGCTCTCAGCGACTGTGCCGCTCTGTTCCCCGACAGCCTTATCCTCCCCGGCAGGTTTCTCCTCCAGTACAACTTCTGCGTCGCTGGTTTCCCATTCTGTGAAACCGACGTTGACGGCCTCCGCGGCAAGATTCGCCTCTTCCACTCTAGTGGCACTATAAGACACTTCTTCATTAGTGGTGGCGTGGATGAGGTTTGTTTCTTCCCGGACGGCCCTCTTTGACAAGTTGTCGAAGAACTTTTGTGCCTCCTCTGCACATGGCTCGACCCAGGTCACATCAAGGCCGTGGGCATTGAACATTGGCATTGCGGCGATGATTGACCCCAGGGCGGAGTTGGTGCACAAGGGAATAATTCTTGCCGGCAATTTATGCCTGTCTTCGTGCTGAAATAGCCTGTGGCGGAGAGCGCCAAGCTGCATAATTGTCAGGTTGTTGTTCAGTCCGGGGCGCAGCCTCATGATATCTGCCACGTTCCGGAACTCCCAAGCTGGTCTCCCCTTATTCTGCAGAGGGGCGATGCGGCGGCGAGGGAAGTCAGAGCCAATCATCTCCATTGTGAGCCCGACGGCTTTCAAACGAAGGATCCTGGTCATGGCGATTGTGAGCCTGTCATCTTGGGCATCAAGATCGCTCCAGTATTCGCCACGGACCACCTTCTGCCGTCGGGGCAAACAGAAGGGATGGGGATCTGCTTCCTTAATCCAGCACCACTCGGACCGCCATTCTTCCCACTTCTCGCGGTAAACCCCGTCCGGATATATCTCCTTGTTCCATGCCCTTGGGATCCAGGCGATAGAACCGGCAAGGGCTTCCCCTTTTTGGACGCGAGGAATGAAGTAATGGCGGAAGAGGGCGGTGTTGGGAACTACCCCGGCAAAGTTTTCGCAAAGATGAGCGAAGATAGACATGCATGTTACGGCATTCGGTGTGAAATCCAGGAGATGGAAGCTGTATGTGTACATGATGTCGTTGAAGAAATCAGAGAATGGAGTACAGAGCCCGCAGTAAAAATAAGCGGTGAAGAAGGGATATCTGTCAGGTCCGCCTTTGGAAGAAGAACCTGGGGCCACGCGAGTCGCGGGATGAGCCTTCGTCTCCCTCGCCCACATGCACTGGTACCAGTTCTTCATGGCTTCCGCGTCTAGCGTCGGAGCGAAGACGACGTACTTCTTCCGCATCTTCACCAACTCTCTCTCCGGGACATCGGCTTTCGTCTCCTTGCCCTTGCTCTTGCTAGCCTTGGGCGGCATGATGGTTGTGAAGGCGGAAGCCGAAGATGGAGCGGGTGCGGAGGCGATGAGCGGATGAGGAGAAGTTCTGCTCTGGGCTCGGGAGAGAGAAGGTAATGGCGGATTCCAGATTGGAAAGAAGAAGGGGTAAATTGGTAGCACCTTTGCGGATTCCTTTTTATGGGGAAGGAGCGAGACTGTCTCTTTTACTGCCCAATGTGAACATGCCTATACGAGCGCGCTGCGGCCGTGGCCGTTCAGCGCATGCTTCCCACGTCGCGCATTCAACACGCGTAGTGGGGAAGCACAGTAAACGGAATAATTACAAGCAGTTAACCCCTGCCACGCATGCCCGTGCACTGTTTGGGCCTAGCCGAACAACGCCTCGCACCAATGTGTGGCCTAGGCCCGGGGGCTCCTGTCGGTGTACTAAATATTGGGCCTTTAGTACCCCATACTTGTGCACGGGCAGTTGTAGCCATACCCGCGGCAAGGCTTGTCGGGGGAATAGCTGAAGATCAATCCAAGGTTATCAAGAGACATCCACGCCAAGGATCAGAAGATAAGGAGAACTTGAGATTAGGGGCTCGGCTCCCGGCAAGATCTTGCCGGGGGAGCCTGCCAAGCCAGGCAAGATTTGCACCCGGCAAGGTTCCGCCACTGTGCCACCGCTCCAGCGCAGCGACCGGCTTGGCACTCTAGTCCCAGCTCTGGATGCGTGGCAAGGCGCTAGTGGAGGCGAGCTTAAACGGTGCGGATGGGATGGCCCCTTTTTCCATCCCCAAGAAAGTAAGGACACCTAAACGGACACCTCACGGTGCATTAAATGCATTTGTCCAAAACCGTCAGTGGTTAGGTATGATAACCATGTAGCTACTTTACACCTCGCATATGAGTAGTTTGCCACTGTGGTGACCCCTTTGATCATATAAAAGGAGGCCCAAGGCAACTGCTACATGGGAGGAATTCTAGGAGGACGACTCTCAGCCCATTCTGCATTCGTAGCTGCTGCTTGAACATACTGTTCATCGCAAGCGCTCCAAGAACTGGGACGAAACACTAATAATAAACTAAAGCAGGAGTAGGGTTTTATGCTGATCAGGGGCCCGAACCTGGGTAAAAATCCCCTCGCGTTGATCATCGGTTGTGCTCTTTGTGCATACCTCTCTCCCTTCCGAACCATAAAGGTGTCCCTCGGATCCCATAGGTGTCGTACGCCGACACTTATAGCCTTGTATTTCTTCGATATTTGGGTTTTGTTTGGCCAACTTGATCTATTTATCTTGGAATGGGAAGAGGTGCTTTGTGATGGGTTCGATCTTACGGTGCTTGATCCCAGTAACAGAAGGGGAAACGACACGTATGTATCGTTGCTATTAAGGATAACAAGATGGGGTCTATTTCTACATAAATATATCTTGTCTACATCATGTCATCGTTCTTATTGCATTACTCTGTTTCTCCATAAACTTAATACACTAGATGCATGCTGGATAGCGGTCGATGTGTGGAGTAATAGTAGTAGATGCAGGCAGGAGTCGGTCTACTAATCTTGGACGTGATGTCTATATAATGATCATTGCCCGGATATCGTCATGATTATTTGAAGTTCTATCAATTTCCCATCAGTAATTTGTTTACCCACCATTTCCTATTTTTCTTGAGAGAAGCCACTAGTGAAACCTACGGCCCCCGGGTCTCTTCTTTAATATATTTGCCTTCGCGATCTATTTTTATTTGCTTTTATTTTTAGATCTATTAATCCAAAAATACAAAAATACCTTTCTGCAATTTTTACTTATTTATTTTACCTCGCGTTCCCGCGAGATCTATTTATCCAATCGACTACAATTTTACCTATCCTTTTACCCGTGAGGGATTGACAACCCCTCTCTTATGTCTGTCTACAAGTATTTGTTCTTTGTGTGCAGGAGCTGTTTACATGGTGTTGCGTGGTTCTCCTACTGGTTCGATAACCTTGGTCTCATCACTGAGGGAAATACCTACCGTTGCTGTGCTGCATCATCCCTTCCTCTTTGGCGAAATACCGACGTAGTTCAAGCAAACATCAAAAGGAATTTCTGGCGCTGTTGCCGGGGAGACATCATAAACATCTACTAGGTTCCTAATCACAAATCTCATCTCCTTGCAATTTACATTATTTGCCATTTGCCTCTCATTTTCCTCTCCCCCACTTCACGAAAATTTGCCGTTTTATTTGCCCTCTTTTTCGTTCACCGTTTTCTTGTCAGATATGTTTTTGTGTGCACTTTTGTTTGCTTAGTCATGATGCCTCAAAGAAAATATTATGATGTTCCTTACACCAATATTTTGCTTGAAATTGAGATAAGTACTAAGGAATATATGACTACACAATTTGAGCACAACAAATATTTTACTGAAGAACTTAAGGAACACTCTGTTGTGCTGGAAGCTATAACTAAACAACTTGATGATATTAGTAGAGAGGTTTGCAATCTCCAATCTAAGTATGCTTTTGCTGAAAGTTTGCTAGGTAAAATATCCGATGCACAGGCTACCATAGTAAATCATATGGCCGCTAAACCAATCTCGTTAGAAGGTAAAAGTGATGAAGATCTTAAAATGATTGGTGCTTCTTCTATTGATTCCTTGTTTAGTAAAATTATGATTGATGAAAAAGGGACTGGAGAAGAGTCAACTTTAGCTAGAAGGCGTCCCGATAATTTGGAGGGTGAAAATCTTATTGAAAATTTTGATAAAAGTGGGTTTGAAGAGGTCAAATCTCTAACTAGTGATGTGCCCACTCTTTTGGATTACAAAGACTTTAATTATGATAGTTGCTCTTTGGTTGATTGTATTTCTTTGTTGCAATCCATGATAAATTCACCCCATGCTTATGAACAAAATAAAGCTTTTACTAAACATATTGTTGATGCTATGATGAAAGCTTTAGAAGAAAAGTTGGAATTAGAGGTTTCAATTCCTAGAAAATTGCATGATGAATGGGAACCTACTATCAAAGTCAAGATCAAAAATTATGAGTGCTTTGCTTTATGTGACTTGGGTGCTAGTGTTTCTACAATTCCGAAATCTTTATGTGATGTGCTTGGTCTTACCGATATTGAAGAATGTTCTTCAAATTTGCACTTGGCGGATTCTACTATTAAAAAACCTATGGGAAGAATTAATGATGTTCTTATTCTTGCAAACAGGAATTATGTGCCCATAGATTTTATTGTTCTTGATATTGATTGCAATCCGTCTTGTCCAGTTATTCTTGGTAGACCGTTTTTACGTACTATTGGTGTCGTGAATGATATGAAAGAAGGCAATATTAAATTTCAATTTCCACTAAGGAAGGGTATGGAACAGTTCCCTAGAACTAGAATTAAGCCACCATATGAATCAATCATGAGGGCATCTTATGGATCTCGAAACAAAGATGACAATACTTAGATCCTTTGCATTATGCCTAGCTAGGGGCGTAAAACGATAGCGCTCGTTGGGAGGCAACCCAACTTGTATCTTTTTGCTTTTTGGTTTTCTTTCTGTTTTCAATAAAATACCCAATTATGCCTCTGGTTAGATGTGTTTTTGTGGTTTAAATTAGTGTTTGTGCCAAGCAAAGCCTTTGGGATGATTTGGGTGATAGTTGATTTGATCTTGCTGAAAAACTGAAACTTTTGTGCTCAGGAAAACAATTCTTATTTTTAACAGAAGAGTGCTTTTGATTTGATTCTTTTTCAGAAGATTAATAAACAAATTGCTCACATTTTCCTTATTTTTCAGAATTTTTGGAGTTACATAATTATTCGAAATTTTCAGATTGCTATAGACTGTTCTGTTTTTGACAGATTCTGTTTTCTTTGCATTGTGTGCTTGTTTTGATGATTCTATGGTTTCCTTTGAAGAGTTTTTGCCATAGAAAAGTTGGAATACAGTAGATATAATGCAAAAATATAATATGAATCAGTTTGCAACAGTACTTATAGTAGTGATTTGCTTTCTTATACTAACGGATCTCACGATGGTTTTGTTGAGTTTTGTGTGATTGAAGTTTTCAAGTTTTGGGTGAGATCACGATGGATGAAGGAATAAGGATTAGAAAAAGGCTAATCTCGGGGATGCCGGAGGCACCCCAAGGTAATATTCAAGAAGTATCAAGCAACTAAGCTTGGGGATTCCCCCGAGTGGCATCCCCTCTTTCTTCTAACGACCATCGGTATTTTACTTGGAACTATATTTTTATTCGTCACATATTGTGAGTTTTGCTTGGAACGTCTTGTATGATATGAGTCTTTGCTTGTTTTTCCTTTTTATTTTGAGTCTTGAATCCTTTCTGGACACAGCTTTTTGAGAGAGCCAAAAATTATGCTATGCTTGCTCCTATGCTTCACTTAAATCTTTAGAGCCATGGAATTGCTCTAGTGCTTCACTTATATCTTTTTGAGCACGGTGTGCTTTATTATTTTTGAAGAAATGCTCTCATGCTTCACTTATATTTATTTGTGAGTTAGTAAAATTTTGAAGAAATTCTCTCTTGCTTCACTTAAATTAATTTGAGAGACAGAAATATGATGCTCATGTTCTTCACTTATATTTGTTTGTGTTTATTAAAAGCAACATATGAAATTAGTCCCAAAGTGATAGATATCCAAGGAGGATATAATAAAAACTTTCATGAAGATCATTGGACAAAATAAAGTTGATTCTTTGTAATAGTTTTGAGATATGATGATAGTGATATGTGAGACATGATGATGAGTAATTATACTTTAGTAAGAATATTGGTGTTAAGGTTCATGATTCCCTATGCAAGCACGAAAGTCAATAGTTATGCAATGAAATTACATCCTACTTGTGGTGCATTATTAAGTGTTAGTTATGCTCAATGCTCGCGTATGAGATTTTTTGTTTCTTGGTTGGATGCTTCTCAATCTTTTGCTAGCCTTCATTTTGCACTAAGTATGATCACTACTTGTGCATCCAAATCCTTTAAACCAGGTTTTGCCATATGAGTCCACTCTACCTACCTATATGCAGTATTTTCGTGCCGTTCTAAGAAAATTTGTATGTGCCATCTTTTATTTTCAAAATAAACTTATCTTTTGTGTGCTTGTACCGCTCGCGAAATGGTAGGGGGTGGCTAATATATTTCCATGCTAGATGTGTTATTCTCACGATGAGTGTTTATTCACTTGTCATTGCACGCGAGTACGACAAAGGTATTAGGGATGCCCAATCCCGAAATGAAAAATGAATTTACTTTATGTTGTCAAATAATAAATTCCTTGGAAAGTGTTGGTATGGAGGGCACCCGTGGATACGGTTAGTCATGGAAAGTGAAAGTATGGTGGAAAAAGGAATAAACTTTCTTTTCTGTTTGGGAACCACCTATGTTATATCTAGCATGGAAAGTATTGGGAAATTCTCGATCGTTCTTGTTGGCAGGAAAAGCATGCCTCCCAAAATGTGTATTATCTCTATTATTTTTTTCGCTTTGAGCCCTGGCACCTCTACAAATCCCTACTTCCCTCCGCGAAGGGCCTTTCTATTTACTTTATGCAATTTTTATCTGAGTCTCCATCTTCTCTTATAAAGCGCCAACTAAGGGGCATTATGATCGTACTTGAGCATTGGGTGTAGCTAATATGCGAGTGGGTTTCCTGAATGGATCAATGATTGATCATAATGGGCTAGGGATAGCTTGCTTTAGCGTTGATATTTTGAAAGACATGGTTGCTTGTTGATATGCTTGAGTATTAAAGTCCTCATGTCAAAACTAGATTATTGCTTTGAATCATATAAAAGTCCAAATATCCTTGCTACAAAGAAAAGAATATTTGATGAACATGTTAGGCAGCATTCCACATCAAAAATTCTGTTTTTATCATTTACCTACTCGAGGACGAGCAGGAATTAAGCTTGGGGATGCTGACACGTCTCCAACGTATCTATAATTTTTGATTCTTCCATGCAGTTATATTATCATTCTTGGATGTTTTACAATCATTTTATAGCAAATTTATATCATTTTTTGGGACTAACCTATTGACATAGTGCCAAGTGCAAGTTGCTGTTTTCTGCTTGTTTTTTACTCCGCAGGAAATCAATACCAAACGGAGTCCAAACAAAGCGAATCTTTTTGGAGATTTTTTTTGGACCAGAAGACATCCAGTGGGCCAAAGAAGTACCGAAGAGGGGGCCCGAGGTGAGCACAAGACACCAGGGCGCTCCTGGGCCCCCAGGCACGCCCTGATGGGTTGTGCCCACCTCGGTGACCTCCCGTACCGCCTCTTTGCTCTATAAATACCCCAATATTCCAGAAACCCTAGGGGAGTCGACGAAAATCAATTCCAGCCACCGCAAGTTCCAGAAACCACAGATCCAATCTAGACACCATCATGGAGGGGTTCATCATCCTCATTGGTGCCTCTCCGATGATGCGTGAGTAGTTCATTGTAGACCTACGGGTCCGTAGTTAGTAGCTAGATGGCTTTCTCTCTCTCTTTCGATTCTGAATACAACGGTCTGTCGGAGATCTATTTGATGTAACTCTTTTTTTGTGGTGTGTTTGTTGGGATCCGATGAACTTTGAGTTTATGATCAGATCTTTGTTTTTTCCATGAAAGTTATTTGAATCTTTTGATCTCTTATATGCATGATTACTTATAGCCTCATATTTCTTCTTCGATATTTGGGTTTTGTTTGGCCAACTTGATCTATTTATCTTGCAATGGGAAGAGGTGCTTTGTGATGGGTTCGATCTTACGGTGCTTGATCCCAGTGACAGAAGGGGAAACGACACGTATGTATCATTGCTATTAAGGATAACAAGATGGGGTGTATTTCTACATAAATAGACCTTGTCTACATCATGGCATCGTTCTTATTGCATTACTCCATTTCTCCATGAACTTAATACACTAGATGCATCCTGGATAGCAGTCGATGTCTAGAGTAATAGTAGTAGATGCAGGCAGGAGTCGGTCTACTAATCTTGGACGTGATGCCTATATAATGATCATTGCCTGGATATCGTCATGATTATTTCAAGTTCCATCAATTGCCCATCAGAAATTTGTTTACCCACCATTTGCTATTTTTCTCGAGAGAAGCCACTAGTGAAACCTACGGCCCCCGGGTCTCTTCTTTAATATATTTGCCTTCGCGATCTATTTTTATTTGCGTTTATTTTCAGATCTATTAATCCAAAAATACAAAAATACCTTTCTGCAATTTTTACTTATTTATTTTATCTCGCGTTCCTGCGAGATTTATTTATCCAATCTACTACAATTTTACCTATGCTTTTACCCGTGAGGGATTGACAACCCCTCTCTTACGTCGGGTTGCAAGTATTTGTTCTTTGTGTGCAGGAGCTGGTCACGTGGTGTTGCGTGGTTCTCCTACTGGTACGATAACCTTGGTCTCATCACTGAGGGAAATACATACCGTTGTTGTGTTGCACCATCCCTTCCTCTTTGGGGAAATACCGACGTAGTTCCAGCAAACATCAGGGCTACTGAGGGAGTCCTGGATTAAGGGGTTCTCGGGCCACCAGCCCATTGCCTATGGGCCGGACTAATGGGCTACTATGGAGCCAAGCTAGGGTGCGTACCTATGACCGGATAGAAGATCTTCAGAGCCGTGCAGTGCCTTCCAAGTCAAGATTTAGCGTGATCTTTCCTTTATTGTAACCGACCAGGTGTAACCCTAACCCTACCGGTGGCTATATAAACCGGAGGGTTTTAGTCTTTAGGGCTAGAAAAACATCCAATCCCTCATCAACCTACGGTTTAGCTCGCCTGATCTCGAGGTAGATCGACTCTGTAACCATACCATACACATCAAATACAATCAGCACGACATAGGGTATTACCTCCACGAGAGGGCCCGAACCTGGGTAAACACCATGTTCTTCGTCCCTTGTTCCCCATCGATCCTAGATCCACAGCTCGGGACCCCCTACCCGAGATCCACTAGTTTTGACAACAACACCCATTGTCAAAGAGAGAGGGGAAAGAAAATCGAGACCAGATTTGGTGGGATTCGGCTCGGGTGCACGCGGCTGGGCCGGCTAGCCAGTGGGCCATGGCATGGGATAGAGAGAGAGAAAGAAAGAAAGAGAGAGAGAGAGAGGCTGGCTGTGATGTCTACTACACAACTTATTCTTGTAGACTCGTGTTGGGCCTCCAAGCGCAGAGTTTTGTAGGACAATAGCAATTTTCCCTCAAGTGGAGGACCTAAGGTTTATCAATCCATGGGAGGCATAGGATGAAGATGGTCTCTCTCAAAAAACCCTGCAACCAAATACAAGAAATCTCTTGTGTCCCCAACACATCCAATACAATTGCAAATTGTATAGGTGCACTAGTTCGGTGAAGAGATGGTGATACAGGTGCAGTTTGTATAGTAGATATCTGTTTTTGTAATCTGAAAATATAAGAACAGCAAGGTAGGAAGTGATGACACGAAGTACAAACGGTATTGCAATGCTTGAAAACAAGGCCTAGGGTTCATACTTTCACTAGTGCAATCTCTCAATAGTGCTAACTTAATTGAATCATATAACAATCACTCAACGTGCAACAAAGAATCACTCCAAAGTTCTTATCTAACGGAGAACATAAGATGAAATTGTTTTAGGGTACGAAACCACCTCAAAGTTATTTTTTCCGATCAATCTATTGAGCCATCCCTATAAATGTCACGAATAGCCCTAGAGTTCATACTAAAATAACACTATATGATACACATCAATCAACTCTAATGTGACCTAGATACTCTCATGTCACCACAAGTATCCGTGAGTCGACAATACGATATGCATCAAACAACTTTAGATTCATAATATTTGATCCAACACAAAGAACTTCAAAAAGTGCCCCAAGGTTTCTACCAGAGAAAGATGGACGAAAACGTTCATCAACCTCTATGCCTAGATTACCCCAATGTCACCACGGGAATCCGCAAGTTGATTGCCAAAACATATATCAAGTGAATCAATAGAACACCCCATTGTCACCACGGGTATCCACATGCAAGACATACATCAAGTGTTCTCAAATCCATAAAAGTATTCAATACGATAATAGTGAAACCTCAAAGGTAAAAACTCAATTCATCACAACAAGATAGAGAGGGAAAAACACCATATGATCCAACTATATTAACAAAGCTCATGGTACATCAAGATTGTGCTAAATCAAGAACACGAGAGAGAGAGAGATCAAACACATAGCTACTTGTACATATCCTCAGCCCCGAGGGTGAACTACTCCTTCCTCGTCATGGAGACCACCAGGATGAAGAAGATGGCCTCCGGTGATGATTTCCCCCTCCGGCACGTTGCCGGAATAGGGCTCCAGATGAGATCTCTTTGGTACAGAGGCTTGCGACGGGGGTGTCGAAGATCTAGGTTAACTTTTGGGGGTTTTGGTAGTTATAAGAATTTTCAGAGTTGGAATCACGCGAAAAGGAGCTAAGATGGGCCTACTCACCACTAGGGTATGGCCACCGTCCTGGGCGCGTCCAGTTGGTCAGTGGGGCCCTTGTGGCTCTTCTGGTCTACCCACGAAGTATCGGGGGTCTCTTTTGTTCCAAAAAAATCGTCAAAAAGTTTCAGCCCATTCCAATAACTTCTATTTCTGCACAAAAACAACACCACCGTAGTTCTGCTGAAAACAACGTCAGTTCGGGTTAGTTCCATTCAAATCATACCATAACCATATAGAATTGTTGTAAACATGGCATGAATACTTCATAAATAATAGATACGTTGGAGACGTATCAGGCCGCGCCGAGGAGTTCCTTTTTATTAAACTTTTTCCATTTTCAGTTTTTAGAGAGAGAAAAAGAAATAAAAGTAAGATATTAAAAACATTGTATATGCATATTATATACCAAAACAGTTAGGATAATAAATCCTAAAACATGGACTATTTTTCATAGGCAAAATAAAAACTTTATAAAAAATATTTTTTTTGAAAATTCCAAATAAAACCAAATTTGACTTTCAGTTCTTTTGGCATTATTTTCTTCTGACTTTTGTGGTGTCATGTTACCTCCGCTCATACTTTTTCATCAAAGTATTTTGTGAGGGATTTTGAATATAATTCAATTGCCATTTTGAAATGCAGTCAAATTCAAAACTGAAAAATCCAAATGTCACTTCAACTTCAATCAGAATGCATAGATGCTTAGCCATATTTGTAAAACATTCCAAATTGAAAATTTGGGATGTTAGAGTAGCACACAACGCTCCAAGCAAAACTCACATCATGTGATGAATAAAAATATAGCTCCGAGTAATATTGCCGATAGATGGGAGACGAAAGAGGGGATGCCTTCCGGGGCATCCCCAATCTTAGACACTTGGGTGTTCCTTGAAAATTACCTGGAGGTGCCTTGGGCATCCCCAAGCTTAGGGTCTTGCTGCTCCTTTTTCCTCCTTCATCCATCGTGATCTCACCAAAACTTGAAAACTTCAGCACACAAAACTCAACAGAAACTTCATGAGATCCGTTAGTATAATATATCAATCATCCACTTTAGGTACTGTTATAAATAGATTCATAATTTCCTTTGTATAATACCTATTTATTTTAACTTCTCCATGACTTATACACCCTGATATAATCCATAGCATCATGAAAATACGCACACTATGAAATAAAAACATAATTTCTCTAAAACATGACAATACGTAATGAAAGAATATTTATCTAGACTTCTGTAACCCCAAACATTCTAAAACATTAGGAAAATGTAAACAATTTGTAACCTAATATTGTTTAAGAACTTTCAAATTTTATCACATTCCGATACATAATTAAAATTCTAGAACTAGACGCTAAAGTTTATGTTTCTGCACTTCATCAACTTTACTATCATTCAAATAATCCCAAAGGCTTTACTTGGCACAAAACTCAAAAGAAAAGAAACAAACATAATCATCATAGTAGCAATAACCATCTTGAATCAAGAAAATAAAATTAAAGCATAAGGATAACTGTTGGGTTGCCTCCCAACAAGCGCTATTGTTTAATGCCCCTAGCTAGGCATAATGCATAATTTCAGGTATTATCATCCTCGGTCCCTCTTCCAAAGGGCTCATAAATATTTTCAACGTTACGCTTTCCCAATCTATTTTCCTTACACACATTAATTAATTGTATTAGATGATCCACCTTGGTATGGTAGTTATCAAATCTCTATCCTAATACTTCATATCTCTTGTTTTGAGTGATGATATGGTTGTTTAATCTATTAGTGAGATTCTACAATCCCTTAAAATTTGACTCCATACCAGGTTCAATAGTTTCTATCTTGGGTTATCCTAGCAAATTTTTCGTCGTCTCATATGAGTCAAAAGCATTGTTTCCAACAAAATCTCCCTCAAATATTATATCCAATATGCGTCTATGACGGAGGGATGAACCAACATGAAAGCTTTTGAGTAGTAATTTAACATGGCATTTGGGATTAGCCATTGCATGCATTTCTAGCAACCTATCCCAAGCTTCTTTTAAAGATTCATCAATCAATTGTTTAAAATTCAAGATCTCAGACCCCTCCCCAAGATACGGGGGAAGGGGAACTTCACGCGAAGATCTTTCCATAGCAATAAGAAAAGAAAGCACACAACATATTTTTGGTATTTTTTATTTTTTAACAGAAACAACTAAAGGAAAATAAAAGCAAATAAAATGTAGAACAAGTAAATGATAAATGTGTTTGAAGGGACCTGTGTTCGTTTGATGAAGTCTCCCCAGCAACAGCGGCAGAAATTCTTCTTCTACATGTGATAGGCGTTGGGATTTCCCAAAGAGGATGGGTGATGTAGTATAGTAGTAGAATTTTTTTCCCTCAGTTAAGAACCAAGGTTTATCGAACCACTAGGAGACTCACACAAAGAAATATTAATGGCACCTTCACACACATAAAACAAATACTTGCACCCAATGCGGGCAAGAGGGTTTTCAATCCCCTTGTACTCATTAATTGCAAGGATGAATTCTGGTAATGATAGATAGATAAATTGCAAAACAAAATAAAACATCAATGATTGTAGCAAGGTATTTTGGATTTTAGTAATATGAAGTGAATGGACTTGGAGGCCATAACTTTCAATAGAGGCATCTCTCTCATGAGCGCAAGAACAGTGGATAAATTATTGTTGGGCAGCTGATAGAAAAGCGCATAGTTATGCATTATCCATGGCATGATCAATACATAAGCATTACGTTCGTGACAAGTAGACCGAAATGATTCTGCATCTACTACTATTACTCCACTCTTCGAGTGTTATCCAGCATTCATATTAAGGTATTAAGTTCATAACAAACAGAGTAATGCTTGGAGCATGATGACATAATGTAGACAAAGTAAGACCAAATAATATGTTTGAACCGCTTCATTTTATCCTCAGTAGCAGTAATACAAATGCATGCCTTGCTACTCCTCCTATAACAGAGTGAGGACACCGCAAGATTGAACCTACTACCATCACTACTGCAGGATGCTGCTAACGCGACACTACAATCAGAGACCCATCGATGAAACTGTGTGTGATGCATTAATCGCAAACGGGGATGTAAAAAACCATAAAAAAATGCAAAAAGTTTGCGATGGCGGATACATCAAACACGGTTTAGATTTTAGTTGCGTGTGCGATGCGGGGCATACGGTTTAGTTCAATGAACTGTTTGCGATGAGGCAGAACAACAGAAATGGGTAGCCAGATGAAGGTGTGTGTGATATACGGTATACTGTTAACTCAAATAAACTGTTTGTGATGAGGCAGAACAACAGAAACGGGTAGCCAGATGAAGGTGTGTGCGATGTATGGCATACAGTTCACCCGGATGAACTGTTTGTGATTAGGCGGAACAAAAGAGACGGTCAGCCAGATCATGGTGTGTGCGATAGAGGGCAAACAGTCCACTCGGATGAACTGTTTGTGTTGAGCCAAGAGAACAGAAATGGTTCAATTTAACAAGATGTGTGTGATATTCGGCAAACAGGTCTGTAATCAGAAATGTGTGCGAAGACCGATAATAACACAGACAATTGCTTCTAATAAGACGTGTGTATTGTGTGATGGGATTGCATACAGAACAACAACATATATATACACACACTTATAAGGACATGGTTGCATAACCAAACTAAACATCGAATTACATAGGTGGCTACTACACACATGACATTTCCACACACCAAAGTAAACTATTACATGCATAATTACATAGGTGGCTACTACACACATGACATTTCCACACACCAAAGTAAACTATATATTACATGCATAATTAACTAGGATAAACGATCATCTGATCATCATCTACTTCTTGTGACGCTTGCCACTACTGCTCTCCTTGTGGCTCGATCCGGCATCGTCGATTTCGGGAACGAGGAACTTCCTCATGTCAATGATCTGCCTGTGCATATCGTAGCATGTGTACACACTCTTGGCCACGAAACTGAGGTGAGGTTCATCCAGTTGCCGCATCCAGGCCCCGTGCCAGGAAACGGGACTTGTTTTGTTGGCATCCTGCTTCATCTTTTTGTAGTAGGGGTCGATGATGGCCGAGGCGAGTTCAACCAGGGAGTCCTTCTTCGTGCTGCCCCAGACCCTGTAGTGGTCATGGATTTCGCCAAGGTTCTTGCAGGCCAAGCCCGTAACCATGAGCGCCTTTACATCGTTGGAGGTTTCCACCGTAGCGAACTTGTAGTCGGTGCTGTTGACAAACTTGGCGAAATGGTCGAAAGGCTCTGTGGCCATGTAGTAGTGGAAGATGAGGACATGATGGCACACGAATAACTAGGCGACGGCAACCTTCTGATCTTTGCCGGGATGACCATCGGTGTACTAGAGGTCGATGCCGACCACCTTGTACTTGTCTCGAGCAAGCAACAACTCCACGGTGTTGATGTAGTCCTCCACCATAGCCGGGTCGATGGTGTACACCACCGAGAGATCCGTCTCCCTCGCGTGGGTCTCCACTTTATGCTCGCTGAACTCCATTGGAGTGCCGCTAGATATCCTCTCTGTATGTGTCGTCGTGGGTATGCTTGTTGTGTTGTGGGGCGAGATCGAAAGGTTGAAGAGACTAAGGTTATAATGGCCGCGGGAATTAATGGGTAAGTCGGACGTCCTGGAATATCCACATGCCCGGATGGCAGTTCTAATTTGCAGCGCGTAACTCCATTGTGCCGCACGTAACTACAGCATGGCGACGTGCGCAGTGCAACCACATGCATATGGGGCCCCAAACATGATCATGCGCAGGCCCCAACCGCTGGTAGAGCGCACGCACAGGGACGCGAGCAGACTGCTCCACGGTCGCCTCAATGGCGAGCAACCATATATATGCATATAGCAGTTGAACACTCAAGGAAAAGTTTTCCACAAGCCGAGCGCGTGGAGGTACGCGAGCGGAGCACACCGACGGAAGCAAGCAGAGCATGCCGCGGCTCCTAACGGTGAGCACAACGCGCTGTGGCGCCTAACAGCAAGCAGAGGCCGGCACAATGATACGTGGCAAATAAGACGAACTATGCGAGCGATGGCGAAGACATGAAGCACGAATCAGAGTAGAGTTGCGTGTGCGATACATGGCATACAGTTGATCCATCTGAGCTGTTTGTGATGGAATAAGCGGTGTGTGTTGTGGGCAAACGCTTGCTGGTATACAACCATTCGCGATTGATGAATTCATCATCGACGGGTTCCCTAGTGTGGTCCGTGTGCGATGTGATATGCTCTATCTGCACAACATCTATGCTCTGTGTACAGAAGAACAACATATATATACTTATAACAGGACATGATTGCAAAACCAAATTAAACCTCCAATTACGTTATATAACACATACCATAAATATTGCAAGGTTCAAATTCCAGCATTACAAGGCCCAAATTCAAAGATTACAAGGTTCAAACTATTCAGACACGTAAAACTCATCTTCTTCAGAATCTTTTTCATGCATTATTTCTGCGAAAGGATCAGCCACCGAGAAGTCATATAGCGGCTAGATACAGTGACTTCTGAATAATCTGTCATACGAAGTTACAAACTGAAATTCAGCTTCTGCAGAGCCTTTTCCATTCAGCTGTAGACGCCCGCGCTCTTTAGCAATCCATTCACTTCGGCGCAGTAAATATAGGGCAAACCTCATTACCTTCAGCAACCTTGCTTTCTCAACAAAGAACCTGTCGAATTTAATTTTTGGTGTGGTGCCTCGGTACTCATTAAAAGTAATTTCTGTGAGATGAAGATCAAGGCATTCAATGGGATTGTTATATTCCCCAACATTTTCTACATTCGGGCCTGCTAGTATCTACAAACGAAGATAACATATTAGTGCCTAGCTGCAGATTTGAACACTTCGGGCCTCTTTGATTTGCAGGATTTCTAAAATACACGAAAAGAGTGAAAAGCCACCTTCAATCTTTCATGATAAACTTTTATCACGGAAGCATGTCGGGTGAAGGAATAAAACGCGTACAACACTAGCATCTCAAAAAAAATATGTATTGAAATCCTCCAAATTTCCTTTAGAAATCATTCTACATTTGTCATTGTAATCATGGGTAAAAGTAACAAAAAATTGAGCTCCGTTGTGGTTAACGATTAACAGGAAAGGAGCATCACCTCGATGTATAGCTTCTCCATGCAAGGAAAGCATCTAAGGAATCTGACAACTTCATCTAGATCGGGGCCGACAGATTGTAGTGCCAAGATCTTCACTGTGCGCAAAGGCCGGGTCAAGCTTGTGGGAATCATTTTCTGAATGACATGTGAACATATAGATCAACAAAAATTAGATAAAATGAGCTGTCCAATAATATATAAGAAGGAGAAGAAGAAGACTGTTGTACCTGAATGGATAATGATTGTCGGTGCAACAAACCCTGGGTCCGTTGCCCAGACTGTGCATAGGCCCAAGGACAAGATTACAACACTAAGGTCAGATCAAAACATGAGGGATCAATTCTTTGGCAGGGCCAAAGTGCAGATCAAGAAGACCAAGATGAGTTAGTGAAGCAAGATATCGCTAAGGAAAGAACCTCCCTTGCCGGACAGGCGAGCCTGGCAAGGTTGGGTTTGCCCTGAAAGCAAGTTGCCAGATCGTCCCGGCAGGCCTGCCGGGGCTTACGGAGGAAAACCAGTCCACCGCACCACCTCATCACGATGCACGTCGTCGATCAGTGCGGTGTCAAGCTCCAAAGTGACTAAGTGGCTGCTATTTGCCACATGGCAGCCGCTTCCTACAGAAAATACCCCCAGGCGACACCCGTCCTGAGACGTGTCAAGCAAGCAGGCGCGAAGCTGGCAAAACAGCCCGGCAGGGCCTGTCGAGCAAGCTGAGATGTGATGTTGAGCGGTGCATTTAATGCGCTTTGTCAGCCTGCAGAGTTAGGTATGATAGCACTGTTTGCTATCTAATCAGTATGTAATGACTGATTTTCCACTGTGGTGACCCCTTGATCTATAAAAGGAGGCCCATGGCAAACGTAGAAAGGGTTGGCTGATCCGGACCCTTGCACACTCATACGCGCGTAGCTGCTCTCGCCCCAAGGCAACCTTTCTGGGCAAGAGCGCTGCATTCCTCCGCCATTTTTTCCACCATCAATCCACCAAAGCAGGATTAGGGTTTTACGCCTCACGGCGGCCCAAACTTGGGTAAAAACTGCCCATGTGATCTCTGCCGCGTTGTGTGACGCTTCTCTGCTCTTTGTGCAACACGCCCATCCCCCCCACCGAACCAAAAGGGGCTCATGGCCCATAGGTGGCCGTGGTTTCCCATGACATCATTGGTGCGCCAGGTAGGGGGATCACTTGCGCGAACCCAAGAGCGTCAATAGCGCGTCATCTTCATCATCATTCTCGTCATTGACGGCGTCATCGACTATGGCGCCCAAGAAGAAGTCCGGAGCCACAAATCACCCGTCCACCTTGAAGTCTCCGCCACCCGCGACCGTCGACATCGCGGGGAATGCAGGGATGTGCGAGGATGTGGACGCTGCGGGGGATGTGGTTGGCACAGGCAGCGTTATCACCACCTCCCCCATGGCCGAAGTAGGGACGGGAGGCACCGGGGAAGGACAACATCAGCAACATCCCGGCGGCCATGCTCCACGAGGTACGAGTGGAGGGCTTATTCCGCCTGCACCTCTTCTCCTCGCCGAAGGGCACAACTCCAGTGGTGGCGCTTGTTCTGGGGCGAATCGCAACCCTCCGGCCGGCCCCGCCGCGGCGCGACCGCAGGGCGTGCGCCGCCTCCGGAACGAGCTGACCCAGTTACTGTGCCCAACGGAGCCGCTGGCCTTCAAGCGCCTCTCCCGCATCACCATGCCATCCAAGTGGTTGGTTCGCAACAACGAGGGCACCGCGCGGTCGCTACCAGCACCGTCAGGAGCCGAGCGACACCGCGATCTACATCATCATCACCTATGCCGAGCACTGCCTCAGAGGCCATGGCATGGGCTCAACTACTGTTGAGATTCCCGCCGATAGCCGATCAGATGGATGAGTGGCGAGCCACCATCCAAAGCCTGATTGGCTTCGCCGAGGCGGGAGGATCACAGTGAGCTGGCCCACCACGGCCTCCCCAAGCAGCGATGATGGCCTGTGCTGCTGGCCGTACAGAAGGGGCCACCGCCATGGTGCAATCCCCACCACGGCAGCCAGCGCGGGAGCCGCGAAACCAAGAACCAGATGATGTCTCGATGGCCTCTTCTGACCCTCGAGCACGTCTAGGCCAACGACGAGCCCCGGAGGACGGGCGTAGGGAAGGTGCCCGCGTCGTCGTTGAGCGACACCGTGACAACCACCGCCGGTCCAATGGGTGCGATGGCCTCGACATCGATGAACCCGCACTTGGAGATGGCAGGTGCCTGCCTTTCGAGGTTGGGGGCCCTGCTTTCACCCGTGAGCTGCAGCAAGTCTGTTGGCCATCCACTCGCATGTTCAAGCCAGAGATTCCAGAGAAGTATGATGGGAGGCTGAACCCAGTAGAGTTCTTGAGCATCTACACCATCGCTATTCAAGCTGTCGGGGGAAGAGATGAGAAGGTATTCGCCAATTACTTCCCTTTGGCAGTCAAGTCAACTGTGAGGTCTTGGCTGATGCACCTGCCGGAGAACTCCATTTCGACCTGGGCTAACCTGTGCCATGAGTTCATTGGCACCTTCATGGGTGGCCATCAAGAACCAGGGCGGCCCAGCGATTTGCAGCTTCTCTAGCAGAAAGAAGGAGAGACTCTGCAAAAGTACTTGCAGAGATTCAGCTGAGTACACAGAAATATCCCAGATATCCACCCGGCAGCTGTGATAGCCGCTTTCCAATCCAACGTGTGCAACCGCAGGATATGTTCCAAGATGAACGTTCAGCTTCCCAAGACTGTGAAGGAGCTTTACACCTTGGTGGACAAATGTGCTTGGGTGGAGGAAGGGAGAAAACTCCATGGAGAGGAAGATTGCGTCGACATCGACTCAGAGGATGACGACGAGTCCACCAGTTAGAAGAAGAAGAACAAGAAGTGCAACAAGAAGCGCAAGGATAAGGCAATGATGACCGTTGAGGGATCGGGCACGCCTAGTACCGGCAAGAAGGCTAAGACCAAAGCCTCCGGCAAGGAAGTTGCCGTGTGCACTGACTGCCGGGAGGCTGCGGCTGCCGAGAAGGCTGGGAAAGGTGATGGGCCGTATTGCAAGATTCATCGGACCAAGGGCCACGATCTCCAAGAGTGTCACCAGGTTGAGCAGCTCGTCAAGAAGCAGAGGGCTGAGTATGAGAAGCGTGATAAGGAAAAAGGTTAGAATGGTACTGGCGGGAAGGGTCGGGGTGATGAAACAAATCGCCCTGGCAAGGCTCCTTAGAACCAAGGAAAACCCGCCAGGAGCTGAGAGAAGGAAGATTGCAATGCTGAGAGTGATGGAGGGGATGAAGAGGAAACCAGCGAGCAGGAATTCCAGAAGGCCACTGATGCCTTGTGTATTGATGGGGGTGCATCTTTGCACACCTCTCACCGCCAACTTAAACAGTGGGCGCGTGAGGTCAATGCCGTGGAGCCAGTGGCAGATTCTCCGAAGCCGCTCAAGTGGTCACGCATGCCCATCATCTTTGATGAAGAGGACCATCCTGACCGCACCACTACGGTAGGGTGCTTGCCATTGTTGGTCTCACCAACGATTCACAACCTCAAAGTCACAAATATGTTGGTTGGCGATGGGGCCGGGTTGAATCTGATTTCCCCAAAGGTTAGCAGCAAACTCCAGATAGCAGAGGAAGAACTTAAGGTTACTGGCACATTTCAAGGAGTCAATCCCAGCAAGAGTCATCCTAAGGGAAAGATCACGTTGCCAATGACATTTGGAGGGGAGTTGAACTACCGGACTGAGAAGGTTGTGTTTGATGTGGTCGACCTCCCCCTGCCATATAATGGAATCCTTGGATGCCCAGCTTTGCCAAAATTCATGGCGGCATCCCACTATGCCTACAACACTTTGAAGATGCCAGGGCCAGTGGGTGTCATTTCCATCCCATTAGACAAGAAGGACGCAATTATTTGTGTGGATAAGATGTACCAGGACGCAGTCAAGGCAGAGGCCGCGGAAGCCGCAGTTCCCACCAAGGAAATCAAAGGAAAGAAAAAGGCTAGCAGAGACACCAGCAAAGAGTCCGGTAAGCGTACCTATTCGGGGTATGCTATTCCTGTGGATGACGTGCCAAAAAGTTCGAACAGCAAGAAGTCCAAGGCTGCTGCACCCCATGTGAAAAAGGTCTCGGCAGGGCTGGCTGGCACTGATGGTACTTTTACTATCAGTGCCACCCTTGACGACAAATAGGAAAGCGCGCTCGTTGCCTTCCTGCAGGCGAATATTGATGTGTTTGCCGGCAACCATCTGATATCCCCGTTGTTCCTAGGGAGGTAATCGAGCACCACCTTGCTGTCTGCCCACATGCCCGACCCGTCAAGCAGAAGGTCCGGAAGCAGGCCTTGGAGCAGCAGAAGTTCATTGCCGAGGAAATCAAGAAACTTGAGGCAGCTGGTCTGGTCAGAGGAGTACTACATCCAACATGGTTAGCGAACCCAGTGGTTGTGCACAAGGCTAATGGGAAATGGAGGCTTTGCATAGATTTCACGGATCTGAACAAGGCATGCCCGAAGAACGCATTCCCCTTACCGTGCATCGACCAAATTGTGGATTCCACTTCCGGGTGTGATTTGCTATCCTTTCTGGATGCATACTCTGGGTATCATCAGATCTTTATGTCCAAGGAAGATGAAGAAAAGACCTCATTCATCACCCCATGCGGCACGTACTGCTTTGTGCGCATGCCTTTCGGGTTGAAGATTGCCGGGTCCACTTTTGCAAGAGCAGTCCAGGTTGGTTTTGAACCACGGTTGCACAGGAACATTGAAACTTAAATGGATGATATTGTGGTCAAGACCAAGGACAGATTAACCCTCATCCAAGATTTGGAAGAGACATTTGCTAATCTGCGCAAGATCAACTTGAAGATGAACCTGGAGAAGTGTGTGTTTGGTGTTCCCTCCGGCAAGCTACTTGGTTTCTTTGTGTCCCACCGCGGGATCGAAGCCAACCCAGATAAGATCAATGCTATCAAGCAGATTCAAGCACCCAAGACAGTTAAGGATGTGAGGCGTTTGACAGGGTGCGTTGCCGCGCTTAGCAGATTCATCTCCAAATCTGCCGAACGCGCCTTGCCGTTCTTCAAATTTTTTAAGAAGGCAGGACCCATGAAGTGGACCCTGGAAGCAGACGTAGCACTACGAGATTTGAAGGCCTACTGGTCCTCTGTGCCCACTTTGGTTGCTCCCGGACCACAAGAGCCGTTGCTGCTATATCAGGCGGCCACCAATCAAGTGGTTAGTGCAGCACTAGTGGCACAGCGGGAAGTAGAGGAAGCAGCAACCTCAGCTAGTGTCCCGTCCAGGAAAGAGAGAGAGAGCAGCCCGGCAAGGTCAGATATGGATCAGGATAAAGAAGAGCACGGCAGCGAAGGCAACCCCAAGGACGCGGCAAGAAAGTAGTGCAACGCCTAGTGTACTTCGTCAGCTCCCTATTACAGGGGGCTAGATCAAGGTACTCTGGTGTGGAAAAGTGGATTTTTGGCCTTATCATGGCCTAAAGGAAACTGCGGCACTACTTCCAAGCCCATGAGATCACGGTTGTCACTCGCTTCCCATTGCAAAGGATACTCCGAAACCCAGAGGCTACCGGCAGAATAGTGGAATAGGCATTGGAGTTATCCAGCTTTGGCCTGAAGTTTGAAAGCACATCAACGATTCAGAGCAGGGCATTGGCAGAGTTTATTGCAGAATGGACGCCAACCCCTGATGAAGAAGTGCTTGAAATAGTTAACCCCGGGAAGGAAGCGCCCCAAGAATGGATCATGTATTTCGATGGTGCCTTCTCCCTACAAGGTGCGGGGGCTGGTGTGCTTCTCGTTGCTCCACTGGACAGCACTTGAAGTACGTCATCCAGATGCATTTTCCTCGGGAGGAGGCGACCAACAATACAACAGAGTATGATGGGCTACTTGCCGGGCTCAAGATTGCCACTGAATTGGGAATCAAGAAGCTGATCATTTGAGGAGACTCACAACTTGTGGTGAGACAAGTCAACAAGGATTACCAAAGCCCATTGATGGAGGCATACATTGAGGAAGTGAGGAGATTAGAGGAGCACTTTGACGGATTGCAAACAGAGCACGTACCCCGTGCGGAAACATCATCGCTGATCATCTGTCAAAGTGTGTTGCGCAAAAGCTTCCTGTGGAACCAGGAACTTTTGTTCTCCATCTTACTCAGCCCTCCGTATCCCCGACAACAATGGCCCAAAAGTGGAGGAAATTGGACTCCGGTAAGCCTCTCCCGATAGAGCCCCTCGGGGCTCCTGGCAGGGACCCTGCCGGAAACAACACCCCTTTGATTGCCGGGTTGCACCCTCCTGCCGGGCCACTGGTCCCCACGGTCGAGGAACGCGCTCCCGTAGATGAGGAGGTGCCGCTAGTCCTTGTTGCCGAGCCCCAGGCTCCAACTTGGCAAGGCACATAGTCCATTTCCTCCAAACAGGAGAACTTCTCGAAGAGCAAGAAGAAGCTGAAAGAGTAGCCCGGAGGGCCAGTATGTATCAGTTTGTCGATGACACACTATACAGAAGAAGGCCCAACGGTGTGAAATTGAAGTGCATTTGCCGGGAAGGAGGAAAGGAACTGCTGGCAGAAATACACAAAGGCATGTGCGGCTCCCATATTGGATCAAGGACTTTAGTTGGGAAAGCATTCCGTTAAGGATTCTATTGGCCCACAACCCTCCAAGATGCGGTCAAGCTAGTCACCAAGTGTGAAGCCTGCCAGTTCCATTCCAAGAACATCCATCTGCGTGCCCAAGCTCTTCAGATAATCCCTTTGTCATGGCTGTTTTTGTTCTGGGGGCTCGATATCCTCAGCCCTTTCCCCCAAGCTGCCGGGGGCTTTGAATTCTTGTTCGTTGCAATCGACAAGTTTACAAAGTGGCCGGAAGTAGATGCCGTGAGAAAGGTGACTGCTCAGTCAACTATCAAGTTCTTGAAAGGATTGGTGTGCCGCTTAGGGGTCCTTGCCCGGATCATCACCGACAACGGCACCCAGTTCACGAGCCGTGCCTTCATGCAATATGTTCATGCCCTCGGAAGCAAGATCTCGTTTGCCTCTATTGCACATCCCAGAAGCAATGGACAAGATGAGAGGGCGAACGCTGAAGTGTTGCAAGGACTCAAGACAAGAACATTTGGTAAGCTGCAGAAGTGCGGCAGTTGATGGATCGACGAGCAGCAGGTGGTTCTTTGGTCCCTCAGAATGACAGCAAATCGAGCTACCGGGTAGACTCCCTTCTCCCTAGTCTATGGTGCAGAAGCAGTTATCCCCACGGAACTCATTTACGATTCGCCTCGAGTGCTTGCCTACGATGAAGTAGCGCAGGATCAGCACCGGCGTGAGGACACTATGCTTCTCGAGGAGAACCGTCTCCAGGCTGCTACGCGTGCTGCACGCTATCAGCAAGCCCTGCACTACTATCACAGCCGCATGGTTTGTGCCCAGTGTTTTGGAAGGCGACCTTGTCCTTAGGCGCGTTCAGTCCGCCAAGGGTACAAACAAGTTGACGCCGAAGTGGGAAGGCCCTTACCGGGTAGTACGAGTCACCAGACCTGGCGCAGTCTGTCTAGAGACCAGAGATGGCATTCAATTGCAAAACTCATGGAACATTGAGCATCTCCGCAAGTTCTACTTGTAAGGTGCGACCGTCGGGCCCTGCCCGGCAACCACCCTTTTGTACAGGCCTTGCCTCAGCTGCATGTAACCCCTTGTACAAAGCCAGACGCAGACCTTGAGCAACAGAGAGATAAATGAAGCGCTGGGGGCCCCTGACAAGTTGCATGCATGCATAAGCATATCATGAGCATCGCATGTTCATGTAGATAACATCGCATCTGGCATCATTTTCATCTGCATAAACTGCTGGCTCCTATCGTGGATTCAGCCCAAGAGGAGATAAGAAGATTAGCCTACACTGCGATCTCCGGCAGGCCAAACAGATAAGTTCTTCCTTGTATCCATACATGTTCTGTAAGTAATGCCTTGTGCATGAGAAAACCCTTCTACCCTTTGAAACTTAGGTGCTCCCGCCCTTCGACTCGAACGTTGCATCAGTCAGGGTGGTCTCTGTGGCCTTTGTTGAAAAAGGACTGGCGGGGGGCTGGTCCCTCTTCATGATTTGTGCCCGGTAGGTGTTGGTGCAACAAACCCTGGGTCCATTGCCTAGACTGTGCACAGGCCCAAGGACAAGATTACAACACCAAGGTCAGATCAAAGCACGAGGGATCAATTCTTTAGCAGGACCAAAGTGCAGATCAAGAAGACCAAGATGAGCCCAAGAAGCAAGATATCGCTAAGAGAAGAACCTCCTCTGCCGGGCAGGCGAGCCTGGCAAAGGTTGGGTTTGCCCCAGAAGCAAGTCTCAGGATTGTCCTGGCAGGCCTGCCGGGGCTTACGGAGGCTAACCACTCCACCACACCGCCTCATCACGAAGCACGTCGTCGATCAGTGTGGTGTCAAGCTCCAAAGTTACTAAGTGGCTGCTATTTGCCACATGGCAGCCACTTTCTACAGAAAATACCCCCAGGTGACACCCGTCCTGAGACGTGTCAAGCAAGCAGGCGCGAAGCTGGCAAGACAGCCCGGCAGGGCCTGTCGGGCAAGCTGAGATGTGACGTTGAGCGGCACATTTAATGTGCTCTGTCAGCCTGCAGAGTTAGGTATGATAGCACTATTTGCTATCTAATCATTATGTAATGACTGATTTGCCACTGTGGTGACCCCTTGATCTATAAAAGGAGGCCCATGGCGATCGTAGAAAGGGTTGGCTGATGTAGACCCTTACACACTCATACGTGCGTAGCTTCTGTCGCCCCGAGGCGACCTTGCCGGGCAAGAGCGCTGCGTTCATCCACCATTTTTTCACCATCAATCCACCAAAGCAGGAGTAGGGTTTTACGCCTCGCGGCGGCCAGAACCTGGGTAAAAACTGCCCGTGTGACCTCTGCTGCGCTGTGTGATGCTTCTCCGCTCTTTGTGCAACGTGCCCGTCTCCTCGCTGAACCAAAAGGGGCTCATGGCCCCATAGGTGGCCGTGGTTTCCCACGACATCTTTGGCGCGCCAGGTAGGGGGATCACTTGCGCGAACCCGAGAGCGTCAATAGCGCGTCGTCTTCATCGCCATTCTTGTCATCGACGGCGTCATCAACTATGGCGCCCAAGAAGAAGTCCGGAGCCGCAAATCACCCGTCCACCTCGAAGGCTCCGCCGCCCGCGACCACCGACATCGCGGGGAATGCGGGGACGCGCGAGGGTGTGGATACTGTGGGGGATGTGGTCGGCGCAGGCGGCGTTGTCACCACTCCCCCACGGCCGAAGCAGGAACGGGAGGCATCGGGGAAGGATAGCACTAGCAACATCCCGGCGGCCATGCTCCACGAGGTACGAGTGGAGGGCTTATTCCGCCTGCACCTCTTATCCTCACTGAAGGGCACGCCCGCAGTGCTGGCGCTCGTTCTGGGGCGAATCGCAACTCTCCGGCCACCCCTGCCACGGGCGCGACCGCAGGGTATGCACCACCTCCGGAACGAGTTGACCCAGTTACTGTGCCCAACGGAGCCGCTGGCCTTCAAGCGCCCCCACCGCATCACCATGCAATCCAAACGGCTGGTTCGCAACAACGAGGGCGAGGTGCGATCACTACCGGAACTGTCAGGAGCCAAGCAACACTGCGATCTACATCATCATCACCTATGCCGAGCACTGCCTCAGAGGCCATGGCACGGGCTCAACTGCTGTTGAGATTCCTGCCAGCAGCCGATCAGATGGATGAGTGGCGAGCCACCATCCAAAGCCTGATTGGCTTCACCGAGTCGGGAGGATCACAACGAGCTGGCCCGCCACGGCCTCCTCAAGCAGCGACGACGGCCCGTGCCGCTGGCCGTACGGAAGAGGCCACCGCCACGATGCAGTCCCCACCACGGCAGCGAGTGCGGGAGCCACGAAGCCAAGAACCAGATGATGTCTCGATGGCCTCTTCTGACCCTCAAGCGCGTTCAGGCCAACGACAAGCCCCAGAGGACGGTCGGAGGGAAGGCGCACGTGTCGTCATCGAGCGACGCCGCGACAACCACCGCCGGTCCAATGGGTGCGATGGCCTCGACGTCGACGAACCCACACTCGAAGACGGCCGGTGCCTACCTTTCGAGGTTGGGTGCCCTTCTTTCACTCGTGAGTTGTGGAAAGTCTGTTGGCCATCCGCTCGCACGTTCAAGCCAGAGATTCCAGAGAAGTATGATGGGAGGCTGAACCCGGCAGAATTCTTGAGCATCTACACCATCGCTGTTCAAGCTACCGGGGGAAGAGATGAGAACGTATTCGCCAATTACTTCCCGTTGGCACTCAAGTCAAACGTGAGTTCATGGCTGATACACCTACCAGAGAACTCCATCTTGACCTGGGCTGACCTGTGCCATGAGTTCATTGGCGCCTTCACGGGTGGCCATCAAGAACTAGGGCAGCCCAGCGATTTGCAGCTTCTCCAGCAGAAAAAGGAGAGACTCTGCGAAAGTACTTGCAGAGATTCAGCCGAGTACATAGAAATATCACAGATATGCACCCGGCAGCTGTGGTAGCCACTTTCCAATCCAATGTGCGCAACCGGAGGATACGTTCCAGGATGAACGTTTGGCTACCCAAGACTATGAAGGAGCTTTACACCTTGGTGGACAAATGTGCTCGGTTGGAGGAAGGGAGAAAACTCCCTGGAGAGGAAGATTGCGTCGACATCGACTCAGAGGATGACGACGAGTCCACCAGTCAGAAGAAGAAGAATAAGAAGCGCAACAAGAAGCGCAAGGATAAGGCAGTGATGACTATTGAGAGATCAGGCACGCCTAGTACCGGCAAGAAGGCTAAGACCGAAGCCCTCGGCAAGGAAGTTACTGCGTGCACTGACTGCCGGGAGGCTGCGGCTGCCGAGAAGGCTGGGAAAGGCGATGGACCGTATTACTAGATTCATCAGACCAAGGGCCATGATCTCCAAGAGTGTCACCAGGTTGAGCAGCTCGTCAAGAAGTAGAGGGCTGAGTATGAGAAGCATGATAAGGAAAAAGGTCAGAATGGTACTGGCGGGAAGGGCCGGGGTGGTGAAGCAAATCGCCCCGGCAAGGCTCTTCGGAACCATGGAAAACCCGCTAGGGGCCGAGAGAAGGTGGATGAAGAGGAAACCAGCGAGCAGGAATTCCAGAAGGCCGCGGAAGTCATAGTTCCCGCCAAGGAAATCAAAGGAAAGAAGAAGGCTAGCAGAGACACCAGCAATGAGTCCGGGAAGCGTACCTCTTCGGGGTATGCTATGCCTGTGGACGACGTGCCGGAAAGTTCCAATAGCAAGAAGTCCAAGGCTACTACACCCCATGTGAAAAAGGTCCCGGCAGGGCTGGCTGGCGCTGATGGTACTTTTACTATCAGTGCCACCCTTGACGACAAATAGGAAAGCGCGCTTGTTGCCTTCCTGTGGACAAATATCGATGTGTTTGCCTGGCAACCATCTGATATCCCTGGTGTTCCCAGGGAGGTAATTGAGCACCACCTTGCTATCTGCCCACATGCCCGACCTGTCAAGCAAAAGGTCCGGAAGCAAGCCTTGGAGTGGCAGCAGTTCATTGCCGAAGAAATCAAGAAACTCGATGCAGCTGGTCTGGTCAGAGGAGTACTACATCCAACATGGTTAGCAAACCCAGTTGTTTTGGGCAAGGCTAACGGAAAATGGAGGATTTGCATAGATTTCACGGATCTGAACAAGGCATGCCCGAAGGACCCATTCCCCTTGCCGCGCATCGACCAAATTGTGGATTCCACTTCCGGGTGTGATTTGCTATCCTTTCAAGATGCATACTCTGGGTATCATCAGATCTTCATGTCCAAGGAAGATGAAGAAAAGACCTCATTCATCACGCCCTACGGCACGTACTGCTTTGTGCACATGCCTTTCAGGTTGAAGAGTGTCGTGTCCACTTTTGCAAGAGCAGTCCAGGTTGGTTTTGAACCACAGTTGCACAGGAACATTGAAGCTTATATGGATGATATTGTGGTCAAGACCAAGGACAGATCAACCCTCATCCAAGATTTGGAAGAAACATTTGCTAATCTGCGCAAGATCAACTTGAAGCTGAACCCGGAGAAGTGTGTGTTTGGTGTTCCCTCCGGCAAGCTACTTGGTTTCTTTGTGTCCCACCGCGGGATCAAAGCCAACACAGATAAGATCAAGGCTATCGAGCGGATTCAAGCACCTAAAACAGTTAAGGATGCGAGGCGTTTGACGGGGTGCGTAGCCGCACTTAGCAGATTCATCTCCAAGTCTGCCGAACGCGCTTTGCCGTTCTTCAAAATTTTGAAGAAAGCAGGACCCATGAAGTGGACCCCGAAAGCAGACGCAGCGCTGCGAGATTTGAAGGCCTACTTGTCCTCTGTGCCCACTTTGGTTGCTCCCAAACCACAAGAGCCATTGCTGCTATATCTGGCGGCAACCAATCAAGTGGTTAGTGCAGCACTAGTGGCACAGCGGGAAGTAGAGGAAGCAGCTACCTCAGCTAGTGTCTCGTCCAGGAAAGAGAGAGAGAACAGCCCGCCAGGGTCAGATATGGATCAGGATAAAGAAGATCACGGCAGCGAAGGCAACCCCAAGGAGGCGGCAAGGAAGAAAGTAGTGCAGTGCCCAGTGTACTTCGTCAGCTCCCTATTACAGGGGGCTAGATCAAGGTACTCTGGTGTGGAAAAGTTGATTTTTGGCCTTATAGTGGCCTCAAGGAAACTGCGCCACTACTTCCAAGCCCATTAGATCACGGTTGTCACCCGCTTCCCGTTGTAAAGGATACTCCAACACCCAGAGGCTACCGGCAGGCTGGTGGAATGGGCATTGGAGTTATCCAGGTTTGGCCTGAAGTTAGAAAGCACATCAATGATTCAGAGCAGGGCATTGGCAGAGTTTATTGCAGAATGGACACCAACCCCTGATGAAGAAGTGCTTGAAATAGTTATCCCCGGCAAGGAAGCGCCTCAAGAATGGATCATGTATTTCGATAGCGCCTTCTCCCTACAAGGTGCGGGGGCTGGTGTGCTTCTCATTGCTCCCACTTGAGAGCACTTGAAGTACATCGTCCAGATGCATTTTCCCCAGGGGGAGGCGACCAAAAATACAGTAGAGTATGAAGGGCCCCTTGCCGGCCTCAGGATTGCCACTGAATTGGGAATCAAGAAGCTGATCATTCGAGGAGACTCGCAACTTGTGGTGAGACAAGTCAACAAGGATTACCAAAGCCCATTGATGGAGGCATACGTTGAGGAAGTGAGAAGATTAGAGGAGCACTTTGACGGATTGCTAACATAGCACATACCCCATGCGGAAAACAGCATCGTTGATCATCTGTCAAAGTGTGCTGTGCAAAAGCTTCCTGTGGAACCAGGAACTTTTGTTCTCCATCTTACTCAGCCATCCGTATCCTCGACAACAATGGCCCAAAAGAGGAGGAAATTGGACTCCGGTAAGCCTCTCCCGATAGAACACCTCGGGGCTCCTGGCAGGGACCCTGCCGGAAACAACTCCCCTTTGATTGCCGGGCTGCACCCTCCTGCTGGGACACTGGTCCCCGTGGTCGAGGACCGCGCTCCCGCAGATGAGGAGGTGCCGCTGGTCCTTGTTGCCAAGCCCCAGGCTCCAACTTGGGCAAGGCACATAGTCCATTTCCTCCAAACCGAAGAACTTCCCGAAGAGCAAGAAGAAGCTGAAAGAGTAGCCCGGAGGGCCAGTATGTATCAGTTTGTCGATGACACACTATACAGAAGAAGGGCCAACGGTGTGAAATTGAAGTGCATTTACCGGGATGGAGGAAAGGAACTGCTGGCAGAAATACACAAAGGCATGTGCGGCTCCCACATTGGATCAAGGGCTTTAGTTGGGAAAGCATTTCGGCAAGGATTCTACTGGCCCACAGCCCTCCAAGATTCGGTCGAGCTAGTCACCAAGTGTGAAGCTTGCCAGTTCCATTTCAAGAACATCCATCTGCCTGCCCAAGCTCTTCAGACAATCCCTTTGTCATGGCCATTTTCGGTCTGGGGGCTCGATATCCTCGGCCCTTTCCCCTGAGCTGCCGGGGGCTTTGAATTCTTGTTCGTTGCAATCGACAAGTTTACAAAGTGGCCGAAAGTAGATGTCGTGAGAAAGGTGACTGCTCAGTCAGCTATCAAGTTCTTGAAAGGATTGGTGTGCCGCCTAGGGGTCCTTGCCCGGATCATCACTGACAACGGCACCCAGTTCACGAGCCGTGCCTTCATGCAATATGTTCATGCCCTCGGAAGCAAGATCTCCTTTGCCTCTATTGCACATCCCAGAAGCAATGGACAAGCTGAGAGGGCGAACGCTGAAGTGTTGCGAGGACTCAAGAGAAGAACATTTGATAAGCTGCAGAAGTGCGGCAGGCGATGGATCGACGAGCTGCAGGTGGTTCTTTGGTCCCTCAGAACGACACCAAATCGAGCTACCGGGCAGACTCCCTTCTCCCTAGTCTATGGGGCAGAAGCAGTTATCCCCACGGAACTCATTTACGGGTCGCCTCGAGTGCTTGCCTACGATGAAGTAGCGCAGGATCAACACCGGTGTGATGACGCTGTGCTTCTCGAGGAGAACCGTCTCCGGGCTGCTACGTGTGTTGCACACTATCAGCAAGCCCTGCGCCGCTATCATAGCCGCAGGGTTCATGCCCGGTGTTTTGAGCAAGGCAACCTTGTCCTTAGGCACGTTCAGTCCGCCAAGGGTACAAACAAGTTGACGCCGAAGTGGGAAGGCCCTTACCAGGTAATACGAGTCACCAGACCTGGCGCAGTCCGTCTGGAGACCGGAGATGGAATTCAATTGCAAAACTCATGGAACATTGAGCATCTCCTCAAGTTCTACCTGTAAGGCGCGGCTGTCGTGCCCTGCTCGGCAGCCACCCTTTTGTACAGGCCTTGCCTCAGTTGCATGTAACCCCTTGTACAAAGCCAGGCATAGACCCTGAGCAACAGAGAAATAAATGAAGCGCTGGGGGCCCCCGACAAGTTGCATGCATGCATAAGCATATCATGAGCATCGTATGTTCATGTAGATAAGATTGCATCTGGCATCATTTTCATCTGCATAAACTGCAGGCTCCTATCGTAGATTCAGCCCAAGAGGAGATAAGAAGATGAGCCTACACTGCGATCTCCGGCATGACAAACAGATAAGTTCTTCCTTGTATCCATACATGTTCTGTAAGTAAAGACTTGTGCATGAGAAAACCCTGCTATCCTTTGAAACTTAGGTGCTGCCGCCCTTTGACTCTAACGTTGCTTCAGTCAGGGTGGTCGCAGTGGCCTTTGTTGAAAAAGGACTGGCGGGGGGCTGGTCCCTCTTCACGATTTGTGCTCGGTAGGCCTAACTCCCCGGCAACAAAACAGAGGCTACCGGCAGCATAGCCTGGCGGGGGAAACTCATTTATTTATAAATATAGAGGCATCCCGCCCCTGCATGGAAATATACATGCATGAGTCCCCGGCAAGGTTTATCTTTTTCATTAATATGCTTCAAACAAGTACAGACCTTACAAGACACGAACATGGATTCAAGAGACTACATTATTTGAACTAAAATTTGGCAAGTGCCTACAGATTGAAGATTGAAAAAAGTTAAGTGCCCCGCAATGCCCTTTCTTGTCCCTCTCTTCCTAGGTACTGCGGCAAGAGGGGAAGAGGGCAAAAGGAGTGCTTGGGCAGAAGCCCAGCCAGATCCTGTCGGGCTCCAGGAGAGGTAGCCTGGCGGGGGTGGGAGGGCACCGACGAAGGCGACGATGGAGAGCATGGCGGAGACGACCCGTCAAGTGCCACCACCAGAGCCAGCAGTATGCGGCAGGGCTAATGGAGTCGCAGCCCGCAACGAAGCCTGCCGGGGTCTAGCTGGAAGGCTGCTGGAGGAGCCAGAGGCACCACCTCCACCCCCGCTCCCAACTCCTCGGCAAATCATCTTGCCGGAGAGGGGATGCAGATGCAGATGGTGCTGCCACCACCAGACGGTGACGGTCCGGCTGATGCTCAGCCGGAGTCAGAGTCGTCACCCTCCCGGTCGGTGCCGTCGTCATCGCCGTCACTGTCCTCCTCGTCGCTGTCGCTCGAGGAGGAGCTTTCGTCATCGGTCGAGCTCTCCGCGCAGCACCCTAAGCGAGCACCCGAGCTCCCAAAATCCTTGACGGAAAGGAAACCTTCCTCCATTAACTTAAAGTGGAGGACGTGCCCTTCCGACAAGCTATGGGCACGAGCAAAAGTCTTCCAACCTCGATGGAAGTACATGACGTGAGGGGCGGGGAAATCTATATCCACCCGTATGCTGCCATTCCCGCAGCCCCTCATGTGCAGCCTCAATGCTCCTGGGTGTTCGAGCTCCATCGCCCTTGGAAATGGAGTAGGAAGACGGAGGCGGCCGCGCGGAGGCTTGTATAGCCTGATGACGAACTCCAGAGGCTGGTCTCCGACGTGGCCCTCCAACGAAGGAGGAACGTCTGGTGGGGGCGCGATCAGGGCGCCGCACCGCCCCCCTCCTCCGCGAAGGCCACGAAGACCATGACCTCGTCCTCTTCCTCCTCCTCTCATAGCGGGCTCCGATCCCACGATTTCAGTAGGAGGAGGGTGACGCTGTCGAGCAGAAGCTCTCGTCGCCACCGGAGTACCACTGCGCCCTCGTCCCCTCACCATGGCAAGCAAAGAACAATTGAGGAAGGGGAGAAGGAAAGTGTGTGAACAAACACACCGCTCCTCCCCCTTTTTATAGAGAAACAAGGCAGGGGGCAAGCTTCTCATTTAGGAGATAGCCGCCCTGCTCCTCCAATGCGGCTTCCCTGCGCCTTCAACAGCTCAGGGAATCCAGGCTGACCTTCTGCGCAAATCTGCGATGCCTGGCTTTCTGCCATGATGCCCGCCGCCGCGCCATCCGCTTCCGCCACCTACCCTACACAATGCTTGCGGTACACATGGCGAATGCACCTGAAGCGGGAGGCAAGTGGGGCAGCAGTTTCTACCCCGTGATTGTGGGGCATGGGCGGTCCACAGATCGTGGTCCGGTTTCTCCCGTAACATTGCGCACGACGCACGGGAAAATCAGAAACTGACCCAAGCATGGATTATTGAAGAAGCAAAGAAGATCTCAAAGGGGAGAAGCCACCCTTGCGCTCCTGCCTGTGCACTGGTTAGGGCCTACCCCGATGACTCCCAGCAGTGCATTCATGCCAGGGCCGTGGGCTCCTGTCGGTGCAACAAACCCTGGGTCCGTTGCCCAGACTATGCACAGGCCAAGGACAAGATTACAACACCAAGGTCAGATCAAAGCACGAGGGATCAATTCTTTGGCAGGACCAAAGTGCAGATCAAGAAGACCAAGATGAGCCCAAGAAGCAAGATATCTCTAATGGAAGAACCTCCTCTTCCGGGCAGGTGAGCCTGGCAAAGGTTGGGTTCGCTCCGGAAGCAAGTCTCGGGATCGTCTCGGCAGGCTTGCCGGGGCTTACGGAGGCTAACCACTCCACCACACCACCTCATCACGACGCACGTCATCGATCAGTGCGGTGTCAAGCTCCAAAGTGACTAAGTGGATGCTATTTGCCACATGGCAGCCACTTCCTACAGAAAATACCCCCAGGCGACACCCGTCCTGAGACGTGTCATGCAAGCAGGCGCGAAGCTGGCAAGACAGCCCGGCAGGGCCTGTCGGGCAAGCTGAGATGTGACGTTGAGCGTCGCATTTAATGCACTCTGTCAGCCTGCAGAGTTAGGTATGATAGCACTGTTTGCTACCTAATCAGTATGTAATGATTGATTTGCCACTGTGGTGACCCCTTGATCTATAAAAGGACACCCATGGCGACCGTAGAAAGGGTTGGCTGATCCGGACCCTTACACACTCATACGCGCGTAGCTGCTCTCGCCCCGAGGCGACCTTGCCGGGCAAGAGCGCTGTGTTCATCCACCATTTTTCCACCAGCAATCCACCAAAGCAGGAGTAAGGTTTTATGCCTCGCGACGGCCCAAACCTGGGTAAAAACTGCCCGTGTGACCTCTGCCAAGCTGTGTGACGCTTCTCCGCTCTTTGTGCAGTGTGCCCGCCGCCCCGCCGAACCAAAAGGGGCTCATGGCCCCATAGGTGGCCGTGGTTTCCCACGACAGTAGGACTAACTCCCCGGCAACAAAACAGAGGGTACCGGCAGGATAGCCTGCAGGGGGAAACTCATTTATTTATAAATATAGAGGCATCCCGCCTCTGCATGGACATATACATGCACGAGTCCCCGGCATGGTTTGTCTTTTTCATTAATATGCTTCAAACAAGTACAGACCTTACAGGACACAAACATGGATTCAAGAGATTACATTATTTGAACTAAAATTCGGCAAGTACATGCAGATTTAAGATTAAAAAAAGATAACTGCCCCGTAAACTCCTCTGCCTGTCCCTCTTGTCCCAGGTATTGCGGTGGGAAGAGAAGAAGGCGGGAGGGGTGCCTATGCAGACGCCACCCCAATCTCGTCAGGGCCTTCCGGGCACAGCCTCACAAGATCGGGAGTGGCGAGGCTGCGAAGGAGGAGGGCAGAAGGAGCAGCTCAGCGGTGCCCTGATCAGCACCTCCGGGACCAGGCAAAAGCCCCAGCACGAGCACCGGCAGGGAGGACCGCCGGGGCTCAGCTGGAAGACTGCTGGAGGAGGTGAAGGCACCAAGAGAGCGGCCTCCTCCCTGGCAACCTAGAGGCCGGTGATGATGGTGCTGGGGAAGGAGGGGAAGGACGGAAATATGGGGCGGCAGGTCACCAGTACGAGACAAACATGTCGGTGTGATCGTACTCAGACCTGACGGCCTGCCTCCCGCCTTCTCTGTCTTCCCTGGCTTCATCTTCATCAACACCGCTCCAGGGAGAAGCCGACCTCTCGGTCCGGTGCCTCCCTCAAGGAGACGGCAAGCAGCCAAGAAGGCCGGGGGGCTAGATATGCGCCGCTCCCCACCTTGGCGGGCAGGAAGGCGCCCCCTTCTTCGACATTAGCCCTGGTCCCGACGGAAGGGGTAGTGCTAGGATTACCAATGATCCCAAGCCCTGCATCCCGAACGGGCTTCGAAGGATCTGAGAACCTAGTCACCAGGCTGACGAGCTGCAGTAGCTCATGGCAAGGCGCCATGATTCCCACCAAACAACCAGACGAGAAAGAGGAGGCAAGCATTCCACCACAACGGGAAAGCTTGATATCTCCTGCACCACGGATGGCTCGCCCACTGTGCCACCTCGGGACCTGGACCAGACTCACTCCCTAAGCATTAGCCCGAGCATTTAGCATCACCAGCTCTAAGCTAGGGCCCGGGACCTAGCCCCGGGCTCTCCCTTTCGGCATAACTAGAAGAAATCAGGAATGGAGGAGGAAAGGAGTGTGGATGAATGCCTCCGCTCCTCCCCCGCTCTTCCTTTTATAGGCGAGCCGGGGCTGGAGGCTGATTCCCTGGCGGATAATCACCGTCCTCCCCCACCAATCCAAGAAGACCGGGCCCCTGCCTTGATGCTCTCCTGCACCAGGTGCCTCCGTTACCTACCCCACTTGATTCATGCAGCATACGTGGCTACAGATAAGGGTGTGGTGGGAAGAGTGAACTGGTAGTTACTCGCCCGTGCGTTAAAGTCATTCACGGGCCATTACCAGAGTGGCCCCACTGCAATTGGCATTACACAACACGCAGGAAAATCGAAAACTGACCCAAGCTCGGGTTAGTGAAGAAGCAAAGAAGATCTCAAAGGGCGAAGCCACCCTTGCGCTCCTGCCTATGCACTGGTTAGGGCCTACCCCGACGACGCCCAGCAGCGTGTTCGTGCCACGCCCGGGGGCTCCTGTCGGTGCAACAAACCCTGGGTCCGTTGCCCAGACTGTGCATAGGCCCAAGGACAAGATTATAACACCAAGGTCAGATCAAAACATGAGGGATCAATTCTTTGGCAGGGCCAAAGTGAAGATCAATAAGACCAAGATGAGTTAGAGAAGCAAGATATCGCTAAGGAAAGAACCTCCCTTGCTGGACAGGCAACCCTGGCAAGGTTGGGTTTGCCCCAAAAGCAAGTTTCCAGATCGTTCCGGCAGGCCTGCCGGGGCTTACGGAGGCAAACCACACCACCGCACCACCTCATCACGACGCACGTCGTCGATCAGTGCGGTGTCAAGCCCCAAAGTGACTAAGTGGCTGCAATTTGCCACATGGCAGCCGCTTCCTACAGAAAATACACCCACGCGACACCCGTCATGAGACGTGTCAAGCAAGCAAGCACGAAGCTAGCAAAACAGCCCGGCAAGGCCTGCAGGGCAAGCTGATATGTGACATTGAGCGGCGCATTTAATGCGCTTTGTCAGCCTGCAGAGTTAGGTATGATGGCACTGTTTGCTATCTAATCAATATGTAATGACTGATTTGCCACTGTGGTGACCCCTTGATCTATAAAAGGAGGCCCATGGCAACCGTAGAAAGGGTTGGCTGATCCGGACCCTTGCACACTCATACGCGCGTAGCTGCTCTCGCCTCGAGGCGACCTTGCCGGGCAAGAGCGCTGCGTTCCTCCACCATTTTCCACCATCAATCCACCAAAGCAGGAGTAGGGTTTTACGCCTCACGGCGGCCCGAACCTGGGTAAAAACTGCGCGTGTGATCTCTTGTAACACCCTGGATTTTGTCCTTTTCTTTTTCTGATGATTTTCTTGGATTTATTGATTTGATTTGCTTTTCTATGGCTATGTGGTTCTGAAACTTGGGAAGATCATGTCTTCCTAGGTTTTATAGTGGCTTGTCATCCTCATCATCACCTCAAGGTCATGTCATTTTCATCCTTGACCTAATCCAATATATTCTTTTTCTAAGGAATATTCCTTTTCTGTTAAAGGAATAACCCTTTAAACCCTAGGTTGTGAAGCAACCTATATTTCTTTCACTCCCAAAATTCCCAAATAATTCTCAATAATTGTTTGGGTCATATCTTCCTCAAATATGTCAAAATCCTTTCTTGGCATCATCAAAGATAATTCACAAATATTCCTTTTCTGATTCTGCCCTAAGTGGCTTTTTGAGAAGGAAGTGTCATTTATCTTTGCTTGATTGACTCCAAATTTTTTGGACACCTTTTCCTGTCCATATAATTGCCCCATGCCAAAATTCAACTCAATTTGCCAAGTAAATATTCCTGAGCAATTTTTCAAAGTTCCTGTCTAAGGGAAGCCTATGTGAAGGAAGTACAAGCTAGGCATATTCAAACGAGTTGAAATTTTGCAAGGTCCTTTATATGGTCAAGTCATCACTCTCCACCAAATTTGAGCGCATGTAAATCATCTATGTGAGCCCAGCTCCAAATCTTGGTTTCTGGTAAGATTTTCAGTTTATGAAGCAACCATATTTTAGATTCCTTCATTTAAGCTGAAAATTTAACAGGACATTCTCCTATCCATATCAACTCTATCCACCAAGTTTTGGCTCAATTCATTAATCCATTTGCCCTGTGCAATTTTTCCAAGATTCTGTGCAGAGAGATGCTATATGAAGCAAATGCTAGTTTGGCTAATCCAAATGGTATGGAACTTTTTGAGCATCTTCATATCTTCAAATCAATGGGCCATGCCCATTTTCAGATCATTTCATGCAATTATGTGAGTGCTACTTCATCATCTCTTAATCTGGCCCCTATGGTTGTTTCTACAGCAAGTACCATCTAAACTCCTCCTCTTAAGCTTATTTTTGGTGATCAACATCACCTTAGCATGTGATCATCACCAGACAAACCCATTCCTTCGTGGCTAAGTCTGGGCCCCCTCTGCTCATCACAAACACTTTGCTACTATTTTGGTTTGGCTCCTCCTGCCAATCTCTTCTTTGCCCCTGGACCGAATTATTTCTTCGTTTGGACTAAGGGTAGAAAGGTCCATCTACTGGACATGTCTGGCCAGGCCAAAGCATGCCGCTTGCACCAGTGCACGCGGTGATCACACTTGCGTCACGCTAATGGCAAGCTCTGGCTCGTTCCGGCCACTATGCTTGTCCGTTCCCTCGTCGTTTCGACGTCCAACCTTGCCAGGAGCTCCCCCGTGAGCCCCTGTATCGTCCCGTGCCCGAGCCCCCTCCTGGTTCGCCATGAATTCGCCGCAAACGCCATGCCCATGCCGCAAACCGTCCCTGTCCTCCAATAGAGCCCAGCGTGAGCTCGCCCGTAATGCTCTAGAGGCTTCTTCCGCGCCTATTTAAGCTGCCCCTAGGTCCTCCGCAGCTCACCCACTCCTCCCTCGCCTCATTTGATCACCGGAGTCGCCACATCTCGCCGTTTCCTCACCGTTCGCCTTGGCCATCACCGGAGTTCGCTCCTCCCCGGTGCGCCTAGCCCACCTCTCCTCCTCTAGCCACCACCAGCGTGCTCCTCTCCCCTCGGCGGTCCGCCACACCCCCACTCCCCTCGCCGGAGCGTCCTCCTTCGCCGAGCACCACCACCACCGCCCCCACCTCTCTGTTCTCCTCCGGGGGCCGCCCGTCGCCGCCGTCCCGCTCCTCCCCGGCGCCATCCAACCCTCTGAACGGGACCCCCTCGCCGCCCCGGTCCCGCCGGTGCCCTCGGCTCGGGCGGAGATGGCTTGAGCCGGCCGGCCCCCTTGGCCGCTTCCCACCCCTGCCCCGCTCTGTTCCACGGGAGGAACAGAGGTGCGGGAGGAAGACGACGTCGCGCCTGGCCCTCTTCCCCTGCCCGTGGGACCCCCTGTAAGTCTCTCCCACCCCCGGGCCCAGGTGCTTAAGTGGAAACGGTTTTTGCTGGAGTACGTTTTCTTTCTATGAAAGCGTACTCTGACCCTTCTTCCGCTGAAAGTGCGTTTTCCTTTACAGAAAGCGTATTCCGCTAGAAGGCGCTTTCAGTTTTTCCTCTCAGGGACCCGTTGGTGATAAAAATATTCACAAATGAGTCCCTGAACTTCCACCCCTCGTATCTCCTCGACCGTAACTCCGATCGAGGTGAAACCAATGCCCACTTCTTCGTCTCGTCGAGATCTTTCTATTGGTACAATTTTCACTAGGTAGTCCCACAGTGAAAATGACCATTTTGCCGTTGCTTCTAATCAGCCCACTTCGAGAGAGAAGAACGTCCGATGTTTCATTCCGCGGCTTCACCGCACTTCTTCCCAGAGTCTCTGTCACCCCAGGCAAGCCACAACAGCCACTTGCATGATAGCCATGCAGTAGCCATGGTTTCTACTTGAATACTTAATAAAAGTTTGTGGGTTATCTTTTTGCTTGTTTGCTGCTACTGTCGTTGTTTCGGTTAAGCTCGTGGATTCATGTTCACCTTCATGCTATGTTCCGATGCATCTGGTTATCTCGTACTACTTGCTAGTATTATTTTCTCATGTTATGCTTGGTAATAGTAGTAGTACATGCTGGTAGTAGTGGTGTTCATCCTGATGCATGCTGGTCGTCTGTTATCTAGTACAGTTGCTATGCATGTCCCTTTGCATCTAGTTGGTTACATGCTTACTTGGTAGTATTCTTGTTATGTTCTTGCATGGTATTTATTTATGATGCTAGTAGTCATGCTATGCTCATGTGTAGTGTTATGCTTATGCTCGTCAGTATGCCATGCTCATTTGGTTTAATGCTTGATTGTTGTTATGCTCGATGATTATGTTGCACCTCCATGCTTATGTTGATATCATGCTCATGCATTACAGTTGATCATATTTTATTATGGCTCAGCTCATTGCATTCAAGTTTAACAGGATAATAATGAACTTGAACAACTGTTGGCTGAGTCATGGTGCCACCAAATCGAGCTGACCAGTGCAGCCACATTTGCCTTTTATGGGAAGGCCCTAATGCGGTCTATTGTCATGCCTCTCGCCGGTGCCTCCAACGAGGGAAGGTTATGAGCGCGCGCTACCCTGATCAGGTAGGCGGACATAAACCTTGTGTGCCTGTTGTTGTTGTAAGTATCCTTGTCCCCGTTTGGGACCGTTTATGTTTTGCCACGACGGTGGTCGTTGGGTGTCACGGGTGACACGGGGCCACCGAGGACTTAGCCCAAAGGGGAGTTTGTCGGAGTGGCTGGGAGAGTGTGATGGCAATAGATTGGTTTTGATGGAACACCGTTGGTCCACCCGAATGGGAGTGCGAGGCCATGGGTTCCGTGGTGTGGGTACAGTGTACTAACCTCTGCAGAGTGTGTGTTAAATCTATCGATAGCCGCGCCCGTGGATATGGTCCCAGTTCATAGTCGGTCACACCATGAGCCAACCGTAATAATGACTTGATTAATAATAACCCCGGTTCGATGATGAGAAAGTGGTTGGTTGTGATCGAGATAGGATCACGGAGGTATCATGGATACCGAAGTTGGTTGATCTTTATGTGATTGCGAGATGATCATGGTGGTATCATGGATACCGAGGTTGGTAAGTTGATGCATGAGATGGTTACGAGGTAACCTCCGAGCAAGAGTAAGTTGGTGCATGAGAATGTTAACATGTTGCATGTAGCATCATCATGTTCATATGCTCATGCTAATGTTGTTCTGGCCGTATCATGTTTAGTTGGTGCATGCCATGTTGTTCTATTAGTATCATGCTTATGATTTATCTAACCAGCTAATGCCATGCTGTTGTTTGTCTTGACTGCTTTTGTTTATTGTGAGCTTGCAAGTACATTCAATGTACTGACCTGGCGTGTCATGCCAGTTTGTAGGTCGTGCCTGGATTGCTTGCTTGTTTGGTGTGGTTCCCGTGTTCGCGAGCTAGGTTTAACGTTCCAGCCAGAGTCTCTGCGGATTGGAGTCCATCATCGTCGTTCGTTGTTCCGCTGCCAGTAGTTGTTCCGCTGCCTCGAGTTGTTATGCTGCTTGCATAGAGCAACTGTGATTGGCGTAGCATCGCCGTGCTGATGTTAATCATTGTAATATTGGAGACCTTGTATTCTTATTCACGTTGTAATAGAGAGCTGGTTTATTCTATGCTAAGCAGTGCCGTATTCCAGAAGACTTCACCTTGATCTCTGGGCTGGAATACGGGGTGTTCTGATTTCTCTGAGCCGGGGTGCCACAGGGCTTGGTATCAGAGCAGGTCTGGCTATAGAGCTTCCTAGTCCGCTGGAATGTTAGAAAACGGTAGTATAGGGTCTGGTTGTTGCCCTTGCTTGCTGCATTTTGTTGTTGCATTTGTTTGCTACATATAGTCTTATTCAGTTACCCCTAACCCCTGTTTCGTGCGTAGATGGCGGTCAGCTTTCATGAATTCAGTGCCCTCCCCAAAGCTCCCGGTGCTGTTCCTATTGCGTTCAGTCCCACTCCTGCACCTGTCAGCTTTGCCACCCTCCTTGGCGATATGTCGCGTAGCATTTATCCCCATGGATATCCACCCCATTACCAAGTATTCCAGTTTTCTGCCGGAGGAAGAATTCTGGAGTATGTTGCTCATGTCCATCTGTCAGCCTGGATTCCTGTTGGTAAGCGCACCTACAGTTTCCACGGTGGTTACGGCGCTACTACTGAGCATGACGTTCAGCTTGCCGCAATGGCAGGAATCACCGGTCTTCGTCATCAAGAGAGCATGGTGCAAGAGAACCATGCTTATCAATATTATCCCACCATCGTCGAGAATCCTAAGCGGATCAAGTTCCCCTCTGTCAACCCTCAAGATGACCCAGCTAACCTCGCCATGTCCTGGTACATGATGGTCGAGTGTCTTCTTATTTCTGAGTTAGTCCGAGACGCCATTCGAGCCAGGAGATTGCTTGGTGTTTCCCTACCTCAGTCTCCGCCAGCTTCTCCAACCCCTCCACCTCATCCCTCTGGAGTTTTGGAGTCAGCAGTTCCACTCGCTACTCCCTTAGCTTCTTCGTCAGCTCCCAAGCATTTTCTCAAGCGTAGGGTGCAGTCCTTCATGTAGTGCATGTGCATCTGCTGTAGTATCATGCTTGTGTGTGCCTGTGTGGAGTAGTTTTGCAACTTGTTTGATATGTGCTTTGTTGCAATAGATCGTTTTCTCGTGCTTCTTTATTTGAATCTTCGATGTTACCCCTTATGGAAAATTGCTCATCAACCGACACCGGATCAGAAGAAGCCATGAGAAGTAAAGATATACACCAAGGAACTCGGTTAAAAAAAATGAGATTTTCAGCTGACATCATTGTATTGCAGACATCCAGTCAGAATACAAGTTATATTCTGCTCAGACTTTCAGTAACCAGCACCCGTCAGAGATACATCTTTATTGCAGCAATGATTAAACCAGCAGGAGAACAAAATTGGATCCAAGTCCAACATGCATTTCAAGTCAAAGGTATGGTCCATACACAATGATTGATTCTGCCATGAGTCAGATTTAAAACATGCGACACCCAAAAGTCAGTCCAAAGACGCAATGAATTCATTAAGCAAGGATGGTCAGACAATTCTTGTCATACAAGTTATCAGCAGCCGGAATGACAAGGATATATATATATATATATATATATCATTCCGTTCGCAAGAAAAGCAGCACAGTATTTCTCAGCAAAGCGTACAAGGGAAGATTCCTTAGTCTGCATCAGCAAGGTATGAATGGATTCCCGTGCAAGATATTCAGTCTTCACGGTAAGGTACTGTAAAAGCTTCTGGCATAAGGTACCGAGTCTTCCCTAGCAAGTCTTTAAGGGGGGAAGCTTCTAAGGTACGCTACCCAGTCTTCCCCAGCAAGCTATCTGCCGAAGGCTTCGAGCACAAGCCATCCAGTCTTCCTCAGCATGATATACCGATGGTTTCCAACGCAAGCAATCCAATCTTCTTCAGTACGGCACTGGTACAAGATATTAAACTATGAGTTGTCAGCATATGACAGTGTTCCCAAGTGGCAGATCTACAATAGTTAAGTCAGAAACAAGAATCAGTCAGAACAAAGGTATGCCTCGAGAATCAGATAGTTCTTCATACAATGAGTATGCTATCAAGTTCATGCAAGTCCCTCGCACAAGGAAGAATTCATGGTACACATCCGACAACCTCACTGGATATTCAAGTGAAGGAAAACCAGTGGGTGAGGCAAGAATCGACAAGTCTTGAAGAAAGACAACATTGAGACACCATCTCAGCAGTAAATATCAAGATCAGCCCCGCGCATCCGATAAGGTGATGTTATTAATCCTGTCACTGTCAGGCATAGCCGACAACAGTAATGAGATCCGTACAATCACACGTGAACCGTGCTAAAGTGTCGCACGACCTACTATCCACATGCGAATACCGGCAAAATGAAGGATCAGAGTATTAAATGACAGAGCATGTGCTCTCACATATGGGAATAAATTAAAGAATAGCCTGCCATGAGCGGGATTCTTTGCCAAGATCATCGCCAGTCAAGTCTGCAAATGTTATCATCAGGAGATGGTGCATTTTCTATCAGTCACACCAAGCGACAGTCAAACCTTTGGTACAGATTGGATACTCAAGACTGTGAAGCCAATCAGGATAAGTCAGAAACTCCTGCAAGATGTCAGAATCCATTAGAAGAACAGGTATGATTCACATCACTGTTTTGAACCCAGAAGGCATGCAGATGTTCAAGGAACCCGATGCCTGGATAGAAGAGATTCTTTGTTCCACGGGAAGATGTGCTCCCCACTCCGTGGAATATTCTTGATACTCGATACGAGAATAACATCTCCAGCAAGGATCAATATCGAGAAAGACACGTATGTCAGTAATGATAATCTTTCGGACCTCAGCTAAGCCAGCAGATATGAAGTAAAAATCTGAGTCAGTATGAACAGGAACATATGAGGTAGGTCCTGTCAGAACGTCAGGTACGGTGAAGCAAACCACCCCAGATCAAGGCAGTCAGTCAGATCAAATTCAGTGGGAACATTATATGAGAGTAAATAGGAGAAACCTGAGTTGGAAACGGTTTCCTCAAGTCAAAATATTTACTTGTTCCCTAAGCAACCAAATCTCGAGGGCGAGATTTCTTTAAGGGGGGAAGGTTTGTAGCACCCTGGATTTGGTCCTTTTCTTTTTCTGATGATTTTCTTGGATTTATTGATTTGATTTGCTTTTCTGTGGCTATATGGTTCTGAAACTTGGGAAGATCATGTCTTCCTAGGTTTTATAGTGGCTTGTTATCCTCATCATCACCTCAAGATCATGTCATTTTCATTCTTGACCTAATCCAATATATTCTTTTTCTAGGGAATATTCCTTTTCTGTTAAAGGAATAACCCTTTAAACCCTAGGTTGTGAAGCAACCTATATTTCTGTCACTCCCAAAACTCCCAAATAATTCTCATAAATTTTTTGGGTCATATCTTCCTCAAATATGTCAAAATCCTTCCTTGGCATCATCAAAGATAATTCACAAATATTCCTTTTCTGATTCTGCCCTAAGTGGCTTTTTGAGAAGGAAGTGTCATTTATCTTTGCTTGATTGACTCCAAACTTTTTGGACACCTTTTCCTGTCCATATAATTGCCCCATGCCAAAATTCAACTCAATTTGCCAAGTAAATATTCCTGAGCAATTTTTCAAAATTCCTGTCTGAGGGAAGCCTGTGTGAAGGAAGTACAAGCTACGCATATTCAAATGAGTTGAAATTTTGCAAGGTCCATCATATGATCAAATCATCACTCTCCACAAAATTTGAGGTCATGTAACTCATCTATGTGAGCCCAACTCCAAATCTTGGTTTCTGGTCAGATTTTCAGTTTATGAAGCAACCATATTTTATATTGCTTCATTTAAACTAAAAATTTAACAAGACATTTCCCTATCCATATCAACTCTCTCCACCAAGTTTTGGCTCAATTCTTTAATCCATTTGCCCTGTGCAATTTTTCCAAGATTCTGTCCAGAGAGATGCAATGTGAAGCAAGTGCTAGTTTGACTAATCCAAATGGCATGAAACTTTTTGAGCATCTTCATATCTTCAAATCATTGAGCCATGCCCATTTTCAGATCATTTCATGCAATTATGTGAGTGCTACTTTATCTTCTCTTAATCTGGCCCCTATGGTGGTTTCTACAGCAAGTACCATCTAAACTCCTCCTTTTAAGCTTATTTTTGGTGAGCAACATCTCCTTAGCATGTGATCATTACCAGACAAACCCATTCCTTCATGGCTAAGTCTGGGCCCCCTCTGCTCAGCACAAACACTTTGCTACTATTCTGGTTTGGCTCCTCCTGCCAATCTCTTCTGTGCCCCTGGACCGAATTATTTCTTCGTTTGGACTAAGGGTAGCAAGGTCCATCTACTGGACATGGTCGGCCATGCCAAAGCGCACCGCTTGCACCAGTGCATGCAGTGATCATGCTTGCGTCAAGCTAATGGCAAGCTCTGGCTTGTTCCGGCCACTGTGCTCGTCCGCTCCCTCGTCGTCTCGACATCCAACCTTGTCCAGGAGCTCCCCCATGAGCCTTTGCATCGTCCCGTACCGCTGCAAACGCCATGCCCGTGCCGCAAACCATCCCTGTCCTCCATTAGAGCCCAGCGTGAGCTCGCCCGTGATGCTCTAGAGGCTTCTTCCGCGCCTATTTAAGCTGCCCCTAGGTCCTCCGCAGCTCACCCAATCCTCCCTCGCCTCATTTGATCACCGGAGTCGCCACATCTCGTCGTTTCCGCGCCGTTCGCCTCGGCCATCGCCGGAATTCGCTCCTCCCCATTGCGCCTAGCCCACCTCTCCTCCTCTAGCCACCACCAGCGTGCTCCTCTCCCCTCGGCGGTCCGCCCCAGCCCCTCTTCCCTCGTCGGAGAACCCTGCTTCATCGAGCACCACCACCACCACCCCCACCTCTCTGTCCTCCTCCTGGCGCCGCCCGTCGCCGCTGTCCCGCTCCTCCCCGGCGCCATCCAACCCTCTGAACGGGACCCCCTCGCCGCCCCGGTCCCGCCGGTGCCCTCGGCTTGACCGGAGATGGCCTGAGCCGGCCGGCCCCCTTGGCCGCTTCCCTCCCCTGCCCCGCTCTGTTCCACGGGAGGAACAGAGGCGCAGGAGGAAGACGACGCCGTGCCTGGCCCCTTCCCCTGCCCGTGGGACCCCCTGTAAGTCTCTCCCACCCCCGGGCCCACGTGCTTAAGTGGAAATGGTTTTTGCTGGAGAACGTTTCCTTTGTATGAAAGCGTACTCTAACCCTTCTTCTGCTGAAAGTGCGTTTTCCTTTACAGAAAGCGTATTCCGCCCGAAGCCACTTTCAGTTTTTCCTCTCAGGGACCCGTTGGTGATAAAAATATTCACAGATTAGTCCCTGAACTTCCACCCCTCGTATCTCCGTACCGTAATCCGATCGAGGTGAAACCAACGCCCACTTCTTCATCTCGTCGAGATCTTTCTGTTGGTACAATTTTCACTAGGTGGTCCCATAGTGAAAATGACCATTTTGCCCTTGCTTCTAAGCAGCCCCCTTCGAGAGAGAAGAACGTCCAGTGTTTCATTCCGTGGCTTCACCACACTTCTTCCCGGAGTCTCCGTCACCCTAGGCAAGCCACAACAGCCACTTACATGATAGCCATGCCGTACCCATGGTTTCTACCTGAATACTTAATAAAAGTTTGCGCGTTATCTGTCTACTTGTTTGCTACTACTGTCGTTGTTTCGGTTAAGCTCGTGGATTCATGTTCACCTTCAGGCTATGTTCCGATGCATCTGGTTATCTTGTACTACTTGCTAGTATTATTTTCTCATGTTATGCTTGGTAGTCGTAGTACATGCTGGTAGTAGTGGTGTTCATCCTGATGCATGCTGGTCGTCTGTTATCCAGTACCGTTGCTATGCATGTCCCATTGCATCCAGTTGGTTACATGCTTACTTGGTAGTATTCTTGTTATGTTCTTGCATGCTATTTATTTATGATGCTAGTAGTCATGCTATGCTCATGTGTAGTGTTATGATTATGCTCGTCAGTATGCCATGCTCATTTGCTTTAATGCTTCATTGTTGTTATGCTCGATGATTATGTTGCACCCCCATGCTTATGTTGATATCATGCTCATGCATTATAGTTGCATCATATTTTATTATGGCTCAGCTCATTGCATTCAAGTTTAACAGGATAATAATGAACTTGAACAACTGTTGGCTGAGTCATGGTGCCACCAAATCGAGCTCACCAGTGCAGCCACATTTGCCTTTTATGGGAAGGCCCTAATGCGGTCTATTGTCATGCCTCTCGCCGGTGCCTCCAACGAGGGAAGGTTATGGGCGCGCGCTACCCTAATCAGGTAGGCGGACATAAACCTTGTGTGCCCGTTGTTGTTGTAAGGATCCTTTTCCCCGTTTGGGACCGTTTATGTTTTGCCACGACGGTGGCCATTGGGTGTCACGGGTTGACACGAGGCCACCCAGGACTTAGCCCAAAGGGGATTATGTTGGAGTGGCTGGGAGAGTGTGATGGCAATAGATCGGTTTTGTCGGAACAACATTGGTCCACCCGAATGGGAGTGCGAGGCCATGGGTTCCATGGTGTGGGTACAGTGTACTAACCTCTACAGAGTGTGTGTTAAATCTATCGATAGCCGCGATCGAGGATATGGGCCCAGTTCATAGTTGGTCACACTATGAGCCAACTGTAATAATGACTTGATTAATAATAACCCCGGTTCGATGATGAGAAAGAGGTTGGTTGTGATCGAGAGAGGATCACGGAGGTATCGTGGATACCGAGGTTGGTTGATCTTTATGTGATTGCGAGATGATCACGGTGGTATCATGGATACCGAGGTTGGTAAGTTGATGCATGAGATGGTTACGAGGTAACCACCGAGCAAGAGTAAGTTGGTGCATGAGAATGTTAACCTATTGCATGTAGCATCATCATGTTCATATGCTCATGCTAATGTTGTTCTGGCCGTATCATGTTCAGTTGGTGCATGCCATGTTGTTCTGTTAGTATCATGCTTATGATTGATCTAACCTGCTAATGCCATGCTGTTGTTTGTCTTGACTGCTTTTGGTTATTGTGAGCTTGAAAGTACATTCAATGTACTGACCTGGCGTGTCATGCCAGTTTGCAGGTCGTGCCTGGATTGCTTGCTTGTTTGGTGTGGTTCCCATGTTCGTGAGCTAGGATAAACGTTCCAGCCAGAGTCCCTGCGGATTGGAGTCCATCATCGTTGTTTGTTGTTCCGCTTCCAGTAATTGTTCCACTGCCTCGAGTTGTTATGCTGCTTGCATAGAGCAACTGTGATTGGTGTAGCGTCACCATGCCAATGTTATTCATTGTAATATCAGAGACCTTGTATTCGTATTCACGTTGTAATAGAGAGCTGGTTTGTTCTATGCTAAGTAGTGCCGTATTCCAGAAGACTTCACCTCGATCTCTGTGCTGGAATACGGGGCGTTACGGTTTCTCTGAGCCGGGGTGCCACATCTCGGCCGCGCTGTGTGATGCTTCTCCGCTCTTTGTGCAATGTGCCCATCCCCCCCGCCGAACCAAAAGGGGCTCATGGCCCCATAGGTGGCCGTGGTTTCCCACGACAATGATCCAGTGACAAGTTCATTGAATTCAGCACATGAATAGCCCAACACTGTCAATTTCGGTGCGTGAATGACCCTGATTCTTGGTGGACCTAATTTGTCAAGTACATACAATCTCTCAAGGAAAGGCGCATTCTCAATGACCATATCGTGAAACACCTCAACTGACAGCCTTGGGTGGCGCCAGAAATGCACATAAATCGCACGCAAATTCGTCGAGGTGATGTGGAGGCTAGTGAACCCATCCATCACATGAAGACGAAGGTACTTGAGCGATGTACAGCCGACGAGCAGGCACTCCAAATCCACCTTCGAGATGCAAATGGCAATGAGCTCAAGGTGCTTAAGTTTAGGGAGATGAAGAGCGCGTGCGGCATCAATCCGGGGGAAAATGCACTGCCTGAATGTAGCGCAGCGCAGCGTGGATGCAAGGCGGAGTGCGGACGGCGGCAGCGAGAGCGGACGCCCAGCTATAAAGCTGAGCTCCTCTAGCCGATCTAGGGTTGGGGATATGAACAAGTAGTGAAACCTGGGTTCGGCCTTGCAGTGGGGATTGATCCTGCCGATAGCAAGGCGTCTAACCGGCCCAGGGTGCGTGGCGAGGATGTCGGACAATGCGTCAAGGCGTTGCTGCTCCCGGGGGGGTGGAGTGCCAGAGGGGGCGCCACCGCCGCGAGAGGACAGTGGTCCACACGCCAGATTTGATGGGGAGGCGGGATATGATGGTTACCAACATCTCGTCGGGGAGGCTACTGATGAAGTCCACGTTCGCCGGAGGCTCTTTGCTGTTCTGGCTCGACCCGCCCCCGCTTGTTGGCCGGCTCATCCTCCATATCACAGTAGGCGGCAATCCTCGGTGGCAGTGCTTGTAGATGAGAACAGAGGACTGTTCTACATACCTTCCCTAGGTGGCCGAAACAAAAGTCCAAAACTAGCAATAAATTGCAGCGCTCGCGGCTCGCTTCCCAGTGTGGTGAGCGTGCGCGGCGGACTGCTCACAGTCGTCCCGTCTAATCAAGCAGCTGCCCGCGCTAGTAAATGGTTAGTTGAATGCCCACGGTTGGACTAATACGACCATTTGCGATAATAACGTGGAGGCTATTTGCTAAAAATGCCTAGGAAAACCAATGTATAAAAAGACGAAATGAACCCTGAATAATTTCATATGTTTAGCACAGTTACATGTTGCCTCTGTAAAATAAATCAAGGCGGGAAGATACAACGTATGTCATTTTGCACACAGATCATGTGACCAAGTTCCCTCTCGGAACCATGAGGCTTCTTGATAGAAGCTCCGGTTTGTATGAAAGAAAATATGGGTCAAAGCCGAGTTGAAAAGGGCAGCAATATCTAACTCCAGCTTACAGAAGGTACAAAAGCAAAATGATTAATTGTTCATCATGTTTACACAAAATCCAGATTGAACAGGACAATAACAAATAACTCAACCAAAGTTTTCGGCAGTCACAATCAAATGGATCAGTCTGATCCATAAAATCAAGATACTGGGCCAGAAAATCTACTGGTACATGAAGACAAGTTGTTGTAAATAGAAGCCAAGCACGTTCAGAAGCCCTTTTGTCCACCTGAAACTTCTTTTTATGTTGTTCAACGTGTCCATCCGTAAGAAAGATTTTTGTTAAAAAACTTAATCCTCATGGACAATAGTACTCTCGCATTCAACAGGAAGAATGTGAGAAAGCTAGTGTTTGCATGGTTGGATGCATATCCTTCCAGCGTTATTGTCCTCAAACGAATGTCATGAGAACTGAGGAAATCCCGGTTCTTCTTATGCCACCGATTGGTTATACCTTTGTGTCCATGTCCTTTAGCCTGAATAGACATGAAGACTAAAAATAGTTAATTCTAAAAAAATAGTACATCTGAACGGTTAGTTCTAGTAAAGTATATCAATGTGCTTGATATCATCACCTCTATATACAAATTCTCCAGACATGGAAAGCATCGCAGCAAGCCGATAATCATGTTCAGATCAAAACACCACATACTGGTATGTAAGGTCTTGATAGAATCCAGCACCATTAATAGGGTACCCATGGACAAACTCTTCATTGAGCATAGAACATAATATTAGTACCAAAAGTGTACTCCAAGATTATATAAAACTTATGCGTACAAATGAAAAATGTGGATTATGATTACAAAAGTGTTGATGATATAAAACTTACGCACATAAATGAAAAATGCAGCTTATGATTACAAAAGTGTTGATGATAATATACAGTACCTGAATAAGTGTGGAGCCAACCACCATCTTGTAACATTCAAACGGATCAGGAATTACACCCAAGGTCTCCAGTTTAGGCGCAGAGACCACAGTTATTTGCGAAGGTGCATAACGATAATCAAGGAGCAGCCTTTGGAGTGAAGGGGCATCTTTGATGATGAGATCCTCTCCTTTAAAGCAATGTCCAATGCTTACAAGGTGAGGTGACTTTATTTAGAGACAACGAATATGGATTTCTTTTCCAAGAACAAGTAGCAAGCGCTCCAGGGCAGGGCAGTAGGAGTGGATGATGCTGTACAGTGAGGCCCCCGACAGATCGACCACCACAAGCGCGAGTTTTATTAGCAATGGGAGGCGAAGCATTTGTACTAGATTGTATAGTCGGTGACACCGGGCCAGGGTGGCGGTGTGGAGATGTCGGATTCAGGGCTCCGCAGACCCAAGAAAGGTTCGAACTCTGGGTGCGTGCGAAGAACTCAATCTCCCCAGTCTACCAACTCGTTGATCTCACGGCCTAGCTCGATGAACTGGAAAGGAAAGGGACACATCAGTTTACCCACGTTCGGGCCACCTTGTGGTGTAAAACCCTACTCCTGCTTTGTGGTGGATTGGCCTCGAGGTGGGCTGAGGATGAACTAGTACAGAGGGGGAGCAACCTAAGGAGGTGTGTTCTTGTGTTGGTGTGAGCTAGTGGGGGTTGATCTGATTGATCCGTCCCCTTCTACGGTGGTGGCCTAGCTATATTTATAGTGGCCTTGGTCCTCTTCCCCCAAAACGAAGGCGGGAAGGGATCCCACAACGGCTAATTTTGAAGGGCGACAAGTAGTACATCTTATCCTGACGAAAGGTGGTCTTCGCCTGCAAAGCTTCTGGTTGTGACGTCATGGTGGGCTCGGCGATGACCTCCGTCCTGCCGTCCTGGTTTGTAGAACGGGAATGGAAACCTTTGGCTGATTCCTCGGGACTCTGCGTCTGCACCTGCTTCCATAGCACCAAAGAGGAAACCTGCTGTACTGCACCCGCTGGCGCCCGCCTGGCCTTGGTCGTCAGAGCTTGCGTCATCTAAACCTCATGAGGTGGGGCTTGCATAGAAATCTCCACTCCTCAGGAGCCAGCCTAAGGAGGCCGCTCCCTCTGGAGGTCTTGACACCGTCCGCCTCGCGAGGCTTGGCCCCTCGCGAGGGTCTTGTGTTGTTGATGCTGAGGATGGGCCGTACCAGGCCGCAGATGGAGCCATGCTACGGGCCGCAGGCAGGCAAGTCTGGGTACCCCGGTTCCCAGAACGCCGCAGTAGCCCCCGGGCCCAAGGGGCACTCGGACTTGGCTTCGAGGCAAAGCCAAAGGGCAAGGGCGAAGCGCCGCGGGCCCTAACCGCCTGTGGACCGGGTCGACGCGTGGCGCTTGATGGGACGTGGGTGTCTCCGCTTCCCCACGGTAACTCAGCAACCATCCTAGGCTGACAAAAGGGCTGGCGCTTGCCGCTAAGCCTTCACTGCCTTCCCTTCGTCTTGCTCCAGATCCCCCTTTTTCCCTGCCGAGAGCGCCTCCAGATCTGTCAGGCTTTCCCCCGAGCTCGCCACCGATGTTGACTAAGAAGGCGAAGTCTGCCGCTCCCTCCGTGTGTCTGGCCTCCCTGCTCGAGCCGGCCCTCAGTGTGTCCACCATCAATGAGGAGAAGCACCTCACCGTCGTGCTTCCGCTGACGGCGAGCAATGACAATGAGGGGAGGGAGACGGTGCTTTGGGTCGGCTCCACCAAGCAGGGCACCTTGGAGAGGACCTTCTATCCCTTCTTTCTGCACAGCGTCTTTGCTTTGCTCGTCCCCCCTTTCTTCGATTTCTTCTTCGCCATCCTGGACCATTACCAGATCCGCGTCCTTCATCTCCATCCCAACTCCATCCTCCTCCTGTCAATCTTCGCCTTCTACTGCGAGGCGTTCGTGGGGGTGGTGCCCTCTGTTGTGCTGCTCCGCCACTTCTTCTACCTCCGGATGCGCAGCGCAACCCAGTGCTCCGGGTGCGTCTGCTTCATTGCATCCCATGGCAGAACGCACTCTCGAGGGCCGGGAAGAAAGTGGACGACTTCCGGCGCAAGTGGATCTTCATGGACGCCAAGCGCCTCCATGCTCGGCTGGAGCTGCCGACCGCAATGCCGACGAAGCTGGACCAGTGGGCTCACGAGAAGCTCACAGACCCCCGTGCGGCGCTAGTCCTGGAGAAGATGGCGGCGGATGTGGAGGCGGAGAGGCTGACGGGAGCCATACTCGTCAAGGAGTTCCTGACGCAGCGCCTGGCTCCACTCCAGGCGCACTCGCGCCCCTTGTCGGGTCTCAAGGGCACGGAAGATGACCTCTGGCTGCGCTCGGAAGCCTTGACGGATGAGGAGCTAAGCAAGGCCTTGTGCACCTTGCTTGAAAAGGACCCGGGCGGCCTCCCGGAGGCCTTCATCCCGCTATATCACCGCGACGGCGGGGCGGAGGTGGACGCCGTCATGCCTGTCTTCAACGAGCAGGGGCTTGTGCCGCCCAAGCCCCCGAATGACCCGGTGCCGGTGTCCTCCGGCGAGAGCTCCGGGGAGGAGGAAAAGGAGGACTCGGAGGCCACCATGGAGGAGGTGGGAGAGACCTCTCCTCCACGGCAGAGCGAGCTCCTCCGCGGTCTCTCCGACGATGACGACGCCGGCGAATATCTGGCCGCGGGTTCCCCGCGCCCCGCCGGGGTCGTCACGAGGTCCGGGGGGATCCCTCTGTTGAGGCTGAGGCACGGGACCCCGAAGAAGGGCGAGGTGGCGCTGCTTCCCAGGGCGACGCCCCCGCCTTGTCGCCTATCGCCACCAACCTGGAGCCAGCCTCCATGCGCCCGGCTGATCCCAAGGGCGCGGCGAAGCCCGCGCTCAAGAAGCTTGGGGGTGCTGCGCTCCTAGCCAAGAGGAGGTCGTACATTGCTGACGACGAGTAAGTGCTTCACCTTGTTTTTGCTTCCCATCCTTGATGTCGTGCTCACGGCCCTCTCCTTCTGGTGGCCAGGCTGACGTCGATGATGATGAAGAAGAAGGATGAGGCCAAGGTCTCCGAGGCCTCGCGACCCGCCGCGGCCGTGGCGACTCCGGCCCAGGCGGGGGAGGCCGCCTCACGTGCGCCTATGATGGAGCGGGCCTCTCGAGGCTCGGTGGCCAAGCCTCAGGAGGAGACCGCCTCCGTGGCCAAGCCGACTCCCAAGGTGCCCATTTCAAGCACGCCTGCTGGGGGTTTGAGGGCTCCGGAGCCCCCTGTTGCCCTTGTTGCTGTCGCGGCGCCAGTCCAGGTGCCAGTGCCACCTCCTCCTCAAGTCCTCATGTTGGCGGACCATGGCTCCTCTGCCCTGCCTAGCGCTCTGGAGGAGGCCATCACCGCCCTGGACTAGCTCCGGACTGATCTTCGGGGCGCCGACCGGCGCGTGGTGATGGGGCGTCTGGGGCTGATCTCAGGGTGGCTCCAGGCCGACTCCTCCGTCAGGGCGGCTTGGGGCCAGGCCGAGGCTGTCGTTGTGGAGGGCAGGAAGGCGGCCGACGAGGCCACAGCGGCTCGCAACGCAGCACTGACCGACGCAGCGTCTGTCGAGGATCGCTGCCGCATGGTGGAGGCCGAGCTGGAGGCCCTCCATGATGAGCAGGCCGCCCGCGCCCGCCAGCTTGAAGAGCAGGAGGAGGACCTCAAGGCCCGGGAAGCTGCGCTCGCCGACCGAGACGCCGAGCTGGAGCAAGTGGACCAGGAGTAGGCTACAGAACGGAGCCGCCTGGCGAAGCTGAAGGGGGAGACGGAGACGGCCCAGGAGGAGGCTCGGCTGGAGGCCAGGGAGAGATCCATTGCCGCGGCTGAGAAGCCGGCCGCCATGGGGCACGACACCTTCCTCTCCCTCGAGCTGAGGTCCCGCAAGGCACTGCGGGCCCTTTACGGGGAAGGGTACGAGGGACCGCTAGCTAGTTCGGAGGAAGGCCCTGCCGGGCTGCTCCCCAAGCTTGCCATGACGCTCGAGGGCATCATCGCCGGAGTGGCCCCCTGGTGGAGGGGGAAGCTCGCGCGCTCTTCACCTCGGCCGCGACACGCATCTTCAGCCACCTCCACCTTCGGGACGCAAGCTTCAACCTTGGCGCGCTGCTTGAACCTGTGGCCCCTGAGCTCCACGATGCTGGGGCCAAGGCCGTGGGGGAACAGGTGGAGGCCCTGGTGCAGAAGTTCCTCTGCGTCGATCACACGACCTGAGCCGGCGGTGATGGCGGCGGCGACATTGTCCACGACGGCCCCTGCAGGCGGGTGACGGCGGCATCCAAGGCTGAAGGAGAGGTCCGAAGGCGGCGCTTCCTCCCGTTTTAACCCTGCAACATTTACCGTGCCTTGTGGAGGCATCAAAGCTTCTGCCTTGAGTTTTTAAGGAACAATATGTCTTGTAATAATTTTGCTAGGATTTTGCGATTTTCTTTCCGTTTGCTTTAGTGTTCTACGCCGGCAGGGCCCAGTTCCGCGCATACCTCAGCCGCCGTTGGGGCGTCCGGATCACCAGGACAAGATCAAGGGGTGAGGGGCTACGTGACCAGTGAGGCCCCTGAGTCGCGATGCTCAGGGGTCCCCCTTGACGTACGAACAGCCCTCGGGAAGGAGATGCGAGCGTGGTTTTTTGCGTTCTGTGTCTGCAGGGCCCGGTCCCGTGCATACCTCAGCCGCCATTGGGGCGTCTGAATCACCAGGATGAGACCAAGGGGTGAGGGGCTACATGACCAGTGAGGCCCCTGAGTCGCGATGCTCAGGGGTCCCCCTTGACGTACGAACAACTCTCCATACCTTTCATCGCCAGGCTTTCGCTTGGGAGGGACGCGATAAGACCAGGTCCAAGGGACCTGGTGAGGTAGTGTATGCCGGGCGTGACCTGAGCGTAGCCCCCATGCCCAGCCCCCTCGCGCGACCCTCACGAGGGAAAAGCGGTGTGGTGAAGCTGAGCGGCGAGCCTGGTGGCTCTCCTGAGGTTACTGCAGCCGCTAGGGTGCCCTCAGTTGTTTATTCACCAACACGGAGCATGGCGCTTCCGCTCTTGCACGGGCATAGCCGCTCCTCGACTGTGTCGTCCACCAGCGCGGAGCATGGGGCTTGCACTGGTTCGTGGGTGGGAGCTCCGTCTGAGGGGAGACTCCGGGGCGTTTACAGCCCCGTCCTGGCACGTGGCTTGCACGGCAGGACTGGAGGAGGTGTATATGGGCACTTGTGAGCCAGCGCGGGACTCACGAGGCCCTACCTCAAGGCGGGTTGCGCCTGAATTTGGTTCAGAACATTTGCAAGGGTCCTGCAAGATGGTTAGGAAGCCTGCGCCGAGTGAATCTCCTGAGGATATCGCATGAGAAGGCCAAACACCAACGACCCCAGGAGGTGACGTGAACGGGGCCGGCCCACCAGACAGAGCTTAGCCGTTGGGTTTGTTGACGCTGCAGGGACGGACCCAAGCATAGACGCCGTGCCTAGTCTTCTCATGCGAAGGTCCTGAAGAAAGACAACCGGCGCGCGGCTCCCGCGGCGGCGAGGCACCGGATCGCGCACCCTAACTTATCTGCTCCCGATTAGCTCATGCGAGAAAAAGGCACCAAGGACCATGGGAGGTGACGTGCACGGGAGCTGGCCCACGAGCCAGAGCTCAGCCACTTGGATTTAACGATGCTGCAGGGACGGACCCAAGCACAGACGCCGTGCCAGTCCTTAATCATGAGGCGTCGTGGGCAGGTTTGCAAGGGCGTACGACGTTCATGGCGGCGAAGCACCGGACAGACAGGTGATAATCGCAAAGCAACTCATGAAATGGTAAGGCCAGTTCTGATTTATGCGGAAAACAATACATGCCGCAGCGACGGACCCACACGGCTTGGGGATAATGTAGCTCGAGGGGCGCCCCCAACTGAACAAACCAAAAAGAGTGTCACCTGGCACCGTTGCTGAAGAAGTGTTGGAGTAGCTGAAGACATGCGCTGCAAAAGTCGTTCCTCACGAGCCGTCTAGGTCCTGAGCCTCGTGAGGCCTCGGGGGCCTGGGGGGCTCACGAGGATCCAGCGCCTCCTGCGATAGGATCGCCTGGCGCCTGGCCTCGTGAGCCGCCAGGATGCTCTGCATGTGCCGTTAGTGCGTGGCAGCCCTATTCAGCAGACTGAAAGGCATGCGAACATAGCTGTGAGGGGGGCCCTCGCACCAACCCACGTGGGGCGGCCAGTAGAACTCCTGAGACGCGGTTCTGCTGAGCCCTGGGATGTTAATGCAGACGCGCAGCCCACTGCCCTCGTCAGGGGAGGGAGCTGTGCCGGTTGGTGCTGGGCGACGCTCACCTCGCATAGCCCTTGCCTCCTGAAGATCCTCGATCGCCTTGGTGATGAACTCCTGAGCGCCTGGCGCCTCGCGCCCTGCGCTCTTCTCGTGGAAGCGCGCTTTGAAGCACACCTCCACATGGTGCCCGAATGCCTCCCTCGTGACGTTGGCCAGGTCTGAGGCCCTCCAGAGGAGAGCCCCTGAGCCCATTCTGAGGGGGGCCTCAGGTGCGCCTTCCTATGCAAGAGGGGAGGGCGCCCCATCAGTGGGCGCTGGGCCTGAAGCACGATCATCGGACGCCCTGTCCTCCTGAGATCCTTGGTGGAGCAGCTGCTTCTTCTTCTTGGGGATGACCTCAGGAGGGTAAACGGCGCCCTCGTCATCTGGGTTCTCGACCGCCGCAACCTGGTAGGCGCGCTCGAGGGAGCACACCGCGTCCTTCTCGTTGCAGGTGACTGTGATGATGCCTCCGCTCCCTGGCATCTTGAGGACATTGTAGCCGTGGTGAGTCACCGCCATGAACTTGGCCAGGGCTGGATACCCAAGGATGGCGTTGTACGGGAGGCGAATATGGGCAATGTCAAAGTCGATGAGCTCAGTGCGGTAGTTGTCGCGCTTGCCGAAGGTGACAAGGAGGCGGATCTGCCCTATCGTGGTGGTGGAGCTGTCGGTCACTCCTGATAAGGGCTTGGTAGGTTGAAGCTGGTCGTACGGCACCTAGAGCCTATTGAACGTCTCGACGGAGAGGACATTGAGTCCCGCACCACCATCGATGAGTGTCTTGGTGACGAGGACATTGCTGATGGTAGGCGAGCAGAGCATCGGGAGCACGCAGGCAGTGGCCGCGCACTTGAGGTGGTCAGTAGAGTCGAAGGTGATGGCGTATTTGGACCACCTGAGCGGACGCGTCGCTTCGAGCTTGGGGAGGGCCGCGTTCACCTCACGAGCAAACTGCTTGAAGATGCGATGAGAGGCGGGGGCCTGAGCGCCAGCCAAGATGCAAGCAACGGCACGAGGCTCTTCGAAGCCCCCAGCCCCATCATCTTGGTGGTGGTCGTCATTCCTCCTTGGCGGCGGTGGCAGCGGAGGGAGGCCAGCGTTGCCCTGAGGGCGGTCCTCACGAGGCTGATCCCTCCAGGGGCCCTCGCGAGGCTGGCCCTGCCAGCGATCCTCACGAGGCTGATCATGCTAGTCCTGGCGGGGGTCGCGGTTGTCCAAGCGTCCCCTACCTCGGCTTCCTCCACGGCCATAGCCGTGGTCACTGCGCTCAGGGCGGCGTCCAAGGCACCCGTCCCGGATGGCCCTGAGCTCTTGGCAGTCGTTGGTGTTGTGGCTGTGCACGTTGTGGAAGACCCAGAATGGGCGGCTGCCCTTGGAGGACTCCGAGTAGTTGCAGCCGCGCTTCATCTCAGGTTCGGCCGCGAGCAAAGCTGGTCCCTTGCGCTTCACGTCCTTAGCCTTGGCCTTCTTGTCTTCTGGATCAGCCTCTGGGAGCTCAAGGAGGGAGAGGTGACCTTCCTTAGCCCTCGCGCACCAGGTTGCCATGTTGAACATCTCCAGAGCCGAGCACAGGTCCTCGTGTATGGCAAGCTCTTCCTTCATCTTGACATCCCAGTTGCCATCAGTGAACGCAGAAATGATGGCCTCGTCCGACACCTTGGGGATCTTGAGGCGAACATTGGTGAAGCACTGGATGTATTTGTGCAAGGTCTCCCCCGGCTGCTGCTTGATGCGCCGCAGGTCTCCCACAGCCGGGGCGCAGTCGCGAGTGCCCTGGAAGTTGGCGATGAAGCGCTCTTGCATTTCGTCCCAGGAGGAGATTGACCCAGCGGGGAGGTACAGGAGCCATGAGCATGCGCCATCCTTGAGGGCCATGGGGAACCAGTTTGCCATGACCTTCTCATCGCTGTTAGCCGCCTTGATGCTGAGCTCGTAGAGCTGGAGGAACTTGGCAGGGTCGGTGGTGCCGTCGTAGCATGGAGGCAGGTCTGGCTTGAACCTCCCTGGCCTGAGGACGCTACGCAGCTCAAGGGTGAACGCACGGCAGCCCGCCGTGCTCACGGGAGCCCGCCATAGAGGGGGAGCCTGGACTTGGCGCTCGCGCACCGCCGCCTCAGGCATCACGCGGTATTGATGTGGCAGCACTGGAAGCGCGTGCACCTCTCCTTGGGGCTGCTGCACCACTTGACAGTTTTCTACGTCGCGCGCCGGCGCCCAGCGCGGCGGGTCGCGCCGAGGACCCTCACGCCTTGGCTCGGGGGCAACTTCTTGCCTGGGAGGCAGAGGAGGCGCTCTGTGGGCCACGTCGCCCGCAAGAGGTGGCGGGGGAGGCAGCGAGCGGGACAGTGCAGGGGTCTCTCCAGCAACGCTGACTAGCTCGGCGGTGCGGTCCAGCCAGTCCTCGTAGAGGTCATCGGTCGGGCGATAGCGCAGTAGCTCGTGCGCCATGAGGAACGCAGCCTGCACGTTCGCCGGCCCGCGACGAGCATGGGAGGACGAAGCAGCTGCCGAAGTCAGCGATGGAGTGGCGATGCGTCCGTCGTGCCGCACAGAGGGATACAGCGACGAAGCCTGCTGCTCCTGGGCCGTGGGGCCAGTGGCAGTGTTCGCCACAGGCGATGGGGGATGGCAGGGAGCGCTGTCACCCGCAGGTGCTGTCTGGGCGACACGGGCGGCGAGAGCAGCCCGGTGCTCAATGCGAACTCGACGAGCGTCAGCCATGGGAACGGTGGAACGGTGGTAAATCGACCGGCGGAAGAGAGGCTCTGACGCAGCCCTACCTGGCGCGCCAAATGTCGGATTCAGGGCTCCGCAGACCCAAGAAAGGTTTGAACTCTGGGTTGCGTGCGAAGAACTCAATCTCCCCAGTCTGCCAACTTGTTGATCTCACGGCCTAGATCGATGAACTGGAAAGGAAAGGGACACATCAGTTTACCCAGGCTCGAGCCACCTTGCGGTGTAAAACCCTACTCGTGCTTTGCGGTGGATTGGCCTCAAGGTGGGCTGAGGATGAACTAGTACAGAGGGGGAGCAACCTCAGGAGGTGTGTTCTTGTGTTGGTGTGAGCTGGTGGGGGTGATCTTATTGATCCGTCGCCTTCTACGGTGGTGGCCTAGCTATATTTATAGTGGCCTTGGTCCTCTTCCCCCAAAACGAAGGCGGGAAGGGATCCCACAATGGCCAAGTTTGAAGGGAGACAAGTAGTACATCTTACCCTGATGAAAGGTGGTCTTCGCCTGCTGTCGGTGTAATAAACAGGGGGGTGTTCACTACCCCTGGACACGCACCGGCAAGTCGTAGCCTCCAGGCGGGAAGGACATGGCAGAGGAGGAATCCACCCAAGAGTACATTCAAAGCCCGGTTCCCGGCAAGGTCTACTTGCCGGGAATGGGTCCACGCAACACCGGCAAGGCAGAGCTGGCAAGACAAGGCTCCAGGCGGATCGACCAGAAGATCAAGTCTACTACTGCCGGCGAGATCAGGGCCGGCAAGCTCAGGACTCGACAAGACTAAAGATAAGGGCCCGACAAGGTTCTTGCCGGGATGACCAGCTGAACCCGGCAAGGCTTGCCGGGGGACAGCTAGACTGGAGACAAGGCCCCGGCAAGGTTCTTGCCGGGATGACCAGCTGAGCCCGGCAAGGTTCCTGCCCGGCAAGGTTATGCCACTATGCTGCTGCTCCAGTGCGGCCGCCAGCATGGCACTCTGGACCCTTCTCAAGGCATGCGTGGCAGAGCACTGTGCCAAGCGGCGCTGATAGGATGGCCCCTTTTCCCATCCCCAAGAAGCTAAGGGACACCTAGACAGAGCATTTAATCCGCTTGTCCTAACCCGTCAGTGATAAGCATGTAAATGCTGTAGCAGAGTACTTGCCGCGGCAAGGTACTTGCCCCGGCAAGTCATTATCTGCGGCAAGGTATTGGCTGCGGCAAGATAGCAGCTGCGGCAAGGTACTTGCCCCGGCAAGTTACCTTGCGCGACAAGCTATGGGTTGCGGCAAGCCGTCAGGTGCGGCAAGGTCTTGCCGCGGCAAGCGTTACTGTACCACTGTGCTACTGTGCTGCTCTGGTGCCTCTGCCAGCGTGGCGCTCTGGGTCCTTCCAAGCGTGTGTGGCAGGGCACTGTGTAGACGGCGGTACACTGTAGCTAGCGGTGCAGGAGCAGGTGGGATAGGCTTTTCCCACGTCCAAGACATCCGGGTACATGTATCTGGACAGCTAAGGCATGGGCATTTAATGCCCTTGTCCCCTGCCGTCAGTGGTAGGTAGGACATGTCATCCTGGTAATAATGGCCTTACTGTAGCAACTTTCCACCTCTACCTTTACTGTTTGCCACCTGTTGGTGACCCCTTTGTGCATATAAAAGGAGGCCCATAGGCAACATGGAGAGGGAGAGGAACGGGGGGATGGAGAACTCCAGTATTGTACGAAGCTACTCGGTACTGTAGCGCTCCTGGAGCTAGAACAATCATACAGATAATAAACCAAAAAGCAGGAGTAGGGTTTTACGCATCCGTGCGGCCCGAACCTGGGTAAATCTCTCTCGTGCACTGTCGTGTTCTTCGCTAGATTTGCTCTTCGTGCGACCGTCTCTCCCTGCCAAACGTAAAGGGGTCCTTCCCTGGGTCCCATAGGTGATCGCGGATTCGTCCCCGACACCTGCAAAGCTTCTGGTTGTGACGTCATGGTGGGCTCGGCGATGACCTCCGTCCTGCCGTCCTGGTCTTGTAGCACGGGAATGGAAACCTTTGGCTGATTCCTCGGGACTCTGCGTTTGCACCTGCTTCCTTAGCACCAAAGAGGAAACCGGCTGTACTGCGCCCACTGGCGCCCGCCTGGCCTTGGTCGTCAGAGCTTGCATCATCTAAACCTCACGAGGTAGGGCTTGCATAGAAATCTCCGCTCCTCAGGAGCCAGCCTAAGGAGGCCACTCCCTCTGGAGGTCTTGATGTCGTCCGCCTCTCGAGACTTGGCCCCTCACGAGGGTCTTGTGTTGTTGCTGCTGAGGATGGGCCGTACCAGGTCGCAGATGGAGCCACGCTGTGGGCCACAGGCAGGCAAGTCTGGGTACCCCGGTTCCCAGAACACCGACAGGAGAGAGGGGGAAAACCATGAGATGACATTGGTGGTGACGGCACAGCTACAACGCTTGGTGGAAACTATTTGCATAGTAATGGTAGAACTCAAGATGCTGGAGTTTTTCGAATTGACGGAATGTTAGCCAGGTGTCCACCGTGCAGGGTATGTGTAGCAGGCAGCATGCCGGGAGGCATAGGCGTTGAACGGAGTTCAAAATCATGAACAACAGATAGCCATCGAAAGTCGAGATTAAGAGGTGCGGCGCGCCACAGAGTGCGCCACCGAGATGCGAGGACCTGTGTGCGGCAGCCATCCTTGGTGGGGAGAAGGAAGATGATCTCCCTAAGGATGGCGTCCGGGAGATCGCTGATGCGGTCCGCCTGATATTATATGGGTTCCTCGGATCCAGAGGGGCGTAGCCGCTTCTGCCCGCACTGCCGGGTGCAGGATCTACAGCCGGCGGCGCCGCTGGCCGAAGCCTCATCTGTGTACATCGCAATCTGAAAAAAAGGCAGAAACATACATGTAGGACATCCAAAATCAATTCTCAAGATCTGGAAGAAAAAAGGCACAAACATATATGTAGGACGTTCAAAATCAATTCTCAAGATCTCGCTACGAATTATTAGCATGCACGCTAACCCTAGTCGGATTATTAGCAAAAAAATCATTTGTACAGAACAAACAATTAATCACTAACCATAGATACCATTCAAACAATCAATACACTACACGGATCTAAAGAATCTTACTCTGATTTCATAGACTGGTTGAACATAACCAAGGATTTCTATTCCCAACAAAAGGGGGGAGGGCGGACTAACCGGTTTTCCGTCGGAGTCGGAGTCGTTGCCGGAGTAGCTGTGGACCTTCGGCTCCGTCTGGGGAGGCACGACGACGGTGACGAAGTCAAGGTCGCGCTGCTGCCCGCTCGAGACCTCCTCCACGGCGACAGCAACCTCTGCACCTAGATGCATGCGTTGCATGGGTGCTTCACCAGCCCCGGCATCGCCACTCCCTCCGATGCTGTGCTTCGGCAAAATCCTAATACACTCCATGCAGCGGTGACAACTGTGGACGGTGGGCGCAGCCGCCTATTATGACCAGCGGATCAGGCGCGCCATTAATATGGAGCAGTGGGAGTGAGGTGGGCGGCGGTCAAAGGGCTAGCTCGCCTCCCGGTGAGCCTGCGCAGCGGACTGTTGGCATGCCTACCGTCATTTCATACAGCTACTAGCACGCCCCACGTTGAGTGCGTAGCAAACCCGCGCATGCCTCGGCCTCCTGGTCTGCTTGCGCGGTGGACTGCTAGCATGCGTCTCGTCAACTCACGCATGCTTGTACGGCACATGGGACACGTGGCGGCACGTATTATATTGATTTTCCTTTTTGATGATTAATTCTACCACTTTATTGCTTAACCGAAGCACGACACGTACATTGTTGGTCTAACGCACACGGTTCGAATAAAGAGTCCATTCGCGATATTGATTGATAATTTCCTGTCTGTAAGAAGATTATATTAAAATTTGTCTCAAATTTGAAAAAATATATATAATATCATAGTCTATTGGTGTCCATATGACACCATGATAAGTTTCATGAATTTCAACTTAGTTTTGGATTTACTGGATTTTAAAATCAAGATTCTCGATGTTAGAAATTTCTTGCATGTGGACTAAACATGCACCCAGGGACACGTACACATATGATTTTGCAATCCATTTTCGTGCACTATCACGGGTCTCATGTAGAGCAATTTTGAATTTTGCACATTAAATCCCTGGGAAATCAATCAATGTATAAAAATAGACAAATGTTATCTATTTTTTCAATTTTAACACTACACTCCTTTGGTCGCATGTTCACTGCAGAAAAAGTTTGACATGCATCTTTGGGCCACATACACGCGGTGGTCCTAGGACACTCACTCGCATGTGACACTCTTTGTGGGCCCGCGAGGTCACCGTCCAACACTATGACATGCGGTGAGAGAGATTAATTTGACCAACAAGGATGGTCATTGTTTGGTTTTTGTTACATACGGTAGGAGTATATATATATAGTACGCGTTGAAGAGGGTGGCCGGGGGCAACATATACTACGCGTCATATAGGACAGTTACTCGCGTGCGATGCTTCCATCCATGGGCCCGCGAGGTTGTCCTCCATCACTTTGACCCAACAAGGAGGTTTCTTTTTGGGTTGTGTTGTGGTAGGATTATATAGTAAGCATCGAAAAGGGGAGGAGGCGGCCGAGGCAGCACATACTACACACAAGTCATGAACGATCTTGCTCCGTGTGGGGACTTTTCGGTTTCTGAGGCAAGTGCCACAAAGAAGTTGTGCATATTGGGTATTAAAAACATCACCAACACATTGGCCCACGTGCAGACGATGGTTGTCACTCATTCACCTGCCACGCTTCCCTCCATGGGCCCACGAGGTCGTCGTCCATCTAATATATGACACAACAAGAAAGGTAATTTGACGAACAAGGAGGATTATTTTCGGGTTGTGTTATGGTACATAGGAGTATATATTACGCGTCGAAGAGGGGAGGGGCCCCAGCATATATATACTGCGTGGCATGAACCTCGATTCGTGTGGGGGACTTAAAGATTTTCGAGGCAGGTGCCACATCAAAATTTTACATATATATTAGGTATTCAAACATCACAACCACACATCTCCATACATGTGTTTGGCCCACAAGCAAGCGATGGCGGTTGTCCTCTAGCACTCACTCACGGGGGTATCAGGGAGATGCTTTGTCCATCTGTGTGTACCCGCTTGGTCAATCACTTTGACCGACAGTGATAGAAGTTAATTTGACTTATAATTTGGAGATTTCCTGCCCTTTTCTGAACAGGGAAATCTCCTCAGAAACAAGGGAAAGCTGTTCAACCACAGACAGGATCGGTCACTCGGGAAAACCCACTGTTTCCTGCCCTTTTCTAAACAGGGAAATCTGCTCGGAAAAGCTCCTTGTTCCTAGTTCGGTAAATAAATAAAGAGTGTCCGTCCCTTGGGAGGACTTCCATTTAATAGCAAAGAAATTCTATTCCTTGCCCAGAATGCAAATGTCTGGTTCTGAATGCATTAGGCGGAGCTGTTGTTTGCTATTAAAATGCGCTCAAAACAAGGACTTTGAGCCTGATTGTGAAGGATCAGACGTCAGGTCTCGCAAATCGGCCAAATAGGCTTCCTTTTTGGAGTGAAATAGCCTCTTCCCTTTCATATCTCACGGGATCAAATCAAGTCCGTCTACTTGAAAGCGAAGTACTTTAGTGAATAGTAGTTCATAATGTTGGTCTTATTCCAGGTTTTTCAAAATATAGCAATACCATTCAGAACAAGGTCGACAAGGAGTTACCGATCGAGGGAATGAACGAGGAAGATCGATCCCAAATAAAAAGAGTTTCCGACGTTAGGAGGAATTCCCTTTAATAGAAAAGCATGATTTCAAAGGATCGGTACCTTTGGAATGGGTACCTTGCTGATCGGTACCTTTGGCATTGGTACCTTGCAGATCGGTACATCTGGAAATCAGTACCTGGTATTAGCGCTCCCAGAGACTGGACTCGATAGGGGTAAGATTCGTATATCTTCCTCTGTTGTAAAGGGTCCACCCTTAGAGGTGGGCTCCCTTTACGCATGAGGCCTGTTAGTGCGTGTCTCATTCCTTGAGACATGCTAATTGGTATGTTAGCAAACATAACAGTGTAATGGGCTCGCCCCTCTATTCCCGGCCATCGTCTGGACGAGAGCTCCTCTCCCTCTGCTCTACTGCCCGGAAAGGTATATATATACTTAAATTAGGAATTGAAAATTCTTGGGCTTGCCTTATTCTATCTTTTAAGTCCTTCTATTCCCTCATCCGAAATGGAGAGGGATGTTGTTGTAGGGAAGGAACGGAGGTAGATCATTCCTCAGAACGTAGGAGAACAGTACCCACTAATCAGCTCTAGTCAGGAAAGCCAGGGTTCTCAGCTCTCATCCCTTCATGGGGCAGAGCGAAAACCCGCAGTCTGGGGTTCTAGGCTACTTAAGTAGAGTTAGCAGCCGTAACCCCAGATAGGGGAGACATGCCCTTTAGGGCGTATCGACCCAATGCTGAAGGACTGTTCCTAGCCTCGAGGAGCGAATCCGAGAGGTGTGACTGGAGCAACTGAGTGGGTACTGGGAACCGTAGGGATGAGGATAGATCTATTGGAGAGGGGGAACAAGATCTCGCGGAGTGGAGCCCACTCCTCTAGTCCTGTCTTGAGCTTAGCTTTCTTTTCCGTTTAATTAGTATCCTGTTCGAATCTTCCTTTGAAAATAGTTGGCAAAGCTAGACTTTATCGACTGAATAGGTCTAGCTCTCGCCTTCTATTCCTTTTGGAAGGGGGCTCGTGGGAAACCTTTTTTCGGAAAATCAAACTTAGCCAATTTGCCCAAATTTTCAATTTGCGAAATTCATGTGAATAAAATACATACCTTTCTTTAGTCTTTCCGATATAGCATCGCGTCGGTCGATGTCGCAGAGTCCAATCCTTTTTCGGACTTGAACTCAGTGGGTTCCAGCAGCTAGCGTATGCTGGAGCAGAACCACAACCTGTGCCATCTCGTTCTCAGCGGTGACAGTCTCGTTTTCAGTTCAGGACCAGGGAAATAGATGACACTGCTCCAATCTCAAATTGGTCTAATTGTCATGATCTTCCTGGTTGACTGAAGCAACTTGCATTCATGGAAAGTATGGTAAGGCCGGTTGCCTTGCACTTTCACATTATCCCCGGGGGATGGTTTTACTCGATAGGATCTAGGGGCACTTCGAAAGCTAGTCTACCAAATGTTTGTCGAAGCAACTGTCATACACGTTGAGAGTTCACAGGTCAAGCTATGTCAATTCAAAACGGCCTAAGTTTGAATGAAATTAGAGGTCTGAAATAGGAGTTGTTTCAGTACTTCGTAGTTTTTCTGAAAGTAAGGTTAACCAGTTTCCAGTTCGTTACCTGACTGCTCCGCGTTAACGCGAAAAGATAGGAAAATTGCCTTTTTTCGGTTCAAGTTCCTTGCACTTGAAATAGGGTCCTACTTCATTTTTTGTGGAACGCGTTTGAAGGCGGATTCCTTTAGTAAAAGAGGCGTTGTGGTACCTAATATTTGCCTTGTGAAAACAAGGCTTCGATAGGTAGGGTATCGAAGTGGCCTCCCTCGTTCTTGCTCGTAAAAGGAGCATCTCCTTTGGTTTTGCTTTTTTTGAGCTTGCTCAAATTGAGGAAATCAAGTTGTTCGACCACAGAGAGGATCGGTCGCTCGGGAAAACCCACTATTTCCTGCCCTTTTCTGAACAGGGAAATCTGCTCGGAAAAGCTCCTTGTTCCTAGTTCGGTAAATAAATAAAGAGTGTCCTACCCTTGGGAGGACTTCAATTTAATAGCAAAGCAGTTCTATTCCTTGCCCGGAATGCACATGTGCGGTTCTGAATGCATTAGGCGGAGCCGTTGTTTGCTATTTAAATGCGTTCAAAACAAGGACTTTGAGCCTGATTGTGAAGGATCATACATCAGGTCTCGGAAATCGGCCAAATAGGCTTCCTTTTTGGAGTGAAATAGCCTTTTCCCTTTGATCCCTCATGGGATCAAATCAAGTTCGTCTACTTGAAAGCGAAGTACTTCAGTGAATAGTAGTTCATAATGTTGGTCTTATTCCTGGTTTTTCAAAATCTAGCAATACCATTCAGAACAAGGTCGATGAGGAGTGACCAATCGAGGGAACGAACGAGGAAGACCGATCCCAAATAAAAAGAGTTTCCAACGTTAGGAGGAATTCCCTTTAATAGCAAAGCATGATTTCAAAGGATCGGTACCTTTGGAATGGGTACCTTGCTGATCGGTACCTTTGGCATCGGTACCTTGCAGATCGGTACCTCTGGAAATCGGTACCTGGTATTAGCACCCCCGGAGACTAGACTCGACAGGGGTAAGATTCGTATGTCTTCCTCTGTTGTAAAGGGTCCACCCTTAGAGGTGGGCTCCCTTTACGCATGAGGCCTGTTAGTGCGTGTCTCAATCCCTTGAGACATGCTAATTGGTATGTTAGCAAACATAACAGTTTAATGGGCTTGCCCCTCTATTCCCGGCCATCGTCTAGACGAGGGCTCCTCTCCCTCTGCTCTGCTGCCCGGAAAGGTATATATATACTTAAATTAGGAATTGAAAATGCTTGGGCTTGCCTTATTCTCTCTTTTAAGTCCTTCTATTCCCTCATCCGGAATGGAGAGGGCTGTTGTTGTAGGGAAGGAATGGAGGTGGATCGTTCCTCAGAACGTAGGAGAACAGTACCCACGAATCAGCTCTAGTCAGGAAAGCCAGGGTTCTGAGCTCTGGTCCCTTCATGGGGCAGAGTGAAAACCCGCAGTCTGGGGTTTTAGGCTGCTTAAGTAGAGTCAGCAGCCGTAAGCCCTAGATAGGGGAGACATGCCCTTTAGGGCGTATTGACCTGATGCCGAAGTACTGTTCCTAGCCTCGAGGAGTGAATCCGAGAGGCGTGACAGGAGCAACTAAGTGGGTACTGGGAACCTTAGGGATGAGGATAGATCTATCGGAGAGGGGGAACAAGATCTTGCGGAGTGGAGCCCACTCCTCTAGTCCTGTCTTGAGCTTAGCTTTCTTTTCCATTTAATTAGTTTTCCTGTTCGATTCTTCCTTTGAAAATAGTTGGCAAAGCTAGATTATATTTTGGTTCATCTTATACGGTACGGTACATGCATGTCATGATGTGAGAGATAACATATTATACTTTGAGCGCATGTGTATGCACGAATCCCTGCCACCGGGTTGAAGTGGGGGGGGGGGGGCGAGCACGCGACACGTCATGAACCATTTCTATGTGGGGACTGTATTTTTTCGACGCATGCATGCGCCACATCAAAATGTTGTGCTTTTGGTATTCAAACATATATGCATGCACCACGCATGTCCATACATATGTTTGGATCACATGCATGCAGTGGTTGTCTTTGGACACTCTACCTCACTTGGTTATCATTGATGGCCTATATATTCATGGGCCCGCGTGGACGTCCATCACTTCGACCAATAACGCGAGAAAGGTTACCAGGGTGGATTCTTCTTCTCTTGGTTCACATTACCGTATAGTCGTATGTCGATCATGGTGAGATTCGAGACCTAAGTTCGAGGGCTTGCATACACACGAATCCCTATATATATATATATATATATATATATAGTATACGTGTCGTGAACCCTCACTCCATTTGGGGACTTTCCGGTTCCAAAACCATGGTGCCACATCAAAGTTGTGCATTGGGTATATTCAAACACCACATGACACTTCATACATATATGTTTGGGCCACATGCACGCAGTGGTTGTCTTCAGGCACTCCCTTGTGTGGTTATCGGTGACAAGCTAGCCTATTTGTGGGGTCGCGTGTGGAATTCCATGCATGACTTTGACCCAACAACAAGAGAGGTTGTACGAACAAGGTGGTGATTCTTCTTGGTCAGTGTTACAATACGCCTTGGTGAGATGCCCCCTCCCACCGACTCAAAGTGTGTGTGTGGAGGGGGGGAGCACGGTACTACTTCACACTAGATGAACCTCCGTGGGGTCAGGGATGTCCGATTAATTTGCGATGCACATGTCCCACATCAAATTTGTGATTTGGTTATTTAAATATCACACCACATCATTTTCACACACACACACACATATTGGTCCAGCCGCAGGTGTGGTTCGTATGTGGTCTCACCCATCTAACGCCAGAAGAACATATTTGTGGTCCCGCACACGGTTCACATTGGATCGGAAGCAAGGGGGGGTTGACCATGATGTACTCCTTTCGGTTTTGTGTTACGGTAGGCTGAGATGTCAGACCTAGCTATTTGGGGCATGCGTTTGTTGGGGAACGTTGCATGGGAAACAAAAAATTTCCTACGCTCACCAAGATCAATCTAGGAGATGACCATCTATGAGAGGAGAGATTAGATCTACATACCCTTATAGACTGAAAGCATTAACGATCTAGAGATCGTGGTTGGCGTAGTCGTACTCGCGTCGAGATCCAATCCGATCCAAGTATCGCACGTGCGGCACCTCCGAGTTTAGCGCACGTACGGCTCGGTGGCGTCCTCTCCTTCTTGATCAAGAAAGGGAGGGAGAGGAGGTAGATGAGATCTGAACCAATACGACGGCGTGGTGGAGGTGGTGGCAGCGGAACTCCGGCAGGGCTTCGCCAAGCGCGTAACGTTGAAACGTGGGAGGAGTTGGGAGAGGTAACGGGCAAGGGGCGAAGGGTGGCTGCCCCTAACGCCTCCCCACCTTTATATAGGTGTGGAGGGGGCTGGTGGCTTGCCCTCAAATGCCCTAGGGGCGTTGGTCAAAGGGGGAGGAAGGAAATCCCTCCTTTCCTTCCCCACCGATCGCTATCCCCCCTTTTTAGGGATCCTGATCTTATCCCTTTGGGATATGATACTATTCCTTTCAAGGGAGGATCTTGGTGCACCTAGACCAGGGTTGTAGGGACTTTCCCAACTTCCCACGTTCATGTGGGTCCCCCCATGCAGGTGGGCCCCACTCCAGAACCTTCTAGAACCTTCCCGGTACAATACTGAAAAAACTTGAACTTTTTCTGGAACCCCGATAACAACTTTCCATATATGAATCTTTACCTCCGGACCATTCTGGAGCTCCTCATGATGTCCCGGATCCCATCTGGGACTCCGAACAACCTTCGGAATTTCCACTATTAATATCTCAATACTACCCTAGCGCTACCAAATGTTAAGCGTGCGACCCTACGGGTTCGAGAATCATGTAGACATGACCGAGACTCCTCTCGAGTCAATAACCAATAGCGGGACCTGGATGCCCATATTGGTTCCTACATATTCCACAAAGATCTTTATCGGTTGAACCACGATGTCAAGGATTCAATTAATCCCGTATACAATTCCCTTTGTCCATCGGTATGTTACTTGCCCGAGATTCGATCGTCGGTATCTCTATACCTAGTTCAATCTCGTTATCGGCAAGTCTCTTTACTCGTTCCGTAATACAAGATCCAGTGGCTAACTCTTTAGTCACATTGCTTGCAAGATTATTGTGATGCTGTATTGCCGCGTGGGCCCTGAGATACCTCTGCGTCATACAAAGTGACAAATCCCAGTCTTGATCCATGCCAACTCAACAGACACCCTCGAAGATACCTATAGAGCATCTTTATAGTCACCCAATTACATTGCGACGTTTGATACACACAAGGTACTCCTCCGGTGTCAGTGAGTTGCATGATGTCATGGTCAAAGGAACAGATGGTTGACATGAAGAAAGCTATAGCAAATAACTTAAACGATCTGATGCAAAGCTTACAGTCGGGTCTAGTCCATCACATCATTCTCCTAATGATGTTACCCCGTTATCAAATGACAACTCATGCCTATGGTTAGCAAACCTTAACCATCTTTGATCAATGAGCTAGTCTAGTAGAGGCTCACTAGGGACATATTGTTGTCTATGTATCCACACATGTATTTGAGTTTCCGATCAATACAATTCTAGCATGGATAATAAACGATTATCATGAACAGGGAAGTATGATAATAACCAATTTATTATTGCCTCTAGGACATATATCCAACAGTATCCCACTTGCACTAGATTCAATAATCTAGTTCACATTACCATGTGATTAACACCCAAAGAGTTCTGGGGTTTTATCATGTTTTTCTTGTGAGAGAGGTTTTAGTCAATGGGTCTACAACATTCAGATCCGCGTGTACTTCGCAAATCTTTATGTCATATTGTAGATGCTGCTACCATGCTCCACTTGGAGCTATTCCAAATGGCTGCTCCACTATACGTATCCGGTTTGCTACTCCGGATTGGTGTTAAAGCTTGCATCGACGTAACCCCTTACGATGAACTCTTTATCACCTCCATAAATGAGAAACATGTCCTTAGTCCTTTTCAGGTACTTCAGGATATTCTTGACCGCTGTCAAGTGTTCCACTCCTGGATCACCTTGAAACCTTCTGGACATACTTATGGCAAGGCTGACATCTGGTCTTGTGACACAGCATGGCATACCGTATAGAGCCTATGGCTAAGCCATAGGGGACGACCATCGTCCTTTCTCTTTCTTCTGCCGTGGTCGAGTTTGAGTCTTACTCAACTTCACACATTACAACTCATGCAAGAACTCCTTCTTTGACTGATCCATTTTGAACTCCTTCAAAACCATGTCAAGGTATGTACTCCGCGAAAGTCTAAGCAGGCGTCTTGATCTATCTCTATAGATCTTGATGCCCAATATGTAAGCAGCTTTACCTAGGTCTTCCTTTGAAAAACTCCTTCCAAACAACCCTTTATGCTTTCGAGAAATTCTACATCATTTCCGATCAACAATATGTCATCCACATATACTTATTAGAAATGTTGTAGTGCTCCCACTCACTTTCTTGTAAATACAAGTTTCTTGCAAACTTTGTATAAACCCAAATGCTTTGATTACCTCATCAAAGCATATATTCCAACTCCGAGATTCTTGCTCTAGTCCATAGAAGGATCGCTAGAGCTAGCTTACCTTTTACCATCCTTAGGATTGACAAAACCTTCTGGTTGTATCACATACAACTTTTCCTCACAGAAACCGTTAAGGGGCGCTGTTTTGACATCCATCTGCCAGATTTCATAATCGAAAAATGCAGCTCATTGCTAACATGATTTTGACGGACTTAAGCATCGCTACGGGTGAGAATTCTCATCGTAGTCAACTCCTTGAACTTGTGAAAAACCCTTTGCCACAAGTCGAGCTTTACAGACGGTGACATTACCGTTTGCGTCCGTCTTCTTCTTGAAGATCCATTTATTTTGAATGGCCTTTCGCCCTTCAGGTAATACTTCCAAAGTCCATACTTTGTTTTCATACATGTATCCCATCTCGGATTTCATGGCCTCTAACCATTTGTCAGAATCCGGGTCCACCATCGCTTCTCCATAGCTCGTAGGTTCATCGTTGTCCAACAACATGACCTCTAAGATAGTGTTACCGTACCACTCTGGAGCAGTACGTATCCTTGTCGACCTACGAGGTTCGATAGTAACTTGATCTGAAACTTCATGATCACTATCATTAGCTTCCTCTTCAACTGACGTAGGTTCCATAGAAACATCTTTCTGCGTTGTGCTCCTCTCTGGTTGAAGTAAAGGTTCAACAACCTCATTAAGTTCTATCTTCCTCCCACTCAATTCTTTCGAGAGAAACTCTTTCTCGAGAAAGGACCCATTCTTAGCGACAAACACTTTGCCTTCGGATCTGAGATAGAAGGTGTTCCCAACCGTTTCTTTTGGGTATCCTATGAAGACACATTTGTCCACTTTGGGTTCGAACTTTTCTAGCTTGAGCCTTTTGACATAAGCATCACAACCCCAAACTTTAAGAAACAACAACTTTGGTTTCTTGCCAAACCACAGTTCATACGGCGTCGTCTCAACGGACTTAGTTGATGCCCTATTTAAAGTGAATGCAGCTGTCTCTAACGCATAACCCCAAAATGATAGTGGCAAATCGGCAAGAGACATCATAGAACGCACCATATCTAATAAGGTTCGATTACGACGTTCGGACACACCATTACGTTGTGGTGTACCAAGTGGTGTCAACTGTGAAACAATTCCACATTGTCTTAAGTGATTGCCAAACTCATAACTCAGATATTCTCCTCCTCGATCAAATCGTAGGAATTTGATCTTCTTGTTACGATGATTCTCAACTTCACTCTGAAATTGCTTGAACTTTTCAAACGTTTCAGACTTATGCTTCATTAAGTAAACATACCCATATCTACTTAAATCATCGGTGAAGGTGAGGAAACAACGATATCCACCGCGCGTGTCAACACTCATCGGACCGCACACATCAGCATGTATGATTTCCAACAAGTCAATTGCCCGTTCCATTTTTCCGGAAAACGGGGTTTTAGTCATCTTGCCAATGAGGCATGGTTCGCATGTGTCAAGTGATTCAAAATCAAGTGACTCCAAAAGTCCATCAGCATGGAGGTTCTTTATGCGCTTTACACCAATATGACCTAAGCGGTAGTGCCACAAGAAAGTGGTACTATCATTATCAACTCTACATCTTTTGTCATCAATGTTATGAACATGTGTATCTCTACGATCGAGATTCAATAAACCATTCACATTGAGTGCATGACCATAGAAGGTATTAGCCATGTAAATAGAATAACCATTATTCTTTGACTTAAATGAATAACCGTATTGAAATAAACACGATCTAATCATGTTCATGCTCAACGCAGACACCAAATAACATTTATCTAGGTTCAACACTAATCTCGAAGGTAGAGCGAGCGTGCGATGGTGATCACATCAACCTTGGAAACACTTCCAACACACATCGTCACCTCGCCCTTAGCTAGTTTCCGTTTATTCCGTAGCTTTTGTTTCGAGTTACCAATATTAGCAACTGAACCGGTATCTAATACCCAGGTGCTACTAGGAGTACTAATAAGGTACACCTCAATAACACGTTTATCAAATATACTTTTGTTGAAGTTGCCAGCCTTCTTATCTACCAAGTATTTGGGGTAGTTCCGCTACCAGCGACTGTTCCCCTTACAATAGAAGCACTTAGTCTCGGGTTTAGGTTCAACCTTGGGTTTCTTCACTGGAGCGGCAACTGGCTTGCCATTCATGAAGTTTCCCTTCTTGCCCTTGCCCTTCTTGAAACTAGTGGTCTTGTTAACCATCAACACTTGATGCTCCTTCTTGATTTCTACCTCCGCGGCCTACCGCCAATAACTCCGGGATCATCTCCATCCCTTGCATGTTATAGTTCATCACGAAGTTCTGGTAGCTTGGTGATAGTGTCTGGAGAACTCTGTCAATCACTATCTTATCTAGAAGATTAACTCCCACTTGATTCAAGCGATTGTAGTACCCAGACATTTTGAGCACATGCTCACTGGCTGAGCTATTCTCCTCCATCTTGTAGGCAACGAACTTGTCAGAGGTCTCATACCTCTCAAAACAGGCATGAGCCTGAAATACCAATTTCAGCTCTTGGAACATCTCATATGTTCCATGGCGTTCAAAACGTCTTTGAAGCCCCGATTCTGAGCCGTAAAGCATGGTGCACTAAACTATGAAGTAGTCATCAGAACGTGTCTGCCAGATGTTCACAACATCCACCGACGATGCTAGAGGGGTTGGCACACCGAGTGGTGTATCAAGGACATAAGCCTTCTGTGTAGCTATGAAGACAATCCTCAGACTACGGACCTAGTCCGCATAATTGCTTAAAATATCTTTCAACTTAGTCTTTCTCTAGGAAGGTCTTAAAACAGGGAGCTATAGCGCGAGCTAATGATCTACAACATAAATTTGCAAAGGTAACTTAGACTATTATTCATGATAAATGAGTTCAATTAATCATATTACTTAAGAACTCCCACTCAAATCAACATCCCTCCGGTTGTCTGAGTGTAACACAATCCAAATTCACCAACCCAAGTCCGATCATCACGTGAGATGAGGTGGTTTCAATGGTGAGCATCTCCATGTTGATCATATCTACTATATGACTCATGTTCGACCTTTCAGTCTCTTGTGTTCCGAGGCCATGTCCGTACATGTTAGGCTCGTCAAGTTTAACTCAAGTGTTCTGCATGTGCAACACTGGCTTGCACCCATTGTATGTGAACGTAGAGTCTATCACACCTGATCATCACATGGTGCGTCGAAACGATGAACTTTCGCAACGGTGCACACTTGGGGAGAACACAATTTTATCTTTAAATTTTAGTGAGGGATCACCTTATAATGCTACCGTCGTCCTAAGCAAAATAAGATGCATAAAAGGATTAACATCACATGCAAATCATAAGTGACATGATATGGCCATCAACTTGTGCTTTTGATCTCCATCTCCAAAGCACCGGCATGATCTCCATCGTCACCGGCATGACACCATGATCTCCATCATCATGATCTCCATCATCGTGTTGCCATCGAGGTTGTCACGCCAACCATGCTTCTACTACTATTGCTACCGCTTAGTGATAAAGTAAAGCATTACATAGCTCTTAATGATTGACACACAGGTCATACAATTATTAAAGACAACCCAATGGCTCCTGCCGGTTGCCGTATGCATCGACATGCAAGTCGATATAAACTATTACAAACATGATCATCTCATACATCAAATATATTTCATCATGTCTTTGGCCATATCATATCACAACATACCCTGCAAAAACAAGTTAGACGTCCTCTAATTGTTGTTGCATGTTTTACGTGGCTGCTATGGGTATCTAGCAAGAACGATTCTTACCTACGCAAAGCCACAACAGTGATATGCAAGTTGCTATTTAACCTTCTATAAGGACCGCCTTTGTCGAATCCGATTCAACTAAGGTGGGAGAGACAGACACCCGCCAGCCATCTTTATGCAACAAAGTCACATGTCTGTCGATGTAACCGGTCTCATGTACGTGGACATGTAAAGTTGGTCTGGGCCGCTTCATCCCACAATACCGCTGATTCAAGAAAAGACCAAGGAAGGAAGCAATCTGAATATCAAGACCCACAAACTCCTTTGTGTTCTACTCGTGATGTCATCTACGCATAGATCTAGCTCATGATGCCACTGATGGGGAACGTTGGATGGGAAACAAAAATTTTCCTACGCACACCAAGATCAATCTAGGAGATGACCATCTACGAGAGGAGAGATTGGATCTACATACCGTTGTAGACCGAAAGCGTTAACGATCTAGAGATCGTGGTTGGCGTAGTCGTACTCGCGTCGAGATCCAATCCGATCCAAGTACCGCACGTGCGGCACCTCCGAGTTTAGCACACGTACGGCTGGGTTGCGTCCTCTCCTTCTTGATCCGGCAAGGGAGGGAGAGGAGGTAGATAAGATCTGAACCAACACAACGGCATGGTGGTGGTGGTGGAAGCGGAACTCCGGCAGGGCTTCGCCAAGCACGTACCGGTGAAACGTGGGAGGAGTTGGGAGAGGTAACGGGCAAGGGGAGAAGTGTGGCTGCCCCTAATGCCTCCCCACCTTTATATAAGCGTGGAGGGGACTGGTGGCTTGGCCTCCAAGGCCCTAGGGGTGTTGGTCAAAGGGGGAGGAAGGAAATCCCTCCTTTCCTTCCCCACCGATCGCTATCCCCCCTTTTTAGGGATCTTGATCTTATCATTTTGGGATATGATACCTTTCCTTTCAAGGGAGGATCTTGGTGCGCCTATACCAGGGTTGTAGGGACTTTCCCAACTACGAACGTTCATGTGGGTCCCCCCATGCAGGTGGGCCCCACTCCAGAACCTTCTAGAACCTTCCTGGTACAATACCGAAAAAACTTGAACTTTTTTCGGAACCCTGATAACAACTTTCCATATATGAATCTTTACCTCCGGACCATTTAGGAGCTCCTCGTGATGTCCCGGATCCCATCTGGGACTCCGAACAACCTTCGGAATTTCCACTATTAATATCTCAATACTACCCTAGCGCTACCAAACGTTAAGCGTGGGACTCTACGGGTTCGAGAATCATGCAGACATGACCGAGACTCCTCTCTGGTCAATAACCAATAGCGGGACCTGGATGCCCATATTGGTTCCTACATATTCCATGAAGATCTTTATCGGTTGAACCACGATGTCAAGGATTCAATTAATCCCGTAAACAATTCCCTTTGTCCATCGGTATGTTACTTGCCTGAGATTCGATCGTCGGTATCTCTATACCTAGTTCAATCTCGTTATCGGCAAGTCTCTTTACTCGTTCCGTAATACTAGATCCCGTGGCTAACTCTTTAGTCACATTGCTTGCAAGCTTATTGTGATGATGTATTGCCAAGTGGGCCCTGAGATACCTCTCCATCATACGGAGTGACAAATCCCAGTCTTAATCCATGCCAACTCAACAGACACCCTCGGAGATACCTGTAGAGCATCTTTATAGTCACCCAGTTACATTGCGATGTTTGATACACACAAGGTACTCCTCCGGTGTCAGTGAGCTGCATGATCTCATGGTCAAAGGAACAGATACTTGACATGAAGAAAGCTATAGCAAATAACTTAAATGAACTGATGCTAAGCTTATGGTCGGGTCTAGTCCATCACATCATTCTCCTAATGATGTGACCCCATTATCAAATGACAACTCATGCCTATGGTTAGGAAACCTTAACCATCTTTGATCAATGAGCTAGTCTAGTAGAGGCTCACTAGGGACATATTGTTGTCTATGTATCCACACATGTATTTGAGTTTCCGATCAATACAATTCTAGCATGGATAATAAATGAATATCATGAACAGGGAAATATGATAATAACCAAATTTTTTTGACCATGAGAACTGCAGGGCTTACACCCCACAGCATTTTATTAAAAAAGAGAAGAGCACAAAAACAAAGATCCTCAAGATGAGGAAAAGAAAATAAAGAGAAAAAAACTAAAGAAAACTATACAAAAGGGAGAGGGGGGCTATACCTAAATAGGAGTACAAAACTGAAAATACAAGAGTCCTCCTCAAGGAGGTAGGAAATCAATCCATCTAAGCAGGGCATCCCTATATGTTTTTTTGATCCTGTGGGAGAGGAGTGTAACATCATGTATGAAACCATTTCTCCATGCCCTAAAAGAAGGCCTGATATGCCTGAATGCCCTGTCATTCCTGACTTTCCAAACATTCCACCAAGCAAGAATGACCACTTCTGCAAAGAAAGGTTTATTGAAATCCTTTCTGGCATGCATAGCAATTTCAACCATGTCATCAGAATCCTTCCAAACAATCAGCAGATAGTTCCACACACGTACACTAAAATTGCATTGGAAAAAGAGGTGGTTTCTATCCTCCAGAGTCCCAGTTGGACAAAGCACACACTCAGGCCCATCATTAATCCTCCAGTGTCTGTGTTGGATCATATCTTTGGTGTTAACTCTGTCCATTATGACCAGCCAGGCAAACATTTTGATCGAGATGGTACAGCAGCTCTTCCAGACCCACCTCAAGATGGGATTTGCCATAATCGGCTGGTACACAAATTCATAAAACTTTTTAGCAGAATAGTTTGCCTGCTTACCATGCCTCCAAACCCAAGCATCCGGGCAACCGCTGTCCAAATGAAAAGATTCCATCAAAGAAGAAAGTTGGTGAAACTCTTGGAAAGCTAGTACAGATAAAGGTAAATAAAACAGCTCTTGAAAATTGTCAGTCTGAAAAGCTTCCATGACAGACAGATTTTTGTGGAGACAAAAGGAATAGAGCCTGGGAAATCTTTCCTGAAGAGGGTGCAAGTATTTTCAATCTGCTAATGATCTGACCAAAACAGCACAGTGTCTCCTCTGTGAACAATGACAGAGGTAACAGCCCTAAACTTATCCATTAGCTTGCAGATATCTCTCCACTAGAAAGAACCACAAAGTGTTGTATCATGGGGAACTCTTTGGAAATAATAAGAGTCCCAAACTAGGTTAACCCATGGCACATCCACCCTGTTGTAGAATTTGTTGAGATGTTTTAACAGCAGAGCATCATTTTGTAAACCCAGGTTGAGGATTCCCAAACCTCCCTTGGATTTAGGTCTACAAACAAGGGGCCAGGCAGCCAGGGAATGGCCCTTCTCCTGACCATACTTTCTCCATAAACACTGTCTCTGAATTCTTTCCAACTGCTTCAGAATACCCTGAGGTATTGACAGGCTGCAAAGGAAGTAGATAGGCAGGGAAGAAATAACTGAGTTAACCAGTTGCAGTCTGCTCCCTTGAGGCAAAAACCAAGAGCTAGTTGTGAGCCTTCTCTCCATTCAATCTACCAGAGGTAAAAGATCAATAATTTTAGGCCTAGTAGTCCCCACTGGCAAGCCCAAATATGTGAAAGGCATTGAGCCTAACTGACATCCAAAAAGAGCAGCAAGACAAGTAGCATCTGCAGCATTCACATTAATAGGATACAATGAAGATTTATGAAAGTTGATCTGTAGACCAGTTGCCTTTGAGAATGAGCAGAGCACTGATTTGAGGGTCTCAAACTATGAGCTTTGAGCATTTATGAAGAGCAATGTGTCATCAGCATACTGAACCATTGGGAAATCAGGGTCATGGGTGAGTAGTGGCAAACTTAGAAATCCCTGATGCAACCTATCATTTATCAACGTCTGCAAATGATCTGCAGCAATTACAAACAGTAAAGGAGAAATAGGGTCTCCTTGCTTAACCCCACACTTGCATTTAAAATGATTGCCAGGTACACCATTAAGCAGTACTGAAGAAGTTCTAGAAGACAACAACTGCTTGATCCATGTAATCCATGTATTATCAAACCCTTTTGCCAAAATGATCTTCAGAATAGCCTCATGCTGAATGGAATCAAAACCTTTTCAAAATCCAGCTTTAGAAGGAGAATGGGCTTTTTAGACTGGTTGCATTGATGGATATACTCAAAAGTCCAAGCTAGGCAATCCTGTATAGTTCTGGATTTGATAAAACCATATTGATTATTATTATTGCCTCTAGGGCATATTTCCAATAGCATTCATGGCTAGGATTCCCCTCCCGCCAACATGAAATGTGTGTGTGGGGGGGGTGGGCTAGCAATAATAACGTGCGCTTTGTGCGACAGGTGCCACATCAAAGTTGTGCATTGGGTATTTGAACATCAAACCACCCTTTTCATATATATATATATATGGCCCACATGCAAGTGTGTTCGTGTTCTGGCCCTTTCCCGTGTTTTTTTGCCAAATTTATGAACAGCAGACGAGTCGGACGCTGCAATCATCTGCGATCGTGTATGAAACAGACACGGTTCCCTAAGACTACCCGTGTGTCGCGCCCCTGCCCCTGTCACCCACATGATCACAGTAGATTGGGCTCCACGAGGCTTCCCTCCCACTCACGAAAATATCTACTCCCTCGCAATCTCGAAAATATCTACCCGCCTAGATGGTTTTTTTGTTTGATAGCACACATTTAGTATGTGTGGACCGTGTGCGATGAATGTTACTCCTGCTCTGCTTCAATCAGTAGATCCAAATTTTCAGTAGCCCCGGCATTTTACTCCCGTGTGCATCCCTCACAATCTCAAAAATATCTGCTCGGCTGGAGTGGTTTTCTGTTTGATAGCCCACGATTATTATGTTTTAACCGTGTGTGATGTTCGTTACTCCCACCCCGCTCTGCTTCAATCCCTTGATCCAAAATTTCGGTAGCCCCGCAATTTTACTCCTGCCTAGTAAAATTTTCAATACCCACGGCATTTGCTCAAACACCACCTTGGACTCCCTCCACACACACACCCAAAATCCTCCGCTTACCCCAAATCCCCCGCTCACACACATAGACACCACCCTCTCTCGCTCGAAACCTAGCTAGGTCGCCACCGCCGCCGTGCTGCCTCCATCGTCAACCTCTGCCGGTCTACCCATACAGTTTACCCACCAATATACATACCCTCGCCGCCCTGAGTTTCTTAGATGACGCCTGTGAAACACCCCCTTTCCCACAGATCCCCATCCCCACCCCCCTCCACTACAAAAAAAAGACACATCCGTGACATTTTTGGCCGAACGATTTTTTTCTGTCATGCTTATGACACTTCTATGACGATAATTGTGACAAAAGCACGTATCATCATAGATGTGGTGGGCTCCTACTTCTATGACAAAAAATCATGACAGAAAATGGGCTTTTCATCCTGGGCGGGCCGGGGACGCAGCTGCATGACATTCTTTGGGCCGTCCATGACGGAAAAAATCATGGTAGAAGCGAGCGCGAGGAAAATATCAGGAAGTTCCCGGTTACAGTGGGTGGTCGGGGCCAAGCGATGCATGAAGGTTTGCGTGTTTCTCTCGTACACGTATGCGTGTGTGTGCGAGGCGTTGGGCTCTAACTGAACCCAAGCGAGGCGTTCGCTTACTGAACCCGAGCGATTGCACTGGCTATGTTACTGAACCCGAGCGATCGATCCCTTGGCTGTTAACTGAACCCGATCGAGCGATTCCTTCGCTACTGCCACTAACTAAAGCCGATTGAACCTGCTGCCTCTTGATGGACAGTGACCATTGTTGGGGGTTGGATGAACAGTTCCAGGTGGGGGTTGGATGAATAGGACCCCGAGGTAGTAGAGGCCGTTGCCGCTGGATGAACAGGACCCCGATCGAGGAGGTGGGGGTGGATGAACAGGACCGTGTGGAGGGCCGGTTGAACAGTAGCCGGTGGAGGGTGGATGAACATGACCACGTGGAGGGCTGGTTGAACAGCAGCCGGTGGAGGCGACACCGTGGATGAACAGTAGCTGGTGGAGGCAGGAGGAAGTCGATGGTGGATGAACAGTAGAAGGTGGAGGCTGGAGGAAGTCGACGGTGGATGAACAGTAGCCCGTGGAGGCTGGAGCGAGGCAGTAGGTGGTGGATGAATAGTATCATGTGGAGTCCCGTTTTGCGGTACGCCACACCCCTCCCGATGAAAAGGACCATGTTTCGACCGTAGGCGCTCCAACACATGTCCGTTTCCTCCGTTTTGCGGTATGCCACACCCCTCCAGATCAACAGCACCCCGTTTCGACCGTAGGAGCTCGAACAGAAGTCCGTTTCCTCCGTTTTGCGGTATGCCAGACCCCATTTTGGTTGTTCTGTCCAACCGGTTGGCTCCCGTTGAATAGGACGCATTCCGACCCAGTCTGTTGCCTTCCGATGAACAGGACGTTGTTTCTCCATTCCGACCCAGTCGGTTGGCTGCCCGATGAACAGGACGCCATTGCTGCCGTCCGTTGCCTCTCCATCTACACGAGCCCTGGCCGTATGTATGTGCGAGTAGGCGTTCGAGACCCTGCCCATATGTACGTATGTGGCCGTATTTTTTGGCATCTGGCTGTACATACGTGTACACGGTTTTGACTGGACTGCCGGAACTGCTACGTCGGGGGTGTCGGGGCCGGAACATGATATCCCAGAAATTAACACCTCGTGTCATCACCAGCCCAGGATTACTGTTACTGGTGGACACGTCCTTGTTACAGAATACCAAGCTATTACAAGAATTGGATACAAGACCATAAAGGTCCAATGATACAACACTGATATCTGGTGGTGGATGACGGAATTGACTCGTGGTTCTCCAACGTCGATGGGGCTCCATTCCCACAGGAACAGCTGACCTGGATAATTCCTATCCGCGTGGCTGCTATCCTAGGCTCCGCACGGACGTTGTGGTAATACTCTTCACTGAAATCCTGACCTGGCCAAGTAAATAGCCAGGGACAAGCCTGTGAGTATGTTTGAATGTACTCGCAAACATCATGAACAAAAGATATACCGAATGCAGCAGATAAAAATATATGATCATGATGAGCCAAACTATATGCATATGCTCATGCTGACTGAAATTTAAATCATGATAATAAAATGATATGAACGTGTACATAGCATGTTAGTCATGATCAAACTTATTAGAAATAAAGCAAATGAATGCCACGGGTAGTCTAGCCAGCCCAAGTGACACTCAACAAAATAAAAGAAATGCTAATCGGGTGTGCACAAGAGTAGTGGCGGGACCGCCTGTAAACTCGAGAGACGCCACGAGAGGTCTTGAAGAGAAATGCCAATCGGGTGTCAAGTGACACCACGGTCGGACTTGAAGAGAAAATGCCAATCGGGTGTCCACAAGAGTAGTGGCGGGATAAACCGCCTGTTAACTCGAGAGACGCCACGAGAGGTCTTGAAAATAAAGTTGAGTGCCCGGGGTAGTCTTGCCAGCCCCTGAGACACTCAGGAAATTCAAAATAAGAGAAACGGGTTAGTCCTCAATAATATGCATAACCATAATAATATTAACATGCATAAAATATTCATGGTAGCATCAGGGTGACAACAATTATCTTGCAAAATAATTAAGGCTCAATTTAATTATTTTCCTCCGAAGACCGACACTAAGACCGACACTTGACCAACCCAGACTGTAGCCCTTAACCGCGGACACGGCTATTCGAATAGGTTTAAACCCTGCAGAGGGTGTACTCTTTACCCACAAGTAAAGGATTTCTTTAGTCAGTACCATGACACTGACTAATTCCCATTACGGTCTTTGGGTTGAAAACACACCTGACCAGCACACACTGGATTATCTTTCCGGATGCCAGGAATCACCCAAAGCATCATTCAAGAAAACTTTAAGACGGAGAGACCAACGTCCTGCATGGGATCACTATTAATACGCGCGGATTACAAGGGGTGCCCCCCTCTCAGTCACAACTGGAAACACCCATGCCCCCTGACCTGATGATAGAATTTAGTCCACCAACATGGAAACCCTCATCGTAGCCCTCTATGTGGTGTGTGCACGGAAAGGGGTTAACAACTTACTGAACCATACCCCACCTGTGGCAGGGACAAGTGGTAGCATGAATCAAGTATGGGGTTTACGGGAACAAGACTCGATCTACGGTCGACTCAGGAGGTACACGTTTTTCTGCAGTGGTTAGCACAACAAAGTATTCTATCAACAGCAATACCAAACAGGGCCACAACCCTTGCATGCTCCACATATATCACGTGACACCCCCGTGTCAAATATGGCCCGTGCCCACCGGCACGTCCAAGGCAGGAGCACACTCCTGGATTCTCGCAACTTGTGCATGTCAAAACTTGAGTGGAATGCATGCAAGAGAAAATATACATGACCATGCATGCTCATCTAGCAACATGCAAATTTAATTTGATTTCGACATAGTCATGTTCAAATTATTCTTGCAAATAATATAACCATGCGATTCACCATATCAAGTGTTCGAGATGCTTGCCTTAAGTATGTAGAAGGATTGGGGCACTCCAAAAGTTTGAAATATTAACTCCCCTCCATTTCCTATTTTCAAAAATATTTAATTCACCACATATAGCAAATACAGTACTAAAAATTGCTTCAATTTTTTTTAAGTAAATACTAAAATAAACTAGATGAAAATTAAGGAAGGAGAGAAAAAGAATCGATTGATTTAGAGTTTATATGAATTGCTAATAAAATTTCTAAGATGGAATAAAAGACTAAATGGACTATTTAATTGATCCAGTGGAGATAAAGCTTAGGAAAAATGTTCACCTAAGCTGTATAAATAGAGCATGATTTTAGGAACCTAAAGAAATTTGAATCGTCAAATTTGTACTTGTATTAGTGGCTGTGGAATTATTTTAGTTTGCAGGAAAAGACAAAGAGAGAAGGCAGAGGTGCGCCCTGGGCGTAATATAGCAGGCTGGCGCTACTGGGCTGAGCCCAGCCGTCTGGCCGCGCGGGAGGTGGTCGACGTCGATGGCGTATTCCAAGGAATACGTTAACCAGTGGAGAAAGCGTGCTTCCACGATTACGCCTTCACTTAAAACCGTACGGGGTGACCTGGGGGTCACTGACGGTGGGTCCCGCTGGTCCACCTGTCATGTTTGACCGGTCCACTCCGCCCTTCTCCGTCACAACAGAATAGGGACGGGGCTCCGGCGATCGCCACCGGCGAACGATGGCGCCTCCGCGTAAACTGAGCATATGGGGAGGACCGGGAGGTAGAGGCGAATTCGGTGAGGTGCGCCATGATCGCCGGAGTTGGTGGAGTCGCCGACGGCGAGCTCACCCGAAGGGCTCTGGCGGAAGCGAATTGGGGCTTTCGCCTAAGAGCCATCTCCGGCGAAATTGACGACGGGGATGGGTCTGTGGGTCTCTATGGAAGCTAGTGGAGAAGGAATTGGGGAGGGAAAGGCTCTGTTGGGGTGGAAATCATCGGCGAGGTGGCGGTGGCAGTAGCTACCAGAGACGGAGGAGATGATCTCGCCCGGTCGATTGGGTGTACGGGGGAGCTCACAGAAGGAAGTAGGAGAGGCGTATGCATTGAGGCGAGCTCAGGGAGGCTCTTTTATAGGAGAGGGGAGGTGGTGCCGCGGCTTCCAGAGGAAGACATGGCGGCGGCGGACATTACTACGCCGTTGAGGTGGCTGGCGAGGTCAGCGTGGACGGCGGGGTCTGTGGGGAGTTGGCGGACCGGAGTTAAGGCGGGAACGCTCTGGCGTCTGCGGATTTGGCCACGCGTCGTGGGCGGCGGTGACAGCCACGTGCGGCGGCTGTGGCTGGTGCTAGGTGGCGGCTGGCCGGCGCTAACGACCAGGGAAGGTGTCGGTGGGGTACCTGGCTTACCCGCGAAGCTAGTGGTGGAGGTGCGTGACTGGGGGAGGCAGTAGGGCGGTGACAGGGCTCGGGCGCCGGCGGTGCACTAACTGCGTTCTGCTCGCGCTCCAGGCATGCCCCTAATGTGTTCGACGAAATGCCAGAGTGAGCTAGGGTGATCCATTTAAGCTAATTTTTGCTAGGGTTATGATTAAAAAGATGGCAAGACTATTGGACATTCTGGTTTGGTCGGAAGAGCTAGTCCCAAAAGTGGTTTTAAGAGGTTGCCATATTCTGTCATGCACATGATGTGCTCGACAGAATGCTAGGGTGACCTAGGAGGATTTGTTGGATATGAAAATTGGCAGGGAAATGTCTCTTTGAATGGTAGAGAGGGTGGTGGGGTTGGCTGGGCAAAAAGAAGAACATGCTAGTGCAAGTTTTGGTGAATTTCAGTTCTGGACAGAAAATGTAGGGGAATATTTGGTGAAATAAAGAGATTCCAATGGAGCTGGAATTTTGGACTTAAGGGTTTTGTTGGAAGGACTATAAATGGGAAAAATTTCAGGATTTTTGGGGCAAGGAAAATTGGGGTTGTAGTAGAAACTCAAATACTGGACGGAATTGAAAAGAGATTGTTTCACTCAAAATTTTCAAAACACCAAGATGGGTTTTTGCATAAAAGTGATATGTAGGAATCACATGACCTCTCATAATTTTTGTGGAATTTAAAAATAATTATTTAAAATGGTTGCAGTGCAACAGAGGTATTTAAAGTATTGAAAAAGCTATTAAAAGAATTGTTTTGGGTAAAAATTTATTATGAAATGATTCCTACTGTTGTTAAAGTAATAATGAAAAGGTTTAAGAAAACTCCCAGAGTCACAACATTATTTTCAAAAATTGCTATATGGAGGGAAGAATTTTGAAAAACAGAGGGCGGAAAATACTCCGAAAATAACAAAGGACTTAATATACTTCAAAATTTTATTTCTAGCCAAATTTTTATTTAGTAAAAATATGATTAAATTTTTAGGGTGTTACAAACTCTAACCCCCTTAAGAAAATCTCGTCCTCGAGATTTGTTAAGGGCGGAGGAACTAAATGCAAATCACAACAGACAAGTGATAATGCACCAGGCAATAACACACAAGCATATCATTCGATCAAACACTACACACTGCTAGAAACATACACATAATCGTCTACGGCATGACGGTGGAATTTACAGGGCAACAGGGTAACTAGGACTCGATAACTACTCTGGTAGACTCAGTCCACTTCGTCGACGTCCAGACGGGCGTGTCTTGCGGACGTCGGGGCTTCTCCGGGAGCTTCAACGTCGGAATTGGCTGGAGTGTTATGAGGGCTGCAGGGTTGGGGTAGCGATGGTGACCCACGCGGGGTGTAGTGGCTACAGTCCCGTTGGAGAAAATCCCCAAGAGACGACGGAGTTCATCCGGGCAAACGAATGCATTGCCCGGGTGGATGACAGGGGCAGACCTTGGGGGCTCAACTGGCCTCCCAAGCAGCACTATCGGGGTGTCGGTGTCGGGTGCAGCTTCACTTCTGGCCGGGGTCAGGAGAGCGAGCGTCCTGCGGGTCTCAATCAGGTCAAAAGTGACCTGATCGAACAGTGCCTCTTGCGCTCTCAGGTAGCGCACTAGATGCACCAGAGCAGGATCCGTCTCATGGTCTCCATTGGCGACTTGGGTCGGTCTACCATAGCCTTCATGACTAGGGTAGTAGTAGAAAGAGCGGCAGTTAACCCTCGTCGACCGATGCCGGAGTTAAACTACAGCCTCTCGGGCTGCAAGTTGGATGGCTTGGGGCTCGTCGGTGGTCGTCCTCCCGGCGAACTGGTAGGGGCGCTCTGCGGTGATGCCCCTCCCGTAGATGTGCACCGTGGCCCAGAAGTGATGGATGGAATCACTCATGTGTTCCTGGTACACGACATACTCTGGCGGCTCTTCGATGCCGAGAGCACGACAGGTGAGATTAGCGAGGATGGCTACAAAGCCTTCAAGTCGACTGCGGTGGTCTCGTTATGAACGATGGGGCCTGGCATCTTGGTGGTTCGATATCGAACTGAGAGTGAGGCTGAGATGTGCTGGGTTGGGGCAAGGCTTCTCTTATAAGCCAGCGGAGTCTTCCATTGCACGCTTGCGGATGGGACAACTCAGGTGTCGGCCACAGGCACATAGCCTATGGACTAGGTTGATAGGTTGGGCACCGACTGTCAAAAAGATGTCGGCTGGCCACTGTGCGGTTATCGGATATGATGGGCTTGACTGTGAACAGGAAAGGATGTGGACGATGTGGAAACCTAGAGATAGCGACCAGGCTAAGATAGGATTAGCCAATGGTCAGCCTGGCTCTGATACCAAGGCTGTCGGGGCCGGGACATGATATCCCAGAAATTAACCCCTCCTGTCATCACCAGCCCAGGATTACTGTTACTGGTGGACACGTCCTTGTTACAGAATACCAAGCTATTATAAGAATTGGATACAAGACCATAAAGGTCCAACGATACAACACTGATATCTGGTGGTGGATAACGGAATTGACTCGTGGTTCTCCAACGTCGATGGGGCTCCATTCCCACAGGAACAGCTGACCTGAATAATTCCTATCCGCGTGGCTGCTATCCTATGCTCCGCACGGACGTCGTGGTAATACTCCTCGCTGAAATCCTGACCTGGCCAAGTAAATAGCCAGGGACAAGCCTGTGAGTACGTTTGAATGTACTCGCAAACATCATGAACAAAAGATATACCGAATGCAGCAGATAAAAATATATGATCATGATGAGCCAAACTATATGCATATGCTCATGCTGACTGAAATTTAAATCATGACAATAAAATGATATGAACATGTACATAGCATGTTAGTCAAGATCAAACTTATTAGAAATAAAGCAAATGAATGCCACGAGTAGTCTAGCCAGCCCAAGTGACACTCAGCAAAATAAAAGAAATGCCAATCGGGTGTCCACAAGAGTAGTGGCGGGACCGCCTGTAAACTCGAGAGATGCCACGAGAGGTCTTGAAGAGAAATGCTAGTCGGGTGTCAAGTGACACCATGGTCGGACTTGAAGAGAAAATGCGAATCGGGTGTCCACAAGAGTAGTGGCGGGATAAACCGCCTGTTAACTCGAGAGACGCTATGAGAGGTCTTGAAAATAAAGTTGAGTGCCCGGGGTAGTCTTGCCAGCCCCTGAGACGCTCAGGAAATTCAAAATAAGAGAAACGGGTTAGTCCTCAATAATATGCATAACCATAATAATATTAACATGCATAAAATATTCATGGTAACATCAGGGTGACAACAATTATCTTGCAAAATAACTAAGGCTCAATTTAATTATTTTCCTCCGAAGACCGACACTAAGACCGACACTTGACCAACCCAGACTGTAGCCCTTAACCGCGGACACGGCTATTCGAATAGGTTTAAACTCTGCAGAGGGTGTACTCTTTACCCACAAGTAAAGGATTTCTTTAGTGAGTACCGTGACACTAACTAATTCCCATTACGGTCTTTGGGTTGAAAACACACCTGACCAGCACACACCGGATTATCTTTCCGGATGCCAGGAATCACCCAAGGCATCGTTCAAGAAAACTTTAAGACGGAGAGACCAACGTCCTGCATGGGATCACTATTAATATGCGCGGATTACAAGGGGTGCCCCCGTCTCAGTCACAACTGGAAACACCCATGCCCCCTGACCCGATGACAGGATTTAGTCCACCAACATGGAAACCCTCATCGTAGCCCTCTATGTGGTGTGTGCACGGAAAGGTGTTAACAACTTACTGAACCATACCCCACCTGTGGCAGGGACAAGTGGTAGCATGAATCAAGTATGGGGGTTACCGGAACAAGACTCGATCTGCGGTCGACTCAGGAGGTACAAGTTTTCCTGTAGTGGTTAGCACAACAAAGTATTCTTTCAACAGCAATACCAAACAGGGCCACAACCCTTGCATGCTCCACATATATCACGTGACACCCCCGTGTCAAATATGGCCCATGCCCGCCGGCACGTCCAAGGCAGGAGCACACTCCTGCATTCTCGCAACTAGTGCAGGTCAAAACTTGAGTGGAATGCATGCAAGAGAAAATATACATGACCATGCATGCTCATCTAGCAACATGCAAATTTAATTTGATTTCGACATAGTCATGTTCAAATTATTCTTGCAAATAATATAACCATGCGATTCACCATATCAAGTGTTCGAGATGCTTGCCTTAAGTATGCAGAAGGATTGGGGCACTCCAAAAGTTTGAAATATTAACTCCCCTCCATTTCCTATTTTCAAAAATATTTAATTCACCTCATATAGCGAAAACAGTACTAAAAATTGTTTCAATTTTTTTTAAGTAAATACTAAAATAAACTAGATGAAAATTAAGGAAGGACAGAAAAAGAATCAATTGATTTGGAGTTTATATGAATTGCTAATGAAATTTCTAAGCTGGAATAAAAGACTAAATGGACTATTTAATTGACCCAGTGGAGATAAAGCTTAGGAAAAATGTTCACCTAAGCTGTATAAATAGAGCATGATTTTAGGAACCTAAAGAAATATGAATCATCAAATTAGGACTTGTATTAGTGGCTGTGGAATTATTTTAGTTTGCAGGAAAAGAAAAAGAGAGAAGGCAGAGGTGCGCCCTGGGCGTAATATAGCAGGCTGGCGCTACTGGGCTGAGCCCAGCCGTCTGGCCACGCGGGAGGTGGTCGACGTCGATGGCGTATTCCAAGGAATACTTTAACCAGTGGAGAAAGCATGCTTCCGCGATTACGCCTTCACTTAAAACCGTACGCGGTGACCTAGGGGTCACTGACGGTGGGTCCTGCTGGCCCACCTGTCATGTTAGACCGGTGCACCCTGCCCTTCTCCATCGCAACAGAACAGGGACGGGGCTCGGCGATCGCCGCCGGTGAACGACGGCGCCTCCGCGTAAACTGAGCATACGGGGAGGACCGGGAGGTAGAGGCGAATCCGGTGAGGTGCGCCATGATCGCCGGAGTGGGTGGAGTCGCCGGCGGCGACCTCACCCGAAGGGCTCTGTTGGGGTGGAAATCATCAAGAGAGGTGGCGGTGGCAGTAGCTACCGGAGACGGAGGAGATGATCTCGCCCGGTCGATTGGGTGTACGGGGGAGCTCACAGAAGGAAGTAGGAGAGGCGTATGCATCGAGGCGAGCTTGGGGAGGCCCTTTTATAGGAGAGGGGAGGTGGTGCCGTGGCTTCTAGAGGAAGCCATGGCGGCGGCCATTACTGTGCCGTTGAGGTGGCTAGCGAGGTCAGCGTGGATGGCGGCGTTAGTGGGGAGTTGGCGGACCGGAGTTAATGTGGGAACGCTCTGGCGTCTGCGGATTTGGCCACGCGTCGTGGGCGGCGGTGACAGCGACGTGCGGTGGCTGTGGCCGGTGCTAGCTGGCGGCTGGCCGGCGCTAACGACCAATGAAGGTGTCGGTGGGGTACCTGGCTTACCCGCGAAGCTAGTGGTGGAGGTGCGTGACTGGGGGAGGCAGTAGGGCGGTGACAGGGCTCGGGCACCGGCGGTGCAATAACTGCGTTCTGCTCGCGCTCCAGACATGCCCGTGATGTGTTCGACGAAATACCAGAGTGAGCTAGGGTGATCCACTTAAGCTGATTTTTGCAAGGGTTATGATTAAAAAGATGGCAAGACTATTGGACGTTCTGGTTTGGTCGGAAGAGCTAGTCCCAAAAGTGGTTTTAAGAGGTTGCCATATTCTGTCATGCACATGATGTGCTCGACAGAATGCTAGGGTGACCTAGGAGGATTTGTTGGATATGAAAATTGGCAGGGGAATGTCTCTTTGGATGGTAAAGATGGTGGTGGGGTTGGCTGGGCAAAAAGAAGAACTTGCTTGTGCAAGTTTTGGTGAATTTCAGTTCTGGACAGAAAAATGTAGGGGAATATTTGTTGAACTAAAGAGATTCCAATGGAGCTGGAATTTTGGACTTAAGGGTTTTGTTGGAAGGACTATAAGTGGGAAAAATTTCAGGATTTTTGGGGCAAGGAAAATTGGGGTTGTAGTAGAAACTCAAATACTGGACAGAATTGAAAAGAGATTGTTTCACTCAAAATTTTCAAAACACCAAGATGGGTTTTTGCATAAAAGTGATATGTAGGAATCACATGACATCTCATAATTTTTGTGGAATTTAAAAATAATTATTTAAAATGGTTGCAGTGCAACAGAGGCATTTAAAGTATTGAAAAAGCTATTAAAAGAATTGTTTTGGGTAAAAATTTATTATGAAAATGATTCCTACTGTTGTTAAAGTAATAATGAAAAGGTTTAAGAAAACTCCCAGTGTCACAACATTATTTTCAAAAATTGCTATATGGAGGGAAATTTTTTGAAAAACAGAGGGCGGAAAATACTCTGAAAATAACAAAGGACTTAATATACTTCAAAATTTTATTTCTAGCCAAATTTTTATTTAGTAAAAATATGATTAAATTTTTGGGGTGTTACAGGGGGCTCTACTACTACACATCCCGCTACTTGCTCATCCACGGTTCATCGTTGCAGAGAGACCGATCGACCGGTATGTACGTACACGTCCGCGACCAGACAGACAACGCTACGTACGCTTCGACCGGATTGGTCCCAGCTGTCAGGGAGGATAAGGACGCACTTCCTTGTGTGTGAAGATATAGCTGGTCCATCCCAGCTGTCAGGGGGAGGAATAATTTTTTTCCATGTAATAAGGAGGCATTTCCTTGCATGCGAAGATGTAGGTGGTGGGTCCAACTGTCAGCCTCACCGTGTACAGTCGTCTTCCGATGGCTGTTGTTCGTTAACAACATTGACCACGCCGCGCCGAGAGCACTAAGGCGGTGGACAACGGCGAGGCCTGCTAAGGGAAAAATGTAGAGCCAAGGAAGATGAGGCAGTGGATGCCCACGCAGAGGGGAGTATGAGGGTTCACTGGTTCCGCTGCGGTGTGAGGCTGCCGTCGCCGGAGAATAACACAATGTGTGGGTGAGTAGAGGGAAGCCCTGGCCGGCGGTGGGATTGGGGTGGGGCGGTGAGGCCTGCGCGGCAGCACTGCCGCCCACGGGAGGCAGGAGCAGGCGGTCCCGCCGGCACTGGTTTGGGCGGCTGGAGCAAGAAGATCGGAGGTTGAAGAAGCAGCACGGCTGTTGGATTAACATCCAACAGTCCAGCTGCTAGAATTATTTGTTGACAAAGTTGGCAAAGCCCTGTGTACGTGTCAGCTTAGTAGGCCCACAAGTCAGCAACCAAATCTATTGGGTCCCAGCTGTCATCAGGAGGAATAGTTTTTTTCGCATAATAAGGAGGCAGTTCCTTCCATGCGAAGATTTTGCCGGTGGGTCCCAGCTGTCAGCAGGAGCAATCATTTTTTTCGCGTAATAAGGAGGCACTTGCTTGTGTGGGTCCCTACTTTCAGTCTCTCCACTTACATCCCTCTTCCGATGATTGTCGTTTGTTGACCATGTTGACCACGCCGTGCCGAGAGCACCAACGCTATGGACAAACCATGTCAAAACAAAACAAAACGTGGTGGACGATGGCGAGGCCCAGGAAGGGAATGACCCGGAGCTGGCGAAGCCACAACAGTGGATGCCCATGCTGAGGGGAGTACGAGGGCTGACTGGTCGGTTGCGGGGTGAGGCTGCCATCGCCAGAAAATAACAGGAGGTGCGGGTGGGTAGAGGGATGGCCTAGCCAGCGGTGGGAGTAGGGTGCGCCGCTGAGGCCTGCGCGACAGCTCAGCCGGCCACGGAAGGAGGGAGCAGGCAGTCCCGCCAGCGCTCGTTTGGGCGGCTGGAGCAGGAAGATCAGAGATTGAAGAAGTAAGATGGCGGTTGGATGGACATCCAACAGTCACTGCTCTGTGTTGACTAAGTTGACAAAGCCTTGCGTACGCATCAAAAAAAATTAGGACAGCGTCATCGTCAACATAGTAGGCCCACAAGTCAGCCTCCAAATCTGTGGAAAACAGTATACAGCCCATTTGCCATTATTTTTAATAACTTATAGCCCATTTGCTAATTCTTAAGGATATTTTGAAGCCCATATTCTTTTTGTTAGCATTACAGACCATATTCTGGCAACTGCTAAAAATATCAACAAAATTTTGCATATTCCGGTGGGGTCCGAACTCTTTAATCACGAAATTTCGAGTCACATTAAAAATAATTATGAAATAATTTTATTTCAAATTAAAATACAATGAAATTTTTCCTGCAAATAAAAACAATGAAATATAAAATCTTGAAATCCTGAAAAAAATAAAATTTGAATCTAGTTGCCGGTTTTCTGTGTTTTTAAAACTTACAGCCCATTTCTTACTACTTATAGCCCATTTTCTGGGGAAGCCGAATATATTTCCTCATCTTTAAAGATTTGCAGCCCAGCTAGGCTGAGAAAAGCAAGTAGGCTTGGGTTGGGTATTGTCCAAAAAAATATAACTGGGCTAGCCATTTTTAGAAAGAAAAAAGGTATCAACTGGGGTCGTCATGTGCTTAAATAAAAGCCTGGGCTAACGGGTCACAGCCCCCGCAGAGCGTAGTTGATAAAACTAAAAAACAACTAGGCGAGCTGCTGGGTCCCTGTTGTTACAATATTTCTCTCTTTAATAAAGGAAATGGAAAGCCATTTGCCTTGTTTCAATGAAAATATGACAGTCACAGGGGAGTTAAAAAGGGCAACAACATCTAACTCATGCTTACAAACGGTACAAAAGCCAAAGGATTAATTGTTCATCAAATTTAGACAAAACCCAGATTGAACATGGCAATAACATCTAACCCAACCACTCTTTTTGGCAGTCACAAACAAATGGATCGGTCTGATCCATAAAATAAACATCCCGTGCGAAAAAATTTACTGGAACATGACGAGAAGTTGTTGTAAATAGAACCCGAGCACGTTCCGAAGCCCATTTGTCCACCTAAAACTTCTTTTTTTGTTGTTCAACATATCCATCCGTGAGAATTTTCTTGTTGGAAAACTTAAGCCTCATGAACAATAGTAACCTCGCATTCAATAGGAAGAATGTGACAAAGCTTCTATTTGCCAGGTTGGATGCATATCCTTCCATCATTATTGTCCTCAAACGAATGTCATGAGAACTGAGAAAATCCCGGTGCTTATTACGCCACTGATTGGTTATATGTTTTTCTCCATGTGTTAGTGCCTAAGTAGACATGAAGATTGAAAACAGTTAAGGGCTAAAAAAAGAGTATGTCAAAAGAGCGACAGCTGAATGGTTAATTCTAGTACAATATATATGGGCTTTCAATGTGCATGAAATCATCACCTTTATATACAAATTCTCTGGACATGGAAAGCTTCACAGCAAGCCAATAATTGTGTTCAGATCATAACTAAACATTCTGATATATAAGATCCTGAAAGAATCCAACACCATTGATAGGCTATCCATGGACGAACTCTTCACTGAGCATATAACATAATATTAGTACCCAACGTGTACTCCAAGATGATATAAAATGTATGCGCACAAATGAAAAATGCAGCTTATGATTACAAATGTGTAGATGATAATATACGGTACCTGAATAAGTGTGGAGTCAAACGCCAACTTGTGCTAATTAAACGGATCAGGAATTACACCCAAGGTCTCCAGTTTAGGCGTAGAGACGATAGTTATTTGCCAAGGTATATAACAATAATGAAGGAGCAACCTTTGAAATGAAGGGGCATCTTCGATGATGAGCTGCTGTCCTACAAAACAAATTCCAATGCTTTTAAGGTGAGGTGACTTTATTTGGAGACAACTAATAGGGATTTCTATTCCCAAAACAATCAGCAAGCGCTCCAGGGCAGGGCAACTGGAGTGGATGATGCTGTGCAGTGAGGCCTCTGACAGATAAACCACCACAAGCGAAAGTTTTTTTAGCAGTGGGAGTCGAAGCATTTGTACCAGATCTTCTGGTAGATGGCACCGATGGCCGTGTGGAGAGAGGAGGAAAACCACGAAATGGACAACGGTGGTGTGGGCACAAATTCTTGGCCTTCGGTTCGTGGTATGTAATTTTTGTGGTAATGGTAGAACTCAAACTGCTGGAGTTTTTCGAATTCAGGGGATGTCAGCCAGGCGTCCACCGTGCAGGGTATGGACAGCAGGTAGCGTGTCGGGATGCAGAGGCATTGAACGGAGCCCTGGTGGGAGGAGATGATGGCTCTGAGGAGTTCAAAATCATGAACGATAGATAGCTGACGATAGTCGAGATTAAGGGGCGTGGCGCGCCATAGAGGGCGCCACCGAGTTGAGAGGACTTGGGTGCGGCAGTAATCCTTGGTGGGTGACGGTGTCCTGGACTAGGGTGTACTCACCACGTCGTCTCCCGACCAAGTGGATCGGGCCAAGGACCCCCATGGAGGTTCACTATTGGGCCAGTTCGGACAACCGATGACATATACGAGGAAGATTCCACAAGACTTGCTGATCAAGACAAGTACTCCTCTCCACCGACGTAATCGACTAGGACTCTTGTTATCCTAGGCCTCTGGTACATTATATAAGCCGAGGCTAGGCTAGTCGGTAGATTATTATGACATCCATCATATAATTATGGTTTAGACCACAACTCAAGATCTGATGGTAGATCAACTCTGTACTCGATACCCCATCATCAATATAAACAAGAGCATGACGTAGGGTTTTATCTCCATCAAGAGGGCCCGAACCTGGGTAAAACATTTTCTCCTTCGTCCCTATTACCATTGATCTAAGAATCCATAGCTCGGGACCCCCTACCCTGAGGTCTGCCGGTTTTGACACCGAGAATGGTGCTTTCATTGAGAGTCCCGCTGTGTGATCGGCAAAGGATCAATGGCTTGCCTGCAGATCAACTACGACGTTGGCATCTTCATCGCCGGCTCGACTGGTCACCTTGGATTGACCGAGGACTGTGCCCTGCCTCCGATCATCATGTACGGACGAGGGCCTTCATCAACATCAACTCCGATCTCTATCATGATCTTGGAGGAATCATCCATGGAGCTCGGGGGCTCAACCTCAACATTGCCCTCGGGCGACTGTGCTGTTTTTTCAGACAGCGAACTTGTATCCACTGCCACCGCCTCCTTGCGCATCTCTTTGACTATTCCTTTGATGGAATTGTGCGGAATTGAGTCTACAACAACCCTGTAAAATTTCGTCGCGTTCTGATGGAGCAATCTCTGTCGATCTCCGATATACCGGAGCCCTCTCGAATATGAACGGGAATCCATACGAGTTTGGAGCGTGGTGTCCAGCATCTAGCTTGGACGTCCTTTGGAAGATCCAACCGTTGATCGGCTGCAGAATTCCTATATCTACCACCCCTCAAAATTTCAGCTCGATCCGACCGTTCAAACTCTAGGAAACCTCGGATGAGCACATTGATTTTCAGATCTGTTTTCTACGCGAGAACGAATCCGACCCGAGTTCATCTTTTTTATGAACGGGATTTCGGGCATCCTTTTTTAAGGAAGTTTCGTATGGGTACTGTGTTTTATTCTCAAACACATTCCACTAGTTTTAAAGCCTTTTCCAATATAATCGTAACCATCGCGCCGGTTGCAAACCAGCCCGACAACGTTGCTGCACGGCTGCCAACCTGCGCCAGACTGGTCGTCGCTTCATCGAGCCGAGCCCGACCTTATCAGATCATCATCTCGGCAAGCAGAACAAGATTTCGGCATCGTGAAGACTAAATCATCACCAACGTCGTTGCCACATGTATTACACGGAGCAGGCACACAGGCATCGCCGCACGGTCACTTCATCAAACCGACATCGACCGTGTCACAAGATCCGACTTGTGTCGGCATCGCCGCGCTATTGGTTCTTCAAGCCTATGTCCACCACGCCGACCTACTTTGACAACTCGGTGGGTATGGGGATTGCAATGTCACCTTACCAAGCTGCTCCGTCACCTCGGCTAGACCGGGGGCTTCGTCATCAACCTACTTCAGGGAGTTTGGCGTCACCAGCCGACCAGCTTTGTCACGTTAGCTGGTCCGGGGGCTTCGCCTCGCCACATCGACCACGCTGCGTCATTACTTCGTCAAGCCGAACTCCTCGCTCGGTCACCTCGGGCTTGGGGGCTGGGATCTCGGCCAGGCCGAGGACTACATCTTCATCCCGCCACAAGCCCGGACTCGTCAGCAACACTGAACACACTAACCAGCTAAGTCGCTTTCATGCTCAAATTTCCTCAATTCTTAATTTTTTCCGTTAGACCAAGCATTATATTTATGTTAAAATTTATTTGTTAAAAGCATTGTTTGTTAAAAACACTTCTTGTCCTAGGTTAACTGGGGGCTCTTAAAATTTATATGAGCCGTTTTATAATAAGTGTTTTCTTCTAAGTCATTGCAAAGTCTTTTTCTACCACTCCTTTTTCGACTCGAGTGTATGGTCAATAGCCGGATAGCCTGGCTTCTCTCTAAAGCTGCTTGAGTTTAGTTCGCTAAACTGGCCTCGGAGAAGCACTGCGCCTTCAGGATAAGGAGGTTGAAGCCGAAGGCTGACCTACTTGAAGCTGAGAGATCGGATGTGTCATGTTAAAGCACGACAGAAGCACAATTTTTTAAGACCAATTTCGGATTGGCAAAAAAAACTTGTTTTAGTTCGGACATAAAGTTTTTTTGTTTTCCATGCTTATGGCACTTTTAACCTATTTGTGTGTTTTCAGCATAAGTCTCACGGTACGATGCCGGACACCTTTAAAGCTTCGGCAATATCAATGCGGATTACGACTAGAGCCGAACCCACCAAAAGCCAAGGTACTCCATGTACTCCTCGGCAAAACATTCTCGGATATTGCATTATATGCATCAATTTCGAATTGTGTCTTCGGTCAATAGTTGGGTTGCCGGGCTCCCATGCTTGCCTCCTACGTGTCACTTTGTTCGGCTAGGTGTGCAAAGGGAGAACCACTGCGATTGTGCTTCCAGCTTGAATGGTTAAGCACCTCAGTGGAGAAAGCCAAAAACTGACTGTCACAATGGGCGTAAACAAGTCAACGATCCGATGATGGTGTCAAACTATAGATTGATAGCGATTACCCCGTGTTAAACGATGTGCCTTTCATAAAATTGGCCGAAGTGTTAATGGCTAGACTTTGGTCAGTGCCAAACACTAACCGGGGGCTAGTAACTGGCCTCCCAACTTTAAGCTCCTATGACTAAGTCAAAGTTATAAAGCCTGCATATCTGATTGCCTCGTTTCCGCTAACCCAGCCGCCTCCGGGCACTGAGACGTCGGCTAAGGGTTGTCTTATTAGTACGGAAACACCCTGCGTAGCATCTACAAAGGGGTCCAAGCCGACGATGGGCCACTTTCAGATTATAAATGGTTGCAACGGAGTCAAAATAAACATATATGATCAGCGTTTGTATTCAATATATGAGCGCTGTCTTCCGTAATTATCGTTATAAAGACATAAATATGCATCAATTTGACTTAAGATTTTGGCCAAGCCGGGTTGCCTGGCTCCTGTGCTTACCCCTACGTTCCTGATTGTTTAGCTAGGCGATAAAGGGAGCACCTCTGTGATTCTTACTTCCGGGTCATCCGGGTTAGTACATCAGACTGGGTGAAGCCGAAAGCTGGCTATCTTAAAGAATATAATTGGTCGGCAACGACGGAAGTGAAAATTTCGGTTCATTTAGACCATAGAGTTCGAGAACTTTCCCTGAACTAAATCCTCACTATTTTCCTCCTACATTGATCGGAGGTGATGTTTCATGATCATGGTCAGCATGACAACCCAAAGAAAGGAACCTATAGCGGGACTATTTTCTTTGGAAGATGTTTCTTACGTTAAATAAGTAATATAACATACCTCTCCGTGTACCTTTGTTTATAAAACCGTATGGCCGGATTGCCATGTTTTCCGTAAATCTTTGCCCTTATAAAGGATTTATAAACTAGCCGAGGAGGTTGAGGCCGACGGCCGGTCAACAAAGTTTTGTACAATGCGGATCTGAGCATTAATGATGTAGAGTACTTGGATACATAGAATCATTAGACATAAATTGTGATTAAAGTCAGTTTACTCTGAATATTTATCCTTAATTCGGCCACCCTTGCCCAAATTACGGCTCAGGGGCTACTGGCTTTGCGCTTCTCACTTAAAAGCCATTAAAGGGGTACATCGATCCCCTGATCTGGTGTTGCCACCCGACCAGTGGCTCGGGGGCTACTGCATTGCCTATTCAATGCAGAAAATTTAAAATGCCTAGTGTTCGGCTTGACCGAGCTATGGGCAAACGTGTCTTCGGACAACAATCAGCACCATCTGGGACCTATCCGGCATCAAGCTAGTATATTACGGCGACTTCTCAAGACCCTCTCTCAAGGGCCCGTCCGCCGATCACTATCTCCTCTTATATATTACACTATGTTTCTATAACTACATATGCTGCCGAGCTAGGAGTTGATCCTCAGGCCCATTTCACAAATCGACCTGAGTCTCAGGGGCTACCGGGATCAGTGGTTTCATGTTTTCCTTCAGGCGTATCTCGGATTTTAGGCCGACACACACACCTTGAGGGCTACTGGCTGTATATCTTGGCAGAGAAGAAATTGCACCAATCGTGAAAATTATATCCGCTAAAAATCAGCCCAAGCCTGAGGTGGTGTACCACTTCGGAAGCAGTCCGGCATAAAGCTCAGATGCAATTGGTTGGCTCCCTAGAGAGCGGTTCCGAATTAAGCTCGGCTAAACTCCTTCGACTTTTTTCAAACCAAGGTGATCTATGAAAACTCGTATATAGTCCGGCGTTGGAGCTTGGATGCAGTCCAGCGCTGGAGCTCGGCTGCAAAATGACACTTCGGATACAGTCCGGCGTTGGAGCTTGGACGCAGTCTGGCGTTGGAGCTCGGCTGCAAAAAGACAACTCGGATGCAGTCCGGTGTTGGAGCTTGGATGCAGTCCGGCGCTGGACCTCGGACGTGAGAGGACACGCCGCACGGGAAACACTTCAAACCCGTGGTGTGGCGTAAAAATAACAAGGCATTGATAAAGGCCGAAGACTTAAAGGGCTCCTCGGATGCCCGATGTGTAAACTCTTTGGATTTAGCTCGGTAATCCTAAAGATCGAAGATGGGAAGATTTGTTGAACCAGTTTCAAGACCGACGACCGAAGATGAAGAAAAGTTTGGAAGAACCGAGGAGCATCCCCAACTTGAAGACCGGTTCAGGGGATACTGACTGTGTCCCGGACTAGGGGGTACTCACCACGTCGTCTCCTGACCAAGTGGATCGGGCCGAGGACCCCCATGGTGGTTCACTATTGGGCCAGTTAGGACAACCAATGACATATACGAGGAAGATTCCACAAGACTTGCTGATCAAGACAAGTACTCCTCTCCACCGACGTAATCGACCAGGACTCCTATTATCCTAGGCCTCTGGTACATTATATAAGCCGAGGCTAGGCTAGTCGGTAGATTATTATGACATCCATCATATCATTAGGGTTTAGACCACAACTCATGATCTCGAGGTAGATCAACTCTATACTTGATACCCCATCATCAATATAAACAAGAGCAGGACGTAGGGTTTTACCTCCATTAAGAGGGCCTGAACCTGGGTAAAACATTGTCTCCTTCGTCCCTGTTACCATTGATCCGAGAATCCAGAGCTCAGGACCCCCTACCCCGAGGTCTGCCGGTTTTGACACTGACAGTGGGGAGAAGCGAGATGATCTCCCCAAGGATGGCGTTCGGGAGATCGCTGATGTGGTCCACCCGAGATTCTACGGGTTCCTCAGATCCGGTGGGGGGCCTGCCGCTTCTCCCAGCGATGCCGGGTGCGACATCTACAATCTGCGTCGCCGCTGGCGGGAGCCTCATCTTCTTGGCGCAGGGTCCAGCCGACTCCATTTTCCTTGCTTGCGTCACACCGAGCTCACAGAATTGAGCAGAGTAGGCAGAGACGAGCCTAGTGGTAGTGCGAGTGGGGAAGAAGGAGGGCTGGGGTTTTTTGTAGGAGTGGAAGAAGAGGAGCAGGCGTTTTCTGTACGAGTGAGGAAGAAGGTGAGCGGGGTTTTTTAGTACGAGTGAGGAAGATGGGGAGCAGGGGGGGTTGGGGGGTGACGAAAGCGGGAGAGTCCAGCGAGCTGCAGTATAAGTGGAAGCGAGGAGGAACGAGGGTTTTTCTGGGATCGCCCCCTCTTCAAGAAATATGGGCTTTTCCTCGAAAAAAACAAAAAACAAATGGGCTTTAAGATGGATAGGCTTTTGTATCGGCCTAGTCGGCTGCCCGTGTTTCGTACTGGAGGGCCTTAACACTAGAGGCAGCCCATTAGAGATACTCTCCAGCTCTCCAGCTTATTGCACATTCGAAAGAAAAAAAGAGACGCCTCCAGCTTAATTATGGCTCCTCATCGGTAACATTTTTCAACTTGAAAAAAAGTTATAGCTCCTTTTCGGGATGGCTTGGCATCCACCAAATTAGAGGATGGTGTACTACATGCAGACACTCACACTGGTCGTAGCGCGGAAAAATGAGTGGTCAAATAACATGCCCACATTATACATAGATTGTAAAGGTTGACACGCTAACATCCACACTAAACTAAGCTTCACAAGATACAATATGCATACTAGCTAACATTCACAAGCACTTAAGTTCAGCATGTTTACGCATCTAAATGATTCACAAGACTGCAACCAAGACAAAGCTGTGAGTAGGTGTAGAAATAAAGAAAAAATGATCGATGCTTCTCTGAGCAAAGGGCCTTCCTATGCATGCATTAATTTCCTGGGCATGCTTCTTTCTGCTCAATGTTGCGTGCACTTTGAGCATGTTGGCAACTCCACAGCTAGCTTGATGGCTCATCTTGCAATTTACTCTGACACATTGCAGCAAATAGAGGAGGCAATAGAGATCACTCAACATCAGACCATTTTGTGCGGTTCCACTCAAATCATCTTCATTGTCCTGAATGTGAAAAGATAGGAAAGCGCTGTACCTAAACGGTGTCGCAAAACAGTAGCACATATCAATAGCTCGGCATGACAAATAACGATCATCTGGACGAAGGGGACACTGACCTGCGTGAGGAAGATTATGCATAATTTTATAGGTGGTTAGTTGATTTCCACCTTGGGATCTCCTATGATGGCACGGAGGAAATTCTATGCAATCGATGAGCACAATTCCTTCCGTGTGGCTGTAGAAAATTTGTCCTACTAACCCCAATATCTTTTTTGTGCAGTTCCACTAAAATAATGCACTGCTATTTGCATGACCCCTACTCGCTGGCTAGGCTATCAATGACTCGGTCTCTTTTATCTTGCATTGACGGCGCGGCTGCACTGCTTGTTTGCTCCTCCACACATGACAGGCTCGTTCCACACGGCAAATAGCAAGTCAATGTACAAATAAGCTTATTTCATCTTGCTTTGGTCATTCTACCTAGTTACGAATGTAGGAATACCTGGAGCACCGTGAGGTCAGCTAACAGTTGGTTCCACTAAAATTGAGGTTTGTGCTTCTGCTTGCACAAATAGACACCATATGGAGATAGACAACCCTGTTTGCACAAATATGTAACAGGGTTATTTAAGCAGTGTCATTTTTTTGCGGCAGCATATGATTAACAGCAGCATCTCATATGTTATCAATGGCATTACAGTGACAGTTTGAAAAAGTGCCATTAACTAAGTGCCATCACATCAAATCAACACTGGCACTAGATTAACGGGGGCTTACATTAACATGCATAACAATGCATTATTACTCTATGATGACAGATTGGGAGTAGCACTTGATCAGTACGTACATGCACGGTTAACAGGACCAATCGTTCTAACAAAGGGTGATACAGAAAGGAGAAACACATCGTCGTGTCAACCATTGTGCAATTAAATTTTGTGCAGTTCAACAGAGATGCAGCTATGTTACTGGTGTCAGAGTTTAGTGTAACGGCCCAAAACACTCTTTATGAGAAATAAAAGCAAGACAGAAGCATTTCATAAAATGGTGGTGGAATTGATTCATTTTATCAATGGCAATAGATTGACAGCAGCATTACTTAACAGCGACATCACATTAACAGTGGCATTGTTTCATTTTACCTGTGATGTTAGATTAATAGAAGCAGTAAGGGCATAGGGACAGGGGAGGCACAAGTACGTTTTACATCCACCAAGGCATAAAGTGGTGAGGCAGAGGTGTTGCCGAGTGCGGCAAACATGCAAAGCATGTCTGGATTTGTGCACTTTTTGTTCTCGTCGGTGACCTTTCCTATGTGACCACAAGAAATCTAGACGTGCTCATTCTCGGTTGAATTGTCGACCCAACACCCCCCACTTTCTGCCCTTTTTCGACAAAGAGACTGGTCAGGCCAGCATCTTTATTTCCCTATCCAACCAAGAGATCGGTTTGTTAGCCAGTATCTGCAGTACCTTTTTTCCTCTAATAGTAAAATTTTAGGTGGTGTTCGAGTGTTCGACAAGCCGATGGAGCTAGCTACATGGGGAGCTTTGTAATACTAGAAGAATATCCACATGCAGGATGCATCTATGTGGGGAGCAATCCTAACTTGATGAAAAAAAGGGATGCAACGACGTGGGGAGTTGGGCCATTAGTACAAGGCCGGTTATAAAATAAGTTATACCTCCAGTCGGCGGGATGTGGCGAGGCAGGCGGCGGGATATGCCAACTCAATGGTGGGGAGCAAGGGTGAGGAGGACCTCCCACGCAGGCGCCAGGTAAGAGAAGAAGGTGCGTGTCGGCTTCCTCCCTCGCCACCGGTGACCACCAGCGGAAGGTATCCAGCCGGATCTGTGTCAACCGGAGAGAAGGGAGAGAGAGACAAAGAGAGTGGACACCGCGGTCTTGTTTAGATCTGGAGAGGGTGAGAGAGTGAGAAGAAGAGAAAAACCCTAGCAAGCGAGTCCCAAAGTGGACTAGTGGAGTAGTAATTGTTTTTCTCTCCGTAGCGATCGTTTTAAATTGAATACGCACGGAGCCATCATTTTTTCATTTAACGTACCAGTAAAAAGAAACTCGATCAATAACCGCGCCACCGCGTTCAGGTCGCACTTGGTATGGCTGTCATTTGGTCCCAGACTCCACATTAAGTGGACGACAAGATGTCTCAAATTGTCATCTTACCTGCCTTTTCGTGTGCAAATGCGCTCCACCGTGAGTGTACCCGGCGTGTGCGTGAGGGGAGAGTGAAGTCCGATTTATAAACCTTGAGGTTGTAGAGCTAGTCGGAAACAAACCCTCGCCTTTAAATCATTGAAGTTTGTACCCTGTCCTCTGTAATCCCGGTCGTTTTTAACCTTAAGGGCATGTGCTGTTCAAGTGGTTTTAACGGGGATTAACAGGGATTGTGGGGGATTAAATCATGTACAAGACAAATTCCCCTCCATTCCTCTCCAAACCCCTTGGGAGGAGGTTGAACCAAACAAGGCCGAAGACTAACCATAGTGGGAGTAACTTCAAGAGTAACATCAGGTCCAACTTAGCAAATTAGCTTATGTGGCAACTAGTTAATGAGGAGAGAGGTAAATTGAGTAACTTATAGCTAGTTATGAATGACGTCCTTCTTTCGCCATGTAATGAGCTACCGAGCCGTCTAGACGAGCGCGCGTTATGAAGGACGTCGTTCTTTCACCGCGTCATGGCCATCACAAAGGTGGTGACGCACTTTGCGGGGTTGTCAGAGATGGAGTCTGTCGTCCCACTCCAGCGACGGACAGTGCTCGCCCGAGAGCGCGAATGTGGACACAAATTCGTGCAAACACGGCCGGATTTCATATAAACATGATGGATTTCATTACATTTACATTAAATAAGTTGTGCTAGTCCGGAGCTAAAGGTAGAATTAATATACCTAATCTAATTTTTTTCGACAAAGATATACCTAATCTAAATGGTCGCCGGCCGATCTCTTTGTCCTCCTCTAGCATCCGACTGAAGAAGAATCATGCAAGACACCGGCTGTTTTCGCTGGCGTCGCCTCGGCGGTGGCCTTCGTGGGATACAATCGGCAGCGGCCTCCTGTGTTCTACTTCTCCTCGATGATGGCGGTGGGCGGGGACGTGCTAGCCGTCACCTCATCGACATCCGCGTAGCCACATCACCTCATCAACATCCGTGGCGGCTTCTTTCTCTGCCTGCATGGCGTGGCTACGCGTGCGTCGATGGCAGATGGCGCAGTCACAGGCACTGGAGGCGCTGTACGACGCGACGCGTGCTCCCCAACAAGCTGGCGTGGAGCAAGTCGGTACTCTTCCTCAAGCTGTATTGGAGCGGCCAGCTGCGGAACCACGCGCTGGCTTAGTGCGGCAACTGGCTCTGACGGGCTAGGCGAGGTAGGTGGAGCAGCGAGCTGCCTCGCTCGTAACTGTCGGGCTCGGCGGGCCACCCAGAGGGCTTTTATGCCGGAGAACTTCTCTTCCTGCTCGTCGGATGCCGCCGAAAGACTGGATTAAATGGTGGAAGGAGGAGCTTGGACGGCATCCCTCTCCTGAACAGACGTGTGTGGACGGAGTGGGTTTCTCGCATTCCATGCAATTTTAAATGTAGGTGTTTGAATGCGGCGAGGAGGCGGGTACATCTGGGAGTGCAGTGGGCGGCGCCCTCAGCCGGCACGCCGCTTCAATGGCGGACGCAGTGAGAGGTCATGTCCGCCCTGACCCCCTTGACCGTGGACCTTGACCGTGTACGTCCGGCTTTGAGGACAACATTATCCTCAATGGACCTTGACGGTGTACGTCACCTTGTGTCCAGATCTGAGATGCCACGTGTACCAGTTGAATGACTCCAAGTTCGACCCCCGTGATGCTAGGTGCGAGCCGAGGAACACTGTTGGAGAGACCCCCCTCATAATTTTCCTACATTGGTCGTTTGATTCACATACGTAATGCTATAGGATTTTTTTCCTATGAAATCATGTGTTAGTTGGCAATCTAGCATCCACTCCAACTTTTTTTCACTTCCTTTGTTTTTCCTGTGTCAAACACTCTGGTTTTTTTTAGGGGAACACTGTGTTAATGCTATGGGATTCAAGTGGACATGCCACTCCAAACCTTTATTTTTCCTATTCCTGCGTTTTAAGTTTCTACGAATGAAAGAAAAGAAACGGAGAGAGTACTTGCTCTAAATGATGTGCCGCTGCAAGACCTGCCTATATTAATTAACCATGCTCTAAAAAGGTGGACCAGCTTTGGCTATAGTACTGTACTATAGGTTAGTAGGTGACCTTGCGCTTGGCTCTTCGCCTCTTCCGGATGTCGAACAATGATGATGGTACTACAGTAGTACTTCTGGCAATCTGACACCAAATGAACTGCTACACGTCCACCGCTTGTAAGCAAAAGTTTCTCCTCGTGCTGCGAGCCACCGCGCGCATGTGGGCGAGGGAGAAGGCATAGTAAGCAAGCTTCTCATCATTCTACGAGTTGACGGGACACATCAAAGTTATTTAGTACTCTTTCCAAAAAGGGCCAACCATGTCCATGGCTACCATCCCGTGCTCCGTCATTGAGTACATGCACTATTCACGTGCCATCGAGGAGAAAAAAATATTGCGTAGTACGTGCCATCGAAGTGCACGACTCACTTACGCACTGCTTATCTCCATTTTCTTGCATGACACGTGCAGATTGATGCTAGATGTCCCGCGTGCTGGCAAAAGGATGAACAAAGCTCACGTAAAAAAAAAGAGTGTTAGAACATAGATTCCCGACGACCAAGAAGGAGCAAGGAACCTCGCGGTGGAGCGTCTGCACTCATAATATTTTATATTATTCAGCGATATAAAATCAACCAAATCTCTCCACATTCCTATACCATTCTATAGTGTGAGAATAACTTTGAATGTAAGCCATTGATTCACTCTATCCAATGGTCAATAGTTGGAAAATCGAAACAAAACTCAGATTGTTGCCACCTTGCACATCCTGCTGCAACGCAGAAACTACCGCGCTATCTGTGAACCATCCCGAACATTCGTGCGAAGCCGTGGAGACTTGCAGGGCACGTTCTCATACAACATGTGGGTTCACAACTTCACATGTTGTCGTAGTCAGCTTCCCCATTTCTTCTTTTTCTTTTCTCTAAGAAGTACTCCCTCTGTAAACTAATATAAGAGTGTTTAGATCACTAAAGTAGTAGTGATCTAAACACTCTTATAGGGAGTACAAACCTGCCATGTACGTGAATAAATCTTGCTTGCTGCACATACGTACGTGGCAGTACATGGTGTCCAATCACCATTTGTTACTAATTTTGTGTTACCAAAGAAAACACATGGTTCATTTTTAAATTAAAGTAGTCAAAACCAGTATGGAGGTAATCAGTCACATTCAACATTCTTTTCTACCGGCAAAAAAAAGGACATTTTGTTCTGATATATTTGCAAAAAGATATATTCATAATCTCACATGTTATTGTCGAGTACCCAAATGTTAATGTGTTACTATTTAGAGCATGCACAGTGCTTGATAAGATAGTTTTATCTTAAGCCTGTCACATAATCTAGAGGAGACATCAAAATATGTTGCAGTGGGTTATTTTTAGTCTTATCTTTGATAACACGATAAATATTTGGTGAGACATATTGTTGCTAATAGATCATCTATTAACCAAGAGAAGACATGCATTTTCTTATGGTCTCTCTCATCCACCTCATCATTTATCCTAAATGGTAGTCCAATGATAATACCATTGTAAACACGTAAAACCGGTTACCATTATTTTCGTAAGTTGGTTGTAATGTTACCTCCGTGGGACACCTAGTTATAGTATATCCAACAGCCCGTATCGCTTCTCGCTCCTCGTCCTTATAGCCTGTCAACTGTACCTTATATACACTTGCTCTTTGAGCAAAGGCCTCCCTAAGCACGCATTAATTACCTGGGCATGCTTCTTTCTACTCAATGTTGCGTGCACTTTGAGCATGTTGGCAACTCCACTGCTAGCTTGCTGGCTCATCTTGCAATTGATGCTGACACATTGCAGCTCTCCTGCAAGGCCTAGAGGTTAATTTTAGAACAAGTACCTCGAGGTTAATTTGACAGACATGCTTATAGGTCGACAGAAGTCATATCACTTTTTTTGGAAAGATGTTGTGAAGTAACACGATAGACCTTCTTTCAAGCCAATTAACATGTGTTCAAAAAACAAAAATTATCAAAAAGTAACGTGATAGACCTTCGATTAACATGTGTTCAAAAAACAAAAATGTCAAAAATTACAAAACAAAGACCTCGAGGTTCAACTAATAGGACGGAGCACTATATACATTTAAGCCAATTAAACATTTAAAGTGACCCATCCCATTAGTTTTAACATCGAGTCCACTTCCCATTCGGTCACCCATCTGATGACTTCTAGCCTCAGCACAGTTAACTTGGGAGTTCTATTGGATGAACAATCGGTAGGGAGGCTGGTCCTTGTCGATATAGGAAGCCTCTTCGCGTCCTTTATTGCGTACCCGGATGATCGCGTGTTGCATCCCAATGGCCAATGCCACGTCCCTCGCGAATGTAGAAGCTTCCCTCCCTCATCTAGCTGGTTCGCGCATTTTCCCTGTTTTTTGCCACCTGCCCACCTATAGAACCGCCTTGCGCCGGCCAATTCCTCTCCAAACACCTAGGGAGGCGGTTGGACCGAACAAGTCTAACTTGTTTCTAGTGGGTACGTTGACGTGGCATCGAAAGGGTGTGATAGCTGACTCTGAGAAAATAATTGACTACCATGTTGGCATACATGAGCATGGGGCCCACTTGTCAGTGTGCTGGACGGAGGAAGAAACGCAAGACAAAATGGAGCGCGGAAGGGTGCGAATCGGTTGGCTCAGATTGTACGTAAAAAATTCACTTAGATTGTACGTAAAAAAATTCGTGCAAACATGGCCGGTTATACTGTGAGTAGGTGACAGTGCACTTGGCTCTTCACCTCTTCCGGAAGTCGAACAATGATGATGGTACTATAGTATATATACTTCTGGAAATCTGACACCTAATGAACTGCTGCACGTCCACCGCCTGTATTAAGCGCACTATCGTAAAGAAAAAACTTTTCCTTCTCCTACGAGCCACCGCGCCCACGTGAGCGAGGGAGAGGTCATACTAGTAGTAAGCAAAGCTTCTCCTCGTTTGTGATTTGACGGGACACATCAAAAGTAGTGTATTAGTCTCCAAAAGGGCTGACCATGTCCATGGCAACCATCCGGTGCTCCGTTATTCAGTGCGTGCATGATTCACGTTCCATTGAGAAAATAATGTTGCGTACGTGCCATCGAATAGAATAACTTAATTTATAAAAAAACGCGCCACCACATCATGATCGAACTTTGATTCGTCCACACGTGGTTCCCATGAACAACTACTACACTCGCCAAATTATCACGTGAGCTACCTCTTCGTACATAAATGAGCTCACCGTTTATCCGCGCGTGAGTACTAGGGAAAGAGGCAAAGAGTACCTGCGCTGGTGCCTGCACCTCTTCTCTTCATGCTCATATTCCTTTTTTTTGGGTGATTCGTGCACGTACTCCACCTACGTTCGTGACCGTTGGTGAGTCTCTCCTACTATACTTAACTCCATTTTCTTGCATGACACGTGGACCTGGAAGCTGGATGTCCCACGTGTCGGCAAAACTTTGAAGAACGCTTTTCGATGACCAAGAAGGAGCAAGAAACCTCACATTGGAGCATCTGGAATCTTAATAATTTTATTCAGCGATATAAAATCTACCCAATCTTCTCCACAGTAGACCGGAAGAGTCCGAAACACGGCATCCCAGTGTAGTTACATCATACATGGCCCACCCACGCTATCACCATATTTCTTGGCCTCCGTGCGACACCTAGCTCTAGTAATCCACCAGCCCGTATTGCTTCTCGCTCCTTGTGTCTCTCAAAGTGTGGCAGGCTGGCGATTTTGCAATCTATTGAGGTCTGTTAACTCATCACTCGCTCCCACATGTTAGCGACATGCCAAGAGCATTCTAAAAAATTACTGTACTCTATTGTTATGCCAAGAAGAGGAAGTGCTTTGACCGACGGACGAAATGAGACAGGCGTGCCGTGCCATGAGTGGGCCTAGTTTCTCGTTTTGAACTTGTTTGGTGTAGTAGTAACACTTGGTTTTGCAGCTTCATAGAATGATGAAAATCCCCGCTAATAAGGCACTTTGCTTTCTGCTAATCCCGTCAACCGTTCTTGTTTTGTGCATTAAATTGTTAAGTGCCATAACTAAGATATAATTAACTAATGCATGTAAAACATTCTTGTTTAGTACTGTAGTACCCCACACGCATGCATGCGTTGCGATTAGTACTACTCCCTTCATCCATACGTATATATAGGGCCTAATGTATTCTTCGAGGTTGCCTTTGACTATTGATAGGATTTTATATAATTTTAAAATTATAAGATCCTTTCACGTACGAAATTGACGGTATGCTTTGAGCAACTTGCATGTCCTATACTGCTCCTGTTTGGATACTCAAACTTAGCTAGAGGTTAGACAAGCTCATGACTAACCCTGAACTAACTCTAGCCAAAGAGGTGTTTGGATGATAGGGTTAGATTGACAATAAATGCACTTGATGGAGAGAGAAAAGTGATTTTTCAGTGGGCCCCATGAGAACTAGCTCCAATTAGCACCACTTGGCTGGCGGGATAGAGAGAGAAAAGTAATTTTTCAGTGGGCCCAATGAGAACTAGCTCTAATTAGCACCTCTTGGGTGGGATAGTTTTTTTTGGTGGGTTAGGTGCAACTTGCTCCAATCTAACCCTCATGTTTGGATACTTTAGGGCTATTTGAGCCCCAACTAGCTCAAACTAACTCTAACCCATGGATCCAAACAGGGCCAAAGTTTGTCTCGGAAAACGCATTAAGCCCTCTATACCTGGACAGACGGAGTACATGATACTAGCAAACACTTACCATTAGTAGTAGTTCATTGGTTGGTTTCGGTTTTTGACTTGAGTAGTGCTAGTACACTTTGCTGTACTGCTACCGTCCAATATTCGCGTGTGGTGGTTTCTAGAATAAAAAAAGGAGGTAGTACTTACTATGGGAAAGGTGAAGTGATGGTTGCTTCGCCCGAGCAACTTATTACTCTAGGAATATTGGAGTACCAGCGGATTCAACGAAGAGAGAAATGATGGTTGCTTAGTCCGAGCAACTTACTGTGTCGAAGGTGGGGCTCTGTGTTTTGACTGCTCACTAGTCATTATTACTGCGGCGCAACGACCGGGGTGAATCTCCCCTGCAGTTGTGCACTCAATATTGTTGCATGGCATGTGGAGCCGGATGAAGGATGTCCCACATGTCGGCGAACGAAGTTGAATTTTTTCTGGCATTGCTATCAATCTTTTAGGATTTATTTAAGTGTGCGCATAATTTTCCAGCATAATGAAATTGTACATTAATGCTATGAAGGTTTCAACTTTTGTTCCCGCAGAAAAAAAAATGTTTCAACTTAGGATTAATGTCTCCTCTTGCCTCAAGATTGTCTCGTTACAACATTCAATCAAATACAAATGAAACTACCATGGCTGATAATGCATCTCAATGGTTCACAGATCAGCGCAAATATTCACATCACAACTGAAGACAAAGTTGTGAGAAGGTGTACAAATAAAGAAAAATATATAATTGATCGACGTTGTTCGTAGGCATGGCTCCATTTCCTGGGCACAGTGTTCATTGGTTGGCAGCTTGTTTCACGCAGCTCTGTTGCCAAGAAAGAGGTGTATGGAGGACATCACAATCTGATCATTTTGTGCGGTTCCACTAAAATTGAGCTGATCATCCCTGTTTGCAAAGATATTCAGTCAGTGTGATTACAATAATAGTGGAACTAGATGATGAAACAAAACACATACAAAAAGAAGCCAATCACCTGTGTGATCTCTCTTTAGGACTAACTACTTGTTGGAGAAGATTAGGCATGTAGTTGGATGAGGAGGATAGCAAAACCAATCTCCCTTTCTGCAGTCCCATAGAAATGTGAAAACGTTGCCCGTGTGACATTTTGGTGGAACTGCACAAAACACTCTTACGAAAAAAGTGATTGTTGTAGTTCACCAAAAGGTCGCAATAGCAACGAGGTGAAATGGATAGCCCTGTTTGCAAAAAGAGGTAGGAAGGAAACAATTACTGCCCAATAACAGGAGTTGAAGACACATACGCCGACAAAAAAGAAGCATATTCCATGTCATAAGGGAAAGATAGCAGCATGGTGGTTTATGAAAAACGGTTTGAGGACGAGATTGCAAGATGGAAAGTACGCCGACCGAGATACGTTTTAAGCAAAGAACTAAAGAAGATCCACATGCAGGATCTTCCACATGCAGCAACACGGGAAGATGGGCAGTGGAGCAAGGTCGGAGGAAGCTGTACCTGAGGGTCATCGAGATGTAACTAGGAGGGCGCCGGTGGACGGGATCTGCCCATACTGCAGCAGCGAGCAAGTGGCGACGGCCTTACCACGCCGGAGCTTGGTCAGAGAGAACGGCGGGTACCGCAGATTGGGACATGCTGCCTCGACGCCGTCGAACGAAGAAACGATGCACATCCTCCCTTTTCGCCGATGGACGGGACACGGCCAGATCAGTGACCAACGGTGAGAGAGAGAGGCCACCGCCGCCTTGTGTGAGATAGTGTGACGAGAGACAAACCCCGGCAGGCAGGCTCCATTGTATATAGTGGAGCGGATTTCTTTGTTCCTGATGATAATTGTTTTATATTATGTACGTGCCATTGAGGAATATAACTTTATTTAATACTAATGCCTCAAGTCGAACTTTGTTCCGTGTACACGTGGTACACGACCCTCCTTCGAGTAAACAACCGGTACACGCGTCAAATTATCACGTGGGCTGCCTTTTCATATATAAATGAACTCCACCGTGTACCCACGCGGGTGTGGCCGGGAATGAGACGTGAGTACGTGCGTGCACCTCTTCTTTATGTGCAGGTATGTACATTGGTGGGTGTGAGAGAGATGGTTTGTGCGAAACAGAGGCAATGTGTCGATGATATCTCAAACAAAAAATGTAACATATGCAATGTGTGTGAAACAGAGTCATGGATATATCATATAAAGAGGGAGCGATCCATGAGAAGAGAGTGGAGGGATCATCGGCATGAGATATCAATAGAATCGAAAACAGGGATAAAGTGTGTGGGTGCGCGATCGATAAAGAGTGCCATCGAATTTGTGTTTGCCCAAGTCAAAGATATAGGACGGCTGGCCTACTAGAATGTGAGAGGGCAGAGATGCAGTTTGTCTCTGTGGCATGGATACCTACCTACAATGTTCGACTATCGGTGTGTGTGTGGGGGGGGGGGGAGGGGGCAGAGACCTATCGACTGGTATATGTGTGGAGAAGGAGAGAGACCTAGCTATGTATTGAGGGAGATCGATCGGCATCCATGCATATGTGTAGCAGAGCAATAAGGTTGGGAGAGAGACAAAGGTAGAGTGTCGGAGGGTTGGTGGTGGAGTTGCTTCTCACAAATGGTGGGAGAGGCCTGCTAGACAAACGGAGGGTATGAGTGCCATATCAATAAGAGAGGGGATGTCTGCCTGTCTATGCATGTGCGTGTGAGAGACGGGTCGGGAGGTATGCAAGGATGATGAGGGGGGGCGATATGGTTGTGGTAAGCAGACATAACTACGTCGAAAGATCAATTGTCGTCTGTCGGAGAAAGGGAGAGACATAACTAGTGAGGTACGTCAATCAGTGCATGGGGAAAAGGACGTATAGTCGACCTAGCTATATGTAGGAAGATCGGTAGGTATACATGCATGCATGTGTTAGAAGCAAATAAGGACCGGAGAGACGGACAGGGGGAGAGGGATGCGGCTAGGAGGAGGTGCGAGAGGCCTACTATATCGAGGGGGAGGAGTGTGTGAGTATGAGATTGATGAAAAGAGTGGCGGGAGTGTGCACCTGCGTGGAACCGTATTGGACGGGGCATAGACGGTGAGAAGAGAAGAGGGAAAGTGTGTGTTTGTGGTAGGCACACTTGGCTAGAGAGGTATATCGACCGGTGTGTGCCAGAAAGAAGGAGCCGGGGGGCCTACAAACATCGTGGGTGAACGACCTAAAGAGAAATAACGAATGTGCACGATGGAGGGGACGCTGAGGGAAGGTGAGAGGGGGGCGGGCGTGTGCATGCACGAGAGAAAGTTAGCGCTAGCTACAAAGAGAAGAGGATTGTGTGGGTGTAAAAGATGAACAGAGATCATAATTCATTATAAAAAGTGGATTCAGATATTTGAAGAAGATATCATAGTGTTTTAAACCAACGCATGCATGAATATATATATAATGGTGATACGCATGGTGTGGTTATGAACATGTTATACTACATATAATATATAGAACATTTATTTGAATTTGTGATAATGTGTGGCTTTTGCGGCTCAGGGCTAAATACTTGTCATAATGTAGGGGGCGGGGCACTATACTTTGTGTGATAAACACAGTGTACGTATGAAACATGGTTTAGATTATGAAGATCTAGTTAGTACATCAAATGTATTATTATTTGTAATCAACATAAAGTGTATTCAAATTTTTGAATTCGAGTTCATATAGTACACATAGTTCATATCTATCTCTATAGTAATCATGTGGTGTGTTGTTAAGATAATATACGAATGATGGTTTAAGTTGGCAACTATCATGATTGTAGATTCTTATTCAAATAGAGAAACGAATTCAAATTTAGTTCGAATTGCAGCGGTAGTATAGACATTTGGAATGCACTAAAATGTTCGTATGAGTAGGTTACATGCATTATACAGCCAGTGAAAAAATTTAATTGGACATAACATGGATTCATAGCTTTGAATAGCATTTGTACAGTAAAACCGGACAAGACTCTCTCTTTGTGTGGTGCGAATAGTTTTATTTTTTTGGTTTTTTTCATTGAGGGAAGTGCGAATTGATTTGGTACGTACATAATTACACGTTAGGCTTGTCCCTAAACTTCAACCCATGCCTTGTTATCTCGAAAATTCAGATACCATGCTCCCAAAACTCGCGCCTTGCTATCCCGAAATTACAACGCGCACGAAAACTCCCTCCAGCTGCCAAATCCCGACACGCGAAATCCCCCTTCCAACCCTGAGACGAAAGGGCCGCTAGTTCAAATCGGCAGGGGTACTTTTGTAACACACCCTACATTTTGGACAAGCGCGTCCCTAAGTCATGGTTCCACCCCTCCCATCACGTCCTTTTCACCATTCGAAATCCCAGGCCGCCATAACCTCTCTGCTCCAGCCGCGAAACCCCACCCTCCTCCGTCCGCCACCCCAATGATGCCTAGCCGGAGCCTCTTCCCCGATGATGTCGTCTACCACAACAGCTAGACGTCGCTCATCCACCTCCCCGGATGAGGATCCATCATTGATCTCGTCGTCCCGTCAGTTCAGCCGCCCTGTCCTCCACCTCCAAGGAGCTACTCCGATGATCGCCTCGTCTATCGCGGCTGATCCATCCCCACAGCGCCGCCTTAACCTGCTCCACCGAAACCACAGCATCCTCACCGACTCCTCGGAGGAAGCCGAGGCCTACTCCGCGCCACCACAGAGGTTGTACACTCATCGCATCGCACCTTCTCCTTAACTCGACCTCCCAGCTTCGACGGTCCTCGATGCCGCACCCCTAAGGCGTGGCTACCTCGAAGCCGGCGCCACGGGTGACATCTCCACGGCGGCTCTCCCCCAATGCGAGGGCCCCTTCGGCGGTGGCGTCCATACCAGTCGGATCTGCTGCCGCCGCTCCGGCTCTAATTCGCTCGCTCGCGCTGCTGCTGCTGCTCCGGCTCTCGCTTGCTCACGCTGCTGCTGCTCCGTTTCTCACTCGGTCGCGCTGCTGCTCTGCTCTCTCCCTCGCTCGTGCTGCTTCTCTGCTCTTGCTCTCGCTCGCGCTGCTGATGCTGGTACACGGGCAGCTACAGCTACACGAGTTGCTGCTCTCGCTCTAGTTCGTGCTGCTCCTCCAGGCGCTGCTGCTCCGGCTGCTATCTTCTACCATGTTCCCATCGATTGCCTGCTGAGTTAGATCACTGTTTCTCTACTACTAGTGCTTGAGTGGCCTAAACTACATGTGAAGTGCCTCTCTGCTACCAGTGCATTTAGTTTCGACAGTAACATTCAGATTCCATAGTAAATTTCAGTTTTGACAGTTAAGTTCAGAGTCAACAGTTTTTACCTCATCTGTTGTAGTCAGGTGTTTTTTGGTGATGTAAATTTTACATCTACCACTTTTTGGTAATGTATTTTACATCATCTATTGGAGATGCTATTAGAATCCCACTTGAGATTAATGATGTCTGTCTTGTACTGCTTCAGCCTCAATGTCTTATGGCTCGCCGGAGCTGCTCCAACGACGGAACCATCCATCACAACATGGTAGTGCCCTGGACGTCGTCTACAGACGCCTCAGATCTTCCTCCACACCTCCGATAACCACCTCTGCTGCAACTTCAGTGACCAACCCAATGATGCTGAGGTTGACACGGCTACGGCAAAAAGGTTGTACACTTTTCACATCACTTATTACTCTACATTCATGTTGATCCATTAGGGCTATTTTGGTTCAAAGGAAAAAGTGAAGGAAAAACATAGCAATAGGAAATTTTCCTATGGCACTCTACTATTCAATTATTCATGCATTTCGTTGAAAGGAATGGAGCAAAACATCCACCTGGACCTACTATTCAAAATCCTATGCATGAAAACAAGACAAAGGGCAGAATAACATTCTAACTGTACATGCTTTCATATGGTTTCACTTTAATTTGGCCATGTTTCTTTGCATTCCTCTGCTCTTCCTATTCCTGTGAACCAAACACCCAAGTTGACAGAAATCATGTGTTTACAAATGCTCTATTTCCCACATGCATTCCTATCATATTCCAGTGTTTTTCCTATCCCTGCATTTTCAGAATCCTGCAAGCCAAAGGAGACCTTACAGAATTATTTCAGTTACAGATATGTGTCGAAGAAAACTTTGTGTGGTTTGTCCTGCTCCTGCCGTGACATCGTCCACCTCACCTGAGCTGCTCCATTGATAGAAGCATCCACCAAACCAGACATCTCGACTCCTGACCGTCTTTCGCCGCCTCAGATCTCCTTCTCTGCCGTCGGCACGCACCGCAACTGCATCACCATCATCGACTCAACAGATGAATGTGAGGAGCACTCTTTTGTTTCTTCTTATGTTATGCATTGCTTAATATTACCTGCTACTTTATCGTCCTGTTCACATCTTAGACTCCAAGTCAGGTCCAAATTAATGTTCAAACTTGAGTTTTAAAATTACTTGTGGGGCACATATCGAGGCAGCAATGAATAGTATCTCTGTCTATTATCTGGTTCACCTAGGGTATGCCTATGTTGTTCATCTTGGGTGGCAAACAAATAGTAAAGCAATCATCAACTGTCTTTTTATTAAATTAAAGCTATCATCAGCCTTCTATCATTATTTTGGGATCCATCCACTGGTTGTTATCATCACTCTAGATTTCTCCATGCTCTCCTTACATAATCTCACTATATTTTTTTCGTATGCATGTCAGATATTGTACACGGTCATGCTGAACATGTAGAGAAAAAGAGAAGAGGTTTGCACAGCAATACAATGTCATGCAGACATCACTCCATGGTGGGTTCAATGGCAAACCATCCCCCCCTCTCCAGATTGTAATCCAGAGGAAGATATCTGTTCTAAGGCGGATTTAGACGCAGCTGACCACTCCTATTTACCCCCAAGGTGTTTTCTCTAACTTGGCATGATGATGTTGGTCATATCATGCATATGTTGCCTTGTAGTGCCTACTTTCGACATCTTATATGTCATCTGCTTAATTTAGACATGTTCTGTAATGCCACCTGTTTAGTTTCTATATCATATATGAGAATTATGCAGTCTCATCTCCTTTAGCCAGCCATAATATATGTGAAATATGCAATGCCATCCTATTTAACCAGGCATCATATATTTGAATGATATCTTGCCAATCCTTTTCTTCATTACATTTCCATTTGTCGACAATGTTTGTACATTAAAATACTCTTCCTGTGAATCCGCCATTTGAGTGGGTGATGAAAAAATTTGGAGTGAAAACAAGGTCTTCAGAGCAGACAGTGCTACCTGTCGAAGCAGATCTCTTGCTGGGTCCCGATAGCTCCTCAGAGATGGATTCAGAGACAGATGACCAGTCCTATTCCCCCACCGAGGTGTATGCTCTAACTTGGCATGGTTATACTGCTCATATCATGCATATGGTGTCTTGCATTGCATAGTTTAGACATCATATACACAATATTCAACACCATGTTCTTAGTTCAGACATCATATATGCGAATGCTCTCTGCTTAGTATATAAATCACATATGTGAATTAAATCATGCGATCCTGATTACTTAGATAACATGTATGTGAATTATGTCATGCAAACCTGTTTACTAAAGACATCATATAATTATCTCATGCCATCTTGTTTAGTTAGTCATCATATCTTTGAATTCTGTCATGCTATGCTATCCTGTTTAGATAGACATCATATATGTGAAATTATGTCATGCTATCCTTTTTAGTTAAACAATATACATGTCAACTATTTCATGCCCTCTTTTTTCCACACTATCTATTGCATCTGTCTCTCATACAAGGTCTGTACATTCAACTATGTTTCCTGTTTATCAGCCATTTGAATTGGAGTGGGTGATGGCAGTATCTAGCGGAGTAAAAACATGGTCTTAAAAAAAACAGTGCTATCTCTTGGTGGAGATAGCACCCTGGTTGTACATGCACGAGAACCAGCCCTACCACACATAACCCAGACTCTCGCAGATTGTACCCCTACTGCGGTGGACAAAGAACCAGCTTCACCCAATCTAACCCCAACCCCAGCAGATAGTAACCCAGTTCATGTTGACACAACACCATCTCCACCATAGAGCTCCCAAACAGGAGCAGTTAGTAAGGCAGCTCCAGTGCCCAAAGCGCCAGTACTACCACGGCGAACCCCAACTCCACCATTTAGTACACCTATTCCTGTGGAGGAAGCACAACCAGCCATTCATAGTTTAGCATCTATCGCATTTGATGTTGTTAAATCCTATGTGCATATCTTCCCATCATGGAAATATTATACTGAAGATGAAGGAAAATGCCAGTTGCAGGTGTTCATCCAGGAGTTATGTGTAAGTATTGTTATTTATGGCAATTACTTTGCTTTGTCCCATACATTGTACCTCCATGATGGTTATAATACATCAAATTTTCCCATTTTTCTCTATAGAGAAGGACCGATTTGGAAACTCAGGATGAGGTAACCTGTTCTAATACCTCTGCTATCTTCAGGAATGCTTGGTGGCAGTATCGGAATTACCTGGAGAAAACGTACTTCACTGGCAAAGAAACTCATCAAATTCCCTTACGTTCTCCTAAGACACATTTACAGGACGATGACTGGGAATGCCTTGTTCTGTACTGGTCCCGAACCAAGAATGTGGTAAGGTCTATGAGCTCATTTTTTATTTTGAAGTACTATATGCCTGCGTATTACTGTACTCTGTTCATGTAGAACAAGTGCTTAAACCTGAAGAACAACTATTCTCATTTAAGATTCCATTGCTATCGTGCATACTGCTTTGCTCTTGTATCACTATATTTACTCATACAAACTTATTTTTAAATTGAAGGATCCAGTCGAAACTCCAATGGCACAACATGTATTTTTACGCATGTTTCTTTAATAGGTTTGCTCTTATAAATAGCTCTGTTGATTTCAATTTCAATTGTGTATACAGTTGACTTCTCATATCATGCACATTACTAGCATCACAACAGAGCCAATAGTGTTGTTGTACATGTAGACCCGTGGTACCCACCTGAAATCTTGTTGTGCCGTGTAGTTTCCCATGCTTTGTATTCTTTCAATGCTGCTTTGATATGGTTTGAACCGTGTCTCTATTTCGATTTGGCAAGACAATGCAGTGACCAAAGGACATAGATATATGTTTGTTTGATGCTTTTATTATTTACTACTTGGCAATAGAAGACTTGGTAGTTTAATCCTATCCACCTTACTAATGAACTGGTTCACCGAAATGAGTTTCATATACTACATGCTAAACCTGTTATGTGTCTGCTTGTTTCTTCTTTTAGAATGCTAACAGAATATTGGGAAAGAGTGCCTTATTAAGCAATGGTAAAGGAAGTAATGCAGATAAGGTTCAGGATAGTGAGACATCCTTGTTGGTCTCCAACAAAGCTGATAAAATAGCTAAGGAAAACTATCTTGAAGACAGTGAGACAACCCCAAAGTCCTATCTTGGTGTAGTGTTCGAGTTACTGTCCACTACCACTGGCACAAGCTATTCGAACTCACTGTCTGAATCAGTTCGGTTTCTTGAGTCTCAACGACAAGCTGAAAGACATCGATCAGTTGTGTTGCGACAAGAAGCCAAAGGACTGCGGAAGTCCCTCGAGAATTCAGATGCATACTTTCTGGTGCAACAGCAAGAGTTGGAGGATTTTAGCGCGAAACAGGAGAAAGCTAATAAGCTTGCTAAGCTTATTACCAGCATGGTGGATATCTAGGATAATGTTTCTTGAGCTCTTATGAAGTTGTTTCGGTTATGGACTTGTTTTGTTGCCACGTTTATTTGCACTGGTGGCCAATTTAGACGACCAGTGTATGTAATATGCTGCTTTGTTCCCTATATTTGCACTGGTGGCGAACTTTGATGCCCAGTGGATGTAATATGTGTCATAGCCATAATAGCCTAGCATTAGTTGCTTTCTTATTTATTTCCTAATTATCTTGTTTAGTTGTTTGCTTTTAGTCACTGCAGTTCTTTTTCCGCATTTTTCTAGTGGCCACAATAACCTATTTTTATAACTAGACCACAATAACCATGGCAACACACGGACTGTTGTAACCATGGTCCTCCTACCTGCTATAGTGACCATGGGCCTCCTACAGGCCGTAGGATCCATGGGCCTTCTACGGGCCGTAGGATACATCGGCCTTCTATGGGTCGTGTAATCAATGGGCCTTCTACGGGCTGTATAATCGTTTGGCCAAACATGGGCCATACTATTCGTGGACCAATAACGGTCTGCAAAATGGGTCATAAACGGGCTAGAGTGGAAATCGTCTGTTTATGGCCCTACCATAACGGGCCGTTAATAGGCCGTATTTGATGACGCTATGAAAACAGTCCAACGGGTTAACGGGCCACAAACGGGCCGGCTGTAACCACGGCTGAATTTGGCCCACAAGCGGAACAGGCCAGTAACGGACCATAAGTAACCGAATTCTGGAAATGAGCCCAAGAATAAATGGGCCCTTAGAAGGCCGAAAGTTAACACGGGCTGGAAACGGCCTACGGAATAATGGGCCATTAATGGTTATAAAGCGATACACTGTTCATTATGGGCCAGTTTCACCTCGGGCCTTTAATGGGCCCAGGGTTACAAAGGGCCTCGTATGGGCTGAAAGGCATCATGGGCCATACATGGGCCGGAATTTACAATAGGCTGGAATCATATTGGACAGCCCAGATGACGCTACTGGGCCTAATTCGGATAGGCCATGATGGGTCGTGAGTTAGCGGGCTGTAAATGGGCTATATGCGAATAGGCCGTTAACAGGCTTTCCGTGGGCCGGCCCGCTACCTTTTGACCAAGTCAAACAGGCCGGCCTTTTCACCGAAATTGGCCTCTGTTGGGCCGTGCCATGTGTCGACGTATCATAGGCTTCTCCGGTCCAATGAGTGGATGACATCTGTCCCAACGGTGAGCCAACACGTGGTTCCTCTGGCCATTGAGAATTTTACACGTGGAAAATCCCCATTGGTCCGGGCTGTTAACGGGTTATCGGATTCAAACCGGAACCCGATAGCTTAATGGCGACCCGTTACGGTGGATGCCACATGTCGGTTACCCATGACGAAAGCCCTTCCATGACGCGCCATTTGTCGTCATGGAAGTGGACACTTCAGTGATGATAATTTTGGTATTGTCATGGAACACTTCTACGACAGCACAGGTATGACTATCTTGATTCTGTCATAAAATCGTCATAGATGTACATGCATGACAGAAAACATGATCTACTGTGACAAACACGTATCATCACGGAAGTCTATTTTTTTTGTAGTGCTCCCCCACTCGAGAGCGTCGCAGCCTAAGGCCGGCTATGCTTCCCGGGGAGCTCGAGGAGCGAATGGCCCAAAAGAGCTTTACCGCGGCCTCTTCGCCCGACATCGGCGAGGTGGCCGCCGAGGAAGTTGATGAGAATGACTGGACCTGGACGGAGCCTTTCAATCAGCGGGCGAGAGTATTCTGGCATGTCGCGGACACCGGCTACGACTTCGAGGTCATCGACAACGACGGCTTGACGCGGGCTATGTCATAGGTTAAGTTGCCCACCCCCAACCCTTCTGGTTCGACAGCTGTCGATCTCATCGATGGCCCTGCAGCTGATCTCCTGCAGCTCGTTATGAACAATTTGCCATCCTTCATCGCCATGGAGCCCCTTTTGTCATTTCTGAACGACACGTTCTGCGACGCTGGCTTGCGATCCTCAGCTGGCAAGTCAGACCTCATCGATGGCGACCACGAGGAGGAGGCAATCTGTGACAAGTGAGGAAACCCATGATTTGTTTTCTCAAACCCCTTTTGTAGTGAGAACTTGTCCAGTATTTATTGCTATATTTGGTTGTTTGCATTACGCTTTGTTTATTTCTATGGTTTTTGGTTGTTTGGTTGTTTGTAGTTAGCATATGTCCAGTTTCAATTGCCATCTTTGGTTGTTCATAGTATGCCTTGTTTATTTCAGCTATTCAGAGTGTGATGTTCTATATGTGCTAGCATGAACTGTGCAGTTCAATTTCATCAATACCAATTTTAACAATAGCTCTATGAATGACTATATTTGGTTGCTGTTAAGCATGTTGTACTCCCTCCGAATCTTTTTAGTTCGCATATAAGATTTGTCTAAAGTCAAGCCTTGTAAAGTTTGACCAACTTTATAGAAAAAATACCAACATTCACAATATGAAATCAATATCAGTAGATGTGTCATGAATTAAATTTTCATATTGTATAACTTTAGCATGGTAGATGTTGATATTTTTTCATATAAATAAGGTCAAACTTTATGAAGTTTGGCTTCAGACAATTCTTATATGCAGAGTAAAAAGGACCAGAGGGAGTATTTAACACGCCTTCCCATTTTATTTAACAATGGCACTGTTTGGATATTCTAACTTAGCTAGAGGTTAGAGTTAGTTTCTAGCTCATGACAGTTAAAAGGGAGAGAGAGAGAGATTGGTGGAATAGTTGATTGTATTGCTTGAGCATCGTGGGCATATATATAGGAGTACATGGTCATCTTGGAGTACAAGTCAAGGTAGAATAAATCCTATGCTATCCTACGTTTCCTAAATAACAATGATACTTGTCGTGGGAAATCACGGCCACCTATGGGGCCATGAGCCCCTTTTGGTTCAGTGGGGGGATGGGCACATTGCACAAAGAGCGGAGAAGCATCGCGCAGCACAGCAGAGATCACACGGGCAGTCTTTACCCAGGTTCGGGCCACCGTGAGGTGTGAAACCCTACTCCTGCTTTGGTGGATTGATGGTGGATAATGGTGGTGAACGTAGCACACTTGCCCGGCAAGGTCGCTCTGGGGGCGAGAGTGGCTATGCGCGTATGGATATGCGAGTGTCCAACCCTTTCTACCGTTGCCACGGGCCTCCTTTTATAGATTAAGGGGTCACCATAGTGGCAAATCAGTCTTTGCATACTGATTAGATAGCTAATAGTGCTATCATATCTAACTCTGCAGGCTGACAGAGCGCATTAAATGCGCCGCTCAGTGTCACATCACAGCTCGCCCGGCAGGCCCTGCCGGGTTGTTTTGCCAGCTTCGCGCCTGCTCGCTTGACACGTCTCAGGACGGGGGTCATATGGAGGTGTTTGCTATAGGAAGTGGCTGCCATGTGGCAGAAAGCAGCCACTTAGTCACCTTGGAGCTTGACACCGCTTTGATTAATGATGTGTCGCTTGTGAGGTGGAGCGGTGGAGTGGCTTGCCTCCGCCAGTCCCGGCAGGCCTGCCGGGACGATCTGGAGCTTGCTTTCGCGGCAAAACCCAACCCTGCCAGGCTCGCCTGCCTGGCAAGGTAGGTCCTTCCCTTAGCGATGCCTTGCTCCTCTGGCTCACCTTGGCCTTCTTGACTTGCACTTGTATCCTTCAAAGGAATTGAACCTCCTTGTTTGGTCTGATCTTGGTCTTGTAATCTTGTCTCTGGCATGTGCATAGTCCGTGCAATGGACCCAGGGTCAGTTGCACCGACAGGAGACCCCGGGCCCGGCACGGACGCGCCACTGGGCATCATCGGGGTACGCCCTAACCAGTGCACAGGTAGAAATGTAAGGATGGCTCCGCCCTTTGAGATCTTCTTTGCTTCTTCATTAACGTGAGCCTGGGTCAGTTTCCAGTTTTCCTGCGCGTCGTGCAACACCAATTGTGGTGGGGCCATTCTTGTAATGGCCCATGAATGACTTTAACGAACGGGCGGGTAACTGCCAACTCACTCTTCCCACCGCGCCCTTATCCTTAGCCACGTATGCCCATGCATTGAGTGGGGTAGGTAATGGAGGCGCATGGTGCAGGAGAGCATCAAGGCAGGGGCCTGATCCTCTTGGATTGGCGGAGGAGGACGGCAGGTACTCGCTGGGGGATCAGCCCCCACCCCCAGCTTGCCTATAAAAAGAGGAGCAGAGGCATTCATCCACGTTCCTCTCCTCCTCCGCCTTCTGCTTCTTCTTGGTATGCTGAAAGGAAGAGCCTGGGGTCAGGCCCCGGGTCCTAGCTTGGAGTTGCCGACGATGTCAAATGCTCGTGCTGATGCTTGGGGAGTGAGTCTGGTTTGGTGCCGCGCGTCGCCGGGGGTCGCCACCCTGTTGGCGAGGTGTCCGAGGCTCTTGATGCTCAGCTGGGATGCAGTATATGGGGTCCTTGGTAATCCCAGCACTGCTCCTTCCGGCGGATCTCGCATTCTTTCTAAGGACGGTGGCGTCTTCCTGCCCGCCAAGGTGGGGAGCCGCGCGCCTCGAGTATCCTGCTCGTCGCAGTCGCCCGCCGTCTCTTCGGGGGAGGTCTTGGGCTGGGGGCCTGGCGTCTTCCTAGAGCGGCGCTGATGGAGAGAAATCGAGGGAAGGCGGGTGAGGCGGGAGTTAGGGCGTCAAGTCGGAGTACGATGGCATCGATGCCTTCGTCTTGTATTGGCGCCCTGCTGCCTCATCTTTCCGCTCTTCCCCTCCTTCCCCGGCACCATCATCACCAGTCTCTTCGGGTGATAGCCGGGGAGGGATGTTCCCTTGGTGCCTTCCCCCTCCTCCAGCAGTCTTCCAGCTGGGCGTCGGTGGTTGATCCCTCCGGTGCTCGAGCTGGGGCTTCTTGCTGGTCCTGGAGGTGGTGACCGAGGCACCGCCGAGCTGCTCTTTGTGCCCCTCCTTCACAGCCTTGCCATTCCCGATCTTGTCAGGCCGCGCCCGGCAGGTCATGACGGGATCGGGGGTGGGCTCCTGCTTGGGTGCTCTTTCAGCCGTCTTCTCTTCCCACCGCAATACCTGGTGGAGGGAAAACGAAAAGAGGAGATCACAGGGCACTTATCTTTTTTTTAATCTTAAACCTGTAGGCACTTGCCAAATTTTAGTTCAAATAATGTAATCTCTTGTGTCCATGTTTATGTTCCGTGAGATTTGTACTTGTTTATCAGCATATTAATGAAAAAGATAAGCTTTGCCGGATACTTGTGCATGTACAATATCCATGCAGAGGTGAAACGCCTCCATAATTTCATGTAAACAAGTCGATCCCGGTAAGCTACCTTGCCGGTACCCCATAGGACTGCTGCCGTGAGGCTGAGCCTGCCGGGCACAGAACCCAATGGGAGAGACCAGCCCTCCGCCAACCCTTTTTAGCCAAAGGCCACTACGACCATCCTGACCGAAGCAGCGTTCGTGTTAGTAGATGGGAGCACCTTTGTTTCCGAGGCGGCGAGGTTTTCATATGCACAAGTCCTACTCACGGAACAAGTATGGATAAGAGATGGAACTTATCTGTTTGGCTTGCCGGAGACCGCAGTGCTGGCTTGTATTCGCATCCTCTTCCTAGGAAAAAGTCCACGGCAGGAGCCTGTAGTTTATGCAAATGAAGATGATGCCAGATGCAATCTATCTACATGATCATGCAACCTATCTACTTGAATCATGCAATGCTTATGAAATGCTTATGCATGCATGCAACTTGTCGGGGGCCCCCAGCGCTTCATTTATTTCTCTGTTGCTCAGGGTCTACGCCTGGCTTTGTACAAGGGGTTACAAGCAGCTGAGGCAAGGCCTGTACAAAAGGGTGGCTGCCGGGCAGGGCCCGACAGCCGCGCCTTATGGGTAGAACTTGCAAAGATGCTCAATATTCCATGAGTTTTGCAATTGAATGCCACCTCTGGTCTCCAGATGGACGGCGCCAGGTCTGGTGACTCGTACTACCTCGTAAGGGCCTACCCACTTTGGCGACAGTGTGTTTGTACCCTTGGCAGATTGAACGCCCCTAAGGACAAGGTTGCCTTCCTCAAAACACAGGGCATGAACCCTGTGGCGATGATAGCGACACAGGGCTTGCTGATAGCGTGCAGCACGCGTAGCAGCCCGGAGATGGTTCTCCTCGAGAAGCACAGCGTCGTCACGCATGTGCTGTTCCTGCGCTACTTCATCGTAGGCTAGCACTCGAGGTGACCCGTAAATGAGTTCCATGGGGATAACTACTCTGCCCCATAGACTAGGGTGAAGGGAGTCTGCCTTGTAGCTTGGTTTGGTGTCGTTCTGAGGGACCAAAGAACCACCGGCAGCTCATTGATCCATTGCCTGCCGTGCTTCCGCAGCTTATCAAACATTCTTGTCTTGAGTCCCCGCAACACTTCAGCGTTCGCCCTCTCAGCTTGTCCATTGCTTCTGGGATGTGCGACAAAGGAAAATGAGTTCTTGCTTCCGAGGGCATGACCATATTGCATGAAGGAGTGGCTCGTGAACTGGGTGCTGTTGTCGGTGATGATCCAGGTAGGGACCCCGAAGCGGCACACCAACCCTTTCAAGAATTTGATAGCTGACTGAGCAGTCACCTTTCTCATGGCATCTACTTCCGACCACTTTGTAAACTTGTCGATTGCAACGAATAAGAATTCAAAGCTCCCGGCAGCTCGGGGGAAAGGGCCGAGGATATCGAGCCCCCAGACCGAAAACAGCCATGACAAAGGGATTGTCTGGAGTGCTTGGGCAGGCAGATGGATATTTTTGGAATGGAAATGACAGGCTTCACACTTGGTGACGAGCTCAACCACATCTTGGAGGGCTGTGGGCCAATAGAATACTTGCCGAAATGCTTTCCCAACCAAAGCCCTTGATCCAATGTGGGAGCCGTACATGCCTTTGTGTATCTCTGGCAGCAGTTCCTTTCCTCCTTCCCGGCAAATGCACTTCAATTTCACACCGTTGGGCCTTCTTCTGTATAGTGTGTCATTGACAAACTGATACATACTGGCCCTCCGGGCTACTCTTTTAGCTTCTTCTTGCTCTTCGGGAAGTTCTCCGGTTTGGAGGAAATGGACTATGTGCCTTGCCCAAGTTGGAGCCTGAGACTCGGCAACGAGGACTAGCGGCACCTCCTCATTCGTGGGGGCGCATCCTTTGACTGCGGGGACTAGTGGCCCGGCAGGAGGGTGCAGCCCGGCAATCGAAGGGGAGTTGTTCCCGGCAGGGTCCCTGCCAGGAGCCCTGAAAGGCTCTACCAGGAGAGGCTTACCGGAGTCCAATTTCCTCCTCTTTCGGGCCATTGTTGTCGGGGATACGGAGGGCTGATTAAGATGGAGAACAAAAGTCCCTGGTTCCACAGGAAGCTTCTGCGTAGCGCACTTTGACAGGTGATCGGCAATGCTATTTTCCGCATGGGGTACGTGCTCTGTTTGCAACTCGTCAAAGCGCTCCTCCAATCTTCTCACTTCCTCGACGTATGCCTCCATCAATGGGCTTTGGTAATCCTTGTTGACTTGTCTCACCACCAGTTGTGAATCTCCTCGTATGATCAGCTTCTTGATTCCCAACTCTGTAGCAATCCTGAGCCCGGCAAGAAGCCCTTCATATTCTGTTGTATTGATGGTCGCCTCCTCCCGGGGAAAGTGCATCTGAACGACGTACCTCAGGTGCCCTCCAGTGGGAGCCACGAGAAGCACGCCAGCCCTGATACGTCCATTTTGCGTCATGTTTTCCTACTGTTATTTATGATGTTTTTATGCATAATAATGCTTTTTGGAGTAATTCTAATGCCTTTTCTCTCATAATATGCAAGTTACACACAAAGAGGGAGAATTCCGGCAGCTGGAAATCTGGACCTGGAAAAGCTACGTCAGGCCACCTATTCTGCACAACTCCAAACAAGCTGAAACTTTACGAAGATTTTTTATGGAATATTTGAAGAATATTGGAGCAAATAAGTACCAGAGGGGCCCACCACTTGGGCACAACCCACTTGGGCGCGCCAGGGATACCAGGCGCGCTCTGGTGGGTTGTGCTCACCCAGGCCCACCTCCGGTGCCCATCTTCTGGTATATAAGTTATTTTGTCCTAGAAAAAATCAGGAGAGGACTTTCGGGACGGAGGGCCGCCGTCTCGAGGCGAAACTTGGGCAGGAGCACTTTTGCCCTCCGGCGGAGCGATTCCGGCGGGGGAAGTTCCCTCCCGGAGGGGGAAATCATCGTCATCATCATCACCAACAACTCTCCCATCTTGGGGAGGGCAATCTCCATCAACATCTTCAACAGCACCATCTCATCTCAAACCCTAGTTCATCTCTTGTGTTCAATCTTGTTACCGGAACTACAGATTGGTGCTTGTGGGTGACTAGTAGTGTTGATTACATCTTGTAGTTGATTACTATATGGTTTATTTGGTGGAAGATTATATGTTCAGATCCAATATGCTATTTAATACCCCTCTGATCTTGAGCATGATTATCATTTTTGAGTAGTTACTTTTGTTCTTGAGGTCACGGGAGAAATCATGTTGCAAGTAATCATGTGAACTTTATATGTGTTCGATATTTTGATAGTATGTATGTTGTGATTCGCTTAGTGGTGTCATGTGAACGTCGACTACATGACACTTCACCATATTTGGGCCTAAGGGAATGCATTGTGGAGTAGTAAGTAGATGATGGATTGCGAGAGTGACAGAAGCTTAAACCCCAGTTTATGCGCTATTCTGTAAGGGACCGATTGGATCCAAAAGTTTAATGCTATGGTTAGAATTTATTCTTAATACATTTCTCATAGTTGCGGATGCTTGCGAGAGGGTTAATCATCAGTAGGAGGCTTGTTCAAGTAAGAACAACACCTAAGCACCGGTCCACCCACATATCAAATTATCAAAGTAGCGAACACAAATCAAATCAACATGGTGAAAGTGATTAGATTAAATTCCCGTGTACCCTCAAGAACGCTTTGCTTATTATAAGAGACCGTTTTGGCCTGTCCTTTGCCTCAAAAGGATTGGGCTACCTTGCTGCACTTTTTTTACTACTATCGTTACTTGCCCATTACAAATTATCTTGCTATCAAACTACTCTGTTACTTACAATTTCAGCACTTGCAGACATTACCTTGCTGAAAACCACTTGTCATTTCCTTCTGCTCCTCATTGGGTTCGACACTCTTACTTATCGAAAAGAGCTAAAATTGATCCCCTATACTTGTGAGTCTCAAGGCTATTTTCTGGCGCTGTTTCTGGGGAGTGAAGCGCCTTTGGTAAGTGGAATTTGGTAAGGAAACATTTATATAGTGTGCTGAAATTTATTGTCACTTGTTACTATGGAAAACAATCCTTTGAGGGGTTTGTTCTTTGTATCTTCACCTCGACCGGAACCACAATTAGCTACCCCTCAACCTACTGCAGCTACTGAAAATATTGAATATGAAATTCCTTCAGGTATGATAGAACAACTGCTAGCTAATCCTTATGCAGGAGATGGAACCGAACATCCCGATATGCACTTGAGATATGTGGAACAAATTTGTGGATTGTTTAAGCTTGCAGGTTTACCCGGAGATGAAGTTATGAAGAAGGTTTTCCCTTTATCTTTGAAGGGAAAAGCATTGGCATGGTATAGGCTATGCGATGATATTGGATCTTGGAATTGGAATCGATTGAAATTGGAGTTCCACCAAAAAATTTATCCTATGCATCTAGTTCATCGTGATCGGAATTATATACATAATTTTTGGCCTCGTGAAGGAGAAAGTATCACTCTAGCTTGGGGGAGGCTTAAGTCAATGTTATATTCATGCCCCAACCATGAGCTCTCAAGAGAAATTATTATCCAGAACTTTTATGCTCGGCTTTCTCGTGATGATCAATCCATGCTTGATACTTCTTGTACTGGTTCTTTTATGAAGAAGACTATTGAATTCCGGTGGGATCTTTTGGAAAGAATTAAATGCAACTCTGAAGATTGGGAACTCGATGAAGGTAAAGAGTCAGGTATTAAGCTTAAGTATGATTGTGGTAAATCTTTTATGAATACCGATGCTTTTCAAAAGTTTAGCACTAAATATGGACTTGACTCTGAGATAGTAGCCTCCTTTTGTGAATCATTTGCTACTCATGTTGATCTCCCTAAGGAGAAGTGGTTCAAATATCACCCACCTATTAAATAAGAAGTTAAAGAACCGGTACCAATTAAAGAGGAAACCATAATTTATAATGTTGATCCAGTTGTTCCTACTGCTTATATTGAGAAACCACCTTTCCCTGTTAAGATAAAGGAACATGCTAAAGTTTCAACTGTGGCTAACAAAAGTTATATTAGAACACCTAAACCTGATGAACAAATTAAAGTAGAACCTAGTGTTGCTATGATTAAGGATCTCCTGGAAGAAAACATAGATGGGCATGTTATTTACTTCTGTGAAGAAGCTGCTCGAATTGCCAAACCTGATAAAAAGGATAATCATAGACCTGTTGTTGGCATGCCTGTTGTCTCCGTTAAAATAGGAGATCACTTCTATCATGGTCTATGTGACATAGGTGCTAGTGTGAGTGCTATTCCTTATTCCTTATGTCAAGAAATTATGAATGACATAGCACCCGCAGAAATAGATGTTACTATTAAACTTGCTAATAGAGACACTATATCACCAATTGGGATTGTTAGAGATGTTGAAGTCTTGTGTGGGAAAATAAAATACCCTACTGATTTCCTTGTTCTTGGTTCCCCACAAGATGACTTATGTCCCATTATCTTTGGTAGACCTTTCTTGAACACCGTTAATGCTAAAATAGATTGTGAAAAACAAACTGTCGGTGTTAGCTTTGGTGATGAGTCTCATGAGTTTAATTTTTCCAAGTTTAGTAGAAAGTTTCATGAAAAAGAATTGCCTAGTAAGGATGAAATAATTGGTCTTGCTTCTATTGCTGTGCCTCTACTGATCCTTTAGAACAATATTTGCTAGACCATGAAAATGATTTACATATGCATGAGAGAAATGAAATAGATAAGATTTTCTTTGAACAACGTCCTCTGCTTAAACACAATTTGCCTATTGAAACTCTAGGAGGTCCTCCTCCACCTAAAGGTGATCGTGTGTTTGAATTAAAACAATTGCCAGACACTTTGAAATATGCTTATCTTGATGAAAAGAAGATATATCATGTTATTATTAGCGCTAATTTTCAGAACATGAAGAAGAAAGATTATTGAAAGTTCTAAGGAAGCACCGAGCTGCTATTGGGTATACTCTTGATGATTTAAAGGGCATTAGTCCCACTCTATGTCAGCACAAGATTAATATGGAACCTGATGCTAAACCCGTTGTTGATCACCAACGTGGGTTAAATCCGAAAATGAAGGAAGTGGTAAGAACGGAAATCTTAAAACTTCTGGAAGCAGGTATAATCTATCCTATAGCTGATAGTAGATGGGTAAGTCCTGTTCATTGTGTTCCTAAGAAAGGAGGTATTACTGTTGTTCCTAATGATAAGAATGAACTTATTCCACAAAGAGTTGTTACAGGCTATAGAATGGTAATTGATTTCAAAAAATTAAATAAAGCAACTAGAAAAGATTATTACCCTCTGCCTTTTATTGATCAAATGCTAGAAAGATTATCTAAGCACACACACTTTTGCTTCCTTGATGGATATTCTGGTTTTTCACAAATACCTGTTTCTCAACCTGATCAAGAAAAGACCACTTTCACTTGTCCCTTTTGAACTTATGCTTATAGACGTATGCCTTTTGGTTTATGCAATGCACCTGCTACCTTTCAAAGATGTATGACTGCTATATTCTCTGACTTTTGTGAAAAGATTGTTGAGGTTTTCATGGATGACTTCTCTGTTTATGGGAAGTCTTTTGATGATTGTTTAAGCAATCTTGATCGAGTTTTGCAGAGATGCGAGCAAACAAATCTTGTCTTGAATTGGGAGAAGTGCCACTTTATGGTTAATGAAGGTATTGTTTTGGGCCATAAAATTTCTAAAAGAGGTATTTAAGTGGACAAAGCTAAGGTTGATGCAATTGAGAAAATGCCATGTCCTAAAGATATCAAAGGTATTCATAGTTTCCTACGTCATGCTGGTTTCTATAGGAGATTTATCAAAGACTTTTCTAAAATTTCTAGGCCTCTTACAAATCTTTTGCAAAATGATACTCCTTTTTGTTTTTTATGATGATTGTTTAGAAGCCTTCGAAACACTCAAGAAAGCCTTAATTTCTGCACCTATTGTTCAACCACCTGATTGGAACTTGCCTTTTGAAATTATGTGTGATGCTAGTGATTATGCTATTGGTGTTGTTCTAGGATAAAGAGTTGATAAGAAACTGAATGTTATTCATTATGCTAGTAAAACTCTAGACAGTGCACACTGGAATTATGCTACTACTGAAAAGGAATTTCTAGTAGTGGTGTTTGCTTGTGATAAATTTAGATCTTATATTATTGATTCAAAAGTAATTGTTCACACCGATCATGCTGCTATTAAATATCTTATGGAAAAGAAAGATGCTAAACCTAGACTTATTCGATGGGTTCTCTTGCTACAAGAATTTGATTTACATATCACAGATAGGAAAGGAGCTGAGAACCCCGTAGCTGATAACTTGTCTAGGCTTGAAAATATGCTTGATGACACACTACCTATTGATGATAGTTTTCCTGATGAGCAGTTAGCTGCAATAAATGTTTCTAACAACACTCCTTGGTATGCTGACTATGCTAATTACATTGTTGCTAAATATTTACCACCTAGCTTTACATACCAACAAAAGAAAAACAATTCTTCTATGACTTAAGGCATTACTTTTGGGATGACCCACATCTTTATAAAGAAGGAGTAGATGGTATTATTAGACGTTGTGTACCTGAGCATGAACAGGGACAAATCCTATGGAAATGTCACTCCAAAGCTTATGGAGGGCATCATGTTGGAGACAGAACTGCTCACAAGGTATTGCAATCTGGATTTTATTGGCCTACTCTCTTCAAGGATGCCTGTAAGTTTGTCTTATCTTGTGATGAATGTCAAAGAATAGGTAATAACGGTAAGCGTCAAGAAATGCCTATGAATTATTCACTTGCTGTTGAACCATTTGATGTTTGGGGATTTGATTACATGGGACCTTTTCCTTCCTCTAATGGGTATACACATATTTTGGTTGCGGTTGATTATGTTACTAAATGGGTAGAAGCTATTCCAACCAGTAGTGCTAATCACAACACCTCTATTAAAATGCTTAAGGAAGTTATTTTCCCAAGGTTTGGAGTCCCTAGATATTTAATGACTGATGGTGGTTCACACTTTATTCATGGTGCTTTCCGTAAAATGCTTGCCAAGTATGATGTTAACCATAGAATTGCATCACCCTATCATCCTCAGTCTAGTGGTCAAGTTGAACTTAGCAATAGAGAAATAAAATTAATTTTGCAAAAGACTGTCAATAGGTCCCGGAAGAATTGGTCTAAGATATTAGATGATGCACTTTGGTCTTATAGAATAGCATATAAAAATCCTATGGGTATGTCTCCTTATAAAATGGTCTATGGAAAAGCTTGTCATTTGCCTCTTGAGTTAGAACATAAAGCATATTGGGCAGTAAAAGAACTCAACTATGATTTCAAACTTGCCAGTGAAAAGAGGTTATTTGATATTAGCTCACTAGATGAATGGAGAACCCAAGCTTATGAAAATGCCAAATTATTTAAAGAAAAAGTTAAAAGATGGCATGATAAAAGAATTCAAAAGCGTGAGTTCAAAGTTGGACAATATGTTCTTTTGTACAACTCTCGTTTCAGATTCTTTGCAGGAAAACTCCTCTCCAAATGGGAAGGACCCTATGTTATCGAGGAGGTTTATCGGTCTGGAGCTATCAAAATAAATAATGCCGAAGGTACTAACCCGAAGGTTGTTAATGTGCAACGAATAAAACATTATATCTCGGGTACACCCATTAATGTTGAAAGCAATATTATCCAAACTTTGACACCGGAAGAACACATAAAAGAGTCCTTCCGGAACACTCTAGAATCATGAAAATAAGGAGGTACGTGATACGGTAAGTAAACGGACTCCGAAAAATCCATAAAAATATTTTTTGTCAGATTTGAAATATTTAGAAAATTAGGAAAATAAGAAACTTCCAAGAAGCATACCCTGGTGGGCACAAGACACCAGGGCGCGCCTGGCTTGTCAGGCGCGCCCAGGTGGGTTGTGCCCACCTGGGACACCTTCCGGACTCCATTTTTCTTCCGTTTGCTTGCTTCCCAAGATAAAAAATCTTTATATACTCCCCGAACCTATTAACCACCGTATCGCGGAGAAATCTTCTATTTTCTTTTCTTGCTGTTTTCTTGATAGATCTGAAAATATGTCATCCCAAGATTCTGAGGGAGAGAGCTATGTTGCTGATTTCATCGCAAACCCCAAGTCTTATGGGGATGTGGAGCATTATGGCTGGACTTCGGAGGAAGAGGAAGACTATTATCCTAGGGAGAAGGAGAAAACGATCTCAGATGAGGACGAACCTCCATTACCTCAACCTAAGGACATGCATGTGGAATTCAAGAAGTCAAGCCTCCCAAACAAACGAAAGAGGCCTAAGATTCAGTTCATACCTTTCCGTCTTTTGCAGGAAAATAAGCAAAATCTTTGCAAAAAGGTGCTGGAGCTTGAGCAGGTGGTCGGTGAACTGAAGGAGGAAAATTCCGTCCTCAAGCGTAAGCTAAGGAAGAAGGACAAATCCACTACTTCATCACCACCACCTTCTTCTTCATCACCAAAGGAAAATTGAGTTTCGGGTATGGGCACTCCCCTTGGCTTCCGCCAAGCTTGGGGGAGGTGCCCCGGTATCGTATCGTCCCCACTATCTTTTTGCCTTTACTTATTTTAGTTCGATCTTTTGCTTTAGATGAATAAAAGTTTAGTTCGATCCTTTCTTTTCGAGAGCTTGCTTAGTGGTCTATCCTTGTAATCGTGTGCAAGATATATAATAAAGTTTAGTTTGAGTTTTTGCTTTCTTACTTTCATGTTGCAATAAAAAAGGGGGAAGGAAATAAAAGAAAAAGATCATATGCTAATCTTATGGTAGGTGATGGCACCACATAAGGAAAAGTATGAGTAGAAAATTTTATTAGAGATTGACAAACATAGCATTGGTTAATGATGTGACTCATGAAACAATTAATAAGGGAAGAGAAGATTCGCATATAAATATACTATCCTAGAAATCTGTTGTGATTGTGAGCCCCCATCAAATTATTATATGCCAAAATTGTTGACGTTGGACAAGAAAGACAACGTAATGATTTATGCTTGTCCATATGCACATAGAAGTTATATTGTCATAGATCCTTCAACATGTGGTGCTTGCCCCCTATCTTTGCTAGCCAAAAATTCCGCACTAAGTAGAGATACTACTTGTGCATCCAAAAAACCCTTAAACCCAAATCTTATTTTCATGTGTCCACCATACCTACCTAGGGATTGAGCAAGATCCCTCAAGTAAGTTGTCATCGATGCAATAAGGCAATAAAAATTGCTTCTAAAAATGTGAGATCATTTAGTGTAAAGGAAAATTGAGCGTTGTACAAACTTGTGATGGTGAAGAATAAAAGCGACAGACTGCATAATAAAGGTTGCCATCACAAGGGGCAATACAACGTGACGTTCCTTTGCACTAAGGGGTTGAGCATACAAACAAATAAGCGCATGGCGACCTCTGCTTCCCTCTGCGAAGGGCCTATCTTTTACTTTTATGCAAAGAGTCAAAGTTTTTCTCTCATTTCCTTTTATTTTTATCCTTTGGCAAGCATCATGTGGTGAGGAAAGATCTAGGCACATATGTCCAGTTGAATGTGGGTGGCATAAGTTATTATTGTTGACATCACCCTTGAGGTGAATACGTTGGGAGGCGAAACTATAATCCCCTATCTTTCTATGTGTCTGGCTGAAACATTTTGCTCATGTGTATGCGGTGAGTGTTAGCAATCATAGAAGACTATATGATGGTTGAGTATGTGGACTTGCCTAAAGGCTCCGATACATGACCCTTCCTGAAAATATGATGAATTGTAGTTGCAAAGTTGACTGAGAACATAGTTTGTTGGTTTCTAATAGAGTTTATGCTTTATACTTCAATTGTGTGATGAACTGCCACTTATTCATGAGAAGTCTATGATAAAAGTTCTATGATAAAAGTATTACGTTTAAATTTGTTGCTATTATAATAATCTACATGATGCTTCTGTGTCCGTATTTTGTTTTTATCGACACCTCTCTCTCTCTAAGCATGTGGACATGTTTTTCGATTTCAGTTTTCGCTTGAGGACAAGCGAGGTCTAAGCTTGGGGAAGTTGATCCGTCCATTTTGCATCATGTTTTCCTACTGTTATTTATGATGTTTTTATGCATAATAATGCTTTTTGGAGTAATTCTAATGCCTTTTCTCTCATAATATGCAAGGTACACACAAAGAGGGAGAATTCCGGCAGCTGGAAATCTGGACCTGGAAAAGCTACATCAGGCCACCTATTATGTACAACTCCAAACAAGCTGAAACTTTACGGAGATTTTTTATGGAATATTTGAAGAATATTGGAGCAAATAAGTACCAGAGGGGCCCACCACTTGGGCACAACCCACTTGGGCGCGCCAGGGAGCCCAGGCGCGCCCTGGTGGGTTGTGCTCACCCAGGCCCACCTCCGGTGCCCATCTTCTGGTATATAAGTCATTTTGACCAAGAAAAAATCAGGAGAGGACATTCGGGACGGAGCGCCACCGTCTCGAGGCGGAACTTGGCAGGAGCCCTTTTGCCCTCCAGCGGAGCGATTCCGCCGGGGGAACTTCCCTCATGGAGGGGGAAATCATTGTCATCATCATCACCAACAACTCTCCCATCTTGGGGAGGGCAATCTCCATCAACATCTTCAACAGCACCATCTCATCTCAAACCCTAGTTCATCTCTTGTGTTCAATCTTGTTACCGGAACTATAGATTGGTGCTTGTGGGTGGCTAGTAGTGTTGATTACATCTTGTAGTTGATTACTATATGGTTTATTTGGTGGAAGATTATATGTTCATATCCAATATGCTATTTAATACCCCTCTGATCTTGAGCATGATTATCATTTGTGAGTAGTTACTTTTGTTCTTGAGGTCACGGGAGAAATCATGTTGCAAGGAATCATGTGAACTTGATCTGTGTTCAATATTTTGATAGTATGTATGTTGTGATTCGCTTAGTGGTGTCATGTGAACGTCAACTACATGACACTTCACCATATTTGGGCCTAAGGGAATGCATTGTGGAGTAGTAAGTAGATGATGGGTTGCGAGAGTGACAGAAGCTTAAACCCCAGTTTATGCGCTATTCCGTAAAGGACCGATTGGATCCAAAAGTTTAATGCTATGGTTAGAATTTATTCTTAATACTTTTCTCATAGTTGCGGATGCTTGCGAGAGGGTTAATGATAAGTAGGAGGCTTGTTCAAGTAAGAATAGCACCTAAGCACCAGTCCACCCACATATCAAATTATCAATGTAGCGAATACAAATCGAATCAACATGGTGAAAGTGACTAGATGAAATTCCCGTGTACCCTCAAGAACGCTTTGCTTATTATAAGAGACCGTTTTGGCCTGTCCTTTGCCTCAAAAGGATTGGGCTACCTTGCTGCACTTTTGTTACTTCTATCGTTACTTGCTCGTTACAAATTATCTTGCTATCAAACTACTCTGTTACTTACAATTTCAGCACTTGCAGACATTACCTTGCTGAAAACCACTTGTCATTTCCTTCTGCTCCTCATTGGGTTCGACACTCTTACTTATCGAAAAGAGCTACAATTGATCCCCTATACTTGTGGGTCATCAAGCCCCTGCACCTTGTAGGGCAAAGGCACCATCGAAATACATGATCCATTCTTGGGGCGCTTCCTTGCCGGGGATAACTGTTTCCTGTACTTCTTCATCAGGGGTTGGCGTCCATTCTGCAATAAACTCTGCCAACGCCCTGCTCTGGATTGTTGATGTGCTTTCAAACGTCAGGCCAAAGCTGGATAACTCCAATGCCCACTCCACTATCCTGCCAGTGGCCTCTAGGTTTCGAAGTATCCTTTGCAACGGGAAGCGGGTGACAACCGTGATCTCATGGGCTTGGAAGTAGTGGCGCAGTTTCCTTGAGGCCATGACAAGGCCGAAGATCAACTTTTGCACGCCAGAATACCTGGATCTAGCCCCCTGCAATAGGGAGCTGATGAAGTATACTGGGCGCTACACCACCTTCTTCCTTGCCGTGTCCTTGGGGTTGTTTCCGCTACCGTGCTCTTCTTCGTCCTGATCCGTATCTGGCCTTGCCGGGCCACTCTCTTCCTCTTCCCCGGGTGGGACACTTGCTGAGGTGGCTGCTTCTTCCACTTCCCGCTGCGCTAGTAGGGCCGCACTAACCACTTGATTAGTTGCTGCCAGATATAGCAGCAACGACTCTTGTGGTTTGGGTGCGACCAAAGTAGGCACAGAAGACAAGTAGGCCTTCAAATCCTACAGTGCTGCATCTGCTTCCGGGGTCCACTTAATGGTTCCTGCCTTCTTCAAAATCTTGAAGAACGGCAAGGTGCGCTCGGTAGACTTGGAGGTGAATCTGCTAAGCGCAGCAACGCATCCTGTCAAACGCCTCACATCCTTAACTGTCTTGGGTGCCTGTATCTGTTCAATAGCCTTGATCTTATCAGGGTTGGCCTCTATCCCATGGTGGGACACAAAGAAACCAAGTAGCTTGCCGGAGGGAACACCAAACACGCACTTCTCCGGATTTAGTTTCAAGTTGATCTTGCGCAGATTAGCAAATGTCTCTTCTAAATCCTGGATGAGAGTTGATTTGTCTTTGGTCTTGACCACAATATCGTCCATATAGGCTTCAATGTTCCTGTGCAACTGTGGTTCAAAGCCAATCTGGACTGCTCTTGCAAAAGTGGACCCGGCACTCTTCAACCCGAAAGGCATGCGCACAAAGTAGTACGTGTCGCATGGGGTGATGAATGAGGTCTTTTCTTCGTCTTCCTTGGACATAAAAATCTGATGGTATCCATAGTATGCATCCAGAAAAGAGAGCAACTCACATCCTGAAATAGAATCCATGATCTGGTCGATGCGCGACAAGGGAAATGGGTCCTTGGGGCATGCCTTGTTCAGATTCGTGAAATCTATGCAAAGCCTCCATTTTCCGTTAGCCTTGCGCACAACCACTGGGTTTGCTAACCATGTTGGATGCAGTACTCCTCTGACCAAACCAGCTGCTTCAAGTTTGTTGATTTCCTCGGCAATAAACTGCTGCCGCTCCAAGGCCTGCTTCCGAACCGTCTGCTTGACAGGCCGGGCATGTGGGCAGACAGCAAGGTGGTGCTTGATTACCTCCCTGGGAACACCGGGGATATCAGATGGTTGCTAGGCAAATACATCGATATTCGCCCGCAGGAAGGCAACGAGCGCGCTTTCCTATTTGTCATCAAGGGTGGCGCTGATAGTGAAAGTACCGTCAGCGCCAGCTAGCCCTGCCGTGACCTTTTTCACTTGGGGTGGAGCAGCCTTTGATCTCTTGCTGGTGGAACTCTCTGGCATGTCATTAACGGGCGCGGCACATTCCACAGAGGTACGCTTCCTGGATTCCTTGCCAGTGCCTCTACTATGCTTTTCCTTGGTGGGAACTGTGGCTTCCGCGACCTCTGCCGCGACCGCGTCTCGGTACACCTTATCCACGCAAATAATTGCGTCTCTTTTGTCCGACGGAACGGAAATGACACCCATCGGCCCTGGCATCTTCAAGGTGTTGTAGGCATAGTGGGATGCTTCCATGAATTTGGCCAGGGCCGGGCGCCCAACGATCCCGTTGTACGGCAGGGGGAGGTCAACCACATCGAACACAACTTTCTCAGTCCTGTAGTTCAACTCTCCTCCAAATGTCACTGGTAACGTAACCTTTCCCTTAGGACGGCTCCTGCCGGGATTGACTCCTTGAAACGTGCCTGTGGCCTTAAGTTCTTCCTCTACTATCTGGAGTTTGCTCATAACCTTTGGGGAAATCAGATTCAACCCGGCCCCGCCATCAACCAGCATCTTTGTGACCTTGAGGTTGCGAATTGTTGGTGAGACCAACAACGGCAAGCACCCTATCGCAGTAATGTGGTCGGGGTGGTCATCTTCATCAAAGATGATGGGCGTGCGTGACCACTTGAGCGACTTCCGAGAATCTGCCGCTGGCTCCACGGCATTGACTTCATGCACCCACTATTTAAGTTGGCGGTGAGAGGAGTGCAAAGATGCACCCCCGTGAATGCACAGGGCGTCAGTGGCATTCTGGAAATCCTGCTCGCTGGTTTCCTCTTCATTCCCTCCATCACTCTCATTACTACAATCCTCCTTCTCTCAGCCCTTGGCGGGTTTTCCTTGGTTCCGAGGAGCCTTGCCGGGGTGATTTGCTTCACCACCCCGGCCCTTCCCGCCAGTGCCATTCTGACCTTTTTCCTTATCGCGCTTCTCATACTCAGCCTTCTGTCTCTTGACGAGCTGCTCAACCTGATGACACTCCTGGAGATCATGGCCCTTGGTCCGATGAATCTTACAGTACGGCCCATCACTTTTCCCAGCTTTCTCGGCAGCCGCCGCCTCCCGGTAGTCAGCGCATGTGGTAGCCTCTTTGACGGGGCTTCAGCCTTGGCCTTCTTGCCGGTACTAGGCGTGCCTGACCCCTCAACAGCCATCACCGTCTTATCCTTACGCTTCTTGTTGTGCTTCTTGTTCTTCTTCTTCTTACTGATGGTTTCATCGTCATCTTCTGAGTCGATGTCGACGCAATCTTCCTCTCCATGAAGTTTCCTCCCCTCCTCCACCCGAGCACATTTGTCCACCAAAGTGTAGAGCTCCTTCATAGTCTTGGGCAACCGAACGTTTATCTTGGAACGTATCATGCGGTTGCGCACGTTGGATTGGAAGGCAGCTATCACGGCAGCTGGGTGGATATCTGGGATATTTCTGTGGACTCGACTGAATCTCTGTAAGTACTTCCGTAGAGTTTCTCCTTCTTTCTGCTGGAGAAGCTACAAGCCGCTGGGCCGCCCTGGTTCTTGATGGTCGCCCGTGAAGGCACAAATGAACTCGTGGCACAGGTCAGCCCATGTCGAAATGGAGTTCTGTGGCAGGTGCATCAGCCAAGACCTCACATTTGACTTGAGGGCCAAAGGGAAGTAGTGGACGAACACCTTCTCATCTCTTCCCCCGGCAACTTGAACAACGATGGTGTAGATCCTCAAGAACTCTGCCGGGTTTAGTCTCCCATCATACTTCTCGTGTATCTCTAGCTTGAACATGCGAGTGGAAGGCCAACGGACTTGCCGTAGCTCACGGGTGAAGGCAGGGCACCCAACCTCGAAAGGCAGGCACCCGCTATCTCAGAGCGTGGGCTCGTGGTCGTCGGGGCCATCACACCCATTGGACCGGCGGGGGTTGTTGCTGCGCCGATCGTCGATGACGCGCACGCCTTCCCTTTGCCTGCCCTCCGGGGCACGCTGTCGGCCTTGACGCGCTCGAGTGTCTGACGAGGCCATCGAGACATCAGCGGGTTAGTGGTCTTGCAGCTCCCAGGCAGCTTGCCGTGGTGGGGATTGCACCATGAGGGTGGGCCCTCCCGCACGACCAGCCGCACGAGCCGTCGTTGCCGCCTGGGAAGGCCGTGGCGGTCCGGCCTGCTGTGATCCTTCGCCTCGGCAAAACCAATCAAACTTTGGATGGTGGCCCGCCACTCATCCATCTGGTCTGCCGCTGGTGGAAATCTCGACAGCAGTTGGGCTCGCGCCATGGCCTCTGAGGCAGTGCTTGGCATAGGTGATGGCGATGTAGATCATCGTAGTTTCGCTCGTCTCCTGACGTTGCCGGTGGCGACTGTGCCGCGCCGTTGCTACTGTAAACCAGCCGTTTGGACGGCATGGTGACGCGGCGGAGGCACCTGAGGGCCAGCGGCTCCATTGGGCACAGTAGCTGGGTCAGCCCTCCCCGGGGGTGGCGCGTGCCCTGTGGTCAAGCCCGCAGTGGGGGTGACCGAAGGGTTGCGATTCGCCCTAGAGCGAGCATCATCACTGCGGCTGTGCCCGTTGGCGAGGAGAAGGGGTTCTGGCGGAATGATCCCTTCATCCATACCTTGTGGAGCATGGCCGTCGGGATGTTGCTGATGCTGTCCTTCCCTGGTATCTCCCATTCCTGCTTCGGCCATGGGGAAGGTGGTGACGGCGCCACCTGCACCAACCATGTCTCCCGCAACATCCGCACCCTCGCGAGCCCCCGTATTCCGCACGACATCGGCGGTCACGGGTGGCAGAGCCTTCGAGGTGGACGGGTGATTTGCAGCTCCGGGCTTCCTCTTGGGCACCATAGTCGATGTCGCCATCGACGACGAAAATGTCGATGAAGGTGATGCACAGCGTATGCTCTCGGTTTCGCGCAAGTGATCCCCCTACCTGGAGCGCCAAAGATGTCGTGGGAAACAACGGCCACCTATGGGGCCATGAGCCCCTTTTGGTTCGGCGAGGGGATGGGCACGTTGCACAAAGAGCGGAGAAGTGTCATGCAGCACGGCAGAGATTACACTGGCAGTCTTTACCCAGGTTCGGGCCGCCGTGAGGCGTAAAACCCTAGTCCTGCTTTGGTGGATTGATGGTGGATAATGGTGGTGAACATAGCACACTTGTCCGGCAAGGTCGCTCTGGGGGCGAGAGTGGCTACACGCGTATGGATATGCGAGGGTCCAACCCTTTCTACTGTCGCCACGGGCCTCCTTTTATAGATTAAGGGGTCACCACAGTGGCAAATCAGTCTTTGCGTACTGATTAGATAGCTAACAGTGCTATCATATCTAACTCTACAGGCTGGCAGAGCACATTAAATGCGCTGCTCAGTGTGACATCACAGCTCGCCCGGCAGGCCCTGGCGGGCTGTTTTGCCAGCTTCGCGCCTGCTCGCTTGACACATCTCAGGACGGGTGTCATATGCAGGTGTTTGCTGTTGGAAGTAGCTGCCATGTGGCAGAAAGCAGCCACTTAGTCACCTTGGAGCTCGACACCGCTTTGATTAATGACTTGCGTCGCTTGTGAGGTGGAGCGGTGGAGTGGCTTGCCTCCGCCAGTCCCGGCAGGCCTGCCGGGATGATCTGGAGCTTGCTTTCGGGGCAAAACCCAACCCTGCCAGGCTCGCTTGCCCGACAAGGTAGGTCCTTCCCATAGCGATGCCTTTCTCCTCTGGCTCACCTTGGCTTTCTCGACTTGCACTTGGATCCTTCAAAGGAATTGAACCTCCTTGTTTGGTCTGATCTTGGTCTTGTAATCTTGTCTCTGGCCTGTGCATAGTCCGTGCAATGGACCCAGGGTCTGTTGCACCGACAATACTCAACAATGACTAACCCTAAACTAACTCTAGCCAAAGAGGTGTTTGGATGACAGTGTTAGATTGACAATAAATGCACTAGGAGAACTAGCCCTATTTATCACCTCTTGGGTGGGATAGTTGTTTTGGGTGGGTTAGATGCAACTAGCTCAAACTAGCCCTCATGTTTGGATACTTTAGGGCTATTTGAGCCCAAACTATCTCAAACTAACTCTAACCCATGGATCCAAATAGGGATAATAACTAGTGTACTTAGACCTGCACAATACAAGTTTGAATGACTATGTTTGATTGTTTTTAAATATTAGGCATGTTGCAGTTAATAACTCACCTTTCCACTTCTTGTTTTTAAATATTAGGTTTTTAACAATTTGGTCTTGCATATGTAGGTCTTGCTGTCAGAGGTTTTGACCCACTGTTCGACCCGTTTTGCATATGGGGAAATGAGTTGTCCATGAATATCAGTCAAGTCAAGAAAGTCAGAAAGATTGTTAGGATAAAGAAATTAGTGACAAAAAACAACAAGATCTTTGTATGCACAATGAAGAAGACATCAGTTCACTATAGGATGGTACTAATTGTTATACCTTGTCTTTTTAATTCCTTCGCGCCATTTCAAATCTAGAGAAGATATTTATGCATATCCTTGTTTTCGGGCCTTTCCAAAGCAATTCACTGATGATTACCTCTCAAACCACCTGTATGGTCAGGTGGCGAGGAAGGGATTCATACAACACCCACGGTTCAATATTGAAGTCTTCTTGAAGAGGATGAAGGATGGATGGTCAATCATCCATAGGCACTGGCCTAAAGTTGCAAAGACCTTCAACATCAATGAAGGCTCAATATTTGCCTTCTGCTTCAGCAGTTTTCCAGATGAGATTCATCTGTCTATGTACCGTCTATGATCCTAATTTCGAAAGGTTATAGATGTTGCATGTGAAACTTGGTGCTGGTGCAGTTGTGTAATGGGGTAGATGAGTGCTGAAGCTATATGATGTTGTACTCTGATGTATTTCAATTATGAACTCCTGCTTCCTTAATACGAAAATGAAATATATTGTGTGCTTAATATGAAATGTCAATTAGATTAATAAATGGATTATTAATAATAGGCTAATTAGCCTGCTGATCGGGTTTATATTGCAAATGGTTATTGAGAAAACAACGTGGGCGACGACCTCAGACAACGCACACAGTTTCTAGGAATAAAACGTGTTGGATCAATGAACAATCGCACACGATTTCCTCCTGAAAACTGTTCGTGTTATGACACCATGCGCAAACATTTACCACATAAAAAGTGTGTGTGATGGACAGCCGATGCGACACAGTTTCTTCTACGCACCGTGTGTGATGCATTCAATAACGCAAACGGTAAAATTGTTAATATTGTCTACAATGACAACGCTATCACAAACTATTTGATGGGGAAAATTGTGTGTGATGTACGTACGAACGGAAACGTTTTCCCTGGATTGATTGTGTGGGATGTACATATGAGCAGAAACGTACTTTTTGGATTGACTGTGTGGGATGTACATATGAACGGAAACATATTCCTTGGATTGACTATGTGGAATGTACATACGTACGGAAACTTTTGTCTGGGACTGACTGTGTGAGATGTACTTACGACCGGAAACGAATGGGCCTGTATAATTGTATTTTTTGAACACAACTGTACGTATAACTGTATTTGATCGCTCGCCCGTCGCGCGCGAGCTCATTTTCCCTAGCGTGTGTGACCGGAGGGCCTATCCCCGACGGTTTTTGGGTCATGTGGGAAGGACCCCCTATCGCATACACTCACTTGGCAACGGTTCAAAATGCCGTCGTGGAAAGGGGTTAAAAACCGTTTGTATAGCACCTCGCTGTACTAGTGCATGCACGTCCCCCACTAAATATAAATCAATCTTGTTGGCCAAACTAAGCAAATAGATCAGAGGGAAATACATAGCTATAAAATCTCACATAATAAAGTTCAAAAAAGACTAAATTACTTTCAATGAATAATATGATCATAAACTTACAATTCAACAAATCTGAACAAACGCACTACAAAATGATTACATCGAATCGATCTCTAAAGAGAACATTGTATTGAACATCAAAGAGAGAGATTGCAATCTAGCAAATGTTATGGACCCGTAGGTCCTCCAGGAACTACTCATGCCTCATCATGGAGGAAACAAGGTTGATGTAGAAGGCCCCTATGATCGATTCCCCCTCCAGCAGAGTACCGAAAAAGGTCTCCAGATGGGATCGCGGAAGAATAGAGGCTTGCGGCAGTGGAATAATTTTTCAAATCTTGCTCTGGGTGTTTGTAAATATTTAGCAATTTATAGGCCAGGAATTAGGTCAAACGAAGCAGCAGGGGCCAACAAGGGGGCACCGCCCGCCTACCCCAATGGGCCCCCCCTACTTTGTCACCTCCTCGTGTATGGTCCGGTCTCCCCCAAAGCTTCTAGGCTCTCTTTTGGTCTCGGTTCCGCCTCGAGACCGTGGTGCTTCGTCCCGAAAGTCTTCTATTATTTGTTTTTTCTAGGGAAAATGGCATGATATAGTAGAAGATGGGCACCGGAGGGCATCTGTGGGCCCCACAATGGGGTAGGGCACGCCAGGGGGTATGGCGCGCCCCTGCCTTGTATGCCCATGGTTGATCTTCTCTGGTAGTTTTTCCTTCCAGTATTTTTTATATCTTCCAAAATAATCCTTCGTAAAATTTTAGGTCATTTTGAGCTCCGGAGAATAGCCATCTCTGTTGTAGTTCTTTTAGGTCCACAATTCGAGCTACCGGGAATTTCCCTCCTCATGTATATCCTGCATATTAAGAGAGAAAAGGCAATAGAATTGCATCGTAAAGTGAAATATTGATCTAAAACATAAGAAATAATAGTAGGAAAACATGGTGCAAAATGGACGTATGAGCTCCCCCAAGCTTAGACCTCGCTTGTCCTCAAGCGAATGCCGAGCTCGATAATCATGACCACGTGTTCATAGAGAGAGTTGTCGATAAAACAAAATACAGACATGGTAGCATTATGATCATTATTATAAGAACAATTATTCATCACAAAACTTCTCATGATGAAGTAACAATTCATTCAGAAGCTGAAGTATAAACAATAAACTTTCTTCAAAACTAACAAACTATGTTCTCAGTCATCGAAACAATTACAATTCATCATATTTCTAGGAAGAGTCTATGTAAGAGCATTTGGTTTAGCAAATTGCACATACTCAATTATCATATAGTCTTCCCTGATTGCTGACACTCAAAGCATATTTTTAGAACAAAACTTTTAGTCAGACACAAAGGTTGATGGGGGTTTAATGTTTCACCTCCCCACTTATTTATCTTAGGGATAATGCCAACAATAATAACTCATGATCACCCATATCCAACTGGATATATGTGCCTGGATCTTTCCCTACCAAATGATGTTTACCAATTGAAAATAATCAATGGCGGAATAAGAATGAATACTATTGACTCTTGCATAAAGTTAAAAACTAAGAAGTAACGGACATGTCGTTCATAGAGGGAAGTGGAGGTTGTCATGCGCTTTTTCATTTGGATGTGCAAGCACTTAATGCTAAGAAACATCACTTTATATTGCCCCTTACGATAGCAACCTTTATTATGAAGTCCGTCGCTTTTATTGCGTTACCTTGACAAGTTCGTACAAAGCTTATTTTCCCTGACAATAAAAGACCATACATATTTAGGAGCAATTTTTATTGCTTTGCACCGATGACAACTTACTTGAAGGATCTTATTCAATCCATAAGTAGATATGGTGGACTCTCATGACAAGAAACTAGGTTTAAGGGTTTTTGGATGCACACGTAGTATCTCTACTTAGTATGATGTATTGCCTATGAAAGATTATGAGCAAAGCACCACATGTTAGAGGATCCATGACAATATTAATTCTGTGTGAATATAAGCAAACATAACCATTATGTTGTCTTCCCTGTCCAACATCAACTATTTGATCAAGCTTGAAAATAATTAATGAGGGCTCACATTCATAAAATATGTCCAAGATAGTATATTGATATGTGAAATTTCTTTTCCTTTATTATTCTTTCATGAATGGCAATAATGACCAATTTTATGTTTTATTAACTTCCAATAAATTTTATCAACTATACATAGATAGATAGAATGAACACATGATTACTCTTACTTTATTATGTAACTCTCACTCACGATTACATAGATAGATAGAACGAACACGAAACAAGCACTCGAAAACTATTTCATACTATAGAGAGCTCATGATTGGGGCATGAATATAACATTGACTTAATCCTCCCCCAAGCTAGAGCGATACTTTCTCTTTCACAAGGCCAAAATTTATATATATAATTCCGATCACGATGAACTAGATGCATAGGATAATTTTTTTGGTGAAATTCCTATTTCAATCGATTCCAGTTCCAAGATCCAATATCATCGCATAGCCTATACCATGCCAATGCTTTTCCCTTAAAAGATAAAGGGAAAACCTTTTCTTAGCTTCATCTCCGGATAAACCTGCAAGCTTAAATAATCCACAAATTTCATCCACATATATCAAGTCATATCAGGATGTTTAGTTACATCTCCTGCATAAGGATTAGCTAGCAGTTGTTCTATCATACCCGAAGGAATTTCATAACCAATATTTTTAGTAGGTGTAGTAGGTTGAGGGGTAGCTAATTGTGGTTCCGGTCGAGGTGAAGATACCTCGAACAAACCCCTGAAAGGATGGTTCTCCATAGTAACAAGTAACAATAAATTTCAGCAAGTAGTAATAATTTTTCCTTACCAATTTCCACTTACCAAGATTGCTTCACTACCCGGCAACGGCGCCAGAAAAGAGCCTTGATGACACACAAGTATAGGGGATCAATCGTAGTCCTTTCGATAAGTAAGAGTGTCGAACCCAACGAGGAGCAGAAGGAAATGACAAGTGGTTCTCAGCAAGATATTTTCTGCAAGCACTGAAATAGTCGGTAACAGATAGTTTGATAGCAAGATAATTTGTAACGAGCAAGTAATGGTAGCGGTAAATAATGTGCAGCAAGGTAGCCCAATCCTTTTGTGGCAAAGGACAGGCCAAAATAGTCTCTTATGATAAGCAAAGCGTTCTTGAGGGTACATGGGAATTTCATCATATCACTTTCATCATGTTGGTTTGATTCGTGCTCGCTACTTTGATAATTTCAGCAAATCAGTCCCTTACGAAGTAGCGCATAAACTAGGGTTTAAGCTTCTGTCACTCTAGCAACCCATCATCTAATAACTAATCCACAATGCATTCCCTTAGGCCCAAATATGGTGAAGTGCCATGTTGTCGACGTTCATATGACACCACTAAGGGAATCACAACATTCATATCATCAAAATATAGAACACATATCAAGTTCACATGATTACTTGCAACATGACTTCTCCCGTGACCTCAAGAACAAAAGTAACTAGTCACCAATGATAATCATGCTCAAGATCAGAGGGGTATTAAATAGCATAATGGATCTGAACATATAGCCTTCCACCAAATAAACCATACAGTAATCAACTACAAGATGCAATCAACACTACTAGTCACCCACAAGTCCCAAATTAAGGTTACGGTACAAAGATTGAACACAAGAGATGAACTAGGGTTTGAGAGGAGATGGTGATGTTGAAGATGTTGATGGAGATGGCCCTCCGAAAGATTGGAGAGTTGTTGGTGATGATGATGATGATGATGATTTCCCCCTCCTGGAGGGAAGTTCCCCGGCGGAATCGCTCCGCCGGAGGGCAAAAGTGCTCCTACCCAAGTTCTGCCTCGAGACGGCGGCGCTTCGTCCCGAAAGTCCTCTCCTTATTTTTTCTAGGTCAAAATGACTAATATACCAGAAGAGGGGCACCGAAGGTGGGCCGAGGAGGGCACAACCCACCAGGGCGCGCCTGGGCTCCCTGGCGTGCCGAGGTGGGTTGTGCCCACCTTGTGGGCCCCCTCTGGTAGTTATTTGCTCCAATATTCTTCATATATTCCAAAACAATTCTCCGTAAATTTTCAGCTCAATTGGAGATGTGCAGAATAGGTAACTCTGACGTAGCTTTTCTAGGTCCAGAATTCCAGCTGTCGGCATTCTCCCTCTTTGTGTAAACCTTTCATAATATCAGAGAAAAGGCATTAGAAATACTACAAAAAGCATTATTATGCATAAAAACATTATAAATAACAGTAGGAAAACATAATGCAAAATGGATGTATCAACTCCCCCAAGCTTAGACCTCGCTTGTCCTCAAGTGAAAACCGAAATCGAAAAACATGCCCACATGCTTAGAGAGAGAGGTGTCGATAAAAACAAAATACGGACATAGAAGCATCATGCATATTATTATAACAGCAAAGAACTTTAACATAAAACTTTATCAAATAACTTTTATCACATAACTTCTCATGAACAAGTAACAGTTCACCACAACATTGAAGTATAAAGCATAAACCTTATTGAAAACCAACAAACTATGTTCTCAGTCAACTTTGCAACTACAATTCATCATATTTTCGGCAAGGGTCACGTATCGGAGCCTTTAGGCAAGTCCACATACTCAACCATCCTTTAATCTTCTATGATTGCTAACACTCACAGCGTACCCATGAACAAAAAGTTTCAACCGGACACATAGAAAGATATGGGCTTATAGTAACTCATGCCTACTCATATCCAACTGGATATATGTGCCTAGATCTTTCGTCACCACATGACAACTTATTGCCTTATTGCACCGATGACAACTTACTTGAAGGATCTTACTCAATCCATAGGTAGGTATGGTGGAGTCTCAAAATAAACTGGATCTCAGGTTTCTTTGTTTTGTTAGGGAGACTTGACTTCTTGAATTCCACGTGCATGTCCCCAGGTTGGGGTAATGGAACTTCATCTTCATCTGAACTTGTCTCTTCTTTCCTTTTTGGATCATAGTCTACTTCTTCCTCTGTGGTCCAACCATAATGTTCCACATCTCCATAAACCTTGGGGTTTGCAATATAATCAGCAACATTGTTCTCACCCTTCGAATCTTGAGATGAAATATTTTTTGATCTGCCAGAAAATAGCAAGAAAGAAGAACAGAAGATTTCTCCGCGATACGGTGGTCAATACGCTTGGGGGGTATATAAAGATTTTTTATCTTGGGAAACAAGCAAACGGGAGGAAAACAGAGTCGGGAAGGTTCCCGAGGTGGGCACAACCCACTTGGGCGCGCCAGGGGGCCCAGTCGCGCCCTGGTGTCTTGTGCCCTCCTTGGGTGCCTTCCTGGTTGTTTCTTATTTTCCTAATTTTTCAAATATACCAAAACTGACAGAAAATATTTTTGCGGATTTTGCGGAGTCCATTTACTTACCGTATCACGTACCTCCTCTTTTTTAATTATTCTGGAGTGTTCTGGAAGGTCTCTTTTATGTGTTCCTCGGGTGTCATAGTTTGAATAATATTGCTTTCAATATTAATAGGTGTACCTGAAATATAATGTTTAATTCTTTGCCCATTGACCACCTTCGGGTTAGTACCTTCGGCATTATTTATTTTGATAGCTCCAGAGTGATAAACCTGCTCGATGATATATGGTCCGTCCAATTTAGAAAGAAGTTTTCCTACAAAGAATCTGAAAAACGAGTGTTGTACAAAAGAACATATTCTCCAACTTTGAATTCCCGCTTTTGGATTCTTTTGTCATGCCATCTTTTAAATTTTTCTTTAAATAATTTGGCATTTTCATAGGCTTGAGTTCTCCATTCATCTAGTGAGCTAATATCAAATAATCTCTTTTCACCAGCATGTTCGAAATCATAGTTGAGTTCTTTAATTGCCCAATATGCTTTGTGTTCTAACTCTAGAGGCAAATGACAAGCCTTTCCATAAACCATTTTATAGGGAGACATACCAAAGTGCATCATCCAATTTCTTAGACCAATTCTTTCGGGACCTATTAAAAGTTATCTGTAATATTAATTTTATTTCTCTATTGCTAAGTTCAACTTGACCACTAGATTGAGGATGATAGGGTGATGCAATTCTATGGTTAACATCATATTTAGCAAGCATTTTTCGGAAAGCACGATGAATAAAGTGTGAACCAACATCAGTCATTAGATATCTAGGGTCTCCAAACCTCGGGAAAATAACTTCTTTAAGCATTTTAATGGAAGTGTTATGATCAGCACTACTAGTTGGAATAGCTTCTACCCACTTAGTATCATAATCAACAACAACCAAAATATGTGTATACCCATTAGAGGAAGGAAAAGGTCCCATATAATCAAAACCCCAAACATCAAATGGTTCAACAGCAAGTGAATAATTCATAGGCATTTCTTGACGCTTACCAATATTACCAATTCGTTGACATTCATCACAAGATAAAACAACCTTACGGGCATCCTTGAAGAGAGTAGGCCAATAAAAACCAGATTGCAATACCTTGTGAGGAGTTCTATCTCCCGCATGATGCCCTCCATAAGCTTCGGAGTGATATTTCCATCGGATTTGTTCCTGTTCATGCTCAGGAACACAACATCTAATAATACAATCTACTCCTTCTTTATAAAGATGTGGGTCATCCCGAAAGTAATGTCTTAAACCATAGAAGAACTTTCTCTTTTGTAGGTATGTGAAACTAGGTGGTATGTATTTAGCAACAATATAATTAGCATAGTCAGCATACCAAGGAGTGTTATGAGAAACATTTATTGCAGCTAATTGCTCATCAGTAAAGGTATCATCAATAGGTAGTGGGTAATCAAGGATATTTTCTAACCTAGATAAGTTATCAGCTACGGGGTTCTCAGCTCCTTTTCTATCAGTGATATGTAAATCAAATTCTTATAGCAAGAGAACCCACCTAATGAGTCTTGGTTTAGCATCCTTTTTCCATAAGATATTTAATAGCAGCATGATCAGTGTGAACAGTAACTTTAGAATCAACAATGTAAGATCTGAATTTATCACAAGCAAACACAACCGCTAAAAATTCTTTTTCAGTAGTAGCATAATTTCTTTGGGCACTATCTAGAGTTTTGCTAGCATAATGGATAACATTTAATTTCTTATCAACTCTTTGTCCTAGAAATACACCAATAGCATAATCACTAGCATCACACATAATTACAAAAGGCAAGTTCCAATCAGGCGGTTGAACAATAGGTGCAGAAGTTAAGGCTTTCTTAAGTGTTTCAAAGGCTTCTACACAATCATCATCTAAAACAAATGGAAAATCCTTTTGTAAAAGATTTGTAAGAGGCCTAGAAATTTTAGAGAAGTCTTTAATAAACCTCCTATAGAAACCAGCATGATCAAGAAAACTACGAATACCTTTAATATCTTTAGGAAATGGCATTTTCTCAATTGCATCAACTTTAGCTTTATCCACCTCAATACCTCGTTCAGAAATTTTATGTCGCAAGACAATACCTTCATTAACCATAAAGTGGCACTTCTCCCAATTCAAGACAAGATTAGTTTGCTCACATCTCTACAAAACTCGATCAAGGTTGCTCAAGTAATCATCAAAAGAAGTTCCATAAACAGAAAAATCATCCATGAAAACCTCAACAATCTTTTCACAAAAATTAGAGAATATAGCAGTCATACATCTTTGAAAGGTAGTAGGTGCATTGCATAAACCAAAAGGCATACGTCTATAAGCATAAGTTCTGAAAGGGCAAGTATAGGTGGTTTCTCTTGATCAGGTTGTGAAACAGGTATTTGAGAAAAACTAGAATATCCATCTAGGAAGCAAAAGTGTGTGTGCTTTGATAATGTTTCTAGCATTTGATCAATAAAAGGCAAATGGTAATGATCTTTTCTCGTAGCTTTATTTAATTTTCTAAAATCAATAACCATTCTATAGCCAGTAACAATTCTTTGTGGAATGGGTTCATTTTATCATTAGGAACAACGGTAATACCTCCCTTCTTAGGGACACAATGAACGGGACTCACCCATCTACTATCAGCTATGGGATAGATTATACCTGCTTCCAGAAGCTTTAATATTTCAGTTCTTACCACTTCTTTCATCTTAGGATTCAAGCATCGTTGATGATCAACAACGGGTTTAGCAATAGGTTCCATATTAATCTTGTGCTGACAGAGAGTGGGACTAATGCCCTTAAGATCATCAAGAGTATATCCAATAGCACGATGCTTCTTCAGAATTTTCAATAATCTTTCTTCTTCATGTTCTGAAAGGTTAGTGCTAATAATAACATGATATATCTTTTTCTCATCGAGATAAGCATATTTCAAAGTGTCAGGCAATTTTTTAATTCAAACACAGGATCACCTTTAGGTGGAGGAGGACCTCCTAGAGTTTCAATAGGCAAATTATGTTTGAGCAGAGGTCGTTGTTCAAAGAAAATTTTATCTATCTCATTTGTTTCATGCATACGCATATCATTTTCATGGTCTAGCAAAAATTGTTCTAGTGGATCAGTAGGAGGCACGGCAATAGAAGCAAGACCAATTATTTCATCCTTACTAGGTAATTCTTTCTTGTGAGGTTGTCTATTAAACATGGAAAAATTAAACTCATGAGACTCATCACCAAAGCTAACACTGACGGTTTGTTTATGTCAATCTATAGTAGCATTGACAGTGTTCAAGAAAGGTCTACCAAAGATAATGGGACAAAAGTCATGTGGGGAACCAAGAACTAGAAAATCAGTGGGGTATTTTATTTTCCCACACAAGAGTTCAACATCTCTAACAATCCCAAGTGGTGTGATGGTGTCTCTATTAGCAAGTTTAATAGTAACATCTATGTCTTCTATTTCAGCAGGTGCTATGTCAATCATTATTTCTTGGTATAAGGTAAAAGCAATAGCACTCACGCTAGCACCTAAATCACATAAACAATGATAACAATGATCTCCTATTTTAACTGACACAACAGGCATGCCAACAACAGGTCTATGTTTATCTTTTTCATCGGGTTTGGCAATTCTAGCAGCTCTGTGGCACCCTGGCTCAGAGAGACCGGAACACCCCGTATTCCAGCCCAGAGATCGAGGTAAGTCTTCTGGAATATGGCACTGCTCGGCATAGAACAAATCAGCTCTTATTACAAAGAATAAGGATACAAGGGTCTGATGTTACAAAAGATCACATCAGCACGGAGACACTATGCCTGGTAAGGTAGCTCTATGCTAGCAGCGGAACAACTCGTGGCAGCGGAATACTTCTAGCAGTGGAACAACGACGACGGTGGTGGACGCCACTCCGCAGGGACTCTGGCTAGGACACGATCTAGCTCACACGAACAGTAACCTCGACAAGCAATCAATCACGGCATCACCTGCAATCTGGCATGACACGCCAGGTCAGTACATTGAATTTACTTGGAAGCTCACATCAACCAAAAGCATCAAGGCAAGACAATAGCATAGCATTAACAGGTTAACTTATTAACAACTATTATGAGGAAGCAACTACTAATCATGATATGATACTACTAGAATTACTGCTGAACCACCATCTCAAGAACCATCTCACTTTTGGCTATCCAGCCAAGCAATAAATCACCTCGATCACCTCGTGATCAATACCTCCTCATGATCACAGCGTGATCACATCACAAACTGAATGACCATCCTCAAGATCATCCCAATATCCTCATCATCATCCTGCCAAACTGTACTGCTCAAATATATCAACATATAAATCACCTATAAGTCATTCCGTCATGTGAGTGTTGATCGAACGGTGTGACCTAGTACGAACTTGTGCCCATGACCGAGGACGCGGCTATCGATAGATTAAACACACACTCTGTAGAGGTTAGCACACTATACCCACATCACAGAACCCATGGCCTCTTGCTCCCATTCGGGTGGACCAACGGCATTCTGAGAAAACCAGTCTACTACCATGATACTCTCCCGGCCACTCCGACCAACTCCCCTTTGGGCTAAGTCATGGGTGGCCCCGATGTCACCTCGTGACATCCAACGGCCACCGTCGTGGCAAAACAAAATAGTCCCAAACGGTGACAACCCGGGTACAACAACAACGGGCACACAAGGCTATCACCGCCTACCGGGCCAGGGTAGCGTGCGTGCATAACCTTCCCTAGTTGGAGGCACCGGCGAGAGGCATGACAACACACCGCATTAGGGCCTTCCCATAAAGGCAAATGTGGCTGCACTGGAAATCCCGGTTCGGTGGCACCTGACCAACGAAATGACGGAATTTATCCCCAAGATGGATCTGTGATAATTAATACTCCGATATCATCTATCAAGTCATAACAATATCCAACAAATGATCCAGAGCATACTATCATCATATCAAAATACTCCGAGGATAGCATAACACTACTATCATGGTGAATCCAAGAATCAAAATACTACTAATCCAATAGCAAGATCAAAATATTCACCTAAGATCCACATGATAACATCATATCCAAAATAATACTCCAAAGCATAATATCCAATACCATCATGAAAATAATATAATGCCACTAATAATCCAATGGCACATGTCATCCTCATCAGCTGCAAAATATTAGTCCCAGAACTCCAAGCAACATCATGGCAATAGCAAGATCAAAATATTACTCCGAGAAATGCCATGAACAAGTCATATGTAGCTAATGCAAATTTTAAGCAAGTTTAAATAAGTAAACCATGTCATTGCATTGCAATCATGCAAATGGAGCGTGTGGCTTGCCTGGGATGGATGGATTCATCGGGAAGAAGTGCAAGAAGCTCGCGGAAAGAATCGCCGAAAAACGTTCTCTCTCGGAGGGGGCTGAATAAGGGCAAGGGCATAATGGGCATTTTCAGAATGTGACAACATCATGAAAATGATAACAATGGAACGGGCTTGACGAGATGAAGAAGTGGGCTTTGGAATCACCTGAATCGGAGTAAGGAGTGAAAAGATATAACTGTTTTTCGACCAGGGACCCATTTGTAATTAAAATCCTCACAAACAGGCCCTCAGCTAGAAAAACAGAACGCGCCTCTCAGGGAATACGTTTTCCTGCGGAGAAAGCGTATTTGTGGCCGAAGAAGAAGCGGAGTGCGCTTTCGAGAAGGGGAGACATATTCAGTAGAATACGCCGCCACTTATCCACGCTGGCAGGGCGGGGCCGGGCCTTGTGCCGCTGCCAGGTGGGGTCGCGCGGGAGGTGGGGCCCGCCTGGCTAGGTTCATCATCTTCAAGCGCTTGCCCGCGCTCGGCCGAGGCAGGGCGGCTTTCGACGGCAATTGCAGACGCCTCTGGCCGTCTCCCTCGGCGCTCCGCCTATGGGCGAGCTCAGCGCGGAGAGGCGCGTCCGCAGGTGCCGTCTACGGCCGTCGGGGATGGACGAGGCGGCAGCAGCTTCTACGCCAGTGGAGGAGATCATCGGTCGTCGGTGGTGCCGGTCGCAGAGGCGTCTTGGAGATGAACCGAGGGGCTGGGGAGGCTCCAGGAGGATTGGGGAGGGCGAAGGTGGTGACTAGAGAGAGAGAGGAGACCTCGGCTTCGAGTGAATTTAGCCGGAGGACCGAGGCGGCCACGGTGGGAATGGAGGAGCAGGAGGGGCGCTTGGGCGCGGGGAAGAGGTCAGGGGGGCTAGAGGAGGTGCGGTGAAGTTGCTGGTAAAGAGAAACACGACCGGGCGGCTTAAATAGCCGAGGGAAGGGAGTGCCGCACTGGCTGCCGCCTCGGACGTGTGGCCGGAGCCGCGGACACGTGGGCACGCACGCGAGCTCGGCGGTAGGCGACAGGGGCAGAACAGGGGAGGTTCACGGGGCAGAGGGCGATACCAGGAAGTACGGGGAGGAAGCGACGAAGCGCGAACACAGACATGTCGGCCACAGTGCGCTCGTGGGCGCTTCCGCTAGCGTCAGTGAGGAAGCTGCCGGAGGGGGAACAGGGTCAAAGAGCATCGTCTGGTAGCAGGGAGTCAGGCCGGCAACCACGGATGTGCGGACACGGCCGGAGCAACGCTACTCGACGCGGTCAGTGGCGCAGAGCGCGGCCGCAACAGCCAGAGCGCGTGACCAGCAGTGTCAGCGTCGTAGTCACCATGAGACAAGGCAAATAGCGGACAAGAGGGGCTGGAAAACCTGTTCTGGGGTGTTGCCTCTCCACCCTAGAGACTGTGGAAAGTGAACACTCGAGAGAAGAGGCTCTATAGCGAAGTGAGGCATGGATGAAAGTTTGCTGTAGCAAACTTGGCTGCAATGCTATGATCAACAGAGAGGGGCTAGAGGCCAAATATGATGTATGGGGTGTTTAGGTCAAGAAGGACTATGATCCTGGGGGTTTTGGAAGGAAATGGACCAGAATTAAGCATAGTTGCTTTGTAGCTGCCATTATGGTCCAGAATCAAGATTAGGATGGTGCACTCACATGGAGTGTTGAAATGAGGTGAAACTTGGCAAAGCCTCATGATATGGACATATGAATATCCTATAAAAATTTCATACCATTTGGAATTGCCAAAATGGTACTTCCTTCATAGCTATCTTCTCTGTCCAGAATATTGGGATAATATTGGAGATAAAATGGCTTGCTGAAATGGTCCCAAATTTGGTGGAGAGATGTTATATAGGCAGGATCATGATCTGGTAATTTATCAGAATTACTGAAGCAATATAAAATATAATTGCTTCACAACCTGAAAATATTAACAGAATCAAAGATTTGACTCTGTCCTCACATAGATGATTCGATGGAGCTTAAAATTGGAGGAGTGCGATGATATGAGCACATGAAGGAGTGTGCAAAATTTTAACTCATTTGGATACTGCTAGCTAGTACTTCCTTCACAATGGCTTCTGTCTGACAGAAACTTTGAAAAATTGCTGAGGAAGATTCACTAGGCAAATGGAGCTAAACTTTGGCATGAGGCAATGATTTGGACATGAAAGTATGCCCAAAAAGTTTAGAAGCAAGCAAGAAAAGATATGTGGTACTTCCTTCACAGAAGACCACTCTGGACAGAAATGAAGAATGAATATTGAAGAATTAGTTATGGGCTAGGACAGGAAAGTTTGGACATATTTGGGGCATATATGATCCAAACAAATTATGAGAATTATTTGGGAATTTTGGGAGTGACAGAAAAAGAATTTTGAGGAATATTCCTTTAATAGAAAAAGTAATATTCCCTAGAAAAGAATTTTGAGGTTCAGCTAGAATAGAAATGACATGACCTAGGGAGAGGTTTGAGAATGATGAACCACTTGAGAGAAGAAATGATGATGATCTCCCAGGTTGCAAGGCCACAGAACCAATCCAAAAAGAAAATCAGAACAAAAACAAATAAATCAAAAAGAAAAAGAAAAGGGCCGAAAACCAGGGTGTTACAAACCTTCCCCCCTTAAAGAAATCTCGTCCTCGAGATTTGGTTGCTCAGGGAACAAGTATGACTTCAGGATACCGTTTCCAACTCGGGTATCCATTTCCTTTATATGCTGTTCCCCCTGATTTTCACAGGATTTGCTTACCTTGCTCTGGGGTGGTTTGCTTCACCTTTCCCAAAATCTGATAGGTTTCTGGTCATATACCAAATCCTTATGCTGACGTTGATTCTTTCATATCTGCGGTGATATCCAAAGGATCTGAGCATAAATTCCCTTTCATCATGAAACCTTTTTACTTCAGCCATGGGGTTGCTCAAATAAATGCATGTCTTCTGGGTTCATTCAATGCTGAGAAACAGGGCCATTCTTTTGATGAGATCTGACTGCCCGTAAGTGATGCTGACTTATATTGTTTTGTTTCTTTGGCTAGAACATGAGATACGTACCAAAGATTCGACTGCCTTCTGTCGTGAGCAATATAAAGGGGTATGGATTTATAGCTGTAGCATACCTCAAACCATAACATCTTGAGACTGGCCTGGCAGGGGTGCTGGTGGGAAGATACTTTTCATGACAGGTTGTCCGTGTACTTGGTTCCACCAGTGAGTAGACCTAGTCTGAGCTGATTGTTCGGCTTTTGACTTTCTCATGTTGTCGGTATACCCATCTGTGGTAATGGGCTGTGAGATGCTTTAACACTGCCGCTGAAGTCAAACTACTGAGGTTGCCAAGGAATCTTGGATCTGACACAACAGACTTGGATATTCCCCACTAACCATTCTGAGCGGGTCAGGGGGATATGAAGTCCTTGTAGAACAGAGTAGGTCTCTGAGGGTATATCTTTGTGGATCCATGTGGAATCATGGCCTCCAACTGACTTGGATATCCAGACCCTGATGGTTGCGCAAAAATCATCATACTTTTGTTGTCAGTCTCATCCTTTGACGGTCATGATTTTATTTGTCAGGATACCTTACTGGAATATTTTGGGCCACATATGTCCTTGATTCTTCGTACGACCATGGATGGGGTTAGTGCAATATTTTGTCATCATTCCTTGTGCTTGTTTTCTGGCCTGGGTCCCCACATATATGACATATACTCGGGGCTTGTAGCTATACAGAGCTCGTTGTTGAGGCCAATCATACAAGAGGGTGACAAGAGTTCATGAGATCTCCTTGTCGGGTGCGTGAATGTTATCCTTGGTGAGCATTGTCAAGGCTGTTGATTCTTTGTTGTCAGCTCTAGAACTTGTCGATCCTTTCATTACATGAGATGTATCTCTACTTATCTTCATCGCATGACTCATGAGGTTGTGGGATCCTTACCTTTCTTAGGTATCTGCTTGATCACTGTCGCATCTCGCATGAGGGACTGGGATGACCGGGGATGCGTGCTCACCATACATATAAGAAGAATATGCAACCGAACACTCAATCTTTGTGACAGGCATATGTCTTGACTGAATTGTACTTCTGACAAAAATGTTGCGGATTTGATTCTTGAGCTGTATTGTAACATACTGCCAACTCATATTGGAATACCTGACGATGGTGCGTAGTGTTGTACTGCCACGGGTAGGGTGTCTTATGTGGGAAGCCATTCGAGTAGCTTGCTGAAGAAGGCTTGATAGCTTATACTCGAAGCTTTTGTCGTAGTGGCATGCTGGAGAAGTCTGGGTTCCGTAAATGAGAAGCTTCTCCCTTGGTTGTTTGTTGAGAAAGATTCAATTCCTTATGTCAGAAACCTTTATCGAGGTATCTTGCTGTGAAAGACCGGGTATCTTGGACCGAAATCTGTCCATATATTGTACTGAGGAAAAATTGAGGAGCCTTGCACCATAAGCTTCTTCCAATAGCGTATGGATGAAGATTGAGTTTCTCATATCCAAAGCTTCATACTTGTGATATGCAGACGGAAAGCCATACACACACCCATAGTATTTTGCGGCTGGTTACTTGCATGAGAAAAATTGTTTGACTGTCTTTCTTGATCATAGCACATTCTGGCTTTCTTTCGGAATATAACATCAGTCATTGCGGAGCCAAACTTTGTATATGAGCCATACCTTTGACTGAAAATATACCATTGCTCTTGTACCTGACTTGTCTTCCTGCTGGCTGGATCATTACCGCTGTGAGGATTAAGTGCTGATGTATACTTGATGTGTTTAGCTGAGCTTCTTCCAAATATTTGAAATTCGTATTGCTTCTTCGAGTCCGGTGTCGGTGGAGGAGCAACTTCCATAAGGGGAAATAAGGTAACACCGAGGGCCCAAAAGAAAGAAGCAAAAGAAACAATTCAACTAAACAAAAGCACGCAAAAACAATCAACTCACACACATACAAAGTCACATATTACTGCTAGTCACACAATATACATGCCTACTTAAGCACACAAATCTCGTGGGATCTCTGGTACTATGATCTAGCATGTTGTGATGGTGTGCAGGAGGACGAATCAATGTGTGGAAGGATTGGTGTAAACACAGCTACACCAAGTGCTGACTTAGCAAGATAGCAACCTTGACTAGCTTGGAGGTCAGGATGCTCTTGATAACCATGTAGCGGGACACGAATGTCAGCACCACATCATCATCAAGCGGATGGAAGGGATCCGTGCTCGTCCAAGAAATAGGATAGCGGGGAAAACTGAGTCTGCTGACATTGCCCTTTCTTGATGAGTAAGATCATTAAGGGTTGCCAACATGACAAGATAAAAGGGCATGATCTAGGGTAGCAACATGTCTACCACCGAAACAATAGGCGGGGAAAAGAAGAAAGGAAACTGGTGCCATACCTCAACACCATCCTGCAAACGGTGTCTGGAACACTTGGCATAACTCCGCTGGGATAGAAATGACGCCAAACTCCGAAGAACAGGCTCAAAGGAACTGGAGAGATGCAGAGGCTGAGCTGTCGTGGATCCGAACCGATGCCAGCTACACTCACAAGATAAACTGTTAGCAACAAATAATAAGACTATATGCATGCTATGCAACAAACAAATGCGGCAACCAAATGCAGCAAACAAGCCAGACTCTATACTACCGATTTCTACCGCTCGCGCAGACTAGGGCATCCTACAGCCAGACCTGCTCTGATATCAAGCTCTGTGGCACCCTAGCTCAAAGAGACCACAACACCCCATATTCCAACCCAGAGATCGAGGTACGTCTTATGGAATACGGCACTGCTCGGCATAGAACAAATCAGCTCTTATTACAAAGGATAAGGGTACAAGGGTCTGATGTTACAAAGATCACATCAGCATGGCGACACTACGCCTGCAAAGGTAGCTCTATGCTAGCAGCGGAACAACTTGTGGCAGTGGAATACTTCTAGCAGCGGAACAACGACGACGGTGGTGGACTCCACTCCGCAGGGACTCTGGCTGGGACACGATCTAGCTCACACGAACAGTAACCTCGACAAGCAATCAATCACGGCATCACCTGCAATCTGGCATGACATGCCAGGTCAGTACATTGAATGAACTTGCAAGCTCACATCAACCAAAAGCATCAAGGCAAGACAATAACATAGCATTAACAAGTTAACTTATTAACAACTATTATGAGGAAGCAACTACTAATCATGATATGATACTACTAGAATTACTGCTGAACCACCATCTCAAAAACCATCTCACTCTTCGCTATCCGGCTAAGAAATAAATCACCTTGATCACCTCGTGATCAATACCTCCTCGTGATCACCGCGTCATCACATCACAAACTGAATGACCATCCACAAGATCATCCCAATATCCTCATCATCATCCTGCCAAACTGTACTGCTCAAATATATCAACATATAAATCACCTATAAGTCATTCCGTCATGTGAGTGTTGATCGAACGCTGTGACCTAGTACGAACTTGTGCCCTTGACCGAGGACGCGGCTATCGATAGATTAAACACACACTCTGCAGAGGTTAGCACACTGTACCCACATCACAGAACCCATGGCCTCTTGCTCCCATTCGGGTGGACCAACGACATTCCGACAAAACCAGTCTACTGCCATGACACTCTCCCAGCCACTCTGTCCAACTCCCCTTTGGGCTAAGTCATGGGTGGCCCCGATGTCACCTCGTGACATCCAACGGCCACCGCTGTGGCAAAACAAAATAGTCCCAAACGGGGAAAACCCGGGTACAACAACAAAAGGCACGCAAGGCTATCACCTCCTACCGGGCCAGGGAAGCATGCGTGCATAACCTTCCCTAGTTGGAGGCACTGGCGAGAGGCATGAAATAGACCGCATTAGGGCCTTCCCATAAAGGCAAACATGGCTGCACTGGAAAAGCCTAGTTTGGTGGCACCTGACCAACGAAATGACGGAATTTATCCCCAAGATGGATCTGTGATAATTAATACTCCGATATCATCTATCAACCTGAAATCCAAGTCATAACAATATCCAACAAATGATCCAGAGCAAACTATCATCATATCAAAATACTCCGAGGATAGCATAACACTACTATCATGATGAATCCAAGAATCAAGATACTACTAATCCAATAGCAAGATCAAAATATTCACCTAAGATCCACATGATAACATCATATCCAAAATAATACTCCAAAGCATAATATCCAATACAATCATGAAAATAATAAAATTCCACTAATAATCCAATGGCACATGTCATCCTCATAAGCTGCAAAATATTAGTCCCAGAACTCCAAGCAACATCATGGCAATAGCAAGATCAAAATATTACTCCGAGAAATGCCATGAACAAGTCATATGTAGCTAATGCAAATTTTAAGCAAGTTTAAATAAGTAAACCATGTCATTGCATTGCAATCATGCAAATGGAGGGTGTGGCTTGCCTGGGACGGATGGATTCACCGGGAAGAAGTGCAAGAAGCTCGCGGAAAGAATCGGCGGAAAACGTTCTCTCTCGGAGGGGGCTGAATAAGGGCAAGGGCATAATGGGCATTTTTAGAATGTGACAACATCATGAAAATGATACCAACGAAACGGGCTTGACAAGACGAAGAAGTGGGCTTTGGAATCACATGAATCGGAGTAAGGAGTGAAAAGATATAAGTGTTTTTCTGCCAGGGACCCATTTGTAATTAAAATCCTCACAAACAGGACCTCAGCTAGAAAAACAGAACGCGCCTATTAGGAATACGCTTTCCCGCGGAGAAAGCATATTTGTGGCTGAAGAAGAAGCGGAGTGCGCTTTCGGGAAGGGGAGACGTATTTAGTAGAATACGACGCCACTTATCCACGCTGGCAGGGCAGGGTCGGGCCTTGTGCCGCTGCCAGGTGGGGTTGCGCGAGAGATGGGGCCCGCCTGGCCAGGTTCATCGTCTTCAAGCGCTTGCCCGCGCTCGGCCGAGGCAGGGCGGCTTTCAACGGCGATTGCAGATGCCTCCGGCCGTCTCCCACGGCGCTCCGCCTATGGGCGAGCTCAACACGGAGAGGCGTGTCCGCAGGTGCCGGCTACGGCCATCGGGGATGGACGAGGTGGCAGCAGCTTCGACGCCGGCGGAGGAGATCATCGGTCATCGGTGGTGCCGGTCGTAGAGGCATCTTGGAGATGAACCGAGGGGCTGGGGAGGCTCCAAGAGGATTGGGGAGGGGCGAAGGTGGTGGCTAGAGAGAGAGGAGACCTCGGCTTCGAGTGAATTTAGCCGGAGGACCGAGGCGGCCACGGCGGCAATGGAGGAGCAGGAGGGGCGCTTGGGCACGGGGAAGAGGTCAGGGGCCTAGAGGAGGTGCGGTGAGGTTGCTGGTGAAGAGAAATGCGGCCGGGGCGGCTTAAATAGCCGAGGGGAGGGAGTGCCGCAGTGGCTGCCGCCGCGGACGCGTGGCCGGAGCCGCAGACGCGTGGCCGGAGCCGCAGACGCGTGGGCACGCACGCGAGCTCGGCGGTAGGCGACGGTGGTGGAATAGGGGAGGTTCACGGGGCAGAGGGCGACGCCAGGAAGCATGGGGAGGAAGAGACGAAGCGCGAACAGAGACATGTCGGCCACAGTGCGCTCCTCGGCGCATGGCCGCTAGCGTCGGCGAGGAAGCTGCCTCAGGGGGAACAGGGTCAGAGAGCGTCGTGAGGTAGCAGGGAGTCAGGTCGGCAACCACGGACGCACGAACACGGCCGGAGCAATGCTACTCGACACGGTCAGTGGCGCAGAGCGCGGCCGCAACAGCCAGAGCGCGTGACCAGCAGTGCCAGCGTCGTAGTCACCACAAGACAAGGCAAATAGAGGACAAGAGGGGCTAGAAAACCATGTCTGGGCTATTGTCTCTCCACCCTGGAGACTGTGGAAAGTGAAAGCTCGAGAGAAGAGGCTCTGTAGCGAAGTGAGGCATTGATGAAAGTTTGCTGTAGCAAACATGGCTACAATGTTGTGCTCAATAGAGAAGGGCTAGAGGCCAAATATGATGTCTGGGGTGTTTAAGTTAAGAAGGACTATGATCCTGGGGGTTTTGGAAGGAAATGGACCAAAATTAAGCATAGTTGCTTTGCAGCTGCCATTATGGTCCAGAATCAAGATTAGGATGGTGCACTCACATGGAGTGTTGAAATGATATGAAACTTGGCAAAGCCTCATGATATGGACATATGAAGATCCTGTAAAAATTTCATACCATTTGGAATTGCCAAAATGGTACTTCCTTCACAGCTATCTTCTCTGTCCAGAATATTGGGATAATATTGGAGATAAAATGGCTTGCTGAGATGTTATATAGGTAGGATCATGATCTGCTAATTTATCAGAATTAATGAAGCAATATAAAATATAATTGCTTAACAACCTGAAAATATTAATAGAATCAAAGATTTGACTCTGTGCTCACATAGATGATTGGATGGAGCTGAAAATTGGAGGAGTGTGATGATATGAGCACATGAAGGAGTGTGCAAAATTTTAACTCATTTGGATACTCCTAGCTAGTACTTCCTTCACAATGGCTTCTGTTTGACAAAACTTTGAAAAATTGCTGAGGAAGATTCACTAGGCAAATGGAGCTGAATTTTGGCTTGAGGCAATGGTTTGGACATGAAAGAATGCCCAAAAAGTTTGGAAGCAAGCAAAAAAAGATATGTGGCACTTCCTTCACAGAAGACCACTCTGGACAGAAATGCAGAATGAATATTGGAGAATAAGTTTTGGGCTAGGACAGGAAAGTTTGGACATATTTGGGGCATATATTATCCAAACAAATTATTAGAATTATTTGGGAATTTTGGGAGTGATAGAAATATAGGTTGCTTCACAACCTAGGCCAAACAGGACTATTCCTTCAATGGAAAAAGGAATATTCCCTAGAAAAGAATTTTGAGGTTCAGCTAGAATAGAAATGACATGACCTACGGGGAGGTTTGAGAATGATAAACCACTTGAGAGAAGAAATGATGATGATCTCCCAGGTTGCAAGGCCCAAGAACCAATCCAAAAAGAAAATCAGAGCAAAAACAAATAAATCAAAAAGAAAAAGAAAAGGGCCGAAAACCAGGTTGTTACACAGCTTCATCGCCGAAGTAAATAACATGCCCATCAATATTTTCTACCAAGAGATCTTTAACCATAGCAACACTAGGTTCTACTTTAATTTGTTCAGCAGGTTTAGGTGCTCTAATATTACTTTTGCGAACCGCAGTTGAAACCTTAGCATGTTCCTTTATCCTAACATGGAAAGGTGGTTTTTCAATATAAGCAGTAGGCGCAACCGGATCAACATTGTAAATGATAGTTTCATCTTTTGCTATGTCGGGTTCTTTAGTTTCTTCTTTAATAGGTGGGTGATATTTAAACCACTTCTCCGTAGGGAGATCAATATGAGTAGCAAATGATTCACAAAAGGAGGCTACTATCTGAGAGTCAAGTCCATATTTAGTGCTAAACAGGTGAAAAGCATCAGTATTCATAAAAGATTTAACACAATCGAATTCAAGCTTAATACCTGACTCTTTACCTTTGTCAAGTTCCCAATCTTCAGAGTTGCATTTAATTCTCTCTAAAAGATCCCACCTGAATTCAATAGTCTTCTTCATAAAACAACCAGTACAAGAAGTATCGAGCATGGATTGATTATCACGAGAAAGCCGAGCATAAAAATTCTGAATAATAATTTCTCTAGAGAGCTCATGATTGGGGCATGAATATAACATTGACTTAAGCCTCCCCCAAGCTAGAGCGATACTTTCTCCTTCACGAGGCCAAAAATTATATATATAATTCCGATCACGATGAACTAAATGCATAGGATAATTTTTTTGGTGAAATTCCAATTTCAATCGATTCCAGTTCCAAGATCCAATATCATCTCATAGCCTATACCATGCCAATGCTTTTCCCTTCAAATATAAAGGGAAAACCTTCTTCTTAGCTTCATCTCTGGATAAACCTGCAAGCTTAAATAATCCACAAATTTCATCCACATATATCAAGTGCATATCAGGATGTTCAGTTCCATCTCCTACATAAGGATTAGCTAGCAGTGGTTCTAACATACCCGAAGGAATTTCATAACCAATATTTTCAGTAGGTGCAGTAGGTTGAGGGGTAGCTAATTGTGGTTCCGGTCGAGGTGAAGATTCCCCGAACAAACCCCTCAAAGGATGATTCTCCATAGTAACAAGTAACAATAAATTTCAGTAAGTAGTAATAATTTTTCCTTACCAATTTCCACATACCAAGAGCGCTTCATTCCCCGGCAACGGTGCCAGAAAAGAGCCTTGATGACCCACAAGTATAGGGGATCAATCGTAGTCCTTTCAATAAGTAAGAGTGTCGAACCCAACGAGGAGCAGAAGGAAATGACAAGTGGTTCTCAGCAAGGTATTTTCTGCAAGCACTGAAATAGTCGGTAACAGATAGTTTGATAGCAAGATAATTTGTAACGAGCAAGTAATGGTAGCAGTAAATAATGTTCAGCAAGGTAGCCCAATCCTTTTGTGGCAAAGAACAGGCCAAAATGGTCTCTTATGATAAGCAAAGTGTTCTTGAGGGTACACGGGAATTTCATCATATCACTTTCATCATGTTGGTATGATTCATGTTCGCTACTTTGATAATTTGATATGTGGGTGGACCGGTGCTTAGGTGCTGTTCTTACTTGAACAAACCTCCTACTTATGATTGACCCCCTCGCAAGTATCCGCAACTACAAGAAAAGAATTAAGATAAAATCAAACCATAGCATTAAACTTTTGGATCCAAATCAGTCCCTTACTAAGTAGCGCATAAACTAGGGTTTAAGATTCTGTCACTCTAGAAACCATCATCTAATAACTACTCCACAATGCATTCCCTTGGGCCCAAATATGGTGAAGTGCCATGTAGTCGACGTTCACATGACACCACTAAGGGAATCACAACATACATATCATTAAAATATCGAACACATATCAAGTTCACATGATTACTTGCAACATGACTTCTCCCATGACCTCAAGAACAAAACTTACTACTCACAAATGATAATCATACTCAAGATCAGAGGGGTATTAAATAGCATAATGGATCTGAACATATAATCTTCCACCAAATAAACCATATAGTAATCAACTACAAGATGCAATCAACACTACTAGTCACCCACAAGTACCAATCTAAGGTTCTGGTACAAAGATTGAACACAAAAGATGAACTAGGGTTTGAGAGGAGATGGTGCTATTGAAGATGTTGATGGAGATGGCCCTCCCAAAGATGGGAGAGTTGTTGGTGATGATGATGACGATGATTTCCCCCTCCGGGAGGGAAGTTCCCCCGGTGGAATCGCTGCGCCGGAGGGCAAAAGTGCTCCTGCCCAAGTTCCGCCTCGAGGCGGCGGCGCTTCGTCCCGAAAGTCCTCTCCTTATTTTTTCTTGGTCAAAATGACTTCTATAACAGAAGAGGGCACTGGAGGTGGGCTGAGGAGGGCACAACCCACCAGGGCGCGCCTGGGCTCCCTGGCGCACCCAGGTGGGTTGTGCCCACCTGGTGGGCCCCCTCTGGTAGTTATTTGCTCCAATATTATTCATGTATTCCAAAACAATTCTTCGTAAATTTTTAGCTCATTTGGAGATGTGTGCAGAATAGGTAACTCTGACGTAGCTTTTCCAGGTCCTGAATTCCAGCTGCCGGAATTCTCCCTCTTTGTGTAAACCTTGCATAATATGAGAGAAAGGAGTTAGAAATACTCCAAAAAGCATTATTATGCATTAAAACATTATAAATAACTAGAGGAAAACATGATGCAAAATGGACGTATCACATGTTGATTGAGATATGTCAGAAAAACATCCCAAACAAGAACATAAGAGAAACTTGCAATATGGTTGTCAAAACAAAATGGAGTATATATAATGATTTTTTATCTTGCAGGACAAGTATATGGGAAGAATACGGAGTCAGGAAGGTGCATGAGGGGCCCACAAGGGACCAGGGCGAGCCCAAGGGGTAGGGCGTGTCCCTGCCTTGTGGCCTCCTCTTGAACCTTCTCAACTATTTCTTATTTTCCTAATTTTTCTAATATTCCACAACTGACAAAAAATATTTTTATGGAATTTTTGGAGTAGGTTTACTTACCGTATCACATACCTATTCCTTTTAAGGATTTTGGAGCATTCCGGAAGGTATCTTCTAGATATTCTTTCAGTGTAATTACTTGAATAATGTTGGTTTCAATGTTAATGGGGTACATGCAATATAGTGTTTAATTCTTTGCCCACTAACCACCTTCGGACTAGTTCCTTCGGTGTTATTGATCTTGATGGCTCCGGAATGGTAAACTTCTTCGACGATGTAGGGGCCTTCCCATTTGGAGAGAAGTTACCTGCAAAATGTCTAAAACGATAATTGTACAATAGAACTTTACCTCTGACATTGAATTCTCATTTCTGAATTCGCTTATCATACCATCTTTTAACTTTCTATTTAATTAAGTTGGCATTTTCGTAAGCCTGCATCCTCCACTCATCTAGAGAACTAATATCAAATAACCTCTTTTCACCGGCAAGTTTGAAGTCATAATTAAGTTATTTAATTTCCCAATAAGCTTTATGTTCTAACTCAAGAGGTAAATGACATGCTTTTCCATAAACCATGTTATATGGGGACATACCCATAGGATTCTTATAAGCAGTTCTATATGCCCACAATGCATCATCAAGTTTCTTGGACTAATTCTTTCTAGATCTATTTACATTCTTTTGCAAGATTAATTTTATTTCTATATTGCTCAACTCAACTTGCCCACTAGACTGAGGATGATGAGGTAACACAATTCTATGGTTTACATCATATTAAGCTAATGTTTTATGGAATGCACCATGAATAAAGTGTGAACCACCATCAGTCATTAAGTATCTAAGGACAACAACCCTCAGAAAAAGAACTTCTTTAAGCATTCTAATAGAAGTGTTATGATCAGAACTACTAGCTGGGATTGCTTCCACCCACTTAGTAACATAGTCAACAACAACTAAAATATGAGTATAACCATTAGTGGAAGGAAAAGGTCCCATATAATCAAAGCCCAACACATCAAATGGTTCAATAGAAAGTGAATAATTCATAGGCATTTCTTGACGTCTACCAATATTACAAAGTCTTTGACATTCATCACAAGAGAGGACAAACTTACGAGCATTCTTGAAGAGTGTAGACCAATAAAAACAAAATTGCAATACCTTATGTATAGTTCTATCTCCGGCATGGTGTCCTCCGTATGCATCGGGGTGACATTTTATGATCTATTCTTGCTCATACTGAGGTACACAACGTCTAATAACACCATCTACTCCTTTATATTGACATGGGTCAAACCAGAAGTAATGTCTTAAATCAAATAAGAACTTTTTCTTTTGTTGATATCTGTAATTAGGTGGTATATATTTAGCAAAAATGAAATTAGCATAATATCCACACCAAGGATTATCACGAGAAGTGGAAGCATTTATAATAGCTAATTGCTCATCAAGAAAACTATCATTGACAGGTATTGGGTCATCAAGAATATTTTCCATCCTAGACAAATTATCTGCAACCGAATTTTCAGCTCCCTTTCTATCAACAATATGAAAATCAAATTCTTTCAATAAAAGAACCCACCCAATCAATCTATGTTTAGCATCTTTCTTATCCATAAGTGAAAGTGCAGGTTTACTCCCGGAGGGGGTGAATGGGAGGTTTTTAGAAACTCTTCAAACTTTGATGAATTTGACGAAGATCGGAGTGAAGAAATCGAAACGCAAGGCAACTAATTCATCACAACAACAAAAATCATGCATACAAGATACATATAGGTGAAGAACATGCAATCATACAGGCATACAAGCACGAGGAAGATGAACTGAAGAAATGAAAGACAGCATGATGAAAGTCTTTAGTTCAAATTTGTCAGAAACTAGATCACAAATTCTTCAGCGGCAGAATAAAGTAAAGGTTGGGATGAGGAATTTGAAACTAGGTTGACTCGGTGAAGATACAACAATATGCTAGACCAGTACCATTTGCTGTATCAACCGTATGTCTGGTTGAGGTGGCTGAGATGAACTAAGAGGACACTTAGTCCTAATCATATTCCTCTTGAGCCAAGGTCACTTAAACCTCGTGGTATGTCTTCATGGTAGACTTCCAAAACCTTCACAGACTTGTTCACCGGCACACCACAATGACTCTTGGGTGCTCAGAACATGACGCCTAACCGTCTAGAAGAATGACAGTCTTCAAAGGTAACAGGCGTCGAATCACATAGATCAATCCTTTGGTGATGCTCAATCACTTTGGCTCTTGTTGGGTTTTTCCTCACTTAGGATTCTCTCAAAGTTGTCCGAGGATGCGTTTCTCTCAAATGACAAGAGTCAAGTTCTCTCTCAAGCAGCCAACCAACCAGTGGTTATGGAGGCGGCTATTTATAGCCAGGGGCATCCTGACATGAATTGTCATAAATGCCCTTCTCAGACATGACCATTGTCAGTATAAGGATCCACTCGACAGCTAGCACTCGGCACAGCAACGGTCAGAAAATTGAAATCTCAAGTTCAACGGGGCTCTCAATTTCCTCATGATAAGCAAATTGCACTGGCAAAATCCTAACTCCTCAGTCTGACCAAATTCGTCAGTGACCAGATGAACTTCGTCACTGTCGCTAGCTAATTCGTCAGCTGTTCCGGAGATTTCCAAAGGCTTCAATCGAAGCAGCTTGAGTATGTACAGGTTTGAGCATCACTTTGGAAATGGGAACTATGATTCACCTAGACCCCCTTTAATATTACGGTTTTTCCTATGACTCCAAATAACAAGAAAGAAACTACGAAAACAAAACTCTTCAAGCTTCAAAGTCTTTATCTCAATTTCTTCAAAGGTCGTACCAATTTCATCACCAAGTTCTTCAATTGAAGAAATACATTTTTAGGGGTCGTCTTCCATGGGTTAAACCAAATCCTCAAGGACTATAACTCATGTGTACACTCACAAACAAATTTGTCCGTCAACCCTTTTGTCTTCAATACTCCAAAACCACATACAATCTCCCCCTTTTGGGTGATTGATGACAAACTGGTTAGGTTTTCAACAAGAGAAAATAATGGAAGTGTAAGTACTGAGTATGAAGAAATTGGTTACAAGATATTGAGGAACTCCCCCTTAAGATGTGCATATGACGAATTTGCTTTGGATTGCAAATGCACATGATAGGTTGGAATTGTGGAGATCTCCCCTTATATCTTGGAATCCAATCATGCATGATCATAAGATATTGAAGAATTTGAATGCATGATGAAAATTGGTGTCTGACAAAATTGTCCATGCATGAGCATATAATATGAAGAATCAGAGCATGCATATAAAACGTAGCAAAAGATTCAGACCACCAACAATTTTATTAAGTTACAACTCATCAAAGAGTGAATCAAATAAAGTTCAACAGTTGTAACTTAGCAAAAAAAGCCCATATGTAGACCCGCTTGAAGACTAACTCAGACTTCTCCCCCTTTGTCATCAAATGACCAAAAGGAGATGAAATTGGGGACTAACGCTCCTGAAGAAAATCATCACAAAGAAACTGGAGGAGCGCAAGCGTTGTTGTCAGGATTGCATGAAGCAGAAGGGCCAGTCGCAGTGTCTTCAACTTCCTCATTTTCGTCAGTTGAGCGCGATGGAGACACTGAGCTTGGGACGAGAGTAGGAGCTTGAAACTCTTTGAACTTCTTCCTGGACAGATTGGCCCAATCAAAGTTCATCTGGAAGTCCATCACAGCAAGTTCTTCATCCGTCTTCAGATGTGAAAGTATGGCCCATGTTCTATCAAATATCTCGTGGGCATAGTAGTGGTTCTTGCGAACAGCATTATGTGTCACTGTCATGTTAGTATGAATTGCCGCAAGTTGACACTTGATCCAATCTTGATTTCTGTCAATCTTTTGGTGCAGGATGATGAGAAGTTCACGGTCAGTCATGACCCATGGTGCTTCTGGTTGAGGAGTTGGCCTTGACGCCTTTGCCTATGTGTATTGGCTTTCAGTTTCATCACTAGTGGAGTGGGATGCAGGTTGACAAAATTATCCATCAAGGGGATGAATTCCTTTAGCAATGATTGCTTTGCCTTTGCCAAGAACTGAGGAGATTGTGCTTTGAAGAATTCTACCTGTGGCAGAACAGTGAGATGATTATGTCCATCAACCTTGTAGTTGATTAAAGACCTAGATTTTATGAATCTCATGATCCATGGAGCATACGACTTCAAATCCAAGGGTGACTGGGTCACTGTGGCCAAGTCCTCATGAAGAAATCGTGTATGTTGATGGGAGTGCCATGGATAATATGAAAGAGCAGATTCTTCATGACTCCCACAACTTCTTCAGTTGCAGAGTTGTGTCCTTTGGTGGGACTAATGGTCTTGGCCCGAATTCTATAGACAGTTTGTTGCACATACAACAAATCCATCACTAGGAAGGTGGTTCTATGAGCTTCCGCTTCAGCCAATGGCTTCATCCGCACTTGCATCAAATGATGTGGAAGTTCAGGTTCTTCAAAGATCTTTTTTGCTTCTTCTTGAGGTTGATCGATGGGAAGAGCACGAAGTAGTTCATCAATAGGTACCTTGTAGTGAGTGTCTTCACTCATCCAATCCAGAGCCCATGTCGCAATGTCATCAACATTGCCTGTGAAGTGCAATGTGGCATAGAACTGAAGAATGAGTTCTTCATTCCAGTCACAGACATCAAAACAGAAGTTAAGTAGGCAAGCATCATGAAGAACAGATAGCACTGGCCTGAAGCATGGAATTGACTCCATGTCCACATGAGGAATGTGAGGTTGTGGGAAGATCTTGTTCTTCTCAAATAGCAAAGATGGATAGAAGTTCATTTGCGGCTTGGTCCAGAAGCGCAGACGCCTGATTTTGGCAGAGTCATAAGGAGACTCGCCTATGAAGAAGTTCTTCTCTTCGAAGAATTTGGCATTGTCAAACTACGGCTGTCTGAGGCTTCTCCCAATCTTGGGTATAACTTGTATGGGCTGAAGATTTATTTTCTTCGGCCTCACATCAAATACTGGTCTTGGAGAGCCAGTTGAATCTTGGGGATCAGTGACAGCAAGATACTTAGCAATTTCTTCAGCAGTAGCAGTAGGTACAGTATCAGTATCTACTGAAGGAACTGATTCTTCGCGCTGAGGGGATGTATTGACGACATCCACAGTCAGGTCTTGTTGTGCAATCTCATCAGCTGTTGGACGAGCGACTGAGGCACTCATGCCAGAGGTGTGGTGACGGCTGAATTTGGGTGTGCCGCTTCCCAAACTTGATCATGTAAGACACGTGAGGTAGCACCATCAATGTCCACATCCACTTCAGTAGCTTCACTGCTTCCAGTTGAAGCAGCAGTTTCTTCAGTCAACAGAGCTTGGGAAGTCTTCCGTGATGACACATGATGAAGTGAGGCATATGCTTCCACTTCAATTTCTTCATCCATTTGCTCTGTGGTAGCAGCAGAATGGGTATCATCTTCTTCATCATCATCCGCTAGAGGAATGACATATTCCACCCCAAAAGGAACAATTTGACGATCGTCAGTGGTGCGAGCAGGGGACGATGATGAAATTGGAGTTGCATCTATTGGGACAACTGAATACAATGGAGCCGTCTTCAGTTTCTTTACTGATTCAATGGAACTAGGAGGAGCTAAAGCCTTTCCCTTCTTGGCTTCCTTCTCAACAACCTTGGTCTTCTTCGCTTCTGATGCAGAAGGAAGAGTGATGATCTTCAAAGATGAAGTCATTGGGGGCACTGTAGCTGAAGAACTTGGTGTCACATTTGCTTCAGGCACGACTGATGCAGTTGCCCTGGCAGTTTCTTCAGGCGCAACTTCTTCAGTTGCCGTGGCTTGATCTTGCGTAGGAGGTAAAGGCGTGGATTAACTGGCCAGAGGAGCTTCCAGGGAAGCTGGGAACTTGATGGAGGCACAAGGCCAAACTTGGCGGCCTCATGCCTGTTGTGGTCTTCAACCACTTTGGTGGTGGCAGAGATGAATCTGTCCTTGACGCCACGTCAGTAATTGGCTTGGGGTCATATTCTTCAGACAGCTATAGGATTTCAGACTGTAGAGTCACAAGCTACTGAGGAGATATGGAAAGCATGTTTTTCCTCAACTCCTTGTCCATCTACTCTTGTTGTTTCTTCACCCTCTTGGCGTGAGCAATTTTGTGCTTCTCATTGAGGAGGAATGAAGACAGCACATGACTAGGCCCACGAGGCAAGTTGAGATCGTCAAGTGGTGTATCGGATTTCTTTACCCATATGTCAATGAAGTCAAGGATCTTCTTTGGATCTAGAAGCAATGGGACAAAACAATTCTTGGCGATGGCAGCTTGCTCTTGTTTGCTTCGAAGGAATTCTGCAAGTTCATCCTCATCCGCCATCCCTTGTTCATTAGCTTGAGGCACTATGGCCTTGCTCTTGGGACTGGGCCTGGTACCACGGACAATAGTGACCTTTGTCTTCAGCTTCGGCATTGATGAACATATATGCCAACTAGCTGAGGCACTTGATGCAGCAATGGTGGCTGTTTGAAAGCCTTCGGTGCGCTAGAAATATGCAGGCACAACCAGTGTTGTAGCTTTGGCAGCTACCACTTATAAACTTGAGGCAGGTGGAGGCACTGAAGATTCTGAAGTCTTTGGCACTGAAGCCTTTGAAGCAGTCGGTTTGGCCACTGAGGGGTTTCGAGCTAAAGACTTTGGCTTGTGCGCAGCCTTCTTTGGCATGGACTTCTTGGCCTGACGCCTTTCCTCAACGGCCTTCTTGGCCTGTTTTGCCAACTATGCATGATGCCTTTCCCATTCTTTGGGGACTTCTTCACCCCTTCTGATGCTGGTGGGATCAGCTAGCTGACCAGGTAACTAGTGGTAGCCTCTTGCATGGAGGCTTTACATCGAAGTCCTTCCACTACAAAAAAATACACTTCCGTGATGATACGTGTTTGTCACTGTAGGTCACGTTTTCTATCATGCATGTACGTCCATGATGATTTTATGACAGAATCAAGATAGTCATACCTGTGCTATCATAGAAGTGTTCCATGACAATACCAAAATTATCATCACGGAAGTGTCCACTTCCAAGATGATAAATGGCGCGTCATGGAAGTGTTTTCATCAAGGGTAACCGACACATGGCATCCACCATAATGGGTCGCCGTTAAGCTATTGGGTTCTGGTTTGGATCCGATAACCCGTTAACAGCCCGGACCAATGGGGATTTTCCACGTGTAAAATTCTCATTCGCCGGAGGATCCACGCGTTAGCTCCTCGTTGGGACAGATGCCAACCGTCCACTGGACAGGAGTCGCCAATGAAACGTTGACACATGGGACGGCCCAATAGAGGCCCATATAGGCTTAAAAGCTGTCTCAGGAAAAGGCCCACAAGATTTTGTCAGATCTAACGGACCGGCCCATTTATTTTCTGGACCAAATTGTGGCCCACATTAGATACGGCCTGTTAAATGCCTGCAATATTCTGGGCCAGTTTATGGCCCATATCAAATCTGGCATGTTAACAGCGTGCAATAGTTTAGGACATATTACAGCCCATAACAGATACGGCCCTTTAACAGCTAGTGTGCCTTTGGGCCAATTGGGGGCCTGCTTTGCTCTTCGGCCTGTTAATGGCCCGTTTAACAGTTCGGCCTGATATTCGTTTCGGCCTGTCAGCGGCCATGTGTACATATGGGCCTCTTTCGGCCCGGTTTCACTTTCGGCCATTTAAAGTCCCGAGCTACATCTGGGCCTAATTTTGCTCTGTAGTGACTTTCGCCCTCTTAACGGCCCATAGTCTTCGTAGATACATTTTAGCCCAAACTGCCTATCGGCCCGTAAAAGGCCCTTGATAGTGTTGTGCTTAATTTTGGACTGCTATGCAATCAGCTTCCTTCCAGCCCGTCCTGAAATTGGGCCCACCAAGGCCCAACAACATTTCGGCCTGTTAATGGCCCATCATATCACTAGGCCAATAATGGGCCGATGTATATTCGAGCATGCTATCGGCCCGTGATTTGTTTGACACAATTCAGGCTCAATCTACATCTCAGCCTATTAATAGCCCATTTTATTTTCTGGCCCAATTAAGGCAAGTGCTTTACTCGGCCTTTTAAAGCCCGAAACTAATAGACGGCTAGATTAAGTCTAGGCCTACTTAAGGCACAAGATGATTATAGGCCCATGGTTCGGCCCATTCATAGTGATTGGCGGCCGGCTAGTTTATTACCGATTTTTTTATATAACCTAACATATTGGCTAATTACGCTCTGATCAAAGATTATGACCTTTTCTCAGAGCGACGACAGAACATACAGCAAATAAATTACAACATCGTGACAAATAATAAACCTAGACTATACAACAAAGAAATTACAGCATATTACATCCCCTGGGCATCAAAGTTCGCCGCCAGTGATAATAAAGGGCAACCAGACAGCAGATTCCATACACTGGGCAGGTTGCCACCAGTGGAAGTAAACACGCCAACAAAATAATAGACAGAACCGACCACACTTCAACAGAGTTCAAGAAAGGTTGGCCCTGCCCAGGAGCTGCAGCGCAAGCAGCTTACCAACCTGATGAGACTGCGCTTGTTTGACGCTTATATCCACCAACTCAAGCTGCATAGCATCAATAGACATCCTGTACTTATGGTTAATCTTGCATAGAGATTGGAGTTCTAGTCGGATTTGAGTGGAAGCATGTCTATCTGATTGAATTTCAGACTGAAGAAGTCGAACAGATTTAGGCGGCGACTTCATTGACCTTATGTCACTGCTATTAGCGAGTAAGTTCGACACTACATCAAGACATGACTTTGGGGTTGTATCGCTATCCTCAAGATGTGTTGCCTTCTTCTCTGGAATATATGTTGGAGGGACAAGCAATGGGTTCATCTCACTATCATTGTGGCAGTTCTTCCTAGCAACAGTGATGTCACCCTGAAAGAGAAACAAGTAGGTAGATAACAGGTTTTGCACGTATTAGCATCAGTGTTGTCAATTCATCTCATTTCTTAGTCAGAAATAAAGAGACACTGTTTAAAATAGCATTAACATAATTGGCATTGTTCATAATTAAGACAGCAGGAACTGGCATTGTGCAGGAGCGGCCAGCTTCACCACACCACTGGATTACAGATCAAGAACACAAGCATACATGTAGTGCTAAACAACATATAAGCATGAATGGTGAGTGTACTGTCAATTTATACCATTTCAGATTGGTAAATAAAGAGACATGATTTAAATAACATTAACTTAATATGGCATTGTTCATAGTTAAGACATAGCAGGATATGACATTGTGCTGGAGTTGGTAGTTTCACCACACCACTGGATTACAGATCAAGAACACAAGCATACATGCAGTGCTAAAGAAGACAACTTGCTATGTTTAGTTTAATTTACATGCTATGAATAAGGAACTAGGTTGTGCAACTAAAAATTGAAATTGAGAAGGACAAACTTATGTTTATGTACTTCTTCGTAATAAACTTTGAACATGCAATTTGATGCAGACGACAAAAATAAACAGCATTTGTAGTCATAGCTATCCAAATATACACAACAAAGTTTGAAGGCTTAAGGAGGACAAACTTACGTTAGTAGTGAAGATTGGCTCTATAAGGCCCTTGTCCATATTGATGGGGGGGGGGCAATTCAAGAACTTTACCATAGACTCTTCTTCAAGAGCATTGCCTTTATTCTACATTTTGTTAAGAGTACATATAGATGTGATAATAAAGGAACAAATGGCGATTATTAAAGATAAGATACAGACTATAAATGTAAGTACAACATACATGCAAAAGGCACTGACAAGAGCAATGTAGAGCTAAACTTCTTCAGTAGCATTGGTTTTATTCAATATTTTGGCAATAGTAAATATAGATGTGATGTGTAGAAAATGGAGGGCAAGAGAATAAGCTACAAAGTGTACATGAACAACTAGCTGACAATATAAGTACAGTGATGAAGGACAATAAATACTTACAAGAACAATGCAGAGCAAAACTTCTACATAAGCATTGGGTTTATTCTACATTAGTGTAAACATTAATATAGATCTGATAATTTGGAGCGAACAGTGGATAAGCAAGCTATAATGCACAATGATGTCACATAATCCACCACGTATGAATGTAAGTAGAACGATAGGACAACAGGTACTAACAAGAGCAAAGCAGCGAGCAGCATAGTTGCGATATCCTAGGTTTTGCGGCGCTGGTTCTATCACCAATATAAGTCGGGTGCTATCTGATTTCTCCAGTACCACCACCTTTTTCAAGGACTTTGCTTGTACTCCCTCGGGTTCTGCAATCACCCTCTTCCTTTTGGATGTCTAAAACACAAGAACAACATTTGAATGAAAAAACATGGTACTCCCTCCATCCAAAAAAACTTGTCCCAAGCTTGTGCATTGAATGAATGTATTAAGCACTAACTTGGTGCTAGATACATCCATTTGTGGGACAAGCTTTTTTGGACGGAGGGAGTATAACGACAAATGGAATAGGTATTGATAATGGATGGGCATGGCATCTTCCATATATCATGAGTAAACTAAGCAAATGGAGGTGCAACGAAACAGAAGATATGCAAGACACCTTATGCAAGATACGTGCAACAAAAAAACCTTGCCAAATTAGAACAGGCACCTTATTGGGTGAACAAGATAGGCCATATGCCTTTGACTCCTTGAGCTCAGAATCGTCATTAGGATCATATGCTAAATACGAATCTGTAGGCTGGGAGCATGTGGGTTTCATTGCATCCAGAATGGATGTCAATCCCTTGATGCCAAGTTTGTTACCCATTGAACTGTTCTGCAATATTCTTCTGATGTGCTCATTCTTACATTCATTGTGATTACGTACAATATCTGAGAAGCATGAAAACATAAAAATAGTAGTGAGATTATCTTTGTAATGAAGAGGATATTCTAATATAATAGGGGCTCCCTGTAAACCCTTGTGTGCTATCAGTGGATTCTGATGAGAGAGCTCATGTGTGCTGTAATATGGTGCGTAGCTTAATATAATCTGGCACAACTACACAAGAAAATAGGTTCCCTGTTGGGAGCTCCAGATGTAAGGATAGTTGGAAGATGATAGGTCCATAATATACTGTATAGAAAGTTTATTGCCAAACCATGATAACGAGAGCGCACAACCACTAGGCAGATCGTAGTGTAGATAAAAGGGGTACACCATAACAATCATAAATAAATCCGGAAAGCGGAACTGGCTAGAAAATACGGGGTTGTATTACCGCTACAAATATAAAGCCTATCGATCACCTACAGGCCAGCTCTATTCATCTGAAGGCGCACTGCTGTTACTATCAGTCTAGTCTATCAAAGACTGCACAGCTCCCACTATTTCCTGGATATTATAGCAGGCCAACTCGAAGTGCTAAAATCATGTAGCACAAGCAGCCCAATAGAGCTGTCGACTGCAGATGTCCCTGCTCCCCTTACTGACAAGGAACATACTGTACTTACTAAAGAAGAACAGAAGAGGAACATGTTAAAGAATAGAAGGGGAAGCATATTATTGAGATTCCGCTTCTTTCTCTATAATGTTGGTTGCCACCCATGATGAATCAGAGCACCCAAATAAATGCCATTCCATGATGTCTCTGTATATGTGGCCACATGCATTTGGAAACTCAAGTGGGAGCATTAGCTGACCAATTAAATGTGTGTCTGGTAACTAATGTCAGTATCATATCACATTCGTATTTGAAGAAGTAAGCTTTGGACGTATGATTCATGTGTTCTTTAGCTTCAAGAGTGGACTGCTGCTAGTACGACACAAAGCACCTACATAGATCATAGTGTAGATATAATTGGAAAACCGTAAGCATCACGAGTAAAATCAGGAAGGTGGAACTTGTTGGAAAATATGTGCTAGTATTGCCGGAACGGCTAGAAATTCTTTGGATACCAGCTCTCTACAACTGAAGGCGCAGTACTGTTACTATCAGCCTAACTCTCAAAGGCGACACATCTCCCAGCATTTACTAGATATTACAGCAGACCAACACGAAGAGTTGAAAGCGTCCATGACAAGTGATCGAATAGTCCTGGACACTGCAAATGTCCCTGCTCCTCTTCACTACAAGGAATATGTTGTACTACTATTATACTACCTCTGTTCCTAAATACAAGTTTTTGTAGAGATTCCACTATGGATCACATACGGATGTATATAGAGACATTTTAGAGTGTAGATTCACTCATTTTGCTTCGTATGTAGTCCATGGAGGAATCTCTACAAAGACTTATATTTAGGAACGGAGGGAGTACTTATTAAAGAAGAACAGAAGAGGAGCATGCTAAAGAAGAGCAAGCAGATTTTGGATAAAATAATGTTCGTTGCCCACACATGATGAACCAAAGCGCATAAATAATGCAACTCCCTGCTATCCCTCGATATGTGGCGCACGTGCTTTTCGAAAGTAAAGTAGGAACATTAGCTGACCAATTAAACATTCTCTGTTTTGATACAACATGTCAGCATCATATCAGATTCGTATTTGAGGAACTAAGTTTGTTATTATGAGTGGCATGTTGTTTAGCTTGATGGGTTGAGGAGCACTGCTTGCACGTCTCGAAGCACCTACGATGATGGTACTGAATATATGGGAATGTCTTGACGCAAGTCGCCTGACTTTCGTCATTTGGGTCAGTCGACCATTTTAGGCGGTTGGATGAAGATCCTACGTCTCCTAACCCTTCTTCTTCCTCGCCTCTTATTCTTCCCCTACAGACCACCGCACGGGCAGCCAGCCGAACAACCGGCCCCCGCCCTACCCTGAACCGCCCACCAACTCCAGTCATCCGGCAGCCCCGGCCATCCCTCTAGCCACCCCACCCCCCACCCGCCCACCCGCGTCGAGTTTTGCCTCCAGCAAGGCCCCACCATAGCCCGACGACCGCCCCCCACAACCACTGTCCCCACCCGAAACCCTAAGATAGGTAATGGGGCAGCCCTCCGGCGAGCCCCTTCCTTCCCTCCGGCGAACTACCAAAAATGGACTGACCCCAAATTGAAATCAATCGACTGTCATTTAAGCTAATGCGGAATATAAAAGGGGAAAACCATAAGCATTGCGAGTATAGTGGTGAGCGTGCCATGGTGGATCTAAAGGTGGAAATCGGACAAAGGCAACTTCGCAACCAATGTTTGGTTTCAACTAACAAGCAAGATTCTAAGTGAGGGACAAGAAATCACAATAAAGTAGTGGCGATCTATTTTCTGGCTGAGATAGGTAACTTGAGCAGATACGAAAGAGTACCGCCTCTGGTGTGGCACCGTGTAAGCTTCTGCTGAGACGTTGAGGGTGCTGCGGTAGCGATGGCTGTCGACGGCGTGCAAGCAGATCTAGGAGGGTAGACAGTGGCTGTGAGGGAAATATCTCGGCGCGGTGGACGAGACGGTCGTACGAGCGGCCTTGGCATGGTGGACGATGACACGGATGAAGCGAGAGGACACGGTGCAAGGATCCTGGTCCGAAGCCGTGGATGAGAGAGGTCGATCTCTTGTAATGGATGACGGCGCCGGAGTAATAGCTCCGCCACGGTGGAGGAGGACGGCGGTGGATGGGGTGCAGACGGAGGAAAATAGGGTGGAGAGGGTGTTTTGGCGCCCACGGAGTACGAATGGGGAAATGGAGGGAGATAGTGTCGGCGTGCGACACCTATGGGACCCCAAGGGACCTCTTTACGATTCGGCAGGGAGAGAGGTATGCACAAAGAGCAGAACCAACGATCGACGCGGGGCGATTTTACCCAGGTTCGGGCCGCTAATCAGCGTAAAACCTTACTCCTGCCTTGTTTTATTATGAGTGTTCTTGAGCCCAGGCTCCAGGAGCACTTGCGATGAACAGTACGTTCAAAGAGCAGCTATGCATGCAGAATGGGACAGAAGATGTTCCTCTCCTATAGCAGTTGCCTTGGGCCTCCTTTTATACGCTCAAAGGGGTCACCACAGTGGCAAAATGTACATACATTGAGGTGTAAAGTAGCTACAGGATTATCATACCTAACCACTGACGGATTAGGATGAACGCATTTAATGCACCGTGAGGTGTCCGTTTAGGTGTCCTCACTTTCTTGGGGATGGAAAAGGGGGCCATCCCATCAGCACCGCTTAAGCTGTCCTCTACTGGTACGTTGCCACGCATCCAGAGAAGGACCAGAATGTCAGGCTTGTTGCTGTATCGAAGCAGTGGCACAGTAGCAGAATCTTGCCGGGCGCCGAATCTTGTCGGGCGCCGAATCTTGCCGGGCGTGAAATCTTGCCGGGCTTCGCAGGCCACCCCGGCAAGATCTTGTCGGGGATGCTAGCTTTCGGATTCCAGCTCTTCCTATCTGCTGATCCTCAGATCTTTGACTTGAGTATTTCTTCGATAGCCTGAGTCAACCTCGAACTGTTCCCCGACAAGCCTTGTCGCGAGTATGGCTACAACTGCCCGTGCAGAAGTACGGGGTACTAATGGCCCAATACTTAGTACACCGACAGGAGCCCCCGGGCCTAGGCTACACACGAGTGCGAGGCGTTGTTGGGCTAGGCCCAAACAGTGCACGGGCACACGTGGTAGGGAATTAACTGCTCGTAAATATCCTGCTTGCTGTGCCCCCCACTACGCGCGCTGAATGCGCGACATGTGAAGCGTGCGTCGAAAGGCTACAACTGCAACGTGCCTGCAGAGGCGTATTCCCATTGGGGAGTAAAAGAGGCGGCCTCACACCTTCCCCATAAAAAGGGAAACTGTAGAGGAACAGCCTATTTACCCCCCTCTTCTTCTCAATCTGGCCTCCGCCATTATCTTCCCTTCCCGAGCTCAGAGCCAGACTTCTCCCCATCCGATCTTTGCTTCCATACCCGCTCGATCCTCAGCCTCCGCTCTCGCAGTCGCCATGCCACCCAAGGCTAGCAAGGCCAAAGGCAAGAGCAAGGAGACGAAGGCCGATGTCCCGGAGAGTGAACTGGTGAAGATGCGAAAGAAGTTCATCATCTTCGCTCCGATGCTCGATGCGAGGGCTTTGAAGAACCGATACCAGTGCATGTGGGCGAAGGGGACACAAGCTCATCCCGCAACGCGCGTAATTCCAGGTTCTTGTTCCAAGGGCGGCCCTGACAAATATCTTTTCTTCACCGCTTACTTCTATTGCGGACTCTGTCCCCCATTCTCTGATTTCTTCAACGATATTATGTACACATACGGCTTCCACCTTCTTGATTTCACGCCGAACGCCGTAATGTGCATGTCCTTCTTCGCTCATCTTTGCGAAAACTTTGTCGGAGTAGTTCCCAACACCGCCCGTTTCCGCCATTATTTTATCCCTTGCATCCAAAAGGGGGAGGCCCTTTCCGGTTCTATCGCCTGGATCCCACGAGCTTGGAATAAGGAGATATACCCGGATGGAGTTCAATGCGAGAAGTGGGACGAATGGCGGTCTGAGTGGTGCTGGATCAAGGAATCAGATCCCCATCCGTTCTGTTCGCCTCATCGGCAGAAGGCGGTCCGCGGCAGCGACTGGAGCGATCTCGCCGCGGAGGACGAGAGGCTCACAATCGCCACTACCAGGATCACTACTAGGAAAAGGTCTGTTAGTGGCGCACCTGTTTTGGCCATTAATGGCGCACTACAGGTGCGCCACTATCATCACGCCATTAGTAACTAATACTAATGGCGCACCCCTGGTGCGCCATTAGTATACCAGACAGTAGAGGCGCACCAGGAAGTGCGCCATTAGTATGTCCCCTGGTGCGCCATTAGTATGCCTCCCAGGGGGCCATATTTACCTTGTGCTCTGGGTTACTAATGGCACACTTCTATGTGGTGCGCCATTACTAAGTCAGATAGTAATGGCGTACCACATAGAAGTGCGCCATTACTAACAAATTTTTTTCAAATTTTTTTTTCAAATTTTTTCTTAATCTCGGGTCACTATGGCTTAATCTCGGGTCAATATGCTTAATCTCAAGTCAAATCACACTAAGTGGTCAAACTTCCCGGAAGGTCACCCATCCTCACACTACTCCAGCCCGAGCACGCTTAACTTCGCAGTTCTATCCAACCCCAGCACCACCTCACTTAACAAGCACTTGTTGATATATCTATGATATCAATCCTATTAAACCTTGCTGATGTCTAGGACTTTGTTCATGTTCATTAGTGTGATGAAATTTTGAAAAAATATTTCAAACTTCCCGGTCATATTACGTATCATATTTTGAAAAAAAATTCCAAAAAAAAATTCGAAACCAAATTGTCGGAGAGGGCTGTCCGGGAAGAAACGGACCTCATTCGCGCCACCACTGACGAAGAAGTGGCATATATTGCCTCTAGGGTGGAGGAAACGAATCTTGCCGCGGAGGCCGGCAGCTTTGGTTTCACAGAATGGGAAACCAGTGAAGCAGAGGTTGTGATGGAAGAAGAACCTACCGGGGAGGCTGAGGCTGCCGGGGAACAGAGCAGCGCGGCCGCTGAGGGCTCGTCCGACAAGGACACAACCGAAGAAGAGCCGCAGGAGGAGCCCCCAGCTCTGAAGAAGACCAAGCGCGTTCTTCGAAAGGCCTCTTCTGGCATCCCGGCAAGCCAACCTTCGTCGAGCAGCGAGGCTCCCGGCAAGAAGGCAGCCGGCAAGACTGTGCCGCGGCAAGGAGTCCGTCAGCAACCTGCGCGGCGCGCGAGACCCGCACCTGCGGCAACTGCTGAGGCGGCAGGGGTGTCTCACACAGCCACACCGGAGGCTGAGGTGGCGGAACCACGCCAACCTCCTGCGCCTGCTATAGCCAAGTGACCCAGGACCCCTCCTCCGCCCCATCACATGAACACGGCACCGGAGGTTGATTTCGACATCTCCGGCTTTAGCCCGGAACGAGAAGAGAAAGAGTAAGTGTCCTGTCATAGCCTTTATCTTCCAAATCTTGGAGTAATCTCATAGCCTTGTTTTGCCTTGTCTCCGCAGCGATGCAGAAACCTTGGTGGAAAGGGCGGCGAAGAGGTTGAGAACTTCCACGGGCGATGAGCCCCCGGCTGGCTCTATGAGCGCGCCAAAAATTATCGTCGTCAGCCCGGAGCTCAACCCTCAATGCAGCCCCTTGCGCAGCCCCCAGCATGAGTTCTCCACTCATTTTCTGCCGACGGGCACTAAGGTTTTTACCCTTGCCGCTGACATTTTTGGGCTTGGAGGAGAAGAACAGCAACAGGGAGAGGTGGAAACCGCCCCCGTCGTGCCACCTTCATCTACCGCGCCGCCCACAAGCGCATCTCCGGCAAGAGTTACCACTGACGAGGCTATCCTGGTTGAGGAAGGGCCGGTATACATGGATACCAGCAACATTTCCCCGGCAACAAACACTGCCGGGAGGGGCAAGGCCACCTCTCAACAACTCGACACAGGTAACTGTTTGCCTTAGAGCACTTGCTATCCTTTTCTTTATGTTTCTTTCTTTTTGTCTCCTTGGATTTCAATCTTAATCTTATTTGATTTCCTTCCTTCATCCTCCAGAATTCCCTGTGATGGAACACATGGATGTCGACATTGTCATCGAAGAGACCGCCAGAGACACCGCCGCTGAAGCCGACAGGATCGCCGCTAGCGAGGCCGCCAAAGATGCCACCGCCAAGGTCGGCGGAACTGTTGCCGAGGAAGCCGCCAAGGAATCTGCAGAGAGGGCCGGCGAGGAAACTGATGACCGTACTAACGGCATTCCTGCCGCAGGAGCGCCAGGCGCTACATCAGCCACAGAGCCCCCAGCCACGGGTGAGATGAACGTCCAGGACCAACCATCGACGTCCGAAGCCCCCTCATCAAGCAAATATCTCAAGGTCGGCCACAACTTATTCATCAACTTGCTGGGCACGGCAAACATTGAAACGTCGACCAGAGGGGAAGTCTTTGATGAAGAAATCATCACCACTGTCGGGCTCGAGATTGTAGATGATCCAAGCGCCAGCAGTGGAAAATCTGAAGAGGATCAGCTCCTCCAGGGCATCGGTGAAAATTTCCGCAAGCTCCAAGCACTCCACCGTGCTTGGAAAGAGAAAGCAGAATCCAGAATGGCAGTTGTCGAGGCAGCCGAAGCAGATTTTCAGAAGCGCGTCAAACAAATGCAAGTCTGGTACGCCGAGGCCCTTCAAGAGTTGACTGCCAGCCGGGAACAAGTGAGCCAAAACTGGACAGAGATCCTCTTGAAACAATCTGACCTGGAGAAAACGCAGGAAGAAGCTGCACAAAGAACTGCTGCTCAGGATGCTCTCCTGACGGAGCATCGCATTGCACTTGACGCCCATGAGGAAGATCTTATCGCACGTGAGTAGGCACTCGCCGCCAAGCTTCGCGGCAAAGATGAGGAGGTCGATAAGCTCGTCGCGAGCGGATCCATGAGCTGGAGCAAAAGCACAAAGGAGGCGCTCGAAGCTCTAACTGTAGATCACGCCGGCAAGCTCAAGGAGGCTGTCAATGCTGCCGAGGCTGCCAAGAATGAGCTGAGCGACAAAGTGAAGAAGCTGGAGGTGGATCTTGAAGAGCACGGCAAGGAGCTCTCGACGCTCAAAGGGGACAGGGAGAAAACTCTCCACAGCCTGGCGGAGATGCAAGTTGCCATGTCCGACAAGACCAAACAGCTCACTTCAGCCAATGATGCCATTGCCAATCTGAAGCTAAAGCTGACCACGCTGGAGAAGTCCCTCAAGGACGGCAGGGCCGGCGAGAAGGCCCTAAGCAGAGATCTTCAGGAAGAAAGGAACTTGCTTAAGAGCGCCGCCGCCACCCAAATTGACTATGAAAAGTGAGTGAAAATCTGGACTGATCGCCTTGTCGATGCCGCGGAGAGGCTCACTGCACAGTTGTCAACCATGGGGCAGGATGGCCTGCAAAACTTCAGGTACTCCACCGAAGAAAGGATATCTTCGAGCGCCAGGTTGACCATGTTCTTCGAAAGCATCATTGACGCTTTGAAGCTGCTACAGTCCAACCGAGCGACCCAACTGGCCAATGAATCCCACAAACTTTGCCGGGCCATCCTCCGCAAGGTACTCGTCAAGGTGGTATATAATAACCCTGGCATTGATCTCACCAACGTGCTCGACCACTTGCCGAAGGATGTAGATCTCAGGTCACTTGAGGAGCTTGTCGCGCCCATCCTTGAGAAAGTAGATTCAATCAAGAGGATCGAGGGCCGACGCAGGGACTAGCTGCCCCATTTTCCCTTGTCGCCGCCATTCCATGCCAAAAGACAACCAAGTCTTATGTTAGATCTGCGGTAACTTATTGATGTAATATAGCTTGTGTATGTTTGGGTATATGCATGCTATTTCCCTTGTCTGATTCCTTTATGTACGGAATATACCCTACGCTTACTGAAAACTTGCCGGCGCGCAACCTGCCGTGAGCGCTGGGTGCGGGACTTTAGCAGCCTGCTGGAGGTGCAGCGGCCAGCAAGGCACCTTGGCGTTCTCAGTGCAGCCACTTAAATTATTGAGCGGACTCGAAACAAAATAAGGGCGCAACCGATTACGACAAGGGTTCCTTCGTGTGCAGGTTTTCCATACAAAAGTCGAAATCGTCTAAGGAAAATAACTTTGTAATAAGGGAAACTTGCTTTAAGTTTTAGAACTTAGCTTTCTGTCCTTGTTCTTCCTCCGGTAAGGCGTCAATTCTGAACGTCGCCAACTGGTACCTCTGATCCTTCCCCCCCCCCCCCCGGCCAACATGCAACGCTAAGATCCTCCTGACCTTTGAAAAAGAAGAAGAGAAAATGAAGATATGGAACCTTGGCGGTTCATTAGAGCTTACCGGGAACAAGTGTCATACAACATCTTAGATAAGCATGCATATATATATATATATGAACATGGAAATCGATAAGGAAATGTACAACACTTAACCTTATTCATCTGGGCTCAGGGTCTGCGCTTGGCTTTGTACAAAGGATTACATGCCTCGCCGGCAAGACTTGTACAAAAAGGTGGTTGCCGGGATCCCCCGGCAACCGCGCCTTATGGGTAGAACTTGCGAAGATGTTCGATATTCCAGGAGTTGCTCACTGGAACACCATCTTCGGTCTCTAGGCGGACAGCGCCGGGCCTGGTGACTCGTACTACCTGATAAGGGCCTTCCCACTTCGGCGTCAACTTGTTTGAATTCTTGGCGGACTGAATCCGTCGAAGAACAAGGTCGCCTTCCTCAAGGCTTCGGGCATGAACTTTGAGGCTATGGTAGCGACGCAAAGCTTGCTGGTAGCGTGCAGCTCGCACAACAGCCTAAAGACGATTCTCCTCAAGGAGCACAGCGTCATCTTGCCGCAGTTGCTCTTGCTCAAGCTCATCATAAGCGAGCACTCGAGGTGATCCGTATATGAGTTCCGTGGGGAGAACTGCTTCCGCTCCGTAGACCAGAGCGAAGGGTGTCTGGCCGGTGGCTCGATTTGATGTCGTTCTGATTGACCAAAGAACCACCGGCAACTCATCAATCCAGCGTCTTCCACACTTTCTCAGCCTGTCAAAGGTTCTGGTCCTGAGACCGCGCAGTACTTCAGCATTAGCCTTCTCCGCTTGGCCGTTACTTCTCGGGTGAGCAACAGAGGCAAAACAAATTTTGCCGCCAAGGTCTTGGACGTACTGCATGAAGGTGCGACTTGTGAATTGCGTACCGTTGTTGGTGATGATCCTGTTGGGCACACTGAAACGGCAAACTATTCCTTTAAAGAACCTGACGGCTGATTGTGCTGTCACCTTCCTCACCGCTTCCACCTCCGGCCACTTTGTGAACTTGTCGATTGCAACGTACAAGTACTCAAAGCCCCCGGTAGCACGGGGGAAGGGGCCCAATATGTCGAGCCCCTAGACCAAAAATGGCCAGGAGAGAGGGATCGTCTAAAGAGCTTGAGCTGGCTGATGTGATTTCTTCGAATGAAACTGGCACGCTTCACACTTGGTTACTAGTGCAGCTGCATCCTGGAGAGCGGTGGGCCAAAAGAAACCTTGCCGGAATGCTTTTCCGACAAGTGCTCTTGATCCTATGAGAGAGCCACATATGCCTCCATGTATCTCTGCCAACAGCTCTAGTCCATCCTCCCGAGGAATGCACCTCAATTTCACAGCGTTTGGTCTCTTTCTGTACAGGACGTCATCGACGAACTTGTACATAACAGACCGAGGGGCTACTTTTTCCGCTTCTTCCTGTTCCTCGGGGAGTTCTCCTGTTTGAAGGAAATGGACAATGTGCTATGCCCATGCTAGAGCCTGGGGCTCGACAGCTAGGACTAAAGGCATCTCTTCCGCCAGGGGAACATTTGTCTCGACAGTGAAAGCGCGAGGTTCCGTCGGAGCCTGTCATTCCCCGGCAGGTTTGTTGCTGATCCCGGCAAGTTCCTTTCCGGCGGCTCCAGGGAGCTCTGCCGGAAAGTACTGTCCAGAATTCAACTTTCTTCTCTTTTCTTGTCTCATTGATGGCGCCACAGATGGTTGAGTCAAACGGAGCACAAAAGTTCCTGGTTCCACAGGCAACTTGAGGGCAGCGCGCTTTGATAGGTCGTCAGCAATACTGTTTTCGGCACGAGGAATGTGCTTCATTTGTAGACCGTCAAAGCGCTCTTCCATTTTTATCACTTCATCCATGTAGGCTTGCATCAATGGACTCTGATAATTCTTGTTAACTTGCCTGACAACAAGCTACGAATCGCCTCTGATGACGAGCTTCTTGATACCAAGGTCTGCCGTGATCCTGAGACCGGCAAGTAGTCCCTCGTACTCCGCAGTGTTATTTGTCGAACTCTCCCGGGGGAAATGCATCTGGATTACATACTTGAGGTGCTCTCCGGTGGGTGCGATAAGCAGCACGCTAGCACCGGCGTCTTGCAGCGAGAAAGCCCCGTCAAAGTACATAACCCATTCTCGATCAATTTCCTTGCCGGGGAGAGTCGTTTCTTGAACTTCTTCGTCTGGCGTTGGGGTCCATTCCACAACGAACTCTGCCAAAGCCCTGCTCTGAACTATTGAAGTACTTTCAAACTTGAGACCAAAACTTGACAACTCCAACGCCCACTCCACAATCCTGCCGGTTGCCTCTGGATTTCGCAAAATCCGTTAGAACGAAAAGCGTGTGATGACGGTGATTTCATGTGCTTGAAAATAATGGCGTAGCTTCCTCAAGGCCATAAGGAGGCCGAAGAGCAATTTCTGCGCACCAGAGTATCTTGACCTAGCTCCCTGCAAGAGGGAGCTAACAAAATAAACTGGGCGCTGCACCATCTTTTTCTTTTGCACTCATCCTTCTGACTGCGCAGATCCTGTCTTGCCGGGATCAACCCTTGCCGGGGAAGATCCTGCTGCCTCACTTGGCGGTCCCGCCGCTGGTATTGCTTCCTCATCGGCTTCTCTCTGCGCCACTAACGCAGCACTAACCACTTGATTTGTCGCTGCCAAATATAGCAGCAACGACTCTTGTGGCTTAGGTGCGACTAGTGTTGGCGGAGAAGAAAGGTATCTCTTCAAATCTTGCAGCGCAGCCTCCACCTCCGGAGTCCATTTCATTGGACCTGCCTTCTTCAAGATTTTGAAAAAGGGCAAGGCGCGCTCAGCAGATTTGGAAATAAACCTGCTTAGGGAAGCAACACAACAGGCAAGACGACGCACATCCTTGACGCGTCTTGGCGCTTCGATCTGCTCAATAGCTTTGATCTTGTCGGGGTTCGCTTCGATCCCCCGTTGAGATACAAAGAATCCGAGAAGCTTGCCGGAAGGAACACCAAACACGCACTTCTCAGGATTGAGCTTTAAATTGATCTTGCGCAGATTTGCAAATGTCTCTTCTAGATCTTGTATGAGCATCGCTTTGTCCTTGGTTTTAACCACTATATCATCCATATATGCCTCCATATTTCTATGGAGCTGAAGCTCAAAACCAATTTGGACCACTCTCGCAAATGTAGAACCAGCACTTTTCAACCCGAAAGGCATTCGTATAAAACAATACGTACCACATGGGATGATAAATGCGGTCTTTTCTTCATCTTCTTTTGCCATGAAGATCTGATGGTACCCTGAGTAGGCATCAAGGAACGACAGTAGGTCACAACCAGCAGTGGAGTCCACAATCTGGTCGATGCGCGACAAGGGAAAGGGATCTTTTGGACAGGCTTTATTGATGTCCGTATAATCAATACACAGCCTCCATTTCCCATTCGCCTTGCGCACTACAACCAGATTAGCCAACCACGTTGGGTGAAGCACCCCTCTGACCAATCCTGCCGCTTCCAGCTTCCTGATTTCTTCGGCAATAAATTCTTACCGCTCCAAGGCTTGCTTCCTGACCCTCTGCTTGACGGGCCGCACGTGAGGACAGACAGCAAGGTGGTGCTCAATTACCTCCCTGGGAACACCGGGGATGTTAGACGGTTGCCATGCAAACACGTCGACATTCGCCCGCAGGAAGGCAATGAGCGCGCTTTCCTATTTGTCATCTAGGGTGGAACTTATGGTGAAAGTTCCTCCCGTTCCGTCCTCCCTGACGGGCACCTTCTTGGTCTCTGGTGGAGCAGCCTTGGATTTCTTGTTCTTGCCAGTGGAACTCTCTGTTGCGTCCTCAACGGAGGCACAGCACTCCGAGGAGGTGCGCTTGCCGGAGTTCGTGCCAAGATTCTTGCCGGTCTTCTTCTTCCCCCCGGAAGTTCCAGCGGCAGGAGCAGATGCCTTGACAGGAGGTGTTGCAACTGCTTCCCCATAGAGTTGGTCGGCACAAATGAGCGCATCCTTTTTATCAGAGTGGATAGTGATGACACTCAACGGCCCGGGCATCTTCAGCACATTATACGCGTAGTGTGATGCCGCCATGAACTTAGCCAGCGCTGGGCGACCAAGGATCCCATTGTATGACATAGGGATCTTGGCGACATCAAACACTACCTTCTCTGTCCTGTAGTTGAGCTCGCTACCAAATGTCACCGGTAGCGTAATCTTGCCATTTGGCTGGGTTCTTCCTGGATAGACCCCTTGAAACGTGCCCGTTTCCTCGAGATCTTCATCAGGAATTTGGAGCCTCTTGAGCACATCTGGAGAAATTAGGTTCAGTCTGGCCACACCGTCAACTAGCATTTTCGTCACCTTGAGGTTGCGGATTGTCGGTGAAACCAACATTGGCAAGCACCCGACCGCAGTTGTGCGATCAGGGAGATCCTCGGCGTCGAAAATGATAGGCGTGTTGGACCACTTCAGGAGCTTACATGCGTCTAGTGATGGCTCCGTTGCATTAACATCTCACACCCACTGTTTAAGTCGACGGTGGGAAGAATGCAACGAGGCGCCCCCGTCGATACACATGGCCTCTGTAGCTTTCTGAAATTCTTGCTCACTGGACTCATCATCTTCTTCATCATCATCGCCTTCTTCTTTGTCACAGCCTCGAGCGGGCCTCTCCCTCTGTTGTTTGGCCTTGCCGCGGTGACCCCCTCGGCCACCGTGCTTCTTGCCGGACCCCTCAGCACTGTCATGGGCCTTCTCCTTATCGCGCCTTTCATACTCAGCTCTCTGCTTCTCGACAAGCTGCTCAACTTGTCGGCAGTTTTGGAGATCATGCCCTTGGTGCGATGGATCTTGCAATACTGCTTGCCGGAGCTTTCCGACTTGTTGACAGCCGCCAAGGCCTGGCAGGAGGAGCACCCGGCAACTTCTTTGCCGGGGTCATCAGCCTTGGCCTTCTTGGAGGTGCCGGGGTTGCCGGATTCCTCGATAGCAAGCACGGCCTTGCCTTTGCGCTTCTTGTTTCGCCGCCGGCCCTTCCTTGGCGGGGCTGCAGCGTCTTCATCTTCTGATTCGCCCCCTGCACCAACAGTCTCGCCAGGGAGTTTCCTCCCTTCTTCAGCTCGAGCGCACTTGTCGGCCAAAGCGTAAAGCTCAGCAATACTCCTGACCTTGTTCATCGCCAGCTCTTCACGCATTTTGCAGTTGCGCATGTTCTGATGAAACGCGCTAACAACAGCGGCAGGGTGAACATCAGGAATATTGTACTGCACCCGGCTAAACCTCTGGATAAACTTGCGCAGGGATTCGCCCTCCTTCTGAGGGATGATATGCAAATCACTCTCTTGGCCAGGAGCTTGGTGGCCTCCAACAAAGGCGCCAACAAACTGATGCCATAGATCTGAGCAAGAAGAAATAGAATTCTCCGGCAGATGCATCAACCACAACCTAACGTTGGGTTTGAGCACCAACGGGAAGTAGTTGGCAAGTATCTTGTCGTCTCAGCCCCCGGCAGCCTGCACCGCAATGGTGTAGATGCTTAGGAACTCCGAGGGGTGAGTCTTGCCGTCATATTTCTCTGGGACCTCTGGCTTGAAGGTTCGGGAATTGGGCCACTGGACTTGCCGCAGCTCACGGGTAAATGTTGGAGTACCTACCTCGTAAGGTAAGTCGCCCGCGTTCCCTGGTGCAGGCTCGTCAACAGCGGGCCCTGCGCGCTTATCAGATTGATAGCGCGCTTCTCGTCGCCGCTCGATGGTAGTTCGAGCGTCCTCTTTTCTTTGTTCCTGGAGAACCTGCCGCTGATCGCGGCGCATCTGCGGATCGGATAAAACCGTGGAGTCATCATCACGGCCATCAGTCCGCCGGGTTGTCGACCGCCGCTGGTGTCGTGGAGGGGAGTGCACCGTGGTCGCACCACCTCCGGTTTTCTCCATATCGGCTCGCGCCGGATCGATGGACTGCCGTTGCGAGGGCCCTGCATCCTGCGGCCCATACTTGTTGGCGAAGCCAATGAGACTCTGGATAGTAGCTCGCCACTCCTCCATCTTCTCCGGAGCAGGAGGGAAATCGAGGAGCAGCTGCGCACGTGCCAAAGCTTCTGCTGGCATAGGTGGCGGCGACAGGTGCGAAGTACGCGAGGTGCTCTGACTCCCAACCATGTGAGAAGGAGCACCGTCACAATCACGTGACCGCGCGCCACTTCCGCCAGCAGTTTGGTGCGCATGCTGGGCATGCGCACCTTGGGATCGATGCGCAGAAGTCCTTTCGTGGGGACGCCCTGAACCACCAGCGCCATGGCGCTGCTCATCGCGCACGACTTGTGTAGGTCGTGACGCTTGCGCCGGCGCGGGAGTCCTGGGAGACGTCCTCCGATCTCTGGAGTTCGTTGCACCACCCATGGGCAGCACAGCTCCATCTCTGGATCCAGCGGCGTGTGGGTTGCCGTTGCCGCTGCAAACGACGTCGCTCGCCTGGCTGGGATCACCGGAACGCCGTGGAGGCTCTAATCCTCTTCCTTCTGCATCTGCACCATCGCCCGTGCGTGAGGGCGTAGGCAAAACGGATGTAGATGGTTGCGCCGTTGCGGCACTCTTCTTCTTAGGTGGCATGATGACGAAGATGATGAAGAAACTAAGGCGCCGATCACCGGATCAGGTTCGCACAACCTTCTGTCCCCTACCTGGCGCGCCAAAGATGTCGGCGTGCGACACATATGGGACCCCAAGGGACCCCTTTACGATTTGGCAAGGAGAGAGGTATGCACAAAGAGCAGAACCAACGATCGACGCGGGGCGATTTTACCCAGGTTCGGGCCGCTAATCAGCGTAAAACCCTACTCCTGCCTTGTTTTATTATGAGTGTTCTTGAGCCCAGGCTCCAGGAGCGCTTGCGATGAACAGTACGTTCAAAGAGCAGCTACGCATGCAGAATGGGCCAAAAGATCTTCCTCTCCTGTAGCAGTTGCCTTGGGCCTCCTTTTATACGCTCAAAGGGGTCACCACAGTGGCAAAATGTACATACATTGTGGTGTAAAGTAGCTACAGGATTATCATACCTAACCACTGACGGATTAGGACGAACGCATTTAATGCACCATGAGGTGTCCGTTTAGGTGTCCTCACTTTCTTGGGGATGGAAAAAGGGGCCATCCCATCAGCACCGCTTAAGCTCTCCTCCACTGGCACGTTGCCACGCATCCAGAGAGGGACCAGAATGTCAGGCTTGTTGCTGTATCAAAGCGGTGGCACAGTGTCACACCCTAGCTAGTTCATGCATTAGAGTGTTGCATCATGTTTAAACCTTTCCAGGAACTTGAAATGGGGATGATAGAACCCCCAGCACCCCCCTGGAAACAACTAGGGTTTACTAAAATCTTTTTCAATGAACCTGAAATGCCCTTCTAAAATGTCCATCATTTTTGTCTTGGGTTAGAACCTCTGCCGAAACTGGTTCACATTTTTCTAGGACATCATAAGGTCATTGAATTAAATCATATGTACCTTGCATTTGGGCATTTAAATGCTAGTAAATATTTTAAATGTACAAATAATCCCAAACTAAAATGTTCCATGTTGGATATACTCTATACAGTGGGCATGAGCAGTTTGGTGATTTTTGAAAGTGCCTAGGTATTTTTAGAAAAGCCACAAACTTGCAGAAATATAGAAAACAGAAAATAAAAGAGAAACAAACTTACCTGGCAAGCCACCAGCCGGCCCACCTGGCGGCCCAGCACTGTGCTGGCCCGTGCCAGCCAGCTGCTTCGTCCCCGCCAGGCAGGCAGCGAGGTGACGCCGGCGTGCGCGAGCCCGCCATGGCGCCAGCTGCTTGCCGCTCGAGCCGCTGGATGCCTGGACGTCCTCCACGTCGTCGCCTCGACCCCCTGGACACCTCATTCTCCCCCCTGCGCCTCTCTCTCGCTCTCTCCCCACCATGGCCGACGCAGCCGTAGCCGCACCGCCGACGTAACCGCGGCCACCGTCGCCTTCTCGTCGCCCCACCCTGTCTAGCAGCTCCGCCACCGTCCTCTCCATCGAGCAGACCGATCCCCGAGCGCTCGTTCACCCTGAAGCCACCGCACCGACCTCGTCTTCAACGCCCGTCGTCGCAGATCCATCTCGCCGCCCCGCTTGGTTCCGGCTCGTCCCCGACCTCGCCGACTGCTCCGTCGTGACCGCCGTGAGCTCAGCTACCTCCCCATCTTTCCCGTTCTCGCTCTCGAGCCCTGCATCGACTGCACCGAGCTCGGCCGCACCCGCCGCCGCCTCTGCACGTCACCGTCGTGGCCACAGCCACGTTGGCTCGATTCCGAGCACGCCATCGTCTTCACCGCATCCCCAGGAGCCCGCAGAACCACTCCACGCACCTCGCCGTGCCCCCTAGCGACGAGCCCGAGCTCGCCCGAACTCCGGCAGCCACACAGCTCGTCGCCGGCATCGTTTCCGGCCACCCCAGCTCCACCCACTGCCACCACTCGACGCGGCTCACTCCCCGCATCACGTAGATGTGCTCCGCCGTCGTTTTGGTCGCCGGAGCACAAATCCAACGCTGCTCCGCCGCGTCTGGCCTCGCCGGCGGCTAAACGCCGGCGGGTTTGACCCCACTGACCCAGTTTGACCCCCCTGGGCCTATGACAGGTGGGACCCGCTTGCTAATTAACTTAGGATTAGGGCTAACTAAAAATTAGTTAGACTAATGACACTGACACGCGGGACCCACTGGCCAGGTTTGACCTGGACCGGCCCCGTTGACTGCTGATGTCACCCTGACGCAATGCTGACGCAATAAGTATTTTCTTGATTTATTTTTATTCAGGAAATTCCAGAAAATACCAAAAACTTCAAAAATTCATAGAAATTAATCTGTAACTCCAAATGCAAAGATTTATATATGAATTTGGATCAGAAAAATCCAATCTTTCCATCTGTACTAGTTTCATGCATGTCAGAACACTTTAACCTTGCTGGTTAGATGAAACAAGTTAATGCACTAATATGACCTCTTATTTTGGGTTTGCATTTGAATCGTTGATTCAAATGAACTCAAACCAATCTGTTCTAAGTTGCATTAGCCAAAACACACTCATTTTGCCATGTCATAGCATGCATCATATTGTTGCATATTGCCATGTGATGATTGTGTTTCGATGTGTTCTTCGTGGTAGGTCCTGCCTCCGAGGATATTCATGAGTATCCAACTGAAGGGCGGTATTCCACTACCACTCTGTCAGGCAAGCAACCCCATTGATCATTTCGATACAAACCCATCTTCTCGCTTCTGCTCTCGTTTACTGCATTAAGACAACGCATTTCAAACTTCTGTGTGTTGCGGTAGTTGAACCCATATCCTCTGCATGACCTGTCATTGCCACAGTAACTAGATGAAACCCACTAGCATGTGTAGGAGTTGATTGAGCCATGTCTGTGTTTCCTACCATGCTATGCCTGCTATGCTTAGAGTTGTGTCAGGTCTGGCTCATCAGGGTGATGGACTAGAGTGAATGGTTGTGTCGGTAATGAGAGTGAAGTGTTGAACATGATTTGGGAAAGGTATCGATGAGAGTCCATGTAGGAGTACATGGTGGGTTGTTTCATTGAGACCGTCCTTAAGAACTAAGATCTGTATGCGTGATTTAAGACTCAGCTACTACCACACATTGGGATCCTTAACTGACTCTCTCGACTTATTAACCACCTCGTCCTCTGTCCAGGAGTTGCAAGTAGTTTCTGGTGTTTGTAGTTGCTGGAGGCCGTGCGCAGCGCTAACCTTAGGGGTGGGCTGTGACGCGGTAGGCACGTGGCACGGTGTACCGGGTCGCACGGTTGGTGTCTCGAGAACCCTGCACACATCATTTTGGGCCGTTGAGGACACCCCGGCCGGATTTCCTTGCGGATGGAACTCGAATAGGCGATAAACCTGGACTAGAGACTCGTGTGTTTAGTCAGGTCGTGGCCGACACCCTCGCTGGGCTTCCGCTTGAAGGTTGCCAGGTACATGTCGTGTAGTGGCGATAAGTGGTGAAAGCGTGTGTGAAGAAGTACACCCCTGCAGGGTATAAAACTATTCAAAAAGCCGCGTCCACGGTAAAGGACTACTTGGTCACTTATGCAGTTCATAGACAAGTTAATGGTTACTACTAAAAGACTCAAGATAAGTGTGAGTACCGCGGATGGCCCTCTCGTAGGATTACGAGGGAGGATCCACGATGGAGTATTGTGATGGTGTTTAGTGGACTCGTGTGCGAAAACTAATTTCTCAAGTGGTAACTCGTAGGATAGTGTAGCCAAGAGTCAAAGATGGCTTGCTGCAATAACTCCACCACCCTTCTTGAGAATGTGCATGTATATTAGGATCTGTTGTAAGACTTGCTGAGTACCTTTGTACTCATGTTGCTTTAATAATTGTTGCAGACGAGAACACCGCCCCCTCCGATGGGTTCTATGTAGATCTCGATGTTGACGAGTGACATGCCACCCAGGTGGTGACCTGAGCTTGTGAAGGGCCTATGTAGATAGACAGGCTTCGTCAAGCCTTCTTTCTTTCTAGTGTCTGTACTCAGACTAGTTGCTTCCGCATGTGCTTGTATGTTTGTATGACTTGAGTGTCGGGTCGTGTGACCCCTATCTGTATGAACATGTTATGTATGGCTCCCCGGAGCCTTTTAAATAAAGTTATTTGAGTCATAGAGTTTTGTTGTGATGCCATGTTGTATTTACACATATCGAGCATATTGTGTGTATGATTGCAATGCTTGGTATGTGTGGGATCCGACTATCTAGTTGTTTATCCTTGGCAGCCTCTCTTATGGGGAAATGTAGTCTGGTGTCTCCACTGAGCCTTGGTAGTCCGCTATAGCCCGGTTTACCGGAGTCTTGCTAGCCCAGCACTACTGCTCCGGAACACTTAGACTGGCCGGCATGTGTTTCACTTCGTTCCTGTGTCTGTCCCTTCGGGGAAATGTCACGCGGTGATATCTGGAGTCCTGCCTAGCCTGCTACAGCCCGGGTTCCCGGAGTCCTGATAGCCCAGTGCTACAGCCCGGATTCACACGCTGCTGACCGACATGCTCGATGTTGATTCATGTATGCCTGTCCCCGTAAGTTAGCGCCGCTTTGGGTTCACGACTAGCCATATCGCCCCGGGTTCTCTGCCATATGGATGCTAGCAACACAATCATATACGTGAGCCAAAAGGCGCAAACGGTCCCGGGCCATGGTAAGGCGACACCCGTGGGAATACCGTGCGTGAGGCCGCAAAGTGATATGAGGTGTTACAGGCTAGATCGGTGTGACTTAGAATCGGGGTCCTGACAGAGTTGGTATCCGAGCCGGACTGCCTGTAGGTTCGTTAAGCCAAACTGGTCGATGTCAAGTCTAGAAATGCTTTAGTTATATGTAGGGGAATTGATTGTGGGAGGGACGTAAGGCTCTTTTTACTCCTTTATCTTATGCCCTCTGATCTGAGTCATCCTCTTCTCTTGCTACGTGGGTTAAGGACTAGGCTCTCTTCTCTCTATCAGGTTCCCGTGTTACTAATCCGTAGTAACTTATAGGATTGTTGGTTACAAGCCTCAGTTCAGTTTCTACTACTATTAGTATGTTGTCAGTTGAACCAGAACCTTGATATGATGTTGTTGAGTGGCTTTGCAAACTGTTGTGAATGTCTCAAATTCTTTTCCTGAGCATTTACAGCCGTTATGCTGTCCGATTTTTCCTAGAAAATTCTAATGCCTTTGCATTATTTCGTGCTTTCAGATGGCCACTCGCACCCAGAATCAAGTGGTTCATCTGACTCAGTGCCTCGATGTACCTGGTCACACGGCCATGCTGGTCCGAGTGATGATCGAGACAGGCTATCGGTGGTATCCTGAGTATACCGTCGAGGAGCAGTTTCGAGACTTTAATCAAAGTCAATACCTTTGCATAGTCAGGACATACCCTTCCTATCCTGGAGCTACTGAACCCCTCCATTGCTCATATGGACTTGGGGTTACCATCGAGATGTCCGTGCAGGACGCTGCTTATTCGATGATGACTATCATGCGAGCCAGACTTGCCTTGCTTCGGAACACTGATTTCCGCTATATGCCAGCATCACTCCCTGGGGCACAAGGGTACTATCAGGCCCTTTACACTGACTATATCCATGAGGATTCACTACTCCGCACCACCACCGAGTTGCTTGAGGACAAGGACCATGAGAATCGTGCATTGCGAATGGAGCTCTTCAACACTCGTTCTCATCACTGGGCCACTCTGACACGGTTTGCACCTGCCGTGCAGGCTGGGTATATGGACATGAGGGACTTGTACCCCGTGCGGTCTGGTCTGCCAGATTGTATGGACGGGCGTGATGTAGGAGGCATCACTCCTCCCCGTGGTCCCCGTCTGCCACCGTTTGTTGGACCAAGGCCACATCCGAGTCCTTTTGGACCGCAAGCTCCACAGGACCGACTGTTTCCAGATGATCATGTTCAGCTCCCAGGACATGGTGGTAATCTCTATGAAGATTACTACAGAGACGTCTGAGTTGGTAGTAGCTTCACTAGTATTGTAACAGTTGTATTCTCCACAGTCCTGCGTGACTCGTGGGATACGACTTGGTGTGTATCACATTCCGGAGGTGTAGAAAAATAATGTATCGGAGCTGGGAATGCCTCCGATGAGATGTAACGTCTTTCAACGTAGTTGTACTTTAGCCTGGGCTTGTACTAAACTATGTACGGTGTGTACGACCGATGGTATATATATGGCAGTTTCTATATTACCATGTCGTGCAAATGAACATCTCAGCATTTCATGTCGTCCATTACATTCTGCGCTTCCTTGCCAGCATTTTGCCATCCTTGTCTAAGCCGTTGTCTTGTCTCTCCTAGGATGGTTAATACCCGCAACAACCCTGCTGCCCCGGAGCAGGGTGAAGCCAGTGCAGCTAGGGATGGGAATCTGCCTCACCCGCCATCTCTGGCCGAAGTTATGCTGGAGGCAGAAAGAAACAAGCGTGAGACCAACCGGTTGCTAGCACGCATTGAGGAGAATACTGCACGTCATCAGAGGAACGAATTGGTGTCAATCAATGACTTTATCAAGTTGTACCCACCGACATTCCATCATTCCGTCGAGCCCCTCGATGCGGATGATTGGCTTCGCAGCATCACCAATAAGCTACGTTCTGCCAACGTAGCCGAAGCTGATAAGGTTATCTACGTTGCCTATCACCTCGAAGGCCCTGCTAGCCTTTGGTGGGAAAACTATGAGGCTATGCGCCCGGCTGGCCAGATTATCACTTGGGCTGATTTCAGTGAGGCTTTCCATGAGCATCACATCCCGGAAGGTCTCATGGATCGTAAGAGGGAAGAGTTCTGCAATTTCACCCAAGGTAGACTGACCGTGGATGCATACAGCCGTGATTTTGGAAATCTAGCACGTTATGCTCCTGAAGAGGTATCCACCGACGCCAAGAAGCAGGCAAGGTTCCGTAAGGGACTTAGCCCTGAGCTTCGCCGTGATCTTCGTCTGCATGAGTGCACCTCTTTCCAGAAGTTAGTGAATAAGGCCATCAGTGCTGAGACAGGTCAGACTGACTATGACGCCTCACGCAAGCACTCCCGTGACTTTGGTTCTTCATCCGGTTCTAGACATCAGAAGCGCCGGGTGTGGATTCCAAACACAGCCCTGCCACCCAGGTTCACTCCGAGGCCATCTTTTGAGCCGCCTCGCCCCAATCAGCAGTTTGCACCGCCCAAGGCCTATGGTGGCCCCGCTGCTAATGCTGCTCCACGCCCCAATGTTGTGACATGCTTCGAGTGTGGAGAGACGGGTCACTACATACGCGAGTGTCCCCAGAACAACCACCCCAATCAGCCCGGAAAGTCCGTTGGTCGTGACAAGCCAGCGGGAAAGACATATTACGCTAAGCCAGCCACCACTGCACGTGGCCATGTCAACTATGTCTCAGCTGAAGAAACTCATGAGGATCCCAACGTCGTCCTTGGTACGCTCCTTGTTAACTGCCATCCGGCAACTATTCTTTTTGATACTGGAGCATCTCATTCTTTTATCTCTGAGAGCTATGCTTGATTGCACAACACCACATTTTGTGACATGCCCACCTCCATGGTAATTCAAACCCCTGGTTCTAAATGGCAAACCTCTCAGGTAAGCCATGGAAATGAAATTCTTGTCGATAGATTGGTCTTCCTTGCATCACTGATAGCTCTCAAGTCCTCGGACATAAACATCATCTTGGGTATGGACTGGATGTCAGCCCATTACGCTAAGATTGATTGCTCTACTAGAACTGTTCAACTCACCCATCCATCGGGCAAGACAGTCAATGTTTTGACCCGAGTGTCTAAGCGTCAGCTCTACTCCCTAAATGCCAACCCTCTTCCAGACCTTGAAGACATTCCGGTAGTCCGTTACTTCCCGGATGTTTTTCCAGAAGAACTGCCAGGTGTTCCACCTGACAGAGATGTCGAGTTCGTGATAGACCTTGTTCTAGGAACCGTCCCAATCTCTAGAAGACCCTATAAGATGGCACCCCTAGAACTAGCCGAGCTTAAGAAACAACTCGATGAGTCCTTGAAAAAGGGTTTCATCCGTCCTAGTTCATCTCCATGGGCTTGCCCCGTCCTCTTCGTCAAGAAGAAGGATGGAACGGATCGGATGGTTGTAGATTACCGACCTATCAATTTGGTCACTATCAAGAACAAGTATCCGCTCCCCAGGATCAACGATCTGTATGATCAGCTCGCAGGATCCTCAGTCTTTTCCAAAATGGATTTGAGGTTGGGCTACCATCAAATCAAAATCAAGAACGGGGACATTCCTAAAACGGCTTTTGTTACTCGTTATGGCCAATACGAGTACACCGTCATGTCCTTCAGTTTAACCAATGCTCCAGCCACTTTCTCTCGGTTAATGAACTCGATCTTCATGGAGTATTTGGATAAATTTGTCGTGGTATACCTCGATGATATACTCATCTACTCCAAGAATGAGGAAGAACATGCCGAGCATCTAAGGCTATTATTGACGAAACTTCGAGAGCATCGCCTTTATGCCAAATTCTCCAAGTGTGAATTTTGGTTGCCAGAAGTGACCTATCTAGGCCATGTAATCTCTGGTAAGGGTATCGCTGTCAATCCCGAGCGAGTTCAAGCCATCCTTGATTGGACTCCACCTGAAACGGTCAAACAAGTTCGGAGTTTCCTTGGCTTAGCGAGCTACTGTCGCCGCTTCGTCGAGAATTTCTCCAAGGTTGCTAAACCTCTAACTGAACTTCTCAAGAGAGATAAAAAGTTTGAGTGGACCCCACAGTGCGAGTTCAGCTTTCAGGAACTGAAAAGACGCCTGACATCTGCTCCCGTACTTGTGCCACTAGAATTTTCTAAGGACTTTGTTATCTATTGCGACGCCTCGCGACAAGGACTAGGTTGCATACTCATGCAAGATCGTCATGTGATTGCCTACGCTTCTCGACAGTTGCGTCCACATGAGGATAATTATCCCACCCATGATCTAGAGCTTGCAGCTGTGGTCCATGCACTCAAAACATGGCGACATTACCTTCTCGGTAATCGTTGCGAAATTTTCACCGATCACCAAAGTCTAAAATACATCTTCACCCAACCGGATTTGAATCTCAGGCAAAGACGTTGGGTCGAGTTGATTACGGATTATGACTTAGGGATAACTTACACCCCGGGCAAAGCCAATGTCATGGCTGATGCGCTAAGTCGTAAATCTTATTGTAACAACTTGATGTTACAACAAAGTCAACCACTTCTCCACAAGGAATTTCGTAAGCTTAACCTTCACATTGTTCCTCGAGGATTCCTATCCACCCTAGTGGCGAAACCTAACCTTACGGATCAAATCATAACCGCTCAGCAGTATGATAGAGGAATATCTCGGATCAAGGAGAACATTGCTAGCGGAGCTGCTAAGTGTTTCTCCATGGATGAGCGAGGCGTTGTCTTCTTCGAGAACCGTCTAGTGGTTCCCAAGAAACAACAGCTATGGCAATTGATCCTTAAGGAAGCTCATGAATCCCCTCTCACCATTCATCCCGGTAGTACTAAAATGTATCAAGACCTACGCCAGAGGTTTTGGTGGACCAGGATGAAGAGAGAAATCGCTCAATACATTGCTAATTGCGACGTATGTCATCGTGTTAAAGCAAAGCATCAATGGCCTGCTGGTACCCTCCAACCTTTGGTTATTCCTGAATGGAAATGGGATAAAATCGGTATGGATTTCATTACCGGGTTTCCCAGGACCAAGAGAGGGAATAATGCTATCTTCATCGTTGTCGATCGTCTTTCCAAAGTAGCCCACTTCCTACCTGTTCGTGAGAGTATAACCGCTAGCCAGCTAGCTGACTTGTACATCTCCCGAATAGTGTCTCATCATGGTGTTCCATTGGAGATTAACTCAGACCGTGGAAGTCTTTTCACCTCTCGATTTTGGGAAAGTTTCCAAAATGCTATGGGAACTCGTCTCTCCTTTAGCACCGCCTTCCACCCTCAATCAAGTGGTCAAGTAGAACGAGTCAATCAAATTCTGGAAGATATGCTCCGAGCTTCTATCATCTCTTTCGGTATGGGTTGGGAGAAATGTCTTCCATTTGCCGAATTTGCTTATAACAATAGTTATCAAGCTAGCTTGGGCAAAGCCCCTTTTGAAGTTCTCTACGGACGAAAATGCCGAACGCCTCTTAACTGGTCAGAAACCGGGGAAAGACAACTCTTTGGCCCGGATATGATTCAGGAAGCAGAAGAGCAGGTTTGCATTATTCGTGAGAAATTGAAAACAGGCCAATCTCGTCAAAAGAGCCAATATGACCGCAAACATAAGCTCATGACTTATGAAGTTGGCGAGAAGGCTTACCTTCGGGTTACTCCTTTGAAGGGAACCCATCGATTCGGTATCAAGGGTAAATTGGCTCTTCGTTACATTGGACCCTTTCGCATTCTTGCCAAACGAGGAGAAGTTGCCTACCAATTGGAACTACCTCCGCATCTCTCCAGAGTTCACGATGTCTTCCATGTTTCTCAACTCAGGCGTTGCTTCTCGGATCCTATCCGTGAAGTGGACCACGAAACGCTTGATCTCCAAGATAATCTCACATATCGAGAATATCCCGTTCGTATCCTTGACCAAGCCGAACATACCACTCGATGCCAGAATATCTAGTTTCTCAAGGTTCAATGGTCACACCATTCCGAGAAAGAAGCTACTTGGGAAAGGGAGGATCGTCTTCGACTTGAGTACCCCACCTTCTTCCCGGAGGATCCTAAATCTCGGGACGAGATTCTTTTGAGTGGGGGTGAGTTGTCACACCCTAGCTATTTCATGCATTAGAGTGTTGCATCATGTTTAAACCTTTCCAGGAACTTGAAATGGGGATGATAGAACCCCCACCACCCCCCCTGGCAACAACTAGGGTTTACTAAAATCTTTTTCAATGAACCTGAAATGCCCTTCTAAAATGTCCATCATTTTTGTCTGGGGTTAGAACCTCTGCCAAAACTGGTTCACATTTTTCTAGGACATCATAAGGTCATTTAATTAAATCATATGTAACTTGCATTTGGGCATTTAAATGCTAGTAAATATTTTAAATGTCCAAATAATCCCAAACTGAAATGTTCCATGTTGGATATACTCTATACAGTGGGCATGAGCAGTTTGGTGATTTTTGAAAGTGCCTAGGTATTTTTAGAAAATCCACAAACTTGCAGAAATATAGAAAACAGAAAATAAAAGAGAAACAAACTTACCTGGCAAGCCACCAGCCGGCCCACCTGGCGGCCCAGCACTGTGCTGGCCCGTGCCAGCCAGCTGCTTCGTCCCCGCCAGGCAGGCAGGGAGGTGACGCCGGCGTGCGCGAGCCCGCCACGGCGCCAGCTGCTTGCCGCTCGAGCCGCTGGACGCCTGGACGTCCTCCACGTCATCGCCTCGACCCCCTGGACACCTCATTCTCCCCCCTGCGCCTCTCTCTTGCTCTCTCCCCACCATGGCCGACGCAGCCGTAGCCGCACCGCCGACGTAACCGCGGCCACCGTCGCCTTCTCGTCGCCCCACCCTGTCCAGCAGCTCCGCCACCGTCCTCTCCATCGAGCAGACTGAGCCCCGAGCGCTCGTTCGCCCTGAAGCCACCGCACCGACCTCGTCTTCAATGCCCGTCGTCGGAGATCCATCTCGCCGCCCCGCTTGCTCCGGCTCGTCCCCGACCTCGCCGACTGCTCCGTCGTGACCGCCGTGAGTTCAGCTACCTCCCCATCTTTCCCGTTCTCGCTCTCGAGCCCTGCATCGACTGCACCGAGCTCGGCCGCACCCGCCGCCGCCTCTGCATGTCGCCGTCGTGGCCACAGCCACGTTGGCTCGATTCCGAGCACGCCATCGTCTTCACCGCATCCCCAGGAGCCCGCAGAACCACTCCACGCACCTCGCCATGCCCCCTAGCGACGAGCCCGAGCTCGCCCGAACTCCGGCAGCCGCACAGCTCGTCGCCGGCGTCGTTTCCGGCCACCCCAGCTCCACCCACTGCCACCACTCGACGCGGCTCACTCCCCGTATCACGTAGATGTGCTCCGCCGTCGTTTTGGTCGCCGGAGCACGAATCCCGTGCTGCTCCGCCGCGTCTGGCCTCGCCGGCGGCTAAACGCCGGCGGGTTGGACCCCACTGACCCAGTTTGACCCCCCTGGGCCTATGACAGGTGGGACCCGCTTGCTAATTAACTTAGGATTAGGGCTAACTAAAAATTAGTTAGACTAATGACACTGACACGCGGGACCCACTGGCCAGGTTTGACCTGGACCGGCCCCGTTGACTGCTAACGTCACCCTGACGCAATGCTGACGCAATAAGTATTTTCTGGATTTATTTTTATTCAGGAAATTCCAGAAAATACCAAAAACTTCAAAAATTCATAGAAATTAATCTGTAACTCCAAATGCAAAGATTTATATATGAATTTGGATCAAAAAAATCCAATCTTTCCATCTGTACTAGTTTCATGCATGTCAGAACACTTTAACCTTGCTGGTTAGATGAAACAAGTTAATGCACTAATATGACCTCTTATTTTGGGTTTGCATTTGAATCCTTGATTCAAATGAACTCAAACCAATCTGTTCTAAGTTACATTAGCGAAAACACACTCATTTTGCCATGTCATAGCATGCATCATATTGTTGCATATTGCCATGTGTTGATTGTGTTTCGATGTGTTCTTCGTGGTAGGTCCTGCCTCCGAGGATATTCACGAGTATCCAACTGATGGGCAGTATTCCACTACCACTCTGTCAGGCAAGCAACCCCATTGATCATTTCGATACAAACCCATCTTCTCGCTTCTGCTCTCGTTTACTACATTAAGACAACGCGTTTCAAACTGCTTGTGTTGCGGTAGTTGAACCCATATCCTCTGCATGACCTGTCATTGCCACAGTAACTAGATGAAACCCACTAGCATGTGTAGGAGTTGATTGAGCCATGTCTGGGTTTCCTACCATGCTATGCCTGCTATGCTTAGAGTTGTGTCAGGTCTGGCTCATCAGTGTGATGGTCTAGAGTGAATGGTTGTGTCGGTAATGAGAGTGAAGTGTTGAACATGATTTGGTAAAGGTATCGATGAGAGGCCATGTAGGAGTACATGGTGGGTTGTTTCATTGAGACCGTCCTTAAGAACTGAGATCTGTATGCGTGATTTAAGACTCAGCTACTACCACACATTGGGATCCTTTACTGACTCTCTCGACTTATTAACCACCTCGTCCTCTGTCCAGGAGTTGCAAGTAGTTTCTGGTGTTTGTAGTTGCTGGAGGCCGTGCGCAGCGCTGACCTTAGGGGTGGGCTGTGATGCGGTAGGCACGTGGCACGGTGTACCGGGTCACCCGTTTGGTGTCTCGGGAACCCTGCACACATTGTTTGGGGCCGTTGAGGATACCCCGGCCGGATTTCCTTGCGGATGGAACCCGAATAGGCGATAAACCTGGACTAGAGACTCGTGTGTTTAGTCAGGTCGTGGCCGACACCCTCGCTGGGCTTCCGCTTGAAGGTTGCCGGGTACATGTCGTGTAGCGGCGATAAGTGGTGAAAGCGTGTGTGAAGAAGTACACCCCTGCAGGGTATAAAACTATTCGAATAGCCGCGTCCATGGTAACGGACTACTTGGTCACTTATGCAGTTCATAGACAAGTTAATGGTTACTACTAAAAGACTCAAGATAAGTGTGAGTACCGCGGATGGCCCTCTCGTAGGATTACGAAGGAGGATCCATGGTGGAGTATTGTGATGGTGTTTAGTGGACTCGTGTGCGAAAACTAATTTCTTAAGTGGTGTCTCGTAGGATAGTGTAGCCAAGAGTCAAAGCTGGCTTGCTGCAATAACTCCACCACCCTTCTTGAGAATGTGCATGTATATTAGGATCTGTTGTAAGACTTGCTGAGTACCTTTGTACTCATGTTGCTTTAATAATTGTTGCAGACGAGAACACCGCCCCCTCCGATGGGTTCTATGTAGATCTCGACGTTGACGAGTGACTTGCCACCCAGGTGGTGACCTGAGCTTGTGAAGGGCCTATGTAGATAGACAGGCTTCGTCAAGCCTTCTTTCTTTCTAGTGTCTGTACTCAGACTAGTTGCTTCCGCATGTGCTTGTATGTTTGTATGACTTGAGTGTAGGGTCGTGTGACCCCTATCTGTATGAACATGTTATGTATGGCTCCCCGGAGCCTTTTAAATAAAGTACTTTGAGTTGTAGAGTTTTGTTGTGATGCCATGTTGTATTTACACATATCGAGCATATTGTGTGTATGATTGCAATGCTTGGTATGTGTGGGATCCGACTATCTAGTTGTTTATCCTTGGCAGCCTCTCTTATGGGGAAATGTAGTCTGGTGTATCCACTGAGCCTTGGTAGTCCGCTACAGCCCAGTTTACCGGAGTCCTGCTAGCCCAGCACTACTGCTCCGGAACACTTAGACTGGCCGGCATGTGTTTCACTCCGTTCCTGTGTCTGTCCCTTCGGGGAAATGTCACGCGGTGATATCCGGAGTCCTGCCTAGCCTGCTACAGCCCGGGTTCCCGGAGTCCTGATAGCCCAGTGCTACAGCCCGGATTCACACGCTGCTGACCGACATGCTCGATGTTGATTCATGTATGCCTGTCCCCGTAAGTTAGTGCCGCTTTGGGTTCACGACTAGCCATGTCGGCCCGGGTTCTCTGTCATATGGATGCTAGCAACACTATCATATACGTGAGCCAAAAGGCGCGAACGGTCCCGGGCCATGGTAAGGCGACACCCGTGGGAATACCGTGCGTGAGGCCGCAAAGTGATATGAGGTGTTACAGGCTAGATCGGTGTGACTTAGAATTGGGGTCCTGACACACAGTAGCAGAATCTTGCCGGGCGCCGAATCTTGCCGGGCGTCGAATCTTGCCGGGCTTCGCAGGCCACCCTGGCAAGGTCTTGCCGGGGAGGCTGGCTTTCGGATTCCAGCTCTTCCTATCTGCTGATCCTCAGATCTTTGACTTGAGTATTTCTTTGATAGCCTGAGTCAACCTCGAACTGTTCCCCGACAAGCCTTGCCGCGAGTATGGCTACAACTGCCCGTGCACAAGTACGTGGTACTAATGGCCCAATACTTAGTACACCGACCGATAGGTAGGGGGAACCATGTCTTCAGGGCGCGCTTGTCTCAAATGCAAGGAAATTTACAAACTTAGCCCCCGTTTATATTTTCCTACATCACAGCAATATTGGTCGGTTGGGGATAAGACGGTAATCTCGCATACAATGAATATTTGCTAATGCAGATTTCGGCCGAGGAGAGTTTGTTTTGGCGCCCATCCTGTATGAATCCGGGGGAGGTGAGAGGCGATTTCGGCTGAGGAGAAACTGTGTTTTGGCGCCCGCCGTGTATGAATCCGGGTGAGAGGCGGTTATGTCATGTTTGAGTGAAATTACAAGCCTGCCCCTATCAAAACCTATAGAAATCGAGCCGACTGGTTTTGCGTGTCAGGGTTAGGCAGTAATTTCCATCTCCCCGATTTTACGCCGCTTCATTCAAATTTTTGGAGAAAAAGATTGCACGTTTACCATGCCAACTCAATTTGAATCCATTTTGTACTCTTTTTTTCTGGTAGGATCCATTTTGTGTTCCAATACAAATCTATATACATCATTTTTCTATATATACTTTCAAAAGCACAACACCCTTTATACATAAATATGGTTTACAAATGGCATGATCTCAGATTCATAAGGCTGAATCCACCTTAATTTGACTTTTCAAATATTTGAAACCACTTTATGTTGAAATCCAATGTATGCATTCCTCGCTAACTGTCTCCAATTAATGTGTGTTTCATGCTGGTTTTTTTACTTCTCAAACAAGTATAATGTGTTTGACACGCGCAACATATATATAGTGTAATCCTGTTTAGACATTAATTGCATATAAACCATGCATTGTCTCTAATTAAAAAATCTATGGATTAGTAATATTGATAAACTAAATAACATTACATGTGTCCCCAAATTCAAATGAATGTGCATGTTTGATAGACCAATTTTCGTTATGATATTTATCGATGTCCTGATCTCTAGTTTAAATATTTGAATCCCCTTTAATCCAGATATTCGTCTCATATAGGTATCACTCATGCTTATATATATCTCTAGACCTATATGCGTTCACCGTCTCACGGGTATCTCTCGTGCTACTTGTATGTCGACAACAATCTTTTATCTTCGTAACACACTGACGGTACTCTCTTCCTCGACCTTCACTCTATCTCTCTCGTAGTATATCTCGCTCGCTACTATGTGTCTCTAACTATGATTCTCCCTGTGAAATCTCTTTCTCTCACACAAACACAAACTTCGTCTCCCGGGGTCTCACTTCTCTCTATATTCCCACGTATGCCGCTCACACACACCCTCACACACATAAATGTCTTGCGCTCCCTATGTCATAGTAGCCACGACACTCCCTCTTAAATAACTCTCTCTCACACACAAACACAAACTCCATCTCGCAGGGTCTCATATCTCTCCACCATTCCCTTTCTATGTCGCTCAGACACCCTCTCTCCTTGTGAAATATATTTCTCTCTCGCAAACACAAAACTCCGTCTCTAGGGATTTCATTTCTCTCTGATATTCGTTTGTATGTCACTCACATGCACCCTCTCTCTATCTCTCTCCCACCCACACACATAACTCAGCCTTCTGATCCACTTGACTATTATATCTAACACACACACACACTAGCCGATCTCCCTCTAGCTAGCATCTATATCTTTCTATTTCTCTGTTTCTCCACCAACCTTCTTTCACGCCCGCACTCTTGCTTCCTATCACGCACACTATATCTGTTTCTCTCTACATGCATTCATGCACCCTATTTTTATCTTTCTCTCTCACACACATAATTCACCCCTCTGAACCACTCGAATATTAACTCTAACACACAAACTAGCCGATGTCCCTCTAGCTAGCATCTCTATCCCTCTATCTATTTTTTCTCCATCAACCTTTCTTTCTCGCACGCACTCTTGCTTCCTATCATGCACACTATATGTGTTTCTCTATACATGTATCTATAGGTCAATCTCTTTTGCACACACGTTGTGTCTCACTCTCTCTCCTCGCCATAGATCCATGCTCCAGCCCACACCACTCACTCTTAAAGAAAAAAACACACATGCTCAATCGTCGGGCCTTCTTCCCTCCACTCTCAAATGCATGCATACTGTCATACTCATACCGATCCATCTCCCCCATCCTATTGATCTCATGACTTATGTCTCCTTTCTGTTATCTCGATCATGCGCGCACACACACATACACACACATCCCACGTATGTATACCTCTCGCACATGCATGTTCAAAGGTCCCATATGTCTCCATATGTAGTTAATTACCCTCAACCCTCACCCCACATCGAATCTTTATCTTCTTGTGTGCACATGAATTCCGTCTGGATGGGTCTCTTCTCTAAAACACACACTCACACTTAACTATCTCCTAGCTACCCCCTCTCCCACTCCTTCCCTCTATCCCAGAAACCAATGAGACTATCCCTTCATTTAATTCCCGCCTACATGCACCATCGACAGTAGTCGTCCTCGGTGTCTCTTGAACAAACACGTTATCTCGATGTCCACTCCTCTCACGCGCACGCTCCCTCTCTTCCCTCTTTATGGGCCTCTTCTCTCTCGTACCCCCCCCTTGTTGGAGGCCTCTGCCATACACATCACCTCTCTACGAGGAAGCCACACACACTTAATTACTTTCCCTACCTAAGACTCCGTTTCACACACACACACACTATAAGAATCCATTTCACACACACACATACTCTAGGTGGAGCATTTGTTCCTACCACCCTTCGTCCAACCTTACCCATATGATAATCAATCACCTTAATTTACTTATATAACATGGACAAATTCCACTTTATTTTAGTATTTAACAAATTCACCAAGTGGGTGGAGGTGGAACCCGTACGCACCATCCCAGCGGGCTCGACGGTTAAATCCATCAAGGGCCTCACGAGCTGGTTTGGCATCCCTAACCGCATCATCACCAACAACGGTTCCTAGTTTACAAGCAACCTCTTCAAGTCATATTGTGCTAACCTTGGAACGCAGATATACTACGCTCCGATGGTGCACCCACGAAGCAACGGCCAGGCCGAGCGCGCCAACACGGAGGTCCTCAAGGGCCTCAAGATTAGAAGCTCCAAGCGGAGGCTTGAGGCTCGCGGCAGGGGTTGGCTGGACGAGCTACAGTCCGTGTTGTGGTCCATCCGCACCATCGCGGCTAAGCCACCGGCGAGACCCCATTCTTCCTCGTCTCGAGGGCCGAGATGGTCCTTCCACTTGAGATCAAGTATGGCTCCGCGCAGGTCTTGGCATTCGATGAGGCGCGCCAGGATGCCGCGTGGGGGACTGACCTTGTGCTCGGCGAGGGAGCCCAATGCCAATGTCGGCATTCTAGGAACCAGGGTACCCAGACTTGCCTGCCTGCGGCCCATGGCGTGGCTCCGTCGACGGCCTGGTATGGCCCACCTCCAAGGCCACCAAGACAAGATCCTTGAGAGGGGCCAAGCCTCGCGAGGCGGACGACACCAAGACCTCCCAAGGGAGCGGCCTCCCCAGGATGCCTCATGAGGAGCGGAGATTTCTATGCAGGTACCCAACCTCAGGAGGTTGCGATGACGCAAGTCATGACGACCAAGGCCAGGCTGGTGCCAGCCGGCGCCGAGGAGGCAGTTTCCTCTTTGGTGCTAAGGAGGCAACCACAGGCGTGGGTACCCAAGGAGCTCGGCAAAGGTTTCTATTTCAGTGCTACAAGACCAAGACCGCCAGGACGGCAGGACGGATGTCATCGTCGTGCCCACTGCTGCATCACAACTAGAGGCTTTGCAGGCGAAGACCACCTTTCATCAGGATAAGATGTATTACTTGTCCCCTTTCAAATTGGCCACTGTGGGATCCGTTCCCGCCTACGATTTGGGGGAAGAGGACCGAGGCCACTATAAGTATAGGTTAGCCACCACCGTAGAAGGGGACCCCCGACCGGGATCGAATCCATTCCACCCTCACCCATAGAACTCGCGAGGTTGTTCATCCTTTGTACTAGCTCATCCTCATCCCCTCGTGAGGCCAATCCACCACAACGCAAGAGTAGGGTCTTACACCGCAAGGTGGCCCGAACCTGGGTAAACTGCCGTGTTCATCTTCTTCCTTGTTCGTGTGCATCGAGCTAGGCCGTAGGGCGACGAGCTGGTTGGCAGCATAGGTTGAGTCCTTCACACATGCCCCAGAGTTCAAACCTTTCTTGGGTTTGCGGAGCCCTGAATCCAACATTTGGCGCGCCAGGTAGGGGCGTGTCTAAGCCTCTCTTCCACCGTACGCTCCGCCGCCATTCTGTCATTCCTATGGCCGACGCTCGCCGTGTCCGTGCTGAGCGTCGGGATGCTCGCGTCGCCTAGACGGCGCCTGTGGGCAACAGCGCTACTCGCCACTCTACCTCCCCGGCGGCTAACGCCGCTGCTGACCCTACTGCTCGCGAACAGCAGGACTCGTCGCTGCCACCATCCGTGCGGCGCGGTGGCCACACCGCAACTCCATCACCCACTCCAGCCACGGTGTCGTCTTCTCATGTTCATCATGGGCCGGCAAACATGCAGGCTATGCTGCTCATGGCACGAGAGCTTCTGCGCTACCGCCCGGCCAACGACCTCTACGACGACTAGCTCGGCCGCATCGCCGAGCTCGTCAGTGCCGCCGGTGAAGCCCCTGCACCGTCCCGTTCGCCCCGTCCCCTGCCGTCCCTGGCGGGCGATGTGGCTCACGGCGCACCTCCTCCTCCTACTCTGCACGGTGCGGACCCCGAGCCCAGGTGAGAGACACCCCAACGCGACCCGCCACGCAGGGCGCCGACACGCGATGAAGAAAGCTGTGAGGTGGTGCAGCGGCCCCAAGGAGAAGCGCGTGCGCTTCCAGCACCACCGCGTCAAGACCGCGTGCCACCGGAGGCGGTGGTGCGTGGGCAACAAGATCAAGCTCCCCCCATGCGACCGGTACCTGTGAGTGCGGCAGGCTGCCGTGCTTTCACCCCGGAGCTGCGCTGCGTCGTCTGGCCCAGCAACTTCAAGCCGGATCTGCCTCCACGCTACGACGGCACTCCTGACCCCGTTGAGTTCCTCCAGCTCTATGAGTTAAGCATCGAGGCGGCGAACGGCAATGACAAGGTCATGGTGAACTGGTTCCCCATGGCCCTCAATAATGGCACACGTTCCTAGCTCCTGAACCTTCTGGTGGGGTCGATCTCCTCCTGGGACGAGCTGCGCGAGCACTTCATCACCATCTTCCAGGGCACCCGCGACCGCGCTCCTGCAGCAGGCAACCTGCGGCGCATAAAGCAGCAGCCGGGCGAGAACTTGCAGAAGTACATACAGCGCTTCACGAACGTTCGCGTCAAGATCCCGAAGGTGTCGGACAGGCCATCATCACGGCGTTCTCTGATGGCATCCGGGACGTCAAGATGAAGAAGGAGCTCACCATCCACGAGGACTTGTGTTCGGCTCTAGATATGTTCAACATGGCAACCAGATGCGTGAGGGCCGAGGAAGGTCGCCTCACCCTCCTGGAGCTTCCGGAGGTCGATCCTGAAGACAAGAAGGCCAAGGCTAATGAAGTGAAGTGCAAGGGCCCCGCCGTGCTGGCACGGCCCACCTCCAAGGCCACCAAGACAATACCCTCGCGAGGGTCCAAGCCTCACGAGGCCCCTTGGGAGGGAGCGGCCTCCCCAGGCTGCCTCCTGAGGAGCGGAGATTTCTATGCAGGTACCCAACCTTAGGAGGTTGCGATGATGCAAGCCATGACGACCAAGGCCAAGCGGGCGCCTGCGGGCGCAGAGGAGGCAGTTTCCTCTTTGGTGCTAAAGAGGCAAGCGCAGGCGTCGGTTCACAAGGAGCCTGGGAAAGGTTTCTATTCCAGTGCTACAAGACCAAGACCGCCAGGACGGCAGGACGAATGTCATCGTCGAGCCCACTACTGCGTCACAACCAGAGGCTTTGCAGGCGAAGACCACCTTTCATCAGGATAAGATGTACTACTTGTCCCCTTTCAAATTGGCCACTGTGGGATCCCTTCCCGCCTACGATTTGGGGGAAGAGGACCGAGGCCACTATAAGTATAGGTTAGCCACCACCATAGAAGGGGACCCTCGACCGGGATTGGATCCATTCCACCCTCACCATTGACCTCGCGAGGTTGTTCATCCTCATCCCCTCTTGAGGCCAATCCACCACAAAGCAGGAGTTGGGTCTTACACTACAAGGTGGCCCAAACCTGGGTAAACTGCCATGTTCATCTTCTTCTTTGTTTGTGTGCATCGAGCTAGGCCGTAGGGCAACGAGCTGGTTGGCTAGATAGGTTGAGTCATTCGCACACGCCCAGAGTTTGAACCTTTCTTGGTTCTGCGGAGCCCTGAATCCGACAGCTAAGACTCCCTCCGCACCATGAGGTACCAGCGGGTGTTGCGGCGTTACCGCAGCCGCAACACCCGCTCTCGGACCCTCGAAGTCGGAGACCTCCTCTTGAGGTGGGTCCTCCCCAGAGAGGGCCTTCACAAGCTCTTGTGGGAAGGCCCGTTCAGGGTCACCCGTGTCTCCATGCCTGGCACGCATGCCTGGAGACAGCGGATGGGGTCCCCGTGCAGAATGCTTGGAACATCCAGCACCTCCACAAGTTCTACCCGTGACACTCTCACGTAATAATGAGTGGGGTTGTACACGCCCCGGAGCTCCCGGTGGACCGCCCCACGGCCCCACGGGAGCTCCCGCCCACACCCAAGTGGAGGCCCCATGCTCCGCGCTGGTGGGAAGACTAGTCTAGCAGCCGGACGCGGCAGTTTCCTTTGCTTTGCGTAAACCATTTGCGATTTCCTTGAATAAAGTTTGGAGTTCTTGCGTACTTTTTAAAGAAGGGGTTGAGGTTTTTCTTGCGGTGTTTTCATTCCTCGAATTTTCATAAGAGCAGCAACGGCTGCCTGACGCCCGCCTCACGATCGTCCTGCGAGTGGGGGCTGGGCCAGTGTCTGCGTTTAGGTCAGCTCGTGGACGGCTGCATCGGCCGCGGGCCTGCCTCTACGCGCACCTCACCAAGACTTTGGTGCCTGAGTCCTCGCGCGACGCTCTCAAGCGAGCCGGTAGGCACGTGTTGCCCGAGGTCCCTGACCTCAAGAACACCCATCTCTTGGCCTTGACTGGGCATCGCGACCCAGCATACCAGTGACGATCGACCCTCGCTCGGGGGTTGCGGGCGCAGAATAAGCAAAGGGAAGGCAGCCTAAGGGAGTACATTGTTACTTCACACATCATGAGGGAGTTTCCTCCAAGTGCCTTTACATCCCCGCGGGGTTACATTCAAAATGTCTGCAGGAAAACAGAAGGAGGGTGTCCTAAGGAGAGGCATCATAATCGTCCTCCACGGCGGCCCCATGTTCCTCGGCTTCATGCTGATCCTCGGGGCTGTCGGAGGTGAACCGTGCAATCAGGTCATCTACGTGGTCCTCCACCCACTCCCCAAGTGCGTCGTGAATTGTCCTGGGGATGGGGTCGATCACGGCCTTGAAGTCGAAGCCGGGGTCAGAGCGAAGAAGATGGCTGAAAACACGCGTCGAAGCCCACTCGAGGAGGTCGCGGCTTTCCTCGTCAACGAGTTTGCGCACTTTCTCCGATCTCCCTTCATGCCGCTCCACGACCCTGGTAAAGAAGGCGAGGTAACTGGCATCGTCAACCTCGAGTGGGCTGGAAACGTTCTCCTTGCAGATGGAGCATAGGGCGCAATTAGCCCGGTGCTCGAGGTCTTGAAACATCACGGATCACGTGTGTTGCAGACCCCGAGCCCGATTCGCCTCATCTGTCACCCGCTCCACCAGGGAAGCGACATCCCCCACTTGCTGATAGAGGGACGCCAGCTCGGTCTCGGCTGTGGCTTGGGCGTCGAGGGCAGCCTGGCGCTTGTCCGCCCCGGCCAGGTGCTTCTTGAGGTCGTCGATCTCGGCCATCAGTTCGTCGTGCTGGGTGCAGAAGCGGGTCTCCTGAAGCTTCAATTTCTTGTGATAATCCTTGGCGAGGGCTCGTCGGGCCTCCACGATCGCCCCATCGATCTCCGCCTGAGCCTTCGCCTCCCGAGAGGCCAGGGTGGCCTCGGCGGTCATCACTTGGCACTCCATCACCTCCAGCCGATCGCGCTCCAGGTCCTGCTCCGACGCCACCAGCTCCAACGCTCTCTCCTAGGGTGCGGTGCCCCACTTCGCGGTTCAACAACCCTTCCGTGGGAATGGTCGCGATGACTTCGCGCTCCCGGGCTTGCCGCTCCAGGATTGCGACTGAGGCCAGAAGCTCCTGCTCGTGCTTTTCGGTGGCCTCGCGCCACCGGTCCACGGCCTCAGCTTCTTCGAAAGTGTGGTCGCGGGCTTCTTTGGCCACAGTGGAGGACTCCTCATCCTTCGACCGAGCGGCTTCGTGTTGGAGGCGGCTAAAATTGACAGCTACTTCGAGCCGGCGCCACCCGTGTGCCAGGCATTGATGCTTGGCCTCGAGGTGCGAGTCAACGTCGCCAAGCTCTGCCTCGAGCCAGTACAGCGCGCCCCTCGCGTCTTGAAGTAGGTTGTGCCGGACGGTGCCGCGGCTGTGCATGAGTTCCAATGCTCGCCCAGGACCCTATTCCACGCCCCCGGCCGCGGTAGAGGCTCCGGAAGGTCCAGCAGCGCTGGGCTGGAATCCAAGGCCAGCCAGCCTGGTGCCCACTTCCTTGGCCCGAGGCGCGGCCCTATGCGAGCCGGATGTCAGGCAGCCCATCGGCTCGTGGCGGACCCAAGTGCCGCTTGGGGATAGCGGGATAAACGGTGGCACCACCCATGTAAGCCCGACACCGCCCCCGTCGAAGGCCGCCGGGGCCCAGGGTCGCGGACCGCCAGGGGTTGCCTCGGGAGGAGTGCGACTTCTCCGGCGTGCGTAAGCTCGGCCGCCGGGCCTGCGGGGCATGGGACCGCTGGGCACTTCGATGCTCTGGGAAGTGGCGACGGGAGCACCCTTGCCCCTTTGCCTGACGGAGACCTGAGAAATAAGGGCTCAGGAGGGCTTGATGAGCAGAGGTCAGGGAAAGTAGAAATCTTACTCGTCGGTGGCGACACACTTCCTTCTCTTCAAGGTCCACGGGGGCGAATCGGCGCCGCCCTCGGGCCGCCTCCTCCTCCAAGGGACGTGGGCCCTAGGGGCTGGCGCCGCAAGGGGCACCTGACCTCCCCGCAAGCTCGCGACGATGGCTGTGTCCCCAGGCGGGGGACCGCCGCCACCATCCAGAGGTGCGGGGGCAGGGCGGCCCACAACAAATGGTTCGGTGCGCCCGTCAGTCGTCACCGGGGGGCACCTCGCCCCAGAGGCCCTCGGGGGCTGGGACCACCAGAAAGAGGTTGTCGCGAGGCCACTCATGGCCCCTGGGAGGCAGCCCCCACTCATCGAAGCGAGGCATCCCCCTAGCGAAGTCTCTCCCGTTCATATAGTCGTATAGGGGGAGTTCACCATCAGGAAGCACACTGGCTTCCCCGCCGGTCAGGAGGCGGAGTATCCCATTCAGCGCACTAGGGGGCAGGGAGGCCTCCTTGAGCCTCATGGGGTCTTCGTGGCTGGTGAAGGTCCACATCGGGCAAGAATGACGCTGGAGTGGAGCAATCCGCCGCTGGACGAACTCCCTTGCCACCATCGCCACCGTCACGCCCGCAGCCCTCAGGTCAACCAGCCTCGCGGTAACCCGCGTGAGCCTTGGGTCCACGAGCCTCTCGTGCGTCCATCTTGAGCTCGGTATCTTCAGGGAAGACAGGGTTTGGAGCAGGGGGCTGTACTGGGATGCATCGACGTACACCCACTGCCTCCGGAAGCCCTCTACGTCTGGGCGGATCTTCATGCTGATGCCCTCACCAGCAGTCGCGCTCACTGTGAGGAGTGATGCGCACCCGGAGCATTGCTCATCGGTGGTCAACCACAGGGAGAAGAAGTGGCGGACCAGCGTGATACCTCTCCAACGTATCTATAATTTATGAAGTATTCATGCCATGTTTACAACAATTTTATATGGTTTTGGTATGATTTGATTAGAACTAACCCGGACTGACGCTGTTTCCAGCAGAACTACCGTGGTGTTGTTTTTTTGTGCAGAAAAAAAAGTTCTCGGAATGGGCTAAAAATTTACAGTGATTTTTTATGGACCAAACGAGACCCCCGAAGCACCGAAGCTGGGCCAAGAAATGACCGAGGTGGCCACAAGCCGCCAGGGCGCGCCCCTACGGCTTGTGGGCACCTCGGGCACCCCCTTGACGTGAGACCAACGACAAAAATTCTTATAAATACCCAAACCTCCGAAAAGAACCCTAGATCAGAAGTTCCGCCGCCGCAAGCCTCTGAAGCAACGAAAAATCAATCTAGGCCCTCTCTAGCACCCTGCCGGAGGGGTCCATCATCACCGAAGGCCATGGAGGAGGAAGCCGGAAGGGTCCATCATCACCATGGAGGCCAAGGACCAGAGGGAGAACCTTTCCCCATCTAAGGGGGAGGCCATGGAGGAGGAAGCACAAGGGGGAGACTCTCTTCCCCTCTCTCTCGGTGGCGCCGGAGTGCCACCGGGGGAACCATCGCCGCGGTGATCGTCTTCATCAACATCACCATCTTCATCACCTTCCTCATCTCTTTAAGCGGTCCACTCTCCTGCACCCCGCTGTAATCCCCTACTTGAACATGGTGCTTTATGCCACATATTATTATCCAATGATGTGTTGCCATCCTATGATGTTTTGAGTAGTTTTCTTTTGTCTTTTGGGTTGATTGATGATCTAGATTGGTTTGATTGTATGTTTTATTTTGGTGTTGTCCTATGGTGCCTTTCGTGCCATGCACACATGAAGGATTCCCGCTGTAGGGTGTTGCAATACGTTCATGATTCGGTTATAGTTGGTTGCTAGAGTGACAGAAGATTAAACCCGAGTAAGGGGGTTGTTGCGTATGGGATAAAGGGGACTTGATACTTTCATGCTATGGTTGGGTTTTACCTTAATGATCTTTAGTAGTTGCGGATGCTTGCTAGAGTTCCAATCATAAGTGCATATGATCCAAGTAGAGAAAGTATGTTAGCTTATGCCTTTGCCTCATATAAAATTGCAATATGACTACCGATCTTGTTAACAATTGCCTAGGATAATTCCGCACACTGATCCATCATTATTCCACATTCGCTATTTATAATATGTAGTAATATATTCTAACTTTATGTTAATAGCACCTATTTTTATATTTTAGTTCTCCGATATCATGCTAAGCTATCTTCTTCATACCCACAACGTAGTTTTATTTCTCGTTTCTAGATGGATGCAAACGTTTGGTGTACGTAGAGTCGTATCAGTGGCAGATAGGACTTGAGAGAATATTGATCTTACCTTTAGCTCCTTGTGGGTTCGACACTCCATACTTATCACTTCCACCTTCGGAAATTGCTACGATGATTCCTTGCACTTGGGGATTATCAAGCTCTTTTCTGGCGCCGTTGCCGGGGAGCAATAGCGTGGGGTTGATATTCTCGTGTGTGCTTGTTTGCTTTCTTCACTAAGTATATTTTGTTTTCCCTTTTGTTTTTGTTTTCTTTAGTTGTGGGTGAAACCAACAAAATAAATTAAAAGAATGCAAAATACAAAAAAAAATTCTTGCCTCTTATGCCAAAAAACTTTTTTCAAAAAGAGAAGTGATTGGAAGGTTATGCATTGGAGAAGTGAGGGTCGACCTTGAACACTTGTGTTCATGCTCATGGACACAATGTAGAATTTTTCATGGAAGTTTCTCAAAAATAATTATCCCATTGTATATATCCATTGTATTATAAAAATAATGTGCTAAGATTTGTCTTTAGGATGATTTGATTGCTTGTTTGCTATGTGCGGTGCAAAAACAGAAACTTTGGCTATAGTGCGTGAATTTACATTTATTACTGGAACGTCAAAAGTTCCTGAAAAATTTATAAAGTACTGCTATGCAATTTTTTTATTTTTTCCTATTTTTTTAGAATTTTTGGAGTTACAGAAGTATACAAAATTTCCAGATTGGTACAGACTGTCCTGTTTTTGACAGATTCTGTTTTCTATGTGTTGTTCACTTATTTTGATGAATCTATGGGTAGTATCGGGGGGTATGAACCATGGTGAAGTTGGAATACAGTAGATATAATGCTAATATGAAATTGGAATGAGTCTACAACTGTACCTAAAGGTAGTGATTTGCTTTATTATACTAACGGATCTCACAAGTTTTTTTTTGTTAAGTTTTGTGTGGATGAAGTTTTCGAAGATCGATGAGTTATCGATATGAGAAGAATAAGGAGAGGCAAGAGTTCAAGCTTGGGGATGCCCATGGGACCCCAAGTAAATATTTCAAGGATACTCAAGCATCTAAGCTTGGGGATGCCCCGGTTGGCATTCCATCTTTCTTCTTCAACAATTATCGGTATACCTTGGTTTTTGTTTTGTTCACATGATTTGCATCTTTTGTGTTTATTTTTATTTTATTTTACTTTATTCACCATGCTAGTATGAGATAGTCCTTAATTGATTTATAGAATGCTTCATTGCTTCACTTAAATCTTTTGAGTATGGCTTTATAGAATGCTCTTTGTGCTTCACTTAAATCTTTTGAGTATGGCTTTACAGAATGCTTCGTCTGCTTCACTTATATATTTTGAGCTTGGATATTTGTCAATCTATATTAATTGTAGAATGCTCTATGAAATTCACTTATATCTTTTAGAGTATGAATAAAATTATCATCGAAAATTGGGCTTGGAAGAGTATCATTAAAATTTCATGCCTAGCTAAAAACGCATTAAAGAAAAGCGCTTGTTGGGAGACAACACAATATTTATCCTTACAGTTTTTGTGTGTTCACATGATTAATCTACTGTATTAATCATGTTTTATAGTTTTTGTTTCAATAAAGTGCCAAGTAAAGCCTTTGGGATAGTGTGGTTGATAGTTGATTTGATTCTGTGCAAAAACAGAAACTTTTGCATCCAGTAACATTATTGTTAAAATTCACTGGAACGTGGAAAAACTCTGAATTTGTTACAGAGAATTGACATACAACTTTTCTACGTTGTCCTAATTTTGCAGAATTTTTGGAACAATATAAGTATGAGCATAATTCAGATCTTGACAGACTATTCTGTTTCGATGCATAGTTTGCTTGTTTTCTAGTTTCTATGGCTTATATTGCTTAATATAAATTTTGAAAATGATAGAGTACAGTAGGAATTATGTGGAAAGAATTATGAATCTTGTCATGACAGTACCCAAGTGAATGATTTGTTTTATTATACTAACGGAGCTCACGAGTTTTCTATTGAGTTTTGTGTGATTGAAGTTTTCAAGTTTTGGGTCAGATATCGATATGAGAAGAATGAAGAGTGGCAAGAACTTAAGCTTGGGGATGCCCAAGGCACCCCAAGGTAATATTCAAGTAATACTCAAGCGCCTAAGCTTGGGGATGCCCTGGAAGGCATCCCCTCTTTCGTCTTCAAAACTATCGGTATACCTTACTTGGAGCTATATTTTTATTCATCACATGATATGTGTTTTGCTTGGAGCGTATTTTCATTTTACTAGCTGTTTGAATAAAATCATTGGATCTGAAATCTTGAATGAGAGAGAGTCCTCACATGGCCATTTAACTATTTGTCTACTCATTGATCTTCACTTATATCTTTTGGAGTAGTTTTGTCATTTACTCCCGTGCTTCACTTATATCCTATGAGTAAATGGTTGAATGAATTGAATACCATAAATCCGAAATTATATATGTTTTATATGCTTATCCCATGGGGAGTAATGAATTCACATATAAGAAGTATAGGTGGTAAAATTTATTGAAAGTTAGCAAACTCAACATTGGTCACTTGAACAATTCGTGAAAGAATATTGAAGGAAGAGAGATTTCACATATAAATATACTATCTTGGACATCTTCTATGATTGTGAGCCCCATTAATTATTTTTAAACTTGAACAAATTAGTTGAAGTTGGACAAGGAAGACAACGTAATGAGTTATGTTTGGGTAGATTTTTATAGAAGTTATATTGTTATTGATCCTCCAACATCTGGTGCTTACTTAGGATCTTTTGCTAGCCAAAAATTTGTACTAAGTAGAGATACTACTTGTAAATCCAAAACCCGTAAACCAAGTTTCTTGCCATGAGTGTCCACCATATGTACCTATGGATTGAATAAGATCCTTCAAGTAAGTTGTCATCGGTGGAAAAAGCAATAAAAATTGCTCCTAAATATGTAGGATCTTTTAATGTAAGGGACAATAAGCGTTGTACGAACTTGTGATGGTAAAGAAATAAAAGCGACGGACTGCATAATAATGGTTACTATCACAAAGGGTAATACAACGTGACATTCCTTTGCATTAAGGGTTTGCACATCCAAAGTTAAAAAGTGCATGCCAACCTCTGCTTCCCTCTGCGAAGGGCCTATCTTTTACTTTCATGTATTTACTTTTATGCAAGAGTCAATAGTATTCCTTCTTAGTTCAAGCTCAAGTATTCTTTAGTTGGCAAGCATCATATGGCGGGGAAAGATCCAAGCATATATGGCCATTCAAATATATTTGATCATGAACTATTATTGTTGACAAATATCTATATGATAAATAAGTTGGGAGGCGAAACATTAAGCCCCTATCTTTCTCTGTGTTCGACGAATGTTATTTGTTCTAAAAATATGCTTTGAGTGTTAGCAATCATGGAAGACTATATGATAGTTGAGTTTGTGGAATTTGCTAAATCAAAGCTCTTACATAGACCCTTCCTGAAAATAAGATGAATTGCAATTGTTTGGTGCCTGAAAGCATAGTTTGTTAGTTTTCAACAAACTTTATGGTCTATACTCTAACATGTGAATAGCTTGTTACTTGATCATGAGAAGTTTTATGAGATGAGCTACTATTTATGATATATAATGATGCTAGAAAAAGTGTTTGGAACTATCATTGATCAAACTTATGCACTATGCTAGCATTCACACTTCATAAACTATTTCTTTTATCATTTACCTACTCGAAAACAAGCAGGAATTAAGCTTGGGGATGCTGATACATCTCCAACGTATATATCATTTATGAAGTATTCATGCCATGTTTACAACAATTTTATATGGTTTTGGTATGATTTGATTAGAACTAACCCGGACTGATGCTGTTTACAGCAGAACTACAGTGGTGTCGTTTTTTTGTGCAGAAATAAAAGTTCTCGGAATGGGCTGAAAATTTATGGTGATTTTTTTATGGACCAAAAGAGACCCTCGAAGCACCGGAGCTGGGCCAGGAAGTGACCGAGGTGGCCACAAGCCGCCAGGGCGCGCCCCTATGGCTTGTGGGCACCTCGGGCACCCCCTTGACGTGAGACCGATGCCAAAAATTCTTATAAACACCCAAACCTCCGAAAAGAACCATAGATCGGAAGTTCCGCCACTGCAAGCCTCTGTAGCCATGAAAAATCAATCTATGCCCTCTTTGGCACCCTGTCAGAGGTGGCCATCATCACCGGAGGCCATGGAGGAGGAAGCCGGAAGGGGCCATCATCACCATGGAGGCCAAGGACCAGAGGGAGAACCTCTCCCCATCTAAGGGGTAGGCCATGGAGGAGGAAGCACAAGGGGGAGACTCTCTCCCCCTCTCTCTCGGTGGCGCTGGAGTGCCGTCGGGAGAACCATCACCGCGGTGATTGTCTTCATCAACATCACTATCTTCATCACCTTCCTCATCTCTTTTAAGCGCTCCACTCTCCAGCACCCCGCTATAATCCCCTACTTGAACATGGTGCTTTATGTCACATATTATGATCCAATGATGTGTTGCCATCCTATGATGTTTTGAGTAGTTTTCTTTTGTCTTTTGGGTTGATTGATGATCTAGATTAGTTTGAGTTGTATGTTTTATTTTGGTGTTGTCCTATAGTGCCTTTCATGACGCGCACACGTGAAGGATTCCCACTGTATGGTGTTGCAATACGTTCATCATTCGCTTATAGTGGGTTGCTAGAGTGACAGAATCTTAAACCCGAGTAAGGGGGTTGTTGCGTATGGGATAAAGGGGGCTTGATACTTTAATGCTATGGTTGGGTTTTACCTTAATGATCTTTAGTAGTTGCGGATGCTTGCTAGAGTTCCAATCTTAAGTGCATATGATCCAAGTAGAGAAAGTATGTTAGCTTATGCCTCTCCCTCATATAAAATTGCAATAATGACAACCGATCTTGTTAACAATTGCCTAGGATAATTCCGCACACCGATCCATCATTATTCCACACTCGCTATTTATAATATATAGCAATATATTCTAACTTTATGTTAACAGCACCTATTTTTATATTTTAGTTCTCCGATATCATGCAAAGCTATCCTCTTCATACCCACAACGTAGTTTTATTTCTCGTTTCTAGATGGAAGCAAATGTTCAGTGTACATAGAGTCGTATCAATGGCAGATAGGACTTGGTAGTGCGACAGAACGACATTGAAGAAGTCCGAAAACGGGGGCAATAAGCCGGAGAAGAGGGCATGTAGGTGAAGGGTGACGGCGGTGGCCTCCAATTCGGTGGAGGGTAAGGAAGCGGGCTAGACCCTCGTCGCCTTCCACTCATTGGAATCGGCCGTGATCACGGGTAAGATCTTGTCCAACCCCTCAAGATTGATCACGATGGACCAGCCCAGGGCGGGTTTCGGCCATGTTTGGTGGTCCACCGCCGCTGTGGCCCCGCTCCTCTTCCTCCTGTGGGCCATTGCGATGCGATGAGTCCGGGGTGGCGCATGATCCGGCGAGCGAGGTGCGAGCTTGCTGGAGAAGGAAAGGGCAGAAGACGGGGGTGCGGTGGAGCAATGATGGCCCCGCGGCGCACGCCAGTCTTTTCTCAGCCTGAGCAGTTGCCAAGAGGACATGGGGAAGTGAAGGCGTCCGCGCCCCATCGTGCACCATGTGTCAAGCCTGGCCCGCAGGCGATTGGGGCTTGCGTCGCTACGCCCTTCACTCCTTGCCTTCGCTTCGAAGCCAGGCCGAGCGTGCCTTGGGCCCGGGTGCTACTGTTGGCGTTCTGGGATCAGGGGCACCCAGGTTTGCTTGCCTACGGCCCAGCGCGTGGCCTCGTCGACGGCCCGATACGGCCTAGCTACAAGACCCTGCAAGCAAAACCCTCGCGAGGGCCCCCCGGCCTCGTGAGGTAAACGACACCAAGACCTCCCGAGGAGTAGCTTCCCGAGCCTGCCTCCTGAGGAGTGGAGATCTCTATGCAGGTACCCCGCCTCATGAGGCTCGCGCTGACGTGAGCCATGACGACCAAGGCGAGGCGGGCGCCAGCGGGTGCAATGGAGGACAGTTTCCTCTTTGGTGCTAAGGAGGCAAGGACGTACGAGCGTTCCCAAGGAATCCCCCAAAGGTTTCCATTCTGGTGCAATGAGAACAAGACCACGAGCTCGGCACGATGGATGTCATCACCGAGCCCACCGCTGCATCATGGCCAGAAGCATTGCTCGCGAAGACCACCTTTCGTCAAGATAAGATGTACTCTTGTCCCCCTTCAAAATTGGCCACGGTGGTATTCCTTCCCGCCTAAGTTATGAGGGAAGAGAACCGGGCCTAGTATGAGTATAGGCTAGTCTCCATCGTGGAGAGGGGTCGACCCATTCTCACCCTCCGAGCCCTCACAAGGCAGCTCACTCACTGTCCTAGTTCATCCTCATCCTCCTCGCGAGGTAATCAACCACAAAGCAGGAGTAGGGTTTTACACCGCAACATGGCCCGAACCTGGGTAAACTGCTGCGCCCCCTCTTTTCCCTGCTCACACGAACTCGATGAGGCCAAGCCATGAGGCGATGAGCTTGAGGCTGTAGCTAGGTTAGATCTTCGTACATGCCCTAGAGTTCGAACCTTGTTTGGGTCCGCGGAGCCCCGGTTCCGACAAACTTGATCGCCCCCGATGTGATCAAAAGGCTGCAGATTTTTGATGAGGATTTGTAGAAGACTGGCACATTCCAGGGAATCAATCCAGGAAGAAGCCAGCCGAAGGGCAGGATCACTTTGGCGGTAAAATTTGACAATGAACTCAACTACAGGACAGAGAAGATTGTCTTCGACGTTGTCAAGATTCCATTGCCCTACAATGGAATCCTTGGATGCCCCGCAAATGCAAAGTTCATGGCAGCATCTCAGTACGCCTACAACACGTTGAAGATGCCTGGGCCGATAAGTGTCATCACCATTCGTTCCGATAAGAAAGATGCATTAATTTGTGCAGATCAACTCTACCGGGAAGCAATTGTAGCATATGTCACCAAGGCACTTGCTCCTGCCGACCACCTCTCGGGTGAAGAAGAGGAAGAAGACCGACAAGACCACTGACTCCGGCAAGCGCGCCTCTTCGGAGTGCTGCGCTCCTGTTGAGGACGTGCCAGAGAACTCTACCATCAAAAGAAAAAAGAACAAAGCTGCTCCACCAGAAACCAAAAAGGTGTCCGCCAAGGACGACGGCTCGGGAGGAACTTTCACCATAAGTTCCACCTTTGATGATAAATAGGAAAGTGCGCTTGTTGTCTTCCTGCGGGCGAATGTCGATGTGTTTGCATGGCAACCATCTGACATCCCCGGTATTCGTAGGGAGGTAATTGAGCACCACCTTGCCGTCTGTCCTCATGTGTGGCCTATCAAGCAGAAGGTGAGGAAGCAAGCTTTGGAGCGACAACAATTCATTGCCGAAGAAATCAAGAAGTAGGAAGCAGCAGGTTTGGTTCGAGGAGTACTCCATCCCACGTGGTTAGCTAATCCAGTTGTTGTGTGCAAGGCTAGTGGCAAGTGGCGGCTTTGCATTGATTACACAGACATCAATAAAGCTTGCCCAATGGACCCATTTCCCTTGCCGCACATCGACCAGATTGTCGACTCCACTGCCGGATGTGATCTTCTGTCGTTCCTTGATGCCCACTCTGGGTATCATCAAATATTCATGTCAAAAGAATATGAAGAGAAGACCGCGTTCATCACTCCATGTGGCACGTATTGCTTCATACGTATGCCTTTCGGATTGAAGAGTGCTAGTTCAACATTTGCAAGAGCTGTCCAGATTGGTTTTGAGCCCCAGCTGCACAGAAATGTAGAAGCAAATATGGATGATATAGTGGTCAAAACCATGGACAGAAGAACACTCATTCAAGATCTAGAAGAGACATTTTCTAATCTGCGCAAGATCAATCTCAAGCTCAACCCCGAGAAGTGTATGTTTGCTGTTCCAACTAGCAAACTTCTTGGTTTCTTTGTTTCTCAACATGGAATCAAAGCCAATCCCGACGAGATCAAAGGAATTGAGTAGATTGAAGCACCGAAGTGCGTAAAGGATGTGCGCCGTCTTGCCAGTTGCATTGCTGCACTGAGCAGGTTCATCTCCAAGTCTCTAGAGCGCGCCTTGACGTTTTTCAAAAATTTTGAAGAAGGCAGGTCCAATGAAATGGACTCTGGAAGCGGAGGCAGCACTGCATGACCTAAAGAAGTGCCTCTCCTCTGTGCCAACACTGGTTGCGCAAGACTGCAAGAGCTGTTGCTGTTATACTTGGCGGCAATGAATCAAGTGGTCAGTTCTGCACTAGTGGTAGAGAGATAAGTTGAAAGCAAAGAAGTAGCAGATGCAAGCCCGACAAGTGACAAGCCAAAATCTTCTCTGACTAGTCCTGGTGCCGATAATTCAAGTGCAGAACAAGTAAATGAGTCAGAACAACAAGTTGTGCAGAAGAAGAAGTTGGTACAATGCCCAGTATATTTTGTCAGTTCCCTTCTCGAGGGAGCTAAGTCAAGATATTCTGGAATGCAGAAATTGCTTTTTGGTCTCCTTATGGCCCCAAGGAAACTACGCCACTACTTTCAAGCACACCAAATAACCGTCGTCACTCGCTTTCCAATGCAAAGGATCTTGAGGAATCCAGATGCAACACGCAGGATTGTTGAGTGGGCATTGGAATTGTCAAGCTTTGATCTCAAATTTGAAAGCACATGAACAATTCAAAGCGGAGCCTTGGCGGAGTTCATTGCAGAATGGACACCAATGCCAGACGAAGAAACTCTAGAAACCTCTCTCCCTAGCAAGGAAACAACTAAAGATTGGATTGTGTACTCTGATGGGAACTTTTCACTGCAACAGTGCTGGAGTGCTTCTTGTCGCACCCTAGAGAGCACCTCAAGTATGTAATTAGATGCATTTCCCTAGGGAGAAGGTGACAAACAACAATACTGAGTACGAAGGACTGCTCGCCGGTCTCAGGATTTCGGCAGACCTTGGAATCAGAAAGCTTATTATCCGAGGCGACTCGCAGTTGGTTATGAAACAAGTCAACAAAAATTATTAGAGTCCATTGATGGAAGAATATGTTGGTGAAGTGAGAAAACTGGAAGAGCACTTTGACGGATTGCAAACAGAGAACGTTCCTCGTGCAGACAAGTGCATTGCAGAGGATCTATCAAAGCGTACCGCACTCAAACTACCCGTGGAACCAGGAACTTTTGTGCTCCACTTGACTCAGCCATCCGTAACACCATCAGTTGGACAGAGGAAAAGAAGAAAGTTGAACTCCAACAAGTATTTTCATGCCGAGCACCCAGAAGCTGCCGGCAAGGATGTTGCCGGGGACAATGGCAAACTTGCCGGTGAGTAGTAGGCTCTGGCAAAGAACCAAGTTCTTGCTTTCGAGACAAGCGCTCCCATAGCTGAGCATATGCCTGTAGTCCTTGTTGTCGAGCCGCAGGCTCCGGCATGGGCGCAGCAAATTGTCAATTTCCTTCGAATAGGAGAACATCCGGAAGATCAAGAAGAAGCTGAAAGAGTAGCCCGTCAATCAAGTATGTATCTATTTGTTGGCAACGACCTGTACAGAAAGTGACCAAATGGGGTGAAATTGAAGTACATTTATCGGGAAGGTGGACAGAAGCTGTTGGCGGAGATACATGGGGCGATATGTGGCTCTCACATAGGATCAAGGGCCCTTGTCGGCAAAGCTTTCTAGCAAGGTTTCTTTTGGCCCACTGCCCTCCAGGATGTAACTGAGCTAGTAACCAAGTGTGAAGCATGCCAGTTCCATTCAAAATAGTCACATCATCCAATTCAAGCTCTTCAAACGATCCCTCTCTCCTGGCCCTTCTCCGTCTGGGGGCTCGCCATACTGGGTCATTTCCCACGCGCAGTCGGGGGCTTTGAGTACTTGTACGTTGCAATCGACAAGTTCACAAAGTGGCCAGAAGTGGAGCTAGTGAGGAAGGTGACAACACAGTCAGCCGTCAAGTTCTTCAAAGGACTAGTTTGCCGATTTGGAGTGCCCAACAGGGTCATTACCGACAATGACACACAGTTCACCAGTCACGCCTTCATGCAGTACCTTGACGACCTTGGCGGCAAGATCTATTTTGCATGAGTTGTAGAAGTGTTGAGCGTGCTCAAGAAGAGAACTTTTGACAAGCTGCACAAGTGTGGAAAACAATAGATTGATGAGTTGCCAGCGGTTCTTTGGTCAATCACAACGACACCAAATTTAGCCACTGGCCAGACACCCTTCTCCCTAATCTATGGGGCAGAAGTAGTGCTCCCCACGGAACTCATGTACGGGTCACCTCGAGTGCTCGCTTATGATGAGCTTGAGTAAGAGCGGCTGCGTCAAGATGATGCAACGCTCCTTGAGGAAGATCGTCTCCCGGCGGCTGTACGTGCTACATGATACTGATAACCCACAAGTATAGGGAATCACAACAGTTTTCGAGGGTAGAGTATTCAACCCAAATTTATTGATTCGACACAAGGGGAGCCAAAGAGTATTTGCAAGCATTAGCAGTTAAGTTGTCAATTCAACCACACCTGGAAAATAAATATCTACAACAGAGTGATCAGTAGCACAATAATATGATAGTTTGATAGTGATAGCAGCAATAGTAACAGCAATAGTAACAGTAACAGTAGTAGCTGTAATTTTGTAGAAGTTGTGACAGTACCAATAGTAATAGTAACTTATCAAGAACAATATGTGAAAAACTCGTAGGCATTGGATCGGTGATAACGTTGGATAATATTCATCATGTAACAGTCATAACCTAGGGCTACAGAGAACTAGCTCCAATTCACCAATGTAATGAAGGCATGTATTCCGTATATAGTCATACATGCTTATAGAAAAGAACATGCATGACATATTTTGCACTACCCTCCCGTGGCAGCGGGGTCCATAAGAAAACTAAGGGATATTAAGGCCTCCTTTTAATAGAGAACCAGAACAAAGCATTAACACATAGGGAATACATGAACTCCTCAAATTACGGTAATCACCGGAAAGAATCCCAATTGTTGGCACCTTGGGGTATGCGGATCATAACACGTAATAGGTGCATATAACTTGCATGGTAGGATCAAGAACACAAATATATTCATGAAAACATAAAGGGTTCAGATCTGAAATCATGGCACTCGGGCCCAAGTGACAAGCATTAAGCATAGCAAAGTCATCGCAACATTAATTTCAGAACATAGTGGATACTAGGGATCAAGCCCTACCAAAACTAACTCGATTACATGATAAATCTCATCTAACCCATCACTGTCCAGCAAGCCTATGAAGGAATTACTCACTCCCAGTGGTGAGCATCATGAAATTGGTGATGGAGGATGGTTGATGATGACGAAGATGAAAGATCCCTCTCTCCGGAGCCCTGAACGGACTCCAGATCTGGCCTCCCGATGAAGAACAGGAGGTGGCGGCAGTTCCATATCGTAAAACGCGATGAAACTTCCTCTCTTATTTTTTCTTGGGAAATCTGAATTTATAGTGTCGGAATTAGGGTCAGCAGAGCCTCGTGGGCCCCAATACCCACCAGGGTACGCCAGAGGGGGGTGGCACGCTGGTTCCTAGTGGGCAGCACGGCCCCCAACTCCAGTGGGTCTCTGCTCCAGTATTTTTCTTTTATTCCAAAATGAATCTCCAAAAAGTTTCGTCCAATTTTGAGAACTTCTATTTTTGCACAAAAACTACACGATGGTTGTTCTGCTGAAAACAACGTCAGTCCGAGTTAGCTTCATTCAAATCATGCAAATTAGAGTCCAAAAAAAGAGCAAAAGTGTTTGAAAAAGTAGATACAACGGACACGTATCAACTCCCCCAAACTTAACTCATTGCTTGTCCTCAAGCAATTCAGTTGACAAACTGAAAGTGACAAAGAAAAACTTTTACGAACCCTTTTATTCTTGTGTCCTTATATATGCTTAAATAATACCAAGGTTTTCAGCAAAGATGATGACTAACCATGCAAACGATAACTCTTATAAATTATATTCACTCATATCAATGGCATAATCAACTACCAAGCAATAATAAAATATCTCAAATGCCAACACCCTCTAAAAACAATCATGATATAATATGACAACATGGTATCTCGCTAGCCCTTTCCGAGACCGCAAAACATAAATGCAGAGCACCTCCAAAGTTCAAGTGGCGACTAAACATTGTAATTCATGGTAGAAGAGATCCAGTCATGATGCACACCACATTAACTATGCACAATGCATGAGGATGACAATAGAGCTCTCAGGACTGGTGCTTGTTTGAGAAGGTGATGACTCAATAATAAAAGTAAAATATCATAAAAGTAAATAGATGGGCCCTTCGTAGAGGGAAGCATGGATTTGCAGAGGTGCCAGAGCTCAAAGCTTAAATCAGAGATAAATATAATTTTGGGAGGTATACCTTTCCTGTCAATGTTATGACCAAGAGTTTTCAATATCTTCCATGCTAAATACATTAGCAGCGGTTCCCAAGTGGTAAAAGTAAAATTTACTCCCCCTCCACTAACAAACACAAGCCATGGCTAGCCGAATCCTCAGGTGCCCTCCATACCAACTACTTTTCGAGGGAGTTTTGTTTAATTATTTGCAATTTTAATCATGCGACTGGGCATCCCGATTACCGGCCCCTCTCATGCAAGGACGAGTGAATAAATACTCATCATGAGAATAGCCTTCTTAGCTTGGAAGATACTGACCACCCCCTCTCGTGGCATGAGTGGTACGGGCACACAAAACAAATGTTCATTTGAATTTTTAGATGTGGCACATGCAAATTTACTTCGAACGCCAGAGTAATACCGGATATAAGTAGATATAGTGGACTCATCTTGAACAACTTTGGTTTAAGGATTTGGATGCACAAGCAGTATTCCCGCTTAGTACAGGCGAAGGCTAGCAAATAGGTTGAGAAGCGACCAGCTAGAGAGCAAAAATGGTCATAAACATGCGTTGTGAATAATTAACATTGAATACTATCATGAGTAGGATATAAACACCATGAACATAAATATCATGGAGGCTAAGGTTTTGAATCAACTACATGTGTGAACATGTACCAAGTCAAGTCATTCAAAACATTCAGACGAAGATACCATATCATCATACTACATCAAAACCATTTTAATGCATGTTGATATCTAAGATAAATCATTATCCACTCCTAGCTACTTAAGCATGGCATGAGCAACTATAATCTCTAATTGTCATCATAAACATGTTTAATTGTAATATGTTGAATCATGTATACTGAGTTAAACATATTTACAGAAACAAAAACAAGTTGAGTTCATACCCGCCTTTCCTTATCCCAGCCTTCATCATATATCGTCATTATTGCCTTTCACTAGCATGACCGAATGGTATGAAAATAATAATAGTGCAAGAGTGTCGTGGACTAAGCTAGAATCTGTAAATATTTTATTCAAAGGAGAAGACAAAATAATATGGGCTCTTTGTTAGATGAGCAATAATGCATATGAGAGCCACTCAACATTTTCATCTTGGACTTCTCCTTAGTACGACTCAACAAAAGAACATAATTTCAGAGAAACACACTGAAATATTTTTGGAGTTTTTGGTTTTTCTTGAAAGAAGCTAATTAGTAAAGGAAAACAAAAACGATAAAAACTATTTACACGGGAAAGCTCCCAACAAGCAAAAGAAGAACGAGAAATATTTTTGGGTTTTCTTTAAATACTACAACTAATTTAAACTAGAAAGAAAAACCGAAAATAAGTGAGAAATATTTTTGGATTTTCTCAAAGTTTTTCAAACACACAAGAAGAAAGTGATAAAATGAATATAACATGGATAATACAATGAAAGAGGATGAATGCTGACAATTAAAGTGAAATGTGTGAACATGAATGTAATGCTGGTGAGAAAAATGTACTCCCCAAAGCTTAGGACTCCTCCTCTGCTGTTGCCTGTGCATTCTGGTAGGCGACAATGTCCTCTGGTAGGATGGTGTATCCGTTCCTGGCATAAGAGTCAAACAAAGCAGGTGCAGGCAACGGAATAATATCACAGGTATCCTCACTAAAAACCAAGTTATAACGAATGTGGTGAGGAGGCACGGGAGCATCAATAAAGTGGCGAGCCTCCAACGACTGGTGATCTAGATAAACTCTAGTCAACAAGTAATCATGGGGGCGTATCTAAACAATAAAGCGTCTCGCTAGGCGAGTTGCATAAATACCACCATGAATTTTACCCTTAGTGCTATTAGTGTGCAGGCGGCGCTCAATGATAGCTCCTAGGTTATAGGTGTGGTCATTATGAAGTGCACGGCGTAAAATAGCTAGGTCAGAGGCACTAAGTCTACAGGCTTGCTCCCTAGTAGTCAAACACTTCTCTATGAATAAGGCAATGTAGTGCACAGAAGGAAATTGCAAACTAGTGACTGTGGCTTTTGACACGCCCCTTTCCTCACCTGTCGTGGTTTTGTCACGGCAGATGTCCTAATGTGAGGACTTAGTTGTGAGGCCATTGCAACTAGGAGGTGTGCTTGTCGGGTTTGATTGGAATCGAGGGACACGAGTTTACCCAGGTTCGGCCCCTCACGATCGAGGTAATAGCCTACTTCCTGCTTGTGTGCTTATTTCTTGGAGATCAATTACAAGGGAGCAGATTCGCTTGACCTAGCTATTGATCAATTGTAACTTCGTCCTATTTGTAACTTACACTCACCTTTATATACAGGTCGAGACCCAGGGTTTACAAGAGTCCGGGTCGTACTACGATACGTGACTTAGTATGTTTATAACTTGTCTCCTAAGTAAGGTAACTCCTGGTGACTTGGACTTCGGGGCCACGAGCCGCCGTCTTCGGAAGCTAGGCCCTAAGCCGGCCCACTCTGTGAGCAGCCCAACTAGTCTTGCTCCTGGGTGCCTGAACCCATCTTGAGCCTTGCTCCTCAGCTGCCACCTGGATGACCCGGCCCAATCAGGGCGGGTTATATCATGGGGTTATATACCCAACATTAGGACCCTGATTGATTTGAATTCATTCATGTCACTCTCCATCATTCAACCTGGCACCTTATTTTCTGGTCTGGTCCAGATCTTCTTCGGGTTGTCAAACGCCGGCTTAATACGCTTTCAAACTTGTTAATTTTTACCTCTTATTGCTGATGTCACATCCAAAAACCCTAGAAATCCATGATGACATCATAACGAATCTTATGCATATCCATTTATCTTGAAAATCGAGGGATCTTCAGTTCAAAAAGTTACTGTGCCCCCTCATTTCTCGCGCCTGCCATTTACTCCTTGGCCCCTTGCCTTATAAATACAGACAAAGGGTCCTCCTTTTCACTTTTGCTCCACTCCTGCCGCTTTTTCTTCTTCTTCTTCCTCAAACCGAACCTCTCCGCCACGCCACCGCCTCCGTTCGTCCGCCACCAGCAAACTCATCTAGGACCGCAGCGCCATCGGCGAAGCTCAGCCAAGCATCTTTGCCATCTTCTGCAACCGTCGGGTGCGCCACCCCCTTTTCCACAGGTCTGGACTTCTTCCATGGTAGTTTGTCGGAGTTCATCGGAGTTCACCGCTTCGTTATTGCCATTGCTAGCATAGATGTATTTTTAATAAGTTTTCTCATAGAAATATAGCAGCGGGAGGTGTTGCGCCGTTTTTTTGGCATCTGAAATACTTAGATCTCCTTCAGATTCCTTTGGCTATGCATCCACTTCTCCAAAGCTTCATCTTAGGTTTAGCAATATTTTCTCCTTTTAGACTGTTTGGTAGATCCGTAATTGTAGCTGCTTCGGTAGAAACTTGTTTGTATCATACTTAGCAGTATTTTATAAAACTCTCAATTTAGTATGAGATGCCTTCATGCTATCTGGCAGCTCATCATTGTAATCATAACCTGCCAGATATTAGAAACTGCCTCTTTTGTTAAGCCGGCTCACCTGTTGGGTGACTCATCCAACATTAATGCTTACGCCGTCATGTCTTTAACCACAACTAGCAGTACTGTCTCATCACATAATTGATGTGGCGAGTTATCACTTCTTAAGTAACCCACCATTTATATTTATGCAGTTCTAAATCCTTTCTTAGGCGACTCAGCATGTCAAAAACTACCATTTGCAACTGGGTGCCCTCCCAAGTTTCCCAGCTCGTGCTTAATGATTATAAGGATCAAGGCCTTCTGCCGGCTCAATAAGAGATTGGTTGGTGAGCCGCCCAAGGAGATGATGTCCCTCGACCCGGCGAAGGAGAAGTTGTGGTCTTTCTAGACCATCTCATGAGAGGGCTTTTCTCCACCCGGCTCAAAATTCTTCCGGAACTTCCTAAAGTTCTTCAACCTTCATCCTCCAGATCTCGCTCCAAACTCCATATCCAACTTGTGCCAGTTTCAAGTCTTGTGCGAGGGGTATCTGCAAATGGAACCCACTGTTCCCCTTTTCAAGGAATTCTTCTATATCAACCGCCACACAAAGTTTACTGATGGCCCCAGTCTAGAGCTTGGCGGGGTCTCAATTCAACGGTGGAGAGACAGTTCTTTTCCTCAAGTCACCCTACCAAGTCATCCTAAAGGATGGATTAAGACTTGGTTCTACTGCAAGAATACAGCTCCAGGTGGTGAAAACCCCTTACCGGGTTACAGAGCTGACCGGCTTCCAATGGACTTTGCCCTCAAATGCCGAGTTATTCCAGAAGAGCATGCTCAAACCGCCATTGTATATTCATAACTCAGGGCCTTGCTAGCCAATGGCCTAACTGGAGTTGATCTAACCCGATCCTTGGTTGCCTTGAGGATCCTACCATTAAGTCGCCGCATCAATTTGATGTACAATTATTCTGGCGGGTCAGATGACCTTCAACGATATAGCAACATGGACCTGGAGCCTGATGAAATAAATAAAATTGTGAAGAAATTACTCGGAGAATCTCAAGACGCCTGCAACAAAGTGGGGCTGAATCTTTTCTGTAGTCTCAACCCGGCACCTCCAGTAAGTGTATACATAGTTATTTGTCCGGCTCGTCAATCTTTATTTAGCCAATGTCTCACTTGCTGACCTGGTTCAACTATGAAGGCTGACTCTCCCTTCTGGAAGAGGAGAAAACCCAAGCAAGCAAAACCCCGGCTCAAAGGAGAACAGAAACTGTTGCTGTGAATGAGCCGGTAACACAGGGCAAGTTACCAGCAGTTGATAATCAGTCGTAGGTAGAACTTGACTCCCTTGGTCATCTCTTTATTGAACTCGCTGATGCTTCTTATTCTTAGGGTGATGCTGCAACAAGCCAGGCTGATAACGCTGAGATAATTTACATCTCTTCCGGCTTAGAACCTTTGCCTCCAAAGAAAACAAGGCGGGATGTCCGGAATGTAAAAATTTCCCATCCTGACGCTCACTTGGACCTAACCTTTCTTTTCAAGACAACACAGCATGAATCAAGACACCAAACTCATAGTGGCGGCTCTAGAGATCTACTAGCCGGGTTATCTCATGAACCATCTGCCCGCAGGCGACGTAATGAGGTGCCACACAGTCCAACTCCTTCTCTTCCACAAGCCGGCCTGAGCAGGCAGCCTCTTAACCCTTTTGATTCAAATAATCAGGAGTCGCCACCATCCTCAGGAGACTCATCCACCACTCAGCTGCTGCCTTTAAATATAAACCATGGGTAAGTAATTTTACTAACTGTTGGCAGCTTGATATAATTAATGGCATGTGTTTTTGAATGCACCATCTTGATAACAGGGCCAAAGCTAAGAGCAAGAAAAGAAAAGTGGGTGAGTCTTCAACAAACCCAGATATTCCTGAGTCCGAGGATCAGACCTTGGTGAGCCCTGAGGCCCATGCTGATATTCATGAAGACCATCATGACAGTCAAGTTGAGCCGCCGCACCAAAATGAACCGACCGGAATTGAAGCTATGGATACCGAAGCCAACCCGGCGGATGACCTTAACCCGCCAAGTCCTGCTCTAGCTCTGAGTCCCTCCACGGCGGCTCAAGATGTTCTTCTTGAGAAGGATAATGATGAAGTTACCTTTACGAGTGAGGCTTACAAACCTCCATAAGTCTCCAATGTGCTAACCAAGACCACAACCAAAATTGAGGGGCCCTTGCCTGACAAGGCAAAAGCTAAACTTGGACTGCCCAGTGATGAGGAGTTCAGTGTAGAGGAGTGAGATGCAGGCTATCTGATCTGCCTCTCTACAAACCGGGATCTGGAAGCTGGCCTGGTCAACATGATGAAAAGAAAATATGAGGTACGCTCATCTTTCCAGTATTATATATATCCTTATGTAGCCCCCAAGTCTTAAAAATAGGAAGACTTGAGTATGTTATAAGACTTAGACCAACATCTTGAATTCTTGGAAGGTAGCCCCCAAGGGCCGGGTTATCATATCGATGATAAACCGAATATTCACATGTAGGCTTGATGAAAAAGGAATGCCATGTAGCCCCCAAGGGCCGGCTCATCTTCCTGAGACGAGTCGGGTCTTCCAATGTTATGAGATTTTGAAGAATTAACCTATAGCCCCTAAAGGTAGGCTCATCTTTATAAGATGAGCCGGGTCTTCTTGTACTCCCTAAGATAGAAAAAATGACATACATTAGCCCCCAAGTGCTAAGTATATTGCTTGCAATCTGCTTGGGACTTCTCCATTGAAATTGAATTGGCATATCCCCCAAGTACCGGGTTTGATATTGTCGCCGAGTTGCTTCAACATTTGTTAAATGAATTATCTACTTATTTTGCAGGAGGCTTTAAGCACGACCGAGTCAAATTTGTCCAGCTTGAGAAAAGACTTTGAAACTGAACAGGCGTTGCGGACCAAGGCTGAATCAAGCCTGCAATCTTCTTTAGAAGAGTTGGAGAAAATCAAGGCGGGCTTTGAGAGGGAGAAAAAAAATCTTTTGAGATGCAGAAAGCCGCCCTGATCCAACGAGCAAAAGCCGCTGAAAACCAATTGGCACCGGTTACTAAGGAGCTGGCCGGGTTAAAACGCCACATCGCTCAAATGACCCAAGCCATATTTGGTAAGTCATCCCTCAAGTTATAAAGAAATATTAACTCGCTTGGCGACTCACACATTGCAACTTCTATGCAGGTGATACAACCCGCAATCTCCAAGACAACATCATGAAGCTAAAAGTTGTATACTCTTTGGCAGAACAATTACATGCTGGAAGCATGCACACCTTGAGGGATGTAATGGGTAAAAAAGACTTGCCACAATTCATAAGAGATGTTTTGAAGAGGCTGTCAACCATCCCAAAACAAGTTGAAGAGCTGAAGAGATCAGCCGCAAGATCAGGAGCAACGACTGCGCTAAGCCGGGCTATGGCTTATGCACCAGAATTAGACCTTGTAGAGATGGCCCGCGGGTTCCCGCAATATAAGGATGACAGGTCTGAATTTTCGCAAGAGGACTACACCCATGCTGGAAGGAGTCACAAGTATTGGAGAGTTAGCTTGTTGAAAAGATGGAGTTGAAGAAATATCAGTTAGCTTACGATGCCAACAACACGCGAGTTCCAGCGCCAACACTGATATCCTATGACTTAATTCCGCAACGGCGTAAGCATCTCTTTGCCCCAGATGTTGACCCATCTCCTATCCTTCATGACGAATTTGTCTTCCACGCTTTGTTTTACTGGAATCTAAACAATTCTCAGATCCATGAAACAGAAGAGTCGGCGCAGGATAACCCGGAAGCGTCAACCACTGGAGGTCATCAAGGTGCTAACCCGGATAGCATAGAGACTGGCTTACAATAATAGTTGAAACTCCTTTAAAAAAATTGAAGGAATGTTGTGGGCTCAGCTGGAGCCTTGCAATAGGCGTAGTTGAAATACTTTTGCCCAAACACTTATCTGCCTGTTGGTTGAATTTTTTTGGACTAATGCATGCTACTTAACCCGCCTTGGGCGTCTTATGTTTACATATCAAATAGCCATTGCTTGTGCCTGTGTTTGATCAGTCGAGTATAGCATCCTGTAAATGGAGACATTTCTGGCATGTGCAAAAATTCCACCAAGTTATAATTGGTGTGAAATAATCCGACGAGTTACGTGCCGGCGACTTATAGTCATGACAAATGTTTGTTGAAACACAATGTTGAATTGATAATTAAGCGAATCATGGTAAAAAAACTCAATACTCATCACAAGCAACCCAGAGTTCTTTTGACCCGGAGACGTATAGTAATTGCCATAATGGGATTAAGAGCAAAAGATTCCTGCAGATACAGAACCAATATTGATATATATAAATATTGAATAAATGATAAGTTGTCTTTCGAGGCTCGACAAAAAGACTAGCTTTTGAGGCTCAACTTTGCTTCGATGAACCTGGCATAATAGCATTGGTTTATCCTCGCTTTCCGTAAGCCGGCTCTCACATGACTTAAGGCGCCGTTTTAACCTTGACAAGTTCAGGGTCATAAAAATTGACTGTCAAGAGTACGACTGGTCATCTTTTCAGAGTAGCATCAAGCATATAGGCAGTTTAACCTACAATGTGGCGTTTTTGCCGGGTCAAGACGGTGAGAAAGCTAAACTCGGTGAGTTGGAAGCCCCAAAGTGACCTATGATCAACAAATAAAAGTCTCATCCATAATATATGAGATGAAACGACAGAGGCCCCGAATTTTGGGGATGCCGGCTTTATTATATTTGATCATAAAATATATATACATGATATCTATGTACAATGACTGGAGCCGGTGGCTCAATTGTAGTAAGGCCAAAGATGAGCAATATTCCAGGGCCTGTTAGTCTCCTCCTCAGAGGTACATGACTTATTGTGTTCACGTATGTCGATGAGATAATATGACCCATTGTTGAGGTTCTTGATGACCACAAAAGGCCCTTCCCAAGGAGGTGAAAGCTTATGCTTGCCTGCCTTATCTTGAATCAGACGGAGCACTAAGTCGCCCTCCTGGAAAGTGCAGCTTCAAACCATGCGGCTTTGATAGCGACGTAGGTCTTGCTGGTAAATGGCAGATCGAGCCGCCGCAAGGTCACGTTCTTCCTCCAAGGCATCCAAAGCATTCTGATGAGCTGTCTTGTTATCTGTTTCAACATAAGATGCCACCCTGGGTGAGTCATGCCGGATGTCACTTGGGAGAACCGCCTCTGCGCCATAAACCATGAAGAACGGCGTGTAGCCTGTTGGTCTATTGGGGGTAGTCCTTATGCTCCAAAGAACCATTGGAATCTCTTCTACCCAACAACCCGTAGTGCGCTCCAAAGGAACCATGAGCCGGGGCTTGATCCCTCATAGTATCTCCTGATTAGCATGCTCGACTTGGCCATTGGACTGTGGATGAGCCACAGATGAAACATCAAGCCGGATGTTTTCCCTTTGACAGAACTCTTTCATAGCACCCTTGGATAGATTGGTCCCATTATCAGCGATGATACTATGAGGATAACCAAAGCGGAAGATCAGCTTTTTTTATAAACTGAACTGCAGTCGCCGCCTCACAATTCCTCACTGGCTCTGCTTCAACCCACTTGGTAAATTTATCAACTACCACCAATAGGCGAGTCTTCTTATCTTTAAACCTCTTAAATGGCCCAACCATTTCAAGCCCCGAGACCACAAATGGCCAAGTTATTGGGATCATCCGCAATTATTGAGCCGGCACAAGAGCTTGGCATGCAAACTTCTGGCAACCATCGCACTTGCGAACAATATCCTCTGCGTCAGCATGAGCGGTTAGCCAGAAAAATCCGTGTCTAAAAACCTTGGCCACTAGGGATCTTGACCCGGCATGATGACTAGAGTCCCTAGCATGAATTTCCTGGAGAATCTCACGGCCTTCCTCAGGGGAAACACAGCGTTGGAACACGCTTATCACACTGCATCGGTGTAACTCGCCATTGACAATGTCATGGACTTAGACCTCCGGATGATCTGTCGTGCCAAAATTTCATCTTCTAGCAACTCACCCCGAGCTAGATAAGCCAGATAAGGTAACGTCCAATCTGGAATAACTCATAAAGCCGCCACCAACTGTCCTTCTGGGTCAGGAATAACAAGATCTTCTTCTGAAGGCAACTTAACAGAAGGGTTATGAAACACATCAAGAAACACATTAGGAGGAACCGGCTTACGCTGAGAACCTAGCCGAGATAAAGCATCAGCCTTCTCATTAAGCCACTGGTCTATGTGATCCACTTGATAGCCCTAGAAGTGACCTGCAATTAGTTACTACTTGACGATAAGCCGCCATAAGCGGGTCCTTAGAATCCCACTTCCCTGAAACTTGCTGCGCAAGAAGATCTAAGTCGCCCAGGCATCTAACTCGGCCCAAGTTCATTTCCTTAGCTATACGGAGCCCATGCAGCAAAGATTCATATTCAGCTGCGTTATTAGTACAGTGAAAAATGAGCCTCAATACATAAAAAAAATTGTCATCTCGATGGGAAGATATAATAACCCCAGCCCCTGAGCCTTCCAATTGCCTTGATCCATCGAAGTCTATCGTCTAGTATGTATTATCGGGCTTGTCCTTAGGTGTTTGCACCTCTGTCCAGTCATTGATAAAATCCACCAAAGCCAGAGACTTGATGGCGGTTCTGGGCACATATTTTAGATATGTGGCCCAAGCTCAATAGCCCACTTAGCGACTCTGCCTGTAGCTTCTCTGTTTTGAATAATATCCCCCAGAGGAGCAGAACTGACAACAGTGATTGGATGCCCAAGGAAGTAATGCTTCAACTTGCAGCTAGCCATGAACACCCCAAACACCAATTTCTGCCAATGTGGATACCTTTGCTTGGACTCTGTCAAGACTTCACTAACATAATAAACCGGCCGTTGGATTGGATATTCTTTGCCTGCCTCCTTGCGCTCGACGACAACTGCCATGCTTACAGCTTCGTGGCGTGGGAAACCACAGCCACCTATGGGTCCATCAGCCCCTTTTGGCTCGGCGGGGGAACGGGCACGTTGCACAAAGAGCGAAGAAGCGTCACACAGCGTGGCAGAGATCACACAGGAAATTTTTACCCAGGTTCGGTCCGCCGTGAGGCGTAAAACTCTACTCCTGCTTTGGTGGATTGATGGTGGAAAAATGGTGGATGAACGCAGCGCTCTTCCCCGGCAAGGTCGCCTCGGGGCGAGAGTAGCTACGCGCGTATGAGTGTGTAAGGGTCCGGATCAACCAACCCTTTCTACGTTCGCCATGGGCCTCCTTTTATAGATCAAGTGGTCACCACAGTGGCAAATCAGTCATTACATAGTGATTAGATAGCAAACAGTGCTATCATACCTAACTCTGCAGGCTGACAGAGCGCATTAAATGCGCCGCTCAACGTCACATCTCAGCTTGCCCGGCAGGCCATGCCGGGCTGTCTTGGTAGCTTCGCACCTGCTTGCTTGACACGTCTCAGGACGGGTGTCACCTATGGGTATTTTCTGTAGGAAGTGGCTTCCATGTGGCAAATAGCAGCCACTTAGTCACTTTGGAGCTTGACACCGCACTGATCGACGACGTGCGTCATGATGAGGTGGTGCGGTGGAGTGGTTTGCCTCCGTAAGCCCCGGCAGGCCTGCCGGGACGATCCTGAGACTTGCTTCTGGAGCAAACCCAACCTTTGCCAGGCTCGGCTGCCCGGCAGAGGAGGTTCTTCCCTTAGCGATATCTTGCTTCTCTGACTCATCTTAGTCTTCTTGATCTGCACTTTGGTCCTGCCAAAGAATTGATCCCTCGTGCTTTGATCTGACCTTGGTGTTGTACTCTTGTCCTTGGGCCTATGCATAGTCTGGGCAACGGACCCAGAGTTTGTTGCACCGATAGGAGCCCCCAGGCCTGGCCTGGACGCGCTGCTGGGCATCGTCGGGGTAGGCCCTAACCAGTGCATAGGCAGGAGCGCAAGGGTGGCTTCGCCCTTTGAGATCTTCTTTGCTTCTTCATTAACCTGAGCTTGGGTCAATTTCCGATTTTCCCGCGTGTTGTGCGCAACGTTACAGGAGAAACCGGACCACGATCTGTGAACCGTCCGTGCCCCATGATCACGGGGCAAAAACTTTCGCCCCACTTGCCTCCCGCTTTAGGTGCATCCGCCATGTGTACCGCATGCATTGCGTAGGGTAGGTGGCGGAAGCAGAGGGCGCGGGGGCGGGTGTCATGGCTAAAAGGCAGGCATCGCAGATTGGCGCAGAAGGTCGGCCTGGATTCCCTGTGCCGTTGAAGGCGCAGGGAAGCCGCATTGGAGGAGCGGGCCGGCTACCTCCTGAATGAGAAGCTAGCCCCCTGCCCTGTTTCTCTATAAAAAGGGGTAGGAGCGGTGTGTTTGTTCACACACTTTCCTTCTCCCCTTCCTCAATTGTTCTTTGCTTGCCATGGTGAGGGGACGAGGGCACAGTGGTACTCCGCTGGCGATGAGAGCTTCTATTCGACAGCGTCTCCCTCCTCCTCCTGAAACCGCGGGATCGGAGCCTACTGTGAGAGGAGGAGGAAGAGGACGAGGTCGCGGTCATTGTGGCGCTCGCGGAGGACGTGGGCGGGGCGGCGCCCTGATCGCGCCCCCACTAGACGTTCCTCCTCCATTGGAGGGCCACGTCGGAGACCAGCCTCTGGAGTTCATCATCAGGCTATATAAGCCTCCGCGCGGCCGCCTCCACCTTCCTACTCCATTTGCAAGGGCGATGGAGCGCGACCACCCACGAGCGTTGAGGCTGCACATGAGGGGCTGCGGGAATGGCAACATACGAGTGGATGTAGATTTCCACGCCCCTCACATCATGTACTTCCGTCGAGGTTGGAAGACTTTTGCACGTGCCCATAGCTTGTCGGAAGGGCACGTCCTCCAATATAAGTTAATGGAGGATGGTTTCCTTTCCGTCAAGGATTTTGGGAGCTCGGGTGCTCGCTTAAGGTGTTGCGCGGAGAGCTCGACCGACGACGAAAGCTCCTCCTCGAGCGACAGCGACGAGGAGGACAGTGATGGTGATGACGACGGCACTGACCGAGAGGGCGACGACTCTGACTCCGGCTGAGCATCAGTCGAACCATCATCGTCAAGCAGTGGCAGCACCATCTGCATCTGCATCCCCTCTCCGGCAAGGTGATTTGCCGGGGAGTTGGGAGCGGGGGTGGAGGTGGTCCCTCCGGCTCCTCCAGCAGCCCTCCAGCTGGACCCCGGGAGGCTTCCTCGCGGGCTGCAGCTCCGTTAGCCCTGCCGCGTCCTCTTGGTCCTGGTGGTGGCGATTGATGGGTCGCCTCCGCCATGCTCTCCATCGTCGCCTTCGTCGGTGCCCTCCCGCCCTGCTAGGATACCTCTCCTGGAGCCCGACATGGTCAGGCTGGGCTTCTACCCAGGCACTCCTTTTGCCCTCTTCTCCTCCTGCCGCAGTGCCTAGGAAGAGAGGGACAAGAAAGGGAATTATGGGGTACTTATCTTTTTTCAATCTTAAATCTATAGGCACTTGCCAAATTTTAGTTCAAATAATGTAGTCTCTTGAATCCATGTTCGTGTCCTGTAAGGTCTGTACTTGTTTGAAGCATATTAATGAAAAAGATAAACATTATCGGGGACTCATGCATGTATATGTCTATGCAGGGGCGGGATGCCTCTATATTTATAAATAAACGAGTTTCCCCCGGTAGGCTATCCTGTCAGTAGCCTCTGTTTTGTTGCCGGGGAGTTAGGCCTATCGGGCACAAATAGTGAAGAGGGACCAGCCCCCCGCCAGTCCTTTTTCAACAAAGGCCACTGTGACCACCCTGACCGAAGTAACGTTCGAGTCAAAGGGCGGGGGCACCTAAGTTTCAAAGGATATCAGGGTTTTCTCATGCACAAGTCTTTACTTATAGAACATATATGGATACAAGGAAGAACTTATCTGTATGGCTTGTCGGAGATCACAGTGTAGGCTCATCTTCTTATTTCCTCTTGGGCTGAATCCATGATAGGAGCCTGCAGTTTATGCAGATCAGAATGATGACAGATGTGATCTTATCTACATGAACATGCAATGCTCATGATATGCTTATGCATGCATGCAACTTGTTGGGGGCCCCCAGCGCTTCATTTATTTCTCTGTTGCTCAGGGTCTGCGCCTGGCTTTGTACAAGTGGTTACATGCAACTGAGGCAAGGCCTGTACAAAAGGGTGGCTGCCGGGTAGGGCCAGACAGCCGCGCCTTACGGGTAGAACTTGCGGAGATGCTCAATGTTCCATGAGTTTTGCAATTGAATGCCATCTCCGGTCTCCAGACGGACTGTGCCAGGTCTGGTGACTCGTACTACCCGGTAAGGGCCTTCCCACTTTGGCGTCAACTTGTTTGTATCCTTGGCGGACTAAACGCGCCTAAGGACAAGGTCGCCTTCCTCAAAACACTGGGCATGAACCCTGCGGCTATGATAGCAGCGCAGGGCTTGCTGATAGCGTGCAGCATGCGTAGCAGCCCGGAGACGGTCCTCCTCGAGAAGCACAGCGTCGTCAGGCCAGTGTTAATCCTGCCCTACTTCATCGTAGGCAAGCAGTCGAGGCGACCCGTAAATGAGTTCTGTGGGGATAACTGCTTTTGCCCCATAGACTAGGGAGAAGGGAGTCTGCCCGGTAGCTCGATTTTGTGTCATTCTGAGGGACCAAAGAACAACCGGCAGCTCGTCGATCCATCACCTGTCGCACTTCTGCAGCTTATCAAATGTTCTTGTCTTGAGTCCTCGCGACACTTCAGCATTTGCCGTCTTAGCTTGTCCATTTCTTCTGGGATGTGCAACAGAGGCAAATGAGATCTTGCTTCCGAGGGCATGAAGCTATTGCATGAAGGCGAGGCTCGTGAACTGGGTGCCGTTGCCGGTGATGATCCGGGTAGGGACCCTGAAGCGGCACACCAATCCTTTCAAGAAATTGATACCTGACTGAGCAGTCACCTTTCTCATGGCATCTACTTCCGGCCACTTTGTAAATTTGTCGATTGCAACGAACAAGAATTCAAAGACCCCGGCAGTTCGAGGGAAAGGGCCGAGGATATCGAGCCCCTAGACCAAAAACGGCCATGACAAAGGGATTGTCTGAAGAGCTTGGGCAGGCAGATGGATGTTCTTGGAATGGAACTGGCAAGCTTCACACTTGGTGACTAGCTCGACCGCATCTTTGAGGGCTGTGGGCCAGTAGAATCCTTGCCGGAATGCTTTCCCAACTAAGACCCTTGATCCAATGTGGGAGCCGCACATGCCTTTGTGTATTTCTGCTAGCAGTTCCTTTCCTCCTTCCCGGCAAATGCACTTCAATTTCACACCGTTGGTCCTTCTTCTGTGTAGTGTGTCATTGACAAACTGATACATACTAGCCCTCCGGGCTACTCTTTCAGCTTCTTCTTACTCTTCGGGAAGTTCTCCGGTTTGGAGGAAATGGACTATATGCCTTGCCCAAGTTGGAGCCTGGGGCTCGGCAACAAGGACTAGAGGCACCTCCTCATCTGCGGGAGCGCGTTCCTCGACCGCGGGGACCAGTGGCCCGGCAGGAGGGCGCAGCCTGGCAATCAAAGGGGAGTTGTTTTCGGCAGGGTCCCTGCCAGGAGCCCCGAGGGGTTCTACCGGGAGAGGCTTACCGGAGTCCAATTTCCTCCTCTTTTGGGACATTGTTGTCGGGGATACGGAGGGCTGAGTAAGATGGAGAACAAAAGTTTCTGGTTCCACAGGAAGCTTTTGCGCAGCACACTTTGACAGATGATCAGCGATGCTGTTTTTCGCATGGGGTACGTGCTCTGTTTGCAATCCGTCAAAGTGCTCCTCTAATCTTGTCACTTCCTCAACGTATGCCTCCATCAATGGGCTTTGGCAATCCTTGTTGACTTGTCTCACCACAAGTTGCGAGTCTCCTTGAATGATCAGCTTCTTGATTCCCAATTCAGTGGCAATCCTGAGCCCGACAAGGAGCCCTTCATACTCTGCTGTATTGTTGGTCGCCTCCTCCTGGGGAAAATGCATCTGGACGATGTACTTCAAGTGCTCTCCATTGGGAGCAATGAGAAGCACACCAGCCCCCGCACCTTGTAGGGAGAAGGCACCATCGAAATACAAGATCAATTCTTGGGGTGCTTCCTTGCCGGTGATAACTGTTTCAAGAACTTCTTCGTCAGGGGTTGGCATCCATTCTGCAATAAACTCTACCAATGCCCTGCTCTGAATCGTTGATGTGCTTTCATATTTCAGGCCAAAGCTGGATAACTCCAATGCCAATTCCACTATCCTGCCAGTAGCCTCTGGGTTTCGGAGTATCCTTTGCAACGGGAAGCGGGTGACAACCGTGATCTCATGGGCTTGGGAGTAGTGGCGGAGTTTCCTTGAGGCCATGATAAGGCCAAAAATCAACTTTTGCACACCAGAATACCTTGATCTAGCCCCCTGTAACAGGGAGCTGATGAAGTACACTGGGCGCTGCACTACATTCTTCCTTGCTGCGTCCTTGGGGTTGCCTTCGCTGCCGTGCTCTTCTTTATCCTGATCCATATCTGATCCTGCCGGGCTGTTCTCTCTCTTTCCTGGACGGGACACTAGCTGAGGTTGCTGCTTCCTCTACTTTCCGCTGCGCCACTAGTGCTGCACTAACAACTTGATTGGTTGCCGCCAGATATAGCAGCAACAGCTCTTGCGGTTTGGGAGCAACCCAACTGGGCACAGAGGACAAGTAGGCCTTCAAATCTCGCAGTGCTGCGTCTGCTTTCGGGGTCCACTTCATGGGTCCTGCCTTCTTCAAAATTTTGAAGAACGGCAAGGCGCGTTCGGCAGACTTGGAGATGAATCTGCTAAGTGCGGCAACGCACCCCGTCAAACGCCTCACATCCTTAACTGTCTTGGGTGCTTGAATCTGCTCGATAGCCTTGATCTTATCTGGGTTGGCTTCGATCCCGCGGTGGGACACAAAGAAACCAAGTAGCTTGCCGGAGGGAACACCAAACACACACTTCTCCGGGTTCAGCTTCAAGTTGATCTTGCGCAGATTAGCAAATGTTTCTTCCAAATCTTGGATGAGGGTCGATCTGTCCTTGGTCTTGACCACAATATCATCAATATAAGCTTCAATGTTCCTATGCAACTGTGGTTCATAACCAACCTGGACTCCTCTTGCAAAAGTGGACCCGGCACCCTTCAACCCGAAAGGCATGCGCACAAAGTAGTACGTGCCGCAGGGGGTGGTGAATGAGGTCTTTTCTTCATCTTCCTTGGTCATGAAGATCTGATGATACCCAGAGTATGCATCCAGAAAGGATAGCAAATCACACCAGGAAGTGGAATCCACAATTTGGTCGATACGCGGGAAGGGGAATGGGTCCTTCGGGCATGCTTTGTTCAGATCCGTGAAATCTATGCAAAGCCTCCATTTTCCATTAGCCTTGCACACAACCACTAGGTTTGCTAACCATGTTGGATGTAGTACTCCTTTGACCAGACCAGCTGCCTCAAGTTTCTTGATTTCTTCGGCAATGAACTGTTGCCGCTCCAAGGCTTGCTTCCGGACCTTTTGCTTGACGGGTCGGGCATGTGGGCAGACAGCAAGGTGGTTCTCGATTACCTCCCTGGGAACACCGGGGATATCAGATGGTTGCTAGGAAAACACATCGATATTCGCCCACAAGAATGCAACGAGTGTGCATTCCTATTTGTCGTCAAGGGTGGAACTGATAGTAAAAGTACCATCAACGCCAGCCAGACCTGTCGGGACCTTTTTCACATGGGGTGCAGCAGCCTTGGACTTCTTGCTGTTGTAACTTTGCGGCACGTCATCCACAGGCATAGCATACCCCGAAGAGGTATGCCTCCCGGACTCATTGATCGTGTCTCTGCTAGCCTTCTTCTTTCCTTTGATTTCCTTGGCGGGAACTACGGCTTCCGCGGCCTCTATCGCGAGTGCTTCCCGGTACATCTTATCCATGCAAATAATTGCGTCCTTCTTGTCTGATGGGATGGAAATGACACCCACTGGCCCTGGCATATTCAAAGTGTTGTAGGCATAGTGGGATGATGCCATGATTTTTGCCAAAGCTGGGCATCCAAGAATTCCATTATATGGCAGGGGGAGGTTGACCACATCAAACACAACCTTCTCAGTCCGGTAGTTCAACTCCCCTCCCCCCAAATGTCACTGGCAACGTGATCTTTCCCTTAGGATGACTCCTGCCGGGATTGGCTCCTTGAAATGTCCCAGTAACCTTAAGCTCTTCCTCTGCTATCTGGAGTTTGCTGATAACCTTTGGGGAAATCAGATTCAACCCGGCCCCACCGTCAACCAACATCTTTGTGACTTTGAGGTTGCGAATCATTGGTGAGACCAACAATGGCAAGCACCCTACCGCAGTGGTGCTGTCAGGATGGTCCTCTTCATCAAAGATGATGGGCGTGCGTGACCACTTGAGCGGCTTCCGAGAATCTGCCACTGGCTCCACGGCATTGACCTCAGGCGCCCACTGTTTAAGTTGGCGGTGAGAGGAGTGCAAAGATGCACCCCCGTCAATGCACAGGGCGTAAGTGGCCTTCTAAAATTCCTGCTCGCTGGTTTCCTCTTCATCCCCTCCATCTCTCTCAGCATTGCAATCCTCCTTCTCTCGGCCCCTGGCGGGTTTTCCTTGGTTCCGAGGAGCCTTGGCTGGGCGATTCGCTTCACCACCCCGGCCCTTCCCGCCAGTACCATTCTAAACTTTTTCCTTATCACGCTTCTCATACTCAGCCCTCTGCTTCTTAACGAGCTGCTCAACCTCATGACACTCTTGGAGATCGTGGCCCTTGGTTCGATGAATCTTGCAATACGGCCCATCGCCTTTCCCAGCCTTCTCGGCAGCCGTAGCCTCCCGGCAGTCAGTGCACGCGGCAACTTCCTTGCCGGGGGCTTCAGTATTAGCCTTCTTGTCGGTACTAGGCGTGCCCGATCTCTCAACGGTCATCACTGCCTTATCCTTGCGCTTCTTGTTGCGCTTCTTATTCTTCTTCTTCTGATTGGTGGACTCGTCGTCATCCTCTGAGTCGATGTCGACGCAATCTTCCTATCCAGAGAGTTTTATCCCTTCCTCCACCCGAGCACATTTCTCCACGAAGGTGTAAAGCTCCTTCACAGTCTTGGGCAGCCGAACATTCATCTTGGAACGTATCCTGCGGTTGCGCACGTTGGATTGGAAAGTGGCTATCACAACTGCCGGGTGGATATCTTGGATATTTCTGCGTACTCGGCTGAATCTCTGGAAGTACCTTTGCAGAGTCTCTCCTTCTTTCTGCTGGAGAAGCTGCAAATCGCTGGGCCACCCTGGTTCTTGATGGCCACCCGTGAAGGTGCCAATGAACTCATGGCACAGGTCAGCCCAGGTCGAAATGGAGTTATCCGGCAGGTGCATCAGCCATGACCTCACGCCCTGTGGTAGCGCCCACAGCGGGGGCGGCCGGAGAGCTGTGATTCGCCCCAGAACGAGCGCCACCAGTGCGGTCCTACCCTTCGGTGAGGATAAGAGGTGCAGGTGGAATAAGCCCTCCACTCGTACCTCATGGAGCATGGCCGCCAGGATGTTGCTGATGCTGTCCTTCCCCGGTGCCTCCCGTTCCTGCTTCGGCCATGGGGGAGGTGGTGACAACCCGCCCACGCCGACCACATCCCCCGCAACGTCCACACCCTCGCGCGTCCCCGCATTCCCCGCGACATCGGCGGTCGCGGGCGGTGGAGCCTTCGAGGTGGACGGGTGATTTGTGGCTCCGGACTTCTTCTTAGGCGCCATAGTTGATGACGCCGTCGATGACGAGAATGGCGATGAAGATGACGTGCTATAGACCTATGGGGCTATGAGCCCCTTTTGGTTCGGCGGGGGGACGGGCACGTTGCACAAAGAGCAGAGAAGCATCACACAGCGTGGCAGAGATCACATGGGCAGTTTTTACCCAGGCTCGGGCCACCATGAGGCGGAAAACCCTACTCCTGCTTTGGTGGATTGATGGTGGAAAAATGGTGGATGAATGTAGCGCTCTTGCCCGGCAAGGTCCCCTAGGGGCGAGAGCAGCTACGCGTGTATGAGTGTGTAAGGGTGTGACGACCCCGGCTTAATCGTGCACTAATCATACACGCAAATGCGCACGATCAAGCCTAAGGACTCACTTGAAGATATCACAACACAACTCTAAAACATAAAATAAAGTCATACAAGCTTAATATTACAAGCCAGGGCCTCGAGGGCTCGAATACAAGCTCGATGGCATACAAGCGTCAGCGGAAGCATTAGATATCCGAGTACAGATATATTACAGAGAGAGAGATAAGCCTTCACAGAGGCGGGGTAAAAATAAAAACTACGATCGAAAGGCGTAGGCCTCCTGCCCTGGACCCTCCGATCCTACTCCTGGTCGTCGAACGGCTCCTCGTAGTAGTAGTACTCGCCAGGCGGATAGTAGTACTGGTCGTCGGCTGGGGCTTCTGGCTCAGGGGCTCCGTCGTCTGGTGGCATCAAATGGAAAATGGGGGAAAAAGAAAATAAAGCAAACGTGAGTACTCATCCGAAGTACTCAGCAAGCAAGGATCTACACTACATATGCATCATTGTCAAAGGAATGGCTGTATATGTGGACTGGGCTGCAGAAATGCCAGAGTAGAGGGGGAAAGCCTAGTCCTATCGAAGACTAGCATCTTCAACAATCTTCGACAGTCTTGCAGCATCAGGAGAGAGCAGATGAACATAATGTAAAGTAGTAGTAATATCATCAACCTCGACCTGAGATCCTTTCTCGACTCCCTGCGAGAAAGCAATCCCAGAGCCGTACTATCCAGTTCTCACCACATGTTCTAGTTGTACCGATCGGGATACAACTCCGAGTGTCCGTTACCGTAGGACAGGCTATCGATAGAAGTTTCTTCCCTGCAGGGGTGCACCAACTTACCCACCACGCTCACTTAACTCTGGCCGGACACACTTTTCTGGGTCATGCCCGGCCTCGGCTAAGCAACACGCCGCAACCCGACCTAGGCTTATAAGAGAGGTCAGCACGCCGGACTAAACCTATGCCCCCAGGGGTCTTGGGCCATCGCCCCGGGAACTCCTGCACGTTACGGGGCCACCGAGAGCAGACCTAGCAACCCCTTATACAAGCGCGGTTGCATTACCAGTCCAACTCGGCGTGCGCCGCTCCTTACTGACGTCAAACAAGCTTCGGCTGATGTGTACGACGCAGAACGCCCATACTATGCCCACGTGATGGTTAGTGCTATCGGGCCAGAGGCCCCTCGGATCAAATATCCAAACCGTAGTGGATTAGGAGCGCGCGGAAACAAGCAGAGACTCACGATCGATGTGACCCCGTCGCCCCGTCTCGAGGACTTGTGGCAAGGGCTAAGAATGCCCGGCCACGCCTCGTAGTTATCTCGCGGGCACCATCCAGGTCAACCCGACTCCACATCACTTCGCGTTAAGCTCGCGCGGGTACCCCTCAGGGCCGACCCGTCTTTAGTATCATAGTTTAGTGCAAGTCATAATATCCAAGGTAACTGTGTGTCTGACACCGAAGGGAACCCTGAGGAATCACCCTTGATGGAATTCCCGCTCGATGTTATCATCAAGGTGAACGAAGGAGGAATCACCCTCGAGGTCCACCTTGAGGAGTTGCGCGACGACGTCGTTATCGGGGGTGGTGTAGAAGGAATCACCCTCGCTTACCACGACCGAGTAACTAACCTACAAGGTTAACATCAGAAGTGCTGACGAGGTATCACCCTCGGCACTCGATGGTAACCCAGCAGTGTCGGCAACTAAGGGGAAGTGATGTGCGGTGCCATGGTCTAGTCTTCAATCCCGATGATCAGGTCTTCTGATGTCCAGCAGGGCAGTCGGGATCAAGTGGGGGTCTCGGTCGTGTCTCTACCCACCTTATACTAAGCAGTCTAGGATAACCGGTAAGGTAACAAAGCAGGGTACAATAATTAGGCTATGCAGCAGATATAGGAAAACAGTAGCAGTAGCAGTTCTAATGCAAGCATAAGAGAGAAGAGAATAGGCGATATAGGCATGCTCAAAATGGGGGTGCTTGCCTGTTTGCTCGGGGGCAAGGGCAAGGTCTTCAGTAGTATCGTCGGGGACGTAGTCGTACTCCTGTGCGGCGTCTGCCTCGGGAGCTACGTCAACGTCGGGGTCTACCGAGAGAGAAGAGGGGGAAGAAATAGGTAAACATAATGCAAACAAATGCAATACGGTGCATGTGATGCTATGATGCAGTGCAGGGTTGCCTAAATATGCATCTAAGTCATTTTAGTTATTTTTAGAATTAATCTGGGATTTAATATCCGACATGTGTGCACTATTCATCTGCCGGATTCGGGTCCGAAGTTACGAGTTCTTCTATGTAGGGGGTTCCGAAGGAGAAACAGACGGCACGATCAGACTCGTTGTGACGACCCCGGCTTAATCGTGCACTAATCATACACGCAAATGCGCACGATCAAGCCTAAGGACTCACTTGAAGATATCACAACACAACTCTAAAACATAAAATAAAGTCATACAAGCTTAATATTACAAGCCAGGGCCTCGAGGGCTCGAATACATAGCTCGATGGCATACAAGCGTCAGTGGAAGCATTAGATATCTGGGTACAGATATATTACATAGAGAGAATTAGGCCTTCACAGAGGCGGGGTAAAATAAAATACTACGATCGAAAGGCGTAGGCCTCCTGCCCTGGACCCTCCGATCCTACTCCTGGTCGTCGAACGGCTCCTCGTAGTAGTAGTACTCGCCAGGCGGGTAGTAGTACTGGTCGTCGGCTGGGGCTTCTGGCTCAGGGGCTCCGTCGTCTGGTGGCATCAAATGGAATATGGGGGAAAAAAAAGAAAATAAAGCAAACGTGAGTACTCATCCGAAGTACTCAGCAAGCAAGGATCTACACTACATATGCATCATTGTCAAAGGAATGGCTGTATATGTGGACTGGGCTGCAGAAATGCCAGAATAGAGGGGGAAAGCCTAGTCCTATCGAAGACTAGCATCTTCAACAATCTTCAGCAGTCTTTCAGCATGAGGAGAGAGCAGATTACATAAGTAAAGTAGTAGTAGTAGTATCATCAACCTCGACCTGAGATCCTTTCTCGACTCCCTGCGAGAAAGCAATCCCAGAGCCGTACTATCCAATTCTCATCACATGTTCTAGTTGTACCGATCGGGATACAACTCCGAGTGTCCGTTACCGTAGGACAGGCTATCGATAGAAGTCTCTTCCCTGCAGGGGTGCACCAACTTACCCACCACGCTCGCTTAACTCCGGCCGGACACACTTTCTGGGTCATGCCCGGCCTCGGCTAAGCAACACGCCGCAACCCGACCAAATACTTAACAGAGAGGTCAGCACGCCGGACTAACCTATGCGCCCAGGGGTCTTGGGCCTTCGCCCCAGGAACTCCTGCACGTTGCGTACGCGGCTGAAAGCAGACCTAGCAACCCCTTAATACAAGCGCGGTTGCGTAACCAGTCCAATCCAGCGCGCGCCGCTCAGTCGCTGACGTCCATTAAGCTTCGGCTGAAGTATACGACGCAGAACGCCCATACTATGCCCACGTGATGGTTAGTGCTATCGGGCCAGAGGCCCCTCGGATCAAATATCCAAACCGTTTAGTGGTTTAGGATCGCGCGGAAACGAGCAGAGACTCACGAAAGATGTGACCCCGTCGCCCCGTCTCGAGGACTTGCGGCAAGGGCTAAGAATGCCCGGCCACGCCTCGTAGTTATCTCGCGGGCACCATCCAGGTCAACCCGACTCCACATCACTTCGCGTTAAGCTCGCGCGGGTACCCCTCAGGGCCGACCCGTCTTTAGTATCATAGTTTAGTGCAAGTCATAATATCCAAGGTAACTGTGTGTCTGACACCGAAGGGAACCCTGAGGAATCACCCTCGATGGAATTCCCGCTCGATGTTATCATCAAGGTGAACGAAGGAGGAATCACCCTCGAGGTCCACCTTGAGGAGTTGCGCGACGACGTCGTTATCGGGGGTGGTGTAGAAGGAATCACCCTCGCTTACCACGACCGAGTAACTAACCTACAAGGTTAACATCAGAAGTGCTGACGAGGTATCACCCTCGGCACTCGACGATAACCCAGTAGCGTCGGCAACTAAGGGGGAAGTGATGTGTCATGTCAAGGTCTGGTCTTCATTCCCGGTGATCGGGTCTTCTGATATCCAGCAGGGCAGTCGGGATCAAATGGGGGTCTCTGTCGTGACTCTACCCATCCTATGCTAAACAGTTTAGGATAACAGGCATGTATCAAAAGTAGGTTACAAGTAAACAGGCTATGCAACAGAGTAGGATAGTAATAGCAGCAGTAACATCTAGTGCAAGCATAAGAGGGGAGAGAGTAGGCGATATCGGAATGCTCAAAATGGGGGTGCTTGCCTGTTTGCTCTGGGGTAAGGGCAAGGTCTTCAGGGGTGTCGTCGGGGACGTAGTCGTACTCCGGAGCTGCGTCTGCGTCTGGAGCTACGTCTGCGTCGGGGTCTATCGAGAAGGAAGAGGGGGAGGAAACAGGTAAACATAATGCAAATACATGCCACACAATGCGTGCTATGTTATGATGCAGTGCAGGGTTGCCTGAACATGCATCTAAGTCATTTTAGTTATTTTTATGATTTTCTGGAATTTAATTACCGAAGGGGGTGCGCTATTCATCTGCCGGAAGGGAGTTACGAGTTCTTCTACGTAGGGGGTTCCGATAAAGAAACAGACGGCACGATCAGACTCGGCTTGTCGTTCTGAGCAAGTTTCATGTATAAACTTTTTCGATCTGAGCTACGGTTTAAAAGATATGAATTTTCAAAGTTTATTTGAATTTTTGGAATTATTTTTATTAACAGAAAAGGAAAAATGACGTCAGCATGATGCCCTGCTGACGTCAGCAGGTCAACGGTCGGCTGACCAGGGTCAAATATGACATGTGGGTCCAGTGGGACCCACATGTCAGCCTCTGTGACTTAACAGGGTTAGATTATACTAACAGTGGGTTAATTAACTGGGTGGGGCCCTGTTGTCAGTGAGTGTTTAGTATAACTAATTAGTTTTATTTTCAAAATCGTTTATTTAGGCTAATTAACAGGAGGGGTCCCACATGTCAGTCTCACTGGGTTGCCCAGTCAGCACGTTGACTGGGTCAACCCAGTCAACTGGGGCCCGCAGGGCCCACGGTCAGTGACCCAGGCTGGGCCCCACCGGGCCACGTCGGCGGCCGGCGCCGGAGACGCGCCGGCGAACGCCGGTCGCGTCCGAAAGCTCCGGCGAGCTCGGATTTGCTCTAGAGAGGGCCATTTCGCGCGTGCTCGGGCTCGTTCGAACGAGCACACCGAGCCGCATCCATCTAGGGCGGCGGCGCGGTCGGGAACGGTCTGGAACGACGGCGGCGAGCGACGGGGCGGTCGACGGAGTGCGGGACCGAACGAATACGGCACAACGGCGCACGACAGAGCGATCTAGGGGGTTCGTCGGGCTCCTACGGGCGTGCTGAGCACGATACCGTGCTCAGCTGGGCTTGACGACGCGTGGGGCTACGGCGGTGAGCTCGCCGGCGGCACGGAGCTCGGGCTCCTCGGGTGCGGCCACTACGGCGACAGAGAGGTGCGGATCGAAGAGGGGAAAGACGAGGGGGAGCTCACCGGGTGGCTAAGAAAAGCCGGTGACGGTTTAGGAGCAGCAGCCGTCGCCGGATTTGGAGAAGATCGCCGGCAGCCGAGAGGAAAGGGGGCGGCGCGTAGTAGTCGTTGTGGTGCTCCCCGGCTCGATCTCTGGCTTCCAGTCGAAGGAGTCGACGAACCCGGAGCTCGTGGTCACGAGGATGGAGCCGGAGGAGCTCGGTGGCCACGGCGGTGCTAAGACGCGGCGACGGCGGCGTTCGGTGGCGGATCTGGAGAAAGGGTGGAGGCGCGGAGCGGCGAGGGAGAGGAATGGGGAACGACTAGGGTTCGGGTGAGGCCGCGGGGCCTCTTATTCCCCTACGCGGCGGCAGCGGCGCCGGAGGATGGTCGACACGCGCCGCGCTCGTCGGCGTGTCGGCGCGCGCGTTTGACAGCGCGGCGAGGAGGACGATGGGGAGATGGGCTGGGCCGGTTGGACCTCAAATCGGGGCACTGTGCACTAAGGCCCAGTGCACAGTGTCCCTTTTAATTATTTCTCTGATTCTGTTTTCTTTTTCTTTTATTTCCTTTTGTTCTGAAATGTTTGTGATAGTTGTGTACTTTTGAAAAATATGGAAGTTGGCCCTAATATTGTAGTGCAATATTAGCTCCCACCAAAAAGTGGTTTGAACATATTTGAATTCCATTTGAATTTAATATCAATTTAATAGATTCAAATTATCTGTTTTGGGTGCTGTTTCATGTTGTTTCACTCACTTAGCTAACTCCAAAAATAATGATTATGATTTTGTCATTGCTACTGGATTGTTTGCCAATTAATGGACATTTTTCCAGCAGGATTTGATCAACTTCAAATTGCACTTTTGAATTTAAGTTGATTTTTCAGATTTGAATTTGAGTTGAATAATTAATCCCAGGGTGACAAGGCACTGCAAATGACGATGACATGGCACTATTAGCAGCTGATCACTGTGGTCATTAAAAGGGGGTGTTACAAATTCTCCTCCTCTAAAAGAAATTCTCGTCCCGAGAATTTAGGAGGTAGAAGGAAAGAGTCCGGGATATTCTTCCCGAAGATGATCCTCACGTTCCCCAGTGGCTTCATCTTCAGTATGATTCGACCATTGCACTTTTAGGAACTTGGTCGTCTTCTAACGAGTACGACGCTCAGCTTCGTCGAGGATGCGGATCGGATGCTCCTTATAGGAAAGATCATCTTGTAGCTCGAGCATCTCATGATCCACTGCACGGTGCGGGGATTCCTTGAAGCACTTACGGAGTTGCGACACGTGGAAGACATCATGAATATGGGAGAATTGCGGTGGCAACTCCAATTGATATGCCACCTGTCCACGTCTAGCCATGATGCGGAAAGGACCAATATAGCGAGGAGCTAGCTTGCCCTTGATTCCGAAACGACGGGTGCCCTTCATTGGAGTGACACGAAGATAAGCTTGTTCATCAGGTTGATAGATCACACCCCATCGCTTGCGATCATAATTACTCTTCTGACGGTCTTGAGCTGCTTTGAGATTCTCCCAGACAATTCGGACTTGTTCTTCGGCATGCTGAATAATGTCCGGTCCAACAAGAGGTCGTTCCCCAGTTTCTGACCAATTCAGAGGGGTTCGACATTTACGTCCATAAAGAACCTCAAATGGGGCCATTTTTAAGCTGGCTTGATAACTGTTGTTATAAGAGAACTCGGCATACGGGAGAGATTCCTCCCATTTCTTACCGAAGGATATAACACAGGCTCGTAGCATGTCTTCAAGCACTTGATTAACGCGCTCAACTTGGCCTTGAGATTGGGGATGATAAGCTGAACTCCAGGTAATATGAGTTCCCATTGCTTTCTGGAAACTTTCCCAGAAATGGCCAGTGAAAATGCTGCCACGGTCTGAACTGATTTCCTTGGGAATACCATGGAGTGAAACAATTCTGGAGATATATAGCTCTGCTAACTGACTAGCAGTAATAGTCTCCTTAACTGGCAGAAAGTGTGCAACCTTGGAAAGTTGGTCAACAATGACAAGAATAGCATCGTGACCCTTCTGAGACTTGGGAAGACCAGTGATGAAGTCCATTTGCACTTTATCCCACTTCCATAGAGGAATAGGGAGCGGTTGCAGAATTCCAGCAGGTTTCTAATGTTCTGCCTTCACGCGACGACAAACGTCACACTCGGCAACATAACGAGCAATATCCTGCTTCATCCTAGACCACCAGTACCTTTGACGAAGATCTCGATACATTTTGGTACTACCCGGATGGATAGACAGCGGTGTATCATGGGCCTCCTTCATGACTTTGTCAGTCATCAGCTCGAAGCGAGGTACTACGATGCGGTCTCTGAAATATAATGTACCATCTTCAGCAACTGAGAAATCCCGATACTTAGCAAGGTGAAGCTCCTTCTTCATCAAGTCAATTTCAGCATCTTTGGCTTGCGCTTCTTTAACAGCCTTCAGAAGGTCTGGCTGTACCACAAGGTTATTAAGAGAACCCTGGGGAAGAATTCGCAGATTCAGCTGAGTCAGTTCTGCGTGAAGACGAGGTTGAGCTTCCCTAACCATGAGGTTGTTGTAATATGACTTGCGACTCAGGGCATCGGCCATTACATTAGCTTTGCCTGGGGTATAAGAAATACCGCAGTCATAATCCGCAATAGCTTCTAACCATCGTTGTTGTCGGAGATTAAGATCCGGTTGAGTGAATAAGTATTTCAGACTTTGGTGATCGGTATAAATTTCACACCGATTACCCAGAAGGTAGTGTCGCCATAACTTCAATGCATACATCACTGCTGCAAGTTCAAGATCATGCACTGGATAATTCTCTTCATGTGGACGCAATTGACGTGAAGCATATGCAATTACTCTTCGTTCTTGCATTAGGACGCAGCCTAATCCCTGACGAGAGGCGTCACAATATATGACAAAGTCCTTGCGAGAATCAGGAGGAGCAAGCACTGGAGCAGAAGTGAGCTTGTCCTGGAGGGTTTGGAAACTTTCCTGACACTTGTCTGTCCACTCAAACTTAACGCCTTTGTGGAGCAGATTAGTCAGGGGCTTGGCGATCTTGGAGAAGTTCTCGACGAATCGGCGACAATAACTGGCTAGACCGAGAAAGCTTCGGACTTGTTTGGCATTCTTCGGAGGAGTCCAGTCAAGGATAGCCTGAACACGCTCCGGGTTAACGGCAATACCGTCCTTGGAAATCACATGTCCAAGGTAGGTCACTTCAGGAAGCCAGAATTCGCATTTAGAAAACTTGGCATACAGTTTGTGCTCTCGAAGTCTCTCCAGAACAGGACGAAGATGTTCGGCATGTTCTTCCTTATTCTCGGAATAAACCAGAATATCATCCAGATATACCGCGATGAACTTGTCGAGGTAGTCCATGAATATATAATTCATTAAGCGGGAGAAGGTAGCGGGAGCATTCGTCAGACCAAATGACATGACGGTGTACTCGTATGAACCATAACGAGTAACGAATGCAGTCTTTGGAATATCCTCTTCGCGGACACGGATCTGGTGATAACCCAACCTCAAGTCGAGTTTAGAGAACACCGAAGATCCAGCGAGTTGATCATATAAATCATTGATCCGGGGAAGCGGATATTTATTCTGGATAGTTGCCTGATTGATAGGGCGATAATCTTGAACCAGACGGTTAGTTCCATCCTTCTTCTTAACAAAGAGAGAAGGTGCTCCCCAAGCAGAGGAACTGGGGCGAATGAAACCCTTCTTAAGTGATTTGTCGATTTCTTCCTTAAGCTCTATAAGATGGTGCGGAGGCATCTTGTATGGACGCTTCGCAATAGGAGTGGTGCCAGGCTTCAAGTCGATGACGAACTCGACAGCTCTAGCAGGGGGTATTCCTGGAAGTTCTTCTGGAAAAACATCCGGGAAATCACAGACAACTGGAATATTCTCAATCCCATCAAGCGGAGAAGCATTCAACGCATTCAAGGCATAAATTTGAGCCTCAGCGTTCTGTGTGATATGAGCTTGATAATTCACTAGCTCATTCGATGGGTGGAGGAGGTGTACAACTTTGGTGGCGCAATTGATTGAGGCGTAATGAGCCTTCAACCAATCCATTCCCAAAATAAGATCAATCTTAGATGACCTCAGAATAATGGGAAATGCTTGGAATTTCAGCCGATCAATCTCAATAGTGACTTCGGGGCTGAATATGGTGGTTTGACACCGGCCCGCGGGAGTGTTTACTACTAATGGATGTTGTAGTGTTTCACATTTAACGTCATGCAACAGTGCAAAATGCTCTGACATAAATGAATGCGATGCTCCCGAATCAAATAGAACGGATGCTGGTGCTGAATTAACAAGAAGTGTACCCATCACTGTATCTGGTTGATCCGGAGCTTCAGACATGTTGACGTGATAGCTCTGCCCACGACCATAAGAAGGTCTGGCATTAAAGTTGCGCTGTTGAGGAATACCACGGCCAATACCACGGCCGGCAGAAGGAAGAGCCAGTTGATTCTGATTCTGAGAACAATCTCTAGCACGGTGACCTGGCTTGCCACACTTGAAGCATAGTCCGCTGTCAGGACGGGGTGCTGGAGCTCGAGGTGCTGGAGCTGGCAGGGGCTGCCTCGGTGGTGGAGGAGGCAGTCGTGGAGCAGCATAAGAGGGCCTGTTTGCAGGTGCTGCTGAACGAAACATGCCTTGAGGGAACCAGATGCGACGCTTCTGGGAAGACGAGCCCGAAGATGAGCCCGACTCACGAGTGCGTCTGGACGCTTCTTCAGTCCAGTTTCAAGCATGATAGCTTTATTCACCAAGGTGGCGAAATCAGGATAATCCTGGACAAGCAGTGCCAACTGTATGTCATGATGCAGTCCTTCACGGAACTTCTCCTGTCTTCGCTCATCAGTAGGAATGTCTTCTTCAGCATAGCGAGATAAGTCAAGAAACTCGCGCTGATATACTTCCACGGTCTTGTTTCCTTGGACAAGGCTACGGAACTCAGCCTTCTTCCTAGCTATGATAGCTAGAGGAATGTAGCGGGCACGGAAAGCAATCTTGAACTCTGCCCAAGTGACGACAGTACCAGGCGGCAGAGTCTGTCGGTGAGTGGCCCACCATTGGGCTGCGGGACCCTTAAGAAGATATGTCGCAAAAGTGACATAGTTAATTTCGGCGACACTAGCAGACTCCATCTCATGAGAGATATCACGCAGCCAGTCATCTGCATCCAATGGGTTGACTGTGTTGCGGAAGAAGGATGGGCTAAGCCGCATAAATTCTGGCAAAGTGATGGAGAAAGGCTGCTGATTAGCATCAGGACGAGGGAACTGCTGCATAATTCCCGTCATAAACTGGCGGTTGAGTTCAAACTGTTGCATCATCGCTGCCATATAATCAGGTGGTGGCGGCGGTGGTGGATTGTTGTCAGCCATCCTGCTAATTCAACAGGGGTATTTCAGCAATAGCTTATGCAAGTGTTTAGCAATAAACATGATGTAACTCGACATTTATTGAAGTAGTGCACAGATGCTGAAAGTAGTCATTAAGACATACAGATCCATACATAGTCGGTTACATTCGGGCAGCATAACGGCGCAAATGAAAAGCTAGACATGCTAGGCGGCGCGCAGGCACGCGGTAAGAAAGTACACAACGTGACATAGCAAAGGCTACATCAACGTCGGAGAAGACCACTGAAACGGGGTAGCTGCAAGTGCGGACGACGGACGTTCGTCGCAGAAGGATCCTGCGCTCCATGGGCACTCTGATGCAGAACCCGGTCTCGAGATGAGAGAAGAGGTCCATGTGCAGGCGTGTAACCTCCCACAGCAGGCCAAACGATCCCTGATGGCATCTCAGTCCTGCTCGGGTAAAGAATGTACTCCGGATGTATCCCTGCACGAACAGCTGGTAGCAACTGTGTCATAGCCTCGTAGTAGCGTGCTCGAGTGGCAAACAACTCGACAGCAAGTGCACGAACAGTGCGATCCAGAGCCTGAGCATAGTGGATCAGAACTCGCTGATCATAGCGACGAGGCTCGTACGGGGCACAAATAGCTGTGTAAAATCCAGTAGCATCTCCAACAGGTGCATACGGAATGTACCGATACTCAGAGGCATCCAAGTCAGCACTGAACTGTCCTCGAAGTCGTGCGACGGCAGAGTAAGCAGCATCATGGACTGCCATCTCAATCGTCACGCCGATACCGTGAAAACGGTGAAGCTCAGTGTCAGAGTTATCCTGCTGATCGTAGATGCGAACATCAGCATAGTACTGCTCCTGGTTGAACTCACGATAAACCTCATAGACCATGTACTCGGGGCACCAGCGGTATCCCAGCCTGATCAAGAGGGCGATCAGAACAGCTGGAAACCCAGGGACGTTTCGAGCATAGGTGCGAAGCACGAGCTGCGTCGTAGGACGAGGGGGGAAACAGTCGATCCATCTGAAATAAGAAGTTCAGGATTGTCGTAAGACATTGAGAAATATAACCGATCTCAAAAGGAAAGTTTAAACAAAACAATGGAAAGGAAATGATTATCAGACTAATCAGATCAATGACAGGGAAATCGCACTGAATCCAGCTCTCCGGGTGGATAGAATTAACGAGATCCTAAATGTCGGTGTTAGTAAATTTTATTAAACCCAAATAGATGAGAGATTAGAATCCCAGAGTAAAGATCGAGGAATAAAAGATCCTAATACCACCCAGTTGGCGACGTGGGCCCGTAAGCCACACAGCCAAGTTAGTAAAACAATTTTTGACCACTAGACTCAACTTCGGCCGAGGAATTGGAAAGGGGGATCTCCTAGAGGCAGTCGGCTCTGATACCAACCTGTGACGACCCCGGCTTAATCGTGCACTAATCATACACGCAAATGCGCACGATCAAGCCTAAGGACTCACTTGAAGATATCACAACACAACTCTAAAACATAAAATAAAGTCATACAAGCTTAATATTACAAGCCAGGGCCTCGAGGGCTCGAATACAAGCTCGATGGCATACAAGCGTCAGCGGAAGCATTAGATATCCGAGTACAGATATATTACAGAGAGAGAGATAAGCCTTCACAGAGGCGGGGTAAAAATAAAAACTATGATCGAAAGGCGTAGGCCTCCTGCCCTGGACCCTCCGATCCTACTCCTGGTCGTCGAACGGCTCCTCGTAGTAGTAGTACTCGCCAGGCGGATAGTAGTACTGGTCGTCGGCTGGGGCTTCTAGCTCAGGGGCTCCGTCGTCTGGTGGCATCAAATGGAAAATGGGGGAAAAAGAAAATAAAGCAAACGTGAGTACTCATCCGAAGTACTCAGCAAGCAAGGATCTACACTACATATGCATCATTGTCAAAGGAATGGCTGTATATGTGGACTGGGCTGCAGAAATGCCAGAGTAGAGGGGGAAAGCCTAGTCCTATCGAAGACTAGCATCTTCAACAATCTTCGACAGTCTTGCAGCATCAGGAGAGAGCAGATGAACATAATGTAAAGTAGTAGTAGTAATATCATCAACCTCGACCTGAGATCCTTTCTCGACTCCCTGCGAGAAAGCAATCCCAGAGCCGTACTATCCAATTCTCATCACATGTTCTAGTTGTACCGATCGGGATACAACTCCGAGTGTCCGTTACCGTAGGACAGGCTATCGATAGAAGTCTCTTCCCTGCAGGGGTGCACCAACTTACCCACCACGCTCGCTTAACTCCGGCCGGACACACTTTCTGGGTCATGCCCGGCCTCGGCTAAGCAACACGCCGCAACCCGACCAAATACTTAACAGAGAGGTCAGCACGCCGGACTAACCTATGCGCCCAGGGGTCTTGGGCCTTCGCCCCAGGAACTCCTGCACGTTGCGTACGCGGCTGAAAGCAGACCTAGCAACCCCTTAATACAAGCGCGGTTGCGTAACCAGTCCAATCCAGCGCGCGCCGCTCAGTCGCTGACGTCCATTAAGCTTCGGCTGAAGTATACGACGCAGAACGCCCATACTATGCCCACGTGATGGTTAGTGCTATCGGGCCAGAGGCCCCTCGGATCAAATATCCAAACCGTTTAGTGGTTTAGGATCGCGCGGAAACGAGCAGAGACTCACGAAAGATGTGACCCCGTCGCCCCGTCTCGAGGACTTGCGGCAAGGGCTAAGAATGCCCGGCCACGCCTCGTAGTTATCTCGCGGGCACCATCCAGGTCAACCCGACTCCACATCACTTCGCGTTAAGCTCGCGCGGGTACCCCTCAGGGCCGACCCGTCTTTAGTATCATAGTTTAGTGCAAGTCATAATATCCAAGGTAACTGTGTGTCTGACACCGAAGGGAACCCTGAGGAATCACCCTCGATGGAATTCCCGCTCGATGTTATCATCAAGGTGAACGAAGGAGGAATCACCCTCGAGGTCCACCTTGAGGAGTTGCGCGACGACGTCGTTATCGGGGGTGGTGTAGAAGGAATCACCCTCGCTTACCACGACCGAGTAACTAACCTACAAGGTTAACATCAGAAGTGCTGATGAGGTATCACCCTCGGCACTCGACGATAACCCAGTAGCGTCGGCAACTAAGGGGGAAGTGATGTGTCGTGTCAGGGTCTGGTCTTCATTCCCGGTGATCGGGTCTTCTGATATCCAGCAGGGCAGTCGGGATCAAATGGGGGTCTCTGTCGTGACTCTACCCATCCTATGCTAAACAGTTTAGGATAACAAGCATGTATCAAAAGTAGGTTACAAGTAAACAGGCTATGCAACAGAGTAGGATAGTAATAGCAGCAGTAACATCTAGTGCAAGCATAAGAGGGGAGAGAGTAGGCGATATCGGAATGCTCAAAATGGGGGTGCTTGCCTGTTTGCTCTGGGGTAAGGGCAAGGTCTTCAGGGGTGTCGTCGGGGACGTAGTCGTACTCCGGAGCTGCGTCTGCGTCTGGAGCTACGTCTGCGTCGGGGTCTATCGAGAAGGAAGAGGGGGAGGAAACAGGTAAACATAATGCAAATACATGCCACACAATGCGTGCTATGTTATGATGCAGTGCAGGGTTGCCTGAACATGCATCTAAGTCATTTTAGTTATTTTTATGATTTTCTAGAATTTAATTACCGAAGGGGGTGCGCTATTCATCTGCCGGATACGGGTCCGGAGTTACGAGTTCTTCTACGTAGGGGGTTCCGATAAAGAAACAGACGGCACGATCAGACTCGGCTCGTCGTTCTGAGCAAGTTTCATGTATAAACTTTTTCGATCTGAGCTACGGTTTAAAAGATATGAATTTTCAAAGTTTATTTGAATTTTTGGAATTATTTTTATTAACAGAAAAGGAAAAATGACGTCAGCATGATGCCCTGCTGACGTCAGCAGGTCAACGGTCGGCTGACCAGGGTCAAATATGACATGTGGGTCCAGTGGGACCCACATGTCAGCCTCTGTGACTTAACAGGGTTAGATTATACTAACAGTGGGTTAATTAACTGGGTGGGGCCCTGTTGTCAGTGAGTGTTTAGTATAACTAATTAGTTTTATTTTCAAAATCGTTTATTTAGGCTAATTAACAGGAGGGGTCCCACATGTCAGTCTCACTGGGTTGCCCAGTCAGCACGTTGACTGGGTCAACCCAGTCAACTGGGGCCCGCAGGGCCCACGGTCAGTGACCCAGGCTGGGCCCCACCGGGCCACGTCGGCGGCCGGCGCCGGAGACGCGCCGGCGAACGCCGGTCACGTCCGAAAGCTCCGGCGAGCTCGGATTTGCTCTACAGAGGGCCATTTCGCGCGTGCTCGGGCTCGTTCGAATGAGCACACCGAGCCGCATCCATCTAGGGCGGCGGCGCGGTCGGGAACGGTCTGGAACGACGGCGGCGAGCGACGGGGCGGTCGACGGAGTGCGGGACCGAACGAATACGGCACAACGGCGCACGACAGAGCGATCTAGGGGGTTCGTCGGGCTCCTACGGGCGTGCTGAGCACGATACCGTGCTCAGCTGGGCTTGACGACGCGTGGGGCTACGGCGGTGAGCTCGCCGGCGGCACGGAGCTCGGGCTCCTCGGGTGCGGCCACTACGGCGATAGAGAGGTGCGGATCGAAGAGGGGAAAGACGAGGGGGAGCTCACCGGGTGGCTAAGAAAAGCCGGTGACGGTTTAGGAGCAGCAGCCGTCGCCGGATTTGGAGAAGATCGCCGGCAGCCGAGAGGAAAGGGGGCGGCGCGTAGTAGTCGTTGTGGTGCTCCCCGGCTCGATCTCTGGCTTCTAGTCGAAGGAGTCGACGAACCCGGAGCTCGTGGTCACGAGGATGGAGCCGGAGGAGCTCGGTGGCTACGGCGGTGCCAAGACGCGGCGACGGCGGCGTTCGGTGGCGGATCTGGAGGAAGGGTGGAGGCGCGGAGCGGCGAGGGAGAGGAATGGGGAACGACTAGGGTTCGGGTGAGGCCGCGGGGCCTCTTATTCCCCTACGCGGCGGCAGCGGCGCCGGAGGATGGTCGACACGCGCCGCGCTCGTCGGCGTGTCGGCGCGCGCGTTTGACAGCGCGGCGAGGAGGACGATGGGGAGATGGGCTGGGCCGGTTGGACCTCAAATCGGGGCACTGTGCACTAAGGCCCAGTGCACAGTGTCCCTTTTAATTATTTCTCTGATTCTGTTTTCTTTTTCTTTTATTTCCTTTTGTTCTGAAATGTTTGTGATAGTTGTGTACTTTTGAAAAATATGGAAGTTGGCCCTAATATTGTAGTGCAATATTAGCTCCCACCAAAAAGTGGTTTGAACATATTTGAATTCCATTTGAATTTAATATCAATTTAATAGATTCAAATTATCTGTTTTGGGTGCTGTTTCATGTTGTTTCACTCACTTAGCTAACTCCAAAAATAATGATTATGATTTTGTCATTGCTACTGGATTGTTTGCCAATTAATGGACATTTTTCCAGCAGGATTTGATCAACTTCAAATTGCACTTTTGAATTTAAGTTGATTTTTCAGATTTGAATTTGAGTTGAATAATTAATCCCAGGGTGACAAGGCACTGCAAATGACGATGACATGGCACTATTAGCAGCTGATCACTGTGGTCATTAAAAGGGGGTGTTACAAAGGGTCCGGATGAACCAACCCTTTCTACGGTCGCCATGGGCCTCCTTTTATAGATCAAGTGGTCACCACAGTGGCAAATTAGTCATTACATACTGATTAGATAGCAAACAGTGCTATCATACCTAACTCTGCAGGCTGACAGAGCGCATTAAATGCGCCGCTCAACGTCACATCTCAGCTTGCCCGGCAGGCCTTGCGGGGCTGTCTTGCCAGCTTCGTGCCTTCTTGCTTGACGCGTCTCAGGACGGGTGTCCCCTGGGGTTATTTTCTGTAGGAAGTGGCTGCCATGTGGCAAATAGCAGCCACTTAGTCACTTTTGAGCTTGACACCGCATTGATCGACGACGTGCCTCATGATGAGGTGGTGCGGTGGAGTGGTTTGCCTCCGTAAGCCCCGGCGGCCTGCCGGGACGATCCTGAGACTTGCTTCCGGAGCAAACCCAACCTTTGCCAGGCTCAGCTGCCCGGTAGAGGAGGTTCTTCCCTTAGCGATATCTTGCTTCTCTGACTCATCTTAGTCTTCTTGATCTGCACTTTGGTCCTGCCAAAGAATTGATCCCTCGTGCTTTGATCTGACCTTGGTGTTGTAATCTTATCCTTGGGCCTGTGCACAGTCTGGGCAACGGACCCAGGGTTTGTTGCACCGACACTTCGTTATTAGCCGCCACGTACAGGAGCAGAGGCTCTATATCGATTGAGGCAGCGAAGGTAGGCGGCTCAGTCGACTGCTTTTTAAGCGACTCAAAAGCCTCATTAGCAGCATCACTCTAGACGAAATGACCAGTCTTTTTCATCATCTGGTACAGGGGAATCGCTTTCTCACCCACGCGGCTTATAAACTAGCTTAAGGCCGCAATACGACCCGCCGAGCACTGGACATCATTGATACAAGCCGGTTTAGACAGAGAAGTGATAGCTTCGATCTTCTCCGTGTTAGCCTCGATGCCCCTCTCTGAAACCAGAAAACCTAGCAATTCCCAAGGAGATTATCAAAATTTTACTTTATATCATCAAGCAAGGTTTTCTTCTTCCTTGACTTAACCACAATGTCATCCACATAAGCATGAATGTTGCGTCCAATCTGCCCGTGGAATCAATTCTGAACACAGCGCTGGTAAGTCGCTTGAGCACTCTTAAACCCAAAAGGCATAGACACATAACAGAAAGCTCCGAAGGGTGTGATGAAGGTTGTCTTCTCCCGATCCTCCACTCCCATCTTGATCTGATGATAACCAGAATAAGCATCCAGGAAACATAAACCCTCACAACACGTTGTGGCATCAATGATCTAGTCAATACGGGGGAGAGCAAACGGATCAGATGGACAAGCTTTGTTATGATCTGTGTAATCAAGACACATACGCCAAGTGCCATTCTTCTTGAGCACAAGCATGAGATTAGCCAGCCACTGGGGGTGAAAAACTTCAACTATGAACCCGACGGCTAAGAGCCGGGCCATTTCTTCTCCAATGGCCTTACGTCTCTCCTCGTTAAAATGATGGAGGAACTGTCGGATAGGTTTCATCTTAGGATCCACATTAAGGTGGTGCTCAGTGAATTCTCTCAGCACACCTAGCATGTCAGAAGGTTTCCATGCAAAGATGTCCCGATTCTCATGGATGAACTCGATGAGCGTGATTTCCTATTTGGGATCCATCCCAGTCCCAATGGTGAACTGCTGAGAAGAATCACCAGGAACAAAATCAACCTACTGTGTGTCTTTGGCCGACTTGAACTTGAGCAGAGGGTCCTTCTCGGTGGTCGGCTTCTTCAGAGGGGTCCTATCAGTCGGATCAACATTATCTTTATAAAACTTGAGCTCATTGGTAGCACAAGCCGACTCTGCATAAGCGGCATCTCCTTCTTCGCATTCCAAAGCTATCTTTTGATCACCATGAACTGTGATCATCCCTCGTTACCCTGGCATGTTGAGCTTCAAATAGATATAACAAGGGCGAGCCATGAACTTGGCGTAAGCTGGCTGTCCAAACAGTGCATGATATGGACTCTTGATCTTGACCACCTCAAACCACAGTGTCTCCGCTCTAAAATTATATTCAACACCGAAATCCACCTCTAAAGCAATCTTCCCTACAGGGTAAGCCGACTTGCCAGGTGTTAGTGCAACAAACCCTAGGTATGTTGCCAAGACTGTATAAAGGCTCAAGAACGAGATTGCAGCATCCAGGATAAGGCCAAGTAGAAGAGATCAGCTCTTTGAGGAATCAAAGGGCGGATCAAGAAGACCAAGGCCAACCCAAGGAGTAAAATACCACAATGGAAAAACCTCCCCTACCGGGCAGGCGAGCCTGGCGGGGACGAGTTTGCCCCAAAGACAAGTCTCAAGATTGCCCTGCAGGCTTGCCAGGGACACTGAGGGCGGTTTACCCCGCCAAGGCTCCACCGCTCCACCTCACAGTAAGGCAAGTCACCAATCGGTGCGGTGTCGAGCCCCCAAGATGCTAAGTGGCTATTATTTGGCACATGGCAGCCATCTCCAGAAGAAATCACATCCAAACGACACTCATCCAGCGATGTGTCACGCAGACAGGCGAGAAGGTGGCAAAACAGCACGGCAAGGCTTGCCAGGCTAGACTACGATGTGACACTAAGCAGCGCATTTAATGCGCTCTGTCTAGTCTGCAGAGTTAGGTATGGTGGCACTGTTTGCTATCTAATCAGTACACAATGACTGATTTGCCATTGTAGTGACCCCTTGATCTATAAAAGGAGGGCCATGGCAACCTTAGAAAGGATTCAGACCCCTGTACACTCATACGCGCGTAGCTGCTCTCGCCCCGAGGCGACCTTGCCAGGCTAGAGCGCTGCGTCTCCACCACGGTCCTCTCATCAATCGACCAACGTAGGAGTAGGGTTTTACGCCTCACGGCGGCCCAAACCTGGGTAAAAACTGCCCATATGATCACTGCCGCGCAGCCCCGCGCCCTCCGCTCTTTGCGCAATGCGTCCCTCCCCCCTACCGAACCACAAGGGGCCAATGGCCCCATAGGTGGCCGTGTTTTCCCATGACATCTTTGGCGCGCCAGGTAGGAGGAAGCGCTTGCGTGAATCCGAGAGCGTACGCAACGCGTCATCTTCATCATCATTTTCTTCATCGATGGCTTTATCATCCATGGCCCCCAAGAAGAAAACCGGTGCCGCAGCTCACCCGTCCTTCTCGAAGGCCCCTCCATGCATGGCTACCGACGCCGTGGGGGCTACGGGGGCGCACGGGGACGTGGACGCTGCGGGGGACATGACCGACACAGGCGGCGTCGTCACCACCTCCCCTGTGGCCGAAACGGGAGCAGGAGGCACTGGAGAAGGACAACCATGTTCCACATGGTGCGGGAGGAGAGATCATTCCATCCGTGCCTCTCCACCCCGCCGAAGGACGCGGCCACAGTGGTGATGCTCGCCCTGGGGCGAACCGCAATCCTCCTACCGCCCCAGCTGCGGGTGTGGCCACAGGGCATGCGTCACCCCCAGGACGGGCTGGCCAAGCTGATGCACCTAACAGAGCCGCCGATCCCTAAGCACATCCACCTCGCCTCCATGCCGCCCTGGCGACTGGCTCACGGCGACAGGAGCATGGCGCTGCTACTACTGGCACCGTCAGAAGCCAGGCGACGCTACTGTCTACGTCGTCATCCATGCCGAGCACTGCTTCGGAGGCCATGGCGCAGGCCCAACTCCTGTTGAGGTTTCCGCCGGCGGCTGATCAGATGGATGAGTGGAGAGCCACCATTCAGAGCTTGATTGGTTTCACCGAGGCGGGAGGATCGCGGAGAGCAGGCCCGTCACAGCCTCCAAAGGTGGCGGCAATGGCCCGATCTACTAGCCGTACCGAAGGGGCCACCCCCACGGTGCAATCCCCTCCGCGGCAGCCAACGCAGGGGCCACGGCCAGAGCAACGCAACCAAGAACCCGATGACGTATTGATGGCCTCGTCCGATCCTCGAGCACGATGAGAACAGCGGCGAGTCCTGGAAGACAAGCGGGGGGAAGACGCGTGTGTCACCATCGAACGATGCCGCAAAACCCAACACCGATCTGATAGGCGCTACGGCTCCGACGTCAACAAGCCTACACCCGATGAGGGTGGGTGCCTACCTTTCGGGGTCAAGTGCCCCGCTTTCACTCATGAGCTGCGGCAAGTCTGTTGGCCATCTGCCCGCACGTTCAAGCTAGAAATACCAGAGAAGTATGATGGAAGACTGAACCCGGCAGAGTTCTTGAGCATCTACACCATCGCTATTCAAGCTGCCGGGGGAAGGGATGAGAAGGTGTTCGCCAACTACTTCCCCTTGGCACTCAAGCCAAATGTGAGGTCTTGGTTGATGCATTTGCTAGAGAATTCCATTTCGACCTGGGCTGACCTGTCCCATGAGTTTGTTGCGCCTTCACGGGTAGCCTCCAAGAACCAGACGGCCCTGCGATTTACAGTTACTTCCGCAAAAGGTAGGAGATAGCCTGCGGAAGTACATGCAGAGGTTCAGCCGGGTGCACAGGAACATCCCTGACATACACCCGGCAGCTGTGATAGCCGTGTTCCAATCCAACTTGCGCAACCGCCGGATACGTTCTAAAATGAACGTTCGTTTGCCCAAGACTGTGAATGAGCTATACACTCTAGTGGATAAGTGTGCCCGAGTAGAAGAGGGGAGACGACTCCCAGGTGAAGAAGATGGCATCGACATCGACTCAGAAGTCGACGATGACACCACCAGCTGGAAGAAGAAGAGCAAGAAGCGCAACAAGAAGCGCCATGATAAAGTGGTGATGACCGTTGAAGGGTCGAGTGCACCTGGTACCGGCAAGAAGGCCAAGACCGAGGTCCCCGGCAATTAAGCTACCGCGTGCACTGATTGCCCGGAAGCCGCGGCTGCCGAGAAAGCTCGAAAGAGTGATGGGCCGTACTGCAAGATCCATCGGACCAAGGGCCACGATCTCCAGGAGTGTCATTAGGTTGAGCAGCTCGTCAAGAAACTGGGGGCTGAGTACGAGAAGTGTGATAAGGAGAAAAACCAAGATGGCGATGGCGGGAAGGGCCGAGGTGGCAGAACAGGTTGCCCCGGCAAGGCTCCTCAGTATCAAGGGAAACCCGCCAAGGGCCGTGAGAATAAGGATTGCGAGGACGGAAGTGATGAATGAGATGAAGAGGAAGCCAGTGAGCAGGAATTCAGAAAGCCACTAACGCCCTATGCATTGACGGGGGTGCATCTCTGCACTCCTCTCACCGCCAACTTAAAAGGTGGGTGCATCATGCCAATGTCGTGGAGCCAACAATAGATTCTCGGAAGCCGCTCAAGTGGTCCCGCACGCCCATCATCATTGATGAGGAGGATCACCCTGATCACACTACCGTGGTGGGGTGTTTGCCATTGTTGGTTTCACCAACAATCCGCAACCTCAAGGTCACAAAGATGTTGGTTGACGGCTGGGCCGGGTTGAATCTGATTTCTCCAAAGGTCATCAGCAAACTCCAAATAGCAGATGAAGAGCTCAAGATTACTGGTACATTCCAAGGGATCAACCCTGCCAGGAGTCATCCTAAGGGAAAGATCACATTGCCGGTAACATTCGGGGGGGATGGGGGAGTTGAACTACCGGACTGAGAAGATCGTGTTTGATGTGGTTGACCTCCCCCTGCTGTACAACGGAATCCTTGGTCGTCCTGCCCTGGCCCAATTCATGGCGGCATCCCACTATGGCTACAACACTTTGAAGATGCCAGGACCAATGGTTGTTATTTCTATCCCATCCGACAAGAAAGATGCAATCATATGCGTGGACAAGATGTAGCGGGAAGCAGTTGCTGCAGAAGCTACGGAAGCCGCTGCTCCCGCCAAGGAAAGCAAGAAAAAGAAGAAAGGAAGCAAGGATGCCAGCGAGGAATACGGGAAGCGTGCCTCTCCGGAGTGTGCTGTGCCTGTTGATGACTTGCGGAGAGTTCCAATTGCAAGAGATCCAAGGCTGTCGCACCGTCTGTGAAAACGGTCCCGGCAGGGCTGGCTGGCGCTGGTGGTACATTTACCATCAGTGCCACCCTCGATGACAAATAGGAAAGCGCGCTCGTTGCCTTCCTGCGGGCGAATGTCGATGTGTTTGCTTGGCAACCATCTGACATCCCTGGTGTTCCCAGGGAGGTAATCGAGCACCACCTTGTTGTCTGCCCACATGCCCGGCCCGTCAAGCAGAAGGTCCAGAAGCAAGCTTTGGAGCGCCAACAGTTTATTGACGAGGAGATCAAGAAACTAAGGCAACTGGATTGGTCAGAGGAGTATTGCATCCAACGTGGTTAGCAAACCCAGTGGTGGTGCGCAAGGCAAATGGGAAATGGAGGTTTTGCATAGATTTCACTGATCTTAACAAAGCATGCCCGAAGGACCCATTCCCCTTGCCGCGCATCGACCAGATTGTGGATTCCACCTCCGGATGCGACTTGCTCTCCTTCCTAGATGCCTACTCTGGATACCATCAGATCTTCATGTCCAAGGAGGACGAAGAAAAAATCGTGTTCATAACTCCATGTGGCATGTACTATTTTGTACGGATGCCCTTCGGGTTGAAGAGCGCTGGATCCACTTTTGCAAGAGCAGTACAAATTGGCTTTGAGTCCCAGTTGCACAGAAATATTGAAGCCCACCTGGATGATATTGTGGTCAAAACCAAGGACAGAACGACTCTCATTCAGGATTTGGAAGAGACCTTTGCAAATCTGCGCAGGCTCAATTTGAAGCTAAACCCGGAGAAGTGTGTGTTTGGCATTCCTTCCGGCAAGCTACTTGGCTTTTTTGTATCCCACCGGGGGATAGAGGCCAACCCTGACAAGATCAAGGCTATCGAGCAGATTCAAGCACCAAAGACAGTCAAGGACGTGAGGCATTTGAATGGATGTGTTGCCGCGCTGAGCAGGTTCATTTCCAAGTCCATTGAATGCGCCTTGCCATTTTTCAAATCTTGAAAAAGGCAGGGCCCGTGGCATGGACCCCGGAGGTAGACGCTGCGCTACAAGATTTGAAGACCTACCTTTCCTCTGTTCCCACCTTAGTTGCTCCTAAACCACAAGAGCCATTGCTGCTATACTCAGCAGCGACCAATCAAGTGGTTAGCACAGCACTGGTGGCACAGCGGGAGGTAGATGAAGCAGCAACCGCCGCCACCGTCCCCTCTGGAGAGGAAAGTGAACCAGTCCCGGCAAGATCAGATGCAGTTCAAGACAAAGAAGAGCAAGGCACCGGAGACAGTGCCAAGATCACGGCAAGGAAGACGGTGTTGTAGCACCCAGTGTACTTCGTCAGCTCCCTACTGCAGCGGGCTAGGTCGAGGTACTCTGGTGTGCAAAAGTTGATTTTTGGCCTCATCATGGCCTCAAGGAAACTGCGTCACTACTTCCAAGCCCACGAGATCATGGTTGTCACCCGCTTCCCCTTGTAACGCATACTCCGAAACCCCGAGGCTACTAGTAGGATCGTGGAATGGGCTTTGGAGTTATCCAGCTTTGGTTTGAGGTTTGAAAGCACATCAACTATTCAGAGCAGAGCACTGGCAGAGTTCATTGCAGAGTGGACACCAACCCCTGATGAGGAAGTACTGGAAACAGTTATCCCTGGCAAGGAAGCGTCCCAAGAATGGATTATGTATTTTGATGGCGCCTTCTCCCTACAGGGTGTAGAAGCTAGCGTGCTTCTCGTTGCTCCCACTGGGGAGCACCTTAAGTACGTCGTTCAAATGCATTTCCCCCGGGAGGAGGCTACCAACAATACTGCAGAGTATGAAGGGCTCCTTGCGGGCTTAGTATTGCGACAGAGTTGGGAATCAAGAAGCCGATCATCCATGGAGACTCACAACTGGTGGTGAGAAAAATCAACAAGGACTACCAAAGCCCACTGATGGAGGCATACGTCAAGGAAGTGAGAGAGTTGGAGGAGCGCTTTGACGGATTGCAAACAGAGCACGTACCACGTGCGGAAAACAGCATTGCTGATCATCTGTCAAAGTGCGCTGTGCAAAAAACTCGCTGTGGAACCAGGGACTTTTGTTCTCCATCTGACTCAACCCTCCATATCCCCAGCAACAATGGCCAGCAAAAGGAGGAAATTGAACTCCAGCAAGCCGCTCCCGGCAGAGCTTCCCGAACCCCCGGCAGAAGGCTTAGCGGGAATAACTCCCCTTCGATCAGTAAGCTGCACCCTCCCACCGAATTACTAGTCTTGGTGGTCAAGGCATGCGCTCCTGACGACGAGGAGGTGCCGCTAGTCCTTGTTGCCGAGCCTCGAGCTCCAACTTGGGCACGGCACATTGTTTGTTTCCTCCAAGTAGGAGAACTTCCCCAAGAACAAGAAGGAGCTGAATGAGTAGCCCAGAGGGCCAGTATGTATCAGTCCGTTGATGACATGCTATACAGAAGAAGGCCCAACGGTGTGAAATTGAAGTGCATTTGCTAGGAAGAAGGAAAGGAACTGCTGGCAGAAATACACAAGGGTATGTGTGGCTCCCACATCGGATCAAGGGCCTTGGTTGGGAAAGCTTTCCGGGAAGGTTTCTACTAGCCCACAGCCCTCCAAGATGCAATTGACCTAGTCACCAAGTGTGAAGCCTGCCAGTTCCACTCCAAGAATATCCATCAGCGTGCTCAAGCTCTCCAAACAATCCCTTTGTCATGGCCATTTTCGGTCTGGGGGCACAACATCCTGGGTCCCTTCCCTCGTGCTACCCGAGGCTTTGAATTCTTGTTCATCACAATCGACAGTTTTACAAAGTGGCCGGAGGTGGAGCCTGTGCGAAAGGTGACCGCGCAGTTAGCTATCAAGTTCTTGAAAGGATTGGTGTGCCGCTTCAGGGTACCTGCCGGAATCATCACCGACAATGGCACCCAATTCACAAGCCGCGCCTTCATGCAATACATTCATGCCCTCGTAAGCTAGATTTCATTTGCCTCTGTGGCCCATCCCAGAAGCAATGGACAAGCTAAGAGGGCGAACGCTGAAGTGCTGTGAGGTCTCAAGACAAGAACTTTTGATAGACTGCAGGAGTGCGGCAGGCGATGGATCGACGAGCTGGCGGTGGTTCTTTGGTCCCTCCGCATGACACCAAATCGAGCTACCGGGCAGACTCCCTTCTCCCTAGTCTATGGGGCAGAAGCAGTTATCCCCACAGAACTCATATACGGGTCTCCTCGAGTGTTTGCCTACGATGAAGTAGCGCAGGAATAGCGCCGGCATGACGATGCTGTGCTACTTGAGGAGAACCGTCTCTGGGCTGCTATGCGTGCTGCATGCTACCAGCAAGCACTGCGTCGCTATCACAGCCGCAGGGTTCATGCCCGGAGTTTTGAGGAAGGCGACTTTGTCCTTAGGCACGTTCAGTCCGCCAAGGGTGCAAACAAGTTGACGCCGAAGTGGGAAGGCCCTTACCAGGTAGTGCGAGTCACCAGACCTGGTGCAGTCCGTCTGGAGACCAGAGATGGCATTCAATTGCAAAACTCATGGAATATTGAGCATCTCCCTAAGTTCTACCCGTAAGGCGCGGCTATCGGGCCCTGCCCGGCAGCCACCCTTTTGTACAAGCTTTGCCGAAGTTGCATGTAACCCTTGTACAAAGCTAGGCGCAGACCCTGAGCAACAGAGAAATAAACGAAGCGTTGGGGGGCCCCCGAAACTTGCATGCATGCATAAGCATATCATGAGCATAGCATGATCATATAGAAGAGGGCGCATGTGGCATTATTTTCATCTGCATTAAGTTGCAGGGTTCTTGTCATGGACTTGATCCCGAAGAGAAGAAATGAAGACGAGCCTACGTGACGATCCCCGGTAGGCCAAGGAGATTAGTTCCTTCATATCCATACCTGTTCTGTAATTTGAAAACTTGTGCATATGAAAACCCCGCCACCTTCGAAACATAGGTGCTCCTACCGTTTGACTCGAACGCTGCTTCGGTCAGCGTGGTCGCAGTGGCCTTTGGCGGAAAAGGTTCGGCGGGGGCCGGTCCCTTTTTATTTTTTTTACCCGATAGGCCTAGCCCCGTGGCAACAAACTAAGGGCACTGGCAGGATAGCCTGCCGGGGAAACTTGTTTACTTAAATGTATAGAGGCATTTCACCTCTTCATGGATATGGTACATGCACAAGTGCCCGGCAAAGCTTGTCTTTTTCATTAATATGCTGATAAGCAAGTACAGATCTTACAGAACACAAACATGGATAAAGAAGTTTACATTATTTAGACTAAAGTTTGGCTGATGCCTGCACATTTTAAACTAAAAAAAGATAAGTGCCCCGTAATCCCTTTCTTGTCCCTCTCCTCCTCCTAGGCACTACGGTGGGAAGAGAAGAGGGCAAAAGGAGTGCCTGAGTGGAAGCCTAGCCCGATCCCGTCAGGGCTTGCCGGATGCAGCCTGACAAGATCGAGAGTGGCGAGGCTGCCAAGGAGAGGGGCGGAAGGAGCAGCTCGGCGGTGCCCTGGTCACCACCTCCAGGACCAGCAAGAAGCCCCAGCGCAAGTACCGGCAGGGGAAACAGCCGGAGCCCTGCTGGAAGACTGCTGGAGGAGGCGAAGGCACCAAGAGAGCGACCCCCCCGACAACCGTCCTAAAGAGGCCGGTGATGATGGTGCCGGGGAGGGAGGGCAAGAGCGGAAAGATGAGGCAGCGGGCCGGCAATACGAGACGAAGGCGTCGGTGCCATCATAATCCGATCTGACGGCCTGCCACCCGCCTTCTCTGTCTTCCCTCATTCTTTCTTCATCACCACCACTCTGGGAGGACGCTAGCCCCTTGGGCTGACACCTTCCCCGGAGAAGCAGTAGGCAACGGCGATGTCTGAGGCGTGCGAGTGGCACCGCTCCCCACCTTGGAGGGCAGGAAGGTGCCACCGTCTTGAGCGTTCGCCCCGACTCTGCCGGAAGGAACAGCACTGGGATTACCGAGGATCCCGAGTGCTGCACCCCAGACAATCGCCGAAACCCCCAAGGGCCCTGTCGTCAGGGCAACGAGCCTCAGCGACCTGCAGCGAGGGCTGGCGTTCCTCACCGGACAACCGGCTCGTGTGAGGGAGACGAGCGTTTCACCATTTTGGAGAAGCGCGACACCTCCCACACCACGGGCGACTCGACACCCATATCCTCAACCACTGCATCCCTTTCGGCCCCGGACCAGACTCACTCCCCGGGCGTTTACACAAGCGTTCGGCGTTACCGACCCTAAGCTAGAGCCCGGGGCCTGGCCCTAGCCTCCCCACCTCAACATAACAAAGAAGGAAGAAAGAAAGAAAGAAAAGAAGAAGGGTACGTGGCTGAGCATTTCTGCTCCCCCTCACCCCCTCTTTATAGTCGGGCTGAGACTGGGGGCTGATCCCTCAGTGGGTAACCGCCGCCCCTCTCCACCAACCCAGGAAGACCAGGACCCTGCCATGATGCTCTCTCCCGCACCACGCGCTTTTGTTACCTACCCCACTCAGTGCATGCAGCATACGTGGCAAGGGATAAGAACATGGTGGGAAGAGTGAATTGGCAGTTACTCACCTGTGCATTAAAGTCAGTCATGGGCCATTATAGGGATGGCCCCACTACAATTGGCGTTACATGATGCGTGGGAAAACCGGAAACTGACTCAAGCTCAGATTAATGAAGAAGCAAAGAAGATCTCAAGGGGTGAGCTACTACGGCCTCCCCGCCTGTGTACTGGATAGGGCCTACCCCGACGATGCTCGGCAGCACGTTCAGGCCAGGCCCAGGGGCTCCTGTCGGTGCAACAAACCCCAGGTATGTTGCCCAGACTGTACATAGGCTCAAGAACAAGATTGTAGTATCCAGGACAAGGCCAATCAGAAGAGATCAGCTCTTTGAGGAATCAAAGGGCGGATCAAGAAGACCAAGACCAACCCAAGGAGTGAAATATCACAATGGAAAAACCTCCCCTACCGGGCAGGCGAGCCTGGCGGGGATGAGGTTGCCCTGAAGACAAGTCTCAAGATTGCCCCAGTAGGCTTGCCGGGGACGCTGAGGGCAGATTACCCCGCCAAGGCTCCACTGCTCCACCTCACAGCAATGCAAGTCACCAATCGGTGCGGTGTCGAGCCCCCAAGATGCTAATTGGCCGTTATTTGGCACGCGGCAGCCATCTCTAGAGGAAATCACCTCCAAGCGACACTCGTCCAGCGATGTGTCACGTAGGCAGGAAAGAAGGTGGCAAAACAGCACGGCAAGGCTTGCTGGGCTAGACTACGATGTGACACTAAGCGGCGCATTTAATGCGCTTTGTCCAGTCTGCAGAGATAGGTATGATGGCACTGTTTGCTATCTAATCAGTACACAATGACTGATTTGCCATTGTAGTGACCCCTTGATCTATAAAAGGAGGGCCATGGCAACCTTAGAAAGGATTCGGACCCCTGTACACTCATACGTGCATAGCAGCTCTTGCCCCGAGGCGACCTTGCCGGGCTAGAGCGTTGCGTCTCCACCACGGTCCTCTCATCAATCCACCAAAGCAGGAGTAGGGTTTTACGCCTCATGGCGGCCTGAACCTGGGTAAAAATAGCCTGTTTGATCGCTGCCGTGCTGCCCCGTGCCCTCCGCTCTTTGTGCAATGCGCCCTTCCCCCCTGCCGAACCACAAGGGGCCGATGGCCCCATAGGTGGCCGTGTTTTCCCACGACACCAGGAACGACTCTCTGAAATACCGTAGAGGAGGGCTTAAGATCCTTCGTTGTCAAATTCATACGTCGAAAAGTGTCATAGTATAATATGTCGAAGCTGCTACCACCATCCATAAGTACCTTCGTGAACTTGTAACCGCCCACTTGAGGGGCTACTACGAGGGCCAGATGACCCGGATCGTCAACTCAGAGCGGGTGATCCGCCCGGCTCCAAGTGATCATGTGCTCAGACCACCTTAAATATTGTGGTACAGCCGGCTCAACTGCATTAACAGCCCATTTATGAACCTTCCGGTCACGCTTGTAAGTGCTTGTAGTGAAAACATGGTACTGGCCACTGTTAAGCTGCTTAGTATTACTCTGATATCCTGACTGATTATTCTACTGTTGATTACCTTGACCGGACTGCTGATTATGACCACCATGGTTCCCTTGGTTCCGATAACAAGAATTTGAGTCGCCACCACCAAAGCCGGCTCACTGGAAACCTCCTGTGCCTGACCCACCGGGCAGCCCATTGCCATGATGCTGTTGAAATTACTAGTTCCTGTACTCCTGCATGATATAACAATCCTTCCAAGCATGACTAGACGGCTTGTTAGGATAACTGTGTTTAGGGCATGGCGCATTAAGAGATTCCTCATAATTCTTGGACTTCCCCCCATTATAAGACTGCTTGCTGATTTTTGAACCCTGCATTGGTGTTAGCTAGAAAATCTGACCTGCCATCGGAGTGTTTGTGCTTTCCACTGTTACCATGGTTATTATGATTACCATTCTGCACTAGGGCATTCTATTGCTAACCCTTGCCACCGCCGTTTTTCTTGCCCTTGCAAGATTTATCATCATCAGAGCTAGGATCCTTCGTAACGTCAGAATCAGCATATCTGGTGAGTACGTCCATGACATTGCCCGTATCTGTGCACTTGCACTTAAGCCGTCCGAGCTTCTGCACAAGAGGCTGAAAGTGACAGTTCTTCTCCAAGAGCAACACAGCTTGAGCCGCCTGGATGCTGTCCAAAGAATGGATAATACTCGCAACCCGGTGAGCCCAATGATGGGCCGACTCATCCTCACACTACACACAGTGCTGCAAATCAACAATTGTCATAGGCTGCTTGCAAGTTCCTTGAAAATTCTTAATGAAGCGCTCCTTCAACTCCGCCCAGGTGTTGATAGAATTGGGGGGCAAGTTCTTCAACCATGTGCGAGACGTCCCCTCCAACATCATAGTAAACTACTTGGCACATACTGCGTCACTGACATCCAACATATCCATGGCCAGCTCGTAGCTCTCGATCCAGGGCTTCGGAGGGAGATCGGCCGTGTAGTTGGGAACTTTGCGAGGACCTTTAAAATCTTTAGGCATGCGCTTGTTATGTCAAACCGGCACTAGGCACGACACTCCAATGCTTCCGGTACTAGACACAGCTCCCACCGAAGCTAAAGGGACTACCGGAGGTGGCTGATAAGCCCCCTGATTCACTGCCTCTGCATCGCAACGGACCCTTGCACCGTCCACAATTGCTTGAGCATCAGTCCTCGGGTTACGGGGCGGGTTATCCTGGGGCGGGTTACGTCTCATTCACTGCTTGAAACCAACGGTGACTCAGCATGTCGGCTGTAGCTATGACTCGGCAGCGGTGTCGAATGTACCCTATGCCGACTGTAGGAGTAATTAGCCTGCTGAGCAATCACCGTTTGTAAAAGTCCAATGGCGTTTCGAGGCTCTACCGCGGTCTGTGACTCGCCAGTGATAGGAAGCGCGGTGAGCTGGGTCGCCGCTGCCACCATCTTATGCATCGGGTTGGAGAAGTGACCCGGCGACATTAGAAAACATTGTGGTGGTGTCTTAACAGCGGGTGAGTTCGGGGCCGGCTGCTCCCTCTGGGCCGGCTCTGGCTGATGAGGTTGATTTGTTACTCTGTTCCTAGGTGCATCAATGGTTAATTGGGGTTTGACCTGTGCTCCTGGGGTGCTCGGGCCTACCCCTGTCATGTTGAATAAGCATGTTGGCTCATAACCCAGAGGTAATCCTGCCGACGGCGTATCCCTCGATCCCTGGGTAAGAGCCCTTCAAGAACTCGAAACCACCGTGCGGTGGCCCCACGGTGTGCACCAACTATTGTGGTTTTGTCACGGAAGATGTCCTAGTGTGAGGACTTAGTCATGAGGCCATCGCAACTAGGAGGTTTGCTTGTCGTGGCTGATCGGAATCAAGAGACACGAGTTTACCCAGGTTCGGCCCCTCACGATCGAGGTAATAGCCTACTTATTGCTTGTCTGCTTATTGCTTGGATATCAATTATGAGGGAGCGGATTTGCTCAACCTAGCTATTGATCGATTGTAACTTCGTCCTATCTGCCCCTGAGACTCACCTTTATATACAAGTCGAGACCCAGAGTTTACAAGAGTCCGGATCGTACTACGATCCTTGACATAGTATGTTTATAACTTGTCTCCTAAGTAAGGAAACTCCTGGCGACTTGAACTTTGGGGCAACGAGCGGCCGTCTTTGGATGCTAGGCCCTATGTCGGTCCACTCTGTGAGCCACCCAACTGGTCTTGCTCCTGGGCGCCTCCGCCCATCTTGAGTCTTGCTCCTCAGCCGCCACTTGGATGACCCGGCCCAATCGGGGCGGGTTATATCCTCAACATCACCCGCTGTTAAATTGTGGAGGAAACTCTCAAACTCCACTGGTCTAGGCTCTCTTAATTCCCCATCAGAGGGAATCAAACATATCTCACAAAATTCTGTAAGCGGTATCTGGTGATGCTCAACATATAAGTGAAAGTGCACCTCAGGGGGTTCGAGCTTATTCATGAGATGAAAATTTTGCACAAAGGAATTCATGAGGATGTGGTGTTGGTCACACTCATCAGCGAGGAAGTCGGTAAGTCCAGCATTTGCAATGAATTGCGCAAACTCTTTGTAGAATTTGGCTTCATTCATGAAGGCAATGTGCGGCCATTCACACGGCCAGACCTCCGCCCTACGAGGAGTGTTGAGGTGGCTGTACGAAGATTCCCCAATGACTCCCTTGGCATTCCTTTTGGAGGAACTCCTCTAGAAGAAATCCATTTTTCCTATGACTGAATTTCTGAAATTTTTGGGTCACAAAATGATATCAATAAAACTTCACAAAACTGAAAGCAACTACTCATATGGAAGTATAGAGGTTATATCAAGCATTCAAACTACCTAGAGGTCAAAGTATCCAACATGTAAGCTCATTTTCGGTAGCACCAAGAGTGGCTAATCACTCAAGACATAAACCACCAAAGCAAAAACTAATTGGAGCAATGGAGGAGTCACATACCAAGTAGCAATCGCCCAAAACAGTTCCAGAAAATGGAGCTCCGAGCAAAGAGATCAAAACTCTCAAGTTTGGGAGCAAGAACATGAGAGAGAGCTACATGGATTTTTTGGTAGAACTGAATGACCATGTGAGCTAATTGAGTGAGTGAGGGGGTCCTTGTGGCGCCCACTAACCACCAGAGCGCGCCTGAGGGGAGTGGCGTGCCCTGGTGCCTAGTGGGCACCTGGGGCACCCCCCTATGGTGTAATTAGGGCCAAAAATTCTCAAATATTTAGAAAAAATTCGTGTTAAAATTTCATATCATTATGAGCACTTTTATTTGTGGGCAATTTTTTATTGCACGTGTAGGAACGAAGTATGTCTACCAGAGGGGGGGGTGAAAGGGAGTTTTAAATTTTCTTTGAAAAACTTAAATCTCTCATAACCCAGCACCGGAATAAGCAACAAACAGACTAAGAAGAACTACTACATATGACCGAAGGGAAACTAAAGCATCCATCAAAGTAAAATACATGAATAAAATGCATTGAAGGTAAACTTGAGTAACAGAGGTAACCGGTGGTGCTCGATGGCGACAAGGAATTTGTTTGACCAGTTCATCCTTATGCACAAGGACTACATCTGGTTGGAGGGGCTGTGACTTAACACGGAAGATAAACTCTCTTCACCCTATTCTCCTCGACAATCGATTCGTCAACCGATGCCGATTACTCGTGGTAGATACTTGAAGGCGATCTCCAAACCTTTACGGACTTCTTCTTTGAGAACCACAATTACTCTTGGTCTCTGAAGAACTTGACACCTAACCGTCTAGAGAGTTTGCAACTCTCAAGAGTAATAGGTGGAGCGTACTAAACTTAGATTCAAGTGATGCTGAACCACTATCTAATTCTTCGGCTCTAGGGTTTTTCTCTCGGTGGATTTTATACTAAAATTGCTCAGAGAGGGGGTTGCTCAACAATCTTCTGAGAAATTAAACGGAGTAGCCACCGGACAAAGCCGGCACGGGGTGGCTATTTATAGCCGCAGCCTTCCTAGATGGGAAATGACCATTTTGGACACAAGGTCAAGCCAATGGCCAACCGACATGTTCTCAACGGTCAGATTTTGGAGCAACGGTAACATTACTTGAGGAATAAGTAATGCTAACTCCTCAGTCCGAGGCAAATCTTCCGCAGCAAAGAAGATCATAGTCTCTTGCTGGCAAGTATTTGCTCGAAGCACAAAGAGATTTCTCTCACAGCTTTTGTATGTTTGGGTTTAGCATCAAAGAATCAAAGCTTCGGAATGCTATACCCCTATTAATAGTACGGTGGTCCGATGACTAAATGAAAGAAGAAGAACAACGAAATAAATGTTACATCTTTACTTCGTCTTCATTCTTCAGCGAACATAGTCATTTGCTTGGAACAATCACCAAACCAATTGCTTAAACTTCAACAATTTTTAGGGGTCAATCTCGTTAGCTTTTTCTTCGGTGATAACCTTTGCTATCTCGCAGGGAGATTATCTTGGTCGTTTTCATCAAACTCCTCGATTACTCCAGGGACCTATTACTCTGTGTGCACTAGAAAACACAAGTCCCAAACTACTTATGTCAACAAACTCCAAAACACAAGGGGCCTATCATTGCACCAACAATCTCCCCCTTTTTGGACGGTTGTTGACAAAACAGATAATCATCGAAGTGAAGATAGATAAGAAAGTTTTAAATCAAATAAGAGTGAATTTGCGTTACTTGACTTGATGATGAAATATACTGCCCCTGGATGTATGCAGGTTCGATTGATATATCATGGAATTCCTTGCAATTCATTTGAGAGTGTGGAGAATTTTCAATCATACGAGGAAATGATTCGCACTAATGATGGATAATCTAATGAGAGAAGAGTGCAATAATTCATAATTTCTGTTAGCAATTTCACCTGCAAAACAAAGAGCTTCGAGAGAGAGCAGTGCAGTAGGTGGGGTTATTAATATTACAGCCCATAAAAGAAGTTTTACATTAGAGCACATGAAATGGTGCAATTGTCTTAAGGATAAAGCAAGAAAAAACATAAACACCAAATCCAACAGAGCAAATATATCAAACACTCGATGTTATTCTCCCCTTTTTTGTCAACTAGTGTCAAAAAGGTGATGAAACAACATGAGTGGAAAACTGTGAATATGATTCACTCTGAGGCATCGCCTGAGGAACTGTCTGATGAAGTTTCTGATTCGGAAGTGTGCGGAATCTTTTCATCTTCAGTGGTAACAGCAGCAGCTAATCCTTCGAGACTGACTTGGCTCTTGGACGAGGAAGGAATACTGGGTCCAACCTCATCACACTTGCGAGACAAAGGATTTTCTTCAGAAGGTTTGACAGTTGGCAAGGTGGCCTCTAATTCATCGAGCAATTTGCGCAACTGTATTCAATGTAAATTCGTTGTAGGTTCACGAGCTGGCAAAGGTGGAGTGGAGCGATCGTGAAAATCTTCATCAGTAAAGCCTTGGTCATTGTACTGATAGGGTTCTTGAAGGTGAGATCTGCTGAGTTGCTTCTTGGAGAAAAATTTCCGAAGAAATTTCCATAGGCACTTCTTGTTTTCTGCTGTAATCATGTGCACAAATTTTGTTCGGTTGTGAATATAATTAAGTTCGGCAGCCAGATGTTCTTTCTCTTGGTGGTCTTCGGCCATATGCTTCAATAGCAACTGCTGAGTGTGCATGCTCACTTCAAGATGTGAAGGAGGTTGAGTATTCGGCAGACGATCATGCTTGGGCAGCTTTGGTCCATTGAAAGTGTTGTGATAGTCAGAAGTGCTTGACCCTGGTGCTTTTCCTGAAGAGATATCTTCCACAACTTTCAGTGTATCATGCACAGGAGGAATGAAGCTCTTGTGGCTGACTTTAGCAAGATATTCGGTCTTCATTACATAGTCAACCACTTTCTGAATCCATGGTGCGAATACCTTGATGGTAATAGGACACTGAGATGAATCCATTAAGATGCGCAAGAACATGTCTTCGACATCGAAGATATAACCCTGGGAGATGGCATGGATGGTGTTTTGAAGAACATCAGATATTACATTGTCAGTATTCATTCCAGCCAGCGGACAGATGGTATATGTGAGGATGTGGTATAGAGTCTGATTGTCGAAGGTTAAATGTTCAGGCAGAGGAGAACCATGGTAGTCACGAATCTTTTCCTTATCCATTATGCATCGGAAATCTTCATCAGTGACTGCATCAATGTTGTGAACGCGAATCTCAGTTTTGCCATGTTTAAATCGAGGAAAATGAAAATGGGAGACAAAGTCCATAGCAGAGCATTTGATTCTTTTTCCTTCTGTCATCCATTCCATTATCCACTGTGTGCTATCTGTCTCATCACCGGAGATATATAGAGTTGCATAAAAATGAAGAATAATCTCCTTGTTCCATGGATGCCGATAGCCTAAGACACGAGTGAAACCATAGTCTTCAATGTCTTGCAGAATTTGATTGAAGCATCTGATGCTTTTCATTACTGCAAAGTCTGGGAACACATGAGGGAAAATCTTCAGGCTGTCATACAAAATACGAGAGTAGTATATCACCTGTTCCTGAGTCCAAAATCGAGGAGAATCAGATGTCTTGAGTTTGCTGTAAGGACTCTCTCGAAAGAAAAGTGGGTGAGTATTTCTGTTGAAGAACGGCCCTTTGATGCCGACACCGGTGGAAAATAAGGGCAGTTGCTCGAGAGGATAGGGGTACTTTAGTTCTTCTTCAACAAAAAGTACTTCCTCGCCATAGATGACGGAATCCGAATGATGAGATGATGGTGAGTTTGCTGCAGAAGGGTTAACATCTGAGGGTCTTCGAGCTGCGACGAGTGAAATCCTCAAGGGAGAGGGATTTGTCACTGGTGCAGGGACAGATTCAGGCACCGAAGCTTTATCATTCAGTTGGGGCAGTTGAGGAATTGCTTCTAAAGATGGTGGAGCGGAGGGAGGAACCAAATCTTTAGGTTCTTCGATGATAGGAGAATCTCGTCGTTCTGACCAAGGAATCTCTCCTTCTTCGGATACTTGATGCTGAGTTGGATTTTCAGCATGAGTGGGAGTAACCACAGGCACTGCTTTAGTTGGCCTTGGTGAGGATGGCTCATGTACAACTGGTTCTTGAGGAGATGAAGAACTAGCTTGCACAGGAGAAATTTCTTTCTGAGTGACAACTTCTAGAGGAGGAGGAGCATTCTTCTTCACGATTTTCTTATTTTTCTTCTTCGAACGATCAACGTGGCTTTTGACAAGATCATTGTAACCTGTCACATTTGCTTGATGATCAAGGCAAATTTTGCGAATGATTTGGTCCAGATCCGAATGAAATCCCAGCCTTCTATGATGAAGAACTTTCAACTCCTTATTGATATCAGCATAGGATTCTTCAAGCTGCCTGATGACAAACTTGGACTTAGTAGCTTTCATGCGGTTGTCAAGCTCCTTGAGTTGACCAATAAGGTCATTTATCTCAACTGAATCATTTCTCATGTCTTCAATCAGAACAAAAGCTTGAGAGATAACTTCAGAAGGAATTGGCAAAGATGGCACTTCTCCATCAAATAAATTTTCAACAAAACGGTCTAGTTGCTCCATGATGAACTGATGATCAAAAGAATGTGGTGCAGCAGTATCTTTTTCAATCTAAGTAGTCGATGGAGCAGAGGGAGCAGTCTGAGCCATATTTTGTTCGGTCGGAGGCATAGAAGCCAGAGGTTGAGTCAGTTTCGAGGCAAATTGTGCAGCTTTTTCTTTCACAACATCAGACTTGGGAACTTCCTGCTTGGCATCAGTTCCTTTGATTTGCTTCAATTTGTCTTTCGGAAGTTTTTCTCCTGGCTTTGCCGTGCGAACAGGTGCTTCGACCACCAAGTCTTCTAAGTTAATTGCATCAGGATGAGGCTCGGTGTTCAGCTTGTCAACCATGGTAACAGTGGTTGGTGGAGTCTTCCTCTTTAAGGTGTTCTTCTTCGGGGGTGCGACTAGAATAGCATCCACACAATGATCTGGTAGAACAGTGGATGTGGTGACATTCACTTGTTCGGAGAGAGTTGCATCGATTTCCTCTCGGGTATGCTATGGATCATCTTGATCAGAGGAATCACTTTCAGGTTCAACTTGCTATGCAGGCCTTTTCCTTGGGGCGCTCTTTTTCTTCAGAGCAGCAGATTTTGGATCATGCTTATTCTTCGTTCTGCGCTTGTCTTTTCCTTCAGCCTTTCTTTTCTCTATGTCTGACTTGATGAGACGACGATTTTCTTCTTCCTTTGCTTGATCTTTGGCGGCTTCTTGGCAAGCTTCTCAGCATTCTTGAGGCGCTTGGCCTTTTCTTCGAGATAGGAATCTGGAGTCTTGATGGAAGTTTCATGAGCATTAGAAGGTGGTGGAGGTCTTTGCTGTGGTCCACCAACTCGAATGAGCCCAATCTCGCGACAGTCACCCCATGGGGGATGGAAGGCAAAGTTCTTGGCGTACCGAGGGTGAACCATCTTGTAGTTAAACCATTTCTTGACCCAATGGCGCCGAATCTTTTGCACATGTCCTTTTCTCTAACTTGAATCTTCTCCTGGAATGGTGTTATATTCATCGTGAGAAACAAGCTCAGATGTGTTGTTGATTGGTTGTCGGCCACCTCTCCTTTTCTTTGGAGCATCTGCTTCTTGCTCATTTATATTTTGTTTAGCACGTTTTCTTTTGCTCATTGATGGGCCTACCGTTGGGCCCTTTGGTGCTTTGGACTCGTCAGCAGTTGCCATGAAAGCTTCTTCATCGTCAGCCATACTGTGAATCTTGGCAGAATCTGCAACTGACTGCATTGACCTGTGAAAGAGAATAGAAGTGAGGGAAAATGGGGACATAGTCACAAATGCTCATAGTGAAAGATTTTCTCAAACAAAACATATTGAGGAGGAATCAGACACAGAATTTGAGAATTGTTTCGATAGAATGAAACATACAGATCGAGCTAGTAAGTCCGAATAAAAATACTAGACAGCGAGCTAGGCATTTCATTCGAACGAAGCATAATCACAAATCCTAGATCTGACAGATTCGGATGCGAGGAAAAACTACAAACCACATCCGCACTAGAGAAGTAAAAACCTAGATCTAAGATAAGCCATAAAATCGGTGAAAATTAACCGCGGACGAACTCGAATCGGAAGGAAGTTCGAGCACGAACTACACGTACCCTAGCTTGGTGACGTGCAGCAGCTACGGCGGCGCGAGGGAGAAGATATCCCGCCGTGGCGTGGAATGACTCCGGTGACCTCTTTCAGGCAGCTAAGTGGCGAAGGGGTCATCAGCGTCGAGCTCAAGGTGGAGCAGTGCAGCGAGTGTTTCGGTGGAGAGAGGGAGCGAGGAGAAAGAAGGAAATGGGATGAAGGGGGTGATGCGGTTTATATATAGGCGAGGAAAATAACCGCCCGCCGAGGTTAAGATCGAATGGTTTCTATACAGGGATGATTGCAATTCAACGGATAGGATGGACTAGCAGTTGATGAGCAGCACGTGGCAACCGTCATAGAATGTGGTCCTTACTTGGGCAGGAAAGCCCAAACTTTGGACGGCTTTCACCAAAACAGATTAAAGTTCAGTCCAAAACTAAATCATGGTCAAGGACACCAGATGAGTTTCGTTCCAGATAGAATTGAGCATTTGTAATGGAATAACATAGATTGGAAGAGATAGATTAGAGGGAAAAACAGGGTCTTAGGCATTTCACTCAGCAGAGAGCAAAGGAAACCGAGCAAATAGCAATGAGAGAAATGCATTCGGACAGAAGTCAAATCCATTGAATCGAAAAGAAACTCATTGAAGAAAAATTGTGGTGGCGTAACCCACCGTATAATAACTGTATGACCTCGAGCGTCGCATAATTATCATGGCACCCGGTTAGTCTAGTTCTTTGTTAATGTATTCACTCTCAGAAAGAAACTTTCACTTTGTCGAAAGTTTCAGACTCTTTGAGTATTATGCACCCATTCCTTTCAAAGATGTGGAAGTGTTAGCACGGGTGCTGAGTCCAGCTTACTGCACGTTTCCGAAGTCTAGGATATTTAGCTCACACCATAATGCATAGAATCTTTTCTCGTCGAGAGGCTTGGTGAAGATATCAGCGAGATTGTCTTCGGTCTTGACGTGATTGACAACAATATCCTCTCGAGCCACATGATCACGAATAAAGTGATGTCTGATGGCAATGTGCTTCGTGCGAGAATGCTGCACAGGATTGTGTGCATTTTTTATAGCACTCTCATTATCACAATAAAGAGGTATATGCTTGACCTTGATGCCATAATCCTTCAGTGTCTGCTTCATCCATAATAACTGAGTGCAACAAGAGCCAGCAGCAATATATTCAGCCTCAGCCGTAGATAGAGATACACAATTCTGCTTCCTTGAAGACCAACAGACCAAGGATCTACCGAGGAAATGACATGTCCCCGAAGTAGATTTTCTATCAACCAAGTTACCAGCCCAATCGGAGTCTGAATAACCAACAAGATCAAACTATGCTCCCTTACGATACCATAAACCTAAGGTGGGGGTGTGAGCCAAATATCTCAGAATGCGGTTGAACGCTTGGTGATGCGATTCTTTCGGTGCAGCTTGATAGCGGGCACACATAAAAACACTCAACATAATGTCAGGTCTGGATGCACATAGGTAAAGAAGAGATCCAATCATCGAACGATAGGCCTTCTGATCATAATCATTACCGTACACATCTGCATCTAGCTTACCATTCGTGGGCATTGGAATTTAATAGCCCTTCATTCTGGAATCTTGCATTTTGAACTTCTTCAGCCACTCCTTCAGATACTTTTCCTGAGAAATGAAGATGCCATTTGCTTGTTGACGTATTTGCAGTCCGAGAAAGAATTTGAGTTCACCAATAATGGACATTTGATATTTATCGGACATCATTTTTCCGAATTCTAAGCTGCAAGCATTGTTAGTACAGCCGAAGATAATATCATCCACATCGATTTGACAAATGAATAAATCATTGTCAAATGCACGAGTAAAAAGAGTGGGATCAGTGGATCCTGGTTTGAACCCCTTGTCGAGCAAAAACTTCTTCAGGGTGTCATACCATGCTCTAGGGGCATGTTTTAGCCCATATAAGGTTTTCTTCAACCTGAAAACTGTGTTAGGAAACTCAAGGTGTTCAAAGCCAGGTGGCTGTCTAACATAAACTTCCTCATCAATTTCACCATTGAGGAAGTACTTTTCATCCATTTGATATAGCAGGATATCATTGTAATTTGCATAAGCAAGTAGAATGCGAATAGCCTCAAGGCGTGCAACAGGAGCATATGTTTAACCAAAATCAATGCCTTCTACCTGTGTGTACCCTTGAGCAACAAGTTATGCTTTGTTTCTTACCTCAAGTCATGCTTGTTATGGAAGATCCATTTTGTGTCGATGATATTGTGCTTATTGGGATTCGGTTTGTCAACCAGTTCCCATACATCATTTAATTCGAATTGCACCAACTCCTCTTGCATGGCATTCATCCAATCCGGATCATTCATGGCTTCTTCATATTTGGTAGGTTTTGCCAATGAAACAAAGATGAAACTACCACAGTAGTTAGCCAAACGAGTACGTGAACGAGTTGTGGGTCGATAACCTGGATTCTCAAGTTCATTGAGAATTAGTGAGGGATCAATTTCATTTGCCACTCGAGGATGAGCATTATCTTCATGATGGTAATTATCATCAGTATCTGCATTTGTATCATCATTCCCTTCAGGATTGCCATTTTGATCGACATTTGTGTTCTGATTACCATTTCCATTCGGAGGAGCATTTGCTTCGGCAGTGGCTTGACGAGTTCTGCTTCAAGTCATGGGAGCATTATCATCAGATGACTCAGGTGCATTTACTTCAATAGGCTTGACACTCCCAATGGCCATTTGCCGAATTGCGTCCGATATCAGAGGTTCATCTATCACATTTGGCAAGTGCTCCTTTTGAGAGCCGTTAGATTCATCAAACCGCACATTTACCGTTTCCATAACTTTCATGTGGTGAGAGTTATAGACTCGATACGTATGCGTGTTTGAGCCATAACCAAGAAGAAAACCTTCATGTGCCTTAGGTGCAAATTTGGAAGAATGATTCATGTCAAGAATATAGCAAGGTGCACCAAAAACACGAAGTTAAGAAACATTTGGTTTCTTGCCAGTGATAAGCTCATATGAAGTTTTCTTCAGGAAATTGTGAAGATAAACATGATTGATAACATGACAAGCAGTGCTAATGGCATCAGCCCCGAAGCGAATGGGAGTTTTATACTCACTGTGCATTGTTCTTGCCATTTCAATGAGAGTTCTGATCTTTCGTTCAACAACTCCATTTTGTTGAGGAGTGTAAGCAGCAGAGAACTCATGAGTGATACCATGATCATCGAGAAATTCAGCAATATGAGTATTTTTTAACTCAGTTCCATTGTCACTTCTGACATGCTTAATTCGCACATCATATTCATTCTGGGCCTTCTTAGCGAAACTTTTGAAGATATCTTGAGTACAAGTCTTGTCTTCGAGAAAGAATACCCAAGTGTATCGAAAGAAATCATCAACAATAACCAGACCATAATGACTGCCACCAAAGCTTGCATAATTTTGACCATGATGTCATCAACGTATGCCTCTGCATTTCTCCCCAGCTGTGTCCCGAGGGCTATGTGCATCAATCTCTGGAAGGTCGCTCCGGCATTCCGCAGCCCGAAGGGCATGTAGGTGCAGCAGTACACACCGCACGGGGAGATGAAGGCTGTTTTCTCGACGTCCTCCACAGCCATCTTGATTTGGTGATACCCTGAGAAGGCATCCAAAAAGCACAGCAGATCACACTCGGCGGTGGAGTCCATGAGCTGGTCGATGTGCGGGAGCGAGAAAGGGTCCTGAGGGCAGGCCTTATTGAGGCTCGTGATGTCGACGCACATGCGCTCCATCCCCCCTTTTTTGGGGACGATCACAGGGTTTGCGAACCAATCCGGGTGCCGCACCTCCTGAATGACACCACCCTCTTGCAACTTGAGAACCTCCTAGACAATGAATGCTTGCTTCTCTTGTGCTTGACGCCGCACCTTTTGCTTCACTGGCCGCGCACCGGGGCACACCATCAAGTGGTGCTCAATCACCTCCCTTGGGACATCAACCAGGTCGGATGCCTCCCATGCAAATACATCTTTATTGACCCTTAGAAAGTCAACCAACGCCTCTTCTTGATTCAGGGTAGGCCGGCACTATCGGTGTTGTGGGAACCGGGGTACACAGACTTGCCTGCCTGCGGCCCACAGCGTGGCTTCATCAGCGGCCTGGTATGGCCCTTCTCTAGCATCAACAACACAAGACCCTCACGAGGGGCCAAGCCTCGCAAGGCGGACGACGCCAAGACCTCCGGAGGGAGCGGCTTCCCCAGGCCGGCCCCTGAGGAGCGGAGATTTCCATGCAAGCCCCACCTCGTGAGGTTCAGATGACACAAGCCATGACGACCAAGGCCAGGCAGGCGCCAGCAGGCGCAGTACAGCAGGTTTCCTCTTCGGTGCTAAGGAAGCGAGCACAGACGCAGAGTCCCAAGGTATCAGCCAAAGGTTTCCATTCCCGTGCTACAAGACCAGGACGGCAGGACGGAGGTCATCGCCGAGCCCACCATGACATCACGACCAGAAGCTTTCCAGGCGAAAACCACCTTTCGTCAGGATAATATGCACTACTTGTCTCCCTTCAAACTTGGCCGTTATGGGATCCCTTCCCGCCTTCATTTTGGGGGAAGAGGACTGAGGCCACTATAAATATAGCTAGGCCACCACCATAGAAGAGAGAGGAAAGGGAAGGAGATCATCCTCACCAGCACACACCAGCACAAGAACACTCCTCCTGAGGTTGTTCTCCCTCTGTACTAGTTCATCCTCAGCCCACCTCGAGGCCAATACACCACAAAGCAGGAGTAGGGTTTTACATCGCAAGGTGGCCCGAACCTGGGTAAACTGTTAAGTCCCTTTCCTTTCCTGTTCATCGAGCTAGGTGGAGAGGTCGAAGAGTCGGCAGGCTGGGGAGATTGAGTTCTTCGCACGCACCCCAGAGTTCAAACCTTTCTCGGGTCTGCAGAGCCCTGAATCCGACATTTGGCGCGCCAGGTAGGGGTGCGTCGGAGCCTCTCTTCCGCCGACCAATTCGCCGCCGTTCCACCATTCCCATGGCTGACGCTCATCGAGTTCACGCTGAGCGCCGGGCTGCTCTCGCCGCCCGTGTCGCCCAGACCGCACCTGCGGGCAACAGCGCCCCCCGCCGTTCCTCGTCACCTGCGGCAAACGCTGCCACCGGCCCCGCGGCCCATGAGCAGCAGGCTTTGTCGCTGCATCCCTCTGTACGGCGCGACAGGCGCACCGCCACCCCATCGCTGACTCCGGCAGCTGCTTCATCCTCCCATGCCCGTCGCGGCCCGGCGAACGCGCAGGCCGCATTGCTCATGGCGCGCGAGCTTCTGTGCTATCGCCTGACCGACGACCTCTACGAAGACTGGCTGGACCGCATCGCCGAGCTCATCAGCGCCGCCGGAGAGACCCCTGCTCCGTCTCGCCCGCTGCCTCCCCAGCCACCTCTTGCGGGCGACGTGGACCATGATGCGCCTCCTCCACCTCGTAGGCAAGAAGTTGCCTTCGAGCCAAGGCGTGAGGCTCCTCAGCGCGACCCGCCGCGCAGGGCGCCGGCGCGTGATGAAGAAAGCTGCCAAGTGGTGCAGCACCTCCAAGGAGAGGCGCGCACGCTCCCAGCGCCTTCACGTCAAGACTGTGTGCTGTGTGAGGCGGCGGTGCGCGAGCGCCTAGTCCAGGCTCCCCCTTTGCGGCGGGCTCCCATGGGAGCGGCGGCCTGCCGTGCGTTCACCCCGGAGCTGCGTGGCGTCGTCTGGCCAGGGAAGTTCAAGCCAGACCTGCCTCCATGCTATGACGGCACCCCCGACCTTGCAGAGTTCCTCCAGCTCTACGAGCTGAGCATCAAGTCGGCCAACAGTGACGAGAAGGTCATGGCGAACTGGTTTCCCATGGCCCACAAGGACGGCGCGCGCTCATGGCTCTTGAACCTCCCCGCTGGATCGATCTCCTCATGGGATGAGATGCGGGAGCGCTTCATCGCCAACTTCCAGGGCACTCAAGACTGCGCTCCGGCTGTGGGCGACCTGTGGTGCATCAAGCAACAGCCTGGGGAGACCTTGCACAAGTACATCCAGCGCTTCACCAACGTTCTCCTCAAGATTCCCAAGGTGACGGACGAGGCCATCATTTCCGCGTTCACTGATGGCGTCCAGGATGTCAAGATGAAGGAAGAGCTCGCCATGCACGAGGACCTATGCTCGGCTCTAGAAATGTTTAACATGGCATCTAGATGCGCGAGGGCCAAGGAAGGTCGCCTCACCCTCCTCGAGCTCCCAGAAGCTGACCCAGAAGACAAGAAGGCCAAGGTTAAGGACGTGAAGCGCAAGGGGCCAGCTGTGCTCGCGGCTGAACCTGAGATGAAGCTCGGCTGCGACTACCCGGAGTCCTCCAAGGGCAGCCGTCCATTTTGCATCTTCCACAACATGCACAGCCACAACACCAATGACTGCCAAGAGCTCAGGGCCATCCGGGACGGGCGCCTTGGCCGCCGTCCTGAGCGCAACGACCGCGGCTACGACCGTGGAGGAGGCCGAGGTGGCGGATGCTGGGACAACAGCGACCCCACCAGGACTGGCGCGACCAGCCCCATGAGGATCGCTGGCAGGGACAGCCTCTAAAGGGCCCCTGGAGGGATCAGCCTCGTGAGGACCGCCCTCAGGGCAACGCTGGCCTTCCTTCGCTGCCGCCGTCACCAAGGAGGAATGATGACCACCACCAAGATGATGGGGCAGGGGGCTTCCAAGAGCCTCGTGCCGTGGCTTGCATCCTGGGCGGTGCTCAGGCTCCCGCTTCTCACCGCATCTTCAAGCAGTTCGCTCGTGAGGTGAACGCGGCCCTCCCCAAGCTCGAGGCGACGCGTCTGCTCAGGTGGTCCAAGTACGCCATCACCTTCGACTCTACTGACCAGCTCAAATGTGTGGCCGCTGCCGACGCGCTCCCAATGCTCTGCTCTCCTACCATCAGCAACATCCTCGTCACCAAGACACTCATCGATGGCGGTGCGGGACTCAATGTCCTTTCCGTCGAGATGTTCGACAGACTCCAGGTGCCACACGACAAGCTTCAGCCTACCAAGCCCTTCTCAGGAGTGACCGACGGCTCCACCACCCCGATAGGGCAGATCCGCCTCCCTGTCACCTTCGGCAAGCGTGACAACTACCGCACTGAGCTCATCGACTTCGACGTCGCCCACATTTGCCTCCCGTACAACGCCATCCTCGGGTATCCAGCCCTGGCCATGTTCATGGCCGCCACTCACCACGGCTACAATGTCCTCAAGATGCCAGGGAGCGGCGGCATCATCACGGTCGCCTGCGATGAGAAGGACGCGGTGTGCTCCCTCGACAGCGCCTACCAGGCTGCAGCGGTCGAGGACCCAGACGATGAGGGTGCCGCCTACCCTCCCGAGGCCGTTCCGAAGAAGAAGAAGCAGCTGCTCCGCTCGGGACCCCTGGAGGATGGGGCGCCCAATGACCGTGCCTCAGGGCCTACGCCCACTGACGGGGCGCCTTCCCCTCTCGCATAGGAAGGCACGCCTGGCACCCCTCTCAGGCTGGGCTCGGGGGCTCTCCTCTGGAGGGCCTCTGACCTGGCCAGCGTCACGAGGGAGGCGTTCGGACACCATGTGGAGGCGTGCTTCAACGCGCGCTTCCGCGAGAAGAGCGCAGGGCACGAGGCGCTAGGCGCTCGGGAGTTTATCACCAAGGCGATCGAGGATCTTTAGTAGGCGAGGGCCATGCGAGGCGAGCATCACCTCGCACAACCAGGTACTGCTCCCTCCCCTGACGAGGGCAGCGGGTTGCGCGTCTGCATCAACATCCCAAGGCTCAACCGGGCCGCGTCTCAGGAGCTCTACTGGCCATCCCACGTGGGCCGGTGCAAGGGCCCCCCTCAAAGTTATGTTTGCATACCTTTCGGTTTGCTGAACCAGGCTGCCACGCACCAGCGCCACATGTAGAGCATCCTGGTGGCTCACGAGGCCAGGCACTAGGCGATCCTGTCGGGGGAGGAGCCGGACCCTCGCGAGCCCCACGGGCCCCCAGGGCCTCACGAGGCTCAGGACCTGTACGGCTCGTGAGGAATGACTTCTGTGGCTCGCATCTTCAGCTACTCCAACACTTCTTCAGCAACAGTGCCAGGTGACATTTTTCAGTTTGTTCAGTTGGGGGCGCACCTCGGGCTGCATTATCCTTAAGCCGTGTGGGTCCGTCCCTATGGCATGTATCGTTCTTTGCATCTATCAGAGCTGGCCTTACCTCTTCATGAGTTGCTTTATGATTATCACCTGCCTTCCTGGTGTCCTGCCGCCCCTTCACGGCCTCCGTGCGTTGCGAACCCGCCTGTTGCTCATCCCGCCACGAGGGCTGCTGGCACGGCGCCTGTGCTCGGGTCCGTCCCTACAGCTCTAATAAACCTGAGAGATCAAGCTCTGGATCGCGGCCCGCCCCACGCACGTCACCTCATCGGATCCTCGGTGCCTTCGTCTTCTTGCGGAAAGATCAACGGCTGGACGGCAAGCGCGGCTATGTATACTAACTCGAAGGAACCTCCGGAACAAGACTACGAGCAGCTCCCGCAGGCCACTCCTTTTTCACGCAATTCACTTGCACGTTAAAGGGGGGGTCCTTGAGCATCGCGCCTCAGGGCCTCCTACTGGCTCTCGAGCCATCACCCCCTGGCCCTGACCATGGCATCGTGACCTGGCATACCAGCGGCGGCTGAGCCTCGCTCGAGGGCTGGGACCCGAGAATGTAGAGCATCCAGATGAGCAAGAAAAAGGGCACCAACATGAGCCCTACCTAGAACCGCCACCACCAGGACATAGTCAGGCGTCGTGTGGAGGAATCGCTGTAGGCCTGCCAAGATAAGTCACAACATACATGTCGGCATAAATCTCACGTCCCAGTATTTTGATTTTTGTGATCTCGCTCGGGCAAGGTCGTTTTCCCTATCGGTCTTCAGGGGGCTGCTTGCACGCTAAAGGGGACCTCCTGAGCATCGCGCCTTAGGGGCTCTTACCGGACCTCGGGCCGCCCACCTCCTGGCCTTGACAACGGCATCGCGACCTGGCATACCAGCAACGGCTGGAGCCGCCTGGGGACTGGGTCCTGTCAGTGTAGAGCACTAAAGCTACCGCGAGAACAAAAGGGAGCACCATGCCAAAACAAGATACGCGATCGCAGCATCAAACTAGGAAGAATAACACTAAGGCAAAAGCATTACAGTTCTTACATGCCCCCACGGGGCTCGTCATGGTTTTGTCCAGGAAAAACAAAAGAAGGGACTTTGGAGAACCCCGGCCTCAGAACGTCACCGACGGTGCCGAGTCGACGCCGCTGCCACGCTCCGCCCGCGGCGAGAGCTCGGTGGCTCGTAGCAGTCGTCGTCGCTAGACTCTGGAGAGTCGCTGGATTCTGGAGAGCTGCTGTCACCAGAGGAGCTGCTGGCAAGGCCAAGGGCAAGTTTAGCGCCCTTGGCCACGCCGTGTGGATCGCCTCCTCCGGAGCAGTACTCCAGGCGCTGGTCATCTTCACCGAAGACCTTGAAGAAAATCGTAGAGGCTCCGTCGTATTCAAAGTGGATGGCGAGGGCCCCCTCCGGGCAACAGGCACGGGCGACCTCGCCCCATCCCCGGGTCATGAAGACTTCGCCAGGACGGACGACCTCGACGTCTGCTTTGGTAGCTTGGCTGCAACACCCGCCGTGTTGCAGCCACAGCTCAACGGGCCCCCTTGGCGGTATCTCCTCCGCGAAGAACCGTGGGAGCCGGATCCATGTGCGCGGCGGCATTGCCTCCCACACCACGAACTCGCTTGACGTGCCTTCGGCATGAGTTTGCAAGCCGGAAGGCTAGGCAGCCGTCGCCTGTCCTCCTCCATGACCCTGGCCCACGCGGCGCTGGGCGCTCTCTCCAAGCGCAGGGCCCTGCGCGCGGGCGTACATAGGGGTCGGGAAGCTCGGTGGAGCCCGCTCGTGCCAAGGCCGCGTCACCTCGATCCCTTCGCCAGCGTTGCGGGAGCGGCCGAGCCACTTCTTCAGCGGGAGTGGAGCGGGCTCCTCCCGAGGGGCTTTTCCCTTCTCCGATGCGGAAAACCTCCTTATCGGCGCCATGGACGCTTTGTCGGGATGGCAAGGCAAGAAGGAAGAAGAAGCAAGCAGCGGGAAGACGGAGATGAGTAGGGGGCTCCGCCCCCCTCCCATTTATAGCCAAAGGGAGGCCAACCACCGGCCTCCATGATCTCCGGTAATGATGATCTTTTTGCATGCAGCAGGTTATTGTCAAGTCGGACGGTTGCCGAGGCAGCGTGGGGAAGCAGAGACGCCCATGTCCCACCAAGCGCCATGCGTCGACCGGGTCCGCAGGTGGTCAGGTCCCGCAGCGCTTCGCCCTTGCCCTTTGGATTCGCCTCGAAGCCAAGTCCGAGCGCGCCTTGGGCCCGGGGGCTACTGTCGCCATTCTGGGAACTGGGGTACCTAGACTTGCCTGCCAGCGGCCCACAGCGTGGCTTCATCAGCGGCCTGGTATGGCCCTTCTCCAGCATAAAAAACACAAGACCCTCGCGAGTGGCCAAACCTCGCGAGGCGGACGACACCAAGACCTCCGGAGGGAGCGGCTTCCCCAGGCCGGCTCCTGAGGAGTGGAGATTTCCATGCAAGCCCCACCTCGTGAGGTTCAGATGACGCAAGCCATGATGACCCAGGCCAGGCGGGCGCCAGTAGGCGCAGTACAGCAGGTTTCCTCTTCGGTGCGAAGGAAGCGAGCACAGACGCAGAGTCCGAAGGAATCAGCCAAAGGTTTCCATTCCCTTGCAACATGACCAGGAAGGCAGGACGGAGGTCATCGCCGAGCCCACCACGACGTCACGCCCAGAAGCTTTGCAAGCGAAAACCACCTTTCGTCAGGATAAGATGTACTACTTGTCTCCCTTCAAACTTGGCCGTTCTGGGATCCCTTCCCGCCTTCATTTTGGGGGAAGAGGACTGGGGCCACTATAAATATAGCTAGGCCACCACCATAGAAGAGAGAGGAAAGGGAAGGAGATCATCCTCACCAGCACACACCAGCACAAGAACACTCCTTCCGAGGTTGTTCTCCCTTTGTACTAGTTCATCCTCAGCCCACCTCGAGGCCAATCCACCACAAAGCAGGAGTAGGGTTTTACACCGCAAGGTGGCCCGAACCTGGGTAAACTGCTGAGTCCCTTTCCTTTCCTGTTCATCGAGCTAGGAGGAGAGATCGATGAGTCAGCAGGCTGGGGAGATTGAGTTCTTTGCACGCACCCCAGAATTCGAATCTTTCTCAGGTCTGCGGAGCCTTGAATCCGACAGGCACCTATGGTGAAGGTGGGGCTGGCACCCCCGCTATCGACAGGCACCTGCTTTGTCTCGGCTCAGTCTTGAGAGAATAGTTGCTTTTTCTTCACCGGCGCGGCCTCCGGAGCCCCTGAGGCGTCCTTGGCGCCAGGGCACGTGGACGCCACAGCTTTCTAGGCGAGCCTGAGGGTCCGGACCGTGTCTTTCACATCCCCGACCACCGTGACAACTCCGATGCTGCCCGACATCTTGATGACATTATAACCCGGATGGGTCACTACCATGAACTTGGCAAGGGCCGGGTAGGCCAAGATGGCATTGTACGGAAGGCTCATGCGGGCCACGTCAAATTCGATGAGCTCGGTGCGGTAGTTACCACGCGTGCCGTAGGTGACTGGGAGGCGTATCTGCCCCTGGGGGGTGGTAGAGCCCTTAACCACCCCCGAGAAGGGCTTGGTGGGCGCGAGCTGGTCGTAAGGCACTTGAAGCAGGTCGAAAGCCTCCACAGAGAGGATGTTGAGGCCGGCGCTGCCGTCGATGAGGGTCTTAGTGACCGCGACATTGCTGATGGTGGGCGTGCACAGCATGGGGAGCGCACTGGGGCCACCCGTGGTTTCAGGGTGATCCCTAGAGTCGAAGGTGATGTCGGTCTCTGGCGCCTCGCGGCCTCGAGAGGCCTTGTGCCCCGGCCGAGCAGCTCGCGCTTGATGAAAGAGCTGCTTGACGTGGCGGTTCGAGGTGGGTGCCTGCGACCAGCAGATGATGGGTGCCACTGCGTGGGGCGCCGGCGCCGCAAAGTGCGTGATGAATCGGCCGGGGAGCTCCTCCCAGGAAGAAACCAAGGCCTCGTGGAGGCTGCGCAGCCAGGAGCGCGGCATCTCCGTGAGGGCCATAGGGAGCCAATTTGCCATGGCCTTGTCGTCTCCACCCACTGCCTGGATGGCCTCCACGTATAGCCGGAGGAACTCCTCAGAGTCCGTCGCGCCGTCATACCGCGGGGGCAACGCCGGCCGGAACCTCTCCGGCCACTACACCCGCTGCATGCTGGGAGCGAAGGCCGGATGGCCCGCGATGCCCCCGTAGGTGCCCAGCGGCTAGGTCGATGGGACGGCGCCCGCCATGGGAACCACGAGGCAAGGGTGGAGTGCGGTTGGCGAGGAGGCAGAGCTTCAACATGCCCCTACTTGGCGCGCCAAATGTCGGATTCAGGGCTCCATGGACCAAAGAAGGTTCGAACTCTGGATCGTGTGCGAAGATCTCAACCTCTCAAGTCTCAAGCTCGTCGCCCTATAGCCTAGCCTCGCTGGATATACACTCGGGCATGGAAGAAGATGGACACGGCAGTTTACCCAGGTTCGGGCCACCTTGCGGTGTAAAACCGTACTCCTACTTTGTGGTGGATTGGCCTCACAAGGAGGTTTGAGGATGAACTAGTATAGTGAATGTGCTACCTCGCGAGGGCTCAGGGGGTGAGAATGAGTCAACCCCCTCAACGGTGGTGGATAACCTATATTTATAGTGGCCTCGGTCCTCTTCGCTCAAATCTTAGGCGGGAAGGGATCCCACAGTGGCCAATTCGAAAGGGGACAAGTAGTACATCTTATCCTGACGAACGGTGGTCTTGGCGTGCAAAGCTTCTGGTCGGGACGCAGTGGTGGGCTCAGTGATGACATCCGCCTTGCCGAGCTCGTGGTCTTGGTCTCCTTGCACTGGAATGGAAATCTTCGGAGGGCTCCTTGGGAACCCATGTCTGCCCTTGCACCCTTAGCACCGAAGGGGAAACTGCCTCCTCTGCGCCCGCTGACGCCCGCCTGGCCTTGGTCGTCATGGCTCACATCATCATAGCCTCGGGAGGCTGCGTACCTCCATAGAAATCTTCGCTCCTTGGGAGGCCGCCTGGGGAGGCCGCTCCCTCTGGAGGTCTTGGTGTCGTCAGCCTCGCGAGGTAAGGGGGCCCTCGCGAGGGTCTTGTCTTGAAGGTCTTGCCGCTGGGTCGTACCAGGCCATCGAGGGGGCCACGCCATGGGCCGCAGGCAGGCAAGTCTGGGTACCTTGGTTCCCAGAACACCGACAGTAATGAAATTAGATGCATGCTGGATAGCGGTCGATGTGTGGAGTAATAGTAGTAGATGCAGGTAGGAGTCGGTCTACTTGTCACGGACGTGATGCCTATATTCATGATCATTGCCTTAGATATCATCATAACTATGCGCTTTTCTATCAATTACTCAACAGTAATTTGTTTACCGACCGTATGCATTCTTTCAATAGAGAAGCCTCTAGTGAAAACTATGGCCCCCGGGTCTATCTTTTATCATAGTATTTTCAGATCTACAAAACGAAAAACCCAAAAATACCTTCCTGCAATTTATTTAGCTTTATCTTATTTTTCACTTCTATTTATCTTTTATACATATCTCTATCAGATCTCATCCTTGCAAGTAACCGTGAAGGGATTGTCAACCCCTTTATCACGTTGGGTGCATGTATTTGTTTGTTTGTGTAGGTGCAATTATTGGGTACTTGTGTGTTCCTCCTACTGGATTGATACCTTGGTTTTCAACTGAGGGAAATACTTATCTCTACTTTGCTGCATCACCCTTTCCTCTTCAAGGTAAAAACCAATGCAAGCTCAAGAAGTAGCAAGACACTTCTCATACCTTTAATATATTTTAGGACATGGCATCTTCTCAATTGCATCAACTTTAGCTTTATCGACTTCAATGCCTCTTTCAGAAATTTTATGACCAAGCACTATAGCTTCATTCACTATAAACTGGGACTTCTCCCAATTCGAGACAAGATTAGTCTCTTCACATCCCTGCGAAACTTTATCAAGATTGCACAAGCAGTCATGAAAAGAAGTTCCATAAACGGAAAAATAATCCATAAATACATCTACAATTTTCTGACAGAAATAAGAGAATATAGCAATCATACATCTTTGAAAGGTAGCAGGTGCATTATATAAACCAAAATGCATACTTCAATAAGCATAAGTTCCAAAAGGATAAGTAAAGGTAGTTTGCTCTTGATCTTCTTTTGGTATAGGTATTTGAGAGAAACCAGAATATCCATCTAGGAAGCAAAAGTGTGTATGCTTAGATAATCTTTCTAACATTTGATCAATGAAAGGCAAAGGATAATGATCTTTCCTAGTGGATTTATTTAATTTTCTAAAATCAATTACCATCCTATAACCAGTTACGATTCTTTGTGGGATAAGTTCATTTTTATCATCTGGCACAACAGCGATGCCAACTTTCTTAGGGACATAATGAATAGGGCTTATCCATCTACTATCAGCTATAGGATAAATTATAGGTGCCTTTGTAAACTTCAATATTCCACTCTTACCACATCCTTCATCTTAGGATTCAAGCGACGTTGATGATCAACCACTGGTTTAGCATTAGATTCCATATTAATCTTGTGTTGACATAGAGTAGGGATAATGCCCTTAAGATCATCTAGATTATATCCAATTGCAGCATGATGCTTCCTAAAGCTTTCAATAATCTCTTTTCTTCATGCAATGAAAGGTTAGCATTGATAGTAATAGGATATATCTTCTTTTCATCAAGATAAGCATATTTCAATGTATCTGGGAGTTTATTTAATTCAGACACGGGGTCACTCTTTGGTGGAAGAGGGTCTCCCAAAGATTCAACATATAAATTATGCTTAAGGATAGGTGCTTGCCTCAAGAATATTTCATTTCTTTCATTCATATGTGCTACTTGTAAGTTGCATTGGGATTTTCCCCGAAGAGGAGGGGAGATGCAATACAGTAGAGATAAGTATTTCCCTTAGTGTGAACCAAGGTTTATCAAACCAATAGGACAATAACGCAAAGCCTCATGAACAGTACATGCACACACAAAAGCAAATACTTGGACCAACACGGGCAAGAGGGTGGTCAATCCCCCTGAACTCGTTACTTGCAAGGATCATATCTTGTATAGGTAGATGGATAAATTGCAAAACAAAATAAAAGTAATAAAATTGTAGCAAGGTATATTTATATTTTATAATATGATTAAGGTAGACTCGGGGGCCATAATTTTCACTAGAGGCTTCTCTCTCGAACACATAGCATACGGTGGGTGAAAAAATTACTGTTGGGCAGTTGATAGAAAAGCGCATAATTATGACGATATCCGAGGCATGATAGGCATCACGTCTAAGACAAGTAGACCGACTCCTGCCTGCATCTACTACTATTACTCCACCATTTGACCGCTATCCAACATGCATCTATCGTATTAAGTTCATAAAATATAGGATAACGCCTTAAGAAAGATGACATGATGTAGACAAAGTAAACCCAATCAATATGAATAAACACTAAAAAAACACTTCTGTGATGATACATGTTTGTCACAGTAGGTCACATTTTCTATTATGCATGTACATCCATGACGATTTTATGACATAATGAAGATAGTCATACCTTTATTGTCGTAGAAGTGTTCCATGACAATACCCAAATTATCATCACGGAGGTGTCCACTTCCATGATGATAAATGGCGCGTCATGGAAGTGTTTTCGTCAAGGGTAACCATCCACCATAACGGGTCGCTATTAAGATATCGGGTTCCGGTTTGGATCCGATAACCCGCTAATAGCCCAGACCAATGGGGATTTTCCACATGTAAAATTATCATTGGCCAGAGGAACCACGTGTCGGCTTAGCGTTGGGATAGATGTCATCCATTCAATGGACTGTAGGCGCCTATGATATGTCGACATGTGGCATGGCCCAACAGTGGCCCATTTAGGTGAAAAGGTCGGCCCAGTCAAAATTAGCAGATCGGCCCATTTAGGGCCTACTTTTGTCTGACCCATTTAGGGCCACGGCCCATACGAGTTGTGCCAATTCGGCTTGTCAATGGCCTATTCACTATTTGACACCATTGCAGCCCATCGTAACTTCGAGCTCGTTAACAGCCCGCTATATATTTGGGCTCAATAGTGGCCCGAGGTAATTTTGGCCTGTTAACAACCCATTCTAGGTATCTGCCCATTTTTGGGATGTACATTTTTTGGCCTTTTAGCAACCCATTCAAGTGTTGTGCCAATTTCCAGCCCGGTGCGCCTTTCAGCTTGTTAACGGCCTATACAGGAGTTGGGCCATTTACAGGCCGACCTAAGTTTTGGCCTCTTAATGGCCCATGCTCTTCATGGTCCAATACAAGCCCCATGTCTCTTTTGGCATGCTGAAGGCCATCAACAGAGTTGGTCCATATACAGTCCGATGTGACTTTTGGCCTCTTAGCGGCCCATGTCACCGAGATACAATTCCAGCCTGACCTTACTATCGGCCAGTTAATGGCTGGCGTTGTTAATCGGCCCACTTGTGGCCCGCTTCGACTTTGGCATGTTAACGATCCAACAGGGAAATGGGCCAAGCATGAACTGTTAGCTCATTTCAATTATTGCGGCCCAATAGAGCTTTCGGCCTGGTAATGACCCATCAACTAATTGAGCCCACTAAAGTTCGAACATGACTGTAGGCCCAATTAGCCAACGTCGATTTTGGCCCCACTATTACTTTGAGCCTATTACGAGGACCATTTATGGACAGGACCAAATCAGGTAAACCAAAGTCCAAAGACAATTTTGGCCCCTACGAGCCCATTAGGGGGGCCCATTAAGGGCAGTGGGCTGCTAACCTTGATAAAGGGCCCACGACGCTTCATGCTAGCTATTAATTTTGCTGCTTTTTTAGCTTGTTAGCAACCAGTTGAGCTTTCGACCCAGAAAGCTGGATTGCAAGCTGTGCTATGCAAATGTATGGCATACAAGGAAATACATAGGACATCGAAGCATATATTACAGGAAATTACATCCACTGGGCAATCAAAGATTGATGCCAGTGCAAATTAATGAAGATAACTTAATGATCTACAACCTCACAATCTGCAACCTCTGTGCGGATGACGCCCATAAGCATGTGAGCAAGTTCTTCCTTCTTTGCTATACTGTCCCTGAAAACATCGATCAGTTGTTGTTGCGCAAGAATGTGCACCTCTAATTCCTCCACAATTTCCATCATTGCTTCAGCCAATAATTGGATCACAAACATACATTTTTCCGTTGGATTCAAGACAGAGTAAACTAAACAGATATAGATGGCAATTTTGGTAGGCTTGTATCACTGATAGTGGAGAGTGTCTCAACCACTTCACCATAACATAAATTAGGAGGAGAACTGAACAGATTAAGCAAGAGTTATTGCCATATTACCTGCCCTAGATTTATTGGTGAGAATCAATGGGGTTGCCTTGCTATCTTTAGAGTTTGTCCTCTTATCTTCAGCAGCCTGCACCAAATTAACACACTAGCATTGCTATCATTAGCCAGATCAAATAATAGGAAAGCAACATTGACATAATGAACATTTGGGGAACCAGACCACACCAACCTACACCAATTTAACACAATACGGCACTGCTATCATCAGCTAGGTAAGGTAATAGGAAAGCAACATTGACACAATGAATGATTGAGCAACTAGACCACATCACAACACTTTATTAATGTGCAATATATGAGATAGTACAATCATGCAGCTTGGTATGCAAAACTACCAGGCAGTTTTCCTTACAAAAATCTACATTATTGCCTTTATTTATACATTTTGCTACAAGTAAATTTAGATTAGATAATTGGTGTAGGATACTAAAGGTTGGATTCATGCCGATTAACAAAATACATGCTGACGTAAAAATATAGTGATATACAACAAGTACTTATCTCAGCATTGGAGCATGGAGAATTCCCGCAAGATACTTTCCTCACACACAATCCCACTTTAGAAAGTCTTCTATACTTTAAGCTCATTTTCTAAAAGAGAGATGCGTAAGAAACATGTAGAAAATATGATCTGAATGCTATAAAATTTCATGATGCGAGGATACACACATGCTTCTTAGAATGGAGTTGACATAATTTTGCTGGACTGGAGGAGACTTGCTCTTTGGCCATTGGAATCTAGTTATTATCTGGAGGAGCTGGGTTTCTCTATGCTGGAGCAGTATCTATGAACACTGGAGTTGGTTTACTATAACCTGGCGTTTGGATCTTCTTCAAAGACCTTGTTTGTAGCCCTTCAGATTCTAACATAGCCATCTTCCCCTTGCATGCCTTATATAGAACAATGGTGCTTCAATTATAAAACATGCTACGGCAGAGAGATGGACTAGGTACTGAAGAATAGAAAGGCATGACATATTGACATATATTCCCTCCATCCGGAAATAAATGGTTGTGTCTAGATGTATTCCAGTTCTAGATACATCCATTTTTATACATTTATGTGACATGTAATCCAGACAAAGGGAGTATGATGTAAGAGCTAGGGATACGACAGGACAACAGAGTAAAAGAAACACTAGTTGAATGTATAACTATATCATAGGTGGAATAGGTACAGAAAAATAGGAAGGCAACATATGCGTGTATGATGGGGAAAGTAAGATGGCATTGCAACAGACTAGTGGAGCAACACTTCAATGTAAAAAAACATGGTATGGTAGACGGATTGAGTACATACTGATGAATAACAATGCGTGAGATATTCAGAAGCATGATGTCCAAACTAAGAAGATGGCATTGCGACAGAGTAGAATGACCATACTTGAATTTGAAAATATGTTATCATGAATGGAATAGGTACTGTAAAACAGGAAGGCATGACATATTTACATGTATGATCAGCAGGCTAAGCACATGGCATTGCAACAGAGTAGATGCACTACAGGACATTATATGCATGATGATACCCATATCACGGGCTAAGTTAGAGCAAGGATCTTGTGGGGTGAATAGGATTCATCATCTTTCTGCAACTCTTCTGAAGAACTACATTTAACTGTTCCATCACATTGGATATCATTGACGTCGAGTTTGTTGGTCGTTACATTGCTCCGTGAGGTTCTTTTTGGATTTGTTTCGATATTCAATATCAGTGTGTACAATTATATCTAACATGCATGGAAGATAACTAGTAGTGAGATTATGTAATCAGTGCCTGTAGTTGATGAATTAAATAGTAGGATTGGACTTAATTAGCAGCAACAGATTGTCGTGGTGGAACACGATCACCTATGGGGCCATCGGCCCCTTGTGGTTCGATAGGGGGGAGATAACATTGCACAAAGAGCGGAGGCCATGGGACAGCACGGCAGAGGTGACACTAGTGATTTTTACCCAGGTTCGGGCTGCTATGAAGCATAAAACCCTACTCCTGCTTTGGTGGATTTAAGAGAGGACCGTGGTGGTCGCGCAACGCTCGAGCCCGGCAAGGTTGCCTCGAGGGGGGGGAGCAGCTACGCGCGTATGAGTGTACAAGGGTCTGAATCCTTTCTTAGGTTGCCATGGCCCTCCTTTTATAGGTTAAAGGGGTTACCACATTGGCAAAATAGTCATTATGTACTGATTAGATAGCCAACAGTGCTATCATACCTAACTCTGGCAGTTAGGACAAAGCGCATTAAATGCACTGCTAGGTGTGACGCTGTGGATGCAGCCCGGCAAGCCTGCCGCGCCGCTTAACCATCTTCCACCTGTCTGCACGACACGCCTCTGGACGGGTGTCATATGTAGGGAATCTTCCTTCCAAATGGCTGCCATGTGCAAAATGACAACCAATTAATCACTTGGGGACTCTACACCGCACTGATAAGTGACTTACATCACTGTGCGGTGGAGCGGTAGAGTCTTGGCGGGGAGATCCGCCCTTGGCGGCCCCGGCAAGCCTGTCGGAGGGGATCTTGGGGCTTGTCCTTGGTGCGGCCTCGACCTGACTAGGCTCGCCTGCCTGGTAAGGGAGGTCATTCCTTAGCGGCATCTTGTTCCCATGGCTTGTCTTCGTCTTCTTGATTCGCCCTTTGATTTCTCAAAGAGCTATCTCTCTGGTTTGGCCTTGTCTTGAAAACTTGGTACCGTTGGGTTGAAGGCCTGCCGTCCGTGCACAAGTCAGGGGAAACATACACCCCTGTTTGTTTGCCCCGATAGAGGCCCCTGGGCCTGAGCCATACGTGTCGCTGGGCAGTTGGGTTTGGCCCCAAACAATGCACGGACACGTGTCGAAGAAGTGCTGCGTGTGCAGCAGTTTGTTATGAGGACCAGTTAACTCAACGTCCACTCTGCGTCATTATCGCGGGTCGTGGGGTCGAGGGGCACGCCATGGAGGAGGCTGCCGAGGACGAGCCTGCCGGGGCTGAAGCCCTTTATGCCGCGGCAGCGGAGGCCCAAGAAGGGGACGAGGCTGAGGAAGCGGAGCAGCCCAAAGAGGAGTGGCTCGCAACTGTCCCTCAAGCCTTGGAACCAGACTTGGAAAACCGCCCTCACAGGCGGGCCAACCGGGGAACAGCGCCCCCTGTTCCCACGCCCATCACCAAGAGGGTGAAGGAGACCGCCCCTAAGGGCGATGGGCCGGATGTGGTGCACCGCCATTCTTCTCACCTTTCCGAGGCCAAGACCCCTCCCACCAAACGGCGAGCGGTCATAGGGGTCGACCCCAGCTCCAAAACAAGCTCGAGCTCCTCAAGCAGCTCATCCTCGCTGGAGCCACCGGCTCCTCCAAAGGGCTTGAAGTTGCCGGGAAGCACTGCTCCCCTGACCCTGAAGAGAAGCAGAGTGACCCCACCTCCTATGGAGTTTGCGCTGGGCTCCATGCTCATTGATTCAGAGTAAGGAAAACACTATCTTTCCTTGTCAAGGCATCATGGACTTGATGGTTTGCTGACCCAATATTGTTTGTTGTTCTTGACAGAGACGAGGAAGAAACCCTCCTCCACCGGGCCAAACGATCCAAGCAAGTGGAGTTATCGGGGCCTTCGGAGGGCACGGGCTTGGTGGGAGGTAGCATGATTGACCCAGTGCCAAGACCCCAACCCTGCCCCTGGCACGAAGGTGTGGGACAGGCTTCTCCCGCTAGGGAACGCATGGGAGAGCGAATCCCATCTTCCGCCAAGGGGGAGAGGGAGATCGCCCAGAGCGAGGCTCCCCAGGAGGGGCTCACCCTGCCCGGTGCTCAAGCCGAGAAATCCCCGGCAATGGCCTCCACGGAAGGATCGGCTCATGCTGGAGCCGTGGTAACCGAGCAAGGTGGCGGAGGTCATGCCCTGTCAATTGGTGTTGCCGGGGAGACCGATGCCCTCCCACGGGAAACATCTCCGGGTAATTCGCTCGCTCTTTGTCTTCTGTTGCTTGCTTTATTTTGCCTCAAGTCTCTGGCTCACCAATGTATGTTATCTCTTTGTCATTGCCTGGTGCTCTTACTTGCAGTCCCATTGACTGAGGAACTAGAGCTGTTGGAAGAAGTGGCCAACATTGGAAAGGATGCTACTGAAGAGGCCGCCAGGATTGCTGCCGCGGAGGGCCAGGAACATACTGCCGGGGATATCCAAGACGTTCCAAAGGAGGCAGAGAAGATACCCTGGCAGCGTGCCAGGATTGGAGGTGGTGGTTGAAGAGAAAGTTCCCCTTCAAACTATGAGCCCTCCTCCCAAGTTAGGCACCTCGGCCGCGGCCTTGCAGCCATCTTTGAGCAATCTGGCATTTGTTCTTGCCCAACCTGGTCTTGGAGCCCCCGGCTCATCCGCGGCAGTAAGTGCAGATCTTGATGAAGAGATCCAGCGCATGATGGAACCATTGTCCTAGCGAGCTGAATAGGCTAATGATTCGGTCAGTGCAGTCATGGACCTGTCCTTCCTGAAGTCTGTGGCAATAGGCATCAAGGAGATGCAGAACAGGTACAGCCAGAAGTGGCAAGCGCTCAAGGAGCAATGCAACTCTGCCAGCCTCATGGATCAGAAACTGAGTGACAAGGGCAGCAAGTTGCGCGAGTGGCACGGCAAGCAGTTCCAAACCCGTCTGCGGCAACAGGAGGTGATAACCATGGTGAAAGAGGACGTCACTGCCTGGGAAGCTCGTTTGGCAAAGCGCGCAGTGCTTCTGAATGCCAAAGAGAAGGACATATCTTCCCAGGAAGCGAACCTCGAGGCCCCCTCCGCAACAAGGACGAGGAACTGGAGGCCCTTGTCCAGCAGCGCACCAAGGACGTGGAGGACAGGCACAAGGCAGCCCTTGACACGCTCACCCTTGACTCTGCTGCCCAGCTGAAGAAGATTGCTGATGACCTTGCTGCTACATCCATTGCCAAGGCTGATCTCGACCAACAGGTGGCCAAACTGACAGAGGACCTTACCGGAAGCGCCAAGGAAATCGTGCCTCTCAAGGAGGAAGCATAGAAGGCGGGGATTCTCCTGAAGGAAGTGCAATCGCAGCTTTCCTCCAAGAGCTAGACCTCAACACTGCCAATGGCACCATTACTGACATGAAGGCAAGGCTTGGCACCTTGGAGAGTGGAATCAGCTGCAGGAGCTCGTGAGAAGCAGCTGATGAAGGACTTGGATAACACAAGAATCCTCTGAAAGGACACAGAGGACAAACTGGTGAACCAAGTCGAGCAGCGTGACCTCTGGATCAAGAACCTGGTTGATATTGCCAAGCGCCTCTCTGCCCAGATCTGAATGATGGACATGAAGAGTTGGGCCTACTTAGTCAATAGGCATGAGGCTCGAAGCGTCAAGCTAGTGCTCTTCTTCGAAGGCTTGATCAAAGGGCTAAAGAAATATGAGGAAGAAAGAGCCGCTTGCTTTGCAAACGAGTCCCGAAAGCTTTCCCGCAATGCCCTCTTCATGGTCTTGAGCAACCTCGCCTATCGCCATCCAGACCTCAACCTCGCCGATGGCTTCAGGAGGCTGCCGGCAGGTGCCGATGTGTCTGTGGCTAAGGAGAAGGCTGGCCCCTTTGCCGACAATGTTCTCTCCGTCCCCAGGGTCCCAGAAGACCGCCAAGCACAGTTGTGAACCATTCTTGTTGTCATGGCACCCTGTAACAAAACATAATGCATGTCTTGTGTTTAGTCCCTGTACTGTATTTGTTTTTGCTCTTGTTGAACTGATGTTTAATTAAGCTTAAATGCATGCTATCCCTCTTGGGTTTCCCCATGGATGTTCATATGGTTGGCTTCCTTTTGTGCGTTTGATTGCCTACCAGTAGCATGCTGCCGCGATTGCTGTGAGGAGCGGGTCCTTAGCATTCAGCTGGCGAGGACATGCCCTGGCAGGTTTTTCCTTAGGAGTATTTGATGCAGCCGCCCACTTCGCTGAGCAGGCTCAGAAACAAAGCGGAGGCATAGACAAATCCAGCAAGGTGCCATCACACGAAAGATTTAACCATACGAAACGCCATGGTTATCCGAGGGATAAGCAAATGCAAACTTTAGAGAAAAAGTCAGCAAACATGTTGACTTAGCTTTCGTTCACGCTTCCCTCCTTTTTTAGTCGTGGTCGCTCATCACGTCCGCATATATTGAGAGAATAGCATTTCCGTATCTGCCTCAGGTCTGTAAAATTAACAATGGAAAACATGCGCAAGAAGAAAACTTGGTAGTTTATTAGTTTCACATCTACCCCTGGCAAGGGTCGGAGGGGATAACAGAACACTTGCAGGTGATAATGTATGGCGAAAAGGAAGGGTTGGCCCCTCTCTCCTCCTCCTCACACTGTTAACGATATCACGGCTGCGGACATAAAGGTCACACTGGTGCGGACGGCCCTGCCGGAGCATGCTTGCCGCGGTGTCAATCAACGAATTCGCACCAGCGTTTCACTCAGGATTTTCCCTTTGTGGTGTAAATGCTGGACCGAGTTCCACATGGGTTTATCGATGTTGATGATGCTATCCCCACAGGGCTCGATCATTGATGAGCGAAAGAGGAGGAGGAGGAGGACATATACCATATTTCCTGCTTGCCCCAGCACCTCTCTCACGCACCAGGTATGTTTGGCGGGAAACCGCAAGGAGGGCGGTATCGCTGCACGCCTTGCTTCTTTCCTTGGATAGGGGCAGCATGGTGGCCGCGCCACCCGAGCTGCCCCGCGCTGTCGCAGAGCCACCACCTTCCGTCCCCGTCGTCGGCGCAGTCACGGTGGAAATGGGTGACGGGATCTGGGCAGGGCGGAATGAGGGAATGATGTCACCTTTCTCTTCCCAAGTTGTTGATGAAGGGAGCGTTGACGCAGATGATGGTGTAACTGGACGCGTTGTTCACAACCTCGGGTTCGTGCACGCGCTTACCCCCTACCTGGCGCGCCAAAGATGTCATGGTGGAACACGATCACCTATGGGGCCATCGGCCCCTTGTGGTTCGGCAGGGGGGAGATCACGTTGCACAAAGAGCAGAGGCCATGGGACAGCACGACCCAGGTTCGGGCCGCTGTGAAGCATAAAACCCTACTCCTGCTTTGGTGAATTGAAGAGAGGACCATGGTGGTCGCGCAACACTCGAGCCCGGCAAGGTTACCTCAGGGGGGGGGGGGCAGCTACGCGTGTATGAGTGTAGAAGGGTCCGAATCCTTTCTTTGGTTGCCATGGCCCTCCTTTTATATGTTAAATAGGTTACCACAGTGGCAAAACTATCATTATCTACTAATTAGATAGCCAACAGTGCTATCATACCTAACTCTGGCAGTTAGGACAAAGCGTGTTAAATGCACTTCTAGGTGTCACGTTGTGGATGCAGCCCGGCAAGTTTGCCGCGCCGCTTAACCATCTTCCACCTGTCTGCATGGCACGCCTTTGGACGGGTGTCATATGGAGGGAATCTCCCTTCCAAATGGCTGTCACATGCCAAATGACAGCCACTTAATCACTTGGGGACTCGACACCGCACTGATAAGTGACTTGCGTCGCTGTGCGGTGGAGCGGTGGAGTCTTGGCAGGGAGATCCACCCTTGGCGGCCCCGGCAAGCCTACCGGGGGAATCTTGGGGCTTGTCCTTGGTGTGGCCTTGACCTGACCAGGCTCGCCTGCCCGGTAAGGGAGGTCTTTCCTTAGCTGCATCTTGTTCCCTTGGCTTGTCTTGGTCTTCTTGATCCGCCCTTTGATTTCTCAAAGAGCTATCTCTCTGGTTTGGCCTTGTCTTGAAAACTTGGTACCGTTGGGTTGAACGCCTGCCGTCCGTGCACAAGTCAGGGGAAACATACACCCCTGTTAGTGTGCCCTGACACAGATCTAAAAAACTAAAGAGAGAACATAGATGATAGCTACAGAATATCTATTGTTTGTACTCAAGATTAACTAGATGGCACGCAAAAGTACTACAGAACAACATCATAGGTAATACTAGAAGTGGTATAATCACCAGCCTGTGGGATAGCATTGGCTGATGGATGATAGCTGTGGAACAACATTAACTCCTAAAAAAGTTTCTTATCTAAAGTAAGACTCTTAAGAGATGAAAATGAATGAACAGTGACATGTGATAATCTATTTCCCATGCTTAGATGAATAATGAAGCCATAAATGTTGCACACAAGTAAGATGAGGGTACAACCTATCTGGCCGCCATCCAAAGGAGTGAGCATCATCTTCTAATTTGTCGATGGCACTGCAGTTGTTGTGGCTGTCCATGTCGGGCAGGGACATTCGAGGCAGGGAACTCATTAGTGGGGACTATAGCTCCCTTCTGGTGTATGCTTCCCTTGGTGGAGCAGCTGCAGTCAGAAGGAAGACGGTGTGGCTGAAGATGCAGAAAACACACAATGTTAAGAATGACACATATCTCTGATATGAAGAAATACCCTAAGAGATCAACACTAAGGTACGAGACTAGTCTCACGTCAGTTGACTAAAAACTAAATTGGGGACACATGATTTTTTTTTCTACTCTCCGATCTATACCAGATGGCTGGATGGCCGTCTTTTGCCTCTTGGTTGACACTATTCAGGATCTTTCCTGAATAGCCAGCGACCACAGACAGAGTAGCCCTGCCTCCGCCGTCCCTGGCTACGACAGCTCGGACCACAACCCCCCCTGCCCGTGCCCCACCGCACTATCATGGTTGCGCCGCCCTCGGCCAAACCTCAAAGACTCGCCATCATCTAGATCCGGCGGTAGCAGTACCTTGACCCCACGCAACACTTCGATAGGCACCTTAGAGCTGCTTCCGCGGGGAACCTGCACCCCTGCACCCCTACGATAGACACCGAGGCACTGCTGCCCCAGGCAACCGGTAGCCTAGGAGTTCCGCCGCCTCGAGGGGTGTTGCTTCCATCCATTAGGAATCGACTGACCCAGAATAAAAATTCAGGCAAATAACACCTAGATAAAGTGATTTAAGATGAGTGTACGACCTATCTTGCAGCCCGGTGAAGTAGGCAGCTCCAGGTGCTGAGTCGGTGAGGCCGGCGCGGTTGCGGCAGCTCCCAGTGGTGGGAAAGCAGATATGTGGCGGCGGCTGACGGCCACGGGGGAGCAGCGCCGGAGTGTTGGATGCGTTCGAAGTTGGAGACGCTCCGGTGCCATGCACAACGACGCAGGTAAATCGGCTCCGGTACGGTTCTTGCGGCAATCGTCGAGGCAACTTCGGCAACATGGAGTAAGAGGCACACGACCCAGTGAATAACAGCAAACGGACAGCAGCTCCGGCATTGGGGAGGACGGTGGTGGTGAATTTGGTGCGGTGGGGGCGCGATGGAGGAGGGGTTGAGGTTTCATGGCTCGGGAGAAGGTGATTTGGCACCCACAGTGTACGAATGGGGAATTGGGAGGTGGAACCATGTCTTACGGACGCATTTGTCTGAACTGTGGGAGAAGTTACAGTTCTACCCCTACCTTTTAACTTGTGGGCTTGGGTCTATGTCTTGAGGGTTGGGGATAGTAGGGTAACTTTACTTCTGCCAAATAGTGGGCGCCAATGATTTCGGGTGAGGAGTACGTGCTTTGAAATAGTGGGTATGTGTCGGCGTCGAAGCCGGTGATCTATGGGGCAAGTAGCCCCTTTGCTGGTTCGGCGAGGGGTGGCGATTGATGCAAAGAGCAAAGACAACAATGAGCGCACGATTTTACCCAGGTTCGGGCCGCTCGGAGGCGTAAAACCCTACTCCTGCCTTGGGTGTATTGGTGTTGGTTGATCACTAGTACACGGAGCGCTCTCCCCCGGCAAGAGGTGGGAAGTGGGCAGCTACACGAATACCTATGCGTGAGGGTTGTCAAGGATTCGAACCCCTCTAATGTTGCCCTGGCCCTTCTTTTATAGCTCACACTACAAAAAAAAGACACATCCGTGACATTTTGGCCCGAACGAAATTTTATTCTGTCATGCTTATGACACTTCTATGATGATAGTTGTGACAAAACCACGTATCATCATAGATGTGGTGGGCTCATACTTCTATGACAAAAAATCATGACAGAAAATGGGCTTTTCGTCCTGGGCGGGCCGGAGATGCACCTGCATGACATTCCTTGGGCCGTCCATGACAGAAAAAATCATGGTAGAAGCGAGGGCGAGGAAAATATCAGGGAGTTCCCGGTTACGGTGGGTGGTCGGGGCCGAGTGATGCACGGAGGTTTGCGCATTTCTCTCGTGTATGCGCTTTTGTGCGAGGTGTTGGCTAACTCAACCCGAGCGATGGATCCCTTGGCTGTTAACTGAACCCGAGTGATTCATTCGCTTTTGACTAAATGTCGGAGTAAATGACCACGGGTAGCCCCATCAGCTCCCTTTGGTATTTCAAGACATCAGGGCAGGCTGCGCCCCTCAAACATCAAGGACAATGGGCCGCCTTCTTGAGGCCGGCTGGTCCAAGCAGCCGGTTGCCAGGAGGCGGCGGAGTCCACAAGACGGCCATGAAGTGGGCCGACTCCTAGCAGGCGCCCTCCTGGGAAGCCGAGTCCTAGCAGGCGGCCCCTCACGCCCTCAAAGTCAGCGCCAACATAAATATGATGAGACAGGGCATGGCTACAGTACAGGCCTGCCACCCCCGAATCCAGGGTAGAACATGGCCACAGTACAGCGTACCAAGCGGACATCCCACGCCCGACGTGGCATTGTTGCCATGCTGCCCATGACGTCACCCATAGCAGGGGAAGCCATACTCCCATGACGGGTTGTCGGTACGGCCCGCAGGCGGCGGGTCCTACCGGTCCATGAGAAGCCAGAAGGCGGCGAGCCCTGACCAGTCGGCTCAGGGGGAGGCCGGCTCCTAGCAGGCAGCCCTCCCCCTTCCTTGAAGTTTGTGCGCCATTAACCAGAAGAGACAGGGAGTGGCTACAGTGAAACGCCCGCCAAGCGGCGGGACTGTAGCCACGCTCTCCCCGACCAAGCATGCATCATCAGTGGCACGACTACAGTGCTACGCAGCCAAAAGGACCCGCAAGCGGCGGGCCCGGCTTGTCGGCCGAATACGAGACAGCCGGAGGGACCCACCAGGCGGCGAGCCCCTGCAGTCGGCGGAGAAGCCGGCGATCAGAGACACTGACGGCCGGGTCCAACGCCCAGCCGGATTACCATTGTATCCCTAGGGGGTAGGCCTATATAAACACCCCAGGTCACCCCATGCAGGGGGTTGGGATTTTGGTGGAGAGAAGAAAGCCCTCGGAGTTCAGCACTCACACACACACATAGGGAGAGGAGTAGAGCTAGCCTTGCCCTCCTTCCTCCTCTAGCAAAACAGCTCAAGCAGCAAGTTTGTAGCTACTTGTTGAGGTAGTGATCATGCGGAGACCCTGCAGAGCAGGACTAGGGGTGTTATCTCCTAGGAGAGCCCCGAACCTGGGTAAGATTCGCAGGCCTATGCGGTCTCGCTCATTCCCGCTTCCAGAACCCGGCGACGTACTTTTGTCCCCATCCATGATAAGCCATCCTTTGGCATATGTCGCACGATATCCCCGACATTTGGCACCCACCGTGGGGCTAGGTGCACCGTCATTCGGAAACACGTTCTGGACGGGAACCCTCTTACTCCCTGGCGAGTGCAGCCAGCCCAGCACGCCCGACGGTGTTTGCGCCGACACGCCGCACGGCGTGGAAGTTGTTTGCACCGCAAACAGCCTCGCTGATCTCATCGGCGGGATCCGCCTCTTCGACGAGCCCGTGCTCGACGCGGGCACAGCTAGCTCCGAGAGCTGCCTCATCGATCTCCTCGGCAAGCTTCACATCGCCGACGAGCCGGTCTCCGACCCGGAGTCCATTGGCTCCACCGACCTGCTCGTCGACATGGTCATCGACGCCGACGTCGCGCTTCCTGATGCCTTCCCCGGTGACGTGGTGATCTTTGACGACCCACTTCCCGCTGCAGACAGCAGCGCCAGCACCAGCACCGTCACTAAGGTGCTGGTCATCAGCCACGACGGAACCTCCGACCAGGCCGGCCGGGACCCGTTGCAGGCGGCAATGCGGGACCTGTCCGCTCCCGTAGCGCCCGGTGCGAGTGGTGAAACGCTGGAAGCATGCCGTATCACACTTCTCGAAAGCGCCAACAAGTTGGCGGCCATGAGACGCCTCACCGAGGCTTACCACCGCGAGATCAACCACGCCGTCTGCGGCACACCGGCTGTTGGCGAACCCAGCCACGTGGGCACGGTCTGGCAGCGCGGCGCCGCCATTGCTAGCATGTTGGGGGCCGACCACCCGGTCTACGCCACGCCCATGGAGAACTTGCGCGCCGCCCAGGCAGCAGCAGACGAGCTGGACCGCCTGGAGGGCGACGAGCGTCGCTGCATGACAGAGCGCGTCCAGCAGCTCATCGACGCGGCCGCCGTGCAGCCAGAAGCTGGCCGCCGCATGGTGGAACTCGGCCTACGGGCTGGGAACCTTCCCCCTCGCCGAGAGCACGGCGCGACCTCCCAGACGCCGACAGCCGGCGCCCGCGACCAAGAACCGGTTGCTAGCCAGAGCCGCACCCGCATCTCCATCGAGCGAGACCAAGACGGCCACCCACGAGCAGTGGAACGGCGGGACGGTCGTCCACCTATCCCGCGCAGGGAGAGGCGCGCCTCCCCGCCGCCTGTTGAGCACACGACTCTCGGAGGCCGGCTGGGCCCCCGTGAAGGAGTCGGAGAGAACGACGCCCGCCACCGGATCGACCGCTTGGCTCGATCCCTGGCGTTAGAAGAAGAAGACGCGATCGGCCAGCCTTGTTTCGGCCCCCGCATTCGCGACGAGCCCTTCCCCAAAGGGTTCTCGCTCCCTTGGGACACCCCCAAGTATAACGGCTCTATGAAGCCGGAGGACTGGCTAGTGGACTACTCCACGGCCGTCAGCATAGCGAATGGCAACAAGCGCGTTGCCGTAAAGTACGTTCCGCTCATGCTCCAGGGCACGGCCCGGACATGCCTGAACAGCCTCAAGCCCTACAGCATCAACAGCTAGCTAGACTTCACCGAAGTTTTCATCTGCAACTTCACCAGCACCTACAAGCGACCGCCCAAACCTCGCCAGCTCTCTCTATGCATCCAAGGCCCGACTGAGTCTACCCGCGACTACTTAACGCGGTGGGCCGAGCTGTGCAACTCCTGCGAAGGGGTTCATGAGGTGCAAGCCATAGAATACTTCACTGCTGGGTGCCGGGAGGGCACCCTACTCAAGCACCGACTCCTCTGCGATGAGCCGGCCACCCTCGACGAGCTGCTAATCATAGCGGACAAGTACGCCACTGCTGACTCCTCCATGAAGTCGGAGCTCTGAGTGGACGCATTAGGAAAGACGCTCCCTCCGGCTCCTCAGACGCCGGCTGGTGATTCCAGTCGGCGCCAACAGTTAAACGACAACAAGCGCAAGGCCCAGCAGCCGGCTACCACCAGTCGGCAGGTGGCGACGGTCGAAGACCAGCAGCCAGGAGAGCAACCCGGCCCCAAGCGCTAGAAGGGCGGCAAGCCTGCCTGGCTACCCGCCTTCTCATTTGAGCAAACCCTCGACGCTCCCTGCAAGTTCCACAGCGGCGCGAAGCCATCCAACCACACCACCTGGAAGTGCCACTGGCTCACCCGCATCGCCAGAGGCGAAGGACTGCCTCCGCCGCCTGCTGGCCCACAGCCTCTGCCTCACCAACAGCCGGCGGTCCGACCAGTCGGCGCGATCCAAGATGAGTTTCCTGAAGAGCATGGAGCTTACGTTGTCTTCACCAGCGTGACTGATGATAGGCACAGCCGGCGTCAACAGCGCCGAGAAGTGAATATTGTCGCCTCTGAAGCCCTAGAGTTCATGCACTGGTCGGAGAAGCCGATCAGTTGGAGCCGAGCTGACCACCCGGAGGTGATGCCTTCTCCGGGTTCCTATGCCCTGGTGCTGGATGCCACCTTTGCAACAAAGAGGCGAGCTGCTCGTTTCTCCCAAATTCTGATAGACGGTGGTAGCAGCATCAACATCCTCTACCGCGACACCATGGAGAAGTTTTGCATCAAAGAGAAACAGCTCCAGCCCAGCCGAACTGTCTTCCATGGCATTGTGCCTGGCCTATCCTGCTCACCAATCGGCAAGATCAAGATAGATGTCCTCTTCGGAGACAAGAATCACTTCCGCCGAGAGCCAATCTGGTAACAGGTGGTTGTCCTTGAGAGCCCCTACCACGCGTTGCTTGGCCAGCCTGCTCTGGCCAAGTTCATGGCAATCCCCCACTACGCCTACCTCAAGATGAAGATGCCGGGCACCAAGGGCATTATCACCATAGCGGGCGACTACAAGAAGTCTGCCGCCTGTGCCACTACCAGCAGTCGGCTGGCCGAGTCCCTTGTGATTGCTGCCGAGAAACGGCTCCTTGACCGGGTTGTGGCCATGGCCGGCGAGCAGCCGGACCTGTCGCCAGATCCCAAGGGGTCAGAAGCTCAGGGCTCTTTCCAACCGGCCAAAGAAACCAAGAAGATACCCTTGGACCCGGAGCACCTGGAGAGGTTCGCTGTCATAGGAGCCCGCCTCGACAGCAACTAGGAAAGCGAGCTCGTCGATTTCCTCCGTGAGAATTGGGACATCTTTGCGTGGTCTCCAAAGGACACGCCGGGTGTTTCGACGGATTTTGCCGAGCACAAGCTACATGTCAGAGCAGATGCAAAACCAGTCAGGCAACCCCTCAGCCGCCTGTCGGAGGAGAAGAGAGGAATTGTTGGTGAAGAGATAGCCCGGCTTCTAGCAGCCGGCTTCATTATGGAAGTATTCTTCCCAGAGTGGCTTGCCAACCCAGTCCTTGTACTAAAGAAGAACAACAAGTGGCGCATGTGTATTGACTACACCAGCCTCAACAAAGCTTGCCTGAAAGATCCGTTCACCTTGCCTCGGATTGACCAAGTGATAGAATCCACAGCCGGATGCGAGCTGTTGAGTTTTTTGGATACCTACTCGGGGTACCACCAGATCAAGTTAAGCCCGGCCGATCGCCTGAAGACCGCCTTCATCACACCATTCGGAGCCTTCTGCTACCTGACAATGACATTCGGCTTGATAAACGCCGGCGCCACATTTCAGCGTTGCATGCAGAAGTGCCTCCTCAAGCAACTCGGCAGAAATGCCCATGTTTATGTGGACAATATTGTTGTGAAGACGGAGAAGCGTGGTACCCTCCTGGAAGATCTCAAGGAAACCTTTGATAACCTGCGCCATTTTCAAATCAAGCTCAACCCAGAGAAGTGTGCCTTTGGAGTACCAGCCGGCCAGCTCATCGGCTTCCTTGTCTCAGAGCGCGGCATAGAGTGCAACCCTGTCAAGTTCAAGGCCATCGAGAGGATGGAGAGGCCCACCCGACTGCGAGACATTCAGAAGTTCATCGGCTGCTTGGCATCCATCAGCCGCTTCATCAGTCGGCTAGGCGAGAAGGCTCTTCCACTGTACCATTTGATGAAGAAAACCACTCATTTCGAGTGGAACGACAAGGCGGACGAGGCTTTCCTCCAACTCAAGAAGATGTTGACCACGTCGCCCGTCCTGGCCGCTCCGGCTGCCAAGGAGCCAATGCTTCTCTACATCACCGCCACCAGCCGGGTGGTCAGTATAGTTATGGTGGTAGAGCGCCGAGAGGACGGCAAGGCACAGCCGGTCCAGAGGCCCGTCTACTACTTGAGTGAGGTGCTGTCAGCCTCCAAGCAGAACTACCCCCACTACTAAAAGTTGTGCTATGGCGTGTATTTTGCCGCCTAGAAGCTCAAGCCATACTTCCAAGAGCATCCCATCACGATCGTCTGCACCGCCCCGCTTGGGTAGATCATAGGTAGCAGAGACGCATCAGGCCGAGTGGCCAAGTGGGCCATCGAGCTGGCCCCCTACACCATCTTCTACCAGCCTCGCGCCGCCATCAAGTCCCAAGCACTGGCCGACTTCCTCGTCGACTGGGCCGAGACCCAGTACCTGCCGCCAGCTCCAGACTCCACTCATTGGCGGATGCACTTTGATGGCTCGAAGATGCGCACCGGTTTGGGAGCCGGCGTCATCCTCGCCTCCCCCAAAGGCGACAAGCTCAGATACACGCTGCAAATCCACTTTGCCGCCTCCAACAACGTGGCCGAGTACAAGGCGCTAGTACACGGACTCCGGCTGGCCAAGGAGATTGGCATCCGCCGGATTCTGTGCTACGGCGATTCGGACTTGGTGGTCCAACAGTCGTCTGGCGACTGGGACGCTAAGGATGCAAATATGGTGAGCTACCACTTCCTCGTCCAGCAGATCAGTGGTTATTTTGATGGGTGCAAGTTCCTTCACGTGCCACGGGCCGACAACGAGCAAGCAGACGCCCTGGCACGGATCGGCTCCACCAGGCAAGCCATACCAGCCGGCGTGTCCCTTCAGTGCCTCCGCAAGCCGTCTATCAAGCCTTCCCCGGAATCAGGATCCATCTTCGTGCCGGCTGCTCCCGAAGCAGTCGGATCCGACCCAGGGGCTGCAGCGGCCGGCCCGGGGACTTCGGCAAGCGGCATGGGGACTGCAGCAGTCGCGCCCGGCCCGGGGACTTCGCAACCCGGCCCGGGGGCTACAGCAGCCGGCCCGGGGAGTTCAGCAGGCGGCACGGGGACTGCAGCAGTCGCACCCGGCCCGGGGACTTCGCAACCCGGCCCGGGGGCTGCGGCAGCCGGCCCGAGGACTTCACCAAGCGGCTCGGGGACTGCGGCAGTCGCACACGGCCGAGGGACTCTACAACCCGGCCAGGGGGCTGCAGCGGCCGTCCCGGGGACTTCAACAACGCAGCAAGACGCGGCCGACTCCACCCAGCCACCTCCCAACCCAACCGCACTAGTTTCAGTGGCCGTAATGACAGTGGATGAAGTCGAAGCACCATCATGGGCGCAGCCCATCCTCAACTTTCTGGTAAGCGGAGAGCTGCCAGTTGATGAGATCTCGGCCCGGCAAGTGCAACGCCGGGTAGGAGCTTACACGATAGTAAACAGAGAGCTTGTCAGGCGCAGCGTGACCGACGTTTTCCAACGCTGCGTCGAACAAGAGAAAGGCAAGGCAATCCTCAGAGACATACACCAAGGCGAGTGCGGCCACCACGCGGCTCCAGATCCCTTGCCGCCAAAGCTTTCCGCCATGGTTTCTTCTGGCCGACTGCTTTGGAGGACGCCAAGGATCTGGTCAAGAAATGCAAGGGGTGCCAAAAATTCAGCTCGAAGCAACATCTGCCGTCTTCTGCACTCAAGACCATCCCCCTTACTTGGCCCTTTGCCGTCTGGGGATTGGACATGGTGGGCCCATTCAAGACAGCACGCAGTGGCATGACCCATCTGCTTGTCGCCGTGGAAAAATTCACCAAGTGGATTGAAGCAAAACCAATCAAGAAACTAAATGGTCCGACTGCTGTGACCTTCATTGCAGATATCACCGTCCGGTACGGTCTACCACATAGCATCATCACCGACAATGGCACTAACTTTGCCAAAGGCGCCTTGGCCCGTTTCTGCGCGATGCAGGGCATCCGACTGGACTTAGCGTCCGTTGCCCATCCGCAGTCAAACGGCCAAGTAGAACGAGCAAACGGCCTCATCTTATCTGGCATCAAACCCCGACTGGTCGAGCCACTGGAGCGCTCGGCCGGCTGCTGGATCGACGAGTTGCTGGCCGTCCTCTCGAGCCTCCGCACCACTCCGAACAGATCAACCGGTTTCACTCCCTTCTTCCTCGTGTACGGGGCCGAGGCCATCATCCCAACTGACATCGAGTTCGACTCGCCTCGCGTCACCATGTACACGGAGGCAGAGGCGAAGGAAGCACGAGAAGACGGCATCGATCTGCTGGAAGAAGGCCGGCTGTTAGCACTCAGCCGGTCCGCCATCTACCAGCAGAGCCTGCGCCGCTACTACAGTCGGAAGGTCAAGCCACGATCCTTCCAAGAGGGAGACCTTGTGCTCCGGCTGATCTAGTGAACAGCCGACCAGCACAAGCTCTCGGCCCCTTGGGAAGGCCCCTTCATCATCCGCAAAGCCTTGGACAACGACTCCTATTATCTCATCGACGCGCAGAAGCTCAGGGCGCGCAAAAGGGACTATTCCGGCAAGGAAACAGAGCGCCCATGGAACACAAATCTCCTCCGAAGATTTTACAGTTAAATACAGTATGTACCACGCTACCTTTTATACTAAGGGCAAAGGCACCGGGTCCCTCGAGGAGCACTCTGGGGCTACCTTTCTTTTCTGTATGATAAGTTTCATGCCTGTGAGTATGTTATTTCATTCCTCCGCCCGGCACCGGGTCCGACCAGTCGGCCCGGGGGCTTGCCGCCTTGTACTATGTTGGCTCTACCTGCAGTTGGACAAGTAGTGTGCCAGCATCTAAGCCCACCCTTGCCATAAGCCGCAGCTCGCAGAGCGACTGTCTGGCAGGCAAGAGTCAAAGGTAGGAAATGGTGCTCACATGAAAAATGGCTAAGGACGAAAGCACCCACATAGGCCAAGTCGGCTCCTCGCCTAGCCGTCCGGTTGCTGAGCAGCCGGCCGGCCGGCTTCTCACTTAAATTGCTACGTTCTAAGCAGCCAAAGTAGTTGTCTTCCCAAAATGGCCAAGTACTTGACCCGGCCAGCAGACCGAAGAACGGCTGTCTGGCCGGCAAGGCGGCAGCCAAGGGAAAGCGGCAAAGGAAAAAGCCAAAAGAACAGAAAGCAAGACAAGTCAGAGCTCGGCGAAGCACATCTTGTGCGAGAATTAAATCACATAGCAAGAGGCCCTCGGCCAGCATTCAACAATGTTTGAATACACCCCCAGCGGGTGGAACTGCGCGAATTTAACAAAGTTTGTTCTAAAGATTACCAAAGCAGGAAAAGATAAGATAAGTTGGCAGCCTAGGCCAAAGGAGCAACAGGCGAGTCTGGCAGGTTGGTGGAGTTAGCGGCGCCAGCTGGTGGAGTGGCCGTCTGGCGAGTCTCGGCTTGGTCGCCTTCAGCAGCAGTCGGTGCACTCACACGCGGCTCGTTGCTGGAGGCCCGATCAAGCTGAGGCTGGGCATCCGCTCCGCCCTCCGGTGCGTCGCTTTCACCATCCTCATCTTCCTCGTCCTCGCCTTCGTCACTTGAGGTGATTTCTTCCGCCGAGTCCTCGCCGTCATCCGGGTTCAACCCAAACCAGTTCATCGACACCTCGGCACCCTCCTCGTCCAGCTCGGGGAAGAAGACGCTGGTGTCGGTGTACTCGGCGATCGCCACCGCACGATGGGTGAGCGCAGGCCCCGCTGCCACCAACTCTTCCATGGCCTCCTGCCGGAACATGGCCAACTGGGCTAGGTTCAGCCCAGGATACCACGCCTTGACGAACTCCAAGGCTCTTCGGGCACCTGCCCGAGCGGAGGAGCCCCTCCAAGCCTCGAAGCGGCTGATTGCCACCTCCAACCAGTCGGCGGTCCGACTGGGGGTGCGTGGAGCTTGGCCGCCTGGCCAGAGGGCAGAAACCAGCTAAGACCCGGCACGCTGAAGGCGGCGGAGCAGACGGTGAATCGGCGGCAAACGCGTCCCGACGGCCAGGAGCTGCTCGTTCATGTTCCGAGGCGCATCGGGCGGGATCTCCACTCCTTCCCTCCTACGCTGGTCACGCCGCGCCTCGATGGCCTGGCTGACGTCGACGGCGTGGCCAGGAAAGAAGTCGACGCAAAAGAAAAACAAAGATCAGAAGCCGACTCCCGATGCAGTCGGCAGCTATTCCAAAGAAAGAAGTTTACCGTCGATCATGTCCTCAATCTCGCCGTAGCCAGCGGCGAGGATCGCCTCCTTCTCGGCCCACTTTGAGCGTTCGATCTCAAACTCGGCCTGAAAGGTGCCTTCTGCCTCCTTAAGCTTCTGGACCTCCGCATTGTGCTGGTCCGCCAACTTCTTGGCCAGACGGTCACGCTCCCGGGCCGCCTTATGGCGCTCCTCCTCCTTGACGCGCAGCTCGGTCTGGACTTCGCCCAGATGCTGCTACAATGTGGCGTTGGCTCCTGCAAAAATGAGAAAGAGAGGACAATCAACAAAGATGACCAAAAAAGAAAAGTGGTTGCCAGAAGATCCGGCCCGACTGCTCAGCAGTCGGCCCGAATCTCGGGGGCTACACCCAGCGGGTGCGCTGACGCGCCCCCGCGAGGAAGTAGACAGAATGCTTACGCCGGCTTTCGATGAGGTCGGCGGTCCGCTTAGCCAACTCCTGGACCTGAGAGTTGAAGGCGGATGCGCGGACGTTGTGGTAGTCCTGCAACGAAGAAAAAAGAAGAGAAAACAAGTTAGCACTCGGAACCTACCTTAAAGTTCCGAGCAGCCTGCTCAGCAGCCGGCCCGAAACTCAGGGGCTACACCCAGTGGGTGCGCTGGCGCGCCCCCACGGAAGACTGCAAGAATCAAAAAACAAAGCAAAGAAGCATACCCGAACGGCCGTCCGCGTCGCCAAGAACGCCTTCGTACACTGCTGGAGGGCGGCGCCTTGGGCCTGGAGCTAGGCCTGAACGTCCTGCACGGCCTTGTTCAGCACGCCCGTCCCGCCCCCAGGCGTCCATTCTGGTGCGGCGGCACTGGTGGCTTCTGCGTCTGGGGCCGACGAGCTTGCAGCCCCGATCTCCTGCGCCCGCGGCGCCGAGGCCGCCTTCGCCGCACGCCGGCGCACCGAAGGGCGGACCACGAGAGTCGCCCCTACCACCAACTCGCCACTGACCGGCGGCGCCGGTGGCACGTCAGGCCGATTACCTCGGGCCCCGGTAGTCGGCGCTTGCGGGGGCACCTCTGCCTCCGAGACGGTGGCCTCGCCTCCTCTCCTCTCCACTACCGGCTGGTCATCGCCGGCTCCTCCAGTCGGCACCGGGATCTCTGGCGCTGGCGGCGCCGCGCGCAACGGAATGACAAGTTGCGGGGTCCGGCCACGCGTGGTTTCTTCCGCTTGCGCACTAGCGGCCGTGTCCGCCTGAGACTTGGCGGCAGCATCCGCTTGAGCCTTGGCCGCCGCGTCCACGTCCGTCCGCGCTGCCTCGGCCGCCTCCGCCTCCTGCCTTTCCACCTCCTCCCGCTCCTCGCGCGCCTCCCGCGTGTTTCTCTCCATCGCCGCCCGGAGATCGGCGAGCGGGTCCACGCGGCGGGTATTGGCGGAGCCTTCCGCCTCCCCGATCACGGAAGCAGCGACAGACCGCTCAAGAGTGAGTGGGGCCCTGATTCAAGCAAGACAAGAGAAAACTCAGAAAAAGTTTGCAAGGAAGAAGAAAGGAAAACACAACCAAGCACTTACGCGGACACCATCAGGTGCTGCTTCGGGGCCCTCTGGAACTGGGCCGCTCTTGCGGCGGCCTCTTGCCGCCTGGTCGCGGCGGCCGCGTTCTTGGACTTCTTCGGCCGGCTGCCGAACAGCAACGAGCCGGCTCGGCACTTTTGTGGGCCGCCTGGTGCGGTCGGCGCGGCTGAGGAGCTCGCGCCCGCCCTGTCGGTGCCGTGCGGGCGGCGCGGCTCCTTCTCCTCCTCATCGTCATCCAGCCAGTCCTCAAGGCCGCCTCCTCCCCCGGAGCCACCTGCTCCACCGCCGCCACCTGTGGCGTCGTCCTCCTCCATGGCGGCCGCCCCCAAGTCGGGGTCTTCCACGTCGCTCCTCGTTCGGTCTGGCATATACTGCTGACCTGGATCCAGAGCACCGGCGGCCGACTGGGCCGGGAGGACCTGCACCATGGCCGACTGGTCAGGCGGCAAAACAAGAACTCGGACCAGCAAAGAGAAAAGAATTACAAGACTCACTACATGCGGCAGATGTGCGCGGTCGTACGGCCGCATGCCGAACCGCCAGTCCACCTCCGACAGCTTGCAGTCGGAGATATAGTTGACCAGCCGGACCACCTCCACGTCTGGCAGGTCCCGTGTGCACATCCGGCACGGGTCCCGGTGCCCACTCATGCAGCTGATGATGTGAGGCCGAGCTTGGAGGGGGAGCACTGGGCGCATCACGAAGGCAGCAAGCAAGTCCGAGCCCTTCAGGCCCTCCGACTCCATCATCGCCTGAAGTCGGGCAAGGGCGGCGGAGGAGGCGGCTGACAGGGAACTCGGCCTGTACTGCCAGTTGGCGCGCGGCTCGGCTGGTGGGCCGGCTGTGTAGGCCAGCAAGTTGACGTAGTCGCTTGTCGGGTGGATGTTCTTGACGCAGAAATAGGATTGCTGCCACAGCTTGGCCGACTGCAGCAGGGAGATGGACGGGAAGCGGTTCCCGGTGCCCGGGCGCCGCACCGCCACGCAGGCTCCGCATTGAGCCGCCTGGCCCTTGGCGGCGGTGCCAAGTTTGAGGTAGAAGCACTCCCCCCAGAGTTCGAGGGTGGGGAGAGTGCCGAGGTACCCTTCGCACATGGTGACGAAGGCGGCCAGCAGCACCACCGTGTTTGGCGTGAGGTGGTGTGGCTGGACTCGGTAGAAGTCGAGGAAGGAGCGGAGGAAGCCACTCGCCGGAAGGCCGAAGCCGCGAAGGAAATGGGACCGGAAGACGACACGTTCATCGTCCTCCGGCGCCGGCGAGATTTCTGCTTCGGGGGGAACGCGCACCTGCACGTTCGCCTCCCGAGGCAGCCGCCGTGTTTGGCGGAGGAAGGAGAGGTGATCGTCATGGACGTTGGAGCCGTCCCAGTCGCCGGCTCATTAGCGCGCCATAGACGAAGGAGCTTGTCGCAGGCGCGGGGCATTGGCGTAGGCGCGGCGCGGTGGCGAGCGGGCGAGGCTGCGGCGGAGCAAGGAAGCCGCAGCGAGAGGACGCTCGACGACGGCGGGCTGCGGCAGCACTTCGACGACAGCGGAGAAGATGAAGAACAGCGAGGGGAGAGGAGGGCGCGCGTGCATCTGCCGCCCCCCTCCTCCCCCTACTTATAGCCCCAGGCGGCGAAGCTGAGTTGGCGGGGGCGTGGGGGATCGTGGGATTAACTATGCCCACTCCCCCACGTTCCCACGATTGCGGCGCCAGTAAAGGCGCGTATTAACTACCGCAGAAGCCCAACCGTCCACCTCGGCCGCAGCGGATTCGCGCGTGTGCCGAGGCACTGTAGTGGCGGGCCCCGGCCTGCGGCGCCGTCCCATCACGCGCGTGGGCTCGCAGGCCGGCTTGACCTGATGACGCCACGTGGCCGACATGCGCGGGCGGCAAGCCTAACGTCTGGCAGGCATGCCACCTGGTCCCCACCACGATGTTTCGAAATCGCCAGGCGGCCTGCCTGGTCATGGCCGACACCTACCAGTCGGCACCTCCGAAGACGGACGAAGCAGAGTACCAGGAAACCCGGAATATGAAGCTGCTGAGGCTTCTCGCCCCTTCAGCCAAAGCGCCTCATCAGCTTCGGGGACTACTGTTGGAGTAAATGACCACGGGTAGCCCCATCAGCTCCCTTTGGTATTTCAAGACATTGGGGCAGGCTGCGCCCCTCAAACATCAAGGACAAAGGGCCGCCTTCTTGAGGCCGGCTGGTCCAAGCAGCCGGTTGCCAGGAGGCGGCGGAGTCCACAAGACGGCCATGAAGTGGGCCGACTCCTAGCAGGCGGCCCCTCGCGCCCTCAAAGTCAGCGCCAACATAAATATGATGAGACAGGGCATGGCTACAGTACAGGCCTGCCACCCCCGAATCCAGGGTAGAACATGGCCACAGTATAGCGTACCAAGCGGACATCCCACGCCCGACGCGGCACTGTTGCCATGCTGCCCATGATGTCACCCATAGCAGGGGAAGCCATACTCCCATGACGGGCTGTCGGTACGGCCCGCAGGTGGCGGGCCCTACCGGTCCATGAGAAGTCAGAAGGCAGCGAGCCCTGACCAGTCGGCTCAGGGGGAGGCCGGCTCCTAGCAGGCGGCCCTCCCCCTTCCTTGAAGTTTGTGCGTCATTAACCAGAAGAGATGGGGAGTGGCTACAGTGAAACGCCCGCTAAGCGGCGGGACTGTAGCCACGCTCTCCCCGACCAAGCATGCATCATCAGTGGCACGGCTACAGTGCTACGCAGCGAACAGGACCCACAAGCGGCGGGCCCGGCTTGTCACCCGAATACAAGACAGCCGGAGGAACCCACCACGTGGCGGCCCCTGTAGTCGGCGGAGAAGCCGGCGATCAGAGACACTGATGGCCGGGTCCTACGCCCGGCCGGATTACCATTGTATCCCTGGGGGGTAGGCCTATATAAACCCCCCAGGTCACCCCATGCAGGGGGTTGGGATTTTGGTGGAGAGGAGAAAGCCCTCTGAGTTCAGCACTCACACACACACATAGGGAGAGGAGTAGAGCTAGGCTTGCCCTCCTTCCTCCTCTAGCAAAATAGCTCAAGGAGCAAGTTTGTAGCTACTTGTTGAGGTAGTGATCATGCGGAGACCCCGCAGAGCAGGACTAGGGGTGTTATCTCCTAGGAGAGCCCCGAACCTGGGTAAGATTCACAGGCCTATGCGGTCTCGCTCATTCCCGCTTCCAGAGCCCAGTGACGTACTTTTGTCCCCATCCATGATAAGCCATCCTTTGGTATATGTCGCACGATATCCCCGACACTAAACCCGAGCGATTCCTTCGCTCCTGCTGCTGGTAACTGAACCCGAGCGATCGATCACTACTTCTGCTTACTGAAGCCGATCGAGCCCCCATGTGAGACGTAGCCAGCCGGTGTTGGGTTGCCTCTCGATGAAGAGTGACCGTTGCTACCGTGCGCGCGGTACGTAGAACGAGTCGAGACATGGTGAGTCGAGCCAGTTGGATGGCAGTGGATGAACAGTTCCCGGTGGGGGTTGGATGAACAGGACCCCGTGGTAGTAGCTAGGTCGTTGCCGCTGGATGAACAGGACGACAAGGAGGCTGCCGCACCCTAGCCGGTTGGGGGTGGATGAACAGGACTCCGTGGAGGTTCTATGAACAGTAGCCAGTGGAGGCTGGATGCATGCATAGTAGCTGGTGGAGGCTAGAGGAAGTCGACGGTGGATGAACAGTAGCCTGTACAGGCTGGAGCGAGGCTACTCAAAAAAGCAAGGCAGCCCAGTGAAGTAATTACATACATAAGCAAATAGCCACCAAAAAAATGCAAACAGGTTAATGCATTCTTAGACGAAATATTTCGGATAAAACAGATAATTACGACACATAGGCTAATGCATGAAACACTCAGATGATAAAGGTTCTTAAACAGATAAAGTACATCATCTAGACCTTCCTGGCACGCTTGATCATGATGCTGCGGCTGTTCGTGTACTCGTCGGTTAAGGGAAGCAGACACGCCCTCATGTCCAAGATCCGCCTATACATGTCGTAGCATGCGTATGCGTCCTTGGCCACGTAGGTTATTTAGGGTAGATTCAGGTCCTTGGTATCGACGCCTTCTTTCATGTTGGCGTAGCAGGGGTCGATGATGGTCGCGGCGAGGTCAACCATGGATTCCTTCTCCTGCCCGTTGCCGATGATCTTGTAATGCTTCTGGATGTCGACAAGCTTGTTGCACCAGATGGCCGAATTGTAAAGCACAGTCGCGTTCTTCCTGCTCTCCACCGTAGCGAAGGTGTAGTCGGCGTTGCTGATGAAACGAGAACCTCCTCCGGCATGCATACCTGGGCGACGGTGATACGCTGGTACCTGTCAGGAGACGAATGGATGGGCACAAGGTCTAGTCCCGCGACCTTGTGCTTCTCCTCCTATAGGTACTGCTTGAACTTGGCGAGGCAGAGCTTCACCGAGTCCGGATCGTTGGTGTACATCATATTCAACTTGGTGCTGCCATGGGTCTGAATGGCGAACTCAAAGGTGAACTCCTTGCTGAAGTCCATATCCAGCAGGCTCACCCCTCGGATTGCCATTGGAGTCTCTTCTCACGCAGAGTGGATGTGGAGGTTCTCGTTTTGTGGGGATTGGGGGCATGCAGGGGGAGGGGGAGATGAAGACGATCGGTGCGTGCGGGGGTACTGGTGGGCGGCACCACGGCAGCAGCAGTTCGTTTTTCCAACTGCAAGTCAACGAGTGGGTAGGCGGCGGCAGCAGTTCGTTTTTCAGCTCTTGGGGAACTGCTTTCAACAGTAAACTGAGTGTGTACAGGCGACAGTAGTTACTACCCCTCCCTCGCCCGCTGCACGCCCGGCAGAACATGCCCCCTCGGGTTCACGAGCGGGTCTATATTGGTACTGTAATAGCAAGTGTTAGTGGTCACTTTACTTAAATTTTATTAGCTTTAATTAAAATTTATTCTTAAAACAAGCAAAGCATTAGTTTGTTCTATCAGTGCCATGGGATCAACATGCATAGCAATTAGAATTATTATTCTCAAGACGCACACGATCAGCTCATTCGTCGCACTTTCACAAGGACAATACTACCATGTTTGAATAGCTTGTTATAGTTGCTGTCCTCTGCATCATCATGCCGTGTTTCCCAGCTCGCAAGATTCAGAACCAACCAATAAGATTCAAATAATAAGTAAAACAAAGATGCCTACACATCACAATGATTCCCAACTTGCAAGATTCAGAACCAACCCATTAGATTCAAATAATAAGTACAAGAATGATGCATACACATCTCAATGATTCACAGATCAGAGCCAATCATAACTGTACAACTCAAACGTTGTGAGAATGTGAACAAATAAATAAAAATTGATTGATGCTTCATGTAAGCAATTTGAACCAAGGATTTGCTTAAACATTGAAACCAGTCCTTTTTAAGGCCACGCACGTCAAACATTGGCAGCTGAAATATTCTACATCACTGGTGGCACTACCACTTCCAATATATGCACAAGAGGGCCTTCTAGATTTTGTAGTGTGTATAGAGCCTCATCCTTAGTATTTAACAAATACACATAGCAGAATCTAGTGGAATCATCAATCAACGTCCTGAAATATCTCTTTCCACCTTGCACACACGCATGGCACTTTAGAGCCTTTGGATAAAGTGAATCTCAGGATTAAATCCATCTTAGCTAGACGTGTCATACAACCCAAGAACTTGCCGAATGCTTTTGACCATCACAACATCTGTAGTTGAGTATTCCTGTTTGTATAGATAAGAAAGAGCATGATTACAATAATATTGGCACTAGTTAAAGCAACTTTATTTCCAAAACGAGAAAAGATTGCAATAGAATAGCTTTATTAAAAAAATACAATCTTAGCACAGTATGAAAAAGCACAATCATGTTGATAAAGGACAGTACTGACCTATGTGAGATGACTTTGGGAGATCAAGTAATTCTTCATGTCCCCGTATCTTGCCATGAAGGCGATTCATTGACATCCATTAACACCTCAGTGTGGCAGTAGAAGGAGGAGCGTCGACTCATTTCAATCACTTTTTTTGTGCAGTTCAACTAAAATTATGGCACCCGCCAGTTACAGAAGGGGCCCGCGCCACCTCAACGGTAGGCGTGATGGACTCAACTAGTTCAATGCAGCTATGTGATTGATGCAGTGCACATGGACTTGATTCTGCCGGATAGGCCATCAGCAAGTTATCTACATTGGAAATGAAATGGTAGATAAGACAATAGCTATATTTTAAATGTATTATTACTTCATTTTATCAGTGGCAGTAGTGGTGCCAAAAGATTGCCTCAAATTATTAGTGGCATTAAATTAAGATGCCAAAACAATATCATTATTGCTTTCTCAAAACAGTGCCAAAACAGTAGCACAAGATCATGTTGGGATCTACGGCAGGGTGCGTCGACTGCAAATTAAAATTTTCCTACGCGCAGAACAACCAAGAACATGCTACGGGAGATGGATCACAGATCTTTGCCACTAGATGTGCAGTGCCGTGCAGCGGAAGAAGTGTTGGGGCAGCGCGTCCGCGTGGATCATCTCCTCCTCGTCCGATCTCCCTCGAACAGCCGGTCGTCGGATCCCACGTACAGGTTCGCCGGAGCAGCACAGGTGCACCACCTCTAACAGTATCCCCACGTGCAGGAGGAACACCATGCGGCAGACTGCTAGGTCCGATCACACAGCCAGCGGCAAGTGGAGGTGGCTATTCGCAACACATGCAAACCCTAGTAACAGCACCGAATCAACCGCATGAGTGTGCCGCACCCCCACTTTATATAGGCGTCCGTCGCAGGATCAACACTTGGGCCTCGCACGGACCCTAAAGCCCAAAATCTGTTCGGCCTGGTTCCGAGTCCGAGCAGGATCACTCTGACTCGTGGAGTTGGACCGGGCCTCACAGGTTCCTTCCCTTAAGCGTGCGACCCCTTAGGTTCTCGTTCACTTGGTTGCAAGTCACGACTTGGCTAGTCGGCAGCAGCCTCTAGCAAAGCATGCCGACTCCAAGTGTCCGATGAAGCTGGTTAGGCGAACCTGTACAATATGTCACACTTTTGTTCCCTTTGCCACACGATATATGTTGTTGGGCTCAAGGCGAGGCTGCCATCCTTGTGCTTGCCCGACCTCTTTCTTGTTCCAGTGATGCCAACCACTAACCAGATTATCTCATAATCCCTATCGCATGGCCATGCTTATATTGGTCGGATCACACGAGGGGCCCAGAGTATATCTCTCCGGATCAGAGGGGCAAATCCCATCTTGCTCGACCATGTCTCACGGCATGGTCCTGGACAAGCCCGAAACCTACCTTTGTAACTACCCAGTCACGGAGTAGCGTTTGGTCGGACCAAAGCAGGTCTATCACCGTCCTGAGTACATGCGCCAGCTCAGGTCTTAGGACATAGAATGTATCTTGTACTAGAGACTCACAGATGACATATCGCTGCGTCTCATAGTTGGGTCTGTCCGACTCAGACCTTATCTCAACTCGGATCCGACTATGTCAGATCCGACCAAACCCTTGCGAGTCCATATTATCTGGTTAGCATCCAATTCTCCATGGCTAGTGAGACCAAGCCATCAACCGTGTCATATGCTAGTCTAGTCGGCTGTGCGTCCACACAGCCCTTTCGACTAGGGACCTTTTAGGATAGTCATCATATAATGCATAGTCCCACAAACAAGTCACGTACTTGCTGATACACATCATTGATATTGTCCAAGGAATATCTTTATTCATAAACACATATGAAATATCAGCATACATGATTGCCTTTAGGGCATATCTCCAACAGTCTCCCACTTACACTAGAGTCAATCAAATAGACATCGTATGCCCATAGCTCTAACATGCCCCTCATGCTTGGGTTGTGGAAGCGGCTTAGTCAATGGATCCGCAACATTTGCATCCATGTGAATTTTGCATAACTCTACATCGCCACTCTTTACGATCTTTCGTATCTGGTGATATTTCTGATCTATGTGTCTGGTCTTGTGGTGATTCCTCGGCTCCTTGGCTTGTGCGATGGCACTAGAATTATCATAATAAAGGTCCAACGGTTTTACCGAGGCTGGGAAAATACCAAGATCATCCAGAAAGTTCGGGATCCAAACACCTTCCTTTGCAGCTTCACAAGCCGCAATGTATTCAGCTTCTGTGGTAGAATCGGCCAGCGTATCTTGCTTGGAACTCATCCAGCTCACTGCTTCTCTATTCATGATGTACACAAATCGGGACTGTGATCGACAATCATCTCTATCGGTTTGGAAACTAGCGTCGGCGTAACCCCTTATGACGAGCTCTTCCTCACCTCCATAAACTAGGAACATCTCTTTAGTCCTTTTCAGGTACTTCAAACTAGTCTTTACCGCTGCCCAGTGACTCTTACCTGGATTGGCCTGGTATCTACTTGTTAGGCTTATTGCAAAAGCAACATCTAGCCGTGTACATATCATGGCATACATGATGGAACCGATTGCCGAGGCATACGAAATCCCACTCATCCTGCTTCGCTCATCAGATGTCGAAGGACTCTGAGTCTCGCTTAGCCTTATACCATGAGAGATAGGCAAGAACCCTTTCTTGGCCTCACTCATGTTGAACCGATTCAACACTTTATCTATGTACGTGCTCTGGCTTAAGCCGAGCAGCCTCCTCGATCTATCTCTATAGATCTTAATGCCCAATATGTAAACTGTTTCACCAAGGTCCTTCATTGAAAACATGCCATTCAATGACTCCTTGACCGAGTTCAGCATCGAAACATCATTTCCGATCAGTAGTATGTCATCCACATACAAGATCAAAAACACTATTGAGCTTCCACTTAACTACTTGTATAAACAAGCGTCCTTTTCTCTTTTGATGAAACCGAGACTAGTGACTACCTCATCAAAATGAATGTTCCAACTCCGAGATGCTTGCTTCAACCCATAAATGGATCTCTTGAGCTTGCATACCTTACCAACTCTAGTCAGATCGACAAAACCCTCAGGCTGTATCATATACACATCCTCGGTTAAATTTCCGTGAAGGAAAGCCGTTTTGACATCCATCTGCCATATCTCGTAATCGAAATATGCAGCTATAGCTAGTATGATCCTCACCGATTTCAGCATCACTACTAGCGAGTAAGTCTCGTTGTAGTCAATTCCTTGAACTTGTCCATAACCTTTAGCGACAAGCCGAGCTTTGTGGATCTGAACATTTCCATCCACATCGGTTTTCTACTTAAAGACCCATTTGCAACCAATGCCTGTTACGCCAGTCGGCGGATCAACCGAGTCTCAGACTTGATTCTCATCAATGGACTTTAAATTGGATCTCATGGCCTCCAGCCATGCCTCGGAATCTGGGCTCACCATCACTTCCGCATACGTGGCTGGCTCGTCGCTTTCTAGCAACAATACATCACGCACTCTACGCAATCTTTCCGACCTCCATGGTTCAGGTGCCGCTTCCACCACGGGTTCCCTGACTGACTCCGGTATGATCTCATCACTAGCCGAGCCATCCCCGAGTGGTCCACGAATTTCTTTGAGTCAGACCATCCTCTCACTGGTCTCCCGACTGAGAAACTCTTTCTCAAGGAAAACCCCTTTCCGAGCAACAACCACTTTGTTCTCTTCCCGGTTGTAGAAGCTATATCCCAAGGTTTCCCTCGGATATCCCACGAATATGCATTTATCTAACTTGGGTGTAAGCTTGTCTGACATAAGTCACTTGACAAAAGCTTCACAACCCAAAATCTTTAGAAAAGACAAACTGGGACTCTTCCTAGTCCACATCTCATGTGGTGTCTTGTCTACGAATTTTGATGGTACCCTGTTAAGTGTGAAAGCTGCAGTTTCTAGAGCATATCCCCAGAATGACAAGGGTAAATCCGATGTGCTCATCATTGAATGGACCATGTCCAACATGGTCCTATTCCACCGTTCCGACACGCCGGTTCTCTGTGGTGTACCCGGAGGTGTGAGCTGAGGTACTATACCTTGGCTTTTCAGATGATCATCAAACTCCTGGCTCATGTACTCACCTCCACGATCCGATTGTAGAAGCTTTATAGTCTTGCCGAGCTGATTCTCAACCTCGTTCTGAAACTCTTTGAACTTTTCAAAAGTTTCTGACTTGTGCCTCATCAAATAGATATACCCATATCTACTCAAGTCGTCGGTAAAAGTCACGAAGTATTGATAGCCACTTTTGGCAGTTGTGCTCATTGGACCACACACATCACTGTGTACAAGCTCCAATAGCTCGGACGCCCTCTCGCAACTCTTTGCGAAAGGAGACTTAGTCATCTTGCCGAGCAATCATGATTCACATGTCTCGAACGACCCAAAGTCAGACGAAGTTAGGAGCCCATCATCATGGAGCTTCTTCATGTGTTTCAGACTAATGTGTCCAAGCCGGCAATGCCAGAAATATGTCGGATTTATCTCATTAGGCTTATGCGTCTTGACATTCACGTTATAGACTGGTTCCGTTTCTAGATTCAATATAAAAGCCCCATCAACAATGGGTGCATAGCCATGGAACATACCATTCAAATAAAACAAACAACAATTGTCCTTTAAATTGAATTCATAACCCTGACTCATCAAGCATGAGGCAGAAATTATGTTCTGACTAAGTGCAGGAATGTAATAACAATTATTCAATTCCAAAATAAATCCAGAAGGAAGCTAGAGCTCCATCGTGCTGACCTCCAACGCAGCAACTCTTGCTTTGTTGCCGACCCTGATGTCAATCTCCTCTTGTGCCACACGCCTTGTTCTTACCAGCCCCTGCATCGAGTTGCAAATATGAACAACCGATACGGTATCAAATACCCAAGAGCTACAAGGTATGTCAGCAAGGTAAATGTCTATAACATATGTAACAAGTGTATGTTTGCCTGAAGCAGCATTTCCGGCCTTCTTGCCATGGCTCAGCAAGCCACTTGCTACAGTTCCTCTTCCAGTGAATAGTTTCCTTGCAGTGATAGCAAATGGTGTTCGAGTCCGGTCCTGACTTGGGCGCAGTGGCGGAGGTTACCTTCTCCGTGCCCTTTGCCTTAGCCTTCTTCTTGGACCAACTCTTCTTGAACTTAGCCGATTTCTGCACCATCAACACTTGATGCGTGCCTTTCTTAATATCCTGCTCTACCACTTTGAGCATCCCATGAAATTCAGTGAGCTTCTTATCCATGCCATGCATATGATAGTTCGAGATGAATGTCCCATAGCTGGGCGGAAGAGAACCCAGAACTGCATCAATAGCCAGCTCATCCAAGAGCGGGAAGCCCAACTGATCCAAAGCTTGCACATATCCGATCATCTTGATCACATGTGGGCTTAGTGGATCACCTTCCTTCAGCTTGCAATCCATCAAGGATCGCCAGACGTTGAACCTTTTGGTCCTAGCCTATGTCTGAAACATGCTCTTGAGACTCTCGATCATATCGTAAGCATCAACATTTTCAAAATGCTGTTGCAAATCAGGCTCCATACAAGCCAGCATCCGACAGCTGATCTCCATTGATTCATCAATGAGTTTCTGGTAGGCATTCCTGGTTGTGGCATTAGCATTATCGGCAGGTTCCTCTGGAAGTGGATCCTCTAGAACATGTTCCTTTTTATCATGCTTGAGAACAATTCGCAAATTTCTATACCAGGTGGTAAAGTTCATTCCATTCGGTTTATCCTTTTCCAGAATTGAGTTCAATGCAAAGTTGGGTTGAGCAGGTGGTGCCATTGATCTACAACAGAAAAATATGCAATCACTAAGCAATGTGTTTATGTAGAGTAATTCAAGCCTAAACAAAAATACTCCCACTGAAGTCAGCATCCCTCCGCAAACTTTCAGTGATTCAGCGCATGCGACTAGTGAGCTTTAGCATCACTGCTAGACAACATGACTATCCGGTAAGCAACTCTTTGCTAATCGTATCTCTATACGACTCCTGTCGGTCGGGTAGGTATCTCATACCTCGGCTCCCAACCTTCTTTGCCACAAGGCCCAAAACCATTTTGATAGCCTTGTCAAGTTAACTAGATGCAGTGCATGTCCGTGTCCGACACGAACCCTTCACTTCAAGGACACCTAATAGCACCTCATTTTTTGAGCCCACCACTAGATGTACTTGATGTGCGAAGGTGCAACATCGGGGATGGCAATTCGCTTGATATTAACGAGGGATCTTTCTACCATTTTAACATGCATAGAAATAAGGAAGCATAACAATCACAAATAAACATATATTGTGAAATAGTATGGCTCCTTCATGGATGTTCTTCCAGGTCGGCTCCGACTCCGATGACCATCTAGGAACTCCATCTTGTTTGTCACGCCAGGACGCCAAGCCACCAACCTGATCTCTATTATCCAACTACTACAACTAGTAATGAATTTTACATAGAGTAACAAGTCGACACGCGGGTCGTTATACATTATAATGACAGCTCTTTGGCTCCTGCCGGCTGACAAACCTGACGCGCAAGCCATGTATAAATTACACACATGCATCACATACACATGAGCCATACTATTCACATCAAACATTGCAAAAATAAGTTAATCATAGAATCGCATTCTACCGGTTTGAGTGATCGTGTACGAAATACAAGGTGCTACGCACATGGCGGTCTGTCGCGGAAATCACAAATCACATCTGAACTCCGATCATGCCGAATTTTCTGATCTGACTGATCTTATTGATCATCGTGAATCCGATTCGGATTTACATTTCCCTGTTAACCCCGATGGCGGATACCGACCGGTAGGGGTAGGTTGTGTCACGACCTCATCTATTCCGATCATCAGACAACATAGCCACATCGTTCCCCATGTGCAGTTGATCTCATCAACCGTGCACATAGCCAATTTCTTAAACGACAACAGATCTCATCTGCCGCCTCCACATATCTAATATGCATACGATCCGAATCCAAATCATATAGCAGAGGCTTAGATACCACTGTTGGGATCTATGGTACTGTGCATCGACTGCAAATTAAATTTTTTTCCTACTCGCAGAACAACCAAGAACATGCTATGGGAGATGGATCACAGATCTTTACCACCAGACGCGCAGTGCCGGCAAGCGGAAGAAGAGTTGGGGCAGCGCGTCCGCGTGGATCGTCTCCTCCTCGTCCGATCTCCGTCGAACAGCCGGGCGTCGGATCCCACGCACAGTTTCGCCGGAGCGGCACAGGTGCACTGCCTCTAATGGTATCCGCGCGTGCAGGAGGAACACAGTGTGGTGGACTGCTAGGTCCGATCACACAGTCGGCGGCAAGTGGAGGTGGCTATTCGCAACACATGCAAACCCTAGTGACAGCGCCGAAGCGATCAACCGCATGAGTGTGCCGCACCCCCACTTTATATAGGCGTCCATCGCGGGCTCAACACTTGGGGCTCACACGGACCCTAAAGCCCAAAATCTGTTCGGCCTGGATCCGAGTCCGAGTACGATCACTCTGACTCGTGGAGTCGGACCGGGCCTCACAGGTTCCTTCCCTTAAGCGCGCGACCCCTTAGGTTCTCGTTCACTTGGTCACGAGTCAGATCACATCCGGCTTGGCTAGTCGGCAGTGGCCTCTAGCAAAGCATGCCGACTCCAAGTGTCCGATGAAGCTGGTTAGGCGAACCTGTACAACATGTCACACTTCTGTTCCCTTTGCCACACGATATATGTTGTCGGGCTCAAGGCGAGTCTATCATCCTTGTGCTAGCCCGACCTCTTTCTCGTTCCAGTGATGTCGACCACTAACCGGATTATCTCATAATCCCTGTCGCATGGCCATGCTTATATTGGTCGGATCACACGAGGGCCCCAGAGTATATCTCTCCTGATCGGAGGGGCAAAGCCCATCTTGCTCGACCATGTCTCACAGCATGGGTCTGGACAAGCCCGAAACTTACCTTTGTAACTACCCCATCACGGAGTAGCGTTTGGTCAGCCAAAGCAGGTCTGTCACCATCCCAAGTACATGCCCCAGCTCAGGTCTTAGGATATAGAACATATGTTGTACTAGAGACTCACAGAAGACATATCGCTGCGTCTCATAGTTGGGTCTATCCGACTCGGACCTTATCTCAACTAACAAGGTACTATACGGTTTCGCAGGCGAATGTGCGTGCCCAAGGTAGGAGATCTATGGAAGAAGATATTAACTAAGGCACATGAATCTTCATACTTGATCCATCCAGGCGGTACCAAGATGTATGAAGATCTCAGGCAAATATTTTGGTGGGATGGAATGAAGAAGGATATTGCATATTTTGTCGCCTGCTATGATATATGCAATAAGGTGAAGGCGGAACATCAGAAACCTGCCGGGCTACTTCAATCTTTGCCAGTCCCGCAATGGAAATGGGGCGATGTCTGCATGGACTTCATCACCGGACTTCCCAAAACTCCTCATGGAAACAATGTCATATGGGTAGTGGTGGACATGCTGACTAAGGTGGCCCACTTCTTTGCGATCCGGACCACATACCGTGAGGATAAACTTGCTCAACTCTATGTGTCCAAAATCATCAGTTTGCATGGTGTGGCAAGAACCATCACCACAGATCGAGGATCCCTTTTTACCTCAGCATTCTGGTCACGTCTTCATCAAGCATTGGGAACAACATTGAAGTATAGCACAGCCTATTACCCGCAGACAGACGGACAGACGGAGCGAGTAAACCAGATACTCGAAGACATGCTGCGTGCATGTGCCCTTGCTCAAGGACCCAAATGGGAAGACATTCTGCCTTACATGGAGTTTTCCTACAACAACAGCTATCAAACCAGCCTCAAGATGTCACCCTATGAAGCCTTGTATGGACGCAAATGCCGTACCCTATTAAACTGGTCCCAGACCGGAGACAGTCATATTTTCAGGACTGACTTGATGATGGAAGTTGAGAAACAAGTTAGAGAGATCCGAGACAGACTGCAATTGGCCTTGACAAAAGAGTTACTATGATTTCAAGCACCGACCGATTAGTTTTGAACCTGGCGAATATGTCTACCTCTGAGTCACACCCATGAAAGGAGTCAAGAGAGTTCAGACTCGGGGAAAACTGGCACCAAGACATATTGGCCCATTTCCTGTCATGTCCAAGGTTGGCACAGTGGCATATGAATTGGAACTTCCTCCCGAATTATCAGAAATACATGATGTCTTCCACGTATCACAGTTACAGAGGTGTTTCTCACCTCCCGAGAAACGGACTGATATGGCAGAACTAGAGCTTGCTAAGGATCTGACCTATGAAGAAAATCCGTTCTGAATATTGGATGAGATGGAAAGGGTCACCCGCGGCAAGTCAGTTAAATTTTACAAGGTGCAGTGGGAACACCATACCGAAAGCGAAGCTACCTGGGAAAGAGAGGACTTTTTGCGGACAACATACCCTAAATTGTTTCCCGAGCAACCGAATCTCAAGGATGATATTCATCCTAAGGGGGGAGGTTTGTGACACCCTGGTTTTTGCTCTTTTTCTTGTTCTGGGTTTTATTGCATTTTTGAATTGAATTTGAGTTTTGGATCAACTCATTTGGACTTAACACTTGGGCATTGTTTTGATTTTCACCCAAGTGTCTCCTATCCCTCTCAAAAACATCTCTTACCCTCTGATATCTCCAAATATGATCTTGGGAATATTTTTCTTAAATGAAAAATATTCATTTTCTTTCTGAAAAAGCCCTATATTCACTTCTGCTCCAAAGCAACCCTCATTTTTTTGGCTCGCAAAAATCTGAGAAAATTCCCAAATATTCTTTGGCCTATGCCTCATCATCCTCTGCAAAAATATCCTATGGTTATGAGGATTATTTTTGCTATAGAAAATCTTTTTCATTCTGGTCAGAAAATGCACTTTGTGAAGGAAGTGTATTTTTTCTTGATCCTCTTAAGAGAACCTTGAACACCAAAAAATTTTATGGCATCATTACCCTCCTAAGAGAACCTTGAACACCAAAAATCAGCTCCTAACTCTCTCTCGATTTTTCTCAAGCAAGCTCACAGGTTTCTGTCTAGAAACTTGCTGGAAGCTCAAGTCCTATTTGGTCGACCTGGCAGTGATCCAGCAGCTTGGAGCGACCCAGCCTTGCGAAGACAACAACCCAGGCACGATTTCACCCCTCGGTGCACTGCGTAGCCACAGTTCACGCGGTGACCGTGTTCGTCCAACCAGCCGCCACTTTCTATCCTTTTTTCAACCAATAATAGATCTATTCCTTATCCAGTTTGTACTGCCTTTTCCCTTAATTTCCTTTTTAACCAAGAGACCGGTTGGGTATCCAGTCTCTACTACTTTCCCCCTGTTATTTCCTCTTTGAATCAAGTCCTAGATTCATGCTACAACTTCCCCCTTTCTTCACTGTTTGAACCAAATCATAGATTCGACTACATGAAGTAGCTTTACCTCCAATAATACTAAAAATTTAGGTGGCTTTGAAAGAGCTAATGGAAGTAGAAAAAGATCCACATGCAGACACGTGGGGAGCTAGGGCAGTAGAGCAGGGCCACTTTCGAAGGAACTTATACCTGAGGGTCGTCGGGATGGGGCTAGGAGGCCGGCGGCAGGTCGGATCTGCCCACAATACGGCAGGGAGGAAGAAGGGTTCGGAGGACCTCCTGAGCCGGTGCTGTGTCGGAGAGAACGGCACGGTCACAGGATCGGGACGCACCAACAGCTGTGGGTTTCCTTCCTCGCCACCGATGACCGCGTGAATGATGCACCTAGTGGGTGAAGGGATCCCTAGACACACCGGCCGAAGGGATCCGGCCAGATCTGTGACCAGTGGTGAGCAGAGAGAAAATGTCGCTACCGCTATCTTGTTTAAATCTGGAGAGGATGAGAGAATGAAGAGAGCAACCCTAGTAAAGCAAGCGCTCAGGCCCCTGCCTATATATAGTGGAGTGATTATCTTTTTCTCTCCACAACAAGCGTTTCAATTTGTGTACGTGGCATGAAAGAAAACAAACTCTCTATTTAACATGACTGACTGCAATTTGCACTTTGTTCACTTGTGCTCCCCAGCCCTCCATTCATTGAACAACCCCACTGGTGAATAAACATACAATACTATTTATATAGAACGAACAAGCTCAAACTATTTTGGCTTTGAGATATCGATGGTACAGTTTGACCACATTGCATCAATGGACTCAATACTTTGAAGAAACCTATACGTATAAACACATGCACGGTTTACATTCCGAATCGCTAGCTAGAGCTTGAACTATATTTGTTTACATGTACCACCTTTTTATTTTGGTTTTCTGCTCCATGGCGCAACTCATCGATACAAAATTATACTATGACTATTTAAAAGTTGAGGGCGGGGCTTTTCCCGGCAGTACGCGCAACAGTTTTCGTGTAGCCGGTTTGACAGAGAGGCGAGGAGGCTGAGGGAGTAGCGGATTCAACTTACTGCTGGAAAGGTAGGGCTCTGCGATTTGACGGCTTGTTACTGGTGGAAAGATGGGGTCTTGTGATATGACTACTCACTATAGTCACTATTACTCCGGCGCTACGACCAGGGTGATGCCCTCCTTCCGTTCCCCACTCTAAATCTGGTGCATGACACATCGACCCGGATGCTGGCTATCCTACATGTCGGTGAAGCATGAAGGAGCAAAGAATATTCGGTGTATATAGTACTACATAGTGTATACTACCACTCACGTCAGAGGAGTACGAAACACGGCAGCCCAGTGAACCAGTAGGCGATAGGCCATAGAAAACAATGTTGTGATATGGCCATAAAAAACAATATACTACAGTCCGGTCTCTAGCATGTACAGTACTCCTCTTCCTCCTCCTCTCGGTTCATCGCCATCATACTTTCCCCATTCCTGTGTTTTCAGTATCCTGCGAATCAAAGAGGCCCTTAGACTGGTTTAGGTTCGGTTGTTTTTTATAAATGTGTTATGTCCAAAAATGCGTGAAAAAATTTGTAATATGAAGCGTAGCTGCAGTTCAAAAAGGAGACCTAAAGTGATGACAGGTATAGGTCGCACGCACCCACCTAGTGGTACTCAGTACCAGACGTAGGAGTACTCGGGATGAAGACAGTGATACTACATATAATTAACGCCAAATAAGAGCAAGGGATCACAGATGTCATTTACAAATGAGAATAAAAATGCCATACACTAATAAAACATCAAGGCCATGAGGTGATGCAGTGCTGGTTATAGGAAGCGAGAAGAAAGATGCATCCATCGATGACCTCCTCCTCCTCCTCGACTCAGGGCGCCGCCCCACCGAATGGCGGCTAAGTAGCAGTGACTTTCATGGCCAGGTCAACGTGCTTCTCAACAATGGCGTCCAAAGATTCTAGTAGGTGGAAGAAGGCCAACGTCTTTCTGTTCTCCCTAGCCTTGCAGTGGCCTATGTAGACGATTTCCCCGTAGACGTGGATGTGTAGTTCGATGGTTTCTTGCATGGCGAGGTGCTGTGCAGCGAGCGCGGCCTCGAGGTGCACATTATTCGTCGCGACCTCTGGCAGCTGCAGGGCCACCAGGGCTTGAAAGAGTTCGTCACCATGGAGGCTGATGAGGGTGGCAGGCAACCAGGAGCCTGGGCATGCTGGCTGGAGCAGTACGGCAAGGTCGTCCGTGCGCTTCTTGACGGCGGTGAACTTGCGGACGCAGCGGACCATCATGTCGTCCATGCGTGTCAGGACCTCGATTCTAGGCCACATCGATCTAGCTGGTAACACCTTATATCACTTTGCGGCCTCACGCACGGTATTCCCACGGGTGTCACCTTACCATGGCCCGGGACCGTTTGCACCTTTTGGCTCACGTATATGATAGTGTCGCTAGCATCCATATGACAGAGAACCCGGGCCGACATGGCTAGTCGTGAACCCAAAGTGGCACTAACTTACAGGGACAGGCATACATGACCCAGCAACGAACGTGTCGGTCATCAGCGAGTGAATTCCGGCTGTAGCAACTGGGCTAGCAGGACTCTGGGAATCCGGGCTGTAGCAGGCTAACAGGACTCCGAAAGACACCGCGTGACATTTCCCCGAAGTGACAGACACAGGATCGAGGAAGGACACATGCCGGCCAGTCTAAGTGTTCCGGAGCAGTAGCAAGCTAACAGGACTCTGGTAAACCGGGCTGTAGCGGACTACCAAGGCTCAGTGGAAGCACCAGACTACATTTCCCCATAAGAGAGGCTACCAAGGATAAACAACTAGGTTGTCGGATCCCACACATACCAAGCATTTCAATCATACACACAATATGCTGGATATGGGCAAATACAACATGGCATCACAACAAGACTCTACGACTCAGAGTATTTATTCATTAGGCTCCAAGGAGCCAAGTATTACAAACATGGGTCTCATGACCCAACATTCAGAGCATACAAGTCAAAGCACATGTGGAAGCCTATCATATCTGAGTACAGACATCTACAAATGAAAAAGGCTGAGAAGCCCGACTATCTACCAGATCCTGCCGAGGGCACAAGATCGTAGCTGAGGTAACAAGCTAAACGTCGAAGTCCACGTGGAACTACTAGCGAGACTGAAGTCTCTCTGCAAAACATAAAATAGGCAAACATGAGTACAAATGTACCCAGCAAGACTTACATCAGAACTATCTACATATGCATCGGTATCAACAAAGAGGGTGGTGGAGTTTAACTGCAGCAAGCCAGCTTTGACTCAGTGGCTATCCTGAACTACGAATGCTGGTAACTCTTTTGAGGTGGCGCACACGATTCCACATATTCACCATATCAATACACCACTATGGATCCGCACCCGTCTCCCTACGAGAACGCCATCCATGGCACTCACGCTTATCTTGTGAGTTTTAGAGTATCCACTTTCACTTGTCTATGAACTGCATAAGTGACCAAGTAGTACTTTACCGCGGACGCGGCTATTCGAATAGTTTTATACCCTACAGGGGTGTACTTCTTCATACACGCTTTCACCACTTATCGCCGCTACACGACATGTACCCGGCAACCTTCAACCGGAAGCCCAGCGAGGGTGTCGGCCACGACCTGACTAAACACACGAGTCTCTAGTCCAGGTTTATCGCCTATTCTGGTTCCATCCGCAAGGAAATCCGGCCGGGGTGTCCTCAACGGCCCCAAACGATGTGTGCAGGGTTTCCCAGACACCAAACGGGCGACCCGGTAAACCGTGCCACGTGCCTACCGCATCACAGCCCACCCCTAAGGTCAGCGCTGCGCACGGCCTCCAGCAACTACAAACACCGGAAACTACTTGCAACTCCTGGACAGAGGACGGGGTGGTTAATAAGTCGAGAGAATCAATTAAGGATCCCAATGTGTGGTAGTAGCTGAAACTTAAATCACGCATACAGATCTCAGTTCTTAAGGACGGTCTCAATGAAACAACCCACCATGTACTCCTACATGGCCTCTCATCGATACCTTTACCAAATCATGTTCAACACTTCACTCTCATTATCGACACAACCATTCACTCTAGTCCATCACCCTGATGAGCCAGACCTGACACGACTCTAAGCATAGCAAGCATAGCATGGTAGGAAACACAAACATGGCTCAATCAACTCCTACACATGCTAGTGGGTTTCATCTAGTTACTGTGGCAATGACAGGTCATGTAGAGGATAAGGGTTCAACTACCGCAACAAACAGCAGTTTGAAACGTTGTTGTCTTAATGCAGTAAACAAGAGCAGAAGCGAGAAGATGGGTTTGTATCGAAATGATCAATGGGGTTGCTTGCCTGACAGAGTGGTAGTGGGATACTGCCCTTCAGTTGGATACTCGTGAATATCCTCGGAGGCAGAACCTACCACGAAGAACACATCGAAACACAATCATCACATGGCAATAAGCAACAATATGATGCATGCTATGACAGGGCAAAATGAGTGTGTGTTGGCTAATGCAACTTAGAACAGATTGGTTTGAGTTCATTTGAATAAAGGATTCAAATGCAAACCCAAAATAAGAGGTCATATTAGTGCATTAACTTGTTGCATCTGATCAGCAAGGTTAAAGTGTTCTGACATGCATGAAACTAGTATAGATGGAAAGATTGGATTTTTCTGATCATTTTTCATATATAATTTATTTCATTCTGAGCTATAGTTTATTTTCTATGAATTTTAGAAGTTTTGGACATTTTCTGGAATTTTCTGATTATTTTAAATCCAGAAAATGATTTACTGCGTCAGCATGACATCGGTGTGACGTCAGCAGGTCAACGGAGACGGTCCAGGTCAAACCTGACCAGTGGGTCCCACTGGTCAGTGTCACAGTTAGCTAATTAACTAAATTAGTATTAGTTTAACTCCTAATCTAGGTTTGACCAGGGGACGGGGCCCACATGTCAGTGACCCAGGGTGGTCAAATCCCTGGTCAACCGGGGCTAAACCCACCGGCGACATGACGCCGGCGAGGCCAGACACGGCGGAGCAACGCGGGATTCCTCCTCCGGTGACCAAATGGACGGCGGAGGGCATCTACGTGTAGCTGGAAGCGAGCCGCGTCGCGTGGTGCTAGTGGTTGGGCTCGGGGTCACCGAAAACGACGCCGGCGACGAGCTGTGCGGCTGCCGGAGTTCGGGCGAGCTCGGGCTTGTCGCTAGGGGGCACGGCAAGGTGCGTGAAGTGGTGCTGCGGGCTCCTGGGGATGCGGTGAAGACGATGGCGTGCTCGAAATCGAGCCAGCGTGGCTGTGGCCACGATGGCGATGTGCAGAGGCGGCGGCGGGTGCGGGCAAGCTCGGTGTGGTCGCTGTGGTGCACGAGAAGGCAAACGGAGAGGAGGAGGAGGTAGCAGGGCTCACGGCGCGTCGGACAAGCGGGTCGGAGGAGTCGAGGACGAGCCGGAGCAAGCGGGGCGGCGAAGTGGATCTCCGACGACGGGCGGTGAAGACGAGACCGGTGCGGTGGCTTCAGGGTGAACGAGCGCTCGGGGCTCGGTCTGCTCGACGGAGAGGACGGTGGCGGAGCTGCTGGACAGGGTGGGGCGACGAGGAGGCGACGGTGGCCGCGGTTACGTCGGCGGTGCGGGCGCGGCAGCGTCGGCCATGGCGAGGAGAGGCGAGGGAGAGAGCAGGGGGGAGAGTGAGGTGTCCAGGGGCTCGGGGCGGCACCGAGGAGGCCCTTCGAGGCGTCGAGGTGGCCTGGAGGTACGCAGGCAGGCAGGGTGGTGGCGTGGCGAGCTCGGGCGCGGCGCCGTGTCCCTCCTCTGCCTACTGGCAGAGGTGGGTGATGACTGGCACGGGCCAGGTGGGCCGGCCCAGTGCAGGTAAGTGGCCTCTGGCCTTTCTCTCTCTCTCTCTTTTCTGTTTTCTGTTTTTCTATTTTTCTGCAGGTTTGTGACTTTTCTAAAAATACCTAGGCATTTCCAAAAATCACCAAACTGCTCATGCCCACTGTATAGAGTATATCCAACATGGAACATTTCAGTTTGGGATTATTTGGACATTTAAAATATTTAATAGCATTTAAATGTCCAAATGCAAATAACATAAGATTTAATTCAGCGACCCAATGATGTCCTAGAAAATTGTGCACCATTTTTGTCAGAGGTTCTAGACCAAGGCAAAGATGATGAACATTTTAGAAGGGCATTTCAGGTTCATTGAAAAGGATTTTAGTAAACCCTAGTTGGTTTAAGTGGTGCTGGGGGTTTCTGTCATCCCCATTTCAACTTCATTTGAAATTAAACATGATGCACAGATGAAACTGGCCTAGCCAGAACTAGGGATGTGACAACTCACCCCCACTAAACAGGAATCTCGTCCCGAGATTCAAGCGTAGGGTAAGATGAAGGGGGGGAAGCAGACTAACACAATCTTCACGATCCAGATTGCACTTCATAAGTACGTTGATTCGATCACCATCTTTGTCTCGATGTCTTGCTCCGAGAACTCCAACCAACATGACAATGAGAGGAAAAGAAAAAACTCTAGAAGGATCGATCTCCTCGAAGATCGAACAACTCAGGATCAAATCACGGAATGAGACATAGCAACATCTCTCGAGCTGAGACACGAAGCATACATCTAGAGGGATGGAGTGAAACAGATGACGGAGATTCACTAGGTAGACAACAATTCCACACTTAAGAAGGTGGTGAACGGTTGTCAACGTAGCGAGGAGTTGAGTTGCCATGATACCATAACGGGGCACCTCAGGAAAAATGACTCGTAGACTTATTACCTTAAGTGGCAAAAAGAATTACTTTTGATATAGAGATCATTGGGACTCTCTATACCAGCCTAAGGCAAATCTCGAGCGATCGTTTGGAGGAGTTCGGTAGAATGACATACTTGGACTAGTATGGATGATGTGGATTACCTTGTTGAAGACAACACAAGGGATGATTTTGCTTATCATCGGAAATGGGTGGAATCCGTGGTAGAACTACCTTGAAGATGATCCTGATCAGTAATTGCTGAGAAGGGTAGTCCATAGTAGGATGGTACAATGGCGGTGCAAGCTGGAACAAAATGCAAATGCTGGGAATGATTCTTAGTAACTGGGGAGAAGCTCAACAGTAGAGAGTGATTCCACTGTTGGAATGGTTATAGCATAACCGAAGAAAACTGGGAGCAAATCCCAATTAATGCCAACGATAAACCCAATGTTTGCACGTGCTCTCAAGAACTTGAGCATTTCCATATTCATCAAGGTCTTACCAATATCCGTGTCAAGGATCCCGGCAACACAACATACTACCCTGATGAATAGTGATGGACGATGCAGATGCAAAGGAAGATAACACCTTCTCAGATTTCACCTTAGCAAGGCCAAGGAAACAAAATCTGATGATCGACCGAGAGACATTTACCACTCCGCTTCTAATGTTCTCCTTGATGTGCTAGCGTAACCCATTTATTGATATGGCTTGGTATCTAGAACATCAAGTAAAATGGGTCGGACTTTGGGAGCTCAAGAATCCATAAGGAATAACTACGGAAGTAAATCCTGCGAGATCCTTATGGGGAGGTGGCCAACTTCCTCAATCAAGATACTACAATGATAGGTCTTCCGGCTGGGTGTGTTAGCCAAGACATCCACTTTACCGAGTTACAGAGAGACCGATATTACAGTTCTTGGGAAACATTCCAACCATCATATCTGCCTGAGATTCAGATCTGGTTGGTGTCAGGATATTCCAGACTCATCATGTCTGAAAGGAAGGATTGCAACACAAATCGACGAGATAACGTTGCAAGATTCTCGGGAGATGAACTACGATAGTAAGCTCCAAAACATGAGCTGGTTCTGCTACACACATGTGAACACGCTGTCTCAGACAAGCATGACCACGTGGTATTCTTATAATAAAACGCTACCGAGTTCAGGTGGGGAACCATCATCGAGGATATCGAAGTCCTTGCATAAGCCCCGGGTCTTAGAAAGGAACTTCTTCTCCTTGAACAAATCAATCAGTGGCTTGGTGTGCTACGGAATACATATGGAGTGGAGGTAATTAATCTACCAAACCATGGTATACTTTGCACATGCATGACTGGCTTGGAATGATTCCAGAGGAAGCATAACAAACTTTTCTCAAATTCACTGCGGCAACTTGCATCGAATGCACATGAATTAGAGGAAGTCACTTCTTTCATCCAAACATATGCTCCATGAGCTAGCATGAAGAAATGCTTTCAAAAGTTTCCAACACTAACTTAATGTTCAACAAAATTATGGAGAAGATAAGTATCCTGTTGATGGGCTCAACAACATTTCATCCAGGTTTCCATAAAAATGGAATTCCACAATTATGTGAACAAGGTGATAGCACTGGTCAGACCAAAAGATGTAATGATGTATGCTCGAGGGATCAACCACGATTAAGACAACATTACGAACATCGTTGGTTCTGATTTGATTTGATGATAGCCCATAATCAAATCAAAGTTTGGATAAGATAATAGGTCCAACAATTGATCACAAGGATCAATCAATGAAAGTATCATCTTTCTTCAACACACACACACACGAGGATATCCCTTAGGAATGAACTGAGTCAGACAAGCTCTCATCTTCCAACTCTCCAAGTTGTTGTTTAGCTTAACCAACTAGCTCAAGGTATCCGACACAGATTCTTGGAGAAAGGGTGGTTTACAAGAAACCAACTTGATCATGAACTCAACATAGCGGTCAGGTGACAACCTGGTAGCACTTCCGAGAAGATATTCGGAAAGTCACGAACCACCGATATGTAACTAAGCTCGAGAACAATCTTGCTTTTCAGGGCAAGACGATGTGATCAAGAGAGTGATGGATTGACACAATCCTAACTCATCGATCGAAGAGTGCACCAACAAAAATGGACTAGGTAGCACGATCAGTCCTAGGATGGTGATTCAATAACCAACACACCAAGGATGAGAATATTGTCCTTTAACTACCAAGCAACACAGTTGCTAGGAGTATTGCTTTCACACATTACGATTCACTTGTCGGTATTCCGGTTACAATAACACGGAGACCGAGAAATGAATAATGATGGCGAGAAGTATCACTCTACCAAGAGTTCATAGGATGGTGTGCAATTCCCATGATATTCTTGATATAAAGATGGTAATACTCCAGGGTAGAACAGAACAAAAGCTGGATTGGCATTTTGATCTGCGGAATACAACCGCTTTGACCCAATCCTAGATATGGATGAGGTACTGGAGTTTGTTTCTCCTAGTCATTCCGTAATAGAATGGCTTGACGGACCACAAGAATAATAAGCATCGATAACACGAATGCACAACTAGTCCTGACTATCAATTGATAGACAGAGGTCAGAATACAACTAAAGAGAGACAACTCAAAGGAACATATGGTTTTCTGAGTTGCGGATGCATAGATTTAGTATGTCGGGCATAGCTCACCATTTCTTCTGGATAACCCATGCAGAACGGTAGGACTGGCAGATTCACAATGTAGAATGGAGAACTCATCAAGAGCACTCTTGTGGTGATCCTTTGGTTCAAAAGAACTTCTGCCAAGAATGGTTCATGGTATTTGGAAGAATGATATACCATGGACCTCGAGGACTATCGCAAAGGTTACTAATATCCTAAAGGAACTAGCAAACGCTATCAGCAGGAGGTAAGTGGAGTGAATCTTGGGCTCAAGAACCCAGAAATAGAATGCCTACTAACGAAATGGCATCATGGGATGCTTTCGGGAATAATGGCCAGAATCATCACACAGAGGATACAAAGCATTGCTAGATTACTGAGTGGTTCTCTAAGACACCTAGGGTCATAACAATAGCTCCAACATATATGTCGAGGCAACAGAGTACCTCAACTCAATGATTGGTGTGGTTAAACTGGCCCAAAGAAACATCGGGAACGGAAAGAAGCGATTTGCAAATGCATCAGACTATTTAGAAACCTGGGATGACTCGGACAGCATAATGGCTGTAAATGCTCAAAAGATTTGAGACATCCTCCAATTGGTGGCATAACCACTTAGCAACACAATATCAAGGTTCTGAGATCAACTAGCAGCACACAAAAGTAGTAGGAACAGAACAGAGGCTTGAAACCAACAATCCTATAAGTTACTACGGATTAGTAACACGTGATCCTGATAGAAAGATGAGAAGCCTAGTTCTTAAACCCCGTAGCAAAGAAGAGGTTGACTCAGATCAGAAAGGCATAAGGTAAAGGAGTAAAAAGAGCCTTACGTTCCCTTCCACAATCAATTCCCTTATATAACTAAAGCATTTCTGGACTCAACTTCGACCAGTTTGGCTTGGTAATCCTACACGCAGTCAGGCTCTGATACCAACGCTGTCAGGACCCCGATTCTAGGCCACATCGATCTAGCTGGTAACACCTCATATCACTTTGCGGCCTCACGCACGGTATTCCCACGGGTGTCGCCTTACCATGGCCCGGGACCGTTTGTGCCTTTTGGCTCACGTATATGATAGTGTCGCTAGCATCCATATGACAGAGAACCCGGGCCGACATGGCTAGTCGTGAACCCAAAGTGGCACTAACTTACAGGGACAGGCATACATGACCCAGCAACGAACGTGTCGGTCATCAGCGAGTGAATTCGGGCTGTAGCAACTGGGCTAGTAGGACTGCGGGAATCCGGGCTGTAGCAGGCTAATAGGACTCCGAAAGACAACGCGTGACGTTTCCCCGAAGGGACAGACACAGCATCGAGGAAGGACACATGCCGGCCAGTCTAAGTGTTCCGGAGCAGTAGCAAGCTAACAGGACTCCGGTAAACCGGGCTATAGTGGACTACCAAGGCTCAGTGGAAGCACCAGACTACATTTCCCCATAAGAGAGGCTACCAAGGATAAACAACTAGGTTGTCGGATCCCACACATACCAAGCATTTCAATCATACACACAATATGCTGGATATTGGCAAATACAACATGGCATCACAACAAGACTCTACGACTCAGAGTATTTATTCATTAGGCTCCGAGGAGCCAAGTATTACAAACATGGGTCTCATGACCCAACATTCAGAGCATACAAGTCAAAGCACATGCGGAAGCCTATCATGTCTGAGTACAGACATCTACAAATGAAAAAGGCTGAGAAGCCCGACTATCTACCAGATCCTGCCGAGGGCACAAGATCGTAGCTGAGGTAACAAGCTAAACGTCGAAGTCCACATGGAACTACTAGCGAGACTGAAGTCTCTCTGCAAAACATAAAATAGGCAAACGTGAGTACAAATGTACCCAGCAAGACTTACATCAGAACTATCTACATATGCATCGGTATCAACAAAGAGGGTGGTGGAGTTTAACTGCAGCAAGCCAGCTTTGACCCAGTGGCTATCCTGAACTACGAATGCTGGTAACTCTTTTGGGGTGGCGCACACGAGTCCACATATTCACCATATCAATACACAACTATGGATCCGCTCCCGTCTCCCTACGAGAACGCCATCCATGGCACTCACGCTTATCTTGCGAGTTTTAGAGTATCCACTTTCACTTGTCTATGAACTGCATAAGTGACCAAGTAGTCCTTTACCGCGGACGCGACTATTCGAATAGTTTTATACCCTGCAGGGGTGTACTTCTTCACACACGCTTTCACCACTTATCGCCGCTACACGACATGTACCCGGCAACCTTCAAGCGGAAGCCCAGCGAGGGTGTCGGCCATGACCTGACTAAACACACGAGTCTCTAGTCCAGGTTTATCGCCTATTCGGGTTCCATCCGCAAGGAAATCCAGCCGGGGTGTCCTCAACGACCCCAAATGATGTGTGCAGGGTTCCCGAGACACCAAACGGGCGACCCGGTACACCGTGCCACGTGCCTACCGCATCACAGCCCACCCCTAAGGTCAGCGCTGCGCACGGCCTCTAGCAACTACAAACACCAGAAACTAGTTGCAACTCCTGGACAGAGGACGGGGTGGTTAATAAGTTGAGAGAGTCAATTAAGGATCCCAATGTGTGGTAGTAGCTGAAACTTAAATCACGCATACAGATCTCAGTTCTTAAGGACGGTCTCAATGAAACAACCCACCATGTACTCCTACATGGCCTCTCATCGATACCTTTACCAAATCATGTTCAACACTTCACTCTCATTACCGACACAACCATTCACTCTAGTCCATCACCCTGATGAGCCAGACCTGACACGACTCTAAGCATAGCAAGCATAGCATGGTAGGAAACACAAACATGGCTCAATCAACTCCTACACATGCTAGTGGGTTTCATCTAGTTACTGTGGCAATGACAGGTCGTGCAGAGGATAAGGGTTCAACTACCGCAACACACAGCAGTTTGAAACGTTGTTGTCTTAATGCAGTAAACGAGAGCAGAAGCGAGAAGATGGGTTTGTATCAAAATGATCAATTGGGTTGCTTGCCTGACAGAGTGGTAGTGGGATACTGCCCTTCAGTTGGATACTCGTGAATATCCTCGGAGGCAGAACCTACCACGAAGAACACATCGAAACACAATCATCACATGGCAATATGCAACAATATGATGCACGCTATGACATGGCAAAATGAGTGTGTCTTGGCTAATGCAACTTAGAACAGATTGGTTTGAGTTCATTTGAATCAAGGATTCAAATGCAAACCCAAAATAAGAGGTCATATTAGTGCATTAACTTGTTTCATCTAATCAGCAAGGTTAAAGTGTTCTGACATGCATGAAACCAGTACAGATGGAAAGATTGGATTTTTCTGATCATTTTTCATATATAATTTATTTCATTCTGAGCTATAGTTTATTTTCTATGAATTTTAGAAGTTTTGGACATTTTCTGGAATTTTCTAATTATTTTAAATCCAGAAAATGATTTACTGCATCAGCATGACGTCGGTGTGACGTCAGCAAGTCAACGGAGACGGTCCAGGTCAAACCTGACCAGTGGGTCCCATTGGTCAGAGTCACAGTTAGCTAATTAACTAAATTAGTATTAGTTTAACTCTTAATCTAGGTTTGACCAGGGGACGGGGCCCACATGTCAGTGACCCAGGGTGGTCAAATCCCTGGTCAACCGGGGCTAAACCCACCGGCGACATGATGTCGGTGAGGCCAGACACGCCGGAGCAGCGCGGGATTCCTCCTCCGGCGACCAAATGGACGGCGGAGGGCATCTACATGTAGCTGGAAGCGAGCCGCGTCGTGTGGTGCTAGTGGTTGGGCTCGGGGTTGCCGAAAACGACGCCGGCGACGAGCTGTGCGGCTGCCGGAGTTCGGGCGAGCTCGGGCTTGTCGCTAGGGGGCACTGCGAGGTGCGTGAAGTGGTGCTGCGGGCTCCTGGGGATGCGGTGAAGACGATGGCGTTCTCGGAATCGAGCCAACGTGGCTGTGGCCATGACGGCGACATGCAGAGGCGGCGGCGGGTGCGGGCGAGCTCGGTGTGGTCGCTGTGGTGCACGAGAAGGCAAACGGAGAGGAGGAGGAGGTAGCAGGGCTCACGGCGCGTCGGACGAGCGGGTCGGAGGAGTCGGGGACGAGCCGGAGCAACCGGGGCGGCGAAGTGGATCTCCGACGACGGGCGGTGAAGACGAGACCGGTGCGGTGGCTTCAGGGCGAACGAGCGCTCGGGGCTCGATATGCTCGACGGAGAGGACGGTGGCGGAGCTGCTGGACAGGGTGGGGCGACGAGGAGGCGACGGTGGCCGCGGTTACGTCGGCGGTGCGGGCGCGGCAGCGTCGGCCATGGCAAGGAGAGGCGAGGGAGAGAGCAGGGGGGAGAGTGAGGTGTCCAGGGGCTCGTCGCGGCACCGAGGACGCCCTTCGAGGCGTCGAGGTGGCCTGGAGGTACGCAGGCAGGCAGGGTGGTGGCGTGGCGAGCTCGGGCGCGGCGCCGTGTCCCTCCTCTGCCTACTGGCAGAGGTGGGTGATGACTGGCACGGGCCAGGTGGGCCGGCCCAGTGCAGGTAAGTGGCCTCTGGCCTTTCTCTCTCTCTTTTTTTTGTTTTCTGTTTTTCTATTTTTCTGCAGGTTTGTGACTTTTGTAAAAATACCTAGGCATTTCCAAAAATCACCAAACTGCTCATGCCCACTGTATAGAGTATATCCAACATGGAACATTTCAGTTTGGGATTATTTGGACATTTAAAATATTTAATAGCATTTAAATGTCCAAATGCAAATAACATAAGGTTTAATTCAGTGACCCAATGATGTCCTAGAAAATTGTGCACCATTTTTGTCAGAGGTTCTAGACCAAGGCAAAGATGATGAACATTTTAGAAGGGCATTTCAGGTTCATTGAAAAGGATTTTAGTAAACCCTAGTTGGTTTAAGTGGTGCTGGGGGTTTCTGTCATCCCCATTTCAACTTCATTTGAAATTAAACATGATGCACACATGAAACTGGCCTAGCCAGAACTAGGGATGTGACAATGCGAGAGGCGAAGCCGGAGTCGATGAGGGCTATGAAATCGGCGGTCGCCAGTACCGTCTCGAAACGCTTCGTGGTGCGGCGCCGCAGGCCGATGTCTTGGATGATCTGACACAGCCGACTGCCGCTCGTGTCCATCGCCTACATAGGTGCTTGTGGCTTCTGGTCACTTGGTCTTGGATTGGAGTGAGCAGTGTTGTGAAGAGACTAGGAGTAGATGGATTGGAGTGGTGGGGCGCCTTTATATGAGAGTCCAAACTGCATTGCAGTCACATCGTGCTTACTCCATTCTGCTTCTCCAATTCCTTCCCTCTGCATGCTAATTGAATGAGGAGGCATCATTGACCGTTCAACGTTTTGGGAGCCGCTACCCTCTCCTTCCTTGGCATTCAAGTCGTATCAACGTAAATACGGGTCAAGAACAGACTAGTCATTACTACATTGTGCACCGTGACCAAGGCGGATGGGAAAATGAGAGAACTTAATATTTTTACCGTATTACTACCATTTTATGTAATGAACTGACCGCAGCATGCCGTGCTAGGTAGTCTCAAGGCATTAAAAATATACACGGCCCACGTCTCTTATTGGTTGATTCCTTTATTCATGTCAAGAAACAAGAAACAAGGTCGACTTAATCCACCGCGTCTAAGTGTTTTGGGATTATAAGGTTTTCGTACGCGATCGACACAATAACCGTAAGATCTGCATCCGACGGTGACACCTATTGGACGCAAACAGCAATAGAAAAGAAATGCCACAAAACTGCAACACCACGCCCCCCTCCCCTACACATTAGACTGGCACGCGAGCGTATGCAACTCCCAATTGCGGGTTGTGCTTGGCTCTTTGCCTCTTCAAGAAGTTGAACAATGATGTCATTTACGACTGGAATAAAAATGCCATACACTAATAAAGCATTAAGGCCACGAGGCGATGCAGTGTTGGTTACAGGAGGCAAGAAGAAAGATGCATCCATCGACGACCTCCTCCTCCTCGACTCAGGGAGCCGGCCCCCCGAACGGTGGCTAAGTAGCAGCGGCTTTCATGGCCAGGTCAATGTGCTTCCGAACAATGGCGTCCAAAGATTCCAGCCGGTGGAAGAAGGCCAACGTCTTTCTGTCCTCTCTAGCCTTGTAGTGGCCTATGTATACGATTTCCTCGTAGACGTGGATGTGCAGGTCGACAGTTTCTTGCATGGCGAGGCGCTGCACGGCGAGCGCGGCCTCGAGGTGCACATTCTTCGTCGCGACCTCCGGCAGCTGCAGGGCCACCAGTGCTTCAAAGAGTTCATCACATTGGAGGCCGATGAGGGTGGCAGGCAACGAGGAGCCTGGGCACGCGGGCTGGAGGAGTACGGCTAGGTCGTCCGCGCGCTTCTTGACGGCGGTGAACTTGCGGATGGAGCAAACCATCATCTCACCCATGCGAGAGGAAAAGCCGGCGTTGATGAGGGCTATGACGCCGGCGTCTTGGATGATCTGGCATAGCCGACTGCCACTCGCGTCCATCGACGCCATGGGTGCTTGTGGCTTCTGGTCACTTGGTCTTGGATTTGAGTGAGCAGTGTTGCGCAGAGACTAGGAGTAGATGGATTGTAGTGGTGGGGTGCCTTTATATGAGAGTCCAAACTGCGTTGCATTCACATCATGCTGGCTCCATTATGCTTCTCCAATTACTTCCCTCTGCATGCTAATTGAATGAGAAGGCATCATTGACCGTTCAACATTTCAGGAACCGCTACCCTCTCCCTCCTTGGCATTCAAGCCGTGTCAACATAAATGCGTGTTAAAAAGAGACTACTAATAACATAAATGCGTGTCAAAAAGTAGTCAGTAGTAGTACACAATATTGTGCACCTCGACCAAGGCGGAAAGGAAAACGAGAGAACATAGGCTGGCCATAGTGGGGGTAACATAACAAACATGGCAGACAATTAGGCTAGTCATAGTGGGAGTAACATAGGTAGTAACATAGATGCCACATACTATGTTAATAAGGAGAGATGCAACTAGAGTAACATAATATGTTACCATCACATAGCGCTTTCCAATGCAAAATAAGTCTACAAAGTAATACATGAAGACATCTATGTTACCACACATATGACACTACCCACTATGTGAAGGTAGTAACATAGACTAGTAACATATGCATGTTACTAGTCTAAGTTACTCTCCACTATGACCAGCCTTAAAGAAGAGAGAGAGGGTTAGAGTAACAAAGTTGGTAGATACCGTATCATGTTAAATGCTATCCTACTTTGTGTCATGCATGGCAATAAATATGATCATCTATGATAGTACTATGCACTATGGAGATAGTATCATACACTAGTATCATATGCATGATACTAGTATATGATACTCCCCACTCAGACTAGCCTTAATATTTACTCCCTCCGTTCCTAAATATTTACGGTGTAGATTCACTCATTTTGCTCCGTATGTACTCATTACGGTGTAGTCACTTGTTGAAATCTCTAGAATGACAAATATTTAGGAACGGAGGGAGTATTTGCTAATTAATACCATTGCATGCAATGAACTGACCGCTACATGCCGTGCTAGGGACGTCTCAAGGCATTAAAACATACACGGCCCACGTCTCCTATTGGTTGATTCCTATTCCTGTCGAGAAACAAGAAATGTGGTCGGGTTTGTTTTGGGATTATTTGATTTTCGTAGGATGACTATAACTAGCAATCGCCACAATAACCGTAAGATCTGCATCCGACGGCGGCACCTATTGGATGCAAGCAGCTAGAAAAGAATTGCCACAAAACTGCCACACCACGCCCCACCCCTACACATAAGACTGCCATGCGAGCGTTCCCAACTGCCATGTTCAGGTTGCACTTGGCTCTTCGCCTCTTCAAGAAGTCGAACAATGATGTTAGTACTTCTACAGTATCGAATCAACTGTTGCATGTCCCGTCCACCACATGGGCGAGGGAGAGCTTGTTGTACGAGTAGTAAAAGCAAAAGGTTCTCCTTGTCTGCAAGCCACCGCGCGCATGGGCGAGGAAGAGGGCGTACTACTAGTAATCAAGCTTCTCCTTGTTGTACGAGTTGACACGACACATCATAGCACGGGCCCCACATGCTTGGCTCTAAACTTGGCTAAAAGACACACATTGTACAATATTTGCTGCAACCTCTAACATTTACCCCACCACAAATTAAAGTATATATTCCTCTCTTAACCAGATCAGCGTGCAAACTACAATAACCAGGATGACAGGTAGGGCCAGAAGATTATTTTAATCAAAAAATGCTTCGAGGCGGCCTCATAGCATGGAGCCGACTCCAACGATTTTAGAGGCATGGTACACGCTATCCTAGACTATGTTACTATACGAACATGTTGCCACGTCATTTATAGCCAATGTAATAGCTAACCTTTCACTCTCACAAAGCTTCTTGGAGCTCATGCTACAGCCGGCTGTAAGTGTACAGCCCACTTCACTTCTCTCTCCTCTTCTCTCTCTTCCACCTTAGCAATAATACAATATTTAAATCCTTACAGCCTGCTTATATCATCTTATTATACTTGCTCTACTACCTCCCCTACGTATGAAACTGCCACACAAGCGTTCGGGTTGCACTTGGCTCTTCGCCACTTCGGGAAGTCAAACAATGATGCTACAACTACAGTGGAGTACTACTAGTATGCTTCTGGCCATCTGACACCGAATGAACTGCTGCATGTCCACCGCATGCGGGAGGGAGAGTGTGTAGCGAAAGCTTCTCCTAGTCCTGCGAGCCACCACGCACATGGGCGAGGGAGAGGGCATTGTAATCAAACTTCTCCTTGTTGTATGAGTTGACGCGACACATCAAAGCAGTGCCCTCGATATATTTCAATAATTTGCGTTTACCGATCCATTAATTACAACGCATGCATGCATGCCATGACTTTCCTTTTGATACTTGCATGTGTTGATTTAATGCACCTTGAAGTAGTATGAATATGTGATGGTAAAACTTTCTAATGCCCCGGCCCTAAAGCGAGAGATGGTGGTGCACGAGGAGGGCGATATCATGCCGACGGGACAGGACCCGACGATGGAGCTCTCTATGGTCTCTATGGACCTCACCTTGCTCCACTGCCCCTTATGCTTCCGCCCCTTGAAGCCTCCAGTGTACGAAGTTCGAATACACCTCATCCGTTTGGGTGATCGAGCAAGGTGCAGGTTTCTTGATTGATGTGTTGTTCGATTGATTTGTGCAATGCAAGGGAGGGCACCTGGCCTGCGCGGACTGCCTCGGCGAGCTCCTCGGGAACCAGCGGCAGTGCCAGAAGTGCGAGCGCGGCGTCGGCTTCGACATGCACAACACGGCGATGGATGCTGTCCTCTCCTCGGCGAGGGTGGAGTGCCCGCACGAAGGATGTGGGATCTACGTGACTTACCACAAGCTCGTCGATCACCAAAGCGTGTGTCCGCTCACGCCCCGCAAATGCCCCATGCCCGTCTGCGGCTACGAAGGCCCGCCGCCAGCGCTCCCCCACCACGTCAGCACCGTGCATCCCATGCCCATGCACAAGATCTAGTACGACAAGGTGCTCAAGCTGCAAGTGCTAGTGTCAGAGCCGCGGCTCTTGCTATTCGCGGAGGAGGACGGCCGCGCATTTTTCGTGGTTGGCGGCGTGCTCGACATCGGCGCGCCTATCGCCATGTCGGTCCTTTGCATTAGAGCGGGGGCGTCCCCACCGCCGCACTACGCAGCCAAGTTGTGGGCGAACGGCCCGCCGAGGGAGCCCAAAGGCAGGACCGATGCTGTCAAGGTGGAAATCGAGGTGACAAGCAGCAAGAATCCCGGCACCGTTGTCGTGCAGGAGCTGACCTTCTTCACAGTTCCGCCGAAGCTGCTGACCGGGGTTGGGTTGTCGAGGACGGTGTCCCTCCACATTCATATTGACAAGCTCACCTCCTAAATGATTCTATAGTGCCTTATGTTTATCTTAGTAATATGCTGATATAGGGGTTAGCTTGGTCTACTTTAGCTTAAGAGATGGTGGATTTTGGTGGCGATGCAGCAATTACTTCGACATCAGATCAGCAGTTAATGTAATTTCCAACAGTCGAAGGGATATTTTGTGTCTGTTGGATATAAAGATCCTTTGGGTAAGGAGTATAAGCTGCTTATATGCTTGTTTGTTGAGGAAGTGTCGCATACTTCTGCGAGTTGACGCGACACATCAAAGTAGTAGTACTACTAGTAGTACTCACCCGACTGCGCACCAGGAAGACGAAGCTCGTGTCATGTTGGTGCCGTGTGCGGCCCGCACATTAACCAAAACCTTGCACCTCTAGCTTAGCCTTTGTGTTTTAAACTTCTCAATCTCAAGGCCAAGGAGCAACGGGAACCTATGATAGAGCCAATCGGATGGTTGAGAACACTACAATTTGTAGCTACAGATGCGTGTGTGAGAGAGGACAAGTGCGTGCGTGCACCTCTTCTCTTCATGTCTAACGTACGAAACTCAGAGTACAAGTGTATGTGGGTGGCATCGACCTAGAGAGCTAGAGATGGTGCGTGTGAGAAGGCCCAAGAGACTAGGTGTGTGCGTGGGAAAGAGGGAGAGAGATGATATGTGTCGATGTAATGCGTGTGAGAAAAAGACTAGTCTATACCTCACCACGAGGCTATTCCTGGTGAACGCCCCAATAACCATAAGATATGTATCCGACGGTGCCAGTTATTACATGTACACAACAGTAGAAAAAGAAGTAGCGTGGCATATTACAAAACTGCTACACCATGCCCCTCCCCTACAAACTGCCACTCGAGCGTTCGCAACTGCCATGGTCTGCTCCTATGTGCGATCTTCATTTTTTTCAAGGGATCTACAATAAAAGGCCGGGCTTTTGGCGCGCGGTAGATGGGGGAGCTTGGCCTGTCGGTTTGCTACTACTCACATGTGCTACTACTCACATGTGGTCGAACATAAGTGATGTACCAAGCCGATGCGTGTCGCTTCGGTGAGCGGCGGGCCGGACATACCGTCTGTTCATGCTAAGCGACGGGCCGGACCGACCATGTGTTGGTGCTACTACCACGCTATATTTAATTGCAAACCTGTTCACACCGATCAAAACCTAAACTGTTTCCCACTTAGGAGCGTATTAGTACTCGGTTATAAATACTACCTACTCCAAGATGACTGCACATTCCTCCTCAACTCCTCATCCATAAAAAGAAACAAGTGTTTCATCGTAGTTCCCTTGCGTCTGCCATGGCCCGCATTGAGTTCTGGGTCGAGAGATTACTACCAGGGAGAGACGAGCATGGAAGCAGAAGCACGAGAGATGTCCCGCCTTGCCGTAAAAGCAGCCGACATGTCCCGCCACGTCGCTGTAGCAGCACAGAGGTCCCGCCGCGCTGCCGAAGCAGCACAGAGGTCCCACCGTGCCGTCGATGCAACAGACTGGTCCGGCCGCACCGCGAAAGCATCAGAAATGTGCCGCCGTGCCGCGAATGCAGCAGGGAGGTCCTCCCACAATGCAGCGGCCTGGGAAAATGTCTTGCAGGCAGGCGAGGACTCTCACAGGCGCATGTTTGCTATGCTCGTTGGCCTCATGGGTCGGATGACCGGCTGGACGAAGCTACAGGACAAGATGAATGCCTCGTTTGCAAATGCTACCGGCGTCATCCGGGGACTAGGGGAGGACAAGGCAAAGCTCTGCACCGAGTGTGACCTGCTGAGGGCAAAGTTTGCCGGAAGGGCAAAGCAGGTGGAGGAGACCGCTGCCATGTTGAAGAGGACGGGCGTCATCGTCAAGAAACTTATGGATGAGAATGCCATGCTCTGCATCAAGCGCGAAAGGCTGATGGAGGAATCCGTGGATGCTGCCAAGCAGCGTATTGAGGACATGAAACTGATGAAAGATATCATCGCCGCTCGCCATGAGAACTAGTCTCCGTGACCTGCAGCGCATCAAGAAAGTAGCAATCAGCGAGCCAGATCGTTGTATGCGTCTTCCTTCTTTTGCCCTTGTGTATTTCGGGCGTAGCCGCATGTGGCTTTTTTAATTATCTTCCTAAATATGTAAGACAATTATTATCCACTGTCATCATCCTTATATATTCATCAGTCTTGCTATAAGTCGCAGTAGATGTTATATAGGTCCGTCGGATCTTACATCAAGATCTGGGCAAGATTTTCTTTTCAGATTTTCTTTTTTCTCTCTTAAATCTCAGTCGAGTGAGACATAGCCACGCCATTAAACAGGGGCTCGGGCGCCATTAATAGAGACGTTGGTAGAGAGGTGGGCGGCAGATAGAGGTTAAAGGGCTCTCCTCCCGATAAGCACGCGCAGGGGTCTGATTGCACGCCTCTCGTACTCAAATAGCTACCCCGCACGGCGCCTCCTAGCCAATAAAAAAGGGGACGCATGGCGGCACGTAAATGGTAAGTAGAACGCCCATGGTTTCAATAATACTTGTGTTTCCGATTGTAACATGACAACACTTGTTCCAAAATGACTTTGTTGATTGTTAATGTGTGCGCCTTCGCAAATCGGATAGCAAAATTACCACAACATGTTGGTGCCATGTCATGACACCAAGCTAAGTTTCATGATTTTCATGTGTGTTTTGGATTTATAGGATTTAGAAAACCAAGTTTCTCAATGTTTCCGGCCGAGCCACGACGCCCAGATGTTTGAATTTTAGTCCCATTTCTTGCATGGGACCTAGAAATTCACCGGAGCACACATGTGATTTTTCAACAAAATTTGGTGCACTGGAGCATGTGCTTGTAGTTCAAATTTGAATTGTGCACATTAAATGACCAGAAACTCAATTAATGTATAAAAAGGCACAACGAACCCGGAATATTTCCAAAATTTAACACGACACTCATATAGTTCTATGTTGCCTCCGTAAAGAAAATCAGGGGGGCGGCACATATCGTTTCGCACACAAAGTTGACACGTTCCCTCTCAGAACCACGAGCCTTCTTGAGAGAAGCTCCAGTTTGCAAGAAGCTTATACCAAAACTTGTTCCAATTCGGGCAAATTTTTTACCACAGCATGTTAGTGCCATGACATGACACCATGCCAAGTTTTATGATTTTTAGGCGAATTTTGGATTTACAGGAATTTAAAAACCAAGTTTCTCAATGTTCTTGGCCGAGCCACGATGCCCAAATGTTTGAATTTCATTCCCATTTCTTGCAAGGGACCTAGAAATTCACCCAAGGACACACATGTGATTTTTTCAACCAACTTTGCTGCACTGGAGCATGTGCTTGCAGTTCAAATTTGAATTATGCACATTAAATGACCAGAAACTCAATTAAAGTATAAAAAAGGCCAAACGAACCCGGAATAATTCCAAAATTTAACACGTCACTCATATAGTTCTATGTTGCCTCTGTAAAGAAAATCAGGGGGGAGGCAGCGTATATCGTCTCGCACACAAAGGTGACATGTTCCGTCTCGGAACCACGAGGCTTCTTGAGAGAAGCTCCGGTTTGCAAGAAGCTTATACCAAAACTTGTTCCAATTCGGCCAAATTTTTTACCACCATGTTAGTGCCATGACATCACACCATGCCAAGTTTCATGATTTTCAGGCGAGTTTTGGATTTACAGGAATTTAAAAACCAAGTTTCTCAATGTTCTCGGCCGAGCCACGACACCCAGATATATGAATTTCATTCCCATTTCTTGCATCGGACCTAGAAATTCACCCAAGGACACACATGTGATTTTTCAACCAACTTTGGCGCACTGGATCATGTGCTTGCAGTTCAAATTTGAATTGTGCACATTAAATGACCAGAAACTCAATTAATGTATTAAAAGGCCTAACGAACATGGAAGAATTTCAAAATTTAACACGGCACTCATATAGTTCTATGTTTCCTCTTTAAAGAAAATCAGGGGGGAGGCAGCGTATATCGTTTTGCACACAAAGGTGACACGTTCCCTCTCGGAACCACAAGGCTTCTTGAGAGAAGCTCCGATTTGCAAGAAGCTTATACCAAAACTTGTTCCAATTTGGCCAAAAAATTTACCACAGCATGCTAGTGCCATGACATGACACCATGCCAAGTTTCATGATTTTCAGTCGAGTTTTGGATTTACAGGAATTTAAAAACCAAGTTTCTCAATGTTCTCGGCAGAACCACGACGCCCAGATGTTTGAATTTCATTCTCATGTCTTGCAAGGGACCTAGAAATTCACTGAAGGACACACACGTGATTTTTCAACCAACTTTGGTGTACAGGAGCATGTGCTTGAGGTTCAAATTTGAATTATGCACATTAAATGACCAGAAACTCAATTAATATGTAAAAAAGGCCAAACGAACCCATAATAATTTCAAAATTTAACACGGCACTCATATAGTTCTATGTTGCCTCTGTAAAGAAAATCAGGGGGGAGGCAGCGTATATTGTTTCGCACACAAAGGTGACACGTTCCGTCTTGGAACCACGAGGCTTCTTCAGAGAAGCTCCGGTTTGCAAGAAGCTTATACCAAAACTTGTTCCAATTCGGCCATATTTTTTTCCACGGCATGTTAGTGCCATGACATCACACCATGCCAAGTTTCATGATTTTCAGGCGAGTTTTGGATTTACAGGAATTTAAAAACCAAGTTTCTCAATGTTCTCGGTCGAGCCACGATGTCCAGATATTTGAATTTCATTCCCATATCTTGCATGGGACCTAGAAATTTACCCAAGCAAACACATGTGATTTTTCAACTAACTTTGGTGCACTGGATCATGTGCTTGCTGTTCAAATTTGAATTATGCACATTAAATGATCAGAAACTCAATTAATGTATAAAAAGGCCAAACGAACCCAGAATAATTCCAAAATTTAACACTGCACTCATATAGTTCTATGTTGCTTCTGTAAAGAAAATCAGGGGGGAGGCAGCGTATATCGTTTCACACACAAAGGTGACATGTTCCCTCTCGGAACCACGAGGCTTCTTGTGAGAAGCTCTGGTTTCCAAGAAGCTTAGACCAAAACTTGTCCCAATTCGGCCAAATTTTTTAACACGGCGTGCTAGTGCCATGACATGACACCATGCCAAGTTTCATGATTTTCAGGTGTGTTTTGGATTTACAGGAATTTAAAAACCAAGTTTCTCAATGTTCTCGGCCGAGCCACGACGCCCAGATGTTTGAATTTCATTCCCATTTCTTGCAAGGGACCTAGAAATTCACCCACGGACACACATGTGATTTTTCAACCAAATTTGGTGCACTAGAGCATGTGCTTGCAGTTCAAATTTGAATTATGCACATTAAATGATCACAAACTCAATTAATGTATAAAAAGGCCAAACGAACCTGGAATAATTCCAAAATTTAACACGGCACTCATATAGTTCTATGTTGCCTCTGTAAAGAAAATCAGGGGGGAGGCAGCGTATATCCTTTTGCACACAAGGGTGACACGTTCCATCTCGGAACCACGAGGCTTCTTGAGAGAAGCTCTGGTTTGCAAGAAGCTTATACCAAAACTTGTTCCAATTCGGCCAATTTTTTTACGACAGCATATTAGTGCCATGACTTCACACCATGCCAAGTTTTATGATTTTCAGGCGAGTATTGGATTTACAGGAATTTAAAAACCAAGTTTCTCAATGTTCTCAGCCGAGCCACGACGCCCAGATATTTGAATTTCATTCCCATTTCTTGCATGGGACCTAGAAATTCACCGAAGGACACACATGTGAATTTTCAACCAACTTTGATGCACTGGATCATGTGCTTGCAGTTCAACTTTGAATTATGCACATTAAATGACCAGAAACTCAATTAATGTATAAAAAAGGCCAAACGAACACGGAATAATTTCAAAATTTGTCACGGCACTCATATAGTTCTATGTTGCCTCTATAAAGAAAATCAGGGGGAGGCAGTGTATATCGTTTCGCACACATAGGTGACACGTTCCGTCTCGGAACCACGAGGCTTCTTGAGAGAAGCTCCGGTTTGCAAGAAGTTTATACCAAAACTTGTTCCAATTCGGCCAAATTTTTTACCATAGCATGTTAGTGCCAAGACATCACACCATGCCAAGTTTCATGATTTTCAAGCGAGTTTTGGATTTACAGGAATTTAAAATCCAAGTTTCTCAATGTTCTAGGCCGAGCCACGACGCCCAGATATTTGAATTTCATTCCCATTTCTTCCATTGGACCTAGAAATTCACCGAAGGAAAAACATGTGATTTTTCAACAAACTTTGGTGCACTGGACCTTGCGCTTGCAGTTCAAATTTGAATTATGCACATTAAATGACCAGAACTCAATTAATGTATAAAGAAGGCCAAACGAGCCCGGAATAATTCCAAAATTTAACACAGCACTCATATAGTTCTATGTTGCCTCTGTAAAAAAATCAGGGGGGAGGCAGCGTATATCGTTTCGCACACAAAGGTGACATGTTCCCTCTCGGAACCACGAGGCTTCTTGAGAGAAGCTCCGTTTCCAAGAAGCTTATACCCAAACTTGTCCCAATTCGGCCAAATTTTTTAACACAGCATGCTAGTGCCATGACATGACACCATGCCAAGTTTCATGATTTTCAGGTGAGTTTTGGATTTACAGGAATTTAAAAACCAAGTTTCTCAATGTTCTCGGCCGAGCCATGACGCCCTGATGTTTGAATTTCATTCCCATTTCTTGCAAGGGACCTAGAAATTCACCCACGGACACACATGTGATTTTTCAACCAAATTTGGTGCACTGGAGCATGTGCTTGCAGTTCAAATTTGAATTAAGAAGATTAAATGACCACAAACTCAATTAATGTATAAAAAAGGCCAAACGAACCCAGAATAATTCCAAAATTTAACACGGCACTCATATAGTTCTATGTTGCCTCTGTAAAGAAAATCAGGGGGGAGGCAGCGTATATCGTTTTGCCCACGAAGGTGACACGTTCCCTCTCGGAACCAAGAGGCTTCTTGAGAGAAGCTCGGGTTTGCAAGAAGCTTATACCAAAACTTGTTCCAATTTGGCCAAATTTTTTACCACAGCATATTAGTGCCATGACATAACACCATGCCAAGTTTCATGATTTTCAGGTGAGTTTTGGATTTACAGGAATTGAAAAACCAAGTCTCTCAATAATCTCGCCCGAGCCACGACGACCAGATTTTTGAATTTAATTCCCATATCTTGCATGGGACCTAGAAATTCACCCAAGGAGACACATGTGATTTTTCAACCAACTTTGGTGCACCGGAGCATCTGCTTGCAGTTCAAATTTGAATTATGCACATTAAATGACCAGAAACTCAATTAATGTATAAAAAAGGCCAAACGATCCCGGAATAATTCCAAAATTTAACAAAGCACTCGTATAGTTCTATGTTTCCTCTGTAAAGAAAATCAGGGGGAGGCAACGTATATCGTTTCGCACACAAACATGACATGTTCCCTCCCGGAACCACGAGGCTTCTTGACAGAAGCTCCGGTTTCCAAGATTCTTATACCAAAACTTGTCCCAATTCGGCCAAATTTTTTAACACAGCATGCTAGTGCCATGACATAACACCATGCCAAGTTTCATGATTTTCAGGCGAGTTTTGGATTTACAGGAATTTAAAAACCAAGTTTCTCAATGTTCTCGGCCGAGCCACGACGCCCAGATGTTTGAATTTCATTCCCATTTCTTGCAAGGGACCAAGAATTTCACCCAAGGACACACATGTGATTTTTAAACAGAATTTCATGCACTGGAGCATGTGCTTGCAGTTCAAATTTGAATTATGCACATTAAATGACCACAAACTCAATTAATGTATAAAAAAGGCCAAACGAACCCGGAATAATTCTAAAATTTAACACGGCGCTCATATAGTTCTATGTTACCTCTGTAAAGAAAATCAGGGGGAGGAAATGTATATCATTTCGCACACAAAGGTGACACGTTCCCTCTCGGAACAACGAGGCTTCTTGAGAGAAGCTCCGGTTTGCAAGAAGCTTATACCAAAACTTGTTACTATTTAGACAATTTTTTTACCACACCATGTTAGAGCCATGACATAACACCATGCCAATATTCATGATTTTCAGGTGAGTTTTGGATTTATAGGAATTTAAAAACCAAGTTTCTCAATGTTCTCGGCCGAGCCACGATGCCCAAATGTTTGAATTTCATTCCCATTTCTTTCATGGGACCTAGAAATTCACCCAAGGAAACACATGTGATTTTTCAACCAACTGTGGTGCCCTTGAGCATGTGCTTGCATTTCAAATTTGAATTATGCACATTAAATGGCCAGAAACTCACTAAATGTATAAAAAAGGAAAACGAACCCGGAGTAATTCCAAAATTTAACACAACACTCATATAGTTCTATGTTGCCTTTGTAAAGAAAATCAGGGGGGAGGCAGCGTATATTATTTCTCACACAAAGGTGACATGTTCCCTCTCGGAACCACGAGGCTTCTTGAGGGAAGCTCCGGTTTCCAAGAAGCTTATACCAAAACTTGTCCCTATTTGGCCAAATTTTTTAACACAGCATGCTAGTGCCATGACATGACACCATGCCAAGTTTCAAGATTTTTGCGCAAGTTTTGGATTTACAGGAATTTAAAAACTAAGTTTCTCAATGTTCTCGGCCGAGCCACGACGCCCAGATGTTTGAATTTCATTCCCATTTCTTGCAAGGGACCAAGAAATTCACCCAAGGACACACATGTGATTTTTAAACCAAATTTCGTGCACTGGAGCATGTGCTTGCATTTCAAATTTGAATTATGCACATTAAATGACCACAAACTCAATTAATGTATCAAAAAGGCCAAACGAACCCGGAATAATTCTAAAATTTAACACGTTGCTCATATAGTTCTATGTTATCTCTGTAAAGAAAATCAGGGGGAGGCAATGTATATCGTTTCGCACACAAAGGTGACACGTTCCCTCTCGGAACCACGAGGCTTCTTGAGAGAAGCTCCGGTTTGCAAGAAGCTTATACCAAAACTTGTTACTATTCAGACAATTTTTTTACCACACCATGTTAGTGCCATGACATGACACAATGCCAAGATTCATGATTTTCAGGTGAGTTTTGGATTTATAGGAATTTAAAAACCAAGTTTCTCAATGTTCTCGGCCGAGCCACGATGCCCAAATGTTTGAATTTCATTCCCATTTCTTGCATGGGACCTAGAAATTCACCCAAGGAAACACATGTGATTTTTCAACCAACTTTGGTGCACTTGAGCATGTGCTTGCATTTCAAATTTGAATTATGCACATTAAATGACCAGAAACTCACTAAATGTATAAAAAAGGCCAAACGAACCTGGAGTAATTCCAAAATTTAACACAACACTCATATAGTTCTATGTTGCCTTTGTAAAGAAAATCAGGGGGGAGGCAACGTATATCATTTCTCACACAAAGGTGACATGTTCCCTCTCGGAACCACGAGGCTTGTTGAGAGAAGCTCCGGTTTCCAAGAACCTTATACCAAAACTTGTCCCAATTCGGGCAAATTTTTTAACACAGCATGCTAGTGCCATGACATGACACCATGCCAAGTTTCATGATTTTCACGTGAGTTTTGGATTTACAGGAATTTAAAAACCAAGTTTCTCAATGTTCTCGGCCGAGCCACGATGCCCAGATGTTTGAATTTCATTCCCATTTCTTGCATGGGACCTAGAAATTCACCCAAGGATACACATGTGATTTTTCAACCAACTTTGGTGCACTAGAGCATGTGCTTGGAGGTGAAATTGGAATTATGCATATTTAATGAACAGAAACTCAATTAATCTATAAAAAAGGCCAAACGAACCCGGAATAATTCGAAAATTTAACACAGCACTCATATAGTTCTATGTTGCCTCTGTAAAGAAAATCAGGGTGGAGGCAGCGTATATCATTTCGCAAACAAAGGTGACATGTTCCCTCTCGGAACCACGACGCTTCTTGAGAGAAGCTCCGGTTTCCAAGAAGATTATACCAAAACTTTTCCCAATTCGGCCACATTTTTTAACACAACATGCTAGTGGCATGACATGAAACCATGCCAAGTTTCATGATTTTCACACAAGTTTTGGATTTATAGGAATTTAAAAATCAAGTTTCTCAATGTTCTCGGTCGAGCCACGACGCCCAGATGTTTTAATTTCATTCCCATTTCTTGCAAGGGACCTAGAAATTCACCCATGGATACACATGTGATTTTTCAAACAAATTTGGTGCACTGGAGCATGTGCTTGCAGTTCAAATTTGAATTATGCACATTAAATGACCACAAACTCAATTAATGTATAAAAAGGCCAAACGAACCCGGAATAATTCCAAAATTTAACACGGCGCTCATATAGTTCTATGTTGCCTCTGTAAAGAAAATTAGGGGGAGGAAGTGTATATTGTTTCGCACACAAAGGTGACACGTTCCTCTCGGAACCACGAGGCTTCTTGAGAGAAGCTCCGGTTTGCAAGAACCTTATACCAAAACTTGTTCCAATTCGGCCAAAAAATTTACCACCATGTTAGTGCCATGACATAACACCATGCCAAGTTTCATGATTTTCAGGCGAGTTTTGGATTTACAGGAATTTAAAAACCAAGTCTCTCAATGTTCTCGGCCGAGCCACGATGCCCAAATGTTTGAATTTCATTCCCATTTCTTGCAAGGGACCTAGAAATTCACCCATGGATACACATGTGATTTTTCAAACAAATTTGGTGCACTGGAGCATGTGCTTGCAGTTCAAATTTGAATTATGCACATTAAATGACCACAAACTCAATTAATGTATAAAAAGGCCAAACGAACCCGGAATAATTCCAAAATTTAACACGGCGCTCATATAGTTCTATGTTGCCTCTGTAAAGAAAATTGGGGGGAGGAAGTGTATATTGTTTTGCACACAAAGGTGACACGTTGCCTCTTGGAACCACGAGGCTTCTTGAGAGAAGCTCCGGTTTGCAAGAAGCTTATACCAAAACTTGTTCCAATTCGGCCAAAAATTTTACCACCATGTTAGTGCCATGACATAACACCATGCTAAGTTTCATGATTTTCAGGCGAGTTTTGGATTTATAGGAATTTAAAAACCAAGTCTCTCAATGTTCTCGGCCGAGCCACGATGCCCAAATATTTGAATTTCATTCCCATTTCTTGCATGGGACCTAGAAATTCACCCAAGGACACACATGTGATTTTTCAACCAACTTTGGTGCACTGGAGCATGTGCTTGGAGGTCAAATTGGAATTATGCACATTTAATAATCAGAAACTCAATTAATCTATAAAAAAGGCCAAACGAACCCGGAATAATTCCAAAATTTAACACAACACTCATATAGTTCTATTTTGCCTCTGTAAAGAAAATCAGGGTGGAGGCAGCGTATATCATTTCGCAAACAAAGGTGACATGTTCCCTCTCGGAACCACGAGGCTTCTTGAGAGAAGCTCCAGTTTCCAAGAAGATTATACCAAAACTTTTCCCAATTCGGCCACATTTTTTAACACAACATGCTAGTGCCATGACATGACACCATGCCAAGTTTCATGATTTTCACGCAAGTTTTGGATTTACAGGAATTTAAAAATCAAGTTTCTCAATGTTCTCGGTCGAGCCACGACGCCCAGATGTTTTAATTTCATACCCATTTCTTTCAAGGGACCTAGAAATTCACCCATGGATACACATGTGATTTTTCAACCAAATTTGGTGCACTGGAGCATGTGCTTGCAGTTGAAATTTGAATTATGCACATTAAATGACCACAAACTCAATTAATGTATAAAAAGGCCAAACGAACCCGGAATAATTCCAAAATTTAACACGGCGCTCATATAGTTCTATGTTGCCTCTGTAAAGAAAATTAGGGGGTAGGCAGTGTATATTGTTTCGCACACAAAGGTGACACGTTGCCTCTCGGAACCACGAGGCTTCTTGAGAGAAGCTTCGGTTTGCAAGAAGCTTATACCAAAACTTGTTCCAATTCGGCCAATTTTTTTACCACCATGTTAGTGCCATGACATAACACCATGCCAAGTTTCATGATTTTCAGGCGAGTTTTGGTTTTAAAGGAATTTAAAAACCAAGTCTCTCAATGTTCTCGGCCGAGCCACGATGCCCAAATGTTTGAATTTCATTCCCATTTCTTGCATGGGACCTAGAAATTCACCCAAGGACACACATGTGATTTTTCAACCAACTTTGGTGCACTGGAGCATGTGCTTGCAGTTCAAATTTGAATTATGCACATTAAATGACCAGAAACTCAATTAATGTATAAAAAGGCCAAACGAACACGGAAGAATTCCAAAATTTAACACAACACTCATATAGTTCTATGTTGCCTCTGTAAACAAATTCAGGGGGGAGGCAACGTATATCGTTTCGCACACAAAGGTGACATGTTCCCTCTCGGAACCATGAGGCTTCTTGAGAGAAGCTCCGGTTTCCAAGAAGTTTATACCAAAACTTGTCCCAATTCGGCCAAATTTTTTAACACAGCATGGTAGTGCCATGACATAACACCATGCCAAGTTTCATGATTTTCAGGTGAGTTTTGGATTTACAGGAATGTAAAAACAAAGTTTCTCAATGTTCTCGGCGGAGCCATGATGCCCAGATGTTTGAATTTCATTCCCATTTCTTGCATGGGACCTAGAAATTCACCCAAGGACACACATGTGATTTTTCAACCAACTTTGGTGCACTGGAGCATGTTCTTGCATTTCAAATTTGAATTATGCACATTAAATGACCAAAAACTCAATTACTGTATAAAAAAGGCCAAACGAACCTAGAATAATTCCAAAATTTAACACAGCACTCATATAGTTCTATGTTGCCTCTGTAAAGAAAATCAGGGGGGAGGCAGCGTGTATCTTTTCGCACACAAAGGTGACATGTTCCCTCTCGGAACCACGAGGCTTCTTGAGAGAAGCTCCGGTTTCCAAGAAGCTTATACCAAAACTTGTCCCAATTCGGCCAAATTTTTAACACATCATGCTAGTGCCATGACATGACACCATGCCAAGTTCCAAGATTTTCACGCAAGTTTTGGATTTACAGGAATTTAAAAACCAAGTTTCTCAATGTTCTCGGTCGAGCCACGACGCCCAGATGTTTGAATTTCATTCCCATTTCTTGCAAGGGACCTAGAAATTTACGCAAGGACACACATGTGATTTTTCAACCAAATTTGGTGCACTGGAGCATGTGCTTGCAGTTTAAATTTGAATTACGCACATTTAATGTCCACAAACTCAATTAATGTATAAAAAAGCCCAAATGAACCCGGAATAATTCTCAAATTTAACACGGCACTCATATAGTTCTATGCTGCCTCTGTAAAGAAAATCAGGGGGGAGGTAGTGTATATCTTTTCGCACACAAAGGTGACATGTTCCCTCTCGGAACCACGAGGCTTCTTGAGAGTAGCTCCGGTTTGCAAGAAGCTTATACCAAAACTTGTTCCTATTCGGACAAATTTTTTACCACACCATGTTAGTGCCATGACATAACACCATGCCAAGATTCATGATTTTCAAGCGAGTTTTGGATTTATAGGAATTTAAAAACCAAGTTTCTTAATGTTCTCGGCCGAGCCACGATGCCCAAATGTTTGAATTTCCTTCCCATTTCTTGCGTGGGACCTAAAAATTCACCCAAGGAAACACATGTGATTTTTCAACCAAATTTGGTGCACCGGAGCTTGCTCTTGCAGTTCTAATTTGAATTATGCACATTAAATAACCACAAACTCAATTAATGTATAAAAAAGGCCAAACGAACCCGGAGTATTTCCAAAATTTAACACAACACTCATATAGGTCTATGTTGTCTTTGTAAAGAAAATCAGGGGGAGGCAGCGTATATCGTTTCTCACACAAAGGTGACATGTTCCCTCTCGGAACCACGAGGCTTCTTGAGAGAAGCTCCGGTTTCCAAGAAGCTTATATCAAAACTTGTCCCAATTTGGCCAAATTATTTAACACAGCATGCTAGTGCCATGACATGACACCATTCCAAGTTTCATGATTTTCACATGAGTTTTGGATTTACAGGAATTTAAAAATCAAGTTTCTCAATGTTCTCGGTCGAGCCACGATGCCCAGATGTTTAAATTTCATTTCCATTTCTTGCATGGGACCTAGAAATTCACCCAAGGATACACATGTGATTTTTCAACCAACTTTGGTGCACTAGAGCATGTGGTTGGAGGTCAAATTTGAATTATGCACACTAAATGACCAGAAACTCAATTAATCTATAAAAAAGGCCAAACGAACCCGGAATAATTCCAAAATTTAACACAGCACCCATATAGTTCTATGTTGCCTCTGTAAAGAAAATCAGGGTGGAGGCAGCGTTTATCGTTTCGCAAACAAAGGTGACATGTTCCCTCTCGGAACCATGAGGCTTCTTGAGAGAAGCTCCGGTTTCCAAGAAGCTTATAACAAAACTTGTCCCAATTCGGCCACATGTTTTAACACAACATACTAGTGCCATGACATGACACCATGCCAAGTTTCATGATTTTCACGCAAGTTTTGGATTTACAGGAATTTAAAAATCAAGGTCAATGTTCTCTGTCGAGCCACGACGCCCAGATGTTTTAATTTCATTCCCATTTCTTGCATGGGACCTAGAAATTCACCCATGGATACACATGTGATTTTTCAACCAAATTTGGTGCACTGGAGCATGTGCTTGCAGTTCAAATTTGAATTATGCACATTAAATGACCACAAACTCAATTAATGTATAAAAAAGGCCAAACGAACCCGGAATAATTCCAAAATTTAACACGGCGCTCATATAGTTCTATGTTGCCTTTGTAAAGAAAATTAGGGGGGAGGCAGTGTATATCGTTTCGCACACAAAGGTGACACGTTGCCTCTTGGAACCACGAGGCTTCTTGAGAGAAGCTCCGATTTGCAAGAAGCTTATACCAAAACTTGTTCCAATTCGGCCAAATTTTTTACCACCATGTTAGTGCATGACATAACACCATGCCAAGTTTCATGATTTTCAGGCGAGTTTTGGATTTACAGGAATTTAAAAACCAAGTCTCTCAATGTTCTCGGCCGAGCCACAATGCCCAAATGTTTGAATTTCATTCCCATTTCTTGCATGGGACCTAGAAATTCACCCAAGGACACACATGTGATTTTTCAACCAACTTTGGTGCACTGGAGCATGTGCTTGGAGGTAAAATTGGAATTATGAACATTTAATGAACAGAAACTCAATTAATCTATAAAAAAGGCCAAATGAACCCGGAATTATTCCAAAATTTAACACAGCACTCGTATAGTTCTATGTTGCCTCTGTAAAGAATATCAGGGTGGAGGCAGCGTATATCATTTCGCAAACAAAGGTGACATGTTCCCTCTCGGAACCACGAGGCTCCTTGAGAGAAGCTCCGATTTCCAAGAAGATTATACCAAAACTTTTCCCAATTCGTCCACATTTTTTAACACAACATGCTAGTGCCATGACATGACACCATGCCAAGTTTCATGATTTTCACGCAAGTTTTGGATTTACAGGAATTTAAAAATCAAGTTTCTCAATGTTCTCGGTCGAGCCACGACGCCCAGATGTTTTAATTTCATTCCCATTTCTTGCAAGGGACCTAGAAATTCACCCATGGATACACATTTTTCAACCAAATTTGGTGCACTGGAGCATGTGCTTGTAGTTCAAATTTGAATTATGCACATTAAATGACCACAAACTCAATTAATGTAAAAAAAGGCCAAACGAACCCGGAATAATTCCAAAATTTAACACGGCGCTCATATAGTTCTATGTTGCCTCTGTAAACAAAATCAGGGGGGAGGCAGTGTATATTGTTTCGCACACAAAGGTGACACGTTGCCTCTCGGAACCACGAGGCTTCTTGAGAGAAGCCCCGGTTTGCAAGAAGCTTATACCAAAACTTGTTCCAATTCGGCCAAATTTTTTACCACCATGTTAGTGCCATGACATAACACCATGCCAAGTTTCATGATTTTCAGGCGAGTTTTGGATTTACAGGAATTTAAAAACCAAGTCTCTCAATGTTCTCGGCCGAGCCACGATGCCCAAATGTTTGAATTTCATTCCCATTTCTTGCATGGGAGCTAGAAATTCACCCAAGGACACACATGTGATTTTTCAACCAACTTTGGTGCACTGGAGCATGTGCTTGCAGTTCAAATTGGAATTATGCACATTAAATGACCACAAACTCAATTAATGTATAAAAAAGGCCAAACAAACACGGAAGAATTCCAAAATTTAACACAACACTCATATAGTTCTATGTTGCCTCTGTAAATAAAATCAGGGGGGAGGCAACGTATATCGTTTCGCACACAAAGGTGACATGTTCCCTCTCGGAAACACGAGGCTTCTTGAGAGAAGCTCTGGTTTCCAAGAAGTTTATACCAAAACTTGTCCCAATTCGGTCAAATTTTTTAACACGGCATGCTAGTGCCATGACATGACACCATGCCAAGTTTCATGATTTTCACGTGAGTTTTGGATATACAGGAATTTAAAAACCAAGTTTCTCAATGTTCTCGGCCGAGCCACGATGCCCAGATGTTTGAATTTCATTCCCATTTCTTGCTAGGGACCTAGAAATTCACCCAATCACATACTTGTTATTTTTCAACTAAATTTGGTGCACTGGAGCATGTGCTTGTAGTACAAATTTGAATTATGCACATTAAATGACCACAAACTCAATTAATGTATAAAAATGGCCAAACGAACCCAGAATAATTCCAAAATTTAACACTGTACTCATATAGTTCTATGTTGCCTCTGTAAAGAAAATCAGGGGGGAGGCATCGTATATCATTTTGCACATAAAGGTGACACGTTCCCTCTCGAAACCACGAGGCTTCTAGAGAGTAGCTCCGGTTAGCAAGAAGCTTATACTAAAAACTTGTTCCAATTCAGCCAAATTTTTTACCATAGCATGTTAGTGCCATGACATAACACCATGCCAAGTTTCATGATTTTCAGGTGAGTTTTGGATTTACAGGAATTTAAAAACAAAGTGTCTCAATGTTCTCGGCGGAGCCATGATGCCCAGATGTTTGAATTTCATTCCCATAACTTGCATGGGACCTAGAAATTCACCCAAGGAAACACATGTGATTTTTCAACCAACTTTGGTGCACTGGAGCATGTTCTTGCATTTCAAATTTGAATTATGCACATTAAATGACCAAAAACTCAATTAATGTATAAAAAAGGCCAAACGAACCTAGAATAATTCCAAAATTTAACACCGCACTCATATAGTTCTATGTTGCCTCTGTAAAGAAAATCAGGGGGGAGGCAGCGTATATCTTTTCGCACATAAAGGTGACATGTTCCCTCTCGGAACCACGAGGCTTCTTGAGAGAAGCTCCGGTTTCCAAGAAGCTTATACCAAAACTTGTCCCAATTCGGCCAAAATTTTAACACATCATGCTAGTGCCATGACATGACACCATGCCAAGTTCCAAGATTTTCACGCAAGTTTTGGATTTACAGGAATTTAAAAACCAAGTTTCTCAATGTTCCCGGCCAAGCCACGACGCCCAGATGTTTGAATTTCATTCCCATTTCTTGCAAGGCACCTAGAAATTCACCCAAGGACACACATGTGATTTTTCAACCAATTTTGGTGCACTGGAGCATGTGCTTGCAGTTCAAATTTGAATTATTCACATTTAATGACCACAAACTCAATTAATGTATAAAAAAGCCCAAATGAACCCGGAATAATTCTCAAATTTAACACGGCACTCATATAGTTCTATGTTGCCTCTGTAAAGAAAATCAGGGGGGAGGTAGTGTACATCTTTTCGCACACAAAGGTGACATGTTCCCTCTCGGAACCACGAGGCTTCTTGAGAGTAGCTCCGGTTTGCAAGAAGCTTATACCAAAACTTGTTCCTATTCGGACAAATTTTTTACCACACCATGTTAGTGCCATGACATAACACCATGTCAAGATTCATGATTTTCAGCCGAGTTTTGGATTTATAGGAATTTAAAAACCAAGTTTCTCAATGTTCTCGGCCGAGCCAAGGTGCCCAAATGTTTGAATTTCCTTCCCATTTCTTGCGTGGGACCTAAAAATTCACCCAAGGAAACACATGTGATTTTTCAACCAACTTTGGTGCACTGGAGCATGTTCTTGCACATTAAATGACCATAAACTCAATTAATGTATAAAAAAGGCCAAACGAACCCGGAGTATTTCCAAAATTTAACACAACACTCATATAGGTCTATGTTGCCTTTGTAAAGAAAATCAGGGGGGAGGCAGCGTATATCGTTTCTCACACAAAGGTGACATGTTCCCTCTCGGAACCACGAGGCTTCTTGAGAGAAGCTCCGGTTTCCAAGAAGCTTATACCAAAACTTGTCCCAATTCGGCCAAATTATTTAACACAGCATGCTAGTGCCATGACATGACACCATGCCAAGTTTCATGATTTTCACATGAGTTTTGGATTTACAGGAATTTAAAAACCAAGTTTCTCAATGTTCTCGGCCGAGCCACGATGCCCAGATGTTTAAATTTCATTTCCATTTCTTGCATGGGACCTAGAAATTCACCCAAGGATACACTTGTGATTTTTCAACCAACTTTGGTGCACTGGAGCATGTGCTTGGAGGTCAAATTTGAATTATGCACATTAAATGACCAGACACTCAATTAATCTATAAAAAAGGCCAAACGAACCCGGAATAATTCCAAAATTTAACATAGCACTCATATAGTTCTATGTTGCCTCTGTAAAGAAAATCAGGGTGGATGCAGCGTTTATCGTTTCGCAAACAAAGGTGACATGTTCCCTCTCGGAACCATGAGGCTTCTTGAGAGAAGCTCCGGTTTCCAAGAAGCTTATAACAAAACTTGTCCCAATTCGGCCACATGTTTTAACACAACATACTAGTGCCATGACATGACACCATGCCAAGTTTCATGATTTTCACGCAAGTTTTGGATTTACAGGAATTTAAAAATCAAGGTTCTCAATGTTCTCTGTCGAGCCACGACGCCCAGATGTTTTAATTTCATTCCCATTTCTTGCAAGGGACCTAGAAATTCACCCATGGATACACATGTGATTTTTCAACCAAATTTGGTGCACTGGAGCATGTGCTTGCAGTTCAAATTTGAATTATGCACATTAAATGACCACAAACTCAATTAATGTATAAAAAAGGCCAAACGAACCCGGAATAATTCCAAAATTTAACACGGCGCTCATATAGTTCTATGTTGCCTTTGTAAAGAAAATTAGGGGGGAGGCAGTGTATATCGTCTCGCACACAAAGGTGACACGTTGCATCTTGGAACCACGAGGCTTCTTGAGAGAAGCTCCGATTTGCAAGAAGCTTATACCAAAACTTGTTCCAATTCGGCCAAATTTTTTACCACCATGTTAGTGCCATGACATAACACCATGCCAAGTTTCATGATTTTCAGGCGAGTTTTGGATTTACAGGAATTTAAAAACCAAGTCTCTCAATGTTCTCGGCCGAGCCACAATGCCCAAATGTTTGAATTTCATTCCCATTTCTTGCATGGGACCTAGAAATTCACCCAAGGACACACATGTGATTTTTCAACCAACTTTGGTGCACTGGAGCATGTGCTTGCAGTTCAAATTGGAATTATGCACATTAAATGACCAGAAACTCAATTAATGTATAAAAAAGGCCGAACAAACATGGAAGAATTCCAAAATTTAACACAACACTCATATAGTTCTATGTTGCCTCTGTAAATAAAATCAGGGGAGAGGCAACGTATATCGTTTCGCACACAAAGGTGACATGTTCCCTCTCGGAACCACGAGGCTTCTTGAGAGAAGCTCCGGTTTCCATGAAGTTTATACCAAAACTTGTCCCAATTCGGTCAATTTTTTTAACACGGCATGCTAGTGCCATGACATGACACCATGCCAAGTTTCATGATTTTCACGTGAGTTTTGGATATACAGGAATTTAAAAACCAAGTTTCTCAATGTTCTCGGCCGAGCCACGATGCCCAGATGTTTGAATTTCATTCCCATTTCTTGCTAGGGACCTAGAAATTCACCCAATCACATACCTGTTATTTTTCAACTAAATTTGGTGCACTGGAGCATGTGCTTGTAGTACAAATTTGAATTATGCACATTAAATGACCACAAACTCAATTAATGTATAAAAATGGCCAAACGAACCCAGAATAATTCCAAAATTTAACACTGTACTCATATAGTTCTATGTTGCCTCTGTAAAGAAAATCAGGGGGGAGGCATCGTATATCATTTTGCACATAAAGGTGACACGTTCCCTCTCGAAACCACGAGGCTTCTTGAGAGTAGCTCCGGTTAGCAAGAAGCTTATACTAAAACTTGTTCCAATTCGGCCAAATTTTTTACCATAGCATGTTAGTGCCATGACATAACACCATGCCAAGTTTCATGATTTTCAGGTGAGTTTTGGATTTACAGGAATTTAAAAACAAAGTTTCTCAATGTTCTCGGCGGAGCCATGATGCCCAGATGTTTGAATTTCATTCCCATAACTTGCATGGGACCTAGAAATTCACCCAAGGAAACACATGTGATTTTTCAACCAACTTTGGTGCACTGGAGCATGTTCTTGCATTTCAAATTTGAATTATGCACATTAAATGACCAAAAACTCAATTAATGTATAAAAAAGGCCAAACGAACCTAGAATAATTCCAAAATTTAACACAGCACTCATATAGTTCTATGTTGCCTCTGTAAAGAAAATCAGGGGGGAGGCAGCGTATATCTTTTCGCACATAAAGGTGACATGTTCCCTCTCGGAACCACGAGGCTTCTTGAGAGAAGCTCCGGTTTCCAAGAAGCTTATACCAAAACTTGTCCCAATTCGGCCAAATTTTTAACACATCATGCTAGTGCCATGACATGACACCATGCCAAGTTCCAAGATTTTCACGCAAGTTTTGGATTTACAGGAATTTAAAAACCAAGTTTCTCAATGTTCCCGGCCGAGCCACGACGCCCAGCTGTTTGAATTTCATTCCCATTTCTTGCAAGGGACCTAGAAATTCACCCAAGGACACACATGTGATTTTTCAACAAATTTTGGTGCACTGGAGCATGTGCTTGCAGTTCAAATTTGAATTATGCACATTTAATGACCACAAACTCAATTAATGTATAAAAAAGCCCAAATGAACCCGGAATAATTCTCAAATTTAACACGGCACTCATATAGTTCTATGTTGCCTCTGTAAAGAAAATCAGGGGGGAGGTAGTGTACATCTTTTCGCACACAAAGGTGACATGTTCCCTCTCGGAACCACGAGGCTTCTTGAGAGTAGCTCCGGTTTGCAAGAAGCTTATACCAAAACTTGTTCCTATTCGGACAAATTTTTTACCACACCATGTTAGTGCCATGACATAACACCATGTCAAGATTCATGATTTTCAGACGAGTTTTGGATTTATAGGAATTTAAAAACCAAGTTTCTCAATGTTCTCGGCCGAGCCAAGATGCCCAAATGTTTGAATTTCCTTCCCATTTCTTGCGTGGGATCTAAAAATTCACCCAAGGAAACACATGTGATTTTTCAACCAACTTTGGTGCACTGGAGCATGTTCTTGCACATTAAATGACCATAAACTCAATTAATGTATAAAAAAGGCCAAACGAACCCGGAGTATTTCCAAAATTTAACACAACACTCATATAGGTCTATGTTGCCTTTGTAAAGAAAATCAGGGGGGAGGCAGCGTATATCGTTTCTCACACAAAGGTGACATGTTCCCTCTCGGAACCACGAGGCTTCTTGAGAGAAGCTCCGATTTCCAAGAAGCTTATACAAAACTTGTCCCAATTCGGCCAAATTATTTAACACAGCATGCTAGTGCCATGACATGACACCATGCCAAGTTTCATGATTTTCACATGAGTTTTGGATTTACAGGAATTTAAAAACCAAGTTTCTCAATGTTCTCGGCCGAGCCACGATGCCCAGATGCTTAAATTTCATTTCCATTTCTTGCATGGGACCTAGAAATTCACCCAAGGATACACTTGTGATTTTTCAACCAACTTTGGTGCACTGGAGCATGTGCTTGGAGGTCAAATTTGAATTATGCACATTAAATGACCAGACACTCAATTAATCTATAAAAAAGGCCAAACGAACCCGGAATAATTCCAAAATTTAACACAGCACTCATATAGTTCTATGTTGCCTCTGTAAAGAAAATCAGGGTGGATGCAGCGTTTATCGTTTCGCAAACAAAGGTGACATGTTCCCTCTCGGAACCATGAGGCTTCTTGAGAGAAGCTCCGGTTTCCAAGAAGCTTATAACAAAACTTGTCCCAATTCGGCCACATGTTTTAAGACAACATACTAGTGCCATGACATGACACCATGCCATGTTTCATGATTTTCACGCAAGTTTTGGATTTACAGGAATTTAAAAATCAAGGTTCTCAATGTTCTCTGTCGAGCCACGACGCCCAGATGTTTTAATTTCATTCCCATTTCTTGCAAGGGACATAGAAATTCACCCATGGATACACATGTGATTTTTCAACCAAATTTGGTGCACTGGAGCATGTGCTTGCAGTTCAAATTTGAATTATGCACATTAAATGACCACAAACTCAATTAATGTATAAAAAAGGCCAAATGAACCCGGAATAATTCCAAAATTTAACACGGCGCTCATATAGTTCTATGTTGCCTTTGTAAAGAAAATTAGGGGGGAGGCAGTGTATATCGTTTCGCACACAAAGGTGACACGTTGCCTCTTGGAACCACGAGGCTTCTTGAGAGAAGCTCCGATTTGCAAGAAGCTTATACCAAAACTTGTTCCAATTCGGCCAAATTTTTTACCACCATGTTAGTGCCATGACATAACACCATGCCAAGTTTCATGATTTTCAGGCGAGTTTTGGATTTACAGGAATTTAAAAACCAAGTCTCTCAATGTTCTTGGCCGAGCCACAATGCCCAAATGTTTGAATTTCATTCCCATTTCTTGCATGGGACCTAGAAATTCACCCAAGGATACACATGTGATTTTTCAACCAACTTTGGTGCACTGGAGCATGTGCTTGGAGGTAAAATTGGAATTATGCACATTTAATGAACAGAAACTCAATTAATCTATAAAAAATGCCAAATGAACCCGGAATAATTCCAAAATTTAACACAACACTCATATAGTTCTATGTTGCCTCTGTAAAGAAAATCAGGGTGGAGGCAGCGTATATCATTTCGCAAACAAAGGTGACATGTTCCCTCTCGGAACCACGAGGCTTCTTGAGAGAAGCTCCGATTTCCAAGAAGATTATACCAAAACTTTTCCCAATTCGTCCACATTTTTTAACACAACATGCTAGTGCCATGACATGACACCATGACAAGTTTCATGATTTTCACGCAAGTTTTGGATTTACAGGAATTTAAAAATCAAGTTTCTCAATGTTCTCGGTCGAGCCACGATGCCCAAATGTTTGAATTTCATTCCCATTTCTTGCATGGGACCTAGAAATTCACCCAAGGACACACATGTGATTTTTCAACCAACTGTGGTGCACTGGAGCATGTGCTTGCAGTTCAAATTTGAATTATGCACATTAAATGACCACAAACTCACTAAATGTATAAAAAAGGAAAACGAACCCGGAGTAATTCCAAAATTTAACACAACACTCATATAGTTCTATGTTGCCTTTGTAAAGAAAATCAGGGGGGAGGCAGCGTATATTATTTCTCACACAAAGGTGACATGTTCCCTCTCGGAACCACGAGGCTTCTTGAGAGAAGCTCCGGTTTCCAAGAAGTTTATACCAAAACTTGTCCCAATTCGGTCAAATTTTTTAACACGGCATGCTAGTGCCATGACATGACACCATGCCAAGTTTCATGATTTTCACGTGAGTTTTGGATATACAGGAATTTAAAAACCAAGTTTCTCAATGTTCTCGGCCGAGCCACGATGCCCAGATGTTTGAATTTCATTCCCATTTCTTGCTAGGGACCTAGAAATTCACCCAATCACATACCTGTTATTTTTCAACTAAATTTGGTGCACTGGAGCATGTGCTTGTAGTACAAATTTGAATTATGCACATTAAATGACCACAAACTCAATTAATGTATAAAAATGGCCAAACGAACCCAGAATAATTCCAAAATTTAACACTGTACTCATATAGTTCTATGTTGCCTCTGTAAAGAAAATCAGGGGGGAGGCATCGTATATCATTTTGCACATAAAGGTGACACGTTCCCTCTCAAAACCACGAGGCTTCTTGAGAGTAGCTCCGCTTAGCAAGAAGCTTATACTAAAACTTGTTCCAATTCGGCCAAATTTTTTACCATAGCATGTTAGTGCCATGACATAACACCATGCCAAGTTTCATGATTTTCAGGTGAGTTTTGGATTTACAGGAATTTAAAAACAAAGTTTCTCAATGTTCTCGGCGGAGCCATGATGCCCAGATGTTTGAATTTCATTCCCATATCTTGCATGGGACCTAGAAATTCACCCAAGGAAACACATGTGATTTTTCAACCAACTTTGGTGCACTGGAGCATGTTCTTGCATTTCAAATTTGAATTATGCACATTAAATGACCAAAAACTCAATTAATGTATAAAAAAGGCCAAACGAACCTAGAATAATTCCAAAATTTAACACAGCACTCATATAGTTTTATGTTGCCTCTGTAAAGAAAATCAGGGGGGAGGCAGCGTATATCTTTTCGCACATAAAGGTGACATGTTCCCTCTTGGAACCACGAGGCTTCTTGAGAGAAGCTCCGGTTTCCATGAAGCTTATACCAAAACTTGTCCCAATTCGGCCAAATTTTTAATACATCATGCTAGTGCCATGACATGACACCATGCCAAGTTCCAAGATTTTCACGCAAGTTTTGGATTTACAAGAATTTAAAAACCAAGTTTCTCAATGTTCCCGGCCGAGCCACGACGCCCAGATGTTTGAATTTCATTCCCATTTCTTGCAAGGGAACTAGAAATTCACCCAAGGACACACATGTGATTTTTCAACCAATTTTGGTGCACTGGAGCATGTGCTTGCAGTTCAAATTTGAATTATGCACATTTAATGACCACAAACTCAATTAATGTATAAAAAAGCCCAAATGAACCCGGAATAATTCTCAAATTTAACACGGCACTCATATAGTTCTATGTTGCCTCTGTAAAGAAAATCAGGGGGGAGGTAGTGTACATCTTTTCGCACACAAAGGTGACATGTTCCCTCTCGGAACCACGAGGCTTCTTGAGAGTAGCTCGGGTTTGCAAGAAGCTTATACCAAAACTTGTTCCTATTCGGACAAATTTTTTACCACACCATGTTAGTGCCATGACATAACACCATGCCAAGATTCATGATTTTCAGCCGAGTTTTGGATTTATAGGAATTTAAAAACCAAGTTTCTCAATGTTCTCGTCCAAGCCAAGATGCCCAAATGTTTGAATTTCCTTCCCATTTCTTGCGTGGGACCTAAAAATTCACCCAAGGAAACACATGTGATTTTTCAACCAACTTTGGTGCACTGGAGCATGTTCTTGCACATTAAATGACCATAAACTCAATTAATGTATAAAAAAGGCCAAACGAACCCGGAGTATTTCCAAAATTTAACACAACACTCATATAGGTCTATGTTGCCTTTGTAAAGAAAATCAGCGGGGAGGCAGCGTATATCGTTTCTCACACAAAGGTGACATGTTCCCTCTCGGAACCACGAGGCTTCTTGAGAGAAGCTCCGGTTTCCAAGAAGCTTATACCAAAACTTGTCCCAATTCGGCCAAATTATTTAACACAGCATGCTAGTGCCATGACATGACACCATGCCAAGTTTCATGATTTTCACATGAGTTTTGGATTTACAGGAATTTAAAAACCAAGTTTCTCAATGTTCTCGGCCGAGCCACGATGCCCAGATGTTTAAATTTCATTTCCATTTCTTGCATGGGACCTAGAAATTCACCCAAGGATACACTTGTGATTTTTCAACCAACTTTGGTGCACTGGAGCATGTGCTTGGAGGTCAAATTTGAATTATGCACATTAAATGACCAGAAACTCAATTAATCTATAAAAAAGGCCAAACGAACCCGGAATAATTCCAAAAGTTAACACAGCACTCATATAGTTCTATGTTGCCTCTGTAAAGAAAATCAGGGTGGAGGCAGCGTTTATCGTTTCGCAAACAAATGTGACATGTTCCCTCTCGGAACCATGAGGCTTCTTGAGAGAAGCTCCGGTTTCCAAGAAGCTTATAACAAAACTTGTCCCAATTCGGCCACATGTTTTAACACAACATACTAGTGCCATGACATGACACCATGCCATGTTTCATGATTTTCACGCAAGTTTTGGATTTACAGGAATTTAAAAATCAAGGTTCTCAATGTTCTCTGTCGAGCCACGACGCCCAGATGTTTTAATTTCATTCCCATTTCTTGCAAGGGACCTAGAAATTCACCCATGGATACACATGTGATTTTTCAACCAAATTTGGTGCACTGGAGCATGTGCTTGCAGTTCAAATTTGAATTATGCACATTAAATGACCACAAACTCAATTAATGTATAAAAAAGGCCAAACGAACCCGGAATAATTCCAAAATTTAACACGGCGCTCATATAGTTCTATGTTGCCTTTGTAAAGAAAATTAGGGGGGAGGCAGTGTATATCGTTTCGCACACAAAGGTGACACGTTGCCTCTTGGAACCATGAGGTTTCTTGAGAGAAGCTCCGATTTGCAAGAAGCTTATACCAAAACTTGTTCCAATTCGGCCAAATTTTTTACCACCATGTTAGTGCCATGACATAACACCATGCCAAGTTTCATGATTTTCAGGCGAGTTTTGGATTTACAGGAATTTAAAAACCAAGTCTCTCAATGTTCTCGGCCGAGCCACAATGCCCAAATGTTTGAATTTCATTCCCATTTCTTGCATGGGACCTAGAAATTCACCCAAGGACACACATGTGATTTTTCAAACAACTTTGGTGCGCTGGAGCATGTGCTTGGAGGTAAAATTGGAATTATGCACATTTAATGAACAGAAACTCAATTAATCTATAAAAAAGGCCAAATGAACCCGGAATAATTCCAAAATTTAACACAGCACTCATATAGTCCTATGTTGCCTCTGTAAAGAAAATCAGGGTGGAGGCAGCGTATATCATTTCGCAAACAAAGGTGACATGTTCCCTCTCGGAACCACGAGGCTTCTTGAGAGAAGCTCTGATTTCCAAGAAGATTATACCAAAACTTTTCCCAATTCGTCCACATTTTTTAACACAACATGCTAGTGCCATGACATGACACCATGCCAAGTTTCATGATTTTCACGCATGTTTTGGATTTACAGGAATTTAAAAATCAAGTTTCTCAATGTTCTCGGTCGAGCCACGACGCCCAGATGTTTTAATTTCATTCCCATTTCTTGCAAGGGACCTAGAAATTCACCCATGGATACACATTTTTCAACCAAATTTGGCGCACTGGAGCATGTGCTTGTAGTTCAAATTTGAATTATGCACATTAAATGACCACAAACTCAATTAATGTAAAAAAAGGCCAAACGAACCCGGAATAATTCCAAAATTTAACACGGCGCTCATATAGTTCTATGTTGCCTCTGTAAACAAAATCAGGGGGGAGGCAGTGTATATTGTTTCGCACACAAAGGTGACACGTTGCCTCTCGGAACCACGAGGCTTCTTGAGAGAAGCCCCGGTTTGCAAGAAGCTTATACCAAAACTTGTTCCAATTCGGCCAAATTTTTTACCACCATGTTAGTGCCATGACATAACACCATGCCAAGTTTCATGATTTTCAGGCGAGTTTTGGATTTACAGGAATTTAAAAACCAAGTCTCTCAATGTTCTCGGCCGAGCCACGATGCCCAAATGTTTGAATTTCATTCCCATTTCTTGCATGGGAGCTAGAAATTCACCCAAGGACACACATGTGATTTTTCAACCAACTTTGGTGCACTGGAGCATGTGCTTGCAGTTCAAATTGGAATTATGCACATTAAATGACCAGAAACTCAATTAATGTATAAAAAAGGCCAAACAAACACGGAAGAATTCCAAAATTTAACACAACACTCATATAGTTCTATGTTGCCTCTGTAAATAAAATCAGGGGGGAGGCAACGTATATCGTTTCGCACACAAAGGTGACATGTTCCCTCTCGGAACCACGAGGCTTCTTGAGAGAAGCTCCGGTTTCCGTGAAGTTTATACCAAAACTTGTCCCAATTCCGTCAAATTTTTTAACACGGCATGCTAGTGCCATGACATGACACCATGCCAAGTTTCATGATTTTCACGTGAGTTTTGGATATACAGGAATTTAAAAACCAAGTTTCTCAATGTTCTCGGCCGAGCCACGATGCCCAGATGTTTGAATTTCATTCCCATTTCTTGCTAGGGACCTAGAAATTCACCCAATCACATACCTGTTATTTTTCAACTAAATTTGGTGCACTGGAGCATGTGCTTGTAGTACAAATTTGAATTATGCACATTAAATGACCACAAACTCAATTAATGTATAAAAATGGCCAAACGAACCCAGAATAATTCCAAAATTTAACACTGTACTCATATAGTTCTATGTTGCCTCTGTAAAGAAAATCAGGGGGGAGGCATCGTATATCATTTTGCACATAAAGGTGACACGTTCCCTCTCGAAACCACGAGGCTTCTTGAGAGTAGCTCCGGTTAGCAAGAAGCTTATACTAAAACTTGTTCCAATTCGGCCAAATTTTTTACCATAGCATGTTAGTGCCATGACATAACACCATGCCAAGTTTCATGATTTTCAGGTGAGTTTTGGATTTACAGGAATTTAAAAACAAAGTTTCTCAATGTTCTCGGCGGAGCCATGATGCCCAGATGTTTGAATTTCATTCCCATAACTTGCATGGGACCTAGAAATTCACCCAAGGAAACACATGTGATTTTTTAACCAACTTTGGTGCACTGGAGCATGTTCTTGCATTTCAAATTTGAATTATGCACATTAAATGACCAAAAACTCAATTAATGTATAAAAAAGGCCAAACGAACCTAGAATAATTCCAAAATTTAACACAACACTCGTATAGTTCTATGTTGCCTCTGTAAAGAAAATCAGGGGGGAGGCAGCGTATATCTTTTCGCACATAAAGGTGACATGTTCCCTCTCGGAACCACGAGGCTTCTTGAGAGAAGCTCCGGTTTCCAAGAAGCTTATACCAAAACTTGTCCCAATTCGGCCAAATTTTTAACACATCATGCTAGTGCCATGACATGACACCATGCCAAGTTCCAAGATTTTCACGCAAGTTTTGGATTTACAGGAATTTAAAAACCAAGTTTCTCAATGTTCCCGGCCAAGCCACGACGCCCAGATGTTTGAATTTCATTCCCATTTCTTGCAAGGGACCTAGAAATTCACCCAAGGACACACATGTGATTTTTCAACCAATTTTGGTGCACTGGAGCATGTGCTTGCAGTTCAAATTTGAATTATGCACATTTAATGACCACAAACTCAATTAATGTATAAAAAAGCCCAAATGAACCCGGAATAATTCTCAAATTTAACACGGCACTCATATAGTTCTATGTTGCCTCTGTAAAGAAAATCAGGGGGGAGGTAGTGTACATCTTTTCGCACACAAAGGTGACATGTTCCTTCTCGGAACCACGAGGCTTCTTGAGAGTAGCTCCGGTTTGCAAGAAGCTTATACCAAAACTTGTTCCTATTCGGACAAATTTTTTACCACACCATGTTAGTGCCATGACATAACACCATGCCAAGATTCATGATTTTCAGCCGAGTTTTGGATTTATAGGAATTTAAAAACCAAGTTTCTCAATGTTCTCGGCCGAGCCAAGATGCCCAAATGTTTGAATTTCCTTCCCATTTCTTGCGTGGGACCTAAAAATTCACCCAAGGAAACACATGTGATTTTTCAACCAACTTTGGTGCACTGGAGCATGTTCTTGCACATTAAATGACCATAAACTCAATTAATGTATAAAAAAGGCCAAACGAACCCGGAGTATTTCCAAAATTTAACACAACACTCATATAGGTCTATGTTGCCTTTGTAAAGAAAATCAGGGGGGAGGCAGCGTATATCGTTTCTCACACAAAGGTGACATGTTCCCTCTCGGAACCACGAGGCTTCTTGAGAGAAGCTCCGGTTTCCAAGAAGCTTATACCAAAACTTGTCCCAATTCGGCCAAATTATTTAACACAGCATGCTAGTGCCATGACATGACACCATGCCAAGTTTCATGATTTTCACATGAGTTTTGGATTTACAGGAATTTAAAAACCAAGTTTCTCAATGTTCTCGGCCGAGCCAAGATGCCCAGATGTTTAAATTTCATTTCCATTTCTTGCATGGGACCTAAAAATTCACCCAAGGATACACTTGTGATTTTTCAACCAACTTTGGTGCACTGGAGCATGTGCTTGGAGGTCAAATTTGAATTATGCACATTAAATGACCAGAAACTCAATTAATCTATAAAAAAGGCCAAACGAACCCGGAATATTTCCAAAATTTAACACAGCACTCATATAGTACTATGTTGCCTCTGTAAAGAAAATCAGGGTGGAGGCAGTGTTTATCGTTTCGCAAACAAAGGTGACATGTTCCCTCTCGGAACCACGAGGCTTCTTGAGAGAAGCTCCGGTTTCCAAGAAGCTTATACCAAAACTTGTCCCAATTCGGCCACATTTTTTAACACAACATGCTAGTGCCATGACATGACACCATGCCAAGTTTCATGATTTTCACGCAAGTTTTGGATTTACAGGAATTTAAAAATCAAGTTTCTCAATGTTCCCGGTCGAGCCACGACGCCCAGATGTTTTAATTTCATTCCCATTTCTTGCAAGGGACCTAGAAATTCACCCATGGATACACATGTGATTTTTCAACCAAATTTGGTGCACTGGAGCATGTGCTTGCAGTTCAAATTTGAATTATGCACATTAAATGACCACAAACTCAATTAATGTATAAAAAAGGCCAAACGAACCCGGAATAATTCCAAAATTTAACACGGCGCTCATATAGTTCTATGTTGCCTTTGTAAAGAAAATTAGGGGGGAGGCAGTGTATATCGTTTCGCACACAAAGGTGACATGTTGCCTCTTGGAACCACGAGGCTTCTTGAGAGAAGCTTGGATTTGCAAGAAGCTTATACCAAAACTTGTTCCAATTCGGCCAAATTTTTTACCACCATATTAGTGCCATGACATAACACCATGCCAAGTTTCATGATTTTCAGGCGAGTTTTGGATTTACAGGAATTTAAAAACCAAGTCTCTCAATGTTCTCGGCCGAGCCACAATGCCCAAATGTTTGAATTTCATTCCCATTTCTTGCATGGGACCGAGAAATTCACCCAAGGACACACATCTGATTTTTCAACCAACTTTGGTGCACTGGAGCATGTGCTTGCAGTTCAAATTTGAATTATGCACATTAAATGACCAGAAACTCAATTAATGTATAAAAAAGGCCAAACGAACCCGGAAGAATTCCAAAATTTAACACAACACTCATATAGTTCTATGTTGCCTCTGTAAACAAAATCAGGGGGGAGGCAACGTATATCGTTTCGCACACAAAGGTGACATGTTCCCTCTCGGAACCACGAGGCTTCTTGAGAGAAGCTCCGGTTTCCAAGAAGTTTATACCAAAACTTGTCCCAATTTGGCCAATTTTTTTAACACGGCATGCTAGTGCCATGACATGACACAATGCCAAGTTTCATTATTTTGACGCGAGTTTTGGATATACAGGAATTTAAAAACCAAGTTTCTCCATGTTCTCGACCGAGCCACGACTCCCAGATGTTTGAATTTCATTCCCATTTCTTGCAAGGGACCTAGAAATTCACCCAATCACATACATGTGATTTTCCAATGAAATTTGGTGCACTGGAGCATGTGCTTGCAGATCAAATTTGAATTATGCACATTAAATGACCACAAACTCAATTAATGTATAAAAATGGCCAAACAAATCTCGGAATAATTCCAAAATTTAACACTGTACTCATATAGTTCTATGTTGCCTCTGTAAAGAAAATCAGGGGGGAGGCTGCGTATATGGTTTTGCACACAAAGGTGACACGTTCCCTCTCGAAACAACGAGGCTTCTTGAGAGTAGCTCCGGTTTGTAAGAAGCTTATACTAAAACTTGTTCCAATTTGGCCAAATTTTTTACCATGGCATGTTTGTGCCATGACATAACACCATGCCAAGTTTCATGATTTTCAGGTGAGTTTTGGATTTACAGGAATTTAAAAACAAAGTTTCTCAATGTTCTCGACGGAGCCTTGACGCCCAGATGTTTGAATTTCATTCCCATTTCTTGCATGGGACCTAGAAATTCACCCAAGGACACACATGTGATTTTTCAACCAACTTTGGTGCACTGGAGCATGTCCTTGCATTTCAATTTTGAATTATGCACATTAAATGACAAAAAACTCAATTAATGTATAAAAAAGGCCAAACGAACCTAGAATAATTCCAAAATTTAACACAGAACTCATATAGTTCTATGTTGCCTCTGTAAAGAAAATCAGGGGGGAGGCAGCGTATATCTTTTCGCACACAAAGGTGACATGTTCCCTCTCGGAACCACGAGGCTTCTTGAGAGAAGCTCCGGTTTCCAAGAAGCTTAAACCAAAAATAGTCCCAATTCGGCCAAATTTTTTAACACAGCATGCTAGTGCCATGACATGACACCATGCAGTGTTCCATGATATTCACGCAAGTTTTGGATTTACAGGAATTTAAAAACCAAGTTTCTCAATGTTCTCGGCCGAGCCACGATGCCCAGATGTTTGAATTTCATTCCCATTTCTTGCAAGGGACCTAGAAATTCACCCAAGGACACACATGTGATTTTTCAACCAAATTTGGTGCACTGGAGCATGTGCTTGCAGTTCAAATTTGAATTATGCACATTTAATGACCACAAACTCAATTAATGTATAAAAAAGCCCAAAAGAACCCGGAATAAATCTAAAATTTAACACGGCACTCATGTAGTTCTATGTTGCCTCTGTAAAGAAAATTATGGGGAGGCAGTGTATATCGTTTCGCACACAAAGGAGACACGTTCCCTCTCGGAACCACGAGGCTTCTTGAGAGTAGCTCCGGTTTGCAAGAAGCTTATACCTAAACTTGTTCCTATTCGGACAAATTTTTTACCACACCATGCTAGTGCCATGACATAACACCATGCCAAGTTTCATGATTTTCACGTGAGTTTTGGATTTAAAGGAATTTAAAAACCAAGTTTCTCAATGTTCTCAGCCGAGCCACGATGCCCAGATGTTTGAATTTCATTCCCATTTCTTTTATGGGACCTAGAAATTCACACAAGGATACACATGTGATTTTTCAACCAACTTTGGTGCACTGGAGCATGTGCTTGGAGGTCAAATTTGAATTATGCACATTAAATGACCAGAAACTCAATTAATGTATAAAAAAGGCCACACGAACACGGAATAATTCCAAGATTTAACACAGCACTCATATAGTTCTATGTTGCCTCTGTAAAGAAAATCAGGGCGGAGGTAGCGTATATCGTTTCGCACACAAAGGTGCATGTTCCCTCTTTGAACCACGAGGCTTCTTGAGAGAAGCTCCGGTTTCCAAGAAGCTTATACAAAAACTTGTCTCAATTCGGCCATATTTTTTAACACAGCATGCTAGTGCCATGACATGACACTATGCCAAATTTCATGATTTTCACGCAAGTTTTGGATTTACAGGAATTTAAAAATAAAGTTTCTCAATGTTCTCGGCCGAGCCACGACGCCCAGATGTTTTAATTTCATTCCCATTTCTTGCAAGGGACCTAGAAATTCACCCAACGACACACATGTGATTTTTCAACCAAATTTGGTGCACTGGAGCATGTGCTTGCAGTTCAAATTTGAATTATGCACATTAAATGACCACAAACTCAATTAATGTATAAAAAAGGCCAAACGAACCCGAAATAATTCCAAAATTTAACACGACGCTCATATAGTTCTATGTTGCCTCTGTAAAGAAAATTAGGGGGGAGGCAGTGTATATCATTTCGCACACAAAGGTGCCACGTTGCCTCTCGGAACCACGAGGCTTCTTGATAGAAGCTCCGGTTTCCAAGAAGCTTATACCAAAACTAGTTCCAATTCGGCCAAAAAATTTAACACCATGTTAGTGCCATGACATAACACCATGCCAAGTTTCATGATTTTCAGGCGAGTTTTGGATTTACAGGAATTTAAAAACCAAGTTTCTCAATTTTCTCGGCCGAGCCACGACGCCCAGATTTTTGAATTTCATTCCCATATCTTGCATGGTACCTAGAAATTCAACCAAGGACACACATGTGATTTTTCAACCAACTTTGGTGCACTGGAGCATGTGCTTGCAGTTCAAATTTGAATTATGCACATTAAATGACCACAAACTCAATTAATGTATAAAAAAGGCCAAACGAACCCAGAATAATTCCAAAATTTAACACAACACACATATAGTTCTATGTTGCCTCTGTAAAGAAAATAAGGGGGGAGGCAACGTATATCGTTTCGCACACAAAGGTGACATGTTCCCTCTCGGAACCACGAGGCTTCTTGAGAGAAGCTCCGGTTTCCAAGAAGCTTATACCAAAACTTGTCCCAATTCAGCCAAATTTTTTAACACGACATGCTAGTGCCATGACATGACACCATGCCAAGTTTCATGATTTTCACGCGAGTTTTGGATTTACAGGAATTTAAAAACCAAGTTTCTCAATGTTCTCGGCCGAGCCATGATGCCCAGATGTTTGAATTTCATTCCTATTTCTTGCAAGGGACCTAGAAATTAACCCAAGGACACACTTGTGATTTTTCAACCAAATTTGGTGCACTGGAGCATGTGCTTGCAATTCAAATTTGAATTATGCACATGAAATGACCACAAACTCAATTAATGTATAAATAAGGCCAAACAGACCCGGAATAATTCCAAAATTTAACACGGCGCTCATATAGTTCTATGTTGCCTCTGTAAAGAAAATCAGGGGGGAGGCAGCGTATATCGTTTCGGCCACAAAGGTGACATGTTCCCTCTTGGAACCACGAGGCTTCTTGAGAGAAGTTCCGGTTTGCAAGAAGCTTATACCAAAACTTGTTCCAATTCAGACAATTTTTTACCACACCATGTTAGTGCCATGACATAACACCATGCCAAGTTTCATGATTTTCAGGCGAGTGTTGGATTTACAGGAATTTAAAAACCAAGTTTCTCAATGTTCTCGACCGAGCCATGATGCCCAAATGTTTGAATTTCATTCCCATTTCTTGCATGGGACCTAGAAATTCACCCAAGGACACACATGTGATTTTTCAACCAACTTTGGTGCACTAGAGCATGTGCTTGCAGTTCAAATTTGAATTGTGCACATTAAATGAACAGAAACTCAATTAATGTATAAAAAAGGCCAAACGAACCTGGAATAATTCCAAAATTTAACACAACACTCATACAGTTCTCTGTTGCCTCCGTAAAGAAAATCAAGGGGGGAGGCAGCGTATATCATTTCGCACACAAAGGTGACATGTTCCCTCTCAGAACCACGAGGCTTCTTGAGAGAAGCTCTGGTTTGCAAGAAGCTTATACCAAAACTTGTTCCAATTCGGCCAAATTTTTTACCACACCATGTTAGTGCCATGACATAACACCATGATACGTCTCCAACGTATCTACAATTTTTGATTGTTCCATGCTGTTATATTATCATTCTTGGATGTTTTACAATCATTTATAACATTTTTTGGTACTAACCTATTGACATAGTGCCAAGTGCCAGTTGTTGTTTTTTGCATGTTTTTTACATCACAGGAAATCAATACCAAACGGAGTCCAAATGCAGTGAAACTTTTTGTGGATTTTTTTTGGTTTAGAAGACATCCAGTGGGCCGGAGAAGCGCCTGGGGTGCTCCGAGGGGAGCACAACCCACCAGGGCGCGCTTGGAGGCCCAGGGGCACCCTGGTGGGTTGTGCCCACCTCGGGTGCCCCCTGAACCGCCTCTTTGCTCTATAAATACCCCAATATTCCAGAAACCCTAGGGGAGTCGATGAAAATCAATTCCAGCCGACGCAGAGTCCAGAACCACCAGATCCAATCTAGACACCATCATGGAGGGGTTCACCACTTCCATTGGTGCATCTCCGATGATGCGTGAGTAGTTCTTTGTAGACCTACGGGTCCATAGTTAGTAGCTAGATGGCTTTCTCTCTCTCGTTTGATTCTCAATACAAAGGTCTCTTGGAGATGCATATGATGTAACTCTTTTTGCGGTGTGTTTGTTGGGATCCGATGAACATTGAGTTTATGATCAGATCTATCTTTTTATCCATGAAAGTTATTTGAGTCTTCTTTGATCTCTTATATGCATGATTGCTTATAGCCTCGTATTTCTTCTCCGATATTTGGGTTTTGTTTGGCCAACTTGATCTATTTATCTTGCAATGGGAAGAGGTGCTTTGTAGTTGGTTCGATCTTACGGTGCTTGATCCCAGTGACAGAAGGGGAACCGACACGTATGTATCGTTGCTACTAAGGATAAAACGATGGGGTCTATTTCTACATAAATAGATCTTTTCTACATCATGTCATTATTCTTATTGCATTACTTCATTTCTCCATGAACTTAATACACTAGATGCATGCTGGATAGAGGTCGATGTGTGGAGTAATAGTAGTAGATGCAGGCAGGAGTCGGTCTACTAATCTTGGACATGATGCCTATATAATGATCATTGCCTGGATATTGTCATGATTATTTGAAGTTTTATCAATTGCCCAACAGTAATTTGTTCACCCACCGTTTGTTATTTTTCTCGAGAGAAGCCACTAGTGAAACCTACGGGCCCCGGGTCTCTTTTCCAATATATTTGCTTTCAAGATCTGTTTCGCTATTCGCTCTTTTCTTTATTTGCAACTTTTATTTTCAGATCTATTAAACCAAAAATACAAAAATACCTTGCTGCACTTTATTTTATTTGGCATTCGATCTATCAATATTTACTACTCTCTCATGTCCGTTTGCCAATTTTTGGCGCCGTTGCCCGAAAGGATTGACAACCCCTTTTACACGTCGGGTTGCGAGTATTTGTTATTTGTGTGCAGGTGCTGTTTACGTAGTGTTGCTTGGTTCTCCTACTGGTTCGATAACCTTGGTTTCATCACTGAGGGAAATACCTACCGCCGCTATGCTGCATCATCCCTTCCTCTTTGGGGAAATACCGACGTAGCTTCAAGCCGCATCACACCATACCAAGTTTCATGATTTTCAGGCAAGTTTTGGATTTACAGGAATTTAAAAACCAAGTTTCTAAATGTTCTCGGCCGAGCCATGATGCCCAAATATTTGAATTTCATTCCCATTTCTTGCATGGGACCTAGAAATTCACCCAAGGACACACATGTGATTTTTCAACCAACTTTGGTGCACTGGAGCATGTGCTTGCAGTTCAAATTTGAATTGTGCACATTAAATGACCAGAAACTCAATTAATGTATAAAAAAGGCCAAATGAACCCGGAATAATTCCAAAATTTAACACAACACTCATATAGTTCTATGTTGCCTCTGTAAAGAAAATCAAGGGGGAAGGCAGCGTATATCATTTCGCACACAAAGGTGACATGTTCTCTCTCAGAACCACGACGCTTCTTGAGAGAAGCTCCGGTTTGCAAGAAGCTTATACCAAAACTTGTTCCAATTCGGCCAAAAATTTTACCACACCATGTTAGTGCCATGACATAACACCATGATACGTCTCCAACGTATCTACAATTTTCGAATGTTCCATGCTGTTATATTATCATTCTTGGATGTTTTACAATCATTTTATATCATTTTTTGGTACTAACCTATTAACATTGTGCCAAGTGCCAGTTGCTATTTTTTGCTTGTTTTTTACATCGTAGGAAATCAATACCAAATGGAGTCCAAACGCAGTGAAACTTTTTGTGGATTTTTTTTGGATCAGAAGACATCCAATGGGCTGGAGAAGCGCTTGGGGGTGCTCCGAGGGGAGCATAACCCACCAGGGCGCGCCTGGAGGCCCACGCGCGCCCTGGTGGGTTGTGCCCACCTCGGGTGCCCCCCGAACCGCCTCTTTGCTCTATAAATACCCCAATATTCCAGAAACCTTAGGGGAGTCGATGAAAATCAATTCCAGCCGCCGTAGAGTCCAGAACCACCAGATCCAATCTAGACACCATCATGGAGGGGTTCACCACTTCCATTGGTGCCTCTCCGATGATGCGTGAGTAGTTCTTTGTAGACCTACGGGTCCGTAGTTAGTAGCTAGATGGCTTTCTCTATCTCGTTTGATTCTCAATACAATGGTCTCTTGGAGATGCATATGATGTAACTCTTTTTGCGGTGTGTTTGTTGGGATCCGATGAACTTTGAGTTTATGATCAAATCTATCTTTTTATCCATGAAAGTTATTTGAGTCTTCTTTGATCTCTTATATGCATGATTTCTTATAGCCTCGTATTTCTTCTCCGATATTTGGGTTTTGTTTGGCCAACTTGATCTATTTATCTTGAAATGGGAAGAGGTGCTTTGTAGTTGGTTCGATCTTACGGTGCTTGATCCCAGTGACAGAAGGGGAACCGACTCGTATGTATCGTTGCTACTAAGGATAAAACGATGGGGTGTATTTCTACATAAATAGATCTTGTCTACATCATGTCATCATTCTTATTGCATTACTCCGTTTCTCCATGAACTTAATACACTAGATGCATGCTGGATAGCGGTCGATGTGTGGAGTAATAGTAGTAGATGTAGGCAGGAGTCGGTCTACTAATCTTGGACGTGATACCTATATAATGATCATTGCCTGGATATCGTCATGATTATTTGAAGTTTTATCAACTGCCAAACAGTAATTTGTTCACCCACCATTTGCTATTTTTCTCGAGAGAAGCCACTAGTGAAACCCACGGCCCCCGGGCCTCCTTTCCAATATATTTGCTTTCAAGATCTGCTTTGCTATTCGCTCTTTTCTTTATTTGCAACTTTTATTTTCAGATCTATTAAACCAGAAATACAAAAATACCTTGCTGCACTTTATTTTATTTGGCGTTCGATCTATCAATATTTACTACTCTCTCACGTCTGTTTGCCAATTTTTGGCGCCGTTGCCTGAAAGGGATTGACAATCCCTTTTACACGTCGGGTTGCGAGTATTTGTTATTTGTGTGCAGGTGCTGTTTATGTAGTGTTGCTTGGTTCCCCTACTGGTTCGATAACCTTAGTTTCATCACTGAGGGAAATACCTACCGCCGCTGTGCTGCATCATCCCTTCCTCTTTGGGGAAATACCGACGTAGCTTCAAGCCGCATCAAAAGGAATTTCTGGCGCCGTTGCCGAGGAGGATCTTCAACATATACCAGGTTCCTAATCACAAATCTCATCTCCTTGTAATTTACATTATTTGCCATTTGCCTCTCGTTTTCCTCTCCCCTACTTCACAAAAATTTGCCATTTTATTCGCCTTCTTTTTCGTTCGCCTTTTTCTCGTCAGATCTCATGTTTGCTTCCGTTGCCATGTGCCTTCTATTTGCTTGCATCTTCACTTGCTAAAAATCTATTGTTATGGATCCTCATCCACTTTCTAATGTTTTCAAAAGATCCAATTATGATGAACCAATTGCTAGTGAATTGAGGTCACTTGATTATCTTTGTGAAGTTTTGCTTGAGATTTATGAATCTGAAAATTGTGATGAAGTGTTAAACGAAGGAATTTATAAAGTGGTTCATGATAGCCCCATGAATGAAAAGCATGATTGCAATGATGTTATTATAAATTCTATTAATGTCAATTGTGCTAATAATATGCAAAACCTCAAGCTTGGGGATGCTAATTTTGATATGTCCACTACTTATTGCAATGATCATGATTGGGGTGATTCTTCTAATGATCTTGAAAATTTATTTAAGCCTCATGATGAATATGTTATTGACAATAATGTTTGCAATAATATTGAAAGTGGGTTTGGAAGAGTGTTGACTTTAGGTAAAAATAATCCCACATATTTGGAGAATGTTCAATCTTATGAAATTTCTGATAAAAGTGGGCTTGGAGAGGTCATGACTTTATTTGATGATAATCCCACTATTTTGGAAGAGTGTCAACTTTGCATGCATGTGGATCATGTAGAGAATATATTATGTGATAGCTATATTGTTGAGTTTGAATATGATCCCACATGTAATTATTATGAGAGAGGGAAATATGGTTGTAGAAATTTTTTTGTTACTAAATTACCTCTCTTCATGTTAAGATTGCTATTGTTTTCTTCCATGCATATGCTAGATCTTGATTGTCATGCTAATTTGTTTTCCTATAAAATTCCTATTCATCAGAAATATGTTAGACTTAAATGTGTTTGTCATGTGTTTTATGATGCTCTCTTTGTGTTTCAATTATTATCTTTCTTGTGAGCATCAATAAATATTATGCCTAGCTAGGGGCGTAAAACTATAGCGCTCGTTGGGAGGCAACGCAACTTGTATCTTTTTGCTTTTTGGTTTTCTTTCTGTTTTCAATAAAATACCCAATTATGCCTCTGATTAGATGTGTTTTTTTGGTTTAAATTAGTGTTTGTGCCAAGTAAAGCCTTTAGGATTATGTTGGGTGATAGTTGATTTGATCTTGTTGGAAAACAGAAACTTTTGCGTCCAGTAAAACAATTTTGTAAATTCACAGCTGAGACAAAAAATTCTGAATTTTTTACACAAGATTGATATACAAATTTCCTATGTTGTCCTAGTTTTTCAGAAATTTTTGGAGTTTCATAAGTATGCGAAATATCCAGATTGCTACAGACTGTTCTGTTTTTGACAGATTCTGTTTTCTTTGCATTGTGTGCTTGTTTTGATGATTCTATGGTTTTCTTTGATGAGTTTTTGCCATAGAAAAGTTGGAATACAGTAGATATTATGCAAGAATAAAATATGAATTGGTTTTATACAGTACTTATAGTAGTGATTTGTTTTCTTATACTAACGGATCTCACGAAGGTTTTGTTGAGTTTTGTGTGATTGAAGTTTTCAACTTTTGGGTTATCTTACGATGGATGAAGGAATAAGTAGTAAGAAGAGCCTAAGCTTGGGGATGCCCATGGCATCCCAAGCTATTATCCAAAGAGAAGCAAGCAACTAAGCTTGGGGATGCCCCGAGTGGCATCCCCTCTTTCTTCTAACGACCATCGGTATTTTACTCGAAGCTATATTTTTATTCGTCACATACTATGAGTTTTGCTTGGAGTGTCTTGTATGATATGATTCTTTGCTTGTTTTGCTTTGTGTTCTAAGTTATGAATCCTTGCTGGACACACCTATTTGAGAGAGCCAAAATTATGCCATGACTTGTTAGAATTGCTCTCTATGCTTCACTTAAATTTTTATGAGCTATGGATTTGCTCTAGTGCTTCACTTATCTTTTTGAGCACGGCGTGCTTTAGTATTTTTGAAGAAATGCTCTCAAGCTTCACTTAGATTTATTTGGGAGTTAGTAATTTTTTTAAGAAATTCTCTCTTGCTTCACTTAAATTAATTTGAGAGAAAGAAGTATTATCCTTATGTTCTTCACTTATATTTGTTTGAGCTTATCAAAAGCAACACATGAAAATTAGTTCCAAATTGATAGATATCCAAGAAGGATATAATAAAAACTTTCATGAAGATCATTGGACAAAATAAACTTGATTCCTTGTAATAGTTTTGAGATATGATGATGTGATATGTGAGTTATGTTGATAGTAATTGTGCTTTAGTAAGAATATTGGTGTTAAGGTTTGTGATTCCCTATGCAAGCACGAAAGTCAATAGTTATGCAATGAAATTATATCCTACTTGTGGTGCATTATTCGGTGTTAATTATGCTTAATGCTTGCTTATGAGATTATTCGTTTTTTGTTTGGTCGCTTCTCAATCTTTTGCTAGCCTTCATTTTGCACACAGTATGATCACTACTTGTGCATCCAAAACCCTTTAAACCAGTTTTGCCACATGAGTCCACTATATCTACCTATATGCGGTATTCTTTTGCTGTTCTAAGCAAATTTGTATGTGCCATCTCTAATTTTCAAAATAAACTTCTCTTTTGTGTGTTCGTACTGCTCGCGAGGCGGTGAGGGGTGACTAATATTTTCCATGCTAGATGTGTTATTCTCATGATGAGTGTTTATTCACTTGTCATCGCACGAGAGTAAGGCAAAGGTATTTGGGATGCCCAGTCTCGAAATGAAAAATGAATTTACTTTATGTTGTCAAATAATAAATTCCTTGGAAAGTGTTGGTATGGAGGGCACCCGTGGATACGGCTAGCCATGGAAAGTGAAAGAAATGGTGGAAAAAGGAATAAACTTTATTTTCTGTTTGGGAACCGCCTATGATATAACTAGCATGAAAAGTGTTGGGAACTCTAAGTCGTTTTTGTTGGTGGGAAAAGCACACCTCCCAAAATGTTTTTATCTCTAAGTTTTTCATTTTGAGCTCTGGCACCTCCACAAATCCCTACTTCCCTCTGCGAAGGGCCTTTCTTTACTTGATGCAATTTTTATTTTTAATTTGAGTCTCCATCTTCTCTTATAAAGCACCAACTAGGAGGCACTATGATCGTACTTGAGCATTGGGTGTAGTTAATATGCGGGTGTGTTTCATGAATGGATCAATGGTTGAGCATGATGGGCTAGGGATAACTTATTTTAGCATTGATATTTTGAAAGACATAGTTGCTTGTTGATATGCTTGAGTATTTAAGTCATCATGTCAAAACTAGACTATTTCTTTGAATCATATAAAAGTCCAAATGTCCATGCTATAAAAGAAAGAATATGAGATGACATGTTAGGCAGCATTCCACATCAAAAATTCTGTTTTTATCATTTACCTACTCAAGGAAGAGCAGGAATTAAGCTTGGGGATGCTGATACGTCTCCAACATATCTATATATTTTTATTGTTCCATGTTGTTATATTATCATTCTTGGATGTTTTACAATCATTTTATAGTCATTTTATATCATTTTTTGGTACTAACCTATTGACATAGTGCCAAGTGCCAGTTGCTGTTTTTTGCATGTTTTTTACATCGCAGGAAATCAATACCAAACGGAGTCCAAACGCAGCGAAACTTTTTGTGGATTTTTTTTTGGACCAGAAGACATCCAGTGGGCCGGAGAAGTGCCTGGGGGGTGCTCCGAGGGGAGCACAACCCACCAGGGCGCGCCTGGAGGCCCAGGCGCGCCCTGGTGGGTTGTGCCCACCTCGGGTGCCCCCCGAACCGCCTCTTTGCTCTATAAATACCCCAATATTCCAGAAACCCTAGGGGATTCGACGAAAATCAATTCGAGCAGCCGCAGAGTCCAGAACAACCAGATCCAATCTAGACACCATCATGGAGGGGTTCACCACTTCCATTGGTGCCTCTCCGATGATGCGTGAGTAGTTCTTTGTAGACCTACGGGTCCGTAGTTCGTAGCTAGATGGCTTTCTCTCTATTGTTTGATTCTCAATAAAATGGTCTCTTGGAGATCCATATGATGTAACTCTTTTTGCGGTGTGTTTGTTCGGATCCGATGAACTTTGAGTTTATGATCAGATCTATCTTTTTATCCATGAAAGTTATTTGAGTCTTCTTTGATCTCTTATATGCATGATTGCTTATAGCCTCGTATTTATTCTCCGATAATTCGGTTTTGTTTGGCCAACTTGATCTATTTATCTTGCAATGGGAAGAGGTGCTTTGTAGTGGGTTCGATCTTACGGTGCTTGATCCCAGTGACAGAAGGCGAACCGACATGTATGTATCGTTGCTACTAAGGATAAAACGATGGGGTCTATTTCTACATAAATAGATCTTGTCTACATCATGTCATTGTTCTTATTGCATTACTCCGTTTCTCCATGAAGTTAATACACTAGATGCATGCTGGATAGCGGTCGATGTGTGGAGTAATAGTAGTAGATGCAGGCAGGAGTCGGTCTACTAATCTTGGACATGATGCCTATATATTGATCATTGCCTGCATATCGTCATGATTATTTGAAGTTTTATCAATTGCCCAACAGTAATTTGTTCACCCACCGTTTGCTATTTTTCCCGAGAGAAGCCACTAGTGAAACCTACGGCCCCCGGGTCTCTTTTCCAATATATTTGCTTTCAAGATCTGTTTTGCTATTCACTCTTTTCTTTATTTGCAACTTTTATTTTCAGATCTATTAAACCAAAAATACAAAAATACCTTGCTGCACTTTATTTTATTTGGCATTCGATCTATCAATATTTACTACTCTCTCACGTCCGTTTGCCAATTTTTGGCGCCGTTGCCCGAAAGGGATTGACGACCCCTTTTACACGTCGGGTTGTGAGTATTTGTTATTTGTGTGCAGGTGTTGTTTACGTAGTGTTGCTTGGTTCTCCTATTGGTTCGATAACCTTTGTTTCATCACTGAGGGAAATACCTACCGCCGCTGTGCTGCATCATCCCTTCCTCTTTGGGGAAATACCGACGTAGCCTCAAGCCGCGTCACACCATGCCAAGTTTCATGATTTTCAGGTGAGTTTTGGATTTACAGGAATTTGAAAAACCAAGTTTCTCAATGTTCTCGGCCGCGCCACGATGCCCAAATGGTTGAATTTCATTCCCATTTCTTGCATGGGACCTAGAAATTCACCCAAGGACACACATGTGATTTTTCAACCAACTTTGGTGCACTGGAGCATGTGCTTGCTATTCAAATTTGAATTATGCACATTAAATGACCACAAACTCAATTAATGTATAAAAAAGGCCAAACAAACCCGGAATAATTCCAAAATTTAACACAGCACTCATATGGTTCTATGTTGCCTCTGTAAAGAAAATCAGGGGGAGGCAGCGCATCTAGTTTCGCACACAAAGGTGACATGTTCCCTCTCGGAACCACGAGGATTCTTGGGAGAAGCTCCGATTTGCAAAAAGCTTATACCAAAACTTGTCCCAATTCGGCCAAATTTTATACATATGAAAATAGGGTTTAGATTATCCCAAACACCTCGCTACCTAGACCAATGTACTGTGATTTGAATTCAACATAAAATTGATACAAATATTTGAATTGGTGATCATATGGTACATGTAGTTCATATTTAAATATGATTACTACTATATGCATGTTTTTTGTAATCAAGATAATATTTAAGTGATGGCATAACTTGACAACAATCGTATTCGAATATGGAAAATTGATTCAAATTTAGTCCATATGGTAGACAATAATTTATATATATATCCATAGGGTGGAGTAAATTGTTCATATAAGATGGAAGATCAAAATGTAGGACTACATCCATTATAAACCGCAAGATCACCTAACGATATATTCGAAGTCAACATAACATGGATTCAAAAATTGAAATTCGAGATCCTGGCATTTGTAATCATATAAAAAGGGACATGACTCTTTCTTGTGGTGGGAATTGATTTGTTTTTTGTTGTTGTTGAGGAAAGTGCGAATTGATTTGGTACTGTACATGCTAATCTTGTTCACCCAATTTTTTTACATTTGTCTTGTAGTTTTTCAATGGCATTTATAGCAATATAGTAAAAGGGGACATGACTCTCTTGTGTCTTGTATGAATTGTCTTTTTTTTGTACACGTTAAGTTTGTTCTGCCAAACATGGAATCCGTGCCTTGTTATCCCAAAATTTTCAAGCTCGAGTATCTTTTGTCTCTTCTGCTGCAAAACTCCCGCCTCTGCAACCCGCGCCGTCCCTTGTTATCCCGAAATTTTGATGCGCGCGAAAACTCCTTCCTCATCCGAAATCGGTCCCGCAGCCCAAACACGTGAAATCCCCCTTCTACCCCTCAGCCGGAAATGCCGCCTCGACGTCGCGTGGTCAAAACCGGTGGGGGAACATTCGTAACTTACCCCACATTTCGTACAAGCGCGTCGCTAAGCCATGGCTCCCCCTACCTTCCCCTTCTAACACCCCCATTCATACACCGAGGCCGCCAAAACCCGCGAAACCCCACGCTCCTCTGACGGCCTCCCGACCGCCGCCCAGCCGGAGCCTCTTCCTCGACGACGTCGTCCACAGCAATAGCTCGACGTCCCTCATCCACCACACCGGATGAGGATCCATCGTCGATCTCGTCGTCCCGCTTGATCAGCCGCCCCGTCCTCCATCTCCAAGGAGCTGCCCTAACATTCACCTCGTCTATCGCGCCACCTCCATCCCCACAACATCGTCTTGACCTACCCCACCGGAACGGCAGCACCCTCACCAATTCCTCCGATGAAGCCGAGGCCTACTCGGTGCCACCAAGGAGGTTCTACACGCATCGCTGCATTTTATATTTTATTAGATCTCATGGGGCTGCCGGTGCTCGATACCGAGCAGCCATGGCGGGTCTCCATCTGCGGCGCTGTCGCCGACCACTTCCTCCATGGTGTCTCTCCCCATGTCGTTGCTTCCTCGGCGGCGACTTCCACACCAGCACTAGTTGCTGCTGCTGCTCTAGCTCTCGCTCGTGCTACTGCTGCTGCTCTGGCTCTTGGTCGTGTTGCGGCTCTGCTCTTGCTGTCGGTCGCCCTGCTGCACTGCTCTTGCTTTCGTTCATGCTACTGCTCTGATCTACTCTTGCTGTCGGTCACACTGCTGCTCCGCTCTTTCTCTCGTTCATGCTGCTGCTCCGCTCTTGCTTTCATTCATGCTGCTGCTCTGCTCTGCTGCTTTTCTCGCTTGCGCTGCTGCCGCTGCACGACCTGCGGTAGCTACAAGAGTTGCTGCTTTAGCACTCGCTCGTGGTGCTGCTGCACGAGCTGCTCTCTGCTAATGCGTTCATTCAGTGCTCGAATGCCCTAAACTTCTATTGCAGTGCTCTGCTACTAGTTTAATCAGTTTCGTTAGTAAAATTCAGTTTCGAAAGTAAAATTCAGTTTCAACTATAAAGTTCAGTTTCTTCAGATAAGTTTAGAGTCAATAGTATTTACAGCATCTGTCGGAGCGGCCGCGGCTTGGCTGATGTATTTTACATCTAGCACTTTTTGGTGATGTATTTTACATCATCTATTGCACATGCTATTGGACTCCCACTTCAGATTAACGTTGTCTGTCTTGTCCTGCTTCAGCCTCACTGTCGTACATCCCACCGGAGCTGCTCCAACGACGGAACCGTCCATCACAGGGGACCAGTACCCTCGGTGCCATCTCCAGAGGCCTTAGATCTTCTTCCCCGCCTCCGACAGTCACACCAGCATCACCATCCTCCACGTCCAACCCAATGATGCTGAGGTCGACAAGGCTATGCCAAAGAGGTTGTACACTCGTCGCATCACTTTGTTACTCTACATTCATTTCGATCCCTCGGGGATCCTCTGGTTCAAAGCAGTTGCAAATCTAGAAAGAAACGTATCGTGGTCACAAAGTTAACAGGGAGAAAACTAAATGCTCTTTTGAACAACAATTTGGATCGGTTTAGCAAGATAGCCATTATATGATATTCATGTGGACCAAATCTGAGCTCACAAAATATTTCGAGGGCAGGCTTCAGCCTATTGAAGACTGCCTACTAGAATCGCCACTGGTTCAAAGAAAAAGTGAAGGAAAACATAGGAATTGGAAACTTTACTATGGTACTACTATTTGTGCATTTGGTTAGAAGTAATGGAGCAAAGCAAAACTGGAGGTTTTTTCCTTTGGTGTCTCTTTCAAAGAAAAAATGTAGGAATTTTAATATCCACTTGGACGTCCTTTTCAAATTAATATGAATGAAGAACAGGACTAAGTGCATTACTGGCATAATAAGATTTTTATTTTACATTTTATGTGGTTTGACTTTAATTTGACCATGTTTCTCCATTCCCGTGTTCTTCCAATTCATGTGAACCAAACACATTGGAAACCAAACACCCAGGTTGACAGAAATCCTATGTCTACAAATGCTCTGTTTTGCATGTGCATTCCTATCGTATTACTGTATTTTTCCTGTCGCTATGTTTTTAGAATCCTCCAATTATAAGGAGCCCTTACAGATTTACTTCATTTTCAGATAGGTGTCAAAGAAAACTCTGTGTGTTTTGTCCCGCTCCTGCCGTGCCATCATCCACCCCACCTGAGGTGCACCATCGACGAAAGCGTTCACGGCAGCAGAGAATCCCCCTGCAGACCTTCTTTCGCTATCTCAGATCATCTTCCCTGTTGCCGCCAGCCACGCCAACTGCATTACCATCATCGACTAAGCAGATGAACCTGAGGACTACATAGTTCCGGAAGAGAGGTTGCACTCTTTTCTGTCTGCTTATGTTATACATCGGTTATTATTACCTACTACTTTATCGTCCTGTTCACCTCTTACACTCCGAGTCAGGTCCAAACTACCGTTCCAACTTGAGTTTTAAAATGCCTGTGGGGCACATATGGAGGTAACAACAAATAGTATCTGTGTACTATCTGGTTCATCTGGGGTCTTCTATGTGGTTCATGTTGGGTGGGCAACAAACAGTAGATGAGCCATCGTCTATCTTTTTAAACTGAAGCTATCATCTGCCTGCTATCATTAGTTTTGGATCTATCCACTCGTTTGCTACCATCAGTTTTGATTTCTGCATGCACCCCTTAGGCATTACATAATCTAACTATGTTTTTTTATTATGCATGTCATTTATTGTACACAATCGTACTGAACATGTAGAGAAAAAGAGAAGACCGTTGCGTGGGAATATAATGTCATGCAGACGCCGCTCCATGGTGGGCGAAGTGGGGACCCCCTCCGCCCATTCCAGATTGTATTCCAGAGGAAGATAACTGTTCAGAGGGGGATTCAGAGGGAGTCGACCACTCCTATTTACCCCCTGAGGTATTTGCTCTAACCTGGCATGCTGATGTTGGTCATATCATGCATATGGCGCCTCACATTGCTTACTTGATACATCTTATATGTCATCAGCTTAGTTTAGATTTGCTTTGTGTGAATGCCATCTGTTTGGTTTCTATATCATACTCCCTCCGTTCCTAAATATTTGTATTTTTAGAGATTTCTACCAGTGACTACATACGGAGCAAAATGAGTGAATCTACACTCTAAAATATGTCTCTATACATCTGTATGTGGTAGTCCATTTGAAATCTCTAAAAAGACAAATATTTAGGAAAGGAGGGAGTATATGTGAATTATGCAATGTCATCTTCTTTAGCCAGGCATCATATAAGCGAATCATGCAATGCCATCCTATTTAGCCAGTCAGCGTGTATCTGAATTGTATCGTGCCATACTATTTTTTTTCATAATGTATTCCATTTGTCAACAATGTTTGTACATTCATCTACTCTTCCTGTGCATCAACCATTTGAGTCGGTGATGGGAAATCTGGAGTGAAAACAAGGTCTTCTGAGCAGTCAGTGCTACCTGTCGATGCAAATTTCTTGTTGGTTACAGATAGCTCCTCAGAGGAGGATTCAGCGGTAGATGACCAGTCGTATTCCCCCCCCCCCCCGAGGTGTATGCTCTAACTTGGCAGGGTTATATTTATCATATCATGCATATGGTGGCTTGCATTGCCATGCCATCTGCTTAGATTAGACATGCTTTGTGTGAATGCCTCCTGTTTGCTTTCCATATCAGATATGTGAATTATGCAATGCCATGTTTATTAGCCAGTTATCATATATGTGAATTATGCACCGCCATCGTGTGTAGCAAGGCATCATATATGTGAATTATCTCATGCCATCCTTTTTTTTCATTACGTATTCCATTTGTCGACAATCTATGTATATTGAACTACTCTTCATGTGTATCAGCCATTTGAGCCAGTTATGGAAAAATCTGGAGTGAAAACAAGGTCTTCAGAGCAGGCAATGGTACCTGTTGAAGCATATATCTTGATGGTTACAGATAGCTCCGCAGCGGAGGATTCAGAGACAGATGACCAGTCCTATATCCCACCTGACGTGTATGCTCTAACTTGCAATGTTTATATTTCTCATATCATGCATATGGTGTCTTGCATTGCTTAGTTTAGACATCATATACACAATATTCAATGCCATCTGCTTAGTATATGAATCAATTATGTGAATTATATCATGCCATCATGTATACTTAGACAACATGTATGTGAATTATTTCATCGCAACCTATTTTAGAAAGACATCATATAGTTTTGTCATTTCATCCTGTTTAAATACTCATCATATGTTGAATTATGCCATTATATCCTGTTAAGTTATCCATCATATATCTGAAACTGTGTCATGCTATCCTGTTTAGTTAGCCATCATATATGTGAAATTGTGTCATGCTGTCCTGTTTGGTTAGACAACATATATGTGAATTACCACATATGTCTATCATACAATGTGTGTGCATTCAATTTCTTTTCTTGTTTATCAGCCATTTGAATTGGAGGGGTTGATGGCAGTATCTAAGGGAGTAAAAACCCGTTCTTCACAAAAGACATTGCTACCTGTCGATGCAGGTAGAACCAAGGTTGTACTGGCTCACGAACTAGCCCCACCACACATAATCGAGACTCTTCCAGATTGTACACTTACACCGTTGGACAGAGAACCAGCTACACCCCATCTAACCCCAACCCCAGCAGATAGTAACCCACTTCTAGTTGACACAGCACCATGTCCACCACAGAGTACCCCTACACGAGTAGTTTGTACAGCAACTGCAGTGCCCAAAGCATGAAGACCACCACAGCGAACCCAAACTCCACGTTTAAAGCAGAAGAGCAATTGTTCTCAAGTCAGATTCCATAGCTATGGTCCATACTGCTTTGCTCTTGCATCACTGTATTTACTCATACCAACTAATTTCAAATTTGAAGTATCCAATTGAAACTCCAATGGCGCAACAAGTATGATTTAAACCTATTTCTTTAACTGAATTGCTGTTCTAACTTCTTGCTCTATGTTGATTTCAGTTTCAGTTGTATAAACAGTTATGTTATCATGTCATGCACATTACAAATGTTGCCAGTGTTGTGTAGTTTCCCACAATTATATTCTGTCTATGCTGCTGTGTCTTAAAAAGATATGATTTGAACTGTGTGTCTATCTTGATTTGGCATCATAAACTAGAATGATGTAGACAATACAGTGACCATAGTACATAGATATATGTTTGTTTCATGCTGTTATCCTATCCACCTTACTACTAAACCGGTTTACCAAAATGAGTTTCATATACTACATGCTAAACCTGTGATGTGTCTGCTTTTTTCTCTTGTAGAATGCGAACAGAATATTGGAGAAGAGCACCCCATTATGCAATGGTAGAGAAAGTAATGCAGATAAGGTTCAAGATAGTGAGACAACCCTGTTGGTCTCCAAGAAAGGCGATAAAAACTATCTTGTAGATAGTGAGACAACCACAAAGTCCTGCGTTGACGTAGTGTTCGAGTTACTGGCCACTACCGCTGGCAGAAGCTCTTCGAACTCGCTGCCTGAATCACTTCGGCTTCTTTAGTCTCAGCTACAAGCTAAAAGGCATCAGTCAGCTGTGCTGCGGTAAGAAGCCGAAGGACTGAGGAAGTCCCTGCAGAATTTAGATGCATACTTTCTGGTGCAACAGCAAGTGCTGGACGATTTTAGCGCCAAACAAGAGAAAACTAATAAGCTTCCTAAGGTTCTTACCAGCATGGTGGGTATCTAGGATATCGTTTCTTGAGCTCTTCTGAAGTGGTTTCAGTTCTGGACTTGTTTTGCTGCCGCGTTTATTTTCACTGGTGGCCAATTTAGACGCCCAGTGTATGTAATATGCTGCTTTGTTCACTATATCTGCATTGGTGGCAAACTTTGATGCCCAGTGGATGTAATATTTGTAATAGCCGTAATAGCCTAGCATAAGTTGCTTGCTTATTTATTTCCTTATTGTCTTGTTTAGTTTTTTGCTTGTAGTCACTGCAGTTCTTTTTCCGCAGTAAACTTTTTATTTAGAACTAGGCCGCAATAACCATGGGAAACATATGCCTGCTGCAGTGGGCCTCCTAAGGTCCGTATGATCCATGGGCCTTCTACGGGCCGTAGATTCAATGGGACTTCTACGGGCCATATGATCGATTAGCCAAACATGGGTTGTACTTTCGTTGACACTTAACAGGCCGCAATATGGGCCGTAAACGGGCTATAATGGGAATCGCTTGTTTATGTGGGCCGACCATAACGGGCCATTAATAGGCCCATGTGTACAACAGGCTTAATTCTACTGGCAGGCATAACGGGTCATTAATGGGCAATATTTGATGACGCTATGAAAATGGCCCAACAGATTAAAGGGCCACAGACGGGCCGACTTTAACCACGGGCTGAATATGGCCCACAAGCGGAACATGCCAGTAATGGACTGTAAGTAATCGAATGCCGGAAATGAGCCCAATAATAAATGGGCCCTTAGAAGGCCGAAAGATAACACGGGCTGAAACGGCCCAATGAAATAATGGGCCGTTAATGGGTATAAAGTGATACACTGTTCATTATGGGCCAGTTTCACCATGGGCCGTTTATGGGCCAAGATTTACCAAGCGCCTCATATGGGCTGAAAGACATCATGGGCCATACATGGGCCAGAAGTTACAATGGGCTGGAATCATATTGGACGGCCCATATGGCGCTATTGGGCCTAATTCGGATAGGCCATAACGGGCCGTGAGTTAGCGGGCTATAAATGGGCTATATGCGAGCAGGCCGTTAATAGGCCTTCCGTGGGCTGGGCCGCTACCTTTTGACAAAGTCAAACGGGCCGGCCTTTTGACCTGAATGGGCCACTGTTGGGCCAAGCCACATGTCGACGTATCATAGGCGCATCCCGTCCATTCGCTGGATGACATCTGTCCTAGCACTGAGCCGACACGTGGATACTTCAGCGAATGAGAATTTTACACGTGGAAAGTCCCCATTGGTCGGGGCTGTTAATGGGTTATCGGATCCAAACGGGAACCCGATAGCTTAATGGCGACCCGTTACGGTGGATGCCACATGTCGGTTACCCTTGACGAAAACACTTCCATGACGCGTGATTTATCATCATGGAAGTGGACACTTCCGTGATGATAATTTTGGTATTGTCATGGAACACTTCTACGACAGCATAGGTCTGACTATCTTGATTCTGTCAAAAAATCATCATGGATGTACATGCATGACAGAAAATGTGAACTACTGTGACAAAAACGTATCATCACGGAAGTGTATTTTTTTTTGTAGTGTCAAGTGGTTTCCACAGTGGCAAAAAGGTCATTACAGGGGGGATTAGACTAATGCAGAGCTATCATACCTAACTCTGTCAGTTAGGACAAAATGCATTAAGCGCGCTGCTAGGTGTCGTGTGGAGATTGAAGCCTGGCAAGGCCGCTACGCCGCTTAACCAGCTACCTCCTATCAGCGTGACACGCCATTAGGACGGGTGTCATTAAACGTGATTTACCCCTCCAGCAAAATGACACCCAAGGGTTATGTCCACCTAAGCACATGCGGGGTCAACACCTCACTAATTAGCGGCCAGCTCATGAGAGAGGTAGAGCGCTGGTGTTGGCGAGGAACCCATGCCCGGAGGGCTTGCCGGGGCCTGACTTGCCGACTCCCTCCTGCTGGGGTTGGTTGCTCCTGTTATAAAACTTGTGTCTTGATCCAACGCTTGGTCTTCTTAACGCTCTCCTTGATCTCACGAAGAGCGGTTTCTCTGGCTTAGTTTTATTTGAGACTTGGCACTGGACACAAGAATCCGCAACGCGCATGTGCATAAGTTAGGGCAGCAAACACTCATGTTTGTTGCACCGACAGGAGCCCCCAGTCCTGGCTCAAACATGCCGCCGGGCATCGTTGGGTAGGCCCAACAAATGCACATGCACACATATTGAACTTGCCGGGAGCGACGCTGTATCCTTGAGATCTTCTTTGCTTCTTCATTAATCTGGAACTGGCCAGCCCCCAGTCTCATCCGGATATCTCCGGCGCCCAGACGACGCGCGTCGTTCATGTCAAAAACCAGGGGCGTCTACACTCATTGGACGCCATTTGGGCGCCCGCGCGGGAGTCGGGGTAACTGCCATTTGACCTTTAGTTCACCCACCACCCCTACCGTTTCTACCATGTGTGCTGCATGCATTGCACGGAGTTGGTGGTGGACGAGCGGGGCTCGGGGACGTGCGCTCTGGCAGAAGACGCAGCGCCTCCGATTGGTGTAGTGCGACGGTTGATGGAGCAAGATGCCACCCAGCGATGCAGAGGGCCGGATTGGCAGAGCGGGGTGGTTGCTCCAGAGTAGTGGAGAGCCAGCCTCCCTCGCTTCCTCTATAGAAGGGAGGAGTGCAAGGGCTAGTGATGCTCATCCACTTTCTCCTCCTTCTCCTTTCTTGCTTCTGTCTTCTGTCATGGCGAGAAGAAGAGGCCGGGCTCGTGCTTCGGCCACGGCGACGACAGCTTCTCATGGACAACATGCTTTGGTTCTGGATGCGGCCGTAGAGGCCGGTTCTAGTGCATGGGGCAGAGCCACGGGGCGCGGTCGGGGTCAACGCAAGTGGGGCGGGGCACTCGTCATCTCCCCCAACTGCTCCACCCCTGGCAGAAGGCCATGCGGGGCACACGGCGCTTGAGTTCATCGCAAGCTGCGCGGTCCTCCCCACAGCCATCTGCGAATCCCTCGCCCTTTCACCAGGGTGATGGAGGTCGATCAACCGCTTGGGCTGCGGCTGCTATAATGGCGCCATGTGGGTGAATGTAGAGTTCCCCACGTCATCCTCCTTAGGCATGGGTGGAAAACCTTCACCCGCGTCCATTACCTTGCGGAGGGGCATGTCCTTTGCTTCAAATTAGTGGAGTCTGACATGCTCTCCATAAAGGTCTTCGGGCGTTCAGGCGCTCGTCTTGGGTGCTGTGTATAAAACTTGAGCGATGACGAAAGCTCCTCCTCGAGCAGCAACGACGAGGAGGACAACGATGGCGAAGATGGCGGCGGCGGGTATCCGGTCGTCAAGTCCGAAGACGATGACTCGGAGTCCGGCTAAACAACGGCAACACCGTCATCACCAACTGGGCGTCGGCGGCACCATCATCTGCAGATGGCCGTCGGTAGAGCGATTTGCCGAGGGTGCTTCTTTTAGACGCCACCGCCACCTCCAGTTGGACCCTGGCAGGCTCGTGGACTCCAGCTTCGTCTCCCCTTCTGGCGGGTGCTCCGCCTAGCTACTCTCTCCGTCCTAGCTTCATTTCTCTGCTGGGGTGGCGGTCTCCCGATCTTGTCAGGCTGCGTCCTTGTGGTCCTGGCGAAGGTGACCAGGGCATCGCCTAGGCTCTCCTTTTGCCCTTCTTGCCCTCGAGATAAACCCTAGGAGGAGAGGGACGAGAAAGGCATTACGGAGCAGTTTTCCTTTTTAATAAAAAGATGTATGGTGTTGATGTGTTTGAATCAAATTTATGTACTTCCTTATCCATGTTAGCACTTGTATGATTTGTACTTGTCGTTTCACGCAATTTTAAAATGGAAAAAATCCGTTGGGAGTCTGTGCGTGCTTTTGAGGTTTTCTGAGGGAATTGCCGCCATCACCCTCCTTGGAAGCAGAGTTTCCGACAAGGCTTCTTGCCGGCCTTTGGCGTGGCTACTACTAACCATCAATCGAGTGGACTCTTAACGGTGTATTTAGATGCGGCTGCACTGATCCTATCAAGTGGGCTCGAGTCAAGGATAGGAGCACGAATGGTAAACGCAGTAAGGCCCCTTACCGGTTTATTCAGACGCAGCTGCACTGATCCCGTCGAGTGGACTCGAGTCAAGGACAGGAGCGCGAATGGTAAACGCGGCAAGGTTTCCACGCATGCAAGTTTCTCATACATAGGTGTAACATGGAATGACTGTGAAGTTTAAACGAGACAAAGTTATCATTCTTTGTTGTACTTCTTATCATTTATATAAGGAAGAGTTGTCACTGGACCAACTAAATGAGTCTATTTCCATCTCCTCCATCTCCATCTCCTCCCCGGGAAAGTTGCTCATGAGGGATTCTTCTACTTTTATCAGAAAGAGAGAGAGAGAGAGAGAGAGAGAGAGAGAGAGAGAGAGAGAAGGTAACATGAAGCCTTCAACAACATGTTAGTCACTCTATTTGAAATTAGTGTAATCATATCAAAACTATGTTTAAGCAAGCTAGAAAACATGCATGCAAGTTTTGAAAAACACTGGGTTTTTATTAGCTATGCACAGGGTCTTCGCCTGGCTTTGTATAAAGGGTTACAAGTCTCGGAGACTATGCTTGTACAAAAGAGGTTGCCGGGGCAAGGCCCGGCAACCGCGCCTCATGGGTAGAACTTGCAAAGATGCTCAATATTCCATGCGTTTTGCACACAAATACCATCTTCGGTCTCCAGACGGACTGCGCCAGGTGTGGTGACTCATACTACCCGATAAGGGCCATCCCACTTCGGCGTCAACTTGTTTGCACCCTTGGCAGACTGAATAGGCCGAAGGATAAGGTTGCCTTCCTCAAGGCTCCAGGCATGAACCTTGCGGCTATGGTAGCGGTGCAAGGCTTGCAGGTATCGTGCAGCACGTACAACAGCCCGGAGACGATCTTCCTCGAGGAGCATGACATCGTCATGCCGGAGCTGCTATTGCGCTACTTCATCGTAGGCAAGTACTCGAGGTGACCAGTATATGAGTTTCGTGGGGAGCACCGCTTCTGCGCCATAGAGTAGGGAGAAGGGTGTCTGGCCAGTAGCTCAATTTGGTGTCGTTCAGAGTGACCAAAGAACCACCCGCAATTCATCAATCCAATGCCTCCCGCACTTGTGCAGCCTGTCAAAAGTTCTTGTCTTGAACCCGTGCAATACTTCAGCATTTGTTCTTTCTGCTTGCCCGTTGCTCCTTGGGTGAGCAACAGATGCAAAGCATACCTTGCTTCCAAGGCTTTGAGTGTATTGCATGAAAGCATGGCTCGTGAATTGTGTGTCGTTGTCTGTGATGACCCTGTTTGGGACTCCGAACCGGCAAACCAATCCTTTGAAGAACTTGACAGCTGATTGTGCAGTCAACTTTCTCATTGGCTCTACCTCAGGCCACTTTGTGAACTTGTCGATAGAGACATACAAGAACTCAAAGCCCCCGGTAGCACGGGGGAAGGGGCCCAAAATATCGAGCCACTAGACCGAGAAGGGCCAGGATAAGGGAATCGTTTGGAGGGCTTGCGCTGGCTGATGTATGCTCTTTGAATGGAACTGGCATGCTTCACATCTTGTTACTAGCTCAGTTGCATCCTGGAGGGCAGTGGGCCAATAAAAGCCTTGCTAGAAAGCCTTCCTGATAAGGGTTCTTGCTCCTATGTGGGATCCACATACACCTCCATGTATCTCTGCCAACAACTTATGTCCATCTTCTTGGGTTATGCATTTCAATTTCACTCTGTTGGGTCGCTTTCTGTTGTCCACAAACTAGTACATACTTGACTGTCGGGCTACTTTCTCAGCTTGCTCTTGTTCTTCGGGAAGTTCTCCTGTTTGGAAAAACTGGACAATCTATTGCGCCCATGTCGGAGCCTGGGGCTCGATGACAAGGACCAAAGGCATCTCTTCGGCCACGGGAGCACTGGTCCCATCAGCAAGAATCTAGGTTCTGCGCGGGGCCGCTGCTCACCGGAAGCCGCATCGATGTTCCCGGAAGGTGCCTTGTCAGTGGCTTCTGGGAGCTCTGCCGAAAAGTAGTTGCTGGTAGTTATCTTCCTCTGCTTCTTGGCTCTCATTGACGGGGTAACTATGGGTTGAGTTAAGCGGAGCACAAAAGTACCTGGTTCCACAGGTAGCTTTTGGGCAGCACACTATGACAGGTGGTCATCAACGCTGGTTTCTGCCCTAGGGACGTGTTCCGTTTGTAGGCCATCAAATTGTTCTTCCAACTTCCTCGGTTCATCCATGTATGCTTCCATCAACGGGCTCTGGTAGTCCTTGTTAACTTGCTTCACCACAAGTTGTGAATCTCCTCAGATGATCAGCTTTTTGATCCCCAACTCTAGCGCAATTCTAAGGCCGGCAAGCAGTCCCTCATACTCAGCAGTATTGTTGGTAGCTTCCTCCCAGGGGAAATGCATCTGAACCACATACTTGAGGTGCTCTCCGGTGGGTGCGATAAGCAGTACCCGGGCACCAGCGCCTTGCAGTGAGAAAGCACCATCAAAGTACATGATCCAATTCTTCTCAGTTTCCTTCCCAGGGAGTGCTGATTCCTGGAACTCATCATCTGGTGTTGGTGTCCATTCCTCAATGAATTCATCTAAGGCTCTGCTCTGGATGGTTGATGTGCTTTCAAATTTGAGTGCAAAGCTTGACAACTCTAGTGCCTACTCCACTATCCTGCCGGTTGCTTATGGATTTCTTAGAATATGCTGCAACGGAAAGCGGGTGACCACCATAATCTCATGTGCTTGAAAGTAGTGGTGCAGCTTCCTCAAGGCCATGAGTAAGCCGAAGAGCAATTTTTGCTCACCCGAATACCTTGATCTAGCCCCTTGCAGGAGGGAACTAACAATGTATATGGGTCGCTGCACCACTTTCTTCTTCGGAGCAACTGGTTTTTCAGCTATCTTTCTTTGCACTATTTTCTCCTTCCCGGCATCTGGCCTTGCCGGAGAATTTTCCACCTCATCGATGAAGGGTTCTACCGCGGTTGCTTCTTCATTATCAGCTTCTCTCTGTGCCACTAGTGCAACACTAACCACTTGAGTTGTTGCTGTTAAATATAGCAACAATGGTTCTTGTGGCTTAGGCGTGACTAGAGTTGGCGCAGAGGACAAGTATATTTTTAGGTCTTGTAGCGCAACCTCTGCTTCTCGAGTCCATTTTACTGGACCTACCTTTTTCAAGATTCTTAAAAATGGCAGGGTGCGCTCAGCAGACCTTGAAATGAACCTTCTCAAAGCTACAACACATCCGGCAAGTCGCCTCACGTCTTTGATGGTTTTGGGTGCTTGGATCTGCTCGATGGCCTTAATTTTGTCGGGGTTCGCTTCGATCCCTCGCTGTGATATAAAGAATCCGAGGAGCTTGCCGGAGTGGACACCAAACACACACTTCTCGGGGTTGAGTCTTAAGAAACAAGACATGATGTAGAGGGATAAACTCAAGCAATATGACATAAACCCCATCTTTTTATCCTTGATGGCAACAATACAATACGTGCCTCGCTACCCCTTCTGTTACTGGGTGAGGACAATGCAAGATTGAACCCAAAACTAAGCACCTCTCCCATTGCAAGAAAAACCAATCTAGTTGGCCAAACCAAACCGATAGTTTGAAGAGAAATACAAAGATATCTTAATCATGCATAAAAGAATTCAGAGAAGACTCAAATAATATTCATAGATAATCTGATCATAAATCCACAATTAATCAGATCTCAACAAACACACCGCAAAAGAAAATTACATCGGATAGAACTCCAAGAACATCAAGGATACCATGGTATTGAAGATCTCAGAGAGAGAACAAGCCATCTAGCTACTAGCTATGGACCCGTAGGTCTGTCGTAAACTACTCACGCTTCATCGGAAGGGCAGCAAGGTTGATGTAGAGGCCCTCCGTGATCTAATCCCCTCCGGCAGGGTGCCGGAAAAGGCCACAAGATGGGATATCATGGGAACAGAGGCTTGCGGCGGCGGAAAAGTATTTTGGTGGATGCCTCTGATGTTTGGGGAATCTTTGAGAATTTATAGAGGTGCAACTAGGGTTAGGGGACTCCCGAGGGGCCCACAACCCAGGGGCGCCCCCCTAGGGTGCGACCTGAGGGCTTGTGGCCTCCTCAGGACTCTTCTGGCCCTCTCTTCAAGTCATGTAGGTGTCTTCTGGTCCAAGAAAAATCATCGTAAAGTTTTATTCCGTTTGGACTCCGTTTGATATTCCTTTTCTATAAAAGTAAAAAACAAGGAAAAAACGGAAACTGGCACTGGGCTCTAGGTTAATAGGTTAGTCCCAAAAATAATATAAAATAGCATATTAATGCATATAAAACATCCAAAACAGATAATATAATAGCATGGAACAATAAAAATTTATAGATACCTTGGAGAGGTATCAAGCATCCCCAAGCTTAATTCCTGCTCGTCCTCGAGTAGGTAAATGATAAAAACATAATTTTTTATGTGGAATGCTACATAACATATTTATCAATGCAATCTTCTTTATTGTGGCAAGAATGTTCAGATCCACAAGATTCAAATTGACATAAAAACAATTGTACTAATAATACTTCAAATAACATGGCCAAAGAAAGTTAGCCCTACAAAATCATATAGTCTGTCTATGCTCCATCTTCATCACACAAAGTATTTCATCATGCACAACCCCGATGACAAGCCAAGCAATTGTTTCATACTTTTGGTGTTCTCAAACTTTTTCAACTTTCACGCAATACATGAGCATGAGCCACGGATATAGCACTATTGGTGGAATAGAATATGGTGGTTGTGGAGAAGACAAAAAAGGAAGGAGAAAGTCTCACATCAACTAGGCAAATTAATGGGCTATGGAGATTCCCATCAATTGATATCGATGCAAGTGAGTAGGGATTGCCATGCAACGGATGCACTAGAGCTATAAGTGTATGAAAGCTCAAAAAGAAACTAAGTGGGTGTGCATCCAACTTGCTTGCTCACGAAGACCTAGGGCAATTTGAGGAAGCCCATCATTGGAATATACAAGCCAAGTTCTATAATGAAAAATTCCCACTAGTATATGAAAGTGACAAAATAGGAGACTCTCTATCATGAAGAACATGGTGCTATTTCAAAGCACAAGTGTGGAAAAAGGATAGTAACATTGTCCCTTCTCTCTTTTTCTCTCATTTTTTTTGTTTGGGCTTCTTTGGCCTCTTATTTTTAAAGTCCGGAGACTCGTCCCAACTTGTGAGGGAATCATAGTTTCCATCATCCTTTCCTCACATGGGACAATGCTCTAATAATGATGATCATCACACTTTTATTTACTTACAACTCAAGAATTACAACTCGATACTTAGGACAAAATATGACTCTATATGAATGCCTTCGGCAGTGTACCAGGATGTGCAATGATCAAGAGTGACATGTATAAAAAATATGAATGGTGGCCAAGCCACAAATACTATGCCAACTACATGATCATGCAAAGCAATATGACAATGATGGTGCGTGTCATAATAAAACGGAACGGTGGAAGTTGCATGGCAATATCTCTCGAAATTGAAATGGAAATGCCATAGTAGGTAGGTATGGTGGCTGTTTTGAGGAACGGTATATGGTGGGTTTAATGCACCGGCGAAATTTGCGCGGTACTAGAGAGGCTAGCAATGGTGGAAGGGTGAGAGTGCGTATAATCCATGGACTCAACATTAGTCATAAAGAACTCACATACTTATTGGAAAAATTTATTATCCATCAAAACAAAGTACTACATGCATGCTACTAGGGGGATAGATTGGTAGGAAAAGACCATCACTCATCCCCGACCGCCACTCATAAGGAAGACAATCAAGAAATAAGTCATGCTCCGACTTCATCACATAACGGTTCACCATACGTGCATGCTACAGGAATCACAAACTTTAACACAAGTATTTCTACCAATCCACTATTACTCACTAACATGACTCTAATATCACCATCTTTATATCTCAAAACAAATGCATGGAATCAAACTTCTCATATATTCAATGGTCTATATAATAAAGTTTTTATTATATCACTCTTGGATGCCCATCATATTAGGACTAAATTCATAACCTAAGCAAATTACCATGCTGTTTAAATACAGTCAAAATAATATAAGTGAAGCATGAGAGTTCAACAATTTATATAAAATAAAGCCACCGCCGTGCTCTAAAAAGATACAAGTGAAGCCCTAGAGCAAATTGCCTAGCTCAAAAGATATAAGTGAAGCACATAGAGTATTCTAATAAATTCACGATTAAAGCGTGTCCCTCTCAAAAGGTGTGTACAGCAAGGATGATTGTGGGAAACTAAAAAGCAAAGACTCATACCATACAAGATGCTCCAAGCAAAACACATATCATGTGGTGAATAAAAATATAGCCTCAAGTAAATTTACCAATGGATTGAAGACAAAAGAGGGGACGCCATCCGGGGCATCCCCAAGCTTAGATGCTTGGTTTTCCTTGAATATTACCTTGGGGTGCCTTGGGCATCCCCAAGATTAGGCTCTTGCCACTCCTTATTCCATAGTCCATTAAATCTTTTCCCAAAACTTGAAAACTTCACAACAGAAAACTCATAAGATCCGTTGTTATAATAAAGTAAATCACCACTTTAGGTAATGTTGTGAACTCATTCTAAATTTATATTGGTGTTATATCTACTGTATTCCAACTTCTCCATGGTCCATACCCCCCGATTCTACCCATAGATTCATCAAAATAAGCAAACAACACATACAAAACAGAATCTGTCAAAAACAGAACAGTCTGTAGTAATCTGGAAATTTCATATACTTCTGTAACTCCAAAAATTCTAAAAAATTATGAAAATTTAGGAAATTTGTATATAAATCATGTCTAAAAAAATTCAGATCAAAAGCACGTTTTTGTGATTTTCTAAATTTCTGGCAATGAGCGCAAAAGTTTCGGTCTTTCGGCAAGATCAAATCAACTATCACCATAGACAATCCCAAAGGTCTTACTTGGCTCAAACACTAATTAAAACACCAAAACACAATTACTACAGAGGTAATAATGTGCATTTATTGAAAAACAGAACAAAAGAAAAATAAAAATAAAATTGCGTTGCCTCCCAACAAGCGCTATTGTTTAACGCCCCTAGCTAGGCATAAAACATAGATATAGGTATTGTCATCTTTGGTAAGTTTTTCCATAGATGTGTTCTTGTCAGGGGGTTTTGCAAAGATAACTTGAAACACATTATCCATAGAAATTTTGGCATTATCAAGTATTCTTCTATGTAACCCCTTTGATTCCCGGCCACAATCCAAGAATAATGTTGATTAACATCACTGAAAACTTGTAGGATCACATCTAAAACAGGGATTTTCTTTTTAAGGTTCTCATAAAAAAATTGATTATTTCCAAGAAAATGTCTCAACGTATAGTCACTATTGTAAAGGATCTCATCTATCACTGTTTTTTCATGACTCATACCATAAAAATAAAAATTTCCCTAGCTTCTCGCACTATGTGATCAAATTCATTCATAATAACATGGGTAGCTATCTTTTTAGCTTTAGGATCTTTTATAACAGGAAGCTCATAAAACAATATTTGCAAGGTAGGATGGGTATGGATAAATCTATTTTCAAATTTTAGAACTAGTGCTGAAATAGCCTCCGCATAAGTTTTAGTTCTCTTAAGTATAGGAGCATCATCAAAAGGCAATTGCCGACACAATTGAAAAATTCTTGGATATGTTCCTTTTCCCATAACATTCCCTTGCCCCAAAACAAAAGTTTTAGCATCCAGATTGCCAGATCGTCCAATTTTAGGAGCTAGGCCATCATCTATTTCTGCCGTACCAAAGTCACTCATGATGATGAGTTCAAGCAAACAAAAAGATCGAGCGAAGAGAAAAGGGCGAATAAAAAGGCAAATATTTTTGTATTTTTCTGAAAACGTTTTAGAAGTGGGGGAGAGGAAAATGAGAGGCAAATGGCAAATAATGTAAGTGCAAGAGATGAGAGTTTGTTATGGGTACTTGGTAGGCTTGATGTAGAACCTCCCCGGCAATGGCGCCAGAAATTCTTCATGCTACTTCTTGAGCATGTGTTGATTTTTCCCTTGAAGAGGAAACGGTGATGCAGTAAAGTAGAGATAAGTATTTCCCTCAGTTAAGAACCAAGGTATCAATCCAATACGAGGCACAAGCAAGTCTCCAATCTAAGCACCTGCACAAACTAACAAACACTTGCACACAACGGTGAAAAGGGGTTGTCAATCCCTTCACGGTCTCCAACAAGAGTGAGATCTAATAGAGATAGGTATAAAAGATAAATAAAAGAGCAAACTAAAGTAAATATAAATAAATTGTAGCAAGGTATTTTTGGGTTTTTTGGTTTATAGAACTGAAAATATATGATGGAAAATAGACCCGGGGGCCATATGTTTCACTAGAGGCTTCTCTCTTGAAAGAAAACATACGGTGGGTAAACAAATTATTATTGAGCAATTGATAGAAAAGCGCATAGTTATGACGATATCTAATGCAATGATCATGAATATAGGCATCACGTCCATGACAAGTAGACCGAAATGATTCTGCATCTACTACTATTACTCCACACATCGATCGCTATCCAGCATGCATCTAGAGTATTAAGTTCATAAGAACAGAGTAACGCCTTAAGCAAGATGACATGATGTAGAGGGATAAACTCAAGCAATATGACATAAACCCCATCTTTTTATCCTTGATGGCAACAATACAATACGTGCCTCGCTAACCCTTCTATCACTGGGTGAGGACACCACAAGATTGAACCTAGAACTAAGCACCTCTCCCATTGCAAGAAAAACCAATCTAGTTGGCCAAACCAAACCGATAGTTCAAAGAGAAATACAAAGATATCTTAATCATGCACAAATGAGTTCAGAGAAGACTCAAATAATATTCATAGAAAATCTGATCATAAATCCACAATTCATTGAATCTCAACAAACACACCACAAAAGAAGATTACATCGGATAGAACTCCAAGAACATCGAGGAGAACATGGTATTGAAGATCAAAGAGACAGAGCGAGCCATCTAGCTACTAGCTATGGGCGCGTAGGTCTATGGTAAACTACTCACGCATCATCGGAAGGGCAGCAAGGTTGATGTAGAGGCCCTCCGTGATTGAACACCCCTCTGGCAGGGTGCCGGAAAAGGACCCAAGGTGGGATCTCATGGGAACAGAGGCTTGCGGCGGTGGAGAAGTATTTTGGTGGATGCTTCTGATGTTTGGGGAATATTTGAGATGTTATAGAGGTGGAACTAGGGTTAGGGGACTCCCAAGGGGCCCACAAGCCAGGGGCGCACCCTGAGGGCTTGTGGCCTCCTCAAGACTCTTCTTGCCCTCTCTCCAAGTCACGTAGGTGTCTTCTGGTCCAAAAAAATCATAGTAAAGTTTTATTCCGTTTGGACTCCGTTTGCTATTCCTTTTCTGTAAAAGTCAAAAACAAGGAAAAAACAAAAACTGGCACTGGGCTCTAGATTAATAGGTTAGTCCCAAAAATAATATAAAATAGAATATTAATGCATATAAAACATCCAAAACAGATAATATAATAGCATGGAACATTCAAAAATTATAGATACGTTGGAGACATATCAAGTAGGCATCAAGAAATGAGAGCAGATCACACCCGGCAGTGGAGTCCACAATCTGGTCGATGCACGGCAAGTGTAAAGGATCATTTGGGCACGCCTTGTTGAGGTCAATGTAATCGACGCAAAGCCTCCATTTCCCATTTGCCTTGCGCATAAAGACCGGATTTGCCAACCAGGTTGGGTGCAGCACTTCCCTAACCATGCCAGCCACCTCGAGTTTCTTGATTTCTTCTGCTATAAACTGTGGCCGTTCCAAAGCCTGTTTCCTGACCTTCTGCTTGATGGGCCGAGCGTGAGGACAGAGAGCAAGGTGGTGCTCAATTACCTCCCTGGGAACACATGGGATGTCGGATGGTTGCCATGCAAACACATCTACATTCGCCCGCAGGAAGGTAATGAGAGTGCTTTCCTATTTGCTGTCTAGGGTGGCACTGATGGTGGAAGTACCATCAGTACCACCATCTCTGGCTAGCACCTTCTTTGTCGCAGGTGGAGTGGTCTTGGACCTCTTGCTGGTAGAGCTTTCCGGTGTACCCTCGATGGGTGCACAGCACTCCAAAGAGGCATGCTTCCCAGAAGGCTCACTAGATGTCTTGCTAGACTTCTTGCTATTCTGCTTTTTGGTGGGAGTTGTTGTCGTGCCAGCTTCTGCCACAACCACATCTCTATAGAGCATGTCCATACAAATGATTGCATCTTTCTGATCTGAGTTGATGGAGATAACACCCATGGGACCTGGCATCTTCAATGTATTATAGGCGTAGTGAGATGCTACCATAAACTTGGCAAAGGCAGGGCAGCCAAGGATTCCATTGAACGGCAATGGGATCTTAACCACATCAAACACGTCCCCGCCAAACATCATCGGCAGTGTGATTTTTCCCTTTGGCTGGCTCCTCCCCGGGTTGATTCCTTGGAACATTCCAGTTTTTGTGAGCTCGTCCTCAGGTATGTGCAGCCTCTCGATCACCCCTGGGAGATCAAGTTCAAGCCAGCCCCACCGTCAACTAACATTTTCGTGACCTTGAGGTTGAGAATTGCTGGTGAAACCAACAACGGCAAGCACCCGACAGCTGTCGTGTGGTCAGGGTGGCCCTCGGCATTGAAAATGATTGGCATGTGAGACCACTTGAAGGGCTTTCATGCATCAGCTGTTGGTTCTGCCGAAATGACTTCCCATGCCCACTCCTTGAGTTGGCGGTGGGAGGAGTGCAAAGATGCACCTCCGTCAATGCACACGGCTTCCATTGCCCTCTGGAACTCTTGTTCATTAGACTCATCATCCTCATCCTCACTTTCTTTGTCTTCTTCTCTCTTTTCTCTGCCCCTGGCAGGCTTTTCTTTCTTCTGGCCAGTGTTGCCGCGGCGTCCACCTCGTCCACCATGGCCCTTCTTGCCGGATCCACCAGTACCTTCCTGACCTTTCTCCTTGTCCTGCTTCTCGTTCTCTGCTTTCTGCTTTTTGACAAGCTACTCAACTTGGCATCACTCTTTGAGATCATGGACCTTGGTATGGTGAATCTTGCAGTATGACCCGTCAAACTTGCCAGCCTTCTCCCCCGCAGCGGCGACCTGGCAATCAGTGCATGAAGCTGCTTCCTTGCCGGTACTCTATGTTTTGGGTTTCTTGGTGGGACTGGAGTTGCCGGACCCTTCCAGAGCCATAACTTCCTTGCCTCTTCTCTTTCTGTTGCACCATCATCCTTTCTTCCCTGGGGCGGTTGCATCGTCATCGTCAGAATCGATGTCAGCGGCTCCTTATTCCCCGAGAAGCCTTCTCCCTTCTTCAGCGCGTGCACATTTGTCCGCCAACGTATAAAGTTCATTGACGGTCTTTGGCAAGCAGATATGCATCTTTTCCTGCATTTTGCGGTTGCGCACATTCGTGTGGAATGTAGCAACTACAGCTGCGGGGTGGATATCCGGTATGCTGCGATGCACACGGTTGAACCTCTGGATGTACTTGCGCATGCTTTCTCCTTGTTTCTGTGGGATCACTTGCAAGACGCTGGGCAACACTGGACCTTTCTGTCCTCCGATAAAAGCACCGACGAACTCATTGCAAAGATCTGACCATGAGGAAATGGAGTTTTCTGGCAAGTTCATCAGCCACGACCTCATGTCGGGTTTGAGCACCAATGGAAAGTAGTTGGCTAGGATTTTCTTGTCTCTTCCCCTAGCAGCTTGCACAACAATCGTATAAATGCCCAATAACTCTGCTGGGTTTTGATTGCTGTCATTTTTTTCCATAGCTTCAGGCTTGAACGCACGGACTGATGGCCAACGGACTTTGCCACAGCTCACGCGTGAACGCGGGGCACCCGACATCGTAAGGTAGGTACCCGCCAACAACGGGCGCTGGCTCATCGATGACTAGGCTGTTGCGCTCGTTTGATTGACGGCGTGCCTCTCGGCGCTGCTGGATGATAGTACGAGCTTCCTCCGCCCGCCTTTCCAGCAACAATTGCATCTAATCCCGCTGTGTCTGCGGATCTAAAGAAGCCATGGATTCATCGTTGGGCTGCATGTTCTGTTGGTCTTGCTGTGAGGGTCGAGGTTGTCACTGAGACTGTTGCTGGTGAGGGGACTGCACTGTGGGTGCAGCAGCCGCCCCATGTCCGTCAACTTGTGCTAGAGGCGCAGTTAGCGGACGTCGCGTGGCCTCCGCCAACTGGGACCTATTCGCATCGGCAACCTCGATCAAACTCCGAATAGTAGCCCTCCATTCGTCCATCTTTCCGGCCATTGGATGGAAATCCAGCAGCATATGCGCCCGCGCCATCACCTATGTCGTTGTCTAGGGCATGTTGGAGCATGAGGAATGCGACGTCGCTCGACTTCTGGCAGAGCCAGCAGAAGCAGCATTGCGGTCTCGTTGTCGAATCGTGAGGGCAGCAGTGGGCTGCCGCAGTGGAATTGGCACCTGGAGATCTTTGATCAACTGGCGACTTGCCATGCGGGTGTTGCTGCGGAGGCACAAAAGCACCGCTGAGTGTCTTGTCGCGTCCATCTTGCGACAGGCGCGGTACATGTCTTGATGTCGTCTCCCCCGTAGCCACTAGGGTTGGTGCAGCGGGAGGATCTCGGCTTGTACCAGACCGGGCGGTGTCGCTCCGGTGGTTGCGCTCACCCTAGCGTGGGGGAAGCGGGAGTTGTGCACCCGCACCGCCCACACCATCGTCATGGTCGTCGCCATAGGGTCGTGGAAGCTGAACGGCTTCGGAGTGCCCATTGTCCACCCCGCCACGGTGGGCGCGGCGGCAGCACCTCCTGTGTCGTCCGCGCCCCCCGTGGCTTCTGCACTGTCCACTAGAGTGGCATCGCCTGCGCCGTCTGTAGGTGAATGTGGTGGGAGTTTGGATGAGGTTGGTTTCTTCGTCATGGAGCCCTTCTTCTTGGGCGCCATGGGTGATGAAGAAGATGCCAAACTTCACGTAGCCAACGTGCTACTTGCTAATTTGATTCACGCCAATGCAGAACCCCCTTCCTGGCGCGCCAAAGATGTCGGCGTCGAAGCCGGTGATCTATGGAGCAAGAAGCCCCTTTGCTGGTTCGGCGAGGTGTCGGTGTACTAAGTATTGGGCCACTAGTACCCCTTACTTGTGCACGGGCAGTTGTAGCCGTCCTCGCGGCAAGGCTTGCTGGGACCAGCTCGAGGTCGATTTAAGTCATCAAGGAAATGATCAAGTCAGAGATCTGAGAATCAGCAAATAAGCAAAGCTGGAAATCGAAGACCAGCCTCCCCGGCAAGATCCTTGCTGGGGTGGCCTGAGGAGCCCGGCAAGGATCGGCGCCCGGCAAGGCTTGGCGCCCGGCAAGGATCGGAGCCCGGCAAGGCTTGGCGCCCAGCAAGTTTCGGCGCCTGGCGAGGTTCTGCCACTGTGCCACCGCTTCGGCACAGTGACGAGTCTGACATTCTGGCTCCTTCCATGGATGCGTGGCGGTGCGCCAGTGGAGGAGAGCTTAAGCGGTGCTGACGGGATGGCCCCTTTTTCCATCCCCAAGAAAGTGAGGACACCTAAACGGACACCTCACGGTGCATTAAATGCGCTTGTCCTAATCCGTCAGGGGTTAGGTATGATACCCTGTAGCTACTTTACACCTCAATGTATGTACATTTTGCCACTGTGGAGACCCCTTTGAGCATATAAAAGGAGGCCCAAGGCAACTGCTACAGGGGAGGAGAACTTCTGGCCCATTCTGCATGCGTAGCTGCTCTTTGAACGTACTGTTCATTGCGATCGCTCCTGAAGGCTGGGCTCAAGAACATCAATAAGAACACAAAGCAGGAGTAGGGTTTTACGCTGATCAGCGGCCCGAACCTGGGTAAAAACCTCACGCGTCGGTCACCAGTTCTGCTCTTTGCGTGTACCTCTCCCCCCGCCGAATCGTAAAAGGGGTCTCTCGGGATCCCATAGGTGTCGTGCCCCGACACGAGTGGTGGCCATCGACGCAAAGAGAAAAGACAACAAGGAGCGCACGATTTTACCCAGGTTTGGGGCCCCCGAAGGCGTAAAACCCTACTCCTGCCTTGGGTATATTGGTGGTGGTTGAGCGCAAGTACACGGTGTGCTCTCCCCCGGCAAGAGGTGGGAAGAGGGCAGCTACACGAATACCTATGTGTGAGGGTTGTCAAGGATTCAAACCCCCTCTAATGTTTCCCTGGCCCTCCTTTTATAGCTCAAGGGGTTACCACAGTGGCAAAAAGGTCATTACAGGGGGGATTAGACTAATGCAGAGCTATCATACCTAACTCTGGCAGTTAGGACAAAACGCATTAAATGCGCTGCTAGGTGTCCTGTGGAGGTTGAAGCCCGGCAAGGATGCTGCACCGCTTAACCAGCTACGTCCTATTAGCGTGACACGCCATCAGGACGGGTGTCATTAAAGGTGATTTACCCCTCCAGCGAGCTAACACACATGGGTTATGTCCACCTAAGCACCTGCGGGCTCGACACCTCACTAATTAGCGGCCAGCTGGTGAGAGAGGTAGAGCGCTGGTGTTGGCGGGGAAGCCTTACCGGGAGGGCTTGCCGGGGCATGACTTGCTGGCTATCTCCAGATGGGGTTGGTTTCTCATGTTATAAAACTTGTGTCTTGTTCCAATGCTTGGTCTTCTTAACGCTCTCCTTGATCTCACGAAGAGCGATTTCTCTGGCTTAGTTATATGTGAGACTTGGCACTAGACACAAGAATCCGCAACGCGCCTGTGCATAAGTCAGGGCGGCAAACACTCATGTTTGTTGCACCGACAGAGTGAAAGATTGAGAAGAGGGGTCTAGAGGGGGTGATTAGACCCTTAACAAGTAAAAGTAGTAGTTTTTGCAATTCTTCAAGTTAACATTGAGTTTAGCACATGTTAAAGGGCACACAATACATTTTACACAAGCATGGCTTGAATATAGGCAGCGGAAAGAGTAAAGCATGATAGTGCAAGAATGTAAAAGGGATGGGAATTGGAATGACCAAACGCAATGGAGACGCGGAGATTTTTGGCGTGGTTCCGATAGGTGGTTCTATCGTACGTCCACGTTGATGGAGCCTTCAACCCATTGAGGGTAACGGTTGCGTGAGTCCACGGAGGGCTCCACCCATGAAGGGTCCACAAAGAAGCAACCTTGTCTATTCCACCATGGCTTCCGTCCACGAAGGACTAGCCTCACTCGGGTAGATCTTCACAAAGTAGGCGATCTCCTTTCCCTTACAAACTCCTTAGTTCAACTCCACATGATCTTGGAGGCTCCCAAGTGACACCTAACCAATCTAGGAGACACCACTCTCCAAAAGGTAATAGATGTTGTGTTGGTGATGAACTCCTTGCTCTTGTGCTTCAAATGATAGTCTCCTCAACACTCAATCTCTCTCACATAGATTCAGCTTGGGTAGGAGAAGGATTGGAGTGGAAAGCAACTTGAAGAGGCTAGAAATCAAGGTTCAAATGGTAGGAATGGAATCTCTTGATCTCAACACGTGAGCATGTGGTTCTCTCTCAGAAAATGAATGGTGGAAGTTGTGTTTCGTTCTGATGGCTAAATAGAGTGTAAGTGGTGGTGGAGGGGTATAAATAGGCAGGACCAAAAATCCAACTATTACAAGATTTTGACCAAACTCAGTGGGACCAAAGTGATAATCTCGGTGAGACCGGCTAGTGCAAAAGACTTGACCATTAGCATTTTTGGTGACACCGATTATACCATCTCGGTGGGACCATAGTGCAATGGCAAAGGCAGAGCCGCGTTTCGATAATTCCGATTGGTTTCACTCGGTGATTCCAAAATGAAGTGATTTCATCACAGAAACTTGGCAAGGATATCTTGGTGGGACCGAGAACCGTTTCGGTCAGACCGAAATGTTAGTGTTTTGGCTGTGGCAGTAGACGGGCAATCTCGGTGGGTCCCAAATGGATTGTATCAGTGGGACCAAAATGATGAATTAGGGTTTTGGACATATGTGTTTTGGGAAAGTGACTGAGGGTTTTTGGAGTAATATCACTGAGCCCTTCGAGCAACAACCTCATCAACAATACCTCACCCCCTTTTAATAGTATTGGCTTTCCTAAGGGACACAATGTGATCTTGAATCACTAAACCAAAAAGTAGAGTCTTAGGGTAGACAATTTTGTTCTTCACATTTAAGGGGCCCACATCTTCATGTCCTTGCAAAGCCACCATTGGACTTTTTTGTAATATTCTAGGTAAACCTGTTAGTCCAATAATATGTATGTTGACATTGATTACCAAAACCACCAAGGGAGCAAATGTGCTATCAATCTCCCCCTTTTTCGTAGTTGATGACAACATACATTGAAGCTTCAAACAAGAGTATAGTAGGTAGTACATTAAAGCTCTGAAGAAACATGTAACATGTATCAACTCCCCCTACAAGTGTGCAATCAAACTTATGATGATAGCTAAAGAGATGTGGATGCACAACAGGAAGGAATCAGCAATAAGTTACATGTATCTTGGCTATATGCATCAGAGCAATATGATGAGAGAAACAACCTTCATGTCCATGATTCTTTCTTGCAAACAATATGTGCAAGAAGCAAGAGATCATCATGCACATGAGTTAGATGCATATACTTACCTTGTGGTGTTTCAACTAGTTCTTGAATAAATAAACTTGAGAAAACAGGGTTAGATAACACAAGAAAATTTCAACCATGGAGACTACAAGTTCCACAAGAATACCAAGATTGGGATGACATGTATTTGATGAGTGTCACTAGAAGAACACTCATTAGGTACTAAGATGTCCCCAAAGACTTTAATAGGATCTGCAAAGAGATTTTAAGGATTTTTCTCCCATAAACTGTAACTTCCTCTCCCCCTGAATCTAACACTAGAAAATGGGAGTAGGTATGGTGAGACAAAATCAGAGCAAGGTGATAAATTAACAATTAACTGTTGAATTTTTCAACAACATATATCTCCCCTCTTTGAGACATGTAAATTCTCTCCTCTTTATGATAGTGCATCTCTCTCTCTCTCTCTCTTCCTTTCTTAGAAGAGATTTGAGGATTAGCTTTGATGTGCGTCTCTCTCCCCCTTTGACATCAATTTCCAAGAAGGATAAGCTCCAAGGTTGTGAGTCAAGTGAGTGTGGTCCTAGAGAGGCACAACTAGGCAGATTATAGCTTTAGATGCAGATAGAGGGAAAGAATCATTGAGTGAAGCTGGAAAGAAACAATAAGTAGGTTGGGCAAAATGTTCTTTCTGCAAAGAAATCAGTGACTCCGAAGGATTTCTATTGGTGACATCGAGATGTAGAGTTCACAGATATATCACATTGGTGGATCTGAATTAGTCCGTTTTGGTGGAACCGATGAACTGTGTGCAGGGTTATTTGCACTTTCGGTGTGGCCGATGAGTTTAGATCGGAGAGACCGAGTTCAACATAGAAAGAAAATGTTGTCAACTCAGTTTACATACAATTGAGTTCTCACAAGGATTTTCAAGGAATTCAAATAGGATTTGCAAAGAATTCAACTAAGAGAAAACGGAAAGAAATACAAAAAAGGAAAAGATCTAGATGAAGTTTTTTTATTACAGGAGAAACACTCTAGCAAAAGAAATGCAAAAGAAGAAGTGAGGGAGTTATGGACTAAGGGGTCCTCGGGGTGCCGGCCCATTGAATATGGGCCGGATTGGTGAAGCCGTATAGCGACAGAAGATCTATGAAGCCGTGGTGTGCCCTCCAAGTCAAGGATAGGTAGGATCTCTTTACCCCTTATTGTAATCTATCTCTAGTAACCCTAACCCTACCGGTGTCCATATAAACCGAGGATTGTAGTCTTTAGGGCTAGAGCTACATTCATCACCTCATCACCTTAGGGTTTAGCTCATGCTGATCTCGAGGTAGATCTAGTCTGTAACCATACTATACATCCAATACAATCAAGCAGGACGTAGGGTATTACCTCTTCGAGAGTGCCCGAACCTAGGTAAACACCATGTTCATCGTCCCTTGTTCCCCATCCATCTCAGATCCACTGCTCGGGACCCCTACCCCGAGGTCTGCCAGTTTTGACACCGACATTGGTGCTTTCATTGAGAGTTCCGCTGTGGGGTCGCCCAAAGGATTGATGGCTCGCCTGATCATAGGAGAAGGCATCGGATCCGGGGACTTCTTTGTCCCCGGTCAACTCTTCGCGTTTGGCATCATCGTGCTGCACGCTGACCCAACTGGTCATTTGGATCAGATCAACAACTTCGCTCCTGAATACCGAATTCGACTCGGCAATCTAGAATACGTTGCGGACAAGCGGGGTGATCTGGTTTTTGCCGGATTCACTGCCCCCTCCCGCACCCTGGCAGGCCTCGCCATGCCCACTCTGGAGTCCCCCTCCGATCCAATCTACAGATCGGCCCCCGCCCTCCGAACAGCTTCGAGCCAGGAGGGCTCCGCTTCGAGCGGGGGCCAGACCCCACCTTCGGCCGGATCCATCATGTATGCGGAGGGCCAGGCAGAATCAGGAGGCGGAGGCCAAGAGTCAATCTCGGCCTAACCTTTCTGTCACAACGCTCCTCTGGCCTTGTGCCCTTACGGCGAACCGGCAGCCAATGGCCAGGGGTCACCCCCGCCCCGAAGTAGCTCGATATCGAATCCCGGTGTGGAAAACACACGCAAAAACCAAGGCCCGTCCTTAATCTCCAGTGACAATCCGAACCCCCTCAAGGATCCGGCACCACACCCCGAACTTAGCTCGGCCTGTGGAAACCAAGGACCGGCCAGGTTACTGACTGCCCCCACCCAGTTACAACGGAATTTGGCCTAGACCCCACGAATTCGGTGACCCTCGCTATGTTAAACGAGGTGCTAGACCGAATCTAGAAAATGACCATCCAGAAGGACCTGCCCTCCGCCCACAATCATCAACACTTGAGGCGTACCACAGGGAATTTTATGTCCAACCGACCACCCACTTGGTAGCCACTTTCGATGATTTAACTCATATGCTAGATTATAATTCGGAAAATGCCGAATACGTGGATGAGGATGGCGGAGCCACGGCTAGTATCGATGTCGCCCCCCCCCCCCCCCCCGGTCACCGGCCGCTGGTCGGCCACATCCACCTATGATATTTACATGGTGGACACCCCCGAGGACGGCGATGGCACTCCCAATGAGGACCGAGAAAAGCCCGGAGATGAGCTGCCCAAACGCCAAAGACAGCGCCGTCGATCAAAGCCACGTCGAAGCCATGCGAGCAACGTGTACTCTGCGGAGAACAACACCGCGAATAATACGGATGACCTCGCCGGAGCCGCAGCTAACGAACATCATCAGGATGACCCCACGGGGCAGGAGTACCCGTTCAACCCAGAAAACCCTGACGACTCCGAAGACAGCAACTACCTCCCATCCTCTGAAGAGGAGGCCAGTCTCGTGGATGATGATTTCATCATCCCCAAAGACATGCAGGAGCAGGAGCGGTTTAAACGGAGGCTTCTAGCCACCGCCCGCAGTCTAAAGAAAGAAAAACACAGAATCAAGGCCGAACAGGACACCCTCAACAATCGATGGACCAAAGTCCTAGCCGCCGAAGAAGGATATGGTCGCGAATAGCCAATCAAAGTTATCCCAAGCGAAGATTGCTGACGCAATTCAACGACGAGGCCGTAGAGCTGACATGTCCAACATACACACGCGCCGAACAGCCGGACCGCCCCCCTAGAGGGCGGGACAGAGAAGCTGACGAGGCCGAGCACCCCGCCGACCCACCTCGCCATCACGGCAAGGATCAAGTGCAGCCCACCCACGAATACGACCTCCGCCATGACCTAGACGCCCGACGAGGCCGTACCAGATCCATCTACAGACCCAGAGAAGATCCGCGCACTCACCGGGAAGGATATTATGATTTGCTGAACCGAAACGATAGAGTCCGGGAGCAGCAGCAGACTCGGATGGCCGAAGACCTCCGACGCGATGTAGCCCGAGTTCGGGGCGCCACACACCCCCTGTGCTTCACAGAGAGGGTAATGCAACACCAATTCCCAGAAGGCTTCAAGCCTGTGAACATCGAGCCATACGACGGAACCACAGACCCGGCCGTATGGATAGAGGATTTCCTCCTCCACTTTCACATGGCGCGAGGAGATGACCTCCACGCCATCAAATATCTGCCACTAAAGCTTAAAGGACCACCTCGACACTGGTTGAACAGCCTTCCCGAAGACTCTATAGGCTGTTGGGAAGAGCTTGAGGATGCTTTTCGAATGAACTTTCAGGGCACGTATGTCCGGCCTCCGGACGCGGACGACCTATACCGCATCACACAACAGCCCGGAGAATCTGCCCGGCAATTTTGGAATCGATTCCTGACCAAGAAGAACCAGATTGTCGACTGTCCAGATGCCGAAGCCTTGGCCGCTTTCAAGCATAGTGTCCAGGACGAATGGCTCGTAAGACAGCTCGGCCAGGATAATCCAAGAACTATGGCAGCCCTTACTTCTCTCATGACCCGCTTTTGCACGGGCGAAGACAGTTGGCTCGCTCGTAAAAACACCAACCCCGACACACCCGGTACCTCCAAGGTTCGGGACGCTAATGGAAAGCCGCGACGTAGCAAGACTAAACATCGCCACAATGACGGAGAAGGCGAGTTTATGGCAATAAATGCCAGGTTCAGAAACCCGAAGTTCGGACCCCGAAAGAAAGCCCCTAAAGGCAACAGCGACGGCCCATCCAGACTAGACGCAATTCTGGACAGGACTTGCCAGATCCACGGCACGCCAGAGAAGCCCGCCAACCACTCCAACTATAACTGTTGGGTGATAAAGCAGGCCGGCAAGCTTACAGCTGAAGACTCGGGCAAAAGCCCACGAAGAGAGGACGATGACAAGCCCCGCAGGCCGAATAGTGGAGGCCAGAAACCCTTCCCTTCTGAGGTCAAGACGGTGAACATGACCTACGCAATCCACATACCAAAGAAGGAGAGGAGGCGAGCGCTGCGAGACTTATATTCCGTCGAGCCCGTAGCGCCGAAGTTCAATCTGTGGTCTGCCTGCCCGATCACTTTCGATCGCAGGGATCACCCGACCAGCATATGCCACGGAGGATCGGCAGCCTTAGTACTCGACCCCATCATTGATGTATTCCACCTCACTAGAGTCCTAATCGACGGGAGTAGTAGCCTCAATCTGATATACGAAGACACAATGAGGAAGATGGGGATCGATCCGTCAAGGATCAAACCCAGTAATACCACCTTCAAGGGGGTCATTCCGGGAGTGGAGGCCCGCTGCACAGGCACTATGACGCTTGAAGTAGTGTTCGGCTCTCCAGACAATTTCTGAAGCGAGGACTTGACCTTCGAAATTGCACCTTTTCGCAGCGGCTATCACGCCCTCCTCGGTCGAACGGCGTTCGCTAAATTCAATGTCGTCCTGCATTATGCATACCTCAAGTTGAAGATGCTCGGTCCTTTGGGCGTCATAACTATCAACGGCAATACAGAATGCTCACTTTGGACCAAAGAGCACACTGCAGCCCTAGCGGCCGAAGACCAAACCGGCCCATACGGGTCCCTTTACCGGCCAGCCGTAAAGGCCGGCAACAACAGTAAACGGGCCCGAACCCGCTCCCCGTCATGGGAACCCACATGCGTTCGCCGCAAATAGGGATGCATGCCCCACGACAGGCCCACATTCTTTGCGCTCCGCGTGCCTCGTTAGCACAATTTCACACTCGAAATACCATGGGCAGCTGTGAGATATATATCAATAAATCCAAAGCATGTGTTCGGCTAACCCGAACTTCAGAATTACCTTGTCTTCAGATGACCCGGGGGCCAAATTCGGAAACCCTCCCAAGCACAAAGCTTCATCGGCAGGATCCTCGCCCCTCAAGGTTTCATCGAAGGTCCCAACCCCCACCTCTCAGAAGCAAAGGCACAGACATGTAGCAGGGCACAGTGGAGGCTTCGACTCATGCATCGAGGCCCTGCGTAAACCTTTACTTTGTAAAACTTTTTCCTTTGTACAAATAATGCCATGGCAGTTCGAATTGTACGATTAGACGTCTTGAGCCTACGAGAAATAATAAAAACGCCCTTTATGGTGTTCGGATATCCGCATCTTGCGATTGTCTCCTTTCCTTCCGATTCTCCCCTCGCTCTTCAAACAGCCTGGCATGAAAACATGATCAGTTAACTAACCTAGAGCTTGATTTAACCATCGTCTCCATACCCCAAGTCTGATACCACTTTTTGCTGAGTGTTCGGCGTCTCAGATATTGCACTATATGCATCAGTTCTGAACTATGTCTTGGGTCAATAGTTGGGTTACCCGTCTCCTGTGCTTGCCCCTTATGTTCCACTTGTTCGGCTAAGAGGGCAAAGGGAGAACCCCTACGATTGTACTTCTGGCTAGCCCGGTCAAGTACCTCAGGAGGAGAAAGCCGAAAATTGACCGTCATAGTAAGCACGAACTGGTCAGCGATCCGATGATGAGGTTTGACTCTAAAAATCATTGGCGATTTCACCGTGTCACACGAAGGGTTCGTTTTAAGGAAAACCAGGTGATCGGAAAGGGCAGGTATTGAACCCCCCCCCCCCCAGTACATCGAAAAACTATGGGGGCTAGTCCTTAGCCCCCACCATTAAGCTCCTAAGGCTAAGTGAAAGCAATAAAACCGAATAGTCTGATTGCCTAGTTTCGCTCACGCACTACCGCCTCCGGGTACCAAGACTTTGGCTAAGGGTAGTAGTGCGGAGACAAAACACCCCTCGTGATATTCACCTGGGGCAGAAGCCGACGACTGGTAGGTTTCAGAATAAACATACGGCCGCACAGGAGTCAAAATTAAATCAGGACAAGACAAAATAAGTCAGGTGGACGCATCATAAACATATTGTCCAAGTGATAAAAACTTAATATAGTCATTCCAGCATTACATCTTTTGAGCACTAGCCCCCTATCGCTTGCGCTCCATTCATCACCTGCGCAATGTACTACTCAGGGTGGCGGTGCTCCTTCCCCTTGGGCGGAGGGCCAGTAGGCATGTCTATCGGATTAATCTTTGTCCTATGCACCCTGGTCTTTGCAAACACAAGCCTCGCCCCCCTCAAGGCATGCAGAGCGCTTCATGGCATCAACCCAGAGCGGCGCCTCCCGCGGCTTCTGCACAAGGCCAAAGTAGGTGTTCGGAATCGGCTCAGGGGACCACAGATTGAGACAGAGGTCCTTCACGGCCAGCTCAGACATCTGATGCATCTCCATCAGCTACTTCATCTGGTTGCTGAGGAGGGGAGGATGCTCGGAGCCCGAAAACTGTGACCAGAAGAGCCGTTGCAAGGAGTCCTCCTCGCGAGTGGCATAGTGCTCCGCTGCGGTCGCCACACCTCGGACACCTCACACTTTGGTCCTCGCCTCCTGGGGTTCTTTCTCCACCTTGGATAGCATGGAGGACCGCTTCTCCTTCTCCTTCTCAAGGCCCTCCAGCTTCGTGGCAGCATCCTTGAGCTCCACCTGCACATCGGCCACTCGAGCCTCGTGCTTTTGGCTAGAAAGCTTGGCTTCCTCAAGCTCAGCCATCGCCTTTTCTGCGGCCAATTTCTTGGCGGCCGTCTCAGCCTCAGCTTTCTTTAGGGTCTCCTTCAAGCCCTCCACCTCAGCAGCGGCAGCTAAAAAAATCCGCAAATAGAATGATCAACATGCAGTCCAGGTGTATAAGTACCCGGCGACGAGTGATCACACACATTAACGAAAAGCTTACCTTGCGCTTCCTCAAGCCGTTTGTTGACAAGGTCAAGTTCCCCGTTGGAGCGTTTGAGCTTCTGGTCCATCTTCTTTAGTGCCACGGCATTAGCAGCCACAGCCAAGGAAAATGCCTGCATCAGCAAAAGAAACATCGACATTATTAATCGGCCTACAGAGTTTGATCCTCTGGAAGCTTCTCCGAAGTCCTTGTAGAGTCTCGGGGGCTGCTATGTACACGACCTACCCAAACTAAAGATTACAACCACTTTACAGGATAAGAGCATTACTTGACTTACCTCAAAGCCTGTTAGCAGGACATGAACAGCGTCGTTCAGTCCAGAATGAATGGACCGAACACCCTGTATAACTGCACCCATAAGAGTGTGGTGCTTATCGACGATGGCAGAGTTGCTCACCCACTCCGCCAGCGCGTCCGGACACCCTGCCGCCGCCCGAATAGAGGTGTTCAGAGCGGGCGTCGGGCCCTCGGCACCTTCCCCACCGAAAGGAGAAATTGGCTCCCTCGAGGGCCTCGGAGGCTTGGGAGTCGGATGCTGTAGGGGTTCGGATGATCCGGATCCATTCCCCGCATTAGCCAGGAGGGATGCATCCCCCTGGTCTTCAAAGACCGAGGCATCGGTCTCGGCCATGGTGGCGTCGACCTCCTCTCCTGAGTTCGGAGGAGGAGGGGCCTTTCGCGACAGCACCTCCCCAACCTCTTCGCGGATTAGAGGAAGTGTGGAATGTGAGCCACTGTCCGCCAGTTCGGCGGGCATGTACGTCCCCTCCGAGGTCTCCTCGGTGGGGTGGCCACGCGGAGGGTTGCACCACCAAAAAAACAATTAATCTACATTCTACCAGGACTATTAAAGAATAAGGCAATTGAAAATGCCGCAATATATACCTGGTCGCATGGGGCTTGACCCAGGGTTCCCTCTCCGGAACCTTTTCGGACGCTTCAGACTCCTCGTTGGAGTCTGAGCTGTCGGACAGGACCAGCTTAGGCCGGCATTGTCTCTTCCGGGCCTGAGAAGGATGAACCTCCTCGACGTCGTTCGACGCCGTCTTCTTCTTAGAGTGCGAGGAGGTGCTTTCCTCCTCGTATTCATCCTCGTCCCCCTCCTGTGCGGATAGGGCCGCAGTGTCTCCAGACCGGCTATCCGGACGAGCCTTGCGACGGAGGCCCTCCCTGGCTTCCGGCACCTCCGTCTTCTTGCCCTTCTTGTCGGGCACCTTGTACGACACCACGACCAACAACTTCTCTAGCTGTTCGAATCGGGGCCCTTCTGGCAGCGGCGCCGGGTCGCTGATCTTCTCGACCTTGGCGAGCTAGCGCTGTAAAATCCACATAAAGAGGTTTGGATCAAATCATACGAGGCGAATATTCGAACTCATGTTAAGACAAATGTCGCTCACCTTCTTCGGAGAGGTCGTAGTGTCGAGGCCGATATCCTCCCCCTTGACCGGCCAGTCCTTCTGCGGCTTGAATAGCAGACCCCACACTTTCTTGTGGGTCGTGCCGAAAAGATGTTACACAGTGGCCAGATCTTCGGGGTCGTATTCCCACATTGGCTTGGCCCTCTCCTGACAGGGGAGGAGTCGACGCTTGAGCATGATCTGGATCACGTTAACCAACTTCGCGCCGGTCACCATTACACTAACGTCGCACTTCTGCAGTTCCTTCAAGTCGTCAACGGACCCCAGTCCAGGCTCTTGGTGGTCCACGAGGCCAGTCTGGTAGGGGGATCGGATCTGAATGCGGGAGCGGCCGCCCAAGCGGCTCCGCTTGGCTCGGTAATGTAGAACCATTCCTTTTTGCCACACCTTGACAGTGTCGATGAACTTGCCCTCCGGCCACGGGACCCGTGTCAGTTTGCTGATCATGGCCCCGCCGCAATCTGCGTGTTCGCCACCATCCACCTTGGGCTTGATGTTGAACACCGTTAGCCAAAGGCCGATGTGTGGTCGGACCAGGAGGAGTGCCTCATGTAGGATCGAAAGTAGGTCTAGAGGGGGGGTGATTACACTACTTGACCAAATAAAAATCTAGCCTTTTCCAAATTTTAATTGTTGGCAGATTTTAGCAACTAGTACAAGTCAAGCAATCAACATGCACATGCAATTCTAAGAGTGTAGCAGCAGAATGTAAACATTGCATATGAAGGTAAAGGGAAGGGTTTGGAGAAGGCAAACGCAATGTACACATGGAGATTTTTGGCGTGGTTCTGATAGGTGGTGCTATCGTATAACCACATTGATGGAGACTTCAACCAACGAAGGGTAACGGTTGTGCGAGTCCACGGAGGGCTCCACCCACGAAGGGTCCACGAAGAAGCAACCTTGTGTATCCCACCATGGCCATCGCCCATAAAGGACTTTCCTCACTCGGGTAGATCTTCATGAAGTAGGCGATCTCCTTGCCCTTACAAACTTGAGAGAATTCCTTATTTAACACCGTGTCTAAATTTTATGCCCTATTTAACATCGACAAATGATTTCTTCCCTATCTAACAAAGAGTTTAAATTTTATGCCTTTTATGACACTTTTGTCTATTTTGAGCCTCAATAACAACTGAAAAGACCCCTTTGTCCCTCATGTTGTATGTTTGTGCGCGCGTCCATGCTATTGTGTGTGCGCACGCATGTGCTGCTTGTGTGTGTGCGCGTGTGTGTGCTACTGATGTTGCGTGTGTGTGCGTGTGCATGTGCGTATGTGCTGCTGCGTGCATGCGTGCTTGTGTGTGCGTGCGTGTGTATGCTGCTGTGCATGTGCTCGGTGTGTGATGTCGCATGACTGCGTGTTTGTGTGTGCGTGCATGCTGCTGTGTGTGTGCTGATGCGTGGGTGTGTGTTGTTGTGTGATGCGTGTGTGTGTGTTGTGTGCGTGTGCATGTGCTGCCGTTGCGTGTGTGCGTGTTGCATGCGTGTGTATGTGTTGCTGCTGCGTGTGTGCTACTGTCCCGTATTGATCATGCGTGTGTGTGCTACTGTCCCGCACACATACATATGACACGAAGGGCAAGAGGGTCTTTTCAGGTGTCATTTAGTCTTAAAATGGACGAAAGTGTTATAAAGGGCATAAATTTTAGACTCGTTGTTAGATAAGGAAGAAAAAGTTTTTCGGTGTTAAATAAGGAAACAAAATTTAAAATAGTGTTAAATAAGGAATTGTTTCTACAAACCTCTTGGTTCAACTCCACAATCTTGTCGGAGGCTCCCAAGCGACACCTAACCAATCTAGGAGACACCACTCTCCAAAAGGTAATAGATGGTGTGTTGATGATGAACTCCTTGCTCTTGTGCTTCAAATGATAGTCTCCCCGACACTCAACTCTCTCTCACAGATTTGGCTATGGTGGAAAGATGATTTGAGTGGAAAGCAACTTCGGGAAGTCTACAGATCAAGATTCTTGTGGTAGGATTGGAATATCTTGGTCTCAACACATGAGTAGGTGGTTCTCTCTCAAAAAATGAGTAGTGGAAGTGTAGGCATGTTCAGATGGCTCTCTCACAAATGGATAAGGGGGTGGAGGTGTATATATAGCCTCCACACAAAATCCAACCGTTACACACATTTGACCCAACTCGGTCAGTCAGAATAGAAGAACTCGGTGAGACCAATTCAGTTCAAAATGTGAATGTTAGGAATCTCGGTGGGACCAACTTGAACAACTCGGTGGGACCGATGTGCTAGGGCTAGGGCAAAACCTCATCTCGATGAGACCAATTGCTTTAACTCGGTGAGACCGATTTTAGCAAAGAGCAAACAGATAGTTTGTCAAGCAAACTCGATGGGACCGGTTGCACATTTTGGTGAGACCAAAATAATTACAATAGGCAACAGAGAGTTTGCAAGGCCATCTCGGTGAGACCGAGATCCATATCGGTGTGACCAAATTGTCTAGTGTTTCTGGCAGTGGCTATGTCAACTGAACTCGGTGGCGCCGGATAGGTCATTTCGGTGGGGCCGAGTTTGACTTGGAGTTTTGGACATATGTGGAAATGAGAAAGTGGCTGAGGGTTTTGGAGCAATATCACTATGCACTTTGAGCAAGTAGACCATTAAGCAACACCTCATCCCCTTTTAATAGTATTGGCTTTCCTATGGACTCGATGTGATCTTGGATCACTAAAATAGAAATGAAGAGTCTTGAGCTTTTGCCAATCTTTGTCCTTAGCATTTTGAGGGGTCCACATCTCTACTCCATGCCATGCCAATCATTGAACTTTCTGAAATATTCAACTTGAATGGATACTAGTTCAATGAGCTATATGTTGTTATGAATTACCAAAACCACCCGGGGATTAGTTGCACTTTCAATCTCCCCCTTTTTGGTAATTGATGACAACATATAGATCAAAGCTTCGACAAATGATAATATGAATGAAATCCATTGTCGCTTTGAGAAGTATGTGATAAGCAAGAGCTCCCCCTAAATTTGTGCATTATTTAAAATTTGCTTTTGAATGCAAATGCACAATCGATTAGGATCATGGGTCACTCTTCCCTGTCACATACATCTTGGTGGAGCGCTCAAAATGAAAAGATTTAAATAACATGCACCCATCACCAAGGGTGAAAGTGATTGATCATACACAGATATCATAGATATATCATTAGGCTTGGAGAGAGAGAGAGAGTGGTTTGCCTTTTATTTGCCTCTCTTGCTACTTTGATCGTTTGGTTGTTTGATTCCTATGGTACAATTTATGTTATGCTCGTGAGATACTTATGTGATCATGTGTTTGATCATACTATGCCTTAATGCATGCAAGCACACATTAAGGCATAGTATGATCAAACACATGATCACATAAGTACACACATTAAGGCATAGTATGATCAAACACATGATCACATAAGTATCTCACGAGCATAACATAAATTGTAGCATAGGAATCAAACAACCAAACGATCAAAGTAGCAAGAGAGGCAAATAAAAGGCAAAACACTCTCTCTCTCTCTCTCGAAGCCTGATTATCTATACACTTTCTCCCCCTTTGGCAACAAGTTACCAAAAGTTTGAAAACGTATAGTGCTATGCGGCACTATAGGCACGATCTCCGGGAACTCCTAAAGGGGTCTTCTGGCGTGTTGCTCCATTGTGTGTAGATGGCGTGGAGAGGAGTCCGTCTGCAAATGCCTCTGAAGAAGTCTGTGGAGTTGGAAGGGTTGACACTGGAGGTACAACCGTGGCAGTTGCTACAGGTGCTGAAATAGTAGTCCTGGAGTCTCTGAGAATTAGCACTGCTGATGACCTTTGTGCCCTTGGCACTCTCTGAAAAGTATCTGTAGTTGGTCTATCCTCCCTGTCCTCAGCTTCTTCTTGGAGCTTCTCCACAATAGTCTGTATCTCAGTGACCTTCACATCTAGGTCATGGAATTTAGTCTCAATGATCCTCTCAAGACTTTCTTGATTTTGAGTAAGGGTGGCCAAGCCCTTCTCAATTCTCACTGTAGCCTCAAGCAGATAACTGAGTTGATCTTGCTTGGTCTTGAGCATCACTGTGGAGGCATCTGGTGCATTTGCTGTCTTTGCTACTTTTGCAGCCTTTGCTTTCTCTCTCTTCTCCTAGGCTTCTGCACTAGTAGGATGGGATGCATCCATGACAACCTCGTTGTCCTCAAAATCTGGCCTCAGGGGAAGATGCTCTCTATCAAGCAGATATGTCCCGGTTCCCATCTTGTAATTGATCAACATTTGAATGTGAGGGGCATATCCACAAGATCTCTTTTGATCAGCAGCTGTTCTCTTCACAGTCTCAACAATCAAGCTCATCACCTTGAACTTCTGAGGTACAACAAACATGTTAAGCAAATTGATTGAGTGACCTCGGATCATTCTATGATCTCCTGACTTGGGCAAAAGAGTGTGCCTCAATATAGTGTTGATGGTGGTCAGACCAGACAGCAGATAGTATATTGATCCAAGCTTGTGTGTCTCCAGGGCATCATCACGTATAGTCTTGTACATGTTGGCCATGGAGTTGTGATCCTTCCTAGGCTTAGCATACACATCAATATCCTCCTCCTCTTCCTCTGGGTCATTGATTAGCTTGGCCCATTTTGAGATAGTAGATTGATATCTTGTTCCTTCAGTCATCCAAAAAATCTTTCCATCAGGGTAGAAGTGAGTAGTGGAATAGAATTGCATGATCATCTCATCGTTCCACTTAGTCAACTTCTGACCAACAAACTTTTCAACTTCATTCATTCTGAAGCTCTCATGTACACCTGGGAAATAGTCCTCATTGTCATCAATGTATTTCCAGTCAACCCATCTCATGTCACACATACTGGGCTTCTTGTCCAAAAGGACAGTCTCATAGAAATCATGCTCTTCCTTCGTGTGAAAGAGGTAGTCTATATCAGTTCTTCTCCTGGTGGCATAGGGATCAGTCTGTCTCCAAAGTCTCAGACCTGCATCCTTTCTTAGCTTCATATTTTCTGCCACAGGATGATCATCACTATGATCTGGAATCTTTGGCTTGAGCTTTTTGAGTACTAGTGGCTCTTCCTCTTCTTGAGCTCCAGGCACTAGGGCCTTGTTCTTTTCAGCAGCAGGGATGTTCCTGGTAGATCTCTTTGGTGCAGTAGACTTGGGGGCTTGAGCTTGAGCTGAAAGTTTGGGGGCAGACTTGGGCTTAGATGGAGCAGCCCCAGTCCTTATGGCATCCACCATAAGCTTCTGAGTCTTTGCAGGAGGTGCAACAGGCTCTTCCTCCTCATCATATTCTTCATCAGAATCTCTCATCATAGAAGATCTTCCAATGACTCTGGCAATAGTCTTTTTCACTCTCTCCTTCCTCTTCTTTCCTCCAACAGCCTCTTCCTCTCTTGGTTAAAGAGTGAATTCCATGGTTTCTTGAATTGAGGCTCTGGCTTTTGACATTAGAGCTCTTTTAGCAGGAGCTTTCTTGTGCATTCCAGGCTTGGTTGCAGCAGCAGCATACTCTTTCTTGAGTGCCTTCTTCTTGGAGGTCCCCTCCTCCTCAATAACAAAATCTTCATCCTCAGATTCAGATTCAGATGTTCTCTTCTTCCTTGTCCTGGTTGCTGCCTTAGGCAAGTTGCTGGGAGTGCTTCTGCTCCCCTCATCATAGCTGCTTGAGGGACTAGTGCCCTCACTGAGGTTGGGCTGCTCTTCAGACTTGTTTTGACTATCACTGCCCTCTGACATTGCTGAAACTGACCCTGTGAATAGTTGGGTATAGATAGAATGGATGAGCATCACAAAGTGCAGCTTATTTTGCAAAAATATTGAGACAAAAACTTAATTTTAGTTTTCTGTAGAAAGCATTTCGCAGCTACCGATTTGATAAACTCGGTGACACCGAAGCACTAATAGAGTCTAAACACACAGTTTCGGTTAGACCAAAATGCAGTTCGGTGACTCCGAGATGCTAGGGTTTCACAGAGAAAGTGATTTCGGTCGCACCGATCAGTATACTTCGGTCAGACTGAGTTGTACTTGTGCAATGGCTAGGGCCAATCGGTGTGACCGAGATCCTCAGATCGGTCGGTCCGAGATGAGTTCGGTAGAAACCTAACCCTAAGTTTTTGCATCAAATCTATTCTAAGGAATTCTTTCAGTGGATAGATCAATCTCATGCGTGGGAAGAACATAGGCATTATACTTTGTGCAAGAATCGGAGTTATGGAAAGCACAAAGGGTCAAATCCGTACCCTAACTTGGCGACGGATTTGCTACGGCGGCAACGGCGGTGAGAATTCCGTTGACGGCGGCGGAGACCAGCGGCAGAAGGTCACTGGCGATGACAGCGATGATCCGGAGACCAGGGGCAGTAGTGCTGGGGCGCAGGCTCGTGCGGTTGAAGTGATTTTCAACCATACAAGTACGTAGAGTATAAATACCCAAACGCTGTCGGTGTGACTGAGTGGAACTACTCGATGGCACCGAGATGCAAAACTGCTAGCTGTTGCTGCAACTCGGTGTGATCGAATGGTTCTAATCGGTTGCACCGAGATTGAAAACCTAGATCAACTTAATGATTTCGGTGAGACCGAATAGGAGTGAGTTGGTCTGACCAAAAGGCATTAAGATGTTTTGGAAGTTATGCCCTTGACGGATCGGTGGCTCCGAGTGCTCCTCACCTGGAGGGGCCGAATTCGACTTGTTCAAACTTTGTGATGTAGCATGAATAGAGTTTGAGACGAGAAAAATCATAGATATCTAGAGGGAGAACTTAGGCATTCTTGTCCATCCATTTGGCAAGAAGAAAAACCAAACAATCAAAGCAACAAATGGATGTCCTCGAATGGAGAAAATTATGCAACCAACATGCTCACACAATAAGATAGCAAATAAAACATGTGGCAAAGCATGCACAAACACTCTAGCATCTATCAAGCAATTCGCGTTGACTAGGTCATCTATATATGAGTATATTGACTTAGGAGACAAATGAGAAGATTTGATCATAGGTCATACTCATCGTTTAAGCACAAGTGGGGTTACCACTTTTACATAAAGCATTGTTGTGTTCACATCGTTAGAGTTGCTTTAGCTCTATTCTTAGAGTAAAGCTCCCCTAGGTGTGATATCCCCCCTTAGAGGGATGAACTAACCTTGGGTTTTGTCGATGATGACTTCATGTAGGTGTTGAAGATGTGGATGCTCAATCTTGATGTAGATCATTTGGAGCAATCCATTGGAGTGAGTTGCACTTTCAATACCTACACGGGTTAGTCCCACAAGGAACACACAAGGATATCCATAGACATAGAGTGAAACACACACATGATGATGTCCATGAAAGCATTAGGTTACCTTGTCCCTTGTCTTACCAACAAGAGGGTTTGTGACTCCTTGAACTAGTGCAATATATGAAAGTTGACTGCACTTGTCCTTGCCAAAATGAATATGAGTGAAGTATGTTGGCGGAGTCACCGTCAAGAACTCTCTAGTTCTTCTTCTTTGGGATCCACATCAACTTGATGGGAATCTTTGGAGTCGTAGTCATACTTGATGAAGTAGAACTTGATGTAGTCTTGGGAACCCACTTGACCATGGCCTTAGGAGCTTCTTCAAATGAATCAATCTCTTCTTGAAGTGTGTCCTTGCCTTTTAGCTTGTAGTCTTGTGGTGGAAGATCATCTTGAGCTTGTGTTCCCTTGAAAGAAGTGGGGTCGTACTTCTCTTGTTGAGGAACAAACTTTGTCTTGGGGTATTGATCTTCTTCCCACTCAACTCCATTGGCATTGAACTTTCATTCAAAACCAACACCTTGATTCTTCCGGTGCCTTCCTTGCTTGCGTACAATTTCCTCAAATTGCTTACTTCCGGCAAGGCTCTTGTAAACACCTTTCTCTATAATTCCCTTCAATAAGCTATTTTCTTACTCAAGTGTAACTTGGCTAAGAGAATCATTAGTGGAATCAAGAGAACTACTAGAAGCAACAATATTGGATTTAGCATGATTGTTGTTACTACTAGAAGAAGAATCTTTCTTGCTCTTGTTGCTAGATTTTACTTATGGTATATAAGTAGACACGAGTAAACGCTTGGCAATGAAGAACTCTTCTTTCGAAGATCATCATTGATTGCTTTTAGGAACCCATGCTCTTGCTCGAAATTTAGCTTCTCAAAGCGTAGCTTCTCATGAGTCCTTAGGAGCTCTCTATGATCCTCTAGAGTTGTTTCATGAGCTAACTTAAGAGTGTTTAGTTCTTTAGTTAGACGCTCAATCTCCTTCTTATCGTTGTCATTCATTTCATCTTGATTAGCATGATTAATAGCAATTTCATCATAGTTTTCATCACTAGTGTTGTCAACAAGTAAATCATCATCACCTAGCAAATCATCTTCATCACTATTGAAATCAACATATTTGGGGTGTGATACCTTAGGGCCTTTAGCCATGAAGCATCTTCTAATTCCTTCATTTGGTGAGTCAAATATGTCGTAGGAGTTGGATGACAAAAGTTCAAGACCGGCAACACCTTCATCTTGAGTATATTCGGAGTCGGAGTGATAACTTCTCTCGGAGTAGTTGTTGGAGTCGGAACCGGATACCCATTCGCCAACGTGAGCTTGATGTCTTCGTCTTGTGTAGCTCTTTGATGACTTGTCCTTCCTTTCCGAATCCTTGCTTCTACGAGAGGGTCTTTGTTCATAACGATCATCTCTACTCCTTCTTTCTTGGTGGGGATTCATCTCTTTTACTTCTCCTCTTGGGTGAATCTTCTCTTTTCTTGTAGGGAGCCGTACACTCATTGGAGTAGTGTCCGGGTCATCCACAATTGTAGCAATTGCGATAACGACTAGAAAATCTTTTGTCACTGTAGGACCTTGACTTGGAACTTCTCTCTTTGCTTCTATTCTTTTAGAATTTGTTGAAGTTCTTCACCATTAAGCTCAATTCTTCATTGAAGACTTGTTTCTCACTTGATTCTATAGGAGCATCACATGAAGCTTTATAAGCACCACTAGACTTGTTGTGGAGCTCTTCCTTATCCTTGAGTGACATCTCATGAGCAACAATTCTACCAATGACTTCCGTTGGCTTGAGATTTTTTGTAGTTGGGCATCATTTGGATCAAGGTGCACACGGTATCATATTTTCCATCCAAGGCTCCTAGGATCTTCTTGATGATGAATCTGTTGGTCATTTCTTCGCTTCCTAAGCCAGCAATCTCATTTGTGGTGAGAGCGAGCCTATAGTACATTTCGGCGACACCTTCACCATCCTTCATTTTGAACTTGTCAAGTTGACTTTGAAGCACATCCAATTTGGATTCCTTGACGGACTCGGTACCTTTGTGCATATCAATCAAAGTATCCAAAATTTCCTTTGCATTCTCAAGACGGCTGATTTTGTTGAATTCTTCGGGGCACAATCAGTTGAAGAGAATATCGCAAGCTTGAGCATTGTATTGCAACATCTTCAATTCTTCAGCGGACGCTTCACGATCCAGTTCTCTTCCATCCTCGAAGTATTCACCTTGTAAGCTAATTCGCTCAATAGCCCAAATTGCGGGGTTATGACCAAGAATATGCATTTTCATCTAATGCTTCCAACTAGCAAAATTAGTACCATCAAAGTAAGGACCTCTACGGTGGTAATTTCCCTCGCTAGACGCCATATTCTCCTAGGTTGTGAAACCAAGGCTGTGATCACCAAAGCTATGGAAATCAAGGCAAATGGAGACCAAAGCTCTGATACCACTTGTAGGATCGAAAGTAGGTCTAGCGGGGGGTGATTAGACTACTTGACCAAATAAAAATCTAGACTTTTCCCAATTTTAATTGTTGGCAGATTTTAGCAACTAGTACAAGTCAAGGAATCAACCTGCACATGCAATTCTAAGAGTGTAGCAGCAGAAAGTAAACATTGCTTATGAAGGTAAAGGGAAGGGTTTGGAGAAGGCAAACGCAATGTAGACACGGAGATTTTTGGCGTGGTTCCGATAGGTGGTGCTATCGTAGGTCCACGTTGATGGAGACTTCAATCCACCTAGGGTAATGGTTGCGCGAGTCCACGGAGGGCTCCACCCACGAAGGGTCCATGAAGAAACAACCTTTTCTATCCCACCATGTCCATCGCCCATGAAGGACTTGCCTCACTCGGGTAGATCTTCACGAAGTAGGCGATGTCCTTGCCCTTACAAACTTCTTGGTTCAACTCCACAATCTTGTTGGAGGCTCCCAAGCGACACCTAACCAATCTAGGAGACACCTATCACACCCTGATTTTTGGCCCTTTCTTTTTCTTTTGATTTTCTGAGGATTTTGCTTGAGCTTTCTTTTTCTGTGGCTATGTGGTCTGGAAACTGGAGAAGATGACCTCTTCTTCCTTTCCAGAGTGGCTTGTCATCCTCATACCCTTCCCAAGACCTTGCCATTTTCATCTTGGACCAACCTCAATATCCTCTTTGTCGGGAATATTCCTTTTCTATTGAAGGAATAATCATTTTTGCCCTAGGTTGTGAAGCAACCTATATTTCTGTCACTCCCAAAATTCCCAAATAATTCTCATAAATTTTTTGGGTCATATCTTGCTCATATATGTCAAAACCCTTCCTTGTCATCATTAAAGATAATTCACAAATATTCCTTTTTTCATTCTGCCCTAAGTGGCTTTTTGAGAAGGAAGTGTCATTTATCTTTGCTTGATTGACCCCAAACTTTTTGGACACCTTTTCATGTCCATATCATTGCCTCCTGTCAAAATTCAACTCAATTTTCCTAGTGAATATTCCTGAGCAATTTTTCAAAGTTCCTGTCTAAGGGAAATCTTTGTGAAGGAAGTACTAGCTAGGTTGATCCAAATGAGTTGAAATTTTTCATGGTCCTTCATATCATCAAATCATCACTCTCCTCAAGATTTGAACTCATGCAATGCATCCATGTGAGCCCAGGATCAATTCTTTGTTTCTGTCCAAATTTTTAGTTTGTGAAGCAAGTATATTTTATCTTGCTCCATTATGGCTGAAATTTTCCTAAGCCTTCTCCTATCCATATAACCTATCTCCACAAGATTTGGGCTCATTTCATCTAGCCATTTTTCCTCAGGATTTTTCCCAAGATGCTGTCCAGAGAGGTGTTGTATGAAGGAAGTACCATTTTGGCTTGGCCAAATGGTATGAAATTTTTATGGCACACTCTTATGCCCAAATCATCCTGCCATGTCCACTTTCAGCTCAAGGCATCACTCCTAGTGAGTGCTACTTCCTGGTTTTGTTTCTGGACCAATTTATGTAGTTGTAAAGCAACTATATTAAAACTTGGTCCAAATCCCACCAAAATTAACAGTACTATAGTCCATCCTATCCTAAACCTCCCTGACATCAATTTTTTCACTTAACCTCATTCTGTTGATCACAAAAGTATGGTCAAGATTGCCACAGAAAACTTCTGAGCTTCATTCCAACTCAACCACAGTAACTATGCTCGTTTCATTGATTCAGGGCTGCTATATCTTGGAGGGACTTCGTGCCAGACATCATTTGGCAGACCGCGCGGCACAGTGTGCACTAGTGCACGCGGTGATCACGAGTCTGGCATGCCATATGCGTGCTGTGGCGCCTCTGTCTTCTTCTCCCTCTCTTTGCTCGTCGTCCCAGCGCGCCCGTGAATGTCTAGCAGCTCACCCACGACGTCCTCTTCTTCCCTGACCTCACTCCCCCTCTGTCAGCTCGCTCGTCGGAGCTCGTCGCCGCACGTCCACGGGCGCACAGTGGCCGGTTGTCTCTGTTCGCGCCCTGGCTCTTTCTCCCCCGTGCCCCTCGACCTCTTCTGCTCCGTGACTCCCCTCTGGCCTCTCCCGTCGCCTTCCTCGCCTCACGAGTGCCCTGTTCGTCACCAGAGCTTCGGCCGAGCCCGAGCGGCGGCACTCGGCCACGGCACCCGCGCCTCGGCTATATAAGCCCACCCCGACCCTCTCCGAGCTCACGAGCAGCCTCCTCCTCCTCCCAGAGCCCCGCCTAGCTACTCCAAAGAGCTCCAGTGCCTGTCCTCGGCTCCCATGGTCGCCACGGCCACCGCCTCTGCTCCACCCCGATTCCGGTGACTCAGGCCCCCATTCTCTCTTCCACCACCACCAGTCGCCTCCTCCACCACCAAGACGTCACCCCAGTGCTCCCCCTCCTCTTCCAGTGGCCTTCTGCCATGAGCTCGCCACCGCACGAAGATCTCGTCTGCTGCGGCCGAAGTCCCCCTCTCTCCTGTCATCCCCGGCGCCCGTGTGGCCGTCCATTCAACGCGGCTCGTTCCCCTGAGCTCGCAAGTAGGTTGCATGGCCCGAGCGGTGGCTGGAGTCGCCGGGAATCCTCGTCGGGGCGGTCGGCCTCGCCTCTGCTTCGTCCAGCGCGGGAGGAAGAAGAAGGAGGAGCGGGAGGAGAGAGAGAGGTGGGACCCGCCTAGAAGTGACCCAAGCGCTCGGGCCCCCACTGCCACGCTGGATAAGTGGAAGCGGTAAGCACGCAGTGCATTTTCGCCATTAGAAAACGTATTCCGCGAAATACGCTTCCAGTTTTTCTGCCTAGGCCCAATCTGAGATTATTTTCTTTGTGGAATTGTCCCTGGCAGAAAACCCCTCCTAACTTTTTGCTCGTAACTCCGATTGAGGTGATTCCAACGCCCACATCTTCGTCTCGTTAAGCTCGTTCTATTCTTATCATTTTCATGATGTGTTCACATTTTGAAAATGACCTTATTGCCCTTGCCCTAATCAGCCCCCTCCGAGGGAGAACCCTTTCCCGCGATTCCTTCCGCGAGCTTTCCGCACTTCTCCCTGGTGTATTCTTCATCCCCAGGCAAGCCACGACAACCACTTGCATGATAGCCATGCAGTAGCCATGGTTTTCTACTTGAACCTTTAATGAATGCTTGTTTGTCTGCAACTGCTATCGTTGTTTCGGTAATGCTTATAGATCTATGTTCACCTTCATGCTATGCCCTTCTGCATCTTGTTATCTTGTACTTCTTGCTAGTAATATTGTTACATGTCATGCTTGGTAGTAGTACATGCTGGTAGTAGTGATGTTCGTTCTGGTGCATGCTTATCGTCTGTTATCCAGTACCGTTGCTATGCATGTTCTGTTGCATATAGTTGGTTACATGCTTACTTGGTAGTATTCTTGTTATGTTCTTGCATGGTAGTTATTTCTGATGCTAGTGGTCAAGTTATGCTATGAATAGTGTTATACTTGTGATATTCATGCTCGTCAGTATGCCATGCTCATTCGGATATATGATTTATTGTTGTTGATATGCTTCATGATTATGTTGCACATCCATGCTTATGTTGATATCATGCATTATAGTTGCATCATGTTATTTTAATATGACTCAGCTTATTGCATTCAAGTCTAACCGGATAATAATCAAACTTGAACAACTGTTGGCTGAGTCATGGTGCCACCAAATCGAGCTGACCAGTGCAACCACAATTGCCTTATGGGGGGTCCTAACTGGGTCTATTGTCATGCCTCTCGCCGGTGCCTCCAACGAGGGAAGGTTATGCGCGGGCGCTACCTTGGCCGGGTAGGACGGCATAAGCCTTGTGTGCCCGTTGTTGAGTATGGATCCATTGTCCCCATTTGGGACCGTTTTTGTTTTGCCACGACGGTGGCCGGCCACATAGGTGGCGGATGTCACGAGTTGACATCGGGGCCACCCATGACTTAGCCCAAAGGGGAGTTTGTCAGAGTGGCTGGGATAGTGTGATGGCAGTAGATCGATTTTGTCGGAATGCCGTTGGTCCACCCGAATGGGAGCACGAGGCCATGGGTTCCGTGGTGTGGGTACAGTGTGCTAACCTCTGTAGAGTGTGTGTTAAATCTATTGATAGCTGCGCCCGCAGATATGGGCCCAGTTCTTAGTCGGTCACACTATGGGTCAACAGTAATAGTAATAATGCACTTAATAACAACCCCGGTTCGATGATGAAAGAAGTTGGTTGATCTTTATGTGATCGTGAGAGGATCACAGTGGTATCATGGATACCGAGTTGGTGGATATTTGTGGTGTTATGCGAGAGTCAAGGGTAAAGGTCAAGCTCCTTGTGGTCATGTAATGATTACTATGGTATTGTAATACCAAGCTTGATTGGATCCTGAGATGATCATGTGATGTTCGTGTAGGTAAGCTTATACATGTGATGGTTACGAGGTAACCCCGAGGAGAGTAAGTTGGTGCATGATAGCTTCATCATGTTGCATGCTAGTATCATCATGTTCATATGTTCTTGCCATGCTCATTTTGTTCTAGCTATATCATGTTGTACATGCCATGTTGTTCTGATGGTATCATGTTCATCATTGCTAAGTAACCTGCAATTGCCATGCTGTTGTTTGTCTTGATTGCTCCTGGTTGCTGTGAGCTTGCAAGTATATTCAATGTACTGACCTGGCGTGTCATGCCAGATTGCAGGTCATGTGGGATTTGATTGCTTGTTTGTCGTGGATCCCTTGTTTGCGAGCTAGGATAAGCGTTCCAGCCAGAGTCCCTGTGGAGTGGAGTTCATCACCGTCGTTGTTGTTCTACTGCTAGAGTTATTCCGCTGCTTCGTGTTGTTCTGCTGCTTGCATGGAGCAACCGTGGTAGACGTAGTGTCGCTGTGCCGATGTAATCCCCTTGTATCCATATAGCTTGTAATAAAGAGCTGATTTGTTCTATGCTAAGCAGTGCCGTATTCCAGTAGACTTCTCCTCGATCTTTGGGCTGGAATACGGGGCGTTCCGGTTTCTCTGAGCCGGGGTGCCACAAGGCTTGGTATCAGAGTAGGTCTGGCTGTAGGATGCCCTAGCCAGCGCGAGCGTTAGAATGCGGTAGTATAGAGTCTAGTTGGTTTGTTGCACTTGTTTGCTGCATTTGTTTGTTGCATAGCATGCATGTAGATTTTATCTGGTTGCTTGTAGTGATCTTGTGAGTGTAGGTGGTATCGGTTTCGATCCGCTGCCTGGACCCTCCCCCTTTGCATGCCTGCTCTTCGGTGTTTGGCGTCCTCTCTGTCCCAGCGGAGTGATGTCATGGTACCCAGTGTTCCATACACCATTTGCAGGAGTTATGCTCAGGTATCGCGTCGTTATCTTTCCATCATCAACCCATATTGTTTCGGTGATAGACTTATCTCTATCCCAAATTGTGCCTTCCATCTCGCCCCATTGGCAACCCTTACTGATCTTGGTTGTTAGAAAAGGGCAATGCCAGCAAGCCCAGCTTTCCACCGCTATCCTACCCTGTCATCCCATTCATTGGACGTGTATGATTCCCTTTCATACGCTTGATGATGTTGTGGTCGTGACCTTGTGTCTCGCTACATGATCACCTATGTCCGTCCTCGCCTCCGTATCCATCCAGATCCAACCGGTGTTCAGCCAGCGCTTGGTGTATCCTTGGCTACATCAACTCCTTCCACACGTGGATCCACTTTCATGCACACCGCCACAACATATTAGACCGCAATACCGGAGTTTCCGCGAGATTTGTGTGCTTAGGTATGCATACATATTATTGTTGTGAATAGCAGTAATATGTGATGTTGCTTGATTATATTATTATTTGTATGCTTTGTGTGCTTTTGTTTTCTTCGTTTCTTTTTCTTCTTTCTTTGGGCCTTCAGTGTTACATATTTTCCCCTTATTAAAGTTGCTCGTCAACCGACACCGGACCCGAAGAATTAGCAAGGAATTCAAGTATTTGGAAACTCAGCTAAACAGAATGGAATTCTCAGCCGACTGCAGTGAAATGGGGAATATCTGATCTTGATGCTGATAATCAAGTTCGCACTAGCGTGCACTCCTCACAACAGTACCGATAATCAAGTTTACATCAGTATGCACTCTTCATAGAATAATGATCAAATCAGCAAGAAGATGAATTGTGTGCAAGATCGACAGTATATTATCAGTCAAAGGTAATCAACAACAGAAATATTAAGATGGGTATATATGTGGCATTCAGTCCGCATATCACAATAAGAAGCTTCCGGTATAAGCAACCCAGTCTTCCCTCGCAAGCTACCAGAGAAGCTTCCAATGCAAGATTCCTCTATCTTCCTCAGTATGATACATGGATGACTTCCTGTACAAGGTACTCTATCTTCTGCAGTACGCAACCGCAAAAGTTTCCGGCATAAGGTACCGAGTCCTTCCCCATCAAGTCTTTAAGGGGGGAAGCTTCTGAAGCACGATACACAGTCTTCCTCAGCAAGATACTCTCGATGGTTTCCAGCATAAGCCATCCAATCTTCCTCAGTACGGCATTAGTGCAAAATATTACACTGTGAATTGACAGCATATGGCAGTGAATCCCAAGAATCAGGTCCGCAACTGTTTGGTCAGAAACAAGAACCAATCAGAACACAAGTCTGCCTCGGGAATCAAATTCTCATATATATATATTGTGAAGCATGTTGCCAATGTCTTGCAAGCCACTGGTACAATGATGAAGTCAAGGTAAGAATCCGAAGACCTCACGAGTTATGCAAGAATAAGAAAGCCAGTTATACACCCCAGGTGGTAATGCAAGAACCGACAAATTTTGGAGAAAGACAACATGGGACAACAAATTTTGGCAGACTTATTAAGGCCAGTTTCCTCATACCCGATAGGGTGATATCATTAACCCTTGTCACCACCTTGTATGCTTGACGACAAAAATGAGTTATATGCAAGTATGTGTGAACCTGGTATAGTTCCTATCACACGATACATGCCCGAGGATAAGTTATGATCGCCGAAATATTGCACCCGATAGTATCTATGGTCACACGAAGAAGCAATATGACCAAGCTCTTTCAGCAAAGGATCCAGACAAAGAGAACAATAATGAAGAAGCAAGACCGACAATGCAGGTATGAAAATTGTTGCATGACCCACATGGTACAGATACCCCGGACAGTCTGAGTCAGTATTGATCACCATGAATATTCACATAAGGGGTCGACTCAATTTTGGTAAGGGCCCCATATAAAGGCAACTAGCTCAGTCAACAATATGTGGTCCGATTTGTCAGTATCGAATATCTAAGTCTGTCAAGTCAGACCAAAGGTCAATTCAACAGTTTAACCTCAGTGACTATGGTAAAGCATCACATCGCCTACTATCCCCATGGATATGCCTACAGAATGAGTAATCAGTATGTGGAATAATAGTCTCGAAGCATGTGCCCTCACTTATGAGAATCATCAAAGGATATCCTGTCATGAACGAAATTCTTCTGCGAGATCCATAGTCAGTCAAGTCTGCGGATACTATCATATAAGGCTGTACACCTTCATGATGGCCACGACAGGTGACAGCCAACTATTAGGTATGAATCTGATACTCAAGACAGTGGAGTCAGTCAAGATGATTCAGAAACTCCTGCAAGAAGTCAGAATCTGTCAGGAGAACGGTTATGACCCACCTCACTGTTTTGAACCCGAAGGACCCACAGTTAGTTGAGAAACCCAATGCAAGGCGTAAAGATTGGGTTCCCTCCAGGATAATATGAGCACAACCCCATGAAAGGTTGTAAGTGCTAGATGCCACCTCCATCGGAAATCACTCTCGGACTTGTGACATGGGAATATATCTCAGTCGTGATAATCTATCACACTTAGCTAAGTCAGTAGATATGAAAAGAATTGGAGCCAGCATGAGCATGAACACGTGAGGTAAGATCTACCAGAATGTGGACACAGTGAAGCAAACCACCCCAGAGCCGGGCAGTCTCGTCATATGAGATTCAGTGGGGAACAATCAATAAAGGAAAAAGGATACCCAAGTTGGAAACGGTTTCCTTAAGTCAGTACATTCATACTAGTTCCCTGAGCAACCAAATCTCGAGGACGAGATTTCTTTAAGGGGGGAAGGTTTGTCACACCCTGATTTTTGGCCTTTTCTTTTTCTTTTGATTTTCTGAGGATTTTGCTTGAGCTTTCTTTTTCTATGGCCGTGTGGTCTGGAAACTGGAGAAGATGACCTCTTCTTCCTTTCCAGAGTGGCTTGTCATCCTCATACCCTTCCCAAGACCTTGCCATTTTCATCTTGGACCAATCTCAATATCCTCTTTGTTGGGAATATTCCTTTTCTATTAAAGGAATAATCCTTTTTGCCCTAGGTTGTGAAGTAACCTATATTTCTGTCACTCCCAAAATTCCCAAATAATTCTCATAATTTTTTTGGGTCATATCTTGCTCATATATGTCAAAACCCTTCCTTGTCATCATTAAAGATAATTCACAAATATTCCTTTTCTCATTCTGCCCTAAGTGGCTTTTTGAGAAGGAAGTGTCATTTATCTTTGCTTGATTGACCCCAAACTTTTTGGACACCTTTTCATGTCCATATCATTGCCTGCTGTCAAAATTCAACTCAATTTTCTAGTGAATATTCCTGAGCAATTTTTCAAAGTTCCTGTCTGAGGGAATTCTTTGTGAAGGAAGTACTAGCTATGTTGATCCAAATGAGTTGAAATTTTTCATGGTCCTTCATATCATCAAATCATCACTCTCCTCAAGATTTGAACTCATGCAATGCATCCATGTGAGCCCAGGATCAATTCTTTGTTTCTGTCCAAATTTTTAGTTTGTGAAGCAAGTATATTTTATCTTGCTCCATTATGGCTGAAAATTTTCCTAAGCCTTGTCCTATCCATATAACCTATCTCCACAAGATTTGGGCTCATTTCATCAAGCCATTTTTCCTCAGGATTTTTCCCAAGATTCTGTCCAGAGAGGTGCTGTATGAAGGAAGTACCATTTTGGCTTGGCCAAATGTTATGAAATTTTTATGGCACACTCTTATGCCCAAATCATCCTGCCATGTCCACTTTCAGCTCAAGGCATCACTCCTAGTGAGTGCTACTTCCTGGTTTTGTTTCTGGACCAATTTATGTAGTTGTAAAGCAACTATATTAAAACTTGGTCCAAATCCCACCAAAATTAACAGTACTATAGTCCTTCCTATCCTAAACCTCCCTGACATCAATTTTTTCACTTAACCTCATTGTGTTGATCACAAAAGTATGGTCAAGATTGCTACAGAAAACTTTTGAGCTTCATTCCAACTCAACCACAGTACCTATGCTCATTTCATTGATTCATGGCTGCTATATCTTGGAGGGACTTCATGCCAGACATCATTTGGCAGACCGTGCGGCACAGTGTGCACTAGTGCACGCGGTGATCACGAGTCTGGCATGCCATATGCGTGTTGTGGCACCTCTGTCTTCTTCTCCCTCTATTTGCTCGTCGTCCAAGCGCGCCCGTGAATGTCTAGCAGCTCACCCTCGCCGTCCTCTTCTTCCCTGACCTCACTCCCCCACCATCAGCTCGCTCATCGGAGCTCGTCGTCGCTCGTCCACGGGCGCACAGTGGTCGGTTGTCTCTGTTCACGCCCTGGCTCTTTCTCCCCCGTGCCCCTCGACCTCTTCTGCTCTGTGACTCCCCTCTGGCCTCTCTCATCGCCTTCCTCGCCTCACGAGCGCCCTGTTCATCGCCGCAGCTTTGGCCGAGCCCAAGCGGCGTCATTCGGCCACGGCACCAGCGCCTCGGCTATATAAGCCCACCCCGACCCTCTCCGAGCTCACCAGCAGCCTCCTCCTCCTCCCAAAGCCCTGCCTAGCTACTCCAAAGAGCTCCATTACCTCTCGTCGCCTCCCATGGTCGCCACGGCCACCGCCTCTGCTCCACCCCGATTCCGGTGACACAGGCCCCCATTCTCTCTTCCACCACCACCAGTCGCCTCCTCCACAACCAAGATGTCGCCCCAGTGCTCCCCTCCTCCTCCGATGGCCTTCTGTCGTGAGCTCGCCGCCGCCCGAAGATCTCGTCCGCCATGGCCGAAGTCCCCCTCTCTCCTGTCATCCCCGGCACCCGTGTGGCCGTCCATTCAACGCGGCTCGTTCCCCTGAGCTCGCCAGTAGGTTGCACGACCCAAGCGGTGGCTGGAGTCACCGGGAATCCTCGTCGGGGCGGTCGTCCTCGCCTCTGCTACGTCCAGCACAGGAGGAAGAAGAAGGAGGAGCGGAAGGAGAGATAGAGAGAGGTGGGACCCGCCTGGAAGTGACCCAAGCGTCCGGACGCCCACTGCCACGCTGGATAAGTGGAAGCGATAAGCACGCAGTGGGTTTTCGCCATTAGAAAACGTATTCCGCGAAATACGCTTTTAGTTTTTCTGCCTAGGCCCAATCTGAGATTATTTTCTTTGTGGATAGGTCCCTGGCAGAAAACCCCTCCTAACTTTTTGCTCATAACTCCAATTGAGGTGATTCCAATGCCCACATCTTCGTCTCGTCAAGCCCGTTCTGTTCTTATCATTTTCATGATGTGTTCACATTTTGAAAATGACCTTATTGCCCTTGCCCTGATCAGCCCCCTCCGAAGGAGAACCCTTTCTAGCGATTCCTTCCGCGAGCTTTCCGCACTTCTCCTCGGTGTATTCTTTAGCCCCAGGAAAGCCACGACAACCACTTGCATGATAGCCATGCAGTAGCCATGGTTTTCTACTTGAACCTTTAATGAATGCTTGTTTGTCTGCAACTGCTATCGTTGTTTCGGTAATGCTTATAGATCTGTGTTCACCTTCATGCTATGCCCTTCTGCATCTTGTTATCTTGTACTTCTTGCTAGTAATATTGTTACATGTCATGCTTGGTAGTAGTACATGCTGGTAGTAGTGATGTTCGTTCTGGTGCATGCTTATTATCTGTTATCCAGTACCGTTGCTATGCATGTTCTGTTGCATCTAGTTGGTTACATGCTTACTTGGTAGTATTCTTGTTATGTTCTTGCATGGTAGTTATTTCTGATGCTAGTGGTCAAGTTATGCTATGAGTAGTGTTATACTTGTGATATTCATGCTCGTCAGTATGCCATGCTCATTCGGATATATGATTTATTGTTGTTGATATGCTTCATGATTATGTTGCACATCCATGCTTATGTTGATATCATGCATTATAGTTGCATCATGTTATTTTAATATGACTCATCTTATTGCATTCAAGTCTAACCGGATAATAATCAAACTTGAACAACTGTTGGCTGAGTCATGGTGCCACCAAATCGAGCTGACCAGTGCAGCCACAATTGCCTTATGGGGGTCCTAACTGGGTCTATTGACATGCCTCTTGCCGGTGCCTCCAAGGAGGGAAGGTTATGCGCGGGCGCTACCTTGGCCGGGTAGGACGGCATAAGCCTTGTGTGCCCGTTGTTGAGTATAGATCCATTGTCCCCATTTGGGACCGTTTTTGTTTTGCCACGACGGTGGCCGGCCACGTAGGTGGCGGATGTGACGAGTTGACATCGGGGCCACCCATGACTTAGCCCAAAGGGGAGTTTGTCAGAGTGGTTGGGATAGTGTGATGGCAGTAGATCGATTTTGTCGGAATGCCGTTGGTCCACCCGAATGGGAGCACGAGGCCATGGGTTCCGTGGTGTGGGTACAGTGTGCTAACCTCTGTAGAGTGTGTGTTAAATCTATTGATAGCCGCGCCCGCGGATATGGGCCCAGTTCTTAGTGGGTCACACTATGGGTCAACAGTAATAATAATAATGCACTTAATAACAACCCCGGTTCGATGATGAAAGAAGTTGGTTGATCTTTATGTGATCGTGAGAGGATCACAGTGGTATCATGGATACCGAGTTGGTGGATATTTGTGGTATTATGCGAGGGTCAAGGGTAAAGGTCAAGCTCCTTGTGGTCATGTAATGATTACTACAGTATTGTAATACCAAGCTTGATTGGATCCTGAGATGATCATGTGATGTTCGTGTTGGTAAGCTTATACATGTGAGGATTACGAGGTAACCCCGAGGAGAGTAAGTTGGTGCATGATAGCTTCATCATGTTGCATGCTAGTATCATCATGTTCATATGTTCTTGCCATGCTCATTTTGTTCTAGCTGTATCGTGTTGTACATGCCATGTTGTTCTGATGGTATCATGTTCATCATTGCTAAGTAACCTGTAATTGCCATGTTGTTGTTTGTCTTGATTGCTCCTGGTTGTTGTGAGCTTGCAAGTACATTCAATGTACTGACCTGGCGTGTCATGCCAGATTGCAGGTCATGTCGGATTTGATTACTTGTTTGCCGTGGATCCCTTGTTTGCGAGCTAGGATAAGCGTTCCAGCCAGAGTCCCTGTGGAGTGGAGTTCATCACCATCGTTGCTGTTCCACTGCTAGAGTTATTCCGCTGCTTCTTGTTGTTCTGCTGCTTGCATGGAGCAACCGTGGCAGACATAGTGTCGCCGTGTCGATGTAATCCCCTTGTATCCATATAGCTTGTAATAAAGAGCTGATTTGTTCTATGCTAAGCAGTGTCGTATTCCAGCAGACTTCTCCTCGATCTTTGGGCTGGAATACAGGGCGTTCCGGATACTTGTGATATTCATGCTCATCAGTATGCCATGCTCATTCGGATATATGATTTATTGTTGTTGATATGCTTCATGATTATGTTGCACATCTATGCTTATGTTGATATCATGCATTATAGTTGCATCATGTTATTTTAATATGACTCAGCTTATTGCATTCAAGTTTAACCGGATAATAATCAAACTTGAACAACTGGTGGCTGAGTCATGGTGCCAGCAAATCGAGCTAACCAGTGCAGCCACACTTGCCTTTTGGGGGGTCCTAAATGTTCTATTGTCATGCCTCTCGCCGGTGCCTCCAACGAGGGAAGGTTATGCGCGGGCGCTACCTTCGCCTGGTAGGACGGCATAAGCCTTGTGTGCCCGTTGTTGAGTATGGATCCATTGTTCCCGTTTGGGACCGTTTTTGTTTTGCCACGACGGTGGTCGGCCACGTAGGTGGCGGATGTCACGAGTTGACATCGGGGCCACCCATGACTTAGCCCAAAGGGGAGTTTGTCGGAGTGGCTGGGAGAGTGTGATGGCAATAGATCGGTTTTGTCGGAAGGCCGTTGGTCCAGCCGAATGGGAGCACGAGGCCATGGGTTCCGTGGTGTGGGTACAGTGTGCTAACCTCTGCAGAGTGTGTGTTAAATCTATCGATAGCCGCGCCCGCGGATATGGGCCCAGTTCGTAGTCGGTCACACTATGGGTCAACAGTAATAATAATAATGCGCTTAATAACAACCCCGGTTCGATGATGAAAGAAGTTGGTTGATCTTTATGTGATCGTGAGAGGATCAAAGTGGTATCATGGATACCGAGTTGGTGGATATTTGTGGTGTTATGCGAGAGTCAAGGGTAAAGGTCAAGCTCCTTGTGGTCATGTAATGATTACTACGGTATTGTAATACCAAGCTTGATTGGATCCTGAGATGATCGTGTGATGTCCGTGATGGTAAGCTTATGCATGTGATGGTTACGAGGTAACCCCGAGCAGAGTAAGTTGGTGCATGATAGCTTCATCATGTTGCATGCTAGTATCATCATGTTCATATGTTCATGCCATGCTCATTTTGTTCTAGCTGTATCATGTCGTACATGCCATGTTGTTCTGATGGTATCATGTTCATCATTGCTAAGTAACCTGTAATTTCCATGCTGTTGTTTGTCTTGATTGCTCGGTTGCTGTGAGCTTGCAAGTACATTCAATGTACTGACCTGGCATGTCATGCCAGATTGCAGGTCATGTCGGATTTGATTGCTTGTTTTCCATGGATCCCTTGTTTGCGAGCTAGGATAAGCGTTCCAGCCAGAGTCCCTGCGGAGTGGAGTTCATCACCATCATCGCTATTTCGCTGCTTCGTGTTGTTCTGCTGCTTGCATGGAGCAACCGTGGCAGGCATAGTGTCGCCGTGCCGATGTAATCCCCTTGTATCCATATAGCTTGTAATAAAGAGCTGATTTGTTCTATGCTAAGTAGTGCCGTATTCCAGAAGACTTCTCCTCGATCTTTGGGCTGGAATACGAGGCGTTCCGGTTTCTCTGAGCCGGGGTGCCACAACACCACTCTCCAAAAGGTAATAGATGGTGTATTCATGATGAACTCCTTGCTCTTGTGCTTCAAATGACAGTCTCCCGAACACTCATCTCTCTCTCACATATTTGGCTATGGTGGAAAGATGATTTGAGTGGAAAGCAACTTGGGGATGGCTAGAGATCAAGATTCTTGTGGTAGGATTGGAATATCTTGGTCTCAACACATGAGTAGGTGGTTCTCTCTCAGAAAATGAGTAGTGGAAGTGTAGGCACGTTCTAATGGCTCTCTCACAAATGGAGAAGGGGGTGGAGGGGTATGTATAGCCTCCACACAAAATCCAACCGTTACACACATTTGACCCAACTCGGTCAGACCGAATAGAAGAACTCGGTGAGACCGATTCGGTTCAAAATCCGAACGTTAGGAAACTCAGTGGGACCGACTGGAACAACTCGGTGGGACCGATGTGCTAGGGCTAGGGCAAAACCTCATCTCAGTGAGACCGATTGCTTGAACTCGGTGAGACCGATTTCAGCAAAAAGCAAACAGAGAGTTGGTCAAGCAAACTCGGTGGGACCGATTGCACATTTTGGTGAGACCGAAATAATTAGAACAGGCAACAGAGAGTTTGCAGGGCCATCTCGGTGAGACCAAAATCCATATCGGTGTGACCGAATTGTCTAGGGTTTCTGGCAGTGGCTATGTCAACTGAACTCGGTGGCGTCGGATAGGTCATTTCGGTCGGGCCGAGTTTGACTTGGAGTTTTTGACATATGTGGAAATGAGCAAGTGGCTGAGGGTTTTGGAGCAATATTACTAAGCACTTTGAGAAAGTAGACCATTAAGCAACACCTCATCCCCTTTTAATAGTATTAGCTTTCTTATGGACTCAATGTGATCTTGGATCACTAAAATAGAAATGAAGAGTCTTGAGCTTTGGCCAATCTTTGTCCTTAGCATTTTGAGGGGTCCACATCTCTATTCCATGCCATGCCAATCATTGAACTTTCTGAAATATTCAACTTGAATGGATATTAGTTCAATGAGCTATATGTTGTTATGAATTACCAAAACCACCCGGGGATTAGTTGCATTTTCACCTTGCAGAAGATAATAAAGGACAAGATGTGGAGGAGGGAGTTGGGGGCTAGATCGTGAAAATCTAGCCCGTAAAAGAACATCAACCCCCTCACGAAGGGGTGCAGGGGAAATCCAAGCCCCCTAAGAAAATGGGGGAGGAATACGACCCTTTCGCCCGGCCTAGGCATAGGGATGATCTGGCCTACTTTAGGGGCCCGATGGGTGATGTCGCCCGACAAGTAGCCGTCCTGCTTCAGCTTCAGGATGTTGCTATCGGTGACAATGGAGACGTCCCACTTCCCGTTGGCGCCGGATCCGGCCATGGCTGAAGGAGACGGGGTGGGATTTGCTATGGAAGCAGAGAAAAGGGGTGTTGGAGCTCTGAAGATCTACGTGAGTGGAAAGTGGAAGATGGCATGGGATGCTGGCTGTTGATAAGCCAAGAGTTCCTTTTTTCACGCCGTTGGCTTCTCCACTTCCTGATACGCTCGCAATGTTATGTGCGGTGTGGGGAATCGAAATCATTGATCATATCCCCTGAAAGGTGGGGCACGATCTCCACCTTGAGGAGACGTGCCCAACGTGCCGTCAGCCTCGAGCTGTGCTTCGAGAAATACTAACCACTCGGTGTTATGGCCGGATGCGACTCTTCGAGAAAAAGTTGTCACATGAAGGCACTGTTTAAAGTTGAACGATTTTTTGGCCTTCATGGCTAAGTAAAGCAGTCATTTCAGATTCCGGACATCACTTGACTCCGAACATGACGAAGCACACTGGAGAACTCGCCTCGCAAGCCGAATACTGTTGGGTGAGCGGATGCCGGACACAAGCCTTGGTGTTGGAGGCAAGTTCGGGGGCTACTGAGGGAGTTATGGACTAAGGGGTCCTCGGGGCGTCGGCCCATTGAATATGGGCCGGATTGGTGAAGCCGTATAGCGACAGAAGATCTATGAAGCCGTGGTGTGCCCTCCAAGTCAAGGATAGGCAGGATCTCTTTACCCCTTATTGTAATCTATCTCTGGTAACCCTAACCCTACCGGTGTCTATATAAACCGAGGGTTGTACTCTTTAGGGCTAGATCTATATTCATCACCTCATCACCTTAGGGTTTAGCTCATGCTGATCTTGAGGTAGATCTACCTGTAACCATACTATACATCCAATACAATCAAGCAGGACGTAGGGTATTACCTCTTCGAGAGGGCCCGAACCAGGGTAAACACCGTGTTCATCATCCCTTGTTCCCCATCAATCTCAGATCCACAGCTCGGGACCCCTACCCCGAGGTCTGCCGGTTTTGACACCGACAAGAAGGGCACAAGAGAACTTCATCTAGAGCGGTCGGCGACAATGTCACCTATGTTAGAGTATATTGACTTAGGAGTCAAATGAGATCACTTGATCATAGGTCATACTCATCGTTAAGATCAAAATGGGGTTGCCATTTTTCATTCAAGCATTTCGCTGTATTCACATCTTGTTGAGTTGCTTGTACTCATGACTTGGAGCAAAGCTTCTCTAAGATGTGAGGACATACCTTGGGCTTCTTGTCGAATTTGTGGTGGATGCTCATATGAATTGAGTTGGGAGCATTTCCTATCTGTTTGAACTCATCTTCCTACATGGGTTAGTCTTGCAAGGAACAACATCCATTTATCCAACTTGACGAGAGTGAAATTCATCATAGAGAAATTGTCAAAGGATATATTGAGTGTGTTCTTGTTCCTTGAACACAACAACGAAGGTATAGATACTTGGTCATGACAAGATTTCTCATTATATGAGTGATTTGGAATCTTGTGAAATGAGGCTCATCCAAGTACCTACAAGGGGTTAGATGCAACACAAGGGTGCAAATGTATCGAAGACATATGATCATCATCAAAAGAGAAATATCAGGGATTAGTCATATAAGCTCATCCCTTGCATGCATCCAAAAGAGTTTCTAGTCCAAATTTGAGGCATCAATGATATTCAATTCACTCCTCAATCGACAAAATATCTTCTGATCAAGAGGTTTGGTGAAGATATTTGCCAATTGCTTGTCAGTACGAACATGCTCAAGATTTATGTCACCTTTAGCAACATGATCATGAATGAAATGGTGACGAACTTCGATATGCTTAGTTCGAGAATGTTGCACGGGATTGTGTGCAATCTTAATAGCACTCTCATCGTCATAAAGCAATGGAACATGTCTCACATGTATCCCGTAATCTTTGAGAGTTTGGGTCATCCAAAGTAATTGTGCACAACATGATCCTGCGGCAATGTATTCCGCTACGGCGGTGAATAATGATACCGAGTTTTGTTTCTTGGAGGACCAAGACACAAGGGATCTACCAAGAAATTGACATGTACCCAAACTGTATTTTCTATCAACCTTGTCACCCGCATAGTCCGAGTCAGAATAGCCAACAAGATCAAAAGATGACCTCTTAGGGTACCAAATGCCAAAATTGGTGTATGAATCAAATATCTCACTATCCTTTTCACGGCCTTAAGATGACATTCTTTCAGGGATGCTTGATACCATGCACACATGCACACACTGAGCATAATGTCCGGACGGGAGGCACAAAGATATAATAGAGAACCAATCATAGATCGGTAAACCTTTTGATAAACCCGATTGCCATCCTTAGTCAAGTCAAGATGTCCACTAGTTGGCATGGGTGTTTTCATACCTTTGCTCTCTTGCATGCTGAACTTCTTGAAAAGATCATTGGTATACTTTGTTTGTGAGACAAAGGTACCTTCCCTAGTTTGCTTGATTTCCAAACCAAGGAAAATTTTGAGTTCACTCATCATAGACATCGCAAACTTTTCCGACATCAACCTTCCAAATTTCTCACTAAAATGGGCACTACTAGGGAAAAGCCTAGCATTAGCATGGGTCTAAGGGCTATCAGTAGCACAGGGTCCCGCGCTACTGAATGACACTACAACTAACATTTAGTAGTAGCGTGTTTTGACCCGCACTGCTGCTATATATGGGTAGAAGTAGTGGGCTTCACTGAAACGCGCTACTGCTAAGAGCTGTAGCGCTTTACTTTAAACAACGCTACTGCTAACTTCATACCCCTCGCTACTATTATTTTTATTAGTTTCTGAATTATTTTCCTGCATATTTCTTCTATATTTGTATAGGTTTTATACAATAATCTCTAGCATATCATACACATACAAATGTAATCATAGCATACACATACAAATTGTCTCATCAAATCATGTCATCATCATAATCATCATCCAACACAAAGTGGTCTCTCGTCATCATCTCGAAATAGCGATACAAGTATCGAATAGTTGGAACTACATCATCATCCATCTAAACAATGATATAGACAAGAAGAGCTATCACTATGAGTGAGAGCAGAACTATGCAGTACATGAGGCAGCGGTTATGATTCCTCTCCCGTGCTAGTGTGAACCTCAAGTATCTAGCATCTGCTTTTTGTCTGCTTTTGAAGCCTTTATGGCTGGCACCTGAGAACCGCTTCCACTTGCGCCTGACACTCGGTCCACTCGTCGTACACTCCTGGAACCTTCCCTATGTACACGACATAGCACTGCTTATTTGCCATCAAGGATCTAGGTACCTATTAGAGATGCATCTTCATCAAGAGAATGTACAATCATATGCAAAAAAAATACTTGTGCAACACGAAAAGAAAGGGTTAGCAAATAGATGCAACATATAGTAAACATAAATAATCTACCCAGTTTCATCGTACACAAACTAATTAACTAGAGGTACACAGGTCATCGTACCCAAACTAACAAAGTAGCATTACGCAAGTTCGGCAGGGACCGTGGACATCACCAAGTTTCATCGCTACAGAAAGTATACAAGTTCAACCGACACATATCATCATCATCGGCATCGTAAATCACTAGAAGTTCCATCCATCCATATCATCGAGGATGCAGCCTAGCTTCTTGAATGGTGTGAGGTCCTAACGTTGCATGCCTATGCGAGTTCGGACGTCAGCTCACAATATAGGGCCGTGGTGGAACATCCCCTTCTCTTTGACGACTTCTTTCATGATGATCGTTGCAATGTCCCTCTGGATGCGAATGAAGTCATCTCTAAGTTTATAATCCGCTTCTCCTTGCCCACTTGCGGATATGATCATCGCTTCTGGTTGTCATGTGAAGCTCTTGGTGATCCCTTCTAAACTCCATCATGAGATGGAGGAGGTAGAATCCATCGTTCCTGCTTGGTTTCGTGACATGGATACAGCAGAAGTTAGTTTTATGCGAGAAACCCGGCTTGCGGTTCCTTTGTTTCCTAATCTGCAGGTGGCCACCCCTCAAGCTGAAGCCGTGGAGAGCATCATCTAGAACATTCATTACATGGGTGTAGTCCTTCTTCTCGTAGTTTCTGGTAGGGTCGAAATACACGGTGTGGGAGACTCGCGGGTAAAGAACGATAAGGACGGCACGCCCATTGCTGCGGGAAAAAACACCTCAAATTATTCTCCGTATGAGCGAGAAGGAATGACTGAAATGTATGAAAGGGTTGTCCGACACTGACTTACTTTGGATGATAAGGCAGGAGGACAATTTCCTGGTCCTTATTCCTTATCATGAAGTTTTTGAGGTACTCCCTAGCAGTTTTACGCTCAAAGTCGCCGAGACTCAAGAAGGACTCATGCATGTAGTATGGATCCGCCACATAGATTTGCGAGACTTGTTCTCTCTTCATGACGGAGCTCATATGTAGCGCAAAAAGGCGAACGATTGTAAAATTGAGCCGCCTTGTCAGAAACATCTCGAAGATATGGTCAAACCGCAGGAAGAACACCTCCACGGGTCGTGTGTCGACGTAGCACTTCCCCTCACGCACACGATCCGCGTATGTCGGATATCCTGGATCCTTTGAGGCTAGTAGGCTTATCTTAGTCGACAGCACATGGTTGTGCAGTCTCCTGAGATCCCCTGATATGGCCTCCAGCGGTTTCGGCGATAGGATCAGCTCGCCCGTGACATGGAACATGGCCGCACCTTTGACAGGTACACGCTCTTCAAAAATCGTCGTCTGGCTGCTATGTGCTCTGGCTTGTTTGTAGGCAGCAGAGCCTTTCTTTGGCGGTCTCTTCCTCTCCTTTATCTTGGGCTGACCTTCCAGACCCTTCCTTAACCCCTGCCCCAGTGATGTCAGGCTAAGCACTGTATGACCCTTGGCTAGTTGAGCCTGCATTGAGGCGGCACCTTCAGGCGTGTCCTGTGAGGATTGCACGAAGAGAGACTTCTTGCAATCAACCCTGCTAGGATGTTCCTGCCCAGGCACATCATCCATCTCCTCATCAGCATGCTGATAGCCCGAATCGTCATATGGCTGACTCATCATTTCTAAGTCATCGTCATAGGCGCCTATATTAAGGAACCCAAGAGGGTCATCCTCGTCCATCTCATCATCCATTCTTTGTTCTACGGGGGCGATTACATCAGCCACTATTAGACCCCCTTCCTCGCGTCGTCCGCCGCTCTCACCCGGCACTACAGGCGCTGGTAATTCCGTAGGCGGGGTGGTGGTGTTCATACCTGCTTCCTGATGTGTGGTTATTGGTGTGCTCTCGGCCGCCTCCAGACGAAGAAGATTCTTCGGCCATAGCAGCATCCAACCCTCGTAGTTTCCAAGATGCATCGGGGTCTCGTCCTCCTCTGCCCCCGAGATGCACTAGAGGAGGCAAATCCTCGTGCCCCGATTTCACACTCAACAAGGTAACCCTGAAGTAGCCACCGGGGATCGGCTGGCCGTGGAACATGAGTTCCAAGGGCTTCGTTATCACCGCCTTTCCCATGTCCACCTTCTGGCCTTTGATCAAGTAGAGAACGGTGCATGGGGTTTCGTCGGCCTGTGAAGACATGTCTGCGACATAAAACATCCGAAAGGCAACAAAAACGGAATATTCTAGATATATGTTGGTGCGACGTGTAATTACCGTGAGGGCGTCGAGCTCAGCCAAAGACGAAGGCCCGCCTAGCGTGCCAGAGACTGAGGACGGGATGCTATCAGAGGGTGCCGGTGCGGGCGCGGGTGCAGGAGCATGCACGGTTGCATGAGCAGGTGATGGTGCGTTTGTGATGTTCACCGAGTTGCTCCTGACGAAGCTGGGCATGGGGAAATGATCTATCGTCTTGTTTGGATTTTCCTTCGTCCAGTTGATGATAGCCGGGATCAAGTTAGCAGCAAAATCATTTCTGTAGGCAGCTACAGCTGCAGTGATTGTTTGCTGGACCAACTCATTTTTCTCCTGAGCTCCTTTTTTCGCGTCCACAGCTGCTTTTTTCTCAAACGCAAGCTTCACCTTCTTGTCGATGTCCGCCTGACTGAACTTCTTTTCTGCTTCTTGGCTATCGGGCCCTCGTTGTAAAAGACCATCCACGTGGCGCCGTCTCCGGCGCCGTGCACACGTGCATATTGCGGGCCGCTGGTCCAAACGGAGTCCCTTAAGTTCGTTCAAGGCCCGGTTGAGAGGGGTGTCCCACTTGGGCGTCATCGACGAAGACTCGCTTTCGGCTGCAAGCCTGTGTTGCTTCTCCGGCAAAAGCAACATGAACCGTTTACGAATGTGTAGTCGACTCGATCAGAAGCTAAATGTAAGGTGGTAAAAGAATAATTACCAGTATTCTAATCAATTTCCTCGTGATCGGGTTCATGTATAAAACCTTCTTTTCGTTGTCCCTCTTGTACCTGGCCCTGATGAAGTCACACTCCAAGGGGGCGGTGAACTTCACGAAGGGGTCTTGGATCCCCACGGCTTCATGTTCCGCGTCCTCCTTATCCCATATGGGCCTTTTGCCAAGGTAGCCACAGCTTCCGAGGCGTTGGTTCCCCATGTCCCTTTGCTGAAGGCCCTTGAATTTCTCAACCTTAGCCTTGGCTGCGTCGGTAGTGCAAGTGTCCTTGAACTTTTGGAACTCTTCTTCCGTAAGTGACGGATTTTCCTCCAGAATCTTGGACAGGGGTTCCTTAGCCGCAATAGTTTGTTTCACCCTCCCTTTCCAAGAGGCCAACCATTGTTGAACATGCCCATGGCGTGATTGTTAATCTTTTTCATCTTCGGATCATCCCACGGGTGTTCTACGCTGTTATCCCGGTAGGGGAACTGGAGTATTTTGTGCAGCTTCGTTAGGAGCAACTGCGTCAAATGTTCTTTACCCCTTAAGTCATCATCGTTGACGCTCGTGGTTTCCCGTAGGATGCATCCGAGTTGGTTCCCGTAGCACTTGCGAGGTTCATCCGGCTCTAATGGCTCAAACTTGCCAGGGGCCATGTTTGTGATCACCAGTCATCCGATGCCAAGTTTGTTAGGTTTTCGTGTCCTCTACTTCTTCTGATTCTTCATTTCGTTAGCGGCTTCGTTGCCGGTACCTTCCCCGCCAGTCTTGGCACTGCCATCGGTGCCGGTGCCATTGGAGTCGATGTTGGCGTCGGTACCATCAACGAGGCCACCCTGTAAACCTTGACTGTGCTTAGCAACCAAAAAGTTGAGGTAGTTTTGTTCACCCTCATAATCCATCTCATCTGCATCATGGTCAGAAGGCCCGGTTTCTTTGTTGTTCGACATGTTTCTTATGATTAAGTCTCCTAGTTTAATTCTTAAACTATAATAAAATGAGTAATGACATAAAAAAAAGGTCTATGGTTTGCCGGAATGCCGTTTCATTCCCGTCGCAGCAAATCTCGGCACTCGATATGCCTACTTTCTAGCACAAGTCATGCCAAAATTCACGGGAAATTTCGGCATGACCTTTGCTAAAAAGTGGACATATCGAGCGCCAGAAATTCACGGGAACGGAAATGAATCAACATACCGGAAAAACATAGGCCGCTCGGATCATTTACCCTGCACAGAACCATCATTTTCCAAATCACGCATGTCCAAAATATCACATGTCCAAATATAACATGTCCAAATTCCAAATATCACCTGTCCAAATCACATGTCCACTTCAAATTTGCTTATAACAGGAAGAAAAATATAGAACTTGAAAAAATGCAGGAAGTCCTTTTTCTTCACAATATTTGAAACTAGTGTTAATCAATTTTGTTTTTTCTTCAAATAGCAACAATTGCTTTAACTAAAAAAATTAAATATCTATAATTCTGTTAACTACACCAAAACACCTAAAATACCTACAATTCTGTTAACTACACCAAAAACACCTAAATTCTATTAACAACACCTAAAACACCTAACCCTAGAACCTAACTAAAAAACCTAAATCAATGAGCTAAATTTCTGTAATAATTTGAAACCTAGCTAAATTTTTGTCCTAATTTCAAACCTACATAAATTTCTATCCTAATTTGAAACCTATATAAATTTATGTCCTAATTTGAAAACCTAGCTAAATTTTTGTCCTAATTTGAAACCTAGGGTTCATACTAACTAGGGTTAATCCTAACTAGGGTTCATAATCTGGCACTAACCCAATGGTATACGTGGCACTAATCTAGGGTTCATAACACTAACCTAGGGTTCATAACCTAGCCAAATTAGCCTAGGGTTAAACATATGGCAGAGAGAGACAAAGAGCAAAGAGAGAGAAGAGGGGAGGGGAGAGGAGGGCTTACAGCGGGGAGGTGGTTGTCAAGGGAGACGGCAGCGGGGAGGTGGAGGAGGAAGGGAGCCCGGCGGTGGCTGTCAGGGAAGACGGAGGCGCGGCGGCGACGAGGATGGCGCACCAGAGGCGAGGTGGCAACGCGGGGAGGGCCCCGGCGGCGAGGGCTCCGGCGATGCCCGAGGGCAGGGGCTCTGGCTATGCTCGAGGGCAGGGGCTCCGACGGCGAGGGCAGGGTCGGGGGCGAGGGTAGGGGCTCCTGCGGCGAGGGCACAGAGAGAGTTGTTGGATTTTGGGGGAGGAATGAGGAGGAAGGGAGCCCGCACGCTGGCTAAGTCAAAGTTAGCAGTAGCACGGTTTTTGACACGTGCTATAGCTAACTTAGCTATAGCGCGTGTTTGAAACCGCGGTACTGCTATTCCTGTGTATTTTCTTTTCATTTTCTCCTTTTGCTTTTTATTTTCATTTTATTTTTCTTATTTCCTTTCTCCTTTTTCATTTTGTTTTATAATCCTTTAATTTTCTTTTATAATCATTTCATTTTCTTCTTTCCTTTCTCATTTTTATTTTTCTTTTCTTTTCCAAAATAAGACCGAGCCGGGAAGAAGGGGATCGGATCGGATACAATGTATATAACTCAGGCGGTGGTTTATATTAGACATCATTTCACCAATAATGATTAATTGCGTACACAAAATAAATACATATACATATATATAAATGATGCATGGTTTCTCAGCGTCGACGTTTTCATTTTTTACTGAGCTTCTTTCCCTTCTTGTTCGTTGGTGAATAATTGAGCCCCTCATTGTGACTTTTCCTTTTCCACGGAGTAAGATATTTCTTAGGTAATGTAGTATTGATTCTTCTTCTGACATATGCCTCATCGTCATCGTCATCTTCCCTCATCGGGTTGCCGTACTGGTCGTAGTCTTCCTTGTTGGCGACTCCATCCATTCCAATGATGTTCCTTTTGCCTCTCCTCACGACAACACGACTGGGATTCCTCGGGTCGGTTATGAAGAAGCATTGTGTCACATGCTTAGCATGTACCCATGGCTCATTTTTTGTGATGCCGTTCACGGTAGCGCTCTTGGCGTCGGGTATAGACATGGTAGCGAAATACCGGTTTTCTCTTTCGACATTCTTAGCCCATCTGACACCGAACTTCATCTCGCTGTGCAGTCTAGAGTAGCCAAGCTCCCATATCTCCTCGACCCTTCCGTAGAATCTCTCAGTTGGGGCATTGTCGCCGGTCATGCATTCCATCGTCACTCCTCTGTTCTAAAAATCATTGTTCATATTTTTGGCCTCCGTGTGGAACGTGTATCCGTTGATATCATATGCCTGATAGGTTGCGAGGTTGGCCGCGGGGCCATGTGGTAAGGCGTATATGAGCAATCCGCCCTTAGAGCCCTCTTCCGGGGGATTAGCAAGAAGATGCTCTTTGAACCAATTCAGGAAAGTGGAGTTGTGCTCTCTAGTAACTTCGGTGTTCGTCCTGCATAGCCCCCGGTCACGATACTTCTTTGCGATGGTTTCTTTGTGCAGTGTCATGAAAGGATCTACCATGTCTAGGTGATGTAGCACTACTAAGCTTGCTATGTCAAAGTCGTTGCGTCGGTCCGAGTAACCCACATACAGTTCCCTATGACCGTTGGAGTGAGCTTCTCCTTCGAGCCTCCCAAGGTGCTTCGTAACGGGCAAACCAACACCAGGCCGGTCTCCACCATATAGTTAATTCTCGCAGAAGGAGATGCACTCTTGTATCAGATAGCCCTGGACCATGCTTCCATCCGGACGGGACATTTTACGAACAAATCCTTTGATGACCCCATTCATTCTCTCGAACGGCATCATGTTGTGCAGGAATGACGGCCCCAGGTCTATTATGTCGTCCACAATGTGGACACATAGATGCACCATGACGTCAAAGAACGTGGGCAGGAAGTACATCTCAAGCTCATTTAGTATCACAATGATCTCTTCCTGTAGCCTTCAGAGCTGCTTCACACTGATCGACTTTTGAGAGATGACGTCAAAAAAGTTGCAGAGACCAATAAGCGTGTCACGGACGTGCTTGTCCATTATCCCTCTAAGGGCAACAGGTAGTATCTGTGTCATCATCACATGACAGTCATGGGACTTCATCCCACTGAACCTTTTCTTCTTCGTGTCTACAAATCTGCTTATCTTCCCACAGTAACCGGAACTAACTTTGATTCCGGTAAGGCACTTGAAGAATTGATCGATCTCAGCTGGACTTAAGGTGAAGGAAGAAGGGGGGCAATAATCCTCTTCCTTCACTTTTTTTCCCTTCTTCTCCTGTGCCTCCGTCTCCGTCTCTGTCTCCTCTGACTTTTTACGGGTCGGCATGTGCATATCTGCCCTGATTTTCAAATCTTGCGAGTCTTTTCTTGCCTTCGGCCCATCCTTGGTCTTATCTGACATGTTCATTAGTGTCTCAAGCAAGCTCTCAAGGACATTCTTACAGATATGCATTTGATCAAGGCAATGAGGCATGTCGAGTTTGTGCCAGTAATCCAAGTCCCAGAAAACAAACCTCGTCTTCCATTCCTTCAGCAGCGGCTCCGGTGCCTTTTTCATCGTCTTTCCCGGCGCGGGGCACTGTTCCCAGTTTTTCGCTCCGCTTACGTGGAGGTCCTCGATGCTCAGCCTCACCACTGAATAGATGTCCATGGTTTCTCCACAGGTCGTCCTTCTCGAGCCATCTTCGATGCCCCATGTACACGATTTTCCCAGACCCACCATCTTTCGTTGACGTTAGCTGCTAAGACGTCATATCATCCATGCACCACGTGCATCCGCAATATCTGTGGCACACCTGGCCTGCGACATATCCATAACCGAGATAGTCGTGCACCGTCGTGATCAGCGCGACTCTCATATAGAAATACTCGCCTTTGCTGGCATCCCGTGTCTTGGCCGGTGTTTCCCATAACGTGTCTAACTCCTCTTGAAGTAGCCCCAGATATAGATTAATATTATTTCCCGGTTCTTTTGGCCCTTGAATCAGCATGCTCATGTGTATGTACTTCGACTTCATGCACAACCAGGGGGAGGTTGTACTTCCATACAAACATGGGCCATGTGCTATGGTTGGTATTCTGGTTGCCAAACGGATTCAAGCCATCGGTACACACACCAAGCACGATGTTCCTTGCATCACCCGCGAAATATCGATATTCGCCATTGAACGCTCTCCACTGACTTGCATCAGCGAGGTGTCTCCGCTTCGGATCATCTCCACCGTCGGGCTTTTTGCTCTTCGCGTGCCAACGCGTGAGCTTTGCTACCTTGGGATCTACAAAATAACGTTGCAGACGGGGAGTGATTGGTAAGTACCATACAACTTTCTGGGGAGATTTCTTTCCGGCCTTCTTGTATCGAGGAGCATTGCACACCGGACAGTTGGTTTTTTCCGCGTTCTCCTTCTGATATATGATGCAATCATTGATGCATGCATGGTATCTAACGTGCAGCAGATTAAGAGGGCACACAATCTTCTTGGCCTCATCCACACTAGTAGGACATATATTCCCCGTGGGAAGAACATTCTTTAGGTACTTGAGAAGCTCATCGAGGCTACTATCAGTCCATTTTTTTTAGCCTTCGTCTTCAGAAGTTCGAGCGTGAAACTCAAGTGGGTCACATCGGGATCGCAACCATCGTACAATGGAGTGTTTTGGTCTACCACCAGTTGCTCTAGCTTGGCCTCCTCTCTAGAAGCAGCTCTGTCGGTACACGTCTCCTTGCGAAGAAGGTCTCGAACATGAGGGTCCCACACGATTAAACTTAGTAGCAACAAAGTCTGCGGTGTGTAGTCCATGTTTTCTATGCCGCCATGTCCAGCCTCTTCTCCGCCGCCATGATAGGCCTCTTCTCCACCGTCATGTCCGGCCACTTCCTCGCTGCCATCTTCGGCCCCTTCTCCGCCGCCATTATCGGTCATCTCTTCGTCTGGCCCTGTGTCATCATTGGTTGCCCAGTCGGCGTCCTCATCATCATCATCTACAATTATCCACCGAGTATTTCCATCCATGAAACCAGCCATGAGCAGGTGCGCCATCACACGACCCATCCTCATAGGGGTCGAGCCAAACTCCTCCTTTGCATCTTCGACACGGACATAAAATATCTATCTGGTTATTTTCATTCATCTCCTGCACCGCCGATCGCAGCCATCTTTCCACCATCGTTCCACTAACCATCATGAACGCATGCACGGTAATAATAAACAAATTAATTATAAAAATGCATGCATGCATCAAAGTCATACAAAAATTCGGCATGACCTTCCCTAAAAATAGGACATATAGAGTTTGCCCGAAATTCACCGAAACAGAAATAAATTGACATTTCGGCAAAACATAGGCAACTCAAGCACAATTCGGCAGCAACTCATGCCACACACACAATTTCCATCATATCACCCGATTATGTCATATCGCACACATACACATATTTCCATTCTTGCAAAAGCACAAATTTTTAATCACCTATCTCGAGATCGAGCACGGTGATGATGATGTCGATCGGTGTCGCCACACACCTAGGTGATGTTCAAAAGTGGACAAAGCTTACTTCTTGGCATGGCTACATCTAGTTAGGGAGGTACATAGGTCACTTCATTAAATGGGTAGATCTACCTAGCTAGTTGGGGAAGGAGATGACTCTAACTAGTGGAGGGGGAGGAAAAGAGAAAGGAGTTGCATTAATACTACTAGGAAAATGCTTATAGATAGAAGTTTACCAGTAGCGTTTGTTTATGACCACACGCTACTAGTAGTTAGTGGTAGCGCTGGCTAGAAAGCACGCTACTGGTATCTGTTAGCAGTAGCGCTTGTTATCTAGCCCCACGCTACTGCTAAGTGTAACACACCACACCCCCTGATCAATAAATATTAGCAGTGCTGGTCGTCCAACCGGTGCTACTGTTAGTTCAAGATCTATAGCGCCCGTTTATGTAAACACGCTACTGCTATTTTTTCTATGTATAACATTTTACCAGTAGCATGTTTTTCTGGCCCGCGCTATAGGTACTGCAACACTAGCCGTAGATATTTTGCAAGCTGCCATAGCAGTAGCGCGCATAGCTGACACGCGCTACTGCTATGCCCGCCAGCCACCTACCACCTTTCCCCTTCTTCCTCCCCTCTCTTCTTCCTCTCCCCCTTCCTTTCTTCCCCTTTCCTTGCACCTTGCTTGTTCCTTTCAATGCTCCCCCTCCACCCACCCCTCCATTAGAGCCCTCCCTCCCCCTCTTTCTTGCCCTCCACCACCCCCCTTCTTCTAAATTTGCCCCTCCACCCCCCTCCATTAGAGCCTCCCTCCCCCTCTTCTTTGCCTCCACCACCCCCCCCTCCCTCTTCTTTGTGCCCTCACCACCACCACCCCCTCCATTAATGCCCTCCCTCCCCCTCTTCTTTGCCCTCCACCCCCTTCCATTAATGCCTTCCCTCTTCTCTCCCTCTCCTCCTCGCACTATCTCCCTAGCTAGATAGCTAGTTAGAGCTATATATCTAGAGCTACTAGGTAATTAAGAAGAAAGGTGCTCGATATCCCTCTCAACACATAGGTGAGCAAAAAAAAGGTGTTTGTGTGGATAGGACCAAAACTATATATATATGGGTGATATGAGAATATATATACCGAATTGTTTGTGGCATAATTTGAGTTGCCTACATTGTGTATTTGATGAAATAATGTGTGGGTGACATGATTTGCCTATGTTTTGCCGAAATGTCGATTCAATTCCGTTTCGGTGAATTTCGGGCAAACTCAATATGTCCTATGTTTAGGGAAGGTCATGCCGAATTTTTGTATGAATTTGATCCATGCATGCATATATACGTGGTTATAATATTTGCTCCGCGCGCAGGTGATCATGAAGGTCAATGGAAGGATGGTGGAAAGATACTAGCAATCCGCTGTGGATGACATGTATGAAAAAAGACTGAAGGATGTTTTATGTCCATGTCAAAAATGCAAAGGAATAGTCAGGCTCGACCCCTTTGAGGGTGGTACATTCAAGGCGCACCTGCTCATGCATGGTTTCATGGATGGCCATACTCGGTGGATAAGTGAAGATGATGATGATGATGAGGACATCGACGGGGCAGGAAATAATGACATGGGGCCACCAAACGAAGAGATGACCGATTATGTGCCCGAAGAGGAAGAAGGCCTCAGAAATGTCGATGGCGAAGAGGCAGTTCAAGGCGGAGAAGAAGCGGACACGCCACCGTATTCGTCGGTACTAAGTTTAGCCATGCGGGACCCGCATGTTCGAGACCTGCTTCGCAAGAATACGACTAGCGACAGAGCTACTTCTAGAGAGGAGGCCAAACTGGCGCAACTGGAGGTAGACTCGATGACTCCTTTGTATGATGGTTGCAATCCCGAGGTGGCCCGCTTGAGTTTCACACTAGAACTTCTAAAGACGAAGGCAAAAAACAAATGGACAGATGCAAGCCTGGATGAGCTTCTGAAGTATCTAAAGAAGGTTCTTCCCGTGGGAAACCTGTGTCCTACTAGTGTCGAGGAGGCAAAGAAAATCGTGTGCCCTCTTGATCTGCCACACATTAGATATCACACATGCATCAATGATTGCATCATATATCGGAACAAGCACGCGGAAAAAACCATCTGTCCAAAGTGCAATGCTTCACGATATAAAAAGGCCAGAAAGAAAGCTCCACAGAAAGTTGTATGGTACTTTCTGATCACTCCGCGTCTACAGCGGTATTTCGCAGATCCTAAGGAAGCAAAGCTTATGCGCTGGCATGCGGAGAGGGTGAAGCCAGATGACGGAGATGATCCGAAGCTGAGACACCTCGCAGATGCTAGCCAGTGGAGAGCATTAAATGCTGAATTTGATTTTTTCGCAAATGATCCAAGGAACATCGTGCTTGGCGCTAGTAGTGATGGCATGAATCCGTTTGGCAACCAGAACACCAATCATAGCACATGGCCCGTGTTTGTATGGATGTACAACCTCCCCCACTGGTTGTGCATGAAGGAAAAATACATACACATGGCTATGCTTATTCAAGGGCCGAGACAACCGGGAAATGATATAAATCTGTATCTCGGGTTACTGAAAGAGGCGCTACAGACCTTATGGACAACGCCGGCCAAGACATGGGATGCAAGCAAAGGAGAGTATTTCTACATGAGAGCCGCGCTGATCACGACGGTGCAGGACTATCTCGGTTACGGCTATCTCTCCGGCTAGGTGTGCCACGGATATTGCGGATGCACGAGGTGCATGGATGATACAACTTCTCAGCAGCTATCGAAAGATGGCGGGTCTTTGAAAATCGTGTACATGGGGCATCGAAGATGGCTCGAGAAGGATGATCCGTGGAGAAAGCATGGAGATCTATTCAATGGTAAGGCTGAGCATCGAGGTCCTCCACGTAAGCGTAGCGGTGCAGAAATATACGAGTTATTGAAGAACTGGGAAGAGTGCCCCTCGCCGGGAAAGACGAAGAAAAAGGCGCCGGAGCCCCTGCTGAAGGTATGGAAGACGAGATCTGTTTTCTGGGACTTGGAATACTGGCCCAAACTTGACACACCTCATAGCCTTGATCAAATGCATATCACAAAAAATATCCTTGAGAGTTTGCTTGGAACATTGATGAACATGCCGGAGAGGACCAAGGATGGGCCGAAGGCAAGAAAAGACTTGGAATTTTTGAATATCAGGAAAGATCTCCAAATGCCAGGTAAAAAGTTGTCAGAGGAGACCGAGACGGAGACGGAGACGGAAGATAGGGGCAAAAAAGTAAACAAGAAGGAAGAACAATATTGCCCCCCCTCTTGCTTCACCTTAGATCCGAAGGAGGTCGATCAATTGTTCAAGTGCCTTGCTGGAATCAAAGTTAGTTCCGAATACTGTGGGAAGATAAGCAGATATCTGGACACTAAGAAAAAAAGGTTCAGTGGGATAAAGTCTCACGACTGACATGTGATGATGACGCAGTTACTCCCGGTTGCACTTAGAGGGATTATGGACACACATGTGCGTGAGACGCTTACTGACCTATGCCACTTTTTTGATGCTATCTCTCGAAAGTCGATCAGTGTGAAGCAACTCCATAGGCTACAGGAAGAGATCGTTGTCATACTGAATGAGCTAGAGATGTACTTCCCGCCCGCGTTCTTTGATGTCATGGTGCATCTATGTGTCCACATCGTGGACGACATCATCGACCTAGGGCCGACATTCCTGCACAGCATGATGCCATTCGAGAGGATGAATGGGGTCATCAAAGGATTCGTTCGTAACATGTCCCGTCCAGATGGAAGCATAGCCTAGGGATATCTGACCAAAGAGTGCATCTCTTTCTGTGAGAGTTATCTAGTAGGCACCGGAGACCCTGTTGTTGGTTTGCCCGTCAACAAGCACTGTGGAAGGCTCGAAGGTGAAGGTCACACCAACGGTCATAGGGATGTGAATGTGTTACACTCGGACCAACAAAACAACCTTGGCAGGGCAAACTTAGTAGTGCTACAACAACTAGATGTCCTAGAAGATTTCGTGACACTGCACAAAGAGACCATCGCAAAGAAGTACCGTGACCGTGGGGTGCACAGGACGGATGCTGAAGTTATTAGAGAGCACAACTCCACTTTCTTGCGTTGGTTCAAAGAGCGAGTTCTGGCTAATCCCCCGGAAGAGGGCTGTCCGAATGGAACGCTCATATACGCCTTAGCACAAGGCCCGTCGACCAACCTCGCGACTTATCAATCATACGATATCAACGGATACACGTTCTACACGGAGGAGAAAGATATAAACAGTGATGACCAAAACTCAGGGGTGACGATGGAAGCCATGACCGGGAATGTAATTGAAAGATATTACGGAAGGGTCGAAGAGATATGGGAGCTTAACTACTCTGGATTGCATAGCGCGACGATGTTCCATGTCAGATGGGCTAAGAATGTACAAAGAGAAAACCTACATTTCACTACCATGTGTATACCCGACTCCGATAGCGGTACCGTCAACACCATCGCCAAAAATGAGCCGTGGGTACACGCTAAACATGTGACACAATGTTTCTTCATAACCGACCCGATCAATCCCAGCCGTGTTGTCGTGAGGAGAGGCAAAAGGAGCATCATCGGAATGGATGGAGTCACCAACGAGGAAGACTACGACCAGTACGGTGATCCGATGAGGGAAGATGATGCTGATGACGATGAAACATACGTCAAAAGAAGAATGAAGACTACATTACCTATGAAAGATCATAATCCCTGGAAAAGGAAAAGTCAAGACCATGGGCTTAATTATTCGACAACGAACAAAAGAAGGAAGAAGATCAGTCTGAAGCGTCGTCGTCGCCCAAGATGACAAACTAATCCACAAATTTTGTGTGTGTTTATTTTGTATACCGCCGTTAGCGGTCAAATGATGTAATATATATTATACTAATTATTATCCGGAGGGTAACAGTGGTATTTGCTCCAATGAAATAAATGAAAGAAAAGTAAAAAGAAAAAGGAAGGAAGTTTGTGGAATATGAAAAAGAAAAAGAAAAAGAAAAAGAAAGGAAGTTTTGCAAAATGAAATTAATGAAAGAAAAAGAAAAAGGAACTAATAAGTTGTGGAAAATGAAATGAAAGAAAAATAAAAAGAAAAAGGAAGGAAGTTTGTGGAATATGAAAAAGAAAAAGAAAAAGAAAAATAAAAATAAAAGAAAAAGTTAGCAGTAGCGCGGTTTGTGCTGGGGCCGCGCTATAGCTAACTTAGCTATAGCGCGTTTTGCTGCCCCGCGCTATAGCTAACTTAGTTATAGCGCGTTTTGCCACGCCGCGCTATAGCTAAGTTGCCGAGATAGCACACATCTCTTTCCTCTCTCTCTCACTCTCGCTCGATCCGATCCCCTCTCCCACGCCACCGCCGACGCCGCACCCGCCCACGCCGCCGTCGACACGCGCTGCACCCGACCCTGACGCCGGCCACTGGCCGCCCCGACACTCCCTCCCCCCTTGCCGCCCCCGTCCCCATAGGTCCACCCCCCGGCCCGGCCCCTCCCCCCGTGCCGCCCCTCGCTGGGGGGAGGGGCGCGCCGGTGGAGGGGACAGCTCGGGGGGGGCGGCACACGGGGGAAGGGGCGGGCCGGGGGGTGGACCCTATGGGAACGGGGGCGGCAAGGGGGAAGGGAGGGTCGGGGCGGCCCGTGCGGCCGGTCAGGGGTCGGGTGGGTGCAGCGCGTGTCGACGGCGCGTGGGGCGGGTGCGGCGTCGCGGTGGCGGTGGGAGAGGGGATCGGATCGCGAGAGTGAGAGAAGAGAGGAAAGAGATGTGTGCTATCTCGGCAACTTAGCTATAGCGCGGCGTGGCAAAACGCGCTATAACTAAGTTAGCTATAGCGCGGGGAGCAAAACGCGCTATAGCTAAGTTAGCTATAGCGCGGCCCCAGCACAACACGCGCTACTGCTAACTTTTCTTTTATTTTTATTTTTTCTTTTTTCTTTTTCTTTTCATATTCCACAAACTTCCTTCCTTTTTTTTTCTTTTATTTTTCTTTCATTTCATTTTTTCCACACTTATTAGTTCCTTTTTCTTTTTTTTTCTTTTCATTAATTTTCATTTTGCAAAACTTCCTTTTTTTCTTTTTTTTCTTTTTCTTTTTCTTTTCAATTTCCACAAACTTCCTTCCTTTTTTCTTTTTTTTACTTTTCTTTCATTTATTTCATTGGCAAATACCACTGTTACCCTCCAGGTATAAATTAGTATAATAATATATTACATCATTGTACCGCTAACGGCGTATACAAAATAAACACACACAAAATTGTTTGTGGATTAGTTTGTCATCTTGGGCGACGACGACGCTTCAGACTGATCTTTCCCTTCCTTCTTTTGTTCGTTGTCGAATAATTAAACCCATGGTTTCTTGACTTTTCCTTTTCCAGGGATTATGATCTTTCATAGGTAATGTTCGTCATTCATTTTCTTTTGACGTATGTTTCATGTCCGCATCCGCATCATCTTTCCTCATTCGGAATCACCGTACTGGTTTCCCGTAGGCCCCTTTTCCTCGTTTTGGTGGCTATCCTCCATTCCCGATGATGCCTCCTTTTTTTTTTTGCCTCTCCTCAAACGAAAAACACGGCTTGGGGAATTGAAATTTCGGGGTTCCCCCCCCCGGTTTTTGTTCCTGAAAAAAGAAAAACAATTTGGTGTCCTGGTTTTAGCGTGTTTACCCCACGCTTCAATTTTTTTTGGCGATGGTTGGTTTTTTGACCGGTAAAGCCAAAAAACCCCGCTATCGGAAGGTCGGGGTTTTTTAAAATAAACCTGGTAAAAGTGGGAAAACTGTTAGGTTTTTTTTCTCCTTTTGGGTAACATTTCTTTTGTAAGCCCAATCTGGACAATTACAACATCCGTCGCGCTAAAAAATGCATCCAGAGGTTAGTTTAAGCTTCCCCCATATCTCTCACCCTTTCCTGTAAATATCTTTTTTTCCACTTTTACATTTCCCGTCAAATGGGGCTTCAATCGTCCAAAACCCACCCAAAACCTCCTGGTTTTTTGGTTCAATTCACTGTCCTTTTATAATAATCTTTTTTCTTCCTCCCGTGGTTAAACAGACGTGTAAATCCTTGACATATAGTCGTAATTAATTTGATAATCGCAGGTTGGGTCGACGGGGCCCCCTTTTGGTTGCTAAAGGCCGTACAATATGAAGCTTTTTGTCCCATTTCGGGAACAGCCCCTCCTGTCCCCCCGGGGGATTTTAGCCCAGAAAACTCCCTCGCTTCTTTGAAACCAACGCCAAGAAAGTTGGGGAAGTTTTTTTGTGCCTTCCCCTCCTAATAACTTTTCCAACTTTTCAAGCATCCCGTGATGCCAGAGAACAACCGGCGTCAGAGAGAGAGAGAGAGAGAGAGAGAAAGAGTAGAAGAGAGAGAGAGGAGAGGAGAGGGGGAGAGGAGAGAGAGGAGAGAGAGAGAAAGAGAAGAGACTGCTGGGGGGGAGGGGCGCCGGCGGTGGAGGGGAAGATGGGGGGAGGGGCGAAGGGGGGAGGGGCCGGGCCGGGGGGTGGACCCTATGGGGACGGGGGAGGCAAGGGGGGAGGGAGTGTGGGGCGGCCAGTGGCCGGCCAGTGGGCCGGGTGTGCAGGGGGGCGGCGTGTCGACGGCGGCGTGGGCGGGTTGCGGCGTCGGCGTGGCGTGGGAGAGGGGATGGACGGATCGAGCGAGAGTGAGGAGAGAGAAAGAGGAAAGAGATGTGTGCTATCTCGGCAACTTAGCTATAGCGCGGCGTGGCAAAACGCGCTATAAACTAAGTTAGCTATAGGCGGGGCAGCACAAACGCGCTATAGCTGTTTAGCTATAGCGCGGGCCCCAGCACAAACCGCGCTACTGCTAACTTTTCTTTTATTTTATTTTTTTTTTTCTTTTTCTTTTCATATCCACAAACTTCCTCCTTTTTCTTTTTATTTTTCTTTCATTTATTTTCCACAACTTATGTTCCTTTTTCTGTTTTTTCATTAATTTCATTTGCAAAACTTCCTTTCTTTTCTATTTTTTTTTCTTTTTCATATTCCACAACTTCCTTCCTTTTTCTTTTTACTTTTCTTTCATTATTTCATTGGAGCAAATACCACTGTTACCCTCCGATAATAATTAGTATAATATATATTACATCATTTGACCGCTAACGGCGGTATATACAAATAAACACACACAAAATTTGTGGATTAGTTTGTCACTTGGGCGACGAGACGCTTCAGACTGATCTTCTTCCTTCTTTTGTTCGTTGTCGAATAATTAAGCCATGGTCTTGACTTTTCCTTTTCCAGGGATTATGATCTTTCATAGGTAATGTAGTCTTCATTCTTCTTTTGACGTATGTTCATCGTATCAGCATATCTTCCCTCATCGGATCACGTACTGGGTCGTAGTCTTCCTCGTTGGTGGACTCCATCCATTCCGATGATGCTCCTTTTGCCTCTCCTCACGACAACACGGCTGGGATGATCGGGTCGGTTATGAAGAAACATTGTGTCCACATGTTTAGCGTGTACCCACGGCTCATTTTTGGCGATGGTTGTTGACGGTACCGTATGGAGTCGGGTATACACATGGTAGTGAAATGTAGGTTTTCTCTTGTACATTCTTAGCCATCTGACAATGGAACATCGTCGCGCTATGCATCCAGAGTAGTTAAGCTCCATATCTCTTCGACCCTTCCGTAATATCTTTCAATAATATTCCCGGTCATGGCTTCCATCGTCACCCCTGAGTTTTGGTC